>OW028617.1:10000000-14800000 GCA_932294325.1 Allophyes oxyacanthae
GACCCCCATATATCTTCCACTTTATTATATCGGAGCCGGGTCTCTTACTATGCAAGTCTGAAGATGCCGTAAATATACAACAACAAACGCCTCATTGGTAACGTTTAGGGGCAATTCCAACCAATAAAGCAGCGTGCGTGGGTTGGATAACTCGACCACTAATGTCTGACCTCTGGCAGTGCACGATTCTTCGATTCATCTGTGGATTCCTCAGATATGCAGCTCATCTTCAACTGGTTATGTGTTATCGGAGGCGATTGAGCCGCGAATACCCGAATACGTGGGAGTTATTATTTTAATAATGTAAGTCCGTTTCTGGAGCACTGTTGTCGTTCCATTGTTGTGGGAAACACTTTAAATGCCTTAAACAACGTTGCAACATTGTGGAACTGTCTTAAGTGGAATGCGAATACGCATATGAATGTGTGTGTAAAATTTGTATCAAGTAAGGAAGGATGTTTCAAAGTAGATAGTTTGTTCTTTGTTTGTACATCATTTTATTCCTTTTAGAGATACATTAAAAAAAAACTACATGAATTACTTTTAAAATGGCGATAGTTACTCAGTGATTATCCACTGCTTTAGCTTTTCTGCTTTTTATGTTTTATATTATTTCAAGATGTTCTTATGCCTCTGTGACAAATAAATGTACTTTTTTTCGATTTCACATACAAACTCAACCAGCTGATCGTACTATTAAGTTGTAATTTTTCACATGGAAAAGGTTTTCCTTTAGCAAAGTTGTTCATTATAATGCGTAAAATGAATGATTTTACGCATTATAATGAACAACTTTGCTAAAGGAAAACAAATTACAACTTAATAGTACGATCAGCTGGTTGAGTTTGTATGTGAAATCGAAAAAAAGTACATTTATTTGTCACAGAGGCATAAGAACATCTTGAAATAATATAAAACATAAAAAGCATAACGTATCGGAAATGACTTAGGCCTAACCAGGGCCAGGGCCAGGGTTAGGGGTTTAAGTTTACCGACAACATAACAGACGATTAGAGCAAGATCTGCAGCCGTTTAAACTAGAATTGGGTAATCAGCCCATTTTATTTTAAACATCCGTCGGTGAAAATGGCCCTTAAAATAAACCATGTAAAACTATCAGGGGGTCTAAAAAGGCCACTGTCAAATCAGATTCATATTACAAATGTCAAAATATCCACATAATTGATGACTCTTATCATCATTCTCCTGCCCTTATCCCATTTTATTTGGGGTCGGCGCAATATGTCTTTTTCTTCCATTCATCTCTATCAGACGTCATTTCCAGATTTACTTCCTTCTCATTCATGTCATGTTTCACACAGTCCATCCATCTTTTCTTTGGTCTGCCCTTACTCTGATAGCCATCCACATTCATACTTACAACTCTTCTTATAACATGATTTTCATCTCTCCGCATTACATGTCCATACCACGACAATCGGTTACTTTGCAGCTTTTCTGTAACTGGTGCCACTTTCATACTTCCTCTAATATACTCATTCCGGATTCTGTCCAATCTTGTTACACCACACATCCCTCTCAACATTCGCAAATTGATAATTGTGAGAGAAATAAATAAATATCTTATCTTATCTTATCTTATTGATGACTCTTAAATACTCTTAATATCATACGCGTAAGGTTTATATTCAGCAATCGTCTATTTGACAGCTACCATGGAGATTCATAGGTGAATTGCTAAATGTGGCCTTTTTAGGTTGCTGTTTGTTTGTACAACAGTTCTACTCAGTGATGGACTATTAACCAAATTGCCCTACTCAGTTATATATATTAGAATGAAGCATCAATCAAAGCAATTAAGCATAACACACCGCCCACACCCGACACAACAAATCATGTTACTTAAATTTAGTGACACGATTCACCGCAAAAAATCGCCCGTTTGGTGATTGAAAACGGGCGTATTCAATAATCCATTAAACCATAACGTTAGAGTTTTGACACATGACGTACGAGGCTGCCATCGTATGACTGATTCGTGACCTGGGGCCGCCCGGCTGGCGTACTATTTGTTCCGATTACTCATAGGCGACTCGAATAGAAATCGAAGGATACGCCAAGCTGTATCCGGAATGCGAGCATTCCCACAGTGGTTCTTAATTTGAAAATAAAAGACTACAAGAATTAAAAAAAAATTGTCTGACAACTGAGTCCATAGTGTTAGTAACTATACAAGGCCCTACCTTATTTACTTATAATATTTATTAACCCTCCCAACGTATGATGTCTTTGAAAAAGGCCAGATGCGAAATACCCGCAACCGGTGTGACTGAAAACATTGAATGTAGAAGAAGCAAAAGAGGTATTTAAGGATCGTAGCGTAACACGTGGCATTTCGTAGCTTATGTGCCTATCCCCATTGCTATTGCAAAAAGCCAAAAGTTAAAATGTTTAAAAGTAGCTAGTAGTAGTAGTTAGTAGTAAGATAGAAAGAAAGAAAGAAAGAAAGAAAAACATTTATTCCGAATAGACACTAGACAATACAATGCACAAACAGAAAAAACAAAAAGGACAAGCAAAAATCGAAAACAAAAAATGTACTGTCGGCATTCCAGTATCACAGTCTAAAATAGTTCTTATTTATACCGTGCCAGTATCACAGTGTTATGCGTATATCCCTTGTACGAGTATATCCCTAACAAATAAAATAATAGTTTGAATACCTAACTCGTCATCGAATATTTGAGCTCGAAAAATTATTAAAATCAACATAATTAATTACGTCTAAAATTAGTTTTTATATTCCAAAGAAATCATTCTTAACATTTTTGCGATGGCCCAAATATTCTTATTAGTGAAAAATCTTAAGATGTCAATTGAATTTCATCAATCAATTGAGCTCAGATTTTAATCATAGTCTTTTGTCAAAGTTTTTCGTCGATAGATTTCCATTTCATACCAGCTGCTTCCAAGAATTGGGTTCATTTTTCTTGAAGAAAATGCGTTCTATGAAGAAATCTTGACTATTCTTGAGAGCTCGTTTATAATTTTTGTTACGTCCCATTACCAAGCTGGATTAGAAAAGAATCATGAATAGCAGTATTTTTCAATCTTTTTTTGATTTACGCCACATTCGCCCAACAATCTTTCGCCTCGCATAAAAAAATCCTAACAGATCTATGGATTTTTTTCAAGACGAAACTTTGTGGGACGAATGTGGCATAAATCCTTTTTTTCATAGAGCCCTTAATTCCTTTAAATGGACAATCTTAAAGTTCAAATGTTTGTGTAACCATTGACAGGTTATAGGTACTCACGTCACCTTAGGTCGAAAAGAAAACAGATTCTCTTGGTCTTTACTTGTAAGTAAATTCGGAACTTCGCGGATGTGAGGAGCTTAAGCGCTTTCCTCTCAAAGCATTTCAGCGCGGAGATCAAACCTAAAGGATCAGCTTAGTATAAGAGCAACTCAAGTTAAGGTTCTTTGTCTCCGGAAACGTTAGTACGGGAACCAACATTGATGTGACCGAAATCTGTCACTCGCGCACTTGTATGCAAATCTCACACCAGCTCCGTACCACGGTATGCAAATGTATGCATTACTCGCATCAATGAATCTCACTCTTCTTCTCTAACATATGGAGTTAGAGGGAGATGGAGTACGTTAATGCTTATTTTACGTTTAGAATGTATTTGATATGGTAATGTCTTTTAGTTTGAAAACTGTTTACCGATACACGAAGTTCACCTCTGACACCGTTAAGCTGCGCTGCCTTTGTCATGTCGCTATCTTTTTTGATACGATTGTATCAACTCGATAATGTTAGAGCAGATGTCGAGAGGCAGTTGTGTAGTTTTCCTTATCTATTTACATAAAACACACGGGAAACCTTTTCTCATTTATGGTACTAAAAAGTTTATAGTTTTTATGTGGCAAAGGGTTACTTCGAACTCTACTCGTTTTATCACTGACTCGAGTTTTACTTAAAAAACCTTTTAACTATGCATTTTACTTTTCCTCACAAAACTAAAGAAATTATCCTCAGTTTAAATATTAATGTTGTTTATTTCGACAGTGCAAGCGAGCTACTTACCTAACTACAGACAACTCTAAGGTATGCTGCAACGTTCTGAACTATCAAAACTAATTTCACACAACACAACTAACATAAGTGATGTTTTCAAACTTTCCCATATTTGTATCGGGGAAGCAACAATACACAGTATGAAATATGCAGCTATCAGTATAAAGCACCGCAGTGCATCCGGTACACACCAAAGAAGAACACTATTTCATACTTTACCTACTTGGTAAGTGCAACGATACTTGTAAACTTCGCTATTGGACGGTTCACAGCGTTAAAGATTCAAAAAGCCACCAACTTATGTTATGTGATAAGGGAATAATGTCTATTACTTTTAAAAGTAAGTGTAAGTGGAAAACCGAAGTTGGAGATAAACTTTTATCACTGGCTTGCATTACGGCTTTTTGATAAGTTAAATAAGTTTCCACACTAATCTGAGTGAGAGGAAAAATATGTTATCAGCATTTAATATGCTGGTCGTAAAAATTTACAAAAAAGTAAATTAAAAGAAAATACCTTATATACCAGATTTACTGAAATTTTACTTTTAATGTTAGTAGAAGTAATTTTTTTTGCCAATAGGTAACGGTTCAGGATCCTTTAGCCGTGATATCTATTTTATTAACCGACTTCTATAAAGGAGAGGTTCGCAATTCGAATGTAATTGTGCACCTAGAGTCTCGACATTTCAGACCGATTATGAAAGTTCTTTTTTGTTTGAAAGGGCATACTCTTGAGGTGGGGTGAAGATCTGATGAAGACCTTCGGAGATAGAAAACGGAACTCTTGAATGAATAATAGCATATCACTCACGATTTGCTGTATCTAATCGTATGTTTCTGTATTGTTTATGCCACCCAAAATAGAAAAATAAAATAAACTTCAAAAAGAAGTAAAAACCGACTTCATAAAACTAAAAAGTATAAAATAATTTTCTTAAAAAACTTAACATCTTCTGAAGTCGGGGCCTTTAATTCTTCAGTGCACATAGCTTGGCAGTGGCACCGACTTCAGAAGCTGTTAATTTTTAAGAATTTTATTTTATACTTTTAGTTTTTTGAAGTCGGAATTTACTTTTTTTTTAAGTTTATGTTAATTAAATTCTTAACGGTTACCTTGGTGTTAGAAATCCCTTTAAGCTCTCATTAAAATTGTATCAACACTGAAGTGCAGAGGTTAATCACAATCAATTAAACTATTAATGCCATTTCGATTGATCATAAAATAAGCTAATAAAAATCTATTAACGGCAATCACACAGATATTCAACATGAGATTTTCTTATGTTAATGGTACTTTATCTCAAATTGTCCTCCCTCACAGTAAATGAAATAGGAAATGTAACATTTTATTAAATGACCTCAAACTTTTTCTCGTTTACGACACTAATATTTTTTATCAGAATTGATATCGATATTTTATTATTATTAACGTATTGACATTTATGATCGGTTTAATACAACTAGAAAATTTAAGGGTGACGTCAGGATGGAACTGAAGATTTATACAATAAACAAAATATATTTGGAGACCATCGAGAGCAAAACAACATTTTGGCTGTCAAAGATTTCAAAGATATTTATGGATGGATTATATATATTTGAACAGTCTTGACGTCACAGAGAAGAAGGAAGGCAAAGCTAGCTAGGTGATAGAATTACAAAAAATGTATTATTTTAATGATTTATTTAAAATAATTAAAAGCATTACCACTCAATACTAGGTTTTCATCTGAATCGAAGGTGGAACTATACAAACATACGTCTTAGATACAAAAACACAAAAAATACATAAAAAATTGAACTTTTAATAATGGTCTATAACACTGAAGGTGATTTCAAGACCATTTGCTAAGTATCTACAACATCTATTTGCAGAAGGAATACATTTTACTTAACTAAAACAACTAAAGCACGAAGAAACGTGTCAGGGAAAGTAAAGACAATGAGTCGTTGTCATACAAACCTCTATTGCATTAAAGACGTACAATCAATGAACTGGCCTTACCAAAAACGGTACGTCCCAGGCCATGTAAGCGCGATCGAGTTACAACGAGCCCCCACGAACATGTGCACACAATTTTACATACAATGCGGTGTGGGCGGAACGTAAGGTTGGCGTTTAAACGAGACTAGACTTTGTCAGGGGGTTGTGCTTGGGGTTCGTATTGAGAAGGATGATTCCAATTTTTTTTTAAATATACCTTGCCCCTTTCTTGGATTTGTCGTATATTGTGGGTACAGTTTACAAACATACCATGTCACATGCATACATACCCAGACCCAGAACAACTATCTGTAGGCCTTACAAATATTTGTTCCGTGCGAGGATCGACCCCGCAGAAAGCTAGTCGCTTAGCCACTGCGCCAACCGTGCCGTCAAAACCATTGGACCACCATGGATATTGGACCATGATGGTACCTAAAGTTATAGGCCGTGTGGCTTCCGTCAACTATAAGTCTTTATGGTGTAGGTACTCAGCGGCGTAATCATGAAGTTAGGAGTCCCAACTAATGATCGGTAAGATTTTTACAAGGTAGCTCGAAGTTTAGCCTCTCACGATCGTAACGAAGTTTATTTGCAGACTTCATGTTCATTGCCATTTAACGCGGTAGATCCGCAGGGTGTAGAAAAAGGTGACTCAGGGGATCAAGAGAATCGGCAAGGGCAGAAGAAGACGTACGCGAAGTAATAAAAAAAGTTGTTCTTCTTCTATTTCTGCCGTGTCAGCACAAGCTATCACAATCATGGTGATTGCCCAAGCCGTAGTGGAAAGATTAGCCAGCCAGCATTGGTGGTATTGACGCTGTCTGCCTAGACACCAGATGCTCTTATGTTTCGTCACTCGCGAATTTCTTGCACACCGCGCTTACCTGCCCGTTTTTCAAGTGTAGTGATTATGTCAATGTTTGGGATCACGAGCATTCATTGCAGAGGTTAAAATAGGAGATCCCTCTTCAGCAGTTGGGCAAATAACACACGCAGCGTTATTCGCCTTAACACGCTGAGTTGACTAATATCACCAGTCTGTGAATATCACTGTAGCAATGATGAACTGAACTCTGGTCAATATTTTCTCCGCAAAGGTCTCAGTACTTTTTTTTGTAATAGGTTTTAAAATACTTTATAAATTTTCGTTACCGATATCCGCTAATTTATACTCGTAAAGATAAAAATAAACAAAATCAGTGCCAAAAGATATCTTGAAACCACTTAGCACCATGTTCTGAAGGTATGGTATTGGTTTAAATGAGATTAGATTGCACTATGCAGCGGTAACTTGCTAGCCTATCTTCAAGTAGGTATTAAAGTAACCTTTTGATAAGCAATACATTACCCTTTTCTCTTACTTGCAAATAAGATTAAGGTTATCACTCCTTTAGACCTTTACCGCAAATTTTTTTTTTCGCATAATTATGAATGTGACTCTCCGTCGCTCTCAAAATAACTGTAATAGGTCTAAAAGTAGCTCGACAATAACTTTCATAAAAATATCAAATATAAATATTATATTTTTTGCAGAAAATGCAACAAACATACACCACACACTTTAATCTCTGTCAATATCTCCTTGCGAAGTGATTTATCTTTTGATTATTCCAGTGAATGCGCGGGCGCCGGCAATGGCACGCATTTAACAACTATCACCATCAGGTGGCAATGGGTGTTGTGACTTATCCTAGGGTTGTTAGTACTGCTTGTGGTCTAAGTGGACCTTTATGTCCCTTTTACAGTCCAGTCTCAAATGCGTTCGTTAAGTTTACACTGATAGGAACGTTTATTAAAGTGTTAATATGAGATAATGTTTGAGTTTATGTTGACGATAGAGTAAGGCTTAATATGTATAAGAAAATGTGCCTGCAAAGGCCCAGTTGAAATAAAAACTTTTGACTTTGACTTTGACCTATCGTTAAGCCTCATTCACATGAAGATCTCCAACGTTTTATTTATTAGCGTTAGGCGCGATACATTTATTTATAAGGCGATTCTACGAGTATAAGTGAGAATGACACAAGTTGTCCATACGATTCGATGTTTTTATATGCCGTGTTACGAGTATTTATTTATGAGAAATAAATCTAGAATTTAAAAATAAACACAGAATCAACCTAAAATATATTAGATATATTTTAGGTTGATTCTATGTGACCCATTTTATTTTTAGCTGTTTCAATAATAAATTAAACCTCATATTTTTAATTATGTATTAGTCGTGATTGACATTCCATTTTACTGCTGTGTTTAAAATGAGCTTCTACAATGACGTTAACATTAGCTTAATTTATTGCTATGTGTTCACTATTTTTTGCAACCTAGTTCAATTCCGTTCTTAAATCTTCCATTTTACTATAAATTTCTTAAATGCTGCTACTCGTGCTTGGTGTAACTTATCAAATAATTTTAATACCCGCCTAAGCACAATTGGATTAAACTGTATAATTCAGGAAACATGCCCATATGAAGCCTTAGAAAATGCACTCGGTGTGGGTTGATCTGAATCGTTTTGTCACTACCAAGTGTGGACTTAGATTTACGAAATTGCAAGGTATTTGAATTTAAAATGACATAACCACTATTACCATAGTGCTAAAAGGGATATATTCGAAAAGTGACTATTTGAATATGAGTATGCTATGTAACGAGGTAGTTTGCACAAAGTATTGATAAGAATTCATACGTAAAATGCAAGAGAATATTCTATGAGATAAAACTTTTGTAGAACTTAGATGGAGGAAATGTTCTGATTAAATAAACATGGCTTGTTAAATGTTTATTTACTGCTTTACTCATGCCAAATGCCTTTTCAATAGCAGCCTCTTTAAATTCCATAATACTGTGACTGTGGGCGTATGTCTCGAAAATAAGAACTGGATTAGCGTCTTATTGCTTGTTAATCCGAATGTATATCTGGGATTTGCAAAATTCATGACTCAGTTTACTGTATTGGACTTGAAATAGGGAGAGCAGGAATTTGTTTGTAATTGCAGTAGCGTTATTACTTCCATCTTTCATTAATATTTCAATGTTTTTTGCTTTTTACATATTGAAATAGAACAAGACGGTCAAAATTATTAGACGAGGATGGAAAAGAATTAAAAATTCCTCCCCCCAGACATTCTACAAATAAAATTAACATATTCACTGTTTCATCTCAACTGGTTCCCACTTTTGAATTTCCTATTAGTGTTTACAAAGGCAAAGTCAATACGATGTGGTAGCCAGAAATGTTAATGTGATGTTTGTTATCACTAGCGACCGTATGTCTGGGGCTGAAGGTTTTAAATCGCTTGCATACCAATCGATTATGAAATGAAGATCCACATGCTACTCTATTGTTGAAATTTGTTTACAAATTTTTCGAGTTATTGACTTTGGCGTGAGAATTGGTTTCTTACGTTCGTAACCCTGGTAGGTCTGATCGATCAAATATCTAACATACTACTGTTAAGCATTTTTGAAGCGCATAAGTACGAGTATGTAAATAAGTTCCGTAGTCTACTTAATCGTACGACACTGGATACGGTTTCTCTTACACTTAAGAACTGAAATGCTATTAACGAAAATGTCTCACGTTCTTCTAGTATTTCACTGCACCTACCATACCACTGTTTGGAATGTTATCTTTCTTTATCTAACTCTTTGGTAACTGGTAAACCTTTAATGTTTTACAAATTACTGATTCACTGATATTTTCGTGTAGTAACCGCTGTTTGTATTATTAATTGGTGTTTAAGTCAATACGATACATTCTCTTCATATTTTTTAATCTGTAATTACAATTCTCTTCATTCATTGTGTGCTTTAGCTTGCTAGACAAAAACAGTTTAGTACCAGCAAGGATTATAATAAAAAAATTGACGCGGCATATTACATATTATAGGGAATATAAAAGTTTACCTAAATTACTGAACTTTGTTTGGTTTACATTTTCTAGTTCACATTCCTAGTGATTTTAGGGTTCTCGGAAAAGTTTATTATACTTTGTTGTTCTAGTAATTCTTTGTACTAAAAATAGGTCAGACTAGTTTATGCAAGCAGAATGAGATAGACTGAATTTTCAGTATGTATTTTGAAGGTTTAGTTATAAATGGGAAAAATTTAAACTGAAAATTTATATCGAACATTAATGCTATTTTTGAAACGTCCTTTTATATAAACGCTTGGAAAGTGAATTGGTGATCATAGATGATAGAATGTAGTTATTTATGCAATAGCTGCTGTTCCTCTTAACATACTACAGCTTCTCTCAGTCAGCAGAGCAGTCAGTCCCGTTCAATTCTTCTTCTTCTTTAATTTCAGGGCTTAGCTATTGCCGTGGAGCAATTGCCACTGTTCTCTATTCTCTATCTTCTCTTTGGCCTCTTGATACGACTTGACTCCTACCTTTTCCTTCACTTGTGGTACAAAGGAATTGTAAATCTTAATTAGGTATAAATTTAACTAAGTATACTAGCCATTTCTATATCCAATTTTACTACCAACCATCGATCGCCACTAGCTTATCTTCCTTCTACTATTACATGAATAATTTCTTTGTGATAGCTTATATGCACAACATCGTCGGAAAGAGATGGGGTGATCTAACTGGGAATTACATAGCACTCATGTTCTTCTAATAGTTTTTAAGCAAAATCTAAATATTTAGATACACTTTTACTAGTAATCGAATATAAGGAAAAGATTGGCTGAATGGTTGAAAACAATACCCTATGATTCAATTGAATAACTTCGTCGTTCTCCTGCCCTTATCCCATTTTACTTGGGGTCGGCGCAATATGTTTACTTCTTCCATTCATCTCTATTATACGTCATCTCAAAGATTACGTTTCTCAAAGTTTCAACGGAACAACTTATGTTAACATAATAAGTAATAACACCCCCTTCTCCCACCAACACACCATAACACACCCTTTAGAATTAATTTATTTTGTACTGTTTTGTGTCTTATTAGATTCGTGACATGTATGCTATAAGGAGTCGGGCGTTGATAGCAGTTAGTTTTTTTTTTTTAATTCAAATTTTTATTGATGCTTCAGTTCACCGTGGTGACTATGCCAGCCTCGTAAGGTCACTCTTATACAATAAATGACAAAACTGGAATACAATCTTTATAGGTAGGTTGTTTTTCTTACACGGCAACACTACTTGTAATGTCGTTCGCTATACTTACTCTTGTAAAACGTATTTCTAAATTAAAACTAATAATTGCTAAACTGATTCCTTAATTTGCTCTAAATCCTTCAATATCTACACCGCAGTTTTGTTTTACTTTTGTAGCTATCATCTTTTCTATCTTAATTGTGTAAACTGTAATTATTCCAAATAAACGATATTATAATTATAATTAATTGTCTCTACCCATAATACTGCAGGAAATATAGTACTTATTTATAGCCAGAGTAAACATACACATATTCACAGGAAATTGATAATTAATATGTTAAGTTTCCCGAACTTTCGAATCATTTCCGGAGTGAACATCAATGATCTAAGTGTCATCGACACTAAAAAGTTTACTAAACTCATTAGTAGCTACTGCTAACAAACAGTTTCATTATGCCTCCTGTGTTTAACTTTAGCATGTTAAGAGGAAGTCATTGTTAACAAACATGTCATGGTAATTGTACCAAAACTATTGATTAACTGTCTATGTAGCTGTGTAATTATTACTTGATATTATTGGTTTACCCCGGGGTTATTAATAAACGATGATTAAACGTAGTTTAACTAAGCTAGCTCATAAGTATTGCTCTCTTCATTCATTGGCATACAAATGACAAGGACCTGTATAATTTAATCAGAGTTTCATTTTTTTTTTATGAATTAAGGGGTTAACTTATAAGTACAACCGAACAAAGAGATATATTGTATACAGGCACCAGTATCCCTAAACCGAGTTTTTGTCGACCTCGATCGTAGTTACCGTCAAGCTAAAAATGTATAAAATCATTTTGCGCGCGTTTTCGATTCAAGTTTACACAAATGCACTTATTAGATGGATATGGATGGATTAAAATGTGGAATGAAGATTCAATACTGCGAGCAGGGGTTGTGGTAGCTGATCAGAAGCTGGAGCGGCTGGTGTACTAAACCAAAATGCAGGTTCGATTCCTGCTCGTGATTAGTCGTGATCTTGTTTTTTTCCAAAAAAATGTTGACTTATATATTATGTCTCACATAATAGGTATACAACGAGTATCAGAAATGCGTGTTCATATTTAAGGGTGTGGATCAGCATCGTATTCGCGAAAAAATAATCAGTTGTCCTTCCATACAAACCATCAATACCTACTCGACCCAAATATAAGGGATAGCTGATAATTTTTTTGCGATTACAATTCCATAGGGAATGCCGTTCAGTTTGACTGTCTGATCCGCACCCTTAAATATGAACAGGCATTTCTAATACACATAGTATACCTTAAAAATATACTCTCCAACAGTTGTTTGAAATAAAACTCTACTTACATAAACTTACCGATCCACATACGAACCCAGTTAACCGGTGTCCAAACAAAATCCTCAGAATTAATGCCACCTTCAGACTTCCTGAGTCGGACTGCGCGTAATCGAATAACTCAAATAAACTCAGGTGGAACTTTTCAATACGCTTCGTGACCATGACGCTTACGATTGAAACGCTTTATGTGAGATGGTGACAAGCTTTGAAGTAGACGAACTTAAGGGAAGTTGGCGATATTGGAGCTCGTTCCTACCAGTATGACGTTGAAGTTTACTACCAATATATCTACTACCATTTTTTGTATTAGGTATTAAGTACAAATTAAATTATTTCTAAATAAAAATATGTAATTTTTTACTATATTAAAAAATGTGCAAATATGCAAAATCTTTTTTGTTATTTTTGTAGGGATTGTGTACGTACAAACAAGATTAATTTATAGATAAGTCTATAGTTCTAAAATAATTATTTGCACCGATCGCCTATCTCTTTTAGCATAGGTACCCATTTCAATTTCAATTTTTATTTTAATTCTATTCGTTTACTTGATTTTAGGTTATTATTTACAATTTTAATTACCTCCAAGCTTCATTTTTACTAAGCTTCTGCAGCAGAAAGCTTGAACTACTTATGACGTACTGCATAAACCCGTCCAATCCACCGAATCAAAGCTTCTGTAATACGAAACACGTAGATCGATTCGTTCCGAACTTGTGCCTTGTATGGCGTATCACAAAAACTTCCCCAATTCCGATTTAAGACGCCGGCGGCACTGAGTTTAACACAATAAAAACCACTTTGAAAAAATACAAAATAAAGACACTGTGTTTAATTGAGTGGCTTAGTTGGAAAACGCTTACTGCCTTTACGCATCTAGTTAAGCACGGGAAAGATTAACGAGGTCTGCGTTTCAAATGAAACAGAATTGCGAAGGAAGTCACGCTAATTAGTGCTGTAATCCTATGCTCCGTGGTTGGTCATGAATTTATACCACACTTGATTAGTTTCCTTTGGGAATTATAGTTTTTTACTTTTGGTAACGGCATTATACAAAATCCAAATATAATTGCCAATAACGGTGTTATATTTGGACTATAATAGGGTATGAGGCCGTAATCGGATTCGCCAAATAATTTGAAGCATTTATAGGTAATAAATACTCAACAATTTCAGGGATATAATTATCTGATTTTATTTTAAAATGATACGACTCACTCGTTCAATGAATACAGAGTTTTATACGAAATCATTGGATACAAATTAACAGATTAAGAGGTAAAAATAAATTATTATGAATAAGTTACAGTATAAATTGTGCTTTACGTATATGTACAAAAGGTAGAAGAAGGTTGCGACAATATCAACATTTTCTATGTTTACCTTTTTAAGGCTTTGAAATAGTTTCAATATTGTAGAATGAAACTATATTAATTTTTTTTGCAAATGAAATCCATTGTTCTCTTGTGATTGGCTTCTTAATTTAAACAATGAGTTTAGATTGCCATAATTCTTTTTTAAAGTTATAACAAGTTTTTGACTGAAAAGCTATATTGGTCAGCACTAATACACGATTTGTTGGAAAGGTGTAGGTATAGCTATGAAAAACTTTTACTATGGGACCAAAAATTAAATCGCTAAAATATAATATACTGTTCCATACAAATAATTCAAAATTACTCGACTAAATGTTCGCAACAGCTGATTTTTTTTCGCGATTTCATCCTTGTTCCCATAGTAAACTTTGTTCATAATGGTGAGTACAATAACTGCCTTTGGGCTTTATATAGGTTCCCTTTTCAACTAACCGTGTATACAACTGAAACTACTTATATCAACATTTGTCTTAATGATATGAGAGCGAGCTGCAAACTGCATCAACGCGAGAATTACCGCCGTTTGGAGTAGGGCCAGGCTGGGCACGATGCCGTATAGCCCAATTCAGCCAAACTGCACTGCACAGTGGAGATTATTCGCAAAATATTCAAACTATTGGACGCTTGCTGCTATTTTATGTGCGTTGTGAACGTACAATACATCACGATATTTATTTTAGTGACTGCTTACATCTAGCTTTGATTTTCATTTGATTTTGTCGCGTAATAACTAAATCGATGAGTATGTAGATCTTATAGTAGGTATAACAAGTAATGTAGTTAAGACAGATTTTAGAGCTAATATTGGTTGAGAAGATAAAATACAGCTATCGATATAAAAATATAACAATGACGTTATGGTTCATAAGGATGTATACAGAAGCGAGGATAAAACACAAATTGAAAATTCCCAGGCTTTTGGTACTAAACAGTTTGAAGGATAAAATACATTTAAGAATTGAAGCTGTACACATCCTTGCTAGTATACAAATAAGTAAACTTCATAGTAACTCGCCAAAATATACATCCCGTGATTTTCATGCCAATTTTATCATTCCATGATAAAATACAACTTACGAATTACCTAGATACTAAAAGTAAGATTCTTAAAAGCCAATATTTAATACTAATTTAGAACATTTACAAAATAATAGTTTGTACAATAATTGTTCAATACATTGGATCGTGTGTTTGAAACCTGGGATTTTACGTTATAAAAATAAATCTTATGTCAAACTTTTTATACCTATTTAATTATTGTAGCAAACGTATCTAAATAAATGCAAATACTTAGTAAAATAATAAATAATCACAGCAAATCTCAATTAGCTATCTAACTTTACATTATAATTACTATCCATAGTAACAATTGATGGTGTCATATCTTACATCAAAGTTTTACATGAAATTGTACCTTAACAATATAGGTAGTTACATTTATGAAAATTCGTATTTTGTAGATATAGGAATACTTAATAGTAATTAGATAATTGTCATTAATAATGAGTCACTTGTTGACAAAGAATTGAATTTACGAATGGCAGGATCTTAAAAGCAATGGATACATTTAGAAAACCATTTTGCACAATCTCACATTTAGTAACGCAAAAAAACGTTTGGATCAAATCAAGAAAATATAATGACCGGGTGTTGTGGTAGAACTTGGTAAAGGTCTATATTTAGTTGAACTAGGTCTATGTAAATACAGGGGAGATATTCAGTAAAAAGAAGTCTAAAAAAATCGCACTATTATCGTCGGTTAATATTTGACGAATTGATAATAATTGATATACGATAATAAACGTGTAATTTAATAACAGGAGCTGTGAACATGACTAGAGCATGTAGAGCAGGTAGGGTGTGTTATTAAGTTATCGTATGTCAATTCGTCTGGATTCGAATCGAGATTCGAGATATTCTTACAAAATAGCTATGCAGATGCTGCTATAGGCTGAATTGAAAAAAATACAAAAACACAACTTCTGTATTCAATTCCACTTGTACATAAATTAACTTTTATATAAATAATGTAATAACATGTACCAATTTCTAGTAGTGAAGGAATTTGGCCATAATTTGTAATTTCGCGATTCAGTTACGCTCGATAAGTAGATGGAACATTCCAACTTTGTCCATAAATGGCGCATTACTCGTTGCCTGTCATAAATATTCATTTTCGGCAAGCAAGAGGAAGTTTTCACGGTTTCTCATCGGGCCCCAGTCGAAGTAGACGCGGTTATATTACCAAATTTATGAGCAAAAATATTACATACTACGCAAAGATTTGGGCGGGACAAACTTTGCAGCATTCTTATCTGTCGTCGAATCAATCGTATGGAAATAGATTGGCAATATGCAACAGCCACTTATGTAAGGTAAACTAATATAGTAGTTGTAGCTACATTAATACATAATATTCGTCTCTTTCTTTTTGAATTACAGTTTGTTAAATTATTTTAATTTATGCGGTAAGTGCGCATTCTTGGACATTGCAATTTCAAACGCAAAGGATTATCTTTGCTACTTAAAGATTTACATTAATGCCCGGAATCTAATTACATAATGGATGGCATAAAAATTGTTATCAAGATAATAATTTAATATAAAAAATCGGTAACTATGTATATACAATGACTAGATCTAATTATACCTAACGATAAACGATAACACAAAAAAGTATTTTATAGGAAAAACGGTGTACGACATTAATACTAGTTTCTTGACGTCACTCGAGAGTTTCATAGTACAGGGTTTCGCACTTTAAGTGTCCGTGATCAAAGCAAAGCTTCTTCGAGTTGGTCGAAGCCCTCGTACCATCAGTCGCTCTCGTAGACGGTAGAGTTAGAACTCTTTCGCCGGCTGTACGGTGAGCAGAATTCGATCCTGGTGTCTGGCAGCCAGGTGTACGCAGTGCGCTCCGAAGATGCACTGGAAATAAAAGAAAAAGAAAAATTAGTATTTTATGATTGCCTGATATTATTAGATATTATGTAATTTATGACGACGTCATACTTTTTTTTATTTAGGCAGGTCTATAAACTATTACTGATTCATACAACGCCAAGGCGTTAGGTATTAATAATTATGCATAATTAACAGGCGCCAGTTTAGTGGTACGTGTTATTGTAAATAAACGCAATTTCAATTTGACAATTATTCGCGTCATCATTTTATATTTACCAATAACATCTCTTTTCCCCACATAAATGAAGATAAATAAATAATATAAACTGTTGACATTTATTTGTGGAAATGAATGATGTTCATTATCTACTAACAAAGCTCCGAAACAAAACAATTTTGTTTTAAAACTAAAATCTATTTTAATGTTCTGCTCTGATTCTGTCAAATGGAACAATTTCAGCACAGAATATTAAACTGTTTTAACAACTACATTGTTCGAACTATTTTAATCACTGGCATATTAAAATTAACTGCTTGAACAAATGACAACTCTATAATAATTATTTTACTATATTTCAAGTGAAATGTAATAATAACTTTGAGTAGCTAAAATTACATTACTTCTTTTTAAACAAACCTGAAATATTAACTAGTTAGCTGTCAATTAGCTAGAGGGAAAAATTTCGAAATATCTGTTAGTCCTCTAGTATGACAATTTAATGAGTCAACTTGTGTCTTGTTTCACGTCCAATTAACGTTTACAGTATTGGAGGCTTGACTTTCAACATCGTTGTTGTAACTGTGCTTGCTTTTAATGGTAATCGAGAACAACATTTACATGCAGTAACAATTGAAACATGTTTGGACAAAACAAAGGCGTAGCCAGACTTAGTAACGCATTGTAACCATCCACTTGTGTATCCTGCAGCAGTCAATTTACTTGGTCACAGTTAAACAAACGCAAAAGAGCCTCTCGACTCGGAGAAGTCGAATTATTTATGTTGAAATGCAATGAAAAGTTAATGTATTCGCTCCTTCAAGTGCCACCTACGAGCACTTGAATAAACAGAAGCGCTATTTATCTTTACCTTAGGTAAAGCATGTTGTTTTAAAGAGAACCCTTATAGGACTGAGGTCAACGTTCTTGACATACTTTATGAGATGAGCCTACGAACAACATAGTGTGTACTTCTACATCGTGTATGGATATGTTATAGTTTATAGATAGGCCAAAATAAATGTTAACATTTTCGTAACTGCACAGCTTTTATAGATATAGAAAATTATTTTACTTTACTTTTAGTTACCTAGTATGTTTTATATGATGCGAATAAAGAAGGGAAGATATATTATTAGAGTGTGATAGATTGGGATAGAACCGTATCTTTTGACCGATTACCCTTCACGCCCTTGGCTATAGTCGACCATTGCGGTCCAGTGGCCACAGACATAAGATTAACCGATGTTCGTATCACTCAACAATTTAGTGTTACCCGAATGGACGGATTCGATAGTATCAGTAAAACACATCAATCAATATAGAATGAATTCAACACACATGAATAATTATATTAATCCGGTTTGCAATTTATAAGCGAGAATTCAGAAATCTAATGATAGATTTGTTTATTTCTCAATATTTTGTCTCAGAATTAATTTTTCCAAAATTCTTGAGTAATTTTGTTAGAGAAACGTTTTTTGTTAATCAATTGGTTCATAATTGACATCAAAAGAAGACCAATAGAGAGAACAAGTCGGACACTATTAAAAGGAAATGAAGGCGACGCGCGGCAGACGCCAAAGTCGCGGGCTCGAGCGAAATCCAATTTGAAATAAGTGCCTTCTGAATTAATCCGGCCACTTTGAGCGGACCGGATGAAATTTCTGGTATTTTTCACGTCTAGCAATAAAAACGAGCCCTCGACGCGGGAAAAAGATGAGTAATAGCTTCACCCTAAGTTCTGAGGAACTGTGAGGAATAATAATATCATGCTCGTATGATGGAAACCTTTTTTAATCCGTCCGCGTAAATATAACGCCAGGAAAGTGATATAAGAACGCAACTGATGATACGATGTTTTTCTGACTTGATTATTGAATTTGAAACGAAACGCTGAAAGATTTCAATTTTTTTATTTTATCAGGAAATGTATAAGAAACAATTTTTTTTTCTAAAATCATTCAGTCATCATTTGATTGTTCTTGATAAATAATGTCTAAGAAAGTTGCTACTGCGCAAAATAATAGGCAAAATCAATCGTCTATGATATCGGAAAAACTTTAGACCAAACTTTAACAGAATAGTTTTTTGTTCATTGCCAGTAACCTCCAATTTGTATGAATGTACAAACGTTGTACGTACCTACACCCAGACATTAGTATAATATTTTGCGTATTGGAATATTATGTTAATGAGTGTGCAACTAATTTCTCATTTCAAAGGCTTACTACAACGCAGAATGTTATTAATCGCGTTGAGTACCTAATTTTATATTCAAAAAGTCATGTAATTATAAATTCAGTTGAATATTTAGCAAAGTCGTCGTGAATTGTTAATAATTAATCATTATTGTTGTTATTGTTCTTCACCTTGGAAACTGTATTAATAAATAAATAGGACCTAAATAGGTCCCTTGTGGCGTTTGCGGTACTTACCTAATGTTTGAAAACAAACTTTTATTTTAAGATTCTTGTATCTGAGATTCCGTACTTATACCATTCAGCTCGTTATTAATCCTGGGTTTGGCGAGGGTCTAAGGTAAATGTTCCCCATTATACTGATTTAAATCGATGCATAAATTTTGATACATTTCATAGTCTTGGTTTGAATTTGAGGTTGGAATATCTTTGAGACCCTTGAACGTAACTAATGATCTCATTCAGTCCCTATGAAATTTAATAATCATAGTCATAATCATAATAATTTATTGGTATCTAAATTGGGATCGTTCTATTATTAAATGTAATAACTTTCAGTGTCAACATTGACTTGTGGAAAAGGTTCAATGAAGTTCATACGAACGTCAAGGTCACATAAAATAACGAAAGTGTTTCCATCTAATGTAGCAACGTAGTAGGTATTTAGTTCAGCTAAAGGTGGTACCTAATGGAAGTAACATATTGCGTCAACCTCAAACAAATGGGATAAGGGTTGAAGGATAATGAAAAATCTTTCCCGATCCTCGCTCGTGCCAGTCCGTGCTGAGCCAATAGTTTAAAAAATGCCCAATAATAGTAATATAAATCAGCCACAACAAGCCCTCTCTTGTGGCTCCATTAGCGACGCCCTAATCCGATGCCCGTCTCCCACTATGGGACGCCCTTAGCTGCGTTGTTGCTTAAATTCGTTTTTAAAATTTAAGGTTAGAAGCTTCTCAAGCCTCACCGAAAGTCCGGTTAAACGGAAAAGGCTCCATGAACCAACTATGAGAGAGATTTAAAAAATAAAATAGAAATGATAATGAAAGGTGGTAACACGTGAACTATAGATACTAATAAATTGCTGTTCTTTTAACAAACAAATTGAGGAGTTTTAATATTCATAAATTATGAACCAATTAGAATGCCGCTAAGCGTGGTACTGCAGTTTGATTAGTTGTACCAACAACTTTGTACTTTGCAGCACCTGCTTTAGTTAAAGTTCAAACTAGATCAGTTAACACCTCATCTTAACGCTCGCGTGAACATTTATGACTTCGGATTATTAAGTTACAGTTTGTGCGCTTAGTTAGTAAATATATTTTATTTTGTTGTTAGTAACTAGTTTATGGTTTTATTTGAAGTATAATATGCTTTATAATCATTGCTTACTTTCGTTTAATTTCTTTTGACAATTTTATCATTTACTATTTATTACGTGTACCTATTCAACATTGGTAGTTTCATCGGAAGTAATATAATATCTGTTTTAGCCACCATAGGCTCAGTTGCCATAAAAAAAAAAAAACTTTTTTAAGTAGGTACCTTAACTTTCGTAGTTTGTGTTTCTTTTTCAGGCAAAAAAGGAATACACTTATTTATGTAAACTTATGTAAACCTGTTCTTTTTTTGGTTATGTGGTTATGTTTCTGGCCGTCACATTGGCATTTCCTTTTATTATTATTATTCTTCTATTTGTATATGTACTAGGATCTTCTTTTTATAGAATTTAGTGTTCATTTGAACAGGTTAGTAACTTATTCGTGTCAGTGCGGTTAAGTTATAATTTAATGGTTAGGATGCCGGTTGGTTTCACCATTATTGATTTATGACTGCTAAGTCATCCACAGTCCGTACAGCCCCATCAGTCTCAACTGAAATCGCTAGATGGCGCTAGTCGAGAGAAGCCCGATGAAAAGTTTGCATAAACTGTAAGAGAAAATACGTAAAGGCTGAGTTTAAAACATACACTTATGCAAGATACAGTTAAATAAACCCCATCCACTCAAAACTAATAAAGAGCCTCTCTTAATGACTTCCGACAGTACCAGGATAGCATAAAAACAAGAAACTACCACAACAATAATACTTCGGTGGTATAAGCCGGTGAAGCGAGAATTGTCTGTGCAAACATAAACGCAGCGGTCAAAATGGAAGCCCCATTGTGTCAGAATGTATTCATTTGTATGGCAAGCCTAATATTGACTATACGGAACTCGTTTCGTTCATGTAAATATTGAACCGAAGCGAGTTATGGACTTGTAGCTATCTCATGATTATAATTACTTAAATTACCTACTGAAATTTCAAAACTATTTTCCTCAGTGGATACGCGTTGAAGTGCCGTGGTTAAAATTGGTAAATTAAGAGCACCATCAACAAATTAATTAATTAAACAAAACGTCAAAGGGAACAACTGCACTTGGTAAAGAGTATAATATTTTAAGTAACGCTTTTACTACTGATGTTTAATATCAAATAAAACTGTTTGGTATATTTATGCCAACCATTATGCAGAGGCAGTTGTTTACATTTTTTGTAAAATTCACAATAATCCAACAAGATTTAATTTTTGTCATTAGGTCACTTCTCTATCTCAGAGAGCATCATAGAGGTCATACGCTAGTAGAGTAGTATAATTGTTTTTTTTTTATATTAATTTGATGTCGGTTTTTACTTTTTTTTAAGTTTATTTTCTGTTTTGAGTGGCATAAACATGCAATTACTGCAATCGCGAGTGATTTGCTGTTATCCTTTGAAGAGTTCCATTGTCTATTTCTGAAGATATTTATCAGATCTTCATCAAATTGAAATGGGACCACCTCTAAGAATATTCTTTCAAACCAAAAACATAATGATTAAAATCGGTTTACAATTGGCGAGAATATCGCTGAACAAACATACAAAAAAAAAACGGTTGAATTGAGAATCTCCTTCCTTTTTGAAGTCCGTTAAAAAAGCAAACAGTTGAATTGCGAACCTCCTCCTTTTTTGGAGTCGGTTAAACAGACTCTCGTACGTAGGAAGCTGACTTTTGTACATAAATGATGCCACTAAAATTAGGTAGTACTTGTATTAAAACCTAACGATTCCATTACTGTGTTATGTTCTAAGCAGAAGTCTTAAGAGATTATAGCTGGTCTCGACCTAAAAACTGTACATTGTCTGAGGAAGACATTCAAAGTTAAGAATTTCAAACTTTTATTACGCATCGAAACTGTGGTTTGTCATTAATATTTCGACAGAATGATATAATATGCATGATGGACCATTTATTTTCTAAACGACCGTCATAATTTGTCATCAACTAGAGGCCACCGACACTTGAACGTTAAAAAGACGTAAAATAGTTAATCTAAGTAATATTAAAAACTGCAGGTTTCCTTGGACTTAGCGACAGTAAATATGATTTATTTAATTTCAAGATATCATCGTACAATTCGGTCAAACTATTTCCGGAGAATTCGTTGTTATAAGACAACGAATTCGTTGTTATAACATGCTGCAATTCAGATAATTATATATGTAGATTCTTATTTTTTTTCATTTTGATCTCTATAACCTTTGACTATGCGATAAGCAAGTGGTTCGTAATTAAGTTGATATTAATTTATTTGCAAAATAATTAAAATACAAAAAAGACATTGCACATCGAAATAATTTTCCCTACTTTAAATTCTTTTAAAAATTCGCACGTATATTTTAACACGTTTTGACTACCACAGCAGCAGACATAGTAGAAAATCGATTGTTTGTTGGTCACGGGTGACCTACTTGGCGTTCAAAAACTTTAGAGACCAAATAATCTTATGAAATATGAATATCACACGAATTAATAATGAACTCAGCTTTGAATTAAGACGAATCTTCTTTGGTGGTCTCCGTCGTTCCAATTAGCATCCAACGCCTCATACATTCTCAAATCATGAAGCCATAAAACAGGTCTCAACATTTTTACGATTCATTCGAATCCACCTTCTATGATTTCTACATCCTACATTGTTACAGATACGTTATAAACTTTATTAATTATCAAAGCGTATTTTATAGACCATAAACTGGGATTTAAGGCAATTCAAACATCTGAATTAATTCCTTATTATCGCTCAAATGTTACATCTTATTATGGAACGAGTTATTGGCTTAAGTAATAGCTTTGGTCATATTATTATAATTTAAATACGTTTTTAAAAGGTTGAAGATGATAGGTTACGATTTAATGTACTGTTTATAGAGATATTTATATTTAGTAGAAGAAATAGTAGCATTTTTCTAAACTTGGTTTCATATTTTGAAATGTATTCAACTGTTATAGTAGACTGTTTTTTATTATAACTGGCGATAATTAAACCTAATACTTAGTTTAAATTAGAATTTAAATTTCTATAGATAATATCTTTCATAATTTTTTCTTTTTATCTTAATTTTTTGCTAAAATAATATTATAATTCTTGCACACACGACACTATTTCCCACGTGACCGAGATGCAGTGAACTACCTCAAGTCTTACAACCCTTGTCATTTTCAAGACTAGGAATAATATTCTTTGACAAAAGGAATTATGACTAGAGCGATAATTTGCAGTCTTGGCACTTAAATCCAGCTGGTAAAAAATCTCCTCTAGGTCTTCTAAGTGTTTACTAAAAATATTATAAGGAAATCGTAACGAGGCTAATCAACGAGACGCCTAATATGAGACCAGATATTGAAAAATGAGTAATAGAAAGTGTACGAGCGAACCCGTACAGTGTTGCTAGTTTTCTTTCTATGCTGACGTCGACACGCAGCAAAGTACAATTCAATATAATCCGCATGTTCGCGTTACAAACAGTTAGTTGCAATCAAAATTTCGAGCTAATAAATATAACGTTTGTATACTCTATCAGTTTATCATTTTAAATGTATCTTACCCTAACCCGTTCATTTTGTTCCTTCGAGCCGAATGGTTCAAGTGATAAATGAGAAATAGAAAAAATGGTTCAAGTGATAACTGAGTTATAGAAACAATGGTTTAAGTGATAAATGAGTAATAGTTCAAGTAGTAAATCAGTAATAGAAAGAATGGTTCAAATGATAATGTAATAGAAATAATGGTTTTAGTGATAAATGAGTAATAGAATGGTACAAGTGATAAAACAGAGTAATGATAAACTAGGTGATGATACAGAAGAGAAAACAAGCGGGTCAATGATTACGTACTAAAGTTTAAATACTTCTTTCACTATCCACAAATCAACCGCTCGATCCAATTAAAATTCCTGAAGCTCGACGATCTAGCTCAGATAAACGAATACCTACTAGCCGACCCACGAAAAATCATTAAGCTAAATTGTAATTACGTATTAAACGCGTCGAACAGTGCGTAATCCTCACACGGTCGAAATAGGGTTGTCGAAACGGGGGAGTGAATTGCTTTCCGACCAGCCCTATGAGCTCATGTTAATCAAACGGCCTGGGAACACAATTTTAAACCATTCCCGAAATCTGTACGGCAACCAATTTTGTGAATAGATAAACGCATTGTAAAGTCCCGTTGTGGTACGGACAACCCCCGATAGTGATTGTAATACGCAAGAACGGTTACTGATATAGGGATGATAATGTTGTTTGGGCGTGTGTAATCGCTATGGTTACCGAGATCGGTGACGAAATTATGTCTGTTGTTTGAACCCTAATTTTGAAACTTTATTTATATTGGTCCGGGGTTTACAGAATATACCGGGTGATTGATCAATATTGGTCAGTATGGGGAAATCTGAAACTAAGGGATAGAGAAATTTGTTCGAAGAAACTATGTCGTCGATTTTAGGGAGAAAAACCGTAAGATTTTCAAAAAATTACGCGATTATTATGGGAATCAAATCCGCTCACATAAGTATAATAATTAATAACCCTATCTTATTATAATACAAAAATTGATAACAGGGTTTTATAGTAATATTTACATTCTTTATAACCTACATAATAAATTCTCAAAATAAAATAGCAAACTTTTTATTTTAAAATTATGTAATTTTCCGAGTCGAGCATGAGATTTCTTTTTGAAAATTCTTAAATGCAGTTCGACCCGGTTCCTTCTAACAAATTTCTCTATTTCTATAGTTTCAAACTTCCCCGTACTGACCCCCCTTGAGGGATCACTCTGTATAGTGCTATACAGAGTGATGATGTACGGGTGTAGCTTAATATTCCAGAAATCGGGTAGGCACAAAATGATTGCCTTTGTTGAATGAAGAGCTTCAAGTTCTATATCTTCAAACGTCTTTGAACCTATGGCCTACCTTAGCTTAAACTTAAAATTATGTTTTTTACTGAAATGAAGTTATGTGTGTTTGGTGGTGTGGTGGTTTGGTAACTAGATTTAAAAAAAAGTATCTGCACCATTTAAATATTAATTTTTCGAGATTAAATTGAGTAAATCTGATATTAATTCATCTTAAAGGTACTACAACCACAAGATGTAAATTCCCAAAGTGGCTATTGCAGCTGCCGCACTAAATCAAACATTGCGATGCGTGAGAGTTGATCTGATCATAATCCACTACTTGTCGTAACTTATAGAGCATAACGACCACCAAAAGGCACTTGTTTACATCGTCGCGGATGATCGAGATGAAGATTTGGAACCAGTTTGGTACTTCGAAGTGGTGACACAAGAGCTGTGTTTGTAGTATTCGTTTGTACAGGTCTAGTTTTTCATTCAATTCAATAAGGGCTCCAGCAGACGGTCGACAGATAACCGACATAATGGTTTAGTCGTAATGAAAAACTTTGAAAATTGAGTTGGTAAGAAAGAAAGAAAGAAAATAGAAGCGAATATTTTTACACAAATTACGACACAAAAAAAGTAAAAAATTAAAACACGTTCCAAAAAAATAATATAAACAATAACAATGACTAAATAAATAGGATTCTTTATCATTATACGTCGCATTTGTGCAAAAAATAGATCATCGTTCAGCATATTGCATATTCGTGTGCACATTCTTTTAAGGGGACATTCTAAAGTTTTTTATTGCGATTAAACTGTTGTCTCAGCCTTCTGCCGGAGCGCTTAGATATTGCAGTGTCGGGTCTTGATTTTGTATGGAAGAATTTTGTTTTGTACATTTAATTTTACTAGGAAACAACGCTAACAATTCATTATCATAAAATAAATAAATTCAGCCCATTACTGTCCCACTGCTGGGCACGGGCCTCTCCTCAGAATGAGAAGGGTTAGGCCTTAGTCCACCACGCTGGCCTAGTGCGGGTTGGCAGACTACACACACCATCGAGAACTTTATGAGGCCCTCTCAGATGTGCAGGTTTCCTTACGATGTTTTCCTTCACCGTTGTCGCAAGTGATAATCAAATTCTAATCCATAATTCTAATTCATTATCATATTCACTCGTAAACGTTCAAGCGCAGCAGATCATGACACTTCTCATGAACATGAACATTGAACGCTTGTGATCGCAAAGTATGAATTATTTTTCTTTTGAACTACCTTAGTCACATTTTAGGATACGTACGAAACGAGAGGTGGCCTATTTTTTTTACACTGTATCCATCTTCTAGCTATCATACCTTTTATTAGCCTCCTTCATAGTCTAATACCTGAAAGTGCAGGTATACACCCAGACCCTCTTTGATCCCTTTTTCTTAGATAAAATATTATTTTATGCAAGACTAAAACTAATATTTTTGTAAAGTAATAGATTGACCGTTTGTTCAGACAACTGTTACTTAATCACTCAATCAAGACCTTGTCTTAATTTAAAACAAAGGAATACTGTGGGCGGAATTGCAATACCACTACACTATAATAAAATATATTATTAACTTTACTGTTTTGTTTTAAGAGAATGAATGATGTTCAAAACATTAATAATTCGCCGTTTAGGTTTAGGTAAAAAATGGGCCACCGTCTCTCCATCCGTTGGTTTCTAAGTGTACGCGCCCAGCACTAGGGCGAGCCGGGGGACGAGGGACGCGGGACGCAAAGGACGCGAGCGCCGACCGCGCCGCGCCACACTCCGCAAACAAAAGTCGACTGCGCATCTTCTCTCTATTTAATATTATTTCAACCTACTACTCAAATGTTAAAGTTATTTCAAATTATACAGTTTTTATGTATCAGTTGTTTAATTCATAAACAAAGTGGCGACCAGTGACGAACGATCTAAATTCGAGAAGAAAAAGCGTCGAGTTTGCGGGCGTCACACGTGGCAGCCGTTACACAAAACTTGCCTACGGAGCGCCGAGCGAGCCACCGGTCGACTGAGAAAAGGAATTTATTGCTGTTGCTGCTCGGGAGCCTTGCGGACATCGAGAACCGGAGGTCTAGCCCAAGGAGAGTAAGCCCTGTTCCTACCCATTTCATACCTATTTCGTACCTAATTCTGTCGATCCTTTGTTCTCGCTCGCATTGTGTGTAATGGCCGACTTGCTACTCGAGTGTTGGGGATTTATTGTCTAAAGCTAGCTTTCAGTGGTGTGATATTAATAACGAGCACGTGCATCTCAGCGTTAGATTTAATTATCTAATCAAGCTATACCTACCTACTTTGATTTACAAGCACGTGCCCACGCTTTATGCACGCATTTCACCTATTCTGCTACATAATACTGTTATAGCCGAATCCCAGCTATAACAATTGGCTAGCCTAGATACCTAACTCATCTACTAATTCAGCACATAGGGTGTCTATATTAATATAACCTATCCCGTACCCGAACTGCAAAGACGTTAGCTATCGGTATTTCAATACCAGTTGCCGACTATTCCAGCGTTATCTCCGTGAAGTGGAGCGCATCTCGGCTACGGCATCGCCGCCGCCCGCCCGGTTCCGTCGCATGCGCCGCTACGTGCGCGCTGCTGGCCTAAGCTGTCTGCTCGGCGCGAGCTGCCCTGAGCATCGCGTCGTGCTACTGCACCAGCGCGAGCGACTGGACCTGAGCTTCTCTGCTCTTCAAACGGGTTTGAGTGCACATCTTATTGTTTCGTTGTTTATTGGTCTGTGTTATTGGTGACGATATTAATTTACAAAATGAATGAAGCAGAGCTCAAGGAACTAGCTAACTTAGTCAAACAGCGCGGTATTATTAAGGGACGGTTAACAAGATTCTCAGATTATTTAAATAATTTAATTGGTTTAAAGGAAATCTCTTCTATTCAGTATAAAGAATTAGAATTAAAATTGAATAAAATACAATCGCTTATGGAAGAGTTTGAGGCCATTCAAAACAAAATAGATCTATTGCACTCTGATAGTACCGAGCAAATTAAAGAAAGAGATAACTTAGAAAACCAATTCATTACTCTTATAGCGAGTAGCCAAGATATTTTATATAAATCTCCTCAGAATAAAGCTGAGAGAGAAAATACTGATCATGCATCTAATAGTAGCTGCCGTTCATTTAATGCCATAAAATTACCTACAATCAAACTTCCTACATTTGATGGGAACTACCTAAACTGGCTGGAATTTAAAGACACATTTCAGTCAGTGATTGATGGCAATGAAGGTATTCCTCCAATTAATAAATTTCACTATCTACGGTCTGCACTCGAAGGAAGTGCAGCCGTTGTTATTAAATCAATTGAATTTAGTGCGAAAAATTACAAAGTTGCATGGGACCTAGTGTGTCAGAGATTTGATAATAAAAACCTATTAATAAACAATCATTTGAAGGCATTATTTAATATAGAGTCGATTCAAAGGGAATCCTATAAATCACTGCGGTTTATCATCGACCATGTCTCAAAACATTTGCGGGCTCTTGACACTCTTGGCCAGCCTACTAACATGTGGGATGTCCTTATAATTTTTATGGTCTCAGCAAAATTAGATATTCACACGAATAGAAAGTGGGAAGAATACAAGTGTAATCTTGCAAATTTACCTTCACTTAGTGAATTTTATTCTTTCCTACGCAGTCGGGCTGATGTACTCGAGACTGCCTATTTTAATAATAGTCGTTCTGACAAACAGGTAGATTATAAGCCTAGGGTAACTACCCAATCTAAAAGTCTAACCGTATCTGTTGACAAAAAAGAAAATAATTGCTGTGTGTTGTGTAATGAAGGTCATTATTTGCATGAATGTCCGAAATTTAAAAATATGAATGTAGATGAGCGATTAAATGAAGTTACAAACCTAAAGTTATGCAAAAATTGCTTCCGAAGTGGTCATAACTCTTTCAAATGCCAGCTAAAAGCTGTATGTCGCACATGCAAAAAGAAACACAACACACTAATACACATTACAAAAGCGAACCCTACATCTTCGACTGAAACTGAACAACCTTCTACCTCTTCCTCATTACCTGTGTCACTATCGGTGGCATCCAATGACCAAGTTTTGTTATGTACGGCGCTAGTCCAAATTGTAATAAATAATAAGACATATACAGCCCGTGCGCTGCTGGACACAGGTAGTCAATCGTCATTTATTACAGATAAATTAAAAAGGAAGATAGGGCTAGTTATCAACCCCGGGAGTTCAGTGAATGTTTGTGGGATCAATAACGCTACCTGTAATATTACTGAAAGTTGTTATATTAAAATTAAATCTAGATGTATGCCATTCGAATTTAATGTTAAGTGTCTAGTAGTACCTCGGATAACAGGAATCTTACCAAATTCTACAATTAATACAGAGCATTTAAACTTACCTAAAAATATCACTTTAGCTGATCCTAAATATTTTTCCCCGGCTGAGGTCGACATCCTCTTAGGAGCAGATGTATATTGGGATATAGTGGGCTCTAATTTAATTAAGTTGGGCAGCAATAAGCCAGTTCTACAGGAGTCTAGGCTCGGATGGCTCATAAGCGGTCCTATACAAGGTAGTCAATCCAATTCAAACGTCTATTGTAATTTCAGTCAGGAGATAAAAGACTCTTTAGAGAAATTTTGGACTATTGACGACCTACCTGCTACTAAAACATATTCCATCGAAGAGCAACTCTGTGAGGACAATTTTGTTAAAAATGTATCTCGCCTAACAAATGGCAGATTTTCTGTGTTGATGCCCATGAAAGAGTCACCTGAAAAAGCTCTTGGGGACTCTTACTATGTCGCTAAAAAGTGTTTTGAAAGCCTAGAAAGAAAATTTATAAAATATCCCGATTTAAAAGCTAACTACAAGGCATTTATAAATGAATATGCAAATTTAGGGCATTTAACTAAAATTACTAGACCAGAATTTGGATACTATATGCCTCATCACGCGGTAATCCGTGAAAAGAGCGAAACCACAAAGCTCCGCGTAGTATTCAATGCCTCTTCTAAAACTAGCTCTGGTAAATCACTTAATGAAATTCAAATGATTGGTCCAGTAGTGCAGAGTGATTTAATTTCTATTTTGATGCGATTTCGCAGGCATAAATTCATTCTCACAGCCGACGTAGAGAAAATGTACCGGCAAATTGAAGTCGGGCAACAGCAGCGCCATCTACAGCTTATTCTGTGGCGTAATGATAAGTCCCAACCATTAGATGTTTTACAACTCAATACAGTTACGTATGGCACTGCCTCTGCACCATTTTTGAGTACTCGATGTCTCCTACAACTGGCAAATGAGTGTAAGGATGAGTCTATAGCTTGTGTAATCCGAAACGATTTTTATGCAGATGACTTAAACACAGGATCGGAAACTGTAGAAGGGCTAAAACACATTTATCATGAAGTGGTAAACACACTTAATTCTGCATGCCTACCCCTAAGGAAATTTCGTACAAATTGTCCTCAATTATTTGATGATGAATGTGATTCCTCAAAACCTATTGATTTTAATAAAGAGTCTAGTGTATTAGGTCTCAATTGGTGTCCTAAGACTGATATTCTGCAATTCTCAACAGACCTAGACCCTTCTACTCATATTACTAAAAGGTCAATAATTTCAACTACGTCCAAAATTTTCGATCCGTTAGGATTATTGTGTCCCTGCACTATAGTAGCTAAGATTTTACTGCAACAATTGTGGTCCTCTAAGCTTGACTGGGATGATCCAGTACCGGCTGAGTTTTGTAAAAACTGGGCCAAACTATTAAAAGAATTTTCTAATTTTACAAATATTCGTATTACAAGACGAGTTCTGTGTGATGCACCTACTAATATAGAATTACATTGTTTTGTTGATGCCTCTCAACAAGCCTATGCAGCTTGTATTTACCTGCGTTCTGTGGATCATAATCAGAAAGTTACAGTCAGGTTGTTGTGCGCTAAGGCACGAGTTGCACCGATGAACCCAACCACTATACCCAGATTGGAGTTATGTGGCTTCTTGTTAGGTGCACGTTTATGTTCTAAGGTTTTAGAGTCATTAAATTGTAATTTTAATCGTAAATTTATGTGGACTGATTCAATGGTTGTGCTAGGGTGGTTGAAAACCCCACCCAGGGATCTTAAAATGTTTGTGTGTAACCGAGTGAATGAAATCAATCAACTTGTGAGTGGGTTCACCTATTGTCATGTTCCCACAGATCAAAACCCTGCAGATATTGCATCAAGAGGTGTAACTCCTAAGGATTTGCAGTCCTGTCTCCTCTGGTGGGAAGGGCCTACGTTCCTCGCGAATGACTCTTCTTGTTGGCCTACACAATCAAAAATACAAATCCCTATTATCTTACCTGAAGTTAAACAATCGCAAACCATTGAATGTCATGTCATTGTAACAAATAAAATAATTGAATTTGAGAAACATTCTAACTTAAATAGATTAAAGAGAATATATGCCTATGTACAACGTTTCTTATATAATTGTAAAAATAAAGATGCTAAAATTAGTGGACCATTAGATATTAAGGAATTAGATAAGTCTCTATTAATGTTAGTTATGTTAAATCAATTGGAAAGCTATACAGAGGAAATTAAACTAATTAGAAACAATAAACCTCTTAATCGCAAGTCTAAATTATTGCCGCTAAATCCCTTTATTGATTCAGATGGCATATTAAGGGTTGGGGGTCGAATTCAAAACTCTGATTTCGCCTATGATAAAAAACACCCCATCATTTTAGATGCAAAGCATCATTTTACTAAATTATTATTAAGATATGAACATGAACGCTTGTTTCACGCTGGTCCTCAACATCTTCTAGCCTCAATAAGAGAACGATTTTGGCCTATAGGAGGCAGACATTTAGCACGTAGCACGACAAAGCAGTGTATAGTTTGTATTCGCCTACGTGGGAAGACATTACAACCTTTAATGGGAAACTTACCTGCCGAAAGAAGCTATTCCATGTTTCCTTTCTACTCGTGTGGTGTCGATTTTGCTGGCCCGTTCATGATCTCAAGCCGTAAAGATAAAGGCAATCGTATTTCAAAATGCTACTTATGTTTGTTTGTATGCCTCTCGTCCAAAGCGATTCATTTAGAGTTAGTCAGCGATTTGAGCACTGATGCTTTCATTTTGTCTTTGCGAAGGTTCGTCTCCAGGAGAGGTAAACCTAATGTAATATATTGCGATAATGGTACCAATTTCAGGGGCGCGAACAACGAAATAAGTAGAATACTCAGGTCCAGTCGTGAGTCAGCTATTAATTACGCCAATAACGAAGGCATTAGATTCGTGTTTAGCCCTGCATATTCACCTCACTTTGGAGGTATATGGGAGGCGGGCGTTAAATCTGCGAAGCACCATTTCAAGCGTGTAGCGGGTAATGCTTCCCTAACATTTGAGGAACTCGCGACGCTATTCACACAAATCGAAGCGATTTTGAATTCTCGTCCCCTTACTCCTCTCTCCTCCGATCCAACCGATCCCTTTCCGTTAACCCCAGGGCACTTTCTTATAGGGCGACCTCTCGCCTCTGTGCCATCGCTGCCTATCACCTGCAAGCATCCTAACAGATACCAATACATTGAGCAGCTGAGACAACAATTCTGGGAGAGATGGCGCCGGGAGTTTGTTGCCGAACTTCAGAGTCGTACCAAATGGAAAACGAGGCAACACGAGCTTCGTGTGGGGGATCTAGTGATCCTGAAAGAAGAAAATCTTCCCCCACTACACTGGAAACTTGGCCGAATCACTAAATTATATCCTGGGAAAGATGGAATCAGCAGAGTTGCTGACGTTTTTACTGCAAAGGGCGCACTAAGGAGGGCTATTAACAAAATGTGTATACTGCCCACCACCGCCAATGAAGACACCCAGGCAGCGGGTCTAAAATAATCTCCTTGAAACCACTCTTTCAAGGCCCGGGAGGATGTACGCGCCCAGCACTAGGGCGAGCCGGGGGACGAGGGACGCGGGACGCAAAGGACGCGAGCGCCGACCGCGCCGCGCCACACTCCGCAAACAAAAGTCGACTGCGCATCTTCTCTCTATTTAATATTATTTCAACCTACTACTCAAATGTTAAAGTTATTTCAAATTATACAGTTTTTATGTATCAGTTGTTTAATTCATAAACACTAAGAAACTTTGTCAGGAAGAAGGGTAGCAGCATATTCCTCATATATTATACCTACTGCGATTACCAATCCAAACGGATTCGCCTAATCACCAAGCGTGGTGATTATTCCAGTACCCAGTAGACCTACGATCGTAATTTTTTGCTCTAAAGAACTTTAACATGTAATTAGGTACGCCGATTACAAAACAGGGAGTAAAAGCGTGGGTAGAACGAATGTTCTCACATGTTTCCGTTACCGAACTTTGACGTTTGATTTTCATTAGCAAAGTTGGTCGAAACGAATTAACTCCGACGGCAAATAAATGTTTCGAGCCAATAATATTACCATTCTGTGGATTTGATTGAATCCGCAAATAACTTCCCATGGTTACGTGTGAGGGACGGAATAAAAGTTTAAGTAATTTAATTTTTATCGATAGTATCAAATGAAAATACTTTTACTTTGTACCTACCTTCTGTTTGAATATTGTGTTCTCGTGCCATCAATCAAGCAACGTAATATATATAATTAATAAGTGCTACTCAAAACTAAGGGGCTCTAATGGCGAGCGGTGTTGACCGAGTACCTAAAAATACTAGAGAACTTACGTTACCTACGCATTTATTCTAACAACGTGACAACTAAAAGAGTGTAGGGTGAGTTGGGGGAAGTATAATGAAAGTATGCGAATTAAACTCCCCAACCTTGTCAACATAAAAATTTATTAAGTCGTAGGTACATGTATGCCCGTCACTATAATTCCACTTCCTAAGGTGAATGCGCTGTACTCTCCTGGCTCAGCCTCGAAGTGGTGTAGGCCGCCGAGGAGGTGGCTTGCGGAGTTGGTGACCCGCAGATGGTGACCCGCAGAGATGGTGACACGCGGTGAGCCGTGTCACGCGGGAAGGTGGCACCGAGGTGGTGATGGTGCCGATGTCACACTGGTATATACCAGCGGATAAGATACCGGTATAGTGCACCTGGTATAGGGCAGCCGATAGGTGGCAGCCAGTAACAGGAGCCGGAAAGAAGAAGCCGGTAATCCGGTAGGTAGCACCCTGGAAAATCATTCCAGCGTGTGAATAAAAGTTTCACCGTCACCTCTGATTGTGACCACCCGAAGCGTAAGCAAAGCGAGAAGTACTATTGCGCTAGTAATGGTGGTGCGTGATCGTCACAATCAGAACGGAGTAAAAAATTAAGAATGTGAGAAGCACTAAAGTTAATACAATAAAAAGATTCTAAGTTGAGGGTAAGCGAAGCGAATTACACATTTAAGAAATGTAGCTGAAGGCTCAAAGATTATTATAAATGACACGTAAAATATAACACATGACTTGCACAAATGATAAAGCGTTACAAGTCAAATATACCTGCAAGAACATAATGTTATACACGAATACAGTTTGTTCAACACTTACCCAATATGGGGTTGAAACACACACAGAATTTAAATATAAAAATCGGCCGCAATAAATGGCGGAGACCACTAAAAATTCACAATTAGAGTGTGAGTACTAGGAGCTAGTGCGCCTCCCAAGGCGGCCGACGACGGAAAGGACAGATCAAGTGCAATGTCGACGCCGGTACACCGAGCCATATTGAAGGTCAAGACCGGTTCTTAAACATTAGTGCGCGCTACAGTATATTGGTTGTATTATTCTACATTTTAAACACACAATTCTTATTGTAAGAATCGACTAAAATGTTCACTACGTTACAATACCCCCTCGCGCAGTGACGGTTTTTATTATTTCTGAAAAATTGTAAAAACCGCTATGGAAAGTAGTAAGCATTTGATTCCTTTCATCAATCTTCTTTCATACTTCACTCATACATAAAACATCAGTAAGTAACTCCTACGTTAACAAAATACTGACGCATACTAACAAAAAAAAACTTGGTAACTAGTTGCATGAACTAGAAACCTTTCAAATACTAGTTCCTATGATAGGTAGAAAATAACGCGTGAGAGGAAAAGTTTAAACAAAGTTAAATGAATTGTTAATGAACATTAAATTGAGAAGAAAGAAACGTATTATTTATTAACGCCAACTAGCTTTAGATCCTTTATGTGCCAGGTACCTATATTTTTGCCAGACATATCCTGCAAAACATAAACTAGTGGTGACTTTTTGGCAATAATTTTAGCCTTAATAAACTTTGGAGCTAGTTTCTTCGAAAAACGACTGGCTTTATCGCTTAAGAAGTAAGCGCGCTTCATAACTACGTCACCAACGTTAAACTCAGCAAACTTACGACGTAAATTATAATGTGAAGTATTCTTCACATGAGCTTGCCATAGTTTAGCCTGTACAGTGTCGAAAATGGTAGATAGACAACCTAAATTTTCGGCATAAGCATCACGTGGCAAGAACAGTATTTCACTACCAAGATCGTTGTCGGTGTAATGACCACAAGTTACAAGTTCGCGACCGAATACTAAAAATGCAGGTGTAAATCCCGTAGCTTCATTGACGGAACTATTAATGGCGAACTGTACCTTAGGGATAAATAAGTCCCAAGATCTGTGATCATCATCTACATACGTGGCGATACAAGTTATAATTGTCCTATTATATCGTTCAACTAAATTTACCTGAGGGGTATACCTAGGGGTATAATATACATTAGGAATACTGTATTTCTTAAACAAGGCGTCAGCGACCTTGCCAGTAAACTGGGTACCATTGTCCATTAGAATAGTTTGAGGTACGCCGTGCATAAGAAACACGGATTCCTCCAATATCTTAGTGATTATATCAGAAGTAGCCCTCTTAATTGCATAAATTAAACAAAATTTTGAAAAACAGCATGTTACTACCAAAATATAGTTATTCTGCTTCCTTGTAGTTGGAAGTGGGCCCATCAGATCGATAGAAATCATCTGAAATGGTCGTGAACACTGTTTAGGACGACCCATTTCTCCTAACATCTGATGATTTTGGGACTTGTAAGCTAAGCACTTTGTGCAAGAACCTATAAATCTCACGACGGCTTGGTACATACCAGGCCAATAGTAGCGTAAGGCAAGGCGTCGATAAGTCTTAAAAATGCCCATATGTCCAGCCGTAGGCTCGGAATGGTTTTCATCTAAAACTTCTTCGCGATATTCAGTAGGCACGACCTCCTTCCACGAGAATTCAGAAGTAAGTTCATGCTTGTTCTTAGACAATCTATATAATTTGTTGTTATTAATTAAAAAAATCGGAAATTGTGAAGGATCACCCAAACATCCGTTATATAAATTCTTATACCAAGAATCCTTAGTATCCAAATAAGAGTTGGCAGTATTGATTGCACTCACAGGGACGCTTCTAGAGAGAGCATCGGGAATAACATTATCAACACCACGACGATGCTTAAGGTCAAAATTAAATGCTGACAAACGTACACCCCAACGAGCTAAACGACCAGTAGGGTTGCTGATTGACAAGAACCATTTAAGCGCACTGTGGTCAGTGTAAACCGTAAATGGCTGACCATTTTCAATATAACACCGCCAATACTCGAGGGCAGTAACAACAGCCAATGTCTCACGTTCGGTAATGCTGTAATTCCTCTCCGGAGCAGTCAATGACTTACTCATATAAGCAATCGGGTGTTCCTTACCATCAATTGTCTGAGTAAGCATTGCACCAATACCGAAATTGCTAGCATCTGTATGCACCTCGAATGGCTTGCTATAATCAGGACAAGACAAAACCGGGGCAGAAATCAGGCACTCTTTAAGCTTTTGGAATGCATCTTCGGCCTCAGGAGTCCACCTAAAGGAAGGGGAACCCTTTTTAGATGACGTAAGCTTATTAAGAGGTGCAGCTATGGTACTAAAATTTGGAACAAAACGTCTATACCAAGTCGCTGTTCCAAGAAATCTTTTAATGTCTTTACGAGAAGTAGGTGTTGGATAATTAAGAATAGCCTGAACCTTAGCGGGATCCGTACGTAAACCAGAGCTATCGACGACGTAACCCAAGTACTTGAGTTCGGAACTGAAGAAATTGCATTTCTCAAGGTTGATTGACAAGTTCGCCTGCTTCAGTTTCTCTAGTACACGTAAGAGTAGTGTCACGTGACTATTGAAGTCGCTAGAGATGATAATAATGTCATCCAAATAAGCGAAGACCTTGAGATCAAATTCCGCGAACAGTAAGTCTACCAGACGCTGTTGAGTCGCCGGAGCATTAGTTAAGCCAAAAGCAGTTCTTTTAAATCGAAAAGTACCCCTACCAGGAACATAAAATGCGGTTTTATCGCGATCCTCTAATGCCACACGAATTTGCCAAAAAGCTTTTGAAAGGTCAATGCTAGACAGATAGCGGGCATCCCGTAAATTGTCGAGAATCTCAGAAATATAAGGTAGATTGTAAGCGTCGCGTTTAGTGACAGAGTTAAGTTTGCGGCTATCAAGACAAAAACGAGGTTGTCCGTTCTTCTTTGTAACTATCAATACAGGAGACGACCAAGCACTTTCGCATGGCTCGACAACATCCAAGGAGAGCATCTCATCAACCTGCTCAACTAAAATGCGCTGCTTCTCAGGCGATAAACGATAGTATCGTTGACGAATTGGCTGACTATCTCCGGTATCAATATGATGAGTTATCAGATCAGTGACACCAAGGCCCTTGCTCTGAGCAGAAATATCCTCAAATTGTTTGATAACATTATCAGCCAGTTGTTTTTGAGACTCGTCCAATCTTAAATAACCCTGTATAAAGGTTTGTTGAGTTCCACCTAATGTGCAAGTACTAACAGTTTTTTCAGCAGTTGAAATACTGTTTATAAATTTAGGACATAACTTAAATTTCCGCCAAAAGTCTATACCCAAAATAAGATTAGGTTTAATTCCTGGGACAACATATGCCCTTAAAATGTGAAATTGATTTTCAAAATGTATTGGAAAATTAATGTAACCCAAACTTTGCATAATCTGACCTCCTGCTGCTGTTACTTTAATGCAATCATCTTTAACAATTGACAAGCCAAGTCGTTCCAGGACAGAGTGAGCACCGTTACCTAAAATGGTGACTGCCGAACCAGAATCTAAGAGTCCCGAAACGGAAATACCATTAACCTGTATAGATACGTAAGGCCTGTCATCGAGATCAAATTTCTTATCGAGAATTGTGTTAATTTTGTAAGATTTAAAAAACACACCTAGAGTACGTAACCAATTCTTCCAATCTTCGCTATCAAAATTACTATTAACACAATTCTCTGAAACTAGTTTTTTGGTTCTGGTTTCTTGTTTTTACTACAGTCCGGACAATCAGGTATTTTAACACCTTTTCGGCCACAAATAAAACACAACACATCCCTTTTTGCAGTACACTGCTTAAGACTATGTGTATTACTACGACAACGAGGACAGTAAATAGACCTTTGATGTGAAGTATCTATAGTATGTACCTGATTATCAGTATGCTTATTACTTGCATTGCTCTGTTGATTATAAAATTTATTTCTATTATAGCTGTTACCATTATTACTGTACTTGTTAACCCTGTGATTTGAATTATAATACGAGTTATTAGCAGAACCCTGTTTACTAGCGGAGGAACTCCCAGAATAGGCAAACTCCGGTGCTAAGGTACCAGAGGTCGGTCTTGGAGGTTCCTTAAACTGAGAAAGACGCGACTGAATGCTTTCATAGTTCCGGCACAAGGTTCTCAATTGCTCAATAGTACTAATTTCAGAAACGGAAGATAATGTATTGGCATAACATGGACGAATATTATGAAGAAGTAATTCTAATTTCTCCTGCTCTGATAAACTTTTAGATAGCCTTGAAAAAAGTCCGGACATAATTGCGAGGTAAATTACAATATTTTCTGTTTCCCCCTGTGTACGAGACCTTATTTCCGAAAGCAACCTGTAGTCGTAATCAGACTGGTCAAAGTCACGTCTCAATGACACTGCAAGGTCGTTCCAATTAGAAATAGTATCCTTAATGCTTCTGTACCAGTGTAAAGCATCGCCTACAAATATCTCGGTAGCATTCCTTAAAATCTTATCGTGAGAAATGTTCTTAGCCTGACAAAACTCCTCAACACGTTGAATAAAAGCACGCGCACAAGACTTGCCATCAAATCTCAGCTTTGTAAACTTATTAATGCCACCTTCACAAGTTACGGTAACGTTAAGTGGTGTTGAGGTAGTAACCGAAGAAGTCAAAAGATCACTACCTGATAAAGCTAAAGGATCCAAAACTGTTTCATTAAGTGAAATGAGTTTAGCTGAGGTTAATTTGAAAAGTCTGCTACATTGTTCATACTTTTCCTCCAAGTTGTCATCGCAAGCAATACGATTAAGGCGGTGATACAAATGATTTAATAAATTTTGAGTCCGAAGCAATGTACTTTTGTCTAGAGAAGTAGACTCTAGAGTAGCGTAAGCTTTTTCTAGTAAATCTAAAGCGCTGTTTAAATCACCTGAAGCTTCAAAAGGACTAGTAAGTATATCTTCGGACGAAAACAAAGGACCACACTTAGCAATCTGCTTACGTAAATCCTGAACAGTTAAAGCAGGAGTCTCGCCCCTAATAGCAACCTCATACTCAAGCTCTGATTTTTGAAGAGACATAAACTTAATAGGATAAGCCATAGTAAGAGAGAAAAAAAACGAAAAGGAAAAAAAAAAAAAATGAGGGTAAGTGTTGATAACTGTTTAAAAAAAAAAAACAACAAGTTACTCCGTCTGTTACAATTTGAAATATTAAAAATGAGTAACGTTATGGTTGTTTTCTTTACCAGACAAAAAAACAAAACAAAAATTATACTTAAGTGCAACTAATGTGTACGAACACCTTAAAGAAATGAACATCCAACAAATATTTAATGGAGTTCAAAAAAAACAAGAAGAGAAAAAAAAAATAATAATAAAATATTACACAATGATGTCGTTGACTGTACTTGTGAGTAGCACAACAGCAAACGGTTACCGTTAAAATATTTAAAAAATTTAAGAAAAAAAATTTTATCGGTGACTAAAAAAAAATATTTCGGAATGTACTCGACAAACAACAAAAATAAATTAAATTTATCAGTCAACGTTTTAAGTTACGTACACCTTAGTTGCTGGCAACCAATAAAACATAAAAACGTTTCACAAGACACACAGAACACCAGAGAAGAAGAAAAAAAAAAAAAATATACCCACCTTAGGAAATAAAAAAAATAGTGACCATAAAAAAATATACCACGTTAAGGGCGCCAATGTGACAACTAAAAGAGTGTAGGGTGAGTTGGGGGAAGTATAATGAAAGTATGCGAATTAAACTCCCCAACCTTGTCAACATAAAAATTTATTAAGTCGTAGGTACATGTATGCCCGTCACTATAATTCCACTTCCTAAGGTGAATGCGCTGTACTCTCCTGGCTCAGCCTCGAAGTGGTGTAGGCCGCCGAGGAGGTGGCTTGCGGAGTTGGTGACCCGCAGATGGTGACCCGCAGAGATGGTGACACGCGGTGAGCCGTGTCACGCGGGAAGGTGGCACCGAGGTGGTGATGGTGCCGATGTCACACTGGTATATACCAGCGGATAAGATACCGGTATAGTGCACCTGGTATAGGGCAGCCGATAGGTGGCAGCCAGTAACAGGAGCCGGAAAGAAGAAGCCGGTAATCCGGTAGGTAGCACCCTGGAAAATCATTCCAGCGTGTGAATAAAAGTTTCACCGTCACCTCTGATTGTGACCACCCGAAGCGTAAGCAAAGCGAGAAGTACTATTGCGCTAGTAATGGTGGTGCGTGATCGTCACAATCAGAACGGAGTAAAAAATTAAGAATGTGAGAAGCACTAAAGTTAATACAATAAAAAGATTCTAAGTTGAGGGTAAGCGAAGCGAATTACACATTTAAGAAATGTAGCTGAAGGCTCAAAGATTATTATAAATGACACGTAAAATATAACACATGACTTGCACAAATGATAAAGCGTTACAAGTCAAATATACCTGCAAGAACATAATGTTATACACGAATACAGTTTGTTCAACACTTACCCAATATGGGGTTGAAACACACACAGAATTTAAATATAAAAATCGGCCGCAATAAATGGCGGAGACCACTAAAAATTCACAATTAGAGTGTGAGTACTAGGAGCTAGTGCGCCTCCCAAGGCGGCCGACGACGGAAAGGACAGATCAAGTGCAATGTCGACGCCGGTACACCGAGCCATATTGAAGGTCAAGACCGGTTCTTAAACATTAGTGCGCGCTACAGTATATTGGTTGTATTATTCTACATTTTAAACACACAATTCTTATTGTAAGAATCGACTAAAATGTTCACTACGTTACAACGTAGCTAAAACAATATTTTGCTCTAAAAATTTGATGTAATTTTCAATTCTTAAAATTATTATAAAAAAAATAAAATAAAATAAAAAATTAATAAAAAAGAATAGGGGTTACGTTAGTATAATGAATTATTTTTATTATTTTTTCTTTTTGAATTCTTAATCGATGTGAAAATTCCATAATAATCAATACATAATTCCATGTATACCTATTGAGTGTAAATATTTGTCATGGTCTATTCCACCCAGGTGGTCCAGGTAGGTGGAGAATTTTCCGGACAAGGAAATAGCATAAGGTTTATGCGTATTGCGCGTCATTTTGAATAATACGCGCGTTAAAATAATCGATTTCTGTGTTAGTGCGTGTTTCTAGGACGCAATAACGCACAAATTGATTATTTTTACGCATGCATTGTTTAAAATAGTGCACATAAATAACGTTTTTATTGCTTCAAGTATTATTTCGTAATATTGTTATGATTATTTTTTTATCAGTTTTTTATCGATATCGATAGTGCAGCATGCGCATGCCTACAAAAGGAAATGACATAGTGCGTGATATGCGGAAACGTATTTAATGAAACGCGAGGGGTGCCCGTTGTGCGTGGGGCCATACACACACATACACAGAGCATTAACAACAATCACGTCACATCAATTGTAGTGTGCGTAACTGCAAAACTGAGGTTTAATGAAACGCTCCAATTGAGATATTTCGAAGGAAGTAAGACATTACAGCCTTAGCGTGGAGATAATAGAACGTAACTACATGTTTTGCATGTATTACTTGCCCGAATTTTCGTTTAAGCTGCCGTATTAAATGTACACTTGATTGTTGCTCGTAGATGACGGATGGAATAGATTCAAGTACTTTAAGGTATGGAATTTATAGTACATTTTCTTGCATGGGGCAATTTATGTCCATGAAAAGTAGTGTAGCATTTACCTTCACTTCCTCCGTAAATAAGTTACACGGATAACGTTGATGATACCAATTTATATTTGTGAACATTGCGTGTATCCAATTCAAGAAATGATTGAGTAGCTTCAAGTAGCTCAATTTAGTACAATTCACTCTCCAAACTTTCTCAATTTATAATTACCATCAGTTTATGAAGGAAGTTGTTACAAAACTCGATTTTGAACATGTACAAAGTTGTTACAGTCGATATTAAATAAATAATCGATTAACTAAAGTGCTATGAACAAAAAGTTACTGAACAAAGCTCCCTCAGGGTGCCTATTCTCAGCATATGGCACAATCGATTGTGAGAATTCAATTCGACAGTTGACACGACTTATTAGCGAATATAGTTACATTTAGCTAAATAGCTTCGGGCCAAACCTATAATTTTGAGCTCGGACGCCGGGAGACGATTGTACTATTCGGAATATTTCGATACAATCGATTTACATGCTGATTTTGCCCCTACCATAGAAACTGTGGTAATTTTAGACTGGTAATTTCCTTCGTGAGGTTGTTCAGCCAATTTACTGTTACATTATTAAGTGCGATTAAAGCCACGGGGTTTGTGATCGTTGGTTAATTATGTGCTGTTGCTACTTATGTGTTCTGTTTGGCGTTATAATTATAGGACTTGCTATATTTCGTGTGTGAATATAAAATAACAGCTGCCACTGAATCTCATTTTGATATTCGGTAGTGAATTTAGACAACTATTTCAAACTGTCATTAAAACGACTGAACACGATAATGGACGATATTTTTATTGACTGTGTTGAATCCACACACAGGGTTAACCTGTAGACCCTGAAAACCATATGTCTCCTCAATTGAAGAAACACAGACATTCATATTTCTCAAGGCCCACCGCGACCGCTTGTGATTAGAAAGTAGGTAAGTACTTCTACTATTGGAAAAACGAAATTTTCATTAGCCTGTGATGGACCATCATATTATTAATCAATCGAAAATATAATGTGTATAAACAATGCCTCCTTTTAGATTTCGCAGTCGAATAAAAAATTATGGTTACTTGACTCTACGATAACGTAATAAAAGAACATTAAATACGACGATAATTCTCTTTTATTGTTCTCATAAAATAAACATGGCCGTGAGAATAACAAACAGTCGTAATGAATTAAATACAACCCCATCATTTCAATGCAATATAATGACCCGTTATGGCCGTTAATAAAAAATAATTTATAAAAAATAACGTCCCATAAATGGTGGACTGCAGCAAAATATTATACTGTAATAAATAATAATGGTTGGTACACCCCGAATTTTAGTCATCGTTGCGCACATGACACACGCTAAACTAAGTTTGGGACAACCCTACGTTTAAACTTGACATTCAATTCATTGTGAGGCATGAATGTTCGCGTTGCAGTACCGCACTTATTATTTATTATGACCCCGCATGTGTCTCTGTTCGGTAAAAAACACAATGACATAGTCGAGATTATTACATCTTTCCACGTTTAATTGTACACAATGAGTAAACAACAAAAGCCGAGTCCTACATTTGTAACAGTTGCACTTGAATTCATTATAATGGACGCGACATGTAGAAGAGAATGAACGCATTTGTTGCGGCTTCGATTTTGTATGAAACGAGTTCAGTGAAATTTGAATGATAAAAGTTTGTTAACTTCACTCGCTGCGCTCGAGCATGTGAATAAATGAAGATATATTAATCTAGTTGGGGTTAAATTGTTATTAAAACTATGATTAATGGTTCCTGTTAATGGAGCACAGATTAAGGAGCGGGCTACACGCAACAACGTTCAAAATTAACGTCGGTTAGCCCGTGACATAAGTGTAAATTTATCTTCATCATTACCACGTTAGTTTCGATACAACGGTGAGGTTCGGCCAGTTTTAACTATACGTTACGATGTGATTAGTTCAAAAGTAAAAAAAAAATTGTTTTACAAAAACTCCATTTAAAAATTTCGATACAAAAAATAGTAGCAGTCATATTCCTGGTGATTAAGAGATAGGGAATGATGTTTATTTCTTAAAACAACAACAGTTTCCACATTCTTCCATTAAAGACAAACGTGAAGAAATCGTTACACAGAAATTTATATATGGATAGCAAACAATGACCCAAACGTCGCATGTTTTATTAACTTATTACCAAACAAATTTTTATTTCACGTTCAAGTTTTATCGGCTGTTGGTATACAAACAGAATTATCCGCTTTCATTGCCCGGGGATGCACGATTCCCTTCGATTTTCTATGATAAACAAACTTACATCCGAGTAAGGTAAACATGATCGTAAATTTTACTACAGCGTTCGCGGTAACGGAAATTCTACATCAAATCAAAATTTTCTCGGTTTTCGCCACAATATGTTCTCATCTTGTATCTCATGTTTTACTTTCATGAAAACATTCACGTAGACATCTTTAGATATGGAAATTATTTGTGCAAACTTGACTTCCATGAATAAGTGAGCTGTAAGCAAAATTGACCGCAGCGCGCGTCTGAATGGGTTTTATTGCCATCCAGTATGTTAATATTGGCGTAGTCTACGATTGAATTGTTCGAAAAAAGCGTTCGAAGCAAGCGTGACGAATGAAATTTCGATAATAAAATTAGCATAATCAATATAAGGGAGTCATCGATGCACCCCAGTAATGCACACAGTCGGCGGAACTGTAACGATCAGTATCGAAGTTTATTGGCAGCGCTCCATACAAGTTTACATGTACTTAATGCATACGGAATTGAAATTAAGCATTATTTCATGCAAATGGTCGCGTATAACGACAATTACTGTGATACAATCTATGTAGTAGCGTGAGTTGGTTTCCAAGTTGATTATTGAAACTGACTCGTTTGTTTTGCTTGTAGACCAATAATTACTTTTTTATTTTCTGTAGTTATTTCACCATCACTTTCGCTTTTATTGGGTTCAACTGTGAATTCTTATGCTACTTCTGTGTATCTCGTGGTGGGCGCATAACGTACATCAACATTACTTTAAGTCAATGTCGATGACTCAACGATGACTTTGTCGTTGCCAAATAGAAATACTTATAACCATTCTCTACTTGAGATACTGAGACATCGAATGTACTCTACATTCGATGTCTCAGTATCTCAAGTAACCTTATAGATATCATAAATCATTTCCAAAGCTAGATGTTCATATCGGTAACTTATCCACAACACAGTCAACATCAGCTGTTCCTGTTTCTAATTTACCAGCAAAGCATGTCATCTCCATTACTAACTTTGTATCCGAAGCTATCTTTGACTACATCATTACCACTTACACATAGTCTCTCTATAATAGTAGGTATTAGTACTAGCTGTCGCCGGCATATTGTGATTCAATTACGCTGCTCTGAGCACTGGCTGACGTCCTAGCGGAAATTCATAGTGTTCCCAGCGTATACTATACAACTATTATATTGTATAGATTCGATAGTGAAGGGTCCTTAGTATTTACTCCTAATATTATAGCGGGAATAAAATAGTGTAACTATACCTATAAATGAAATTGAAGTGTCAGTTTGTAATGTCAAAATAACAGCTTTTTACTAAATGCATAATATGAAAGTATATACGGTAGGACTAACAAAAAAATTGCAGTAGTTACGCAGATTTTCAAATTTTTTGCAGATAAATAACACATAACTAACTGAACATGATTCCTTTATAGCAACTTATGAGATCCTTTAGAAGTGGGATATATTAGGTCTGAAATAACAGAATTTCTGAGATAATCGGGCTCTAATCAAATATTAATAATTAGGTATATCAATAAACTTGCTCATTGAAATCCAATAAATCAAAAGCATATTGGAGATATCACAACGTTTAAGTAATTCAATAGTCTCTAAGTCAGTTTATATTTGGTGTATTATATCCATTACTGGCAATATTCTAAGATCCGAGCTAGCGTAATTCCAGTCTATTGACGTGGGCGTTATTGTAACCGAGCATGGCAATACAACCGATATGCTGATAATAGTAGGTTTCAACAATTATGATTAATTGTTGAAGGTAATCTCAGGTATAATTGAGATTATCAACTCAATACGTTTCGGATCTTGAGTTCAAATCTAGGTTGAGTGTTCGGATAATATCGAGTGAGTATTATTAACGAAATTGTTTTTTGAAGAAATGATAATATCAGTCTAAATATTAGGGCTTATGCTTGATAAAATAATATTATGGCTAATCTGATAAGCTTATCCATTATAACATCGGGACCTATATAAATACCATTTATCCGATTTATCCGAACTACTTAAGGCAATTTATTCCGATTCTGTAAAAGGAATTAAAATGAAAGCCTAAGGCTTAAACTGCCTTGAATAAACTTTCTTTGATTTAGGTCAAGGGCGGATCAATTGTCTCAATTTCAAAATTAATTTCTTGCTACTATTTCCCCTTTCCGGAAGAACAATAGTTAGTATTTTGTTCAACACGAAGTAGTTATATTGTTCCTAAATAATTATTTTCAACATTTTACATAGTAAATAGATATTATTATAATTATATCAAAGTAGAAATTTATTACACTATGTTATTAGATGCATTTTCATCAAAAAGCTTAGCAAACGCCATTGAGGTAAATTTCTTATTCAGTAAAAATCATTATCAACGAAGACAATACTGGATTTAAAAAAAAAACCTCGTGAAATGTGTTTAAAAACTATCTGTGACAAAAATGAAATAAAGTGATATACAAAGGATTTTACGATCAAAATATAGGCTTTTGTCCTCACAGATTAAGCTATGAAGAAACAACGTTGATAATACTGCAGTGGCTTTGTATGGGCGTAATCCGGGATTGTGCGCTTAACACCTACATACACCAATTAAATATGTATAGACAAACTACTGGTGAATCGATAGCTGTGAAACAATTTGGAGTGGTAGCCCTATTATAAATAATTAATTTAGTAATAATTGATGGTCTGAATTGCTGTCTGCTTTCTAGACTGTCGTCTATATTATAGTCACGCTGTCAGTCAGCCCGTAACCGATAACTGCTGAACATGGATGAAGGATGCTGTCTACGCTCTTGGCATGATTCCATAGTCGCCTTCAAGAAACATCATCCTTCATCACCCTAAAGTTGTAGAGAATGCTTACGGCATTAAGACCGCCTTTGTACGTTGTACATGAAGCATTTAATTTAAATATATAAACATGGGAAACTTGAGAGTGGCATGTTAGGGCATTTTATCCGGTTACCATGGGTTACCACTCTTGATTGACATTTAGTCGAGTAATATTGAATTATTTGTATGGAATAGGACATTTTTTAAAATTCTAAGTTGCCCGAGGTATTAAATAGTTTACACTTTAATTTTTGTTTCTATCGAGTCATAAGTATTAACAGATATCTACATTTACTTAGTAAGTTACTTAAAATTAACGAAAATGATAGCAATAGTATAAAGCAGCAGTATCAAAAGTACATGCTACAAATCCAAGTTAACTGATATATAGAATTTATTGTGCCATAACTAGCTGTATTACTGAGTTATGTCTTGACTCGTCCCTGTACGTTTTCATTGCCCTACGATACGTGATTACTGACAGAGAAATTACTTTAACGAAACACTTTTTTTGTCTCATATCTCCCGCATTCGACTCTGGGTGCCTTCTCTGCTTAATCGGTCAAGCGGCGAGACCAGAGGGCCTCCAGCCAGGCAAGAATGAATTTTTAAGTAACCACATGGCTTAGGGCGCCCTATAATAGTCGGCTTGGACCTCGGCTGAGTTTATATATATACGAACACTTCATAATATACAATCAATGAAGTCGTTACTGTACCCAAACCCTTAATTTAGTTCTAAATTAAAAAGAAAACACTGAAATTTTATCCGACAAATTCTCGCGTCGTAACAAAACGGACACAAACACCGCAGAAACTGTTCTCCAGACATGATTTTGATGAAGATTTATGTCACGTATGCTAAATCACACAACGCATCATCCAAACAACGGCGCTAGTGAAAACTTTGGACTATTTTCGTTCGTAATAAATTCGTTCGTGAAACGTCTCTGCAACTTTTCAATGTAAAGTTTCCAAATACTGTCGACAGCACCATATTTTCGTAGCTCACTAACTAGCCAAAAGAATAACAGTTCTGTCCGTCAAAAACTAATTTCGTAAAAACATTTCAAGTTTGAGTTGCTCATGTGATTTGTTTGTACGAAAATAGATGGAAACTTTTGAGTTAATATTCCTCCATCATTTTAATATTAATGACGAGTGTCTGTGTTTGTGTTTTGAAATACTGGAAAGAGGGATAATGCTATGCTATTAATATTAACTAGTGGTCGCCCAGTGGTTGAAATTCGACCACTTATTAAATATAAATTTTAGCTGTCTACATTCCTTCTCCATATAAACTTTAACTAATCTAACACTCCTCCGTATGCGCAATATGCATAAAAAGGGGTACAAAGTTTTCTCTTCACGTATTTAATATACAAGGTGACTAGTTGAACGAGGGATGTTTCCCTGTACCTATATACATTTAGTTGAGTAATATTGAATGGTTTGTATGGAACAGTTGATATTTTTCGCGATTTCAGGGTTGGTTCCACAGTAAAAGTTTTTCATAATGATGAGTATTATAAATACTCTCCTTTAATGATTCCCTCGTTCAACCAGTCACCCTGTATAGATATTGATCAAAATTAAGTGAAGCGCCGTATATTACGTACCAAAATAGTAAAAATGGCGGGACATTACGAAATCATTTCATCCATATCCATCTGTCCCACTCGCAAACATTTTTGTCTGTCTATTTACAAAGTTCGCAAAACATATCCGTCTTTCATCCTTATGGACCACGTATGAATACTTACGTAAACCTAAAAATTTACTTAGATGTCGTACATGTGTCACTCACATGTATATTCCAGTGACTAACCAGAAAAAGAGAACAAACAAAAGAAAAACACACACATACATCACACAAAAAACAATAATAGCCTTTCGTGTCGTTTTAATACGTCGGAATCAAAGCGCCCCCAATCATTAAACAACACATAAATAAATAAATAGCACCAAACAGTGAGTAAATACATGGGGATGTGCCGCGACGTCAGGCCACGTGCAAAAACGGACGGCGACACAACTATAGGGCTGCTGGAAAAGTCACGGAATAAAAAAAAAGTAAAAACCGACTTCAAAAACTAAAAAGTATAAAATAATTTTCTTAAAAAACTTAACATCCTCTTAAGTTGGGGCCTTTAATCCTTCAATACACATAGCTTGGCAGTGGCACTGAACAAAGAGTCAAATTGAGAACCTCTTCCATTTTATGAAGTCGGTTAAAAAGGAGGTAGGTAGGTATCTGTAAATTTGAAATTGATTGTGGCGATTTTTGATGCAAAATTATAATCATCTTGTAATAGATTTATTTTTAAATTTCGTAACAAAACAGTTCTCTTTTGGTGAGACTCCGGTATCTGTCTGGCATCACTGGTTGATATCAGCTATTACTCTACTATGTATCGACTTGAAATGACTTAAATTCCTATGTAGATTCAAGTGATAACTAACAAAATCACGAAGTACCATTTTTTCCCTAGAGAAGTTTTAAAAAGAACGTTGCTGCTTGCTTGGCAGTGATACGCGCTTGGGCGCCTTCCAGTAAAATTATTAATGGTATTGGCAAGCACGTACCACATTGCGCCGTACGTACTGTCGCGCACAGCACTTCATAGCGTCATAAATCGCGTCTCGTAAACTACCCGCCGCCTATCACTAAAATTAACTATTTAATGAGAAAATGAATTACCAACAGTTATGAAACGAACGAAATGTTACGACCACTACATAAGTTACATATATTTTTATTATCTCGACCGTGAACGTTACTGCCGTAGCGGTATGTTTCAACGGCTATTTATTTATTAGAACTGACAGCGAATTGTTCATAAATAGCGAAATAATAATATTTCCCAAATAAAATTTGCAAACGAGCGTACTTCGTGAACGCGTTGCGCGCACACATAGACACTTATAAAAGATTCCGCGAACATTATAGTGTGCGGGTTGGAAACTTTTGATCCCCTGACATAAATCTCCATCAGAAAATAGGGAGGGACGTAACCGGCTTAAGCTTAACAGTGACTAGTGGCCCCGAACCTTAGTTTAAATATATTGTAATAATGATAAAATATACTAGTTAATTTAGGCCTTTATTTATTTTGTAGTAAAGAGCTTTTTGTCATAACAACCCACTGTTTGTAATGGGAACGTGCGGGTCTCGCAAATATTGTTTCATATTTCGCCTCCTGTTTGGTTGTTATTTGGTAAATAGATTTGTATTATTAAAGCTGGTAATCTTGTTCCGTTACTTAGCTAATCAGTGTTTGATGTCATCGTGTATTTGTTCAGGTTTATGTAGTAAGTACACCTACGTATACATGTATTGGTCACGCTCATTACTTTGATTTATACCGCGTATAATAAATTGATTGTTACAATACATAATATTAAGTTATTAGCTTACCGTCAACGAGCGATAGCAAATACCTACTCAGTGCAAGCGATTGACATCCTGCGCAAGGTCTTGCGGGTTCGTTCCCTGCACAGAACAAATATTTGTGTAATCTACAGATAGTTGTTTAGGGTCTGGGTGTGTGTGCATGTGAGATTTATATTTTAATTTTTAACTATACCCACGATACAAAAAAAATCGTAGTGAGAGGAAAGGCAACGGTTTTGTTTAAGCAAAACAAAAACAAAACTACATTAGTACATCTAATAGTTAGTTAGTGTAAGTAATAGGAAAATTATACAGTATTGGAGTTTGATTCTCATTTAAAGATTATGACTGTGATGCAGCTTACTCATCACTCACTATAGAGAGTTATCTATATGTATATGTGAAGAGAAAACTTTGTACCCCTTCTTAAGCATATTGTGCGCACGGAGGAGTGTGAGATTTGCCATAGTTAAAGTTTATATGGAGAAGGAGTGCAGACATTTATAATTTATGTCATGATGTGGTCGAATTTCGACCACTAGTACCTATTATAAGGAATAGGTATACAAAGGGTATAAAAAATACGAGACAATGAATCCGTAACATTTTTATATTTAGACTTAGGTATGAATCTAGATCATAGTCGGGATTTATAGTTCAGCAAAGTTATAAATCAAACAATGTCAAAGTGATTTCATGAACAATCCTTCTAAACTTTCGTTTATTCTTTACGATCGGCGCAAAAGATTTGATATTGGTCCTTTCTATTATTAGGTCTAGGTACATTTCGTTCAGTCGAATGAGTCACAGTAAAAGTCTACATTGAGTGGGCACTCAAAAAGCTTACGTAGGTTTTCTGATGTGAAAAACTGTTTTATCTATTCTTAGAAAGTTTTCTGATTATACGGAGAAAACTGATAATCCAATTTATCAATATTTTCTTCTAACGAAACTGCTTTCGCTTCTTTGAAATACTTTTTATTTGAATTCGCATATTTCTTTATGAGCAAATATGCATTATTCACAAAAGTTTCGATATAACAAAAGAAATGTAGATATATCTTTGTAACATTATTAATTAAATTGATTGCTAGTTATTTTTATAGAATCAAAAAGATCCGAGCCGAATTAGATTTTATTGGGTACCTATATAATTTGAACACTTTACTTTTATTAATTGTACGTACGGCAACTCAATATTTCAAGTTACATTTTCAGTAAGTGCTGACCTCTCATTGTACGGTAAACCTATACCTAATGCGAGGTCAGCTTATACTGGAAATGTACCTATAGCTAGTTATGTAGCCATTTGTAATGTGAGTTGTTGCATTCATTTGGGATCTACCTACAATAAAGACCTGATCATTATGAAAGGATAATATTCATATTTGTAAATAAAGTTAACGGATCAATGAAGGTATTATCCTTCCAATTAATTTCACCGAAGTTGTCACTCGGAAATAATTGAGAATATCCAATTATCGATGAGGAATCAGGAGAAATATTCATACAGGATATAATATTGGTAATGACTAATTAATACGGATACGAATTGATAATGTATTAACTGCATAATCCGACGTAAACACAATTGAAAATGTTGTCGGCAGGGATATCAATTTTTTTTCAGTAGTTTCAAAACATTCGGATCTGATATTTTTGTATTGATTTCATTTTGGTAATTGCTTTACATGATTGGTTAATTTTTACAGCAAAAATTAAAATATCAAAAACTGTTCTTTGAAAGCGGAGATTTTCATAACTACAGTCTATGTTACGTAATTAGATTCTTATAAAATTAACATCACAAATTAATACTGTTTCGACGCATATGGCACAATCTAGCTCACGCGTGTTTTTGTTTGCAACCAATTAGAGATAATTTGTTTACGAATGCGTCACCTTAAAGTGCTGATTGAATAATAAAAGGCCTGTTTTCATTGAAAATTCTTGGTTGTTAAAATCTTCTTGCGGTTTTATGGCTTCTCATTATCTAATATTTTGGTATTTAATGAGTAAATAAATAAGCATTTATATTTCCGATATCTATTGTCTTCACCACAACAATAGTGGTAACACTGTATATTTACATCATTGATATCCGTAACGGAGAAAACGTGGAATTCAAACAATTGAAATTATTATTACAATATAAATAATTATCATTCGAATAAATGGACACATCCCATTATGACATTTTCCCGTAAAATGTTATAATATAAAATGCCTACCAAAACCGGTGATATTATTGGAATGGTACAAATGGTAACTAATAAGTTAGTATGCACATAATTTTCCATGTTCACGTTTCATGAATTTATTGAATTATAATGGTTTTGATAAGTAATAAATAAATAAATGATAATCAGTTTAACATAGCCATCTATAGATGTCTCATATCAAATTCATACCATGTCTATCAAAACAATATTTTTTTTCTACAAACAGTATTAAGACAGTGTGGTAAATTAAATTATAAAAAAATTACAAATGGTCATATTTTAAAAAACGTCGCAGTACAAAAAAGCAAACAATTTAACCCCAAAAATACTCGCAGCCCAGAGCAAGCAACAAATGGCGCTGCTCCCCACAAATCTTTCGTATCTACATTCTACGGTAACTACCAACATTGTCATTCCCTTGTGGTATATTACTGAACTTAATGGCATCATTACCGTATTCCGATCCTCAATAGCGACAGCGTAACGTACTCGTCGCCTGTTTTTAGGGTTCAGTTTTAAAAAAGGGTACTCAAGCATAATTAAACGAAATTACATAAAAAAAACCGGTTTATTGGGTATGTTTCAAGAATTACATGCTATACGAGTAAACATTTCGGTAAGGTATTTAAGCATTTTAAGCTCAGTGCGTCGGGCACTTCAGTAGTTAATTTCTGAGAAATAGTACTTAATTATTAATTATTTTTAGAAAACTTGAGTTTCTTATTTATTATATTAGAATTTAGGACAGAATAACATATAGATCATAATAAAATATTGTAAAAATACGAAAATAATTTAAGGATTAGATAGATATACAGACACTGTACATTTTTTTTACGTATTGCAACTTTCGGTGGCGGCAGCGATAGGTTTTTTAAAATGTATTTTTCTTCGCTATCCTTGTTTAGATGGATGTTCAACAATAAATATCACCACACTAAACCTACTAATACTAGGGACTATGTAGATTACCAAATAACAAAGGAAGATAGAATCATAGTCGTTTTACAGTTATTTTGTACGGAACTCTCCCTACGAATAGACCTCGTGCTATCAATATACTTATAATTTTTTATTATTCCCATCCATTTGACAAATATTGATGCGGTTGTAATGGTCGGAGCATTACTTGCAACTGTTATAGTGGCAGGTTGGTACTAAATGGTGACCGTAAAATGCTTTCTATGTTTCAATTATCGGCAAAGTGTGATATATCGTTATTGGTTATAGATGGGCTTCGCTAGTATCGTGTTTGTCTAGGAATCGTTTTTTTAATAATGATAGATTTGCACAACTGTGCTTTTTTTGGTTGGTAAAAGCTTTATGAAATTCCATACTCGAAAATTCATCCGGGTGTTTTTATTTTTTTTGTATCAACGAGGAATACATTTTTGTTCGTTCGTATATTGTTATAGGTACATTTAAAAAAACCCTGTTTGATTTCGCTAAAATACAATCAAAGGTAGAAATATAATATCTAATAGACATAATTATAATATAAATTTTCAAGAATAGAAGTTGTTAAAAATATCGATAATGAGTTTTTGAAACACCGCTATAAATTCCTACAAATTGGTACACACTACACATTATTCATATTTAATTTTCAATTGTACGCGTAATTTAAGCATGCTTCGTCGATTTAAGGCGGGTGGGCAATTTAAATTAATATAACATGTAAATTGGGGAATTTGGTGTAGGTAACTATTACGCTTTAATTATACTTACTAGAGTTCGCACCCCTATGCGGAATAAGGAAATTCGTTTTCTGAATTATTTATTAATTATAATAATTAATAGATAATTATCTATATCTTGACAAATAATTTCCTTTATGAAAGAAAGTGAGATTATTTTAGGATTAATAAAAAACCCATTGATTAGGCCTGATAGGCCATGAGAAGGAAATCATGCTTTGGCACACGACAGTGTATGAAAATCGTATTTCACGTACTGGAGCTTACTACGAACTCTTGTAGCAGGGCTGACATTGAACTGTCCAGATATTTCCAGTATGAGCTGACCTCGCACTGTATAGGCTTTTCGTACAATGAAAGGTCAGCTTATTCTGGAGATTTCTAGGCAATTCAATTTCAGCCCTGCTATAAGAGCTCGTAGTACCTACCTAAGCCAGTACGTAAAATACGATTTCATTACAGGGGTAAGTAGCAAGAAACGAGAACCAGGGATGCTTTTAGTGCTTTAATTTTTAAATAATATTTATTTGATATACCTACAATATTTTTTATATTTTGTAACTAATACACTTAACTATAATTACAAGTATACTAAACAAAAATATTAATAAAATATATTTTTTAAATGGCCACATTTTTTTCCTTTTTTATTTTAAATATCAAAATTCCAACACGATATATATTTTATAAGGCCACGTAGGTATTTATAATCGAAATATCAAAACGATAACTTAATATCATTTATTTTATTTTACAAGCTCTGCGTGATAAATGTAGCATTGCCTATAAATAATACGCGCCTAAACTCACATAAACTACTACGGGTATGACAGTCGATGGAAATAAAATGTTTTATAGCCATAACAGAAACGGCCCGGCGTTCTTAGAATGTTCCCCTTGTCTTTTAAGAGCTTGATATTTTGTAATTCTGAAATTCTGAATTTTGAAAATTTCTGCACCAAACGAATTCTGAAAATAGATATTGTAGAATATCATGGTCATACCACTAACAAATTGGTAAACGGCGCTGAAATTTCAGTCTTTTCGATTTCGTAGAATACGGTAGCCATTTTAATATGATGAAATTCTGATGAAGTAATCAAACCATGATAGTTATTAACAAAAAATCCAAATTTATACCAATTTCCGCAGAATATAACCTTATGGACAATGATGATATGAAAATTGTAAAACAGTATTTAATTATTCAATCAAATCAAATATTGGTACAATTCTACAAATACAGCCCAATTATGATAATTAGATATAGACTTAGGACGGGTTCTCACTGTGTCGTATCGTAATAACAGATAGTCGTGTATCGTGGCTTGTAATATATTTAAATGGAGCAGTTCACATTGTAGCACGGCAGGATTAAATGTCCAAACAAGGATACATTTAACAACAAAAAAAACATGACACAATGGGAACCCACCCTTACTGAGAAAACCTAAAACGAATACTTACACAGTTTTTATGAGGGTATTTTTACAGGCTTACATCATTAGAGTTTACACAGAACCTATAAAATAGAACTCTCGAAACAATAATTGAGCAATCAGTGCAAACAACACACAGAGGTTGTACCATAAAAGTCCAGTTAAAAGGACATATAAAGATATCGTAAAGGTACTCGTCGCAACAGCAGCCAAACGCTCCACAACGCGCGCATACTAACGCATGGAACACCTACCCTAGCAAAAAGCGAAATGAATGCGTATCTAGCCAGTTTTTGCAGCAGAACCGCGCGTTTTCGCGTTTGTTATTCACTTTTTGTAAGCAAAAGGTAATCAAGGAATACGAAAACGACGATTCTGCTGCAAAAAGAGTTAGTGTGTTGAGGACCTTACGTGTACCCCGCATTTCTGTTCGTGCCTTTCCGAAAGCTTTATTATGACTTTATATGCTCTGACATCCGTATAAAAGTCTTCGTCATTTATGTATTATCATGACAATCATGCGTTCGAATATCGTTCATACGGGCGATAATTAAATAATAACAACCGAGCGATTGCATTTTTTCAATGGGTTCATTAAATTTTTTATTACATGCAACAATTAACGTTGAAAGTTGACACAGTGCTGTGCTTTTAAAATTAATAACGGCGTATAATGACCCGGTATAAAAATATACCTACGCTAATTGCGATGCATATTCATTTATGTCTTTTATAATAAAACCGTAACGGTTTTGCATTTATAGTTAGCCAATTATAATATTCTGTCCAGAGTGACACGTGTAAAGCCATATTTAGAAAATTGATCTGACTATTAAATAAAAGTGGCAGGATCCCAGTCGGACTGGCGAATGAGAGGTTGTGCTTTGGACTATTCACGTAAACTCATTCCTAGAAGTCCAAACATAAATTGCGTAGTTAAGTCTTAACTTGAATACTACTAAGAGAGTGTTTCCGTTTTGAACCCGTATTTTCAACCCACGATTATTTTATTTCATTTTAAACCCAAAACGGAATAAGTTTTAACCCACAATAATAAATCTTAATATATTTTTCCGTATTTTACTTAGGTTATATTCCGATTTGAACCCATTGCAATTTATCATTGTTTTTTGAACAGACAGAAAATTGTTGTTAATTTGTAAAAAAAGAATATCTCAATTTTATCCTTCTAAATTATGAGGTATTCCACGAATAGCACCGATCTGAACGGCACTAAAACGAATAGCACCAACGCTATTCCACGAACGGCACCGATCCAAATTTTGGTTTGGTGCGATTCGTGGAATAGTAAAATAATATTAATTTTATTCCACGAACGGCACCAACGTAAAATTTTCTTCTAGTGATGGGAACTATTTTTTGTTCACAACATTATTAAATAAAACATATCGATATAAATCAGCAGGAAGTACGTTTATTGATCATATTATTTTTTTACGTTATTTTTTTTTATTAATAGATCTAACAATCAGTTTTCTTAACTATTTGGGTCACTTGCAAAAACAGCCTTAAGTTATTTATTACCTACTTACTATAAATACCTAAAATCAAATCACATTCTTTTATCACAATTTCTCTTAGTATCACATTTTTTTCATATAAATAAACTTTTTTCTACTTATAATTTTGTATATATTTTTTTACTTTCTACTGTATAATAATAATTATTATCACTATTAACGATTACAATATCAGTCATTCTTAGTATTAACTACCTATAAACTTTTTGCTACTTATAATTTTGTATTTTTTTTTATACTTTCTACTGTATAATAATAATTATTATCACTATTAACGATTACAATATCAGTCGTTCTAAGTATTAAGTACCTATAAACTTTTTTACATTCTACTGTATAATAATTATTATTATCACTATTAACGATTACAAAATCAGTCATTCTTAGTATTAACTACCTATAAACTTTTTGCTACTTATAATTTTGTACTTTTTTACATTATACTGTATAATATTAATTATTATCACAATTAACGATTATAATATCAGTCATTTTTAGTATTATCTACCTATAAACTTTTTGCTACTTATAATTTTGTATATTTCTTTTTTTACATTCTGCTGTATAATAATTATTATTATCACAATTAACGTTTACAATATCAGTCTTTCTTAGTATTATCTACCTATACAACATTTTACTGGTTTTTTTTTTATTGCCATTAGTATTCCTCTTGCAAACCAACTCAGTTTTAAAATCGCATCTTTTACAAGACCATTTATTCGACCACAGTCTGTGTTCGATCCACTGTGTGACCATATAACCGTTAAACTTTGTCACGGTTTCCTGTCGTGGACTTTCACTCATGAAGTAAAGCCATGCATCATCCAGCACCTCGGGTGGCAGATGGGGTACGACGGTGCACAAAGCAACGTGCTTCCTGACTATGCTATTCTTATGGAGACCTAGATCCTTGCCCTTCTTTTTCAACGCCTTTTTAAAATGGAAGTAGCATCCTTTTACTAAAACATTGGGAAACACTGCCAGCACTCCTCTAACAGCGGCTTCTTCAAAGTCACTTGAGAAATAATCCAAATGCAAGGCTGGTATTGATGATTTTAGTAATTGAAATACTTTAACATATGATAATAATAATTATTATACAGTAGAAAGTAAAAAAATATATACAAAATTATAAGTAGAAAAAAGTTTATTTATATGAAAAAAATGTGATATTAAGAGAAATTGTGATAAAAGAATGTGATTTGATTTTAGGCATTTATAGTAAGTAGGTAATAAATAACTTAAGGCTGTTTTTGCAAGTGACCCAAATAGTTAAGAAAACGTAAAAAAAAAGATCAATAAACGTACTTACTGCTGATTTATATCGATATGTTTTATTTAATAATGTTGTGAACAAAAAATAGTTCCCATCACTAGAAGAAAATTTTACGTTGGTGCCGTTCGTGGAATAAAATTAATATTATTTTACTATTCCACGAATCGCACCAAACCAAAATTTGGATCGGTGCCGTTCGTGGAATAGCGTTGGTGCTATTCGTTTTAGTGCCGTTCAGATCGGTGCTATTCGTGGAATACCTCTAAATTATGAATCTTAAGCTGCTCAGACGTAATCTGTAGGTCATGTTTAAACAGTAGATTTTGCCTTAATTTTGTCTGCGCACTTGGACCTAAATAGGCTCTTTAAATTACGGATTAAAATACGACCAAAGAGCCTATATTGCTATATCATGGCTAGACCGATTCTAAATGGTAGCGTTTGCTCACAAACCCCCAAATACTCAAACATCTCAAGTTTAAGTTGCCATTAACTCTCGTGCTGTCACTATCGTTTTAAGGTGGACAGTAGCGACAGACTGACATTTAAGAGCGTCTTAAAATTGATTTGTTTTTCAGTATTCGGCAATAAGCTATCTTGTTGGGCAATTTCCTTTAAGATCTATCATAATAACATCAGCTCATAAACGTTCACTGTTGAATATGGACCTAATAAACTTCGATGAACGGTCGTGCGAGAACGTTGCCATACTCACCACGATAGGATACGGGTCAGTGATCGCAGTTTGATGTTATTGCGCATAGGAGGATACACTGCCCATCATAACATAGTTATAGTCCGTTTTTACTTACATGTCTTATAATATAACTAATCTTGTACCTAGTGTCTTTTTATTTTCTCAAAAAAAAAAAAACATAAACTTAATCGACCCGTCTAAGTTACAGTGATTTTGGATTACATACATACGAAGGTAAGTTTTCATAGAAAATGTATGGGAAATAGTTTTCTAAAATTTTCTCAGATTCAGCAAGTACGACATCGCGGCGTCGTCGGTTGTTTAGAGAAAACCTTCCCGCTGAATACAGCGGGAAGGTTTTCTCTAAACAACCGACTGAAATAAAGATCTATTCTATTCTATTGAATAGAATAGATCTTTATTTCATGCAAACCAAGTAAAGGCACTTATGAAATGTCGAGACTCTAGGCGCGCGGTTCGAAATAGTAGGTCCTATGGATAAGAACCGGCATCAAATAGAGTCGAATTGAGAAATAGAGTCGATTGAAGAAAAGTAATTTTTTCCCTAATTGTACCTTTTAAAAATAAACTTTAGAAAAAAAAATAGTTTATAATATCATCAAATTTCAACTCAAGATTCCTAAGACCACAACTCTCTAACTATAACAGGAAGTGTAGCCATCTTTAATGTCCCAAAATTTTGCGAACCGCCCCAACAACGCACTGGTGGAATTTCTCTACTATCCTGCATTAAATATGAAAGTAGTACACATACGCACCTTCCGGGAAAAAATGCTTAAAGTTATGGTGAAAACCGCATCAAAATCGGTTGTATGTTAAGAAACAGTTAGCGAACAAACAGACGACAAAGCGAGTGACTTTACTTTATAATATTTAGTGACAATCATATATAATCTATTTGGTTTTCCCTTATATTCGTTTACTTAGACTTCCAAATATCAACACGAACTGAAATCACTCTTGTCTTATATGTCATTGTGAGTTAGTACCCAATATTCATACCAGGATTTAGAGTTCACAATATAACTTGGCAAGCGCATAGGGCCATTAAATAGCCCATTTTCCTGAGCTGATTCTCACAGCTTGGACGACGATAAACAGCTGATGCATTTTATGTTCCCCTTTCATATTCAAAGCAGGATCAAAATATGAATGCATCGAAGGATTTACTAATAAAAGTTTGTGCAGTTTATATTACGCTGTATATTTTATACCTTTTTCAGAAGAAAAGTTAAAGCTATTTTGCTATTGAGAAGTGCACGGAAAAAACGCCTTTGCAAGCTTCATCCGAACCAAGTTATTCGGTAGTAAATAGCAATAACTTGTTAATATGTAGCCATTACGTTATTTCAGTGTAAATATGTTAACTTTTCGTTTCTTAACGTGGCTCCATCCGAACCAAGTACTCGGTTGTACTTAACAATAACTTGTTTCTTTCTAGCCTTTACGTTTTTCCAGTGTCGAATACTACTTTTGTTAGATAGGTAGGTACTTTAATATTTTTGCCTCTGTAATTTACTGGTGTATAATCTTCCTTTTTAATCTACCCTATGAGTTCGAAACTTAGAGCCCATTACGTAATAAGCTCAACATTAAAGCCTCTCCCGTAACTCTGTTACTTTTTTATTAAGAGCGCAAAGAAAAGAAATCCATCCCTATCTGGATAAAATCTCTTTGAAAGAAACTCAAACAATTCGAAACACCTCAAGACATTACCGTGGGGCCCCTAAATTTGCGTGTACAAGCAAAACGCGTAATGTCGGGGTGAGCCCGCCAAAATCGTATTTAAATTCACCGATCCCAACACCAGATAAGCGAAATCATGAGTTAGGTTGGAAGGGTTATAGAATCCTGCTGCGTGAGGCCGCATAATTCCGTTTCCAGTGGGGTGTCCACGCCTTTGGTGTTGACGGAGATATCTCGATCTTGAATGGGAAGCCTCTTTAGAGTGTTTAGCTAGGAAAATTTTCTTTAAAATGTTTGCAAATACAGAGGTTTTATCGTGAGATCTGAGAATTTGTTTACTTGTTACGGATGTATGAATGTGTTGGATATTGAATAAAGAATTCAAATAAACTATGATACACACGGCACACATATGAAGCTATATATTTTCAGTATACGCTGACCTCTCATTGTACGGAAACCCTATAGAATGCGAGATCAACTTATACTGGAAATGTATAGCTTCATATGTTGCCATGTGAATGTGATGGCAGAAGTTTTATAATAATTTTTGTTAGTTTACTTATGAAAATTTAATTAACGTTTAAATTTTTGTGCGTAGAGCTTTTTGTTTGATATCAGGGCTAATTGAAATCGCATTTAGCAACAATGTTTTGTTTGGGTTCAATATGATAATAATATTCCTGCCACATCTGTAGGTAATTCCCAAAAGGGTAATACGGTTAGCATAGATGACCTAATAATGACTACGCAATAGATATATAGATCTATCATGCAGTTATCCTATGATTAGTAGTTACCACAGAACAGAGAAAGTAGGAACCACTTTATTAGATAACATTTTTTTTACATAATGTTTTCGATTATTATGATTTCCTCATTAGATATAATCAAAATATCCAAATAGATAGCTCCTAATTTGGATATGTTTTTTGGTAGAGTAAGAATCACAGTCTCTATTGCAAAAAGTGACGTATTCAGAACCATCCAAATGCACTTTGCTTGCTCCGGAAAATCTTTAATCTATAAAAGAGTATAAAACCACTCACTAGGTCAATGAGGTCTTAAATTCAGAGCAACCGTGTGTACTGACTATAATCGCCTATAAGCATCAACTTGGCCTATATCCCGGCTAAGTTTAAAAAACCCAAAGCATCTCACAAAAGCATGATAAATAAGAGCCTATTTAAAAAATTCGTTAAGAGTTTCGAACCCCTAATTTCACATCTAATTATTTACAATTCCAAAAACGAGCGTTTTAAAGCTTTATCACGGCTGAAACAGGGTTTTCAGATAAGAGCATCCTCAACCATACTTAGGGCCAACAATTAAGTACCTCCTGATTTAATTAAACAACCAACAATTTATTTTACTTGTCAGATTTTATTTTCGTTTTTTATCCGGCGGCTCGACCGTAATTTAGGTACCCTAATCCCGCGCTACAGGGTACCAGAAAGGGGTGAAAGGGAAAATGTAAGGGTGATTAAAGATAAACAACGATTCGCTGCAAACGTGAGGTCTAGCACGGTTAGGATAATTTTCAATTGTATAATTATCTATGACGGTAAATTAAACGAGAGTTTTATGCGTTTCTAAGACGACGGGTGAGATTTATGTCGGCGAGATTACGACTAAATTATTGATCTGTTTCCATGTTCACCTGGTTTCATTTCGATAGCAATCGTATAGTAAAGCTATTTAAATTTAATTTCGAAGTCTGCTCTGTTTGATTCAATTTTAATTTGCACGTTTAGCAGAGGGATATGCTTTAAAAACAAGTTATATTTGTTCTTGCGTAATCATAGCGATTTAATATAGTTTTACAAATACTTTCTTTTGCGTAAAATATTCTCTGTAACCCTTTTAACAATATTTTCTGATGTCAAATTACACATGACCCGAAATATATTTTTACCTGACCTGACGTAAACTATCCGTTCGATAAAAGATATCAAAGATAATTCACGGCAACATAAAAAAATCCTTTCAATATTTACAACATCGGAAGCGCTGTGAATTATGTATTCGGTTGGTCCGATCCGGGCTTCGGGACCTCCGACCCTGCCTAGTTGCAAGACAACGCCATCTTTATGGCTCGCAGTTATTCTTTTTAAAATTACGTCATTTTTCTGCTGAGTAAAATCCCTACAAAATGGGGTTATTACTGAATTGTTCGTGGGTACGTGTCACCTTTCCTAGAACCAGCCTTTGTTCGTCTCTCGTAGAATAATTTTGTGAATTGACTTGCTGCCTACATTCAAGTGCATTGTTTTTGGTTTGATTTAATTGAAGCCCTTTTAGAATAGAAAATTGTTAGTAACAATGTATTGTCTAGTTGGATACCACCAGATTTTGTGCAAATGCACCCTTATAAAGGAATGCCAATAGTAATCACAAATAATAGGTTTGAAGTTTTGGAATTATAATTTTATGTAGGTAGAATCTTGACGACTTTTGGTTCCATTTCTAACACGCTTTTATTAGCTTCACTTGTAACTAACTATGTAAGAAAATCTTGGAAGTTCAATTTGACCGACTTCCCGGTTTCCGATTGAGCTGAAATTTTGCATACACGTTCAGTTTGGATGACTAAAGCGTGTTCTATAGTTTTTTTTAAACTATATTTTTTTTATTATTATTATTGTGTTTATCAAAATCTGTTACGTCAAAAAATGAATGGTTAAAATGCCGTTATTCATGACATTACTTATACTAACTACGTGTATCAGAAATGCTTTATATCTTGTGTAGGTACCGATAGATATAAATTTATTTTTTGATGACTAAACCAATTGGGCTATCTAGTATTTCTTGTAATATTAATTAGGTATTACTTATGCCCGCGACTCCGTTCGCGTGGACTTCGGATGATGCGATTAGCTAATGACCTTCCTCATGATGCACACAATTTCCTTGTCAAATTTCATAAAGTTTAGTCCAGCCGTTTAGTCATGAAAGGATAACAAACAGACAGAAATAGACAAAGTTACTTTCACATTTATAATATTATTATTAGTAAGGCTGTTTCAATTAATGTCTTTTCAATATCAGAATAAATAATATTATGTATCGTTAATACCGCCCGCGCCGGCCGCAATATTGTAAAACTTTATTGTTTCACTAAAATATTAAATACCTACGAAACGGTGCTTTTCTATTCGATGTAGAAGTTTTATCAACTTACTATGCCTAAAATATTCCTCGAATTTCATAAAGTCTCTATATTACTTATTGTTATCTGAAAATGTTATTACTACTTTTAAGCAAATATGAAACTTTATTATAAAAATTGCGAGCTTAAGATATTGGTTTAGTTGTTTAAAATAATAACTTGAATGTTTCTCTAAGAGACTTGTCATAAATAATATTTATTGTACTTTATCGAAAATATCGTAAGTAATAATATAACAAAAGTAGGTAGGTACCTACCTAAGAATCACATAGAAGTGTCCCACTTATTACTCTCGGGACAGAACACAAAAATAAAGGACAAAAACAAACATTTTCATAAATATCTCTTTGTGAACATTTTATCAAGACGCACCGATTCCTCAAGAGAATAAGCTCTATGAATATTTTGAGGTACACGAATTTGTGTTGTTACCGCTGAAGATATTTCATATTCTTCCTCCCTATACTTATATTAATCTTATATTTAACCTAGCTCAATGATGGTGCCAAATCTGTATGGCACCGACAATTTACCAACATGCAAGATTTGCTTGAGCATAAATTTGAAATCTCTAAAATTATAGTTCTTCATATTTAAAAAAATACTTTTGACAGCTGTCAAAGTCAGCCAAAAGCTGTCAAAAGGGCATGGTTTTAACAGCTTTTGACTGGCTTTGACAGCTGTCAACATGTCTTTGTTTTAGATTTGAGTAACTATAGTTATCCCTTTCTGGTTATCATGAACATTAACCTATTGATGTTACCGTTGGCTGGTCAAACTCAGGGCTCCTGAGACCCTATTCCGTAATCCCACGACGCGGGCCTGGACCAGATGTGGTTATCACAAAACTTGGAACTTTTGTGTCTAGGATATTCCAGTTTTCCCGCAATATTTCCCTTCACTACTTTCTTGTTATAATTTTCTGCGAGTAAAAGATAACAATATTCCTAACTTTATTTAGTCGGTGCCTCAGCATCGGCGCCAATGTTGTGGTTGCATTATATTTGTAAAGACGTCGGATTACCCGGGTGTTCTCTCTCTGAGGTTTGTCTTTTGTTCTTGTTAGGGAGGATTTATTCGAGTATTAGACGCGGAGGTTCTATTTTTAAGTAGAGATTTTGTTTTGTTTCGTATATTTCCCTATTTTATGGATGCCATTCTTTATCTCTTCCTGGATGTTTTCTGAATGATACTGCATGAAAATGTATTGAAAGAATGATTTGATGTTTTTTATTTCCAACAAGAAACTAAGTTTGTACTAAAATATCTAAACCTGCTTTACCGTTGTCGTAGAGGGAGATAGTATAAGAATAATGGAGAACTACTTAGCAACGACAGTGCCTCCACGAGTGAATAATCCTGAGATCGCCTGGCGCACCTTTGGCAGTCAGCCTCGACACCACCATTCCTGATTGGTTAATCTTTCCACTACAAGCTCGGCATGAGCGATTCCCACGTTATGCTCGTGCTGAAAAGACAGAAGTACGAACAGCTAGCTCCGTTAAATCATATTATACTTATAAGCCAACGATCAGTAATGGAAGCAAATAACTCTCAATTGTTCGAAAAAACTATTCATGGTTATAAAAACTATTACTGGAGGAAACTAGGCTATGGCAACCGCTTAACATTAAGCGAGCCGTAAGCTTCGTTGCCACCTGAGTCGTAAAAAAAAAACACTAACAATAACAAAATAATTTAATCAGTATTACGATATATCTAACAATTTATAACAGCAGTAATAGGTTTAGAAGCAAATCCATGAAATAGCAATCAGATCCTCCTAATTTCAGTCACATTCTATTAATTAAATCAAATTAATACTTAATGCTTTCGGCTAAATTAGTTTGTGGCTTTAATGTAACCGTTTGATTATGTATTACGATTTCGGTTCACATGTTCCATAAATGAATATGAGTTGTAATTAAGGCAACGTATTTAATTCCTACGTGCATATTCGTAGGTATTAGTAGTCACTATTATACTTAAATATTTTACTCTCAGAGAAGTTTTAATGGAATAGGTTTCGACATTGCATACTAAAAAATGAAATGTATCAATTTATCAAACATTCGCTAGGGAAAAAAAATATTGCTCTCGCGCGGGAAATTGATTGGTGTGGAGTGTCCACACCAGTTGTTGATTGATAGAAAGATTGATACCAACAGTTTTACACCTTTTTGGTATATCAGGCTGTTGTGCCTAAATCCAGTCTATAAAATCAGTAAGCGTCGTGCTGATGGTTATAAAAATGAATGTCTATGAATAGATTAAAAACGGCATTTTGTAGAGAGGGACTATAATTATGTTTATTTAACAGTTTGTGTACACACAGAAAGAAGAATAATTACAATTAAATAGGGAACACGACACAAAGGCACTGCTTGTTTAACTAAAAATCTTTTCCAGCAAACCTGCGAGAGGAGAGTTGGAAAAAACAGAAATGTAGACTTTAGTGTGGAATTAATGTAAAAAGGGATACTTACCTAAATAAAATTAATGACATCATACATCCTAACAGATATACTTAATATAATAGTTAGACTATGTATTAAGTACCTAAACTACCTACCTATATCGTTTAGGATGTACCTAAATAAATATACATGTAGGAATGGAACGTTACGATAAGATGATGCATGACTGTGGAACAGAGATGAAGTATATGAGTCGTAAAGGTGAGTGAGATGACGAATGCATGCTAAAATTGTATAGTGTGTAAGGGTATGGATGGTTTTTTTGAAGGAAGGAAACAGTCATAGACTATTCCGCTCCAAGATAAGTTGTATTAATTAACGAATAAAAATACTTCTAGATTTACCCAAGAAATCTGCGTCTTATTTTACCGCCACAATAACCTGAATCCCACATACATACACAGACTATGTCTGTGTTATTAGTTATGCATTATTGTCGAGAGCCTCGGTTGGTTTCATCTAAAAACGACATCTACCAATACAATGCGACGAACGGACGGGGTCAAATAAGTATTTCTACGGTGATGGTTGCTGATATTACCTTTACATGTAACTTTTTTCTTTTTCAAATGATTTTCGTGCGACAGTGAAATGTGTGTATCGCGAAAAAAAAATTTTTTTTTGCATAAATAGTAATCAAATAACTCAACTCAGCCTATCGCAGTCGACTGCCGAACATAGGCCTCTCCCAAATTGCACCACTACCCTCAATTCTCCGCCTTTCACATCCAGTCCAAGTTATGATTTTTTTATTACAGGCAAAGAGTTGTTACATTGATGTCAAGTACGGTCGCGGAGTTTTTACCTACACATAGATTAACTTCTAGAGTCGATCAAAATTGTAGTTATACCTAAACTGGAATAGCGGTATGCTTGCGTCCTGTCACCTGAATACAAAATAAAGGCGAATTCTGTCTTACCTTTAGAGGATTACAGGCTTGAAGGTTTCTATAGAAGAAAGAGAGACAGTTTTGTGCATTCGTTAGGTACTCAAGTTTCTGACAATTTAATCACTAACACACATGAGTAGTAATTATGCACAACTAACGTTAAAACAAATACAGTAAATGCCAATGAAATCCCAATACCAGTAATATTAATTAAGTTGATTCAATGCTAAATGACCTGCGGTTGAATTAACTAACATTAGGCTTCAATTTGACTGATTAAACAATCATACATTACTATTTGTCCGCGGGAAATGTCGAAGGTAGAATACATAATTCTGTTATTAGAGAGCATTGGAACGGCTTCTCTGTGTCGGAAATTTAGTGGATGCCCATAACTAGTAGATTTGGGAGAGACCAGTGTCCAGCAGTGGCCCACAATCCCACATACAAGATGAAGATGGTTTAAAGCAAGTCTAGTAAAACTCAGGTTTTAAATACAAGGAAACTGAAGTAAAACTGACAACTGAACTAAACTAAACTCATCCATAGAAATAATTCAATATTACTCGACTAATAATGTATGGGACAGCTGATTCTTTTTCGATATTTCTGGTGTTGTCCCATAGTAAAAGTTGCTTATAATGATGGGTACAATAACCCTTTAAACGGATCGAGAACAGAAAGGTGGATCTTATATATCCATCACTTTGTAACGTCAAATAACAAAAAGAGACTTAAAACCTGGATTTTGCAAAACTTGTTTTGTAATAAGACAGTAAAGGTTGACAGCATAATACCGCTTATCATCAGGCGGGTTTATGCTTGTATGCCACCTTAGTACCTAGTATATAATAAAAACATTACTATTTTGTGTTCTCCGAAAATAATTTCGATAGTCCTGTTATTTAGAAAGAACCTTTGGCGCGGCTAAATGGTGACCGAGGTTATGAATATCAGTATTATCTCCCTAGGGTCACGGTTCCTAACTTGGGGGTAATTACCCCTGTTAGGTAATGTGATTGTAAGAACTTACTCATGTTTTGATCAACTGAGAATGTAGGTTTGTATTGTATAAGTTGCTAATCGTATACTTGATGGTTCCTATCTATTCTATAGCCAGTGTTTGAGGAACTTTACGTTTAAAAATGCTCGCAAATTACAATTTAACATAGCTTGGTTTGTAAGTTAATCGTAATGGTACCATTAATTCTAAAAAATATGTTTGCTTGTGTACCTTATTCTCTGAGAACCGGATGACAACGGCACTTTGCTCAGAGGAAACTTGCGTCACGGAAAAGGACATAGGCAATTTTAATCTCGATTGACTCTAGGGTCCCCTAATGTATAAAATGATGATAGAAAACGTTATATTTCTATAAATTTTTATCATGTCAGTCAATTTAAACTAGTCTATGAGTCTGAAATAAAGCTTCGCAGACTAAACCGTTGACTAAAGGTAGTTTATAATAAACAATTCTTATAACATCCTATAAAGATGATCATCTATTATTATAACAACTTTGTAAGTCATTTAAATTCGAGTATGAGCCGTGTCCGGTCGAATTTATATCGTAAAAAATGATTTTTTGATTGGACCTGCTGTAATGGAGTTTATAAGGAGGGAGGAATTGTATAGAGATGTTATTACTTGATTTATTACTTTTGGAAATAGTTGATGTATGAACGTAATAAAGTATAGTATGTTTACGTAGGTATGCGAAACAAACGTACGTAGGATAATTCAGTAATAACATATCAATAAAAATGGTGGAGGCCAAGTGCACTAGGTATACCTACATGTTTTTAAATCAGAACTATTTCTAAAACCATTGAACATTGTAAATTTTTCTAAGCATTTTGAGATCCGATTTATCACAACTTTTCTAATGGCAAAACATTGTAACGGTGTACTTATCAGAAATTATCATCCAATTGACTTATATTATATAAATTTAAAATCCAATCACTCACATTTCGTACGTTGTTATGAGTCATTTTTTTAATAGTGACTTGACTAAATCGATGCAGTAGTTCGATCATACTGTCGATGGTGAACCGTGGTTGTTGGTTTTTATTTTATTCTTTGGCTGTGTTTACAAAATATAAGTAAACTAATAGATAACAGAAGATAGCAACATTCATCCATCGTGAGTAGGTACATTATTCCGCGATTTTATAAATTTGACCTTTCCTTTTGATTACTGGAGTCTGGACTAAGGTAAAGCCTATTATAACCCTATTAAAAATATATTATCTTTGATTTTCTAATCAGATTTTAATGTCGTTTACATTTTGTTTACTTATTTAGTTTTTAGTCTTAACTTATTTTTTATTCTGCATTCGTTTCAATAATGGGTAAGTCACTAAACTGAACTGTCAAAAATCGGCTTCCTCGTTGACCCGAATGTAGTTCAAATAATTCATTACTACGACATTATTATTACAGTAGCATTTAATTTAAACTATAAAGATAAATGCTTCACTTTTATTCCTTCCAACACACTTATCTACACAGCACACACTTAGTAACAACAGCTCTATACAATCCAAACGGACGAACGTTAGGTCATCGCAAGCAAGTGGGTCGTCCCACTGACGGGATGCTTACACATGTTATTGACCCTGCCCTATTGTTAACGCCATATGGCCATCAAAATTACCTCGTGCCCTCAAACAAATCAGCGAATACTCCTTTAAAACACACCCTGGTGTTGAAAGATATTCGGAATACAATTTTCGAGTTAACGACTTGTTTTTACTGTACTTTTTTCCTTGTTTTATTTCGGCCGTGAATTTTAATTATGATCGTGCATATGGTAAATCGACTTGTTGAACGTCATGTAGGTTGTACAGCAAATTATTTTTGCTTCGAATATCAATATTAAAATTAGATTACTTATTACCTGATTTGAAAGGTAACTATCTAGTATAAACTCAATCAAAACTAAAATCGGTAGAATTCTAAACGAATTTAAGTAGACTAGTGGTCACCCAGTGGTAGAAATTCGACCGTAAGTTTAGCTTTTTGCACTCCTTCTCCATATAAATTTTTAACTGTGCCAAATCTTACGCTCCTCCATGTGCGCAATATGCCTAAAAAGGGGTACAAAGTTTTCTCTTCACGTATTAACATAATAGATATACCTACTACTCAGCATCCATCTAAGTTGACTTTAAGTGAGGAAATAGAATTTAACGAATTTTATCTTACACAAGTAGAAAATAAATAACAACAACATTTTTTTTCACGATGTTTACATGTTTACCCGTACGCGTGCCCCTCCCGGGAATCAAATAGGGAATAAATCACGTGCGATGTCTATAAGGGACTGAGCAATAAAAATTGTTGTCCAATTCCGAAATTCCTAGAGGCATCGCGGAAAAAGGCTTGAGTATTAAAAAGATATCGTATCTATGGTTTTTTTATTCTCTATTTATGAAATATTTTCAAACAGTTCCATTAAAGAAAAATAATTAATAATAATTATTATTTTTGGAGATGGCGGGACGAACTAGACACATTCAGCAAGGACTGGTCATCACTGGCACAGGATAGAACAGCAAGGAAATCAAGGTCGGAGGCCTTTGCCCAGCAGTGGGATGATACAGGCTAACAGTAACAGTAATTATTTTTGTGATCGATATTTTATCGTAGTGATATTATTAATATAGTGCCGATAAAACTAATAAACTTTATCCCCTAGTCATTTTTTCGAAATCCGCGTAGCGAAGTGATACCCAGACCTCACGGCAAATACTACACACGCACAAACGTGAGAAAACACAAATCCTAACGATATAAAAGTAATTTTCGTTTCAAACCAAGGCCTATAACATATGGTTGAAATGACTTTTTTCAAACTACTTTAGTGTAATGGCGCGGTATTACGTCCAAAACAAGAGCTCAATTATCATTCGATAGACAAGGGTGGACGTGATAAAAACAGATCTCCTAACACGTAATTACATAATTGTGTGCCCTCACCGCCGCGCCTCGGGTAACGACGCCACACGAATATGGTTTAGCTGCAGATCAAAAAATAAAATTACATAGTGCTATAGATAGTATGGATATGACTGGGTTATTATTGACTATTTTATTTTAAAAAAATAACTGTAGCAAAACAACCTGTGTGTGCATCAAAATACTCTTCTATAATATTATTTCTTTGGCCAGCAAATAGGCCATTGGTCTTATTTATTTTAATTCTCTATCTTTTTCATTATTACTAAGTAAAAACTTTCTTTCTGCAAAAAGTATGATATCTACACTTGTATGCTATGACATTGCTGGACTCTAAGAACTACGGTACCCCAAAAACTATGGTAATATTTTAAAACTTAAAGTACTATGTACAGAAATCCTTCCGCTTAAGCTGTTTGTGCTTGTTGTGTTTGTTCTCATGAGAGTTATTATAGAAGTAACAAGCTATTAATATATTGCGCTATTTAATGGCGTGTTCATCAACAGCAATTTTAGATATTTTATGTCTAGTAACAAATGGTAAAATGAAACTAAAATTATGAATTTGCACCAAATTAATTTATTATGATTACAAAACTCAAATTTACGATACACCCAAAATAATGGAATAATTCAAAACATTTATAAACAACTGGGACGTTAAACCAGAAACTGTAAGTAATTTTTATTTTCCGAGGAATAATCCTTAAAGCAATTTCCTTTTTGGTACTGTAGGTATTCATTCCGGAGAAATAAATTTGGCTTGAGCAACTGTTGGAATAGATTAATGTGACAGTAAAATATTAATAAGCGATTACAATTCCTTAAGCTTAATAATATAAAGATAAATATAACAGTAAGGTGTCAAACGAAGAATTAATGGGTGTATGAAATCACTTTGCCACACCTGAGTCGCACTTTTTTTCAAAGTCAAAGCCAACCTTTTGACAAATAGGTGTATAAATCAATTTTATTGCTTTGATTGTGTAAAGATTACACTAGATTATTTAAGTAATACAGTCAATGTTTGTTTAATAAACTCAAAACTATTTTAAAACGGTTTTTTTTTCACACTAGGTAGTCCATTAAACGGCATTTAGAATATTTATTAGCGACATTTAACATTCTTGAATAACAATGATTAATTATTGTGATTAAATAAAATAGATACAATAATATATTTAGTTAGCATCCAACTATAATTTATAATAGTTAACGTCGTATCCACACTATTTCCTCAACGATCCGTAAAGATAGAACAGAAAGGGCCGAAAAACAAGTTTTAATAAGAACGTGGAAGTAAAATATTTTCCGTACCGGAATCGTTAATAACTGTAAGTTGCGGTCGAAGTCAGCCGGGCCGAACTGACAATTCCCTTTTAATTTGAAAGCCTGAGCAGGATTGGGGCTAACAAGACGCCGCCTAATTATAGCTTAGCTATAGAACAAACAAGATCCAAAGGCGATTTAGGATTGTTATAACGCCATATGTTATGAGGTTATTCAGATAAACAGATATATAGATTACAAGTCAATATTATAGATTAGGTATAGGTATAGTCAATTCTTAAGTCTACAATAATCAATTTAATATTTTACATTGCATATGAATTATTAATTTACTACAGAATCTTTCATTTAATTCGTGTGGTTACAGACGTTTTCATAACTCTGTTTGTGTACCTACTAATCATAATATGTTTGGAATTGTAACTCTGAATAAACTATCTCTTGAATCCTATTGGTATGGATCCTACACGATCATTTTTTGCTAATCAGAACCTGTATTAAGCCATAATAACGTGTAATAGACATAGTAGTTTGCTATCAAATTTCATTAGATACTAATGATCATGATGTAACACAAACAAGACAACATGAACAATGAACACAGATTGTTTTGCAATAGCCTCCGGTAAATGTGTCTTATGGCCAATAACTTGCCTTGTTTTTTGTCTGGAAAACTTATTACTGTTAATAGATGTTTTTGAGAAAATAAAGACATTCCAATTATACGTGGGTATCATTGTTTGTTTGAAAGGTTCTAGGAAACATACAAATAAATTAATGAAGGTTGTTTTGCTTTAGCTCCATTCGAAATATCCAGAATTTTGGTTCGCTAGACACTAAATATAACAACCTTAACATAGTTTGTAATCAGAAATAAATGATTGGTTGATTCTCAAAGTTATATAAAACCAAAATATAAATGTTTTTGTAACAGATTATATGAGTTATTGGCTAAAATAATTATTTAGTACGACAAACTAATGCAATTTGAAAACGTACGTGTTAAGATATTATAGGTAGGTAAATATTAATATCGTCTAACGTTTAACAGCATTATGAATGCCCTTACAAAAATGATGAACATACACAAAAAAAAAAAAACATTCAGATGAACATAGAACCTCCTCCTTTTTTTAAGTCGGTTAAAAATAACGTGTTAAGTCATGGGTGATACCTATGTCCAATATCCATTAACGCGATAGTTAACGGCATTCAACCTAAGTATGGCCCCAGCAAAATAATTCACAGGAAATGATAATTCAATTAAAAGAATCTGGCTTGATTACGTCGCGTAGTTAAATACCTTTCTGTGAAGAGGGCAACAATGTGGAGCTATCTTACGTTACATCCGCAAAGTTACTGTCACAAAGAATTATTCGATCATTCTGTTAGAAGCTGCCGCAGTAATCGGACATGTATACAACCTGACTGTTAGCTTATGTCCTCTTGTAGTGGTATGTTCTATGTGAAGTTATAGTGAAACCATTATTCAGAGTTAATGGTGAGCCATCTTTGACTAAGACAATTGAGTGACCAATATAACGTGCTTTCAGTGATTAGAGAGCATTTATGTTAGTTTTACTTCACACTCACCCAGTACTTGCCTGAAATAGATTATAATTGAAATGAAACTACCCAGTTCTGTAACCTTTCCATATCTCCTGCCGACAACCTGACGTCACATATATTTCTTAGTTTAGGAAAGACAACAGCTGACACATTGTGTTTATTCCCCAAAGCAACAATATTATGTAACAAACGATACATGTCCCAAACAAACTGATCTTAAACTTAATACTGAATAAATTACACCAACTTCAATTCCACAATAAACTGTGTACTAAGATTCTAAATTCATTACCAAGTTTGAAACCAAAATTACCCTCGTCTCTATTGGTGATAGTTGGCTCAGGATCTATCCTTGTGTTATGCATATTAATATTAATCAGCTTGCATATTATTATGGAGACATGTTACAGAATACTTGGTCGATCTACGTCGGTCCTTCTTGGAACGATCCGAATCCGTCATAAATTAGTCTGCTTGATATCGGTACCTAATGGAGGCAAAGGTTGCTTCATAAGGTGCAATTAATTAATGCTTTTGTGAATTATAAATAGTTTGAAGTGTATAGATGCATCAGACATTGTTTTGTTATAAAATCATTTCTTCATCATCTTTAATCTTAGAGCTCAGATCTTGCCTGTGCAGCACTTGCCACTGCTCCCTATCCACTGCCTTCTTTTTGAGGTCTTGATAGAAAGAAAGTAAGAAAAAAGAATTTATCTGACACAGCACAAAAACAATTTTAAGATCAAACAAGAAAAATAAATATGTTAAATAAAAATGATATAAATGAAACGATTCGACTCCCATTTTATTTATCGCTTGATCTAGGTATTAATTTTTATCAAAGAAAAATTAAAGCTTTACTAATTTTGTTTTCTACTAAAGATATGAATTCTTTATTTTACACAAAATAATAAAACAAATTTAAAAAAAAAATTAAAAAAGAAATAAAGATATATAAATATTTGATACCAGGCAATAATAATATCTACCTCTTAGGACAGTGTTGTTACGTTCTATGTTTTCTCAGTCTTAGATTAGCTTGTGAATTGTGAATAAGATACTCTGGCAGCATTTCAAAGCGATGTTTCGCCTAGATCTATTCATGTTAAGCCTGGATTTACTAGATTACCTTATCTTCTCTAGAATGACCTATTTCGAGGCTGTAGTAAGATTCTAATTTATCCAAATTTTCTGTTAGGAAATGTTTGCAAAACATTAATTACACTTTTAAGTTTTGAGGTCTGTAACAGGCTGCCCAAAATTTAAGTTAACAGACTGTTTTAATTATCTTTTCACGTCACATTTTGCCCAGTAATTGTTGACGAGGCTCGAGCAACAAATTACGACAAACTGCTAGAACTAATATTTGACTAATTTTAATGTCCAAAATACATCGCTTGCCGACACAGACGACAGTTCACATAAATCTGGCGTCTTCTAGGAAATGAATAACAATTATGATAATTATCACGCCTTCACGATGCTGGTCTTCAACACGGCCATAACAATAATTAAGACTATAAAAAGCGTTATCTCCAAAACCAGTAATGTTCAAACAAAAACACTGTCGCTGTCGAGCTCTTGATTTCGATTTACGACGCCTAACCACTGGACAAGGGCCAAATTACATTTGCCGGTTACCAACCACAATATGAACACAATTTCTTTATAGCTGGAGTACAATTTGGGAGTCGACTCGTAAAAGTAACAACAATTCAACATTTTTGTCACAGTGAATCTCATCTTTGGGAGGTAAACTATCAAATTCTCACAGCCCATTACCGTATCAGAAGGAAGAAGCGACAACGGGATTCTTCCAAATTATAATGAAGTATAATTATAAACAATTACCAACTGATTTAATGAATGGATGAAATACAGTAGAATTTATAAGAAGGAGACAGAGTATTTGAATTTTGGAAGGTAAGAAAAGGAAGTGAGATAGACAACGCCTACGTTTCTTTGAATGTATGATTCGGCGAGCGATAAAAATCGCCGGTCTTATTCGTCAGTCTTTTTTTAATTAGTGAGGGGTCCGACATGTGAACCGAGGTGGCGGCCATTGTATGCTGAATAAATACGACATTTACAAATGACTGTACTAGTAAGACATGGACATTGAGAAGGACACGTTAAAAAAGACATGATGGAAGGGGAACGCATTGTTTTAGACTTATTTCAAAATCAATGTATGCACATTTCAATTTTATATGTTGAATATCTGATAAGAATTTTTAAATTTGTCTAGATCGGATAGTACCTAATAATTTAGGCTTTCTACTAAAATATGACATGGGAATTTCATCAGATAGATTAGCGGTGGCACTATCTGGTTTAGCAATGGCACGCCCATGCAAGAAGTTAAAAATATCTAGATACACGATAGAGAAGGTTCTATATGATACAGATATAATGAATCCTACGAGTACATATTTCCTTATCCTACAAGGGAACATAATATAATGATACATTCACGAATGAAATAAGAAACGAACACTTTCCTCACCATATTATTATAATCTTATAGCATGGTTATTAAACTTGAAAGTTATTAAGTAGCAAGCGATTACACCTTCATGCTAAACCCGTTTTATGTTACACTGTTATGTTTCTCGGTCTTATTCATTCCGTTTTACGTTTAGCTCGTGTGAATTATGTCAGTTAACTTTTAACAGAAGATATTTAAAGTCTCATTATGAAGCTGTATAGTATGAATTTCAATAAATAGTTTGTCTTAATAATTCACATTAAATCTTCCGAAGCTTTAGACATTTTTCAGCATTCGAAAATGCTGTAAACTTTCGAATCACAACAGGTTGCAGTTTCGAAATACGCAATGGTTTCTGTTTTACTCATTTCATTTTTGAGGTAAGTTACATGAATTCAATGTCGTGCATACAGAATACAGATGGCATTGTAATAGTGTTGCCCATTCATGATTCAACTTCGCAGCACCTGATCAGCATTGAATCAACGCGAGTCGTCTGGACGTTGACAGGATGGCTTGCCAATACTCGATGTTTAATGTCAAGTACGAGAAGGAATATAATCGCGATCATGTTGGCTACCGAGAGCCGCAGCTTGTCTGACGGCTTTGTCGATGCACTGGATAGAAGAGGGATTATTATCTCAATAATGTATTTTATCAACGTTGAAACTTGGTTAGTTATATCCGTAAAGAATAAAAATAAATCAAAACCGTTGAAAACGAGACGATACATAATGAATAAGCTACACGTACATACAAGTAGGTACATAGTGAAATATCAAAAGAACAGAAACAGTTTAAATTAGATATTCACATTATACACCCTTCATTTCTAATTATCAGATTTTTTTTATGATCCTGCTGTGTTCATAATTATGAACCACTTTAACTATGGAATCAATGGTGAAACCGCAAAAAAAATCGACCGTTCTATACATTTAGTCAAATAATATTTAATTATTTGTATGGATTGAGAAAAAAAAATCGCGATTTCATCGTTGGTACCATGTAAAAGTTGTTCATAATGATGAGCAGAGAATGTTCTTAAATTATTTTTTTCTGGTAAAGTTACTGGTGTATAGATTTTGTTTCTAGATAAAATATAAAAACAAATCTGGATAGAAATTATAAAACGACGAAAAAAGAAAGAAGATAGATATATATTCCATGTTACACTACATTACCTTGTTAAATCATTCACCCATCCATCTCCTCGAAAGTAGTTTCGATACATAATTACTGAGATAGCAATTTTCGCTTCTCATTCTAAGTACGCGCTCTTATAATTTGCATAAATTAAATAAAGGTTAACACCGTATAATTCTTTCGTCCGGCAAATCAGCAAAATTGCAGTTACAGAGCAAACAAAATGATTAGTAATGCTAATCGCGACATAATTGTAGAGTATTCAGGTCATTTTCTCCTTTGAAATTGTATGTTAGTTGGCCGCGGTTTGAGAGTGTTCTTTAAAGGTGCTCCTTCACCGGGAGCATTCGATTGTAATGTAACAATCTAAGATTGGATTTTGAGCATTACGTTACAATACACCATCATGCATGTGTTAGTCGTTATACTGACGAGTCGCCTGTAGTCGAATCAGTTGTTTTTACAATGTCGTGTGCTGAGCGCGGCAATACCTATAGCGATTATGTTATTTCTTAATTCACAACTTATTTCAAAATCGTAAATAAGTAAATAAGTTTAGTTGCCGCGTAATTGCAGTATTTTTTTTATCAAAACAACACATTTAGTATTCTGTTAGCTTCAGTGAGATACGCTCGCGTCAATTTCGAACGTCACTGCAATATGATCGGCGCGTCATAAAATTACGTAAATTAGCCGCCAGGTAGCGCACTGCAGTGCTCGGGTCTCCTCAATCATTGATGTAATGCTCAGATGCTCCCCGTGAGGGAGCGCCTTAAAACGGCACGGATAGCAAATGACCCGAGGAGACAGATGATCAGTTGCCTACACATTTTCCTTTGTTTGAAGTAAACTATGAAATAATTGTTAATTAGATACGGTAGTCTAGAGAGCTTTGTTTTAATAGATTTGAATACAAGAGCAAGTAAATCTTCCAGCTTTAATCTATTCTAGCAAAGCATGTTCATGTATTAAATTGATATTTTCGTTATACTTCCAATTAATCTGGTTTTACAGGGATTTGCTTTTTGCTATATTTTCAAAGAAATGATAAAATCTTGATAGCTTTGTGAGTCGGTTCGAGTAGCTAATAGGAATAATAGGACACAAACATAAAGATCACAATACGTTACTCAGAATTTATTCACAAGCTACGTCGGATGTGTTTTATTTTTTGTTTTATTCTTTTCTTTCCTCATCCGTATAAAATTCAGCACATTTTTGTAGAAAACTATGTATCCGGATCATTTAAAATCATTGTTTACTGCCTTAGATTACATATTATACTCCAAATTGAACCATCGTTGCAACGGTTCATAGGCACTACCTACTCTACAAAACCTGAGAAGATTTCTTACCAAAAAAACATGATTTTTCCATTGTAATATTATCAGAATATTGGCTACAAATATCCTCCTATATCTGACAATCCCCACGATAGACGAAGTAAATCGCTGATTCAGCCGATTGGCCTCCCGGGCCCCATAGTGGTACCGTGCTATAACTTCGAAATCCTGCAATATGCATGGCTTTTATATTACATACAATACTGAACAGAAACTATGTGATTATGAAAATAAGAAAGTATTATCATTTGTATAACGTAGTTACAACTTTATTTCTCAAAGACTATTTAACAAACTCAATACGTATTGAATACTCATAAATTTTTCTCGTAATTTCGAATGGGCATTGATTAAGTCTAACAAATCTTTATTAAAGATTGCGAACACTGTAGCTATAAATTTGCTTGTTTTAATCAACTAGCTTTAATCAATATTTTATAGAGACCGAACAGTACCCTTGATTGCATAGTCTAACAAAGCTGTGAATTATATCTCAGCTGGTATAGACGTCACATATAAAGTTGATTTAAAAACAACTTTTTGGTAAAAGTCTGAAAATATCTTTGAAACTGGACGCATAAATAACAAAATATTGGAAAATGTTAAAATCTCGCCTTTACTTTGGTTTTTTTTCATTATAAATAAGAGAGGTATTGAAGGATAGACAAAATAGTAGTTTCCACGTCAGTACTGAATAGATGGTATTTGAGTTGAAAATAATAAAAAAATATTGATGGAGGCGATTCTTATAACGTCTAAGGCATTTCTTGACTGTATAGCTTACACTATTGCTGTAAAAACCACTCCTAACACAAACATAGTTGCAAGTTGGCTTAGCAAGAATATAAATATTAATAATAATAAAAAAACAATGACTAAATTAATAATAATAAATTAATAATATATAAATAATTAATAATATATAAATATTAGTGATATTCACTGCACTTGAATTAACTTTTTCATTAAGTTGTCAATAAACCCATAAGGATGCGGGTTCAAACCCCGTTCGTGTCTATCATTTCTCAAGTTTTCTTCGTAGTATTTCTACAAGTTATCAATGTTCATATTATCTCTAGAGTGTTGATCAAGCTTCGTGTTTATTATTTTACACAGATTCAGTCTTCTAAACTACCCGCGGCTGCTTATTCGATAAAGGCCAAAACACCAACAACAAACACACTATGCATAATATTATATGTTTTGACTTACGAAACCTCCAATCTCAAAGGTTAATTATAACTCCAAAATTCACTGACAGATTCTCGCACAATTTTCTTAATTACAAACCTACGTACTGCTTCATTACATGTTCAGACTAATTTAAGTCTGTTAAGTAGTTTCAAAGTTATAACTAGTAAAGGCTAAGTCGCGAGCGCTTCATATCCAACTCCATTTTATATGTATAATCCTATGTAAACACTACTGAATATAAAGCAGGTGTAGAACTCTTTGCTATGGGACAATTTAAAAAAAACTTTGGATTCAAAGCTATTGAACTGAAAATCACAATAGGAAGGATATGTGACAGACTAGAGGACCAACGCACAAAAGTTTTTGAGTGTTACCACAAAATTATTGTTGCTGTAAATCTAAATAACTCTCTTCCCTATTTCTATTAGTTATAAGGTTGAGAATGAAATGGCAATAGGTTTTTGGCCGGCAGAACAGTTCGCAGTCATGTGAATGACATGTTCAAAAATGTCTCCGAGATTTTTTTTGACAATACCCGGTAATTGGTGGGTTGGGTACCTGGGCATTGGTTTTGTTATACTACAATACTGTTGGTTTACAAAGGGACGTGCGGAACAAGAATATCAAAGTAATTTGCTCATTGAACTTCTTGTGTAATGAATATAGTAGTTTAATGGATTTGATTGCGTGTTATTATGCTTTTTTATCGGTTTATTATATAACTCGTTGAATTTTCATAAGCTTTTCACCGTTGAGAATAGGGGAGTTTAATAAATGTCTGCGTATTTACCTTATAGGTATATTTTGAGTTTCTAAGTGAACGATTATCAGCATGTAGGTACTGGTTTCAATTAATTAAATTAATAAGAATTGACTGTCCTTAAAATAATGAAAGGGCCTTAATGAATTTACAGATTTTATAACATGGAAAGGTTTTATTTTAATTGGGTATGGATAATGTATTAAAAAAATCGGAATGAGTAAATTTGGCGTTAATGAACCTATTAAAAATTTACCAAATAAATTAACAAAACGATGGAATTTTTACTCATAGGTACCTACAAAAATACCTTTTCAGTATTGCACTGTGGATGGAAAATGTTGTACTGACCTGTTTTCATTTAGAACGGAGCATCAACGATGCGATGAAAAGAACAAAACACAGCTTTATTATGTAGCAATGGAAAACCGTGCAATAATTTTTAATACTATACATAATATACAGCTAGTTCGCTGGTCGGTTTGAAATAACGACCCCCCCGACCGAGTAAGCGTGGCCCTCCTGTTGGTTAGCGGGACGCAGGGCGGCGGGTGATCACGGATATACACGGTATTATTATACTTTGATAGATATCTAGTGATAAATTAAATACTATAAAATATATATACATTATGTTGTCTTTATCAAGGTTGAAGCGGTTGAGCTATAGTTTCAAATTAAAAAAATTAATAGTCATTAACTTCTATTAAGTATGACACTGATTATTCAACAACTTATAAAAAGAGCTATAATAATAAAAGGATATCTTGAGTCCAGACTAATAAAATTATTCTTTATTATAAGTATAGATACCTGTCTGATTGTAGAATCGAAAGCAGTAAAATTTTCTTTGCATATTAAAGCACTTGTCGTGATAAGTGATTAAGTAGCACGTAGTCCTCAAAGGCACATTTTGTACTAAGTAAAAGTGTTTTTATTTTCCTTTTGTGATTCTTTTATTGTAAATGTTGTACCATAATATCCCTTACGGAATAAATTCGAAAATTTGTGGAAATGCTACTCAACATTATAATTATTTAACGTCCTAATATAGGTATGTTAGTAATATACTTAATATTTTATTAAACTGAATATTAACGGTTATATTACAAAAAAAAAACTACTTTACTGTATAATACAACAGAAAAAAAATCTGGTGTTCCTCAAATTTTTAAACAGTAGGTAATTATTATTATTACGAGTAAAAGATGATAAACCTGTTCAGACATTAGCTAACAAACGTACTAACAGTTTATTTAATCACAGAAGGCCAAGGCAATATATCAAAAAACACTAAGATAAAATAACATAAGTTTTCATTACCAAATAACAGGGATACGAAGAACATAAAAAATATTAACATTCCTTTTCATCAACAATAATCTAAATACGAATTTATATCAACGTATGAGAGACCCCTTAACTCGGAGCGAAGCTTTTAGTTACGACGAAATTCGCAGACCGCAACATCTGGCGTGTACCTCCTACCAGAATACTCGTAGATTGCATTTTGTCTACTTTCGCTAACGAATGTACTGTCTACCTTGCAAAACCAACCTTGCACAGAAAACATAAGGATTCCTTTTCTCTAATAATGAATCCTGAAATTTTCTGGCGCTTTGGACCTATTTACTGCGGAAACACGTTTCAATCTGTTGTCTCCTGTTTCGGTTCTATCGAGCTATTCTGTACAGATGCGGATTGCGGGTACAAGAGACGCAAACTCGATTTCCTTGGGACCAATTTCGTGAAAATGAAAACGCAAAAATGACTATGAGATATAGCATAATGGATACCTAGATGTGTTCCGGACCTGTGTTTGGGGAGCGCTTTGTTTCAGAGACATTACTGTTAGATCAAATTGTGTCTAGGTACAATCTCATAATCTTTCCCGGAAAACAAGATGGGACATGATTTTATTATCATTTTCTCTTTGCTTTTCGCCTTATGTCCTGTTTGAATGAATGTCTAATGTATGAATGTATTTCAGTCACACTGTCATAATCAGTTAAGAGTAAGACGGTGTAATGCCAAGAAAACGCCTGAACATTTTGTTGATAACTTTGGAATTGAAGTTAGCAATGAAAATTAATAGTTACATTTGTTGGTCAAACAAATGTAACTATTAATTTTCATTGCTAATTTCTTCTCTTCATTGGGGCCAACTTCCAAGTAAGGCCTCAAAATAATTCGACATTTCATCAAAATTTTCACAAGTTATCACAATAGGCTATTTACCTACAGATATTTCTTCATTAATATGTTTAGACAGTAAACTAAAACTTTAAGCAACTTCATCAACTTGAGTAAGAAATACAATCTCAATATTCCAAATTACAAGGAGTTATTATACCTATTCATCATTATGAACAACTTTTACCATAGGACTAACTCTGAAATCGCGAAAAATGTAATCTGCTGATCCATACATTTAGTCTAGTATTTCAAGATTTTATTTATTTTTATTTATTTAAAATGCTTCATGTACAATGTACAAAGACGGTCTTAATGCCCATAGGTCCCATAATAAAATTTGCTCATAATAATGAGTAAAATAATCCCTTTAAGGGGTCTTAAAGGGATCGGAACTAGAAAGGTACACATGGCCTTAGAAAATGAAAATAGGATTCAGCCTTCTCGTAATAGTAGGTATTCTTTGTGTTCCTTATAATGTTCTTAGATGCTAGTTATATTATATTAAACGAAGTTAGCGTAAAAGGATTGTGCGGCAACGCTAAGAGATCGAATAAAGAAAGTTTTAATATTTTTTCCCTTTGTTTTCTCCTTTCTTTCTTCTCATTTGCAGCATTTTCTGTCTACATTACAGTAGATAATGATATCCTTTAAGCTGGTGCGGCAGTTAAAGTTTTAATAACGCTAATAAACGGGTAATATTATCGGTTATCTTAGAAGCAATGTTGGCCTGTTAAATTACTGTCAATATCATAATAAAAATTGGAATTGAAATTGAATTGAATGAGAGACATTTTGAAAAATTGTTCAATGAATACTCTTACTTATATTAAAAATGTGAAAGTTTGTATAAATGTTGTACGTTTGTAACTGAATCAAGCATAAATAGCTGTGCTAAGCTATGGTTTTGGATAAAATTTGGCGCTAAAATAGACTCTTCTTCATCGTTCCCTCACTGATGAGGATCGCGGCTACATACAACGCGCCTCCAAGCCATGCGGTCTTTCGTTGTGTGGACCGCTTTGTGCATGCTGCCTCCGCCAGCCGGCGCTGTGCCTTTCCAGCCGGCCCACTATTATAAGATTTTCCAGACTATGCGATAAGTCTGATAGGCTAGATTAACATATATTATTATCTAGAACTGTCTATTCGGGTGCATAAATTAGTTCCCTTAGGATGCCATTGAAACCGCGGACAACAGATAGAATTATAGTAAAAAGGGCGGATAGTTACATAGAAACACAGGCTTAAGGTAAGGCTAATAACACACGGAGCGGTGAGGCGCCGCGGCGCCGGTGCCGCCTGCCGCGGCGGTGCTCGGTCGAGCGGATCAACATCGCTCTGCACGGAGACGCGGTGCCGTGTGCCAAGACTTGACGGATTACCTATAAAGTGGTACACACGGCTACATATCAAGCTATAGATTTCCAGTATAAGCTGACCTCGCATTGTATAGGTATATAGGCCTTCCGTACAATGAGAGGTCAGCTTATACTGAAAACGCTTGATATGTAGCCATGCGTACCTACAAGATTCGACTGTTCACCACCGCGCCGCGGCAAGCGGCACTGCACCGCTCCATGTGTTATTCGGTGTAAGGTTTATTGATAGAACGAAGAAGGTATTTATGCTCAAGTATTATCATCATCAGCCTATTAGTGTCACTTTTGACCTTATTGAGGGAGGGACTCTACCATTGGCACTGCGTAGATGATGGTCATGGTGCCGTCGCTGGTCACCAGTGGCGTTTTGACCCGCGGACATTGAGTCCGCCTTGTGCGTTGTTGCTACTAAGTATATGCTTTATCGTCGCGGCAAAATTATCCGGCCCGTGCCGTCTGCGCAGCGCTTTTTACTCCTCGCGGGTACAGTGCGGTTTGGTAAATGTCATAATTCAGTCTTCAAATTTTAATTCGAGAAGATGCAAGCGCAAATCAGAAAAAAACAACTCCTCGTGCATTTCTTATGTACATTTTGAAACAATAACAATAATATCACGCCCATCAATTCGAACGGGACTACGTGATATGTATCTAGACAGCCTCGAGCATCGTTTAATAAATCAAACACATTATATCCTATGATTGTTCCGATACGTTATTGTCTCACATCAATAACCACCTCTGTTTACACAGTCCTACAGTAGGCGTGTGGAAGACAATCGTACTTAGATACGTCGCACATAGGAGATTTTATCGGAGGAATTTTATTCACAAACAATTATTTCGAGTGTTATAAATATTTCTCGAAATTGATTCAAGTAGAAATATTCGATTTAATCATGTATGTTATAAAGATTTTATACCTTTGTTTTTGAAAAGCCTATATCATTATTAAAACACTGTTTGTTCACATCATTAGCTCGCACTTCACGAGCTTAAATGGAAAGCTTGAAAAATAAGCAATCTTATAGTTGTCTTTGGAAAATTTTATACTAAATATTGCATCATTAGCTACTCGTTATTCAGTCAGCACTTTTAGTTGTATTAAATATTTCATGAAAACTCTTCACTTTAGACTCATTTGTCGCAGACATGACACATCACTGTCATCTACATTCCAAACCCTTATCAAAATCTCGGCCGAATATCTACAGTGTGCAGTGGTGTACTATATACTTAGAAATACTTCAAATACTTATATCCGCACGCTCGAAGGCACTCCAATTTCTTAGTCCTAAGCAAACATGTTACGGCGGTAGTAATTGCTCACGATGTTTACAATCTTTTATTGTGTATCGACGTTCAAATATTGTTTTTGAATGCATCAGCTGTCTTACCTACAGCCGCGATTGTTATTTGAGACGAAATTATAGAAGTTAATTTAGCGTTGATTTGATTTTTATTTTGTTTGCGTCGAAACTGCGAACAAATTATTTCCTTTAGATTGCACAAGTATTCAAGCTTAAATAGAGATGGCGTATTTAATTTGATTAGCTAGAGAGCGGGCTCCCGTGGCCGACAACGGTACAATTTCGTCACTAAGTGAAAATTTTAAAATGTAGGTACGATACCAAAGTTTTTAAGTTTACGACAGAATAATACAATAAAGTAGCATAGCTAAAAATACGTTACATTTTACTTGAGATGTTACATGCAAAAAGACTAGAACATGCTTCATGCTCTAGAACAGTTACGTCCCAGTTAACGGAATTTATAGCTTCTTAACTTAAGACACCATAAACTTGACTTGTACCCACCCAGGGCAACGCCCAGCAACAATTATTAAGTAGCTTTTTCGGAATCTAAATAAAAAAAATGGCGGTAAACCGATATGAATGAACGGCACCTACTGTCGGGTCGCTAAAGTTACAACACTACAAAGACGCTACCATGTAATTTGAGATACTAAAGGAAACTAAGGCGACAGTTGACTGGGACACTAAAAAAACACTTTCAATCGAGCGCAAAAGAAATTCAATATGGCACTGCAACGCGGATTAAATTTTGCACAATCTAAGACGCGATTGGCAGCTGTTACCAGAAATTTAGCCAACCATTGATGTGATGAGATTCAACGGAAGGCAAGATAAACTTCAACAATTTTGCTGAAATAATTGAGATAAAGTAACAACTTGCCAGAGTCAGAAACTTTGATGAATATTACGAGAACAATGAACAAATCTAAACAAAAGATATTTAATAGTTCATCAAGATGGCTTTCTTTCAAAATATTTAACTGGACTATTTAATTTTATAGTCTACAAGACTAAACTTCGAAGGTACTTAAAATGACTACAAAACTAAAAACAGAAAATTAACCTATAAAATTTCCATTACCGAAATCTAACAACGGATGGTGATGTTCTGTGTCTCTGACGCCTTGAATACTTGGTTTTATGATACCCATAACATCAGTTTTCAATAAAAACTTGGTGTCAAAGTCGTGCTTAAAAAACAATACAGGAGTTCGATATTACTATACGACTATAATAAATATAAAACTATTTTATGCACGCCATGTAGATATATTATAATGCGAGATTGCTTTACTTTTTATGATAGCTTTTAAGTTCAAATGACATCATAGTTTGTATTTCTTCCAAAATTGGTGTGACATAGTGGAAAGACAGGGAAGTGACACTTAAAATTTTAAGTACCCAGTTGGATGTCGATTGGGTACTTACAATAGTTTCGTACTCTTAAAATGCTTGCAATAACTTAAATCTTCGTATTCAATTTGGGACTAACAATCCAAACTAAATAGACAAATTTTTGTTTGCTAAACTTCTGTATTTCGAAATTCGAGATTCCCGAGTCACTAAAGGGTAAACATCGGAGTGTGTAAATAAAGCGAGCGACGAGCGGCGACAAACAATCAACCAACCTTGCGGACGTGTAATCTGATACAAAATGGTCCTTGGTACCACTCAAGAGCTCGCAGACTCAACACACAGTAGCCGCTCTCCAAAGGAAATTACATCGAATTACAACATTTCCCCGGTGGGACGATAAAAGTGGACATGCAATAGGAAAGTCAAGACTTTCTTCCTATCGTTGAAACACAAGGGAAACAAGATAAAGCTTGAATTTTGTATGAGCTTTGTCGAATGATGCGATAGGGTTTAGTAGGAAATTACTTCCTCCATCAAGAAAATGTCTTTGCGTTCTTTGTTGATGTTGGCAATTAAATAAATGAGTAAATGGTTTTCTTAAATAAAGATAAAAAGAAAATTCTTATACTAGATCGTAAAATGATGATTAAAGACGTAAGCCGACTTTCATTGTTATGAAGCTATAAGAATAAGATAAAACTATAATAACGTTGTCCGAACCGAACGTAACGTGAGTGGAATTGAATAAAATTTACGATAATGTTATCATTACAAACATTCGGATAGCAAATCCTTCAAATAAAATCGAAGCCTGGACGTAACGAGTAAATAGTATTAGCCCCAAGTCCATTGTTCTGACAAGTCAGCGATTTTTGATACCTTTCAAATAAGAGATCTCTGAAATACTGTAGCCACAAAATGTTCATTCAGTTGCCTTTTCTTAAACAAACCATCCATCCGCTCCATTTTTACTACAAACTCTCTCGTGGTACATTGAGTACCCATCTTTTGTCTTGAATATAAGCGCGATTCTTATTCCGCCGATGAAAAATTTTCAAGTGGAGGTAAATGATTCAACAGTGTTGCGATGTTTCTGCACTACTTACTTCGAATCTATCTTTTCTCGTAGCTGAATATGCAATTTTATGGTTATTCGTGTGGATGGTTCAATTCGTGGCGTAATCTGAAATGATTGATGGTCGATGTGACTCTTGCAATATCGAGTGAATGACTCTTCAAAGGGATGCCAATTTGCTGAGATCAGACATTTGTCTTTTTCGTAAAATCGGTGCTTGGATTTATAAAATAAAATGAATGTTTGATAATAATATTCCACGACTTTATATTGACCTTTCATATTCGTTAAAGTTTTATACGGCACATGTTTCTCACGAATTGAAAGATTGCTACAATCTACTAAAAAGGTTACTCCTTTTAATAAATAAAAAAAATCCGTACAGACTTCGGTGACATTTCAGAGATCTTATCCGAACTAAACCTTCGCACAATGCTCAGTAATAATGGGCGCACAAAAAATGATCGGTATCAAAAAGCATCACTAAAGGGGACAAAAATATCCACAAAACATACACAAGAGCAGATCTGGTGACAAAAACTCTACTTGTTTACATGTGTGCGTTCCTCAACCAAAGGGTTTTGGACTTATAGTTCTTTATATATTGAATAGTCGCAGCAAAAAACGGTCGCAACAGAAAACGCATTTATTCAAAATGTTTAATAACAGAGCGGCTCGTAAAACTAGCTCTATTTTTCTTGACTATTGTCAATCTGATCTTTAGATGTGATATGGTCCTCGCCTCTCGGGCACTCTCGTTAATGGGGTACCTATGAGGCCGAACCCGCATTGTATGTACACAGGAGATTTCTATACCGGCGACCCTACGTGACAAAACTTTGTCCCTCCCTACATTCAAATTTCTGAAGGAGCAATTGAAATTGGAGATGGTAAAGAGAATTAGAGCGGGGTCTTTTTCGAGCGCCCGTTTTGTTTCGTACGCGTTCAAAGCGGGGTTTCTTTTGAATCTCGATCAACCATCGAACTGGAAGTGGGGGGAAGCATTTATTAGGATTCCCTACGGCCTACCAATCGGCCGGTGCGACATCGCGTAATCTAATAGCTTATTTATGAAGGGGAAGCTATTGATCGACCCCTATTTTTCTATCCTAGCGAACTTTAAAATAATGGACGGCATCTCTCTCATTCGTTTTATTTATTGTCGGTTTATTGCGTGTATCGCCGTCTTGTTCCTGCGGCCGTACGCATCGTGAAGTGGGAAGGTCGGTGGCGCAGGCGATAGCTCCTCCCACTAAATTTATAATACAATAAATGAGTGAAGCCGTGGCGTGGAACCGGCCGCAGAGATAACACGTAATGTGAGGTTATTGCGTAAAAACAAACGGCAAAAAACTCACCCGTAAGAGAGATATACGGTTTCGCGTAGCAGACCTTTATGATCCGAGGCAGAGCTAATATACGAGCGGCAGATTCGCGCTCCATGGATTATATGAGCAATAAAGAGGATAATTTAAAATTACGTTTGCCACAATGTTGCTATTAACCATGATTGTTGAAACGTAGACTTCAGCGCGTACGCTTTACACGATGTAACATAATATAACGTTATACATAGATTCTGTTCTCGCTACCTCCGAAGTTTTCAGGTTACAAATGATTCAATTTTCTTTTATCGTTCAAGAAAAAAGACGATAGATGAGAGGAGTTGGGTAGATGAGGTGCCTTTTGAATATAAGTATGGTATAAAACTTAATTCAAGGATAGTGAATCGACGACACGGTTGGCGCAGTGGCTAAGCGATTAGCCTTCTACGCTACGTGCCGCGGGTTCGATCCCCGCACGGAACAAGTATTTGTATGATCTACAGATAGTTGTTTCGGGTCTGGGTGGTGTGTGCATGTGACATGTATGTTTGTAAACTGTACCCTCGATACAGGAGAAATCCTAGTGAGGGGCAATGTTTTTTAAAAAAAGAAGAAAAGAATGAATTGAATTTTCAAGCGTCTATAAAATCACAGATTCGTTTTAGCTTTTAAGGGTGAATCTGTTAATTTTTTCCATGATATATTTTTTTTTTGTTTATTAGAAAAAGCCGATAATCTTAACACATTTTAGATACGGTACCGATGGCAAGGAAGGAAATGACCTTTTCTTTCTATCGGTAAGCGTGTAATTACGGATCAATTTCTTGTTGTTTCGAGTTTCAAATTATAAATTAATTTAAAATGAATTCTTAAAAAGGACCACCCTTTTTCAGATTGTTTCTCATTAAATGATAATTAAATTAATTAAATATCCAGTCATCATGTCGAATCGCTATTTCTTGAACATAGGTAAGTAATATTTTTTATCTTTAATACATTAATCTGAAGCACGACAGCGTTTATATTGCTGTGCGAAAACGTTTACACATACGAATCTAGGTTTTTTTTTGTTGTAAAACAAGTTAGTTTTAAAATACCTATACATTTATTTTCTATTCTTCTTACGCAAATAAAATGGTAGTTTATATCTATTTCCTGATTTAGGATTAAAAGGAATTTTGCACGTACATAATAAAAATTGACCAAACTTCTGTGTAACTATAAATTTAATAATAAATAGAAAATAATAATCTACTAAAGTACTTGCACTTATTACGCCTCGGTTTTGAAAAGCATCGCTCTTCTTTGTAGGCCCTTATACTCTTTTACCTCTCCGGAGAATGCTGGAGTCCAATTACTACAGACACCGGTATGTCGCTCCGCTTAGTCACGTCGTATTGCCGTGCCAGGTCTAAAGGCAACTATTGTGTACAAATTGATGACAGGTTGCCAGCTTATCGGGTACGAGACCAATACATCTTATTCCACTTAGCTAAGGTATTGGTGGAAAAATTGTTCTTTCTACTAAGTCGATTGCAGTTCACGGCTGGAAATGGGCTTTTAAAAAAGCGAGGTTACAAGCAATTTTTTTTATTACTACGTAAATGATTTAGCAGACCAAGACTCCTACCAGACTTGTACATTCTACATTGAACGGTTGTTACTACCTACATATTTAAGTAAAATTGTTTACTAAAAGCTTTTCCATTCGTTGTGGCTAAAGAAAGACTTGTCCAGCAACGAAAGAATAACATAGAAATAATTTTCCCCTTATCTTTTACACATTAATCCAAGCAAGGGAAACAAGAAGCCTATCTGCATTAACATATTGGTCATTAATTCCTATTAATAACAAAGAGATAAGGGAGTGACACAATGTTATTTTATTTTTCTAACAGCAGCCAAAATTTACGTGTGATAACATTGTAAAATGACATCATATTATGTAAATTGATTTTACACAAAAACTTAATTCTTTGACACTTATGGTTCGTAATTTTGATAAAAAATTAATTTTATAGATATTTTATATCCTGTAATAATAAAAGCTCCATTAAATAAAAAATCTTAGTCGCCAACTGTTTCCTAAAATGATTTTAAACGAATCTACTGACTAAAACAAGATGAGGAGAAGAAAAATTCAACAATCTAATGAACAATAAATACAAGGAAACATAATCAGTAATATAAAAAAAACTATTATCAGAAATGAAACTCGGTAGAAGAAAGTTAAAAAGCCAAGTTTTGACTAGAATTATACTTAACATTATAAATTATGACATATTATTCCTATCAAAAACAAGGTTCCTTGTAATATATGACATGTACTTAAATACGTAACTAATTATTACTCTCCTTATCTCCAAGATCAAAATTCGTTGAAGCGCGTCAAGTATAACAAATTTTGAGGCGATGACTCGACGATTACCAAGTTCCTAACACTGACTGACGTCATGAATAATATTACATAGAAATACGTTTTACCCGGTTATACCTCATACGTGTGTCCACCACGCCTTAATGGACTTGTCATGTTATGGTAATAACTAACAAGCTGGTAAAGTCGTATATCATTTTATTAGTATATCTTAGAACCACGAAGAATGTTAGTAGGTATCTTATCCCAAATTTTTGATTAATGTTCGACCAACCCTGTAGTGGAGCAGGCAGTATCCGTGATGTTTGAGATTACAATGAAATATATTGTGATCGTAACTCGTATTGTGATGTATATTCCTATTTTATCAGTGTGAGACCGGTTCGATATCGAAGGTCTCGGCTACCGTGCTACAAGTGTTTTGATTTGGATTGGGAAACGAATGAAATCTAAAGTACATAATCTTGTATCTGCAACTTTTTCTAGTTCATTTTTGGTAGAAGTGAGCAAAAGAACATTAATCATGAACGTATTGAAAGCTAGTAAAAACCGTGTGGTCCCCAATTATAATAATAACAGAGCATCCGATGACTTTGTGTGAGCAAAGGACAGAAGTATTATCGTATACATAGATAACGAACTCATACTAGTAAAAGCAGATTTCCTTAAAGGGTACGTCGATTTGAAGACCGTCGTTATACTCGTATGTAAAACAAGATATGTCCCAAATCATTGAAAAAGGATACTGCTGAACTAATGTAAAACTACTTTTCGCTTATTGAAATTGTATTCTTATCTTGTATTTGTTACCTATTGCTGCGAATTATTGCACCATTTGAATTGAGGTGTTCTGCTTACTACATACTTTTACTTACTAAGAGCACACATCACTAGATAGTTTTAACGTGATCAAGCCTTAAGTAACGCATTCTGGTCTTCATTTGAAGGTGGACTTTGTATATCTTTGTTTAAAACAAGATTTCTTAACTTACTATAACGTTAGACAAAAATACCCTTATCTCCCAGTGTTAATGACCTGAAATTTTTGTCTTATCACAACAAACTAGCAATAAATAGGTCAATTTATTGTTTTGACGACCAAAAATTATGTGTCGGGTGATCGTTATTCTTTCCATGAACTATGTGATTGTGCTGATAAAAATAGTTGGTCCCAAAGCTGACAAATGCTTGATCAAAGTAACGTATGTGATAGTTAGGGCAGTACTTTAGTTTTATTATAAGATAAGCTTCGTTGTAATTAATATGTGTCTTGGGACGTGGGCCGTCTAAATGTTTAAGATATGTTGAAGATTTAAGGTCTTGTTTATCTAGTAAAGTAAGTTTATTAACTTTCGTATATCTGAAACCACTTTAAGTTATCTTTTACACTATATTGTTATTAAGTTTAAAGCACGCCTCAAAATAAGTACTATTTCTAGAGTAATTTTACTTAGAATCTTACATTTTATACAATGGTTATTCAAACGAAGATATTCCGAAGCAAAAGGTAACGGTTAAATAATAAAAAATGACCAACAACCATAAAGCTTTCTGATGCAAATATTCGGAAAAAATAAATTATTACATGTCCATAAAGTAAAGAGGAACGCACCAAAACCGTTTTGTATTCCGTTTTCGAATATCTGAACGTATAATTTTAGAATATGGAATGAAACTCTCCCGGCCATAAAGAGTGGGGTACCTGTTTCAATGTTTTCTAAGTGCCTACGCGTTCTGCCTTTGACAAATATGTAGCCATTGTTGAATTACTTAGGAAATACACAAGACAAAAGAGACACGTATTATGAAAGCCTAGCGTCTTGGGCTTTTATTATGCAGACATATGAAAGAGTAAAAATTTGTGACCCGGTTGGAATATTAAATTTGGGAAAGTTTGTATTACATTGGCTGTACACAGCATCACTGTAACCACGAAATGTTTATATGATTTCATATACTATACAACCCAAGAGGCTTTGAATATTTTTCTCACAGTCAAATTTTTCTTGGATTTTTTTAGATGCTAATTTGTATTAACGTAAATTTTCTTAAGGGCATTAATCACAATTAATTTTATTATGTAAATGAGTACAAACCCTCGTTAGCGTCTAACACGTCAAATGGCGTTATTATTTATAAATTTGAATATAGACATAATAGCATTTGGAGAGCAAAATTCCTAATATTTTCGGCATAGTAGGCAACATGTCAAAATCCTAATAATTTACTGCTCAATAAATCACAAACATAACCAAAACTCGTTTATTGGCAGATTTAGTATTTCAAACCAATATTGTACCGATACTTAGTCCAGGATGTTGGTTAATTTGATTCAATCATTTTTAATTAACGAATCTGACATTTGTACTAAATGAAAAATAAAAGATACAGGGAAGTCTTTACTTAGATTAGATTAGATAGATTTAAAAGTAAATGGAATATCGTAAAACATGAAGTACCTAGGTACCTATAGAAAACATTTATTCAGGCTATACAGGTATTATAGGTACCTACTTATCTCTTACCACCTATTATTCAAAGGTATGAAAAATGAACGGCCAAGTGCGAGTCGGACTCATGCACCAAGGGTTCAGTACAAACTTGTAGGTATATAGTTCGTCCATCAACTATGAAAGCATCGAATATTGCTCTAACGAAAAGATAAACTGGATTGAGGGACAAACTTAACTTTGCCTTTGGAAAACTGTTGTCCCCTACATCGACATAGGTCGCGGTCAGTTTACCAACTACAAATAAGTTTATAATCGTTTTTTTGTGATGTCACTACAAATTTACAATTTTAGGATTTTCCCTTTACTTGTGCTATAAGACATTGCTTCATGCCAAATTTCAGGATTCTACGTCAACGGAAAGTACCCTACAGGTTTGATTCCCTTGCGAGTGCTAAAATATGCGACATAAGCAGCCGTATCTTTTGATTGCATTGACTTAGAAGTTTGAATTTTTCACAGCTCCAAGGGGTTGTAGACTTAAGTATTTGATATTAATTTTAATTTCATATCTGAGAAAAAGGGTCTTGACAGACAGACAGACAGACAGACGAACAACGAAGTGATCCTATAAGGGTTCCATTTTTAAAAACGAAGAAAATTGTAGCCGAACCATAGATAAAGTAAATCCTAAGAGCCGAACCTAAACTTTGTCACCAACAAAAGAAAATAAAAACCTTATCCAAAGTATCAAAAAGTAGGTTACATTACAGTTCTATTTTGGAAACTTCGCTTTTACCAAAAGATGCTCCATACACGCACGATCAGAATTTTATAAGCGTGGAAGGAAAGATATGGTACAGAATAGACAATTGACAAGGGTAGAGGAGACATAAAGAAACTTTGATGTGAGCCATTGAAGTACAAGAAAATTCGCGACTCGTGATCGGAATTTTGCTTAGTTTGATTTGTGACTGATATCTTTTGAAGATACTCCACAGAGAATTTATCCACGCCAGTACAATTTTGTATCCAAAATTAGTTTTGACGGAGTAAGTGCTAGGCGAAAGAACAAAGAAATGTTCTAGCGATGGAAAAGTTTTAAAAGCAATTTGTAAGTTACAAAAGCTATAAATTTTAAATTTATGTCTTACTTTATTAAGTACGTAGATTAACATCGTGAATGTAAACCTATATAATGTATAAAAAATATTATTTTGTATATTAGAAGTAATGAAAATTTGGTAATCGAGATAGTTGAAAGATCCGCGATATATTTTGCCGAGAAAATTGGCAATACTTATCGCAAATGCTATAGATCTTCGTTTTAGCACCATAAGGGCATAACAGAAATAATGGTTCAATGGTATTAAGGTTTGAAGTAGGTACCTCGTTGTCACTTTTGATACGGACCACTCAATGAAAGAGGATTTTCAAGCTACTATTACTAAATAAAAAATACGCACGCACTCTAGCGACAATTCATACGTTTCGATAACCATAAGCTTACTCATTCATACGCCGCTCGTATCGCAAGATAAATTGCTCTGGCACACAAATAAACGCGCTCTACGAGAGAAAAAGGAACAAAAACCTCACATAATATAAGTATACGTACTATCTATACGCATCTTGGAGCATAGACGTTGTAATTTATTATATTCAGTTCGCTCCGATCCATTGACTTTTGTGGCCGACCAGAGACCATCTTTTGTCACCCCGTCAAGAGTTCTAAACGGCCGTGTAATATGAATTAATAAGCACAAAGAATCATTATAATGCGTTTATTTGTCGCCACGAGAGAATTCCTCGAGAGGTTTTAGTTTTATTGTGAGATGTTCGCCGGTCGCCGCCTTTGTATATGTCCGGAACAAATTTTGGTGTATCGCGTGCGCAAGATCACGCTTGTTGAGGCGTCAGATAGCAAAGAGTAAGTATCGATGAGTATCTACATAAAGAAAATTGCTCTGTTGTATCGAACGGTTAAATTAAGTATCCAGTAAATTCATAAGAAGATAATAACTAATTATCGCCTCTGCGTATTCTACTGTAACTTTTTGAAATTTCACCTTTTTTATTACAAATAGTCTTTAATTATTACATTAAAATAGATCTATGATTCACCCGATATAGATAACCTTTACCAAAACTAATATAAACTCATTTTCAGTCCAAAACCTATTTGATAAGTTTTGCTTATAGTTTTCCAGTTCGAAACTCAATTAACGTGTTTTGCCTCTCTGAGGACTTAGGCAGAAAATTGGCACCCGCTAGACACGTAGAGATGTCGAATCTAATGATAATGACTTGCCATGCTCACGGAGATGAAAGGGTCGCCGAAGATCGGCAGTGTCCGAACAGATGTAAGTAATGGCTGGAGGTTATCGAACTAGCCCGGTGTTTCGATAGTACCACGAGTCACCATGGGTGTTTGTTTAAAGTTAATTTATTTTATTAATGACATAAATGATAATTTGTATTCAAATACCAGATATGTATGGAAAAGCTATATTTTTTTAAAATTAAGCTTGCCGTCATTTATCCACAGCCAGATTTTTGATAAATTTCTAGTGATTTAGCACAATAAACTTGACTATTTTACTGCGACAAATGAAATCTTTGAAACTTTAAAACAATTTTCTTTGTCTATGTTATAAGGTAGGTATGTATTGAATTGCGTTAAAACAATATCTGCTTAAATTAGCCATTAATAAAATTTATGGAAGAACAAACTGACGCAGCCATGCAGTGTTTTATGTTGTGATTGACAAAAGAACCGCTTGCATCATCGATGACACAAGACGCTAATAAACTAAAATTTTATGATTCTATACATGGGTATCGATAATTTACTCGTATAGAAGAATTATGCGTGTAAACGTAGGCGTCTATTATCTTAGTAATTTTCACAATGTTTTGATAGTTCTTATAAGTCTGCCATATATGAATTTCTGTCAATACTTAGTGGTTATTGGGAAGTGACAGAACTTTGTAAAAAGAGAAATGTCACGAGTTATTCTCGACTTAGACCGTAGTTTCCGTAAAGCCAGAAATGTATGAAAAAAGTGTGCGTGCGTTTTCCATAGAAGTTTACTCAAATACACGCGCACGTTGTTTTTATCCAATTTTGGTTTTACGGTAAATACGGTCGAGGCCGAGGAAAACTCGGAATATGCATACAGGATAAAGTGACACCCGAATACGTAAGCTTACTTTATGAACTGGGGGACTACCACCAATGTTTTTGACGTATCGTAACGATAACGTAAGCAAATTTAGAATGAAATATACAATAATTCTATCATATTTTTGTTTAATTTTACGCAACATACACGCTTTTTTCCTGAAAATCTTAAAATACTACATGTAGGTAACCAATAAATTATATGGGTTTAACATGTATATTTGATTAAAAGTTTGCTTACGTTAACGTTACGATAAATCAAAAACATTCGTGGTAGGCCCCCCTGATACCTATCTAGTTACATTATATTTCTTTAATTTCTGATTTAGTAGATAAGCCATTTTAATCAGTATCATAATAATATTTGTAATCACCATAATCTGACTGTCAGTTCAAGTTAACGTTTCTATTTTAAAAGAAATACCTCAATATTTTAGTGTAATCTTTACCATCTTAGCGATAAAAGCAGGTCTTATACCAAATGCGATGCAATAAAAACACAACTTAGATTTCCAGCAAGCTCACCGTATGTTGGACCAAAGACGAGATTTGCGTTAAAGTACGCAGTTTGATGGCACAGTCGTAACTGATTTTAGTGCTAAAATAGTAGCAATTCGTAAATAGGAACTTAAAGAGTTGAACCACACCACTTTAACGGGTAGTTTAATTGTTGAAACTGTTTCCTTGACTGTAATGTCTTCATTAGAGCAGCGTCATTATGACGCAGTCTTACTAAATTGCTGTTCTTCTACTAAATGTCCTATGCTGGAACGGGCCTGATGGCTTCAATTAATTAGGTTAAGTACGGTGGTTACTCGTACACTGTATTTCATCTATTCTAATTAATATCAAACTTGAATATTGTACTGTATGTTGTCACCTAATAAGAACTTTCTTACATAACACAAGTCTGTTATTTATAACAAATTCTACATCAAGGATAGGCATTATACCAGAAAAACGTAGACCGTTAGAGCCCTTCACCAATTCGCATGCTTAGTGATCGACAAGATCGAATTTCGAGAATGGTTCACTTTTAGAGTCTGGCCAAGCTAACTCTGAAAAAGAATTATGGCAACACCGCAAACAATCACTGTGAAAATCTTTGCAATGTTGTCATTAATCTACTGCAGAGATATTTCACGAGATCCGTACCTCATAGTTTCGTAAGGATAACGTTTTATTGAAATAATGACAATATTGTAAAGATTTCAGTGGTTCTTTTTGGGGTTGTCCATTTATCCCATTGCAGAGTTAGCGTGGCCAGACTCTAGTAGTAGCCTTGCTTTAAGTTTCTGCTGATAATTTTTACTTTTATAATAATTCTAGCAGTTGCCCGCGCGGCTTCACTTACATCCTAGGAGAAGTATTTCATGTACCCAAATAAAAAGTATCTTATGTGTTAATCCAGATCATGGTCTACCTGAGTGCCAAATTTTCCGTAACCGTTCAGCCCCTAAGGCGTGATTGATTAACATATATCCAAATTCACAAACTCATAAACATCCAAACTTTAATTTTATAATATTAGGTAGGATAACTTATTCATTTCCTAAATAAAGTAAATAACATGATAACCTTTTCTTCGTAAGAAGACGTATATGACAGGTATGTACGTTAAATTTAATGTCAACTATTTTTGTGGTAAGAGAAATTTGACCGCGAGCAAGAATCGAACCTGCGACCTTCTGGTTCAGTACACCAGCCACTCTTACTATCTGAGCTACCGCGACTTTAAAAATTCACTTCGCAGGCGTAATACGTTTCATCCAATATAAGGTACCACAAATGTGTAACCGAACAAGAAAAAGAAGCAATGATGACAGGAAAACAAATAGTTACCACATTCTAAAAAAATATACTAAAAAAGCTTTGTCAGACGTCTATGTGGATTTATTAGGAGATTAGTACGGACAATAAAAAGCTAATTTGACAGTAGCTCAAGTCACATGTGTGAAGGATAAAAATAAGCCGTTGAAGGGGGATACTAAAAACCACATGCTTTAAGTTTATTTACCGTATTTTATTATCATGTACGTCTCGTCAACACTTCTCGTGAGCATCGTATGGGGCTAATGAGGAATTACATCTGGGTTAATTTTACTACTGTTGAAAAAGTTACTGAAGAATCCTAATAGAATGTTCTCTAAGATGGCAATAGGTAGTACTGTTGCTATTTGAATAGACGCTGAAGAGTATTGGAAATACCAAGATGTAATTGGGTTTGGCATAGAAAACAAAACATGGAACCAAATAGAAGAAACCTATTCAAGTGTCGATGAAAAATTACGGACAATGATGTCAAATATTAATATCAATTCAAATTGATACAATCAAAATTATCATAAAAACAAAATGACATTCAACCTTACGTTATCCTACGCCTTCTGAATATCAAAAGTGCAAAAGAACAACGTGAAATTCTCCCCAAACATAATTTTGCAGATTTAGCAACTTTCGACTTGACCCCTGACAATTCGAAACTATAAGAATAGTATATACTTAGTGTGCGTATGTATACCACCTACGTGACAGGGCGTACATATGGTTCTATATTTGGAACACCTCGATAGAATTTCGATCGCCGGAGGTCAATTCGTGCTAATCTTCGCTTACGTCAGCCTAACATTCATTCCCACTAAGGAAATTATGACAAAATTGTTTTAATGCTGGCTGCACGAAAATAAAAGAAATGCTTCGTCACAATTTGTGACACGCGAGGTATAATGTTTACTTTCATTTTTGAATTATTTGTAACTTTATCTGCGTAGAATTGAATATTATGCTGCTCTTTATCTTTTCTCATGTAATTCTTGGCTATCCAAGGTTGTCTGTAAGTTTGCTATTAGCGATAGAATCATCGATTATAAATTTGTATATTTTTACTCTGTATTTTTTATTGGTAGATATAGGTACAATACATTACTTTGGATACTATGTACTCAAGATTTTTACATTTATCTTAAGGTCAAATAGTTTATTGCTTTATAATTAATTTCATTAATTCGGTCCATCATGCACTTAATAATTTCTAACGATGTATTGGTACCAAGAAATAAATTTAGCGTGTCTTTTCCATCGGGATTAATTAACAATTATTAGTTATAAAATGTATAGTGCTGATTGGAATATAAATCGATAAGCACCCTAGACAATAATAAGGCAATGCCAGAGTTATTGGGTATAAATTATTTTACAGCAGCTATAATAATCCAGTATAATATCTTACTTTACACGAAATCTAATTAATCTCAAGCAGAAGGAATTGTGAAGACGTGGGAAGTAATCAATTTGAGTGTCTACTTTTTAAGAGCTTCTGTAATTTCCTACACGCATTTTAATAGCTTACCCATCGTTATTGCAATTTCCACGACATATTGCCATCAATGTGACTATAAAGATATATTGCTAGGATTGTATATAACACTAGGTTCAGTAATCACCACAGGATTAGTTAAGAAACTGTTATTTCCTAATACGCAATAATTATTATTGTTCATCTACCTGATTATAAAGGTGCTTTACGACCGGCGAAGCGAGGTGAGGCTTGGATGGGAGAGAATTGAAATCTTGTCGCTACAGTCCATCAAAGATTGTCATCGCGACCTCATGCAATATCACACGAACTATCACGAGATTGTGAGATAATCTATGTGCGCAGTGATACGCTTCAATATTATATACCAACAAATATTTTAACTCTCGTCTCGCACATGCTCGCCAATCCAGACCATTTCCACCGAAGATGTGCTAAGAGGGAATTGAAATATTGCCATACAATTTTTAATACTCGCCTTGTAATGTCTCGCCTTGCCACGGTGGAAACCTAATCCTTGAGTTAAATTCTAAGTTACCTAAGCGTAAACATTTAGTGGTTTATTTTTGATAGGTACAAGAATTACACGATAAAGCAAAATAAACAAACTTTATTTGATCTTTTAAATAAGTCAGCATCCAATTAATACAGTCTAGACAAAAGTGCTTTTTAAGTAGAAAAACCGCTGTCGTGGGAATAAAGAATAACAAAACAATACAAAGTAAACAACCACGAAACGCTCTTAACGGCAGTTAATATTGATTATTTAATTAAGGAACAAGTTTCGATCTGTCAATTAAGTTAGAAATTAGTACTAAAGCTAGTCCCCAACAAGTATTCCTAAACTATCCCTGTGGTTTTAGTGGAACCGGTCGTCGAAATAAACCCACAAACAATAGATAAGCACTTACCTATCTTCATAAATAATTTAAATTAGCCCAAATATATCGCGCCTAATTAAAATTTGGGTCTAGAAATTAAAAATTTGCATTCAAATGAGATAACGCTGAGAGACGTGGTACGTTTTATGTTCCTTCTCATGGGCTACCAAGCTGTTGTTTTATGTTAACTTTAAGCATACTTTATATATGAAATCGTTAAATTTTAGATCTCTTGTGAACTGTAATTTTCTTAAACTTTAGCTTTTTAATTAGTTATCCCAAAATAATCTGTTTTGCAATCAAACGGCACGAAAATATCTCATAGCGTTACAAATTTGTTTTATTGCGACCAGCGGATCCACGAGTATCTCCTGTAGGTACTTATTATTTTATAGACCCTTGATTTTCATTAGCTTTACCAAAACAAGTTTTTAATATACATGCTCGGTAATATTCTACTAAAAACGAACACATCTGACGTTTTAACATTTATATGGAAATATAATTTTGGAATCGTGATAGTATAATTGAATGCTGATTAACTCTATTGCTTGTTTTACGATATCAGCTTCCGTAAGACGAGAAAAACAATTTACATCATTATCGTGTTCGCTAGTAATGTCAAAGCATGAAGATTTACGAACGCATTCCAATCAAACTAACGAACCGAGATTTAATTAAAAACGTATCGTCCAAACTTGACGTTAACCGAACGAAATTTACGACACCGCTAAAACAGAGAACCCGGTATAAATTTAACTCATTTCTAATAAGAAAATTATGTAAAACAAGCCTATTATAATTAATAATTCAGTTCGAAACGAGGAATACATTAACGGATATCTAAACGAGTGATGACGCGTCGTTTTTTCAACATACTAATACATATACTTTTGGAACTTTAAAAGTAATGTTGATTGGTCCAACAATTAATGTATGTCCTAACTAATTTTGGGTATAATAATAAAGTTGAATATTTAAGTTTGAGTACAACAACAAATGGGCTATAATTTTTTAAATAAATCGTGATAATACGTGGATGTGACAGCAAATTTATAAAATTGGTCACATGATTAATGGGCTGGGAGTGACATAGTAAAATGTTGGTTTACTTGATGCCAATGAATTATGTAGTAGGGAATATTGAGTCGAATACAGGGAATATAGGGAACTGGCATATATTTTTATTTTTTATAAAGAAATAAAATATGCACGAATAATAAAAATATCACCAATAAAAGTATGACTTTCAAATTTTAATATTCGAGCGAAAACACGGAGTCACATGACATGACGTCATTGCATCGCTCGTTCATAGCGTGTGAATATGGTTACCTACCAAGGAAACGCGAAGGAGTGACGTCATAAACTTCTTAAAGATAATTTGTAAGAAAGGTATAATTTTTGAACAAATCTTACATTAAAGCACTTTTCACAACTTTTATCATTAATTTAATTTCTCATTATAATTTGGATGCAGGTTCTTTATTCAAGGTAAGTGTTACTGTTGTATGTATGTTGTATGAAAATTCATAATTTTTTACTGAAATTAGAATAATACTACGTACGATTCTTTTGTTATGGATAATAAGTCCCCATCACATGGTTTTGAAAAAATATAGCTGGAACCCATTCACTTAAATTTTCTTTTAGTATTAATCGTAAACAACAATTCACAATAATATTACTTTTATTTTATAAACCAACAATATAGAGAAAGAAAGTTGTTGATACAAAAAAAAATCTCGTCAAAAGATCCCTGACGGTCGCCATCTTGGATCACCGACCGTTATGCGCGCGCGCATTTTGTTTGCGTCCAGGTGTAGCGCTGACAAAACAATCGGCTCTCGAGCGAGAAAGGGGCGGAGGGGCCATTCATAATTTTTTTATCAAATTCACCAAAATAAAAAGCGAAACCTTATAAAAAACGTCGAATGCTCAACCAGAGGTGGCGTCGAATCGATAGCCGGGTAATATTTCATAATATTAACTACTTAGGGATGCGAAGAATGGGTGGGATTCTAAAAATTATAATTGATTGGGCCTATTGAATTGGCTTCTTTATTTAGAGGAACCTCCTCCTTATAAAATTTTGTAACAATATCTTTAGGTTTAAGTAGGTATATCAATGTATATTTTATAAAACCCAACGTCTGTCCAGTTCTCGTTATAAATAAAGCAATTTTTTTTTAATAATTCTTTCTCTTATTTCTCTTTATATTACCTCGTAGTGATCATTAAAAGTTTAAATATGTCAAAGTTTCGGATTGCGGTCAGTTTTTATTTTATTAGTTCTCCAATAGGTCAAGTTGATTTCAAATATTAAATTATTTTGAATCTACAAAAATAACTATCTTTGAAGTCAATTCACAGTACAGTAATATACACTCCTGCACTTCAAAGAAAATATACTGATATGATAGTATACAAAAAATGTGCAACCACCTATCATAATAGTGCGCCACTGGATACTTATTGTTACATGTTTTAATAAGCCTAAGAACCGCCTCGTCGGGTCGAAGGCCTTAACGCACCGTCACACTTCAATGCAAATAATTAGGTGTATATTCTACAATTTGCCAAAGATCTCCATTGTATTCTTTGTGCTGTAAGTGGATTCTGTTAGCTACAAAGGGTCTGCCGCATGACATTGCTACCTCGAAACCTTGTACGTGTGTGTATAATGTTATTATTTGGAGCCGCATCTGTCACAAAGGCCGTTGCGTCCGTAATTTTACAGTTTAATCAGCGTTAAATGCTCAGAGTTACCGCGGTTCTAAAGTAAAAAAAGAAAAGACTCCGCACGGTCGGCGACGATAGACCGAAGAATTTCGAGCCTATAAATCATTTGGGATGTCGATGACGTTGGCAATAAAATAAAATGTCTGCAGATAAAACTATTCATGAAGCTCGGTGGCGGCCGCAAAAATGTTACAAAGAATTGCATTGAATTCGTAACTGGTAGATAAATGAAAACGTTAAAATAATGGACTGTCAATAAAATGAGTAACAGAGTATAATATCGATGTTCGATCGGTATTTTTTTTATTAATAAATAAATTCAAATAAAATTCCCAACATCCGTCTATTAGGCAGTTAATCTCTGTACTCACAAAACATGTTATGGCCTTTAAATGTGTGATAAACCAATTTAAAAAAAATTGCATCAAAGTTTTTAAGAAAATTGACAAATCGTTCTATTATACGAAGCCGAATAACAAGTCGCACAATATACACGAATATCATTATACATTTCCGTATATCAAACGAACTGGATTATGGAAGCCAACGGCAATTATAATGATGGATCTAAACACTGTACATCAAAGGATGTAGAAGATATCACGAACCTCCTTACAGAAATAATATAACATGACAAAACGAACGTTCATTCAGTAAAAGAGATATGTCATCTATTATGTCTCATTGTAAAGTGACCACTTAGCGTGGAGAGGAAATAATTTATTCAAAGCATACTACGTTCTATCAACTTATTGGATCGCTAGGGGCACTTGTGTCTTTGAGAAAGTGAAGCTCTACATCATACGTATTGAAATGAAGAATTGTTTATTAGCTGCAAACAAAACAATAAGGATTTATAAAAATCCATTGGGAATCATTATTTCCCATACTGATTCGGTTGTATATGAAAAACTGAATAAATCATCTGTCCCACATAATTCAATCAAGATCAAATTGAAGGAAATCTATTATTAGAGTTCTTAAAGCCTTTTACAGTCCACCGACCAGTATCGTTAAGAAAATATTATAGCTAAAGAATATAGTTGTGTAGCCATCAAATTTCTTCTCTTAATCTCTCATTTCCCAATACTAATAGATTTGTTATAACTTGTTTATTAGTAAGACAAATCAATTAACTGCTTACTGCGTGGTAGCCAAAATTAATTAGCCAACTTCCCTGGTACGGTTCACAAAAACAGCAGATGCGAGATCGCGGCGGAATACAAGCTGCATTATTAGGTTGTTCAGTAATGTTTTAGTTTTTTTGCTGTTTTGCTAACCACCCGCACCAAAACACCATCTGTGTTCGGCTACGGTTCGTCGTAATGATACATACGGATAAAATGATGATCCAATGTGTTGATGGAATTTAAAATATGCTGAAAATTTGTATTTTTTCTTATGTCATGTCACAAGCTATCACAATGGTGATCGCTCATACCGTAGTGGAGAGATTAGCCAGTCAGCATTGGTGGTATCGAGGCTGACTGCTCAAGGTGTACGTGGAACTCATAATTAGTCACTCGCGGATTCTCTTTCTTTGCATCCTAATTTATCTTTATCTTAATATGAGGGACGAAAAGAGAAGCAATAATGTCGACAAAAACTACTAAAGCGTTTTATTTACTAAATCATACATACTGATCGTCTCTCACACTGTTAATATTGGTCCTTACTAGGCAACTTATATCATAGAAAAAGAAGAAAACAAGTAAAACAAAAAAGAACGTTAAACGTGAAAGCAATATGTAAGTACAGCGAGTTTAACTTAATTATAACACTTGTCTATAGAGACCGACGTGATTGTATGACTGTATGGGAAGGGGAAAGATTTATTGCGATCTTGCCGACTCGGTTAGTAAGTGTTGCCTGACTTTTTGTTTCATTCCCTCCACGCTTAATCACTGGATGATCTCGAGCTAATGTGTTTTCGGTATCGACTGTAGTCGGCTTAATAATTGCATCAAATTTATTTTCTTGTTCTTAATTCTGGCCAGCAAAAACTTTAACATCTTCGAAGCTTAAGCTTAGTATAATAATTATATTTGATTTGATTTGATAGAAGAGTTAATAACGATTTGATATTTTTACATAGTCATTTCTGGAATAATTTATCATTGAAGCACCGATTACTTACTAAACGAATGGTACTAATTAAAAGTGAGATAGGTAGAACTGGTTCCCAAAACATAATATTTATCATGGAAACTATAACAAGACGCTCCAAGTTTTTATTTAGAACCTCAACTTATATTAACTGGGAGCAATAAATTTGTTTTAATTGATTACCGTTAATTCACAAAGAAACAGACCGCCTCCAGTCTTTAATTACATTTATGATGATTACAATCCGTTTTAAACTGTTTTGCTTCGCGTGGCTATAGGAGAACGTAAGTTATCTACCTGTTCTCTATAAAGGGCAAATTAATTGATAATATTCTACTTAAATTAATTTTCTTTTAGAAAATTTTTGCTGTGCTGGAAAATAAATCTTTCAAATCGTGACATCGGTGTTGGCATATGTCATTATATTGATACAAAGAATGAATGAAATATATCGCCTCATTTATTCGTTCATACGATTTTATGAAAAGCGTAATATTATACCAAAGCTTTTTAAAATACACTCGTTATAATTTATGCGATGTATCGATTTGTACATACAATTACTCGTGATGACTTGGGTTATCAGGCGATAGTAATAAAAGTAGAATAAAAATCAAGTTTTAAATCGCTCCTAGTTGTTTTAAAACTAGTATTTAAACACTAAAAGACTGACTATTTATATTCACAGGAAGTATAAATAATAACAAGACACTTTCTAATGAGTAATAAAAGTTTGTAAATAGCTGCCATAGTTCATACTAATAAAAACTCTTCTCCATAAATTATGGAGCTTGACAAAATGATATTTAATGTCCCTTCATTCTATCACGTGTGAAAGTTACGTCATTACCGAAAAACTCATTTAGGGGCAAATACCCTTAAGGAATCCATCCATAATTTTAAGGACACGTTTATTCATCGCTCGTCTATCATCAATCTGTTGGTCTTGAGCACTACTTATTTCCTTGTTATTTCTTTCGTCCTGCTCTTTAAGAAGCACGTAGAGGGTAACAAATAGAGAATGTATTAACTATTTTGTCTTACCCGTGACAATAATTAATGACTGGATTTAAACGCTTCCTCACGCCCGTGACATTAACATAAATAGAATGATCTTCGTTTGCTCGTTCCAGCCCCTTTGATTCCAGTATTTTTAGCTTAACAGCCTCAGGTTTTGTATATTAATTTGTTGGCTGTAGATAGATCGGTGATTTCAGTACTTTGATGTTTTGCGTTATAAGGTGACTGGTGATTGTCGGCTTATAGCTTTAACTGCCTATTGGACAGTGTTAAATTTGTGTGGTGGGTGTTCTGTTCAGTTTAATCTTAAGCTTGGTTATTATCACACAATTAAGTCAACTAGACTCTGATCTCCTAAACGGTTGTTTTAACTCGATGGTTTAGAATTATGCGAAGTCAATACTTATTTGAACTGAATGATTACATAATTTGCTATTGATTAGTACCTATCTGTATGTAGTAAAATATGTTAAAACAGCAAAATAAAAGTTTATAATTTAAACAAAGTAATTTTATTCTTCTCGCATATATTTTAGGTAGCTTTTGCTGCTTAATCGATCAAAGGCGAGACCAGAAGGGCTTCCAGTTGAGCAAGTTAGGTATAATTATAATTAAGCAACAACACAGGCTCAGACCTCGGCTTAGGACGTTGCTGAAGGAAGAACAACAGTGGACTTGCTGGATCTGGCTGGTACAGCGCGGGCTGGCACGAACAAGTGTCAGAGGAAAAAACAAGAGAGCCTTCAATTATATATTTTTGAAGAAATTATGTGCAACATCCACCTCAGTTTATACTGAAAACATTGAGATTTATTTATTATGTCAGATATGATCATAAAGTAAAGGATTCATGAAAGTAGCGTTCGAAAGGAGTTTGACAAAGAAACAATAGTGTTTACGAGTTATGAACACCAGGCTGCCTCTGAGTGTAAGTGAATTATAGCAATCAGCTGCTCTTTTGTTAGGGAAGACTCTATTGTTTATGCTAATTGAATATCTTATTTGCTTTTTTCAATGTTTCATTTAATAGAAACGTGATAAAAAAAATGCTTAAGCCTATTATTTAATCTAAGACTTTAGGGACATTGTCTTAGTATCTACTTGATATAGAAAATCACGAACATAATTATGGTTGTTGTTGTTGTCTATTTACAATATATTTGGGTACTCATAGTAGTAGAATACTTAGAATACTCTCTAAATACACCAATAAATTTTTAACACAAATCATGAGACATGTACCTACCTAGCTACGAGTACCTACAAAAGGCGGTTTCACCGCAGTCGGCGATCTAGTATTACGCTAATGTTAGTATCAGAAATTAGAACTACTGGTTTTTTTTTGCAATGTTTGAAAATTTGTGTATTGTCCATTAAATATATCACCATACTTATATTTATTTAGAACCATATAAATATGAGTATTGATTTTAAATGGAAGTTAAAAATATCTTACACGAAGCTATAACCGCTATTCAAAAGCGCAAATAACAAAACTTTAAACAATAAGTCTGATTACTAATTCGTAGACACAACAAACACATTGGTTTTGCCAATAAATTCTATTGTAACAAAACTATTAGTGTTCGAGAAATTGTCTTCTAATTTCTCGTGTCGAGTCCGTCGCGTTGGATTTATTTAAATGAATTTATGTTGCAGCGGTCGCCATTATTGTTAAGTCAGTAATAAGTTGATGTATTTTATTTGCTTGCTTCTGATAATTAGTTTTGAATGTACTAGGTTCATATTCCTCATGATATTGAAAACTGCAGTTAAGTTCCGTGGAATTAAAATGTCGTTTACTAACTTAGAAAAATAACACATAGAATGATAATCTTAATACATGCTCCTCACCAAAAACTGAGGCAACAAACGTAAATATGTGTGCGTAAAAGGCATGCGATAAATGGCTGGTGACACGCACACATAATTACGTCTTTACGATCGACTTAGCCATTTATGGCTCATGATGATTTGCCTCACTTTGCGTCCGCGTTCTGGGCTTCTAATGATAAGGTCTTATAATTATCAATTCGGAATGAAATATTTTGTTGGCTATAAGAAAATTATGTATTTAATCGATGTAGTAAGTTTCGAATGATGCTAAAAGATAAATTCAAATTGAAAATTAGTATTTGACAACTAGGAAGCTTTTGTTTTGGTTCTGAACTCTAAAAAAGTTCACATGGAGATTGAAAAATATGACATTGGCGGTATAAAAAATAAATAAAAATAAAAAACCTTTTATTTCATGCAAAAGTAGCATACATACGAGTACATAGTTTGGAGAAGAAAAGGAAAAGAAAAAATATAATGATGTTTTTTTTTTTTTTTTTTTTTTTTTACACGTATTACACTTATTTTAGAAAATGTTTATATAGATAAAAGTAATAAATAAGTTTGTTTGCATGAACCCCTCCTCAAGTGAAGGTGAAGGCCTCCTCTAAAGAGTTCCATGTTTCTCTATTTTGAGCTATTTGCGGCCAGCAGGTACCAGCTGTTTTTATCAGCTCATCTGCCCATCTCGTGTGGGGTCTGCCTTTGAGACGTTTGCCGATTGGGCCCTTCCACGTTGTTACCCTGCTGGTCCATCTCTCGTCCTTTAGCCTCGCTACGTGCCCAGCCCACTTCCATTTTAGTTTCTTAGCGTAGAATAGGGCATCCGTCGCTTTGGTGGTTTCTCTAATTTTTGTGTGACGAATTTTTTGCATCTTTTTGATATTGAGCATACTTCGTTCTATTCCGCATTGGCGGTATAATATTATTAAAAAAAAAGGAAAAAAAAAAAAGAAGAAAAAAAAAATTAAGATAACTGTCAAGGCATCATGAAACAATGTTAAATAAATAAAAAGGAGTTATGTCACGTTCACTCCACATACTTTCGCCTCACATAAAAATACTTGTTCGCCTCAGAATTTATTCCTATTTAGCCACGAAAAATATTTTTATTCTTTATTTATTATTTTAATAGGTAACAGTAGAATTAGGTACGTGTAAAACATACTGCCTAGTGCCTACATTCGCAGAAATTCTAATTAGGTAAACTAGACATCATGCTACACATTATCTAGGAAGTCACAATAAAACTAGCAGGTCTCTCATATTTCACGTCGAGATTGCAACGATTGCGACGACCGTTATTTTAGCATCTCTATTCTCTATATAGGGCTGCCATCGTAAAATACTGAATATTAATTAGCAATCGAAGCAACAATAACCCGTTCTATAAATCGATCCAGCTCGAAGTAGGCAATATATTTTAGTACCTTAGCTAATTGGTAAAACTTTATTTGTTCTTTGACAAGTGATAATCAAACCTGAATAGCCCAATATCAAGACAGGACCTTTATACAGGATATTTTTTTATGTAGTGCGCAAAATTTGCTTAAGTATTATTTCAGTGTCCGTTCCCAAATGCTACCGCAGTACTAAAATTCACTCCAAAACAAAATAAAAGTTTGATTTTGTATGGCTTGTAAATTATGCGTGTCCCCCATATTAAGTCAAGATTTCGTTTTGTTTTAAAGAGTATCCCAATACTGCGGTTGCAGTTAGGAACAGAGACGGAATCACTCCACAAATTATTTGCACTACATAAAAAATTACCCTGTATGTATAGAAAGTAAAAATCTAATATCAGAACGTTCCTAAAATAAAGAATCTTTAAAAGAAAAAAAAAAGAAATAAAAAAAAGAAAAATGATAAAGAAATAATGAAGAAAGAATGAAATGAATAACAAATAGAAATGAATAACAACCCTATATCCACTTGTGCGTTGCTCTAACAGCCTGGGTTTACATCGCGAGTGGTATACGTGATTCTTGTTGATTGTGTTGATAATTTGAGTGGAAACTTACATACATACGTGGTGTTCAAGTAACGCCCTGGCGCCAAGTGATTGCAGTGCTATTGATATAAAAGATTTTAAGGAAGAACTATGAGACGAAGAATCACAATATTGCTGCCTTAATAATACAAGTTATCTTGAAACTATATTTTGTTAAGAATAAATTCTTAAAATTTTAATCGTAATCGATTAAACTAGCATTCAATTTAAAAAATCTGCATTGGCATCGGTTCATCCGTTTTGGAGCTACGATATCCCAGACAGTTATACATACACAAAGATCCACAGATACACACTAGAAACTTAAAACACCCCTCTTTTTTGCCGGGAGCTAAAAATTTTATTTTTTTGGTAATTATTTGCATGTGTCGCGTCATATTCGCGATTGTCGTCGTTGCTACCTAAGTTTTAGTTAAAAAACCACAAAAGCTCGTTTTCCTTGAAAATTTACTCATCTTATACAAAAAAAGAAACGTGAGTGGTACCCACAATTTATAATTCCTAACAATTTTGCATCCAAGTTCGTCGTGATTATCTCACGTTCTCGTGTTGTTCACACGTCGACCGAGCAACAGTTTTGTTTTTGTTCTACAAAATATTGCGTAAAGGCTGTTGTATGCTTTGGATCTTGTTATTTGTGTATATTTACTTTTTATTACCATACATACAATATTACCATTAGACAAAATACATAAAACCAGAAAACGCTTAAATATTTTTATCTGTACCATAAGATAAAAATAAAGGCTGTACCCACGGCTACATATCAAGCTATACATTTTCAGAATAAGCTGACCTCTCATTGTACGGAAAGTCTATACAATGCTAGGTCAGTTTATACTGGAAATATGTACCCGTCTGTAGGTACGTACTTATAGTGAATTACCAGTATCTTTAAAGATAAAAAGAAAGTAAGCATGGAATAGAATATCTTTTGGTCTCTTATGGTGCATCGTAGGCGCCGCACTTGACCTTAGTATAATTCTTTTACATAATTCAGTAAGTAAATGCAGATGTATACTCCATTTTTTATTACTTGTCTTAATAAACAATTGTCACATGTCTGTTTTACGTAAAGCGTTATTTAAAAATGTGAAAATCATGTTTTTAACTGTCTTTGATAATTGATCACTTTTTAACACCCGAAAAAAAAGAGGGGTGTTTGATTTTGTAGTATGTATCTGTGTATCTGTCTGTGGCATCGTAGCTCCAAAACGGATGAACCGATTTCAATGCAGTTTTTTTAATTGAATGCTAGTTCAATCGGGTTCATCTGAGCTATGTTTCATGAAAATCTGTTCTCTTTTTTCAGTTGGAGTCGGGGGTTTTTGGCGGTTAGGTTATTACCAAATCTACATGTGGTGAACGTTTTGTTGTATTTTATAAATGGTTATTTCATTAATGAGTTGGACAAGTAAGAAAAAACCGAGTAGGTACCTATATAAACGACGGTACTAGCACAAACAACTCAAATAATTTATGTTTGTCAAGTTTTAATTACTTTTCGTTTATCAATAACTTTACCACTAATGATAAACGGACGGGCCTATTTCCAAATTTTTACGATGTCTCACATCCTATGTCAATTAATTTATCAATATGTTTTTGGCATGATTAAGTTTAATGGTCATTAGATAAAGACACGTAGCAATTAATGTATAGGTTAAATTAAAAATCCATTAATTTTCGGACGTAATGGTCTTGCTACACATGTCGAGAATTAAATCTACGTAAACTTGTCTTAAGCAAAAATCCAGTTTACCTACTTCTAAATGTACAGATGTACGTTACAGATAACCTTGTTCGTATGTAGCATTAAACTTAAAACGCTTCTTTTATTATTTTATTTTTTACTCCTTTCTAGTCCTGTCTTTGTAATGAGTCCTATTTTTAGATTATATTGTTGAATCACGATTGTTATTCCTAACAAGATGAGTTGACTGACAAGAAACAAGTGCTTTTGGTAGAATACGGAAGATTGATAAAACCTGCGTTAATTGCTCTATTTTGTTGGTTGATTTTGTTATTCGAGAGATTGTCCGTCAATGTTTGAAAGAAATTTATCCAACTCCTTTCTATACCACACTCTTTCTCTATAAAATTTAATGTAATACATCTTTATTTCATGTAAACAAGATACAGGCATTCATGAAATATCGAGAACGGATACGCTATTTTTCTCCGATCGCACGTGATGTGACAGATAGCCAGCATAAGCCGCATCTATTACTAAGTTTAACTTCAATCTATAAATGACCTTCAGACATTTGATACTATTTAGTTTTATTTATTACATAATATTGTAATCTTTATCATGAGTATGTATCAAAACTCAGGTTTTTATGAAGGTCGTTGAAAATTTAAGTTCGGTTTCGGTTTAAAGATTCATTTATTTCTCAGAAGAACAACATTGTTCACTTATATGAGAAACTTAACTAAATATAATTAAAATGTATTTTTAATTATAAAGAACAGTTTGATCTACCATAGTAATTTAAAATTAATAGTTATCAATAAGGTTCACTCTCTTCAATCACTTCACACACGTTCAATCTCTTTTTAAAAACATTAACAGATATAGTCTTTTATATATTTTGGTAACTTATTATATAGCTGTGCACCCTCAAATTGTATATTTTTCTTTCCGTACAGGGTTCTAATCTTAGGTAGTTCTATATTTTCTCTGTTTCTATTATAGTAATGATGTGTTTTATGTTTAAAGTTGAATTTATAAATCATGCATTATCATGCTTATGCATTATAAATGTTGATTCATTTCTAAATAATAAATGTAAACCTAATGTCGATACAATTTTGAACTCTTATGACCTATGATTAATCTGTAGGTATTTTCGTACGTGACTTATTTAGTAAACACTTAATCTTTTTTAACGAAAAACGTATTTTAGAATATGAAAATCATCTCAAGTCTTTGATAATTAATCTCTTTTACCAAATCTAATCTACACGTGATAAACGATTTTTTGTATTTTGTAAATTAATATTTCATTCATGTGTTGTGTGAAGGTTGTTTACTAAATAAGACATGTAAAAAAAAACAGAGTAGGTACCTATACGAACAGTGTATACATAAAGCGGTGAAATAATATTATATTTATTCTTCATCATAAATTATATCCTACAGTAGTATCTGATTATTATCAGAAATAACAGAATAAGGGGTCAATTGAGTTTCTTTCCATAACTTTCGCGTACGACTTTGCTCGTATCGATAGGTTGTTTCTACGAATCAGCAACTGGCTCGAACGATACGTGAGGCTGATTATATCGGGACGAATGGAGCGTGAGCTGATCTAGATCGGCACCGGGCGATGCCTGGCTTTCTATATTAATATCTATTATTTTTAAAGAATATTATATAATAATATTAGTCCCAATCGCTTTATGGGCTTATTTGTACTGTAATTTTTATATATTTTTTTTATGATAAAATTTAAAACTATCAATGATGTTACCAAACGGTAAAAAACCAGTAACAGTAGTTAAGTATGTTCCTGTATTTTCATATTTAGGTATATCTATCTTTCGAAAGTGTTAACATCTAAAACTGTTGTTTTTAGAAATATTTACAAACACTCAGAAAATACGATGAATGCTTAATAAAATACCAGCAAAATTTCCTAAAACATACTTTAAAAACGCATAACTTCTCATAGCTGGCCATTTTATATCTAAACACGAAGACAGTTCGTTTATTTATAGTAAAGAAAAATGTCTATCCTGTTTTCTACTCATATGTAACAACGTAAATTATTGGTTTTATCTCATGAAACTAGGCTAACATTAACGTGACAAAATGCGGATGCGGAACTGATCTGTGTCCAATTTACAGATTTACTTACTTTTACACAGCAAATTGATAGTAAATCTATTTAGCCCACCTTCTGAGTCCACTAAGTGGGTTCTAAACCAGTCTCACATAATGCCACCGTGTGATCCTATTTCAACAAACCAGGTTTTCTAATATCGGCCACGGGATGGACCACATGAGGTAGATACCTATTAGGTGACAGTCCCATCAGAATACCAGCGCTGTGACATTTTCTATTTCTAAATGTCACAGCATTATGCTGAGATCGGAGCCATTTATGGTCTCGTCCAAGTTGCTTTAAATATTGTTTTTCTTTTGTATTTTTTTTTATAGTTTCCTTTTTTCCTGGCTAGTCCTGTATAAAACTGTTTTCTTTCTTTTATTTTAGACCACCAGCCAAATGAATTAGGTATGGGCAATTTGATTATCACTTGCATTAACGATGAAGGAAAACATCGTGAGGATACTTGTACACCTGAGAGGGTCTCATAAAGTTCTCAATGGTTTTTGTAGTCCGCCAACCCGCATTAGGCCAGCGTGGTGGACTAAGGCCTTACCCTTCTTATTCCGAGAAGAAGCCCGTGCCCAGTAGTGGGACAGTAATGGGCTGGACTTAAATAAGTAATGGTAGATATGGATTAAGTAGTTAGGTACTTGGGTAAAATATCTTTTGAAAAGGTAATAAAAACAATTTAGCATCACGTCTGTATTTCTCAAAGCATTAGCACCCACATTTTGTCGATGACGTTAATGAGACCCACTTAATAGAGGGCGAGTCTATTGCCGTTAACCGGCCACAATTCGTATATATGGCTGCTATTGAGATTTAGATAAGAGATATAGAAAAAAACAAGAATGCTTTGGAAATGTGACTAAAAGAACAATGATGCAGTCAAAAAATTGGATAAGACGTAAAATAAATTATGACTTAAATAAAATATAGATAATGTTATTTTGGGTTGAAAAAATTGTGTCATGTTGTACAGAGTAGACCTACGTTTAGATCAAAAGGTAAAAAGGTACGTCTAAGTCCCAAGTGAATTCAACTATAAGGCTAGCTTATCACGTAGGCAATAAATGGAGGATACACAGTTCATTTATACAAGTCTCACGTGAAAGTTACTAATACCGAACGGAATATATCCAGTACGATTCATCGGTAACTTCATAATATCCAGAAACTCGACTCCGAAAATATTTTACTGCTGTATCTGCCAACAAAATAAAATAACATTTCTGATTTATTCGGTTTTATTAGTCTTTTTCATATTATTGAGTATGCTACTTTATACTGCAGAATCCAAATAATTTTATTCGAAATGTTTTATGTTGTTCAAAGGGTAATAACAAAATCGCCTGAAATCAGGATCGACGCGTTCGTATTAAACGGAGCCCCGAGGGAGGATACAAAAAATATCCCAATTTGTTTTTCTCATAGCCTCCGGTCAAACTCTCCAATTATTAAATTCTTAGTCGAATATCATGCATCCGAATGGAATGTCCTCCAAACAATAGAGACGTAAGAAATATGAATCATAAGAATTAAGTTGTATACCACACTAATATCAAAAGGCTTTTCCCCTACATAATTCAGATGGCTACTTCATTATTAATTAATAAAAACTTACTTATAAATTATTTATTACTCAAGCCGATCTCGGAGAGAAGCTTTGCATTGTTACTTATTAATTTATTGATCTCTTGGATGTCATAAATACTGATTTTCGAATAACCTTTAAAATTATAGACTCGCTTGATTTTAATAATCGAAAAGTTTGGTCAATCAACTTAGATTAAGTATATTGGTGATAAAATCATGACTAAAAAACAAATGAACTGTAGAGTCTCGACCTCTGATGCTCATATTTTACAAAAGGCTATAAAATAATGCTAATCGCATCGCATGTAATAACTTGACAACCAAATTCGATACAATAATGAATGTAAATAGGCTCAAAATGTTGAATTTAAGCCAATTTACATAATAGGAGGTGAAACATTTGAATTATTTAAATAATTAAATATTCGTTTTATTAAAATCCAATTTGAATATTTTGTCCTGAGCAAAATATTATGAATAAAATATCAGTGGTATTTTGTGAACGCATTTTTATATAAATGCGTTTCCATTTTGCATTCCAATTGATAGACTCCGCTTTTTATAGTAGCTTTATACGTATTATTTCAAAAATTATACATAAAATGGCATGATGTCTTTCAAAGTGAATATGCTGTAGTATTTTCAATAAATATTTTGGTGATATGATATGATAAAATAATGATAAACTCTATACCTACAAACAACCCAAAATGAGAAGCAATTTTTAAATGATGGCTTCGGGTATTTACTGCTTTCACATTTTGTTACAACAACGAAGTTTTTATCTTTGAATCAACCCATACTATCTTGTACTTACTATTTGTGTACTCGAAACATCGTAACATTAAGTGGACCGGACAAACATTGTAAGAATCGTACTTGGAAGTTCTTTTCATCCCTAGAGAAAAAAAAAGTAAGAAACTTTATAGTCTGTTGTAGTCGAACCAAATTAAAAACTCAATTCCATATGTACAGCTGACGCAGTAAATTCAAGAGGCGAACACTAAAAACTCTATGAAGATATTTTCACAACATTTTTTGCTGGCATGTGATGGATGATAAATTACACCACGACTCAGCTTGAATGCAAATCTCTCGAAGTGGGTCACCCTGTAGATATTATTTTTCACATCCAACCACAACTGGCGAGGACCTTGTCTCAAATGATTGATCTCTTATTGTACAGTGACATTTTTACGATTCTACGTTGTAATAGAAAATTTTTACAGCTCTTGGAGTGGTTCTTTGTAGTTTTGAATACATTGTGCTCGTTCTTACTTACTGCTATTGAATGTTGAAGTTCCGGTCACTGATCGATGGAATTGACTGTTTAACTAAATATAGAAAAAAGTGAGTTATGGATTGATGCAATTTGACGACGAATTGTGATCGGTTGTTCCATTCGTCCCAAAAGATAAACCCAAGAAAATTAAACTTAACTATGTACACTGCCTAATTATCTAAACATAAAATTTAAATACAGATATTTATCCATACAAAACGAGCATATAGGCTTCAAAGTACTCCACTTCATCGCTGTAAATTGACAGCATGCCCAGAAGACTAGTAGCATTGCCACGTTGAATGGCAATGCTTATTCTTTGACCAAAAAACGGGCCATGCCATGCAGCCCTCGGAACACGCGTAGCGTCGACCAACCGTTTTGCAGTGTCTCTATAAGGAGACGTGCATTCGGACCCCATGAACCTACCGCTTCGACGCTGAACGGCTCAAATATACCTATAACTGCTGTTAAGGATTTGCTCCGTTTGAGTGTCTCTGTGGCTGCAGTGGCAGCACGAAGATGGGATGGAGCTAGGGTGTCGACATAGTTTCCCAGCTTCTATGGCAATAACGACATACCGTCAAAAGTATCAAAATTAGTTTTTTTATTATAAGTATGTGTGCATTTATATTGGATTTAAAGATGTTATTAATGCACGTTTTTTACCACCTACTGATCAAAATCCGGAATTCATATGGACAAATGAGATATTTAAATTAAATTCCAACTTACATAGAAATGGATTAATTTTATTAATAGTGAATGTGCCGTTATTTTCGATATCAGAAATGGGTTGATGATGACGGTAACTTATTACGTATATGAATTGACGACTATTTACCTTCAACTGGAAATTTAACAATGTAGGTACTCGTTTTAAATAGCGACTTAGTGTCAACATTACATTAAAAAAAATTGAGCCAATTAATAAGATTCACGTCAGTCTTCACATAACACTTCACCGTAATCAAAGTCAAAAAATCAAGTCAATTTTGATAAAATGATTTTGTTATAGTGCAATATTTACATTAGTTAGATTTACAAAGGTTGAAAAAAAAAAATAAAAAAAAAACCTTGTCCTAAGATTACTGTACATTACTGGTAAAAAACATAATTATGTTATTTAGAGAATGCAGAAAATCTGCAAGTAAGATTATAATAGGAAAAAAAAGTGAAGAGCGAACTAATAAAGCGCTCAGCGCAATTATTTGAGTTTAACCGCACGAGATCCCGCTTCCCTTGTACCAATCACGCCATTAGTTTGCTAAATTGTACGCTATAAAATGCAAAAAACTTCGGAATCCCAGTTTAAAGTTAAAGTTCTGTAATCATCGAGCTGTAGATTCCACGTAAGTTCTTTTTAATATGCATCGCCTGGGGCATTGCTTTTTCGAAGGTTTTGTATTGAAATGTGAAAGAAAAGAAGCTCCGAAAATTAGCGACGATGAATATGTAATTTCCTTTTTGCCTTTGTTAAAGACATTTTATCATAATGTGGTGTTTCCAAAACGCTGCACAATTTGAAATTTGAATTACTAATTACTATTTGGGAGATGATAAAAGAAGACAACATATGGACATCTGCATACTCCGCACGCAAATTCACAATCTACATGATGGGTTGCTTTGGTATTCCGAGTTATTTTACGTTTAATTCAAGATATCAATACATGTTCCAATGTATTGATATCTTGAATTAAACGTAAAATAACTATGAACATAAGTATGAAGAAAATCTTTAAAATAAAAAGAAGAAACTAAGTGCCATACGAAATTATGTTCGAACGAAAAAGTCTTTTGGTAATGACAAGAATTCTAAAAGACTTCAAGCTATAGAAAAGATTAAATTGAACTAACAAACTGACTAAATAATAGGCTTTACCAAGTCATGCTATTCAACGTAGGCAGTTTGTCAGCAGTATCAAGTTACCCATAGGGCATTTTAGAGGCCACTTGTCTATACTTTGAAACTCATCAGTCGAGAACTGTAACTAACTAAGCGAACTTCTAATTTTAGAAACATTATGCTGTGCCGTACGTCGTCGGCAGAACATCAATCATGACTCACTTGGAATAGATCGAAACTAGTTCAAGAAGAAATTTGTTCAACAAGAAAAAGGTTCTGCGATAGTTATATTGCGCGGAAAGCGATTATTGGGTTTAGCTTTTGTTTGATATAATACCAGCTGATATTAGATTTAGTTTTTTCGATACGTCAGCAATAAAAGGTGAAATCAAACTTAGTCTGAGCCATCAGACCCAAGTCCTGGTTAAGAGTTCTTGGCATAACAATAAAAAGGTACGGAAACATTCTGGACCTTTGCTTATTTTATTTCCTGTTTAGAACAACAATTTAAAAGGGAATTTCGCGGTACACTGTCTCCATTACCGGTAAATATTTTGACATCAGTAATACGAATCCTACGAGGGTTCACGACAATTCTGACACAATTACGGAACCCTAATAACGGCTCGGTCCCTCCTTACGACAGATTCACAAAATTTGATGATGATGATGACTTATGTAACGCAATCAAGTATAACTTTTGACGCTGACGTTGGCCGGAGTAACGTTAACAAATCATGAAACCTATCTCTTGCAAGAAGATGATATCAGAAGAAATAATTTTGATTAGTATCAAATATGGAAAAATATTAGGTTCTACACTAAATTCTCCTAATTTTTAAGATAAATAGTAACATAAAATAAGGAAATAACCTCAAAGTAAACCTTTACATCTACATTCTGCACATGACAATGTTCATAGTTCATAGTTATTTACTGGTAATAAGGTATTACAGGGAACATTATATCAGGAATAGAATTAGGTACCGTTGACCAATTGTAGAATTATATAAAAAAATGAATGTTATTATAAAGTTTTCTATAAATTAATATTTATTTTACCGACGCTACGCGTGCTTTTGTCAATTAAAGTAATACAGCGTAACATCCAACCCACCATTACTACGGCACTAATCTGTATGCGTACGCGCAGGTAGCCGGTGCTACATCCATCTACGTGCGAGACTGCTTGATATTATGACAGTATCTAGAAAATACATCAATTAATAGTGGCAAATTGGTTTTGGATATCATTAATTTACAAAAAAAAATATTTTTCTAATTATGATGTAATATTTGCAATATCATGCTCATCTGATCTCGCCTATTCTATTCTAGGTCGTCTTTGATAATATTTTACAATAGCTTTTTTCTAAGTTTTGAAAAAGGTTTTTTTACTTGAAAAGTAAAAAGCCAAATTGAACTTGAATTAATGCATAATGACCAAAGTCACCGTTGTCACACTAATAGACAATCGAGTCGTTAAAACTGATTATTCGATTTGAAAGATTGAAAACACTATTGTACTCTCTAAAATTACAGACACAACTGGCCAGAAGCATCGGATCAACAACCGTAAGCAATAATCATTACTCTCGTCTCATCAGCCTTGAAAGATGCTTTATTGTCTCGATTCGGCTTGTTGTCGACTTGTTACGACTACAAAATAAAAAATAAAAAGATATCATCAAACTTGTATTATAAAACCTCACGCAATCGCCGTGCGCGCACCGGAAAAAAGTTGAAAATAATTTCTGGCTCGAATTGAAATGGAACGCGTTGGTAGGAATGCGCTAGCAGGTACGTCGGATTTATAGGTTAAACCATATTCATGCATTTGTGAGCAAAATTTGGTGCAATGAGCATGTGAAAATTAATAAAACGTGATATATGTAAATAAAAATTACGCTCCAATGATATTCACATCCGACAACCGATACTGGAAAGTTCGAAGGCAATATTAATGCATCCTGTAGTGTCTCTAACAAAGTAAGCCAGTGGAGAAACGATATACGCAAGTTTGTATTTTACCTCTACATTATGTGCAAGTACACTGCAACCTTTGTTCACATATCTGATTACACTACATGGATTCTTGGAGAGTTCCTCGTTCCTGCCGCCTATAGATTTATATACGCAGCCTCGCTTGCCTACTATCATCCAACAATGTTTTTCAACAAATCGCAAGAGCTTCTAATAGAATAAACTTTACCCACACGAAATTGTTATTTCTTTATTGTTATGGCAATCTAAATCCCTGTTTGTAGACAAAGCGAATACAAGATAAAGTCCATAGAAAGTATATTTTCCAGTAAAGCGGCAATAACTTTTTAGGGCCACCATGAAAGTTACTTTTACGATTGTTAGGAATTAATATCTGAAAAATGGTTTTGGACCCTCATATCTTACCGATAAAGTTCGAGTATCGCGGGAAATTGCTGTCGATATTCTTTGGTAACATGGTTTTCCAATTTTGCACTTCAGCTAAAAAACTCCAATGTATTTTTCTTCATTATATCGGCGTATCTTTTTCACTCGGATATCTTAAGGCTGAGCCGGTAATTAGATATTTCTTGCAAAACCGGGTAAGTAAAGGGTGTTATGAAGATCGGTTTCGAGAAATATTTTATGAGCTGCCATGAAAACTAATTGGTTCTAAAGTCTGAAGAATAATTCAGTCTTCTGGTAAACTAGACCTTTGCTTTACATTTTTTCTCAACACACTTTTTTCCTTAAACCAAAATCAAGATCTGAGTTCGTCGAAAATTATGTTATACAAGAAATGCAATGACATTTTCTTTCATGCCAACCGTCCGTGTAATATCTCAAAACATATTCCGACGGTTGGGATATATAAAAACATCTATTTCTCTCGCCCCAAATAGGGATATCCAATTGGACCTAATGTTTTTATCACATAAATATGAAAAGTGGATACCGTACGTAAGCAGTTTTTTTTATATTTAGGTCTACGTGTTCACGAACCGACTGGCGTGGATATAAAATAAAAAAGAGATTGTTTTTTACACGTGTATATAACTTTTAGGGTTGGATGTGCATATTTATGAACTTTTGGATACGTGTATCTCTTATGATTACAGAAAATCATATTTTGTATACCTCTGAGGGTTCCCAGTTAAGAATACACCTTACTTTTTCCTGAAAGTGGCAGAAATGACTAAGTTGATTGATTAAGTATATCAAAAGGCTTAGATTTTTCGACGGTCGCAGACATTAAACGGTAGTTGCTTTACGAAACCGGGGAACTAAACTAATCATAATAATATTATAAAGAGAAAAATATTATAAAACCAAGTGGGGAACAGTAGGATACAGGCACTTACCAGTTGTCTCAACTGCCTGCCCGATAAATAAATAATAATAATAATTTAATTGTAAAATTATTTAAAAATATATAAAAGTATGTTAACAATTAAATAAAGGGAATAATAATAATAATAAAAGATTTGATTTTTTGTATGTTTGTTTGTAATGAATAAACTCAAAAACTATTGGACCGATGTTAAAAATTCTTTTACCAGCAGAATGCTATATCATTATCACTGAGTAATATAGGCTATAATTTATAAAGATATCACGCAGGCGAAGCCGCTGGCGGAAGCTAGTCATAGATAAAATAGCTACGTGCTTGTTTCTGAGCGCACGGCCATTTCTTTAAGCAAACCGACCTCTGGCAGTAGGCCAAGAACACGCTAGAGTGAAGAGGTAAAGACATTTAAAGTGTGAGTAAAATCATAAAAAGTTTCGTTTAAAGGAAAAAATATTGTTTTAGTTAAAGAACATGTTGAACAAAATTAAACTGGAAAAATTTACAGCCAATGTGATGTTTTAAATAATGGACATTTTACTGTTCTGTAATTAATTTAATGTACGCAGCAGATGTTTCAACGAATATTTTCAATTTATCTCTTAATAATAATGAAAAGCTTTTTAAAAAAAATCGCATTCAGACATTACAAATTCATCAGTAAACTTCAGATCTGCATGAATTAAAATACTGTAAACAACGATGCGTACTTAAGTAGTTTGTATTAACGTTGATTAAAATTCTGTATAAACAATTCCTCAAAGTTACATTACTTAAACCAAAACAGGCGCAAGTTCATAAGAAGCTAACCACACTCATAACGAGTTACGCAAAACGAATTCGACTTTTGTCATATCTACGAACAAAATTGTACAACTCGGCTCAACTCGGCAGCAGAAATAACATCCGAATAAAAGTTCTTTTTGTTATTTTAAGCACCCACCGCCGCCGCCTAAAAAGGTCGCCTAATTTGTCGGACGGAATTCGACATTATTTCACTCCACCATTGTTTGTGTTCCGATTACCGCGAGGGTTAAATAGCGCGTTTAAACGTCTACTTTTTCGTTAAACTTCTGCGTTGTTTAAGGGGAGTGAAGTCGGAAGGGTTAAGCTCGCCTTAATCGTGAACTGCTTGCGCGCGCTCTTTTGTTTTAGATTTGGAGGGCATTTTAGAATTCTGTCAGACGGCGCTTACGTAATGGAAAATTTCTTTGGGGTCGTAAAAATAATTGTGCTGTATTGTGAATTCGGGAAAGTACTGTTGCTATCGCCTGATAAGCTTTTAAAGTGTACTTACAAATTTAAAAGGCGTACTTACCTTCACTATATTTTTTATAATCTCTTAGATCAATGTTAAGCTTTCGCTTCACTTGTCAAACACTCCTTAAAGCATTTAAAGCCTGATTTCAATTTACGAGAGGAATGTCTGAAGAACTCTGGTTTAATAAATAGGCTAATATATCGTTCGACACTTAATAAGAATACTATTTCACTCCACTAATAGTCTAGTTACGAGTTTGAGGTGACGTCACTATACCAGCCCTACTCGTCTTCGAAATAAATTAAGACAACAGAAACCGTGATGTTTGAAAATGTTGCGTAATTACGTTTATCGTTTTGTAGTGATTGTTTCATGTCAATTTAAGTTTGTATAGAAAAATCGCGGGACAACGCATGCATGTCACACTGACACATATTTTCCGCACAGCACTTGGCGCGCATTTGTGCGTGCACAAATCTGCACGTAGTAGCGCTTTGCTGCATGGCAACTTGGCAACGCACGTAGTAAAAACTAGTACTATTTAGTACAATGAACTGCTATTAATTTTACCCTTAGTCTCCACTATGAGCGGTTGGATGCGCTGCGGTTTATCAACTGCGGTTCTCGTAGGAAGCACAATATAGATACGTACAGAAAGACCACTCGACACAATGCACGATGGCAAGCTCACATCTCACATACTTATACAAAACCAAACAGAAGATAATGTTATACTTCACAACGAGCATATCTATAATTATGTTATGTTGTTTATATTTTGACTGACTGCTTCTATGACGGGTCACGCTTGCCAAAGGGGTAAGTGGTCGTGATTAACAAAAGATGGCGTTGCATATCTGCTCTTAGTTTCCTTATAGGATGCATTGCAAACACCGCGTAGACATTATGAGAACCACATAGCCAAGAGTTTATAGTATTCAGTTTTATCAGATATAATTGTACCCCTTTTTAATCATATTGCGCGCACGGAGGAGTGTGAGATCTGGCATAGTTAAAGTATACGTATATGGAGAAAAGAAAAGAAAGAAAAAATGTTTATTTAAGGAAAACAACAAATTACACTTAATTCTGTACTTTCGCCAAACTTTAAAACAGTTTGTTGGCGGATGCAAGAAGTGCAGAAAGCTAAAATTACGGTCAAATTTCGACCACTGGGCGACCGCTTGTAATAATTAATAAGCTGATCATGATTTATCGCTTTTTATTCTTCTTTTTTTGTCGAGTCGGCACGAGTTATCACATGAGAATTGCACTTGCCTTAGTGAAAAGATTAGCCAGTCAGAAATGGTGGTATCGAGGCTAATTGCCCAGGGTGCGCCAGACGGTCTCATATTTCGTACCTCGTATCGACTCTTTTCGTGCGTTTTGTTAGGATTAAGTCTACTGATAATTTTGTATAGGGCTTTCTAGCTTCTATGGCGCTCTGCGATTTAATTGACTACGTCCCCCTTATAATTAGTGATGACGAAAGCTCTGTTTCGTGCTTGTTTTAATTCATTTGTTTTATTTATTAGAGTAAACGTGTTCCAATAGTAGGTAGGTTAGCATTATTTTTTTTTGAGATAAGAGTTGATTGATCTGTAGAAAAATATATTGTCTTTGTAGGTAATGCTTAAAAACAATGAAAAGCTTGCGCAATAAAATCTGAAAATATTGTCAAAAAAAATTATGGGTCTGCAAAATCTCGTCTTAATTTCAGGAAGAGGTCCTAAGACTCTAGCTGAAATTATTCAAGGGTTTGACAAAAAAATTGTCTTCCAAAATTATCTTTCATATTGTTACCACCTCATAATTAATATTGATATCCTATAATATTTCAAGTAGTTAAACTTAAAACACTACCAAAAAGTTTTAAAACCGTTGCAAATTTACTTCAGAACATAAACCTTTGCGTACAAACAGCGCCAATAACAATGCCTTAATAAGGTGTGAAGCTTCCTACAGTTTAACAAAGTGCTATCTCGATTCAATGGCTGACTATCAACTCGATTCGAGCTTATCAACAATCGGTCCTCTTAATTGTTGCTCGGCGCATGTTGGGCCTTAATTAATGAAAATACCCACAGCCTATCTGAGCGAACATCTTTGATTTTGAATGCAATTATTGTTCTCTTGATAAAGGGACGGTGCTCAACGCGATGGCGCTAGTAAATTTTACAGAAGCCGATTGGTGGATGTAGTAAAAAATAAATTTTATATTATTGTATATTTACAAAGCGACCACAATGGTAAAATTGAATTAAATATTTTAGCAGAATTTTCGTTGGTGTAAAACTCCGATTACAAGTCTTTTTTCAAAATATTTTCAGAAATCCTATATTACGAGTATATTAATGGAACGTTCATTCAATTTTCTCTGAAAAATAAACTCACTGGGGTTACCTTACATGCAGGAGGTAATTTAATATCGTCTCAAGTATAGTTATTTCTTCAGAGATGTTTTCTACGTCATAACTGGTGTTAAAATTAATTTTATGTTTCAACTATTTATATGTAGGTACGTCCTTTAATATTTGATGCGTGAATTATATGACTATTCAATATTAAAATTTGTAAGTACTAAGAAATTCATAATCTATTCTTAGTGATAGTGCGAGAGGACATAGAAAAAGTTAGGTTAGAATCTAATAAAGTGAACATACGTTACGAAAAATATTGAAAGATGTATAAAAAGTTTATTAGATTTTTGAAGGTACGAAATATTTTTATTCGAATGCGGTGGAGTGAATATATCTATTCGAATACATCTGATCAAAAATTAAATTTAAATCCGTTCATACCGCATAATCCCATTCAAATTATCTAACATGGTTGATCTTTAGCTGTTCACTGAAATGTGTGCTTGCAGGCCTTTTATTCTGCGACTGACGCGTAGGGGGGTAGTGAAAAGCTTAAATTTTAATTAATTTTTCACTCGACGGACTTCCTTAATAATACCGGAGGCTTAATTGCCGAAAATATTTTACAATCCCTTTAGGTGCAGAGAACCAACATTAAGACGTATTTAATTAGCAACGTTGAATCCATTTATGAGTTTAGGCGTTTGCTAATAAAGCGGCGCTCATTTGTTTACAGTAAAATAAATGCATACTATATATTAATTATATTATAAATGTTGTTTTGTATAAAACAGTACCTACAAAGGGTGCCCCAATACAAACAGTTAGAAAAATTACGCTAAAATACGTCAGGAATATTTGAACATACTTGCAAAGTAAGTAGCTACTAATAATATTCGCAAAATTATTTATAAATCTAAACAATGCTCACTATAATATATTTTTATCATCCTACACTTGACTATAAAGATAATTTTAACTCTATTAAAATGCAGTCAGCTCCAAACACTCGGAACATTATGTTAAAATTATACGTACCCAAAACATTCTACCTTTTATATCACAACGTTAAATACGTTAAAACCAACACAAAGGTCTTCCAATTCATTTGCTTATCTATTTAAAAGAGCGGGTTGGTCGGGGTACGGCACATTCAAAATCAATGGAGCCTAATGTCACAAAATGTCGGCGGAGCTCATCCATCCACCAAACATGTCAGGCAATGAATTGGGAAAAAAATGTAAATATGCCTCTCACGTTGCTCGACCAAGCGAGAATTTTGTAGAGCTACCTTCATAATATCGTTTAATACGAATACCTTTGCCATTTACCTAAAATATTGTTTACCGATGAAGATAGACAGTATTATTTTATGCGTATTGAGAGCGGTGTTTGTATCTCCTATCCACTTGCGAAGTATTGACAGTTACTCTCAGTAATAACATACAAAAACGTTGGAGAGATAGGGATTTTTTCAGCTGTATTTATCTTTCTTATCCCGACTTTGCGCGAGTATTTAAGTAGCACTTCATTATTGGCCCTCATTCCAGCCTTCGCAACGTTGAGTGGTGCATATAATTATCGATAATTTAATCTTTTGTATCTACAATGATCCCATTTCTTTAGATTCAGGTAAGTTGTAATTCAGCCTATTACACTCCAACAGGACATGCAGGATAATTTAATTCAAAATTATTTAACTGAAGTGTATTTTAGCATAAAGCAAAAGTGAAAACAAATAATGAAATAACACACTAAACTCTCTTGTTAGAAATTTCTTTGCCGCTATCGGAACCAAAAAACTACAAAAAGAAACTTATAAACTCAAATAAGTCACAAACACAATTCGTATTGTATCAGAACTAACCCTACCCCTAACAGGAAGAAACCCCATACTTTCAATTCGATTCGGAACTCGGAGGCCTCTCGTAAACAAAATACTATCCAAATTCAAAATCTTATTCCCGTGCCAATTCCGGAAGCAACACTAGTGTTGACAAAATAGCGAACTTTATATTCAGTTACATCTCTGTCTATATTTTAGCCGTCTATGGCACTTGCCAAATGGCGTGCCTTAATATCGGTCGAGTTGGCGGCTAAATTGGCAACGGTAATGTTGAAACCTTCAAGTCTATAACGGAAATAATAAACGTATCCAGTACTCACTCTTCTAGTAGAAACTCATTCTACCCAAAAATAAGCTTACGTATCTATATTGAATATGTAAGTATTATTCACCATTTATTTGGTAGTAGCGCTGTCGAATAGCTTTTTCTCGTTATCTAAATTATCTATTATCTTCTTATGTGAAGGTATTTGGGACTCGAGCGGTATTGATAGCCGGGATATGTAAAGGACTCTTTTACATAGGTGTTTTATGTTTGTTTTGATATGATAGGATTTCTTTTTGTGTTGGAGCTTTTTCGGTTATTCGATTCAATGTTTTCTTTTTATTTATTTCAAGTGAGCGGAGAAAACGTGTTCTATTTATAAACTTAGCAACATACAATTCCCAAATCGTATTTCGAATTTTAATCTGAGCATCGCATTGAAGTTAGCACGTTAGGTAGATAGATTCTAGATATACCATCACCATTAAGTAAAATACGAATGAGGGATCATATGAAGAGGGTAACAAGTAGCATCTTCTTTTGGGCTAATAGTAATATCAAGCGTAATGATTTCTAGTGGCAATATTCCATTAGGATTGTGGAGGTCTATGAGAAGGCCTATGTTCATGTTAAAGGCTGATATTGACAATGATGACTGGCAATAAGAACCAGCGTCCACAGAATAATTACAACCATCGCTCCACTCATATGTTAGAAGTTCCTCCCAGTTGTTAGTAACGGAGCGATGAACGAGAATCGTGCGCTCACGCAGGCTAATGTTAATGTATGAATAAAACCAGCGGTAGAATAATTAATTAATTTAAGATAACCCTGATTTTGTAATATTACCGTGATTTAAATATTTTTTATTACCTTAAAATCCAATTGTTGGTTATATGAAATTCAAATCAAGTTAGATAAATAAATAATAATAAAATAAATAATAATAATATCTAATAATAATAATAAAATACTAAAATTTTTATATATATATTTTTTTAATTTAATAGATAGTAAAATTATTTAAAAATATATAAAAGTATGTTAAAAATTAAATAAAGGAAATAATAAAATACAATTGATTGATCACAAAAATATTCTTCGATACATAGAATCAATGTTTTACGAAATTTTGTAAGCACCCAGTAAGGAGCGTGCAATAAATGTTTTATTGTGCATAAAATATACAATGAAAGCTATAACAATGAAATTCACTTCATAGACATACCCGATAAGACAATGTAAAAATATAAACAATGGAAATCTAGAAGATATCCAGTAGCCGAAATAGGTGTTAAACGGACAACGGTCCGTCTTATCAGTAGAACGTCAAGCATCCCGACAGAGGACGTGTTGCTACCAGCATAAACAGACCTTCGATTACCAATTGACAAACCCACAACTGGAAAACTTTTATAAAGGCATGGGGGGACGGAGGAGGTCTTTTGTGAATGGCAACATCACTCACGCGTGTACGTGGGAGGTACATTTGGAAGAATCAAGATCGTTGCACAACGGAAGCCAGGTGATGCATTGCCAAGTCCGCTCCCTCAATCGCCAGATCTGAGATTAGATCGCGTTCGTTTTCTAGCGCAAACTGCTTTAACGTACTTGGAGTTGTTTGCTCTTGTGATTCATCTTGTATGTAGTGGATAGGTACGTTTATTTTCTTTTCAGATTGGAAAAAGTAAATTAAGATTTAGTTCCTTTCTATTGCCTCTGTCGTTGTTTGCGCTGTCGTTTGTCAATACAATTGAATTTTATTTGCTTTCTTCGGATAGCCAAGGTGTGAAAATTTTGTGAAAAGTCTTTGTAATAACCGTTAGATTTTTGTGGACACTCAAAATACAGTACGAGACAACTAAGAAGTTACATTGAATGTACCTGTTCGAACAACCAATGGCAGTTGGTCGCTTAGATAATTTTACAACTTATTGCTTCATCGTAAAGATTATTGTACTGTAGTACCTACTAATAAACATTCGTGGTCTTGAAGTCGCACTCAGTTCGGAAGTGATCGGTTTTACGAAGTTAGCCGATGCGAATTCTTAGTTGTGTACGAGTGCTTTTTATATTTTTATTTTTTTTATTAATTATCAAATGTACCTATTATTGTTTTTAAAATTAAATTATTGTAATCTCTTATTGTGCATGGACTTAAAACTGTTAGCAATAAGATGTCTTTAAAATAAAATAAATAAATGAGATCAATATTGCAGGGATTTTTAAATTAATATAAACATCTACAATGACAGTCTATAAAACCTTGTTCCGGTCTTCAACTACATAATTCGAATTATAACAACTTAATCTATTCATCCATCTTTCATATTAGATTAGTTTTTAGGCTAATCAAGTTTCTAACATGTTTTTTCGATTGCTGAGCAGGAAGTCTCTCTGATAAAATCTCGATATTCTCATAACGTTTCTTTATATCGATAAGTTGGAGTGCCAAGTGGTATTCCGACTCTCACCATACAAATTCCAATTAAAATAATGGATGTCTGAATATTTCGACTAATTGTTATTCAGATTGTTCTTCAGTGCTCGATCACTTAGCAGTATTCGATTTTCAGAGGAATTAGGGCATCTCTACAAGGTCGTAAAACAATGTTCTGTCACAGTGACATCGGTGACTTATCTATTTGTGTCACATTGTTACAATTTGTATTAGGGCTCGCACAGACTTTAGACAGTCATCGAATTCTAAAGTCCCTAAAGTCTATATTTCTTTTTTTCCATCTCTCCTCTCGCAGGTCTGCTGGAAGCGATTTCTTGAGAAATAAGCAGTACCTATGTGTCGTCTTTCCTATTTAATTGTAATTATTCTTCTTTCTGTGTGTACATAAATTGTCAAATAAATAAATAAGTAGTTTATTTATATATGTGATGTTATCGATTATTGACAATACCGATAGTTTACCTATAACTGTAGATACAGTTCAGTTGTGGATTTGTGGACATTGTGGACATACAATATCATGATCACATCGTATATGTCAAAATTAATTAATTTGCCCATCTCCAATCATCATCCAATATATTAAAAGTTCCTTGATATCCTAAACAAGATTAATCATAACAGTTGCAAAGCAAACCTTTGCCCAGTGGGCCAACTTGTAACACTGATGGGGCAATCATATGAATGATTAAGTTTGTTTACCTGTCCGCCAACGCGATTCATACACGCATGTATGTTGTTGTATGTAATCGTGTGTATAACAGTGTATGAACTAACGTGGGTGTTCACATTTAATCAAAGGAACAAGATGCTTCTCGATCATTAAACTTTAATAGAAAACGTTTAGCAATACTTAAAGTGGCATTGATGGATTGCGATTTTTGTAATTTAAGTAAAATGCATTTTTTATTTGCTGATTGCATTGCATTGCTGATTGCATTAATCTTTGCATTTGTGAAACGCAGTCTGGGCAGAAAAAGAAGAAACATTATATATAGCGCCGATTCCAAATAAAATGGGATAAGGGCAGGAGAATAATGATAAATCTGGGCAGTTAGTCCCTATAAGAATCTTACTGGCTGGCTAGTAATTTTCATGTTAGACACGACAGAAGAAGAATATAAAAATAAAAAATGACCTTGTGGTGATCGATATAAAATATGGCCACCTCTTCACCTATAGGTAGACCTAATACGTGACAGGATTACATCAATAGAGGATGCACTGCAGTGTCTTGTTGTGTGTAAAAAACATACGTACTACGATTCAATCCGTCGGTCAAGCGTGGTGTGAATATGACGGTAGATATATAATTGTAGTGGGCAATGTATCTAAGGCATTTTTTTTTGCTTAAATCCATGTTTGATATCCTTCGCCCTGGGTAAGGCGAAGGGTTATGCCGGTCTCTTACCGGCTAAAACAGTACGGTGTTCCTCGGACGACCCAAGGCTCGGGGCGCAGGATTCACTCGCGTATGCGTCGAGCCCACAGAACATAGGTCGAGCCCCCAGCAGGGTTAACAATGTCAGCTAGGCTAACATGCGCAACGTGACAGAAGTTTGTCGTCATGACAAGACGAGATAATGCTTATATAAACCTGTTTCCGCACGAGATAATGCGATGACAAAATTATGTCGCTGCGCGCATGTTAGTCCGGCAGGCCTATGTTCAGTAGTACCTAGACTTTTACCTGCTGATATAATGGCCAAGCATATTGAAGACAAAAAAATTACGTATACCATGTCGCTATACATTTACTGTATGCGTAATAATAGACCTTTGAAATCTTCGTAAAGAGAGCCGAGCGCCAAAGATCACAATCTTTGCACAATTCCCCTTGCTTCTTTTATATTCATAGTTAATGTGATAAAATATGTTTCTTTTATGGAATATGAATGTATACAAATGGTGTTTATAAAAACATTAGGTTCACTATCAATTGTCACTTTTACACATTTGCAATTTGTTTTTATTATTTTAATCCAACATTAGAAAGCACTAGGTAATCAAGCGTCTTAAACAAACTTCCAAAGCTCGATCTCCTATCTAGTACTTTATAATCCAATCCTTATTTGACCTTTAACAACTCCAAGCCGTTATCTACTGAAGTAACGAAGATAAATCTTTGGTTTTAAACTTTGTACCGCGCGAATATAAATTACGAATCCCTACGTCCTTCCTAGGTGCGTTAAAATATACGGGGACTTAGCTATGCCTGAGATAAGAAAATAATGTCTCCTTACAAAGGCGTACGCAACATCTTTCTTATATACTGTATCCGAACTCATTATCTTTTAACACGCCGCAAAACTTATGCTCCTCGAACGTTGTTCCCTATCGCGCCTTTTAAACACCATTCTCCCTCTCTCTTGCTGCGTCCCGGTCTCATCAGATAGGAACTCGGCCCAAGCTTACACACTTATTTTATTTACCGAGCTAAGACGATTATTTACGATATAAAACGTGTAATAGCTTGCAGTATCTTGTTTTTCTATACGAGATCCGGCTTCCACAACATGCATCATTTGAAGCAGAGATTCGACGATCTCGAACGTGTATATACCGTTTCTTTTTTCTTTGAGAATATATTCGCAACACGGCGCAGATTAGCATAGGAAAGTAATTTAAACAAATTGCCTAAACGATTTTTGTGAGAAACGCGACGCCATTTGTTTAGATAAAGTAGGTAGGCCTATATTTTTACGAGATATACGAGTAGGTTTGTTTGACCAACTTTTCACTTCGTATGCGGCCCGTGTTAGTATGTTTACAGGAAATTTTTAGATCGCGAAAGTTTTGTCATCCAAGCGTTGTCACAAATTCCTCTGTTGAGATTACATAACTCGTAAACTTTGTCGAAATAATGCCGCAATAAATCTAGTAATGTGTACGGTATTCTCGTCAAACTTTTTTGTTTATTTTTCTTTCCTAAAACCAACGACTGCGAACGCTTTCATAATTCTTCGAAATTACTTTATATACTTTTGGCGATAACGCAGAAAAAGACCGTCACATTAAAGGCCTCGGTTAACTGTTGGCCGATAACATTTTGTTGAAAAATACATAAAAATGTACATAAAGATAAGTCCTTGTGCGCTTTCCTAAAATTTTCCCAGTAAATTTTACTCGCATTCACACAAAAACCGTTTTCGGATAATGTCCTCCCATTAGAGGTTCGGAAAATGATTTTTTGTTAGCATTTTTTGCTCAAAATTGCTTTTAACTTTACAACAAATCATATTTTAATATAAGTCGAGCCATAGAGAAAATATTCGGTCAATAAAACGGCGTAAATGATGTTGGAAATTACTTGAACGTGTTTACTTTACGTCCACCCTACGTCATGAAGATTGTTACCTATTTTAAATGGCCATAAAATTATGTAGTAGCGACACAGCTGTTATTAATTAGGAAATTAATATTTACAGCGGAGCCTTTAAACGTGCGCAGGGGCAAACAAACTTTGGTTACTACCAATAATATTAGCCGTAAACGGTCGAATGTGGCGCCTGACCAGACTAGCGCGGATCGTAAAAATCCCTTCTTTTTTGTTATATTGTTTGACGGGTGGCCAACATAAAATAAAGACTATTTATAACCTGGCAAAGAAAGTGTTTCGTATAACATTGGAGGTAATAAATATTAATATCGGGCGTCCAAACTTTCGTTTATAACCGCCGATCGTTTGGAAGAATAAAATACGACAGAAAGAGTTCGTATCCCTTGGAAACTAATTTACCCTGAAGATGAGAATGAAAACTGAACGCTTTTGTTATTTTAACAACCATTATAATATCTATATAAGTTTTGTGAGTTTGTTGTTGATTATTTTCGGTCTATTTACAAAACAAAATGATAAATATAAACGGCAAAAGATTTCTGGACATATAACTTTATTATGGATATAACTATAATAATATACATATATGCTCCATAAAGTATCTATTGTTTTCTGGTTCATCCAGTTCTATCGAAAACATTTAATTTGTGTATTTGCAAGCCTAACTCTGAAATTCTCTTCATGTCTATATTTTTAACACAAAATGTAGTCAAAAAATAACTACTATCTAGATATAAAAATCATATAAAAAGGAAACGTCATAACTTAGTATATTATATTCTATTCAGTAGTTACTTAAATGGATGAAATGCGAATCTAACTTTTACTGTCTTATTCCAAAGGATGGTTTAAAGTAAATCTTCTAAAACCTAGGATTTAAGATAGCCCCGTCTCTTTTTGGTATATGATGTGAGAAAGTGACCAATATATTTGAAACCTGGGATTTACTAAACTTGCTTTAAACAATTTTTTCTAATAAGTCAACAAAAAATATTATATTCTATAGGTATAAGTCCAAATTTTAAGTGGCCACAGTATCGTTGCAATCTTCAATTCAGCCAGAACACATCCTCCGATTGAATTCTAAACTCGTACCATTAAAGCAACGAACAGTAGAAAAAAATACATTGACTTGAATTGTTTTGAATGGCCTTCAGTTCTTAAGGGTTTCCTGTATGCAAATTCTTTACACTTTCGACTTCAAAGATTTTTTTATCATCGACAAAACCATAAATAAAGGGTCGTTTTATAAAGATGCAGTAAAAGTTGTAAAAATGAAAGTTGTTTATTCTTTATTGTTTTGAAAATACATAATAAATATGTCTTTTTATTGTGAAAAGAATTTAAGAAGTCACGTTACTTACTGTGAGCTTATTAGCTACTTATTATGATTGCAAATGGCTCCACATACGGCGCTTACAATGGGAACTTGCATCTATATTATAATAAGAAATTATGTTAAACAATTATTAATAAAGTTGAGAAAAGAGATGTAATTAAAAAAAAAAATACCCATTCCTATTTTTACAAATTATCTTTCAGATCGTTATTTCGAATACCATCATCGAGCTTATGACGTCATTCCTTCGTATTTCTTTGGTAACCATATTCACACGCTATGATCGAGCGATGCAATGACGTCATGTCACGTGACTATCGTTTTAGCGCGAACATTTGAAACTAACATTTTTATTTGTGATATTTTATTTACTCAAACATATTTTTTTTTTTTTCCATGCTTATTTATTAACTTCAATATTTACAATAAAGTAAAAATAAAAACACATGCAAATTCCCTATTGGTAACCGACTATTTGAGATACAAAGAGTATAGCATTTGCGATCTATATTACACTACGAATATGCAAAGAAATAATATGAATGCTTAGCCTCAACTACCTCACTATCATCGGACATGTGGTATTCAATGGTCCCTTTATAAAGTAATTAAGATGAATCCGGAGGTCGAGCATTTATTACCTCAAATGCGAAAATAATAAACTATTTTAAATGATGATTAAATGACTTATGACTTATGTGAATTGGTAAGGAAAATTATTCATTTTTTGGCCAATAATTATTTGATAAAAGTGATTGTATATTGGTAATGTAATTAAAAGGATACGATACTTATAAAGTATGCGTGGGACATTCAACGTTCAGTTACATTTCACTATGATTTCATTAGACAACTAATTGCACTCTTTCATATTATAGATAGTCTAGGGCTTGAATTGATCTCTAAATTGGACAAATTGCTATTGAGATTGTTCGGCTACAATTGTTATTATAGTTCTGAATACTGACTGTAAAAATGATAACGCTGATTCACCGTGAACTTCACAGATATTTAAATTGGTGAAAGGAAAGGAATGCAAGTAAAAAAATATTGTAGGTACTTGACTTTCTGCTATAAGGTTAGCAAGTTTTGTGGTCAAGAGATGTTTGATCCGGGATCGTTCCCAGCATGTAAGATTTGCGTATTAAATGCAGTCACTTATTATAATTATGTATAGGACCAATCCTTGTGTAGTAATCATTATCAGAGGGAACAAATTCCATTGCTGGGTCGGTTGAACGTATCCTTGTAATAAATTAATAATATGATCTCACCTTATGCAACGTTAACTTGGTAATAAATACTTCGTTAGCATCCAATGCTTGAGAACCTAGTGCTTCAATAAATCCGTGAACGTTAGCCAGCAACAAACCCCAGTAAACGTAAGACTGATTGAGCTGTTAAAGTAAATCAAATTTAATTAAAAATAGCATGTCATTCATGTGACCTAAGAATACTGAGATTGGACGCAGACTTTAAACGATAAGTGGTTTGCTCCCAAAACAAAGTCACGTTCTATTTCATTTTAATATATTTTTTAAATACGTTGCCCACGATTTCTCCTGTATCGTGGGTAAAGTTTACAGACACACATGTCCCATGCTCACACACCCAGACCTGAAACAACGATCTGTAGGCCATACAAATATTTGTTCCGTACGGGGATCGAACCCGCGGCACGTTAAAAGAGTATCCATGGAATTTCTTGCTGGTGTCTTGGACATAGGACCAACCCACTTGGAACCGTGGACCTAGAATCACCACATTTTGAAAGTGCCTGCAAAAGCCCAGTTGAAGTAAAAAACGATTGAAATCGTCATACCGTCAAAACATGGTAATAAGCTGTTACTCTGTGGGACTTAAGTTATTAGAAGTACTTGACGGTCCATAAGTAGTTGTAGTAGGTGTCAATTACTCGTGAACTACTTTTTATGGCTACTTGAATATCATATTAACAAGTGGTGGCTTAAATGACGGGTACACTTCTAAAGAGTTGTTCTGAAGTGGCTCATCTAAATCAATCCTCATTTGCTATTAAGATTCTCTCAAATCAGATGTATGCTTCAGTAGAAGTACTGGGCCCATGTCTATACAAGGTCCGACCTTTCTAGTCACGATCCCTTTAAGGGGTTATAGTACCTACTCATCATTACGAACAACTTTTACTATAGAAACAAATTTCAAATCGCGAAAATAGACAGCTATTCCTTACAAATAATTCAATATTATCTACCTACTTGATTATTATGTAGAGAAAAGGATTTTTTTTTCGCGATTTTAAATTTGTTTCTATAATAAAAGTTGTTCATAATGATGAGTAAAATAACCCCTTAAAGGGATTGGGACTAGAAAGGTAGGACCTTTTTATATAAATCTACCGATTCGAGTGTTGTACGATCTCTGGGTTGAGGAAGCGTAAAAAATTTGAAAAAAGTATTTACTTAAATTCAGTAAATAAACTAATTAAATTAATAATTATGTACGGTCATTGCTGATATAAATACTGTTACATTACTAAGTCAAAGTCAAAATCGATGCCTCATGGCTTGTTCGAAGTTATTCCCAGTCAACGTTGCAGGTTTATTACAGCCAATAGCTAATTAAGGAACCATTTCCTCAACACCAACAGATCAGGCGCCCATTCTTACCGACAGATCACCTTTTTACGACCAAAAGGTTACATTTCACGGCGTATGTAATGCCCCCATAAAATGTTTGTTATTATTGTTAATCACATTAGGCAGAGCTGGTAGCTACACGTCTCGTAATAATGTCGGAAAACCAGACTTAATTAACTTTGTAATGCGACACGCTTGTTAAAAATGAGAGTCAATTTGCATTGAGGTTCTAAAGTCCTTAATTATCAGTTTGTGAAATAAACCAATTTGGAAATGGACTGAGGGATTTGAAGCTCGTATGATGAAATGATGAAAGGTTTTTCCAATTTAGAGTTACTGTTGGATGAGGCTTTTTGGCATTTTGTAGCAGATTTGATACTGTATAAAAGGTCGTTTGATTTAGTAACAGCGTTGTCTGTTTTTCGTGGAATTTTTGTATATTGAGACGTACCTACTGAATAAATATTATACTTAACCTTTCAAGTTCGTAGAAGACATTTTTGGATATTTCGTTGATAAACAAAACATCGATGATGTTGTGTATATATTTTGTTTGATTTTCATTTGGCATTTTTAAAGTGAATAAGTACGTCATTTTCCTTGTTTGACATGAAACAGAGAACATGCGTACGTATAATAATTTAAGTAAACACTAATGTACGCTTACTTTAAATAATTAAGTATATACGAACAACCATGCACAAAAGGGTAGATTAAACTTTAGAGTAACATAATTACACTAAATGTTCGCGCGTCTCCAACATTTTGGTCTCGAGCTTTGCTCACTGTGTGGTAGAGAAAACAATTCTCAATTTTCCCCGCCTTCCCCTTTAAGCAAATCCGCACGAATTCCTAATCCTTATACGGTTGGAGTCCCGGAGGATAAAAGCGCTGATGCAAAGTTACTGGATACGATCTTCCGGATCTTACTGTAAACCTGCTTTACTGTGAGCCTCTAAAAATATACAAAACTTTTCTTTGTATAAAAATACAAGGTACCCATAGACTTAGGATATTTTCGCTTCGTACATCGGACGTCTATGGAGTATGGACCTTTCTAGTCCTGATCCCTTTAAGGGGTAATTCTACTCATTATTATGAACAACTTTTATGTCTTGTATGATGATAGTTTCTTCAAGTTATATCATGAAGTTCTAACAATCTTGTACCGGGGAAGTCTAACATCAAAATTATTATAATGGGAATTTAATTGTTGTTCCGTCTTCCAACGTTCGTGTTAATCTAAACATCTCAATCACTGCATACAAGCCATATAACAAGACGTTACAAAAACTCACCTACTTATTACGCAAAATTATACACTGGCAACATAAACACGTGCGAGGCAATCATTCCAAATATAAAAACATTTCACGCTATGTGCGCTGTAGTTCGTTCACCTCAACCATTCTTTCCTAGACATATCTAGAAGTGAACTAAATCTTTGTATCCCAGAACCATTCCCTCTGCTTTAATGTCAGTCGGGACTACGTTTAGGAGCCACTACGTTGGAACTAGCAGACCTCCTCTTAATTACCATGCCTTACTGAAGAAATAAAAAAGTTAAAGCCGTCGCTAGCTCTTTTTGTGGGTCTCTTAAAACAAAACTTTGGTGATTTTATTTTTTATTGGATGCTACACTCAATGAATTAAAGAGCCATCCCTTTGAATTTCTTAGGTGAATTCTTCGCTTTGTCTAGTTATTGTAATTTATGATGATATGTGGATACTTAGACACTGTTTAACGAAAAACTCGTTTCATAGTTGAAGTGGAAACGCATAACATAAAAAGAATATAAAGTATTTTTTTTATTAAAATAAAGAAAAAATAGAGCACCTATTAGGTTTACGAAGAAATCATTATTGTGCCTAGACATTACGAGTTGTACTTAAGTAAGAAGCAAAAAAAGCCTGAATTTCGAATTTGGATTTGAAAGCAATAATAATCTTTAGTTTTATTGAAGCTAATATGTAATAGGATCACGTCTAAATAAAAAGAGCCATAAAATATTCTTGAGACGACTAAGCGCCTCTATCCAGCGAAGCGTGATCGGCCAACTCGTAAATGACAAGTGCTGATCGCTCCAATTCAGTTTCAGAATGAGTTCTGACGATATTAGTGAATTTTAGATGTTTCTATGCTCTAATGATATTTGAAACAGTAAATTCTGCTTGTGCAGAAAATAATTATTAATAGTGGATTTTCTTTCTTTTTTAAAAAAAAACGTTGCCCCTCACTAGGATTTCTCCTGTATCGAGGGTACAGTTTACAAACATACAGGTCACATGCACACACCCAGACCCGGAACAACGATCTATAGATCATAAATAATGATACATATTTAAATTTTGTTATTAGTCTGTAAGCTTTCTTCAAAATAACATAAATAAATAAAAATAATTTCTCCGTGCGGGAATCGAACCCGTGGCACGTAGCGTAGAAAGCTAATCGCTTAGCCACTGCGCCAACGGTGTCGTCAACTGTATCTCATTTGCTTGTTTCCCTGGACACATTTGTGAATACTCTAGACAGCAAATTACAGCCGCTTGGAACATGGGTGCCAGAATCGACTGTATATAGCCTAGGACTAACGAGCTAGCGTAATAGCGTCGTGATATACTGCGTCCTCGTGGGCCGACTGGTACTGCAGTCTAGCAGCGATCTCTCCATGGCTCTATTGGCAGTAGTCAAAAAACTTGATATATACAGCCGAATCTGCCACCCATCTTCCAAGTTGTAATTTCCTGTCTAGACTATTTGCAAGTATCTATAGAAACAATAAAAATAACTACCTACCTAATACACAGTCCACTAATTATTATTTTTCACGCAAGCATTATTTCCCGATGTGTATTTTTAATATTTTTTCTAGCAGTAGGTACCGTTCTGGATTTGATTCATTCTCATCATTCCTACATGGTGTTACAAAATCGTGGTTAAGGCTGGTGTTATGGAGTTTTTCTGACACTGGGAAATTCACAATTTCAGTCCGAGATTGGGATCTTGGTCGATCATTAGCGATAGGCTTGTCTATTTCATATAAAATCATCATTGGCAAATTGTATCACAGGACTTTCGTAGATCACAGGCAAGATTATACGTCACTACCTTATAAAAACAAGCTTTGACTCGCATCGATGACTGCAGCGATGCAAACGTGATGCTGAATCGATATAGTCGCGCATTTGAATTGATACAGTCGCGCGTTGCAAATGCGACCAACGGCCAAAAGTATCGATGCAGACGCGCGTTTACGAAACGCGCGTCTGCATCGCTCCAAAAAGTCGCCGTGGGGGACCGCCTTACGGTTGGACATCGCAACAAATCAAGTTTGACAGGTTGTTACCCTTGCTTGGGGTACCCCGCATCACACCGTTCCCTGAGTTGGCTGATAAAACTTGTGTTATACGCTATTATAAAGACCCAACCTTTCTAGTCCCGATCCCTTTAATGGGTTATTGTAATCATCATTACAAACAACTTTTACTATGAGATCAACCCTGAAATCGCTAAAAAAGAATTGGCTATTCCATACAAATAATTCAATATTATGTTCGACTGAATGTATGGAACAGCTGGTTTCTTTTCGCAATTTCTCGGCTGGTCCTATAGTATAGTATAGGTAGTAGTGTTCAAACTACTTTGAAGTAAGATTGTTTAAAAAAATGTTTAAGGTCAGTTTTAAATCAATGCATTTCCAGGACTAGACAATTTTTCGTATAAAATATAACTCTTCTTCGAAAACTTAAAGCTTTGAACGCAATTTGTTCGTAACAGATGAGCTGTCATCTAAATCACGCGTAATAGCAGCCTCTAATTTATTCATTGATTTATTTAAAATGTTCCTAAATAATTATTCTTGAGCATCGACACTATTATTTTAACTATTGTTTAAGTTGCCCGTTGAAATATGGCAGCGGCACCGCGTTGATTTATAAGTATCTGTAGGCGTCATATACAAATGTATGAGAATATTCATCGTATACATGATAATTAAATTTGACCTCGGGCGTTAGAAAACACAACTTTTGCTTCATATTTATGACCACGTCGAACTTTACTTGACACATTGGTAGACCAGGTGCTAACATGTTTCCAGCTTTAGCAGTAAATTTTTTTAACGCTGCATAATGATGTTTGAAAGATTATTCAGTTATTATCTGGTTGGACACCTGAGAGAAAGTTTGGTACTTTATGTAAAATACTAGTTTTTGCCCGCGGCGTATTTTGGAAGTGTTGAATGGATTCATAATGGCGTTTTGATAAATTGGTATTTAGGTATTCCGCCGCTTGTTAGTTCCTCCCGACCTTCCTACGCGTATCGTTAAAGAAAAAATATTGGTATTGACTAGTTTAATTATAAAGAGAAGTTATTATACTATTCTTCATATCATATAACCTAAGAAGTGGCCTATAATATTGATCACCTTATCAGTGGTCAAGAATGGGTTAAAAGGTTCAATGCAGACTTTACAGTAGGTACCTACCTACTACAATTAAGAAGATGTGCCTAATCGGCAATCTTCGTCTGTCTTCGGAAATACGAATAATAATACATCTACAGGAAAGAATGATAAGAGAACATCTCGTGACTGACTGAAGAGGTGTGGACGGTTCGACATAGGTTGCATATTCGTACTAATTCGGAAACACGAACATAGCCGAAGCCCATAATTTTAATCGTAGAACTGTGTTATTCTCCGCCACAGGCGATCAGTTGTGATTAGAGGAGTTAAATAGCTAGCTATCTTGTCTATCCTATAAGAAAAGTCTACACTAACAACACAACACAAGGTACCTACGCGTATTTCACCGATATCAAGAAAGGATTCTCGTTTCCATTTTATCGCCGGTGACAATCTCAGGTATTAGAGGAACTTATTTGTTTTTTCTGTATCAAACCGTATCTTATTTCTATGTCGGCTTATTCGACCTCGGCTTATTAGAGGAGGCAGATCTCCCATCGATAGCAGCGAACGTAGTAAGCCGCATACTGTACCTATTTGAATATTGCTAAATTTGATAATAATATTTCAATTTCAATTGATTTCCATAAATATTTTCAATATAAAATACCTTCCATTGGTCCCAATCTAGGCTAGGCCTGTGTCTTGGGCACCTTTGGAGGTAGTTGACGATACTTATTATACATTTATATTAAATACAAAAATTGTGTTAGCGAATAAGGCTTAGGACTATGTTAGTAGCACTTCACTTTGCATTATATGTCTTTGTGCTGTATAATAAATATAATATATTTTGTGAGTAGCCGTTCTGCTGCTAAAACAGATATTCTTTTTACACTTGTTCAGTTAATTACGAGATCAAAACCCTTTTGGTAGATAGAAAAGATGTCGTGATTTATGATTACCCTACTTACAGAGGTACAGGTCCATTAACGCTGAAAATTGAGCGTGCATTATGTTTTTAACCTCCGACAAAAAAGAGGGGTGTTATAAGTTTATAGTGTGTATCTGTGTATCTTGTCTGTGACATCGTAGCTCCAAAACGGATGGACCGATTTCAATGCAGATTTTTTAATCGAAAGCTAGTTTAATATGGTATCTTCTTAGTTATGTTTCATGAAAATCTGTTCAGTCGTCCAAAAGTTACAGCTCTTTTTCTAGTTGGAGTCAGGCGATTTGAACGGTTAGGTTATTTCAGTTGAAATCTTCAATTTAAACGAAAGAAAGTTAAATCAATGATGATCAAACTTTAAGTAAACATAATTATTAAGGTTTGATTTTTACTGATGCGAAGCTTGTTACAATGCAAACAAATTTAGAAAAAAGTCAATTTAGTATCCAATCGTTTCAACAATATTCAACAGATCAGAAAATTCTAGATTTAATATAGAATCGGCGCCTAAAAGGTTTACCTTGTACTAAAATCTATCTAGATATTAAAAAAAAAACTATCTTTGCCTAGGAGTTTTCAATCTTTTTATTTTCAGCAGCAGATTCGAAAGTGAGGGTAAAATTGATTGGTAGTAATCTAAATTGTGTCTAGAATATACGCTGAATGTGAAACGTGCTTTAACTAATTCTCTTAAAAGTTACCTGTCGGGATTTCATCATATTTTTTAACCCCTGACAATAAAGAGGGGCAATTATTTTTTTAATTGATTGCTAGTTTTGTCTGATATCATCTTAGCTTATGTTTCATGAAAATCTGTTCAGCCGTTCAAAAGTTACCTACAGCTCTTTTTCTAGTTGGAGTCGGGGGTTTTTGACGGTTAGCTTATTAGGTACTATCCTTTAATTAACTTTTACATTAATAATATTTCTATGAAAAATTAAGCACAAAGGTTAGCGAGAACCGTCTCTATTTTTAGCAGACTGAGTACAATTTAAGTCGCCTCATAGATCTCTTAAAGCCAATTGCAGCTATAACGGCTTTTATAGGGTTGAAATATTGCAATGGTGCATTAGGAAGAAAAAGTAAAAGTCAGAACTGGCAATTTTGTTGGAAAGGAAATTTTTTAGCGCTCCGAATATTTTTATTCCCTCTTCGTTTACAGAGACTTAAAACTTCCTCAGTTTCTAAACGTAAATCATGGTAACAATGCACCTATTAAATTTAGCTAATAGTTTTTAAAATTGATCAGGTTAAACTTATAGATAGGCGCTTACGTTCTATTGCAATGTAGTGATACTTAATGCGTTTTGTTATGTTTGTAACTTTAATTAACATCGTAACAAACCGGTGAGAAAACGATAATGAACCGCACTATATCAACGTAAATTTTAAATTTAAAGTTTATTTATTATTATTAGACCGTTATATTAAAACTAATTTAGAATATCTCGAATTAGTTGGACCACACACACGTTTACGCGTTAAGTTTGTCACATAAATTATAACGAAATGTTTTGACATTTTACTGATGATTCCCCAACTGTTATTGGTGTTAAATGACACATAAATACGTTTGCATAGTCCATATACGTGAGGTAACTCAAAGAGTTTAATATTTCATTGATGTGTTCCCGGATACAAAGCTATTAGTATGCCGCAGTAAATTTTACAAATTAGTAGCCTATGACAAACTAAAATTAATGAATGTTCGTGTCATTTTTTAGGCTGTCTCTTTACTCTAATGATGAAGCAGATGTCAGCGATGACTGAATATATGACGCGTGTTTTGTTTCTATACTTTGGGAATGTTCAGGTCATTGGACTGGACACCCTTTGGGAATAATCAAATCGTTTTCATTTTAACTAATTATATTTCATAGTATATACAGTATTTTCATTCGTACCCGAATTTTTTCGTCACTTCTCGAAAATATATCATGGCCAAAATGTTCGAGGATTTCCAGATAAATTAATTAATTAAAAATGTATTAGTATAGATATCTATTAGTTAATTCACTACATAATATGGCAAAAATACCAGTTGCTATGTTACTGTTAAAAAATTATCGACTAAAACTCTTATTTTATTATCCAATTAAAACTAAAAACTGGCTAAAAAAAGCACAACTCTGCAACAGTTGTTTCGAAAAAATTGAATCTATGTCGCTGTATTTTCAAATCAAATAGCAATGTTACAAAACTTTTGTGATCAAAACAAGTTGGCGATGCAAATAACTGGCGCAGAAACGCTATGGAACCCATTAAACAGTATCCGTACCGATACACTTGGGGGCTGCGAACTTTGATTAAATTTTCATAACACGAAGCTTAAGCAGTACAGACTCATTGTAAATTATAGCGTCATCCTCAATATTTAATGAACGGGACCCATGTTTACATGTGTTACGTACCGATCCTGCTTTGTAAATGTAAATAGGTACGTTATGCAACTGAATATTTTATGTTAAGTCTAACGAGTGTTGTGATTTGGTCGAATAAGGATGAATATTTAATCAAATATAGCACATTGTTGTATCTCAAAAATAGTTTATCTATTAAAGCTATAAGATCAACAGACACAAAACTAGTATCAGTTGATAATATTACTGTCAATAGGTATCATGAAACATGCGGCACGAAAAGTTATGACGGGGAACGACGTTAAGCCCATACATAAACCTAACCTAACTGAAATGTTATGATTAGTTCAACGTAGCTAAAGTACCTACGAGTTTTGCGCGACTTAACAAAATGTCTCGCGTTCCCCCAGGACCAGGACCGGCTATAACTCATCCAACTATCGCCGTCAAGCCGCCGAGAAAGCTATATATCAAGTTTGATAGTCAATTATTGGCACTCGGTTCTGGTAACCGCCGTCTCTGGGTTATCTAAACCATACCCTCGCTGGGATAGGCCTTCAGTAATATGCTATTCATAAGCTGACTACTACGCAAATAAAGGTCGGAACATACACTTGGGGCGTTTTGATTCATAGTCTAATTTGATAATACCCGTGTGGTGTGAATTTAATACGGCCTCAGTTCATTTGCTACTCCACTCAATTAATATTTGGATGTAGAATTGTATTTTCTTTAATATTTCGTGTGAAATGTTGCCTAATATATCGTTTTGTTTTATTAGGGTTTGTAATTTATATTGACATTGCAATTCAGTAAAGATATTCTCTAGAGAATGAATGGAGATAGTGAACAATTTGTTTGAGTTAGTTGAAAGTTTAAGTTACGGAGCAGTAAAACAATAATATTAAACAATAAACTTTGAGAGTTAATAACCAGTGCTTATTTCAGAAGTAGCACGATATTTTGCGAACATTTTTATTTTATTGGCGTTGATAAAGCGTGCCCGCTGGGTTTACTATCGGAAGGATAGTAAAGTATCATTCAAATTTAATGTTGGGAAACTCGAAATGAACTCACCATAATGACGGTCTCTGTAGAGCTATTTACTGCGCTCAGGACACTCTATTCAAATTCTTTACCAAGTTCCAGATTGAATTAACGACACTAAAAAGTGCACGAGATCACGGCATTCTCAGTGAAATTAACAGTACCAGAGATCTATTGTATTACAAAACGCGCCCTGAAAATTCTTTGAAACGATACAAATTTAGAACACGACACCCGAACGTTTACAATCTGAGGCGAAGTTTTAACATTTTGACAACAAATTCTACTCGAGAGTATGTTGTAAGCCGGTTGTAAATGCACAAATAGATGTTCCAAAATAGATTTGTTAACGAATAAATAGGAATGCTTCGAACTACCAAATATTTTTTCGAGGGCAACGGTGCATGTAATTAAGGGATGGCCATATTATCTGATGCTTTTTATCCTCGATTGTCCTCCTTCTGCGGTCTGTGGTTGACATACCATCAACAACCAATAATAGATCTTATTACGTTCTCATTAAGATTTACGTTTGAGATGGAATGTTGTCTGTTATAAATGTATTGAGTTACGCAAACCCACCGTCCGACGAAAGCTGATCTTTGACGGTGACATCTCTAGTGCGTAAAGGATTATCGAATGACAACGTACATTTTTTTCCATACTTGTGTATTTAGACGATATTCAAAGGGACCCGTTGCTTTTACTAGGATGCTATTAAATTGCGCATGCGTCTTTTGTTAAACCATATGGCATTTTCCAGCAGATGGCTCCTTTGTCAAGCCTCCATGTTTAAGTAAGCTAATATCTTTACGTACTTAGAAATATGTTTGAAATGACATTGGTCGTACTTCAAAGGAATGTGCTCTTATTGAATTACTGGTGGGATCTTCTTTGTGACTAATGTTTGATTTTTTTTTTTGCTTGCATATTAAACGATGCTGATTATAATATCTGCTACCATCTATAATTTTATTCAGTCATTGGTTATAACATGATATTGTTGATAAAATTAAGATTACCGTGTGTAAAATGAATAACAATGAGAGACAGACTGAGACTGATATAGATGAAGATTATTTTGAGAAAGATAGGTATTTAAAAACCACAAAATAATAAAGTTATTTAAAATAAAATGATTTTTTAATTTAACAACGGTATCTACCGAGGCACATAGGTGTTAATATCAGACATTTAACATAAGTTTAATGGGCTGATTAAAATCTCATTACAAAAATCTGTACTCCAGTGCCAGAAATTGGACCTAACTCATGCCAGTTTGAAAATCCCGGTATTCAATTAAAACAACGTTGAAGCTAGAACACTTTAACCTACATAACGACATCTAAAATTACATTTCCAACAAAATCTAACACGAATTTATATAACGGACTGTTTACATAGTCACCATTAACGTGGTAGCAGACCCATCCCTTAATACATATAATGTTCGGTCGTATTTATGTCTAATAGTACCACAAACAGATTAAACCTTCGTCCCTCTTAACTTCAGTAAATACTGCTGTGGTTCCGTAATTTCCATTTCAACATACAAACGCATGGAACTTGAATTTTCAACGCAGATAGTACTGAGTATCCCCTTTTAACGATAAAGTAAGTTAATTACGAAACTAATTCCATTACGGTGGCTATGTCCGGTGCTGGACCCAAAATATTGAATTAAATTATTATCATACACACGTTTATTGTTTAGTTTAAAGTTTTGGACGTGTATTGATGCCCTCGTCCGCTTGGTTAGGACACTCCCGAAATATTTATAGAGAGAGAACCTGATAACACATTTAATTTGCATACGAATTTATATTTTGCTTTGAAAATTTTGCTTGTTATAGTTGTTCGCGTTGATTTGATTATGTTCTATAATCATTGAGCATTGTTACCTACCTAGATATGGTTAGTTCAATTTGCTTTGTGCTGATGTCTGGAATACTTAAATAACTGATTTGAATACGGAACGGTGCAACTGTAGGAATTTAAAAAGATCAACCTGTATTTTTTGTCTAAAATAATATATTATCGAATATAATATAACAAAATACATATAAATTAGCTATTATGCTAAATTAGATCTAAATGTGGTTTCAAATTTAATTAACTGGACACTAGATTCTAAATGGCCTCCTGAGATGATTAAAGCGTGAGAAAATTAATTAAATATCAATAATTGTGACCCTCCACAAAAGGTTAGTCCACATAAACTTGTCATAAAGACTTCTACATATCATAAATATCCTCGGCACATTGGCCACAGTAGCAAACAAGTTTGCCCATTACTTCTACACTGACTAGCGACACCAGATTTCGTTGACGCAAGGAGACAGATATTGCGTCAAAAAGGGTGTTTTAGTTGCACCTCCAACTATTAAAGTATCCTAAAATAAGTGTCGAAAAGTAAGTAAAATTTCGGAAAGTAATAGTTTTGGGTCAGTTTACTTTCATCTGTTGTTTTTACTTAGTTGAACCCGTGATTTATTTCAGTGAGAAATCAAAACATATGTGCCAAAGACAGAAAAAGAAAAAAGAAGCGAAAATAATATGCCTTGAGAATATTGTTTGTATAAAAACAAAACACCATTTGTCTAGACGAGATATTTGAACACTCAAAACATAATCCTAAGAAATCTAAAACGTCTGGCATCCCCAAACTGACTTATCTTCGTCCTTTGATAAGGGTGCGAACGACAAAAATAACTGATGTTGATTTCGTTTTGATTCGTCCGCAAACAGATAATAGGAGTTTCATGAGTTGACGACTAGATGCCGTTACTGGTAGCGAGGGAAATATTAGTTGGCGTCGTGGGGTGGAAAATATGAGAATTTATCGCTGCGTGTATGTTCTTAATGGGAAGAGAATGTTCTGCCAAGTCAAAGGGCGAATTGCTGTTCATAATGTATGAAGCTGGCGATGGATATTATAAAAATTGTGTGTCCGTATTGACAGAGACTTGAAATTATAATAAGCATCAATTTTTGAAGGAAAGACTCTTTATAGACTGACAAAGCTTAAAAGGACGTGAAATTCTTAAGAGCCGTATTACATTTCGACCGTGATTTTTGCGTTAAATGGCAAACTTTAGCGTTCATTCTGAACAACTGAAAGATTTCGATAACTTTGACTTATTGAGTGATGGAGAATAGTTATTAATATAGTTTATAGCAGCCTCGGTATTCACAATTTTTTCTTATCTATTTATATAAAGCCAAAATTCCGAAGCAAGATTTTTATAAATTTCGTGACGGCACTTTTTCGTGCTGTTGGATTGAACTTTTGTAATAAGCAAATGAAATGAAAAATATATAATAATATCTCTTAAATAGTCGTTTAGTTCATAGCGGCCACAGAATTTTGAAATATGTATGGAATAACTATAAAAAAATCCTATTCAAAACCATAAAACCCCTAAAACCGTTCAGAATTAATTGTAAATTTCTCCTTACTACATTAATATTATTACGTAAAATTTATACCAGAATTAACGTTAGTTCATAAGAAATTAAAACTTAATACGTTTTTTTTAAATAAACAAATTAAAAAACTTAAAATAAATGTAATTACAACTGCCAAATTGCTACATAATGCGTCACCGTGCTTCCATACATCTAATTTGTCAAAACGCAATTTTGTGATAGGGCTCTTTTTTGAGTCGAAACCAAAGGCCTGTAGTTCCACTTAAAGGTGACGATGGAGTGGCAACCTATAACTTCCTTGTTTAATTTATAAATTATGAACGGCACTACTACTACTACTATATTTATTCCAAACGGGCCACTGGGAGTTTCGAAACTAGTTGAAATCTTACTTAACCCTTCAGTGTTATAAACTATAATTAAGTACTATGTTGTACTTATATGTTTGTCTTACAAAGTTCAAGTATTAGTGTTAACAGTTCAATTACAGCATAGTTATATATTTATATACTTACTGATTTTGTGGTAAAGCGAAATTATAGAGTTGACGGTGGTAAAGCTAAATCAGATAAACGGTCTTCTATTATCCCCTTATGCAAACGATTTATCATTGTTAGTACATTATTGCTATACTTAGGCTCGACAGCGAGTCGGTACCGCATGATGTCTGCCTATGTTGTTAGGGATTATAGGATAATGATACATACGTCTGCAGTATGTCTCGTCACTGAATGATTATGTTCAGTTAGAATACTTAAAAAACATTCAAAATGTCTAAAGATAAATAAGAATTCTTTATTAGACACGAGTGAGTGTTGCTTTGTTTTGTTTGAAATAAACAAATGCACACCGCAAAATGTATTGCAAGTGATAAGTGATTCGTTATTGTTTCTCAAATAAACATCACGTCATGTTAGTCTGCGGTTACTTACTAACACAATAAATACAATTAATGTCTAACATTATTTACTAAGTGACTTTATTGCATACATATTTTTCTTTCTTTCTACAATACTTATTAGGTCTAATAAATTCAACATGCCAAACTTTCTTATTCCCTTTTTGCTCAACTTGAGAGTCAAATTGAATTAGTTAAGGTAGGAAGTTCTAAAATAATTTCTATCTACTTTCAAGACAAGTTCTTTCGGCGTTTTTTCTTTAAGCCGATTTTTTGCCTTGCAAACAAGACATTTCTTTATTGAATAACTTTGAGGGGTTAACGGTGTAATTGATGTAAAATGTCTTTATTTTTTTCCAGATGGAGTAAGAAGGGCTCCAACAGGTACGTAAGCTTTAATTTATTCAATTTTAAAAGAATCATTGAAAATATTCTATATACAGGTAGGTACACTTATCAGGTTTAATATTTTTTACTTGAATTATTTTTGATAATTATCAGTATACTTTACCAATATACCTACATCCATATTTTGCCTTTCATCTGCTACATTTCCAACGAATTCAGACTTTGAAGAATTTAATTCATCAAGTCTGGACCGGTCGCCGGCTCCCGGAAACAATAGATTTTCCATTGTGTCACGTTTCGAAACTTGACGGGTCTCACAGTGTGTACCTACTACATCAAATGCACTGTGTTAAATTTACTAGTTGAGTAAGTACTCGTACCTATTCACGAATGTACTGAACTTCAACTACGAAGTACAGAATTGAGCGTAGAACTCGTGGTACCATTTACCCGCCCTAAACTTTGCTAGAGTGACTTTCAATTTTCAATATGTTTGCATATTGGCTGAGTTAGTGTTGGAACCTAGTTCTATTTTATCATGCCGATGAGTACTTTAAAGTTCGCAAGTGTGCGCAACTGAGTTAGAACTTCGACGGTACTTGCAGGTTCTTGGTATTTTGTTTTTCTATAGTATGTCGTGTGTAATTGAGAACTGAATAAAGCAAATAAAAGTGATACTTTTCGAAAATAAAGAAGGTAACACAATAAATGAAACAAAAGTAAATAAAATTTTAAAAATGTGTATTTCTTGTTTTCGTTTTTTTATAATAATAATTGTTTGGCGTATTTACAGTTTTATATACAAAATCATAATATTTACAGACTCCTTATTGACAATGATTGTTCTAGTAAAACTATAATATTAAATGCATCTGTACATAGCTATAAGTTTTAAACTTTGGCATTATATAATATTTAAGCGATCCGAATAATATTTATAGTCACTGAAATATTTTTAACAAATATCGTTATTTACATCGGATTCTCCGTAATCTATAAATTATTATCGCAGAAATCAGGAAATTATTCCGTAACAACTTAAAATAAAACTAGCGGCCTAATCTATACAAATAAATGCAAGTTGGGTCAGGCGTTGTAAATCTTATGCTATACAATAAATATAATGTGGAACAACCTAAAATTAATTATCACCATTTTATTGGACTAATACGCTTAAGCGTTGCAAGTAATGTCAGTGTCTGTTTACCTGCGTTGGAGCATACGCTACGCCCAGAGCTGCGCTTGCGGCGGCATGCGGTGGGGATGCACGTCGCGCGTGTGCACGCTGGTCGGCAGGGCCAGCCCGTCGCCGAGCAGGGGGGGGAGCTTGCCCGGCGGTGGCGGAGGGGGCGGCGCCGGCGCCCGCCCGGCCCCCACCGGGGACACCGAAGCGTAAATATTCACTGTCGACCGGTGATACTGACACTTCCGCAAGTCCGGCATCGCAAACCTCAACTTTTGCCAAAACTGTCTATCGCCCCACTCTATACACGTGTTCGCCTTCAGACACAACCTGAGCTCTGGATCGATGTCCCTATTCGGTAGCTCGCCTAGCAATATTATTATCAGTCTTCTTCGTCTCTCTTTCAGTACTTCGTGGAGTGCCGTCTTAAATTCAAAACGACACCATTCGTTGTTGATGAAATTTTTTGAGAGGACTATTATCGTCCTCTTGGATGACTCTACGGCCTCTATTATTGTATCGGCTACGTATGCCGAAGCATTAAAGTCTCGGTAATGTAGACAGAGCCGGAAACTTGGGTCGGTGGATTCTAGGCCAGGCGCTAACATTTGAGCGACGAACGCCTCGTCTTTCACGCTATAACTTATGTAGGCGTCGAAGAGGCGATCTTTGTCGGCTTCATCGTCAAAAGCTGTACTTTTGTAACACATTCTGAATCCACAGTGGTAATAAATCCAGACTCGCAGCTCACGCCGCCAATAAAATACGCCGCATATTAATGCCGAGCTTGTTATGAACACGCACAGAGATATGAGAAGCAGGGGAAGATAATCATTGATAACTTGATTCTCGATTATGGATGAGCTTCCTCCCACATGACTAGTGCATATCGTAGAGTTAAAATCGCCCATTAGTGGTCCCACTGCGTTTGTTACATTGTCGAATACACACGTGATCTTATGGGCATCTTCCACTTTTCCTAGGTTATTTTTGAACCAAGTGCGAAATTTATGCATGTACTGACAATCGCACGACCAAAGGTTCCGCGAGAGACTTATCTCTACCAAATATGGATTCATCGTGAACTGCCACACCGCAAAACCGTAAATGTTATTTCCTTCCAAGCGCAACACTTCTAAATGCCTCAACTCCATGAATGTTCGATTATCGATATAATGTATTTTATTGTCTTGTAGATGCAATTCGCGTAAATTCTCCAGAGGCGACAGTTCAAAACCTAACAACTCTTTTATATTGTTCTTTTCTAAATGCAATATTGTTAAGCGTTTTAGTCCACTAAACGTATTATTATACAGTGCGTCAATATTAGAATTATTAGCGTACAATATTTTTAAATTCTTACGTCCAATAAAAGCGTGACTCGTTAAACCACCAAAATTATTACCGTCTAAATATAGTTCAGTAGCGTCCATAGGTATACTGTTAGGTATTTCCGAATACCCAGCAGCCGAACAGTCCACAATATTCGCTGACCACGGTTGGTCATGATAACACGTACAGTTCGATGGGCACGTCATTTCACAATCACAGGCGTCAAAATCACAACAATGACACAGCGTAAAACAGTGAGTTTTATATGTACACAAAAACTGAGATGATTCCGCTTCAATAAGCGGAATATAGGTCCTTTCACGATTGTACAATAATTTACAATATATGCTCTCCAGATCCATAACACGAGGATGTTGCCTAAGATGGTCCAATTTGTTGATACGTTGTAGCCACTCCATAGTACAATCGCACTGAAACGGGTTTCCACCGATATAAAATTCGGGTAGCGGCCGTCCCGGATCGACCGGAGTTAGACGAAGCGCATTGAGATCCATACTAGTTATCTGATTTGCATACAAATCGACTCTCGTTAAATTGGTTTTTCCAACAAAAGTTTGAGCTTCAACTTGTGTAATTTGATTATCATTCAGGAACAGCAACTCCACACTGCTGGGAATTGAGTAAGCCGATATTTTTGTCATTTTGTTGAAACTTGCGTCTAATGTTTGCAAGCGCAGTTCCTTATCTAGGCGATAGTTGTTCCCCAGTTCTTTTATATTATTACTATGAAGATCCAGCCACTGAAGTCCCGAAGGGATTGTAGTGTAATCAAACCACTCTATTTGGTTATCTGATACATTCAGCCACAAAAGAGATGGGATATTTACAAATAGGCCTTGGATTTCTGTGAGTTGGTTGGCATCTAATCTTATAGCTTGTAGTGTTGTCAATGTTTCAAAAGCATTCATATCGATGTGCTTCAATTTATTACGTGCAAGATTTAATATTTGCAGGGACGGTAAATCTGAGAACACATCTTTACTTATGTTTTCTATTTTATTTCCGATAAGACGAAGGCCATATACGTTATGCAAACCAACGAAGCCGGGTTCCTCCAATGACGTTATCTGATTCTCTCCCAGATCAAGAGTCCTTAGTAATCGCATATTTCTTAGCGCTATGGGTACTTTCTTTAAACGATTTCCATTTAAATTCAAATCCTGTAGAGAGGATGTATTCCGGAATGCTTCTGGATGGAGTTCTTCGAGATGGTTATTGTCTATAGATAGTAAAGACAACACATACAGGCCATTTAGGGCATAAGCATCGACATGGGATATCTTGTTGTAAGATAAGATCAACGTGTGCAGATTATTCATTGGTGAAAAAGTATCAGCAGCAATACTTTCCAACATGTTATGCTGAACATTAAGTATTTGTAAAGTGTATAAATCTTTGAATATCTTGGGATCGAGCTTCGTTAATCTATTGTTAGATAAGTTCAACAACACCATTCTTATTAGACCAGTGAAAGTATTCTCGTTAATCCAAGTACTTGTTAAATGGTTATTAGATAAATCCAATGCTAACAGCTGATCTAAGTTAGCGAATAGGCTTGGTGAAAGCACACTTATAGAATTGTTTTGTAAGTATATTTCTTTGATGACCGGTCTGCTATCTTTAAACAGATCTTGCGGAAGAGCAACGATTTTGTTGTTCGAGAGATCAATTATTTGCAGCTGTTTCAACCCAGATAACGCTTTGTCAGCAACCATTGATATTTCGTTATCGTGAATATGAAGTTCTTTTAGTCTACGAAGTGCCATAAATCCATTTTCTGGCATCAACACGAAGTGATTGCTTGAAGCGTCTAGGACTTCAATATCTAATGAGCAGGTTGCGTGTGACATAGACGGTGCCGAGGGAGGTGGTTGCCCATCCTGCTCGCTAATCAAAGCTTGATGCATTGCTCGCTCTCTGAATCCCAAATCACTCACATCTTGTAGACGATTCGAAGATACATTCAAATACACTAAGTTGGTTAACGGGCAAAACAAGTTTTCGGGAAATGACCAGATGTTATTAAAACTGAGGTCCAACTTTTCCAACTGTCGAACAGCCGTAAAGCTTTCTGATGCTATCTCTAAACTCATAGCAGCCCACTCTGTGTTTTTCGTTCGAATCGTTAAATTTCGGAGGTCTCTCAAGCCAGAGAGTACGCCAGGCGGCCATCTTCCAATTTTACAGTTATCTAAAACAAGTTCACGAAGTTTCACCAGATGCGCGAAACTTCGATCATCTAGGGAGCTCTTATACATCATTTCTTCATTGCACTCTATTCTCAAGGATGTCGTGTGTTCTGAAGGGATGACACTGAAGTTTGTTGTGTCGAATTCACTGTTTATAGTGCGTAATTTACACGTGAGGGAAACTTCATGTGCATCATTTGGGCCTCTCAGCCACCACTGGCAGTCATCAGGAGCTTCATATTTCAGTGGCAGCGAGCTCTGGTCAGCAACATTTAGGCCGATGACAAACCAAAACAAGATTTGGCAAAGACGTTTTCTTGAAGAAGTTTGCTGTAGAGCCATCGTGGGGGAAATCAAATATCAAGGAAGAAAGAAAACAAGACACGATAGGCTCAGTGTCATGTTTTTTCCGTCGGCGTTCGCGTATTGCGTCCCCTTGCCGGATGTGTAGTATCCATCAATTTATGAACACTATTTCGGCTTAAATTTAACAAATAGTCCTTGTTGGGATAATACTCATGATGCGTCAATTTCAATTCACAATCCAGTGATTTAGCGTCCTTCGTAACGTAAACAAATTTTTCACATAAACTGTCCACATCAATTTTACTGAAACGTTCTTATTTCACTGTAGTTGTATTTAAAATGTCTTCTTAGTATAACTGGTTGTATTTAATAAAGTGCGTAACTGAATATTGTATCGCGTTAGTGATAAGCGTGTTTTCACCGTAACGTAAGTCCGATCAGAGCGTCATGTGGCGCGACCGTGCCCAGACGCTGCTACCAGTCGACTGAATGTTGGTAGAGGCATTGCAGTCGAGTCGAGTATACGCTCGGGAGAGGGGTGCGGAGCGGGTCGAGATGAGCCGAGCGGTGGCGAATGCTCACGACGACTTATTACAATAAATTATTTTTTTCGGAGCTTTAAGCGATCGACTGTACGTCTCCCAAACCGCAAACTTCGAATGAAACCAGGCATCAGCTGCTTTGGGAAGTTGAACTGGATTTTATATTTATTTTACCTACTTTGATTTGTTATTGCTCCACGAGATATGTGTTAAGACTGGATTATGTTGAGACTTATATGTGTACGAATATTTTTGCAAAAAATTTAAGCATTGGTGTCCTTAAAACTATACAGTAATTTTACACCATGATTTTTTGCACAAAATTCCGATTACTGTGAGAAATTCGGTGCGTCAACAGCCGAAACCATCTAAGTTATAGAATATTTTGCATGCCTTAACACGATAAACTTAAAACCCTATCAAGTTTTCTCAGAAAATATAAGATACCTGGAGAAGCCTAGTTTTAGGATGTTGTGGTTTACAGTATGCTATTACAGATTGATTCATTTTTGTTACCTATATTCTTTTTGGTCCTTAAAACATTTTTGTATTTTGCCTATTGCAACGGAAGCCATGTAAAATATAACACTAAAGTTTTTATTCTTATATGTTTGCCCACATAAGTTAAAAAAACATGAGCAATACAATACAAAGTAAAAACTTAAACTTAATAGGATTCCAAAGATACACATAACCTTTTTTAATTCCATTATAAATGTAGAACTTACTCAAAGAAATCGAAATTAACTTACCGCAATAGGAATAGAAACTAAAAATTCAACAAAAGACATCCAAAACGTTTCCAAAGTACACGTAATCGGGATTAAAATCAACCCTTTTATAAATGCTAAAATTAAAAAGCAATGGCATAAAGGTATTAAGAGCTTAAGGTAACAAAATTCTTTAACAAAAGAGGTTTTCTGTTAACGCCTGGCAGACCACACTGGCTGTCAGACGACGGAAGATATCATTTTAATCCTTTTAGTTAAGTTGACTATGAAAAGACAGATGCCTTGCCCGCGTGTTTTTCTTTTGTCACTTAGCTGACTCTTAATAGTTGACGTGAGATAAATTAATAGTTTGTTATTAATTTTGATAGGAACAGACTATAGGGCGGGCTTATTTGAGATATGGATTTCGGTGTTATAGATGTTTTATTTTGATGCGATCTACTAATTGTCTTACGCTAAACTGCGTACCATATTAGGTGGAGTTTTGTAGAATAAAATGTAGAGACCAAAACATAATTAATATTATTATGTACCTATATATAGCTATTGTTTATAAACACTCGTCACAAAAAGCCAATGTTCCCAATTTTCATTGGAGGATAGGTACCTATACACAGTGTCTTATAGGTAGAATGATACTGTTTAGTCCCTGGCTAAGAATAGTCCGCCCTATTTCGTCCCCTAAGTCCTAAGGGGTGATGGAGTCTGTACTGATAATAGCATGCAGTTAAGGATGAAAAGGTTGTGACTTAGTAATGCATAGAAAGATAATCTCATACATGCTGCCTACCTAAAATTGAGGCAACAAATGTAAATATGTTTGTAAACGTAACGTTTTTATGATCGACATCCCATTTAAAACTAAGTTTGATTTGCCTCCTTTGTGTCCAAGTACTAGGCTTCTAGGCATTATTATTCTAAGGGTTTGTTGTATCAAAATACTAACGGCCGATTGCTTCATTCACTTTTAACGATATAAATGTATACTATTACATTATATCTACTTATAATATAGGTAGGTAGAATACTACCTACCTATATTATAAGTAGATACACGTATACCTACATTACAATTTTGTTTAAGATAAATATATCTTAAACAAAATTGTAATGTAGGTATACGTGTATTGATAAATTATTAACTTAAGTAGGTAGTCTAAAATATTTGTTGCGAGTCATTAAATGACCTAGCACAATGTCATCAAACGGCGAATACAATAGATTGATATGATTTTTTTTTTTATGCAACGTTATTTTTCCATTTTCATGTCTACTTTTACGGAATACGGTTACTATATAGATACGAATTCGTGAAATCTTTTGTTTTGATGCAACCGGCTGTACGTAGTTAGTGTACTACGAGGACAGTACACGTTCAGTGTTACATCGTAGATATAAATTAACCTTTTTTTAATATTGACGTTTGTATTCTTAGGCAATCGGAGATTGGTATCTTGACTGACTTATGAACTTGACACACAACAAATTGAAATTTATTTTTGCCTGTCTGATCTGATCTGTGTGTCTGTGTATCTGTCTGTGGTATCGTAGTTCCAAAATGGATCGAACGATTTTAATGCAATTTCTTTTAATTCAAAGCATGTTTAATCGGGAATTTCATGAAAATCTGTTCAGCCGTTCAAAAGTTACAGCTCTTTTTCTAGTTGGAGTCGGGGGTTTTTGAGAGTTAAGTTATTAACTTTGTCGCTTGAACGTTTAGTACATGTAAGCAGAAAGTTATTTGTTAATTATATTTTCAAAGACGCTTTGATGTTAAAAATTTAAGTGTTTTAAAGCTCATTAGGTATATTATTAAAATCCTTACAGTCTTTGCATATTAATTTCGTGAAACTTCTCAAGGGCCTGCCAAATACACCACTTTATTTTGGAAGATAGTTCTTATGTGTAATTTTGATAATTCTAATATTTTAATAATATAATTAATAAGGTTTATCACATCAAGTTGATATGGAATCTAAGAAAGTGATTAAAAACTGGCGCAATAATTAAATTTTCACAGAGCTATGTTATCATCGATTTAATATTACAAGCCTAGGTCTCCTTCTGTCTCCGGACTTATTTCGTTTTTGACCTCGTAACTTCATACTTGTGGCTTATTATTAATTTAGGAATTGGTTTAGAAGTTACTTAGCGCATATTACAAGACAGTAAAGTATATGACGTACCACGATTACTAAAATATCTTTAGCAACATTCATTATGGGTCTAAAGCTGAATTATTATCATAATTTATGATTACTTTTAAAACAATACTCCTGTAAGCGAACACTTTACGATCTCTGCGTAAATTCATAAAACCATGTACTACAAATACGACCGTATTATGTTTGTTCGTCGCTGTCACAACAGCAATATCATTCATCACGATCTGAGACAAAAGCTTACACGTACCACCGATGACGTAATTACGGTCGTATTCAGATCTAAAAAAACACATGTTATCGTTTCGTTATTTCAAAAAACATCTATCAAGGAGACGCCGAAGCGTGTTAAAGTTATTACACCGAAGTGTTTCACATCACAATCTGTCAGCTAAAGGAATGAATAATGATCAATCGTTTTCGCTTATATTCGCCGTAGGGGTATCTCTTTACCCACGCTTAGGTATTTATGTTTTTTGATGAATGCGCACGTCGGCGTTATGATGAAAATTGTTTGTGCCGATCAATTTTACGATCGGCCGGACGGTGGAGTGTATCTATTTTTCTTATAAATAGGCAACCAATTTTTTGTTTACCTGCATCGTATCCCATGCTTCGCGGACTCTTGTTTTGGTTCGGCTATCGGTTGTCTTTTGAGGTCATTGTTCGTTCTTTATATTCAACTTCTTTTACGAAAGAACGTCAGGTTATTCTACTTCATTCTGCGAACTACCAAACTGTATAGAGCTCATCAATTAGAAATTAGAAAAAAAAAAAACATGTAAAATCACTATAACTATTGCATGTAACAAACTATTCACAGTCACCATTTTCTTGTTAGTCTTAATGTCTTCTAAATAATTATGGGTTAAATGAGATGGGACCGTCGAGAGATGACAGCATCGCGGTCCCATCTCATATTTTTTAAATATAGGTACATTTTTATGTTATAAAGACATAATGTTAGGAATAGTTAGTTAAAAAAGTTTCTTAAATTTTAGTATGCTTTAATAAGATCGTAAAAGGACACAAGTATGAAAAACAAATTCTATGAAAAACATATAAAAATTACCGACATTAAAAAGGTTGGTAGCATTCGTCGTCAATACACCTATGTAAAGTTTCAAAGGAAAATAAAATACGAGATCACAATAGAGTTTGAAAATATAAAGATACATTCCCTGTTTTAGATTGTGTACGATTTATTTTAAACTTTACATAATAAACATACATATTTATATATTATAAACTCGATAGCATTTGGAATATAAATTCTGTGAACAGAAGACTGTATGGATAAGATAAAGCGAGTTATATCAAGGCTGTAGGATACGTAAGTTAGCAAAGAATAATCTTAAAAATAATCTTTTGGTTTTTGAACTAAACTCTTGTATCTTATCATAATATAAACATAAAGAGCAAAGTGAGATGGGATAGACCATTTTAATAATATATTTGGACGAGAATATCTCATTGTTATGTTAACTTATGAATCTTATTATCTTTGATTAATAGTTGCTAAAATAAATATGTATGTTTAAGTAATGTAGTAAAACTTAAAATTAATCTGAAATCTAATTTAAAAGGCAGTAGATACTGTGTATTTTATTAAATCTTACACATATGAAATTTTATTACTATTTCGAGCAGAATATAATTATAATTTCATACTTATTCCTGCGGCTAAGCTTACTTTATCACGCCCAATTGTAAGAAATATAAAAAAAAAATTGCTAGACAGAACCAAATCAACAAGTAACTATTGAAAGTATAAGTCATATTTTTTCTATGTATTTTTTCCATATCTCGAAGCATAAATTTTATCCTCAATTATAGATAAGAAAACTTTAAACCAGTTAGACCACTCGACATGCCTCAACTGTTTCGTCACACCACAAAAATAGCAAATAAAAATCTCCAGGAAATGTTTATTTACCGTGAATACGCCGAGACGTAAAACAAAATGTGTAAAATATTCACCCCGTGTGTTTTGCACCCAGATAGCGGTACAAATACGATAACGCGCGTATCCTTGTTAGCATAGAAATTGCGTTTGAGCTACGTGCTTGTGTAGATATTTATGAGTATTTACGCTAATATACTTAATGTAATTTCGTCTTGGATTTTTTAAGGTGTTGAAAAGTGTGATGAATATGTCACGGAATCACAATTTTAACAGCCGTATAGTAAAAGAATAAAGAATTATATTTGCAAGAACCATGTTTTTTATTTAACAAAGATGTCGTATGATCGGCATACAAAATATGTACAGTAAATCTACAATTATTATTAAAACGAATAAATATGAAATTATTATACCTAATTATGTCGTACACAATCAAAGGAACATGTCAGTGTGGCATTGCAATTAATCCTTATAATTATAATAGTATTTATAAATTCAAAATAATCGACAATTACCTATATCATGTTATTTGCATGTACCTATTATGTTGAGCTTTCACAGAACCATGACAGCAGTGACTGCCCACGGCTAAATTCAGGTGTTCCTCATGAACCATTACAAAGATCCTGGATCATAATCAAGCTTGCGAATTTTAAATATTGGATAATGTGCTCATGCTTAAGTTCCCATACATCGTTATACCCATCTAGGTAACTGAATTCCTTATCATTCTTTGGGTGATGCCCAAGGCAAGAGATGGGTTGACCTCTTCTTAACTTGGGACCACATAACCTACTGCCACCCCAATGCCATGTTTTTACATTCCTAGGTTTTTAAAATAAATAAAATCCGTTTATTTCACGGAGATTAAAAGTAGGAAACCATTTTTCAAAAATAAGAAGTCAGAAATTCTAATCCCAATTTGATTCGGATCAAAATATTATCAACGGTAGCTAAAATTTTTATGGGTCTCATAAATTCAATCAGACAAACATACAAAGAAAAAACGTATGCAGTGTTAAAAAGTGACAAAGTAAACTTCCTGTAGGAAGCATGTTAGGTGCGAAATATTTCCGTCTTAACATTTTTTTATTTGACCTCAGTGTTGACAGTCACGGCTACCAACAATACTACAGCGGCTATAACATACAATGACCCAAACCCGAGAAGGGTAAACACGGCTATAGAATAAGAAATACCATATTTCATAAAACTGGCACCGTACAAAATCAAAATATATGAGACTTGACAGAGCGCGTGAATCACTATATTAATATCCTTGAAATCTAATCAAAGCAATTAACAACGCTTCATTCTTTCCGCAGGCTTCTTCTCTTCTTTTCTCTTTTGGCATAATTTTGTATACTCTGTCCCTTTCTTAGGAATATATTTTCGAGTTTATAAGGCAGATATGTGACAGGGGATGGCTCGCAATATTTCACGTGCCGAGATCTAAAACGCACCCACGCTCAGGTAGAAAATATTATCACTATAAGCGTTGTTCATGACTAAAAAAAGAAACCTTTTTTGAAAAAGAGAGCTGTGGAGTAGGTCTTGTTATAATATGTATTAAATGTACATCATTATGCACACAGCATTTGAAATGTCAAATTCTTTAGTATTTTAATTATTCTTCTTCTTCTGCCGTGTCACAACGGGCTATTTATACGAGTGTGGACTGCCCAGGGTTCGTCGACGATGTCAGGTTTCGTCACTCGTGAAACTTCTTTTCTTGCAACCCATTTGGTATTTATTTTTATATATTCATTTTATGACTCCGTGGTGGCTCTACTTAAGAAATAATTATTAGAAATTTTAAATAAAATATATACAAAAGAGCCGTATTGTTATGAAGTACCTAGTAGTTTTGAAGTAAATATCAATAGCATTAATTTAATTTTTATAATAAAACAAATTTTTCTCTCCTAAAATAAAAATGTTCATATAAGTGTCCATTCGTTTCTGTAGTCCCAATTCCCGATGAAACTATGAGACAGATAAAAAAGTAAACTTCGAACTGCGAATAAAAAATGACTCACAAAAATATTAATCTCAAAAAAGATAAAGAGGTCTGTGTTCGGACGATCTTTTCTGCGATACGCCATCTTTTGTGCCAATTATGAGGCAGTTTCTGATCGTTTTTTTCTTTCTATTTTAAAAAATGTCAGCGTTGGGTGGGAATTTGTGGACGAGTCTAGTTACAAGATATCTTTTATGCCTATGGTCCTTCCTTTTTTTATGTAAATTTCAAATAAAACGCTACGTATTTTTAAGTTTGATTATTCCGTAAGTCACAAATAATGTAATTAATTGTAATCCTTTAATCTGTTTGCAAAACAGGATTAAAATCTTCCCTAATTTAAAAATTACAGAGATTATGATACAGAATATTTTCTGAAGGAAGAGAACCCAAATTAATTTCTAAGCTACTTAAGCTTAAAATAAAAATAAAGAAAAATATTCGTTCAAAAACTTTGATTGAAAAATAAAAGTCCCGAGACTAACTCCTAACAGATATTATAAATCATTTTCAAATGGACCAGTGAGCCGTAAATATTACTAATATCATGCAGATATGAATTTTCCAAAGGCTTTCAAGAAAAGCCTTATAGCGTGAACATAGTGCGTAGCGAAGCAAATTATTTATCTTTCGATCTAACTCGTTATTTCGATAGCTTCATGTAGGTTCGACGACGAATTTTTTCACCGAGTTGCCAAAATTGGCTCTATAGAACCAACTGCGTGATAGTCAGTAAGACAGAATTCATTTTTAAACATTCTAAATAAGTACACTTCAGTATTATAATTTTAATTGCCACCAGTACCAGTTTTCAAAAGTCAGGCCGGCAAAATGTGTAACTATTAAAATACTTTTGTATAACACTATTTTTTGCTCCGATAGTTCTCATTTTTATTTCAGTTACTTATGATTGAAATTTAGAAATCTTTTCATTTCAGAAATCTCATATTATTATTCTCATCTCACATTCACATGATTTCAAATAAATGTCCACTTGTGTAAAAGATACATTAAATATATCAATTTCGTATAATCCGTTTATCTCGCAGTTTTGAGCGTAGTCTATGTAAAATTTCATAGAAAAAGTCTTGAGTTTTATGCAAATTTTTAAGGCGCTGACATTCAGAAAATTTGTGTCGGAACGTGCTTGGAATAATTTAAAATTACTTAGCTTATAAAGTAAAACGATTTTGTTACGTTCATAAATGTGCCATGCTATTTTAAAATACATGACCTATTATTAATAATAACTAATTACCTACGTACTGAAATATTCGCATTGCATTAACAACACCACATTCTTTAATAATGCGTTATTATATTGAGGAAAATTAAATTGAAATATATTTTTTCTAAATAGTAGGTAAAACTAAACTAACTAACTGTTTATTATTTCGTTTCCTGGTGGAAATAAAATAAATAAATAATCTTTATATAATTGTCTGAGTGACCAAAATACCTACTCATGTAACCATAGAGGGAGATTTTCTGATTGTTGAATATTATGGTGTTACGACAAGCGTTGCGATGGATATGGTATGGTGGTATAGTTTCTGACAACTAAATTAAAATTTGTCGCCAACACGGGATTACAGTCTCTCACTTAGTAATTAGTCAAATGTATTAGCAAGGCTTGAACGTATACTTTATATCCGGGTACCTACATGAAGTAGTTTCCCTAGAACCTAGTAAAAAATATAACTACATACCTACTTTTGTATGGCCGGTTGTATGACCTATTTTTTTTCTATGTTCAAATAGTAATAGATAATTATAACTTTATATTCGTTTCAATTTCAATATTGTTAATATCAATGGAATAGGTAGGTACTCCGCAGTCTAATGAAAATTATTACACGCAGGTATGAGTGTTATTTTACAAATTTATAATGGTAGATAAATTTATGAAAAGAATATTTTTATCATACGAATGCACAAAAAATATAAAATATTACCGGCGCAAATCATTGATATTGTAAAATGCAAAGTTACCAACGATGACTGACATAATATGATCACCATATAAATGCCCTTTTATGATTTTTTCAGAATGATACAAAAGTAATTTATTACAATATCTATTTCATATATAAATTTCGTGTAAAACATTTTTGTTTTATTACAAAACGAAAATGAGTGTTTATTTAGAGTAACGAAAAATGAATACGAATAAAATGTTCACTAAAATTATAATTATAAAAGTATATTAAATTTATAATTGTATAACGTACGAAGGTGTCTTATAAAATCATACGACTGTAAGGTGAAGTGAGTAAATAGGACTGAACTCGTTGTCTACATTGATTTCATGAGGCCATTGTTTTGGGGCTAAACGAAACTAAACTTTTGAACACTTGGCAGGCTTCGGAACTAGATAATCACAGCTCGTCAGTGTGAGTTTAATACCTAACCTAACCTTAGGCTAGAATAATGTATCTCCACTAATAACAATTGAATCTTAGAAAAAGACCTCTATCTAGAAAAAAAAAATAGTTTTTCTTCATAGAAATGACTTAATTTTTTATACCATTAATAAAAAAAAGTTTAAAGCAAAAAGTTAAGTGCTAATGTATTTACTAACACATTATGAGTCCTAGTTACTTGAATAAAGAAAATTTAATAATAATAATAAAAAAACAACTTTTTTAACATGTTCCATCGTGGTTAAACATTTTTTAGGCTTTTGATCTATTAATTAGAAGTTGCTGAGTGGTGACACATTGCAAACGACTCTGAGGACTTATGAATCTTCATTAATTCATGAACATAAAAAATTACAACTTTAAAAAACCTGTTTAGTTAGTGGCACCTCACTTGATGAGGTTATGAAGTATATTTACATTTTATTTTACACGAGTTTTCACTAAAAAGGTCGGTTTTACATAGGTATTTTAATATACCTCTTGATATAAGATAATAATGCATAAAAAAAATTCAAAATTGATATTTTCTGCATTACATAAATCTTAACAAATTTTAATTTTTTTTAGCTTTGATGTAGTCTTGTACTTAGTTATTCATTTTAATCTAAGGTTGTTCAAGTTTTTATTGACAGAGCTTCTTTTCCTTAGATCTTAAGACATCATGAGAGAGAAATTATTTTAAATTGATCATTTATTTATTTTATACCATAGTATACAAACAACAATGGTAAAGGATATCAATCATCTGTTTCTATAGCTGAATATGTGACTTTATTTTTCCTATTCAATTCTATTTTGAATACTATTATTCACATTATTTGAAACTCAAATAAGGGCTTTAATACCGAAATAAGGAAAGTACGTAGAAAGTAAATAAAAATCACTTTATTTTCTTTTTAGCATAGCATAGCTGAGGTACCTACTAGACAGAGTATAGTAACTATGTAGGTACCTAGGTAGAAACGTATCTGTTGCATGCATAACATTTTTATTGAATTTGAGACAAAGGCATTTTTCAATTGCACATCCCTTCGCTTTTGTCTATCTTGCGTGCGACGGAGGCTATGGAATTTCATTTAGTGCACGGCTGCCCTAACTTCATGCGGCTTCGGTGGTCCTACTACGTGAAGTAAAGACCAAAACGCCCGATTTGATTTTACTTTCCACTGCGGTTTTTAATCAGTAGTTTCTTACTTTTAAATGTAGAGATAATTCATTGTAACGTGAAATATGGTTTTAGATCTAAATCTCTGGGTTTTAAAGTGGATTCTGTGTACTCAATCCTGTCGTGCAGGCAAATTATATCACACTCAGCGAGACAGGACACTAACTTAACGCCATATAGAATATCTCTCACTTAGAATAATAACGCATAGAGAGATAATTTCACACTAAAAACTGAGGCAACAAACATAAATATGTGTGCGCAAGCGGCATGGCATAAATGGCTGCCGATACACACACACAATTTCGTTTTTACGATAGACTAGCCATTTATGGCTTAGGTTGATTTGCCTCACTTTGCGTCTGCATACTAGGCTTCTATGCGTTATTATTCTGTTGGATGTTAAAATACTGTATATTTTTAAAATTTGTAGAATAAAATAAGCAGGTGCACTACCTATTTCATTTTATCAATTTATATTTTTAATTGTTTCGATGTTCGAGTTCGTTTAACTTCTGACCATGAAGATACGATAAAAACCATGTTCTTTTTACCCTTACGCATCCAAGGCATTTAATGATAGTTTTATTCAAGAATGTTGCTACCTACGTTACGTTGACCGATATGAAATCTATATTAATTCTAATTAACAGAATACCTCAGTAAGCTTTAAGACGACCTGATGTGTTATAAAACATGTAGGTACCCAATTAAACAATTTTATCTGTATCTTTATTGATAAATTTTATTTCATTTGATAGGTAATCAAAGCAATGAAAACACGATGAATTTTTAATTAATAGCCTCCAGTGGAAAATATTAGTAAAATTCGAATTAAGAATAATTAACCTTTGACTAAGATTTTTCATTTTAATTATCTTTGGTTAGAACAAAATGAAAGTCCGATCTAAAAGCTATGGAAGGAGACTTCGACAACCGTTATACGCAAAGTTATTTAACGTACTTTTGTTACAAATAAACTCATTAAAATTACAAAAGGTAATGTAAACAGGTAAAGTACCGAACCAATCTTCCGAAACACAGATTATCTGAGTTAAGATAAAAGACAATACTGAGGGCCGACAAAGATTGAATTAGCATTACAAGATTACAAAAGGCATTCCAATGGCTAAGGAGCTTAAATAAAAACGATTTTTATGTAACAATGTAATGAATTCATGCGAAGAAAGTGGCCGAACAAGATCATTTTGGTAGGCACCGATAAACGTTTTAACAAAAAAAAAGTATTAATCATCACGCTATTGAAATAATAATGATTTTTTTTCCCTAATAGGAAGCTTGTACAAGTCTTTTTCAGATCTGGATGAAGCCAGCGTTTTTTACTGATTACCTCTGAGAAGAAACACCGAAACGAACTGAAAGATTTCTTTTTTTAAAGTCCAGACATGGCCCTGAAATTTGTTTATGTTGAGAAGACGAGAGTGTCTGGGACAGCTTTTTGAAGAAAGAGTCACAACAGTAACAGATTTCCCGTTATTATAAAATCGTTTAAAGCCAGTCTAGTAAAACCCAGGTTCGTTCTAGGTCATATCCGTCACATACTAACGTCATATAATAAATAAAAAGAAACAGGGCTATCTTAAATTCTGGGTTTTACAAAACTTGCTTTTAAACAATCTTTTGTAATAAGATTTGACATTGACATTTTGAGCTGATCTGCCCCAACTGACGGCAAACATACATACATCAGACATCGTGGAGCTCAAACCTAATTGGACTCCCTATTAAAGTTCTGCAGCTGGAATTCGGACCTCCTTTCTGAGGGAAAGACTGCGCCGTAACCCACCACGCAAGCCCAGTACCGATTGATGAAAGTCACAGTCTTCGAATCTTTTGCTCTTGGACATGCCGGATTTCTCAAGATATTCTTTTAGGTTAAGCAGCGTATGCCGCAGTCAGTCTTAGTTTAGACCGTTTCTTCGATCACCGAGACCCCTACGTGCCTCTGAAAGCACGTTATGCAATTGGACCCGGTAGTCATACCGATACCTATGACAGTCGTTACGGGGCTCAGCAGCCGAAAAAGTCTGACAAAGGTATCAGAGTTTCCTAGTAATTGGGTGGCGGAGGTCAGATGGCAGTCGCTCAGTGTAAAATACTAATATTCAGCCGCATCTGGTTGTACTGACCGACCTCAACATAGTTCAAAGTTGTAGGGAAAGGGCTTGGCAGATGATCTTTCTTCACCGTAAGAGCACTGGTGATGAATAAAGCATACATATGTTACGAATAAATCTGACTGATTGGTGCCCACCTTGATCCAAACGCATGACTTACGATCCCTTAGCCAGGGTCACGGTCATCGAACCGATACTGCAAAAATAATATCATCTTCATTAATATCTCGATAAGTAATGAACAGACGAAATTATAATATGTTTTTCATTAATTAAATTCCTAAATAATTCATAATCCCAATTCCCAATAATTAGAAATTCATGTAATGTCATTTTAATTTATGATTTTCTTGGTACAATCTTTTTAATATAAGCAAAATGTAATCCCTAAATTTTAATATATCTGAAACTTTGTAGACATGTACCTAAAAACTTTCGGCTTATTGGATATTAATTTAAAAGCCTTGCGAAGGTATTAGAGCATAATTAAAAAACTTCAAGCATAGACTTGGTATTGCAGTAACTAAGTACTATGTATTTCCAATATCATTAAGCTTTGCATAAATAATTAATTAATTTTATTAAACAGGTAAGTAAATATTAAGTTCTGTTTCTGAAAATTGATGTACAAAATGCTGAGTTTTACTGACAGACTTTACTTGAAATTGGTTCAAAGCGTAAATTGAAATAAGGTTGAAAATAATTATTCATAACTTTGTTTTTATTACACGTTATAGGGAAAGAATATTGACTATTACTACGTTATAGGCATGAGTAACCCAAATATCTATACCGGAAATGAAACACTCTGAGACACATTTACACTGGTTTCTCTCAAGTAAAATATTTGTACAGGGTAATTGAAAAAATGCCCGAAATCTTTTAGTAGGCACTAACTGATAGGATCATTTGTACAAAACTAAACAGTCCGGCCAAATTCTTAATTTTCAATTTTTTTATTAAGGTGTAAAATGATCAAAGGATCTTCTGTTCCATTTCATTCCATTTATTTGGCTGTCTCAGGAACATGCAAACTGCAAAGTATTTTCGCTTATAAAAATAAAAGGTTCGAATTATGAAAAGTCGTAGAACAAACGTTGTTCAGGGTCATAATACAAAGTCAGTGCTAAGAGGTTTCGGGGTTTTCAGTTACCCTGTGTATTAACAAAATAATGGCAGTATATAATGTCAGGTATTGGTTTTAAAAATGTAGATATGTGAACATCACACTTTTTTCTCTTTTAATCGAATTCTTTGTTCGATAAAACCCTTCACTTGTTCTCGAAATCTTTGTTGTTCTAGTCTTCTCAATTAAAATTAAAACTAGAGATTTTCCCTACATTGCCATTATATTGTAGTACGATGATGATCCAACAATTTAAACAATAATGATCATCAACATTAGCTATGAAGACGAAACTCAAACTTGACGTAAATTGAAGCGCGGCCGACCATAACTGTATTATCTCTGTCGACGCAAACATCAGTTATATACGAGGGTCTACAATGGGGTAACTTAATCAAAATAACATATTAACATCTAACTTAATAGCTATTATGTTCCGAACTAAATATCAACGTACATAGCAGTTTGCATAATCGTACCCTCAGCATTTAACAGGTCTTCTAATGGTTACAAGTTGGATCAGTTGGGAAGTTAGGGAGCGGTTGCGATGAAGCGTCCTCCGACGGACTCGTATACAAGTCGCAGTGACCGCATACACCGCTCGTACTAGAATATATTTGCTAACTGTACCGTCTAGCAGTTTGTAATTGCTGAAGTCTGTTAGTTTGTGAATTAATTTATTATGTTTGATAACTGAGCGCCCGCAAATGGTTATGATGAGCGCTTGGTGAGAAGGTTGAGATTCTTGTATCTAAAGTAAATGAAACATTTTTTGTGTGGTTTCTCGAGGGAATAAGATAGCACCACTTTCGTTGGTGTTTTTCCATAGAAAATAAGGGATAAAATGACAATGTCTTGGGGACTTCGATTGTCATTCACTGTCCTAAAAAATAACATGAAAATCAATCATTTCTTTGCCACATTAACATTGCTTAGCCTACTTTAACTTGCACCACCTAATACAACCCACTTCAGTATGAAATCACTAAAAGCTATCAAACATGACACAGTTAAAGCTAAATTTCGATTAGCAAAACAATTATCACTAATCTTATTACACTACACAAGTTCAGCTTTTTTTCTTCAACAATCGGTCTTGCTGTGGCGCCGCTGGTGTCATTAGATCAGTACGCTTTCGATACTACTCTTTTTATTATATTTTTTGGTTCGAACTAGCGGTATTAGTTTAACAGTCGACCGGGACACTGATGATGGAATGTTACGAAAGAATCCGAATACAAATAGTGAGTAGATATTGTCAGTACAATGCCTAACAGTTCGATTCGATTCGGTCCTTTGTACAATCGAAAGACGAGGTACTCGTGGACGCTAGTCATCGTGTCGACGGTTTTTTTTTCAAATCGAAGTCTACGAATCGATGCGTGATGTGTGATTAAACGCTCTAATTTAGATTTTTTTATTAAAAAGAAAAAAAAGGTATCGGCGCTTTGCATAGTAGAATTTTGTATTAGGCGAGTGGAGATTCTTATAGTATTTATCTATATAAAAAAGGGGAAAACTTTGTACCCATTATTAAGCATATTGCGCGCACGGACGAGTGTGTCATTTGGCATAGTTAAAGTTTATATGAAGAAGGAGTGCAAAAAGCTAAAATTTAAATATAATATGTGTTACAAATACATTAATTATTTTATTATATCTATGATACCAAAATTACGGTCGAATTTTGACCACTGGGCGACCATTAGTACTGCTTAAATTTATGAATTTATTAAAAGTTCAGACAAAAACATTGAACATATAAAATAATAATCCTATATATGTATTTGCTCCCGATAATATTAAAATTAAAACGTATATTACATGTAAATCCGTAGATTAAAAATAATGAGTCCCTAGTTATTATATTTATTTATCAATTATGGAGTTAGAACTTATATTATACTTGAATTTCATTCTCTAAATAAACGTTTGCTATCAGTAGGTACGTTCCGCCCTATCATTTTCTGATGTTCACTTTTAATATATCACTTTTCTCTGGAAATATTGCCTTTCAAAGAGTTATTTCCTTGGAAGACGTACCTCATAGATTTTTATATTCATCCAAGAACGTGGTACTTATATATTTTTTAACCTCTTGACATACCTACTAGATAAGTACTGGATTTTCTCCCGTCAGTAATTTTGCTCTAGTTTAGAGTAAAATTAGTTTATCCATATAGTTACTGAACAAAGTACACGTCGTGAACAACAGTCATAATTATAACAGAGAAATTTTGATGTCTAGGAAACTAAACAAGTCTCTATGAACTAAATTGAAGTTGTTACTACTTGACCCTTTTGTAGACTTTGTTTTAACTTAAGCTGAAAAACATACCTACTAATAAAAGTAAAATGTAGGTGCGGCCTGTTATGAGTAGAATGAGTTATCAAGCTGCCTTATCTCCCATTTTAACCCTTTATTCTATCTATACCCTACCCAAAGCGTTTTCTCAAATTGCTGTGGCTAAACTTCTCAAACTGCAAACATACAAATAAGAAGACCGAGCTATGTAGGTAGGTGCGACCCAAAACAAGGGGAAAGTACCTCCGCATTTGTTGTCAGACTGTCCTATCTCCCCTTTTAACCCGTTCTTCTATCTATACCACACCAAAAACGTTCTCTCAAATTACGGTAGCTATAATGACGTAGATAGGGATCACATCAGAATTCTTTAATTTCTCTAATTCGCGGACTTATGATACGATCATAATATTGTTGGTTGGAATTAAATTCATTATTGGGCCTGCATTCTTTTGAGGGCGATCTCGAAGCTGGTTATGGCCGATAATAGATATTATATTAGAGACACATGTATGCTTTTTTTTTTAAATGTTCTTTTACAATACTGCGTTAAGAGGAAACGCGGGCCGCGTTTTGTCCATATAGAGGTATTCCCCGAGTATCTCTCTGGATTTCGACTAGCCTATTGTTTTTTTTATATGATATAAATATCGACCACTAGCATGTCCCTACGTTTAACTTTTTTTGATTAGTTACTTCGTATAGGAGGTGTAATACCCCAATACTTATTGCCTAGTGTAAATGCCATCCACAGACGTTCAAGAAGCAAAGATTGACAGTGTATTTCAAAAAAACAAAATGTACAGACATAGACAAGTGTTTTCCAATAAAATAGGTGAAAAAAAAAAAAACAATTCACTCTTGGAGGAGGAAACAGCGGTGTACAAAACCTCGATTTTGACGATTTTATTTAAGCTGATCAGTCTGAGTTGCAGTGTTGTCCCTTTTGCTTTCGCTCAATAAACGGCATGAGCCAGCGACAGCGATAGTTTTTTAAAATACCAATCCTTCAAATGCTTCGTGGACCGCATTTCCTCTTAAAGCTACCAGTGTATACCGACCACCTACTGTGGTTTTGCAAGCGTAGAACTCATGTCGTTATCCTGGAAAATCCGCTTAATGATGGTAAAATGAAATTCGCTTTGGTGTTTTCGAAAACGCTGGAAATAATAACTTTCCTTCAAAGTATTATATTATTATGTACCTAGGGAATGGATTATTCATTATTATATTATTTGAGGGCTTGTTTTAAATTAACGTGAATCTAAACGTCACCTTCCTATTCTTCTAATAATTTGGTATTGATATGTCGTTAAAATACGATAAATTAAAACGTTTTTCAGCACCAATTCTACTCTATTGTATTTGGGGAAGCCACATAACAAAACTGGCTTCCATTATATTATTGGCATATTAATATCTAAAAAGCCTTTGTTAAAATTTTATAAATTACAATTAGGCTGCTCTTAAATCTATATCTATACTTATAATAAAATCGTAAAGAAGCGAAAACTGTACATTGAATATTAAAAAAAAAAAAAACTGCTACGTGATCTATAATCGACACTGATGTCAAAAATACAGTTTTTAGAATTTTTGTCTGTTTGTCTGTTTGTCTGTTTGTCTGTCCGAGCTTCACGGCCAAACCGCTGAACAGACTTTCATGAAATTTTGCAGTAATATCTGTCAAAGGGCTGGTCAACATATAGGCTCTATACTTATAATAAAATCGTAAAGAAGCGAAAACTGTACATTGAATATAAAAAAAAAAAAAACTCCTACGTGATCTATAATCGACACTGATGCCAAAAATATAGTTTTTAGAATTTTTGTCTGTTTGTCTGTTTGTCTGTCCGAGCTTCACGGCCAAACCGCTGAACAGACTTTCATGAAATTTTGCAGTAATATCTGTCAAAGGGCTGGTCAACATATAGGCTATAAATTATCACGCTATTATCTATGGGGGGTGAGCTAAAGTGCATTATGCCTGTGTACAATTATGAGTTACCACTTCATTATTAAGAGCCAAATCTTAATGAAATATTGTATTATTATAATTCATAGGTCCGGTCAAAATATGTAATAATAATCATCACCCTATTCGTCTAGGGGGCTAAGCAAAATTAATCTTCGTTTTAATTTCACAGTTCCTGTTTTCATTTTAACTCCTCACTTGATCCAGTTCTTAAATTAGTAAAATGGTATATTTAGTAATGCCCAGTATTTTTTTTTTACTGATAAACGTTCTTTCTTCGGCATCTTACTTTAAGGTACGTATTTCACTGACTGCTATGCTCCAAAAGGTGAAGCGTGATGATAGCATACGACATAATACCTTACTCACGAGATAATTACTTTTTTAAATGCGCTACCAGATATTTCCACGTAACTGTGATTTCATTATTTTTTTATTACATTTTTCTGAAACTAGATGGCGTTAATAGACTTTTTAACCCAGAACGAGATTTTGTATTTCCAGTAAATATTGAGATAAGATAATTATTAAGATTTTATTAGGATTGGGTAGATTTTTTTTTATCAATAGAAGTTGTCGGAAACCTGTAGGATGGGCTTTTTGGAATCGAATAGGTAATTAGGAATTTCAAAGCCTTATTGGCAGTATTATAATAATGTGTGCTTGCTGTTAACTGCTACCATTGCAAATTGATAAGGGCTAACATCGTTTGCATTCTGGAGAACAGCAAATTAAGTTCATAGAACATTCTTTTTACAACATAGCCTTTTGCCTGATGCACGGCAGCTGAAAATTCATTGACTTGAGGATGACTAGAATAATCTGTCGGCTACCAATTTCTCAGTGAAAAGAATAATATAATTATTACCTATTTCTTTATTATTTTCAGCACATTTCATTCTCTCATTCTCTCATTTTTTCATTTTCATTTCATATTAATTAAATATTATTGTGTTTCTTTAAATTTGTCTTCAGTCTCCCTAGATAGCGTTGGGATTGAAATATTTGTTCTTTTAATTGGGTTTATGTGCTTACGAAAATGTAAAGTTTATAATTTGGATGTTTAGCTACTATTGTTAGATTCAAGACGATAAAATCATTACGAGAGGCAGTAACGGTCACCGAATTCTCACCGACTACGTCGTTGTCGTTGTTAGTCGTTAGTAGTGTGTAGGCAAAATAAAGGTATCGCTAGATCACCTACTTTGTATTTATGGGATGAAAGTCTGAGAGCCAGCAAAAAAAAAACAGAAGTTACCCCATCTCGGGAAAACACCGAAAAATATTTCAATGAAACTATACAGTAATCGTATAGATAATAGTCTAACTTAACAACTTTCATTTGCAACAGTTGACTAGATCCGTAGATACAGCTTGATCGCTCTATTGTAAGCAGTCCCATACAAAGCAGAGGTCACGATTGATTGGTTATACAAAATAATGTTGTATTGGACCTACTTTGATGCGACTTTCAGTGTAGTATAATTTATTAGGGATCGAGGACTTATAGTAAACATATTTCATCGCACTATCACTCATCGGAGTCGAGCAATGTAACATATTTTGTGTATAATGTATGATGGTGATGAAACGTAACAATTTAACAATTTCGATAAGACTTTCACAGTAGCGCTACTAAGGGGTCGACTTTTTAACATAAATTTGTATCATCTCGCTACGCTACGCTCACAGGAACTGAACAGTGTAACATTTTTTTTTGTGTACACATGGCTACTATCAAGCTATACATTTCCAGTAAAAGCTGACCACGTATTGTATAAGCTTCCCTTACAATAAGAGGTCAGCTTATTATACTGAAAATTTATAGCTAAATTAACGTTATAGCTCGATATCTATCCGTGGGTACTAAGATCGATAGTTAAGAAATTTGTGATTTAAACGAGTTTATTTAACATTTTCGGTAAAAAACCATCACGGCAAATTACTATACATATGAAGGAAACTAGATAGATTTTCAACATTAGATATGTTCATTTCGACACCCATCGTAACTAGCTAAGTGGAGCGGTAAATAGTAGAATAGAAGCCGACAAATATCAGGTTCAATTCCGGTCCCCGTGTTTTAATTTTTTGTATTTAATACTAATTGATAAAATTTTATATTATTAGAAACATGTATTTTCAAAACATAATTCGAGCACCCCTACAGCACGCGAACGAAGTCGCGGGCACAGCTAGTAGATTTTATATTATCATTATTTTGTTGCGTACATTCGCAAATTCTACAGAAACTATCGATTGGCCTCAACCAAATATACAATACGAAATAAAATGAAAAAATCTATAAGGCTTTGTTTTTAAAGAATAATCAGGTACCGAGAAATTACGGGACTCGAAGGTAAAAAAATTGTAAGGAACCCGATGTGCGTAGAAGTCTTAATTAACAACAAAGCGGACAAGTTATCTGGCTACCGATGAAAATATTTCATCAATCATAGTACACTTGATTGATAATGCTACGTGAATTACTGATAGATCGTGCTGCCAACCGCGGGAATGCTCATCTCAATTTATTTACATGTGTTTGTATCACTTGTTGATGCTGCCAACGGTAAAAGATAGTTTTGAAAACAAGAAGGAACGCAGTATATGGATGTGACATTTATGTTTTTTTTTTTAAATATTTTCTTGATCCCATTCACTGCTGGCAACGAATTCAACGCACGAACGGCATCCAACGAATTTTGGCTTCCTATTTTTTTAAATTCATATTATAGGCTCACCTGATGGTAAGTGATCACCGCCGCCCATGAACATCCGCAACACCAGAGGAGTCACCGATGCGTTCACAACCTTTAAGGAAGGTAAAGAAAAAGAAAGAAAGAAAAAGTTTTTATTTCTACGCCCAGTATGACGCACAAAACATAAAAATATCTAAGCTTAATTAATACTAAAAATAAATAAAAAATAAAAAATATCATCGTTCTGAGAGGCTTCTTTGGTCATTGGCTTTGTGCAGTGACGTTAAGGCTTCTTTGGTCATTGGCTTTGAGTATCTTTATTCAAAGTTGTTCTGCTAAACAAAATTAAATTAATTAAGTGGCAGCACCGAGTAATACTGACAGTCTATTAAGGAGGCTTCTTTACGGAAGGTGTACGCTTTTTATAATGATCCTCATAGAACTGCGTCCATCATCCTAAGATGCGGCTAGGTTAACGTCAACAGGAAGGATAAGCATGCGCTACACCAATATAATTTGCGACTTATTGAATGTTTTGGTTTTTCAATCGTCCATGTTGCTTGCTTGCAACAATGAACCAAGAATTAGTGCGTACAAAAAAAATTGAGTCGTTCGTGTATGCAGTTGTCTAATACCAAATCTACAACGAATTTAATTGTCGTCAAAATCCACTTTTACACTGGTTATTTTACGTATTGTTTTCATAATTTTAAGGTCTATTTTTGTCACATTTTGCTACATCGATAAAAATATACCTCATCCATCATAACATATCGCCGAACACGACCGATCATAGATACGAGCGCTAACGAACCGTCGGATGTGATTGAAAATCATCGCAAAGGAATGATGTCCTAGTCGGAAGCCATTATAAATCATTGCTCGACGGTAGCCCATACATCAATAAGGTCGATAATTTGATAACTTCACACAAAACACGGTCAGCGCTTGTTTTAAATGGGGAACCGGATTTATGTGTAATTAAAATAAAAGTTTCTATTAAATATTTTCTATTAGTGAACCGTTTTCGACGTGGAATGAAAGTTGTGAAGGTATTTTGATTGGCAGCTTAACCTTTGATGGGTTTATAGACCTGATATGTGAATTGTTACGAATGAACACGCTAGATATTCGAATTGTACGCTGTTTATTTGGTGAATGTTAATTCTAACATATTTGTAATAAATTATAAAAATGCTATGAAATTTGAACTTTAGTTATCAGAATGAAACTTGAAAATAAATATTATAATAAAGTACGAGCATCTTAGTATTGTGCACCATGATTGATATTACATTATTAATCAACACTCAAGATAATTATATTAGTAATACAATGTGGGCAGCTAAAAAAATTTATTATGTCAAATAAAAGTAGCTGAACATACAATCGCGTTGACAAAATAGGTGTGAACAAATATATTTTTCTCTTGCGTATGTTTGTATGGAATATTTTTACAAATAACTAACTCGTTTAAAATCTCTGAAATTGAGTTAATAACAAACCATTAAGTATCACAACAGGAAAATTCTCATCATTATAAGCTCCTTTAACAAAGATCATCTAAAAACAAAATAAGGAAACCACCTACTCTAAAATTAACGAGAATACAATTTACAATAACAACATTGTATATTCTTATGAAGCAAAAAATCTTAATACTTAAAAAGCCACAATTACTTAATTAGAGATTTGGATGATAACCGAGGCAGGTGTAGCATCAAAGATCACGACCAACGCCGGACATCGATTCGTTACAAATACGATTCTTTAGTTACACCTCGTTGAGTCAAGGACTCTAAACTCATTCCGTACACAATGAGATGAAAAAAATGATACAAATTAACCGATTGAACCTGTTTGTGAGGACCCCTAAAGAGCGGGTTTCTGTTAAGTGAACTAATTTATACTCACCTGTATCATAAATAAGAATGAAACGGCTCAAATGTGAATCATCCCACGCTTAAGAAGTTCCGTATTTCTTTTCAAAAATATCATTTGTGTGGAAAGATTCGAGTTTTATATTCAAATTTGTGTATTGCAATGTAAATTCTGTAGAGATAAGATAGGAGAATAGACCAATAATAGAACAGAGTAAAATCTTGAACGGGTTGGACTAATAACTGTGATCATAGTCAAAGAAGCGGACAAACATGAAGAGGCAAATACAGGAAACAGAACAATTGGCGAGGTAAGACAAATCCAGAACTTTGGATACCTTGAACAGCCCTTTAAGTTCCATCAAATAAAAAGCGAATGCAGATGACTTAGCGCTTCTCACACCATTTTACATTGAACCCTAAATTCGTGCGGCGGAGCGCTATTTTATTGAAAGCATTTAATATTTTTATTCGATAAAACAGACAGCACCGCGGTTTAAAGAGATGTTAACATGTCAAATAAAGTTCGAATGTGCCAATTCCCCGCTTGTTTGCGAGATAACATGCTGAGTTGAAATATTCGCATGTCATATTGCATTTAATATGGCCAATATACCTACCATAATATATTTTCATTCCCTCTTTTAGAGTTTCTGACTGTAACGAAGAATTAACGCGAGTGTGAAATTGCATCGAATAGCTTATTATCATTTGATTCGTTTGTGCTAATTTTTTTTTTTTATTGAATGGGATAGTTCGTTATTTTTATTTTTGTTTATACCATGATTTTATTGCATTTTAATTCAGCATACAATTAGGGCTTACAATATTCGTTTAACTTTCGATTACAGGTAATTTTTCTCTTGAATATCAAGTTTTTTAACTGAATGAATCATAAAAATAATAAATACTTTACGCTTAAATAATGTATAAGGAATGAATAGTCTTATTAGCAAGCTAGATAGGTACCTTTATTATATGAGGTACTTTAATATTTCTCCTTATCATTGCTTTAACATATCCAATTCCCATTATTACACAACCATTTACTAACTGTAACATTAAAGTATTATCAGACATACCTATACATAAATTAGTTTCTGCTTGGCGCCCGTTATTAAAAAGGTCCTATTCGGCTCACAGTATTCCATTTCGTCTGCCAGTGGGGGGTTAGACCGTTTCAATCGTTGCGACAATTAATCACAGTACAGCAATGTCATCCGGCACACCGGTCAGGCCGAAAACATGCCAGACGTATTTATTGTACCTTTTTTACTTTTTGTATTCGCGCGGTTAAACGTATGGTACCTATGGTAGGTAGGGTGTGATTGTGGGGCTATGTTACACATATCAATACTTAGGTAGAGATGACTGGATGGATCATCAATCAGTCTGAGTACATTTCCAATTTTTTAAAATTTAATTCACAATGTTGCATACTTTACGAGTTTTATTGCTTCAGGCAATTTCAGCCCTACCAAATTCAGATTTTAATTACTTATTCTCCATATTACAAATTAATGGCATTTAAATAATGCTGATTACGAAAAGCAATTAAGAATAGCGTACCTATTAATGTATAATAACATTAATTATATTAGTTATTATATTACTTATCAGTATTTTAGGTAATAAAACTCACCCGTGTTCAACGTTATAAGCGATAAAATTAGTAGGCATAATTCTTAATACCATAAAAAAGTACCGTGACAATTCAATATAATAAAAAATGATGCGCGGTAACTACGCATAATCGAATAATTTGATTATAAGATGAAATCGAATTTATTATTATATGAGACTAAAAATTCATCTATGGAGCTATATAAAATGATAGCTGTAATGACCATATTAAGGCTTGCCAAATTGATAATAGTGTTAATACAAAAGGCGGCGTCGAATTGAACCGGAATATTTCAGATCATTTATTATAGCCCACTGTGAAACGTCAAGTGTAGAAGCGAAACGAATTTTGTGGAATCATTTCGTCCGTTACACTTTTTTAAGAAACAGCGGACTATTGTGAGTAAATTAATTCGTAATTTAAATTTATTGAGTAAAGTTGAAAAAAAAATAGTTGTTTAAATAATTAATGTATTATAATATAATTATAGAATTGATTATACTATAATCGTCACGCCTTACCTTTTCCTGTTCACCTGCCATTTTAAAAACAATGTATTTTATTGCAAAATAATAATAATCTGACAAAATCATAGTTCTCACTGCAGTTATAGAATATTGATTGACATAATAATTTCATAATTACATTATTAATAACATGACTTTGTTGGTAGCCTACAAATAGGTATTATTGAATTTATTGTATTGTAAAATGCAGACCCAATACCCATTGAGGTTAATTTTAATGATCTCATTAACACACCACACAACGTACTTACTTATTAGTAATGAAAATATTTCAAACATTTGTTTCAAAACTCATATCAGTAATGCAGTTAAAGCTATTAATTCAAGAGCTTACAACACAAATCGTACAACAAACATCTGCTTAAAAGGGTGGTCTAACATTATGTAGAGGCGCGCCATTGCGATTGTTAGTACTTTCCACCGCATGAATGCAGGGTCATGAAGTAACTTGAGCCCAAGCTAATCAAAGACGTAAAACTGGAATTTATTGTGTGCAGTGTACCCTGGCAAGTTTATTGTGCATTACTATGACGGCAATTACTCAACTCACATGTAACTGGGTAAAGGCGTTTCCAGATGTATATAGCTTTTAGTTATTGGATGTTTTGTTATTGGATAATTCGAATGATTTGTTTGGTATTGGAAGTTCATTATTGGTTAATTAAGAATGGATGTACCTTACGTATTATGTTATTAATGGCACATAAACATGGTGGAGATGTCTTGCAGCTACAATAGCTTATCTTTGTTAGAATTTTTTTTAATTTTTTTTGACATCTATAATATGGCGTCGCTGTTGACCACGAAGAAGAACGAGGGAGGCCTTTGTCCAGCAGTGGGATAATATGGGCTAACAGTAACGGTAAGTTTTCTTGTTAAAAGCGTACTTATATGACCAAAATTGGAACTAACATAGCTACAGAACAAAAATGACTTTAAAATGTATTTTTTTTTCTACAGAGATGAGATGTAATTGGTACAGGCGATGGCAGCGACGCCACTCGCGGGTCACATAAGTTAGTGGCATTGTAATTCATTAAGACGCTATGCAGCTATCATGCAATCAATTTTTTCGGCATTTTGTCTACGTTTAGTCAATTGATGGCACCTGTGGCCGACAACAATAAATGCGAATAAAAATAATGTATTCATACAATTATTAAATATAATAAAATAATTTTTTTTTTTAAAAAAATGGTCTTTTGGTAATGTCAATATTCAATTCTGATATGTCACAAGTTCTTGATGGTCACCTAGTATAATTTTATTTAGGTTTCTGTTATTTAAACGTACCAAGTATTATTCTATTTAAAAGTAAAATTATGTGGGTATCTATTTACCTATAACGCGGCTGTTGGCCACAAATATTTAACTAAACCAATGTTATTTGTCTTCATATACCTATCTAATATTTCAGAAAAAAACTTTTTTCAAACTTCGTAAACATCAATTAATATTTGCTTTTCAACCAACTACAGTTATTATTTCCAACCAAGTATAATTATTATTTGCCTCAATCACAATAAGGTCATTCAATGACAAACAATGTTAATAAATTAATGTTTGATATTTATTACGTTTCTCTTTATCTGATCTATTGAAAAAGTTCTTTGGTTACAAAATAGAATATATTTGATTCACTAATGTAGTTCGAACTGTTTTATATTCAGGGGCAGTACAAACGCAAACATCAGCGTTTTTTTTGCTAAGCTAGATCTTAAAAGAATTAGTTCAGCGGTTTTACTTTTTAATTTCAATGGTAGACTTATACTGCTTATTTGGTTTGCCCTCAAAATCAGTTCAACAACCCTTCGTAACTCTCAAAGGTTCAATACACCCTACATAATCTATACATACCTACTTACCTATATTAAATTTCTGTATTTCACACAAATACGACAACCCGGAGCTAAAAGGGGAGCCCGCTAATTCAAACCGTACAAACGACGGCTTGTCCAAAAATCCGGTAAAAAGTACAATCGGGAAAAGGGTTGCAACCCCATTGAAGATTACAAGATAAACGTAGAATTCATCAAAAAAGGAGGGGTTGTACGTAAGAGTAGAAAGAAGGCTGTAGAGCGCTCGTAAGGAATATGAATTATAAGTAAGAATTGTTGATATTTTAGTAATGAACCCGCAACGTCGCATCGCTTTGCCTCATAAGTTTTTAGTGAATTTCTTAAAATTAAGTACCTAGTCGTTATTTTAGCCCGAATTTATCCATTGTTGAACACGCGCCTCCTGACAGATAGCAATAATGAACAGTGATAAGGAAATATCACCATTATAATAACGCTTGACAAACGGGTATGAGCAAACCGCTTTAGTTTGTCGAATTCATACTCTAAGGTCGATTCTTAACAGTTTTAATTTTAAAGTTTTCCGTTTAGCTGTGGTTTGCAACGTTTAATTTCCGGAGTAGAAATTATTAGGAAGGAATAAGGAGCGGCTTCGAATGCGGCGCTTGAAAGCTGTTGCAGTCATGTCTGGACTCATCTAATGCTTTATTTTTCTTTGCTTTTTTAATAACATCGCAGAAATTTTATGGCAGTGTTATCTTAGAAAATAAGAATTCTGTTTGTTTTTCCTTTGAAATATTATGCTAGAATGAATGTGCGTAAATTCAGATCTATTTTAGTAACAGCTTATTTTTTTTTTTTTTTTTAAACTTTGCCCCTCACTAGTATTTCTCCTGTATCGAGGGTACAGTTTACAAACATACATGTCACATTCACACACAACCAGACCCGAAACAACTATTTGTAGATCATACAAATATTTTTTCCATGCGAGGATCGAACCCGCGGCGCGTAGCGCAGAAAGCTAATCGCTTAGCCACTGCGCCAACCGTGTCGTAGCTTAATACCAACACATACATACATACATTCAAATAATGATATATTTTAATAACTACTAGTCACTTCACTATTTTATACCACTGCCATTTATACTTAGTTTTATTTTATGTCTTAACCCAATCTTATGACTATTCGATTCTCTGCTCCTACGTTTAACATTATTAAAATTGGCGCAACTCGAATTGATATCGAAAATTTAAACGCGTATAATTTAAACCTATTACTATACTGCAGTTAAACTAACAGAAGTATAATTTAATATTTAAGTTGCGATTGTTACATGATTTAATTTTGTAAACTGGTCATTATTTAGTTTCACTTTGCCGCGAGACACAAAACTGTTTGTTGGTTTAACTTGTATCATTATATGATTATTAAATTGATATTTTTTTATTACATGATAACTACTCATAATGATAATAGTACTTGTAAACATCAAGAATCAAGATGGTTGTATTGTTTATAAAAAAAAATGACAGGTGGACAAAAATGCCTTCACAACCATTCTTGACGGAAGCTTGATTATGATAATTATTATAAAAGCCCTGATTATCAGATCTCTAAACTTTCGCAATAAATGCTCAAACCCTGCATTTTTTAAGTAAAAACTTTATAAGAATTTAAAACAAAACATCTCACAGTTTACATAAACAGGTAAAATATATAAAATCGTTTGCTCAGACTTATGAACGTGAAGGTGCTTTTATATTCCGAGAATATGAACCGTGAAAACGCTGAGGTAACCGGAAATGGAGGTATGGATTCAAATAAGCAATTTTCTCGAACAAGTCCTGATATCGTGAGGAATAAACCGCGGTCGAATCCTAAAGTTACCGCGAGATCTATTCAGATTTGTGCTCGTGAGAAGAAAAAACAAAATTACAGACAATTTGTTCCGATATCCTTACCGAGGGTATCCCTTACGTGTATTATGGCGGGGCTTGTTACAATGTTGATGTTTAGAATATCGGTTCTATTTCGATTGACTTTCAATGTATAATGGTGTATAGACGAGAGAAGGAGAAGAGTTTAAAATATGAATGTCAATGGCTATCAGAGAAGAGGCAGAGAAAAAGAAAAGATAGATGGACTATGTGAAACATGACAGGAAAGTGAAGATAGTGAATTCGGAAATGACGTCTGGATAGATATGAATGAAAGAGAAATATATATTGCGCCGCCCCAATTAAAATGGGATAAGGGCAGGAGAATCATGATGATAATGATTTTTAGGAAGTAAATACGAGTACATTTGGGTACTTTGGTTATTGTTATTAAACAGGTAATTAATTTTCAGGGGAAATCGATGGCCTATTGTTAATTCAAGGCAGAATGAATCGAGCACAGGATCGAGTGAAGTGGCGATATTTGGGAGAGGCCTATATTTAGCAGTGTATTGCGTTGAGTTGATGGATTGATCGTCAGCATAAAGTTACATAAACATTCTCATATACATAAATACTTAGGGCTAGTTAATAGTTATACATATACGTGTTTTGAATGCAAAGATAAGCCCAATTCTAAAAACTATAAGAGAGGTAGGGCATAGCGGGCGTTCGCTCAAAATTGGAGCTTCTCGACTGGGGAAATACCTCCACCTTGAAGACACAAGACCTTGAAGTCAAAAAACACTGCTCTTTTGCAGTGTTCCTACCGTTGAAAAAGGTTGCCAGTGCTTCTTGGGAAAGCGTCATGCCCCCCACTGCCATCACGACGCTAGTAATAGGGTCGGCAACGCGCGAGCAATGCCCCTAGTGTTGCAAGCGTCCAGGTTACGGTAACTGCCTACCATCAGGCAGACCATATGCATGTTTGCCAATGTACTGGCAAAAAAATATATAAACCTAAAATTAAACTCGGTAGTAAATACACTACTGAAAACCCCGACAGGCGAATAAAAGTTGCCTCTAAAAATACAGACGGTGAATGCAAGAATATATCTAACCGAGGAGAGAGCATTACGGTCCCCTAATGACTACCTTGTAGAGAGCAAAAGTTCTGCGTTCAGCCTCCGCTGGACTTGGAAGTTTATCTTAATAAGACGGTTTCAAATGACGCGGATGTAGAAAAATTCGAATGCAGTTTTTTTGTTTCGATTTTTTGATTATAAAGAAAAAGTTCTGGTATTGCAAAGTAAATTTAGTATAATCGTGTGCCTAATAATTTAGCTGTCAGCTTCCGTCAACTAAAGTATGTATCTCGGAGATTGGGGTGTCTGTCTTTCTATACAATGTTATTAATACAGAGATAAATAAATCATTCGTTTCAGGAAATGATCTCTGTTTTTGTCTCATTCGTATCAGCAATAGTTTATTCATTGTTGAAGAGGACAACTATCTCATCTTTTCTTTTCAACAACTGCCAGTTCATTGATCTCTTCGTAAATTCTCTTTCAATCAATAGATACTTCAACTGAAAAAATTACAGTACCTACTGGAAAGTTTTCAACAAACATAATTAACATTATTAACCCGATTTTTATCTAAAGACAAAAACCTCAATGAAAACAAATGTTCGACCCAATTTGGCTCCATGACGGTTTGAGATTAATCGATTGGCTTATCGTTCGGCACGGAACAAAGAATTCACTCCGAACACATTAATCCCATCTAGAGCAATTAAACCGTTCTAATTCTAAGGCATTCGATTAAGAAAAGACAATTTGTACTTGACCGCGTTTCTCTTACCCTCGTCCTAGCTGATCGACAAACGGTAACACGCGACGCGCGATGCGTTGCGTTCTGCTCAACAACTATAAGTTGTCACTTGGCGTCCCACTTCCCCTTCCACTGCCTAGCCTTCGTAATGCTTTGTATGTGTGAGTTAATCCACATTGGTGTCGATTCTGTTGCACATCGTACTAAACTAATATTAATCAAGCTATCTCTTTCTTACTAAAATGATTGAAAAAGACAGAAAATATTTAGAGCTGTCATTGTCAATGCCCTTGTAATTTACGGGAAATAGACGAGACCAAATTTTACATCCCTTTCCCAAAAATTTTTTTGGAAATAGACTTTTTGTTACTATCTTAGTTTGTGAACATGAGAATTAACACCATGGATATCAATTTAGCGGGCTACTATTGTGGAAGTGGAAGATTCGGAGTGACTAATTATAGTTGTCGAGCAGGTAGTAAAATTATCAAATTGTAGCTAGCAGATACTAGGAAGTCAGACGTGATGCGAGTTTTATGTATATGACACTTGACCCTGCCATAAAACCTACCTTGCTACGTCAAATTGCATCGCATCGCGTCAAGTCGCATTAATCGCTCACGTAGGACGATGCCAAAAGCATGACCACCATCGCTTCTCCGATTACGTAACTTACAACCGCTACTAATTGTGCAATTATCTTATATTGTACTCGACAGTGAAGGTTCAATTACCCTTGTTCGGGATGTAACCTATATCTCAACAATTATTTGCTTGAAATATGAGAGCCGTGATATCATAGTAATTTTCTTCCATTTATTGTATTGTACTGACCTCGTGCCCTTTGTATTATGGAGATGAAGTGGACTCTGTACTTAATGTGAAAAATCTCTTTTCATTATACTGGACGTACTAACCTAAATCTAAATACAAAAAAAAAATCGGAGGCTTTCAGAGAATACCTATTACATCTTGAAAATGGGAAGAAGACTTAATTGGAATTCGACCCCTCATAGGAAAATAAATCAGGTAGTACCTACATATCGTGAACATAGAAGAGGCTTGGCGAGAGTTTGGCATAGATTTGCGGAGCTAACAGCCGTTCTTCAGTAAGGAAAGGTACCACAAGAGATAGAATTCTGTGATTACCACTTTTACTTTTCACTGAAGTAAATAATAGAAAGATTACGGTAGATATGGTGTCGACTCTTTTGATACAAACATAAATCCCCATCAAATTTTCTGCTTAAAAGTTACGGCAAAAACGTGAAAGCACGCCACTGTACTTCTTTTATATAACTTTTTGCAATAGTTCGTAACATAAATCACAAGTACTTCACTTAAAATGAACATGATAATAAAGTACACAGACAGCTCCCACACAATGCTTGCAAAATTGATATTAGTTCTTCGAAGCTTTTGTGCTCAAAAGCAAATTACGCGCACCCCCATATATCACGCGGTAGGTCTCCGTTTAAGAACTAAGGAATCAAAATAGATCCTTCCAGAAACTAGATTAAGGCTCGCATAAAGCGTAGCACATGAATGCTGGTAACTTGAGACTTGGCAGACAATGCTGGCTCCCTTATTGCTCAGCTCTTAAATTGTAGTGCGGTTTCAATGCAAGTGCCGTTGACGTTAAATTATTGTCGCCATGCAACGTTACACCGCCTGTGCAGGCTGTACACGTGTGCACTAGGCTTAGGGCCTGTTAAGCTAAATGTAGCTCTATTATGGTCATTCGATGTGGAGCTACGAATATGTAGAGGAGACAGGATAATATTGAAACCAAGATGTTAAAAATATATAAGCGTAAGCCTAAAAGAAAGAATATCTAATGGAACAGAGAGAAAAATAATAATCTTATGAATGATTTTTGGCAGTGTCTAGATAACGGGACTGAGTATACATTTTTATTAGATATACCGATTGGTATTATAATTTAATGTGGAGGCGTTTTATTGTCAGATTTATTTCATTAAAAACTAATCTAATTGCTATTAATTGTGGTAACAGGTGTTCTAGCACGCTATGAAACCATTAAAGATGGAGAAACGCGATAATTTAATAATAGTGCATAACTACTTGTCACTAGCTGTCGTAAAAACCACCTATTAATGCCGAGACTTTAGCACGAGTGGAACTCGTTTCACTCTCACTTCAATATAGTGATTATGTTGGGAGATGTAAAGGATAATAGTGATTATGTAGAAGGCATAAAGGAGACTTTTGTACAGCAGAATAGTGATTCATGTCTTGTACGTTGAAAGGGTAATTATCATTATAGTTATGTGAAACTATTGATAATATCAGCACTCAGCTGCATGAAATGTTCTATTGCCAAATGAGGCTCTCCCGTTACATTGTTCGATCAATAGTTTTTATGATAGCATGGTTGGCGCTGTAGTTGAACACTTGGGTTTCGGCTCTACGTGTCATGGGTTCGGATTCCCGCAACGAAAAAATATTTGTAGCTACTACAGATAGTTGTTCCTGGTCTCAGGTCTGGATTAGAGTTGAGTCTGATGATGATGATGATGGTGATGATGATGGGTGATGTCACATGTATAAATCATCGATATTTCGTCATGCAGTGACTACGACAAACTCCTCAAAGCCTAAAATAATAACTCGATAATGACCATGACTGAATGAACGTGAACTTCGGCTTCGGCTGTGACATGCCAGTGACAAGATGACAACATGCAATGTATGAATCGATGATAGTTAGAGAAAAATCATTGATGATTTTGTCATTGTACCCGTCATCGATTTTTTTGCCATTCTCATGTTGTCGTTGATATTGAAAAATCATCACTCAGGCCACAGACTTCTTTAGTCTGTGACTCAGGCCATATCTGACTTTTTTTTTTTTTACACTTTGCCCCTCATTTGGATTTCTCCTGTATCGAGGGTACAGTTTACAAACATACACCCATGTCACATAGACATACACCAAGACCCGAAACAACTATTTTGTAGATAATAAAAATATTTGTTCCGTGGGGGGATCGAACCCGCGGTACGTAGCGCAGAAATCTAATCGCTTAGCCACTGCGCCAACCGTGTCGTTAAATTGCATGACACCTAAGGTTGAAAAATTTATTTCTACCATATTTGTATAGTATACCAACGAAATAATTGTTTGCCTCGAGGAAGGTGTTTATCTCTAATTTTAGTAACAGTAAGTGATAAAAATGCCTAAGGCAGACAACGGGCACATCATAACACTAAGTATTTGTTCCACACATAGCTATTATCATCACAATTATGTCCATTTCATTGGCACATTAAATTAAATTTTGAAATAGCCCAAACCCAAGATCAGAGGTCTTCACAATTACTGACGAAACTGTGCTAGATTTTGGTACATTATCGTACTATTTTGGCATCATGTGATTTCGGTTCATAATGGGGTATCATTTTAGTCGACGCGAGAGCAAGTGCTTACGTACTCGTATATACTTATTATATTACGTCGACTATAACCAACTCATTTTACCGACCATGTACTAATAATCAGAGGATGTAGAACTTTATTTGTAACGCCTTAATGTCTATAATATTTTGGCTATTGGTTATTGTCTGCAAATATAACATTGTCATTATCAAAAGTTAATATGCGATCGTGGATCGTCCATACATTTGCATGTTATATTCGACTGTCATTATCTATGTTATTGTGAAAATCAAAGTAATAACACTTTCTAATTTCATTTCATACTATACCTACGTTTATAATTTGACTAATAAGTATACGTTAGGGCATTTGAGTAACATGGAGATTATTTAGTATTTACTTCATACAAACATTTACACATCGTGTTTGTACTGCAATAATAAGTAGGTACATACTTATAAAGCTTACTACACCAAACGTCATAAAATTTTTGTAAAACATTTTATTTTGCAAGAAATGGAATGTGAATATCTTTCATAGTAAAAGGCATAGAATATAAAAAGACATTAAAAACATTAAAAGAAGACGTTTTGAAAAACTGAACATTTTCATAAGATTTCGTCTCACCTTTTGTGACCTTTCAACCTAACACGTCCGCTGTGTCATTTCGAACGTGCACCCAAGTCCGACATATCTAAATTTATATGAGAATAGTCTGAAGATAAAATCTTATTTTACGATCCTAGTGCAATTAGCTATAGGCATAATCTAGGTAGGTACTAATTGTTGCAACCTCTTCGCTTAACACAAGCGCCTCTAAAGATGGTCCGAACAATCGAATTATCGAATCGACCGGCCGCAAAACGAATTAAACAATCGATTTAATCGTTCACTTAATTACGTAATTAATGTCTGAATGCACGGCTTGCCCACAGCGCCTGTTTAATGCCTCTGTGTACGTACCGCAGTGTAGCAGAACACGGGACCGCGAAACATGAAGTATTGTGGCTATGGTTTGGTTTTTTAATGATCGGAATTGGATACGGTGTATAATGTGTATATAGGTAGTTATATAAGGTATTGATTCGGGATCGGGTATCGCTTGTTGAAATTGGAATCGAAACATTTATGAGTCGAAGCTCTTGGGTTCTACTTCAGAGAAAATCGTCTTAAGTTATTCTGTAGAGTCGATAGTTTTACCATGAAAATAAGTAGACATTGAGGCTTATGAAGCGGTCAATGATTTAAATACTGTGTTTAGTACTAAAGTTTTAAGGTCAGTCATAAATTCACGCCAAATGAAATTTAAAAATAAATTAAAATATAAACAAACAAAATCCGTAATAAATCTTCGGCACCAGTTACGAAAATTTATGTTTTAAAATATAATTGCACGCCAGTGTTTTATGTGAGAGACAGCCCTACAATTAACTTTGGGGCTAATTGCTCGTCAGTAGATCATACATCAAAAAATGTACCGTTGGCTTTCCTTAATTACATTACTGGCACAAGTCACGTTTCAAATTGAACGCAATGTGTAAAATTGAGACAAAAATCGCAACAAATTGTAAGACGAAAGTAATAATAATAATTAAACGCGGCAATTTCTCGGTTTCGTCTTCAGACTTAAGACTTAGTTACAAATTAAGGTGGATGTTTCAATTACATTCTTGTGCAAGTATTGTCTGGGCTTGCACAAACTGCAACATAGAGGCGGTTGTACACATTCGAGTAATTAAGATCGAACCTTTCGCTCCAATAAAGGTTTGGAGCGTAAAACGTTCTGGTCCTTCGACCGAATGGCGTCGTAACTCTTGCAATTAAGTCGAATTAAAAATAAAGTCCAAAGAAGTCCAAACAGTACAGCTGTTGATTAAACGCCATCTCGCGGGGTCCCCATCAATAACAACACTTTAATTAAACACTTTTATTCGCGCCTGAATGGCTGGGACGCTAGTCTCGGCTTTTAATTTGCTTTTTTATTTCTTTTTATATTATTTTTTTTCTTAATAGAGTTGACAGTGTGCCCGTTCGGCTACTGTTGCTAAATAAAGGGCGAAACAAAGGACTTGGTGGTCCTGTGTTGCATAATAATGACGAAATTGTTTTCTTTTATTCATAAATGATATCTTGTGCCATAAGAATGTAAAGCGTAATGGTTTATTATAAAAGCACTCACACAAAAAGCAAAATGCATTGTGGCGTTGTATTTTTCTTATAAAAATATTTGGTACTCAACGTCACGAATAGATCTTTTATTTTTATAACTTCGACTTTTAATAATTCTCACACAACTTTAGTTTATTTGTGACTTACAGAAAAATAAAATATCTTCATATAAAGGTACCAATTATCTTGGCGATATTTTCAAGGCTCCCAGAGAGAAAGGTGACAGAAAATAAAAAAATTGGCAATATTTTATGGGAACTTATGGGAATTTTACCCTCTATCATTTTCATATTTTCGAGTAAATTTAAGGATCTAAGGCTAGGAGCTTGATGGGACTTTATTCAGTATGCCATGTAAAAAATATCACACCAGTAACGCAATCATGATCATGAGATAACTACGTATAATAACCTAACAGTCAAAAACCCCCGACTCCAACTAGAAAAAGAGCTATAACTTTTGAACGACTAAACAGATTTTCATGAAACATAGCTTAGATGATACCCGATTAAACTAGCTTTCATATAAAAAAAACTGCATTAAAATCAGTTCATTCAATTTGGTGCTACAATGCCAGACATATACACAGATCCACACTACAAACTAATAACATTCATCTTTTTTGTCGGGAGTCAAAAAACACGTAACCAGCGCAATGTAACACACGTATCGTAAGAGTACCCAGCTTTTGACCTGGGCAATCAGGAATTTACTTAGGCATAAGTCACCTTTTGGCCTAGGGGGGGATATCAGGAATTTATTTAGATATGGGAGGCAAGTAAGGTCCAAGAGGCAGCCTCTTCCTGCCCTCCCCTGGGTACGCTCATGTGTGTTTGAATAAGATCCCAGGTATTTTACAATTAACCCTTTATATAACTGACATCAGACAGAATTTAGGCAGTAAAAGGACCAGATGTTACGCTAGTAACTTTTGATCAAATTAAAAGTGCCATAAATTTAAGTACTAATCTTACATTTCATCAAGCTGTATAATTATCATAAAAAGTACATTACGGACAATTCTAATTTCGATAACCTAATTTTATCTTCATGCTTTGATAACGGTACAATTTATGTATTATTTCAGGCCAAGCTTGCATAAAGTAGAAAACGTGGGTTCAATTAATGAATTAAATATACAATTAAATGAGTTTTAATGAGGTGTAATTTGTTGTTATTTGCATATCAGTTATGAAGCCACAAAGGGTGGACACGCAAACATTAACGAGAGTACCTTCCCTGTGTCGAGTCATCCTAAAAACAACCTTGTAGTTATGAAATAAGGTGTGAAATCGAGTGTGTTATTGTCAAACTAATTTGACCACTACCATCGATTAATACTGAATGTTCTGTTTAAATTAAATTAACGTTAAAGTGACAATAAATTTACGGTAAGTGCAATTGAAAGGTATTGGCGAATACCAATCTATAATTAAGATATACAGGTATAGTACGACACAATTAAGTAGTTACATCGATGTACCACATCGAACAATTAATGGCAGTCATTCGCTTAGATAATTTTACAACTTATTGCATCAGCGTAAAGATCATGTTTTACTGTAGTACTTATAAACATTCGTGGTCTTGAAGTCACACTCAGTTTGCAAGTTATCGATTTTACGAAGTTTGCCGATGTGACTTCTTAGTTGTGTCGTACTTTAAGTCGTATGCCTATATCGAATACGTAATATCCGGCATTATTTTATTGATATTGGAAGATATAAAAGTTTATTCAATACATGTTTTTCGATAACCAGCTAATCGAATAACATTCGAGTCACATTTATTGTGGGAAAGGGAACTGATGAGCTTTTTAATCTTATGTTTTGTGTGAAGTTTGATAAGTTATTTCCCGCGGTTTCGATGACTCGAAATTCAACTTTTCACTGTCATTCGAATCGTAAATAACATTATATTATCGATATCTAAAGTCTAACAATTTTTTTTTTTTTTTTTTTTTATATATTTTTGTGAAGCGTCGTGTAGTGGGGGCGGCGGCATATTTAGGGGGCGGCAAAATTTCAGAATAAATAATAATAATATCTTGTTGGAGATTCCTCTCTCTGGAGCTCTAGCCACCGGTAGCTTGGACCCTGTTCCCGATGACGGTTGGTTACTATATTTTATGTTTTTAAGAAAGAAAGAAAGAAGAAAGAAAGTAAACATTTTTATTCTGGACTCGCCAGGAACGAATAAAAGTATAAAAAGTACAAAAATTAAACAACAAATAAAACATAAAAAATAACAATAGAAAAACAATAGTCAAAGCAACCTGAACGAGACCAAAAATGGCTCCCATCTCAGCATAATGCTGTGGCATTTAGAAATAGAAAATGTCACAGCGCTGGTATTCTGATGGGATGGGAGTTTTTAAATGCGTATCCTATAATATACCTATACATATATAATAAAACAGTTTATTGTTTCCTTCTTTCTGGACGAAATCTACTTCAATACATTTTTACTAACGTTGAGTTCTGGTGCATCTATAATGATAAAATTTAGAATGATAAGACTCATAACGGCATTAATTTTTTAATTTTTCACTGTAAAAGTAATCAAAAACCATATTTAAATCTGCGCAGTGGTTTCAAATTCCCAATTAACTTTATTGAGACACGTAATTCTTAATTACCAGAAAATACATAATCAAAGATCGTAGAATCAGATCGCGAAATCTCATTAACCCTTGAGGGTTAAAAGCTATTTTTAGATTCAAATATCTCTATACTCAAAATAATCATTTTCAAATGCACAATGTGACACAGTAGCTTTTACACTTACTGAATTCGTCACTGAAGGGCACTGTGTCTCCTAATTGGAACACGGCCAGATCGAGGGCGGCTAAGTTAGTTCTTCTCACGTAATCATTTCATGAATGCTATGAGTTATACGTGCTCGAGATACGCGACGTGCAACGAGACGTTATTTATACGTTTCTCGCTTTCAGTTTGAAGTGTGTGGATATGACTTCATATTTTGGTTTTTAATAATTCATAGAAGTTATCATAGCATTAACGGCCACAGTTGACCATGAGAATGAGTAAAACAATGGACAGTCGTAGGACTAAAACTTCACATAGTCTAAAGCTTAGAGCGATTTCTCAATGGCTGGATACCACTCGGATTATAAGTTACACAAATTGTTCCAATTTCAAATGAACGCCTTGTTATGTACCACTTATTGAAAATTTGGGCTTGAATCAATTCACTATGTAGTTCTACGATATTGAAAGTCTTGCTATAATATTAAAAATTATTGGAAAAAGGGAAAAGTCTTATCATTTCTAAGATAACGCGATGGCAAATTCTGAACTAGGTACGCTTTATGTCTGAATCGCTGTTTTTTAAAGTACCTCTCTAAACAGACACAAACGTTTTCGTCGAAACACTTTTCATTCAGCGTTTTGCAATTGAAATAAAAGTTTATGAGCTACATTGTATAGATAATGTAACTGGGTGTACCTGTTTTGCGTATATATACGTCTGTATAAGTCTACACTTTACGGAGTATATGGAGTTTCTTGTCGGTTCTTCTCCATAGGACGTACTGTACGTATTTGGAACGGCGCACCTAGAGTTTTGACATTTCATAAGTGCCTGATTTACATGAAATAAAGATTTTTAAAATAACAGTTACACAATTTAATAATCTAATAACAATTACAATATCCTGTAAGCGCTCTTTCTCTCTCCTACTTAACTGTGCTGTGCCCGACAGGGTCCATAATTGATACCACAGCCTTAATAAGCCTACCACCTGCTTGTAATATTACATTATGGATACACAAATTATTATAAATAAATAAATAAAAAAAAAAAAAAAAAAAACAATAAAAAAAAAAAACTAAAAAAAAAAAAAAAAAAAAAAACTAAAAAAAACCTCAATAAATAAATCTATTCTATTTTACGCGAAAGAATTTTGAATTTTACGCATTGCTAAAGAATTCTCATCCTCCTGTTTTGTAGTTGCAAGGGCATCTGTTGAGCGTGAGGCCGAGGGCTACCACGGTGGGTAGACAAACCTTTTCTTCACGCTTTATCTCCTTGATAGAAGACAAAACGAATAATCGAGACAGAAAACGGTAAAGAGATGGTTATATCCCGACTTTTCTGTGGACAAACCCGTTTGTTCACCCTTTGTATCCTTGACAGAAAACAACAAAAATTTAAGAGAGAAAGCGGTAAAAAATGTTCTTTTGCCGTGCTAGCCCTGTTGGTCGATAAACATTTCAAATTGCGTTTTTCTCTCAGAAAATTCCGGAGAATTTCTTGACAGAACCACACGGTAAAACTTTTGGCTGCTACTGATGGCAGGTCTGCCCTACTGGTCGGAGAAATGTAAGCCTGTAACGGCTTATTCTACCACTGCTTATTCCTTCGAAGAATACAGTCGTGATCCAATGTTTTGTTAAAAGCGCGATTTATAGAAAAGAAAGAAACATAAATAATTTATTTGGTTGCAAAAATAAGACACCACATGCAAAAATAAAAATGAAAACAAAAACAAAAACAAAATTAAAAAAAAAACTAATTAAGACTGAACTTGACTGATTAAGATGAGATTATTATCAGTAGACTTAGCTTTTATATATATCGATGAAGATACGATAAGGCAATAGGTACGATGTAATAAGTTAAAAAAAAGCCCGTGTAGGTGTCTGAATTGACAAACAAGTTACAAGTAGCGATTCTATTAATTTTAATATGGTGTCAAAACTAAGATTTATTAATGATTCTTAATTTTTAATGACTACTAACGAGGTCTAACTCTTCTGCCTGATTCATTTATAATCACGGTTCAAAAAACTAGTTAGCAACTAGATCTGGAGGATGTAAGTCTATTATTTTTTGTTCATATACACCGATATTTAGTTTGTGGATAAGAAAACTTCCATAATTATGGTGGATTTACTGGTTATAGGCTTGCAGAAGTATGCAGTAACATGAATGGAAAGAATTTGTGCAAGTATTTTGGCTTGTACAAGCCATATGTGGGCAATATGGTGTCCTGCAGACTTGTGCAAAGAAATCGTAACGTGTATCGCCATTACATAATATTGGTTTTATGAATAACCATGAAAATTACAACAAAAAAAGTGTGATAATAACTGGACATGGTGATAGAAAATTTTGTATGGGAACAGACTTTTTATTTGACGTAATTTTTTGACATCATCAATAGGTATAATTATATGATGAACCTGCATCTAAAAGAAGGAGAAGAAATAATCATAAAAAATCTACCAATTCTTCTTCCCCAACTTAAATGATCACACCAGCAGCAAAAATAAAGTACCTACTAAGTTAATAAAAATTCAGAATCTTAACAACCCAGTAGACGACGTTGTATAACAATATAACAAGTAAATCCCTATATTATAGCTGTAAGAAACGTTTTATAATGATAATATCAGAAAATTCCAAATTAAGGATGGCCGATTCAATCGGTGATTGATGTTCTATTATAATATCATCATTCTCCTTCTAAGTTTTTATACAAATAATTGGGTCATAAATAACACACACTACCTGTACAATAATTTGATGATATCTTTGATAGCAGTAGGTAATTTTTTTAATCAGAAAGAACAATCTGACTGTTAGTTTACGTACTTAAATGTAGTATGTTATTTTTATCTTAATTCAGCCCAGAATTCTCAATTTTTATTCTCGGTACAAAGAATGTTTCATTTTTCATAGAAAGTTCGTTTCTGAAAGTTAATTTATTTAACAATTAATGCAGACATAAAATACATGAGAAATATGAAGTAGGAGCATAAAGTACAAAGGTACTGCTTATTTCTAATGATATCTCTTCCAGTAGACCTGCGAGATGAGAGTTTAAATACAAGAAATGTAGACACAGTGTGTAAAGGATACGTGTAAATTAAGTTTGTATTGTGCCATCATTTTTCTAATGATAGTCATGAATTATTTATCTCCTTGTTTAAAATATACCAGGCATACTCTATTACCTATTTGACCATAGATTACCTACTACACTATATCACAACCTTATTACCAATAACGCTATTTTCAAAACATAATCTGTCGCGAACGACGCCGCGCTCTATAACTAGTTTACACGAATAATCCATTCCGCCTACACGTCCATAAAGAACTATTTTAATAACACTATAACAAGCTTGTAAAATAGCTCGTTTTATATAACAAGAAGTGTTTATAAAAAGCCCAGGTTCACACTTAATTATGGCACTCCGATCCATGTATTAATAAAAAAATATTAATACGGAAAACGAGGCTTTGATCTGTCAATATTAATTCTGTGATGTAAAATGTGTTATTTAAAAACATGTTTTTGCGCTGGGAATCTCTATTTTTTACTTTTAATATAAATTACCTTGTTTGTCAATACAGGGTGGCGATTTAGTCACCTGCATCCTTTAGAGAGGATGCTTCTCTTCATTATGAACATGTTTTACTATGGGACCAACATCATCATCATTTTGTTGAGTCATGTGAACAGAAATGTATGGAACATCAGTTTTCTTTTTCGAGATTTCCTTGTTTGCCTCATAGTAAAATCGTTCATAATTAAGAGTGGAATCAACTCCTTAAAGGATGCAGGTGACTAAATCGCCATCCTGTATATTAATAATACGTAAAGAGAAAACTTTATACCCTTTTTTAAGTATATTGCACGCACTGAGGAGTGTGTGATTGGGCATAGTTAAAGTATATTATATGGAGAAGGAGTGCAGGAAGCTGAAATTTATTTATTATAATATGTGGTCTAATTTAAACAATAGGCGACCACTAGTTTAAATTAAACGATAAAATGATTTAATTTGCTTGAATTTTCCGTGAGAGAGTGTAATTTTTGCACTTTAGGTATAGATGGTTCCATTTTAATCTAGCTAAACTTTTAGAAGTTTGTAGTCAACAAGTTTTAGCTGCAACAATGTATAAGTAAGTGATAGATCGATTCTGTTAGTTTATGACTTGAAAATTTTATATCCCTTTGTCACAATATGTATCGATGCTATCTAAACTTTAACACTAAGGCAGCACTTTACTTAATAAAGTGGCAAAAACTAAATTTTGGTTGAAACATGCGCTAATATTGCTGATAATAATAAAAAAACGGTTTTAATGTCAATTTCACCTCGTTGTAACTATGGAGATAGACAAATTTATATAGACAAAAGAAATTTATACGGACAATTTTAATTAGTTGCCTCAATAAATGGTACAAATTCTTATAACACAACATTAACAAAAGTATGCGGTACGAAACTTGCCGTTCGCCTTTCTTTTTTATACTTTGCCTCTTATTTTTCTTATCATTTCTCCTGTATCGTGGGTACAGTTTACAAATATACGTGACACACGCACACACACCCCGACCTAGAACACCTATCTGTAGGAACAAATATTTGTTTCATGCGGGGAACGAACCCGCAGCACGTAACGCCACAAGTCTATCGCTTAGCCACTGAGCCAATCTATCTACTTTGTTTATATCGAATGTGTTTATATCCAAAATTTCCTATTAAAATATACCTATAGACAGGCTTATTTTTATAACTTCCTTTTGTTATGGTCTAAAATAGCATAAGTTAAAGTATTTTGAGCGCAGAAACTGAATGAAATATCGCAGCATTTATTAAAGTATTAAAGATAATAAATTACCAACCAGAGTGGAATATACCAAGCAGGTTTGTTATTACAAATTGTAGTTCCAAATTCGCCCAATACATTAAAACTATAAGCTCAAGAAACTCGGAACCTCGACTAATTTAAACATATTTGTACGCAATTCATAATATGAACTGTTACAGTGACTAGTATGAATATATTTAAGACCATTACCGTATGTATTATAGAGCTAGTGAAAAATAATATTAAAGGTGTAGTCACAGATTAATTAATAATATTTACTTTTATTTTCCGCACAAAACCTTGGCCTAAAGGCCATAGCACACTGTAAGTTTTACAGCAGCATTGCCCGTTTTCGCGTTCGTTGTTCACTTTTTGTAAGCAAAAGGCAGCTAACGAACGTGAAAATACGCGATTCTGCAACAAAAAGTAGCTAGTGTGATATGGCCCTAAGAAATACAAATTAGGTAATTACGAAAGACGTAGGTATCTTTCGAGTACTCATAGTATACACAATGCACGTAATAAGATTACGTTCACCATAATAATTCTAACAAGGTACAGTACTTTCTCTTAATTACCTTCTCATATACGTGCTATGGAAAAGTTAAGGTGCTGGGATAAAATTAAGTTCTTAATATAATCGTCTAAATGCGGGCCTATTTTGTTACGCGGGAATTATATTTCGAGGCATTTGTGTTCGTGAACTTTAATTTCTGTTTCGTAACTATGTAAGGGGTATATTACTGTAATAATGATTTAAGTGACTGCTTTTGCCGGCGCGTTTCTATGAGCCTACTATTTATGATTATATTTTTCGGAGATCTTATAGTACGTACCTACGTAAGTATTATAATTATATTTTAAAGACTTTTTAATTTTATTTCAATCTCTTAATTTCTGTGTTAGGCATGTAAGTATTGCAGTTTCAATGCAGGTGATATTTAAATTTAGTTTCTTTCAGCATTTGAACAAATGCTTGGACTGTGATTGATCACGTCTATGGTTTTATAAAATAAAAGTTTTTATAACCTTCTATAAACCTATCTTTGATGATTTTAAAACAAAAAAACACTAAAACGAATCAATATAAATTTCTATGGACAAAAACATAAAATTAAGAAAAAAAAAATACCTACCTACTTACAATTTCACAGAAAATCTGTAAATAATTATTATAGAGATAAAAATATCGATATAATATTCACAGTTACAGCATACAATTTTATACAACAGCAATAAATAATTATGTCTATTGTCAATACTGTCACGGCAAAAAATAAACAGTGAAATAAAATTTGACCTTACATAGAATTTAGAAGTGCGAAAAAAATAATGTTGTGATTCCATAACTTTTCCAATCGGCTCTCAACATTGTTTGCAAAAACAATCGATTAGTCCGACTACTATCAGAATTTGAGTACTTTTCCAATCAAGCGTAGAGGCTAACATATTTAGATCAAGCACAAGCAGGATTGTTTTATTTGTAGGATTTTCGCATACTATGAAATATAGGTATTTTTCGTGATCTAGCTATTAAAACAATTTCTCATGTATTTTAAAGTATCTACATTTATAACATTCCCGTGAATGGCCCGAAAATTGATACAACTGAGTAAAGTTTCAAAATCGGTAAGCTTAATCGGAAGACAAGTTTGACTGAAGACCGCGTACTGGTAAATGCAGCTTGGGACGCTCCTTGCCAGATAAACCAACGTCGAGTTGTGGTCTGGACTTGGAGGCAGAAGGCTGACAACCGGCTGTCACGGTATGAACTGAGAGAAACCTCTATCCAACTACTGTATACCTACCTACGATATTCAAATTTCATTCAATTTCACATTTCACATATCTACAGTTTGTCAAGAAAGTCATGAAAAGGATTTTGAAGGAACTAAAATTCTTCTTCGCTCGCAACCCTAAATAAGTACCGTAGGTGTCAGTTTGGGTACAACGATGTGTTTATTTTACTATTCTGTGTAGATTTTTTGTGATAAAAAAATGTTTTCGGCATTAATATATTAAAAATAAACAAGAGAATATACAAGTGGCGCCCTCAATCCTTTTCATGACTTTCTTGACAGACTATACTGATCGCATCAATACTAAAATAATGCACAAATTAAACAGCTTGCTCGCTTTGAAAGAAAAATTATAATGCTATTAATTTCTCGTCCATTCTCAGATTAGAATGGAAATACAAATAAAAAAATATGACTCGATTATACTGATCACTTATCGAATAACGTTATTCGAGTAGCATCAATTACTCGAGTCACTATTTTAATCGTATCTTTAATATCGAATATAAAATATCGAATTACAGTAAGGTGGCTTCTAAGTAATCGTGAGCTAGAACGATTCGGGAAAACAAGTTCAACCACAGAACTGGTTCTATCGAAATATTTCTCGTATGTTTGTTTGTAAATATTGAATGTCGTAATAAATTGTATTGTGCTAGTAATAAAAATATAATTGGGAGACTAAATCAAGTAGAAGGATTGAGTATTTAAATGTGAGTCATATATCGTCAAATTAATGGTAATTGGAAAACGATTTTGAGTTTTAATTACCTAATATTGTGTGAACATTATTCCAGTTCTGTTATACCTACAATTTTGTGAGTGTTTCGTACCATCATTTTAAAAATGAATACAAATATGGCTTTTATTTAATCAGTCAATCTCTCTATGTCTAGAAAACCTTTTGATTCAACGTAACTACTTAGTATAAAGGCAACTTTTCCAGCTCCCTTTGTTTTGGTTCTAATTTTTACGACAGAAAAAACCGAGATCACGAGAACCTTAAAATTTTCATTCTTATTGAAGAACTGAAAAATATATCTAATACCTAAATCTTTGTCTTTTGCAACCAGTGAAGCAAATGCAGCTATTATCACGTCTACTAAAAGGTTATCTTATATACTAGTAACAGAACAACTCAAAGCATGTGGTTTGACAAAGCTTTGTGTCAAAGAAGCAACTGTAGACGCAACCGTGTGGCGCCAAGACCTCTGCACACTGTGATCGTGAGTCCATAAAACATGTCAACATTGTCTGAAATGCTGTCTGCATTTCAGACAATGTCTGACGCCTTACATGGAAATGTCTAAGTTTATGCTACTGGCTTTAAATTGATAAGGCAATCTATGTTATAGAAAGCTGCCATTTAGAAATAAGATCAAATCATAACATAGAAAGGTTAAACAGGCGTCATAGTAGGTGTCGGTAAATAGCGTGATGTCAGTTTTGTAAAAAGGTTCTAGCCCAGGAGAAAACGAAAAATTCAACCGTCAAGAAATAATACTGTCAATTGTTTTGTAGCCGCATGAATTTTATAACTACATGATCTTTATGACAACACATACTGTTCTTATCTGAAGACTGGTATCAACATTAAAGCTAAAATGACACCAAATAACATGTAAATTGATCTCTGACCCTTCGAATTCTTCATCTAGGCGTAATTTCACAATAAATTCATTGAACAAAAACAAAATCTCACGAACATCTATTACGGATAACAGATCTTCCAAATTAACAGTTCGAGTAGATTAACATGGATGTGTTCTGCTCAGTAATTCCAAGTAACATCTTAACACAAATGATGTATATGTGAACGCCCATAGATGAAGATGGTAATTATCGACTGACTACACTAATGTGATAATCTTTAAATGTTCTGCGTTGATGAGTTCATCGTAACGAAATCCAAGGAACACTTCCAGCATGGCTATTCTGTGAGAACATCTCGCATCTCGATTCGAATCTCACTCTTATTGTCAGTTGATATTTAACGAATTTAACATACGATAATAAACGTGTAACTTATTAACAGGAGCTATGAACATGTCGCAAGATGTTCTTATAGCTCTCCTGCCGGGCTAATATGCGCGCCGCGACATAATTTTGTCATCGCATTATCTCATACGGAAACAGTTTTTTAGTGGCATTATCTCGTCTTGTCATGACGACAAATTTTTGTCGCTGGGCGCATGTTAACCTAGCTGGTCATGCCATTGTTTTTTTTCTTTATTATTGTCATTTCACAATCGTATTTAATTATGCAAGTGCTTGAATGATTGTCTAACTGATTTTAAGCTGGGAATTATATACTGAAAATAATTAAATCAAAATAAATCTAGAAGTTGTCTACATATTAAAACATAATGTACCTACCTATAATAATTATATTACATACAAAAACTCATATATTTTTTATTTAATTAAATGATAATTGTTGTGAAGCTCATGAGCGTAACATTACCGTCACGCCCAGAATCTTCAAAAAAGTAGAGATCAACTATCGTGCTCAGATAGTTCCGAAGTAACGGTATCTGATGCCAATGTGTGAGACACGCCTACTTATCGCATACTATTTTATTTCTTTCTGTGTTATTTTTTTTACTTAGATTCTATACTAGCTGTTGCCCGCGATTTTGCTCGCATCCTACGGGACCACTTCATGTACCAGGATAAAAAGTATTTGTTAAACCAAGACATGGACAATGGACATATCTGCGTGCCAAACATCTAAATTCTTTTAGCTGTTTATGCGAGACTGCGTAACAAACATCCTGACAATTTTACAAACTTAGAAATAAGATGATAATGTATACCTTATTTAATTTACGAGTACCTTGTTACAGAAATTCAAACAAATGACCACAAACAGAATGAAACTTATACCAAAGCTGAAATACAAACTAAATTCGAAGTGACTCTCATAAACAATGTTGCATAAAACAAGTTTAAATTACAGCATTAACTTAAATCTTTGATGTATTCAAGATAGAGTATCACCCTATAAGTTAATCTAATCTACCCTAAACTTAATCTACTTAGTCACATCGATCCTTCACATTGAAAGTACACAGATCTGACTTTGAGTTTGACAAGTGGTCTAGACAAGACACCTTTACGAATTATTGATGTTAAATTACTAAGTAGGATAATTGTGTAACTGTACTCCGTAAGTTGTCTAACTTGAGATAGTTATGGGAGATTTTCTTAGTGGAATACGCCATTAATGTAGGTACAAAGTAATTATGGTGTTTGAATTATATCGCGGCGTGGTTGGGATGCGCGAACGCAGTAACAAGACAACATAATGATACGACCGCCTTTTGTCTGGGTGTTTCGCCACCTGCCCAAACACTGTAAGTGTTGGAAGGAGTACATCGATAATCGATAAAAAACACTCGATTCTTGTGAGTTTCACTTTTAGTAGTCTGATCATTACTCTATTATTCAAAAATATTTAACTATATCATATTTAATGAGTTCTGATATTTTGTTGCGTTGGGTAAATACCTATACCTAAGCAAAAATTATTCATTATAGTTAATTTATGTTTTCGGATCACAATATTTTAAATTATACTTTCGTCTTTAATGCCTGTTAAAAAAGTAGCCTATAATGTTGTAATACATTACCTATCATGCATACTTATTACTACGCAACTACACGATCTGCTAAATGCTAACAATAATTTAAAAATAGCAATTATATTGTTCTAATCTAGTGGGCGTTACCATCATGTAGATTGACCATTACGAACAATTCTTATCGTTTTTATATCGTATTCTATCAACGCTTAATAAAAACAATGAGCAAAAAACTATCGATACAAAAGATTGTGGGGTGAACATCCTTATAATGATACCTTGTTAGCGTCTGTTAGTCATTCCTTACCGCTGAGGTGCCGTCGTAAGGGAAACGAAACTCTTAATTTGAACTTCAAAGGTGTGATTTCTGTGCCGTCGGGAAGTGTTAAGTAATCATATAAAATCGGCTGTGCGGGCGATTAAATTCTTTAACGACGACTATTTTGTTTTTCTCAGAGATACGTAATCACTTGGCGTCAGTAATGACGGACATCGAATTTAATGAAATTGCTTTGATCGCTGTTAAGTATATACTCTGCCGAAATTGAGGTCAACCCGCAAAATAAAATGTGGTGAAAAAAAAAAGAAATATTTTAATTGATTTTGCAACTCCACCAAGTAGGTACCTAGGTACCTAACAAGGTATTTTTTTTTTATTCCCCAAAAGTGGCAAAAAGCTTACAGCCCGCCGCCGCCGGATGGTAAGCGGTTACCATAACTTATGGATGCTTGCAACTCCAAGGGCATCAGTCGCGCGTTGCCGACACGTCCTCAGGAGCGAGGATTTTATTTTAGTTATTGACATATTTATTCCAAATTATTATATGTCTATAAAAGATGCAGGAGTTGCATTATTAAGAACTCAAAAAGTGAGACGTGTCGGGTACTCCATTTTCAGAAAAATGGAGTGGTTGATCACTAGTCAAATGCTGTTTACAAACATATCTAATTATTAATTTGTGTATTGAATAAAAAATATATAATAACAGTAGCTATTCCATTAGTGCATGTATCGCTGTTCTATTTAAATATAATTCGAACATTGTTGAATTTAAAATTTGACGTCTTCAATAAATACGTCTCATTTTTTTAGCTTCCCTTTGTATGACAGAGCGTATCTATAGACATTCGTAGACGGAGAAAAGACACGATAGACATCGATGATGATATACCGTGCTATTGAAAACCGATATAGATTGTAACTAATATTGTATTCAAATCTATAGAATACAATAAACATAGTTACAAAAAGTCCGTAACAAAATATAATTATTTCGTACTATTAGGTTTCAAGTTAATTTAAAAAATAGCATTTTTTATTCGTCTATCTATGGCTTCATGCAAAACATAAAAGTGCTTCTGTTTTTTTTACATTTTGATCAATCATTCCTACTTTGAAATGTTATTTTTTATTCAAGTTAAATTAAACTCACTCGGTGAGAGTAGGAAACTGATTTTACTTTTTTTTTTTAATAAAATCGCTGGATTTTTTTTTTTAGTTAAACGATTATTGTCTCTATTTCCATCTATTTTCTAACACAGAAGCTGCAAAATGTTACGATACTCTGAAATATAACACGTTCCCATTCTTTTCAGTTTATAGACTTAATACTAGACATAAACGGCGTAACCACAAATCATTGCAGTAATTTATGTAACCGTTTAGCACTACATAGCCGTAACAACACATAATTCAAAGGTCGTGTCTCAGCGTATCTTACCAAAAGAGACTTACCGGGACACGTAGTATGTATCACCGTTCTTTGTAAGGCGATTTATAGCTATTTCATGAGCTTTATTTACTTTTATAGACGTAAAAGTCTAAGTAATAAATTACGTCTTGCTTGGTGAGATCGGCCGGACACTAGTGTTGTGAATAACATTTTCCCCTTATTATGTTTTGGTATATAAATTAAAGAGATTTATGCTTCTTATAGCAGCCTACCGCCAGTTTAGGTTAACAATTGGAACGCGATCGCGATGTCGTTTTGATTGTTCGAGATATAAATGAGATTCTTATCATGTAAAACAAGCTGCTGAAGCGACGTATAAGCTGTTATTGCACTTCCAATAAAAGTCTCTTGTCTAGTTCCACTTACAGAATTTTATTTAGAGTTGATACTGTTCAGTGAATGGGACATTACATCACAGTATATGAAAAGATAATTAAATATGCACGAATATTGCAAGTTTATGGTTTCCACAAAGGATGACTCTGCTATCAATCGGACCCATTCTCTTGAAATTATCTCTTAGTCACATTTTACGACGGCCACAGGAAGAAAGTATGTGCCTTCGCCAAGAACCAGATTAACTTTTGTGATGATAACATTCTACCCACATTTTAGCAACTTCCAAATCCATTAATAACAGCGTCCAATAACTATTGATACTTATAATGCCGAGCGCCGCCGTAGGCGATGGTCCCGAAAATACGCTTAAGATGTTATTATTATCAATACTAATAGAGGATGTTCAAATATTATTGTAGGACGAATTATAGTTGTGATACTTTGAACAAACTGTCTTAAATAGCCTATCAAGTAATAAATACTTTCTATTAAAACTGGAAATTAACCGTTTTTATCATCATTATTACTCATCGATCGCTAGGTATGGAAGGTTATAGAGAATATTGCTACAATCATCACGCTTGGCAGACGGGTTGGTGATTTTTAGGGTTCCGTACCCAACGGCTAAAACGGGACCCTATTACTAAGACTCCGCTGTCCATCCGTCCGTCTGTCTGTCTGTACATCTGTCACCAGGCTGTATCTCATGAACCGTGATAGTTAGACAGTTGAAATTTTCACAGATGATGTATTTCTGTTGCCGCTATAACAACAAATACTAAAAATCAGAATAAGAGCGCGAGTCCGACTCGTACTTGGCCGGTTTTACAATACCTTTAAGGTGTCAAACAAGCATACGGGTTGATGGTAAGCGGTTGGTGATTGCATTACGATGTACATAAACAACTGAAGAATAAAGCTGGTCTGCTGCTCTTCTTAGGCGGCCTGGCCTGGATGTGGAAATCGAAGAACTGATGGTTGTGGCGCAGTTAGAGAAACATCTCAATCAGCCAAGTTCTTCCAGTTTCAAGCCCAAATATGCGGTTGAATAACATAATTATACAGGATATTTTTTATGTAGTGCGCATGATTTGTAGAGTGATTCAGTCTCTGTTCCTAAATGCAACCACAGTATTGGAATACACTTTAAAACAAAACGAAAATTCGACTTAGTATGGGGGACTAGCGCAAGCCATACAAAATCGGTGCAGTCCCAAGTGCGGTTAGGTACATTTGGGAACGGACACTGAATCACTCTGCAAATTTTGCGCACTACATAAAAATTATCCTGTATTGGGATGCAAGGACGGAGCTTCCACTAGAGATTCAACTCGTGATCTTCTGGTGCATCCTGGGCAGTCAACTTCGATACCACCACTCCTGACTGGTTAATCTAAAGTGATTTCCATGTGATAGCATGTGCCGACAGGATCGAAGGAGACAAAAAATAATAAACAAGACTTACATGTTAGAAGAAGACAAAAATAATAATATCTATACGATCAACACAACCTCACAGTGTCGTCTAGCTGAGTCGTAGTTATTTAGCCGAAACCTTTCGATAGGAGCAAAGAACTGATGAGAGACTTCCATTCTGCAGTAGAATTAGCTAATTAGAGAAAACGATCAATGTACCTATGTATCGCTGTAGATTTGTAACAAATAATATTGCTACGATAATTTACGAGATAAGCAGGCACGGATTGTGTTGAAACATCGTAAATAACAAAACTCGGTCGTGGACCAGTAATATCCGTTTTAAAGTTCACGACACAAAGTATTAGCCTTACTAAGTTGTTTATATTCTGAACTATACTATTCATTCAGTTCACTATAAGTATTACTAGTGACCCGTCCCCGGCTTTGCATGGGTACAATTTCTCTAATATCCATAGGTACACTAATAAGAAAGTTTTTCTATACTTATGAACAAAATAGTGGTGAAAACGGCATCGAAATCTGTTGTATAATTAAGAAGTAGGTAGTTGCGAACAAACAGACAGACGCAGTGAGCGACTTTATATGTAGTGATTAGCAAACTAGAACTTATGTCATTTTCGCTGGAGATGAAGCAAGAGAAGCCATGTTGTTGAATAGACGAATGACTTGCCAAAAATGTTTATACGCACGAGCTGCGAAATGTTGCTTGATCAAATAAATCATGGCTAAAATGACATAATATTATGTAGGTATAAAAGCAACATAATACATTATTTTTTTCGTTTTTATTCTTGAGAAATTTTACAAGACCCGTTCTATTTTTACACCAAACTGTAATAGCTACACCTACACCATTACTTTACTCATAAACTTAGAATATTTTCGTCCTAAATCTATGACTTTACTACACTATTTATTTGCGATGTTTATTTCCTCGTATATTAGAATCAGGAAGAAAATATCGTAAATATTATTAATATTAGTATAATTATATATGTATTAAGTGTGTATTTATATGTATTTCTTTTTAATGTTTATATTATTCTGTATATTGCACAGTTCATTATTTGTTTAATTATATCATTTGTATTTTTATTGCACCTGCCTTTATAATAGGATCTCTGCAGATTTCTGCCTATGGCCTAAGGCATTAAGTCCACCAGTGAACCTTTTTTATAATGGCATAAAGTTTAATAAATAAATAAAAATCTTTTTCTTAAATTATTATTATTAACATTCACCATTCCAGGCGCTTCCTTTCCTGGTATTTCTAATAATAAACATCAGCTCTTTATCTTTATATATTACGTAGTAGGCTTTATCAATAAACTGCTGCAAGCTTACCCTTATAATGACCCTAGAAACTGGTGCACGTAATTAATAGGCCATGCTGTTGAGAGCCATTGTACAATTTATTGTTTTACAACGCGTTCGGACTATAAATTCCTTAATTGGCCCCCACTTTGAGCTCAACGGACCCTTAATTTACAAGGGCGAGCACAGACAGTATCATTTTTTTTTCACTATACTAAGTTTGAATTTGGAACCTCACCGACGCCGTTAACAAGCCGCCATCATATAATTTGAAAAGGGAATTCAACATTGTTAAACCATACCTACAGCTGCTTTGCCGCGAACTTGACGTAACAATTTTCACATTAAAATAACAGATACGTAACTTTTTTTTCGGCCTATTTTGTCGGCATTGACTAACAAGGTTTATATTGAATCGATACAACCTTAATTTGTAAATTAAAACGGGTCTGGGAACGTAAATGTTTTGAGATTGACCCTTCATTAGCTTAGTGATGTTCCTTACAAATTGAAAGCGGAGGTATTGGTATTTTGTATCTATATAAATTGTCTGTGTTATATCCTGCATTTGTATGATGATCATGAGAATTAATCACTGTAATTTTTAAAGTTAATAGGATATCTTCCAGTACCATTCGTTGCCAGTCTCAATTATTTTTAATGAATATTTTAAAGGTAGATATAACTACAAAAGCTGTCTCGTATAAAAACTGGATCAAAGGCTTTCGTAGGTAAGTACCAATTTCATGAATAAATTCTACTGAAATTTAAACTAGAGGAGTGATTTAAGACAGAAATCCAGTAAGCTTTACTGCTATTTCTGGATTTATTTGACATTGACTATAAATTTTTCCTTTTACTTGAAAAAATATCTTTAGAGCTGATATTTTATCATTTGATTTACAAATTTTCGATGCTTAAAGCCATTAGGAGTTGCGGTAAAAGTAAAAACTTTGGGCAGATTTCTAGTAGATATTTAAGAAAAATATTTTTTTTACCAAAAGATTTTGTCGAAATCCCCAAGAGAATTTCTTCTGTATTTTTACGATTACCCCAACTAGATAAAGTGAAGTCCGGAATTCTATTCCATTCCCTCAAGTGATATTTACTAAAAGACTTTACTCTCTAGACGTGGCGTTGCAAAACGATGAATTCTTTTCGCATAGCACAACAACGTCAGCGATTTCAGACATGAGTCTCGTATGGTGAGATGGCGCCGGCAGGCACACCAAGTAAAATATTCAGGGCAAAAGTCAGTCACGACATAGGTACGATGCTCTTCCGACTTTTGAGCCCCTGGTACTCTGTGTGTTTTAGGCTGTGTTCATAATTTAGGTGCAAGATTTTCAAGGGGTTAATTTATAAGAAATTACAGTAAAATATCAAACTGCAGATTAATTTAAATTTAATTATAATTTCCTTGGTAAAAAAATTGACCCGATAAAGTTATTCAGATCTGTTTAATAACTAAGTATTCAATGAAATTAAAGAAATTAATTAGGTAACAGCTTCATTGGAGAAAGATTATTATAGATTCCAACCATAAACCAGGAAGTAAATTATACAGTATTTATCAATAGTGATGTTTTTAATAGTGTGTTGTCCAAAGTCGACAAACAAGAGAGTTCTTATTTTATTAAATACAATAAGATCAAAACCGAAATCGTAGGTACCAGGCTGTTTGTATTTTATATTTTATTTTAACCGAACATTACGACGTTAATTTTGTATATCTACATCAAAAGCGTAAGCCGAAGCTTTGCTTACTAAAATCACATCAACGATCCGTTTATTAATAACGAGGTGTAATATCGTTTTATTGATATCATTGTCATAAGCTTAGTACCTAAGTTTATATACAAAATGAGGTGCAGTCGTAAACGTGATGATAGGAAAGATACGTCCCATCGTAAATTGTCCCTACAGGTTAAGCTGACATTTAATAGTGTCAGTGGTGAGTGTTCATTTCTCGCATTTGTCATATCAATTTCCATTTTATGCCTTCATAAAAGTATTGAATACCTTAAGTACGTATCTATTAATATAGTGTAATGCTTATTTTATGAATATATTCTTTCCTATATAACGCTAGTAGCTGTTACAAATTGCTCTACCAATATCGTATATTTTTTATTGCTATACCTAGTCATCATATCTACAGCTATTCAAATTGTAATACCGTTTGTATTCCGCGTAACGAACTTATTCGTAGCTTTGAGTCATCAACGAATTTCACTTTTAAACAATTCACCGGTAACACATTTACTTTTATTATCCCAAAAACATTTTAAAAGCGAAACAGTATCGTAAAATCGTAAATGAAAGCGAAATCATTTGTATCCAATCACAAAATGGATCGCTAAAAGTGAAACCTTGACTTTGAGTCATAACAACAAAACAAAATTGTTCAAACAATAATTTTAGAGAATAGTGTCGCAATGAAAAACGGAGATAAAGCAAGTGGACCATAAAGTTACTGTTGTAAACATTGTTTATAAAACAATTTGGTAGACGGACGAAAACAAAAGTTTTCGTAGAATTCCGCGCCACCCTTTCGGCTTCCTTAAATTGTTATTGTGGTAATAAGCCCCCGACGAACATGTGACTTTTATGGCCAACCAGTTCTCTGGAGTTTTTGGCAGAGGACATTTTGTCACTGGCACAATTACTGGACCAGTACACCAGAAGAACAATGACGGCTATTTTTGACATATTGTGCGAAGGACGTTCTTGCAATACGTTTACTTTTTATGCCTTTCGGCCCGACTTTCGTGTCGTAATGAAGAAGAGAACAATTATTACTTTACCGAATTGTTTTTGCGGAATGTGTTTGTTCGTTATCTGGGCTTCCCAACGACCTGCTTCCGCGTCGTAAAATAGTTTCGTTGGTAAGCTGAAATGTACTTTCAGGACGCTATATTGTGTACTAATGAAGTTAATTTATTTTAGAATGTGATTGTTTTTATGATAAAATTTAAATCTTTTGTTTCACGTTTAGCTCATTTATTAAATAATATTTTTCAGTGTAAATGTGGCTCAGTGTATGTGTGAACTCATCTTCTTGTAACAATTGTTTATTGCAGAAAGTTTGCTCTTAAATACGTAGAGACTTCATTAAGGCTTCTTAATCCAACTTAAAATACATTATAGCGTCCCCAAAAATGTTTACTTCCAAAATTAGCTGATAATGTAACAAACTTCAAAACTCTCTGTTTAATACCTGTCTTTATTACACAAAGTACTCAACGGAGAGTTCCTTCAAAATTGTCGTTAAGCCGTGTTACGTGTAATTAATTACCATCGTCGAAGAATCCGCCGCTCTCGGGACAATAAAACGCTTTCGGATTATGATATGAAACGCTGAAAGCTAATTCAACTCGTAATAAATCTGAGACTTGTTAATTATCAAACGTCCTCAGCGAGCGCCATAAAGGGCCCATCTCTTTGTTTTAGGCGGAACTTTCGTCGACTTCAAAAGATTCCAGTGTTATTAAGTTAGCCGTAATAAATAGAACGTCTCTGGAGTAAGGGCCGTATTGTAAACATTCACAAAACTGCATGAAGTTAAGTGTCGTGAATATTAAGTGCTTATAAAAATGCTACAACAGTCCACTCTATTCTTGTCTTCTGCTTATTTCATTAGGTGCTCAAAGGAAAATATGACAATTTTGTTAGGGGAATTAAAAAGTTACCTGTTCTTCAAGTAATGTAGTAACAAGTTTAATTTTGTTCGTCTCTCGTCCGACATTAGGCGGGCCCAAACCTAACTTCAGTATAAAATATTTAAATTGACTTTAAGAGCGAATAAGATATTCAGTTTGATCGCTTTGCCGTCGATTTACATTCAAGAACGGTTATAATGGTAACTTAATTTTATACTTATTTCTTGATATTGATTTTAAAATGAGTGCTTACTTTTATACAATGAAAATAAAAGTGCCATTAAAGTTTTACGCTTCTTTTATAACGCCAGCTTGGTCCTTACTTTCTTTTAAGTAATGCTTGGACGACGATTAACAAAAACTTTATTAAGATATTAAGTTAATTTGGGGGAGGCCTTTGCCCAACAGTGGGATGATGCAGGCTAGCAGAAGTCGTAGTAGGTACCTAAGTTAATTTCAAAAATATAAATCAAGACTTTTTTAAATTTTATGTTTATTTCCATAAAATTTAGTTTTTGGTTAGCCAATGTTAAGCCTCATACAACATTCTACCGATGTCTATTACTTTAGATATAGTTCGTTATTATGAAAACCATAACACTCCAAGATCTACGAAGCGTGTGACTATATCGGGCTTTATAACACACCTCTATATATCGTTAAATAGGCGGTCTCTACATGGTAGGGGCCGGTGTAAGCCAAGCATAACCTATGCCGTTTTTATTCTATAACGAGCCTACGAACTATTATTACGACGTCACCGTGTCAAGCCCACATCACGTGTACATCCGCCCTAAATCCAGTATACCAAATCACAATCAGATATCGTTTGTTTAAACCTACTAACTTAGACAAAGTTCTAATTATAAATTTTGGATCACTACTTAGGACTTTGTGGTAATAAGTTAGTGGTATGTCTGAAGTTATAAATGATAGTTAAATGATTTCTTGACAATTTAATGCTGTGGCGCCTTATCGTATGTTAAAATTCGTTAATAACAATTATGGAGGAATGAAGATAAGTTTTGAGAGAGTTACCTAAGCACCTGTTGGTCAACTTTGTGTATTTAAGGAAGTGAGTTAATGTGCTTTTAAGTAGATATCCTTGTCTTGATTGATGAATTGTTCGTTCCCGCATTTTGTTCGACGGTAGATACAATAACTGGGCGAGTTTATAATAAAAGTGATTTAAATTTGTTTATCTTAATAGAGATTAATGTTGGGACAGAAGCAAACCTCTACATATCAAATATGAGAGAATACGTATATAAATTCAATGATCATTTATCATTTGTACGTACTGTGGGATAGTACTTAATTTATTATTACCATATTATACCTTACTTAGTTACCTTGTAAATAACCAAATTATTTACAATCATCGTATATACAAGTGAATAATGAACACATTTTGAAAGGATTGCCATAAATTGTGTTAATAGGTAAGTAGGTAACCTAATTAATTACTATGAACTATGGACTATGACTAGGACTGTGAAGGTTGGACCTTATATAAAGTCCAACCTTCATAGTCCCAATCCCTTTAAGGGGTTATTGTACTCATTATTTTGAACAACTTTGACTATTGGAGCAATCCAGAAAAGGGGGAAAAATTTACTGCTATTTCATATTATTTAGTAGAGTAATATTAAATTATTTGTATGGACAAGCAGATTTTTTTTTTACTGTTTCAATTTTCCTCCCATAGTAAAAGTTGTTCATAATGATGAGTAACCCCGTAAAGGGATCCTAACTAGAAAGCATGTATACCGAAGCAGTTAATGAGATTTAAAGTCGTATGAGAGATGAGTGATACATAAAGAGGTTCATTTTGAAAGATCTTTATGTAAAATTCTCAAAACATTTATACAAGAGCTTAAGTACTAACCGTATAATAATTTCCATCTCACTTAGGTATAGTCTACAATACAAATAGTTCGCCAACTTATCTTCCTTACACATTACGTGCCCTGAATACCAAAGTAGGATACTTGAAACGCTTAAGATACATTATAATACAGGATCATCGTAATCCGTTCCACATTTGAATCACCCAAAGTGGCCATTTTTAGAAAGTTCCGAACCCAAAGGGCCGTTTCATACGTCCTGGATTACTCTGTATCCACAGAATGAACGTTCCACTCAGACTTCATTAAAAGCAATAACGTGAATGTAGCCTACCAACGCAATCCAGAAACTAATCTCTTTTGTTTGCATTTTGTACGAGAGCCAAATCTAACTCGTAACTCGCAACGTAGTGTACGAAGGAGCGAGATCAAAAGTTCAGTTGTGCTGTACATTGCGTTATTTGTACAACGTAGCGACGGAGATTGCAGACCAACTGCGTAATGGAATGCTTAATCTAATCTGTGGCTCCTAGCTTTGTTACAATGAAGTGCACATTAATAAACTAAAAGAATCCTTTAAAATTATGAAAACTCCATTTTGTGTTTACCAAATATTTAGTTTTTAAATATTCATTCCCCGAAGCCAGGATCAAAATGTGTGTAAAAGAATTTCTTCAAAACATTAAAATTAAATCAAAATTGAAACCGTATCATAATTCTTAGATACAGTTCATAATATTAACAGCCTTTTCATCTAATAAACGAACCAATAAAATGAATTATTAATCCGACTTAAGCAAAGCACGCTTATATGACTCATCTATAAATTAAATGATAGGGCTGTATAGCGATGGGTCTCTTTAAATAATGCATTATTATTATAATAAAGAAATAGGCGTTATGAAAAAGGAAATGCATTTAACGAATTTAAAAACTGCGCTCCTTGCAGTTAAAATATGTCTGCTATTTCTACAATTGCTGTTAATTTTCACTAATAGCACTAATAAGCGGAATATTGAATTAGACGGTATAGTTTAAAGTAAAGTAAATGCAATTTAATAAAATTTAAAGCTAGAATGCAGGATTTTAGTACTAGAAATCGGTTAAGATTTTCTTTTTCTGAGTATTGAGTATTGACTCAATGTTGTAGAAGGCGCTTTTCTTCGAAATTTCCTTCAATGGGTGTCATTTATGAGGGCAAATTTTTATTTTTACAGAAAAGTTGAAAAACTTCTTGAAATTTAACGTTTTTTTTATTATAACAGCAGATTTATCTTAAATTTTCTTAATTGTTTATTGATTTATTGTATTTTTATTTATTTAAAGTGCTTCATGTAAAATGAACAAAGGCGGTTTTAATACGGTAGGCATTCTATACCTTACTAACCATCATTATAGTATAATCAAGAAACTAAAATGAGAAAGTGAAAAGTACATTTCAAGTAGAATCGAATAAAGCTACCATTCTGCATTTCCTCTGGGACCGTTCGCCATTCAATTGGCGTTTTCAAATGAATTGTGTGCCAATTACTTTATCGAGCATTTCCCCAGAATAAAATTAAGTAAATACCTAATTATTATGAGCTTTAAGAATAACTAGGACGGCAGTTAATTTGTGCCTAATTCGGAGTTCACTTCTCGTTATTTCATTTTGATTAGCTTCATTTTCATAATTCAGTTTAAGTAATTTTTATGAGAAGTTTGCTTTAAGACTGGAAATTTAATACTAAACATTTTTACAACATAACAATAAGTGCCATTTGTACTTAAAGAATCGTAATATTTTTGGTATCTTTAAACAAAAAATCATTAAAAGTTAAAAATGCAATTTAACCGTGCATGTAGCTTAATTGACGCATTTTTACGACTTACAGAAAATAAGAACCATGGAAGTCAGAAACAAAAAAAAAACCTTAAAGAATTTTTGAATCGACCGTTTCGCAACACCGCGCGGTATTTAGTTAAAAGAGACCCTACCATTTGCATAATCGACGTTTCCACAGGTGCATTGGCAGCGCATTGGCAGCTGATTTAAGTACCGTGCACAGTGACAAGAGGGCTCCTTCGTCGTATAAGGCAATATGCTACGGCCGCTATTTTTATTTATCGTCGCCCGACGAGCTTCGATGTTTTACGTAGGTTTGTGTCGGCGGCAAAAGTTGTTTTTTATTGCGTTTTTAGACTGACGGGACATTTTGGCATTTGTTTTGCTATTGAGAGGTCGTCGTCTGTAGTATTATCGGGTATTTTTAAGAGACTACGTATGAAGGACTACGTATAATGTACCTATAAACATCACTTGAAAACGAGATCTAGAGAAACCTCAGGTAGATATATTTCATTGAGTTGCTAGATCGATGTGAAAACTCAATACAAGCAATTTAAGTTTTAATTATTTAAAAAAAAAAAAAAAAACTTAATTCTTACGTTCACGTACAATTTAATTATTTGAAAAATACCAAACACAACCTGGGTTAGAATTATAGTAAATATTTATTTATTTAATTTTATTAGGTATTTATACCCATAAAGATGACAAAAGATCGAATTTGGAACACTGTTAGATATCTATAGAAAATAGAAACATCTACAAGGTTAGTTGACAAGCTGTTATTTTTTTTCGCGATTTCAAGGTTGGTCCCATAATAAAAGTTGTTCATAATGATGAGTACCATAACCACTTAAAGGGATCGGGACTAGAAAGGTCGAACCTTTACTCTTCCCAACAATCCCTGTCCTATATCAACTTTGTATCGAAACATTTTCTCAGACCTATAAATAATGGAAAACAAGGCGTTTAGGTGTTATAAAGAATATTGGAACGATGTTTCAGCTTAGCCTCCCACGTCGCGCGATCTGTGCATGCGATGCACTCATTCCTCCTTTTATGTAAAAGATTCGTTCTTACTGGAAGTTCCTTCACCATTATTCTAAAAATATAGGACTTGATCTAGAGACACGATTAAGTTAAATTGTGACTAATAGGCCTATTTAATAAATCCAGTCCATTACTGTTGTACTTCTGGGCACAGGCCTCTTCTCAGAATGGGAAGGGTTAAGCCTTGGTCCACCGAGCTGGCCTGGTGCGAGTTGGCGAACTACACAATCATCGAGAACTTTATAAGGCCTTCTCAGATGCGCAGGTTTCTTCACGATATTTTCTAATAATCAAATTCTGATCCGCACATTAATTCGAAAAGTCAGAGGTGCGGCCCGTTTTCAACCTCTTATTGTACGGCGGCGCCAGCAACGCCCTAAGCCGAAGTCCGAGTCCAAAATGGGGCGCCCGTTGCCGTGTAGTTGCTTAAAAAATAATTCTTGTCTGGATGTAGAGCCTCTGGTTTTGCCGCTTGATCAATTAATATAAGATGGCTCCAAGATTTCATTAAAATAAAAAAAAAATGGTCTTTCTAGTATTACCACTTCTATTTACCCCAACATAAATCACAAGCCATCTATATTCCGTGCGGTGCACACCTGCGAACACTCTGCCACTTTTGAGACATAACGAAATCCAATTAAATACATCTAGATATTTCACCAACTGATCATTAGGGTAGTACATGGCTTGTTAGGGCCGTAGGGCCCTGTTTAAACGTGCCAGTACGTCGGTCATGATTTCTGGTGACTTATTTCGTAGAAACGACGTTTCCGAGAAATTTGTGTTTTGCAAGAGAATATTTATGTATGGATCGTGGTTGGTCAATATTTGATAACATTTACTTATACAAAAGGGGCAAATGGAAAAAATGGAAACGTAAGATAGGTTTATTTATGTTTTAAGGTTGTTAGCCGTGTATGAAATTTTACGTGTGCAGAATGATATTCGAAACGTACGTACCTACGGTGAATTTTCTTTTTCCACCTAGCATAGCAATTTACGAAATTATTTAGACAAGTAGACAGAAATCAGGCTTTATTAGAGCAGCTTGACCTGAAATCATCCGCTACATATTATATTTGTCTCAATAAAATATACGGTAAAGGTGAACTACCCTCACGATTCTCAGAATATGATAGTAAAAATAAGTCGCGATCTGGGCCGACGAACCTTTAATGCTTTAGCAATCAGGTCAAATGAAATCGTGTTTCAAGTACCTATTTATATCAAAATACGAATAAATCTAGTAAAAATATTTTTCTTTTATAGTAATAATTTTCATTAATTCATACTATAATCCTACTATATTATGAGAAATATGAAAGTATGTCTATTTTTTTATCCTTATTGACGCTTTAACTACTAAATCAACGAAATTTGGCATACAACTTAAATACAACATCGGAAAGGCACTACGTTAGGTATAGATAGGTAGTAGGTACTACGTACTCTCTTATATTTTTCTCTCATGATAGATATTTTGTGAAATTAGTTTCACAGTGTATCTTGTCGGTCTCGCAAAATAGCCCATGGCGATTTCTCGTTACTTTGCTTGATCTTTACTTAGTGGGTACTCAAACATAGGAAGTTGCGTAATGCGCTGGAGTCTAGATAGTTGTGCGAGTTTAGTTCATTATTAGTTTAGTTTTGTTCCTTCATGATCATATAATGTGTGCATAATATTTGAAATTAATATTGCTTTTATGAAACTTGGCATTAAAATAGGATTATTAACGAGGTTATAAATCTTATTTAAAAATTTTAAACTACTCTTAAAATCCCTCTTGTGACCGATATTACTCATATAACTGACAAAATGTACCTAAACGTCACACTTCGTGATGATAATTCAAATTAAGTTCTCAGGAGTTAAAAAATATTAAATTCCATTTCAGAATGGTATAGTATTCGAGTCGTACCTAATATTGTAAACTGTCATACTTTATAAGAGCTGTAAAAATACCCAAATTTCAGGCAAATTAAGATATTATTTTTAACGTTCAAGCTTGTGATCATGATGATGCACTGACTGATGGAGTGATACTTCACTACTTAACTAAATACATTGCTCGTTCGAATATCTATTAATTAAATTCAAAGAAATGAAGACGAAAAATATTAATTCTACTTTATAACGTTTCTTTCAAAATAAGCTTCAGAATGAAATATATCTAGGAATTTCCAAAACTGCTTTTGATGTATTACTTAAATTGTTGTTTTCTTATTTATCTTAGTAATCATCTTTTTATACAGTTAAAGCTTTTTGATACAACTGTAATGAAGATGGAAAAATGTTTTCATAAATAAGAGTCAGAGACTATTGACAATTTCTTTTGTAATTTCAGAAATAATGGCAATCATTCCTAAGTTATTTACATTTTATATAGTTTTTTCATTAATACAATGCAAAATATTATATGTTTATTTTTTAATCATTTGCGTAACGATGCTCTTGTACTTACATTCTTTGCATTTTACGCAAACTGATTATAAGCTTTTTACTGTGTAAGAAAAAAAACATTGATACCACCAATATGTTTGCCAAACTTGGTGATTGTAGCAATATCTTGGCCATACGTTGTATCGGTCTAGGGTTATGTGAGCAGTAGACACTGACAGAGGCAAATTACTCCAAAATAATGGAACCAATGAATTTTAGCTCAATACCCGACGACCCATGCAAAAACAGCGTCTACCGTCACGTCACACACTGTACCAACAATATTAAACTATCATCCGTACAAGAAACTAGCACTGCTGTTCATTAATTAAACCTTCACCCTCGTTAATATCAACACCTGTTCTTGAAAAGCATTTAATAATGACGTCAAGTAACAGCTGTGAGCGGTTGCGGGCAGAACGTTAGTTTTCCACAGGAGTGCCTGTAGGAAAATTAAAACTAAATTAATCGTATCGAGGTTACATAGTGTTAAAATTAATTTTCTTCTTTACGGATTGTAAGTACTTTTTGTGTTTGTTTTCTGCCAACTTTGCCGATATTTTGTCTGAAACTATAGTCGGATTATGAAGAAATTATTTATAGTTTTGTCACAATGATGCTAAATGCACGAACTTTCAACTTTGAAACCATGGTAAGAATAATTCGGTTTTAGTAATTGTCTGTAGCACGTAAACAGTAAATCCACAGTCTCAAACGTACATTCCTGTTCATTATCCGATTCTAATTATATTTGAGATCAAATGTACCTACCTATACCGCATTCTTTGAATTTGGATGTGAAACAGAATCAACGTAACATAATAGGTATGATGTGGTTGGAAAAAAAGTCAAATAATAAAACAATTCTAAAGAAAGCGTGCTCTACGCTGAAGAAGCTAATTATAGAGGTAGTCCGAATCGATCCATTTACACGATTGCACAAGCATCGAGTTCTCGATTACAAAATGACGTATCATCGAAACTCGGAGTTACATTACGAACGGCTGATTCTTTAATTAGTGACTTATCAAGATCGATACTTGGACCATTGAGGAGAGTAATCGGTGCGATGTAATCGAATGCTAATGCAACGTTATGTGTGTCTCATCTAATTGGATCAACCATTTTGACGCTCACTACTTAAAATTTCGTAACCATGTCCAATGGTTGACATACCTCTTAGTAAGATAATATCAATATTATTATCTAAATAATTTAAATTAATTTTCAAATAAAACATAATACGGTTTATGTCATGTTATGTTTTGCTTCCAAACCATTAACTTTATATTTCTACTGTATTTTGAATGTAAGTCTTTATAAATGACGTCTTCTACTAAATTTACTTCACTATCGTCCCCTGCATCATTATATACGAAATCTTCCCCGTATCTTTTACTTTTGAAAATAGGAATTAAAAATACATGTCCCTCTGTTTCCATCCAACTAACACCAAGTCTCATTACCGTTGGCCACTGATAACATCGGAAAGCCTACGGCACTCCCGGCCACATCACAAAATAACCATTGATTTATAAAAAAGTTTCTTTGTTTTACGATCAGCCAACTTGTGAACTTATCTCATCAGGATAGGGTTCATAATCAGTTGTAAGATTATCTTTTATAATCCGTCGTAAACAATAAAATTCTTTGGCATTTGGATTCTGGAGCCAAATAAAAATTAACCCTGAACGTGTGAGTGAAATAATGAAAACATAAAACCTTTTAAAATAACCATGAATAATCCTCACGATCCATAATTATACTAACTTATGGAATGCAGAATTTTCTATCCGCCTGGATACAAATCAATAAATGACATGTATAAGATGATCTTTATGTAGCCAATTTTGTTACTTAAATCAAGTAAATGTATTTTTCTGCTTCGTATTTCTATTTCTAAATCTTTAGCGTATTTTGTTTTTCACACTATCTGTTTTTCAATTCATAATCAGTCTTCTTCATTTGTTGTTCGGTTTCCTCAGCGGATACCTATGTTGTTAGCTCTAATTTCAGTTTTCAATATCCAGCTAGCATTTCTTGGGTCTTCCACGAGATTGTACTCTCAGTAGCACTTATTTTTTGTCAATATCATTGTTGCTCCAAATCATTTATTTTCATCATACGTTTGACGCAAAACGTGATGGAAAGAATATAATCTAGCATCAAGGAAATATATATTCAAATCGTTCTGGGAAAAACAATGTAGAAATAATGTCTAGTCAAGAATAACAAGAAACGTATAAACAGTAGCTTCGCAAAACAATATCCGGCACTTCAAAATAGTGAGCCTTCTCAATGGGGATTTAATGCGATTGTAACCAGAACGAACTGCGATAAAACTGGAATATTGCCTTTAAACAATGTCAAAGTAAATCTATCGTAAAACAGTTACAGCCATTTAAACTGTTACCGATCAATACAAACATTACGATCCGTAGAACGTCGCTCAGGTCATTAAACTTGGCGATAAATTAATAGCAGTTTGCATTACCACACATCAATCGAATAGAACATCTGTCAATCTGAAGCGATAAAGATAAAATTTGAGATAAATATTCGGTTTTATAGTTCGATTATAGTATGTCAAAAGCGCCGGTTGAGCCGCCGCCCGAACCGAATTTGATTACACACGACGTTTATTTAAATGGAAACTGATTTCATTAATTACAAATATGGCCTCTAATCTTTATTATGTCAAATGCGTAATAAACGTCTTGTGTGGGTCCGAGACTCGGTTGTTGATTTTTATTTTTTTCTCATTAAACTTCTGCTTCTAAGGTTTCGTTTGGCGCGTCGTTTTAAGTTTTTATTGTGGCTTGTTATCGATATCTAAATCACTGGCTGCATTAATACGACTGTCATATTACTTTTGGTAGCTCCCCTAGCAGAGGGTTACGATTTATTTGATTGTCGACACAGTATTTGAAATATTATTTGAAACTTCATACATTAATGATGTAACACGCAATATAACAGTCACAGAAACATGCTTTTGTAAATACAAAGTAAACTTTTTCATATTTCTAAAAATGAAATAACATGTACATTTCTAGTACCTATGTGTTGCTTTTGCCGAAACTAACAACTACAACGTGCATAACAGTAGAAAATATAATTAAATATAATAATGTTTGCGTTTTTGGAGTATAGAAAACTGCAGTAATACTAGAACTACAATTATAATTACGGCGCGTTTTGCATTTCCATTTAGACAGCGCGTTCTTGAAGGTACCGTAAATAACTCTAGTAGTGATATTAAGCAAATGTTTTTGCGCAAACATGAAGTATTCACACAGCGTGTACTTACCTCTCCGAGCAATATTTCAGACTCACCTTGCGTTGCTTCTTGCCCTCTGCCGTATCATGTTGCTTTATTATGAATAATATTGTGGATACGCTTTTGTGATAAAATTATGCTTTTATTGCATTTATAATATGTGAGAGTCTTCATAACTTTACTGGAGACTGTGTTTCCAATAATAGTATCTTCGTATGCACATTTATTGGTGAAACTCATTATTTTTACCACCAAGTCACCAAGATCCAAAATCTAAGGCAGCAGTATTCTGAAACAATTCAGAATAATGTTTTATTAATCTAAATTCTATACATAATAAATGACTGAATTTGAATACATAAGACAGTAGTAATATTTAGTTATTTTGTTGGTAACATTATTTCAAAATATCTCATCCGGACGTATAATCAAATATTTTTTAGTGTAGGTACATAGTTTTGTATCTTTATAACTATAAAATTGATTTCGATCATAAGTACAGCAAATGCTAAATTGAGTTGCAACGTAAAGGCCGTATGCCTTATCTACACATATCCAATGTTCACAACAGGAAGTCAGTATTCAGTTGCGTACTTGCTCATCAACGAGGGGATTCGCCTCGATCCACCAAACTTCCTCCTCGCAATATGTTAACCGAGAATTTCTAAACTTTAGAGACTTAGAGAGATAATCTCTTGTGAATTAACACGGAAATTGTGACTTTGATGCTCCTCCTAAACTTTATCATCATTGCTGGCTGAGAATCTACAAATTTTCCCAATTTCACATCCTAATGCGACCAGAACGCGGCGCGGCATCAAAACAAACAACCCAGTAGACAATGTTGTAATAAAATTTCTACACGAGAAAGCGCAAATTAGTATGTAATTAAAATTCTGGGAGTTGGATAATGAGTGTATACACAGAAAATTAATAAAGGCAACTGTTATGTCGGAGCTTAGCAATTTTGTTGGTAAAAGCAAACAATTTGGTATAAGATAATATTAGAAAGAAAGTCATTAGGCATATTGGCTCCAGGGGTTTCGGAAGTAAATATAAAATTAATCACTGATATTGGATAACAAAACGGCAATTATAAAAAAGTCAACAATACGAATTAATTAACGTTGCTTTATTTTTATATGGAGTGCTCTACTAGTTTCATAAATAAATTGCATACCTAATATTGTATTCTAATGGGCTCATAAATTCATGCCCCTCATTAAAGAGTCGTTTTCGTAGACTTATATTGGAGTTTGTTTATTATCCGTATGTAATACTAGACGAAAATTGTAATGAAGGCCGAGGGAATCCCGCAAGACGGTAGATAACAAGCTCCGGAGGCGAAGTGAAGGATCACTGTGATCACAAGTAACAGGAGAGTGAGATTTGGGTAGTGTCTTTGTTATGAAGGAATAATATAAAAAAATACAACTGGAATACATTTTATCCTTAAGTCTTTTCCAGTATATTATGCCAGGAGGTATCATTTTGGCCAGTCAAAGCATTCGTGGGCCAAAATTATATAACAAAAATAAACGAGTTAAACTCTATTTGTATCATGTGCATGATTTTATTTAATGTGCTGCTACTATAGTGTGTTAGTCTATTAGTATTATGATTTAAAGTAATGTTCATTTCGTAATCTGTACCACGTTTTCCATCACTTTCATACTCGTACATAAACAGAACCGCTGAGATCTCCTAACTCAAACCTAATAAATTCTCGGTGCGGAGTTGATTTATGCTCACATACGGTTCATATGTTCCACGTACGTTGTAACTGTTTCTGACCTCAGCGTCTCATCAGCATGCGTTAATCCCACAGGATGGCTTTGTGGCTCCACTCTTCGGATTAATCATGAAATTTTAGTTAAGGTATCACTGATACGGAATTTGAGTCATGCTGAGTTAACTATAGGTACTATTTTGTTCTGGTTGAATGTCCTTTACAATAATGGTCTTTAATTCCATGATTATTCTCAATGTGCCTAATCTAGATGTACCTATCTCTTGGTATAACATTGGAAAAAAATATTTTATTTCGATCTTGTTTCTATAATTTCAAAGGATTTCAACAATTTTGCAATTTAATTCCGCATTTTTTCGTCATTAAAAGAATATAAAATAGATATTATTTTGATCACGTTTTAGTTATTGGTCATAAAAACATAGCGATTGCTATTTTGGTAACGTTGGTACTAATTAACAATTATGTCGTAAATTATGGCACCTAAGAATTCACGAAATATAATCATGCTTTTATTCTTATAATAATAATTTACATTTAGAAGACGAAATAAAATCTTAGAAGCGCCAATGAATATTTCGTGATGTATAAGCTAAATTGCTAATGGCATGGGAGTCTGTTAAAACACGTTTGTGTATCGAAGCAAACTCCAAAGCACCTAGACCCAGAGCGATTCATTTAGGTGATCAATCTTTGCAAAATAAAAACATAACGAGGGCTGGCGTGAACGTCGACGGATAAATGAAGGTCCAAGCAATCTTATCTTCATTTATAGAGCAGTAAAATTACGCCGCGCGCGAAACATAAAGGCCCGTTTATCATCCACTTGGTAGGTTTAGGCAGTGTATTGAAGATTGATATCCTTGTAGCGTTCTTCTTTAGAAATATTTTATTTGTCTTGGTAGGTAGGTACTTTCTTCGGTCTGGAATAGAGTTGTTTGATACTGTTCTAGGTCGCGTACCAAGATTGAAACATGAATTATTCAGATTCGGATTGACACCTTTTTGCTTACCAACTCGAACTATGGTCGATGAAAATAGTTTCCAACATTCGGAATACAACAAGTCAGAATATTGAAAATTCGGTCAGCTTCAGTAGCAAGCTAGGTATATCGGTACCTGAAGTGCTAAATTTAGTTTTGAGCTTAACTCTAGAACACGTCATGATATTTCTACGACTTGCAGTTTATGATTATGTATCATAAGTTTTATTCCATATATTAGCATTAAGCCAATTACAGGTTTCTACGAATTGAAAATGTGAAATTTACAGATCCAACCCAAAATCAAAATCCATTCGTTGATAAGACAAAGCAAAACTTTTCACTTAAATCAAATAGATTTCAACGGAGTTAAAATGTTTATATTGATACAAGTTCAGAGAAATGTTCAGGAAAATGAATAGGAACACGAATTGGACAGGATCTGGTGCGATTTAATAACAGTACATCAAAGTCGACAATGGACAACGGAACGTATTGTAACAAACGTTTTAAGTCGGAAACTGTACGATTGAACGAGGTTAAAAGCTAGTGAGGAGCGGTGTTTTGTGAACATGTCGATCATTGTGTCAATCGGACTTGGAACTATGAATGAAAATAACGAAGGAATTCACAGTTGGCTTTTTATACCATAGTCATGGATGACGTCTAATAAACGCCTAGTACGTATGTATCTACATAATTATAATAAAAGTGAACTGTATTAATGAATCAAACATGAGTGTGAATTCAAAGCTATAAAACCAGAAAAATATGTCTTTGAAGTATAAAATATTACCAAAACCCTTAATCAAATATGCAGACAACATATTATAAAGACCATTTAAAAGTGAATAAAATTCGAAGTTTACAAATATCTCGACCGTAATCTTGAAAATGGTGGCTGGTACTGCCACTTGTCGCTTTGGACAAGGACTACCGTTTCAACGTGATGCATCGAGTGCCAAGCATCCATTACACTGACAAGTATTCGTGATTCTTCTCACACTGCAACGGAAATGAAGATAAAGATACACAGAACACAGATATATATTTGTTTCTGAGCCAAAAACATTGGAGCAATTTTCGACTTTATACTTTTATTTTACTCTTGAAGAATTGTAACATTGATTGTCCATTAAGTAGGTATATCGGAATAACAAAATAAATGGAAAACTCCATAGCCGCAACGAATAAACATAAACATTGCAATCATATTTAAACTTTTCTTCGCACTTTGCGAGTTCCAAGAAGTTTATTAAATGAAATATAAATATTACAATATCCGCTGAAGAAACTTGCGCTCCAATAAAATGTAAATAATCGTAGTTCCATGTTTACACGTCAATCTGTTAGGAGTAAACATTCATGAACTTAATAAATTATAGTTACCAACTGCGTTCGACGAAGTTCGAGCTAACACATAGTAAATTTACTTCAAAAGTAACCTACATCTGAAATGGGGTTTCAAATCCAAGGTCCTTGATGCAATGATGGAAAACATGTGACTTATCACCGTCGTTAATGTCACCTATAAAACTGATGTAATTTTCACATCAACACCGGAAACGTTTATATTGTTTATCAATATTTTATTTGTAACATCAAAGATTTCGCTACTTACAAACAACTTTTAATGATCGTGTAGTATTAAAATACGCTATGAAAAAAAAAACATTAATGTTTTGATAATGCTCAATCTATAAACATAATTACGTATAACATTGTTTACGTGACGAGAGAAAGATTAACTATGTAAGTGTTGTTTGCTTGTCAAGAGTTTAAATTTATATAGAAGTAGAGATCACTGTTGGATAATATTTTCAAAGCTAAATCACCAAAAATTATGCAAAAAGTCATCCAAAATGTGCTGCTTTATAAATAACAAAATCATTCGCCTTACCCTATCACGTAGGTCCCATTACAACATTTCGACATGAATGCAGTTGGGCCGGGGTGTTTTGAAGTTCTTCGGATAAATATCGCGTCGTGAGCGAATGTGCCTGTTAACACGTAACGAGGTGTGGAGTATAAGCTCACAAGTCATGATCATGTCTTAGCGAGTTATTCGCCGACCACTGACCTTATGGTGAAAGTGAAAAGGTCCTCAATAGCCGACCTTGTAATTTTTATATTCAACCTTTAGCACTTATCAATAAGATCGATTTTGGGAACAGGTGTTTCTTCACACTCGCCGATTTAGACTTTAAAGCTTCAGACGTCGGCACAAGCGATAATTTGTATGCCTCATTGTAGTATTATCTGTACGTGAGCTACGTATAACAAGTGTAAAAGAAGGTTTAAGAGTATAAATAAGGAAATAAATGGGTTTGAATTATAAAGGCGGCTGTGGATACGAATCGTTTCTAATTATAGTTTTGATGTGAGGATGTACGGGGAGGTTTGCAGATTTAACAGTTTCCTTCCAGTTGGAGAACAGGTTTGCGTACTGTATGGGTTTAAGATTTATCGACGAGCAGGTTCCATCTGCGGCTTCGGTAGATTTGCTGTCGGTATTCTGAAAGTATGTTTATTGTTCTGTCTTCATGACATTGCGTGATAAATTACCCGTATTTGGACATATGGAGATGAATGAATATAACCCAGAGGTTACCCTAAGGATTATCTGTGAAAGTTCGGTTAAAAGCCATCTAACATTTTAACGTGAAAATATGTAAAATAAAATGTGTGTCTGTGTCTATTTTACTATTGCTAGTGTAGTTTACTATGTTAATAGCCCTATAATAATAATTGCTCTATAAATATAGAATAAGTAATACATTATTCCCGACACAAGAATCGAATTCTTGATGAAAGGATTGTTCTACCATTATGCCATTTCAGTGTGGTCTATAATTTGCTGAAATGTAGTAAACCACACTATAATATCAATTGATATCATTTATTTTTATTGGGATACATTCAACTTTATCATTATCATTACTTTTATTTTCCTTTGCGGTGTAAGCGTAGAAACTCGTAGTTAATCAAATGTCAGTTACTGTGGTAAATGCTTACACTGGATTTGTCTACGTTTCACCGATTCGTACTTTTTTATTCTTTTCGAAGCCTATTTCATTTCTTTTAGGACTTATTTCATCCTTAGTTAACGATTTATTATGCAATCATTTTTTAATTTAAAGGAAAGGTATTAACCTAATGTATAGAACTGTTACGAGTACTTGCGCTAAATGAGTTTATTTTTTTGCACCACAAAGTGTGTTCACCTATAGTTGAATGGCTTAGAATATGCACTCATGCTCACAAGGCTATTCTCCAATACGTAAAATTTTAATTGTTAAAATTTAAAATATTCTATTATACCTACTTTCTTAGATGCTTGAGTGCCAACAGTGAAAACATCAACAAGACGATGATTTGGACAACTCCATTATTTAAGAATTTATTTTGCGTTTATATCTTAATTATTATATCTGAAATTTTAACATGAAACCTTCAGTTCACTTCCTTTGTAGCATTAAATATTTATCGCGACACGACTTTCGTCATGAATATTTCCCTACATATTCTCAACTGCTAGAATGTCTAATGAAATAAATATTCTAATTGTTTGCAAGCTCACCGCTCAGCATTCACTTACAATGAAAACGCGCGTCCAAAGCAAACATAACGTAAAGTCGACAAAGCGTATTCTAACGCTCAGTGTATCCTTAACACAGCCTTTGTTGCGAATCTCCTCTGGTGTTGATGGAACATTCGCAGTTAACTATGCGGCTCAAGTTATAAAATATTTGTTCATAACTTAACTTAGCTCATAGTCTAGTCTTGGTATTTAGTTCTCTCTATCTCGAGAGTTAGGTAGGTACCTACATCTTTATAGGTAGTTATTAAAAAAATTAAGCTTGAAATGAGTTAATTCCAACTTTTCATGGTTGCGATTTGTCACCAAAGTTTTACTCTATATATAAAATGCCGATTTTTCACCCTCTATTATTAAATTAATATCTGTCTATTTAATAAACAAACATATCCCGATTCGGCACCCTTTTACTATTGCTTGTTGCAGGGTACAGTTAGCAAGAAATGTTTTAGTTTATGCCAAACCAAAATATAAAAATAAAATATAAAATAAGCCGTCTTCATAAAACTAAAACTAATTCTGAAGTCTGCCTTTTACTTCTTCAATGCACCTTAGTTTGGCAACGGCACCGACTTATGAGAAATATTTTATACTCGTACGTTTTAGGTTTTTGAAGTAGTTTTTTACTTCTTTAAAGTTTAAACTACGTACATACGGTTACTTAATTTGAATTTATGAACAGTGAGCCGGTTTCTAAAAACAATTCCGTAAGGATATTGTAAGAAATTTGATTTTTGCTCGTTAAGTGAAACCGAAATCACCGACCGTCATACTCGGAGTCGGGAAACTGTGGGTATAAAACAGTTTAACTGCTGCCTCCATCGGAGAATTCAGGCCTGATATTAAATATGTACTATGAAAGTCTATTATTATAATCTAACCGCCAAAAACCCCTGACTCCCAACTAGAAAAAAAACTGTAACTTTTGAATGGCTGAATAGATTTTCATGAAACATAGCTAAGAAGATACCAGATTAAACTAACCTTCGATTAAAAAAACTACATTGAAATCGGTCCATCCGTTTTTGAGCTACGATGCCACAGACAGATACACAGATACACAAATACATAGATACACCGATACACAGATACAAACTACAAACTTATAACACACCTCTTTTTGTCGGGGGTTAAAAATTATTACATATTTTATCGTCCCGCTTCCGCCTTCAAGTTCAGACCATCCTCCGCCCTGTTTACATAACATAACATAAGACTGCTTGCACCCAACCGCCAGTATACTGCGTGTCCTCTTTCCTTGTACCAAGTAGACTTAATCCTACAATAATGTGCCAGAGATACTGCACTTTCAGCTAATTCCGGGACACTTGAGCCTTGATGAATTGTTTAATTTACACTTTGTGGGGAAGCAACTTGAGATAGCAGTGTTAGATGGTGCATAACGACATCCTTATTAGGGTTGGGAAGCGTTTCGAGATCATTAGACTGCGATTTGCATATTTAGTGAGGAAGACATGATATGTTCTAAGAATTCTTCGTGTATGTTTTCTTAGAATTACCCTAATTTTGAACTGTATGCGGAGAAATTAGGTCGTTATTAATAATGTACATAACTTAGATCGTTCATGTGGCATTAAGTGACGCCTAAGTAGCTGTCAAAATGTAAATGTCATCGGAATTTCATACATTTTGGCAACTTTAGATACGTTTCGTTTAAGATTTAATTAGCTTCTTGAGAGTGGTCAAAACTATTATTATTATATTTTAAAGTAGTTTTACTTTAAACATCTGTTTAACTAGAATTTCTGAGCCTATATTAAGTCAAGTTTTGATTTTCATTATTATTTTCTATTGTTATAAGGCTTTGTAATGTGCGATACATTATTCCATATGGAGAAAATTTCCAATCACAAGCTAAAATGAGATACTTCCGTTTTGATCTTCGGAAGAAAACCACATAGGTACTTAATCATACGTTGTGTAAAGCACCCGTAGGTATTTAGGGATAAAGATACCTATAAATATTTTTTTTTGAGGCTTGTCTCTCTCATGCTTCTCAGACAGCCTCCTTAGACCAGAGGGCCTCCATCCAGGCAAGAATAAATATTTACAACACGGCTAACGGCGCCCCATAGTGGGACTCTGGCCTCGGTTTTGGGCGTTGCTGGGGGGACAACAGAAGGGGGGACTTGCTGGATCTGGTTATGATTATTATGTAGGGACTTGATTTTTAAACTAATGGCTTAGCGCAGGCTAGCACGAGCAAGGGTCGGGGACTTTCGTACGTTGTAAATGTTCTTTCTAATACAGGGTGACTGGTTGAACGAGGGAAACATTGAAGGAGGGTATTTTACTCATCATTATGAACAACTTTTAGATACTATGAGACCAAACCTGAAACCTGACCTGTGCCTGTATCTGATTTACATGAAATAACGATCTATTCTATTCTATTCTGCAATCGCGAAAAAAATAACCTGTTCCATATAAACTATCGCCTTGTTTAATGAAAATAATGTTATCTTCCTGCTAACCTTCCTGCCAACGAAACATATTATAAGCTGTGAAAAAACTTATTAGCAGGATAAAGCGTAAACACAATTTCTAATACAAAATATAAATGGTCAGTGTTATGCACAGGTAAGGCAGTTAATTTTTACGATAATCGCAGCTGCATGCAGTGGGCGGGATCATTGTTAGTTTAACATACCTACAGTCTTATGCGAAGTTAAACTTAGTTATATGCAAGGATAGGCTTTGAAGGGCCAGAACTATTATCTTATATGGCACGGTTCGTCATATGTCGTGGGTTTAAGTCCTAGTCGTTTCAATATTTTTTGTAGGTAATTGTACTTTCTACAAAGGTAAGTTTATCTAAGAAAGAAAAATGTTTAGATTTTCGTTTAAAATTTACAGTTAGTGTCCTAATTGGTCATGTTACTGCAAGTGGGTAGGGACTGAGTTCTGACCCCAGGTCGAGCAAAGTGTAATTAGATTTTCCTTTTATGGATTGTCCTTACAAATGGGCAGTTTGCCTCAATATAAATAATAGTACTAAGTTTTGTCTGCAAACATCTCATTTAAGGTAAGTATAATAAATTATTACCCATAATTATATTTGGTCTGAGAATTATAATTGAATACAGATTTAGATCTCAGATACCTACATATTTGTTTATAGTAATATATTTTTACTTAAAGCTACTGTTTTTTTTAGTAAACATAGTTTTTACTGTACCTCTTTCGATGCTTATCTATTTGAGTCCAAAGTTTGACTGGTAGAAAATGCCTTATGGGATTATGTCCACCCTGTACCTACACATGTATATAAAAGTATATATCTATCTATTAATTATATTTATCATCATCCTGCTATTGTCTTCTCTGAGATCGAATTCGTAATATTTCCTTATATTTTTATAGATAGCGACTTTACTATTCAGCTGATCTCAGAGCCCCAAGAAAACCTTTAATGAAACAGCTACTCAACACGCGTTGTCGCGGGCCACAAGGAATTTAAATAAACAACATAGTTTCTATTTACTACGTGTACTTTATGAAAATAGTAACTTTGTTTCGATGAAATTTAATTTTAATTGAGACCACAATAAATCTGTATTGGTTGGAATTCCGTTTTATATTAATCTATGATTAATTTATAACGTGTAATTTAATGAACACAAAACTTCACACACCCTAATAATTAGAATACCTATCTAGTTAAAGCATAATTCAATAACCAAAACTTAAGTTTTTTAAAGTTAACTATTATTTTCAAGAAAATTGTTTTGAGCCTAACATAACTTACTGCATTTCAAATTGAGTCTTATTATCTTATCATAAAATTTAATTTTCTTTGGCTTATTCACCGAATTAGCGAATATCATGTTTACAAAAATAAATGCCTATATTAAAAATTCCTGAAATCGATTCGAGTCGTGATTCATCGTGGTTGTGATTCGAGTCACAAATGAACAAACTATAGGTTTAGCGTTTATTCAATAAAACCGTGTCATCCATCCAAAATTTAAGTGCTAGGCACTTGTCCATCTAGTCCTATCCAATGCCAAATTTAAATTATTGGTTACCTACCAAGAATTAATAATTATTTCAAAGTATACCTAAATAATATAATTTAGGTACGAGTACAAAGCCAAAACCATTGGTATTCCAACAGTTATTTTATTCCAATTATCAATACGCTTTGATGCAAAACCTCCTGGGAACTACCCTACAGAATAAACTCAATTCAATACGAACAAAATGAGTAACAGTGCTGACCCTTTCATTCATTAATTAATCCCAAACGTTCGAACGCAAAATAATAGACTCTTAAATCGATTACTCACGTGGAAGCGTCAATCGTTCTCGTAACATACGTCAATTAACCTCGATTTTCGAACGCGAACATGGTGAAATGCCGATTGATCGAGTTCTTGGTCTGTGGTTGGACCATACATTACCTTACTTGGCTAATAAAGCCTGAAACAGTAACGAAATGAAGATTAATTTTCACGATTCTCGTAAGAAAGTTTATCGAGAAACGAAAATGTTATTTCTTTCATTTACATACGTACACAGTTATCGTTATATGTTTAGAAGCTATTTACTCTGTGAGAGGAAGAGTTAGTTTCACGTTCATAGGAAAATTAATCTAGAGTTTATGAATTGTTTGTCTTGCCGCGCGACTTCTAAGTAAATATGGAAAATTGTGTAGTAATTAGCTTCATTCTTTTTATAAATTAAATCTTCTAAGTTATATACACGACAAAACATCAAGCTAAACATTTTCAGCATAAGCTGACCTCGCATGGTATAGGCTTTCCGTTCAATAAGAGGTCAATTTATACTGAAAGTGTATAGGTAGATTGATAATAATTATGTTGTCATGTGTACAATAGACGCAAGTCAGTGAGACGAGACAAAAGGGTTATCGTTGGACCAGCACCTTTCAACAAAGTAATCATCACACACCAATAAATATTGTTCCACACGGGGTGATGATTGTTAGACGATATTGAAAGACAGTAGCAGGGAAATTACCTCACAAGACGAAGATAATATCTAAGAATTTTATTAGAACACCAAAACCACTGAAATAAATTATTTTTGTATTTGGATGTCATTAAAAATACTAACGGTTTTTTATAAAATCTCGGATTCGGTTGTTTTTTCATCACTACTGCTGTAATGGTGATGGAAATATTATGTCTTAGAACCATAAGATAGAACTCTTTTTTTTTAAACCTTGCCCCTCACTACGGTTTCTCCTGTATCGAGGGTACCTACAGTTTACAAACATACATATCACATGCACAGCCACCCAGACCCGAAACAACTATCTGTAGATCATAAAAATATTTTGTTCCATGCGGGGATCGAACCCGCGGCACGTAGCATAGAAAGCTAATCGCTTAGCCACTGCGCCAACCGTGTCGTCACATCCACACATCCATTATCATCATGAGTATCGTAGCTCCGAGGATGATGCCTTTGATGATTGTGTGGGGAGACCCCGTGTCATTTGTTGTTTCTTATAAATATGAGATTTTTTTTCTGTCATACTTATATTTTTTATTATGTTTTTTTATTTTTTACCACTATGGTGGCAAACTAGCATACAGCCCAACTGATGTTAAGTGGTTACCTTAACCTATGGACGCTTGCAACACCAGGGCTTCACCCGCGCGTTTCCGATCCTACTCGGATGCTTGCTCTACCTCTCTTGTGCTGTCTTTATCTTATTGTTGTTTTTTTTTCGGTGTGTGTTTTATTGCGATCATGTGATGTCTATTATCCGTTTCATTCTTTTTCTTTATCCATTGCTGGTGCGAATTGGTATTCGCATTAGGCCCGCGTGGTAGGTTACAGCCCAGTCCTGAAGACTGAGTCCTACCATAGGGAACAATAATTGGCTGATGATGACGACTGCTTTAATTTGTGAACAGTATTATTGGTACTGTTGCAATAGTAATGAAACGATTGTTAATTTCATTTAGCATAATACATTAGAGATTATCCAAATGCTATTGTATGATATTATGAATTATTCTGATTTTCCATTGTTTTGGATCTGTTTAGTCAGATGTGATCAGCTTAGGACATTAATTTAGTAAATTTATGGTTGGTGTGGTAGATATCATGATTTATTGGAAGCCGCAAAACTGTTTAAACTAACTAAAGTTGGGACTTCCATCTTCATGATCGGTTTTTTTTAGTTTGAAGTTTAGCCTCTCACGATCGTATTGAAGTTTATTACTAGTCTGATGTTCATTACCATTCTGTTACACGGTAGACCCGCAGATTCCCCCCAATAGGGCAAAAGCTAGCCTATTTCTAAATAAATTTCTGATTCCAAGGCAAAAAGCTGGGAACGCCCATGGACTGCCCAATATACCTACATTGTGATACATAATACCTATAGCCTCTTATTAGACAGTCTTTAGACAATACAACTAATACCTACCTATATCAATTTGCACACTTCATTTAGCAATGAAAGCCCCCATACGTTTATACTGTGACAATAACAGAGACATACCTACATAACATACAATTAACTGATTGGCAATTTCGTCTGGTTAGAGACCGTCCGATGTGGTTAATTGCGCAGGGACGTTCACAAAGACAATTAGTAAAGCAGTGCCGATGATTATGTGAACATATGGGAGTTTAGGGCTTTAATAAAGAAATTGTGCGATTTATTAAAGCCATTACGTTCCTATTGATTAATTTCGATACGTAAACTTTGAAAAATAGTAGTCAACTTTTCTAATGATGTGGAAATTCATGTTTGCTGGTAGTATTTCAGTGGCATCTCCGTTTCGATCAGTTTTTAATATTATTTGTCGTCATTAATGCATACCGGCTCTACCTTAGAATTCAAACCCAAAATTTATTAGTTTATTATTAGTTTATTCGTTTTTATTATCGTACTTAAAGCTCGACCGCTGTAAGCGCGACTCTCCCGGTGACTTAACATTTTAATAAACACAACAATAGGGCATTTTTTTAATATCGCCCCGCGTCCCGCAAGCTATCGGGAGGGCCGCGCTTACAGCAGTCAGCCTATAATTTTGTCACCCAACAAGTCTCCTCTACATGAAAATTACTTCACCCCACGGTAGAAAAAATTGCCAGTCAGCAAGGATTGTAATTACGTAACGTACACTCTCTTTGCACTCAAAAAGTAAACAACAGCAGTTGATAAACGTCCCTTAGGTATATTTTTTGGTACCTATATATTCTTTTAAGCCCTCCATAATACTAAATATCTAAGTAGCTCACACTAATCTACTAAAATATGCAACGTTGGTTCACGCTATACGGATAATACATTTTATTAATCGGATTTATAATTATTTAATTGTAGCCAGACTAGAGCCACAGAATTTACTAAGATGTATTGAACAGAACCATATAAGTTAAATGAAGTATTGATTTGTTGTATACTGCCAACTAATTTAGACAAAAAAAGTTAAGTAATCAAAGACGGCAATGAAGTTGCCTTACCAAATAGATATATTAGACCTTTTACAGTGTAGGTACTTACTTACATGTGCGAACAAGCCTGGGAAACAGGTGAGACTGGCTGGAAGGCAATAAGCTGCGGCTGTCCAAGGCGGTGTCGAGTTACCCGTCCGATCAACTGGTAAAAAAATTAATGTAGAAAACGATCACATTAACTCGTATGGAGAAGGTAACCGTATTGTTATTTATAATGGTAATACTTACACACTACAGAATGACATGTGCCTCGATCCTTATATTCCTTAGGGTAGATCCTATGGACATTGTAACTATGTATGTTTAAAAAGTCGTATTTTTATACATCCTACGAGTATCAGAAATGCGTGGTCATATTTACTTGTGTGGATCAGACCATCAAACTGAACAACTTTCTCTACTGGACCAAAATCGTAATCGCGAAAAAGTTATCAGCTGTCCCATACGTTTGGGTTGTATGCTTGAAGTTTTGTATGGCACAGTTGATAATTTTTTAGCGATACGATGTTGGTCCCTTTATGAAAGTTGTTCAGTTTGATGTTCTGATCTACACCCTTAAAATATGACCACGCATTTTTGATACTATGATATATTTGTTATCCTCTATTAGAAAGAACCATGGTCGTATAATTAATTAGGATCTGGCCTACAAGACTGTGATTTTGGATTTAACTTAAAAGTTTAGGCATTTTGTTTGCGAAATAAATCACCGTAACGTATCGTGACTGTACTTCTCGCCCTTAGTCAACACACTGAACAAACCCTATGGCCATCGCTACGTTTGTACGTGTTTAGGTGCTCTGCCTCTGAGTCACTCATAATATCCGAGAATTAATAAAAATTATACCTCGCACAGACAATTATTAGGCAGGTATTTACGTTGTTCAAATTTTCCTTCGAGACTCCATGTTTGACGATCAGAGGAGTCGCACAATGTAACCCTATCGCTGCAGCGTGCCCACGGTGGCGATCTCCGCACCGGTGTTCACTGATCAACGTCACTGGCTCTGGAATTCGGTGACGTAACTAATCATTTGACTAATGATCAAATTTTTCAAGGATAGATCTGTGAGTCACTGAATTTCTTTGAACGTATGAATAGAGATGTAGGTAAATTGAAAAAATAACAAAATATTTTTTCACAATCTTGAAGAAACAACTTGCCATCTTAGTTTTTTTCTAAATAGGGATGTAGATTTTTCTTTAAAAAAAAAATACAAAAAAAAAAAGTAAATGCCAAATACAGTAACTTAGTACTTTATATGATTCAAATAGATTGATTCATACAGTCTCTATAGGGAACTAACTATAGCTAAGATTCTCGAAATTTTGACACTAAAAAGACACCTAGGTATATTTATTTAGTTTTGGTTATCTTAACAAACTAAATCCATTGAAAAGCGATTACAAAGCTAAAGAGCATTATTAAGTTCAAGGATTACACGTTGAACATTAGATAACTATCTAATCAATGACATATCAAATTAAGCAGACTTATTACATCAACACGGCTGCCTATTCTGCTGTGCATAATGACTGATCCCCTTCAATAAACACAATCAATTTAATTGAGTATTCAAGCATCTTGTTTATAGGATGATCGTAGACTAACAGCTCGATATAATAGTGAATTGGAGCATTGAATTATAATTAATTACCTCGCATTATTAGTACGTTCAGTGTAATATGAATTTACATGTATTTAACATTAGGCTGTCAACTAAGTACTTAGGGTATTACGCGTATAACATAGGACGTATACTTATAGGTATTTATGTTAAGAGAATGGGGGGCAGCTTACGGACTCTTACCATGTCCTAATAAAAAAAAACAAGGTCCTAAACGTCTTATTCCGTATCCTCTTATGAAAACGTCTATAAGCGAGAAAGGGATGCATTGTTTGTCGGTCGCTGTAGCTGTCAGATTTTTCTTAAGAAATCAAGGGGCCGATCCCTTTAAAAGATTATTGTCCTCATAATGATGATTAATAATAATTATAGGTTGTTCATAATGATGAACAACCTTTACTTTATGACCAATCCTGAACTTGCGAAAAAATTACAGCTATTCCATACAAATCATTCAATAATACTCGCCTAACAAAGATGACGGAAGTATTTCGGTCATCTAGATGTATTCCTTAAAAATCTTTCAACCGTATCACACCTAATATTATCAGGATTTACATCAGCCGATCTGTATCCGCCATATTGGCACCGCACTGTCAAATGGAAGCATCGAGTCTGTTCGAAGCGCAAATATTGATTATGAACGGGACTGTCTATTATAATTACTGGTCTATGTAAATCATAAGCACCTTGACTCACCAACGCTATTAATTTGTTCTGATACGCTTTATAGGAACAGAGATATTCCCGCAAATTGTATAGGGGATAATTATGTGATTGAGAAATACGATCACATTTGCTGCTATACCAGGGAAATATACTTTAGTTGGGAAAATCGATTGGAGGATTATAGTAAGGATAGCATCCTTCGGGGCACTGTCGGTTGCACCGCTTAAAACAAGAAACTTGCCTAGTACCTATTGGTTGATATAGGTTTCGCCTTTGCAACTAAGGGTTGATATTTCAATCCCCAGATAATATCATAACCGACAAATAAATTTTACCCTTGACAGATTTTGTATAGGAGAGCTGACAATAATTCAAATTTATTCTTTCGGATAAAGTTATCGGGTGACTGAAAAATTAACCCCAAAAAGAATAAACGATTTTTTGAAAAGTATTGTTTGGTGACTGCATAGACAGAACTGGTGACTGTAATTTAATAATGGCAGTTAACAACTGATAACTATATAATTTGTATAGGTACGTGTGTTCATGCAATATCAAAATCAACCAAGCGGACAAGTTTATTCAAAGAATCCGTAATAATATGACTAAACATGAAAATGCACTTTTTGAATGAAGCCGTTCAAAAGTTGCACAAAGAACATGACATCATGTTGCATGTTTTAAAATCAGTGAATAATAACAAACATCAGATGACCCTTGAAGCCGTCCACAATAGGTGTAGAGTTCCTCAGCAAAATAAAGTTCATGCTTTGCCAACAATGTCGGTATTGTTGGCGCAGTGGTTAAGCAATCGGTTTATTTTATCTTTTTTTATAAAGAAAGAAAGAAAGAAAAAGAGTTTACTAGCACAACATAAAATAAAAGAAAAAACAAAGAAAACATATATTATAAAATAAGTATCAGTAAGGTGGCTAACAAGCATACGGCCTGCTGGCCTGCCGGCCTGGTGGTAAACTGTTACCGTAACCTATGGACGCTTGCAACATCAGGGGGGGTATCACTCGAGCTTTGCCGACCTTACTAGTATCGTATTGGCAGCAAGGGGACCTCTACTGCCAACATGACGCTTCCCCAAGGAGCACTGGCGACCTTGCTCACCATTAGGAATACAACACTGCAAATAAAAAAGTGAGGTAGATACAAGAGTAGCAATTACTACGATACGAACGATAAATTACCTGCTTCTTCCTCGCGACGGAAGAAGTGAGGTAGATACAAAAGTAGCAATTACTACGATACTAACGATACATTACCTGCTTCTTCTTCGCGACAGAAGAAGTGAGGTAGATACAAAAGTAGCAATTACTACGATACCTACGAACGATACATTACCTGCTTCTTCTTCGCGACGGAAGAAGTGAGGTAGATACAAAAGTAGCAATTACTACGATACTAACGATACATTACCTGCTTCTTCTTCGCGACAGAAGAAGTGAGGTAGATACAAAAGTAGCAATTACTACGATACCTACGAACGATACATTACCTGCTTCTTCTTCGCGACGGAAGAAGTGAGGTAGATACAAAAGTAGCAATTACTACGATACTAACGATACATTACCTGCTGCTTCTTCTTGTGTTGTGTTCTCTAGAGGCAAGATTTGTCGGTCAGTAATGGGCGTATCGTGAGCTCAAGTTCGTCACTTGGGAAGGCTCCTTATTTGCACCTCAATACTGGATCATTATTATCAATACACAAGCAATCAAATGTAAATAACCTAACTGTCAAAGACTCCCAACACCAACTTGAAAAAGAGCTGTAACTTTTGAACGGCTGAACAGATTTTCATAAAACATAGCTCAGATGCTACCCGATTTAGCATTCGATTTAAAACAAACTGCATTGAAATCGGTCTATCCGTTTTGGAGCTACGATGCCACAGATAGATACGCAGATACACAGATACACAGAGCCACTCTACAAACTTATAACACCCCTCATCTTTGTCGGGGTTAAAAAGGAACATGTGATGGTAAATTCTCCAGAATGTTGGTGAATAGTGAATATAATCTTAGCTAACAATATCACTAATCATATTACGTCATATCGGCATACTATGGCTTTGTTTATACCGCGTATCTCTCCAAAGTTCAGAAATTACATTAAATTGTTAATATCAGCTAATATCACTAAACGATGCGCGACGTAGAGAGTCAATCCGATTATAAGCAGCGCCATGATAAAGTTATTATGCCTTAGTACGTCTACCGGTTTAGAGTAACGCAAAAAATCTATTCGGTTACATAAGAATCTTCCAACAAAAACGGCTTGCTAAAGAAAAAATAGCTTGACAGCAAATCTCGTAAAAAAATGTGCTTCGCCTCTAAGCTGAAATGAAAACCTACCGGGTTATATGCGAAATCTCTAAAGTATTCCACTAGAGTACCTCTGAGACGCTTGCGTCATTACTTTTCGTGTAGAACAACTCTAGTGAAGAAAGTAAATTCAAAATTAAATTTAACTTGCACAAGTCATATGTTACTTGACGTAGCGCAACATTTCTCCAAAAGTACGCCAGAAATAACGAAGTTCGTGGTCCTTTTACAATATTAGCTCAACCAACAATTTAGTATAATGATGTTTGTTGGGATTCCGCCAAAACAAAAACACAAGTAGGCATTACGCGAGTACTTCATTACAAAAGGCTTACTTAATTCTAAAAATCTGGAGCGTGGAAAGGGATTTCCATTTTTAAACTGAGGGTAAATAATGCCATAAAAAAGATGAACCTAGATTAAACAAGCGCTTTTTATATCCGCACTTACCCACTACCTTTCGAGTATCATCACGGTATTATAAAAATGATTTTTCTTCTGCTCCTTGAAAAAAATACTTGCAAAATATTATAATAACGTCATAGCAGACAGAATTTGATGCGCACTTGAACATGCAAAACAGTGCGCTTCATGAAACCATAAACTGCACTGTACTGCACGGTGATTCAGTAAAGTATATTAAATTACAGGTAATAAAAAACTTTACAATGGGTGGTAAAAAGGTACACACTGGCGGTACACTGGCGAGCCTGTGAGGGATGCACGCTTGCTTGCACCGGCCTGTGATTTTATGCGACATTAAATTAAGGAAGAGGATTTATGCAACGCCTGTCGGTGCGACCAATGGCTATGCCACAGTTTAAATATATAGTAGGTATATAATATACTGTGGCTATGCGGACTTCGAAGTATTAAGAGGAAATGCGGTCGCAGAAACATTTTAAGAATAGGTATTTTAAAAATCTATCGCTATCGCTATGCTGGCGAAAGCTATAACTGTACTTCAGATTGATCGGACCTTAATAAAATCGTCAAAATCGAGGTTTTGTATTCCCCTGTTTCCACCTGCAAAAGTGGACCGATTTTTATATTTTTTTCTCTTCATGTATTGAAAAACATTGTTCTATGTTTGTACCTTTTTCTTTTCTGAAATACACTGTCAAACTTTTCATATTGAACGTCTATTAATGGCGTTAAAACTAGGCAACTTTATGGAATTTTGGGAGGGGGGGGACATACCTCCTATAGGAAAAAACTTAAGTATCAAAAAAATCTAAACATAGGGACATGCTTACACTCAATATCTATATCATATAATTACAAACAATGCGCTAGTAAGGAAATCCAGAGAGAAAATCGTGGAATACGTTTGTATAAAAAAAACGCCGCCCATGTTTCCTCTTAATAGCCTGCGGAGATCAAGACACAGCCGAATATAGTCTTACGTCTGTGTAAAACTGTCTCAAGTATGCGGCATTTAAGTAGTAGATAGAGAAGACGTCATAAGGCGTCGTCTGTCATAGAACGCGATTTCGCGACCATAGCAAGTTCGCGCGAATTTTGTTCGTACATTACAAATGTTACATCGCGCAAATGTCAATTACAACACATATTCGATATACTGTACCTTTGATCGCGGGTAAAATTCGTGTGAACTTGCAATTGTCACTTAATCGCATTCTATTAGGACGATGCCTTATACACAGACTTGGTTTTTATAAGGCTAGACTAACTACTGACAGTTGCCTATGGTGAGAACAAGAGGCACCAAGCTATTATTGTGGTAATAATTAAATCAATGATTATTTAGCTATTCGGCGTGGGGATCTTGACCAAGAAAAGGCCACGTTTACTATTCCCGTGGGTATCTTAAAAGATACCTATGGTAATTAACAACACTTTCTTATGTGCCAATAATAACAACATAAATTATATTAACAGTTTGTTTGCAAAAAGTATTTAGGTACTATGGCAATTTTAACACGAACGTTCAGTAGTTAGTAGGTATTGGACGTACGCGGATTATATGAAAATGAAAGAAAATAAAGAGTTAATAGGTTTCTGATAACACAAGTTAATAATAATTATATAAGTTGTTAAATATTAATATGGTATTGATAAGTTTCCATACAAATTTAAAAAATAACCTTCATAATACTGCCCCCGATAAAAAGAAAGACGTATCTAACAAAATGTAAAAATGGAGAAATAAATGTTTTAATGAATGAAACGGGAAATAGTTTGCTGTCTTCGAGTAAATTAAAATATTTACATACTTAAAGTTGAAAATAATGCCCACTATAATAGGCTTTAAGTTGGTTTCATAAATAATATGAATTTCTTAAATTATTATAATAAAAATAATGAAAAAACTGTTTCATCTTAGCATAAAAAATGAAGAAAAATATTACATACTTAATTGAATGGACATAAATGGCTAGATGCGTCCTTTAAATTTCAAACGCTTTTAGCTGTACTTTTCTTCTAAGTATTTAGTTTATTTATCTAGTATATGATTTTAACAGAAATGGGCGCATATAGGTATTTCCGCCTTTTTTCTTAAGAATTAGAAAGTATGTAAATAACCCTTGGCTTAGATAAAATGTTTATAAAATTATTTAATAATCCTTTTATCTAAGGTAATATATCCGAAATCGTACAGTAGGTTCGTGGTTATCATATAAGCCATAGCCTAATTTATTATTTGTAAATAAAACACAATTGATATAGTCAAGTATTTATTTTAAACTCTTGACCCACAGAAACAAAAATACTATCCACGGCACAATAAATTATAATGAAAATCAGAACTATGTATTGGGTGAATATTTCATTTCGTGCATATTATGATCTTTTGGAGAATAGTCAAATAACTGTGCCTAATCATGTTCTTTATGTGTTTTTTGAAAGTGTTTAATGATGAAAAGTGAAATATAAGAAAGGGACAGTAATCAGACTTTTAGTTTTGAAGATTGTTTGTTTGTTTTTTTTGAAGGAACGGTAATGAGATTTAAATCTCATTACCGTTCCTTCAAAAAAAAAACACAAACATCAATATCTTAACACCAATTTCTTTTTGTGTTAACACAAACGGAAATTAGATATCTATTTATGGTAATGAGGTAGAAAAATGGTAGAATAGAATAGAATAGAAATACTCTTTATTGTACACCTGATAAAAAAGGAGCAATTGACATAATAATTACAACTAATCATTTAAGATTGTACAATGGGCGGTCTTATCGCAATCGGCGATTTCTTACAGACAACCTTTGGATGGACAGTACAGCATGTAAAAAATAACGAGGGTAGCTCGCGGTGTAGCATAAGCTAATTAACAATAGAATTTATATTAAACACAAATAAATATATTAAATACCTAATACATATATATATAATATAACAATAAATATAAACCTAACACACACATTATGATATTCAAGTCTGAAGAGATACATTATAAAGATAAATAGTGTTCTTTACCAGTGTTTTAAATGTTGGCAGGGATTGAGCACGTCTTATTGAAAGAGGCAGTGCATTCCAAAGTCGAACAGCTTGAACACTAAAAGATTTGTCATAAAAGCCTGTAGAATGCGCAGGCATCTTCAGGGTTAGACTTTCCGATGACCTCAGGGAACGCGAATGTGTGTCATGAAGGAACTTGAAACGTTCTTTAAGATAGATGGGAGTATTGGGACTGTACAAAATATTGTATAGAAGATAAATAATATGAGCATTCCGGCGATGGCGTATTGGAAGCCACTTGAGCTTAGTACGAAATTCAGAGACATGATCATATTTACGCAAACCAAATATGAATCTAATACAGAAATTTTGAAGGCGTTCAAGCTTATCAAGTAGATCCTCTGTGAGATCAAGATAGCTGGTATCGGCGTAGTCAAGGATAGGTAGGAGAAGTGATTGCGCAAGTGCAATTTTGGTGGCAGTTGGGAGAAAGTTGCGCAATCTTCGCAACGACCCAGCAGAGGCATACATTTTGCGACTGACTTCCTGTATTTGAGGTCTCCAGGAAAAGGTCTTATCAATATATATACCCAAGTTCTTCACTTTGTCACTTACGGGTATCGCAGTGCCATCAAGTGCCAAGTGTCGAGTGTATATGTACGCAGACGACATGTGTCTTGCTTATGCATCGAAAGATATATTGGAGGTACAAAGGTACGTACAAGAAGACTTCGAAAGTATTACCAAGTGGGCACATGACAACGGCATTATATTAAATTTAGCAAAAACCAAATGCATGCATATACACTCGCCATACAACCAACGTGCTAAAGCTATAAACAAACTAAATCTTGCCGTAATAGGACATACATATGGATGTCTGCATAGCAACAAAAGCAATTGCAGCTGTATTAAACTAGAATATGTTGACACATTTAAATATTAAGGCCTAACTATTGACAGAAATTTTAATTGGAAAACAGTTCCTTACTACGCTATTAATGTGAGCTTCAAATCTAAGTTCTGGATCTGTGACAAGGCCTAAATTACGTGCTGCATCCACTCTTTCGATACCATCTCCCAATCTCCAAGATCTCTTTATGAAAGTTAAACAACTTACTGGATCTTTCAAACCGAGAAACTGGATAATATATGAGAGTAAAGGTAATGCTCTTACAGATCTGGATTTGGTTCTAGAAAGATGGAGGACTGTTATGAGTTGTATCGGGATGATGAGAGGTACTCCATGGAGCGAAGATGGGATAATCATTCGGAAGAACCAAATATATTGATTACTGAAGTGGAGGATGCTATCCAGAATCACGCTGCGAAAAATTGCGCGACCGGGACACGTGGTGCTCCTACAACCTACTCGGACGCAACTGAAATAGAAACTGGTCAGGCGCCGTACTAAATATACCCCGCCCGACCCCCGCGCAATCTTCGCTTGATTCACAATTCTAGGAAAAAAGGACGTTTCTGCACACATGCGCCTTTTTTATTAAGTATCATATTGTATTTCTTTATACAACGTAACGTATAAAGACGCTTAGGGCAATTGCGCCTATGCTAAAACAATTTTACGAAGTAAATAGGGCGTAAGTGGTCAGATGTGGTCTTTTTTTCTTAATGTGAAAGCAATTTTTTATTAGTGCATTAGACGCAAATGCTTATTTGCGTCTTATTAACTTCATCTTAGAAATAGGGACCAATATGCGCCTTTTATATTACTGAACTAAAAAAAAAACTATAAAGTATAAGGACATTATCTACATAAATGCGACTTTTTAATTAAGTTTCACATAAATTCGTCTTTTCATCTTCAATCGGGTGTAAAAAAATAAACAGAAGCGCCCTATTTTGTTGTGCTAAAACCGCACTGGAGGCAGTTAGAAAAATATTAAAAATACAGGCAGATGCGCCTTTTTTTTCTGATTCCGGCAATGTATATAACTCAAATCTGGAAAAAATGTTAGATGCGTCTTTTCTTTTATCGGGGGCAGAATAGTCTATGAAGAAAAACTTTCGTATTCCACCCCGACCCTGACTCGTGCTGACCTGCGCTGAGCCATTAATATAAACACAAGCCCGTAATAATAATCCTAACCAGATCCAGCAAGTCCCTCTCGTTGTCTCCCCAGCAACGCCTTAAGCCGAAGTCCGATTCCTACTGGGACGTCCTTAGCCTTGTGGTTGCTTAAAAAATATTTTTTGCCTACCAGGACCGCAGTGGCGTGCACTCCATAAAGACAGAAAAGACACTGCCTACCTTAATTAATAAGTAATACAAACGCTAATATGTCTGTAATACCAGTTAATTTAACTCTTAGGGTGAGGCGACAGTATGTTGTATTTAGCTGCCCTGTAAGAAATACCTGTGCACGCCACTGGGAGGCCCTCGGGTCTTGCCGCTTGATCGATTAAGCGGGAAAGACAACCTGATTCGCAAGTGAGAGACATAGGTCAATAAAAAAACAGTTCAGTATTGACCTTTTGGCGGTTGAGACGACTATTTTTATACCTACAAGAAGCAAATTAAGGTTGCCTTCTTCTTGTTGGCTTTACCAACATCTGTCACGAATACATCGAATTATCGTACAAGTACGTATATTTTTATATTTTCCTTGACAAATAATACACAAGACGCAAGAAAAAATATAATATTTAAGTACGACGCAGATGTAAAAAACATGTTCAAAGGAACACTCATAAGCTTATCGACTTCTCCACTCCACTGGTTCCTCGAATAACCTAATTTCTTTATGTAAAAATCATACTAGTAACACGTATAAGTAGACTCAACAAAATTATACGATATATGTCGGCTATTTATAAAAAAAAAGTATTTAGCGTTCGTTTCCATAGCTTTCTGAGAATTTGCGATTAATAAAGTGGTGATGAAAAATCTAAGTTACGTAAGTTACTATGTAGTTACTGTATTTGTTGAAGATATAAGTACAGTTACTTGCAGTAGGTACACAAGATGATTGGATGAATTAGGAACTAATTCATTATAGGCATTATGAATTATGAATAAATTTTACTATGGAACCAACCCTGAAATCGGTTGTCTTTTGCTAATTCTGGTTCGGTCCTATAGTAAAAGTTGTTCATAATGATGCATGATGGCGGGGAAGTGACGTCGTAACGAAAACTGATATCATGGATTTAGTACATGATACGGGAGCATGGGAACTACAATAATGAGGTGTTTTCAAAAAAAATACGAATTTGATCGCAGTTTTTTAACCAGCTAAAAATACTGCGAACAAAAACGTAAAATTTTTAAAGGGCTAACACTATTTTTTATTTCTGAGTTGTCTAGAATCATGTACTGAATCTATGGTAGGTATTCGTTTTCGTTTCGATGTCACTGACGCCCTGTATACTTCATAGAATGTAATATATTCTATGCCTTCCTAAAGATCACCGACTTTACATTTAAATTAAATACTTATTAAAACTTGTGTTCACATTAAAGATCAAACTCTTTTGATTACATAAGTTTTCAAATTAGATCAAATTATAGGTACAGCTTAAGTGGAATTCTTCAACTGTTCTTGACTGCGCACCAGCAATAAATTCAATGAGAACAAATAACTTAAATAACTTTAGTAACAAAATTAGCCTTAACTTAATTGTTGAAAAGGGAATAGAGTATAAAACTTTGAAAAAACGAGCAGAACGTTTTTTGTATGAAGATGAGTCTGTTACCGAGATGGCGAGGTGACACAAAATAATAAAATATAAAACGCAAATTACACTATGAATATCTTATCGTGATTCTAATATCATGATATTACTGCGATACTGGCATTACCATCAATATTTCTTCGATACAGGATCCCTAATATTGATAGTGTAAGATGCCACATTGGGAATTGAGTTTTTGTTTAATATATTGGTTTGTACAATGACCTCGATATTTTTACATATACCTATGGTGTTAGGAAATATGGTGTTATCGAATACGAGATGGTAGTTCATTCGGCACCCCGAATGAACTACCATCTCGTATTCGATACGTAACGTAACAGAGGCCACAGCACAAGCCGCCACTTTCGGTAAACCGCGAAAAAAGTTAGATCGTGTGATCAATATTTATACGAACAAGCAACACTGTATCACGTAAAGTTTAGTGACAAGATTGATTGCTATTATTCTTATGAGAAAATCTCGTATGCGGGAAAACAAGTATCGTGTGACCGTGGTCTAAGTAATGCATACATAGTTTCTAGCCATTGATAGTAGCACCTTAACTACAGTAGGTGTCAGTGTTGGTCGTTAGTGAATATCGAATGAATATCAGTACGGTAACATGACGAGGACTGTGATGAAACGGTTAGTTGGAGACGCCGGACAAGCGACCAATCATTAAGACCTGCATGACTATACACATCCTGTCCTGAAATCTTGGACCATGCAAAGCCTGTCGCAAGCGGATATTAATTAAATGTCTTCGCAGCTTCAGTTGTACTCGTGCATTCCGGATCTATGTGTATCTATGTATTTAGGGTTATTATAGAAGTACCAAGATGTTGGATTGGAGAATAAGTTGCTATATAATTTGGCTTTTGATACCGACAAAAAATAGGTAAAATTATAATGTAAGTAATTCGAAATGATTGCACGTTGCGTTCAATTTCTATACTTAGTTTACTGACATGGATACAGCTCATGGCGGAAAATTCAATATTTTTCCAGATTTTTCGTTATTTTGCATATTTATAATAAGAGAATTTTTTGAGAAGTAATTTGTTTATTCGTGATAATCATAATACCTGCAACATAGTCATTTTTTTAATATATTTTGCTTCTAAATTCTAACAATGATGTACAGTCAATTGCTCTCCAATTATCCTGATCTGACTGCAAAGCCTACTTACTACTGGTGGCAGATGGTAATCTTGCCTGATTCAGTCGATCAGGATCTGCGGCCCACGTAGGGCACGCCTCGAGCGTGTGCTGTGCAAAATGCTGGACACCTCCACAGTGGTGGTAATTTCCTCCTAAACCTACAATATGTTTTGTTTATCCTATCTCGTCCAATTACTAGGCAATAGTCGTCCCAATACCCTTCCACATCTATCGTTGCGTTTCTTTGTCCAGCCAGTGGAGGCATCACGCCAGCGTTTGCTAAGCTTGCATCAACTGGGTGGTACCAGTCTCCAACCATGCAATATTAAAATACGATTTGTATTTGTTGGAAAAACTATATTAATTAATTATTAATACTGTGTTTTATATACAATCCGCGTTAAAAATAGGTAACACATTATGGTCGTGCGCCTAATAAGCGCGGCCAACTAGTTCAAAGAGGTTTTTATCAAAAGGCGGTACGCTCACAGGAGAGCTAGGATAAGTGTAAAAGCCCTTATTAACCCGTCAAGGCAACTTTAAAAATAACATTGATACTTAGTTGATCGATGTCAGATATATCGATTTACTTGATTTTTCCTTTACCGCCAACTTCTTGCAATTAGGTACCATCCATGCAAGGTGATGCTTCAATAAGCGAAACTTAATCATAACGATAAAAACAGAATGACACCCTTTGCGAGTGTTGCGAACAATAGACATTAAAATTTTATCGATACATTACACCGCTTTGTTTAACACAGGTTATATATCGCATTGCCTATAAAATGAAATGTTAATTATGCGTCCATTGTAATTGAAATATGAATCATGTTTACATTATCAAGCTAATGCTAGATTGTTTAAACTAAACAGATTGTTCAGGTTTGCGCATTAATATTATGATAATGGAAAATGGCAACCTCGGTACTTCTTGTTTGTTCATGATAATCAAAATAAACATTTTCATTTTAGGTTTAGCTTTTCCTGAAAGTACATTAATTTCTTTTAACGTTAATAATATATAAAATACTTCAATATTTTCACCAAATACATAGTTTCATACCTAGCACCGTCACGAACGCCAATAAACTCACGTCGCGCATAAAAATACATACACGTTGCGGCAAACCGTTTAAATTGTATCGATACTGCTCGCATACGTGTTCGCAACACTATGTAATCCGCCCGCGGCTGGTACTCGAGCAAATTATACACTGCATCGCTCACTCTTACAGTTTGCACCTCTCGGTCGTTTCGCAAATTTATATGAATCATTATTGGGTTGAATTATAGCATGGCGTCGTGCCGAGGTACCGCCACTCACGGACGTGAGAAGACGTTCCCGAAGGAGATGCGTGATTACTGTATTGTTACTATTAGCCTTTCACCCCAGTGGTGGAGTTGTGTGTATAGCTCCCAATTGGCACTTTTGACGGGAAAGGTTAATTACGGTTTGAGTGTGTACACTTTGCACTTGAAGGTGTGTTTTCTGTCACGGAAAAAAGTAATACTTATCTAGTTAATTATTTTGAAAACAGGATCAGATGGTAATCGTTCACTGATAAATATACCTAGATATGTTTGAAGTTAATTAATATGCATTGATCACTTCAGTCAACAACAAAATATTACTTCTTCTGATTAAAAAATTGGCTTATCGAAAAAGCCTTATAAGATTTTATGGAATTAACTGAATAGAATATAATAGAAGTACTCTTTATTGTACACCAGATGAAAAGGACCAATGAACATAATAATTATAAATAAATTGAATTGGTCTTGTTTATATTGTAGACATGTAATTATAATCTTTTAATAATTAATTTGTCACTAGTGTTAATTGTATTATGTGTTAATGAATTTGATATGAAATGAAAATTACCAATAAATTGATTTATGATTTCTGTCGAGTTGGCACGTAATGACGCTGACTGACACTGTGCTACACTCGCAGCCTCTCGCAGCACTTTGTTTTGGTTTGGAATATTGATATTTGTCATCCGCAGAATGCATGGATTGTGGTGGTGGGTTTCACAATTTGAAACATTTGGACTAAATCTTACATGTAGATGACGCGACGCGACGTGCCTCGCGATGATATCTGCACCTGAAAACATATTACTATATCATTAACCACTTAATTCTAGCAGCTAAATTAAGTAAACATTGATAAATAAAAGAAATAGGACAACTCATACAAAACTAAAGTAGTACTTACCTCCAAGTAAATAATATTCACTACCGCTGCCGCCGTTTGTACGCACACTAAGATATTTTCTTCTAAGTATCAAGTCAGTCGTCCTACTACCGTTGTGTAGAGATATCGTGTTTTCATAGTTATTATTAAAATTATAAGTGTTTTTTTTCGAACTCACCTTCCACGCATACCTGCATCCCCTACATTAGCTATATGTTCACCCAACTTATTCAGTAGATCAGATACAGGTATGTTGCCGTATCCAGTGTTTCCTTGCGCATTGTTCAGAGCGCATCAATAACGCATAGAGGTGTTATCAAGTTTCCTTTAACGCTGGTTAGTCCTTACATATCGTGCTTGACCGTGCATTGTTACAGCTACGAACATTTGCGTTCCCATAAAGCTTATAGTACCTACATCACTATGGTAGGTATTATAGGTACACTCATTAACATAACACACATTTTAAATTTCGATTTGTGAAGTAAAACTAAACTTTCTTCATCAAGTATCATAATCAGCTCGTTAATGTCTACGATACGTCTAGATACGCCATATCTCAGGAAGACTTCTGAGATCAGGATCGTGAATGATAAGGGTGTCCAGTGAGTCAGTGACGTAATGAAGCAGGGGCGCCATTCGTTCGACACTACCTAGTCACCCGTATAATCATCCATATCCAAATCCAGTTGAATGAATGAAAAAATACGTCCTGATTCTTGAAGACACGTGTACCTGATGGATAGAGCCATTTGCTCTGCGTAACAGAATACCACCAGCTCAGATTGTGCCAAGATTCAGATCTCTGAATTCAACTGCTGAACAGAGGTCTTTCAATAACTAAGGATGGTCGTCGCTGTTACTACCATAATCCTTACGCATAGCATACAGATTGGTAGTTGCAGTAGGCATGTTGTCCAATTAAAGCACAGTAGGGTGATTTTTCCCATATCTCTCCCTCTTGACAAAATTCTTTAGTTGTCTTTTACGATATAATCCGTCATTGTCCGGAATAACACGGTAAAAACTTTCGTCTTTGTGTCTGGTAGGTGTGTGTATAAAATATTATTTTACTTCTTAAAGGCTTCCAAAGTGAGACCAATTTATTATTTTTTTGTGTTTCAGAATTTAAATGAAACAAGTGAAATAAAGTGTAAAATTGTAGGCCGAAGAAATTTAGCAATTTACTTAATAGTCCGTTCTGCTGTTTATTGTTTTATGGTCTCGAACTTACAACATGTAATTTTCCTTGTGCCATTTTTGGACTGCTTCATTCGGAGGAGTGGTTCCATGTTGAGTCAATTTTATTTGTTCCTTTGAGTACCTGTATTAGCAAGACTTATTTACGAATAAAACTATAAATATAATGAATATAGGTACTTACGCTCATGAGGTTTTTGTTCAACCTTTGAGTTCAAAATACTTATGTGTTCAACCAACTGAAAAGTATTGGATAGTCTTTTAGCGATTCATGTAAGCTCTTTATTGTTGCTGCTAAGGAAGTAAATAAGCTGATTTAAATGAATTTGCACATCAAAAAAGGCATTTAATACACACACAACACCTTTTAGTACAACATAAAATTAATATTTTGCTCGATAGAATAATTTGCTGATTTTTTTTATACCACTACAATACTCTTTTTTAATCTGAAACCAAAATCTTCTAAATTCATTCTGCACATTTCACACCACGCACTTTCTGTCTCACAAATTAAAAAAGAAAATGACATTACCTCTCCCAACAATAACCTACAAAATGTCAAATGTAAATGTGCAAAATCTTTTCAGTCTCCTTATATTAGTTTCATTACTGCAGAGGATCAGAAGCGACTGGGATTATGTTACAGAACAAAAGAAAATTGCATCGAGACCGCGGCTTGAAAACAAATTTGGTGAAATTCTTGTTGAGACCGTAATTACAACAGCTATTACTGTGGACGATGAAAAATTTGATGATAATGAACTCAAAAAACTTTTTGTGAGAAATTTTAAATCCTATGAAAATATAGAGAGATACCTAAATAAAACTGAGGTACCACAGACAATGAAGCCACGGAGGAAATCTAGGGAAGTTTCCATGGAAGTTGCGAATACTACGTCTAGTTACGGAATGAAGTGTTTTTCATGCTTAGCAAATAGTAGTTTGAAGATGGCTGACAACTGTTATAAAGGTGTTTCGTAAGTTAATAAGATTTCATACTTTTCTATGGACCATGAACTTCAGGTGGATATGTTTCGTTGCCGCTCCTTGCGAAATAATATTGTTCAAATGTCAACAGTGACGCACCTAATTAATTTATTTAATATCTACTACTATGCTATTTATTACTTTCATTATGAACTATCGGTGTAGTATATTGCTATATAAGGCTAAATATTATAACAGACTTTTTTATTCTATGGTTATATGGTCTAACAGTTGGCTTTTAACTGTCTTTACTTCTTTTCCTTCTGTTGATCCCTTGGACTTAGTTCACCCTTAACTTGAAAGGCTTAGTGGCAAGATTAGTCATTTAGCAATGTTCGTAATGGAGCGGCTGGAGAAGAGGTGATGGGGGAGTTTGAGGGGGGGGAGTAAAGGCGATGATGCCGACGAAGGTTGCGAACATCTTCATTGTCAGGAGTCACCACTGTGGATAAAAGTGTGCCTGGCGGGCGGATGCCCAATGGTTGATGTCGGACTATTGTAGGTATACCTAGGCTATTTGCCATGAACATTTTTCATAGAGCAACGTACTATCTTTATTTTGATAGCCAGCGCTGCCGTAGTCTATTGCTATGTTGTTAGTAGCTATTTCATGTAGCACTAGATATCGCTACAGCCTTATTGCCCAGGATGCACCGGACTTACTTTGGTGTCGTCATTCGGGTGAGCTTGTACCGTGTTTTTTATTTAAGTACCTAATTACCCTACGTACTTATTCTTTCACTATGAACTTTTATTATACTCATGTTACGAGAGGTAAAGTTGATCTGATATATGCGAGGCATTTACTGGAGAGTACTTTTCCCTGTGGTTCTCCAAGAAGAATGAGAGGCATTTAACAATTCTTAACTGAGAGAGACTAACTTATATCAATAAGAACAGCTTGCGTTCCATTAAAAACATGTAATCCGTTTCCCAAGCGTGGTCCCTCACCACCGCATTCATTCTTGTATGTTCGGCTTATGTCCTTGTGGGCTGATTATTATAAATACTGATTGTAGGCTTACGAAATGGCAAAAGTTTTATTTCTTTATGTAATTTGTGTAAAAATCTTTTCAGAATGCCGTCAAAAAAATGTTCTGATGCTGAGCACTGTTACATAGAATTTAATCCCCAATTTATAAAAAGGGGTTGTATACTACCTGGAAGGGTAAATAGAACATTTATATGCAAATGTCCCCTCTGTAACGACAAACCTTCCTTCGACACCACCCATTACGAATATAAGAAACTTAACGATTGGGAATATGATAACGCCCGACTTCAAATGCCCTTAGTAGGAATGGACCTTATGTGTAAAGTTTGTGAAACTAAAGGGACCAACCCAACGTATGACAAAAATTGTAGATTTGGCAAAAAGTAGGTCAAAGTGTTGAACCTATTTAGTACAACGTGTATCAAAAACGCGTGGTCATATTTAAGGATATGGATCAGACTATCAAACTGAACAACTTTATCTATGGGACGAACATGGTAATCGCGAAAAAATAATCAGCTGTTCCAAATGTTTGGGTCGAGTAGGTATTGAAATTTATATAGGACAGGACAGCTGATAATTATTTCGCGATTACAATGTTAGTCTCATTGATCCACACTCATAAATATGAACACTTTCTAATACACGTTGTATATTTAATATTAAACAACTCAATACAGTATTATTAACTCCATTTTCCTTTACAGTGCTGATTATATGGTGTGTACACATAATCAACTTTGCTACACAAATATTGATGATGAAACCGATTTTGTGTCTAGAGGATGCATGGATAGACCACTTTATAATTCTATTTATTATTTTTGTAATAGTTCTGAATGCAATGACGATAAATTCTATAACCCCGGAGAAAAATTAAGATTACGCGCGGAGGAATTAAGTTTTAAAGATGAGTCTGTGGTGAAGCCAATTAAGCGAGTTAAAAAAACTTCAAGTTCAAGCATATGCACCATTGAATCCTCTTTAGTGTTCATATTAACATTTTTGAATTGTTTTTGATCTTTATAAAATACTTTATGATTTTTATACATTTTAACTATCTATTCGATAATTTGAACGGTCACCTAGAAAAAGAGTGTTTTTTAGTACTCTAGAAAAACTAGACTTCAGTTATACAAGACAGAGAAAGGAGTCCGTTTATCACTTGCATATTTGACCTCGTGCGTTCTAGATACTCAATGCCTCGTGCTAAGTAAATTGACGTTTGTTTGACATGGTTCAACGTGCTACGTACGTCAAACTTCAGTTCTGGTTGCACAACAATGAACAGATTCAGAATTTTACATATTTTACTTTTATTTATATTTATCATCTACGTAAAATGCGAATTCAAAGAAGGCACAAAAAGTAAGAACCATTTACCATACTTTAGACGGAAAGTAGAAGAACTTGAAGATGCAGATTTTTTTGAGACCACTGAGACAGACGATCCCCATAATTTAGTATCATTTTTGGTTAAAAATGTGAGAGAAATCTTCGACGATCTTGTCGAAAATTCAGAAACAGCTAAAGAAACAATCGCCTCGACAAAAATCACAACAACAGAATCTACTACGACTACGCCGCTCAGTACATCCACATCTATAGTATTATTTAGACCAGTCATTGGTATTTCAAGTACTGAAGCTAACACTAGTAGTAGTATTTCTACTTCTACATATACGTATACAAATGATGCGATGCTAGTTCAACACTTATCATTTACTACTTTGCTAGATAAGAAGCAAGAAAGTATCGAAAGCCACGGGACAAGAGACGGTGAACATCATGTGAAAGATTTAAAGTTTTTTGCTAAGACTGATAAAAAGGAACGGGAAATTCCTGGATCTGTTCAGCCATACCATGTTGGTAATGCTACAGAACCGGATACGGAGGCAAGTGATCCGAGAAGATCATGTATAATGTGCAATAATGTCGCGTCAGAAGATTGTAATGATCCTAAAAATAAATTGTGAGTATTAACAATAATAAGTAGTGAATAATCGATTTAGATTTTTATGATAAAATACAATCTGAATTTAGGGCCATTTGTCTATTTCACCGAAATAAAATTTCTAGTTCATTATTTTAATATGAAAGTATTACCGAAGTTACCTACATGCTGGAGCTAGATGTGTTTAGTTATCCCTTATCAAATAAAATGTTGGACCTGATTCTATAAAATTTTCGTAGATACTATTAATAATATCTAGTTATTTCTAACTTACACTTCATAGTTGGAAAATTGCTTTCTCTTGTGATTGTTGAATTTGCAGAATACCGTCGATAATGTGCGAACGTGACGATGATTTGTGCTATTCGCTGCACACGCCTTTTGGAATAATCGACCGTGGATGCTTCAACGTAAATCACAATCTCACCACCTACGTATGTTCCTGCAATCTGTGCAACTACATAACCATTTCTGAGATGCCGTTTATGTTCTCCAACAAGCGAGATTGGGTCGATAATGTTGTTGAGCTCTCACGTACGAGGCATTTTAGAAAATCTGTGTTTAAGGATATGTCTTGCTTGAGATGCGAAGTTAACACGACCACCAAAACCGGAGATATGCTTGACAGCGCCAACTGTTTAGAAGGAAATATGTAAGAATTTTGATAGATTTACTAGTTTTAATACGTTTTAGATATTTTTATTTCGTTTTACCGTTTAGCATGACGTAGTGAAAATATTTAATTTAGCATAACATAATCAAGATATTCCCTTCCGCATATACCTACAAGGTCCTACCTTTCTAATTCAGATCCCATTAAAATCAGCTGTTGCATACATTTAGTCTAATAATATTCAATGGATTAGCAGACAATGTTTTTGCGATTTCAGGATTTGTCCCATAATAAAAGTTGTTCAAAATGATGAGTACCATAAGCCCTTAAAGGTATCGGGACTAGAAAGATTGGACCATAAATTTAAATATCTGAGCCGAGCAAGCATCGGTGCAGTAAAACATGCAGATAGTATTTTGTCATATTCGATGTTTGTTCATCACAATGGAATATGAAACTGCATGGATTTTTATTCTAATATGCCAAATGTTGTTTTTTCAGTGGTAACCTGCCAGTGGAAGACTGTGATATTGACGAGGTTTGTGCAGTAAAAGCTCTTAGAGCTGACGGTTATATTTGGCGAGGTTGTATCAAGGCCCCACTTTACAACTATTGGTGGGCGGTGTGCGATCACGATCTATGCAATTATGATACTATCATTACCCTCTACGATTTTGTCATTTAAGAAATTTCAACTCCAAAAACATCGTTTTTCTAGCAAAATTTTATTTTTATGTTACTTTTTATTTTATGTTAGAAAAGTAAATATTTAAATAAATATAATTTGTTTTGATTTCATTAGAGTTATAGGCTGCGTTCTACTAGAGTTGCGCGAGGTAGCTAAGCGATGCGCAAGGAAAAAATCCACCATTAGGAATACTTCAGACTTAAAATGATGTAAGTAATCTTATTGGTAGATATTTTCCTCGATTAACCCCTAGCTACCTCGCACATAGAGTAATTGATCCCGGGATCCCAGTCCTATTTCAGTCCCGAAAATTTCGGGATTCAATTTTATATGACCGGGATTTTCGGGATTGACAAAAATGTTACTATAATCGTTTCATTTGTTTTTATAGTTATGAGTACCTACTACGAAAACTGTGACTGATTTATAATTTATTTATGATCAATGCCCGTGCGAGTCGCACAGCTTGGTGGAAATGCAGCCTTTGGCGCGGCTCAGACGACGGACCTTGTTGTATGGGTTTCTAAAAGCTGTATCGTCCGGAAAAAGTCCGCCGGGCAAAAAGTCCATCATCTGTTCAGCGCCTTACGCTTGTAGGAGCCGTTTTTTAGCAAAAGCAGCTTGTATAAGCGAGACTTCAGTCTCCTACTGCTGTATATGCATAAACTATCGTCGGAAAATCTTGCCATAATCACTATGTTTGGCAAATGAGTTGGTGATCGCTGCATGTTGTGTTAACCTAATTATGATGACGTGATATTAGTCGCATTTACGGGTTACAACTGAGTGTTGTCTATTATTAGAAAGGAGTTTGATTCTTTTTGAATACCGGTATAATGGGGATATTTGGAACTTACACTTGCTTTTAGACATTTGGTCATATTTTCTAAGCTAAGTCGAAAATACCTTTACAATGGTTGTAATTGACTTTAATTATTTGAATTTAATTTAATAAATTGAATTTCAATTATTTGAATTCAATTAAAGTAATTTATTTTAATTTTTAAAATCATACAACCACCACCGGTTAAAATACGTTACTAATTAACAATTATTATTAATAATTATAATAACGTTAATAATTATTATTTGTCTTATGAGAAGCACAAATAATAATTATTAATAAATCCTACTAACGCTGCGGTTCCCAAATACCCCCCCATTATACGGTATTTAAAAATTCATCATTTTAATGTAAGCTTCTAATAAAATTGTTGAATTTACTGCATAACTAAATACATCTTTGCATACTTACTATCGTCGTATACCTATTTTGAAGCCAGACATTCCATCTGATGAAACGTTCATATTCATTTCATTCAACATAAAAAGCAGACGGCGACTTGGGAATACTTTGAAGAAAGCAGTCGAGATCACAGGAGCAAGCCCTAGCGTCCGTAGGTACCCATAATCTAATTGAATTTCACGGTTGTGGATGCACCCCTTTGAAGGATTTCATCTGGTGGAAACATTTGTGGGCTCGCCTGTACTAAAACTCTGAACCGCTGATCTGGATATATGTATTGGTGTTCGATTTTACATTCGGGTGCATATGGATGAAATAGTTGATTTGAATAGTTTTGTTGCGATGACCAGTAGTCAATGTATAGTGTCAAACTAGACTATTCAAACCACATTCAAACCTTATGTTTATGCAGTTTGTGCAATTTGTTTTGTTTATAAAAATCATACAGCCCAGCGTTTCGCCAGCTATTTTACAAAATATGATTTGCATTATTCATTTTATCATGGTATACATAAATACATACAGTAAACCGTAATTAAGAGTATAGTTTACCTAGTACTATGATTTCCAAATAATATATATTATATTTACAAATATAAGTAGATATCTACATATATCATTTTTGTGAAAAATATAGTGTTGTCTATGTACGTCCATATCTGGCGAATGCGCCGCTCGCGAGCGGCTCGCGAGCACGCGGGTACGCGCATAATACGTACCGTGCACGAACGGCGCGTGAGCGGCTCGCGAGCGGCGCATTCGCGGTGCATTCGCCAGATCTGGACGTACCCTTATATCCGTACCTACATCCTGTCATCTCAGTACTAATTTACAATCTTACTAAGTTCTTATTAAAACTTTTCTACATAAACGTGAACAAAATATAAACAGTAGATTTACAAATTATCTACACAGAATGAACATATTTTTGTAGGAAAATTTGGTTATTGAGATAAATATCTAATACGAATAACTGTAGGTATTGTATTACGTCAAAATATTCTATTTTCAGATTCAATCTCAGTGAATCATGAGTCTTATTAGCAGGTAATCCATTTGTCAAGTAAATTCGTTTTGCATACCGTTTATATAGTGAGATATGCTGTATAACTTACAACATAAACTTAACACCTATGTAACCATGTTTCATGCAAATAAATGTTCTTATTATTTTTATTCTTCTTCCCATACAGCATCCTGAAGAAACTGTCTAAAATTCTGAACAACTTACGAAGAAAATATGACGGCAACACAACACTTTTAAAAATAATTTTATAGCATACTTTATTACCATAATTTTACATACATTTTAAAATAAACTGTGGTGAATCTTGAACGCTCTTTTAAAAATAACGTATCAACTTAAGCTGTGTAAAAGCTCAAGTGGCTTGCAGTTTTCTTTCTTACTCTGTTTCCCTTTAGGAATACTCGGTGCAGTCACTGGTGTCTGTACGACGTTGTTTTTAAATGTTTTATCATAAAAATATCACTACTTACTTAGGAAAATTGTGATATGCAAAAGCTGAAGAAAAAGTTACACTATCATTTTTGCTCGTAAATCGGTTAACTCTTTGTTTAATAATATTTTCTGCTCTGAGTATCTCGTAACAAGGATTCAGGTGCTTAACTAATGTGTTATAATTTCGTTTGTTATAATTACGACTCCTGTGCGAGCGGGATGTTGTTACAAGTACACAGAAAAATGTTTCAGATCCTTCCCATTTACTAGTCTTTTAGAGGCATAGCACATTAGCTACTTTTTGCACCAGAATTGCGCGTTTCCGCGTTCGTTATTCACTTTGTAAGTAAAACGCAGCCGACGAACGCAAACGCGCGCGATTCTGCCGCAAAAAATAGTAAGTGTGTTACAGCCCTTACTAATTTTTAAGTCACCTACAAAATGGGTTGGCTTGTTCTGTGCCAGGAACCACACAGAGTTATCCTCTATTACACTGTATTTTTCCACAAACTTACCTTTATATTTTTGAAAAATGCTGATGGCAGAACGTACCTTCTATTACCTGGCTCGTTGCCTGCACCTAGAGGACTTTGGCTTTACTCCAAAAGAAATAGTTGGTTTTGAGCCTTGACCTTAAAGAGAATTCAAGTGATTTTAAATTGATAATATTCCGTTTACTAAAATCTTTTGGAGTTTTGATAATAGTTTGTAGAAAATCATTGGCACCGAGGGTATTATTGGGCATCTTTGACTCTCTATAGGTCTTTTAGTGACGCTATTTAGGAGCTAGAAGGTATATTCAACATCAACACGTTTTCACGCATTTATAAGCGTGTTTTCATCATTAATCATCATTTCATCATACGTTCAGCTTAGTTCCACAAGGCACAGCTACGCACGTAGCCGCGCGCGCATACGCACATCAATTTAAGTACCAAATATGCTGCGTCACCTGCGCTGCGTGTTGTATGGTGAGAACACGTACCTGACCGTGCATCTACGCGCGTATGCTCGCGACCGATATCGCAACGTGTATTATAATTAAGGATGCGATATGCCGCAAGATACACATGGTGTGAAAGAAGGCTAAGTACCCGTATTTTTAACAGATTGCCGCGAAAAATATGCCTACCCACAAGCATAAGATATGTAGGTACGCGTGTGTTTTTAGGTCTGTATTTCCCATAAACATATCTATACTGTGTTTTTTCTTACTTTTGCCACTTATTAAATAATTTTCACACGTCTTCTTTACGAAAAACATTCTTTAAAAATATAAAAATAATGTTAAATTTGACTGCCTTTGATAATAGATATAATTTAATCAATCACTTTTTTCCAAAGCTACGTGTGGTAAACGATCTGTTTCATTCTATAAATGATCATTTACCTAATGAGTTGTATGAAGATTGTTTACTAAATAGGACAAGTAAGAAAAAACAGAGTGTACCTAATATTTTTCTCAACCAACAACAAGCACTACAAATTAAAAAAAAGTAAAAACCGACTTCAAAAACCAAAAAGTATAAAATAATTTTCTTAAAAAACTTAACAGCTTCTGAAGTCGGGGCCACTGCCAAGCTACGAGTAGGTAAGTACATTGAAGAATTATAGGCCCCGACTTCAGAAGCTGTTAAGTTTTTTAAGAAAATTATTTTATACTTTTTGGTTTTTGAAGTCGGTTTTTACTTTTTTTTAAAGTTTATTTTATTTTTCAATTTTGAGTGGCATAAACAATACATAAACATGAGATTACAGCAATCGCGAGTGATGTGCTGTTATTCATTCAAGAGTTCCATTGTCTATCTCCGAAGATCTTCATCAGATCTTCACCAAATTGAAATGGGACCACTTCGGGAGTAGACCCTTTCAAACAAAACAAGAATCATCGAAATCGGTTGGCGTGATGTTGAGTTATTCGTCCATTTGTCGCGCACATACTTAATGCAAATTTAAGACTTATATGGTTTTCTCATGGATTCCATTATCGGAACTGGACCAAATTAAAATGGGACCAATCGGGAACCACCAGCTTTCAAATAAAAAAAGAATTATCAAAATCGGTTCACCCAGTCCAAAGTTATGAGGTAACAAACATAAAAAAAAAAAAAAAAAAAAAAACATACGCGTCGAATTGATAACCTCCTCCTTTTTTTGGAAGTCGGTTAAAAATGATTTAAAAGAATTTTGATACGTTATAATAATCCGATAAGTTACCACAAACCGGATATTAATATGATACGCAGTCGAACCGTCCTCGTAATGACCGCATATATCTTTATAATGAACTACTGGCCTGCTCACGAATACGGGCTTCACTGACAATTCGCGTAAATATATTTAGTTTTACAAATACCGGCAACTGCTTTAGTACTTACCGTAAGTGTATTTTGCCATTATAATGGTTCAATAATATTGTTTGTTTGGGAAGTTGATTCGTAACATATTATGGAACTACGTTGAACATCAACTAGTCATGCAAAGGGGATAATAATAATAATCACAGAGTTCCTTTGGTATCTCCCTTTACTTACCTCTCATGGGCATGATTATAAAACCTTTACACAACCAAAAACGTTATTATAATTATATTTTAAGTTCTTACAAGTTGAGATCATTACTTTCATGTCCAAAGAAAAATATTTGAACTCGTCAACACAAATTACATATCGTAGCAATCCGTCGGTTTGTTCAACACCAGTCGAAACTGAACAAAAAACATGATAATCACATCTCGAAGACGCGATCATTGCTCGCGTTGCCTGTTTATAATAACAGTGTTTCAACTCCGAACGGATAAAATGGTAATGAGTGGTGTAGAACGCACGCTACTTTGAGATGCCTTACGGCACTCGCCGCGTTTCTTTCAACACGTAGCGCACTGTGTGTTTAATGCCTAACGTTCCTATCAAAGGCGTCTGAGTGCGCCAGAAAGGATTCAAGATTCGCAATCACCGTTGCCGTAAACGAGATACCATTTAGCCAAGGGCAAATACACGGCCGGTAATATTGTTCCGATAAACTGCATCTATGAAGTTTTTGGTAAGGGAAAATTATAGCTGCATTTTACATAGCCTTTTGAGTTTCAAAAGTGTTTTACACAATCGCATTCCTTCTGTACAATAATGGAAGTGGTTGTTCGATTTACGTGCGTCTGTGCAACTGTGTTTGAAGTTTGTTGCTTGAAGATCTAGAAATAATGGCCAATTTACATTAATCTAGGCCAGTAATCCCGTGAATCAATCCAGCGCTGGGCTGGATTGGATGATACCATCTACATTTATATTCCAGTCATTTAAAAGCTGTTGAATTGTAAACACTAAGTGACAATGACCTCAAGAAGCACTGGTATTGGCACTGGATTGGCCGTTTACACTTTTCCAGTGGGGCTGGAATGCGCTGAATTAAAAAATAGACCGCCAGTGCAGTTACGTGACTGGATATCTTTCACTGGATCCAGCGCATTCCAGTACCAGCTTGGATTATTCCAGTTGAAATCCAGAGCTGGATTCGATCGCTGGACTGGAATAATGTAAACCGGTCATAAAGGAAAAATATCGTTGCTATCAGGTGGACATCCTGTCGCGCAAGGTGGTAGAGTCAATTGTAGGAAATTAATTCTATTCTTGTTATTTTTAATCTTTAATTAAGTAGCTATTAGCGAATGATTACTGCGCATTCAGAGACTAATGCCATAGTTAATGTTACGTACTACGTAGCAATCCCTACGTGCAATAACTATAAATTCTGTGAAAATGCCTTGGGCGTTACCGATATCGACGACATGATTGGCGAACATTAGAGAGAGACTGATTCTACGCTAAATGTCGTGGGTTCGATTCCAAATATTTACTCCGAGTATTAAGTGTGAGTACATTTGAGATGTACGTTTGTAATATTAATGCACGATAAAAGAGAACCAGAATTTAAAAATAATCTTGTTGTTTGAAATTTATATTCGGTTTGGAATAAAACGAAAAAGTAAGGCTAGTGATAATCTAAGCGTCTATTTTTAAATCTTATAACAAAGATATCTGTTCAGCTAATCAAAATAAAAAGTAAAGAACAGAAACATATACTAACACAAGTCTACTGCCTTAATGATACGTTAAAGGGATAAAAAAAACTTAATCCAACTCGAAGTAAAGTGTTAACGTTATTTATTAGTTTTTTAACATTCAAAACACCGCAGAAGCTCGTGTAACCGGGAAAGATGATAAAAAATTGTCCCACTAATGAGCGAGCCAGCAACCCTTACTGGGCACCGATAAATAACCACTCGCCGAGCGATTTAACTTTAGCAATGAAAAATTAAACGTTGTATCTTCGCAATTCGTATTGCGTTTCGGAATACGGTGAACAAAATTGCAGTACATTTTTTTTTTTAAACTTTTGTTATTCAAAATAGACTAGATTTTTTACTTTTTAAGAATTTTGAGGATGTTGTTTTATACAAAACCCCTAAAACCTTTAACTGCTTCCTAGTGCATAAGATAGGACCTTTTACGCATTTTATTTTACGTTATAAAAAAAGGTCTCAATAGTCTAGTGGTTGCACAGAGGTTCAGGTTCTGGGTTCAATTCCCAGATTGCGTTAAGTTTCATTGACTTTTTTTCTGTTAGAAACTTCTCAGTGTCAGTCTTGAGTTGGGAATGGTGCCCGGTGGATGGTAATAGGCTCCCCCTATTACAAAAGAGTTAATAACCGCATTGGTGCATTGTGGGTGTGGACACACCCTTCGGAGAATACAAGCGCGATGCTACGTTTACTATAACTGAAAAATTTATGAAATTACATAATTTATATTTTTTCTTAAAATCGCTGCCTCACATCGTGATTTCTCCTGTATCGTGGGTACAGTTTCCAAACATAATTATATCCACCCAGACCTGTCTGTAGGCCATAAAAACATTTGTTCCGTACGGAGATCGAAACCGCGACACGTAGGGCCGAAAGCTAATCGGGCAGCCATTGCGACAACCGTACCGTCAATAACAAAAACTCAAACGATGGCATTTTAATGATACCTTCTCAGGAAAACGCCTAGATATTATACTCGACAAGCCAGGGAGAATAATGACTGCTGTTTTTACATGATTGATTTATGTGTTTGAAGTCGCCAATTTGCAAATGTTTGTACTTCAATTAAGTGAAGTTATGAAGTCTCGGAAGACCCTGTAATTTATTACTCTCGTTTTATTGCGACAGGCTTGGTTTGTTTCACTCAATTTGCAGCCTTTCGTTGTTACGAATAAATATTTGTCAGACATAAATTACTGTTTGGGTGTGCAGTTTCTTGTTAATTTGATATCTGTTTGTAGGAATTAATCAATGACGTGTAATCATGTGTTCTTACGGTTTGTGATACTATATTTGGGATTGCATTCAAAGAAGAATATAGCCGTGAGGCGGATTGTATAATGAGAGTATTTTTTCACCATGTCCAAAAAATATTTTGCCATTTAATTATTTTGCAACTATCACATTTTTTTTGTTTACAAAAGAATGAAAATAAAATCCTAAAATTTCTTAAAAGACGATCATAAATTTTTTAATAGTTTTTAAAGGATAGATTATTATTGGTCTGCCATAAAGAAGTAAATGCTGACTTCAAAAAACTAAAACGAATAAAATAATTTTCATAAAAAAACTTAACGGCTTCTGAAGTTAGTGCGAAGCTAAGGTGCATTGAAGAATTAAAGGCTCCTACTTCAGAAGCTATTAAGTTTTATTTTTATTTTTAAAGTTATTTCTGTTAAGTTTGTTGTAGGCGGTAAGCTAGACGTGTGCGCCGATGCCCGCGGAGGCGTTATCGGCGTCATCGGCGTGGATGGTGGAAATCTTATGCAGAGTTATTCGCCAAATGACTGTGACAGACGAAGTTATCGGCAAAACGCGCTATTTAAATTATCGTCATATAAAAATGGTATTTTATTGAATTTGCGTAAACTAATACATCGAAATAAGCTAATAAGGATGTATTTAGAGATTTCTAGTGTTTAGTTTACTAGTATAGGTATGTCTGCATTGTGTCTAAAACAACCGTATCCGTCCGACCATCCACGACGATGACGCCGATGACGCCGAAGCCGGCATCGGCGCACACGTCTAGTAGGTACCTAGTTACTTTTTTGGAGTTGAGTTCTCTTTTTTATTTAACTGTCCATTTTTAGTGGAATATACAATGAATGTATATTCCACTAAAAATGGACAGTTAAATAAAAAAGAGAACTCACCTGAAACCTGAAAGTAAGAGTCTTTGAGCAATGTGTCATGCCCGTGCTTACATATGGTACAGAAACCATGGCACTCACTAGGAGATCCGCGGAGAAATTCCGAGTTGCGCAGAGAGGCATGGAAAGAGCGATGCTCGGAATCACGCTGCGTGACCGCAAACGCAATGAATGGATCAGAAGGAAAACTAAGGTGAGTGACGTGATGGGCATGATAGCCAGGAAAAAGTGGACATGGGCAGGACACATTGCTAGAATGCACGCTGGCCACTGGACCAGAAGACTCCTAGAGTGGAGACCTCGAGCCAACACCCGAGGGCGGGGAAGACCGCCGCAGCGCTGGGTGGACGATATTAGACGACACGGAGGTCATGACTGGATGAGTCGGGCACAAGATCGCCAGGAATGGAGAAGAAGGGAAGAGGCCTATATCCAAGATTGGATCTTGAAAAGGCCACCATGATGATGATGATGACAATGAATGTATGCTTGTGCATAAGAAATAACACAAAATCCGTGAAAAGCATACCTACGTGATGACAATCTAGTACTTAAACATGAATTTTTCAATTTTTCTGAATAACGGTAAGTTTCACGTGTTAGAAAAATATACCTATAGAATCAACAGTTCAAATCATCCAAATCGGTTAAGCCTTTTCAAAGAAGTTGGTGAAAATACATTAAAAATCTAAAAACATACGCGTCGATTTTAGAACCTCCTCCTTTATTGAAGTCGGTGAAAAATAATATATATTTTGCGTTTAGTAAGTAATAGTGACTTAGTTTTTAGAATTTATTTTGAGGCATCCAAAACATGTGTACTGTAAAATAAAACCACTGCTCTAGAAATAAAATTCCATGCCATAACTATAACGTTTAACACTGTCCCGTGTGACCATTACGCGGTCAGGGAATCTCATAATTGTGGCAACTTGACACGAAATTCAATAGCCACCGTTTAAACCGAAAATTTTAGGAAATTCTATGTTAATGCTCGGAATATTTCAATAGTTACCAACGACGTAACAAGATAAAGGAATGATAAAACGAATGCCGATCGATATCACTTGTACATAATTAAGGTAATATTTAAGAAATCTCACTATATTATCAGGAATGTGGTTGTGTCAGCGACGACAGTAATGTATTGCCGACATAAAATCTCGAGATTCGGGTAGATAGTACCTGAATAGTTGGTTTCCGCCCATCAACGATCCTTCTAGCCGGGATTCACAAAAATGTGAAAAATTGTTCCGATAACGTCTTCCTCGGATCCATCAATGTCGAATTTAAAGACCTCTTTTGTTATTTCAGTTTCATACCTATTTTTACTATAGTTCTATGGGAAAAACAAAACGTATGGACTGTAAGAAGAAGAGCAGAATTATCTTTATAATTTCAACCCGTAGACGGTTCCATAAAAGATTCTGGAGGATCGCCATAAGCATTGCGTTGGCGAACAGATTAGTGATCACTAATTGTGTTTTTATTAACGTATAGAAATATACATAAATTCACGTCACGTTTTACGAAACGCGGAGATGTTTGAACGATTATGTATGGAAGTGCATTATTGGAAAATATATTGTTTTGATTCTAATATTGATTAGACATAATTATGACTAGAATGGAAAGTACTTTCAGCACTTAAAAATGAATAAAATGACATTATCATCTATTACACTGATGTTTCTCTTCGAAGTTTATTTTAAAATCTGTGTCGGAAACGTTCTTCAAAGCACATTTTATCAAAACATCATCCAACGAGATAAGATTGGTAGGTTTTATGACCGCATCAGGGAAAATAACATGTGTCAATAAGCCATAGACGATGGAATTCTCTGGTACCTTTTATGCTCTCCCATATATTCCATCAGCTATTCCATCAAAATTTTATTACAAGCGGTGGCTTATTGTTGTGTACGGATACGGAATCTTTGCTTCCCAAAACAAAGACGTTTTTTAGGCAAACAATACGTTTACGATGCATTTCGCGAAAATAGACTGATTGTGTCGGCAATAATATGGCTATCATAAATTTTGCTTCTAAGATTTCTTGGAGCAGTGCGCATGATGTTTTGTTCGAACCAACATAATTATTGTGTATGGACTTGGATTATAAAAATATTATATGCGCGTGACGACGACAGCGACAGCATAATTTTACCAGATAAGATTAAAGTTATATTTTTTATAAGAACAAATAAATCTAGATTTGTCCAAGTCTGTTGTTAGTTGTAATTGTTGTTTAAATTGAGAATTCTATGCTTGCAGGATTTACTTCAATCGCTGTCGATGGACTGTTCAATTCCTCTATTAAACTTGCGACCAAATGTTTAGATTCGAGCAATATAGTCATTCCTCTTTTTAGACAGATCAAAAGTGATGCAACCTTCACATATCTACATAATAGTTCCTCTCACTTGGATCCTTAAACCACGTTACATCAACATTCCGCGAACTCCTGCGGTATCATGATCCAGGAGCGTTCAAGTTTTTACCTCCACCATTTTTACATGGCTCGTCGTGTTCAAATAAACGCAAATATCTTATTCGCCTCTGTTTTTGCTTCGCCGAAGCTTCCATGTGCAAAAGCATTGCGTTTTTTGTAAAACTAAGTATACAAAGTACATATAGATTTTGAATAACGAAATATTGGTTCTTAGGTACAATGAGTAGCATGTTACTTAATGCGCGTTTCCTATATATTTATTATCACATGTGGTAACATTTGGTGATGCAGAATTGTTCCTATTAGGTAGGAATATTTATTATGGCCATTTTACTTGGTAACAATTCTAACAATTGTGCCACGCTTTTTATTGGCCAAGTCAATTAAACATAGTACGTGGATGAAAGTGACATGTTTCGTGAGTGTACAAAATTCCAATTACAGTTTAATTTGAAGTAATGATCAAGATTGACCCAACCTACTTATAAAAGCGTCAATTCTTCTCTCATAGATTCAATTTAAAAATTGTGCATTTGGTATCAATTTAACTTTTTCCGACTAACTGTAGTTATGTTAGTGGCGGCTCAAGGAGCTAAAAAAAATGCGACTTGTTCGTGAGAACGTTTAATAGCAACTGGTATACAGGTCTGAATCTTACAGCTAAGCGATAACATAATTAAGTGTCCATTACATGACTTAATGCTACTTATACTAAGAACTTAGCCTACATAACTCCTCCCTTCTAAGAGAGCTGCGTAAGGGCGAGAGTTGTTCGCAGGGCCTGGCATGCACGGGCGAAGCACGATGCTGTATAGGTGCTGCTGACAAGTCCGGCTGGCGCGGCGTGTCGTCCATCTCGATGACCTCGCACGGTGGCTGTTGTTCGGTGCGTCTGTACCGGGCAGCTTTGAGTTTTACGTACGCATAGTACGTGGCGCCTAGTACGACGATCGCTAATACGGTGATCGATGTCCAACTTGGCTGTCTGGCGATGCCGTAGTTATCCGGCGTGATGTCGACGCTTAAGGCTTGCGTGGCTAGAGAATGTAGCTTGTCTAGCCGTATGTTTTCCAATTGTACGTTTCGAACCGTTATGTTTATCTCCGGTAATCGAATCCTTGGCAGAGGTATTGTTTCTCTGATAGTTAGAGTACTATGATGTGTTTGTAGCACTTGTCTATTTATAGTGAATTTGCACCGCTCGGTAGTGGTGAGTAGGTACGTGCCTCGTATTCGCTGGTATTTGTCACTGTCGCCGCATGTGGTCCTTAAGATGTCTTCCTTCGGGATGACAGCTAGCCAGGTATTTTCTTGAATGTGGTCTATCTTCATAGATTTCATAGATACCTTAGCAAACTCGCAGTTGGTTGCTGGTACGTGTCGGATGATTTGCACTATGCAATCAGGGTTGTCATCTATTTCTTGCAGCTTCAGGTGGTCGCAGATGTGGAGCTCGTCGGTGATGTGCGGACAGGGCTCATGAAGGTAAGTAAACTTTTCATTACTCAATACTAGGATAGGTGATTTAGGTATGCGTGTTAGGTTTTCATCAGTAGGGATTGAATATAGGTGTAATAGGTCATAGGTAATAGGGCTTATTATAGGGATTATTAGTATAAAGGTAAGTGAACTTAAAGTACTATATGCCTTTACTGTAATACTTCTTTCTAATAAATGCATGTTTTCCCTTTTTACTTTTAATGGTAAGTTATAATTCTTTTCTATTTTAATTAATTCTGACAGTAACTGCAAGGGTTCAACGATGCTTGGGTGTAATGTTCCCATAGAGGCGAACGCTATTGCTGTTTCCAATGTACTAACTTTATCGTATATTTGTTGAAAGCCATTTACCAATTGGATATGGATATGTAGTATATCTATACGCGAAGATAACGACGTTAAGTTGTTATTAATATTATTAATATTCGCGGCTAACATCTCCAAATTTCTTTGTACCTTATTTAAATTTCCTGTATACTCATCTATATACTGTTTCATTAGACTGATACTATTTTTCTGATTGTCTGCTAATACATATGTATTTTTCCTAATTTTATCTATTTCGTTTTCGAATCTTTGAGCATCATTGTCGTCTAAGTTTCCACTGATTGACTTTATAATAGTACCTAAACCATTTATTAATCCTCTCTTAGTTCTTAGAGTGGTCCTAGGTAATATATAAAAGAACTTATTTTCTATTAAATCTACCATATACCTTATCTGCTCGCGATGTACATATCGTTCCGCATATGAGGGTCTTGCGTTTTCTATTAGTACTATTTTATAATATAAGCTAATTGTTTCTCTAAATATGTCATATAAGTAACTAATGTTATAAGTACAAATTAGGTTATAAGTATCTATTCTATGTACTATTCTAGCCTCTCTTAGTACTAACAGGCCGTCTTCATTTGGTATCGGCTGTACTATGAGGTCTGAGACGGCGTAGGCGCTGCCGACGGCGGCGAGCCACACGACGATTCTGTAATATGAGAAAGTCGTCTGAGCAGTCTATTATGAACTCTAATTGATTTTGAATTAATATGCTTTCCGACTATCTCTATTATATTGTTAGGATGTATATGGGTGACAGTATACGGTCCTAAATATCGTGGGTCCGTCTTTTTGCTTCTGGTTGATTTGGCAACCTGCTTATATACTTTATCGCCTATCTTGAAGGCGGGGATTTCGCTTTCTTTGTTTGCTTTGTGTATAACTTTTTCTTTATCCGCTGATAATTTTAACGCAACGAGTTTCTGGGCGTTTTCCATTTGACTTTTGTGTTTATGTACGTACTCTTGGTAAAACTCCTGCGTATAAAATAACTCTAATGGGTTCCTGCTATTTGTGTGTCCATATAATAACTCAAACGGGGTAAAACTTGTCGCTGAGTGAATAGTATTATTATAGGCTATGATTGCGTTTCGCATGAAAGTATTTACGTCATTTGTTGTTTCTGTAAGCTTTTGGATTCTGATCAATTCACCTATTGTTGAGTGAAATCTTTCTATAGGAGAGTTCGAATTCGGGTTATAGGGTGTTGTAAAATGTAGTTTTATTTTATGCATAGCGCATATTTCTTTAATAACTTCGTTATCGAACTTGTGGTCAGAGTCTGTTGTTATTTTGCTTGGGACTCCAATCGTTGATAGTATTTGCAATAAAGCTTCAGCTACGTGAATACTGGTAGTAGCTTGTAATGGAACCGCTTGTGCGTATTTAGTAAAATTATCTATTATAGTTAGGAATGTTACGCCATCAGAACTATATAAGTCCATGTACATATGCTCCATAGGTTTTGTAGGTGTTTCCGTTAATGCTAATGGGGGTCTTAATGGATTCCGTTCGTATTTTGCTTTAAGACAAGTTTCACATTCGTTAATATATTTTTGTATAGTAATTAGCATGTTAGGCCAATGATAATTTTTTCTAATTTTATTATAAGTTTCTTGTATTCCGCGGTGTATAGTTTTTCCTTCGTGGTATTTTCTTATAATTTCCGTCTGTTCTGATTTTTCGTGAACTAATGTGATTCTTGTACGACAACGGTATAATTTAGGTCCTCGTTGATCAAAGACATTATCGTACACTTTGCAAAATAACGGGAATAGTTCTTCGTTATAAAAGTATATATAAAACTTCCTATCGGCAATAGTGTGATCTCGTAAAAATCTAATTATTTCTTCTTCCGTATTATTTATAGGTATGAAGACATGTTTAATTGTGAAATTATTTTTTGATTTATCTTCGATTCTATATTCCGTACCTGGTGAGCTCCTAACGTGAAATTGTTTTAATTGCTTATCGATTGCGTCGGGGCAATTAGGTATTTTGTCTGTACTGATATCTGAATTTACATCCGTGTTTTCAGGTGTAGTAGGTATGTCTAATAACGTTCTTATGTCTATTGTATCAGGGTCTAAATTTGAACTATCTGTCGGTTGTTGCGAAGATTCGTTTTCTTGTGACTCTGTATTACTTGTGAAATTATCATTAGAACAAGGTTGTAATGAATCAATTTCCTGAATTAATTCTATCTGAGGGTCTGTTGACGTACTTGGTTGTGTTAACTCCAATGTATTGATTTTTACACGAGATAATGCATCCGCGTTAGTATTGTATTTACCCTTTTTATAAACTATTTGGTAATCATATTCCTCTAGACGTAAGCGCCATCGCGTTAGTTTTGAGTTCGGGTCCTTAAGGGACATTAACCATGTAAGTGGTTTGTGATCAGTGTATATAGTAAATTTCCTGCCATACAAATAAGGTCGAAAGTATTTAGTAGCCCATATTATAGCTAATAGTTCTCTTTCTATGGTTGAATAGCGGGTTTCCGTATCTGATAATGTTCGCGACGCGTATGCAATAGGTTTGTCCGAGCCTACCGTACCTTGTGATAGCACGGCTCCTATAGATACTTCAGATGCATCGGTAGTTAAGATGAACGGCTGTTCAAAGTTAGGGTACTGTAATACTGGAGCGTTACATAATATGCTTTTTGCTTTATTGAATGATTCTATAAATTCTGGACTATGTACCACTTTTGAATTCTTTTTTAAACATCTAGTCATAGGTTTAGTTAATTTTGCTAAATCGGGTATAAATTTTCTATAATATCCTATCAAGCCTAGGAATGATTTTAATTCTTTCTGAGTTTTAGGAATAGGAAATTTCTTTATAGCCTTTATTTTTTCCTCATTTGGTTTTACGCCATCCTGTGATAATACGTGTCCTAAGTATCCTACTTCTTTTTTCATGAATTCTGATTTATCTAGTTGTATCTTGAAGTTATGCTCTCTTAATCTGTCAAATACACGTTTTAACTTGTATATGTGTTCCTGTAAACTAACCGAATATACTAAAATATCGTCCAAATAGACAACGCATGTATCTGTTAACAAATCTCTTAGGATATTATTCATAAGGCGCTGAAAGGTGCTTGGAGCATTCTTTAGGCCAAATGGCATTCTTAGGAATTCGTAATGACGGTCGGTTGTGAATGCTGTTTTCTCAATATCTGATGGATCCATTTCAATCTGATGGTAGCCTGATGCTAAATCGATTGTACTAAAATACTGTGCTCTACCTAGCTTATCTAATATGTCGTTAATGTTTGGAATGGGGTATTTATCTTCTATGGTCTTGTCGTTTAACTTACGATAGTCTACCACTAATCTCCATTTAACTTTTCCAGACGCATCGGCCTTTTTGGGGACTAAATGTACGGGACTAGACCATGGTGATATACTTTCCTGTACTATACCTTTTTCTACTAAAGAATCAACTTGCTTTTGTATTTCGTGTTGCTGACATGGGGGACGTCTATAATTTTTCACAAAAACGGGTGTATCGTCTGTTAATCTAAGCGAATGTTTTACTGAATGCGTGAAACTTAAAGGTAAGTTTTCCGAATAAAATATGTCTCTATACTGAAAACAAAGCTTTTGCATTTCTCTCTTTTCCTCTTGATTTAAATGATTTAATCTAATACGTTGTAAATTTTGTCTTAATTCCGTATCTATTTCATCTATCTGTAATTGGTTTAATTTAGAATTACTATTTAACGTAAGTCTACGTTTAATCGTAATATTATGTAATAATAAATTTACTGATGTGTTCTTAGTGTATAATTTTCTGTAATTGTAATCTATACGACAACCTAATAAGTTTAAGATATCACTCCCTATCAAACCATTAAATTGTTCGTCGAAGTCTACTATAAGAAACTTATGCACGTTACTTGAGCCGAATATCTCCACTGGTAATGGGATATAGGCCACCTGGTTATGATGCGATTTACCATGAGCAGTAGTTATGGTGTATGGTTCATTTTTAATGTAATCTTTATAACGGTCATTGGAAATGATGCGTGAGCTTATCAAAGAATGGGTAGCTCCTGTGTCAACTAGAAACTTGCCACCTAATTCGTGTATGTATATGAATGGTAATTTATTAATAATGTAATCATAATCGCAATGCTGAATTAATTCGGGGTTATCTACTGTAGTGCTTAGGTTTCGTTTATTATCGGTGTTTCCTCCTGAAAATCCTGTTCTAGTTCTACGGCGTAGGAGTCGTAGCATTCTGCCTCGCCACGTTCCTCACTACACTCTTCCTTAGAGGTTACGTTGTTTAATCTATTTTTCACGGGGACTAAGGCCTTACTATTTGGTTCTTGTTTTATTGCCTGATTATTTGGGTAATGATTATTATTAGAGCTTGTACTCGGCAAGGGACGCTGATTGGTTTGTGGACGGTTATAGTTATTATTAGGCTGTTGATTCCACTTAACAGGCGGTTTTGGCTGTTGCGGGATTAACGCTTTTCTTTCCCTATCCGTTCGTTTCATTCTCGTCTCTTCCTGTCTAGCTAGGGCAATTGCTTTTACAAGTGTCTCCGGTTTATTTATACGTACGCCTAATCCTATGTTGTAATCTAAGTTATCAATGTACGTATCTATGGCTATTAGCTGATAGTAGCCGCTGGACCTATTCGTCGAGTTGCCTACTCCACACAATGAGTCTAGTAGGTCTCTAATTCGCTTTCCAAATTGTTCGCAAGATTCAGTCGCGTGCTTTGTACAGCGCATTAATTCCTGTAACAATTGTACTTCCGTTCGATGTTCGCCAAATCTATTTATCAAAGCTAATTTAATTGATTGCCAATTCTCTATATCAATTTCCAACGAAATAGCTTCCAATGCTTTTCCTGTAATCTTATTTCTAATCATGCACACAGCTATGGGGTCATCTTGGCTGATTTCTTGTGATGTTAAAACACTCTCTATACTTCTTAAGTAAAAATTTAAAGACTTACTGTTACCATCAAAACTTGGGATTAGTTTGTTTAACAAATCGTAGTTTATTCTTTTTATATCCATAAGGGATGCTGCTGACGCAAGGTCTGCTAATGTTTCATTTGGCATTTTGTAGTTCAATTATAACTACTATAAGCACAAATAGAAATCAATTATCTAATATTAAAATATAAGAAAGGAAGGAATCTGGTCCGATTTTTAGGTCAGATCCTTTACACGTATCCGTTTCCGATTTTAGGTAAACTGATAGTGTCAGGCAAAAAGTACCGAATACTGTTAGTAGAAGGACTTTGGACGGGATACTGAGCAATGAGAGAGTTTGATCTCACCTCCAGTGAAACTCCATCCGCCTGGTGTTGAGTTGCTGAGCCGATTTCTTCTTCGTCGCGTCCTTGGCCTCACTTGTAGGATCTTGAATAGATAGCGGACGTGAAGCACAGAGTTTGATGCACTCCACTTTTTTAAAGTTCTTTGCAAAGAGTTTTATTCACTTGGAACCTTATTCACCACTATCCTACCGACTGCGCCAGTTATGTTAGTGGCGGCTCAAGGAGCTAAAAAAAATGCGACTTGTTCGTGAGAACGTTTAATAGCAACTGGTATACAGGTCTGAATCTTACAGCTAAGCGATAACATAATTAAGTGTCCATTACATGACTTAATGCTACTTATACTAAGAACTTAGCCTACATAACTCTGTACATGATAAATTACATATAAATTATACTAGTCAGTACGACGTGTTTCAATTCCAATTGAAGTTTGGAAAACTGGTCGAGCCAAGTAGGTGTTAATTGATTGCCCTAAAGCCCAGATAACGGTTACTGACTATATCTCATTATATTCAACGAGCTATCATCAAAATGTTGTGACTTACCTGGTATCGTATAATCTGAGGTCATCACGGTCGATGTATCGATGTTTTGTGCATTGTTTCGAATGTCAAGAGCTCCATCAATCAGTGAATACAGTTAGGCAGAACGGTTGGCGATGTGAACGCATTGTATCTGTAAGCCTATTAGCATATTTAGGTTATTGCATTGTGCGACCCGTTGAGTTGAAGGTATCGGCTCTGTAGAATTGCATTTTGAACAGTATCTCAGTATTGTAATCTCTTATTGTGCATGGACTAAAAACTGTTAGCAATAAGATGTCTTTAAAATAAAATAAATAAATAAATAAATAGTATCCATTAGGATTAGTGTGATGTTATGTATGATTTTTTTTCTCACGCCTCCATGTTGTAATAAGACCGCAAAGATGAAGCTTGTGGTTGAGACTTATTATTCGTACGCGTTTGGTGTACGAACTTATAAAATTCCACATGCTATAATGAATGCAGGATTCTTTATTTAGTCGTGGAAAAGAGTTTCAACGCTTTTGCACAACGTACGGTTCGTGATATTTGCGCAATTATTCTAATATTCAAAATCGATGCTCAAAAATGCATCGAACAGATACGGTTGAATAGTTGCATATAGAAGTAGAATTTTGCTATCTGTACACAGGTGTTTATGTTGAATTATTTGTGGTTTTATGTGTAAATCTATGCTTATATTCTTGGAAGTATTCGTTTGATAGGTGAAAGTCCACAACATCCAGATTCCCCAAACTTCAAAACTCACTAGCCACTGATAAACACGGCGCTGACCGACATTCGACTGATACCAGTGTCATCATATTCTACTTTTCCACAGCCTTCGTTTATTGGAAAGACATGTCCATCAGTTGACTTTGATAGACAACGTATTTCAAAGAAACTTCAATGAGTATATTTCTAAACATGTCTCTATTGCTACAAACAGTAGAAGAAGCAATACATTCAAATCTCTCAATACGCACAATGACTCAATATTACCTCACGAGCTCTTCAGTATAACCACTGCCTGCATCCACTCACACTTTCTTAGCACCATTTACATGCCAATTACTTTCACCGCCAAGTAATCGATGTCCCATTGTATGTAGAGGACACTTCGCTGTACATACAATCGGTTTTGTTTAGGGTCCGTTTACACTTGCACCGAATCCTTCATTGGCAACAATGCGAAGACAGCTGAGTTATTAATGCCGCCGGCTGAGCCTCTTGTCGCTACTAACTCGAAATGTAAAAGTGTTGACGCGCATCCATTAGGAGGTTTTAGCAGCGTAAAAGAACTAATGGAGGGTTTGTGTGTAGAGTTGATGTATTCAGTTAGGTATTTGATTTGTAATAAAATGAGTATGAAGTTTGCTTTTCATTATATAAAAATGTAATTGTCTTTGAATGACTGAATCTAGCAAGGAAATTTCAAACATTTTGTAAAGAGTAAGAAAAATAATATTTAAAAATGCAATGGATACTTTAATTGGCGTTTCTGTGCAGTAGACTGTGTTCATTTTGATAAAAACAAATGTATTCTGCTCAACCCTTTTTTAGATTTTTTCGTTCACTTTTATTTCTGTTTCATGTTAACGGTTGAGTTTTCTTTTTCATTTACGTTAAAATAACTGAAGTGGAATGTATTGTGGAAATTTCATGACACTTTGTCTTAAGTGGTTATGCAGTACCTATCAACCACTTTATTTTCCTACAATGCACATTAATATAAATTAATAATTTAAATTCACGTTGTTCCTATAGCCTCAGTGCCAATTTTTTCTCCACTTGTCCACTTGTCAATAAAACAAACATGTTTATAATTAACAACATTATTTCCTCTAATGGCTGTTAAACTGACGATCAGCGCCCATTGGGCAACAACAATCACTCGGACACCACGCGTCGGATGCAACACGAACAAGACACGAGACAATTATGTACGTCGCCGCGGGTTCACAGTCGCACTCCTTTTATTTGTTTCAGTGTGCGTCGCCCTTTACGAACCTTTGTAGCTTTTTGTGGGCGATTTAAAACGGGGGTAGACTGTGCGAACTAAAATACGTTATTTTTTATAGCTATGTTGTAGTTCACCGTAAGAAGTTGCTAAAGAGTAAAATTATAAACATTTTTGCTGACCGCGTTTGAAGAATACGCATTCTCTGGAATATCATTTGAGTATATTTTATTGAAACGAATATTCCATGATGATCGTACACTATAGCAGTCAGCGAGAGTTATGTTACTGTGTATGTATGAATGTTCGTAGATGTAAATGTGCGGTAAATTAAAAATGTATAATATGTATCTATACCTATAGTGTCCGTATTTTTAGGGACTTACAAGGGAAACCAAAACAAATTTTAGAACAACAACTAGAAACTACGAACGTAAATACTTTAGGTTTAAAACCACATACACAACAGTTTGCCGTCCCATTTGCATGCATTTTGGTATAAAGCTAAACAAAAATAGAATGTACAAACGCTTTTAGCCTATAAAAACAAAAGACATCGCTCACGAGTTACATAGCGCGACTTAACACAATGTTCTGACGTTCGTTTTGTCACTACAGCAATGAAAGCCGAAGTGTGACTGTTTCGATTCGCATCGGCGGCTTTTATTAAAATTCTCCTTATTTGTTGGCGAAGGTTTTTTGCAGGATATGTCAGGCTAACGACGGGCTGCATGTCTGCGAGCTTCTAGGGTTCCGCGTCTTAAATGGCAACATTTTTTCTTCGAAAACCGTTTCTCATCTTTTCTGGTAGGTACTTACTCTTTCCTTTGATAATAACTTTGTACTGATAAAATTTCTTTACAAAGAATGGTTCTGATGGCTTATCTTAAATGTTTAAACTTTGTTATTTGAAACTATGTATATTTAAGTAAAGAAAAAAATATCTTTAGCCACTACCTTACCTGTTAATCTTTCATACTTCGTTTGACTTAGCTAAATCTACAAGACTTAAGTATCTACTTAAGAAGTTGTAGAATTTATAAAAAATAATAATATATTTACTTATATAAAAATAACTAAGTACACTCCCCTCACGGGTACTATATCAACTTTTGAAAAATAAGTAACGTCACCCTCCCACCCCATCTTAGACACTTATATTTCGTCGTCGTTTTAGAATATGCTTTTACCGTCTCGTTAGAGATCCCTGCACGTCTGAAGGGGTATTCGCGATGCATGTACTGCCGCAAAATATTCCCAGACATCTCTGAAAACCACTAGAACGCTGTTAAAGCTTTTTGTCGCTATCACAAACATGCCGCTAGCGTGTTAACAAACGCTTTTAGCAAATATCTTAGTAAGACATTCCTCACAACTTTCGGAATTGGGCAACAAATTCTAATACAATTTAAAGTCGCTATGGTCGCTATTGACATTTTTACTTTTTGGATTTCAATGATACCGAAACGTGCTTTCAGTCTTGTTTGGCCCGATGTGCTGATTCCATAATACCACTCGTACATCGTAAGTGACTTAAACATGTCAAGGCGTGAATAACTCACGTGTACTCTTCTGGAAATCCTGCTTTAAGATTCTTGTTGGAGAGAATTTTTGTTTTAACAGCCAATTTGCTCTAAGGAAAGTCCCATTAAAAGAACTTTGAACGTCAGTGTCTTCCGGATTGTAAGCTTATGTTTCCCAATTTGTGGATCTTTACGTGGATTCAAGTTCGGTGTCATTTGTAAAACTTTCGGTTTTGTGTTATTAGCCAACACTTTCTTTCGTGTTTCTTTAAGCCGAAGCTTTTATACTTTTGCCTGATTCTGAGCTACCTTCAAAGTTGATGTTCAAGAGATTTTTTTTCTATATTGGTCTTAATTTTTAATAGTATTCCTTCACAAATATTTTCACCTTCTTCACTGTATTGAATTCAATAAAGTCCATTCCACTCCAACATGCGAATTTGGCTTTTGATATTGAAACTGATACAGAATTATAAATCACAGTAGCATTCGTTATTTCAAAACAACACTTTGTTAACGCAATGTTTGTATTGTTTCTATTCGTGTCTATCCAAACGGGATTAATGGCGAATCCTCAAGCGCTAAATCACCGGGTGGTCGTAAAAAACACCTGTCGCTGCTGTGAATTCCAAGTATCAAACTTGATCGGGGGAAACACTATTGTTTTGTGCCGGATATTTTTTTTATTAAAGGTCGCAGTTTCTGATGAATGTTTCGATTTTTGATTCGAGATTCGAATATTATTTTTCGTTCGTGCGGCATAGCAGTTGCCTCGTTTGGAGCGTAGAAGTAATTATTCTTGAAAAGTTTGGGGGTGCATACTATTTTTATTGGATAAGTTGGAGAATTTTATAGCTTTTTGATTTTGATTCGAGGATAAAGAAAATTATTCTCCTTGGGAATGGAATTTACGTTTAAAGCAATTATTTATTCACTGCTTCTAATCACAAGCGGCCGCGGTGGGCCTTGGGAATTATGAAAGTCTGTGTTTAGTCAGATGAGGGATTATTATGTACACTATTATTAAGAATCGCAGACGTCGTGAGATTAATAATTAATTTACCATTTTAGTCTTGATTTTTAACCAACATGAAGAATCAGCTTTAGTTCTTTATCTAAGCTTTTTACAAAAGTTTTTTAGATCAGTGACATGGCCAATGATAGCAGTACAAAACTTAATAATTCTAAAAAACACTCAACTCTACGAACATTATCCAACAAACAGCAATCATTTTCATTCTTCATCACACAAATCCCATTCACAGGGTATTCAAGACGTTTATTTTCTGCAGTGCTGCAACTCGTGTATATTTTCCCGCAGGAAACAGTTTGTTTATTGTTTAGATTTCATGGTCCACTCACGGCGAATGCTTGCCAAAAGTCGTTAACACTATACAGATTACAGACACACTTCGTAAATATCTGGCTTGTGTTTGTGATATAGATGTTTGGTCGAATATCAGAAATAAAAACGAGGATTTGAAAACAATATCCAAAAATTTTTTTTGCTCTACGTGCATAATCATATAGTTAGATCCAGCCCAATACTCTCCCTCTATTGGGTACGAGCCTCTTCTCAGAATGAGAAGGGTTAGGCACCAAGCTGGCCTAGTGCGAATTTGTGGACTACACACACCATCGAGAACTTTATGAAGCCCTCTCATGTGCAGGTTTCCTCACGATGATTTCTTGCACCGTTGACGCAAATGATAATGAAATTGCAATCCGCACATTTTAAGTGGAAACTCCCGCTATCACTCTCCTTGGTTTTGATGTCAATAATAAATAATTGATGCCTTCGAATTATTATTAAAGACCCTAACTTGAGGTTACTGAACGCATTCAAATTGCCGAATACCTACCATCTCTTGATAAAGGATGTGTATTGTGTATAATAATATTAATAATTCAAACCGCACCAAATATTTGGGGCAAAATTAATTATTTTAATAGACTGCGTGTTGTAATGTACAATTTAGTGTGCGGTCCAGGGGCCACACATCATAACGGCCGGAGATATTTATATGGGCGGGTATAAATTAAACGCTACACGTACACGTACATCGCGGACAACCAAATACAAGACGTTGGAAGCTAGCCCGAACTTAATACCACCCTGAAGCCTACTACCGATATGCTAAGAGTCGTGACTCAGTGATAAGAGGCAGCGAGAGCAAGAATAATCTATATTATTTTATACCTACTAGCTGTACCCGCGACTCCGTCCGCGAAAAACTTAATAAAAAATAGCTTCATTTACTCCTTATAGAATCAGCTATCCGCCTTTTATGTTAAATAACCTTAATATATAAAAATATATTAATATATTAATTTATCGTATTGGGTGTATACCTGTGAAGATAAAATTTGTTGTTTAAAGATAAATAAATATTTAAGCGACAGCGCAGCTAAGGGCGTCCCATAGTGGGACATGGGCCTCGAGGGTGTCGCCGAGGGGGCAACAAGAGTGGGCATACAGCAATGTATCTGGTTCTGGTTCATATTATTATTAGGGGGCATGTTTAATACTACCAGCTAAGCACGGGCTGGCACGAGCGAGAATAGAATAGAATAGATCTTTATTTCATGTAAACCAGACACAGGCACTTATGAAATATCGAGACTCTAGGTGCACAGTTCCAAATAGTAGATCCAATAGAGAAGAACCGGCAAGAAACTCTATGGAAACTCTTTTAGAATAATATATTACAATCAAGGGTCGGGGAAGTCGTTCAAATTGGCATAAAAATAAGCTTATTTTACTTATATTTTATTTAGTAAGTATTATTACACTGTTCCTAACAATAAGTATGTTTATATCAAAGTTCAAGCTACAACCACGAAATCGCTTAATGTAGTTTCCCCTACAATGAACACCAGCCTTAATCATGTTATGGAGTTTGGTGCCAGAGTCGCAGAATAATGGTGGTTAAATTTCAACCACGCTCTAATTCACGCTCGTTCGTTCACTACACTTCTGTTATTAATGAAAATAGTGGCAGATTGTTTGGACTCCATTGTTATTTGCGTTCCAGCGATATGAACTCTGATGTTATTAATAAAATATCATGTTATTTTACTTTTGGTGAAATTTGGATTGAATAAAACAATAATACGGCTCAATCATAGTTGATTCTGCTCAAAAACTTCGCTCCGTCTGTAATAAAGTAAATGCTTCAAAGTAAATTAATATCGTTACCTATAGTTATAGATAGAATAGTTGTTATTGGCAATTTAACTATCATTCCTCTGCAGAGCTTTGCTAGACTATAAAGCCGGGCTTCCACTGGCAGCGGAGCGGGCTCCTTACGGACTCCGTTTAACTCGCAGCGGTAAACTTCATAGAAGTGCCTCCACCAACAAAGCGTCTTGCAGAGAGGACTGAGCGAGTAAAAATAGTTAATACCGAACTCGTTTTTCATTTATCTTTTGCAGTGGAAGGCTATTATCAATACGATTTCTTAATGGAAGGTAAAGCCTATTTTAGCTAGTTGGGGTCTATTCCGTCCATCTGTTACTGCCTCATTACCCTCTCGCAGTGGAAGCCCGGCTTAGTGATTTGTAAATAACCGTGTAAATCGTTTCGGTCCCTTATATTCATCACGTATAACAACTGTAACAGCCAATAACCGCTTTCAACGGTATACAATACAAATACAATAAATTTTATTGTACACCGGAAATAAAATAATTCTATAAATAAAGTGGTCTTATCTCTAAAATCGATGTCTACTATCACTACTGCACTGTCTACTATGTGTCACTATTTGCATAGATACTTTACCAGCTAGGCTAACATGCGCGCCGCGACAGAGTTTTGTCGTCATGACAAAACGAGATAATACCTTTAACCGCACGAGATAATGCGAAGACAAAATTATATCGCGGCGTTCATGTTAGCATAATAATGAAAATAAAATAAAATAGAGAAGAAAAGGATAATTTGCTTAAAGCCGCGTTGACATTTTTACAAACTAAGGCGAATAAAAGACTGATTCGTGTATATTCAGATTGACCGAACTTGTACTAAGTGAATGCGGCATAAGGAACCTTTACCATTAATCAATATACAGAACTAAGATCGAAAATTTCTACTAGATTCAAATAAAATGGAAAGCTTTGAAACTTAGGATCCTGAACCACAAAATTTCAAAGGCTTAATGGAATACCTACCAAAAGTTTTATCAACGAACCAAAACCAGGTCATTCATAGAAAATTTTCAGGTGATTTTAAGATAATGATAGTTGAGAGGTTGGGAACTTAACATTCCACCTATAAAAGCTTTTCAGGAAAATGAGCTGTAATGACAGCGAAAACCACTTTCTGGTCCGATGTTTCTTTTTGCTCAGTGCGTTTAAAGTAAATGTTGAAGTTGGACTAAAAGGGAAGTGTTTTACGTGAATAAATTGTGGCTAATATAAGACTCGTTATACCGACACGCAATTTGAATGAATTAGGTGTTTGTGGTTTTAGATTAAGAACTACTTTCATCTCTTTAATTACTCTAGTAGGTACAGAAAGTTTTTACACAAGAATATTTTATGTAGACATTATAGACATATATCTAAGCTCCTACTTTAGTAGCGATGGTCCTCTTAAAGGGTTATAGTAGGTGTACTCATAATTAAGAACCACTTTAATAATGGAACCAACCCTGAATACAACAACCCCATAAATGACTTCTGCTATTAATGTAAGACCTTATAAATATTTTTAAATTCGGTTTTCATTTCTAAATAACACGCGAATAATCGCGTATTCTTCCAAAAAATGCCATATTTCACGATAAAATTACCTCATGGCTTTTCAGAAATCAAAAATTTATATTCTTATAATAGAAACATCGACTGAGTGGAAGTTGCACCCAAATCTTGCTTAGGACGCTATGTAAGAAAGAAAATGGTTCTTTTCCCACTTTAAATTAACATAATCAAACTCAAAACAAGTAATCCAACACAGATTACAAACTTCTACTTAAATAAAACGAAATAAATCATATTTAAGTCGTAGCTTAGTAGCCTTATCGACGAAAAACCATCACTCGTGGCCACAAAACTTAAAGTTTCTCGTTTCGCCCGCTCGAACACCGAAACTTGGTGTCTGTTTAGTTTAAGAGAGCCAGTTTATGTCAGATGACTTTGAAAAGTACGTATTTCTTGCAACGCGAGCCAGTAAGAGGTGAAAATAAAATTGTTTTTGGCATAGACTAGCGGATATGTTCAGACATTTTGACATAAGCTTTTGATACCTTCCTCTATTAAGATAGGAGATGAATAACCATCTTTACTTTTTATCTTATTTAACTTATTAACTATTTTACTTGACACTGGCAGAATAGTCGACATCGGCTCGATTGCCATATAGAAAGAAGAAGAAGAAGAAGAAGATAGGAGATGTAATTCAACGCGGTTCTGAATGGTTGTAAGACAGATCCTGATTTCTATTGTAGTTTGTCCCATAGACTTAGGATTTCACTGGTTTGTACGGTGAAATTCAAATAGCTTTATTGAAATGAAAATCAATCAACTCTGCTCATCGCAGACCACTGCTGGACATAGGCCTCTCCTGAGTTGCACTATTACACCCGGTTTTCCTACTTCCCCATCCAGTCTGACCCAGCTACCCTCCTTAGGCCGACCGACTACGGTCCATCTGGCTGGGATGCGTCCCATACTACGTTTGCCGATTCGCGGTCTCCACTCAAAGACTCGTCTGCTCCAACGGCCATCGGTCCTTCGACAGACATGGCCGGCACACTGCCACTTCAAGATGCTAATTCTGCAAGCTATGTCGGTGACTCTAGTTCTTCGCCGGATAATCTCATTACAGATCTTAATCCTTCAAATTAAATAGTCACGTGACCAGTCACTTTGTATAAAAAGTCGATTTCCAATTTTGTGATTTTGAGCTATGTTCCTTGGAGACAGTTGTTCAGTTTAATGGATCTAATTACCTCCCAAATCACAGCTAATAATTTTCATTTCACGCCGTATTTTCCAAAGTGACCTTGACATTTGAACATGTGTCTTCAAATTAAAGATAATTAAATTTTAGCGTTATTACACGTACAATCTTGGTCCATTACCAATTATAATAAAACTCCCATTAACTTAATAGCAGATTTGCAATGGAATAAAAGAAGTTATCTTACGTTAGAAAAACTTAAAGGAAACGAAAGGAGCGGGGATCTAAAAAAAGAACTTTTCGAAGTGCTCATTACGACATTCTAGGACGTCTTGAAGGAGTCATAAAGGCAATTACTTCACATTTTCTCTCTTTGAACTTTGAAAAATGATATCTGTATTTTTCTGTTTTATTTTCGTTCCCGTCGCCAACGTTTTCAACCAGATTTAAAATGAATTCAACTGCTCTTTTATAAAGTATCAAACTACAATCTGTTGTATGTAGGTCTTCATGCATGCAAGTAGCGTCTTCTTCTTTCTTGTATTTTTACATCCCTTTGGTGCCTACTTTAGTTTTTGTACTATTTGTGGACAAATATGCGTAGATGCCGCTTCCCATCCACTAATATTTTTTCTGCACTGAGCTGAATTATACAATAAGTATATATTTCTGTTTCTGGATGTGACATGTCTTTATTAAAGTGACACAAGCGTATGTCGATCGTAAAAATCTCTCAATGTTATGGAGCTATGATGTAGGTAGCCTTTTCGTAGAAGTAAATAAAGGTAGGTATAATAGTGATAGTGATACTTTCTTTTTTTACAGGATTCGAACATTACGACCATGGAGAGCGTACTTATGTAGGTACCGCTTGTAGTACCACTTGTAGTACTGCTGAGGTCAACATGAAAAACGTAAGTACTTATCTGAATATTATCTATGTAGGTGCTATACAACCCAATAACGTAATTGCAAAAAAAATATCAGCTGTCCCATACGTTTGGGTCGAGTAGGTAGGTATTTAAGGTTTGTAGGTTTGGACAGATAATTATTCTTTTTGCGATTACGATGTTGGTCCCATACAGAAAGTTATTCAGTTTGATGGTTTGATCCACATGATCAATATGACCATGCATTTCTGATAATCATTGTATTATCAAAGTTCCTGAGATACATCAAATCTCTACAGGTGTGAAATAATGACATATTGGACGAAAATATAATTTTTATCATTACAAATTCTGCAACATATTAAATAGGTATTTAAAACCATTTTAGCTTTCCATTTCTATTTCAGAAGAAACTTTTCACTATATTTTATTCAAGTCATGCATCAAATACCAAGTGCTCTGTTATTTTTTCAAAAGTTACCACAAAAAGTGGTAATAGTCTCCTCACGTCTTCATCATATCAGGATCATGCCCCTCACTTACCATTAAGGGGCTTAGCTTCACTTAAGGGTCCTGCAACATTAAAAAGTTGTGAAAATATCTCGCAAAGTATGTTTTATCACTGTTTGAAGTTGGAAGTTTTCCACACGTAAGCTTGCGGTTGTCTGTGAACTCGCTAACGACGTGAAATACCTCTTGGCTAACAAAATGTGTCTTGTTGCCTAAGGGTACGCACGATGTACGGTTAATTTTGATTTAATGTTATAGACTTTGAGGCTTTTTGATAGAGTTCATTATTCAATGTTAAAAACTTTCTCTGGGAAAGTTGAAGTTACATAATTAAAATCTATTTCAAAAATATTTGGAGTAGGTTCCAACTGTTAACAAATTTTATTTTCATTTAGAAAATTAATAATCACAAGACAAGAATAGGTACCTCAGTTCTTTTATTTGAACTAGAAGTAGGACACGATATTCTTGTACAGGTAAGATAAAATGAAATAGCTAGTTCTTCTTCATAACTTGGAACAAGAATTAATATAAAACCGTAGCTAATTACTAGTCTGCATACTGAGTATTATAGTACCTGCCTAAGTATTATAGTTTCTAGTTTCAGAATATCTTCTTTCATGTCGGTATGAAACATTACCGTAGTGCCTGTCTCATTACCAAGATTTGCTTTACTAAAAGGATTAAGAGTTTCATATCATGGATAAATATTATCCAGTCTACCTTTTCTGACTGTTGAGGTAAGTAATTTCGTCGAAGGACCTTTCTAGTTCCGATCCCTTTAAGAGGTTATTGTACTCATCATTATGAACAACTTCTATTATGGGATCTACCATGAAATCGTGAAAAAAGAACAGCTGTTTCATACATTTAGTCGACTAATATTAAATTATTTGTATGGAATAGCAGATATTTCTTCTTTAAGATTTTTTGTTAAGTTTTAATGCGAATTACTTATTTATGTAATTGGTTGTACAATTAGTTTTAAGTCATATAATATGTCATATAAGACATTGCTTTAATTGTTGTAGCAACTGTTGGTAAACCGAAACAATAAAATAAATAAATACACAATTTTAGATAATCTGCAATATGCAATTTTCTTTTAAATTATCTCATGAAATCTTTTAATTAAGTCACAAAACTCAATATACCTACACTTATAAAGAATATTAAAACTCAAATCGTAACGGAATTAAGTAGGCGCACACCGCACCGGAATATTAAAGAGTTGAAGCAAATTAAAAGTATTAAAACAGTCTGTTATAAGTCGTTTCATTACAAATGTACAGACGGACACTGACGTGGAAATAAGTTTTCCCCGAGTTAAGTCTCATGAATATTTATCTCACTTCCTGCGGGAAAGTAAGTATAAACTTTTGAACGTTTCCCACTTGATCAAACTTTACTCTTAAGACAGCTCGGGGAGACGCCGTGATCCCAAACTCTTTAAAATCGCACTAAAAATACTCAAGTAAAAACATTAAATCCTTTAGTGTTTTTTTTTTCTGGTCACAGCTTTTCGTAAACTCAGGGTTTGTTTAATCAAAGTTTTTGCAGAGGTTGAATTCTTACGGATTTCTTCGGGTCTGAGTAATTTAAATCTTAATTAATTTCACTATATTTTTTTAAAGACTCGCAGATGGCTAGTAGCCTTTACTGTTTAACCGGACTATTGGTGAGGGCTAAAAGGGCCTCCGACCTATCATAGTAATATTATAAAGAGAGAAGTCCTGATTGACTGACTTATCATTTAAAATAAAGTGATTTTAAGTGTGACGCAGCTAAGGGCGCCCCTAATGAGATACGAGCCTCAGCTATGGGCGACGCTGATGGGGCAACAAGAGAGGCTTGCTGTGTCTGTGTTGTATTATTATTATTAGGAACATTTAGATCTATCGACCCAGCACGGGCTGGCGCGAGCGAGAGTCAAGGAGGGAAGTAATTTCACAACTATGGCCGAGACTGTAATCTCCTCTCAAATTTCCAAAAGTCGTCGTCTTTAGCTTACTCTCAAGTCTTGTATACAGACGACGAAATCACTCTCCAATAGGAGAGACCTATTAGCTAGGAATCCAACAACAACTTCCATCACTACACACGGTCGACCATCATACTGTCCTCGCCGACAGGCCCGTCGCGACGTCCCGTTCCATGTCCTTCCCAACTCTAGCTCGTGCCAGCCCGTCACAGTAGTCTTAAACACGTCCCTTAACAATAATACTAACCAGAACCAAACACAGCAAGCTCTCTCTTGTTGCCCCCGCAGCGACGCCCTAAGCCGAGGCCCGTGTCCCACTATGGGACGCCCTTAGCTGCGCTGTCGCTTTTAGTAAAAGGTTGGAGGCCCATCAGGCCTCGCCATAGTCTGGTTAAGCAGTACAGGCTCCCTAAGCTAAGTGCGAGAGAAAGGTAACAAAAAAAAAAAAGCCGAGGCGAGGTGTGCGGAGAGCACAGTCAGTTCAGGTCGAATTTTAGCTGGGGCTGCTACAGCGGCCCCAGATATTATTGTAAATTTGTTTTATGAAAAAAGTATCCATGGAGTTTCTTGCCGGTATCTTCTCCAGGACCAACCCACTTGGAACTGTGCACCTAGAATCATGTCTTTTTTAAAGAGCCTGCAAAGGCCAAGTTGAAATAAAAAAAATTGACAGTAACAAAGACGAGGACTGGTTCGACATAAAAATGAAGACTGGGTAGTTGTATGTAGGACAGAAGTAGTTTTTAATATTGTCTGAATCTGTATATTGTATTGGTAGGTAAAACTCTCGTTCACAGCCTTTGACACTGCTGACGACGCCCGTCCTTAGGCACCCTCCACCACCATCTACTGATCTTAAAAGCAGTAAGAACATAAAAAGAAGATAAAGGCTTCATTACCAAAACAAACTTATGTTAAACTTTACTATCAGCATATTAGGAATATCCAAACAAGAAATTATATTACGAAAGCAAATCTCTGGATAGAGTACGAATGTTGCCTCAAAAGATTAACAAACTTATAATCCCGTCCATAAATCAATTATCTAAGTATCTTTAACAGTCTCGTCGAAGTCGAATGTCGAAAACTACAACCACTCTATAATTCAGTGTAGTTACTCGAAGTTATCAAACTTATACGAATATAATCTATGAAACTTTGTGTCAGTAATATTGTATTTCACTCAGTAAAAATGAAAATAAAGTATTAATGCTAACTTACCTTTTTCGGCACTTCTACTTATACCAAAAGTCAAATAGGTCACTTTAGTCCATACAGTGATGAACTAGCAAGTATAGCAACACATTACAACTTCTAAACGACTACAATAAGGCTGACATTCAGAGACGACAGAAAGGAGTCCAAGCGTGAACTTTCGCTTCCATCTGTCAAACTTACGAACAAATTTTGACAGATGGAAGCGTAAGTTCACGCTTTGACTCGTTTCTGTCGTCTCTGAATGTCAGCCTTACACTTGCTAGCCCATCATTGGTACCTACTGTTGTTATAGCTGAACTGATAGTCTGGACAATATCAAATATCTTTATTTTTTCTAAAACTTTGTCCTTCACTAGGGTTTCTCCTGTATCAAGGGTACAGTTTACAAACATACAAATATCAAATGCACACACACCCAGACCAGGAACAACTATCTATAGATCATACAAATAATATTGCTCCGTGCGGGGATCGAACCCGCGGCATGTAGCGTAGAAAGCTAATCGTGTCATGTAACCGTGTCATTAATTAAACCGTGGGTAACAGAAGAGTCAAGTTTTCAAACTTCACTACAATGATGTAAAAACCGATTAGACCACCATTTTATTTTTATTTTAATATAAATTTCCATGTTGTCTCTTATGACCTCAGGCATTAAGATTCAATTCTTAGAATTTCTTATGTTTAGGTACTATGTTTTTCAGTAAGGCACTGAGCAGATGACGGAATTTTTGCCGAAGCGCCGCGACATACGTTTGCCGTCGTATTATCTCGTGTGGAAACAGGTTTTTAAAGGCATTATCTCGTCTTGTCATGACGAAAAAATTTTGTCACGGCGCGCATTATAGCCTAGATGGCGGACAAAAAGTCCACTCCATACACCGCTAGTGCCCAGCGACGGCGGACAACGGCAGCCGAAATATCTGTCGTCTGCGCCGCGCCTAATCCTACAAGTACTAGTAGGACCTAATGTTTTATGCAGTCGTTCAAAGAAAGGTGCACAAATCTCGGGCAAACAACCAGCAAATCTCCCAATAAATATACCCTAAAATGTGAGTCAAGTACGGTCAGCACTTGTTTCATGCTGGCATGAACTGCGAGAAATCTGTACAAGGGTCTAATAAGCTCCGCTCCATTTTTTGTGCCAAAGAACTTGGCTCTGTTTAGTCCAAATCCGTTAGTAAAAACGACTACAGCAAAAGACAAAGACGTGTAGTTAAACAACGTCGGGTCGTTCGCACAACTTTTGTTTGAAATTAGAGGTAAACACATTAGGTAGCATGTTTGTATAGGCGCCAGCATTACTCGGTTGAACTTGTTTGATCTGAGACAAAACATACCGGGACTAATCAGGGACAAGTTTGGCAATTCCGATTTTTAAACGGTTGTTTTGTCGAGCACTGAATGTTTGTTTTAAGATTGTGTGTTAATAAAGACAAAGTCGATCAAAGCAAGATATCTTGATCATCTGTGTCCGTGTTGAATAAATGTATTTTGTGTCTTTAATCAGATCACAATCAATATTTATGTTTAATTTTTTCTTACTTACTCATACATCCCGAAGCTCATTTGTATACAGGATGGTGACGACATTACGACAATTAACGAAACTACGTATTTGGTATCACGTTCTGAAGCCATGCACAAAAAATCTACGATTTTCACGCATATAATTTTTACATAATATTCCACTCTACTCTCATTCGTCTAGGTGAAGGGACATCAAAGTAGAAACTTATGTCATCTTTATCTATTCTCTTCGTGTAAATAAAGATTATTTTGGTAAGAACACTAAGAACAAGTCAGAGACTTTTCAAATTTCACTCGTGATATGTGTAAAATTAAGAAAATTTTAATTAGTTCCTGTGGCTAAACTATTGATTGGATTTGATAGATATTTTGTGTACGGTCACAAAACGTGATACCAAATACGTGGTTTCATTTATTGTCGTAACGTCGTCACCACCCTGTATACAAATATTTTACATTACACATTACAGCACTTATCAAATCCAATTTTATTACTTATCAACATCATTACTTACGACGTCATTAACAACTCAATCACTAATAACTCACTCATACAAAATACACGCGTATTGCACTAAACAAGCAACGCGACATGCAAAATGGACAACGCAGCCGGATCGCTATCAACACCGTAAATTTATTTGACAAGAACGCATTAATCTTTATCTCGCAATACCTGACTTATGCCCCGCCGGCCCTGCCGCTATAAAGGGATTTAATTAGAGGTGAATACGATAAATGTGTGGTCCCGCCGTGTTATCGCTTGACAAGAGTTAAGTAATCTCGTTCGCATTCGAAATGCCCAAGGATTAAGTACGCAGCTTAAGATGACTTAGCTTTGATTCAGTGTTTTGATGTTTTCAAATGTAAATTTTTATTTTTACCTCTATTACGGTTCAGCCCCTGCAATATTCTGTGATGCGTCCCAACATTACCATAAGAATTCATGCATTGTTATTTTTGTGGCACATAATATCATTTATTAAATATGGTGGGCGGAATTTGGTCAAGATTTTTATGGAAATTCTACCTAAATTGGTTTTCGTCCCTATTGTGGTCCCTATGTTGGTAGTGTACTGACTGGTTGGTACAGACAGATAAATAATTTTAATCAGAGAAAATAAATAAAAAATTCTTTTGAATAAACATGTATTAATAATGCAGATTTTTTGTGCACTGAGCTGTGAGAACGCTTCAAATATTTTTCTTTATCTGTCTTGAAATATAAAGCAAAAACTAACTTTGATCATGTTCTTTTAAAGTTGATTTACTCGTCTCAGAATTTTCTTCTAACATTTTTTATATCTAGTACAATTTCAAAGAAATACTGTGTTTGACGTTTACCTACAAAATATTTTTATATTTACAATAACTTCTCAAAAGCTAGGTTAATGGACGAACAAAATTCTTTTCGCGTCAGTTGTGAAAGCGTAACTTCGTATTGTTGTTTCATAACTAATTTATTAAATTAATTTCCTTAGGAATTTGCTCCAAACTCTTTGGAATTATCTTGTTTCTCAAATAAGATCCACGTGAGCAAACAATACTTGCGCAAACTGTCCTTATTTAACTTGTATTTAATATCAGAGACGTGTTTTCTAAAAGTTCTGTACGCATCAAGCGGTGAAGTTGGATCAAGTTTAGAATTTGAAATTGCTTTCGTTACGAATTTGTTTAAATTTATTCCTATATCGTGGAAAGATGATGCTTGTACCCGTTTAGTTTTGCTACTGACAAGATGTCGCTAGCACGTGCCACTGAAGATTGAATTTAATTCTTGAAACCGTTTTGATGAAATCATTCCAAGAACAATTGATTTAGAAGGAGAGGTCAATAACATACATTCTTCGCTCTATCTCTCTCTTCTTTAAAATCATATTAAAGTTAAGTAAGATTTTAATTATAGCAGTCTTTTGGTATTGTACTGAACAGATTCAGTTCACCGTATTCAATAAGTTTGAGATTGATCTAGGTAAATTAAGTAGATCACGATTTCAAATCGCTAATTTTTGTTTGTCCCTCGACGGTATCTTTCTCGTAAACCGCTTTAGCTCCACAAATATCTATAACCGCGGTTCAATTGGAAAACATCCCACGCGCAAATATCCAAATCCGTGGTGAAATTAAACGTTTACACCATCGTAAATTATTCACAGAGTTTATCGCTAGTGAATATTTATTACAGACGTAATTAGGTTCGTGCCTTCAGTTTTGCGCAACGGGAGACTATCTAAATAAATTAAACATTCCTTCTGAGCATAGAGTGGATGCATGAGGGGAACGTCTTTCGGGATTGTCGACTAATGTCAAAGAGAAATAGGAAAACACTTAGAGCTGTTTACACGAATCTTGAAGACCTGAAGTTAGGAGCCGGAGTGTTTGTCGTACAAGTAGTTACAGTGGCTCTGTTTAGCGGTACGGATTTTGTGTGAGAATTTTGGCAGACGTGGTCGTTCAAACATTCTCTAAGGTCCTTAATAAAATATTTTAGTGTTAAATTCTCGTCTGTTCTCTTTATCCCAGACAATTGTTTCATGCGTACAGATAATAGCTTTATTTATAAATTTATTTTTACCTTTATTTATTTATTTATGGGGTAGAAACATCGATAAATATGCCTTTATTTCAAGAACAAGCATGGCGACCAGGCAGTGTCTTTTTAGACTGTCATCAATGAGTACTTTAATTAGCAAAGAGTTGTCACCATAAATAATTACATTATTTTCTCATATCGACGGATAGAATGAAACCAATCTCTCTTTCTTCTTGAAAAATTTCAACCCCGCATATGTCTCCTGGTCTGAATGTCATGCGTCACGATCTTCGTGTGGTCTATACATACTATATATATATATAATATATGTTCAGTTGACCATTACGCTTGATAACATCCTGTATTTATTTTGCCAATTGGCGGAAAATATTCTAGAATTTACTAAATCTTACTCCTATAATCACGATACCCAAAATAATAATGAGCCCTATTTATTTACGAGTACGAGTAAATGTTTGATGGAGCTTGAAATTTGTTTGCTTAATAATATATCTACAGGATGTGACAACGTTACAACATTAAATGAAACCACGTATTTGGTATCACGTTCTGAATAATACACAAACATCAACGATTTTCACTCAAGTTATTTTTGCATGGTAATTCACTGTACTCTCATTCGTCTAGGTGAAGGGACATCAAAGTAGTAACATAAATCATATTTATTTATTTTATACGTGTAAATACAAATGATTTGGGTAAGAATAGGTTAGAAAGTTTTCAAATTTCGCCTAGAGATCGTGATGTATGTTATATCAAGAAAAAAATATTAGTTCCTGTGGCTAAACTACTGATTGGATTTGATTGATTTTTTGCGTACGGAACGTGATACCAAATACGTGGTTTTATTTAAAGTAATATAGTCATCATCCTAGTCATCATCCTGTATATATTATACATACTAAGAAGATTAAGCCTCTAATATTCAGAAGAGTTTCGTATCTAGCTCACAATGTTGCCTGTTAAGGAAAGCTCTGTTGTTCAACTGTAATGAGAAAGCTTTAGGTCTAAGCGCCAAGATTAACTTGATAAATAAAGCCTTCACGTATTCAAAGCACAAAAGTAGGTCTGTATAAGAAACAAACTAACAAGTCCAAACATTTTTCTTACCGAAAATTGTGTAAATACAAGTACATTAAAGGTCTAGTTTATTGTAACAAATGGTTCTAGAATTTTTATTAGGTTCTACTTGGAGAATAATATATTTATTTGAAAAATGTACTGATGTCGAAAATGCCTAGTTCTTATTCACAAGCGTATCTAGAGTTTATCGTGTTTTATCCCCAAAATGATATAATTTATTTGTCTGATATTGCTTTTGTGTTATTAGATAGCTATCGTAATTGCTGATGGGGCTCTGATGCCAATGTTTTCAATTGAGACTAATCATTGAACATCACACTATAATACTGGAATCTAGATTGCCGATTGCTGATTATAATGGAATCTAAATTGCTGATTGCTGCCGTTGCTATTACTAACGTGAAATCCATCAGCATCTTCATTATTATCATCACCCTTTAAAATTCATCAGATAAACCTGGATCTCCTAATGCCAGCTCAATGACAGGCCATTGGAAAACTTGGGCCAACGGATTGACCAACACTTTATACTGCTGGCTTGGGATGATTGCTTTTATTAGGATGATGAAAATTTTGCTTTAACCTTCGTACACATTTTGTTTCATAATTGTTCCGTCTGTAGATCAAGCACAAATGTTTTTGTCGTATCGTAACGATAACGTTAGCAAATTTTGAATAAAAAATACCTACAAGTTTAATCCATGACAAATTTTGAAAATACTTGCAGTATTTTTTCATGAAACAAGTGTGTATGTTGCGTAAAATTAAAGTAAAATGGGATAGAATTATTGTATATTTGATTCAAAATTTTCATACGTTAACGTTACGAAACGTGTTTACCCTCTGTTAATACTTTTTTCAATTACCGTATAATTTAGTTATGAATTTTCAGCATCACATTTATCACCCAAGGTTCTTATTAAGTTTGATAAAAAATAATACTCTTTAATAAATAGATAGAAATCCCTAGATATTTCCGCTGTAAAAGGAATTGAAACATAATATTTCGATTAGCAGGATCACGGTACTACGGTAAAATTAAAAGGAACTGACCCGCCCGAGGCAATATTCTTCATTAACTCTTTCGATTTCAGTCCAAAAAAATCTTTTTCGATTGCGTTGTGTAAAACATTATTTCCATAAATACACTTAGTTAAATGTTTAAAAGGTTTTCGAACCAAAAACTTTGCCAATATTTTAAGCTTTTATACACGAGCAGCTATTGCCCGCATTGTATTCTAAAGAAACTACTTCATATACCCGGATAAAAAGTATTCAATCCAGGACATGTTTTATATGTATGCCAAAGAACAATGGCTAGTTTCCATGCATCATTTTACCTGACATCGATTTGAATCGTCTATGAATGAAAACAAACAAAACCAACCCCGAATGTGAATAGAATCAAATAAAAGTTCATTAATCAAATAATTTAACCTCGGCTATAATATGTAAAACTAATATCGTATATAAAACGAACTCATTAATTAACTAAGTTCGGCACAAGTCACATTTTGTACACGCTTCCTAAAACACTCAGGTATAATCCTGCCATTGTTCTTTTATCCAAATCCGTTGATTGAGTAACAAGCATCCAAAAATTTTCACCATATATATTATACCTATGTATTAGTAAGGTTTTGGGTATACTAATAGCGAATACCTATGATGGTCGTTACGTATCCGAAGCCCAAGAATTCTCACAACCGGTATCAATATCTCCCAGTAATCAGGTTGCAAAGGCTCATGTACAGTCAAACATAGAGATACATATACGCACTGGAAAAAAGACTTTGCAGGCTCCATCCGAATCAAGTACTCGGTTGTAAATAGCAATAAGCCCAAAAATGTTGTTTTACTTAAATAGTACCTATTTCAACGATTTGCATTAACTTATAAATAGACTACTGGAATTCATCCATAATTTCCTGAGAAAACTTCATGTCTGGTGATTACAGTACCTACCTTAAATCTCTTTGTACTTTGTCGACTGTACATTATTGGAAATGATCAGATTAAAAATATTTATTCTTTATTTACCTATACATTATTATAAAGTAACTAGCTGTTGTCCACAGTTTCACTCACATCCTAGGAGAACTACTTCATGTACCCGGATAATAAGTACCTATTATGTGTCAATCCCGGTCATGGTATAAATCAAATTTCATCCAAATCCATTCAGCCGTATCTATTGATTAACAAACATAATTCTCAAACTCGCATACCTACATTACATATATACAATACATTACATTACATACATTTACATACCTTCATTTCACATTTATAATATTCGTAGGATAGGATAAGTAATAGTGAGCAATAGTAATAAATTAAAAGTATATACTTATTAGTAGTATCAATATAAAGCTTTTTATTAAAACATGAAGGTTAACTTACAGTTCAATGACTATGTTCCTAAACTATGACAATTATTGCTTATAATGACAGAGTGATGCTAAGGACTGATGTATTAATTATTATATATTCGCCATTAATTGCCAGTTTGCAATTCGGTTTTGACAGATAGCGATAATTTGTGTCATTCATAGTTTATTTGATGTTTGCTATGTATAAAATAGTTCTTTACACCAACATTATTAGTAGAATTTAATTTGTGACCATAGAAATTGTTCGAAATAATAGACTACAGATCGACCTTTGTGACCGAATGGGGCCTGTCTTATTATGCTCCCATTCGTTCTGCAAAAGCATCCCATCCATCCATTTGGACAGGAATGGAAGGTGGTGGATGATGCTTGCCAATGAACTCACGACCAATTCCATAAAGAAAATAAAATTAGACTTTCCTACCAAAATAATAAAGGATGTAAACCACGAAATACCCACTATTAAAAATACCCTTATAGGAGTAAAATGTGTCGTCAAAAGCGATAAATAAATATTTTCGAAGCAATAATTAGCGCCATAATCTTGGAACCAACTGTCACTGATATTATCGGGTTTTATTGTCTCGCCAGCCATATGGTGACATTCTTATAAAAACACATTATGTCGCCCGATATTTGTCTATTGTTTTTAAGTTTCTGTTTCACGTAGAACGATAAAAGTTTAACGTCGGAATTAAATGGACTTTTGTGTTAGTGTTTTTTAAGTAATGTGATTTGTCGTATGTTGCAGCCTGTTGTGTCATAATGGGTCGAAATCCTTAAGTGTTTTATATTTAGTTTAATTGTAAGTAACCAAAAAAAAATTGGTACCTATCTTAAAAATTCAAAACATGATAATCTATTTATATTAAACATCAATTAAATTATATTTTAAAAAGTTCTTAAGAGCCTGTATAGGTTATTTACAAGTCATATTCAAAATTGTGCACGTAATCTGACCAGCAGTGGGCCGAGCACGAATGTTTTGACGTATTGTAACGTAAACGTAACCAATACACGTTTAATCCATGATTTTTTTTTTGGAAATACATGCAATACCTATTTTAAATTTTCATGAAACAAGTGTGTTTTTTGCATAAAATTGAACAAAAATGCGATAGATTAATTGTACTTTATAATCAAAATTAGCTTACGTTTACGTTATAGTCTAAGATCCCTTTAACAACGACCTTCACCGAGATGTTTATTTAATGAAACATATTTTATATTTAATTTAATATGTCAATAAATATATTGCATATGGGTTGCCTAACAAATTTCAGTCCAGGATATGATTAATTAATAATTTAAAAAAATATTTTTTTTAAACTTTTCACCGGTGTGATTATTAGACAAATTCCATACCAATCGAAAGTATGAAGCCCATAGAACATGCAAACGTTAGGTTGCCTATTCTTTTCCGGTCACAACTGTCGGGTTGCCAGGTATAAACAGGTAAGTCGACATAGCATTTTGCACCGGTCTGATTATTGAATAAAAATTAAATGAAAATAAAGATTATTTCATTATGAACACGGTGGTATAGGGTTGCCTGCGAAAAATCAGTCCAGAATACCGGTTGCCGAATTTTGAAAAGTAAAATATTGCTGCGCCATCCCATGCGATAGCGAAGACAAAAGACAGAGCTAACGTGCTAACAATAAAACACGCCATGCTAATAACAATTTAACACCAAAAATTATACATGGCAGCCAAAAGATACTTCCGGATATCGCAAAAAAAATGTTGTGATTATAATAAATAATAATATAATAAATCGTTTATTTTCAAGCATCTACAGACTCATATTTTGTTAGTAAAAACATACACTTACAATCTAAAGTTAGTATAATACATATTATAATTAATTCACAACAACGAGAGCCATACAGCAGTGGTTCACGTATGGATAGTCGACCCTGTCCGCTATCATAGTCAGGATGCTGTTGGAGCTGGCCTTAACCCTGCGCACCAGGGAGGCGCATCGTTTCCGGATGGTCGCTTAGAAACAGTCGACGCGCGCTTCTGCAAACATCCCTGATGCGCTGCAGAATCGCGGCAACCCCAGCAGCACCCTGAATGCGTTATTAAACTATATACTTATACATATAATTATAAGTTTTTATATTTCATTGCCATAGTTCAAAATTTGAAATTAATTTGGCATTTTATTTTAGCACTTTTTTAAAAAAATATATTATTTTTGTCATTTTTTTAACAGCAAGTTAGCATATTTGGTATTAGCCTAGTTGCCAACACTGTGTATGCTGTGCTAGTGTAATTGGAAGTTGAATGTAAGTAGATCAGTCCAGAATTCCGGTTGCCGAATTTTGAAAAGTGAAATAATGATGCGAGTGAATATGTGCGACTGAGAGGTCCCAACCAACCATCCAATGCGATAGAAGAGGACAAAGCATAGCAGTTGTTTGAAGTCCGTCCAGTTAAAGAAAGAGAGTGCGCATGCTATTTGTTCTTGAAAATGAAAAGTATAGCGACAGACTCGTGTATGCTGTGCATCATTTTGGAGTAGTTTATTATTAAAATGGAGGAATAGTTTTTTTTTTTATGTGTGTATATATTTTAGGTGACATTAAAGTATATATACATCTTTAGTAAAAAAAAAGGTTATAGTAATACATATTTCGTCAGTGGAAAGCCAAAACTACTAAAGCGCCAATTCGTTGCCAAACTAACTTAAACTTTACAGAGGTCAGAGGCACATTTTAAAGTTTAAGTTAGTTTGGCAATTAATTTCAAATTTTGAACTATGGCAATGAAATATAAAAACTTATAATTATATGTATAAGTATATAGTTTAATAACGCATTCAGGGTGCTGCTGGGGTTGCCGCGATTCTGCAGCGCATCAGGGATGTTTGCAGAAGCGCGCGTCGACTGTTTCTAAGCGACCATCCGGAAACGATGCGCCTCCCTGGTGCGCAGGGTTAAGGCCAGCTCCAACAGCATCCTGACTATGATAGCGGACAGGGTCGACTATCCATACGTGAACCACTGCTATATGGCTCTCGTTGTTGTGAATTAATTATAATATGTATTATACTAACTTTAGATTGTAAGTGTATGTTTTTACTAACAAAATATGAGTCTGTAGATGCTTGAAAATAAACGATTTATTATATTATTATTTATTATAATCACAACATTTTTTTTGCGATATCCGGAAGTATCTTTTGGCTGCCATGTATAAATTTTGGTGTTAAATTGTTATTAGCATGGCGTGTTTTATTGTTAGCACGTTAGCTCTGTCTTTTGTCTTCGCTATCGCATGGGATGGCGCAGCAATATTTTACTTTTCAAAATTCGGCAACCGGTATTCTGGACTGATTTTTCGCAGGCAACCCTATACCACCGTATTCATAATGAAATAATCTTTATTTTCATTTAATTTTTATTCAATAATCAGACCGGTGCAAAATGCTATGTCGACTTACCTGTTTATACCTGGCAACCCGACAGTTGTGACCGGAAAAGAATAGGCAACCTAACGTTTGCATGTTCTATGGGCTTCATACTTTCGATTGGTATAGAATTTGTCTAATAATCACACCGGTGAAAAGTTTAAAAAAAATATTTTTTAAAATTATTAATTAATCATATCCTGGACTGAAATTTGTTAGGCAACCCATATGCAATATATTTATTGACATATTAAATTAAATATAAAATATGTTTCATTAAATAAACATCTCGGTGAAGGTCGTTGTTAAAGGGATCCTATACTATTACTATACGTCAAAACATTCGTGCTCGGCCCACAGATCATACTTAGTCTAGATGTATACTACACACAAAAGAACGCTAGCTCAAATGAACAAATAAATGAACGCGTCCAAGAAATATAAGAATAAGAATCATCTGTCGTTGACAGCTAATAATATTAATTATGGCCTGTTATGTCACTGCGGGACCTTTTGTTCCTAACAATCGGTACGACCCGCTTGCCCTTTACAGTTTTTATATGAGTACCGAGTTAGGCATCTGTTTTTGTGGTCACGCGCGGCGGACCGGCAGAATGACTGATGTCCATGTGTCAGCTACTTTCATGTGTCGTAGATTAAATAGGACAGAATGTTGGGAGTATTGGGACATATTTATAGCAAAATAAATTGTTAGATGCTTTTTAAATTGATTGAAGAAAAAACTTAGATTGTAAGTTATGATAGAACGTGAACCTACTTTTTGTCTTATTCTTCTTCATCTTGTAGCTCTAGTTAATAAAACCTTCCAGCTCTGTGTTTTCAACTTTATTTGATTCACTCAATATATAAATATTAGAGCTATAGCTCAAACATTTTTTTTTCAATACACCTTCTTACATCGTCAGTTATTAGAAAATTTATTTATTCAAAAAGAAATAGGCTTAATGCACTATGAATAAAAATTAAATGGAGCAATAATATATCCTCACTTTGTATAATTATTTTGCAAACCATAATATTTAATTCTTTAAGTACCGCATCATCCTCAAAAGAATATTCTCAGCCTTCTGTCACGAATGTGTCACTTGTTCTTTGTTTCCAAATAGGCCGACAAAGCGATGCGACGTCACAGAGCGTGCGAAATGCTTCACACATTGCGACAATCCACACGTGGTCGGGTAAAAAGTGAAGCGAATCATGTTTCCTTCTCTGATTACGTCTTTTTGATCATTGCCGTCAAAATTGAGAATTTGAGACAAATTATAAATTTACTACCACTGTGGCTAAACACTTGGCTTATTGGTCTGCGGCCTGCGGGTCACAATTAGAATCAGAAAGCTTATGTTATCAATCCACCTGGGTCCACAGATATTTTGTTCTGAATCTGGATCTTTGATTTACGAGTAAGTCTTAGTAGCGTATGTAGGTAAAATCCTGTGTGGTATCATGATTATGAATCGTTATTAATTCATTTATGGGAATAAAATGTATCGTTATACTTTAGCATATTACGAGGACTCCTCACTGTTTAGCGACAATAACTTTATTGCATTTTCTTGTCGTCTTCCCGTCTTCGTGACAATGAGAGCGGTTATCTCAATCTAGGAGTTAATATCAACGTTTTGTTCTTTTTTTTCGCTCTATTAATATCATACTTTTGGCTTGTTAAAAGGGCTTCATTTGATTCTAAATTAGCCTGTAAGAAACAAACGCAAGTAGATACTATCTGATAAAACAAAATGACAATAAGATGTCTTATCCTAACAAAATTATAAACCCAAAGGGGCTCCAACATTTGTTAAAATTAGAAATTCTCTCCGTAACCTCCAAACAAGTCTTATACAAAATTAACAACAATAACATAATTTACTTTAAAATTCAATTAATTCTTAATTAACTATTCATACTAAACAAAGTGGAAACTCCTTAGAGCATGCTGAATACTTTCCTCCTAACATTGTTAAAGGATTAAGGGGGTAACAGGCAACTTGCGAAGACCTTGCTACGCGGCTAAGTTAAAATATACATGAAAATGTGAGGCGTCTCGAACAATAAGCGTTCTCTTGGAGTTGGCGGCAATATACCGACTACAAAAGTATGTCGGCATGTTCCTCCGAACGGGGAACTAATTAATCCAATGAGCGGCGTCTTTGCACTAACGAGGTTCGTCGTTTGTGCTCCTTCCATTCTATGCCACTGAGAAATTGTGTTTCGGAAATCGATCCCGACAAGCTTCGCGCTTCTATAAAATCGTTATCTTAGATGATGAACAAAATGTTTGAGATGAAGGAGTTATGTTTCGATTTAATTGTTCTATTAAGGTTGGGAGTTATTTTGTAATCTTAATATTTTATGATTTAGAAATTCATTGAGATTGCTTTGGATTTAGATTTTAATTGAGGCAAAAGAGATCCTATAATACTCGGTTTACATAATAAAGATACTTGCTGTGTAACAACCCCAAATTAATGGATGCAAGCGATATTAATCACGAAACTAATCGTGACGTAGAAAATTTCGCCGATACACGATAAAGTAGATTTAACGTTATAAATGTACCACCACAAACGTAAGAACTCGATCTATCAAACTCATTTTAAGTAAAAGACATCAGAAATCCAATTAATATAACAGAAGTAAACGTGAAGTCTATAAATAAATCGAGACTGGATTTTGATGAATGACCTGAAGCAATATGATTTATTTATTTGGCAACTTCCTTACAAATACAGCGATAAAGGTTACAATTGATATAGACGAGCATTGACGTCACTTAAAGTAAGTTGATTGATGGCCGCGCAAGGGCCGCAATCTTCATCCTTCATTCCACACCTCTTAGACATACTGACAGACAAATTTTATTTTTACACGTGTATTTTTGGATTTCTCATTTCCCAATATGCATGAGATCATTCAGAATAGAGATGACGACAAACATCCTTACAAAATTGCTATCATAAAAGTTGAAAAAATCTTTACTAAGTTTAGTAACACACAAACTCCAGGAAAGTCATACAGTTTTGGTAATCAATGTCCAATCGCCGTGCTAACTTTTTTCCGTACATTTCTTCACAAAATCAGGTCCAAGGTATAAGAAACTTTCAGCACGTAGTCGTATTCACAACAGAAACGTTAAACGCGAGTCGTCCAATTCGTTCAAATTAGACTCATTTGGGCGGCACTTCAGGCTGGAGCCAAATCGCAGCAAGTGAAAAGCACCGATCGAGCCGTTCTCGTGATATCGCCGGATAATGGACGTCGTTAGTCGGACCACGGTCCTCGTTTTGGGGCGTTACTTTTTCAAGTCATTGAGTCAATCGTTTATCACAGGCCTGTTGTGTTAACTTTTGCATCGGCTGGGGACTAGGTGGAGTGGAGCGGTTTTAATATTGTTATTATAAGTTTTTTTTTAATCTAATACGTGAAGGTATTTTGTCAATTAAATAAATATGCAGTGCCTATACGACACCTGGGAGATGCTGCTTCAATCTAGAAGCATAATTATGTTAAACAAAATACTATATTTGCACATTTTTGATAATACTTTACGATGTTTACAAACATACTTGCTATGTATCATTTGACAAAAAATAGTATGCCATAATAATGTCTGACATTTTTAAGTTTACCTCAAGGTAAACATATAAATATCTGACCATTAAAATAAATGTTATGTTTGTAATTGTATTTGTATGTACAACTCCATGTATTTCCTATTCTTGTTTAGGGGAGTCATGGTGGACGTCAGCCTCATTAGTTGAGGTAACTGGCCCAAATTTTACCAAAGTCATTTCCCGCCTGTTTTCCTGAAAAGATTTCTACAGAATCTGTAGCAACAACGTACTGATACATGGACTTTTCCATGTCAATTGGTAGAATATTGTTCATTACGGTCGGAAAACATGGCCCAATTTTGCAGGATTAAGTGTAGGAGACCGTATACCCAATTAGCCGACTTTCGACAAACTGGTCGATTAATGGACTGGTAGAGCCCGCGTCATGCAATAAAAGAACGATATTTGAAATTGCGTTTCGTTGTCAAATAAAAATAAAAAGATGCGGCAGGATAAAGGATTAACCTAATAAAATTCGGCACACACTATAAATAAACTGATGAAATGATTGGCGCTATTGGCTTCCTGCGCTACGTGTCGCATGTTCTATCCCCGCACGTAACAAATATTTATAAAAAGGCCTACAGATAGTTCTGGGTCTGGATGTGTGTACATGAAAGATGTATTTGTGTAAACTGGGGGCTTACTACAAACTCTTATAGCAGGACCGAAATTGAACTGCCCAGAAATTTCCAGAATAAGCTGTCCTTTCATTGTACGAAAAGCCTATAAATACTTACAGTGCGAGGTCAGCTTATTCTGGAAATTTCCAGAATAAGCTGTCCTTTCATTGTACGAAAAGCCTATAATACTTACAGTGCGAGGTCAGCTTATTCTGGAAATTTCCAGAATAAGCTGTCCTTTCATTGTACGAAAAGCCTATAATACTTACAGTGCGAGGTCAGCTTATTCTGGAAATTTCCAGAATAAGCTGTCCTTTCATTGTACGAAAAGCCTATAATACTTACAGTGCGAGGTCAGCTTATTCTGGAAATTTCCAGAATAAGCTGTCCTTTCATTGTACGAAAAGCCTATAATACTTACAGTGCGAGGTCAGCTTATTCTGGAAATTTCTGGGCAGTTCAATTTCAGCCCTGCTATAAGAGCTTGGTAGTAAGCCCCCAGTACCCACAATACAGGACATATCATTTTATTATTTTTGGACACACCTGCGACAGGATAGAGTGAAAAGAAAACAAGACACAGTGTGCAACTAAAGGAAACAAGGTATTTATGGAACCAATGATAAGGAAGAATATAATAAAATACATACGTAATATATAGATAGATACATAGCTAAATAAACTAATATGTATTATAATACTTATAAATATAATATATATATAATTATGTTAATATTTATGTAAGTTTACAATTATAATTGTTTGTAAGTATAATTTAATATAGGTACCTACCTCTCATTTAAGTTTGTTTTTTGGTGCATCTACCTTCATTGTCTCTGCATCACCCTAAGGTTGTCTGGTAGAGAATACCTACGGCATTAAGACCGCCTTTGGACCTACATTGCACATGAAGCATTTTAAATAAATTAAATAAGTAAATATAAATATCGTAAGGATTTCTTTTTTTTTTTGTTATGTGTTGTGCTTAATGGTACATAATATTCTAATTCCGTGACGTCCAAAATTAAGCCAATGTAACTTAAGTCACACTGAATGCCTGACTTCATAACAATCGTAAAAAATGGTTTTTATCTATTATTATAACCAACAAAAATACCATTTCTCTTCGTAGTATTAATATAACACAAATTATTTCCATAACATGCATAAATAAATAGGACTTCTAAAATTAATTAATATTATCGAAATCATTAGAAACCCAGAAAACGGTCTTAATCAAACTTCTAATGATTCGAGAATGTTGTCGTATTTTTGACATAAAAGTAACTTAATTAATTTGATTAGAACTCCCCATGTTTGTTCATAAATTAATTAATTTTACATCCGTTTCATACGAAAATCCTTAAACCCATTTGAAGTTCCTTTTCAAGACAGATTGTAAAGGAATTCATACCTATTAATTTCATGTAAATTTTACTTAAAATGTAAAGAGCAGTAGGTACCTATTGAAACTTTTTCAGAACTTTGTTTGGATGTCCTTCACTTTCCAACATTCTTAAACATTGTTTTAATTAATTAATGTTCCTTAATTGAGAAGCAGTAATGTCAAAACAAAAATATACTTGACCACGTTTACAGAAAACGCATTTTCGTATGAATTTAATAAGTCAGAAATTCATAATTGTAACGAATTCGTATTTAGAATTTATTTAAACGAGATTACATGCTCGTTTAAATAAATTCTAAATAAATGAAAAATATCGGTATTATATGTTAATACCGATATTTTTCATTTGATTAGTTCTAATTATTTATTAGTAATTTAATAAAGATTGAAAAATTGAGACGGGCATGTGTAATGAAATTAAAAATAAGTCGATGTAAATTTAATCGTATCTTTAAAAAAAGTTTAGTACCTTTCTGAATAATTTTATTTATAATAAACTAAGAGTCTATAAAAAAATATAGGTAGGTAGGTATAGAAAGGAGCTTCATAATAATATTCACACGAAACATTCAATTTGTCTCTTTATTCAACAAAAGAAACACAAAGTGGTTATAATTCATTAATCTTAATAATTTAAATAAATAAGTCTACATCTATAAAAATCGCAACAAAAACCATGGCTACCAAAATTATTATTCTTACTTGCCATTAAACCACAATTCTAAATTTAAAGACCTTCTATACGCCCAGTGCCAAAAATCATTAAAACTGGCATGCTACCTGATACCCAACTACTGTTTGGTATTACCTTACATGATAATTGGGCAAAAGTGGTCGGAAGGCAAAATAAGGCGTGGTTCATATTCATCAGGCTTAAATATCATAATAGTGGAGTCAAGAAAAAACAGGAAAGAAAAACGTGTCGGGTAATGCTCAAAAAAGTGTAAGTAAAACCCTCTTTGAGGATAATCTCTTACTTTGTATTCTGAAATATAATATGAAATAGATATTATAATGGGTTGTTTTTTTTTTCACTTTATAGAGATTTTTCCTTATGATAATAATAGAATAAATCCTGCCCATTACTGTCCCACTGCTGAGCTTGAACCTCATCTCAGAATGAGAAGGGTTATGCCTGAGTCCACCACGCTGGCCTAGTCTGGGTTGGCGGACTACACATACCATCGAGGATTTTATGAAGCCCACGAAGTTTTCCTTTACCATTAATGCCAGTAACAATCAAATAGCGATCCGCACATAAATTCTAAAAGTTAGAGGTGCGGGCCGGTTTCGAACTTGGACCGTCCTACATGAAAGACCCGCTGCGATGTTCAACCGCTAGGCTATCACTTAAGATAATTTAGTATAAATTGTTCGTTCCTGCTTTTAATTCGACGGTATACCTATAGAGTAAATGGGGGAGTTTATAATAAAAGTTATTTATATTTATAGGAGATATCCCCTCACTCTATCCTAACATATTGTTTAATGTAAGTAGTGAGTGCAGGTTACGTACGAATCGTCACACTAATGAAACTGTCCATAACAGATGAGCAAAACATCGTTACATTTGACTGACAGGCTTAATTACTGCAATGCCGTACTAATAAGGAGTGACACTTCGCTATCCCGTCGTATATGATCCCAGCCTGTTCTAGTTTCAGTATACTTCAGTAGTTACATCATGGTCCCAGATAGGATGTATATCAAAATAATCCCCACCAATTGATTATTCAGCACGAATCCATGTTTTCAAACAATGTGAGTAGTAGGTAAGTACCAAAGTGTAAAGTCGGCCCAGTCAGGTCGACACGTAGACAGTCCCAATGATTAATGGCCCAAGGGGCAGCGGGGCGGGACGTCCCGAATCAGATGCACGTGACGTCACTGGAATAACGTTCAAATAATATTTCGCTACAGCCAAGCGCAAAATGGGTTAAAAATTACAAGAGACAAGTACTAATGTTTTAAATCCGTATACGAGCAAGATTCAAAAGTTTAAAATGAAAACGGAACGTTCGGTTTTTCAGTTATGAATTGTTTCATATTTTCGCACCGTGTGTTTGTCGTTCAGAAAAATATAAAAATGAATACTTTGTTTGTGAGGCAAAAAGAGGGAATTTATTCCCCAAATAGCAGTGAATTGTTGTTGTGAAACGAAAATGGCATTAATGAAGAGACTTGAAGTCCTTTTTACACAAAGTATTGAAACGTAGACATCTGACAATGAAGTCGATTCTGTAGCGCATTTTGACACGACTGAACTAATCTATGGGCGTTTGTCTCTTTCTATTTCAATAGAAAAAGAAAGATGACAAATGCGTTTAGTGTAGTTTAGTACTGTCAAAATACGCAACAGAATCAACACCATTGTCTTCTCTCAACCCGCAGCCTGATTACGGACGCAGCTGACAGTTTGCGACAGGCGTAAATTGTACAATTGTGGATGTCAAACATCATTTTGGTATTACGTAACTGCCGATAGCAACGCGACAGCCACATCTTCCGGGTTCGCCCTCTGGCGGCCAACAATCGAACAAAAAAATGCATATTTTGCTCTGTTATTTACCATTTTGGTATTACCGTAAAAATTTTGACAGCCACACAACAGCAATTTGATCTGTCAAATAGCAACAACTCATACAGCATTTAGCCGTCGTCTTAGAGTATTCATATGTCCGTCGTATGCCACAAGCAGAAGCTTAGAAGATTAAAAAACGTGATAAATAAATAAACATGAGGTAAGTTTTGTTAGTTTTTTACAAATCTTATGGTTGGCATGTTGTTAAAATAAAATCTGGGTAAAAATATAGCCTCAACCTCAACAGGTACCTATCTACCTATAATATTTTCTGATTGTTGTTCACACAGTTGTTCATTGTTACTTTTTATGGTTCCAAGACAAGGCACGCGTTCTTATTTATTGGACGTACTCAACGCTGAAGAAAGTCGAGACCGTGGGTTGACCACAGGTCGCCTGCATCATAGCCTTCGCCAACAAGCAGGTGTTAGGTATGGAACTGACTGACGACGACGTGCCATTCAAAGCCCATTACAGATTGACAAAGCCTTTGCTCGAAGAGTTGTGCTCTGCCCTCAGGCCACTTATGCCCACAAGCATTGTGTTATTGCCCACAGCAAAAAGGCACAAAAAAGTGAGCTTAGAATGTAAGGAGGCAATAAATAGGTACTCAAATATTTTCATGATTGTAAAACTGGGGTTATTTATTTCCGTTAGCCATGCTTGCGGCCACTATGCCAACGATGCAATTTATGATACTTACAACATTTCCTTTTTTTTCAGGTGAATCAGGGTACCCTTTGATGCCATGGTTTTGACGCCTATTTTCAACGCTGACCCTGGCACTCGAGGGGATATTATATTGATGTCCATGATGGTGCAAGGAAAACGATCGCACGGTGAATAGGGGTACTCAAGGTGCATTGGCGATGAATTACTCTCTCACCGAGTAATTTACTACGACCACAATGTGGTAGCTGTATGGGCAAGCCGTATATTTTGTTCCATCGTCAATATTTGTAACTGGTGTAACCTATATTGTTATTCTATAATTTAGATGACTGTGCGCTATGTACGAGCAGCTTTTACATCTTTTAACATTTATAACATTTTAGTCTAATAAACTTACTCAACCAGCACGGTGTTTTTATTATCAGCGACAACAGCTGCATCAACATTCAACAGTCATGATGGTCGGACAGCAGAAGCCGAACCTATCAAACACTAGCTGTGCCCGCGACTTCGTTCGCGTGGTGTAGGGGTGCTCGAATTATGTTTTGAAAATACATGTTTATAATAATATAAAATTGTATCAATTAGTATTAAATAAAAACAGTTACAACGCGGGGACCGGATTTGAACCTGATATTTGTCGGCTTCTATTCTACTATTTACCGTTCCACTTAGCTAGTTACGATGGGTATCGAAATAAACATTTCTAATGTTGAAAAAATACCTAGTTTCCTTCATATGTATAGTAATTTTCCGTGATGGTTTTTTACCGAAAATGTTAATAAATAAACTCGTTTAAATCACAAATTTCTTAACTATCGACCTTAGTACCCACGGATACATATTGAGCTATAAATTTTCAGTATAATAAGCTGACCTCTTATTGTAAGGGAAGCCTATACAATACGTGGTCAGCTTTTACTGGAAATGTATAGCTTGATAGTAGCCGTGTGTACAAAAAAAAAATGTTACACTGTTCAGTTCCTGTGAGCGTAGCGTAGCGTGATGATACATATTTATGTTAAAAAGTCGACCCCTTAGTAGCGCAACTGTGAAAGTCCTATCGAAATTGTTAAATTCTTACTGTTAAATTCTTACATTTCATAACCATCATACATTATACACAAAATATGTTACATTGCTCGACTCCTATGAGTGATAGTGCGATGAAATATGTTTACTATAAGTCCTCGATCCCTTATAAATTATACTACAGTGAAAGTCGCATCAAAGTAGGTCCAATACAACATTATTTTGTATAACTAATCAATCGTGACCTCTGCTTTGTACGGGACTGCTTACAATAGAACGATCAAGCTGTATCTAAGGATCTAGTCAATTACTGTTGCAAATAAAAGTTGTTAAGTTAGACTATTATGTATACAATTACCGTAAAGTTTCATTGAAATATTTTTCGCTGTTTTCCCGAGGTGGAGTAACTTCTTTTTTTTTTGTTGGCTCTCAGACTTTCATCCCATAAATACAAAGCAGGTGATCTAGCGATACCTTTATTTTGCCTACACTCTACTAACGACTAACAACGACAACGATGTAGTCGGTGAAAATTCGGTAACCGTTACTGCCCCTCGTAATGATTTTATCGTCTTGAATCTAACAATAGTAGCTATTTAAAATACTTGGAGAAAACATCCAAATTATAAACTTTACATTTTCGTAAACACATAAACCCAATTAAAAGAACAAATATTTCGATCCCAACGCTATCTAGGGAGACTGAAGACAAATTTAAAGAAACATAAGGTAATAATTATTTTATTATTTTCAGTGAGAAATTGGTAGCCGACCGATCATTCTAGTCATCCTCAAGTCAATGAATTTTCAGCTGCCGTGCATCAGGCAAAAGGCTATGTTATAAAAAGAATGTTCTATGAACTTAATTTGCTGTTCTCCAGAATGCAAACGATGTTAGCCCTTATCAATTTGAAATGGTAGCAGTAAACAGCAAGCACACGTCATTATATTACTGCCAATAAGGCTTTGAAATTCATAATTACCTATTAGATTCCGAAAAGCCCATCCTACAGGTTTCCGATAACTTCTATGGATAAAAAAAAATTCTACCCAATCCTAATAAAGTCTTAATAATGATCTTATCAAAATACTTCCTGGAAATACAAAATCTTGGTCTTAGTTAAAAAGTCTATTAACGCCATCTAGTTTCAGAAAAATGTAATAAAATAATAATGAAATCAAAGTTACGTCGAAATATCTGGTAGAGCATTTAAAAAAGTAATTATCTCGTGGGTAAGGTATTATGTCGTATGCTTTCATCACGCTTCACCTTTTGGAACATAGCAGTTAGTGAAATACGTACCTTAAAGTAAGATGCCAAAGAAAGAACGTTTATCAGTAAAAAAAAATACTGGGCATTACTAAATATACCAAATTACTAATTTAAGAACGGGATCAAGTGAGGAGTTAAAATGAACACAGGAACTGTGAAACTAAAACGAAGATTAATTTTGCTTAGCCCCCTAGACGAATAGGGTGATGATTTATATTATATATTTTGACCGGACCTATGAATTATAATAAGACAATATTTCATTAAGATTCGGCTCTTAATAATGAAGTGGTTGCTCATAATAGTACACAGGCATAATGCACTTTAGCTCACCCCCTTAGATAATAGTATGTTGACCAGCCCTTTGACAGATATTACTGCAAAATTTAAACAAAATTTGTCCAGTAGTATAGGCGTGAAGCTCGGACATAATATAAACAGACAAACGGATATACAGACAAACAGACAAAAATTCTAAAAACATCTGATTTGGCTTCAGTATCGTTCCTAGTATACGCAGCAATCATTTTTTTTGAAAAATATTCAATGTACAGTTTTCGCCTCGTTACGATTTTATTATAAGTAGTATAGATTTCATTATAAGTATAGATATTTGAACGTTACAAATTAAATTATTATATAGAACTCGGCCTACAGGAGTTTGGATGCCGCATCAATAAAAAAATCGCTTATAAAAATATTGGAAATTAAAAACTCGCCTATAAATTACTACTAATGCCATCTAGGTATAAACTGACGAATTAAAATATATAAGGCTAAAGAATAAATGAAAAAGTACGTTTAAAAAAATGCGAAATGATTTCTATTGTATATAAAATGTTAATCGGATCTATTAACTACAATCATCCAATATTTCAAATGGATTCGTCATATAGGTAGCGAATAATAATTGTACACAGACATATTGGTTTATTGCTCACCCCCCTTTGACAATAGCGTAATAATTTGTACCCTATATGTTGACCAGGCCATTAACGGATTTTACTTTTAAATTTCATGACGATCTGTTCGGCGGTTTGGCCGTGAAGCTCGGACAGAGATACAGACAAACAGACAAACAGACAAACAGACAAACAGACAAACAGACAAACAGACAAAAATTCTAAAAACTATATTTTTGGCATCAATGTCGATTATAGATCACGTAGCAGTTTTTTTTTTTTTTATCTTCATTCAAACAAACCGCCCAACCGACAAACTGACAAAAATTCTAAAAATGTATGTTTCGGTTTCTGTATCGTTCCTAGTATACGTAGCACTTTTCTGTATCGTTCCCAGTATACGTAGCACTTACTTTTTTTTATATTCAATGTACAGATTTAGCCTCGTTACGATTTTATATACATTTAGAGGTACTATATTGAAGACTGCTTTTATTCAATAGATGTCACTGTACATTCATGGCGTCTTTCTGAATGGCGGTGTTAAGATTTTCCGCAGTTTAGTTGGGTCTGTTTGAACTAATTTGTTTTGTCACTCTGGATTCCCTTCAAAACGCAAAAATGTTTCGCCTTTTACTAAAAATTTAGCCTCGTTACGATTTTATTATAAGTATAGATAACAATAACCCTTCACTGTTGGGGAACCTATCCCCAACAGTAGCGCAGACAGTGAACGTTTGTTGTGTGTTGCATAGGTACATGGCCAACAGAAGCAGGTTGCCCATACCAGAACTATCACCTCATGACACACAAGCCGACAGAGACCAACTAACAAGAACCAGGTGGGAATCTCGATGGGAATCCAGCAAATGATTATTATAAAATGCTGGAGTGTGATCTCCGACAACAGTCAATTTTCGCCCAAAGCTTGTGGTCGATGAGTCATTAAATAGCTGCCAAATCTCAACTTAATTGTTTGCCTTCGTCGGGGCTAGTGAGCTCAAACTGCTATGGTACTAGACGTTACCTTACATTGTACTCACACAGAGCCTTACGAGAATTTCTTTGAACTTTAATAATAAGAGAGCATTCTTTGGTTATTGTTAATAATTGACTGTGACTCCTGAGTTTGTTTCTTATCTTTTTAGTTTTTTATCTTTTTAGTACGGAACCCTAAAAAGGCCTGTAAGGGCCGGCGCTCACTAAAGGGACGGCACGGCAAAGTATCTATTTCTAATAAGTCAAAATGAACCTTATGGAATGGACTTAGAACTTAAACGACACAGCAGCTTAAGCATGCCACGGCGTGCCGCGGCATCCCGTGGCATGCATGAGCGTCTGTGGCATGAAAGTTTTAAGTCCATTCCATAAGGTTTATTTTGACTTATTAGAAATAAATCCCTTGCCGTGCCGTGCCGCCAGTGGGCGCAGGCCTTTGAGTATTTAGACACTCAAAGGCGCAGGCCCTTAAAGTGACTGAAAAATCCTAATCTATACAAATAAATAAAATTGAAGTGTCTGTTTATAACGTCAAAATAACAGCTTTTTACTAAATGTGCCTATATGTAATATGAAAGTATGTATCTCAATAAGAATAAAACAATTTTTAAATTTTTGTCTATCTATCTGTCTGTCTGTTTGCTTCAGCTTATCTCCGAAATGGTTGGACCGATTTTGATGGGCCTTTCATTGGCAGATAGCTGATGTTAGAAGGAGTAACTTGGGCTACTCTTATTTTTGGATAGAATTAGAGAAATGCGCAAAAAAAAGTTAAATACCACGCTGACGAAGTCGCGGGTTCAGCTAGTTTCAAAATAAACAATTTTATTTCATTTCATCTACCTACTCGTAAGTCTATGTACTTACTTACCAATTTCAGTAATCTCTTTTCAACCAATAATTAAAAACTACAAATTACATAATAAATACAAATTAAATAAATTTTATTTCTGGCATAGTACCTATGTAATAAAATATCAGACTTTCATAGTAATTAGAGAGAACCTTTAGAACAAAATAATAATTTTGCAAATCCGTCTATTAGATATTTATAGGAGTTATGCCCAAACATACATAAAAAAAAATATTAACTTCCGAATTAAGAACCTCCCCTTTTTTGAAGTCGGTTAAAAATATTATTTACTGACAAAGAAAATAAAACACATACAAAGTCCGTAAATCGATATAATATTAAAATTATAATCGGTGATACCGAGCGCGACCATTTGGTCATGGGACGCTTCCGCCTGCATGCTCACTGCGTCTGCTTGCGTGGGCGAAATCCGAGTAGCCTCCGCTGACACCATGGCCTCATCGGCTTATTTCACCTCTGCTACCACCCGACATCTCTCCATCTCGACGACCCAGTGCTACTCCATCCTCTGGCATGATGGATCTGTTACATTTATGAGATGCTTAAGTCAGTGTAAATAAAACATAAATTATCTGGCTTGATTATTCTTATGAATGTCTGTCGTTTTTATTTTAAAGAGCGTAATTTCTCCCCACTTCTGTATACATCGCATGTCCCTTCTTGTACTGGGCTGACAAAGATAATTTTACAATTAAGTACATACTTAATATACCTATGCCATTTATTCGCTGACATCGTTATATTATGCTGGGTAAGAAAAGAGCATGATGATAAAAATGACAATTTTTAATAGTGGATACAATAAGACTAACTGCATCAAGCTTCACGCGTAACAGAGCTCAACGTGGGCCGTCGCTGCGCTATGGGGCTCAGGGCAGTCATATTAAAACTTACTTTAATCTTTCTTATGTAAAAGCTTACTGACTGACAATATGTAAAATTAACTTACATACTCTTCAAGTCTGTCCTCTGCTTAACTGAGAATTTATAACTTGAGTCGCTGGTGAAGGTGTGATGCGGCGATCTACGGTCTATTTCAATCTCTCATCCAAACTCACGCCTTTGGCAAGAGCTTGGTGCATGGTCAAATGATTGAGGAGCTCCTCAATCTGCACGTTGGATACGCGATGTTCCACTAGAATAATAATTACCAAATCGTGTTAACGAAGTACAAAATAATAGCACTAATTGTATCTTGGATAATTTAGAAATAATTACCAACTTACTTTTTTCAATTTATTTAATCATCGCTACCGCTTGACAGTTGACACATGGTTGACACTCATAAAAAAAACAAATAAACTAACCATATACAATCCAGCAAAATAAATGAGTTTTTAGTCATTTAGTCTTAAGTCGACTAAAAACTCATTTAATTTAGTTCCACCTGTTGCTGTTTTATCGCTAGTGGCGCTGCAAACGCGACAATTTTGCCACAGCGGACGATCGCCGTCCGTAATACGAATTTTTTTGACAGTTCGCGACCGATCGCAAACCGTCTGCTGTCGTGTGGCTGTCGGGTGGCTGTCAGTTAATTCTACCGTAATCAGGCTGGTCTCAATAAAATATCAACACAAAACAGAGGCTTTACTTCACTTATAAATGAAACAGATTTTCTTTGACTATTGACTGGAGTCCGGAACCTTACTATAAGAACGCGGCATCACAGTTTACTTTTCAATATCCTGCCAAAGAAGCCACTTCCGTACACCGTTGCAACGTTTTCTATGAGTTTTGAAAGCAAAATTCAACATTCTTTAGAATTGACCGCAGCTCCCCTTGAATACCACTGACTCCGAATACCTCTTTGAACGTGAAAATTTTAAATTTATTCTGTAGGATTATTTTTTTTGCACAAAGGTACGGCGAATTTTACTTTATGTTAAGTAATTACTTTATGTGGATGGTAAATGAAAGAAAAATAATATGACAGCTACAGTATTTTAACTGACAGCGAAAACGAGGGTTATGGTTTTTATTTTTAATGTAATTATTTATATAACGTGAGCATTTTTTTAATTAGTGAAATAAATCTCTGTATTGTTACATTACTTGCAGTCTACGTACAATAAATGTAATAATGCAGAAGATCAACAATTTACGAAGAATACGGGGTGGATACTAAAGGTTAAAGCAGCAGGAATCGAATTTGTCCATTATCTCGAGCACCTATCCGCATCGAACGCACCGTATTCGTCAAACAAGCCGAACGCGCCGAACGATCAGTATTGCATAGATTTCTTGGGGTTGAATACGGATGACGTTACCGGAATCAAGCCGCCCGCGCAGTACGTGCAGAATCTGATGACGTCATTGGCATATGTGGGTTAATTCGGTATACCTACAGCATTTTACTTAAATGCGGCGCATACGGTGCGATTAGATGCGCAAGGCTGTATATAATTTCATACAAAGAATACTTAAATTCCATTCCTGTGTCGCGTTCGGTGCACGTTCACCTCAAAACTTTGCATTGCATACGCTATTTTCAAACAAGCGAGCTAAAGCGGGAATTTAGAAGACCAGCTTATAATAATAAATCCACTACCTTAACTATCCTCCAGAATACTAACGGAACAGTCACCCGCTTGTGCAATACTAACCTCATACTAAAATACCATTCTAACTTACTCATCCAGTAACGATAACTCAGATATTCAACCAAGTAATGTTATTGTATAATAAAATCTATAATATTGGTGAGTGCAACATGCGACAGATGGGTGGGACGGCTCGGTGGCCGGAAACTACGACTCTCCCGGATATTGGACAGTAAACTGCCGCTGTATCAGTTTGAATGTTTAGCAGAGCTTGCAAGCTTGCAGATAGATACTTATTATGTTTTACAGCGTTTAGATAAGCGATATAAGCAGATGTGGCGAACGGTGTTTGTCAGTTAGAATGTTTAGCTGCGCTTGCAAGCTTGCAGATTGATAAGTACTTATTATGTTTTACAGCGTTTAACAGTTAAGCGATATAAGCAAATGTGGTGAACGGTGTTTGTCAGTTAGAATGTTTGGCTAAGATTGCAAGGTTGCAGATAGTATGTTTTACAGCGTTTAGATAAGCACTGATATTAATATTACATTAGCTGAATACGGCGTTAATATACTATGCTACTTTTTGTTACACATAAATGTACTATCATAACATATAGTAGGCTCCTGTGTAAGTTACAGATAAATATATATAACAGCATTAAAACAAGCGTTAGATACCTATCATCAAATAAACATCATTATATGTCGGTAGCTTCATGCCGTTTCGTTAAAAGTAGCTTCTGTTTTCGTGAGATAGTGACACTTTTGAATTCTAACTAATTAAGTAAATGCGACGAACGTTTATCAGTTTGAATATTTAAATACGTTTGCAAGCTTCTGAATGGATATGTTTTACAGCAATAAGAAGATAAGCGATAGATTGTAGCTGTATAAAAGTTAAAATGTTGGCTAAATACCGTCGCCGGTCCGATAAGAAAATTGCTTCTGTGTACGAGAAATTGTGGTTATTTAAATTAAAATTGTTAAAAACTGTGTGTGTGACTGGTTTTAATTCTAATGCTGCATATTGAGAAAGTTTAAAAATAAATTGTAAGAATAGATACATCTTATTTATTTATTTTAAGGTTTATCACAAGTTTTCGGTATCCAATCACTTGGAAATGCTTCAGTAATCTGATTAATTAAAATTACAAAATACTTACCACCTAGTAATACTAGTGGAACTTTTCGCCTTAAAAAATTACTTAAACAGGTCTGCCATTGTTAATTTCAGCGAAGAACGATTTCCTTCGCTGATTTGACTGTATAAGTCATTTTTATACACATAAATAATGCATACATAGTATAAAACATACAATGTATGAACCACACTTTAACATAGTCCAATAATAACACATTTAAATTTATGTATAAGCTTGACCAGTGGTTCGAATAATTTAAAAGGCGTTACCTAAAATAAACACAAAATCGCGACTATTTCCCGCCTCGGGGCTGTGGAAATGCGGACAGCGCAGTCTGTCCACTCCGTGACATGTCCGGGCAACCAGGAATATCTGTGCAATCCGCAATAAATAGCTTTCATAAAAGTAACATTCGCTCCAATTGTCTGCTTGTTCGAAATAAGTTGAAATATTTTGATCGTTTGTGTGATATTGCACGGCTTGTTTTATTCGAATTGTAACTTGGTTTTGTGTTTAAACTTTAATCAAGTAATGGACAGATAAGTCTGAAAACTTTTAAAAGCTAACTAAAGTAAAAGCGAATAGTAAAAAGTCACTGTTATTTTAAAATCATAATATAAAATCAAATCTCGATTTTAAAATCCATTATTTTATATTATTACATTTTAACGTCGACTGCATGTGCAAAGTGCAAAGCCGCAACCCGATCTTACGTTTAGCAGCTGCGCTTACGACCGTTCGACACATGATGAGATGTTACTGATAGGTAATCATTAGTCTAAATCATTCTATATTCCTTACAGAATATAATATCTACCTAAATCACTTAGACAAAACTGCATAAAGTAAAATCAGAAACGCTAATCTCAGCAGAATCGTAGTTGGGATTTATGCACTAATTTTGCCGTCCATGCAACTGGCCATTTGGACACGGTTTTGTCAGATACGCTCCGGATTTGGCACACTGGGCAACTGTTGTTCTACTGCGGTTTTGGTGACACACTGTATAAATTTATATTCAGAAAATATTTTCGGGGAATGTGGTTTTGTATTTACGATTTCGTTTAATTAATATTTGATGTGCATAATTTAATTGGGCTAAAACATTTCTGCATGGTAATCTGTGAATGATTATATTCATATTTACGTTTTAGCCTTTGAAATTCCGGCTCCTTTTTCATATAAAGGCATTCAATACTATTGTAAGCCGGCGATGGAGATCCTTTATACAACCTGATACAAATTTTAGCGTTTACATAGTTGATAATATTAAATTAGATAATGTGATTATTCGTTTGGTTTCTGAAGCATCTGCAGTCCGAAAGTTACGAAATACACCATATAGAAAATTCTTGTAACATCTGATCGATCGATTGCACCGTTCCGTTGTGGTTCGATCACAATCGCAGTCTGTCAGGCAACTTGCTAGCGATCGGGTTGCAACTTGCAACTAGACTGAACGAGCCATGCGAGAAACTTGGGCATTAGCCCAACCGTGTCGGACACGCAGTGACGGACAGCTTGCTTTACCTACCCCCTATTACTATACGGGGTTATTTAGCAATGACTGGCCGAAATTTGAATCGAATTTATAATTAATCTATATTACCTTTGTTACATAATTAATCTATATTACCAAAAATAAACTTTTGAACAAAAAATAAATTTTGAAAGAAGAGTGCTAAAAAGCTATTCCATACAAAAGTGACCAGTTGTTTTTTAAATTAACCCTGTTTTTGTGATAATAACCCATTGTTCATTCCTATATATTATTTGTACCAATTTTTGTAAATATTTTATTAAAAGATATATATTTTATATAATATTCATCAATTCATAACATAGCTCGGCAGGTTTTCGACTAATTGCCATAAATATTTTCAATCAATGACGTTGCATAAAATATTTTACTAACATAATATATAAGATGCTACTAAAATCTCTACTGTTCAATCGAATTATTCGAACTCTTAAAAGTAAAAAAAAAAACTTTTTTTTTTACTAATTACCTACATGTAGATTTCTGAACTATATTTAAAAAATGTATTAAATTATTTAGTTAATAAGAATCACTTAAGCATATATGTAAATAAAGATAAAGTGAGGACCTTAGTATTAGAGTTCGAAACGGGGTATTTAAAATGTTAGTGACCATGACAGTTTAAAAACTTATAAAGTGAGGACCATTTGCAGATTTTTTACCCAGACTTTAATAGTAATTATTTTTTAATCTGAACTCGGGCATAAAGCTTCGCAATCAATTACCTACTTAAAAGAGTTATGAATGTATCATAATAATTTAATCGTTATTATCGACGGATATTCTTTTAAATTAATCCTCACTTAAGATAATAATTGAATAGTTTTTTTAATAATAACAATAATTATTCAAATTTTGGAGTCCTTAATATAAAAGGTTCTTAAATTAAAAAAATATATAGCAGAAAAATCTTTATCACAGTATTTGAAGGGAGCGCTTCTGAATAAAGTTTAACGAACAAATAATTGCAGGGAAGCACAATTTCCGATTTTGATTATAAAAATGAATAAATAAACACAAAGAAGTTAAAAGTACAACAATACAGATCTTCGCATATAAAGTTAAAAATTTTATGCGTCCCATAGCTGCAATGCGAATGTTTTCAGCTAAAACTGGGCCCAGGGGTCGTACTACGCAGCCATTATAAGAATAATGTCGTAAATAAACTCGATCCCCTGAACAACGTCTATTTGTAAAAAAAGCAATTGCGAAGCTGAAGTTGAAGTGCTTATTACCCAACGTTATATTTCCATTTATATGAAAACTAATGTTCCCCTTATTTTCCTGTTTACCTTTTATTGCGAAGTTTCTGGATGCTGTACGTTCAGAACAATATTTGTCAGAAGTACAGTTCTCACAACAGATCTTTGTGTTTGTGAAGTTAGGTTCAAGAAATGAAATAATGAACGAGTTCTACGCGTGAGAGTGAGAAGCACGATGAAATTCACGATCCAGAATTCTCGTTTTCATTTCATCTCGGATTCGAATTTGCACTTCGAGCACTTTTTTGACTGTGAAATCTTGAAAATCTAAATTATTTACTTGAATCTCGTATCTTAGTATTAATTGAAATAAACTTCAAGTCGTAAGTGTAATACGAGATTCAAATAAAAAATTGCGATTTGCGAGATTTTATAGTCGAAGAAGCGTTCGAAGTGCCCTCCAGGGAGAAAATTCTCGTTTCCTGCGAGATCATCTCGGAATCGAGCGCTGTTCGACGTTTATGGTGGTTCGAATTCCAAATGTACGTTTCGAACTGTACCGGCTAGCAAAAGCAATACGAGCGGCTTCTTTCGAGAAATGTCGGGCTCGATTTTTCCGGAATAGCTCAACTGAATTTACCATTCGACAAAAGTTCTAATTCGAACTTTTTCTCGAATTCGACACTACTTCGAGTGCACGAGAATTGTCTCCCTGGTTGGACACGACGCGACTCGTAGCAACTTCACAAACACCAAGCTCCGTGACGATCACTGTAGGTACAGACCGTAGAAGGTTTGTCGTATAGGTAGGTACTATATGAAAATGAATTTTATATACGAATATAAAAATAATAAGTATAACATAGTTGTAACGTGAGAAGAAAACAGCTCGTTCCACTCTCGTGTCATTGCGATATTTTTTTAACAAAGCCAGAAAAAATATTGTTATTGGTTTTCAGTGCCAACTTAGATACAATAAGACTTGTATTCGTAACATAATGGGAATAATATAAAAAGCAAACTATGGCGGCTTTATCAAGATATCAAAAATGAACTAAAATACCTAGATAGTAAGTAATAGTGTCAAAGTTACCCATAAACTTAGAATATTTTCGCTTCCTAAATCTATGAATTAACCTGTAAACCCTAAAAGATTCAAGTTCGTTCAATTTAATATTTTAACCCAACATTGAATAAAGTTGTCAAGCTTATAGGTAAGACAATATTTTATTCTTATTGTTGAAATTTTGATGTATTCCTTTTAATGGAATAATATTTATTTATTTATTTATTTAAAATGCTTCATGTATCTACAATGTACAAAGGCGGTCTTAATGCCGTAGGCATTCTCTACCAGACAACCTTAGGGTGATGCAGAGACAATGAAATTATAATTATGAGAAATAAATAAATATATTATGAGAATATTGTAATTATGTTAAAATTGTTTTTAATGTAGGTAGGTATATAAGTTTACAGAGTAACAAAAATACTTTTATTCATTTTATATACAACTAAACTTATGTACCTACTTACCTATATACAATTATAATAAATAATTTTATAATATTAACTTGCAGAACTTTTCTATATTTTTTGCTAAAATAGGAGATATATTTTAATGTTCACGTATGGAAAATATTATACATTTTTTGTAACGTTTACTATTACAATGATTTTTTGAGCTTTATACAGCTTTTATTATGAGTTTTTGATAAGATCTAGATGCCAAAGTTTGACGAATAAACTTAGATAAAATCGTCTTCTTCTAGAAAGAGGTACATATTCTCAGTAGGTATTCTTTAAGAAATATTTATAACACGCGCTAAAATTTATACCTCCCATCATACGTGGGAAGCGAATTTTGATTTTCAAGTTTCAGATTTTTTTATACTACTTGATGAAATAGTTTTTACATCAAAATATGAAAAATGATTGAATGACTCGTAATTTTCCTAAGTGTTTTACATATAGGTACTTACAAGTTGCTTCCATTTGTACAGTCAGTTTTTAAAGTACCTACTAATAGTATTAACTGGAATATTGTAAAAAAAAAAAAAAAAATTGTACCAAATTATGATAGAGTTGCATAATTTTATCTACTGGTATTGTAGTTAATAAGGAAGATTGTTTAGTTTCTTAGATAATTAACTTCAAAATAACGAAAATTTCATCTACTTGTGACGCTAAACAGTATAATAATAAAGTATTTCATAAGGCTTATATTTGGTTCAACATAAGTTACAAATATTAGGAATTTATTGGGAACAACGCTAAAGTTATTCAGCTTATCCTTTATTAAAGGTCCCGTTATGGGTTTTCCAATATCTTACATTCTTTAGAGGGAACCATTGTCTGGGGGCTGTGAATATTTGAAATGTTCCACGGAATCTTACACTGTATTATGATAATTTAGTACCGACCCCTTAATACTTGGTCAAATAAGTTAACTATTCCATGTACACGATTTGTTTCCTTTTTTTTAAATTTGTTTTCCATCATCTTCTGCACGTCGGAGAGGTTAGCTAAATTGCCTATTAATACCCATTTCACACCTTGGCCTCTTCTAAGCCTAACGTCGTCTAAATCCATTCTAGGTAAGTTGGAAGAAAATTACAGACTTCGAAAATAAACACATCATATTCGGTGATAGTTTACTATTTATATTCATGACAAAATCCCTCGGTATACTATCGCAAATAAGCAAAAAAATTAAAAAACACTTAAATAAATTTAATTTTAAAGGAAAGTAAGTACTTAAAAATAACCATTTAACTAAGATTATGCACCGTTACAAAATTAATTAAAGCTTAATAAGTTCGGTCAAGCTTATTGCAACTATGAGTGGAGAAATAACGAAGTTTGAGTTCCAAAGTAACCAACAGGAAACTTTCAAAACCGGAGCGGTTAACAAAAAAGCGGGTTTAATTGAAACTGTAAACTTTCTTGCTTAATCTACGAAAGAAAATATTAAAAGTAAGTAAATTGTTGGTAAGTATATTTTTAATTAAGGTTAGTTTGAGTTTACTTACGCAAAGAGCTTAAGAAAGAGCATTAGGATTTACTTGATCCTGTAGTTAATAATGAAAATACAGCGGACTGTGCTACACATTAAACAATTAACATAATAAAGCTCTTTCCACCATCATCATCATCATTCACAGCTTCTGTCAACCCACTGCAGGGCATAAGCCTTCTCCCTCTTACACCATTCTTCCCTGTTTTGCGCCAATCTTGTCTAGGACGTTCCGACAAGTTTGTCATCAGTCTGCCTACACTCCGTGTTCCCGCTACCGATCGTCATTCCGTCAAGGATTTTCCTCACATGCCGTCACCACATCTAGCCATGTGTCTTGCCCAACACAGGCTTTGTAATGCTCTTTTACATAATAATGAACTGTTGAACACTTCGCGACTGCGTTTGATATCTTGTCCCGAAAGCACTGTGTCAGAACTCACATAAAAGTCAGAATGTAAAATAAAAAATAACACAAAGGAATCATTAAAAAAAATAACGTTACGGTGGGGACTGATATTTTGTACGTCAAACTCAAATCCAAAAATTTTTGTACTTACATGAACGCAAGAAATAGGTCCTTCAAAAAACCTGTGCCATTTTGGCTAACTGACAGCTGGCTCTACTTTCTAGAGCAAACAATGGAAAAACACAATGGTAATTGACAAAATCCGTGGCCTAAAAAAATTTATGAGACTTAATAAAAGCATTTCGTCTGTGATCAGTGTTAAAGTATAAAATATAGGGCTGTAAGTCAGTCGTGTTGAAGCGATTCATTCGGTGATCGCGACTAAGCTGCGGTTAGCTCGCCCACAAATTGCAAGGCCTTAGATTTGATTGCCTTGTTAAAGCGCTAGCTTGTTAGGTCACACTTGGATTCAAACTCGTTCGACCCTGTTGAACCTAGTAATGGCACGAACATACTTAACAAAGTGGTAACTTAGTTAAGCTATGAACTACCTATGAATAGCTTTTCCTGAGAAAATGTTTACTATAAGTTGCGTGATCAGTACTTACCATTTCATATAAAAAAGAGCGTATGTTTTTCTGGCAAAGTAGACTTTTATCAGAGGTCATCAGAAAAATAGAAACTAAAACGAATCATCAGAATATTTTAAACTCCTCTTTAATTTCTTGATAGCCAATATTGAATTAACCCTTTAATATAAAATCGACAAACTATTTGATAGGTTCATAATTTATTTGACCTAGATTCCTAAAGTTCAAATGCTGAAATATAGCTTTCAAAGCTTTCAATTTCATCAAACTTGTGTAAGCTCTGACTGGTATTATCGGTAATATTGAAAGCTTAGAAGCTATACATTTTAAAGTCCGAAGCAATTCATTTGTTGTTTCAAAGTTTATTGAAATTGATTGTGCCAAAGACGTAAATTTCCTTTAGTATAGTTTATATTTATTGGAAATTAATAACAACGGTAGAACTTCGAAACATCTGGAATAATAAAACACGTTAAGAAGAAGAACGGAGTTACGAAAATATCTCGTAAAATCCTTGATGGAGATAGGTACAGGTACAAGAAGAGTAGCATAGTGTTATGATAACTATAACAGCGCCTAAAGTAGATGCTATATAGTAGATAATGATCACCTAAGCACCAATACACTGAAAAACCGTAACATCTAGAAATAAACAAGTTATTGCTATTACAACTGAATAACTTGGTTCTGATGGAGCCTGCAAAGCTGTTTTTTCCGTGTATAATCTAGATGTACTTAGGAAGTTGTTTTTGTTGTACATAGCATTTAATGTAGGTCTTAGAGAAACATTTTTGACATTTTAGAGCTACCTATTTTCAATGTGAATAGTGTTGCCATCTAAGCTGACTCTAACGACGCCTACGGGAATAAATCTGGGAGCGTATTCTAAATTTGGGATGCGAATGGTGCTCTATCTTAGACTATTGTCTAAACTATACTGTATTGTGTAGAAGAAGAAGAAGACTATTCTATTGAATAGTCTTCTTCTTTCTATATGGCAATTGAGCCGATGTCGACTATTCTGCCAGTGTCAAGTAATAGTCTATAATTTCAAATACAAAACAAACCAATTATACAATAGTGAAATTCTCTTTTCTCGATTCTATTTCACAAACCAAACACAATTAAGTACGGAGCCAAATGAAAACCTAACTGTTATCTCATCAAAGATCTACTTATTTAGTGTCTCTTCATTTAACCAGAGTGTTTACTCAAATTAAGATACCCGGAGGAATCGAATACACTTCAAGGCGTTTCCATTACTATACCATTTTAATTATTATGTGTTCAGTGTCGTCTTCACTTGTTTGAAGCAGTTAATTAATAAAACGTTCATTATAGTTTGTTCATATTTTATTCTTTGATAATGAAGACCTTATTCAAGTGGCTTGGATATGTTACTGTTGTCTTTATTGCTAGCTCTTACTTTGACTGGATATTTTTAAGCTATTATATTATTTTGCATTAACTTTTAGCTCACACAAAATAACATGCTAATTGTTAATTTATATAATTGATTATTATAGGTAATGCCTTAATATTATCAACAAAGTTAATTAAAAATACACAAAATGTAATTGTGTTTCTTATGCAAGTAGTGATATACCTAATATTGACGACACAGTTGGCGCAGTGGCTATGTGATTAGCTTTCTAAGCTACGTGCCGCGGCTTCGATCCCGCACGGAGCAATTATTGGCATAATCTACAGATAGTTGTTCCGGGTCTGGGTGTGTGTGCATGTGACATGTATGTTTGTAAACTGTACCGTCGATACAGGAGAAATCCTAGTGAGCGGCAATGTATTTAAAACGAAAAGAAAAAATCAAACCACCTACTCCTGCGCCTTCAAATTAAATTCTATCGAAAACGACTATTGTAATAAAAAGAGACATAACCAATAACCATGTAACGGTTGTCTCATTCAAAATAACAAATCTTTTAGCTTTTTAACGTTTTTTATGTAAACATAATAATCAAATTCTTTCGTAATATAAAATGAATATTTTATCAATAATATTTAAGAAAATGAATTGTTTTCGAGAACTTCCCTATCACGCAAGCAATTTGTTCCACTCGCGCGCAGTAGGGCACTGGCACTTTCTATTAAAATTATCATATCCATAAATAAGGATCTTGTTATAATATCATAACAAAAAGTTGAGAGAATAGTGTAGCCATAATTTTAATTCTATCGGGATAAACTATGTCCCTTTTGAAATGTTTTTACAGCTTCATTTGTTAGTATCTAATCATATTGAATTATTTATTGGTTTGCAATATTTTGAATTTTTATTTAAACATCAGTAGCAGTGTAAATTACCTAGGTAGGTACAACATAAAACGGGCTACCCAAGGATAGATCAGCTATGAACTCTTTCATGCTGAAGAAAAATAACAACAAAATAGCAATCATTTAACATTTTTAATTTCCCAAATCTCGTTGTCCAATTTTATAAATTCGACGGACACCCTACAAATATTTTGCACCTGTAACCACGTCTGGGTGCCGTTGACGTGAAAAACTAAACCGAAAAGGACAGGTGCGAAATCCTGGCGCAGCGGGGGTCTGCCCAGGACCCGTTGATTCGACCCATAACCTTAATTGATAGGAATCGTTAACCTTTAAACGCGCGCCTTCATCGTTTCCTCTACATAAATACTCCGATTCTAATCTCAAATTTTTTTCTCTGTTATTTTATACGTTTGGTTAACCATCGTTTTATTTTCGGGTGCCTTCGCCTACAGCCGCCGATAGATCGTTATATCGTAATAAACAGTCCATTCTTTGTCATTCGATATTTTCGAGATTGTTAGGACCAGATAATATGATATCTTCTTGGCGCCGTCGTTTCAGTTATAGGTTATAATGTCCAGTGTCAAATTAGGGAAGGCCGAGTGGCAGTGGAATTATTGCTCGTTTAATGTTAATTATTTTCTTCTGAGGAAGTTAGACGTGTGTAATTAATACGGTGGCCCGACTTATTTTATTTGGTAAGACACGATCGACAGATCTACTGTATCTATTATTCTCTGGAATGTGTTTTTTTTGTTTATGGATATCTTTTGTGTATCACCTAAGAAAACAGAAAGATTATCGGGTGATTATTGCACTTATTGTCATCAATTCCGGCACCAAAATTCAAACAAAGCATCATTTAAAAAGACAGTCATCTCAAAAAAAGCTATGACAAATTCGTGTAATAATTTGGCGCAGGTATCTACTGCTTATATCAAGACTAAGAAGCAATAAAAAATCTCTGCGGTTTCAAAATCAGATAATAAATGAGCAACAGAAAGAAAATTAACATAAACGCCATCATTAATTTGCCGCAAATGAACCTGGTGTTGATATATCTTGACCATTAAATCAATTAAATTTATAACTTACGACTTTAAAAATCTCCAAAACGTAATCAATATCTCGGCCCGCTTGACATAAATTTGGTAGGACCCACATCACTAACTCTGTCTGGTTTGTCATCAAATCAGTGATCAGCTGAAGTTTTTGAATTCTCAAGTATTTTTGTGGCAGTGGTGAAAGGAAAATACATCTAGTTTATTTCTATTTCTTTTTTTTTATAATGACTAACATAACATTGTAGATTGGCTCTGCAGTCGTAAAAACACTTATGTCCATATATTTTCGAAAGAAGAGAGTCCTATGTTCATTTGTGGCCAGCAATAGCCTGTTTATCATACATGACTGACTGAAACTAAAACCGATTTTAAATGTAGGTACCTATTATAAAAAAATCCTACATTTTGCTGCAAAAATCATAAACTGTACGGAATTATCCGCAGGCTGTAAGCCCGTTGCTTACAATCTCTGCAATAAACACATTTTTCTCATCCGGCTCTCATAACTGGGAGCTGAAAGTTATGTATTCTAATCTTTATTAATTCTGCTGAGCTACATAACCTTGTTAAGCTTACATGCTTCGAGAATAAACCGACTATGTTTTCCGTATATACAATCCCAGGAGCCCTTAGAAAAGCATATTATAATCAGGAACGCTCGCATATTCATGAGTATGCGGCATCATCTGTAGGATATAGGCCTCTGAAAAACTAAAACCTACATACGTAGAAATCGGTCATTTGGGCGGTAGATAAAAAAATACCCGTTATGTGATCTACATTTCATTGGAACAAAAAAGCAAAAAACGCACCTCGAAAAGTCTGAACTTTTATACAGTGTGGATACGTTTTTTTACACGGCACTCAAACTTGGTCACCTCTGCTAAATGGACCGAACAGGTGCATTAAAGTTTTTATAAAGTCTTCTCGATCGTAAATCGCCTTAAGTAACAAGGGTAAGCTTTAAGTTTTTTAGAGTACTTTTAATAAATAATGAACTACCTAACTAAAGTTGCCGAAAACTTTGTTCGGGCGCCTAACCACTGCCTTTAGTTTGAAAAGGGTTTGATACCTATTAAGAGCGATAAATCATTTGTTAATCACGTATTTTTTATCCATTCTTCGGGCGGTTCTGTTGAACTTAATTGAGGCTTAAAGTTTTTAATCTTTTCTAAATTGGCTCATGTCTTTAATGTACCTTGTTATATTTTGACAGGTGATTCACGCCATATTACATGTTGATATTCTAATAATCATACGTCTTAGTGTTCATATCTGAACTACCTACACAACGCCTTGGTGTTACACTGTTATGTTGTGTATTATGTGTGTAAATAAATAAATAGGCATACTTTACATATTAGCGAATTATTAAAATTAGTAATATCTTTGCCCACTGTGATAATATTACATATTATTATTAAGTTGTTAATATATTTTCAAAAACAGTAACCATCCATTAAATAACTAAAATGTTATTCAAAGAACCCGTAAATCGTACTATATGACGCGTTATCCCCAAGTGAATCGATCAAATGAACTAAATAAAAGTAAAGGAATCAAAGAAAACTCTAAACTAGTGACTCATCGAAATAAGAGCACCGGTCCACAACATAATAAGGCTTAATACACGCGTGTGTTGTCGGTAGTCCTTTAATGTCATGTTGTGCCTTGTAGATGTCTAGATAAAGGGAAGGACATTGTGACGCAACCAGGAGGGTCGCTCTCCTTCTATTTATGACAACATACAATAAATAAAAGCATCCGTATGTCCGTGTGTATAGATGTAAAGATTAAGCGAAAGTAATCATTTCAAGGACCTTGGAAAACTTAAACTTACGTGTAACGAGAATTAATGGCAAGAGGTGAGTTTTGGTGAATTCTTTATCCCGAAGTTTATTCTTAACTAAATTTTTCGTTTGCTTATCTACTTTATACTCGATCATGAAAAGGTCACGCTATACCTGTAAATTGTGATGATGGGATAATATTATGTAATTTTTTTGAGATTTATACCACGTTGTCCCTGAATAATAACTCTTTTAAAAATGCATGAGACAGTATATAATGTCGGGGCGCGGTCCTAGTTCAAAGATTTATTCCCCAACACAATCGATAAGAATTTTGTTTCATTTGCTCTAAGTGCATCTGCTTTTGTCATTTTCTGGGTCCTTTTAATGTCTCTGAGAGTTTGGTTTAGCTGGGGTGAACACAATTGATGTGTGTTTATCTTGTCTCTAACCCGATATGGTCGGTACATTTGATTTAAACTTAAAGCCTGTGGAAGGAAGATTAGTGATCGCATGTTTAGTCAGAAGAGGAAGGTACTTCTATTAAGCAGAAAACATAAGTTTCACGGTACTTAGTTGGGTAGAAAATATATCTAGCTCCAGCTAAAAACCATAACTTACAATGTAATAATTTACGATCATAACTGTAATTTTCTTTCGCATTACATACAATAACACTATCCTCTACAGCGGTAGGTACAGTTAATTTCATAACGATGCATACACAGCCTTTCTCGTAACAGTAACTCTTAACTACATGCATGTTGTTTACTAACTGCGTCTTAAATAGATTTTAGACTGATGGGCAGATAAGATCATAGTATCCGATTCATTACGCGTAATGATATGGTTCGTTAATCTAGAACAATCGACAATTCCACAGGACCTATGGTTATTTGCTCCTAAATAGATTTATAGACCCAACATCCGGTGAAATTGATAAAAATTGCCTTGAGAAAGTATTTGATAATGGACGCTTGATATACATTGGGTTCGAGTTTATTGCCTTTAATTGGTATTGCTTTTAGTTTCAAACTAACTGGAATTACGTTGGGTATGTGTAATACTGTTGTTGTGTTCATTGTTTCCGTTGGTTTGGATATTTTAATTAATATCTATCTACATTCTAAGGAAAATCATCATTCCTTTTCAGTTCTTGCATAAAATGGTCACACACACTTCTTCATTTAGGTTATACAATGCTTCTACTATTGTTTTATACGTTTCATACTAATGCGCTATTCTTAACAGTTTCGTAGGTACCTACAGGTCATGTCACTCGGTGAGTTTTTGAAGTGGAACTTCTATATGCGTCAACTAATCAGGCTATCTCATTGCTCAATGCTCTGACTGCTCAACAGCCGGATGTGGACTTATTCCACACTAAGGTTGGACTTTGTATTAAATATTATAAGGAATATTTTTGTACTCAATTATATACTAAAAATATAGAACATTTTTAATGTTTTTTAAATATTATTGACTCTCTACATGTGTTGGTTGAAAACTGTAAGTGTAGAGAGTAATTGAATTAAAATAAATAAATAAATAAATATAGACGGGGGTATTAGGATTTTTCTGTCATGAAAAAGCGTTACGGCCGCGTAGAGGACCCTAGAAGATATGTGGCCCTGAAAAGCAAATTCGCCACTGTCCAATATAGTTCCGAAGGACAGTGGCGGATTTGCTTTTCAGGTACTCATATATCGCTTGTCCGTTAAAGTTTCACTTCTACTATGTATCCCAGCACACATTACTTTTTTTAAACTTTACTAACATCAGTGCCCCGGCTTACCTTTTCCATAAGTATCTATTATCACTGTCAAAATCACCTAATTATTTACGTATCAATTTTTTATCCTGTTGAAGCAATTGCCGAATAAATCAATTAAGTGTTCCTACATCAATCATACGCATCACACTGACGACCCGCTCAATTGAAGATTGAGCTCAATTGAATCGACTTTGAACTTGAAAATTATTAGCAAGAACATTTAACAATACCAAATTAGAGAGACCTTCGAATCGTTAGAACATCGAAGATAAATATTCGAAATATTTTATGAGAATAGGTCTTCTTAAGATGGATCTGTTAATCATGACTCATGGACGATTGTTTGGTACAATTTTTACGTTCGATACCACGAACCGTCAAGTATGACGAGTCATATTAATCTTTATGAAATAATCAATTATATAGTGGGGGAAATCTGGATTAGATATTATCAGTGCTCTGTCGGCACATGCGTACAGTCGTGAGGTTCGTAACAAGATTATTTGTGGAGCAAGTGATTTAGATATTTTAAGTTCTGTAGCTTAAAATTACTTTTTTTAGACATTTTGGTTAAGTATTTATTATTTTTAAGTAAATTATACTATCACTGTAGGTGGATCGTTGACTTTAGTTATAGGAAAGATAGTTTCTGCTGCCTGCTTTCTGAATTTATACCGGGGTTCACTGAATTAACAGTATAGATATAATATGCTTTGGTCTATACCAATATCAAGTTAATAGAAATAAAGAAATTCAGTAGCAGAAGCTTCCTTTATTCATATAAATGAAGGCATTATGCTCTCAGATTGTACCTCTAGAACTAAATCAATCAGAAAGCTACATTTTGAACTTGTTAATCAAAGTTAATCTCAAACTGGACCCTAAAATTCTAAACTATCAAAAACACCGCATCCAAGCACAATGACGACCTAAAGCTTGTTTTGGTATCGACTGGTCAGGTATTCGAAGTATTGTCAGTGATTTAATTGAAACAGCAGGGGCCGGACCGAACCACGGCCTAGCACCACGCTTGGGCCACAGGAATCAATGTTTTGTATGAAAAATTTCATCTAGTAAATTTTAATTGCCTCCATATAGTTTAATTAGAGACGTCCGTGTTGTCCATGATTAATGTTGTAAAGTAAATGGGATGTGTTTGATGACTATAAAATATGCTTCCATGGAGTCCATGCTCTACTTTGAGAATACGTAATTTTGTTTCTGTTTTGATAAATGAGTTTTGTATGGATAAAGTGTTTAATTCGTTTTTTTAATTTGATGCATAGCTGCTTTTAAATCATCATGTTTTTATTTTGATTTGGGCCTGTCATGTTACACGGAAAAAACAACTTTGCAGGCTCCATCCGAACCAAGCTATTCGGTTGTAAATAGCATTAACTTGTTTATTTGTAGCCGTTACGTTATTTCAGTGTAACTACTACTAATTTTTATTTTGTAGTTTTAGATCTTACTAATAAATAAAAGACCTCAAATAATATACTTGCATCATGGGTGCTGCATTATAACTCAAATTATCACACAGTTACAAAATTAAGTCCTAATTATTTAATTATCCATCAAAACCCAGCAAATCCTTCTTATGTAGCTATATAGGATGTACGCAATACTAACTACTCCATACTAATACAAAATCGTATGCAAATAGCAATACGCAAGTAATTCTCAGCTAGCCGCACTGTTCCTATTAAAGACGCTACAAACGATCAAGTCTTTGATGAATGAGAATACTCGGAAACTAATCTCAACATCTATAACTTTGACAATGGAGGATTAAGAGGTACAAAATGTTCTTAAATACTTCAGTCTAATATTGATGTCTAGGAACTTCGGCAGCTAGTTATCTACGTCTGGAACAATAGTCCGTTTCCTAATTTAAGTTTGCTTCGTAGCAGTTTGATGGGATTAGACAATGCGAACTGTTTATAGGTACTTTGTAAGAAGATATAAAATAATTACACCATTTGTGTTAGTGTCCCCAAAATCATGTGTTTAAAGAAGATTTGCATTAGTTTCAGACAAAGAAAGAAAAATATCAAAACGTATACTTGAAAAGGATTTTTTCTTTTTCAATTCATTTGACTGCTCCACGATTTCCCCGTTTCTGCTACTTATTAATTATTTTATTTATTATGAATAAAACTGTTTCACAATATTTTATTGTAACAAATTACACATTAGGTTTCCAAATATTGCCACTGACAGTCTCCACAATAGACGGATTGTTAATAAGCTGAACACAGAAAAAAAAAAACTGAAATTGCTTGAATACTTCTTTATCATACATAGAGAAAGAAAGAAAGAAAGAAAAATCATTTATTTGCCACAAAAACAAGACACACTAGAATGATAGACATAGGTAATAAGAAGAGGACAGGTGCATAGACAGAGAAGACATTATTTTAGGATGGCAACAATGTAAAATTGATCCACGATACAATTGATACACGGTACAGTGGATACGAGAGATCCACGTTGTGTTTGTTTTAATTGAGCTCACAAGCAATCTCAACTGTTGATTAATTATAAAACACAATAATTCTGATCTCTCACCGATTTATACAATGGTTGTTAGCTGACGTCCACACTGTCGGTTTACTGCCCTCCCCTTGACAACTTTATTACCGCATCTTACAGCGGTCATTGAGTTTAAAATTTTAATTAGCTCCCTTGTTGCCTTGTTAAGGAATATTGGCCCGATTTTATTATGGTACGCCTGTTGTTACTTCTTGGTAAACATTGTTTTATCTGATCGTAATGATGAGATTTTTTCTGTAAACATTAATAAATTTTAATATAAGGGCTTGATAATAGAACGGAGATTTAATGAATAAATAAAAATATCTTCAATTTTCACAGTAGCTAATACACACAGTAGCACTACTGCTACTGTGTGTATTAGCTACTGTGAAAATTACTACACTACTACTACTGTAGGTACTACTACAGGGTTATATGTAATTCACCAGCAGTGGTACTCATCAATATGAACAATTACTTTAATTATTGACCAACACTAAAATCACGAAAAGAAGTTCAAACTTTTCATACATTTTGATTGAGTAAAGTTGATATTTTGTATGTAAAGCGTAATACTTTATTGCAATTTCATTTTTGGTCCCTTCATAAAATTTGTCGATACTGATGAGTACCTACTTCAATCCCTTAAAGTACTGCTAGTTAAATACAAATAACCCTGTAGATATAGCAGTTTTCAGAGTGGTACATAGCTATCTTCTCAGTTTCACTGTAAAAAAATAAGACAAAAATTCTAGGTCATGAAGGGTTTTTAATTAGGTATTAAAAATGCATTCAAAAGAAAAAAATATACGGATTATTCCTTGAACAAAGCAAGCAGATGCATCTCTTTAAGTCCCCTCAGTAATAAAACTTTACGGCATAAAAAATATAATTATAACGCTTTAGCAGATGACACTGATAGCGGTGATGATTGTGTTCCAAAAAGCCGCGGTTTCAATGGCGGTATAACAAAGAAATTGTCTCAAAATAAACGGGTCCTCTAAAAAAACAAGGGCAACAAATAAAACAATAAAGAGGACAAAACACAAAACAAAGAGAAATACAATAAATCAACTGTTGTGGAAGTGTCTCGCTTTATAAAAGTATGGATAGAGTCAGACGTTTGACATCAGGCTGTTAACTGGAAATTTATTGTTAATCACGGCCGAAGAAGTCTCATTCTCGTAAATTTTTGTGTAATACGAGTGGATTGATGCAAGATGCGACCCGATAACTAGGGAGCGGAAATAATTGGAAGGTTTTATGGACAGGACTGCCTCAGAAAGTAGCTGCGATAGCATGAGAGAAGTATATTTAGCTTCCAGTATCCTAATTTTACTTTGTAAGGTTCAAATTTGAATGGGAATTTAATTCGAAGCGTGTAACTCTTGCTGGTAATGGCGGAGTTGGTTCTGGTCGTTGAACATGTTTTAAAATTTGAATTTGTGTGAGCATGAGACCCAGTGTGGGATTATATTATGGACATCATTGCAATGTATCTGCTTAATTAATTGCTTTTGTTTGTTAATTGACTTGCCTAATTCTGTTAAATTTATTGTTGCTGGTGCAATTTAGGGAATAATTAGGCGTATTTTATTACTGTTATCTTTATTTCTGGACACCTTGATTATAATTTGATAAAAAGAAAGCACCAAAGTTTTTCGGGTAGTTTACTTTCTCATAGAATGCTATTAACATACCATCAACGTTATATGTTCTGAAAGAAAATAAATAGCACTTACATTCATCCAATCTATAAACAAAGTCGGCCACAGCCAAATGTCTCCATGAACTTAAAAGCACTAGTATCCGAAAAGCAACAGAACATCCCATCAAATCGGGAATGTTTCCCGTAATAAAATGCTTTTACTATCTCAATATGCTTCTCATCAGTGTAGCAACCTAAAACTAACTTGTACACCTAATTTATTAAGACATTTATTGTTTAATTTTAATGATCAATAATGTATCATGACGTGGCCTATGGAATGTCAGGAGAATAAAGTTATAGCTTAATAAGTCTCAAGTATAAACTTGAGCAAAAAATCAACCCATTATCGAGATGGGAAGTTATTACTTTGTATAAAATCAATTTATGATGCCCGGGGCAAAGGCTCTTAAACGGTGCATAATTTAACGTTTTTAAGCTAATATAAACTGAAATTAAAAGATACTAATAATACGACCGTATTAAAAATATTGGGGTTGTAAAAATTCGGCAAGTACACAACCATTATTATATTAACGTAAGTAAAACCTTTCTTTTCTCATTTTATTTCGTATCTTTCAACAACCTCTCCTCTATTTTGAATCTGCATATAAAATATAGCCAATAATCTTGGTTGTAATATTTAAATCTTTGCTCTTGTTACGACAGCTCCCTCTGGTTATTGTTTTATTTAAGTTTGCTACTGTCATAAAAATATTCCAGTCATGAGCCTAACTAGCTAACTGTGAAATCCCATCTGCACAGCCTTACTGTTGCAGTTGCAAATAAGTATCCCACTTATTATTCACACCCTTTCCACCACAATAAATAACGACTTTACTTCTAGTTTCTGTTATGGTAAATTCAACTTTAAACGTTGGTGTATAGATCATGAAATTGAGAATCTAAGAAGTCACATTTGCAAAGCACGCGCGTCGGCTGTTCGATATACGAACTCCTTTGACGTTCAAAGAGCAAAAAATGAAGAAAAGTGCAGCGGGCGTTGTGACGAGCCAACTCTGCGTTTATAAATATTTATTACCTAATTATCAAAGGCTGGTTTAACACCTCCAATGACTTTTAGCCAGCGGCGAGCATCCAACTTCGAGACAACACCAATTTGTATTTTTAATCCCGAATAGCAGAACCGATATTTTATTTTTTTCAAACTTGTTAACACTGTAATAAAGTTGTCCATTACCTATCATCCTGTCAAGTCAAAAGAGGTGCTCACTTCGCGAAAGTTCTTTTTAAAATGAAGTGTAAAAAAACTCATTTCGAAGTGTTATAGAGTTGTTACGTTATCGGATTGTTGAAGTAATCGTAATTTGTGATTTACATTTTTTATTGGACGCGTATAGGATGTTAAGTTACATGACCTTTTAGTTATTTTTCGTTATTAGTGTATTTCATCACTTATCTAGACCAAATCTTGGTTAACCATCCTCAACTTTTGTATCCCAAAAAATATATTTAACCCAAACTTTTTTAGTGTCATAAAATATAAGGTTGAAATTCGAATAGATTTTTCTATTCAACTGTAACACTATGCTTGTATTTATGTGTAAATTTCTGTATAATGTTGATATAAAACCAGTTTCCCTGGCGCGTCTCGTGCTAAATTATCGAAATGTGACGTTTTATCAGAAAAGAACAGCAGTTTACACTTAAACAAGTGTCGGGGACACTATCTCGCTCAAGTTATGCGTTTAGTTACCTTATTAAATAAAGGTTTATCAACACTGCGGCCACGCGGTCCATGGCGTGGAGATAATAGGAAAGAATAATGTGGATGTTCTGTTCTTCAACACGGAAAATTGGATGTCAGAATGTAGGTGACATCGTAAAAAAACTGATACCATGGTTTCAGTACCGGTAACACTTCCCAACTTTGCCTAGACTCCTAATTTTGCATAGTACAACACTGGTAAATCTGCGCGCCTGAGTTAGGGGTCACTTTGCCTACAACATTTCTGGAGCTGGACTAAGCGTTGCCAAAATAATGACAAGACTTTCTATCCCATGCAAAGTCCTAATTTTATCTGAACTCCTAAGTCTGGGCAAAGTTGGGTAGATTTACGGTACATGATTCTGGATACACAAACAAAAAAAAGTTGCGTCGGTCTTTTAAAATAAATGATGATTTGTTCGTAGATTTTTTAGCAAAAACTACGAACAAAATTGTATTTTTTTTTAAAAGATCGTCGCAATATTCTTCTCGGGGGTACCCAGAATTATGTACGGAATCTAAAGTAACAGTTTTCATTAAACCACACGAACCATTTACAACGAAATATATATTAGTTTATAACAAGATTATAGTGTACCTAGTCTACACTTTACATACTTTCTTAATTCAAACAATCGGTAACTATGTAAGTAGAACGAGTAAAGTTTTGGGGCTAAGTTGCTTTAACAATAAAGAAAATACTTAGGGTATTAGGGTTTTTACTTGTGAAAAAAATTGTTTGCTATTAAAATTTATGTGGTCCTGCTTACAGAATTTTATGATTTGTTCCAAATCAAATCGAATCAAGTTATTTGCGTAAAATGCGGTTTAAAAGATGGTACGTTACATTAATGATATTTTAGTGCAGACACATTCCACCATATAATAATGGCAAAATATAATAATATAAATACATTATAATTATCAATTATTGGATAATCTTAATAACTTAACATTTTTTCTAAAATTTATTATCATTTCAAAACGCTTTACCAATTTTTTCCACGTTCGCTCCAAGAAGTTTCACCGCACATAAAATAATCCTTGTTCATCCCAAAATTTATTCCTTTTTAGCCCGAAAAAATAATTTTATTCTTTATATCATATTAAATGAATACTCGTCCGTATGTCGAAAACACGCCATTGAATATCGAAGGATTACTTTATCAGACCTTTTTTTATTAAAACCTAAGCCATTATATATTAAATGCTAGGCAAAGGAATATCCATACTTTATAATACCTCCTAGGTAATAGCAATAGATAAAAATACTTTACACCCATTGATTACTTGTTTATTTACAAAGTTGCATGAAAATTACGAAATATGTAAACAAAACAACACAACACATCTCTGATACGAAATTTAAATAGTATTTTCATTAAATCAAATTGAATTTAAATTAAATTGATTAAAATTTTTGGCCTGACCTTTAATTTTTTTAACTTTAAACGTACATTTTTATTTAAATTGTCGATAGTGTATCAGCTTAAGTTTATCTTCCTACTTAATTCTAATTACATAAATTCAAGCATTCAGCTTTACTTATCTTAGTAAGGCGTTTTACTTTAAAATAAAGAAAAATTATCGGTGTAAGATATAACTTACCTATTGAAATTTTATTAAATTGAACTCTGTAGATTACAAAACAATTAAGAGTTGCTCCTGAGTTTTTTGAAGTGCTTTTAGGTGAATCGTCAATTATTTTTGAAGTGAAACTTCTATATAGACGCGGGATAGGTATTAGGATTTTTCGTCACGAAAAAGGCCGCGTGGAGGGGGTAGACGATATATCCGTTGAAGTTTCACTTCCACTATATGTCCCAGCACACAATTCGGTTTTTTTTTAATTGGCTTCTCGCAGTGCCTTCAAGGAATTTCTTTTGTTTAACTGGAATAAACAATATTATTTACTACACTGTGACTGGCGGTCATCTTTATTAGGTAAAATTATCAGTTATACAGTTTCACACAAGACCAGGATAGCGACGCAAAGTAGTGAGTTTATAGTGAGCAGAACAGTACTGCTTCTATGAAACACGCGTGACAGTAGTGTTCTGTTGCGTCAAACGCGTCAAATAGTTATAGCAGTACTGTTCTACTCACTATAAACTCACTACTCTGCCTCACTATCCTGCCCTTGTATGAAACTGGCATTATGGCCAATGCATCACAATTAATCCACTTTTTACAATATAGGAAGGCACTTTTACAATATACGCATAGGTAGGTACTTAAACTTATCACGTTACGGAATACAGAAACAAAAATCATTGAAAAAAAAAGGAATCTACCGACATTGTAAGTTTGACGTCTCCTTTTACGAATTCATGAAATCTTTTATTTTGATGCAACCGGAATATAACGTCATCAGGTAGGTACGTAATAGTAATCCTAATCATCTCTATCTGTACAAATTGCTTACCTAATTTAAATTCGCTGTCGTCAACGTCCATACTACGTTGAAAACACCGGTTCTCGTCCGATCACCGAAGTTAAGCAACATCGGGCGCGGTCAGTACTTGGATGGGTGACCGCCTGGGAACACCGCGTGACGTTGGCTTTTGCATTTTAATTTTATTTTTAAATAGTCGAAAATGAATTTTCATAGTAAATTATTTCAAGTTACACTTTCAATTTCAGTACCTACATTTTGCAGGGTTTCTATTTGCTATAACTACACAAAAAATATTAAAAATAGCATCGATAAAAATATATTTGTAATAATTATGATCTAAATATCCACATAATCATTTCGTTACTAAATCCAAATAAACAAATACCCGTCATTTCTAACAAACATACTTGCGCATGAGCACTGCCTACAATTTTAGCCCAAGGCCTATGCGCTCGCGTCCGCGTCGTCCGAAACGTTACGAACAATCAATCAAACAGACAGGATAAACATTCGTTTTGATTTAACAGTCATTAAAATAAACAAACATTTTTCTTGCGCACGCATACCGCTTCGTGTAATTAACGTCACGACTTCATATTTCATATTCGAGTGTCGACGTGTGTATTTCGAGCAATACGACGATTTTTCAAATTTTTGACAAGTTTCTTGACTGTTTGGAGCTTTTTCTAGCATCCCGACGAAATGTAACAGAAAATATTATTATTGTACCTACGGACTTTTAATATCTTCGATGGCAACACATCCTATCGCAGTATTGACTTTTTGTTAAATAATAAATTCATTTTAAAGAATTGAAAATAAAAATTAAATCACGTAAAAATAAGCCACTTAAATAACTTTTATTTGTAACTCATTTATCCATATTCCATTCACATCTTTGTATGCTAACCGTATAGCTAATTTTTGTTAATAATGAAGTTCGCAAAGTCGCGATCCTAATAACAAAAAAATCGAGTTATAATTAATATGAGATTGCATGAACACTCTCGGTATATATGTGAAGTTTGCAAAGAAAGCTCTGCGGAAAATTGCTGCAGTAAAATAACTTACTATTTTAAAGGACAGTCTCGTTATTATCACGGAAGCTTCTACTGAAAATATAGGCACCTAGTTGTGACATACAATGTTTTGATAACTTTAACTCTAAGTTACACAGTTTCGTATGTTTGCAATTTGTGTACATTTTCGAAAATTACCATTGTAGCGACACCTAAAGCCACAAAAAGGAACTACGTAGTAACGTAGCTAGGTAACTACAATGGTATACAATACGAATTAGACCAATCATATTGCGAAGCCTGCGTCACGCACAACTGTCCGACATCAACCATCGGACTGCAGCCCGTCAGGCAATATCACCTCGTCCGGTCGGGAGATCCTTCCTTTTCAATTGAGGTACAGCATACCTCGTTCCTCCACTTCATATTGTTCTTCTATGAATTTTTATTAATGAGTATGTTCAATATAAAGATCATTTGATAGTTCTATCCGATAGCAAGTAAATCTCTGTACGTGGACCGGAAAACTCACGGTTCGATGAAATTACATAAATACAATTTCTAACGCACCTACTCGAAGAAAGTAAAACTGTAGGTAGGATCTATTAAATCACGACGTAAATAGATTTTTAAACCATTTTCATGACCGTGCTACATCATCATTACTTTTTAAAGCATCTGGAGAGTATTCCATTCTATCCCCTTATCCTTGGACAAATAAAAAAGACTGTACCGCGACTAATACCACGCGAGATCACCCACAAACAAAAGCAAATAAACGATTAATGTTAACAGGAAAGCTTAGCAGAGAGACAATCCATAATAGTAACACGTGCCATAAGCGGATAGAGCACACCATCAAACTAATGATGCACAAAAATATTTCTCGTGTAGCTTTATAACCATCGATTAATCAGGACGTACAGCTTTTTATTCTGCTTTAAAAGCAACAGCAAACGCGTTCCTGTGTGTACATTCTGACCACACATCGTCCATTAGGCTTTATTAAGAGTTAAGTCAATATTGATAAATGTTTGATGGGACGTCGCCGACGTAACGATGCAATTAAATTTTGCTTCCCATGATGGAACGTTCGCGTTTATGTACTGAATGCAGCTGACGCATCAAAATGGTGTTAATAATAGATTTAATTGGTCCGCTCGTTTTTATCAATCAGTGTGGAAACTGATTTTTTTGGAAAATGAGACGAATATATCTGGTTTATCTTTGGCTCATTATATCGCATTTTGAAGCAGTTCTCAATCATTATTTTTTGCCTTGGGATCAGCAATTTTTTATGGCTTCCTTCAATATTCAAATCTATCTTGTGATACATGATTATTCCTCTACTAATCTTACTCCACTTAGAAATATCTACTTAATCATAAAAATAGCGATCAGCAACTCAATAACTGTATTATATGGTCGTACCGGAAAAACACCACAAGAAAAATCTTAGTAATTTAAGGTGTACACTGTACAGACATTAGAGGTTCCTATTTATTACTACGTTTAAACACGCATTCGAGTAGGACGAATACACTCGAAGAAGTATTAGTAGGCAGTAGAGTAATACAGCACACGTTATGAACACACGCCCCAAGACTAATAACACCATTAGTCAAAACGAATTTGGTGCTGCCAGGTTAATTTGAGAAGAGAAATTCGTGAGGGACTATAGTACGTAATTCGATTACACTGTATGACTGTAATAAATTCGCAACAATTTTGTACTACAAGTTAATTTAATGTTATTAAGATACCTACCTGTTAATAGGCATGGCTACTTTGAATTAATTCATTACCATTCATTTATTTTTTATTCAAAACCTTACACAACTTTTATTATTTTCCATATAATAAGAACAACTGCAATCAATTAGCAATATCAACAAAACTATAGTGCTTGTTTCACAAATTGGCTGGCAAAATGAAAAGTAGTTTTATGTCTAGTAGAACAATACAGAAATTTCGTGATGTCTGAATTTAATCACAGATGTAAATTTTATTTATCATTCAATCAAACGAGTTCGTACATCAAAAGTAAAAACTTTATTTATTTATAGTGGAAATAAAAATGGAACAGTACAGTAGAAACTGTAATACCACTATATGCAACTTCGCTATCGGTTTGAAAGACAAACTAGGACGTTAACAGTGAAGCCAAAGCTATTGATTGGGAATAAAACTGTCATGAAGTTACGTCCATGAAAATTTGCGGGCACATACTACACGCCAGTTAACTGTAGAACCGAACTCGGTCATAGTCAAATTTGGGCTTCGAACTAGCAAAAAGTTGGTGTGGACAGGTAACTCGTTCATTGTGACGACGGAGCTGAATTTGCATTGTAATGGATATTCCAAGCCCTGAACGCTCGTTGTTTATACTTTCATCTTCACATATGCACCAGCACTCGTTTATAGCGTCGGTAAATTCACGAGTCAACACGGCAATAATGCGATTTTTAATTTTGGGTGCAATGCGGATATTTTATTGCATGGAACATAAAATGTAAAATACGCGAAACTGTTTCACAAAATATCTTTCAATAATATTTCGGTCCAACAACAGAATCAACCGCTATTCAAAGTCATTCATAAAATCTTTTGCCACTATAAACGTAACTTCTTTTGTCCAAAATAAATGTTTAATGTTATTTCATGCTACCACAAAACTGTCAAAATACATAAATTTTGTGGTTGAAATTCACAAAAAGGTGACATCTAAGATACCCTGACCCTATTGCCATTGAAGAGAAAATGTGAATTGAGTTTGCGCAAAATCAAGACCTCAGAAGTCAATATGTCATATCGTCAACATCGTCGGTCAGACAATACGGTTCGCGACCGAGCTTCCATTATTTGCGGGTGGCCTGAGAACAAGACGAGGTCTTTGTATCATTTGCGAAATAGATTCGTCAGCTTTTTTACCTCACGGGGTGCCACAACCTTCATTGTAATCTTTTGTAATAGATTAAAATGAAGCGTTAAATTTTTACAATTTATGTCGTGGCCTTAAAATGTATTTTATAGTGCTAAAGCGCTTCTTGGAGCTGTTTGGCATAATAGACCAGCATGAAAGATATTTGTTTTTACTCAATGAATAAATGTAGACACATTATCACACCGTACTGTATTTTATTTATGAGCTAATTTAAAGTTGCAAATAAAACAGACTGATATAAATTTAATTTTCTGTAAAATAAATCGAATTAATTAACACGTCCAGTTCACATCGCACCTGCATTGATTCCACGAATAATCCAAAATTCTACGTGTCTGAACGAGCGCCATATTTAAAAAATAAAACTGTGTGCAGACCAATGCTCGTTTGGTCTCGCGTGGACATGGGCTGTCCACAATCGAAATGAAGCAAAGGCATCTCCCGTCGACCGCATTGTTCCTTTGTTGCTCGCATCTGACCAGAACCTTTGTCCGAGAATTGTTTTATACAGAATGTAAGTCACGAATACCATGTACTGTCTAACTGAATAAGGCCGGGTCTTTCTATTCCCTCTACCGTAGGTTGCCTATGTTCAATCTCACATACAACTCTATTCAATGAACCTCCTTGAATAATAATCGAAGCTGGCAAAGAAGTTTGAGTAGCTTAATAAAGATCTAGTTTAAGAGGTTTATCTGAATATAAAAAAGTCTGCGTAAGTTAAGTTAAATTGATATTAATGTACTTCAGCTACGGTTAGTTGAACTAATACATAAAACAGTTCGAAGTTTAATTATCTAAATTAAGGGATTAAAATTTAGTAAAACTTAGAACTCATCCATATTCGTCTTTCTATAACGAGGTTAGTTTTAAAATAAAGTAATTTAGCAAATCCAATTTATCTTCGTGGAGTTGATGGAATATTCTGGTTTGAAGAAGGTGAAATTTCAATGATAGGGCCTGAATATGATCCATACATTCTAGAAGACTTATGTTGTCCAGACTTATGTTGTTGCTTTATAGAAAGAAAAGTGCAGCCGATGCGGTTTTATTACGCTACGTGGAATGGTAACATATTTCTTACGGCATTTGAGGAATATTGGAAGGAAATTGTGCTCGTAATATTTGCAAGGATACTACACAACGGACGGCCCAGAATTGCTTATGTATTCATGTCAGTTAAAAGTCGAATATTTCTTGAATATTTTGTTCCTAAAAGAACGCTTCGGTTATCTGAAACACAATGCCAATTTTATTTATTTTCTTTAGAATGATTTTTGGGTGGCAGTTATTTTTATTGTATACTATCATTCTAATATTTTCTCAATATAGATTGTGCGAAATGATGTTTTGTTGTTTTTAGATAATAATATTATTAGAGAATTACTTAAAATACTTTTTTTTTTCATGTGTGTCCTCTATTGCCGCTTTATAAGCTATCACTTATCAATAATATAGTAAGTAATAAAGATCTAAATATCATAAATATCTCACAGATTTTGCCATTCAATTTGACATTAACCATTCTGCGATAAAATCATATTGATAGCCTTGAAATTATAAGATTTTAGTTCAAACAGACTCCAATTAAGTCACCCATCACAAATTCCATCTCCCAAAAGTGCTGTAGTAACTCTCATACCATATTCGTCAACTAGCATAACTCGCTCGTATTTGCTCGCGTGCCGAACTTGACCTCAGTGCTATCTCAATCTGATGTGGAGATAACCGCCAACATTGTTCCCAGCGGGACGCTGAGAATTTCGGATTTTCCTTACCAAACACCTTACCTTTAAGTAATAAGGTTCAATTCTGTTTGAAAGTGTTTTTAAGATAGATTCGTCATAGAGGGCTACATGACTGGGTAACACGTTCTTTGTCGTGATTCTGTGTATACTTGTATGAAGAGGTAAATGTACGTCGATGTAGGTGTACTCATACAAGCAAGCGATTTATGTGAGTACGCACGGCTTAAAGATCTGGTTGCTGATTGCTCTCGTGATAGTAATGTTTTTGCAAAATCAGATATCAACCTGCTAGATAAAAGATTTGAATAAATTCGTTTTGCAAACTGCTCATTGCTGCCATTGTCATTGCTGGAATGATCTAACCAAGGACTACGTCTTAGAATAAAAACTAATAGAAACTTAGTACGCGGACGTAAAGTGAGGCAAATCAAACTTAGCCACAAATGGCTAAGACGATCGTAAAAACATGATTATGTGTGCGTATCCAGAGAAATCTATTGCATGCCGCTTACGCACACATATTATCTACGTTTGTTGCCTCAGTTTTTAGTGGGGAGCATGTAGCTGTCTATGCGTAAATATTCTAAGGAGTACGTGATTGTATTAATATTTTTTCCTTTTAAATTAATTAATTTAAGATCTGTTCTTTAGAAAGAACTGGCGCAAGAAACGAAAAAGAAAGAAGAAGTAAAAGAAAAATATGAATAAAAAAATTCTTTTGGCAATTTTGACAGAAACCTGCCGTTTAGTCACTTCTAAATATCATTCACTAGTATTTTTCTCAGAAAACCACACGGAGTTAGAAGCAATAAAGTTAAAGCAGCAGATAAACATAAAGAATAATTTATTAAGAATAATTTAATAATTTATTAAGCAACCCGCATGATAACACAATACTTAAGCAATAATGAAGCGTACATAAAACTATACAAGCATAGCAAAAATGCATTCTGGCTGCCCTACAATACTTCAACTACTATGGAATAAAAGTATGTCACCAGCAACTTAATTTAATGAAATATAAACCCTAGTTCGTCCTACTAAGTCTGATTTTAAAAGTAAACTCTTCGACAATGAGGTTTGTGTATTGGATAATACACGAGTTGAGTTCGTTGTGTGTAGGAACGAAGGGTAAGTTTTCTTCAACAAAAAGGCATAAATAAAATGGATGCCTATTCAAGTAAAGCGAACTGATCGCTGCGGCGCCACAACGCGCTGGATATGCTATCAAACTTTCGCTTTTCTAATGAAACTTGAGATCGCGGAAATTGCATGGAAATAAATTCGAACGCAGTAGTTCGCTAAGCAACTTTTAAATGCACTGCTGTTGAACAGAATGCTTTTGTTAATTTAAAAGCTTGCTCCAATCCGACAACCAACGCTAAAAAATAAACTCAACTGAACTCGGAACAGAAATTAGAGTTTCATATTGACTTTCCTTCGCTGTCCTGACTTCATTGTATAGAACTTTGATTAAATACCTTTCAAATTCATAGTAAAAGTTTGCTTTATATATTGCTTTTGTCAAAACAGTTTTTCGTTTATTGGATTCAAAAACATTTTTGCAACAAAGTTTGCGTTAAGGAAGAGCGATAAACGTTTGCACATTTTAGTATGGTCATCCCAAAGCACAATACAATGGCGGAAAAAATTCAACAATCGGCACTGTACGAGGAGCAAAGTACATGCACGAATGAAATATTAAAGTTATAAAGGACTCTGCTTCAGAGAAAAGTAATAAAGTAGTCAAGGGTGAACTCGGTGAGAAATCATGTGCCGACTTTATTGCAAATTATATTTCGGAGTCTCACTTCGCGCTTTCAATGGGTTATTCGCAATGGAACTAATTTCGGTTGCCACGAATTTCATTACCATTTGCTTCCATATTCAATTTGTTTGGTAAAATAAAATTTACGTACGCAAATGTACGTACATCCACGGGTCAGGTTGCGACGGATCTGATTAAAATATTGACATTTTCGTAAGTCAATTAGGTCACTTGATCTAATTCTGAGAGGGACTGGGGTCACAATTTGTTAGAATAATTGCCACTTGTGTGAGAGAATAGGCTTCAATTTCATTCTAGATTAGAGTTCTTGTATATTAAAATACCTACCAAGGATTTTTTCTTGGTACTGAATAGAAATAATTATAATTTGCCTTGTTCTAGTTTATTTAGGTCAAGCTAAAAATTGTCTTGTCGTATTGAATTCGAAGATAACAATCAGGTGAAATTAGCTCAATTTAAGCCATAATAAAGCTTGCAAAACCAACATAAGTCATACATTTTACTCAAAGGATTATGTAGTGTACATTGGTACCTACAAGCATTCCTCACTGAACATTTGAACGAGAATCCCATTTAAAATAAGTGAGAAAAGACCGTTTTAAAGCTCTTTTATGCTGATGTCATGTGAGCGGACGCATTCGAAATTTCAAATAGCTTGTACGTCATTTGTGTCATAGTGCAGGATTTTTATCGTTTTTGTGTCTATTGAGATCATAGAGATAATACATAGTACCTATAACTAGAGAGCTTACTGCTATAATCAGTTGTACGAAATTTTGTGCCCACATGAAAGTCACCCGAGATTCAGCGGTGTCCCTCTCGCACACATGGCCATTACTCATCAACTTAGTAATCTACTAAATTGGTATTTTCAGAATCGTTTTTACATACATATTAGAACTAATGAAACTTCTACCCACGGCTATCAAAATAAACATAATAAAAATTATAATTGACGTGCTTTAAATATTATATTAAATATTATTATTTCCATACGTTATTCAATAAGATTGATTATTACAATATTTGGATACCAGTAGTTAAAGAAGTTTGCATGCGGGAAACACTACATCATTCAAAATGGCTTACATTGTCAACTTAGTTGTCAACCTATTGTCAACATTCGTGGTTTTCATAGTTCAGAAATAAACGTGATCAAACATTATTTTTGTGCCTAGAATAATTTTTTGGCGACAAGATGGTAAATACTTGAGTTATGATTGGGTGCAAGCGAGAATATTATCCTGGTTGTGGAATATCGTTCCATAGGTAAGTTTCATTGAGTAGTGTGACAATATATTTTTATTTTGTGGGATATAGTTGCTCCAAGTACTTATTTTAGATCGTTTCACATAACATACAGTCCACTAAGTTAAATAATTTACGTACTTTAATAAATTTGGATTTGTTTTCCATAATCTGTAATGCGTAGCATATTTTCGATGCATTTATTGTTTTGTATAATTTGAGTGATTCCAAGTATAGTATAAGTATACATACAGGGTTATTTGTAAAACACCGGCAACGCTTTAAGGGGTGAAACTACTCATCAATATGAACAACTTTTACTATGGGAACAACCATGAAATCGCGAAGAAAAAATCAAACTTTTCATACAAAAGATTAACCTTGCTCCATCAAAATGTACGCATGACATTTTATTATACACGTAATCTGTGTATAAGAAAATGTCCGGATTTTTCCGCAATGTCCGAAATTTTCTCTAAATTTTCTTTTTTATTATATAGTAACCTTGCATATGCCTATTTATATATTATGCCTTGCCTGTGACTCTAATTATAACCAAAAGGGTGTATGTATATTTGTAAGAACGTTTAGATACACTGTATGGACCGTATATTTCACTATTTACTAGGAAAAAAACAATTCTTACTATTCGATATCAGTAGTTAATTACCTGATAACTATTCTCATAACATAATTAAACATGTATTAACATGTATTTCATATATTATTATTTCATATAATATATAATATATTATTATATATTATATGAATTATATAATATATTATATATATATTATATATATATAATTATATATATATAATATATTATATGAATTATAATATAATCCGATTTTTTTGGTATTAGGATCGCGACTTTGCGAACTTCATTCGTAATAACGTCAAAAATCGGCTGTACGGTTAGCATAAATAGATGTGAATGGAAACGAATGTGTTCCGTAACCAGATTCAAATCCTAACTATTTTCGCGCGCTTGCAGCGCCCTGTGCTCGCGCGACCGAGATTCAAAGATGGCGATTTTACCTTATCATCGCTCTGCGTCACGTACTCATCTCTAAAATCAAATAATTGATATTAGTGCAAAATAACGCTTAAACTTTTCTAAATTTCGTTTTGTGAACCTTGTGCCGCTATTCTAGACTATAATTAAGTGTTGAACTCAAGAATTATCGTCAATCTGATTCTGTGTCGAAGACCGGCCGGTCGCAGTGTTCCACGGAAAATCCGAAGCCTCGTGTCGAAACACCGTGTTCACGGACATTACCTCGTCATCCAGTAGCAGACTACAATCCAGGTACGTGGCGTTTGCATGATCTTGCGTCTCTTCCATCGTGTGAGCACAGTTTACTCTAATCAATTTAAATTCGTAACGACAACTTGCTCATCCCTAATGTACCGATTTCAGTATTGGTATATTCGGTATTGGAATAAATGAGTTACCTAATTTCAATTAAGTGGTGTAGAAGAACTGCCAGATTATAGTACGTTTTAGTTGTAAAATAGTTTATTTATATCATGCAATCTACAATGTTATCTTTATTTTAATATTCTATTCATGTTGTTGTTTGTTTAATTGTAAAAATATTTCATTTATTTATTTAATCTTTATCCATCTTGTACATAACACATAAAATTTAAATAAAAGTGATTGAAAAATTAACCTAAAACTAAAATAATTTCACTAATGAATGGTTTTGAATGATTGAATGATAACAAGTTGAGGAATTTTTTATGTTGACTCTACGAAAATTTTCGCATTCTGTAGACAACTTCATATCGATCTTCGCATCTGACAGTCCTAATAGCAATTAAATCGGACTATATATTATTTCATATATTAACATATATTAACATGTATTTCTATCATGTCCTACTTTTAACTAAAATGTATGGTTACCCTATTAGACAAGGACACGGCTACCACAAAGTATTCTCCCTCAGACCGGCTTTACGGCACTATTAAGCGTTCCAGTACTTGTACTATTTCTATGATTGAGATTCAGTATGTATTCTGGAGTTGCAAATGAAGTTGGTGAAAAGAGTTTGTCTTTACTATTCTTTTGATGATAAAATATTAATTCTGCTTTGAAAAGCAGCCCTATAGATAGTAGACGAGCAACATAGAAAGTCATAAAGTTATACGAATGATATAAGCATGCATAACGTTCAGGTTATTAGCCCCTGTGGAGTAAACAGAGTTACAGTTAGAGACCCGGAGGTATATTTGGCATAAACACGATGGAGAAGGTTAATAAAATTGCTATACATCAACCTTCCAAATTTTTTGTTTGCGTAAGATTTACGTCCTTTGGCCAATTCTTAATATATGAACTATTAATTTTATAGAGCACTAACATTTTTTAGAAGGATTGGAAGATTTTTAAAATCACATTATTACTACTACGTGAGAAGGTACGATAGCAATAACATCATTATACTTAATAGTATTATAACCAAACAAAAATCATGATGTCAGCTCATTTGCTTAAGGCAGAAGTATTTCCGTAAAGGTATGTAGGGTACAATAATTTATGCAGTAGTTTTTGTGGGACATACTGACTGCAAAATTGTCTAACAATTTAGTAAGAAAATATTAGAAATGATTTTTTTTGTATGTGCATTGTCGCTGAGGTGTCCCTAAATATACACCCTTATTATAATAATATTTTAAGAAAAATTAAATTATTTTGAAATGTTAAAATAAAATTAGTGCTATTTTAAAAGTAAGAAAGAAAAGAAAGAATATAATAAATGTATTCTTTACACAACTAACACAAGGATAGGAAAAAATAAATAAAAAAAACAAAATTATGATTAGGTATATCTAAAATAGTCTATGCACGATAGATTAAGTAAGGACCGCGCAGCAGAATCGCGCGTTTTCGCGTTCGTTATTCACTTTTTGTAAGCAAAAAGCTTAACGAACGCGAAAACGCGAGTTTCTGCTGTTAAAACTATCGAGTATGAACGAACGCGAGTTTGCAAAACTATACGACTGTATGTCGGTGTCGGCACAATAGTTGCGATTTCTAAATAAATATTAGCGATTGAAGTGTGCTTACTTAAAAGAGCTAAGTATTCTGTTCACGTTACGTTTAAGTGGTCGCTAAGTATTGTATTTTCTCTACGGCAAATAATTTCTCTTAAAAACAGAAAAGGTTAGAAATTCACACGATAATATTGCGGATTTGTTTATTTTTCTTTTATCTTTTTTTTTATACCTCTAATGTAATAAACATTTGGCCCACCTGATGGTAAGCGGTTACTGTAGCCTATGGACTCCTTCAACACCTGAGGGCTAATTCACGTACCTAATTTTATGACGCACCGATCATATTGCAGTGACGCTCGAACTTAACGCGAGCGCAACTCACTGAAGCTAAGAGAATACCAAATGGGTTGTCTTGGTGAAAATTTTACTGCAACTGCGCGGCAACTGCACTTCTTTAGTTACGTGAACTGGCGTGCGGAGGAAACTCCTATGAAACCGCACGTGCTCCACGTATTTGTTTTATTCTGGCTTCTGATGTAGACTCCAACTCTAAACTATAACTCTAATACTAACATAGCATCACGCTAGTTATCCTCAAACGGTTTGGCAGAGGTGTGTTTGTCAACTGTACCATAGTCCCACGGAGTCGGGTGAGTTGTGTATAACAGCTATTTCCAAACTTCGGACTGCTACTGAGAATAATGTTTGTAGAAAAAACTCATCACTCCAATAGTTTGCCACATTTGTGATATAAAAACACACTAACTAGTCGCGTTTGTGAGCAGTAGAACAATACGGTAGTCCTCTAAATTATTACATGACTGCGTGACGCAAAAGAGGGTAATGTGTTTATAATCCTTATTTTGAATTAAAAAAAATATGTTGAATAGGCTTGCGTTTAAACACTATCTCACCTCATGTTAAGCGATGATGCACTTCTGGATGGTGCACGCTTGCCTAAAAGTAACCTGATTAATTAATTAAAATTTGATATATCAAAAATAAGTTACCGTTTCTATTCCTGTGGGAGTTGTAAGGATTAGGTTGTTGGTTAGCAACATCCGACCGTAGTATAATATCCTATTACAAAACTTGGTTATAATTAAGGAGATCACCGCATGAAACTAGTCACTGGTAATATTATGAACTGGAGAAACTGATAAAAAGGAAAGGTTTTGTTACGCTGGTTTACTCTTTAGTTAAGATCTTAAAGACTCTAGCGACATCTAGTGCTACAAGAAATAGCTACTAACAGCATGGCAATAGACGACGCCAGCACCGCCTATCAGAATATAGCGGCAACTCAGATCCTACATCGCACTATGAAAAATGTCCATATAAATAGCCTATACAGGATATTTTTTTATCTAGTGCGCATAATTTGTAGAGTGATTCAGTCTCTGTTCCTAAAAGCAACCGCAGTATTGGGATAGGTAATTAGGTACACTTTAAAACAAAACGAAAATTCGACTTAGTATGGGGGGGACGCATAATTAACAAGCGCAAGCCATACAAAATCATTTTTTTATTTTGTTTTAGAGTGAATTTTTAGTACTGCGGTTGTATTTAGGAACGGACACTAAATAACTCTACAAATTTTGCGCACTACATAAAAAATTATCCCATATAAAACTGTCTGACATCTAACCGTCGGGCTCGCCACTCGCCAGGCGGCGTATCACCTCACTTGGTAGAGGATCCTCCCTTTTCAATGGGAGAACACCATATTTCGTTCTACCATAACCGAATGAAAGCTAAACACACAGTAGTGTAGCAGAGACGATTTTTTTTTATGGGTTTGATGATTACGGTCCACGAGTAGGTCGATGAAGCACTTGTAATCGGGTTACTTAGATCTTCCTCTCAAAATAATGTACTCTTTGAAATTAATTTCTACCATTGACTATCGGTTAGTTGGAACCCGTATCAAAGTCAAAGCTTTTTATTTCAACTGGGCCTTTGTAGGCACTTCCAAAACATCATGGTATTTGTGAAACAGTATGAAATATTATGCTCTGTTACCCAACAAGAAATTGGCTATGGCTAAATCGCCACATGAGACATGAGAACGAGGAATCCATAATTCTATGGATTATCGATTGCCTGTAGATACTCAACGTGCACTTATGTGTGATTTAGCTGTATAAATAATAAATAATTATAGTTCAAACCCTCAAGGATAAAAAATAGATCTACATAATATTATAACACAATCGATATAAAATTATGATCAAAAAGCTTCGGGTAGCCATAAAATCGTATGAATAATACCTCCAAGATCCAACCGTTTCAACCAATTTTAGTTTGATTCCATATTTTTCATACAACCAACGTTCCTACGGTTTAGCTCATACGAAAACGTTTTTAATAGAAACCTATCGATTTTCTGCGAAACTAGTTTCAGTAGCGAAGTTATATTATTATTGCGGATTCGCGCCTGAATAAGCTCGGATAACCGGGCCAATCGATTTTTAAGTAAAAAGTGGGACCGTCTCTGGAACTTTACAGTATAGTTAGGTACTTAGGGACTTTACGTTATAGTTCCTTTACTTTAGGGAAGTTAGTCTTTGTTTTGAGACCTGTAATAAAATCCTGTCGTATAGCGGTTCCCTGATTTAGAAAATATAGGTTTTTCGAATTTTGCAAAGCAGTGATAGCCTAGCGGTTGAATGCTTACCTTCCATGGAGGAGGGTCTGAGTTAGAACCCGGCCCGCACCTCTGACATTTCGGATTCATGTGCGGATTAGTATTTGATTATTACTAGCGATAATGGTGAAGGAAAAACATCGTGAGGAAACCTGCACATCTGAGAGGGCCTCATACAGTCCTCGACGGTGTGTGTGATCCACTAACCCGCACTAGGCCAGCGGTGGACTAAGGCCTAACCCTTCTCTTCCGAGAAGAGGCCCGTGCCCAGCAGTGGGCTGAATTTATTTATTATAATTTGACTCAAGAGAGTAGGAGTTAATGGATTAACAAATAGACTTTAGGTCATTGCTCAATACCTAATTTCTACTGAAGAATCCCGCGTTCGTTTGTTTTTCACTTTTTGTAAACAAAAGCCAGCCAAAGAACGCGATAATGCGCGATTTTGTTGCAACACGTAGTTAGTGTGCTATAGCATGCTCGTACTCCACCACAGCGATAAATAACCAACCGGTCTTATTTCACTAATCATCCGTTTATGAATTAAATACGTGCTGGTAATAATATCTTGGGAACTCTGCTACGTTGAGACACTGAGGTGATATCAAGGATACCACAATTCATGAATATACAGGTGGCATAATAGGTTTGAAGCTGTGACAGCCCTGCGGTTGGGAGTATCGGACACAAACGAGATAATGCACCGTCGTAGTTTAGAGCTAGGGTCTTAAATATTATCGTTGATAGCCCACACCGCATTACTAGCATTGTTAAATACCATGGATGTATAAAAAACCGAAATTGAGTTTTCTTGGCTATAGGTGGGTACCTCCAAAGCCCTTAGCTATAAACAATTTATTAATGTTAACTTGGGCCATAGGCAAATAAAATTTAAAACAATAATTTGCATCACTGAAGGTAATGCGACAATAGGTTCTTGCATTTCTCCGCTAACTCCTTAGACATAGAGATGACTTACCGCTTCTTCGTGAACACTTTATTATTAAACTCCTCTTCAAATGAAGGCCTTGGCTCCAGCAAAGTCAAAGTCAAAGTTTTTTATTTCAACTGGGCTTTTGCAGGCACTTTCAAAACGTCGTGATTCAGGTAAAAGAATTTATTTTCTTAAAAAGAAATTATAAAATTTTGATGCATTTTGGACAGGTGAAATACTTAGTTACAGGTCTCAGTTCTTATGGCAACTTTGATAATCGAATCGGTGAATATACAAAAAACGTACCAAGATAATTTTTTTTGTTCACACTTAAAATCATCCCAAGGTATGAATTACATATTGCTGGAACAAGGCCGATGTCCCGTTTTGAACAAAAAAATAAATGGTCACAAAGGATTGAAGAGTGGCATGATTCATGCCACTCTTCAATCCTTTGTTCCATTGTGGGTAAAACTAAATAACAACACTGAAAAAACGTAACAGCTAGTAATAAACAAGTTATTGCTATTTACAACCGAATAACTTGTTTCGGATGGAGCCGACAAAGTCGTTTGCTTCCTGAAAATAATCACTAAATAAGGGGTTAACATTCATGATCACAAATATTGTGACATATACCTACGTATATCTAAGGAAATATGCTTATGCCACCGCCGAATATATAGTTGTTTAAAGAAGCAGCCTTTCTCATATTACACATCTTATCCTTTGCCAAGTTTCTCTTGTTGTCAAAGATATCCCACATCTATCGAGATGATATTTACTGTACCGGGACCCACCCGTATTTGTGGGTAAGGAATATAGCAATATTCTCAAAGTAACTAGACAACTAGTCGGCCCACGAATACAGAGTGGTTTTGATAGAGGTCTGAGGACGTATCGGGTATTCCAATAGAATTTGGTAGGTACATAAGTAATATATGAAACTTCGAAATTTATAGGTAAGTTATGAACTGGTCAATAGTTTAGGTACCTATGTAATGTAACTATGTAGTGTCCATATCCTATTGAAAGAGCTAAATTTTTACTGAATGCTTAAGGTCAAAAATTCCTAATACCTAAGAATTACTAGAAATTTTCAGTATGAAATATTTTCATATGTAGGTAGGTACCTAAAATGGAAATCCTATTCCAACTAGAATAGAATAGAATAGATCTTTATGTCATGTGAACCAGATACAGGCACTTGTGAAATGTCGAGACTCTAGGTGCACGGTCAAAAGAAGAAGAAGTAGCTAGAAGTGGCTAGAAGTTTCAACTTATTTTTATAAATGCATTTAATTACAATCAACCTTGTTAATTGAGTTTATTCACGTGTTTTACAATGAATCTCTGCTTGCTCTTAATATTATGTTTTATTTTTGCAACAATAAAGTATTATCTAAAAATATAGTTGAAATAATTGTAAAGGATAACACAATGTTTGCTTGTTAGATTGTACATGAATATTGTAACACCAAATTATTCAGATTGCTTTAGTACGGTACAATATCTATTGAAACAAAGTCCCGTCGAAATTTAGTCGTTGCCTAACTTGTAGAACTTGAATATGATAAGATGCTAGTGCACTTGAATTTACCATAATATATTCATACATATTCCAAAACGCGAATCAAAGTTTAGTAGGCGTCAAATTCTAACACCACATTTATATGGTTTTATATTATTCTTACTGTCAAATCAAAAACAATCTTCATATACAAGTGGGCGTCATCGCCATTATCATAGTCGACCACACCATAGCAAGTAATCGCTAACATCACACGTAATAAAGCTAATATCAGATGTTATTTATGTCGTCTGAGTTGGCTTATGAATGCTAATTTCAGAGTTATCTTTCATTTAGCCGCATCAGTCAGCAACTGTCCGGTTAATAAAGTTATGGTGAATCGGTGTGTACGTATACCTATGGGGGTGTTCATTAATCACGTGATGTTTTTGTAGCATTTTTAACCCCACCATCCCCCTTGGAGATACGTGGTGGGTGAGGTTTAAGACTACCCCCCGTCTCCGCCACCACCCAAATCTTATCAGAATATTATCTTTAAATACAGGTTTTATCAAGCCACGTTTGACGACAAAATAAATCGTGATTTTTGCTAAACCCCCTCCCCCCTTTAAAGCCTCACGTGATTAATGGACGGCCCCTATCCCATTAGCGTAGTACAAATGAAGAGTTTGAGGTGTGCCCAGAACAAAAATTTAATTTGATAATTTTTCGTCTGAATTAGTTTTTTATGCTCTTACCAAAACATATTGTCAACTATTATTTTAAAAGAGTTTTCATGGAGTATCTTACCAGTTCTTCTCCATAGGACCTACTATTTGGAACCGCGCACCAAGAGTCTCGACATTTCATAAGTGCCTGTATCTGGTTTAAGTGAAATAAAGATACCTACCTAAGTATATTTTATACTATTCTATACTATGAACCGGCTTATGTGCAGCAATATATTACGATAGGCCGAGTTGATTGACGGTTTCATGTCTTGACGGTTTTGTCTTGTGCTTGAATTACGCATTTTTTTCTTCGTAGAAGTCGTTTCTGAAAAGATCCTATTATCTCAATAATAATTAATGAACAAATAATCCATTATTGAATAATTAGCTTCGTCTATTAATATTATACGTTTGATTTGCTTATTCAAACGCTAGAGTGACTCATCCGATCTAAGCTAGGTTAACGTGCCAATGCCATTGGTATTAGAAAGGTATTAGCACATTATGTTGAATGAAAAATAACAATTGAATACATAGAATTAAAAAAAAACATCAAAATCCGAACAATCTTTCTTTTCGCCATATAAATGCGACCAAACCTCGGAAAACGGCTCAAAAGCGAAATTCAGTTACCGACCATTTCGCACCGCACTAAAACACTTTAAAACAGTCAACGTAACATATCGCCCATTTATATCAGGGGCACAGTCCCAATCTCCATACAGAAGTAGTGAAAATATATTTTCAGTAATACTCCCGGCTGTATATTAAAGAAACACTAAGCGATGCGCTAAGATATTTTTATTAAATTCCACGGGAGGCCGTTCCATCGCATTCAGTCCCTATGCAAATGGCCTGCACTCAGTGCGCGCGAGACAGATATTGCATCGCCCCCTTTATTTATTGTTTAAACGATCCCTGTGTGTTGTTATTAGAAGCTTAAACAATGCTTATGTTTGCTATGAAAACCTTTAGCTGCTATAAATATTTTTTATGTGTTTATGAATGGCTGGTCCGATTTTGTGTTGTGGAATGATTTGATGAGGCAATATTTTAAGGATTTGAACATGGAAGTGTCAACATACTTTAGTGAGGCGGTTATTGACTATTTTCGTGATAAAATAATTGAAATAAATTATGTAAATATAGCCTAAAATTGTTCAAATTATGACGATGGCTACGAAAATACCTGGTCAGTAGTTTATCTAGAAATACATCCATTTAAATCTCACTACGACAACGAGTAAGTACATGCAACTAATCCTTAGACAAATATAAAATCTACAAATAATTTACGTATAAATCCAAATAAGTTATGAGCATTAAAGTATTACGTCAAAAGTGCATGCAATGTGCTTTAAAATACCATTGACCAAACAAATCATTTACCACCTTTATAAAAACACAAAAGCTCCCGATTTTCTGGCTAGTTGAACAAATATCTATTTCAAGTTCGCCAGGTATTGTCTCAGAAAAAAAGGGCAGATGTTGTCACCAACGAGACGAGGAACAAAACGGGAGACTGCCCATCTTTTGTTAAGTAAACTAAGCATTCAAGATGTTCTCCGAATTACAAAATGTTTAGCTATTTGTTAAAGTCCTATTAAGTTCTGTCACTTCGGCACTGCCCTTGCAAACTTATCCGACTTTTGATTCAAGGCAATTTGAATTCTGTGGCTTTAACTTTAGGGTTTGTTGTAAGTGTCGATGTAGCTTGCAAAGCTGTAATTGTTGTTAGACGCAACTGAGACGTCTTTGAATGAGATGTCGATAAATTAAATTTGCTTCCGCCACGGGAATTCTTAAGTTGTCTCAATTTGTTCTCTCTTGTACAAGGGGTGGTTTTTATACAAATTCTTAATGGTCGTGACATTATTTTCTAATGATGCGTGCACGACGAGTCAAAATCCTATTAATATTAAATCTTTGTAATAAAATGCTTAAATGTAGCATCATTATAAATTTTGTGAGATATCTACCGTTATACTCGTACCTATTTATGACTTTCATTTTCGAGGAATATTTTTTTCACATTATTTACGCAAACCAGACTGTCGGAGTGCTTTTGTGAGCTGATTCTGAGGATTTGGGTTCGACCACAGGTTTGCTCATGTTAGCATGAAAGTCGATGGGTCGATGGGTCACCTTGGATCCCTAACACCAATTTGAAGGTGGATAGTTGTAAAATGGTCGTCGTAAGACGTCGTAGGATGAATTAAAAAATATCTGGATTTTCAGTCATGCCTATTTTTTCGCGGATTTCGGATGTTAAATGAAAAATATTTGATTCATGACCAAAATACATGAGTAGGTATCGAGACAAAGTTACCATATCAAAATCTGGGTAGTTTATCTAATTATATCCAATAGCTATTCATTCTTGACCTCAATGGTAGGTCAACGGCAGCAAACATGACAGATCTTTTCTGTGTACGCTTGTCTATCAAGGGTCATAGAACTATAAAAAATAGGTCTCGAGCGAAGGATAAGTAAAAGACGCACGCATCATTACGCGTACTCAAAGACCTTCTTAAGACAATAACGAATATTTTCTTATTTGTTAAGAGCTACCGAGATGAAAAAACACTCAATGGGCATTCGGTAGACGGCAACTGAACACTGTGTAAATAATGATAAAAGTATTTGCTTCGTCGAGACGTACAAAGATCAAAGTAAACACTAAGATACGCCCACCAAGATGCGTGCCGGGTTGATACGCCAATAGTTATGTATTTGTGTTGTGATTTTGATTGTTAAAGGCTCGACAACCACGCCCGGGGTCGATTTTGAAAATAAATTAACTTTTTAAGTAGATTTTCTTCCCATTTCGGTCGTTGGACTTTCCGACTTGAGTAAAGATGTTTGCTACTCGACATTTTGTAAACATCATGATTCCATGTACCACATTAGCTTAATGAGGCTTTGAGCCACCGGTTTTATTCGAGAAAATCCATTAGGATTTTACGAGTTGTCTATTTGCATATGGATATCCACCATGTCTGAAATCCCTCGAAAGCTATGCTAAGAGTTTTTTTTGTAGGTGCACAACGACTTAAGTTTCAAAAAAGTGTTATAAAGCAGCAAAAAATGATTATTATAATTAATGTCGGTAACAATGCCACAATATCTGGCTATATTCGACAGATTTTTAACATTGTAATCAAAAGTACTAGCATGCTGGGGATTAGCCGTTTCGACACCATAGTAGCCTTTTACAACACGTTTTCACCCCAAGGGAGAAGAAGAAAGGGTACCTATGTCTGCCAGTCTGGTTCTATTTTTATCACGGATGCGTCTTGGCTAGTTGTAAGGTAGTTAAGTATAGTGGAATAAATGATAAGTATACAGGAACACCAGATTTAGGTGACAATTTCTCACGTAAATATGGATCCATTCGAGTAATGTATTATGAATTAAATGGATAAATAATAATCTTAAATGCTTTATTTCTCTCTTCACAAAGGTACCCTACTAACATTCCTATGTGCCGGCATTCTGGCAATACATGGTAGTATATAAGGTGCTATAAAAATATCTGCCACGGCTTTAATGGGAGGTAGTATTGTGTTTATACATTACAATAGTGAAGAACTTTCGTACCCCGGAACAGTTAATTCAATTTGAGAAAATAAAGTAGTTAAATTAACATTGACTCTACTCTGCATAACGTGGTTCACAAATTTTTGAATTGAATTCGGTGCGGTGCGGCAACAGCTTATTAAGCCTACGGGATGGTTTTATACTATTAAATCAATTCAAATTTATACGTACTATTTATTGTATGAAAAAAAAAAAGACAAATAATCAATAATTTATCTTTACTATTGTAATCTATAAACACAATACTGTCTCCCATTGCAGCCGTGGCAGATATTTTTATAGCACCTTATATACTTTGTTTCTTTGTGAGAGAATGGGACACCATTCTCTCATAAAGAAACAAAGTATACGTAGCAGGTACGTAGTAGTAGGTGTTGCAGACCTGCAATAGGAAAACCCTGTAAATGAATAGACGAAATATATAAAAAAATATCCATCATCACATCCATATAAAACTTCATCTAGGTCAATCTGGTGAATGATCCTTCTACTCTCTGTCCTCTTTGTTCAACCGTACTTATCTAAAAATAACTTAACTAATTTCCGGCAATTGACCCTATATTAAAAATGTCTGCGACCTAAATTTTCAGAAAACCCCAAAATAAACAAAACTATAATCGAAAGACTATAAAGGATCATAACCGTGTTAGGACATTTCGAAACGCGACACTTAGGCTCAACCGGAACAAAGCCTCGTAAAATAACATGGATCACATAAAATAAAAGCCTGAATACATTTAGCAAACAGTAGTGGCATAAATAACATTTCACTATCGGGTAACTAATCCAAGTACACTAAGCACGATATCACCCCCTGATTCTCGCGACCCAAAATCGTTCCTGTCGAATTTCACGTACAATTTACGTTCAAAAGCCCTTTGAGCCGAGCTAATGTTTTCGCTAAGCGATTCTCTCAAAATGTGAGACAGTGCGCGTTTGTTTTTAGTAAATTGCTGCCTCGTAGATACTAAGATGCCATTAAAATTCATTACGATAATTCTGCTGTAAATATTTTATACAATTATAAATTTATAAACCCTAGATAATGCCATGATATCGCTGTTAAAATAGTGTTAATTTTGTTTTACTGAACTAAGATTGGTCTAAGATTAAATTATAATGATTTAATAAACAACTTTATCGTTTCAAAACTAAACAGATTTAGTAATAGAAACGAGAGTCAATTAATTAAAAACTACAGACTCTTTTCATTCTTTATATTTTTTGGAATCGAAGTAAGAGAAGATAACGATGTATAAATACCTAAGGTTTATGATGTCCTAAAGCAATTGATGTTAAAAAGATGGAATTGAATATCAAAAAGATTATAATCGTTGAGCGTCCTTCAGGAAGCATTCTATTTAAAAGAAAATTCCTTTTTCCTTGACGTAACTTTCCTGTGTAAAAATGTCTTCTGGGATTTGATTGACGGACTCACTGTAGTGGATTAACAGACAACAAGCACGTGCTTAGGGGCTTTTAGTCTCTAGAGAATCTCTACAAGGGCTTTAAAATAAGGGAGGAATTTACGAAGGAGACTGAGATAAGCCAGTTTCTTTTAAAAACAAAGTAATTTCACAGTTTATTTGAAAGTAAGAAAACAACTTAGTGTGAAAGAAAACCCCGCACGGAACAAGTATTTTTATGATCTACAGATAGTTGTTTCGGGTATAGGTTTGTGTGCATGTGACATATATGTTTTTAAACTGTACCCTCGATACAGGAGAAATGATAAAGAGGGGCAGGGTTGAAAAATAAAAAAAACTGGATAAGTACGACGAGACTCAAGTGTTGATTGAGGCTTCAATAATAAACCGCTCATACTACATATTAACAATTCGAAAGGAAACTGAAAAATATAGTTTTTTTTAAGGAATAAAATACTATATTTTAATCTTGACCACGTTTTCCTTATGGTATTTACAGAACTGTAAGCAAAATAAATATAGCAATAAGAGTGTCATAATGTAATAAGGATCGTATAGATTGATTTGGCAAAGCATCCTATCACACACAGATGTACAAATTGGAAATAAATTATCAATCTATTAACTCTCATTTCCAACATTTTGCCAACAGATGTATACTGCATCGTCATGATCTTCTCCCTTTTGTCCTGTACACACAGTGAACAATGCCGGTTGCTCTTTAACTTCCACTAACGAATTACCAACTACTTTGGTGAATCCCTTGGACACAAATAGAGCGATCGAGGTTGCAATGAAGTTATTGTCAACAGAAGCGCTTAGTAATTCACAGACTTCAGAATATTACATGACATACCTATGAGATGCAATACGAAATATATTGACTTGAACTGACAGCAATAAGTGGTTCGGTATAAATTGACATAGTTTGTAAGTGGCTCGTAGTTTAGTAGATCTTAGTCATAGTAAATCGAGTCTCTCAATTTGCTCTTAACTTGATTTAGAAGCTGGTACATCATTTTATCCACCGCTTGCAGATCAAAACCGAGATAACAAAATATAGGAAATTATTAAGGCTACATTTTAAGCGCTCACTAAAATAATTCTCCACCATCAAAAATTGCCGCGAAAATGGATTTAATGCTTACCAAAACGAATATGTGCTCACCAAACATTGTTTGACTAAAATGAAAATAATAAGTCAATTTATTGGTAATTTCCATTACACGTAAATAAAAATAAAAAAGTTGAAAATACTAAAAGCATTTAATGTGCGGCTGGGGTAGCCCTTGGGCCATCCCTAAGCCGGAAACGTAATGTATACAAACAAAATAAGCTTATAGTTCTAAGATAGTTTGTCAACGTAATTTGGTGAGCATTTATCCATTTTGGCAGCAATTTGTTGGTAGTAAATAAGTCCATTTCTAGTCAGCGTTTAAATACAAGCCAAATATGAATACAAACAAAAACTATAAATACCAGTTAGCAACATCTAGAATCAAACTCTCATCCCAAATGGAAGTATACAATACAATACAATAAACTTTATTGTATACCAGAAATACAAAAAAAAACATTATCATAAATATATACATGTACAATCATGGGCGGTCTTATCGCTAAAAGCAATGTCTTCCAGACAACCTATGGATGGACATGACTCGGAAGAAATAGAAAAAGGGCAGTTTGCGGTGTACCATACATATTATTATAAACAGATAAATAATAATTATGCATAAATTTTATTACAGTTACATACAAAATAAATAAATATACAGTGTTAACATATAGAAAGGTAACGATAAAAATAAAGGTATTGTAGCAGAAGTAGATATTTGGCCTCACTTCCACTGGGATTGTATTACTATTCAATCAGCACGTCTTTGTTCGATTGATGCGTGGGAGGGGTTTCGAGGCTAAAACAAATTACTGAGCCTCACCATATTTACTTACACAGATCAGTTACAGGTCGTACTTCACACAATGTATCGCTTGCCGACAAATTAACGGATGGAAAATATTTGCGATGTTACGTATCTTTGTTGAGTTGTGTTTTTGTGTGTTAGTATACTTTTACTGTTTCCATTTCCAGCATACCAGCTTTTACTCAAAGGTTGGTTTTGTCTGATAGATTTTGTGCTGAAATTACATTATTTTTCAAAGGTTACACGCCTACATCTTCTGCCCTGGAATTTTGATTCATTCGTGCGAATTTCATTTTAACATAATTACTTAGTTAAACTTTATTGAATAACAAACACAGTTTCTATATAATACATACAATAGTGGTATCAGAACTATTTTCGGGGTAAACTAAACATGTTATGATAATTTTGTGGTATCTACACACACTATACCCAAGGCGTTGATGCCCTTTGGGGTTTCTTCATATTATAAGCTAGGGTTTTCGATAAACAAACTTAGAAACTATACGTAGGTATATTATGTATTTATATTATAGTTGTACCTGTTTATTTCTTTGTTTAATTTGTTATGTTATTGTGTTAAAAATTAATCTCCCTTCAATTGGTATTAATTAGTGGAACATTTTATTTGATGCGTTGGCTTTATTTTTACCCAATTACGGAGAGGGTTGTATGTTTGACCGGTATGTATGTATTTACCCGACTACGGAGAGGGTTATATTTATCCTAATGGAAACTTAAGTAATAATTAATTTTACCATAAGCGCCAAAAATTTGTATCCAGAATATTATCAATTTTCCGTGATAATCAACCTCGCCTTGAAGTATAACTATTTATGGTAAGCCGATTTTATGATCAATGAATAAATAAAAAACATTAATAGTCTACTGATTAAATGAATTATTATATTAATTATTAGTAATAATTATAAATAAATAATTCTATATTATCTAATTATGACTAGGTATCTAATAATTAATCTAATATTCAATAGTATTAAAGGAAATGGTCCTTTTTCTTGGCCATATTCGAATATTCCTAAAATTTACTTCACTTCCAGCGCTACGCGAGAATGTAATAAATATTTAAAAAACCCTGTTTCATTGTGCCTTACTGGAATCTTATTTTTCGACGGCGCTGTGCAGCTGTACGAATCATAAGGGTGTCACGTCTACTGATTTACGACATCTCTTGCTGAGACCATACTTACTTCATACCAACAAATCATATACTGGATTGGAATAACGCGCCGCGCAATGATTCACGAGAAAGCCCACTAAAACGCCTCTTTATGACTCAAAAAGAAATTGATTTCAAATTTTACTGCATATTAAAATAACCTTTATATTTGATTGCCACTTATTTTTTCAAAGAATTTTAGAGGTAGCGTTCATGTTTTGTACACAAGTGCGAAGCGGGAGGCTCCCCACTGTTTTTCGATCATGAATCAACATAAACATCAATTCGTTTAATTGAAAATAACTCGAGACGTTAGTGATAATACGAATTTGCCGAATACAAATTACGGTTTATTTTGTATACAGTGTTGCAACAGAAATTAATATTGATTTGTGACCGCATTAAGTTATGACATCATTATAAATTCATTGTGAATGCTCGTTGAATTCATAAATATACAACGTCGATGATGAATAATTGAATTAATGCAAGATAATTATTGAAGTCAAAACTTTAAAAAACATACCTATAATAAACGTAGAAGCATATAGTCACAAAAGCTTTATAATCAAAATTTATACTGCAGTATCATCTGAAACGAATTCTAAAACATAATTATCAGCACGTGTGGGGGGGCTCGTAGCTACATAACTACCGCGCAGACCAGTCGATCAGCGAGGTTAAGCTGCGGTTGCCGCGGTCAGTCCCTGGATGGGTGACCATTTCTTCGAACATCGAGACCCCTCCGTGCCTCGGATAGCACGTTAAGCAGTTGGTCCCGGTTGTCATACGAATACCTTTGACAGTCGTTACGGGAGTCAGCAACCCAAAAAAAGTCTGACAACCGGTCTAACCTTAGGGTATCAGTGTCTCCCAGTAATTGGGTGGCGGAGGTCAGATGGCAGTCGCTCTATATAAAATACTGTTACTCAGCCGCAACTGGTTAGACTTGGAGCCGACCCCAACGTAGTTGGGATACAGGCCAGGCAGATGAATTATCAGCACGTGTGATCTTGATTGCATACTTTAAAGGTAAGCAAGCATTCAAATAGGTATCTAGTTGCAAGTAATTAATTTATGCTACTAATAGTGTCGATACAGTGACCAAGCCTTCAATCAAAATGGAAGGTGATTCAATTTAAGCCCATCAGATACCGAATGCTTGATTTCGGTAGAGGCTCCAGAGACTATAAAATAAAATCGTCTTTCGTCTCTACTTTAGAAAGAGAAAGGGTTAAAAAAACTGTAATTTCAAAAGCAACACCATCACTTTTATTAGTACGCTATTGTAAATAACAAAATGGTTGATATCAGATTTACTTCTTTCACCTAAGTTACACCATACCAACTTATTTTGATATTATACAAAATCTCGTTTAGGACCTAAGTTTAATAAAGCATACGTCTCAAATCATTTTATAATATACCCAACTTATAACACATTCAATATTCATAATATTTTGGTATATTATTAATAGGTATTATTCTCAGAAACTGAAATCATATTTACCTGTCTACCGTTTTCTACTCTATGGTAATAAATACCATTAGCTCTAAATATAGTCCATTAAAAGCTGCGATTGATTGGGCGGGTCGCAGAGATTTTTTATCGTAGTATAAAAATCTAACATCTCAAGATTATTGGAGGTTTGATGAGGATTGGCAGTTATGGCAAAAAAAACTCAGACGCATAAATAAGATGACGAACATAATTTTGGATGTTATTAGTTCTGACTGAAAGACATTTCTGACATTTATTTTGCATACCTACATAAAAAAATGTAAACGAACACAACCACGTATTTGAAACCACTTTTTACTATAAAGCAATGAATTAAATCACATATTTTTTGTTAGTTATATGGCTCTGTATGGGCCGAATACAGCTCCAAGCGGCAACCATGTTACTGAGAGCCATTTTCAAAGGCTTTAATGACACTATTACTAAATCTATTCACATTCGAGCTTTGGTGTCTGTTTGCTTATTAAAGTTCAGTACCTATGCATTAGAATCCATCGAACGAAGCAAACTTTTAAATTAAATTTTTGTTTTGATACAATATTGAAATTAAGAAACAAACTTTTCTTTTGAGGTTGGTATGAAATAATGATAAACAAAAGTGCATTAAAAGAAAATCCTCATCTCTTATTGCATTTTGTAAGCAAATTCTGAAACAATGAGTGTATAATAAATCCAAGACGACACAACTGTGCAACCGTTATTAAAAACGTCATCCAACATTGTTCCAGGAATGCAATTTGCAATGATTTGCACCCATTAAGCGACTGTGTCTAGACAGAAAATTCCTTTTGCATTGCACAATTCATTGGGGGTGCAATTGTTTGCTTTATCATCGGCATCCAAATAGCATTTTCGTTTATTATCGTCTTTAATTTGGTTAGAATCGATTTTTGACAGTAATTGATGGGACTTTGTTAAGAATTTTGGCTCCCTCTTTTATTGTAAGGATTCGTTATCCAAAATACTTATTACACCATGCCTACCCCATGACCACTGAACACATCTGCAAATCTGCATGAAAAATGATTTCAAGAACCGATTTATTTGCGTATTTTTATGTTGATAAATCATCTATTCATAAATACTTCCCACTTACTAGTAAACGCTATAAAGAGTTACTTATATCATGAATAACGGCATTTTATTTATACAGTTATTCACGTATATGCTTGACATAACGAATGGTTCAGCCTGGCTCTTTACCAGAAGACATGGAAGTCATGGGGAAGACACTTGCTCATCGCTGGAATTTGGGATGAGATAGGCTGATAGTAACAGTAAGCTTTTCATAACTTTATCCAACTTTTATTAGTAGATTGGTATATATTTACGTAAAGGTACTTACTTCTGCTGAGGTAAGTCTTGTAGTCGTGGTCACACAGCCACGTACATCAGCAATTCTTTCGGTTGACCATTCTTCAAAACATGTTGTTTGCGAAATGTATCACCGCAATGTTTCGTGACTGTACTTTACTATTAAGTTACAGATAATAAAAGCAAAATTAAAATTTCACTTTATAATACTTATATCTAAAGTTTGAGTCTCGAAAGTGTTTTCACTTAGCAAAATTAATGTACTAAATGGCTTTTAAACGATTGCTTATCTTTATTTAATAATGATATATTGTGCCCTTTTAATGGCTAGGTAACTTTCAGAGGTGCTTAAACTCGTTATTACAAACAAAATTATATTCCACAACTTTTTGAAAAAATTAATCTTGAATTCTGTAGGAACGTGAGTTTTTTCTGAATATTTTCTAATCACCCCTTAAAGAGGTCATGGTAAGTGAAAAGATATACTCTGCGTTAGTCTCATTTAAAAGACTCCAGTTCACCCTTCAGACTGGTTTAAAAAGTATCTGTAATTTTTTTGACAAAATGTAAAGTTTAAAATTTTGCACTGTTAACGCGTCTGTAGCCGAAAAACGGTTTTCATTTACAAGGGGTTGAATACTTGATGGATTATTAAAACGTTCGTGCTGACGTTAATAGATTTCTTGTGTAGGGTGCACATTGACGACGTTATTAAATACATGAAATGCAGTTTTTCTAATGACCGGCAAACGTTAGCGTAGTCGAATGGATTCTGCAAGGGTACCCTAAGTGCTAATGTGTGCCAAATGACTTGAATTATCGGCACGCGTTCTTTGTAAACGCTGGATTTTTTGCGATGACAATTCGTTTTGCGGTCCGATATCAGAAGATAGATATCTGTTTGTCGATAGCATCATTCACGTCTTCGTGGATAAGTTTTTGCGCTATTTTCTGGCATCATGTTGACCTTACTACTTTGTTCTTGATACTCATTGTCTAATTGACTTGTTATTCGCTTTAATTTTGATTGACATATTTTATCTTGTGGAATGACTGTAATCGAATACTGAAAGGAAACCATTTTAATAATTTTCTAGACTTTTATAAATAGTTCTTTAGTAAGTATTATTGTTCGAACAAGAATTAAATATTCCGACTACTGTAGCTTCTCATAAAGAAAGTATTACAGCTCCAAACTTGTTTTTTCCTAACACCTCGGTAGCAGGCGAATACAAAAAACAAAAGACAGCAATATAATTGAAGACCAGTTGCAGTGAGTTGTTATAAGCATTCTAGTTCGCATTAAAGGCCCCGGCACTCTTAGTTATCTCGTTGATCAATCCACCCACAGCTGTCAAACGAACAAAATAAATATGTTATTACTAATGCGCGCTCTACGCCGAATCAGATAACTGCTAATCTCCATTACAATTAAAAATTCGAGTTCAACCACCGACGGGATATTCAGTATAGTACTTAAGGAGTGATTCGACAAAATTACTTTGTTGGATGATAAAAAAATGTTACAGAAGGCTTCGTTTTGCGGAAGAATTGGATATTACATGGATGGATGATCGTAGCTTGTCAATAATGCTTACGGCGTCGTATTAGGTTAGGTTGACAACGGGATATACTTGATGTTATTGGGAATACATTTTTTTATTAAAGGTTTAACGATACTTTTCTAGTGTAGTATTATGGGTGTTATAATCTGAAATAAATAAATTTAAATTTTTGATACAGATCGACCGATTTGACTGCCTTTCTAGACCACAATGTAGATGTACACACCTTTATGAAGCATCAAATGGTTTTTGATCCAAAAATCACAAGAAGTCTGCACTTACCCTTAAAAATAATAAATTTACAAAGCACCGGCGCAAATTTTCACTTTCTCGCTTTATGAACAGGACAATAGACAAACAATAATGGCGAAAATTTGCATTCACTGCGAGCATTTTTCTGCCATCTTCCGCCGGAGACGACGCAGCAGACTCGCTTCATTAAGCTCCAAATTATCAACATGCTTCACCCTCGATGTGCAAGCGAAAGTAACCATTAAATACATTAAGCAAAAATTTAAAATACCTTGCCGGGCCATGAGCTATTATGAATACATAAGGCCTATTTTCGTATGAGAGCATCAGAGTGCAAGCGATTTCAGCTGTGAAGTTCGTCAGATCATAACTCACGGAGCCTGTGGAAAACTGATCACACCTTCTCCCAGTCATTAACATTCTGCGGAATATTAAGCTTTACTACTTAAGAAATAAGGATGAAATTAAGTTGTGCCGTGAGAAGAAAAAAACATTTTGCACATTTCAAGTAAAGAACCCTCCGGATGACACCTAACCCTCATTCAGTGTATTTAATTGTTTTGATTTTAAATTGTGAAATGAGAAATGCAAAACCAGGGTGCATTTTAAATCCGTCGGTTTTGTGTTTGGAGTTGATATTGCGTTCGTTTTCCTGCTATTATTCTTTATTGTTTTTATTTAAAAAAATCATCATGCCTGTTTTAAAGATTCATACAAACTGTTTCCAATAAATATGCAGATATTCGACTAACATATTGTTCGAACTAATTGCGACGTCCGTTTCAGTGAAGCGTCGCATAGATTGCAGAGCGCCGTGCAATTTATAACATAAAAAAATACGCGTGAAAATAAAACTTGCATACAAAACAAAATAAATAAAACAGTTTGGGGATTATCTTTAAATCTTTCTAAACATGATTGTGAGAGTATTTATGATGTTTGTCAAACGTGGTAATAACAAAATTATCAATGAAAATACCCATATTCAGCAGTAGACGCTCATGGACTGATACGATAATGACCTTGTAATAGCCTTCTAAAAAGACTCAGTTCTCTCTGAGATGGATTTATTTTCGAGTAGAGAGGATCAACTGGGAGAAGACCAGATCCCGATAAGAGGAATATAGCTCTCAATATCAAGAAAAACGCACGGATTTTGGGTACTAGATCAAAAATAAAATAAACGTAGGTGCTTCAATAGTTTTCACAAACACTCGGATGTTTTATTTTTTCAGTATTATAACAATAGAAAAATAACGCTGCAAAATTGAATGCGTGCACCGAAAGATATGCGATATTTTTTCAAAACTAAGCCAGGATATTTATCTCGTCACGTTATTCGAATGAATAAACACGTGAAAACGTAGGACAAAGGACAAAAATAGGCATCGGTTAAAACTAAAAACGTTCACCGAATCTAGCTTGTGGCCTGTGGCGCCGCGGTGCCACTCTTTCCTGACCTCCGCTTTAGGCCGGATAAATATTTCCGATTTGTCTGATCCGATACTGGAATCCGAAGAACACTGCACACTTTCGTTTCTCCGATTGCTTGTTTTTATTTTCGAACTACAAAGTCAGATTATTAGAAATGTATAGTCAGTATAGGTTCTGCCAGCTTGGTACCATGAGCCTATGCCCATGCATGAGCCATTTTCAGGTAGGTAGTCGGGTCAGGTCATCGTATGGGCCCAGCCTTAAAAGTTTTAACTTTTCCCCGTATTCCCACTACCCGTAATACAATATTCATTGAAAGCGTGTCTGGGTGTGGTTTTCGAACGAGAACTATCCGCAACGGAACGAGGAAACGCAAATAGTATTACTCTGACACATTTTGACAAAGTGTGACAGAGGGCTCGCTATTGTTTCCTGTGTTTTTATTCGTAACAATTTTAATGTTTGAACAGCGTTCGTTAGTGATTGTCCGTGTTTGATTTGTGATTTTATCTATGCGTGGGTTGTGTAGCGAATCAATCGAAGTGTGTGGGAGGTTTTAGCATAAGTTGCTAGTTGTATCAAAATGTGCATAATTTTATGTGTGCATTATGACCTAATCTAGGGGCCTGTAACAACTTGTCTCGGAAACAAGTAATAATTTTACAGTTATGATAAGTGTCTATGATAACACTGCAATTTATTTAAAACTCTATATTGGAGTCTTCATGGTAAATGCGTAGATATAGTGAGATTCATGTATGGATTATGGATACAAATTCTAGGTCGAACAAACGTGTAATTTTTTATTTGTATTTTGGGGGTGTGAATGGATTAGGTACATAATCTTTTGAAAATTTAACAATGGAAAGTAGATGGTAAAAGAACATGCATTTAAAAACATGTACTCAGGTATACAGTAGGTTCTCTAATGGAAAGCCGAGAAAATGAAATCCTGTTTATTTTCATACACAACCCTGCAATATTGTAAATGCTAACTTAATTATTTCATCCGCATACATTTTCAAACAGACTGAAAGTTGAAACGGTAATAAAGATTAAAACGCAGCGCGTACTGACGGTCATGCCGGCGTGTCCCTTTCAAATTAAAAAGGGGGCGGTGTAAACGCGTAAATCAGACGAGGGCAAACGTTCTAATTACTCAAAAATCATATTTACAAGCGCACAAAGCTGTGGACAGGTAATGCTCATTAAACCTCTACATAAACTCAACGTAGGACTGTGATGCCAGGGAAAAAAGTTTGCTATAAATATCGGAGCTTTCTCGTTGAAAAGTGTTGCAGTTTATTTACTGGTAAAGGACTCGTGTATACTTGTTATAATATTATCTTTTTAAGATAAAAAATACAAAAAAAAAAACAGGATTCTACTTGGCATCAATGTCTTGTTTTGTTGTATTGTATCAATGCAAGTTGTAGGTCTGCAAATCAGAAAAAATGGCGTCGATCATCCAATTTACACAGAATTTACACATTCCAATCTGAAGAACCCTTGTACTATAAACACAAAACACCATTGTAAAATATGGCCGTGCATGGTGTAAACACCCATAAAGATGGCACCAATACTGCTTTAAGGAAAATGCAAACATTTCTTCAATTACTACTAGTCTCACTGACTTTCACCCTTAAAAATCATAAACATTACCACCAGTTATTACCAGAAGCTTCATTTTCAGTTATTGTTATTCTGCCAGTATCATGCAAAATACCGGCAATATTTTTTGGTTTTCGAATTACGCAAATGTGAGGGTGCTTTTAAATTGAGCCTGGCACGCCTAAATGAGGGAGATCCCACGCAAATTGTGAAAGCCAACTCCATCGCTTGCTTTCATTTAAGCATTAAAATTCACGTGTTCGTAAAAAATATGAGGTGAAGTTGAAATACGCTTGGCAATTAAAATTTACTTACAAGTTGATGATGAACATACGTAATAGGAGTCGGGTTGGCGGAATGGGTGATTTATTCTAGATTTTAGGGCACTTTTTGTATGAGTCTTTAGCATCTCTTTTAGGAAATGCTTGCTCTGTTCTGTTTATTGTGGACTAGTGACAGTCTTCATAAGATTTGCTAAGTCAGATTCAATAACCCCGGCCCGCCCCGGCCGCAATAGATTATCTACTTTACGCCATTTGAAGGGTTTGTTACCATTAGAAATTATTGTAGGACTTATTTGAGTCTTGATTTCGATTAGCTTCATATAAATTATTATATACTAACTTTGGTCACCAGTCTAGTAAGATTACACACGATGCATTGCGGCGTCGCAACGTCGGTGCTACGACGCCGCAGGGATGACGTGCGGCGACGACAGGAAAGTTCTTCTGTAAAAACAAATGAGTGGCGCCGCTCCGGTATCGCAACGTTGCAAGTCCGCCTCATGATTACGTATGGTCATTGTGACATTTGCTGTCGCTAATAAACATACTATTCTGTATCCAATTAATGACAAAATCTATAAGCGAGAAAGGGATGCATTGTTTGTAGGTCGATGTGGCTGTCAGATATTTTCAGATTTTTCTTACGTAATCAAGGCGATGGTGGTGCGGCGCCGGAACCCACCGTGTGACATACCATTGATATTTTTATGTAGGATGGCTTATCAGCACCACACAAGCTCCGAGCCATCTCCACCGCTGCAACGCATAGTGTGGACCAATGTCTATAGTCAATTTATAAGTCCAATATTATTTTACTTAGGTATATAGGTACTTACTTACCTACTTACGTATTGGCTTACCCTGCCACTGACATCCATCTACCCAATACGTTAAAGGTCGTCCATTTTCGTTTTCCAATAAGCGGTTTACAGCTTTTTACCCTAGGACCTTCGAGGTTCAGTGCCCGATAACCAGCCAATAAATCTCTTAGGATACATTCACCTTTCAGGAGCACACTTTGTTTCTTATTAAATACCTTCTTTACATAACATAAGGAGAGTCAAATGTAAATAAGACTTTAATCACAGCTGAATTTGGACTATCTACATACATACATTACAGATAAAAATAATAAATTAATTGCAATAAAAAACAACTTATTAATGTATATACATATATACCTAATGGATAAATTCTCATTAACGCGCTATTAGTAATACAATTGAAAACGCTGAAGTTAAACGTGTCGATATGAGTAACGTTAAAAATATAGTGATAATAGTGATTATGGATTTCGATAATACCATTTTACTGTCAGGAGCTGGGTTGTCTATAGTGTGTACTATTGCTTTGTTGACAACATGGTGTCTTTTGCCACGATGGCGGTCACTTCAGAACTACATCAGTTTGAATCAAATCATAAACGGAACGTTACACCTGTGCTCAGCGACGACAACCACCCTCAGCCCATTCAACGATTTCATTGGTTATAACTACATTAAAATATTTGCCATATTGAATGGATACCTGTTCATGACAAGAATATGTTGGTCACTTTGTGCTTCTCTGATCGCGTACTTAAGACTTGTTTCTATTTACACTGGAAAAATAACTTACGAGAAACGTAAAGCTACTGCGTTCACATACCTAACAGTAGCTGTCATTATGGGAATCTGTGATGGTATTGTTCCAAATATTTTAACAGTCGACTTGTACCTGAAGATTTATATTACCTTTCTGTCACTATTCTTCGTAATGATAATAATTTTATTAGTGTTTACAAGAATTGTGATGTCAGTATTGTATTGTTGTAAGAAGAAAATATCTGATAGAAATGTTGGTCGTGTTCTGTCTTTAATTGGAGTAGCCATAGTTTGTGATTCTGCTTTAATAGCACAAGTATTGATAATAATTTACCTTGACAATAATTGGATGTTATGGTATCCAACACTTTTGGTTTTCATTCACAGACTGGTCTTTCAAACTCTGTTCGTCCTATTCAGGAGATCATCTAGGTTACACTGGAAAATGTACTTCAGGAAAAGAAGAAATCGCACGTTAAATAGATTTGTGTAAAAATAAATGAAGTCGGTGCCTTTAATTCTTCAATGCACCTAAACTTGGCAGTGGCTCCGACTTCAGAAGCTGTTAAGTTTTATAAGAAAATTATTTTATACTATTTTGTATTTTGAACTCGGTTTTTACTTTTTTTTAAGGTTTGTTTAAACCGATATTTTTTTTATTGGATTTATCACCCTGGTAGATCGCATGTCACTTGTGAGATGGCAAGAACCATACATGGATATGGCTAGACATCTTGCTACAATCGTAGGTACTTTGGTAGAGTTTAAACTAGTCACCTTGTTGTCGGGGGGCAAAGTCACGAGCCACATCTAGTTTCATTACCCAATTTTAATTAAGTAAAGTATTGATTACTGAATCTGATAATAATACGCTGAAATAATAATTTATAATAAATATTAATTACGAAGAGTCATGACCGAACCTGACTAGTGATTATATCCAATTAGATACGAATGTATCGTTGATAAAAATGAAATAAATGACCATTTAGTACGTGCTAATGAGAACATGTGATAACTAACGTACTGGAAACATTCGTTAGTAAAAGTGGAAAGTATCAGCAACAACAGTAGTTGCAGTAGCAGCAACGGATAATATCTATAATTAAAGTACCTAATTTATATTACCCATCCAATACATTTGATGGCTGCCAATTTAGGAGTCCGTCCTACCATTTAACCAATTTTGGACAATTTTGTTCTCTAATTGTGAGAAAGTGATTTTTTTTTAATGTAGGTTTGTGTGAACGTTTATTTGTCGTGGCGCAAAACCGATCGTGCCATTGTCAGCACCTGTGCGCCATCTGCAAATAGACTATTTATAATATTATTATAATAATGTTATTATATTTTTTAATGTTCACAATTATAAGTAATTTATTTTAAAACGGTGGTCAAACCAACTTATTATACCACTAGTATAAAATATTTATGGATCAAATGTAATTCGCACGTCATTTTTCGGAAAAGCAGTAGTGAATATTGCCATTAATTAAATTATCTGAAAAATCTCTTCCCACTACGTGCTGACTAAGAACTGTAGGTACTTTTAAAATCACATACTATATTATTTAAAAAAAATCCCTTTCTTACAATCGGAGGACAAAATTGTCTAAAATGAGTGAATTTTTAGGACAGATGCGTACAAATAAAAGTTTAATATAAGAAAACTGTCTCAGTGAAAATAAATAGTGACAAGAATGTGGATTACAGATGATATAACAAAATTTTCACTTCAGTAGCTCAAACATGTAGGTTTTGCTGCCTGAAATCAGTGAGCAAAATGCGATTTTGCTCACTGAGTGAGACAAAGTAACTTTTTAATTTTTGTTTTCAGAAAGCCGCGAATATCTTATTCAGCATTGGGTTAATCATACAATTCGAAACATTCACACTCTATCTCTTTCCCGCCATTAGAAAGAGAGAGAGACAAAGACCAGCCCTTTCGATGTTCCGATTTTGAATTCGACCTCAAAGACAAACACGTTCGGAATTTCGTACTGACTAAAGAAATTTTGCAAAAAGACAATTATGTCCAATGACCAAAGAATCCTCTCTTAATTATGTCTTATAGTGTAATTTATTGAATTTTTAATTTATTGTTGTATTTAAACGAAAATAAGTATTTTCTGCAAATAAAACTGATATTTAACCTGTAAATATTTATTTCTAGTTTCAATAATGTTACGTAATATATTTTATCTCCTAAAGTGTTCTCGCTGCTGAAGTGAAAAGTTATGTGTGTTACACGAGAGCAAAGATTTTTGCATCTCGTGCCTTTGAATCCCTCGCCACACTCAGGATTCAACTTTAGAATCACTCACTACGCTCGTGATTCAATCGTTGAATCCTTCGCTTGCTCAAGATTCAAAATCAGCACTCGCAGCAAAAAACGACTTTGCTCTCTTGTTGCACAAATAACTATTATCGGTTGTGGACTTTCGTTGGTATGTGTTGTAGTCTCAAGCTTAGCGTGGTGTATTATGCCGCAATGGCGATCACTTCAGAACTACATCAGTTTGAATCTTATAGCAACAGGAGCATTTACTTCGTTGTCTCTAGTAACCTTGGACATTTATTGGAATTATTTCAATCCTACTATGAATAATCTAATATCAATAGTACATTTTATAAATTATATGATTGTAACGATGTTGTGCTGGTCACTTTGCTCTTCGTTGTTCGCTTACCTGCGTCTCGTCCTTACGTTCACTGGAAAAATAAGTTGTGAAAAAAGAAAAGCTACAGCTTTCACATACATATCCGTCATTGTGATTCAAGGTATTTGTGACGGAATAGCTCGATATATTTTATCTTTAAATAGCTTATATAATGATTTGTTTACTTTAAATTATATGTTAATTGTGCCGCAAGTTATATTGACAATATTACATTTGATAGTGTTTTTAAGAATTGTAACATCTGTATTAGGATGTTGTAGAAATACCATGTCAAATAGAAATATAAATCACGTTTTATCGTTAATTGGAGTTGCAATTATGTGTGATACGGCGTTTTTAGTGCCATATTCTATTTTAAATTGTTTTTATATGAATTCTTGGGATGAAGATTGGTTCTATTCATTGATAGAAGTATTTTTTTATTACTACAGACCGATCGTTCTTACCATAATTTTATTATTCAAACCATCATCTAGGATGCACTGGAAAATGTATTGCGAGAAAAGAAAAAGGTGTACCTTTAATAATATTCGCCTGGCTTAAGAATACTAACTGTACCTACATGTAACAGGAGTTACGATTTTTTATTCAGTGAAATGCTCAAGAAAGTTCTTTTTCATGCTCCGTGGACTCAACTGTGTTAGGGCCTGATCACACAGGATCGACGCAGATACATTAATACTGCAGTCTGTCAAGAAAGATTCGGAAACGGATTTCGAAGATCTAACTAACCAAAAATTCGATAAATAATCCTACAATAACCCACCATTCATTCATTCATTTTCCATTGTGTTAATTTTACAATTTTGTTCAGTTTTGTTGTGCTAAAAGGAAATTTTCAAAAAAAAAAAAAAAACTTTTTGACATACTGTACAACATTTCAAATCTATGAGCATCGGAATTAGCACTAACGGTCGTGTGAACAGGCTCTAAGTTTCATAGTTTATTGTATATAATTTTTTTTTTGTATTTTTAATTTAATTTTTTTCCTCATTGTGAAGTGATTATGATGTTCATTACATTTATTTTTTATGTTGGCTGTTCGTTTGTAGGTCTGCATATTTTGCATTTCATTATAACCAGAGTCGATAATTTTTAATAGACTAAATGTAAAGAAAAAAATGTTGCCTGATTACAAATAATATTTGAATTAGTAAGAATTTATTACCTATGTCTGGTAAGTTATTTCAAATAAATGTTAAATTATAATTTAGTTATTGTAATGTATTCCATATAGGTATCTATTAAGAGTAGATTTTCTTCGTTTTACAGTTTTATGTCTATTATAGTAATGATACATTTTATATACAAATCTTGTTTGTAACAGATGCTATGTAAGTGTTGCTGTTTCTCAGAAAAATATGTCAGTGAGATTCATAAGTAACCTCTTGAAAATATATAAAACCATAAATGCACAATGAACATCCACCGCTAAAGAAATCATTGTTGTGTAAAAAGCAGAAAGTCATAAAAATAACAACAACTCCCCCAAAGTCAACGTAAATTTTGATAACGATACACAACTTAGCTGTGCCATCAATAACGTTTTAATAAAGCCACGGTTATCGTGAGTTTACACGCGAGGTTCCAGTTTAAGGCGACAACTACCACAATATGCAAATCATTTTTGACTAACATACACAAGAATTTATAATGCTAACGGAGCTTTACGGGTTCTTGTCGTGACATATGACAATAAAATGTACCGGAATTCAGAACAACGTGTTTATTGTGCATAAAAATATCTATCTTATCAAAATGCACGTTGAATAAGAAATGCTTTGAATATTATAAGCGTACATCATTTTTATATTCGCTTTTATTAAATTTTTATTATGTATGAACACGTTTTCTTTAGTGTTTTATCGTAAAAATGGTTAACAAGTAGATTTTATTGGAAATAAATGTATCGCTTCATGTATATTTTTATCAGTATTTATTATAGCTATTCATTATGTAGTTTATAAAATACGTTACCACATTAAGTGTGTGACTCTTCACGAATAAATTATATCACAGAAAAATATTGCTTCTTTTTACTATGCTTTAATATTTAAGGTCAGTACATGTGGTATCAAATCATTTTACTTTTGCACTGGTATAGCCTTAAAGATCGTTAGCCCGAGTTAACTGCAATCATTCTCTCATTAAAAGATGAATCGATCATAATAATAATGTATTTGATTTATTTGCAAATTTTCATACCCACTTAAAAATAGATTGCAATCTTCTTCGTAATATCTCGACCTAATCATAAGGTTCACTTATCGACTAATTTATATAATCTACTATCTATGATAGTACTGTGGATCTCTGACGACGATACTTAAATTTTGTTAGCTCTCATATCGGTTCTCATAACCAATTTTTTATTTTTCTTATACCACTATGTTGGCGAACAAGCATACGGCTCAACGTGATAAGTAAACGGTTATCGTAGCCTATGGACGCTCGCAACCCATCCTCCCATCATCCATCCCACTAGCCAGAGTTGATTTCTGGTCGAATAAAATAAAGCCCATAGTCGATATGACACACAACAGAGATTCAGAGTCGCATACCTAAGCATGATATTGATAAAATTAATAATATAAAAGTCTATGAGATACGTAGTGGACGTCTTCCGTCTCCGAATGATATGATGATACCGATGAATGCCATGGAAAATCTTAACTCCAAAGTGCATCTTATCTAAGGTTTATATGACAAAATACATCCTTTAAATAACTTTACCAATAAGTACAGATTGAATCTAGCAAGAAATGACCAGAGAGATAAACATCGCGACACACCCGCCCTACACAAAGGCGTATTAGTATTAGTGGCAAATAGCTATTACCGGCGCGAGTAATAGCCCCAGTGTATCGGGGCTTAATGCTTTGATTTAGATATATTATTGTTGTCTGCACTGAAGAAGTTAGGGCTGGCATTTATATATCGAGTGTATCTATGAAACAAATGAAAGAAAGAAAAGAGCTTGCTTGGATCTTTGATTTGTTCGAAATTGTTCTGAAAAAATTAAATGCATGTCTGAATCAAAATATTGCTTTGTGATACAAAATTTTGCATAGTTGTAAATAAGAAAACAAAAGGTCGTCGTGATCAAATTCAGTTGGATAAAATTTCTTTTGAATTTTTGGCTGAATGCTTTAAGTATTTTTAAATAAACATTGGAACATTTAAATAAAATATAATAATATCTATATAGGTATTTTTTATATGCAAAAAGCAGTTTTGATTACCTACTTTATCCGAATCTAACAATGTTATCATCGTTATCAATATCCCATTTGATATCACTGTCTTCATTATTTTGTACAACCATCATTTCTGATCTTGTATTCTTCGCCATTGTTTCCTTCATAGTAGCTTCTAGCATGTCAATGGTTCATCCTTTTTAACAACAAATAAAACTGTTAATACCTATAGCATATCTTCAAGTAATGGCAGTTTAATAATAAAAAGAAACCTAAAACAAAATAAAGAAAGGACCATCCTACGTTCGTTTCAATCTTTTCGGAATAAAAGAGGCTACATTTCATATCGATAGATATTTCATCGATAAGTTCAATGCTTGGGAATGAGATAAGACATGATATTCAAATTAAATACCTTTGACATTTCGAGATTACAAACATCACTGGTACAATGTTGAGAAGTGGTTGTGAAGGCCAAACGAAAGAATATTGTGGAATTTATTTTAAAAAAAACAAAATTCTTCCACGTTGATCTGCAAAAAATTCTGCGCTTATGTCGATCAAAGGACAGAGTAAGTATAAACTACCTAGTTAAAAAGAAGGTACGGGTAGTTTAAAGAAAAAAAAATCCTGTCAAGCAACGCAAAGCTGGCGCTACGCCGCTCCGGCCACTGTTCGCAGATTAATGAACTAATAATTGCCCGTAATACAAACAACAACTTTAATTTTAATAAAATTAACCTCTTGATTTTAAAAGCATTTTAGCACGCGGTCAACGCTTATTATTATTATCTATTATTAAATGTGTGGATTTGACCGCAACAATTATAATGATTATTTTGTCGGTTTATATTGATGATTATTTTAATGAGCGTTTTGTGGATATTTCGGCGTTATCATCGTGAATTCCACTAACAAAAACCGAAATAGTATCTACTAAATATTTCGAATTTTGTTACTGCAATTTAATTAGGTTATCTTATCAATTTATGAAATCAATCAATCGATAACTCAGCCTATTAGAAATTCGAAAAAATCCACACCATTCCATCACCATCACACATGACTTATCACGGCAATGCACTTACGATCTCTCTGTCTCCGATGGTCGTGCTATCTTTATCCAATTTGTTACCCTTATCAAGAATTAAATGCGTTTTAGGGCCATCGCTCGACAGTTCTTATTTTTTATTAATTACGAGCCGTATAAAGCGCCGGCACTGTATCGGCCAGACAGGTGATAGGTTTTTATGATCCACCATTTATCGGATATTCATTTGTTACTCAATGAATATCGGATATTCGACTTTGTTAGAAAGGTTAAATGTTCAGTATGAGGGACAGTTTTTTGAAGCGAGTTACTTTTATGATTTACCTTCCTATATTTATTTATTCTATAGTATTTACGTAGTCAGTAAGTCTTCTAAAGCAGAGCATGCTAGCAAAATTGTTACCAACATTCTCCGAATTTTATCGTATATATCTACATGTTCAACATTATCATGGTTTATGTCTTCTCAAACAACCGAGCATAATTAGACCAGTATTTTAACCAAACGATAAAATCTTCAAACAACTTCCCCGAAATTTACACTGACAGTTGTTTTCTGTTTTTCTCCAAATTATACTTGTTTTTCTTTCACATTTCTCAACAGCAATATATTTATATTTCTTTTAATCAAACCGTTGAAACTAAACCAAGAGAATTCAAAACAAACATCGTAAAAATAAACGTCTGATGAGATGAAGTTGTGTGTCAAACTGCCTGCAAAACTGTGGATATGATCGCTGGAACGCGACTTTTGTTGTGTTTCGTAGTCGTAGGTACGAAATGAAAGAAGTTATTTGTAGAGGCTTTATTTTGGTCGTAGGTAAGTGTAGTGGAAAGCAATGCCATGTAGGACGCATGTATTCAGATGTTATTATCACACAAGGGGTATTACTCGTTACGAGTAGTCAAGTCTGGCATAATTCTTACTTTAGATTTGTAGGCGAAATTCAGTTACCTAACGATTTTATGCCCCTGTAAAATAATTATTCAGCTTCTAGTACCTAATATTGGTACCGTGGTTGGATATGATATGTGAGCTAACCTAATAATTAAGTAACCTTATTATTACTAAAACCTAGTTAACCGTACACAGGTTAAATAGTAACTGTTCATATATAGACAACGCAGTTTTCCGCGCTTATTTCGGGGTATGTCGGCGTAGGATCCAGAGTTTCTAGAAAATGCGCAGGGATTCGCGAACATATTGAATAATTTCCTGAATACACGTCTAGACTCCGTAGAGTCCGTAGTTTCGCGAAATTACTAAACTAGATTCATCAATTCAGTAGGATCGCGTAATGTGACCGCTTTTACGTACGCCATAATTCGAATTTTCGGGAAACCCCGCGTATCTTCGCGAAACAATGCGATCCTACGGCGATAGGTACACGAGCTATTTATCTTTATATTCAAAGTTTAAGTTCTAGTTTTTTAGAAATATCAAGGATCATTTACTGGGGCACTAGCTCTTTGTAATTTGAAGGTTCTTAAAATATTTGTATTGATATTTATTATAAGAATTATTGTATGTTATTCTTTACTTAAGTTATTTTTCATTACTTATGTTCTGTTGGACAATAATTCTGTTTCTTGCCAACCGTATTCATTGTACAAAAAATCGTCGTTTTATTTTCGCAATTCACAACGTAATTTCTAAGCGGTAAAACTTTGGAATTGCGACTTTATGACCGGTTCTAAATTTTTCATTGAAGTTTGATACTTTAACAAAGTTTATTATTATATTAAGTCAGTCGACTGCATGATTTAACAAGTTGAAATTTTTGGCTACCGCTTTTTCGGCGTGGAATTAACATATTCATGTCGTTTTGATTCAATATTATACATATTTATAGACATACGTATGTTCGCCATGTTTTTTATTGTATTTTTACCATTTAGGTCGAATGCAAATGCTGTTGATAGGCCCACACAGAGACAAATTCAGATCAATATTCTGGAATGCCGTGAACGCCGTAATGCTATGATGTGAAAATTGTCAATATTCAACGGTCTTGTCACAAAATATTTAGTGCCATTGTTGTGATTTAGTGAAATAATTTTAGAAGAATTTTAGAAACTAGTAGTAGGTACCTACTTCCATTAATTAAAAATGTGTGTATGAAAGGCTAACCTCTAAACTCTAAATGCGTACGAATTCAAACGCACAATTTTGATATGTAAACTATTCTGTATTACACATTTCTCTAATTCTGTAGGTAGATAATACAGAATTCTGTAATAAATACAATACTGTATATTATTTAATATTAGCCTACGCCGACATGACTCCACGCAAGTTTACGGGTATAACGCATGATAGCAGTCAGTCTAATATAAGGGTTAAAAATGTTTTTTGTTAACTTACTGGGTATGAAAATTGTATTTTAACCATTTCTTACGTTCTTTTACACATTTACAAAGAAGTTGCGAAACCGGTAGCATCACTTATCTCTCAAAAATAATTACCTAAAACTCAAATACACCGCCAGACACGAATATACAGCAATTAATTATCTACTTATATGATTTTTTAAATTGCATACCTAATCAAATATCACTTCTGATATCCGCAACTAACTAACTCTTTATAACATTTTATAGGCATGATAATAATTTACAAGCACGCGTGGTTATACAACATCACTTTCTTCAATATTACTTACAGTAAATTTTAATGACGTTATTAAAATACGCCTATAAAATTTAAACGATGTACCTATATCTGTTATTAAAAAACCGCAATATGCTCGTATACTAAACCTATGTAATAAATATTTATTAATGTCTAAGTAATTTCGTTTACATGGCAAAACAGTGTTACAAAATTGCAAACTTCTAATAGCAAGACAATCAATTAAAAAAATAAACCAGCCCATTACTGTCCCACTGCTGTGCACGGGCCTCTTCTCAGGATAAGAAGGGTAAGGCCGTAGTCCACCACGCTGGCCTAGTGTGGATTGGCGGTCTAAACACCGTCGAAGACACAATCACAGGACAGGATTCAATGAAAATAATCCATACATTTTTGAATTAACCCCATTAACATTTATTATAATATAATATCATAATTAAACATTATAAATGCATATTTATTATAATTTAAACGACAACTCATACATTTATATTAACAAAATGGTCTCTAAAACCAACCCTGCTACGCCGATGTTAACGAGCTTCGTCTATCATGCATTACGCCGCTAATTATGAAACATGTTACAACCGAATTAACAAAATAGCACATTTTGTAAACGATATTAGGCAATACTCGTAAAAGATAAGCCCTCGAAAGCAAACACACCCTGTATCATAAAGTGTCCTACTTTATAACGTCAGTTATACTGTTATGAGTTAATATATTCAATTATTCACCCTCTTAATGAAATTGCATACGAATATACATTTAATGCTGATAAAGAAATGACAGGTATATCGCTAAATAGTTATTAACTTATTAAGTCATATCGAATTTGTAAGTCGGTAACAACCTACGTTTAGTGTTTTTATTGAATGGGTGCTGACGTAAATGTCTGCGATAATTTACCTTTGCATATATTTTTTTTCATTGATTCGAACGGACTATTTTTATATAATAAAATAATAATATTATGCTCTGAAAATATTGACGTAACTTTACTTAACGTATAACTTGACGGCACAGTTGGCGCAGTGGCTAAGCGATTGGCTTTCTTCACTACTAGCCGTGGGTTCGATCCCCGCACGGAACAAATATTTATATGGCTTACAGATAGTTGTTCTGGGTCTCAGTGTGTGTCCAACGATACAGGAGAAATCCTAGTGGGGGACAATGTTGTAAAAATAAAATAAAATAAAAACTTTATTGTATCAGATTGAGATAGTTTAGATGTTGGTACAACAAGCTTATTGATAGCGAGCGTTGCAGACAGTTAAGGAAATAAGTATATTAATTTAGTGCCATATACCATTTTTGTTCAAAAGTAATATTCCCTTGAAAAATTTAAATAAGACGGTAACTGATCGTCCTACAATCTGTCAGAGCCTTATCGGTAGGGCGCAGCACCGCGTGCAGTTGGTGCTGAACATGGGTTATGGAGGCAGCTGTAGCACAGTAAAGACCAGAGCACACTAGCTACTGTCTGCAGGAGAAACGCGCGTTTTTGCGTTCGTTATTCACTTTTTGTAAGCAGAAGGCAGGCAACGAACGAGAAATCGCGCGATTCTGCTGTAATGACCTAACCGTCAAAAACCCCTGAGTCCAACTAGAAAATAGCTGTATCTTTTGAACGGCTGAACAGATTTTCATGAATCATAACTAAGATGATACCCGTTTAAATCAGCGTTCAATTAAAAAAGACTGCATTGTGATCGGTTCATCAGTTTTGGAGCTATGATGCCACAGACAGATACACATATACACAGATACGCCGATACACAGATATAGTACGCGCAAATCTTTATGAGCCCTGAACTGAGCTCTGATCACTCTTCCTCTAGCACCTATATTAAGCGTAAGTACTGCGCAGCCATTCGCGTTCAACTTCCGAGAGCTCATAAAGTTTTGCCATAACTATACACACTACAAACTTATAACACCCCTGTTTTTCTTTGGGAGGTTAAAAACTAGCTAGTGTGCAATAAGCCCTAAGACGTTATGTGTTTCTCCCTTACGCTCAACTATCTAAATGCTACAACGTTATTCCTTTCAAGAAGAAAAGTAAGTAGAACTACTAGGATTTTTCAGTAATAAATATATTTCTTCAATTACAAGAAGGTACAAAAAAATTCATAAAAAATATACCTATCTATATATATATATCATACATAATACACGTCTCTAACCAAATATTTTTTTAAACATACAAAAAGCTTCACCGGGATATAGCCGTCATCACGTCAAACCGAGTCACTTTACACCTTAATGGATTTCGTTCACTCGCCAAAAGACAGTTTCCGCATCACTTAACTCTACTTCCGACGTAATTGATATCATTTCACCTAAAAATCAAGAAAGGTGTCATTTTATGTCATTTGAAACGCGGTATCAATATGCCACATGATCGTTTTACGAAACCTTATACGTGTTATGTATTTAAATAAGGCTTAATTGTATCAAAGTGTCGTTTTACAATATAAGAGCAGTAAAAGTTTCATTTATATACCCGTAATATACAGGGTGGCAACGATAACTGTTAGTAGACAAATTATTTACTGAATAGGTTTAAGAGATATCGCAAAATATTGAGCTTTTATCAAAATTAATTACATTATAAAAAACAAAAGGTAAATAAAATTCATTAAAAATAAAAAATGTTCAAAAAAATATTCTTGTCGTTTCCATCTTGTATAAGTTTTATGTTTGGTTACATTCATGATGATACTTATTATATTTTTGGTGTTCAATGATATTATTCCTGATTCGATTCGAAGCAACAAAAAATCGGATTACAAGATTAATTTATTAAATGTAACATCGCATACACGTGTTCACAGCTTAACGTAAGCTTTTCCTTGATAGGATAAACCAAGATACAATCAATCCCAAAATACACAAAAAAATAACTTTTAATTCCTAATACATATTCAATACATTTTTAGTTGTTCTAAAATACAAACGGCCTAAAATCTTGTTTGTAAATCCTATTTACCTAATGAAAACTATCCTTCACAAGTAACATACACAAAAGTACATGAAACGTTGAGGATAAATCGTCTTTTTTGCTACACGCGTAGATTTGGGCTAGTGTTTTTGCGCTTGCCTAGGCATTCCGCGCAAAGTCATTTATCTTATACGCCTGCGACATATACGGGTCTGGATCGTCGTACATAATGACTACGTATTATAGAACTGAAGTTTCACTATTCGTGGTTCATACGATGAAGTAGAACATCCAGCCGTCTGGCCCTAAAAAGAGTAGTGAGTGACGCAGGGGATGCCATTAGTCATTCATGTAAATAATTGTAATTCAAATAGGCAATACGTTTATTTCGATGATTTGCGAAGTGTAAAGGTTACGTTGACAATATAAAAAAACTAAAAAAAATACATAGGTAAAATAATTTTCTTCTTTTTTATCTTTCTTTTAAAAAAAACACCATATTCATTTGTTTTTTTTTAATTTTTCACTGTCACCAAATTCTGCAGCAGTATTGCACACTGCTCACTAAATACATAAAAAAATCTGCTAACTTATAGAACCTAGGTAGGTACCTCATCCGGTCTTTCCAATAAAATTTACATCTTATGAAATGATTATTATGCCATAAAGAGGCGATATATAAAGTCCAGTAAACGATAAATATTTTTATAGCGAGAGAGATAACTAATATTTTCATTGCTTTATATACCTATAAATTTCAGTCAATATTTCAATATTTTACTGGATAAAGCCTTTAAATCAACTCAAGAATTATATTCTTACAACTTCTGGGCTTACAACGTCATTCAATGTCGCTTATAGTTGTCAATATTACCACTTTACTCACAAAGTAGTTTAGACGTAGGTACAGTGACGACAATATCGCTGAAATATTTAACCATGAACTATTTACGTTGGGACATATTGAACCGTACACAGTTCTGCTATTTTCATCAACAGACTCGCCAACAGTTTGCCTAGTAACAGTTATCAAAATGTCTATATCCATTTCCACAGCTAAACCATTCACGCACTGAGTCTCGAAATTTCATAAGTGCTTGTATTTGGTTTACATGAAATAAAGATCTATTCTATTCACACCTAGCAGTTGCAAGCGTGCCGAACGTTAGGTACTGGTTTCGATTCCAGCCATGGAATTTATTGAGTTCTGTGGTTAGAGAGACTTTTCTTGTCACAGTCAATCACAGTATAAAAATATGAATTCTTCTGTCGAGTCTGCACGAGCTATACAGGGTACCTGGTTGAACGAGGAAAACATCGAAGAAGGGTATTTTACTCATCATTATAAACAACTTTTACTATGGGACCAAAAAGAAATCGCGAAAAAAAATCTGCTTTTCCATTTAATAATTCAATATTACTCGACTTTTACGGAACTGCAGATTTGTTTTCGCGATTTTAGTCTTGGTCCAGTTAAAGCTGTTAAAAACGACGAGCAGACCACATCATTAAAAAATTGCGGTAATTAAAAAAAGTGGTGTAAATAAACAAGACTTGTTTTCTTAAAACTCTATAAAAGATACATTAAATTACTAAAAAAGGTCTTCTGAAAAAAATTACAATTATAAAACTGCCGTTACATATACAATGTTGGACAAAGCTACCACATAGATTGCCAAAACCCTATTATGAAACGCTGTTGTATTAAACATTTATTTATAATATAAGTTAACATAACTTTCACATTAGCAATTTAATTAATCAGCTTAACGAGTAAGATATTACAATTAGTCTGTTACGATGGCATTATATTTTACCCTCCAAATAATATAGAGTAAAAATTATTCTAACGTGAATAACACAAATTGTAAGCGCTGTATTAAGAATTCTACACCATCTTTTGGGCTGTAACTAAATTATTAAAGTAGCCCCCGTAGGCACAAAGTAAAGAAAATTGCCTAGTTTTGTAAGTCGAAATTCAAACGCAACATTTTTTTAAAGGTGAGTATAGTAGGTACTCGCAAATCTTAATGAGCCCTGAACTGAGCTTTGAACTCTCTCTCTCTCCCTCTAGCACCTATAATAAGCGTACTATTATAAGTTAGTGCTAGAGGGTGAGAGGGGGAGAGTTCGAGGGCTCATAAAGATTTGCGCGTACTATACCTACACATTAGACTCTAGAGTCTAATCCATTTCATCAGTCATTTATGACACCCACAGTAATACAGGAGGTGGTATTCTTTGCAGGAAACCACGGCTTAAAAATGAATGCCTTTCGATTTAAACCCCAGCTTACAAAACCGACTGTTATATTGATGACAATTTTAATTGCTGTTGCGACGCGTGACCCAACATTTAATAATATTTCACAGTTATAAACTTTCAATAACTGCACGCAGTCATAGTGTAGCTAATTTGAGTCGTTTTAAAAGTGAAGATAAAAAGCGTAAGCTTGCCTAATTGTTTGAATATTACCTGTGACTTTATAACGTTATAAATAATAATTGTTAGATTCATATACTTACATGGTTTTGCAGTGGTCGCAAGCGCAGCTGCTAAACGTGACGGCCTAGGTTTGAATCCCAGTTAAGAATTTTTTTTTTCTGATACAAAATTCTCGATTTCTGTCCATAATCTGAAATTGTTTCCAGTAGATAGCGCTATGGGCCCGCTCTTTATTACGCAAGAATTAATAACAGCATCCGCGAACTGTGGGTGCAAAAAAATTGTGTTCATCTCTGCCTAACCCTCTGGGTTAGGTTTGGGTAGCAAATGCTGAGCTGGCTACCCTTTCGGCATGGGCCATAGTTGACAACATAATGCAATAGAATGAGTATTTTACTTTTATTTTGTTCTCGAGTGTGTTTCTTTTATTTTTTAATGTTTAAAGGTTTACGTTAATTTTTATTTTATTTTTCTCTCGTGTGTTTTCACTGTCCGTGCTGAATAAATGTATTTTCTTTCCTTCTTTCTTTACCTACAGGCGTAATGCTATGTTGGAGTGCAATGAAAGAGCCTCCACGAGTGACGAACCCTGAGATCATCTGGCACACCCTGGACAGTCAACGTTGATACCACCATTACTGACTGTCGTATCTTGGCGAATCCATTACGCCATGAGCGATTCCCATGTCATAGCTAGGCACTCGGCAGAAGAATGAATTTATTATATTACTTACTACAATATAAGTGTTTTCAGGTTGCTATTATACTTAAAATATGTGTTTTCATTTTCGTATGTCTTTGAAAGACATACTGAAAATGTGTTCAAAATATTCTACAGCTATTATTGCAGCGGTAATTTCAGAGTAATGGGATTTACATTTTGTTATTCATTTGATATATGTAAATGTATGAATTCTATTCAAATGTTATTTAGATACATAGTAGGATAACAATGAGAAAGAATTGCTATTGTAATATTAAAATACATGTGATGCATTTGAGTAATGTGTCAAAATATCTATTCGTTTTTTTTTCCAATGACTTTAAATTGGATTATTTTGAATTTTATTTGTCATATATTTAAACCAGTAACTGCAACGATGTATCACTGTATAGTTAAACTCTTTTATGTGAACTTCGACATGAATGAGTGACTTTTTAACATTCCTACATATATTAACCCGGTCAATTCTGTGTGAATAATTCCGTTGTCCTTTAAATGGGCGTTTACTATTGTGGTATACAGGTGGAGTCCAAATAGCCCACACCTTTTATTTATTATACGTTCACATAAATTATTCTAAAGCGTAACGATATTATGCGATGCGAAGCACGATAGAAACTAATTTGAATTAATTTGATGCGTTCCATTTTTTACAAAGGAAGCATAAAAAAGTTTTTATGTGAAAACTGTGTGAGACAAGTTTGCTCATATATTTTTTCTTATTGTGCAACTGTTTATATGAAACAGAACAGATGTTTCCTTTGCGTCTTTGATTTATAATTTATAAATCATTATTACAAGGTTTCTTTTGATAGAACGAAAGAAGTGGGCAATTATTATTAACTTAGTATAAATCAAAAGACGAATTATGTGATAGACGTTAACAATAAAGAAATTATGTTTTCCTTTCAAGACAATTTTATATTTTAGTGTTGAGGATTATGACAAAAATATTCAACTAAAATATTACCATACTCGTTTATGCTTTATATTTAGTCAATAATTTTATAATTATTATTAGTTTGTATCTTTTTCAACGCAGGTTTATGATAATTTTTCATGTTTCAAATCCCAACATTCTACGTATTATCGAATACCTACTTAAAAGAGGGGTGTACCTATATTGTCAAGGCTTACTTCAATATTATTATGTCTATACTATATAACACATGGCCAAGAAGACTAATAAAACTAAATCCGATGGACCAATAGATAGGTGTTGAGGTAAACGAGACCTTGAATGGAGATTGTGAATCAGCAAATGTAACGTGGGACGTACCCGAACCAAATGGACGACGACCTAAAGAAGGTAACTTAGGTGGACTAGATGCGGTAGGTGGAGATAATATGCATACTATAAATATAACATAATATATATCATGGATACCCATAATATAACAGGTGGTATTTGAACCGAAGACAAAGCGCAATCGACTACTTAATAAAAAAATATATATATAAGAAATACCTCACGTTACCATTATAATTAATGTGTTAACTTCTTTCATTATCACATAAACCCATTCTCACTCAGTACTGTCACCCCACCTTAAATGAAACATCCTCTACAAAGATACAGATACAGAGCAATTAGCCAGTATGTATCTTAAGGCAATTGGTGAGGCACTCAGTTACGGCACTTATCTAAAGGATAACGATTATTGGCAGACATTAGCTACTGTTGTTAGTATATTCCCCTGAATTCTTGGTGATGTTGTTCTGAATACTAAGTGCTTTGGCATTTTCTCTTTGAGCTTTTGAACTTTGAGAAGAATATACACGGAGGGTCCTAAAATGTAAGCGAATGTAAAGTTTTATTACGCAACTGCTTGGAGAAAATTAAGAGAAAGTAAATGTTCTATATATTTCTATGCGTTTTATATAATATACTAAATGTATACCTACACTAAACGGCTAAAGGTAACTCAGCATTTTAGTGCATACTTTGAACGTATGGTTAATATAACTGTGCTCATTACGTTACAGAATCTTAAGACAAAAAATATATAAAATAGCTTTCAAATTCTCTTTATGATCCACCAACCTAATTAATCAAAGGAAATAGGTATACATTCAATTGCAATATACTCGGTTCTTGCAATCAAAGTGAAGTTGATTAAAAACACTACTTATGAAGTAACAGCTAATAGTCTATCCAATACTACAACAACAAAATATGAAAAAGAAACCGTTTTATAAATAAAATGATTGCTTAAAATTCTATTAGTATTTTTAAAACCAATAACTAAAACATACATAAGTATACAACCAAAACTACAACTAAAAATCTCCTAAGAAATATAGCCATTAAAATTTAAATTCGATTACTATAAACTTATTAACATTATACAGTGTCACTGCCTCCGGTATTACAAGTAAGTGTTGCCTGTCCATTGTAAGTGATTGAATCACACTTAAACTTGAATGTCATAGACACAGCTGATAAGGTGACGTCCTACATTGTCGTAGAGTCGTGTCTCATTAGCAAAGAATGAAATGAACTACAGTTTATGGATCTAAGAATAAGATTTGAGTAGTAATGTATGAAGATTTTTACTATAATGACAGGAAGAGATATGTGGAATAGTAGTTTCGTGAAATACCGTTTCATAGTCGAGATGTCCAGGATTATAAGTCATTGCGAAATACCAACAAAGGCTTACCTTAAAGAGAAATAAGATACAATATAGAAAAAAAATGTTGTTTATTTAATTATCCTTATATTTAGATTCTTGAATTTCTATTCAAATATAAGGAGATGTTATATAAAGACTTCACATTACTTATTTATTCCAAGCCCAAGAATAAGAAATAGTCCCCAATAAAAGCAATAATACACTAATTTCCGTCGTATAAGACGCAGAAGGAATTCTAATAAGCGTGAGCATGCGATGATCGATTCTGCTTGGATCTCGTCTCATTACCTGCAACTGTTTCATCGGCCTATGCGACATATAAAACAAAGATACTCATGCCATTAAATAATTCATACCACCCTTGAAAGAAAGTTCAAAATCGAGTGAAATATCAGTAAATAAAAACATGTCTAAAAAGACGAATAATTTATGAGTATTATAACCAAACACAGCCATAGATACAGTAACAGTCATTTGTTTTCTGAGTCCACCTCGCTTGTTAAACAAAATTTTGACATGTTCTAGAGCGTGGGTGTCTTTCAAGTGTGGGTTTAGGCCCACGTGTCCATAATTCTTTTGTTCCGCTTTCTAGTACAGTTCGTCAATGAGTCGGAAGGTTTGTATGCAAAAATCTATTTGTTTCCAGTTGGAAATTGGGATTCATTTTACATGTGACATGTTCAATTTGTATTTCATTATCTTAAATTGAAGAAGCCTTTTTAAGGATTCCCGCCCCCTTATTGTTGTTTTTTTTTAAAGATTTTTGTAAGTGATCTCTCAACAGAATATTTCAGTTCACTAGTAGTATCTCACTCAATCCTTTATCTAATGAAGCTATTGACTGAATTGTAGCCAAACCTTAGGATTAGCTAACCTCAGTAACGTAATCCATTACTGTGATTGGGGACCTTGGGTTCATCTGTATATCGACGCTTGACAAGCTAAGTGGATATTCTAAAACCACGGAGATGAGCTGTAGAATCAATTATGTACTGTTCTAAAGTAAATAAAATAGTATGATAAAACTAAATGATTCACAACTTAAAAATCTCTGTTACTCTTGAATATACATACAAATATTTGAAAGGAGTATGGTTAGTATTTTCATACATGCCATGTTGGTTCAAATTTATTGAAAAAATAATATTGTTGATTTTCAATATTCGGTTAAAGAACCAGAAGCGTTTGTTGATCTTACGGGCTTTGTGGACACAATTCTCAAAACCATCTAATACAATACCATTTACAGTATTTAAATCGAATTCAAATAACGACTTTTTTCAAAGATTCAATTCGAGTGCCTGCATAAAAAGCTAGTACGGACGAAATGAGTCACCAGTGATTTGAAAGGAATAAGATACGACTGCCAATTTATTTTTACCGTCTATTTATAGAAGAACGAGTATTATTCTTTTTATAGGAAGGTCTAAAATCGATTGAGGAAGAGTTTTAAACGTAAATCTTTTGAGTCCTTCTATTGAGGGTCGGGCGACCTTTTTCTCAGTGATCGGTATCAAACGCACTCATCGATGGTTCATCGCGACAGCACAGATGCTTATACATCGATATGCTAATGTACTGATGCATTCCATACCTTTGTGTACTTTTGTCGACGAGGTGGGCGAAACTCCATTGATATACATTCGATGTCATTGTTAATATTATAGGGTGGACTCGATTTTAAAAGGCAATTTATTCTGTCTCTCGATGGGACATTAGATAATGCTTAGTCACATCAATTTATTATTATTTTTTCGTCGGCATTGTTGGGCGTTTTGATGTCAAAGTATACGATACTCGTGACCTCATGAGGATGATTCTGAAAATATTATCTAGTCGTAATATTGAATAATGTTTCAAGTACCTATAAACTCAATAGTAAATTGTGAATTAAAAAATACAGAAGCTTCAAAACGAAGAAGTTAAATGAAATCAATAAATTCTCATCAAAAGCTCGTTCATAATATTGTAGCGTTAATTTAAACCGGGCTATTAAATTTCAAAAACCCTTTAGGACCCTTTGCCGTATCGTGGACTTTAACCACAATAATCTTCAATGCCCATAAAATTGGTATTTACCCAAATTAAACGCTGGTCGTAATTGATACAAATGGTTGTTTCTAGTTAAAATGTAATTGAAGGAGACTGGAGCAAGTGCAACAAACCTTTGACAAACTTTGAACTATTGTTTTTGAGAGAGTCCAATTAGAATTTTATTGGATTAATCTCATGTAAAATGTACATTAGGTCATTGTGATTCGAAGAATTTGTTTTTCATTGCTACCTTTTCTAAAATTAATTAATTTTATTATTTAAATTTTCTACAAATGTCGAGAGTTAATAGGATTATATTTACAGTTTAATATTTGTGTTAAATATGTTTTAAATTAAAAATAACTGATGTTTTTACGTTTGCTTTATTTTATTAACTATGTTGACAAACAATAACCATTTGCTAATATTTACAAAGTAGATATCAATACTTCAAATGAAGTTTAAAATACACACAAGTACACACAGTATTCATAGTCATAAAACCCGTAATAGATTGACCTTATCACAGACATTTAACTAATTTAATTAACTTATGTATATATATATTTAAATTTTCACATAATGTTTAAATACTGATAAAATTTTATTATCCGAAATAAATTTCTAGTCGAAACGAATGATGTATTGGCACATAATTTTTTTAATTAACGCGAATTATACGCATAATCATAATTATAAAGTATGTATTACACGCGTCCATCACTGTCTTTTATGGCTTTTCAATTGATATTTGTTATACACACATAAAAATCGTATACAGTCGTATAATACCAAAATTTAAAAGCAAACTTCATTGTTTTGTGTCGTCAAAAACGTTGTAAATTTTATTAAAGTGACCATCACTTCAATCTTTGATCGATATTGAATTTTAACTTCTAAGATTCCTGCTGTGTAATGTTACTTGGTTGAAGCGGTAAGGTGCACACGACTGTAACTTTTGTCACATTAAATAACTATTAAGTAGTTAATGTGTGCTTTCCCTCGCAATAAAATACCCATCAGGCTTAATTTATTATACAATTTTAAGATGCTATTACAATTCTAGACGAGGTAGAACGTAGGAAGTATTTTAAACATTACGGTTCGATTATGTCAGAACAAGTAATTGAAAACCTATACAAGAAATCTTTATGTACTAAGGCACCTATGTGGGATGTTGCGTCTACGCTTTCATCGTGGAAGGTAAACAGAGTTCTAAGCGATATGGACACGAACGAGTAAGTGCTGCATGAGTCTGCATACTAATGGAACTGCGATTAAAGATTGCATTTTGGCTAAAATATATCCTATCATTCTAGTCCCGATGCCTTTAAAGGGCTATTATACTCATCATTATGAACAACTTTTACTATAGGACTAAACCAGAAATAGCGAAAAATAAACTTAAAAAAAAGTAAAAACCGACTTCAAAAAACTAAAAAGTATAAAATAATTTTCTTAAAAAACTTAACAGCTTCTGAAGTCGGTGCCACTGCCAAGCTAGACGCATTGAAGAATTAAAGGCCCCGTTTGACGCGCTCAATAGTATGGAGATAAAGTGAATCTCGAATGTTAAGGAATGTTTATCATCTTTCTATAAATATCAAATTCTCAGAAAAGGACTATTTTTTATTATTTAAGGGACCTACAGAAATAAAAATATTCTTCACGTACCTAATACTACATACCCATGTAATTTTATTATTGGAAATCTATAAATAAGTAAGTAAAAATTCTAAGTACCTCTATAAGTATGAGAACTGGTACCGATTCAACATAAATATTTTAATTATTTATCCAATGCATTGGAACGTGTTACAAAAGGTCCCTTTTTACATCGTTTCCATTTTGCAGTACTCCTCGCACTTCCCCTAAAACTTCCATTATTGATAACAGGACCAAAATGTATTCATTAATATTCATATTATACTGTCCTATACAAACTTTGCGGTCCTTTCACACTCCAGTGATTATTCAGAACACAATCCATCTAACTTTTTATCATATTAATGTCAAACAAAATTGTGAACAAATATTATCATTCCCATGTCACAGATATCCCCATTCACAGTTCCACGATCATATTAGTTGTCCTTTTCTGGACATGTTGTTGATTTACTGTTGCCTGTTAGAAACTTTCCTAATAAATAAACCTTATTCGCTCCGATGTCAAACTCTCTGGGCCACAAGTATCTCTAGCATTGGACGGTTGGTTTTTGTGTCGGTGCTACATAAATTTGTCCCTTGTTCCGCATACGTATACTAAGACCTTTATGAGTAGGGTTACTCCTAACGGAGGCTAAATTCAACAATTTATCTCTTTTAATCGTGCCATAATGAAGTTTGTTAGTGAACAGAGTGGCCGCGTTTACGACAGATTTTTTGGGTATCGAATCCCGTGGTTCATGTAAGTTGATTTCTGTTTGTAGGCCACAATATTTTCTTCGAAATTTGGACGTATTTGGAACAAAGTAAATAACATATATCATATCTTTGGTATGTCTTACATCCCAAAATTTAATGCTAAAAATAATAGATATAATATATTTTAAAATTAATCTGGATTTTGCACAGGTCAAGTTATGCCGAGATATAAACAGAATCTCAAGTAATTCCTAACTCAAACTAGAATGATCTTCCTAGGTGAGTATTCTAGTAGAGCACTACAGAGTTACACTATCCCAATTTAAAATCACATTACGATTCCTGTCACAAAAAGCAATATCGCTCAAATAAAACAAACAAACATATTTACGTTGTTCGGAATGACTTCCGCAATATTCCCGACAGTTATTCTTTTTTAGATGAAGAGCTAATGTTTTGTGTGCCAAGCGCCAACTGTGCCAAACATAACTCTTGGACTCTGAACCCAATTGTAGCGTCGAATTTCCACAATAATGTCCGATATTGCATTAAAACGAGCATTTTATTACACGAATTTGCAATTTCATTGATACTGCCAACTTTCTGATAAAAATTCTTAGAAATTTGGATTCTACAATACGGAACTTGAGTGTATTTTTATTTTTAGTCTATCGTAAAAATTGAATACGTAAATAAACAAAGTAAAAACAAAAATAATATGCAGGAATAATTAAAATATCACAAATTAAAATATGACTTTCAAATGGTCGCGTCAAAACACAGGGTCACGTGACATTACGTCATTGCATCGCCCGTTCATAGCATGTGAATACGGTTACCAAGGAAACATGAAGGAGTGACGTCATAAATTCTATGATGGTGTTTTAATTTGTAGGTAATAAAAATAATGTGTAAAAAAGGCATAATTTTTGAATAAATCTTTCGTTGAAGCACTTATCACAACTTTTAGTATAGATTTTTTAACATAATTTCTTATTAAAATATAGATGCAAGTTCTCCAACGTAAATAATTATTTTGTTTTCTATCTGTGTCACAATTTGACCTATATGTTGGAAGAAGTCCAATATAAGAGCACTTATGATAAATTATAATGTGAGCTAATGGTCATTATTTTTCTAGAGCTTGTGGCAAGGCACATAAAATGGCAAATTAATTAAAAAATAATTGACAGACACTGGTCATGTTGATGCAGTAACTGAAATTAATGGGGTGGTAAGTAGGTAAGTAGGACATGTTTTTGCGTATGAATTAAGGCGATGAAATTTAGATGTTAGCGGCAGGGATCTCAATTTTTCTGATCAATTACAAAACATTCGGACCTGATATTTATATACGTACGTTCACATATCATATTTGTTATAATTTTGGTAATTGCTTTACGTGATTGGTTAACTTTTACAACTGAGAAAAAATTGCAGAAAACTGCTCTTTAAAAATAGAAATATTTTCAATCTACGGGGAAATTTAAATTTTCTGTATCATATGTACTAGGTAACTGAGTTTATAAAATTTACGTTAGTCTTTATTTTAAACGACAAATGCTGTTTTGATGCAATACGCACAAGCTAGATCGCCCGCGTTTATTTGTATGCAGCCGATTAGAGGTTAATTGTTTACCTCAGCGTCGCTTTAAGTGCCCATAATCTGTTGTATTGGTACTTACCTACTTGCACATAAGAAACGATGAGCGAGTAAGTAACGTAACATATGTTTAAAATCTAATACTTTTATCAGACAGATTGCTGTAATTTCAATAATTTAATTTCGTAACAATCTTATCATATTTGAAAATTTTAACTGTCTAAAAGTTTTACCCCTAAAACATGTTCTTTCAAAGTTGTACCTATTTATTTCTAAACACATACATAACAAGTTAAAACGAAGCGACGTGCTTCTAAATCCACTTTCGTATCGCTCGTAGGTGTCGCACCTTAAGGATTTGTTCAGATTTGGCGGTTTCTCTTTATGTTTACTTAAAAAAATTACCTTAAAGTCGTCGATAAGATATAATTAAATTAGGTACCTAGTAAAAGAATGTAGCAATATTTTTTGCTTAAAGGTATTTAATATTTCAAACCATGATTTTTACTTTATTATTCAGAATTTCATACCTACTTCAATAATGACAGGGTTGGGGAGAAAATATTATGTGGCATACAAAGGGTAGAGCGACTTTATTAAAAAAAAAAATCACTATAGTGTATCTATGAATTTATTGGAATTGTAAATCATAATAATATCAGATTATACGAATAGCATCAATGTGATGTAAGTATCCTACTATCAAGCAGTTCAGAAATTTTATATTAATTATTATTATTCACGATTCGATTCATACAATTCCTAAAAATTACCGTCCATGGATTTTATTCGTATTTAGTCTAATACTAAAAAACAAATGTATTTATTTGCGAACATTCATACGACGTAAGTTCAGTAGTAGGCATAGGGTGCAATGCCCTCGTGGTGAAATTGGGATTTTATAAAAAGTATAAAAAAAAGAAATAAGCAAATAAAAAATGTTGTTATTTTTCATTGATTTTACGTTCTATAAGTTAAAACAAACCACTGGTTTCAAGGATAACAGTGTTACCCTTACACCCTGCATACTTTAAATTCTGTAGTGACAAACCGCATCATATGCTTCCGCCCTAACTAAGAAAGCCGCGAGCGTTTTCGCAAATCTTGCAAGTCGAAAGTTTGTATCTTGGAGTTTCGCGCGACGCTACTTTATTCAGTTAGTTAGGCGCGTATGTGTTCGTACTTGAACAAGTTGCGAGCACTCTCAAAATAGGTGTTCGAGTTGCAAACCGTCGGTTAGGTGTTTATAAAACATTGCGTGTGTTTTCAAACATTTTAATGGTGAACATGAATTAATTAATTTTCAGTTTATGTTGCATGTTTGGCCTACACAAGATGAGTGGTAATGTTTCTTGAAATTCTTCGGAATAAGAAGAACTTTATTCGGGATTTTGTAATTTAAGTCTTGCTTTAAGGATGTCGCTTTCCCTAGAGTTTGAGAGAAAACAACAAAAGCAGAATGATAAGGAAATTTAAACTCATTGATTATTATCAATAGGCAATTCTGAGCCTGAAATAGATGTATTTTATTTTATTATTTATTTATTCAAATGATGTGAACATCAATCCACCTTATAAAATAATACAAGTGCTGCAGACACGGGAATCTTAAGAAGCGATTCCTTTTATTTATTCATTTGTTCTTCATATAGGTACCTACTGGTATATCCGTAAGGCGGATTCATGTCTGCTGTAAGTTTCAGCTTGAAATACTGTAACAAGATTACTTATGTATTCATCATGGTGTATTTTGTATTATCTAATAACTAAATGCATAAATCGCCTACTGTAATCAAATTTCAAAAAAATGAGAAGAAATAAGAAGGTGATTTAAATATCATTTTTATAGCCATAGTCATAGATTTTTTTATTTCGAGCACCTGTTTCCTATTAAACATTCATTAATCTGATTAACCTTCGACATAAAATCGAATCGGGTATAAGATTATAATATAAATTCTAGCTACGCTATGTAGGTACTGTAGATTAATACTAGGTACCAAGACAAAATTTAATGAAAATCATAAGTTTGTATGACGGAAAGTTTAGCTTTACTCTCAGAAGTTGTGTCTCTACGGCCGCGCTCAACTTAGTCTATAATTTGCTGACGAGCCACTTGCGAACTCCGCACACCTCCATTTTGACGTCATTCTCCTTTTTAATTCACTTCCATTTAAGTCAGGTTTATAAAGAGAGCTTGTATAGCTAACTTGGTTTTGCCGAACATCTTGATGAAGTATTAACTTTTTAAGAATAAAGAAAGTTATGCAAGTCATCGTTACAGTCCGCGATAAAAGTAGCAGATTTTTTTTCAAGTTTCAGGAGATATTATCTATGAAAATAATTCCTATCTAATTATTTTTTCTAAGAAATGTTGAAATAAAAAGAAGAAACGTAACGACTATGACGTAACTGTAACGAATGTTTAAAACGAATAAGATCATTATGATAAAGAATATTTGTTAAAGCCCATTAATGGGTCAAAATTTACCCATTTCTCGTGAGTCAGTGGACATAATTGTACCCAATAGTCTATTGCATGTGGTGTTTAGCTATAATTGGCTGTTCATTTAGCTATTAAGTTTTTCCATGTAATCCTAATTAATAAGATCAATGTAATAGCTGTTGGAAATCCTAAATAAATGAATAAAAAAAACAATTATTAATATTTTCTTTATCAATTTATTTCAAAATTATTCATCTACATAAGACGCTGACTGAACTTTATTCCAGTCCCTAAATATTTAGAACGTCGCATTATTGTTAATTAATACGCAGAATCAATTATTTTAAAATAAATTAGTCACTTTCGCTCAAGTATTTCATCCTTTCATGTTATTTACAATTATTTAAATACTTTTCTCTAATTTACTCGAGCAAACTAAACTTTTGATATTTTTCATCTGAATTTTATTGTTATTTAACGGTTTAACGGTTTAAGAGTTCTTTATTTCTCAAAGATTACATGGAATCACTCACGAGAAATACATATTTTATAAAAATAAATGTTCAGTAGGACAAACAATATCAATAAAGTACAAAATATAACATAAAAAATCAACAAAAATAAATATCATAAAATTATTATGATTATAGCTAAGCGCGGGTAATTTGATAAGTAATTGTAACTCGTGACTGTTGTGCGCTCGTTTCCTAACTAGCCGAGTGGCACACGCACACTACGATCGGTTCGTCGTGCGTTCTAAAGTGGCATTTACACAATACGAGAAATATGTTTATTTATTCAACTATTTTAACACTACGGTTTACATGATGTTTGCAAGTTATAGAACAAATTAATTAATTAACATACTACACTGCCTCTCAAAATATGTTTTTTTAGTAAAGTTTTGAATATTTTAAGTGATTTCTGTTCTTTTAAATTACATGGCAATCTATTAAAAAGTTGTGCTCTTTCATACAGAATATTTTTCTTACCATAATTAGTCCTGGGTCTTTGTAGTTGAATATTATGTTGATAAGCTCGCCTTATTGTGCGTTTTTGTATCTGACTTTTTTTAGTAAACTTTATTTGAGTATGGATATGTTTGTGCAAGATGTTATTAGATACCTAACATGCTTAACATTTTAAAAATCTTCTCAAATCTACTTTAAAATGTTTGTTAGTGCAATAATAAATTTTATTGAGTATCATCATTTATATTTTTTAAGATTTGCAGTAAAGCCCCTACCCGGTTTGAATCGCACGCGCTCAGCCGTAGGCACGATCCTCAAATAGTCAATTGTTTGCAAATTTTATTTGTACTACACTGATAACAGTATTACAGAGATAAAAATAAGCTTCTTTTATTCGCAATTGTCACATTGAAAACATGAAATTGATTTGAGTTATGAAATATGTCCGAGTATTATTAAATAGCTCTTTCGTAATATGATGTAGGTATTATTAATTTGTGATTACCTATATTATATAGGCTTCTTCGTATTTATATTGATTTATTTATTGTTTAATTGAGTGACTAAGTATTACTATCATAGTAGTATTACTTTAATCATATATATTCTAGTTTAAATCCTTACTAAGCTTATAAACGTTTTGACGACACGGTTGGCGCAGTGGCTAAGCGATTAGCTCTCTGTGCTACGTGCCGCGGGTTCGATCCCCGCACGGAACAAATATTTGTATGATCTACAGATAGTTGTTTCGGGTCTGGTTGTGTGTGCATGTGACATGTATGTTTGTAAACTGTACCCTCGATACAGGAGAGATCCTAGTAAGGGGCAAAGTTAAAAAAAAAAAAAAAAATGCGATGGTAACTCTGTCTGTCTGTTTGTTACCTTTTTACGACGAAACGGCTGAACCGATTTTGATGAAATTTGACATAGAAATAGTGCGCATCATGTGCAAGGACATAAGCTTATTTTTAGTGATCTCATGTTTCGCTACTTGTAGAGACTCTTTCCTTACAATCTCCCAGGGTAACTATTCCGAGACGTTTCGCTGATGCCGTTGTTAAATCTCACCAGCTCATGTAGGGGAAACCTATTGCCACTTACCAGAATATATTCTAAAATATGGACTGCAACAGAGAATATTTTGACCAAAAAAAATCTAATAACACTGCCTAAATTGGGAATCAAACCCCTAGATTCTACTGCGCGGCAGCCACGCTTGCGACTGAAGCGGCAGTCTCGAACAAACGAGGCAGAAACAAAATAATTACATGATGTGTATTTAGGTATCTACCTACTCATATTCAATCCAAATATCCTTCGCCTATAAAATAATTAATTTGTCTGGTATCAAACTTTTCGGTTACAAAAACATATCCAAAGCCATAATAGGTAAACATTTATCTAAACAAAAGTATTATGAGAAATAACAAAAACTACGCAGCACTATTATACTGAGCAAATCGAAGGAAAGTTCCCTAACACAAATAATTGATTCGGTGCCCCGTCGTCAAGGAAGTCTCAGTTCTATTTAAGTTTCCTAAAAGGAAATGAAAGGAAATCAGAACCCGCGCCTTCGTAGCCTTTATCGAAATTTATCGGAATATTTCTTAGAAGAAAACGGTAGTAGAGCATTTTATTAAAACGACTTCAAGATAAAAATCTTCAGTTTCTTTTTTTGATTTATTTAAAGGTTCTATTTTCTTTGTGCGTATTCTGAATAAGTTGGATAAAACATTTACAGTGGTAAGTTAGTGACCTTGACATTTAGAAACATGAGTGGGCGATGTCATTTTATTTTTGCATTTAATTATACCTATTGTATTACTGTTTTTTTTATAAGTGTCCCTCACAAGTAGCTCAACCAATCAAGCCTTCTCTGCAGACAAAAATCCATACCGTCTCTTGTAATCTATAAGTAGTCATGTCTGGAAGAGCTCGACCTAACTGAATAACAAGCCATATTACGTTAGTCTATGCACTAACCAATTCCTAAGGGGAAGCCGATTGGAATTGGGTTGTATGGACTTTTCGCCACTGATACTGACACAGTCTCTTTTACAGGTTAATTAACTAAACGCGTCTCTGGTTTTTGTTTCCATGTTTGTAAATACTGATACAGTTTTCTTGTAGAAAAGAATAGAATATAAATACTCTTTGTTGTACACCTGATGAAGAGGAGCAATAAACATAGTAATTAATCATTTTAAGATTCTACAATGGGCGGTCTTATCGCAATCGGCGGTGAATTATTGTATGTAATTAATTATTATCTGCCTGATTTTGAAACATCCATTCTATACCAACCTTTATAAAATAATAATATTCTAAAATTGAACTCAATTGATAACAAAAACGAAAAACTCAAACCAGGGTTGCTCTGAAATAATAGGGATTTGTTTTTCCAAAACTTTCGTTTCACTAAAATATACACAGATATTACCAATTTCGGTTGAGTTAGGGTGTAAGCTATTATCCTGTCATACGCACTCACGGTGTCTTGCACAGTGCTAATGTGAAGTATGGGTGTAGAACGACAGGGTTTTGGGTACAATTGCAGTGTCACAATGAGCTTATCAACGATTAGGGGAAATCATACCATTGTCAAAATCGTGACGTGTTGAAATTGGAGTCTTTTGTTTTGTAATACGATAATATTTGCAGTTATGGGAATTTTATGAGAGGGTAAAATATTTTTAAAATCCATCTGTTGGTCATCACTTTGTCATATGAATAATATTAAGAACTCACTTACTATCAAAATATTAACTTGCTGACGATATTTGCTCACACAAAACCCCCGCAAGGCTTCTTTTTAGATAATCTTGACAGAAATAATAACAAGAAAATCAGAATCAGACATACAACCATCTCATTCAAATTGACTTTGATTCAATTATACAGTTTGTATACCAAAATTAAACCAATCAAACGACCCTTAAAACTAGAACATTTCCCGTAAACGACAACATAAAGGCCAGCAGAAGACATAATTGCAGTGAGCCCCTAATTAATTAATCACCATTGTCTGAGACGACTGCCGGCGGCGACATAATTGATATTTGAAAGGACCTCCTGGACAGATCCTGGGTGACGTTAATAGAGTAACGCCATATCGGTTTCGGTAGTTTCGGCTAAGTGTAAACGTTAGCCGAAACTCATTTTGTTAGTGTTCTTTACCAAAATTGTTACATGTATAGAATTTTTAGTTATGGTTTTTAGTTCTGATTAAGATCCGCATGTTTTAGAATAAACCTAAACGGGGATCAATAGTTGAGCAATTGACTAAAACTAAAAAAAAAAGCTCATTTCTTTGACCACCAGTTCCTGGAAATCTATTATGTTATCAAATATTATAATAAGCACCTACTTTATGGTTGGTTTAGGGTGCTAAATAATATCTATTAAGAGTGCCATCTTATAATATTTTTTTCGTTCTCATCTCTTTGCATTATAAAATTCTGAATAGTAGGTACCTAGTTATGTAGTGTTTTTATACTATGGTCATGATGATAGTCTAAAGGATCTTTTCTTGCAGACTTAGAATAAAGTAATCGGCTTTCGGCCTTTAAATCGAGTTTGGTCGCTCTCTAGGCGATAATTTGAGTGATGCCATCCAGCCGGTAAGGTTGACAGAAAAAACATATTAAGACCTGATCTTTCACCTCGTTGCTTTCTGGAGCATTATTTTCTTAATGAATTTTTGAGATACCATATTTTATAGTAATACCATATTATACATATTTTATAGAGATACCAACGCGTGACGAATTTAGGAAGTGGTTTTAATTTCGAATTAGATTATTATCATGGGTTATACATGGCATATATACAAAATTATCTATACCTACCTACTTCTTTATTCCAGAATTTTAAGAGCTTTGCCATTCTTAATATAATTCCTGATTCTTGCCATAATTTGTCATAAAAAATATTCTTCGCAATTTCTTTGATGATGAATATATTGTACCATTATTCAAAATAATAACACAATATAATATATTTTATAACTCAAAAACACAGTCTTAATAAAACAGCAGTCATTAAATCAAATTATTATTTTAATGCGAACTCAAACACCACTCATTTTATAATAACAATTCAATAAATTTAATTTACTACGCAATAATTAATTGATAACAATTAAAAAGGTATTACAGTAAGTTCACCAAACACTACATCAGTCCAATAATTTCGGATAATGAGCTTCACAGGCCGAAACTCAAACATCAATTTGGCTGATTCGACCTGTTTGGCCAGACAAGTCTTGATTTATTAATTAGTACCATCGGCAATTTCACCCCTTGTCTACGTTTTTGACGGTCCGGTAGGCAGGGGAGGCTAAACTGATTCTAATTGATACTTTTGTATTATTATTGTATAACGATTGAAAGTTTGTTTTGAATTCGACGACACGGATGGCGCAGTGGCTAAACGATTAGCTTTCTACGCTACGTGTCGCGGGTTCGATCTCCGCACGGAGCTATCATTTGTATGATCTACAGATAGTTGTTTCGGGTCTGAGTGTGTGTGCATGTGAGATGTATGCTTGTAAACTGTACCCTCGATACAAGTGAAATAAAAGTGAGGGGCAACGTTTTAAAAAAAAAAATTCTTTTCCAGTTTCCAGTTTCCATGATCCATTATTCAGCTCGTTTGTGTTGTAGTAAAATAATAATAACATGACGTGTGCCTTCTTAATAAATAAAGATTTAAAAAATATATAATACTTTCTTGGGCGAGTACGCAAATGTAGGTACTTGATGTGTGACGTGTGTGAGGGTATGTGTGTAGACCACGATAATACATAGAGATAGGTGACTAGCCTATCGGCAAACAATTACCCTTCACCCTCTAGGTCTCCCTCGCTAATTGAGTCCCCGAGTTTGTGCCAGACCATAGCAGGACGAGTAGCTGATACGTTTTGTGAGTGTGCCTGCGCAATGTGCATTGAATATTAATTTTGTTGTACGGTATATTTTCCTTCATCCGCGTGGAATTTTCAATCACGATCAAAATTATCCTGCTTAATTTGCTTAATTAATTATTAATCCAAAAAAAGTCCGCATAGCTATCGTTCAAGTTGATCTTGCTAGAAGTACAGAAAAATATACGTACTTCGAAACCCGTCGTATTAAATGTAAAATGTTGATGAGAGCTGATAATGACTTGGTGATTTTTACGAAGACACACGACGAACATTTTCCGTATACGTGCACGAAATTTTCTCGAATAAGAGAAAATCTCGTGCACGTGCAGCAGTGAGTACTTTATTTGTATGAAGGTGTTCGGTGTTTCTCAAATACAGGTTGTACACGCGAAAATATCGCACGAATAGTTGTTATGTGAATCAGCCCTTAAAATAATCAAATAAAAATAATTATATTATTCTATTTATATAGGGCTGCCTATTATTTTTACTCATTTGATTTTTAATTAGCGCACGTCAAGGTCGGATGTTGGAGTTTTTGATTTTTATGAACGCGTAAATTACGCAGTACCCTATAATGAGATCGTGTTTCATCAAAATTCTGAATCTAAATAAAAAATAAAATTTGGGCTCAATATAAAAGGGAAACAGTGTTAATATAAAATTGATCTCTCTTTACATATTATTATTATATGATGTCATTAATTTGTCAGGTATAAAAAAAACATTATGAATAAAAATATATGTTTCAGTAAAAAAAATCCCAAAGCAATCGCGAGATTCAGTCAAGGCAATCGACTTACTTTAAAATTAATATAATTACATGGATTATTTTTTATATTCTCAAATCAACATGTAGATTGGAGATTCTTGTTCGAAGCCTACAAAGAGACTTCACAAACCGTTATTTAACTTTGAGTACATGTCACATTTTCTTTTGTTTCAGATTTCCTTCACACGCAGCTAATGATGTCACAAAGGTAAATGTCACGAACCAAACTTTGAACTAACAACATCTCGCCACATTAGTTGACACGTTAATATCGCTAAGTTGTTCCAGCACATTTCGCGAACTACCCGCGTCACCGACACATCCATTTACGATCTATTCCCGTACTCATCACATCATTGGGCGGCTTTAGTGGACTGTATACGTAATGGATTAGCCATTTGTCTGATTAGCAACATCAATAAATAACAAACCAACATACAGGAGGGTCAAACCAAATCATTGATTCATTAAACTTTAGGGGTAGAGTACAAATAGTATGCTGTTTGTACCGCAGTGTCTGAGTACACTAATTAACCTGAGTAAATATTTGAAAGCGCAATTGTTGTACTTGGTGAAGTTATAAGCCAACATTGTATATACGTGGATAGTGTAATACGTACTGATAATTTGTATCTATCAACACTAATATTATAAAGAGCAAAGATTAGTATTTTTGTTTGTAATGAATAACTCAAAAATTACTTGACCGATTTAAAAAATTCTTTCACCAGTAGAATGTTATATTATCACTGAAAAACATAAGCTATATTTTTTTTCAATAAATTTGGGATCCCTACGAATCCTCCAATAATGTGACCAAGGTGTAAAAAACATACCTATAAAATTCCTTACATCGCGTGCGCTGCGAAAACTATTGATGATAGAACAAAATTAGTATTATTTTTATTTATTTAAAGAAAAATGTCCACCAGTGCGAAGCCGGGATGGGCCGCTAGTGTAAATTATGTAGTGTATGTCATTAAAGTGAAATTGAAAGTGCAATAAACTCCCGGCTTTTGATATTATAAATTGCAATATGATACTGAGAGAGATACTTTGTATTGAAATTCTGGATAAGTCAAGTAGTTTTTCGTACAATCTGGTCGACTTCGAGTCGAATTTATGAATTATTATTATAAAGAATATACAAAGCTCTCGCTTTTTATGTTCTCTTTAATAGTAGTATACTTACCTAGCTTAGAACCTTATTTTATAAACAGCCCTTTACCCTTAAAGAAAAGAATTAAGAAAATTCTGAAACAACAAAAAAATACACAAGTAGCAAACACTTTAATCTTAAACGCTACAGGCCAAAGCAGTTTCTATAAAAGTATAACAAAAATGTTTGAACTCTCGAGAGCTTTCAAACTAATATGGGTAGACCTCCAGAATAACCGAAAACGTTTCAACTTAATCAAAATTCAAACCCTCTTTGTAAGTTGACGGCACTTAATTAGGCCAACAAGAAAACGTTCTAAAGACGAAATTAAAGTTCAAAGACGAGGCATGTGTTCGTGTTGAGCAACAAATGCGAACTGACAAAATGTTAACTCGGCATGAATTATGAGCTCCACTCTCCAACTTCCCAAGGGAAATTAAAGTGTCTTGCTGCAACTTTAAGAAGAGCAGGTACAGACGTTCTTCCTCGGATACTAGAATAATAAATTTAATTCGTTCCCTTTTTGAGATTGCCTCGCAGTCAATTGTTTCCGATATTCGCTTTTCCGATATTGAAAGTTGAGATGGTAATAACAGATTTTTAATCTACTACAGGCTAATAAAGTTTTATGCTTCGGGCAAATTGTTGTTCAAGCTCGTTTTAATATTGAGAAGTAGATAATTTTGTTGCTTGGTAGCCAAGTCGAAGATCAAGTAGGTACCTGGTACTGTAGTTACTGGAACTTTACAAACTTTATGAGTCAATATCACTATCAGTAATGAAATACTAGATAAGTTAGTTCCTTTTGTTTAACTTAAATACCTAGTTTGAAATTAACTCCATATTTCGAGACGTTTCAAACTCTACGACAGGTAGACAGAAAACAATCACAGAAACTACAATAAATATTCGGTTCAACTTACTTATCTCATAAGTCGAAAACAGCTGAGAAGCAAGTTTCGGAAATACGAACTTCCAGTGATTAAACACAAGGGAACTAAATTGTATACACCGTAGTTTCAAGAAACAACAATGACAAATACAGAAATACATTATTAAATGCTAATACAAAATGCACTCTCCATAGAAACAGTTGTAATAATTGAAGCGGTTCTTTTCTTGTTTATTTTAAAAGCGTACCCTCTGAGGGGAGTAAAGAGATGCACTTGCATTGTTCTGGAAAATAACCTCGTCTTGAAAAGCAACGACCATAAGAATTCAGAGCGGAAACTCGAAATCGGGTCAAATGTAGACCAAGATAATTTAGTGAAATGAACGGTCTGAAGTAAAAAGAATTAAATACCTAGTTGGAAGATGTCCAAAGTGATTCAGATAACGTGTGTTGAAGTTTACTTGACCAATGAAGGAAAACAGACGAAAACAGCGCTGGAGCGTTTATTTAGTCACCAGATGCGTATCTTGGTGATATATTTTTACGGAGGTTTTGTTTACGAGAGAATATCTAGATGTTAATATGTGAATATGTGTGTGTACCTAATTTAAAAAATACATAAATAAGAAACAGCTACAATATCACTACTCAAAGATGTATTAAAAAATGTATCACCATAAAGACAGCTTGTACCTACTAATTAGTGGCTAAGGCACTCTTTATTTTAAAAATATGTCCACGGTAAATTAATGTCCCTACACAAAAATACACTATGTGAAAATACTGTATCGGTTAGAACCCCTACCTAAGAAAACTCCAAAATGTTCTAGATGGGGTGTAGTCCACCAATCCACACCAGGCAGGCATGGTGGATTAAGGCCTAAAACATTCTCATTCTGAAAACGGGCCGTGCCCAGGAGTGGGACAGTAATGTGCCGGTCTTTTTGCCAGTGTCTGGATTGTCTTTACGACCTTTGTAATAGTTCTCTACCCTGATTTATTTAAGCTCTCTAAATATTGGTCATCCTTAATTGTAATTTGTTATCTATAATGTGAACTTCCACAACATCCTGCCAGCTCTCATTAGGCCACCCGCGTGGTCACTCCGGGTGTCGTTAGCCCAAGGAATACGTTTCAGACGTGCTTTCTAAACCGAACTAACTCAGGCGCACTCCTGCAGATTGTCTGCAACGTCACGTACTCCAAAGCTGCCGCAGTTGGACTGCTTTCGTATTAAATCTAAATAGGTCAGGTTGTATATTTAATATCATGATAAGTTTAAAAAAAAGTTCTAAGATAACCGAAAACAAACTCCAACATTTTGTTCTGACGGCTGCCTTTTTTATATAAATTGTTTTTTTAAAGAAAGGGTTTGAATATCACGTCAAGTCACGCAAGTGGAAAAGGGGTCTTTTTTTTCTTAAAGGGATAAAAGCAGACACTGAAAATTTATAAATTAATCTAACAGGAAATTCCGTTTTATGCAATCAAATAAGCTTGTATAACGAAAATAGTTTAACTAAAAGATACTAGGAACACAGCCTGCATTGTGTTTGCTCGGCTACCTCATGGATTAGTCCAGGGGCTCATCAGCCGAACAAATAGGGCGTGTCTAGATCCGGAGTCAGCACATATGTACTGACACTCCAGGGAAATAAATTGTTCGCGCCCCGCCTGATTGCAGCCTTATAAGATTTTTCGTGAACGCTGTTTAAACATGGAATATAAAAAATACTAGAAATTCTTGGTTTCGATAATAATTGTGTGGCAGTTGTTTGAGGTTTTTTATTGTTGTTATAGTAGAATATTAAAAAAGTTTGTTAACACCTTCATTTATGTACCTACATTCTATGCAAATAAACTAATATTCTATTCTATTCTTAAACTGTCTATTTGAGCGTGATAGTCCTACGGTAAAACAAACAGTGAAAGTCTATTCCCATCTTACACTATTATTTTTAATCCCCGACAAAAAAGAGGGGATGCGTCTCTGTATCTGTGTGTCTGTCTGTGGCATCATAGCTCCAAATAGATGGATCGATGTCAATGCAGTTTTTTAATTGAAACTAGTTTAATCGGGAATCATCTTAACTATTTTTCATGAAAATTTGTCCAGCTGTTCAAAAGTTCTATTCTTTTTCTAATTAGAGTCGGGGGTTTTTGACGGTTAGGTTTATATATTTTATACACGGAGAAAAATATTGTGATAACAAGGCTAACAGAACGCTTATTAAGGTGCATCAACTAAACGTTAGTACTCCATAGTGAATATTCAATTTTTTATAATTTTATTATTATTATTATGAGCCCGTAATGTCCCACTGCAGGGCAAAGGCCTCCCTTCCCTCTTTCCATTTCTCAATTTTTTTATAAATATAAAGAATATTATTAATAACAACAGCAAGGTAAAGTTTACGAAATGCTTCTCGTTGTCACATATAGCACGAGAAATTTTGTAATTACAACGAGATTTCTCAGTGTATAGTTTAGTAACGAATACAGGTATAATATATTGCACACTTTTATTCCAAACTCAACACGAAAAATGTACAGGAAAGTAGGTATACGCAAAAGTTGGATGTTCAAAACGGAAACTATTTGAATCTATTTCCACGTATCGCAAAAAACATACTGACCCAAATGTCCATGTTTCTTATCTCATTATAGTGCCTGATGCAGGAATAGAGTGAGTCTTTCGGTTGTGCAAGAAATAACTTCCTATTATACGTGTCCAACTGTCCGGTACACCGTAGGAGATGTACGTTATGAGCATAGGCGATTTTTATGATTTATTGTCTTATCTATAGGTACTAATACTAATAATCTATTAATAATATTATAAAGAGAAAAGATTAGATTTTTTGTACGTTTGTTTGTTTGTAATGGATAAACTTAAAAACTACTGGACCAATTTTAAAAATTCTTTCACCAGCTGAATGCTACATTATCAGTGAGTAACATAGGCTATAACTTATAAAGATATCACGCGGACGAAGCCGCTGGCGGAAAAAGCCATGGAAACCATGAATTTATTTAAAAGAGAACTGCACTCTCTTCTGGTGCGGAAATGTTATTATACCCTTCAGGATTTTTTATCTGATAAAATAAAAGACAATGATAAATAAATAATATAATTAATAAATTTAGTTAGAAATGGAATATATTTAATTTAATTGAATAAACAATATTATTAGAAATAAGACATAATTTGACCAAATGAATGTTATTAATTACGAAACTGATAAATGTAATAATGTGTAAAATGTTTTTTGAAAAACCTACAATTGTAAAAATTGCAGTGCCTTAACAGGGTTCATGTTCTGGAAACAACATAGTATAAAACACCAATGTATACCACATGAAGCAATAAACGTTCTGATTTCTGATTTCTGAAGATAGTGGTTTTATACAGTAACAAGGCGGGTGGACAAACCCATTTTCTCCAACCTGTCTCCTTGACAGAACACAAAACTAAAAATCGAGAGAGAAAATGTTAAAGAAAGGTTTTGTCCCCGATTTTTCTGTGGAAAAATACGTTTTCTCCACCTGTCTCCTTGACAGAAGATAAAATGATATATCGAGGGAGAAAACGGTAAAAAGATGTTTTGTCCTCGATTTTTTTGTCTCCCCCTTTTTGCCATTCTAGCCGTTGCCGTGGGATCTTGAACAATCACAGCTTAATGAGATGTTACCGCGTCAGCAGATGTTTGTAGATTCATAAAGAAAGTGGGCTATCCATAGGTAGGCTGGAGATAAATTACTATAGCTAACCATCCGAATTAGAAGCTTGAGTTTTTTTATTTCATCTCTTTATTGTATAAAAAAACACCAAAATTGCCTATCCAATGTCAAATGAAATTCGGTAATATAGGTATATGATTATATTAGTATAGTAGGTAGCCTACATAATTGAACACCCATGAATAAAAATAAAAATAAATTATAATATTTAACTCAGGCCTAACCCTTACCATTCTGAGAAGAGGCCCGTGCCCAGCAGTGGGACAGTAATGAGCTGGATTTATTTATTTATTTTATTTAACTTTCTGGTTTCCATACAGTTTATTGCCGGTCCTTGTACGTAAGACCTACTATTAGGAACCGCGCGAGTCTCGACAATTCATAAATCTGGTTTACATGAAATAAAGATTTATTTTGTATTCTATTCTGATATGCCTACCATATTTATGTACACTTAATATCACCATAACTCTTCCTTCTTATAACTTGTACCATAACCTAAACGTCCGGTGATCGGAACTCTAATCTGTGTACACGTCGATTTTCATTATGCTCTGCCCGCTTTTTGTGAGATCCAAAGCGCTCTGCTAGTTCAATTCGCATTTAAATATCTATAAAAAGTTTGCTATATAAAACCGTAATAAGTAGGTACCATAACACGAAAAAAACACGATTGTTTCCACCCGTAAAATGGCTCTATAAAATTACCATTTTCATAAATGAAAATTACCATTATTCATACAAACTGTTGCTTGAGAACTAGATTCGCGCAAATATTTGAAATACAGTTGCATCTGGCATAAAATTTTAATCTACTCAAAGTGCCGAGCGAGGAGCACAGATCCAATATTCAAATTAAAGAAACACAACCACGGACAACTCGTCGGCAACATTAATATGATTTAGTTTCATTTTTGCCGAATAGTCCTCGCGAAGTTTCGCCACGGCCTCTCCGGGGTCTAAAAACTTCGTTCAAAGTTATTACTCAGGTAAATACAGTTAGGGAAAAATTGCGAGGCCATCCGACTTTTTCCTACCGCGCCTTTGTATAACTTCCAAACTCGGCCGCTTATCAATTTCCCCAAATGAAAGGATTTCTGTGTTCGTGTCCAAAGAAACGTACCAGTAATGAAGTTAATATATTTATCAGATTTCAAAGTTACCGCGCTCTAATATTTTGTTGTGCTAACGTGAGAACAGCAATATAATAATGTTAAAATAATGTCATTATTGACATGCTAAGCCAAAAGATTGCGTGTGCCACGAAAAATAAATTGAACAAAAAATAGTAAATTAATGGTTCCATGGAAATTTTAATGTAAACGTATGTGTTTAGTCACGTAACGAAAGAATTCCAACAGGCTTAGTACATTACATTTCACAATTAGAGCAAGGCAATCAGTACAATTGAGTCGGCACTATAATTAAGTTGCTTTTAAAACATTCCTGTGGTATTTAGAGAACCTCCAAAATTCAACGAAACTTGAACACTTTAAAGTTGCAACTAGCAAATAGAGCTGCACTCACGCTGTCTGGAAAGCGGATTCTATAAATAATTTGCCATATGTATTAAGATTCTTCACTTCGATGTACAGGGGAGCTTCAATAATGCAAGCCTGGGCCGTAAAACGTAGCGAGCCGCGTACTACGACGGGAGTCCGCTAAATGGCCCACGCTAAGAATTTAGTGTTAAAACGTGCTCCAATATGAGAACGATGTGATAAAAAGGCACCGCAGTATTGCAATGTATAAAATCGTGCGGACGTTTTCGGGAATCTGGTAGTGATTATATAGCGTGAAATCGTTATTGATGTTGAAAAAAAACTGATACTGAAACTGAACTGAACCAGTTGAAATAGGGCTTTTACATCAAATCGATGTGACATTCGTTTCATGTTACAGTCAGATATTTTGAAAACATTTCAAAACAGAAATAGAATCATAGCATAAATATTACAATAATATTTATGTTATGATGGATAACTTTTCTTTCGTCCCTCGCGGGGTGTCTGGGTTATCATACGAATACCTATGGTAGTAGTTTCGGGTAGTCTATAAAATCTGACAACTAGTGTAACATTACAGTATCTCCGACTAAATGGGTTACGTAAATCAGAGGGCAGTCGCTCCGTGTAAAATATGAATATAAATTGGTTCGCATCTGGTAAGACTGAAAGCCGAACCAAACTCCCAATTCCAAATTTCCCACTGATGCCGACTAAAGGACCCATATCGGCTGAATAGGCATTCTCCATTGATGCACATTACCTGTAAACTTATTATAGCTATGATGTATTCCCCGAACAATAGACAGACCTAGTTGATTCTCTGAAGTTGATCGATGAAGTTCCATTCCTGTGGGAGAAGTTCAAGTAATACGAACACATTACAAATAGTACCTACATCACTACATTCAAATTCAAATCTTCATCAATATTTCACGAACACTTGGAATATACATATCAATAAAACGAAAACTATTAAGTATACTTTTATATGGAGAGTATAATTTCCCGCGAGACAATAACACTATAGTCTCTTTGAATAAACAATAAATTTGCAATTCGCTGCTTTACGCTGATAGTATTGTCGAATTCTATCGGTATACCTATTACTATAGAATGATTACCCAAAGGAAAACATTTGATAGATAAAATGGATAACAACCCATCTATCAATCTTGCTAGAGAAAAATTAATAGTTCAAAAAATTCGCAATGCTAACATCGCTAAAAGTATTTTACGAAACAATTGTTAAACATATAGGGAATTATGAACTTTGAACAAAATTAATTATGAACTATGAACAATGAACTAACTACGCTGTTATGCGTTGTTTGAAAATATTTTGTTATCAAAATGAATTGTCGATAGCAAAGATTCTACGATATCCATTAATAATATTGGAGGATATTGCAACAACGCTGTACACTACACAAGTGATACAAATCAGTAAATACAAATTTTGAAAATACGACCTAATGGTCGGTATCAGTAAGCTCCTATTGGAACTTACTGATTTAAATTCATATAAAAAAAATACAATAAAAATGATCTGGAATACCAAAATATTCTTTTCGTCCCACAAAATATTCTATTTATTTACAGGTTCTATAGATTTCTTTGCTTTCAAGTATGCTCTTTTTAATTAAAAAGTATTTTACTAAAAGCTTCGCAAAAATGCTAAAATTCGATGTACTTTACGTGTAGAAAAATTGCAAAAATGATTTTATCACTGACTTCAATTTGCTGTTGTGAAACAACGTAATTTTTTATATCTATCTCTACAGATACGGTAAAGGCTTTGACAACTAAAATCAAACAATGAATGGCTAATATAATTTCATTACAAGGGAGCCAGGAAAGGGTATATTTAAGTAAGGTCAACCAAAACCACATCTAGTCTTAACAAACAGAAATATACGAAAGTACATAGGTATATATTTCTTACGTATTCTTTGCTTGCTTGGAACGAAAAGAGCATAGAAGAACGAACATCGGATCCTACTTCGACGGAAAAGAATAACGAAACTACTATAGTGCCACAAACTTATCTGACCCGGTGACTAAAATTGGAACAAACGTGGCTACGGAACAAAAATGACATCAAAAAAGCATCAAAAGGTAATTTTTGTACGGAGATGACATTGGTAAAAGCGACGGCAGCGACGCCACAACCGGATCAGATAAGTTTGTGGCACTATAAGTCTTATTCAAAATTCGAGAACCAGAAAACCTCAAAGTCCAATAACGTAAATGGCCAATAAATAGATAAAAAAAAGCTAAGAGGTAATAACAAAATGGCCAATCCATTAAAGTTAATGTATGATATTAAATGTACCGATATCGCGATAGGGGAGATGCATTACCCGTCCGATGTTGGCCAACGGTGCATGAAGAGCTATGCGATTTGTGCATTTGCTGTATTAGTTAGTTTTCAAATGGAGAGGTTATTTTGATTTCAAATTTCTATCAGTAAATACATAGTATAAAATATACAGTGGCAGACCGTAGTTATTAATATAACGATGTTGATATTATTTACTAGGTGTCCCTAATACTCCGTCTATCTGGGTGGAAATAGGAAGCAGCGATTTAAAAAAAAATAGCCTCTCTCCTTTCTTATTACGTACACTATTTTCTTATCCTTCTTAACCTAACCTAACATAATAATAAAAAATAATTGATTTTTGTAATTAATAAAAAATAAATGTATTTTCAAAACAAAATTTTCTTACATTCCGCCCGCAACATGGCGACATAAAACCAACAATTTATGATTGCAAAAGATTTCATAACGCAACTCTGTACAATATCAAAGAATATTGGCAGAAAGGATAAAAGTTTGTATATTATGTTACCTGCAGTTCATTAGACACAGAAAACTTTGTATGAGAAGACATGAGTCGGCGAAATGAAAATTAACTGAGATAAACTTAAAGATCCCTGAGGTAAGTTGTTTAATGAAAACCCTTCATTTTGTGTGTTAACTTAAATTGATTAAGCAAACTGTTGAAGTAATGTGCTGAGTTATTAAAGCTGTGTATTTAAGTCGAATGTTTAAGTAATTAACTTTCGTTTAGATTTCTAAAGGTAAACTCTGCAAGTAAAACTTTGTGATGATGATTTTTTATTTAGCCAAAGCTAGATAAAATTTACGGTTTTGAATAAACGTTATATTTTAAGCATTTTTTGTTTGAGCAGTCATCGTTTCAGAGACCAATTTGATTTTATTTTGAAATGTTGGTGACAGGTTTCAAAGGAAATTTTGTTTTTTTAAATAAATCTTTTCCTATATTATCTGTGTTATGGGTACGTTTTACAAACATACATGTCATAAGCATACTCATCCAGACCCAGAACAACTATTTGTAGGCCATAAAAATATTTGTTCCATGCGGAGATCGAACACGCGGCACGTAGCGCAGAAAGCCAATCGCTTAGCCACTGCACCAACCGTTTCGTCAATATTATATTGCCGATATTTTTTATTCAGTTACTACAATAGTTATTGCGTCCGCGCTCAAAAGTGTCCGAGCCAGACGAGTTCCAAAACTAGAAAAGTGTTCCAATCGTGCGCCAGTCTTTCTTTTGTCAACCGGCCTAATACCACTGCGAGGATCGCCCTGAGGACACAGTAGAGCATACGGTGCAAGACTGCCCCGCTTGAGCAGAGCACCGACGTGTCCTCAGGGCGGCGATAGGCGGAGACCTCTCGCGCCCGGCATTGGTCGAGGCCATGCTGCGGGGCGAGACGGAGTGGGAAGCGGTCGCCTCCTTCTGCGAAGCAGTCATGCTATCGAGGGAGGAGGCGGGCCGCTTGAGGGAGAGGATGGCGTCCTCCCTCCAGCCCAGCCGTAGTGGTGGTCGCCCACGGCGTCGGGTGCCGGCCGACGATCTCCGGCCACCGTAGGCGCGGGCATGCGGACAGCGAGTAAAGGGCAACTCGCTGTCCAACCATGGACCATGCCCGGGTCGACGGCGCGTTGTGTTCCACGCGCGCCTCAAAGAACGTCAGCAAGATGACGGGGCCCCCCCTGTAGAGGGCCGAAGCCTGCCGGGGTCGCGGGACTTATCTCATTACCGTGACCCCGGAACGTAAAAGGCTATTGAAGGAACACCGTGGATTTTAGTCAGTACAAGTCTGACAGTCCCTCCCGCCCTGCCCGGGGTGGGAGGACTCATTTGATGATTTTACCACGCTTAAAAAAAAAAAAAAAAAAAAAAAAAAAAACCGGCCTAATACACGTAAAAATTGCCGTATCTACTGTATTGTGAAAACGTATAAATCTACTTTAGTAAAAAGAGGATGGTGTATCATATTTTCGGTATATACCTTGACTCGGGACACATTTTTCGTGAATTATGTTCTAGACTCATGTAGTAGTAAGTCAATGATTTCATAGAATCGCACTCTTCAATCTAGGCGCAGTAAATTGTTTCACTGTGTGGTTTTAAACCATACAGTAAACAAGGAACTATGTACCACATCAGAAACTTAATTATTAACACCCTGTGGGCCGAATGGAAATATGAAAATTCTTATTTCCTTTAAAAACTTTAATTTAAAGTTTGTTGCCAGCCGGCATTCCTAGGCGGTATTCGTGCAAGCAAACTGCACTTCCTTATAAGCTTATTTTCTTCACAGGGACTCGAAAATTTTCTTTAGATTAGTTTCTCTTGTTGAGAAAAATAGGACGGAATAAGGAATAATAAGTTCTCGTCTCCTCTTAAATTGGACTTCGTTTCTTTTGTACGACAATTCTTGTTGGTTTACCCGGACTGAGAAAATGGCATTGCTTTAGTTATTAAGAACTTATTTGTGTAGTTAAAACTTCGAAATGAATTCAACTTCGTTTGCTAACAGCTTCTGGAGTAATATTTTTTAAACATTTACTCATAAATTTTTAAATAGAGGATTGGATAAAAGGTTTTTCACGTTAATTTCTAGGGACAGGTGAGTTACTGCGCAAATGAATTTCCCGAGATGTTTTCAATGCATCTGAAGTATTATTCCTACGGCGCGGCGAATGGAAAACTTTTCCTTCATTCCTTATTTTATTTAACTCTAATTTATAAACTACTGCTTAAAAGATAAATTGAAATAATATTAATGAAATATTCTAAACGTGTTCAGTATTTTTGTCAGCCAGTGTCTAAGCTACGAAATAATATTTTAAATACCATGATTTTTGGTATGAAAAGGCAATGAAATCTTTTAACAAATATGCAATATGCATTTAGACGCGCAAACATACAATTCAAATTTCAATTTTATTTACAATACAATACATTATAATACACCAGAAAGAGAAGAAAAGATACAATAGTATTATTAGTTAGTATTATTAGTGTTAGTCTGCGGTGTAACAATAATCATACAAGTACCTACATTATAGTTACATAATAACCTAAAACTGTATTTCGTTGCCACATAGTATATTGAGCAAACGAGATTGCGGTGCACCTGATGGTAAGTGATCACCGCCGCCCAAGAACATCCGCAACACCAGAGGAGTCACCGATGCGTTGCTGACCTATTAGGATGGTGTTAGGAAATAGGGAGGGAAAGGAGAAGGAAGGGACTAAGGGAGGAATAGGGCCTCCGGCGGCGCTCCACACTCATTGAACGAAACGCAACAATATACATACTGCTACTTAACGTGGATATTCTGTGGGAGGGTAGTACTTCCCCGGTCGAGCCGACCCATTCATGTTGCATGCTGGCATGCCAGCGAGACACTACTACCATAAAACATTTGGTTAATCGTTCTACGAATCGAATACTCGTACATTACATTAATTTTCACATAAACTGCAACATGCTAACTCTATTTCAACCTAATGTTACAGCGGTTTAATAAAATACAGTCTTTTTAGAAATTAATAATTATACAACGTGTACCAGAAATACGTTGTGGTTCAGACCATCAAACTGAACAACTTTCTCTATCTTATGGGACCAACATCGTAATAAACTTTATCTATGCCAAATCTCACACTCCTCCTTACGCGCAATATGCTTAAAAAAGGGATACAAAGTTTTCTCTTGACGTATTAATATATAGGTGATGGCATTGAAATCGGTTCAATAATTGTCTCATTGTGGCAAAAAAATCAACAAGCAAATGCTTTAAACTGATCTTCTCAAAATATTGTTATTTGTAAGTTCAAATATTTAGGTCAACTTTAACTTATTTTATTTAAAAACATATCGTCATTAAACATACAACACCAGCTGTCAAATATGGTAGTGATCAGAGGAGGTAGATCTTGCAATGAATGAAAATGTAATTATATTATTATCATTCACATAAAAAGTATCTTAGGTAAGTTAGGTATTGTTTCGGTAAAAGCATTTTACGTCAAAGAGAAACGCAAAAAGTGATTTCTGTTTCGAGATTTTAACACAATAAGCTTATAAAAAATATTCTTTTAGTAAATCGGATTATAATTCGTTTTCCTTTTTTGCGAATACATCCTTTGATTTCTAGGGTTCCTCAATCCTGGTGAAAGATTGTGAGTTGTGACGTCTTGTCGATAAGACTTCAATCAATACATTTTTATTTGAACACTTATGTCTGTCTAAGACCTAAACTAATTTATATTTTCTATGGATATTAAAATTGCAACTTACTAGATTACTGTTTATTGAAAGAAGAAAGAAAGAAAGAAAAAGTATTTATTTGACACTGCACAAAAACGATTTTAAACACAACATAAAAAAAAACACTCTCACATAATTATTGCACATTCTTGTATTAATAATCATGTTTGTGATAGATCATTGCTAAGCCTCTCCTGTAATGGTTCTTTTGCACTATCGGATGAATAAGACGTGTTTACAATAATTAGTTGTCTGTTTCAGTCAACATAGATCTTGGTAACATGGATAACGTGCGTCTCCTTGCTACGAATTTGTGTCTACTTAACTTATATAGACTCACGAATATTTTAAATAAAAAACTTATATATACCTACCCTACCTACCTACCTTACCTACCTTTTATATAAACATTATAAAACCCATTCATCTCAATATAATGTAGTTTGAAATTGTATGTATGTTTAAAGAATTATTTTAACAACCGCCTGCAACAAAGTCTACGGGTCAACTGAATAATGACGAATATGAACACCTGCCACGAATACACAGAAATAATCCTTTGATTCGCGCCAAAAAACCGACATCGAGTGAAGAAAAAACGAATATTCGTGGCGATTAGCGAATACACCCGAACAAGTCGTTAACATGTTCGTGTTCGTGGCTATTCGTCTGTGCTCGTCAAGTATCTAAATGCGGTATAAAAGGATCAACACGCTGGAAGTGGATTTGAAGACTGAAGGCAAAATATTACCCATTGATTTGTCGCATTGATGTTAAGTCTCAATGCGATAAATAAGTTTTCATATCAATATTTTTCTTTAATATTTGGGCACTTATAACGATTACAAAATCAGTCATTCTTAGTATTAACTACCTATAAACTTTTTGCTACTTATAATTTTGTATTTTTTTTTACATTATACTGTATAATAATAATTATTATCACAATTAACGATTATAATATCAGTCATTTTTAGTATTATCTACCTATAAACTTTTTGCTACTTATAATTTTGTATATTTCTTTTTTTACATTCTGCTGTATAATAATTATTATTATCACAATTAACGTTTACAATATCAGTCTTTCTTAGTATTATCTACCTATACAACATTTTACTGGTTTTTTTTTATTGCCATTAGTATTCCTCTTGCAAACCAACTCAGTTTTAAAATCGCATCTTTTACAAGACCATTTATTCGACCACAGTCTGTGTTCGATCCACTGTGTGACCATATAACCGTTAAACTTTGTCACGTTTTCCTGTCGTGGACTTTCACTCATGAAGTAAAGCCATGCATCATCCAGCACCTCGGGTGGCAGATGGGGTAGGACGGTGCACAAAGCAACGTGCTTCCTGACTATGCTATTCTTATGGAGACCTAGATCCTTCCCCTTCTTTTTCAACGCCTTTTTAAAATGGAAGTAGCATCCTTTTACTAAAACATTGGGAAACACTGCCAGCACTCCTCTAACAGCGGCTTCTTCAAAGTCACTTGAGAAATAATCCAAATGCAAGGCTGGTATTGATGATTTTAGTAATTGAAATACTTTACATATGATAATAATAATTATTATACAGTAGAAAGTAAAAAAATATATACAAAATTATAAGTAGAAAAAAGTTTATTTATATGAAAAAAATGTGATACTAAGAGAAATTGTGATAAAAGAATGTGATTTGATTTTAGGTATTTATAGTAAGTAGGTAATAAATAACTTAAGGTTGTTTTTGCAAGTGACCCAAATAGTTAAGAAAACTGATTGTTAGATCTATTAATAAAAAAAATTACGTAAAAAAATAATATGATCAATAAACGTACTTCCTGCTGATTTATATCGATATGTTTTATTTAATAATGTTGTGAACAAAAAATAGTTCCCATCACTAGAAGAAAATTTTACGTTGGTGCCGTTCGTGGAATAAAATTAATATTATTTTACTATTCCACGAATCGCACCAAACCAAAATTTGGATCGGTGCCGTTCGTGGAATAGCGTTGGTGCTATTCGTTTTAGTGCCGTTCAGATTGGTGCTATTCGTGGAATACCTCAAGATGACCAATCCCTTAAACGATAATACGGGACCCGTATATAGGTATAACTTAACATTTTTTATTGAAGTTAAGGCTCGGATCGGTTCGCTAACTCGAAGCATCCACGCCCGCAGTTTCACGGTTCATTTGATATAAAAAGAAAATAGCGTTTTAAAGGGGATGGATTTCGGCCCTTTACACGTTTTTGTCTGGTTCCCTACAAAACCGTTCGTGCTTGTGTATTATCAACAAACAGTGATTTAAAGTTCGTTTGAAATAAAACTAGCGATTATATTGTATGTTGTAAACATAACATTCTTAGGTTTAATAGTGAGGTTAAGTGCTTGAGTACCTAACTTAACCTACTTGTAAACTATTGTTTTGTATCGTATTGAGAACTTTTTTGTGTGCATTATTTCCTCACGATGTTTTCCTTCACCATTAGCGCAAGTGACAATCAAATTCTGGTAAGTCAGAGGTGCTGCATGGACCTATACGTAGAGTCGTAGACCCTCCTGCATAAAAAGCAAGCGTTCAACCGCTAGGCTATTTATAAACAGGCTAATTATCATTTTCAAATGAGAAATTCCATACAATGAATATGTTAAGAAATTTCAATGAAAATTGTTCACTGAATAGTATTTATCGTGAGTGACAGGTAAATTGTAAAACATTTCAAAAATATTGTTAAAGTAAAGTATTTGTCATTCTTTTGTTTATCTATTCTGAATTTGTCTGAATATAAAATGTCAATCAAGATAATGTTCTCATGCTTTTTTTGTGTAGGTTTATAGTATAATTTCTGTAAAAGGCTAGTGTAATCCAATCTATCAAAACGTGTAGTTTAAAATTATTATTTTAAAATATCAAACTGTTATTAATATTCAACCTGTCAATATTTAGTTGCACTAAAATGCTTAAAGTATTTTTTGGTATGCAAACAAAACCAAAATTCGACTTAGTATGCACGCATAATTTACGCAAGCCAATTAAAATTAAATTTTTATTTTGTTTTGGAGTGAATTTTAGAGCTGCGGTTACATTTGGGAACGGGCACTGAATTACTATCTACGCTTTAGCGAACTACATAAAAAAAAATCCTGTATATTCGAATCGGGTTTTAACTTTACAATACCTACCTAAGTATTACTTTGAGATTATTTAATGTTTTAGTTTTTTAAATATTTAATAATATGTAATTTGCTATTAATAATTAGAAATATTTAATTTGCTATTAAATTGTATCGTCACAATTTTTTTTATAATTTTCATGCCGATGCGAAATTATGTGAAACCAACTTTGTATTATGATTTGTCCTACTATGTTTCATGCAAGTAAAGATGTATGTTTTGTTTTGAAACCAAACTCGAATAAAAAGTCACAGTATAATACTATTAATACATTAACATAACTTTGTACCGAACGAACCTGCAATGGTGTTCTTCATTTTGGTAATAGATCTCACAATGATTTTGCAAAACTCCTATACGATTGATAGGTAATACGTTAGCACTTTATTCTACGGGCGTGGTCGAAAGTGTTCACCAAAATGACGCGACATTTTGGCCTCAAATTTGTGGTAATGTGATTTGGGTGGAGCCTTTATTTCAAATGCAAATTTCTTAAAGACACGCTTAATGCCTTTAGTCACGATCTCGGGTCCGACAGCCTATATTTTTTTGGATCTTTGTTCTTTATGTCTATTAAACGCAATGCAGTATGATTCATTTGAAATATTTTTACCATCGTCATCATTAGCTGGTAAACGTAATTACGTTTCAACTTTACCTAAATGTAATATTTAACAATATTAATTGTTTGATGATATCGTAAAATTGGCTATAGTAGGTGTGCATGTATTTTGAAATAAAAGTTTTCTAAAGTTAATTAAACATTTATTTTCTTTGCATTCACTGCTCGCGTTTGTGTAATATTGCTTTTTGTATTAGTGATAGAACAATAATTGAATTTTAAAAATAGTAGCGTTTAGAACAATTTGAACCGAAAACATTCACAGACGACGGAGTTTTTAAAATAAATAAAAACGTTTCATTTTAACAAACGAAAAAGTTTCATCCGTGCGAATAAACAAATGGAATTTAATTGAAATAACTTTCGTTTTTGATTGTTGTTACGATTCAATCAAATCTGTATAGAGACATTTCAAGAATGTTTTCAGCTTTAATATTTATTACAGCACATTGACAATCGAGTGATTACTAAACGCGGGACTTTGAAACAAAAACGAATCATTGTGAATAATAAAATGTTTCCTTTTTTAAATTCCTAATTTGATTTCGCAATTCTGATATAAATAAGGCGTAGTAAGTGCTTAAGTACTTATATTACATATTACAGGATATTTTTTTTATGTAGTGCGCATAATTTGTAAAGTGATTCAGTCTCTGTTCCTAAATGCAACCGCATTATTGGGATACACTTTAAAACAAAACGAAAATTTGTCTCACTATCCCCCCCCCATAATAAGTCGAATTTTCGTTGAAAAATTGATTTTGTATGGTTTGCGCTAGTAAATTATACGCATAATTTACTAGCGCAAGCCATACAAAATCAATTATTTATTTTGTTTTGGAGTGAATTTTATTACTGCGGTTGCATTTGGGAACGTACCTACACTGAAAAGCTCTGCAAATTTTGCGGACTACTAAAAAAATATCCTGTAAGTACTGGGATGACTAGGATGTTGTCATATCTTGGGTGCACGGAAAGAGCACAGGCTCAGATGCAGCCCTGTCGCTCACCTTGGTAACTCTGCCTGGCTAATCTTTCTACCACAGACAGAAGATGTCAAAAGAAGATAAACTAAGATAAACTAAGATACACGATCGTAAAAATACAGGTAGTACACAATGATATTTCTTTCGATTCCTACGATTTTCAACCACTTGAAGACTAGAACGCTACTAGTTCGATAGGAGTATTAGTACCTACACGAATCAAATGTGAAACTGCGTTGTTTTCGCCTACAATCAACATGGTTATTCAAGAAAAAAAATACAATTTGCTTCTTTGGTCTTGTGGTTGCAAGCGTGGCTGCTGAGCATGAAGTTCTGGGTTTGATTCTCAGGTTGGTCAAAGTGTTATTGGGGTTTGCTTAAGTTCTCAGTAAGTTCAAAGTTTAGAGTTGTGCTCGGTTGATAGCAAGAGGCTTGTGCCCTATTTCATTGGACTTTATAAAAGCATCAGTGAGCTGTGGGTGTACCTACAATAATATACATCTCTACCTAACCCTTCGGAGAATAAGGCATGATGCTATGAAATACAATTAGGTACCTACTTACTTTTAATATAAAACTAAAGCACTTTGAATCGTCTTAATATTTTACTTAAAAATAAATTTAATACCCGAAAGTATTCAAAACTGTTCGTTATGCAGAAAAAGTCACTGAAAACAAACTTTATAACTATTAATATTTTTAATAAGTCAACAGTTTTGATTCAAAACGAAATACTAACAAGGTTTTCTAAGCACTTTGAAAGTATTTAAACTCTGTAAAAACGATTTCAAATAAATTAAAACAGACAATTTAAATATTTGTATGTTGAAGATTCATCGAGCTACGTTTTAACTTTTACTAAATGAGTGTCAGTGAACTGCGTGAATAAATTTTTAATTTCGGATAATTTGATTCCAGCCTAAGAAACTTAATGCCGAAGGAATTTGTGGAATAAAAGTGTCACGTAGAGAATAGGTGCGATTTTCGCAAATGAGCTGCTCAATATTCAAGAGGCAAACGCCTTACCGTAACAACAGAACAAATTCGAAAGACGAAGTATCGGCAACGGACGGCCCTTAATGTAATTATCATAATGGCGACCAATAAAAGAGAGGTTCGGAATTCGTGACACAGCTTTAAAAAGTACTATCAAAGGTGCCCGAGGCGGAAAACGTCGCATCTTATTTAGCGCCCTCCAGAAAGAGGGTACCCGATTGGGGACTCTCCTAATCACATTACGACAATGAAAGAGCTCTAGATAAAAAGGACCGAAACAGATTTGCATGAAACGTCAGACTTGATTACGACTAGTCAGTCGCCTATAAAATATGCAGATGTCAATAAATCATTATCGACACTTGTATCGGAGTGTTTGGTAAAATTGTGGCAGAATCTGAGTCTGTTTTTAATATGGAAACTGGTTTATCTGCCCCATATTTGATGCTCCAAATCACCCTCCTAATATTACACAATAAGGGCAATTCCATTCACATCTATATCGTTGAGTTGATCAGGCGTGAAGTCTTTTATATTTGGAGTCACGTGTCGCCCAACGTCCAGGAAACCGACAGTGCCGAATGTGTTTGAGCGAATCTAATGCACTTAAAACCATGCGACATTGGTTCGTAGGGGAACTGGGGTGATACTGGAAACAATGAAGACCGAAGAGAAATTTGGAGACTGTATTATTTGCGGAAAAATCAATGGTGAAACGTTTCCGATGGTGGCAGCCGGAGCGGCGACAGGAAGACTGATCATTATTATTACTGTCCATACTGTGAATAGGAGCGTGCCGTGCCTGCTTCCGTGTATAACGTTTCCTTTATTGCGTCTGATGGCTTTATAAAGGCGGTTATTTTGTCGTTAGCCTGTCAGCTCCCTTAATTTTTGTTGTTCGTGTAAATTACTAATCATGATAAAAAAGCATTTTCATCATACGAATGTGTATAATTTGCGCTCCCTATGTCTGCGACTTTCATTAACTAAATCAATTACTCTGATAATGTACAAAATAATAATAATACTTGACAAATTACTTTTCTTCTGCAAAACTTTTTTCTTGCTCAAATGAAATACATATACCTTCGAAACTTTTAATAGTCCTGATATTGCTGAAGAGTTTCCAGATCAATTCTGACATAATAATATTATCTTTCTGTATCTGTCTATGCTTATGTTTGTTCATGTAATAAAGAGATGCGAATTTTTTAATATGTTTATAGAGATGTAAATATTTTAATACCTCTTACGGCATGTAAATATACTTAGCAATATTAAATTTACGTGGATAGACGCTGAAAAGTCGAGGTGGTTTTATTCTTTGCAGTTTTTTTGTCCGCGTTTTATGTACTCTTGAACTAACATGGAATATCCATTTTACTTTATTACCTCAATATTATGGCTTATCTATACTAATATTATGAAGAGGTAAAATCTATATTAACATTGAAAGAGGTGTAATTTGTTTGTTTGTTTGTATATACGAGGTAATATTTGGAACCACTGAACCGATTCTAAAAATTCTTTCACCTATATAAAGCTACACTACCTTTTAGTAATTATATGCTATATTTTATTTTAATAAAATTAAAACTCACGGTCGAATCCGCGAGCAATACCTATTTTAGATGATTTTCTACAAAGTAATATTTATTTTATTGTAGTAATGAAAAATAAAGTTACAATAGATTCTTAAATGAAATGTTGGAGTTTAAGCCTTTTGAGGTCTGAATGTAATCAAGAAACTTTTCACAGCTGAGAAACTTAAGTGATTTTTGCTGTAAGTATCCAAAAGTTTTGATTATTCACAATTCGTTTATTTTATTTCTTTGCTACGGGTTTTCTAGTAAAGTCTTAAAAAACTGTATTTGTTTGAAGAGAACCGAAAAGACTATTCTTTTTGGTATAATTTTATTACATACAGATCTCCAAGGGGTGCCAATAGGGAACCTGCATATATTATTATTTTTAATTTATGGTACAGATTGGAGGCTTTAATAAACATAGTAAAAACAAAAAGAAAATATGCATGAATAATTAAAATATCTATACTAATATTATAAAGAGAAAATATTTGTTTTTTTTTATGTTTGTTTGTTTGTAATGGATAAACTCAAAAACTATACATCAACATACATCTACATCATGAGATATCGCACTGAGCCAATACATCTTATGATCGCTTTTCATCTATATTAATATGGTAATACTTTTCAACCCCACATGCTGTCAATTTCTCATTATTCTAGTGCCAAAAAACGTAACAGCAATAGAACTTTCACGCCGTCACACCCAATCATGTGCCGTCATATGCACTTGAATCATATCAAAAAGTTTTATAGTAATAAATTCAAAAATAAAGAACTCAACGAAATTCGATCGAACAGACTCAATAGGGAAAACAAAGATCCCCTTTTATATTATTGACGTGTCGCGAGCTAAATTGGTGCCTGGGGGAGAAAAATCTTGTTTCATTTGACATATTAGGTGTATTTCGTACGGCACGCACCCTATAATAAGAGGCAGGTATTGTTCGATTTAAGCAACCCCCTGTTTAGTTTATATTCTTGTTATATTTACAGGTAAAAGTTTTACCGCTACAATGATAATTTGTAGAGTACAAACTTGCCTTGAAATTATCACGGAAAAGGGATGTCCAATGTATTTTTTAAACCGACTTATTTATTTATTTAATATAAAAAACTTAATAGCTTCTAAAGTCGAAGCCGAAGATGCTTCAATGCACCTTAAGATGGCACCGACTTCAGAAGCTGTTAAGTTTTTATAAAAAATGCATGGTTAGACTGTCGTTTCATAATTAATTAAGGAGTTCATTATTATGAGTACAATCATTCGTTAACGCATCAGAAACGACTAAAATATCACCGTGTATAACTATTAAACCTGCGTATATTATGTAGGTACAGTTGACTAAAGAATTGGTTAGCCACCCTAAGGTTGCAATTTCTTTGTACGTCATAAAACAAAATGGATTTTTCTTGACAAAATAATGAAATTTCAACTTTTGTGATACTTTCATTTGATAGGAATTTGTGGTCACATTGATAGACCCTACTGTACATGCTTCTATCTAATCAAATGGTAAACACATGCGCTTCAGATACCAATAATCTTATCCACGCCAATAATCCCAGCACCACATAACTGCCTTTGACAGCCATTCCACGTATCATTAGCCCTTTGACAAACCCCATTAATTTCTGCATATAATCATGGAATAATTACTTTGGTTTAATTACTGTCTGTAGTTTATTCCCCCCTTTAAGCAGACTGAGCCCAATTTAGCTGATGGTGCAAAATGTATGACTCGAGATAACGATGTTATTGTGTACTGGTCACCTCGGTCATTACGTGTTTGGATTAAGTTTTGTGGTTATTGCTATTAGTTGTATTTCTTTGAAGTAATTGGCTTGGATGCTGTCTTCTACAATGTTTTATGGTCAATAAAAAGTATACAATATATATTTTAGTGCATGTTTAACGTTTCTAAAGCTTATAATGAAAGTTGTGATGAAAGTCTAAGAAAACTTTACGTTATATATACCTTGCAAACACTGTATCTATTAATTTAAGATTGTAATAACTATTATTTTCAAAGAGTTTACATGGTTTCTTGCCGGATATTCTCTATAGGATCTTCTATTTCGAACCACGCATCTAGAGTTTCGATATTTTATAAGTGCAAATTTGGTTTACATGAAATCAATTATATTGTAGCGACATCTATCGCCACATAGCATAACTAAGTATTGAGGCAGCAAAAGCTAACTACAGTGGCGCGAAAATATGAATTGACTAATCAGATAACGAAGCCTGCACCGCGCAAGGAAAAAGATTTTCGTATCTAACACATATACAACTGTCCGACATCAACCGTCGGGCTTCGGCCCGCCACGCAATATCACCTCGCCTGGTCGGAGGTTCCTCTCTTTTCAATGGAGGAACACCATACCTCGTTCCTCCACAATATTTAGGTATGTATTATATTCTAAAAACTAATCTATGTCCATCACAAGTTGGATGCCGTTAAATAAGCAAATGATCTTTGAAAGTTTACTTTTATAATGGTTTTTTATAATATTAGACTACGATGTCGAAGTAATAACTACGAAAATATAATTTATGGTAAAAAAATAATTGCTTCTTTATTTTAGGAACTTTTTAAACGATCAGCCGGGTTCGGTGGGATTCATATTGAACACATACCATCAATAGACGATACATGTCCTCAATAACCCTACAATCCTCACAGATTGATAATATTATTTTCTTGAAAGAAAGAATGAGAATTTTTGTAATTTTTTTCTTGCGAGCGATTTTAATCGCGCATTGCATTTGTTTAGGTAGTATTCAAATTTAAAATTTTACCATGAAAAATTTTAGTCTATTGCCTTCAGTACTTGCCCGCATGTCGCAGCCTCGCTTAATTCCAAAAATAATTATCCGAGCGTACTTCATAAATATTTTGACTATTTCTTTGTCGAACAGCCCGATGTTCTGAAATGAAGAATTTTATTGATATTTTGACAGTATGAATTAAACTGCGCGTGCTAACCGAGATAAAGGATTGGTAGTACCTATGTATATGTAAATTAATGTAATTATTCATTTTATGTTCAACCTCATATTTTTGAAGGGTCCATTACAGAAATTATTACGTCGCGATACGTACCCTATAAAAATATATGGTAATTACTTCTTAAGGATGAGTTGACTTGAATATTTGTGGTATATTCTTTTCTCTAACGTTCTGCTAATTTATACTTCTTGGATCTCCTTTTTCAAAACAATTTCCAATTCTTATTAAAAATACACTTTAAACAACATAAGAAAGAGGTAGAACATTATAAAACACGACCTATTTTATTGGAAGTTAAAGAAATACTATCGTACGAAATTTATTTATTGGCAGTGAAATAAAAAGAGCGACATGCCTAATAATATCATACATTTATTATGTGCACAAACACCTATTATCGACAAATGCATGAGCAATTCACTATTTCTGCCTGACATACAAATCTCGGTGCCAAAATTAGCATCCCTAAAAGCAACACAAACTAAGCAGTACAAATCCGTCCAATCGATCCGTCATTGCCCCTCCCCTACGTTAAAGCCCCATTACCAGATAAATATATGCAATTTATTACATTTACCAATTTACATACACTTTGAAGACACGGCTGTAGAGTTAAATGTCGTTAGGGATGGCAAGGGTGACAGGAAGAATGAAGATGTGACAATTTCTTAAGCATACGACGGGTAATAAGAAAAAATCGGCAAGGGGAAAAAACGTGGCGGATTTTTAAAGTAGAAAGAGCATGACGTGTGAGTGGTTCTTTTTTCAAAAATGTAGAAACTGACGGCGAAAATGTTAGCGGCACGGTTGGCGCAATTGCTAAACGACAGGTTATCTGCACTATGTGTCGCGGATTCGATTCCCGGACGGAACAAATATTTGTATGACCTACAAGTAGTTGTTCCAGATCTGGGTATGTGATGTCATATATAAGTACCTAACTAAGTTTGAAAACTGTACCCACGATGCAGTAGAGAATATTATATCTTTTCCCAAGTAGTCCTGACTACGTTTTGGTCGGCTCCTAGTCTAACCAGATGCGGTGGAATATTAGTATTTTCCACGGAGCGACTGCCATCTGTCCTCCACCTCCCAATTACTGGGAGACACTGGTACCCTAAGGTTACACCGGTTGTCAGTCTTTTTGGGCTGCTGACTTCCGTAACGAATGATGTCGTATCGAGACCAACTGCTTAACATGCTTTCCGAGGGACGGAAGAGACTCGATGTTGGAAGAAACGGTCACCCGTCCAAGGACTGGGCGCGGCAAACCTGCTTAACCTCGCCTTGATGATCGACTGATCTGCACGGTAGCTATAGCTACCAAGCCTGTTTATGTTTGTTATATTTCAAAGGAATATTGAATATTAAAAAGGTTTAATCAGTTTAATTTCCGTCAGTGCACTATTTGGAAACATAGTAACAATGCATTAAGTTAGGTTAGGTATGACAAAGTTTGTTTTTAAATAGCTGCCATTTTAACCATACCATGGAATACCGAGGGATATAACTGGGGTTGGATGCAGATGGAGGACAAATTCTCAGCAGTGCAAAGATTTATACGTGTATCAAGAAAGTGCACCTACATTGTTTTTATGTTATAATCCTTATAGATTTTAGAGACAAATTTTGTTTCAAAGATTCGAGAAGACAGACATTATTTCATTCCAGTATCCTAAAAACGCCAACGTGGAGGATCCCTAATTAGTGTATATTATTAGCATAGATATTAGGGATCGTCGGAGGACCCCGAACTTTGCTGAAAAAAGAAATATTACTAAGAAAACCGTACTCTTCCAAATTCAATTAGAACTTTTGGCGTCTTTTTCATAATTAGTCAAAAAGATAATGAAGCTACTTTCTAATAAGAAGGTAAAATTGAAACGGTGTTTTTATTTAATTAATATTTCCTTACATTAGCAATATATTCCTGTAGCAAAATTACCGTGGAGAAAACTAAAATAATAAACTTCTTATTTCATTAAACGAGACTTGATGAATTGCATATTAATTCACGTAGCTTACATTTTTATGTAAAAGTTTGTATAACATTGTATTACTAATGTTTTATAGAGATAAAATGTTTATGTTTGTACAAACAAACATAGGGACGTACGATATGTTTGGGTCGAGTGGGTATTGAAGTTTTATATGGAACAGCTGATAATTTTTTGCGATTACGGTGTTGATCTCTACAGAAAGTTGTTCAGTTTGATGATCGGATCCACACCCTTAAATAATTACTACGCATTTCTGATATCTACACGTTCTATATTATGGTAAGGTATGGTGGTATGGTAGGTAGTTATTATAACCATAAATTGCATGTTTTTATTGTAAATAAAAATTGAGATCGTGAGCGTTTCGGTTACACTCCCTACCAAAGATCAAACAATTCTCACTAAACTACATTGGAAACATTAAAAATGTACAATAAACTCACTCCCTCGGGCTATAAAACGTAAGTTTTTAAATGGAATTTCTCTATTAGTTGGGACGTTCGACAAATGGACAGACGGGAGTTGTGCATTAAAGGACTATCGGAGTATCGCCGCAGGCAACGCGTGGCGCAGGCAGTACGAACCTAATGCCGTTTATTGATCGAAATAAAAAATAATTCGATTGCGGAGTGAGCCTGACTTTTTGGCTGTACCCTAAGGCTAACTCGTTACAGATGTTCGAGAAGAATGAATGTGGAATTTTGGATGAAATTCGTTAGGAATATTAAGTTGATAAAGCGCGTTCATAGTTCTATTGAAAAGAAAAGTCTGAAATAAATACATTTATTATTCTTGTTACAAATACTATTTCTAAGTGACTGAAGATTTACCTTCAGCCACTGAGAAATAGTATATAATTTAAAAAAAAAAAAAAACTACCTTGCCCCTCTCTCGTATTTCTCTTTTATCGAGGGTACAATTTACAAACATACATAATGTCACATGCACACACACCACCCGGAACAACTATCTGTAGATCATACAAATATTCGTTCCGTGCGGGGAACCCACGGCACCAAGCGTAGAAAGCTAATCGTTTAGCCACTGCGCCAACCGTGCGGTGAATGAAGTATACAAGTACAAGTTATACAAGGGTAAAATGTGTTATATCTTGGACACGAGTCCAATCGTCTTTGTCCCAATAGATATGAACCTATTGGTACAAAGTCTAGTCAACGTAATTTATTTCAACTGGGCCCTTGCAGCACTTTTAAAACGTCATAATTCTAAGTACACCGCGGTTCCAAGTGAGTTGGTCCTATAGAGAAGATACCGGAAAGAAGCTCCATGGATACTCTTTTAAAATAACACATTTACAATAATATCTAAAGACCCAAGTAAAGTAAGTAGGTACTATCATTGGCCATTTATTTGTTCAATAACCACATAACCTATGGTAGATGCTTTTATCAAAATTCACATATTATACCCATTGGGCCTTCTATAGAATTCCTGAACGGTAGAACAAAGCCGGACTTTAACACCCATTACACAAAAAAAAAACACTAAAAATAAAGTTGGCCTCAACGAACAAGTTGATAAATTAAACGGCTCTCATGTTCCATTTACCGAGACTTCTAATACGGTTAGGGTCACGACGAGTACAGAATCAGTCGTGCAATCTTTATCACCAGCATCTGCTACCAGGAAGAAAGATAGCCAACTGATCGAGATAAACTTCACCATTGTTGTCGTGGTCCAGTGATAAGTTTTATTAGAAATAAAATATTATAGTTAAAAAAATAGAACACGCAAACGAACGTGTATGCAAAATTTCAGCTCAATCGGAAACCGGGAAGTGGGTCAAATTTAACTTCCAAGATTTTCTTACATAGTTAGTTACAAGTGAAGCTAATAATAAAAAAAAGCGTGTTAAAATTGGTTGGAATAATAATATTAATAATTTTCAATTGTTGAAGTGAGTTTTCATAGTGATGACGGTTTTGCTATTTGTCTCATAATTGACCAAGAATCGAAATCTTTCAGCGTACTTATGCGCACACCGCTGAATTTTTAACCCCCGACAAAAAGGAAGGGTGTTTTAAGGTTGTAGTGTGTTATATAACTGTGTATATTGATTTATGATTTATATTCTGTGGATCCGTGTATCTGTGCAATCTGTCTGTCGCATCGTACCTCTAAAACGGATGGACGGATTTCAAAGCAGTTTTTTTTAATTGAAAGCTAGTTTAATCGGATATCGTCTTAGATATAGTTCATGAAAATCTGTTCAGCCTTTCAAAAGATACAGCTCTTTTTCTAGTTGGAGTCGGTGGTTTTTGACGGTAAGGTAAGGTAACATTTGTGAACAGTTAGTTGGAATACTAGATATAAATAATTTCAAAGCTAATTTTAAAGTATTTTGTATTAGAAACATGTTCGTAAGTGGCTTATAAATTTCTCTTAAAGAATTCCACAAAATTGAAATTGCACAAAAGGAATTATGACCGCTATCATAAAACGTGGGAAGAAACAATTTTTCCAGCGTACTCTATTATTCTGAATTTATTAAGGGTCACACTCGCGCCCTACCTAGCCGCTGTAAGTAACCGTTACGAAAACGGGACGTTTAAATTCCGGGAGAAGTGTCTCTATATATCACCCGACCATAATTCTTGGTCTCCCTATAAAAAGTGAACTTTCAGAATCCCTAGTGCAACGCGTCTGTTTCTTATTTCAAAAAAGGAATGATTGTTTTTATAGGACGAGGGTGGCCTTAAAACTTTGAATCCATGAAACACGTGTTGGAAAGTACGTTAAGGTAGTGGACGGAACTTTCCCCCTCAAGGAAAAACGTATTTTAGTTTGGTCATCTAAAAATGGAAACAATATTTTGCTGGATTTTCATACATTTCGGACAAGTTCGGAAATGAAACGAAATAGTAGCTACACAGCGTCTGCTATAATATAGCATTTAGCATCGAGAACAATTCATTAAATACTTACGTCTAAAGTTTTAAAATAATAACAATAAAGGATATTTTTTTATGTAGTGCGCAAAATTTGCAAAGTGATTCAGTGTCCCAAATGCAACCGAAGTACTAAAATTCACTCCAAAACAAAATAAAAATTTGATTATGTATGGCTTGCGCTAATAAATTATGCGTGTCCCAGATTCTAAGTCGAATTTTCATTTTGTTTTAAAGTGTATCCCAATAATGCAGTTGCATTTAGGAACAGAGAGTGAATCACTCTAAAAATTATGCGCACTACTTAAAAAATGATCCTGTATTTGTAGGTTAAAATATTACATAATTCCACTGCGTAAAGTATTAGTATGAAAAACACAAACGTTGAACACGAACAGATAGTGACATTACTCATTCTTCTTCTTCGTCGTGCCCTCACTGATGAGGATCGCGACCACATACAACGCGCCTCCAAGCCATGCGGTCTTTCGTTGTGTGGACCGCTTTGTGCATGCAGCCTCCGCCAGCCCTCCTTATTGCACTCACCATCATCATGAAAAACACAAACATTGAATACGAACAGTTAGTGTCATTACTCATTAGAGACCATCAAAAATATCTTTCGAAACCAAACTCTTGAACTTTCGCAGGAGGTTATAATCCTCCACTGCGTCTGCACTATTTAAATCATAAATCGAATCTCTCATAGAATTGAAATGTGAATGTGTGGAACTCAATTGGATCCTGACAAAGGCACACATTACCCTTTCCATCAAGCTTGCAAAATCGTTTTGGACGTCAAAATGCTATCAAACAATTTGCCAAATCTATAAGAACCGAACCCGAATGGGTCAGTACTCTCAAAATATTGATGAAATTTGATACCACTCGAATTTCTGACAGCAACTGTAATATAAATCCGTGCTATCTCAAATAATCTCGACCACAATTCGTCGCGCAGAGCCCTCACCCTACATCAAACTTCTCGCGTCACAACTCAACAATAAAAAAGGGAATATTTATTCGTTATTTGTTGTCGGTTCGTATTAAAATAAAGCGACTATCTAGGCCTCAGCACCCTCCTCTCTGCCTTATCTAAGATCAGGATTGCATAAAATTCACATCTCTCTTTCGAATGTGACAGTCGCCGGCCGGGGACTACGCATCTCATTTTGGCGACCTCCCTTTATGTCTAGCAAGCTATATTTATGTAATGAACCATATTAGACCACGTATTAGTTTGATATTAGGCTATTCGAGTGAATAAGGAAGACTGCAATACAATAGAAAATAGTAGAAAACAATTTATACAGGTTATTTTTTTATGTAATGCGCAAAATTTGCGGAGTGTTTCAGTGTCCGTACCCAAATGCAATCGCAGTACTAAAATTCACTACAAAACAAAATTTGATTTTGTATGGCTCGCACTAGTAAATTATATGTGTCCCCCATACTAAGCCGAATTTTGCGGTTGTATTTAGAAACAGAGACTGAATCACTCTCAATCAAATCATACGCACTACATGAAAAATATCCTTTATATACTTCTTTATTTATATTCTACTTCTTTTTAATTATCTTACTTATTTAGAAAGAGGTAAAATTTGTTTGTTAGTATGTAGGGATAATCTCTAGAACCACTGAACCGATTTTAAAATTTATCTACATCTTGTTCCAAGTGTACCTTCATTGCTTTCTTAGAGCAGTAGTCTGTCTGACTACAGACTCGACTATGTTCTACGCAAGCCCATACCGTAGACTTATTTTGGTGATACATAGCTATATTACAGACATCGCCTGGATAGTATAAGATTTAAAAATATTTATATTGCAGGCCGAACGAAAAGGATCATTATGATTATAGAAGCCATATAAGTTTAATGCAGTTTAAAACTATAGGATTGCAAGGTTTAAGAGCAGATGTATATGAGGCAAGTATACAAATATTTGGAGCGCCAATATTCTCTTTGAAAACGTACCGATATATCGTTAACTTTTGAAAAAAATATCAATATCGATATTGATATTTCTAAAAAATAACGATACAATATATCGATATTTTTCATGACATCCCTACCCCGTAACCCTTCAAAGGTCCTATAACAACACGAACAATTACCTAATTACCGAAACACATTATTCGCCAACTATTAACTATGTAGATTTCGTAACTTAGCAATTAATAAAGTTATGCCTGCAGTTTGGTGCATCTACTAGTACACAGTAATGGTCCCAGTTAGTCTACAGTGGGCAATTACTTACAGCAATAGACCAATTAATAAGGGAGGCTGTGCTAACTGCCGACCATGGTATACGAATGTTATACTAAGATCCAGTTACTGGGGGCTATTATTTCAGAATTTGTGTGTAACAATTGTAACGATACACAATATAAATACCTTAGTGTTTATTATCGTTGCAAAATTATAACTTTCTAATATAACAGAATGTGTTTTACATACGTTTTGGAATTAATTTCTAAGCATAGCTCACCTTCACCCTTCTAAGACATTTTAGATTTGTAACTACTTCCAAAGTTTAAAGCCAACGTTTTTTATTTCAACTGGGCCTTTGCAGGTACTTTCAAACTTGTTTATTCTAGTTGCAGGGTTCCAAGTTCCGAATTATTGATTAGCATTGAAGAAAAAAATCTGTTTCATTAACCAATTTTAGCCCATTAATAATATTATTATTATCTTTGGAAAATGAATACTTACACTCTCACTCTCACACCCATGTTTTACTCAATCCTTAGAAAACCAGTTCACTCACAGCAAGCCCTTAATTTTTAAGCCTACCACCAACACTCCCGCCCCAGGAAATGTCACAACCATTACTAACATTTGAAATTTAATTGAATTGATTATTAGAAAGCAGACTGAGTATGCATTAACTCAGTGTCGAACCGCCTCAGGCATGCACGTGGCACTGCCGTGCACCCTTGCTTTTATTGCTTTAGTTCGACGTTAAAAGTGTTTTCAGATAGAATGAAATGCACTTTCATTAAGTATTCTTTCGGTGTTTGTGTTGTTTCATTTTCTGTGTGTACCTTGTAGTGCCATTTCATATTTGGAATGTTTTTATTTTCTCGGTCAAACAGACTGTCAAAACTTCGTTGTTTCAAGTGTCTTTTTGGCTTCGAAAGAACTAAATGTCAAATGTGAATGTGACTGTGGAACATGGCTAGAAGAATAAGTCTATGGCTAGAAGGAATAGTAAAACAGCTGGTACTTTTTAAAACGCTTTTATTAGCTTCACGTGTAACTATGTAAAAAAATCTTAGAAGTTAAAGACCCACTTCCCGGTTTCCGATTGAGCTGAAATTTTGCATTTAACATTTTTTAGTTTGGATGACATAAGCGTTTTCTTTAGTTTTTTTTTTAAACTATAATATTTATTTATTATCTACGATTACTCTTCTATTTCTACCTGACTTGAGAGCGTCCGACGCTACGTTTGTCACCAAACATAATCTACAACGGGTGGTCATAATTAAGGGTGTGGACCAGACCATCAAACTGAACAAGTTTCTTTAACAGTCCAACATCGTAATCGTGAAAAAATTATCAGCTGCAGTGCCATACGTTTGGGTCGAGTAGGTATTGAAGTTTTGTACAATGTTGGTTCCATAGAGAAAGATATTCAGTTTGATGGTCTGATCCCAAAGTCTGATCCACACCCTTAAATATGACCACGCATTTCTGATACAAGGTGTATGAGCTAAACATCAGAAATATAAGCACAAAGCACATAACGTAAACAATTCGTGTACGTCATAGCGTGGGGAGCCAATCATTGAGTGGGGGCAAGTTTCATTAAATTTTCCAATGAATACAAGCATTTGCCTCCAATTTGCTTGCATTGCTAACAAACATTCGGTACAGATCGAAATAATAGAACAAGAATTTTATTTTAATTCTTAAAACAACTAGATTGGTCTCACAAACCATGATGCTATTTGGTGTTTTTGATACTGTCTTCGTTGTGAGTTCAAGAACGAATATCCAAATGTTTATAGCCCTAAGCGTCTTGTATTGTTATTAGATCTCTTTGAAAGGTATATTACACTATTTAGATATAAAATGGTGAGAGTGCAGTCGTTGAACCCAAACAATTTAATTTATAGTGAAAAGAAGTGCAATATAAAGCTAAAAGGGAAAAAAAGTGATTCTAGGTAGTAATAATACTTAGAAACACGTAGCTGCTTTTTTCCATTAAATGTTTAGCAGAATTCCGAGCATAAGGTCCATTGACATAAGATTCACGGAGAACCAACTCCTATTATTATTATTCTCATTTTATGACAGACTAGCTTTTGCCCTCGGATTCTTTCGCATTCCATTTTTATTTCGAGGGGATCTACTTCATGTAAGTATCCGGTTAAAAAGTACCTATCCTATATTATATTATATTAATCCAAGACATGGTCTATCGTCCACTAAATTAAATCCAATCCATTCATGCGTTATTGAGTAACAAACATCCAAATATCCAAACAGCTTCATGAAATTTAATATTTGAAATATAATAATATTAGAATTTCTAAACCTTTCCAATGTACGTATTTTACGATGGTGAAACCTGAACTCTTGCAAGTAAAGAATGATTCAAGCCAGCACCATGTCGTTGATAAAAATGTTATTGCGTTGTGAATAAGTTGCGATACTTGTTAGTTATGTAACAGTACATGTTACAGTATTATATTTAAAAAAACCGCACTGATACATAAAATACCGGTCAAACAATGACGTAAAACCAAATGTTGCGTATCCCTGGTTGGAGACAATCTCTAATCGCAACAAGTCGAGCCCGTTTACGTTACGGGCTCATAATTACATTAACTACGCAATGCATGTGTTACATTGAGGATGCACAGGATGTTGTAATTTATTGATAATGGGGAAAAATAATACCTACTTCTTGATTTTTAAATAAAAAATTGGTATGTAAGTTAAAATTAAAGTAGCTTTACATTATGTTTATTTTCTATATATTTGTAGAGAAATAATTTAAAAAAGGCATTAAAAAGTTATAAACAAAAAATTTAGCCCATCAATGCTAATTGAAGTTTTAACAGTAATTGACAACTGATATTAAATTAAACTGAGCTTATAAAATTATTAGTTGATGGTACCTCACTAAAGTTTTCCTACCGACTCATAATAATTGTGACTTTGAATCTAAAAAAATGCTGAAGTAATACTCACACAGCTTATGGCCTCAATGCGATGCATAGATATAGATACAATTTAAAATTGCCTTGAAAATATAATTTATTTTGTAACACGCTGTACATAAGACCTAACCCCAGCGAGCCGGTCCAGACAAATTGTCGCACCCCACGTTCGCATTATTGCCGATATTTAATTGTTTGCGTAATTTATTTCTCTAAAGCAGGGAACTTTGTGTTGTTCACAATAGAAGACCGGTTTTGCCTGTGTGTACCTAATGTTTTGATCTGGTGTTTTAGTAAGGAGTTGTATAACGCGTAAACATTAAGAACTGAGGCTCTAGTGTGAGTGTCTTATAACAATCTCAATTTTACGCATGTACCACGTTTCGGCGCTCCGATTGGTGAAGAGCTTGGAGCGGTTCAATCAGTATGCAGAATGCGGTAATAACATTAGTAGAGTCTCTGCAGATAGTCCTTATGACTAGCTACAATCCATAAGTCGCTGGTTCATATCCGGCTCGAAGGACCATTGATTAAGCTCATCGGGACTTTGTGAAAAAACGCTGTGGACTATATAAAATAGGTGTAATATTGTAATATAACTAACTATGATGCAAAGTAATGCCAGTCAAGCGCGTCTGTCAGCTGAGTGAGTGGAAGGTGAGGCGTCGCACGCACAGCTATTCGGATTCGATACCCTGCGCCTTCCACGGTGTCGTCTATAGGCACATATGATGCACCGACTTATGATCCGTGGGAATTCGCCAAGATTATCACTTAATAATAATCAGAACCAGAAGGCAAGCCAGTCTTGTTGCCCCCCCAACGACGCTCTAAGTCGAGGCCTGTATCCCACTATGGGGCGCCCTTGGCTATGCTATTGCTTAAATTATAATATGGCTGTTGACCCATCAGGTCTCATTGTTTGTTTAAGCAGAATTAACTAGGAGCGAGAGACAAATGACAAAAAAAAAAATCTAGTTTATCACGCTTGACAAACGGAGTAGTGGTCACAGTATGAAGGTGGGGTGCGGGAAAGTGCCTCTACGAGTGACGAAACATGATATCATCAGCGCACCCTAGGTAGTCAGCCTTGATACTAAACCTTCCACTTCGGCATTATCGATTCCCATATCATAGCTCCTGCAGACTCGACAGAAGAAGAAGTACCTATATAGGTATATAGAAAGGCACTAATTGGTTGTCTGTCCCCTTGACAAAAACTGTTGGCTCTGTGTAAATTCAAGTCGAATTTTGGCTAGGGCAGCTCCCGTGGCCCCAGATATTATTGTATAATTATTGTTTGAAGAAAGTATCCATGAATATTCTTGCCGAACCGTACACCTAGAATCACGTTTTGAAAGTGCTTGCAATGGCCCAGATGAAATAAAACCTTTGACTTTGACATTATTAATCCTCTTACAATACCAATAGCATTCACTTTGCGATACGTTCCGATATTTTTTATATAGATACCTATTTTAATTTGAAAGTAATTATTGTTTTAATAATGAATGACATTATAATTGGTTCTCATTAATTTAGTACATACAATTCAAGTAGGTCACCTATCAACATACATCTATAAAATAATGTATATTTGGTTGAATAAATTAAATAATTATATGCGTTAATGTTGGTTAATTTGCCGAGTTTTCACTTTACATTATTATTTTCATAAATTATCACAATTATTTTCAGATTAATCATGTGGCTTATTGACATATCAATAGCTATGCTAATTACACCATTAACCCTTCACAGCGATGTGAAAAACAAAATTTAAATATTTTCAAAATCCTCGATGAAAGTCGGCGACTGCAAATATTTGATTGATTCGAAATTCGAATAATAGTACTACAATACGTACGACGACTGCAGCCACAGTTAACGCACATAACCAGAGGGCACCGGGCAGAACTAAACGGTCGCTACAATTTAGACTGCCATCACATTCACTGCACACACGACAGTTGCATATTTCAATGTTAGTCACGCGCGTTCGTAGGGTTAGATTTTAATTGTAGGCACTAAATTTATATTTGTATAGTATTCTGTAGTGAGGAATTTTTGATTAAATAAGAACATCTGGTTGGATTAAATACAACTTCTACCACGTATATCAATCGATCTGCGCTTGCCGCGGTCAGTCCTCGGATGAGTAGAATAGAATAGATCTTTATATCATGTAAACTAAATACAGGCACTTATGAAATGTCGAGACTCTAGGTACGCGGTTCCAAATAGTAGGTCCTAAGGAGAACCGACAGAGTGACCGTTCCATACACATCGAGACCAATCCGCGCCTCGGAGAGCATGATGTGCAGTTGGTCCCAATTGTCATAATTATGTGCATCTGCAGCTAAATTGATGTAGGTACTTATTATACACGAATTGCTCTTACTCTCAGAGGCATGGAGAGGCCGCAATGTTTAAATAACGGTCACCCTGTTTAGAGGGGTCATTCAGCGCGTTCAGTCCTTCGGGACTGCCGAAAGACTGAACGCGCAATTCGTGTATAATACCTACACGCTTTATAATAACCCACGCTTTATGTTGCGGGCGCTTCTATTATGGTTAGCAGTGTCCTTTCACCATTCTGTCTGCTAAGTCTGGTGATTATGACAATGTCCCCGATTTGGTACCGTTTAATAATAACTTCTGGTTGCCCAGTGGTCGAAATTCGACCGTAAATTTATTTTTAGCTATCTGCGCTCCTCTTCCATATAAATTTTAACTCCAAATGTTACACTCCTCCGTGCACGCAATATGTTTAAAAAGGGGTACAAAGCTTTCCCTTAGCGTATTAACTTTCACTGTCCAGACAGCAGACAGAATAGTTAAAGAACCGTCATGTACCACATGTGGTACATTGGACTGTTAACGTATTAATATATAGATTATTATAATCGTTATTAATGTGATTTAGTTCGTGTGGCGATGAGAAATACCTACATCTTTACTACGGTCTGGCAAAAAATAGTTGCAAAGGGTAACATCATATGGTCAGCATTCCCTTAGGAACTTATAACATCATAGCGCGGACGCCAATCTGCGTGATTATGGGTATATCCCCTCGGGCCTTTTCGTTGTAACGGTCTATGGGGAAACGAAAGATGTGCATGTCATCCCGTGCTTGTTCGGAAGAGATAACTGGTTATAAACTGGGGTGGGATATTAGGTATTCTTTAAGAAACTTAAAGTCACTCATGCGCTTATTTCTCGTATAGTCATGAGTGTAGTTACACTAACGCTAATCTTACGAAAACGAATTCTGAATAACTCAAAGTCAAAGTCAAAGTTGCAGGCACTTTCAAATCGTTGTAATTCTGGGTGCACGGTTCCAAGTGGGTTAGTCATGGAGAAGACCGCGTGAGTTGATACCGGCAAGAAACTCCATGGATACTCTTTTCATAAAACAAATTTACAATAACTACAATCTAATCTACTGGGCAGTCTTGAGATGGTTTCTGATTAACTTCACCTTGTTCCAAGTATGCGGACATATTGGATATAAGCACTCCGAGCTTACGGCTCCCGATATGCTAGCCAGGCCCACTTTTTTTTTTTTTTAAACATTGCCCCTCACTAGGATTTCTCCTGTATCGAGGGTACAGTTTACAAACATTCATGTCACATGCACACACAACCAGACCCGAAACAACTAGGTATTTGTAGATCATACAAATATTTGTTCCGTGCGGGGATCGAACCCGCATTATGCTTCTTATTCATATTCTATCAGGGCCACTTAGCCTTAGGCCCTAATTGATCCTAGCTTATCCGTAGCCATGCAAAGAATTTCTTCGGGTGTACAACCACCAAAGTCCTCTATTGTACACTAGGGAAGAAAATAGTTATAACCTATACTGAGAACTGGCGAATACAATACCTACGTAGTAAGATCTATAAATACGTTAAAAATAATGATCAATAAGTAAGCAGTAATTAATGAAAACCACTTGCACGAAGTTCAGGTCGGCCATGATACGTCGGCCGTGCTGTATATGTAAGTACAATAGGCAGGTACATTAATTTCTTTCTTTAAGCGATAGTCTTTACAACTATGGTCTGCGCAGGCCAGAGCTCAAAATGCCTGGTAGGTATTTCTTGAAGTTTCATAACATAGTACCTACTGTTTGAAATCTAGCCTTAGTATTACAAAGATTACATACCATGCTTCAAAAAGATATGATCACACTTTAAAAGCCACGTGAATACAAAACAATACAATACAAAAGTCTAATTTCGTTAACAGGATTACTCATAATCTAGGGCTGTCCATCACTCGTATCGATAACGCGAGTAATTTATCCATTTGGAGCCGAAGGAAAAACGGGCGTTATCCGTGACCGGCTTATCTTAATAAGTTCCCGAAGATAATTGTGCGTGAGCGCTATCAGGAATTAGTAATGGATGTGTTCGGTGCAATTATGGTAGAGTTAATTTATTTTGTGTGCGTTTTGTGTAGGTACGTATGTGGCCTTTTCCCCCTTCAGCGTGAACAGAATTAATCATGACATCATAACAGCCGTGAAACACTGCTAAATGCTCCTAGCAAACGTTACCAATGATCGCAGTATGTTTTTATTAACGTAGGGATTACTAGGGATGTACTGCCTATTGACTTATGATATTACCTTGGAGAAGGTCGATCATTCTTTGCCACAATCGCAGCATATTTTCAAATATTACCCGTGGAGTTTGTTCCTGGTTCTTCTCCATAGGACCAACTTTCTTAGAACAGTGCACCTAGTCTTTCAAGTTTCAAAAGTGTCTAATATTTGGTTTATTTGAAATGAAAACTTTTGTGTACTAATATCATGACGTTAACTTACTAACTAAGGTTTATGTATTGAGTCCATTCCTTGGTCGAAAGCACTTTTTCGGTGAAATATCACAACTGTTCATAGGTAATCACTACAAATGAAATATTTTCCACTCAACAGAATACGCTGTCCTTAGCACATATTCTACTGCATCGTCATCATCTTTATGTAAAATCACCATATTCGCAGCCTTATCACGTGGCATGCAGGGAAAAAATCTAATAGAATGAAAAGGTTCGACACATGATTTTTTTATCCATATAAATCGGTCTTGAATAGGTAGGTATGCGTGCCTAACCCAGATTTACAAATATTTCCAATTTACCTCAAGCCCTAAAACGTTTTACGCAAACAAGATGGCAAAGATAAGCGAGTTTGACAGCTTGTCTAACTAGGTCCAACTAGGTCGATAGCAAGCTTCACGGATAAAAAGGGATATCGAAACTTCTCAACTTGGGCCGGGCACAGCAGCAACGGGTAATGCGAGGACTTTTTGTGTTTAGCAAAAACTAAACAGGGTCAACCCTATTTCAATTGGAGTTTCGGATATTTTTGTATTGTTTTTCGGCGAACTCGGATATATTTCTGGTAATACTCGTAGTCGCAGTTTGTTAGTTTTGTGACAACTGACAAGTCAGGTTCTTTAAGAGTAAGTAATACTTCTAAATGCGGCTTCAAAATTGTTCGATTCTTCGCGCCTGGTAGATACTCATTTCGTTTCTTTTACAATATTGTTTTGGTTTTGTTCCAATTTATTTTATGAAATTATTATAACGTACCTACGTTTTGTCCAATCAATATTTATTTATTTTATTTATTTAAAATGCTTCATGTACAATGTACAAAGGCGGTCTTAATGCCGTAGGCATTCTCTATTGTGATACGCAGAACTGAGGTATGTCGCATGTGGTACCTAATTAGTATTTGTTTTGATGGCACGGTTGGCGCAGTGGCTAAGCGATTAGCTTTCTGCGCTACGTGCCGCGGTTTCGATCCCCGCACGGAACAAATATTTGTATGATCTGCAGATAATTGTTTTTGTCTCTGGGTGTGTGTGCATGTGACATGTATGTTTGTAAACTGTACCCACGATACAAGAGAAATCCTAGTGAGGAGCAATGTTTTTAAAAAGAAAAAAAGAAAAGAAAATTAGTAAACATCACGTAGTAATAACTTCGAACGTGCTATTTTTTCAGGAAACGTGCCACTGGCTTCATCAAAAAATAGAGTAAAAATCGCCGTATGTAGAACAAAGTCAAATAAAATGAATGAAAAAACGTCAGGCTATGCATATTTGTCCGAACAAATCCATCGGACCATGAAAATTTCCCAACAATGCCGCGACAACTGATTTGCCACAAATCGTATTATACCGCGCCAAATATGTGAAGTGTTTACAAGTTTAAGCGTTAAACTCAATTAATTATAGCCTTTAATCCTTTGTAATACGGCGCATGTTAAATCCACATTAATTTGCGGTAGGATTTCGAATTGCAATATTGCGAGTTGTCGCCCCAAAGCAATTTTAATTCGAGTCCAAGCTTTAGGCAAATTGTTCTTTCACGCAAACCGGAATTCAGCCCGTCGAGCTTTGACAACGGTACAGACGTACATATTTCATCATGCCTCCGAATAAAGGTGTAGCCGAGCGTGTAAGTAGAAGTTTATTTAGTGTCTTATTTCTTTTTATGCGGGCCTGGTAGCTCGGCAAGAAATGAGATGTTTTATGAAATTGTTTTTCCGGGACATTAGCCAGTCCTAATTATGGCTGTGCTCGCTCGAACCGGGGGCCAATTTCCCTGGACGTTTTCACGTTGACGGTGACAAAGTGTGTACGACGGGAGAGAAAACAATTTCACTTAGACGCTCAGCTTATTAGACAGCTGGAAGTAATGTAAATTTAGCACTCCTTGTTATGTGTATTATGGTAAGAATTAATTAACAGAAATAAGCCTTCTTAGGCCTCAAACAAACGGGAGTGGCGTTCAGCCAAATTTTGTTGTAAGAACTGACACTTTGAATTAATTTGGGAAGAATGACATGCTAAATGTTTGAAAATGTTTTAGCTGTACATATCTTTTATTAAGATAATCGAATTATAATGTTGTTTTAAATCCTAGCTATGTTTTAAAAACTTCACGCTTTTAGATTTCGTAAGCTACTGAAAAATTAATTCATCTTCAGTAAGTTACTATTTGGTTGTCAACATTTTACCCAGCAAATATGTTTACAATTTAAAAAAAAATCATGATCGAGGCACCAAATTGGTCTGACACTAGGTATCTACTGTTTAAAAATAACCATATTTAGAGATACTTTTAAAAGCGGTTGATAAACTTTTTTAAAGGCTAATTCAATTCCATCATTCAATTTGGTGTCAACCTTTTGTGTAACCATATTATATGTTTGGTACGTTTTGCACATTTTCCAATAGCCGATATTTATTGTATTCTTTCCTCTTAGAGAGAATAATATAGAAATAACTATACGCAAACTTTGATATTTTCACAAACAAACCCTAAAACAATATTTTTACTCGTATTAAAATACATTTGTGCCGATAAACCTTTTTATTTATGTTCGTATTTCAGGGCTCTATGCAAATAAGGGTTGGTTAGACATTTTCTTTTAACTTTATTATTTTCCACGAAGCCCCTTATTGGTACACAAATTCCCTGGTGAAAAGTCCCTTCTGATTGACTGACGGACCGAAATTTCATATATTTGGACATTAGGGGCTTGATATTACGTGACTACGTCGGTCTGTTTATAGTTAGTGAATGTTACAAAACAATATTTCGAAAACTATTCGTGTGAAACGGGAAAATTTTGTTGATGAGTTTTGTTTATGTAGATTTTGTGTATTGTAAATGGGTATAATTTTGAAGCCTTTAGGAATATCTGTTACGTTGTATACAAAGTGTATCAGAAATGCGTGGTTATATTAGTGTGTGGATCAGACCATCAAACTGAACAACTTTCTCTATGGGACCAACATCGTAGTCGCGAAAAAATTATCAGCTATCCCATACGTTTGGGTCGAGTAAGTAGGTAGGTAGGTATTGAAGATTTGTATGAGCCAAATGATTATTTTTTTGCGATTACGATGTTGGTCCCATAGAGAAAGTTGTTGAGTTTGAGGATCTAATCCAGACCCTTAAATATGACCATGCATTTCTGATACACATTGTATATTTCATATTCGATACATTTGATGTTGGAATAGATAAAAAGAGACAACTTAACTATTGATCAATACAAAGAAGAAAAGCTTTTATCTCGATACTAAACGTTAGTCAAATTCAAGGAAATTTTTTATACAGTATTGATTCACCAACCAAACACGAACAGATGTTGAAAACGTTAGATCCAAACCATTAACTAACTCAAGCACTAAAAATCATAATACCACTTTAAACAACCACCATATTACCATCGTTACATTAAATCGGCGTACATCTCATACATTTGATGGAAGCCTGCAGTCACGTAGGGACGTCCCTTCGGACGGGGAAATGAAATAATTTGTCTTAGTGAGGGTGCATTTCATATTTATACGGAGCACGAAGGGTGAACGAACCAAAGGTTTATGCGTACCACGTGTATGTGTGACAAATAAGGATGGCACGCTTAAAATGTTAAAGTAATCTTAAAAATTAAACAAGGATTGAGACACTTAGGCGAACATGTCGTTCGTACATATAGGGGTAAGATATTGAAACGTTATTGATACGGGTTTACGAAATACGTCTAGAGTCGGTAGGGTTATCAACCATACTCAATTTTTTGTAGAATTTCACGATAATATTACAACTTGGTCATTGTGGCAGTTTTCAGGTTTACTGCCAGGATACTACCGAACTTTTTCTTTTATCTTTGTGTATAATTTAATGGCCTGACTTCTATAATCTTCAGGAGGAGAATGATCGATAGTGTACTGATTCCCATTTCTCTGATATAACATATGAAGGAATTCTTAGGAGCCGATTTATGATCACCGCCAACGGCAAAATTGGGAGTAGACTGATTTTAGTAAGGCAGTTTACCTGTTATAAAAATAAAATAAACCTACCTTACATTAAGTAGGTAGGTACATAAAATAGTAACCTATGGAATTAGTAATGTATTTCTTATTTTTCTGCGTAAAATCTGGGATAAAATATAAAACGTAGCATCATAATATTGCGTAGGTTTATTGCCAATACCCCGGCCTAGGTATAGCTCAGAAGAGCATTTTTTTAAAAGGTTTTAATAAATATTATAGCATCGTTTATTCGCCATAAAACTTACAATCTTTATTGTTTACTAATATTATATAGAGGTAAAATTTTGTTCGTTTATTTGTTTCACGCAGGTGAAGCCGCGGACAACAGCTAGTGTTTGATAAAATTGCATTCATCCATCCTAACCAAAAACGAAAATCAGGAAGACAGTTAACACTTTATAAAAATGACTGTCCCAATTTAAAAAGTAATGACGTCATTTTCCGCTTAGACGATACGTACAAATGAAAAGAGCTCCTGATTTATAACTCAATCTCGACATAAAATAAGACATACGTGAAAATTGCCAATTTTTCATAATAAGGTCGGTTGCGAATGCTGTCGTATTATTTCGAGGACAAATTATTAGATCTTCCGGACTTGTTTAAAATAGGCGTAACATTATTATTCAAGAAGTTGACGGTAACAGTATCGTTAAGGATATAGCCCATTTTGTGAAGCATTATTTTCTATTACGGCGCTTGGAGGACTTGTTAGCAAACTGACACTTTTTACTAACACTTCTCTGGAGGTATGGTAGAAAAGTGTTTCAGTGTTTTACATGGGATTTGCAAACAGGCCACTATAACGGGAGATTGTGCAGGGATATGGCCACTATCTGTACGTTTGTAGTACCTATATCTTCTCGCTGGGGAATGGTTATTATTTATTTATTTATAGTTAATTAAAACGGCAACATACCAATTACATTAATTAACATAGAAACATAATTATATTATAATGGAATAGTAGACATCCTCGCATACTTTCCCTCACAAAACAGCAGACACACTCGCATAATTATACTCCATCCATCCGCAAACATATCACATTCCGGATTGTCAATCAGGAAATTGGTTATCGAAGTTTGAAAGAAAGAAAGAAAAAGTATTTATGTTGTTGTGTTTGCAGTCTATCTTCCTGATATAATTTGAAAAAAGGAAAATTTGAAAAAAATTGAGTCAGTATTAATCTACATCTGCTATTTCATAACAGGAAACTTGGCTCCCGCAAACAATAGACTGTAAATTGCGTCTACTGTGGGTTATAGCGTCACTTGACGCACATGAACATCAAGAACAAGATCACAAAACTCAGGGAACTTCAAATTTGAAATCAATGAATATAAAATTTCATATTGGGTGCTTGAATTTGAACAATTCAAACCGCACAGATCGTACGACAATAACATAAATCCATACTTCCATTTATTGTCAATATTTCCCCACCATTTGTTTTACTTCTTTCAATATTCATATAGTTTAAATGTACGGACAAACAACACAATAAATCTCTATATCAACTGTTCTGACATTTCAGAAACCCCTTACTGAGTAATATTCTGTTTAATTTTATTTATTGCTACCGAGTCTATTCAGTAACCGATTTACAAACACAATGCTGTTATTAATAATTTCACTCGAGTACATTAAATATTTACAGAAAGTATTTCAATTGAATCGTTTTCGATAATAGATCGTAAATTGTAAGACAAAAGCTGTTTCTATTGAAAAAAGACATCAATAACGGTAGATTCAGCTAAGATGGACTTGAAGAGTGACGTATAATAGAGATGAATGTGGCTGTTATAGCAAAATAAGACTCGGGTTTGAAATTCGTAAAATATAATAAAATCTTAATAACTGCATGACTCAAATGCTGCTCAAGCGATTGAAAATAATATGGTCCTATGTCTACGAGTGATATAAAACTGGTTTAAAATATGTATCCCAAATCTGTATCTATCGCATAAACTCTAAAGAAAATGGAATAAAATATTAAAATCCATCATCACTCGACTCGAATAATATCGCTCGTACATCTTCAAAAGAATCTAAGAGAACTGTCGAACAATCTATCTTTAAATCTAGTTCTTCAACAGAAATACGATCATAAACTTACTTTTTACCCAATACCTGTTCAGTTGAATATAAAGCGTCCCGAACAAATCCGAGGCAGATTGAATCCAGTGAAAGTTTTCTACTAGTGCGTCAAAAAACTTATAATTCCGTTTGGTGCTCGGCTATTGAATTCACTCCTTATTTATTGTTAGCGATAAAATAATATTAATCTCGTGGGGATTACACTTGGATTTTATTCTTCTAGCCGCAAGTCGGAACTTTGAGAATAACCCCAGATTATTCGCGGACGTATATAATAACGTGGATGGGCAATCCACTAATGAAAGTATAACGATTGTTTTATGGTGAACATTTGGCTTTAACGGGTGTAAAAGTTCCGCGATAAAACGTGATCTGCTTAAGGCTTTTTACTTACAGTGCTTTTGTAAATTAGGTACTAAACACTCCTTGATGGTCGCGTCCCGTCGTGAATATATTTACAATGGCGCTTGTAAGTTTTTACATAATACTGATTTATCTCCTCGTTCACTTAATCGGGATTTTGACTAGGGCGTCAACATTTAATTGATTCAAGAAAAACTTAAGTAAGCTAAGGAAATATAATTATTAGTTTTCCTCCCTTTATCCATTATAATTAGTTTTCCTTGACATATTATTTGCATGCCATGCAAATGGTAAAGCCTGGTTTACACTGGATTACCAACGTCTAACATTGCGGCATGCAACAGGGCCCATGCTAGTTTTCAAAAGTCGGATTTTGTAGTAAGAATCATGCGGCACGGCAACACCTTCATGTGGCAGATTGTCGTGTCTTGTATTCGAACCCGATGAATTTCATGCGACATTTTGATACGTCAAAATAGTTTCTAAAATTATTAGCTACTGGATGGATACTGACTGGATGAATGGACTAGTACTAAATAAACTGCTGCTGGAGCTACTTGATCAGCCATTTTCCTACCTTGTCTCAATCGATCAAGTAGATCAAAAATATTTTAATTTAAATTTTAATATTTTATATTTTGCGTCGGCATAAAATAAACTGCCGCAATCTGCATAAGGCTGCAAATGTTTCTATTTGTAGTATACCACGAGACGACGCACGCCACAATATGTGATATGCCGCATTGTAGCATGTCGCATTGTCGCATGCCGCATTGTCGCATGTTGTTGCCCTGGCGTAAACCAGCCTTTAATGTGCTGAACTAATGCAACATTTTATCAACATCAAATTGTACTCACATTTATTCAAACTAGTGGTCGAAATTCAACGGTAATTTTAGCTTTCTGCACTCCTTCTCCACATAAACTCTAACTATGCCAAATCTCATACTTCTCCGTGCGCACAAATACTTAAAAAGGGGTACAAAGTTTTCTCTTCATGTATTAATATATAAATTAATTAATTTCATTAATTCATTTCTAGTCTTAAAGATACTCCCTGACAATAATAAAAGGCTAAAAATAACTTTTAATGACATCCGATTTGGATTATTATAATACGTCAGGTTTAGATGCGTATGGGTGTATCCACAATAATACAGCAGAGCGTTATCAGGGCCAAGTAGTAATCAGCTGTGGAAGTTTCCGTGCGTAAGAGGGATTATATTTTCGATAACTTAGCTTAGGGTGGAGAGCAATAAATAGAGAAAAAGAGAGATAGTAAGGGGACTAGCCTGAACGTAAGTAATCTGGGAATTTGTTATGGTTTTAAGAGAAAAATGGAAGGAATCCCACGGGAACGATTCAATATTTTCCAAAACTTACGGGGTCCCATAATTCTTGGGTGAAGGCACGCGTGCTATTTATTAATAAGGATTTTTATTTTATTTGCGCTTAAGCAATTTCGTTGGCAAGTGTATTTTGATAAGAACAACATGACTTATTAAATTTGTTTGCTTAGTAAACTGTGGGTTAATTAATTATACTAATGTAGACTGAGACTATCTAGAGGAGAACTATTTGTTAGAAAAACAAAAGAATCAAATAAGATGCGTCATAGATAGCATAATAATCTTCATATTTGCTTGAACGAGAAAAAATAATTGATAAATAAACTTGAGAGAAAATCATAAAGGTTATCTTGTACCGAAATTTTGTATATTTAGAACAAAATATCAAGAAATAAATAATGAATAATGTAACAATTTTCTTAGAAAAGACATTACAGACGTAGTTAAAAAAGAAGTAAACACGAATTCCGCTGACTCGTTCACTTCGCTAAAAACACAACGAAAAGTCAACTTGCTTTGCCTACAATTTTATTTTCCTTAACATTTTTACACGTAAAACATTTTCGTGACGACATAAAGCGATAGCCCCACATACTTACGCCCCCTTCACTGCGGTTTAGAAAAAACGCAATATCGCATGAGTTTCAAGGGAGGTAAGTGTGCCCTGTGGATTTACAGCATTAAATTGGTTCAGGCAGGGCTGTCAACTCGCTAAAAGTTTTTAAGTCGCTCGCGTGACGAACGTTATAAAACTTTGAGTGGGTGACTAACTTTTATGTGGGAAAACTACCAAGTTTGTTATTCAGTGTGCTTTAAATTTGTAGACTTGTTTGTATTATCACCGGCAGGGTTGTGTTCGTATGGGGATTACATTTTATATCCCTTTACTTCTACCATGCCTATTCGTGGTTACAACATGTCATTATTAATTAAAATATATTAACACGTGGCCAATAGAAATGTTACAAAACCTTGTCGGTTCTACTCAAAATATTCTTTTAGAATGATTATTATTCACTATTGATTGAAAAGTTTTACTGTGATTACTCAAACAGTTTGAAAAATCGAACACAATTATTTTACTCCTGCTAGCAACCCTAGGCTAGTTCCTCATTGGCCAGTAGAAATCCTTTGTCCCATGACAGCGCACAGACTCGACTAAGTTTATCACCGTTCCGACTTCCAGTGGTTATTGCGATCGGCCGACGCAGACTAGCGACTTTGTGACATAAACGCACCCCTAGTAATAACTGCCTTGAAGACATGAAACGGCGAATCGTACACGCGTAATAATTTATTACCTACTACCAGTAAGGATAAGTTAATAAGTAACTTTTGCCGCTTATAAAAACGCTACATAAACTTTGTTGCTTTGTTGATCTACGGGGAGAAGGAATTATTTATTTACGAATGTTCTATTTATCTTCAAGGTGGTTGGTGAAGTTTTTTCCAAGTAAAGTTTGAGATAAACGCTGAATAATAAACATTGGATGCTTTATTTATTTTATATTGACATTAATTTTTATTTTAGATAATAGTGAAACAAAAGAGCTCTTAGCTACATAGCTACACTATCACACGATCAGCGAGGTCAAGCGGGCGGCGCTTGCCGCTGTTGGTCCATGGATGGGTGACTGTTTCTTCAAAACATCGCGACCCCTTCATGCCTCGGAAAGAACAAAGAAAGCTGGTTCCGGTTGTCATACTAATATTTATGACAGTCGTTACGGGAGTCAGCAGCAGTAACTTTAAGGTATCAGCGTCTCCCAGTAATTGGATGGCAGAGGTCAGATGACAATCACTCCGTGTAAAAACTGATATTCAGCCGCATCTGAATATAGACCGGAAGCCAATTCCAGCGTAGTTGGGAAAAGGCTAGATAGATGATGATAATGAGGAGATAACAATAATTTACGAAAGTATACCAAAAACTATTTGTCAAAACATGCAAGGATAAACTTGCATCAATGACACAGACAAAACATTTATCAACTAAGCCAAGCTAAGTGCGATAAGACCGCCCTTTGTACATCTTATACTACTTTGTACTAATTATTGTATCTTTTCTTATATTTCTAGTCTGCAATAAAGTGTATTGTATCAAGCATAATATTCTACGATGTAAAAGTGTAATGAAGAAGATAGACGAACAACTTTTATTTGTTTTAAAGCAAACTGATGGAATAGTCTAACAGTATAACTTCAAATTACTTTAATGTTCAATACAACTTCTTTTTAAAATACATTATTATCAGGTTTACAAGGTATCTACAACGTTGTCAGTGCACGTTATTCTAAAAACCATTATATAATCCTAAGAACAATAATCTATTCATTTATAAAAATATAATTATTTCCCCTCCGCTCTTATAACCAGCATTTATATAAATTAGTGCAGAAGTGAAGATGAAAAACTCATCTATCACCCAAAACTTTCGCAATACGTAATCTAGTAATGACTCACACGTCACATCAAAGTTTCTATATCGTGTCTCAAGGCGGCTTGCGCGTGCATCATCCAAACTCGAGGGATCCCCAGAGGCCTTATGTGTTTGCCCAGAGATTGCAAACTCTGCTAGTAGCATACCGCTTGTTTGTAGGGGTTAATACCTTTGTATCGTTAATTTTATTTGCACTTGTTTCATTGTTGCTTTGAATTAGTTAGTAAGTACTAATTTATGTTTGCAATGTTATTTGTTCATTGTCTATTGATGAAAGTCCATTATTTGGAATGAATATACCTACTGCATCGACTTCATTCCAACTTGTAAAAAATTCAAAATACGCAAGTTACAGATTCAGTCTGAAACAAAAAACACTATGTAAATATTAAGATTCCTGTTGAAAACTTAAATTATAATTTCTCTTTACCCGTGCCATGCGAAAAATTCTTTGCTCATTTCAAGAAAATTTTATCTTAAACCTGAAATGTGTTTCCAAACCAAGTCTCGCCTTAAATTCATTATGTTCAAATATTTACGACGTCCCAGGCGTAGCAGTGCTCGAGGCTCTCAAGGAACTCACTCCAGATATGTTCCTAATTTGCCTTTCAAATACTTTGAAACACAGAAGTATTCTGGAGAGCGGCTTTGACTGTGAAAATACGCAAAGAGGCTAGTGTTACGTGCAAACTATCTCGCCAAGAAGGCAACTTACTGTTGAGAAATTCCGTCCGCGTAATCGCCGAAACACACTCCCCTAGGGACCCGACGGTATTACCCTCCCTATCTCCAACATTCTTACAGTTTAATGTATGCAAACGCATTTTGTTTCAAAGCCTAGCTCCCTCAAGGATGGTGTTACTTGAGAGCCCTCCAGCGTTGTTCACCTCACCACCGCCGACCGAAGTTTTCCCTGCCCGTGTGTCACAACATGCTCTTTGATCTTCACAAATGCGAATATAATGTCGGAACCAGTTAAGAACATTCCTTTTTTCCCTTTATCTGTCTGTACACTCGTGAGTTTTTCTACCTCTATTCCCTAATATTTTCGCATATATTCCTCTAGGGCTTTTTTTGTGAGAGAAAACAAAATAAAAACTGTTTTGTCTTTTCCTATTCTGTCTATTGAATATATTTGTTTGTGAAATGAAATACAGATTGAGACGTTATATTTTCAAATTCGGCCGTTCCCTTTGTCATATGCCTGCAACAATAAAGTTTGTAAGTTGAAATATGAAAGACGTTTCATAAAGTCTGTAACGGGTAGAAAGAATAATTCATAAAGGGAATTCATTTCAATGTGTCAGCTCTGTAACGAGGTTCAATATATCACGGGCATATTAAAGTCGAGCTAAGCTCTCGAAGTTGGCATCATCAATCGGGGTTGTGTTAAAAATAGATATCCCCAATGATGAGGAATTATTTGACGACAAAGTATCAACAGGAACATGTGGCGTCATCTCAGAAATAGAATTCGTCGCCATCTCAGCGATGGCGACACGTGGCGTTCTCAAAAACAGATCGTTTCCTTTAAAAAGTTAATTTGGCATTTTTTGTCACGGGACAGTTACAAAAAGTGTCATTTTTTAGAAGTCGTTAAGGGGCATATGTTGCTCTAATAATGTATCGTTGTAGAGGGCCAGTAATGTGACTCCTATTTTCCGATACGGGGGTGTTTTGTGGTAAAATAACATCGGATATAAGAGACACTTTTTAAATTTAATAGGTATTCACATTCCGTCATTTTTGTATTATGAAACTTTTGAATATTCATTTTACATTTTTGTTCTAATTAGACCAGAGATACATAATACTTTCAGACAGAATTGTAGAATTCTGCCGTTTCTTTTTTTAATGACATACATCTGCTTTAGCTGCAGCTTCGTGAATATTAAAATACTAGTCTAGAATACGTTATCTACTCAAGATAAATTTTAAAATGTTTACTGTTTTATGAAAATCGGTAATTAAAAGAAACCGATAAATATGAGATGTTAATTTATTGTCATAATCAGGAAGCAATCAATTCAACAAAATGGACGCAAGGTAAAATTATTAGTTAGAGGATTCTTCTACAGCTACAGTGTCATAATATTTACTTGTCTGTTAATAACTCAAAAGGTTTCCTAGAATGATACAAGACAAGTATATTAAAGTAAATTACTATCAAGCTAATACAGTGTCATTGTGAAGCGAACACTCATCCCAATTCGTCTTCCTCCACTTGATGGATGAGACCTCGCGACTTCCCTAATAAATGTAAACAAAACATTTATTTTTTGCCTAACAAACATTATTAATGAATCGTCCCTGATGATAAGTTTAATTGTTTTGAATGCTTCCCTCTTTGATCTTGATAAAAGCTTCTTAGTAAAACAGCTTTTTGTAAGCAAAAAAACGCATTATTGACACCGGAGATCTTGAAATGTCACTCCATTCATTATACACCTTTAAATATACCACAAACGAAATGTCACCTTATTTCCTGTTGAATAAAAGGTAGAACTGTTTAGCAAAGGGTTCGAAATAACAGTGTCATATGATCCAAAATCTTTTTTTATTCCACAAAAGTCAGGCACCGTAAAAAAGGAAACGTCCGTGGAATTCCACGTAATAGACGAAATATTTTAATGAGGATTTTTGTAATAATTAATGGTAATGTGTGAACGGTTGCGTGTTTTCAGTTGAACTGCTGACGAATGCTCGTGTCGCGATATAAAGTAGCGAACGGAAGTATTGTTAAAATTCCTTGATAAGAATGTTGATTGTGGATTTTGTGGTGAAGAAATGGGAACGGGTGAAGGGTATCAAATTCGTAAGAGTATTCGTGTCGAAGTACGCGTGACAGTAAATATCCTTTACATACTTATGGTTAGAAATAAGAAATGAGGTTTGAAGTAAATAACAATAATTATAAAGAAGCTTATGTTACGGTAAATAATGTACTTAGAAGTACCTAATTAGGGTTGGACACAAGAGATACCAACATAACCATCATACGAATCGTTGTTGGCAATAGCAAATTATTTAGTACCTATCTGTGACATTGGTTCTTAGTGAATAGAGGATATGAATTTCAATGCTCTATTAGGTATAGGTTCTAAACCCTTTTAAAGTCGCTTCCGCTATCACCTATCAATGTAATTTCACCTTCAATCGCACAACATCTGAGTGGTCCGTGAATCACACTACAATCTTAATCAGGACCATTATGTGGGACTAAACACTAATTGGACAAAATGTCCTTTTATGGGCCTCATCAAAATAATAACCAGATCGAATCGACCTCTGAATTGATTCTAGGGATACGTGAAGTGAGTAATGCTTATCATGAATCATCTTTGCTCTTTTCCTGTGAGATCATTTAGTTAAGTGCTCTTGATACTAGCCTATTTTGAGGGGTGCGTAGCTATCACAGATATCGATCCTTGATATTTCCTCTGTCATGTTTTAGGTGTGACTGATTTTAATGTACATCACGACTTTTTTAAACCTTGGTTGTCGTAAGTCATTGGGGAGTGATAACGAACATAGAATTAAGACCATCATACTAGTAACTGACATGCGAAAATCGAAAGACAATTGTATCAATTTATAGAATAGGTATTATTAGCATCTTATCAGAATCCAGGGAACACAGTTTGGAATGGTAAAAGAAAAAGAGGAGCAGATAGGTATTTTTTTCATTTGTTATGACATGTTTGCTTCTGCTTTTGGTCGAATGGTCTTTGACTGGAGTGTATTCGCCACAATTTATACAAGTTCGTGGTTTATGTATTCGTGGTTTATGAAATCTTGTTTGTTACGTAGTGATTCCCTTTGCCTTTTCTTATTAATTAATAACGACCTTGACGACAAAAAACAATGTATTGACATCAAGCAACACCGATAGCCTAAAGGCTTCGATAAACAATATTAGATATTATTGTTGATAGAAGCCTGAAGGCAAGGGAAGCAGACGACGGACTTTTTGTCTGGCGGAGTTTTTGCCGCGACGATGGAGCTTATGGAATCCTTTACAACACGGATCACTAATAAGATTTACTAGGGGACCATTTAAAAAAAAAAAAAGATTTTTGTGGTCCGGTTAATAGATGATGACCAAGCTTAAGGTCAATTAACAAATAAAAGTAAAAGAAATCTGAATTATTTTTTATTGAGGATATATTTATTTATCTAATGCAAACCGCCCGCGCTGCATTTCGCGGGCTAAATCAAATATAACACAGATTTTTATTTTATATTTTTCGATATTCTGACAAAATATAAAATGTTAAAACAGGTTGGTCGGTGATCCGGATGCGGACCACGGTCCGCCATTTGGTGATCCCTGCTTTACAAAAAGGTACACGGAGGAAAGAAAGTCCGCCGGTTAATACACCGCTATCGCTAGTGCCCTGAGATGACGGACAAAATGTTCGGCGTCTGCGCCGCGCCCCAGGAAAGTAAACTAGTCTTACAAAAACAAATCTGTCTAATAGACGTCTACGTACTACAATTTTGACCTTAGTCAAAACTGTGACATAGGCCATAGTCTATGTCTTTGAAGTTATTAGTTTATGCTACACCGCGGGCTATCCTCGAATTGTACATGCGATACTGTCAACACAAAGGTTGTTCGCGATAAGATCGCCCATAGTGCAATCTTAAAATTTTGTTCATTACTCCTGTAAAACTGGTACAAGAAACCGTCCCGACATTCCATAAGAAAAAAATCCTTGCACCACAGATGCATGTTTCGGTCGTATAAGAGGGGTTTAATACTTCCAACTTAGGACAATTATAACCGGATGTCGCGTCCAGATACACAGATATTGGTCCTAAAAGTGCTGCTTATGATGTCATTGGCCTTTACGATGTACTTTTAGTTTCAAATTAGGATATCCTGTACTAATAGACATGGTAACGCATCCGTGACGTGATGAGCAAGAGATAAACGTGAGTGCATCTCAAATTGCGCATAATTATTGTATTGTGTCGTTCCCGGCAAAGAATGAGCCACCTTCTTCCTTCCTCTGGGTGTCATAAAAGGTGACAAAGGAATTAAGATAAGAAAAGGATAGGTGACACCGGGCTGTGCGATAATAAATAAACAACCGCTTTCCCTAGCATGATGAGGTGATTATAGCAATATTTCTTCTTGGCCATGGCCGTGCTTTGCAGCGGGAGTTATGAATATTTAAAATCTAGGTCAAACATAAATTTTGTTTTATATCTTGCAAAACTCACTTTCATCTTGAATACTTTATCGAATATCCCACATTCATGTAGAACGTTCGATATGAGGAAAAAACATGACGAGGTCACAAGACCACATCAATTATCGTAACAAATCATATGAACAAAACGATACACGCTTATTTTCTTCGTAGAGACACTAAAGCTGTATACTGACGTGACGACAAATAGTTGAAAAGCGACAATTTGCCTGCAACCGCCATTTTGTCGCACATCGCTCTATGTTACGAAATCAGTTGGGCGACTGTTTCAATACAAAAATGATGCAATACATTGGACAACAGCTGTTTCTTGCTACATTAAGTGATATCCGCCAAAAACCTCTTCCTGGACAGTTATCACTTTCAATAGTTATTGCTTAGATATTCAATGACAAGCGTAGGATTGATTATGCGAGACATGTCTTTTTTATGATAAATACCTACTACTGGTTGCAAAATATAAAATTCATTGTCATTTCTATAAGGCACTATCAAACTAGTGGTCGCCTAGTGGTCGAAATTCGACCGTAATTTTAGCTTTCTGCACTCCTCCTCCATATAATCTTTAAGTATGCCAAATCTAACATTCCTCCGTGCGCGCAATATGCTTAAAAAGGGGTACAAAGTTTTCACTTCACGTATTAATATATAGATATTTTAGCCAGCAAACCAAGATCGAGACCGAAGAATTTTAAAGCTACAAGAATAATAAAAATATAGAGCAAATTAAAAAAAAAAAAAAATGTTTCTTATTAAGTATAGCTTAATTTATTTTCGTACCCTTTCTTTTTTTACATGTGAGTAAAAAAATGATTAGCTTAGTCGGTGTCATACGTATGAACTACATATTGTTCCGGGAAATCGAGCAACAGTTGCCCATCAGTCGTTCAGTGAACACACAGCCTTATTTCCTCTGTACCTACACTAACAGCGTCTCAATCTTTGATAAGGGAACAAGCAAAGTTTACGGTTGATATATTCTGTTTTATGATCTCCTTTGTTTTTGTTATACGCATGGAGTGAGGGCAATCAAAGATGTTAGGAAACAATTGTTATTCTATACGATAAAAAGAAAATTCGGTGCTAAACGGTGTATTGGTTTTTCTTTGTGACTGTTGAAAGTTTTATGGATTTTATCATTTTCCGTGTGCATTATTTGCTTTTGCGTGACCTAATTTAAACAGCCCACGTGACGGGATATTGTCCTCATCATTATGAACAACTTTTACTATGGGAACAACCTTAGAGTCGCGTTCAAATATCTTTAGTAATTTTAAATTATTTTTGTGGACCAGCGGATTCTTTTCTCGTGATTTCAGGGTTGGTCCTTTTTAAATATACATCCTTTACAATAAAACTACAGCTAGTTAGTTGCCTTTGAAGAATGTCATAAGACCCTTGACTACATCGTTTTCAAGATCAGCATTGAAATATTCTTATTCTCTCATTTAATTTAAAACTTTATGACGTTTATCAGTACACAGAAATATACTGCATATCTTCTTTAATATTCCCTTAAAAAGAGGCGTACTAAAATACACCTAATAAAATAAACGTGATAATACAAATGAGTCCGTCTCCTTATAAAGAAGAAAACTTAGCGTCTCAGGACAGTGCAAAAGAAATAAGACTTTAAGTTCATTAACATACAGTTCAGATTATCACACCCGCGTTAGTTGGCTCAGTAAAATTTGCATATCATAAATGTAATATTTAGCTCTCAACTTGCTAATTAGAAGTCGTCTTTTAGTACCGTCGGCAAAAGAAGTTTTAAAAAGTTTTTTTTTCTTATAACTTCTCAAGCCTATTAAATGCGGCCAGGGTCGCCAGGGTAGTTAGGACCTGTGATAGTTCTTCTGAATCTGATCATAAAAAAAATAACAGGCAGAGAATTCAATTCAATTTATCCAGGGTTAATTTTCGTAATTTATCAATTACTTAGTGATTTTGTTAAAACCGTTTTTGATGAATTTTTATTTCCATGTTTCAGAAGGCGAGGCTGGGCAGACAGTGGACTGCGATCGGTGAGTAAAAAAGCATTTTACTGAATAAAATACCGAAAAACTGTTACTATTAAGTTATCTTACCGTCCGTCTTGATTATTTTTATCTGCTTTCCTAGGCGTTTCCCCCAATTACAGTAGCATCTTACGGAAACAACTTCATGTAGGTTACCCGGATAAAAAGGCTTGTATCATAAATGTGTTAATCCAAGGCATGGTTTATCTGTGTAACAAGGTTCATCCAACGGGTCTACGTTCATTACTATTTTGTTACGCTGTAGAACCCCAGATCCATTTTGTCCTTTTATGCGTGATTGAGTATCAAACATCCAATTATCTTATGTACCAGATATAATATATTTACAACAGTACCTAGGTTAAGGCTCTACCATTACTAATCCGTAGAATGGCACGAACATTCCTACGTCATCAAAAAATAAAACTAATATTCTTGCACGTTGTTCCCTTTTTGCACACTCCCCTTTATCAAGGTAAGGAAGCCCCAACGAGCCCGTGTCCCGGTTTTAATTAGTTGCGAGTTGTTATTATTGTTACGGCAAATGTACTCATAAAAATTACTCAGCACCTTATCACTTGGTACAAGTTTGCACCGGTCCTCATTTGAACCGTTTTGAGTTTTCGTTGTAACTATCTTTTTAATCTTATGCAGAGTATTACAGGAATCTAACTTGCTACAAGTTTGCACCGGTCCTCATTTAAACTGTTTTGAGTTTTCGTTGTAACTATATTTTTATTAATAAGTACCCGTACTAAGGGAGACGTACTTAGTACAAGTTTGCACTGGTCCTCATTTAAACTATTTTGAGTTTTCGATATAAACCATTTAATATAAAATGAAGAAATAAATGAAACCGAAAAACGGAAAGAAAGAAAGAAAAAAGAAAAAATTAACAGAAAGAAATAAAAAGAAAAAAAAAATGAATGAACTGGTACTATAGTTTTGAATTCTGTTTATCCCTGAAACTACTTGGAAGCGTAAATGTTCTGAAAGTAGCTATGTAAACAAGCAGGTATAATTCCTTCATTTACATAGCAAGCTAGTGTAAACGGAGCTCAGTATTAATTATTTAAAAGTCCACGAATATTATGTACAAACTTAATAAACTTAAGTTCTTAGCATGGTTTTTAGCTAGAAAGTTGGTATAGTGTTTTTCTTAAATATAAACCTCAGTATAAGTACCATTTTTTTCTTTACACGCCCAAATTAATGTTATTAAAAAATTATGATTCAAACGTCGGAATAAAAAATTTCTCATCATAATGTATTATTATTAAAATCTTCTATTCATTTTTTTTTTCTATTTTATAACATGGTTAGACGGAATATATGAAACCGGAAGGGGGTTATTGTATTCATGATTATGAAGTACTTTTACTATAGGACTAACCCTGAAATCGCAAAAAACAAAACAGCTTTCCATACGTTTAGTTGAGTAAATATTCAATGATTTGTATCCAACTGTAGATTAATCTTTTCGCGATTTCTGATTTATTCCCATAGTAAAAGTTGTTCATAATGATGAGTACAATGACTCCCTTTCGGCTTTTATACCCTTTCAAACTAACTAAAACACTAACTGTGTATTAATTAGCACAGATAAAATTTATAATATGTAGTCGCAGTTTACGTCACCGATAAAAGAAAGTTTAGAAGCAGATAGCATGCTACAAAACAGAAAAGAGAATGCCTATATACCATCGTGCACCAGGCCTATTTACGCTTGTTTCTTTTAATGCTTGTGCAAAAGTTGGTTCACGAAAATAAGGCAACATAGGTGTAATTTCGAAGATATGACTTCGCCTTGATTCGCATAATTTTGATTGGCATAAAATGTTTGGCATAAAGTTTGTTCGCGTAATTTTTATTGGCATAATTGTTTGTCAGTATAATGGTTTGATCGAAGCAAAACACTGTTACATTATGTTAAAGTGCTACTGGGGTGGCCATTGGCCCACCCCAATGCCGCGAACATGCATACACGCAAAATAATTTTGGTGAAATGCGAACACTGTCATTATACTTATTCAGGTTATGCGGAAAGACGTTATGCGAAATAACGAATACGACAAGAATGGGACTACAAAATATGACTCATAAAATTATATGCGAGTGAAACTTGGTGGCCGTTGGGCTATTGCTGCTGGCATTATCATTAAAGTTTATAATTAATTTCATATCCATCACAGAACAACCTCAACTACCAATTATCTAATAGCCGTCGCATTAACAATTCTCGTCTAAAAACCTCAAGGGGCAACCGTCTTGGACTAATCCTTATGAGGGTAGCAAACTATTAATTAATCAAAAGTATGTCCAGGGTTCCGTCACGTTCCAATGAGGTTCAAAGTTTCGGACCCTTTGTGGGCAGCCCTAATGTTGTTTACATTGCCGTTAATTAAATAGGGCCCGGATGTGCAATTAGCTCTTTAGTGGCTAGTTGACAAACAAGGACACTATGAAAGACACGGCGAGTTGTTCCTAGAAAAAGTTTTAGTTCGTGTTGCAAGTTCTGAGGAGAAGTTTTTATTGAAGCATTTTCGTTTATGAACGAAGTTTCTTTGAACTAGACTAAGTAGGTACCTAACTTCCCACCTGTTTCCACTTTTTATACGGTCCTCGTAGAAAACAGCTAGATAATACTTAAGTTAAAAATTAATAAAAGTACCTATACCCTGGCTGTTCCTATCTTCCATATTATTAGCTGTCGAATTCAGTTTAAACATTGAACACTGCATTGTAGTCTGAAATTATTTTTTGTTTATTAAAACATCATTAAATTAAATGATTTGCTTTTATTTTTTCAATGGTTCGTAACTTAAAGGGCATTGCCAAGACTTTGTCAAAATGCCGTCCAGAATCAAATCGGAGGCATCATTCTGTTCTGTGTAGGTATATCAAATCTATCACGGGAAAAAAGTTATGTAGGTCGTAAATTTTATTACCTTTGTAATATAATTGCACAATTCTGGGTGAAAATGTCTGCCTTACTCTTTATGGAATATGGGCGTGATACTATGCTAGGTAGGTATGTAGGTTATTCTGTAGGCATAGTAATAATAATTATGACCGATACCAGAACATTTTTAAATGAATCTCAAATGATGGTAATTGCGGTAACAAGAATAACAATTTTGTTTAGGTATCTATTTTTCAGTTTGTTACCTACTAAATTATTGTCGGTAATTTTACATTATTTTGGACGGTTATTATTTATTTATTTAAAATGCTTCATGTACAATGTAGGTACATTGTACAATGTACATAGGCGGTTTTAATGCCGTAGGCATTCTCTATCCTCGGACCGATTTTAATGCTGTTTAATTTCCAGACATAAGTTGATATTAATTAGCGAGCAAATGCACATAGTTCCATTTCTGGGCGGCATTTGGACTAAATCTCATTATTGTCTATAATTATATATCTATCAGTTATTAAAATGATGCTAAAGCGTCATCTGTCACACATAAGCGGAACTAACTGCATGTCAGCTAAGTATAGTGCCATCTGTCGGAATTTAAACAAACAACATTAACTAACAGTGAAGCTGACATGAAACAGTTGCATAGAGTTTACAATAGATGTCATGCTTTTCAAGTTGTTTCAATATTACAAATTTATTAGGAGATTTATTAGGATTATTTAGAGCAATAAAATCGACACTAGTTATTTTAGTACTAGTAACAAAAAAAAAAACCTCATGAATCAGCATTCTGTCGATCAAACATGGAGCCTATCGAACAATGAACAAATACTGCCATCTGTCGGAATATGAACGTAATACAACAAAGTACTCTAAACTGAGATTAAAAAGTTTCATATAGTTTGCAATAGATGTCGCGATTTCAAGTTTTTCGAATTACCTAGTCAATGAGTTTTCGTAGTTGAAAACTATTGGAACAGATGGCGTTCTTTTAAATATCAAACAAACTAGTGGTTTTTATATTTTTTCAGCCTTTTTATTACTCCTTTTTGCGGGCAGTACCACTACTGATTATTCTGTTGATGCAAGGTCCGTTTTGAGCGCAGTCGCGTTATATTATCATGTTGTAGAAATTTTAAAGTGAGAAGATCTTGTATTAATTGTAATGATTTATAATTTAGATCAGCTTTATTGATCCCAACTGAGTTAACATACCTACCTAGTATGAGCACTTCGTTCGATTGTAGTGGATACTCGAACTATGGCCGACTCCGAGCAGATGACACATAAATCGTTCCACTATTTTTGAATAGGTAATTTGTACTTTTTGTGTAGTAAAGAGTGTTTTGAATATTTTTGCAGAGCCGGAGATACCTAAAGAGGTATTTTGCTCTATTTGAACACATTAACTATTTCAGTGTATCTGACGATAACTGTTCCATAAAATATAATTTTAACTACCCTAATTTTAGCGTAGGTAGATATAATTATATTTTGATAATATTATTTTGATATAGGTATTATTGTTTTGATATTGCTATTTAGCAATATCAAAACGCTCATGAACTACCCACAGAAAAAACTTCATTCATCCCATACTTCCGTGACGGATCGACTTTTACCGTGAAGTTATTTTGTTTGCAGACGACTAAACGATTGTTCGTAATGGCTATAATATAACGCCGCTACCCCTTCGGGGGTCGCCAGTTAACGCTTCGCCAAAACGTCAGTGGTGATTCGTTACGGGGAGTACAGAGCCGTATTTTGAATTTTAGATTCATGAATACCTTAGTAATAATAAAAATAAGGACACGTTTGAATTTATTATTTTACATAGGTACCTATATCTGACGCATATCCACCCTTATCTTTACGCTCTTACTTCATATTTCTTAAGAAAATATTTCGTAAAAAAAAACGTTTGTACAAATTTCTTGACGGCTCCGTTGGCGCCTTGGCTAAGCGATTGGCTATCTGCGCTACGTGTCGCGGGTTCGATTTCCACACGGAACAAATATTTGTAAGGCCTATTACAGATGGTTGTTCCGGATCTGGGTATGGTATGGGTGCATGTGAGATTTAGGTATGTCTGTAAACTGTAACCACGACAACGGAGCAATACTAGGTCATCGTTTAAAAAAAAGGAAAAATTAAAATACCAGCGCGTAACCATCCACCGCTGAACATGAGACTCGTAGAAAACTGCCATAATTAACGATTACTAATAAAAGATACTCGACATGTCCACATTTAGAGTTCATTATCAAATGAACTCGAATCACGTACCAACCCTACCTGAGTCCATCCCTGCCTTGTCTGGCGTACCATCTACAGCCCTTTGTAATCTTATTACATTAGTTAAAGGGTAAAAGCCGATATATAGCCTACATCAATACCACTTACGTTGGCATCTAGCCAGTATGTGAGGGATCTGTTTAAGCCCAACAATCAGCATGCTTTTGTCAACCCTATTGTAACGTGTTTGTAGGTATTAAGCTTGTTCTAATTGGGAATTCCGTCACACCTGCGTGAAATTAAATTGTGATTAACTACTGTCTCTATCTATGGTCTCTATCAAAATTAAAATTGTAGAATAATTGTTAGTAGGTTTATATAAAATTTTAATAGGTAGAAATAGAAATAATACTAGCTATGTGCCCGCGGTTTTACTCGCATCGCATCCTAGCGGAACTACTTCTTGTACCTGCCCATTAATCCAGGTCATGGTTTACCCGTGTGCTAATTTTCATCCAAATCCGTTCAGCGGATAAGGCGTTATTAATTATCAAACATCTAAATTTCTAAGGGCCATGTTCACCGACGACATAACAGCTGCTTAAAATTAAATCGACCGATCACCCATACAAAAATTCCTTTTTAAACGGCTGATTTTGCTCTAATCGACTGTTATGTTGTCGATGAACTTAGGGCTAAGAATCTCTTTTATGAGTTAGTACCTACCTATAATTAATTTATTTTTTTATCTGGGAAGACCAATACCATTAGTAATAAAATCAAAAAATATAAGCGAGAGACAGCCAATTACAGATCCTCGCTATTAAACTATAGGTAGTATAAAACTATTCAATCATTGTGAACGGCAAAATAAGCAATCCATAATACATAATAATATAAAATAATTTAAGTAAATTGCCATAATATAATCTAAATCTGCAATAATTATAAAATATTATGCTCACTTTGGCTCACTTAGTCATATTCTATTCATATTCTTAGATTGTAAAATAAAATAAAAATCTTTATTTCGGACAAGTGACATCCATAGTGGCCTATTAAAAATAAAGAATAGAATAGAATAGATCTTTATTTCATGTAAACCAGATAGAGGCACTTATGAAATGTCGAGACCCTAGGCAAAGAATACCCCTAGGTGCACGGTAAGAACTTATGAAACGTTCGTGATGCATCTACAAAATTTGATTGAAGATTATAAGACCATTATATTATAATACTACGCGATAAAATGAGTTTTACGCACAAGAACTAAACAAACGAGTGACCCCAAAATAAGAACATTCTCCGAATCAGTTGAATTAAAACGTCATAATAAACGTTACCAAAAAATAAATTTCCGAGAAAGCCTGCGGCTAATCACGTGCCATCAAACAAAAACATCTCACTCCCTTATTTACAATAGGAAAACAATCAAAGTGAAATATTATTTTCGGAAAGGCGAAGTAGTTTTTACAGTGATTCCTCTCGATAGATAACTCTAATATTTTACGAGAACGGACCGAGTAAATGAATGACAGTAACGATTGATGGGGCGCTACGCTTGTTATTTGAAAAAGCGAAGCCCATTTTCACCATTCCGTTGAAGATATATATCATTGGAAACGTCAACAGAGAAGAAAATTAAAGTCAATAAGAGTCGGACGCCCCGTAATAAGCTCTCTACGTCAGACTGTTATGAAACGCCTTTATCGTGAGAGGGTGCAAAAAAAATTGGCCAATTTGTCAACTGCTAAACTCGAGTCGCTAAGTGCCGTTTCATTGGTTCCCACCTTCATCTTTTGAAGATTTCTCTTACCTTTATTTTAATAAAATTTCTCTAAAGAGATGAAATTGTTTATTTTTAGAACCCTAATCTGTATTCAAAGTAGAGTACTGTCTGCAATGGGCGTTTTATTTACATACTTGGGGACTTCGGTGTTTGATACTTTTCTGTTATAAACACATTTCAAATCACAAAAACATTGAAAACATTAATTTAGTTTACATCTAAATAAATTCAGAATTTTCAGGCTCTTTGGAATCAAAAGACGCCTTTAGGAGTCCGTATGAATCACAGAACATAGAGACTAAGTTTTGAATGGAGAAACAATTAAATAACTTACTAAAAGAAAATTCTTAGGGATGAAGACCTTTTTTAGCTTCACAGCTGCTTTTCAAGTCTGTTATTTTGGATTCTTTTACTAGTTCTATCTTTTTTAACATAATAAGTACTTGACTGCGAACTTGGCAACATGGACTGCAAAACAAATTCTACCCAACATAGGTTGTTTTGTGAACAAATAAAAAAAATCTATACATGAGTAAGGAACAATACAAAAGCAATTTTCCAACTTTTATTTAGCAACTATGCAAGCTGTTATCTTTTTTATAAATGCATGTGCAATAAGAACTTTAAATTTAAACAAACTACGTGAATGTGCATAAAATTGCTTAAAGTATCTATTATTTATAGACATCGGATAACAATATCTCGGTACCACAAACTGGGCTTGCAATAAACATGAGAGAAATTTTATGTTTTGGTTCGTTGTTTTTCTACGTTTTATCTGTTATTGCATCCTAGGGCGAAGTTATGGTGTGGCCATGACGGATGTTTGTATAGAAATATAATAGCACGTGCGATAAATGTTACTGTATTCTTTTTAGATGCGCTTTTTTCTGATATTAACTTGCCCTTAGGCGTGAAAACAGGAATGTGATTGACGTCGAAGAATTAATGTTTTTTTTTTTTTCTATATTGAACGTAGTTTTTTGCTCGATTACAGTTTTTTCCAACATGTAAAGGAAGAAAGAAAGGTATAAAAGACATTTATTTGCCACAAAATAAGACTGTCTGTCTGTCTATCTGTCTGTTCTACAGACAGATAGACAGATATAGGTAATAAGAAGAGGACAGATGCATTATAAACAGAGAATACATTTTTCTTTAATTGGCAACAATGTAAAATTACGTTTTTTTTTTCTTTTATTAATTATACATTTATAATTTAATTTTTTTATGCTGAGACTGCTAATGGAAACCGTTGTGGTTTATCTTTAGCAGCCAGGTAGTTACATTCCGAGAGGAAACGTGTGTTTTTTTTTTCAAATATGTGAGTAATTGAGTATACTGAGCCAATTACTGAGCATTATATATTGACTTTTCGGTGTGTGTCCCGATTTACCGATCTGTAGCAAATGGGTGTCCAGCTCAGCATGTGAAAAAAATACAGCAGGACAGGACAAAAAAATCTCCATACTAAGAAAGCACTCAATATAATTTCCTTACCCCATGTTGAAAACAAAGTCTCCCTCCTTACGCCTAAAATATTTATTTTAAAAATGGCAATATCTACACCTCATTTTAAAACATTCCTTTTTGCTCACTGCACCTAATAAAAGTAGATGAGTGTTGGAATTTTCAAAGTACCTTAGGGCTGGACCCCAGACCTCAAAAGAAGTATTGATAGGCAAAATGTTTTAACTTAATTAATCTATAGGGAGGTACTACGGTTGACAGGGACCATTATGTTTGGGAACTATAAATACGTACAAATGGCCCTTGGTTTTTTTAATAAAGCGGAGGGTAAGCTGAATATTAGTCTAATATCAGGGAGTGCAAACCGATGTTGCCCTCACAGTGTGCAGTCAGTGCATAGAAGTTTTTTATGATGTAAATATGGGTGAATGGATGGCAATAACAAGGATTCTAAGTTAGATTTTGGGTTGGTTAAGTTTTTAGCTGTTTTATACTAATATAGGTGTTGGTATCGGAAAATTTGCATTTACTATGCCAACAACTTGTCTATATAAAACTAACATAAAAATGAAATTGATTTACTTTTCTGAAAGGATTTTTCAACTTTACGAGTCTCCAATATGATACAAGTATTTCCATTGTCTTGTTTGTGGCAAAAAAAAAATTAAGTTCCATCCACGACGTTCGAATATTTAGAAAACACAAAACAGAAGGATTTTCCGCTCTCAAAATTATTTAAAAATAGTGACATGGGTAAAATAATTCTAATTCCAATAACATTTTTTTTATTTAGTCACAATTGTTGATTGAACTCAGTTCTATATTTTTCTTAAACGTGACCGTTTTTAATATTCTTAATTTATTATCCACTACCATACCTACACTAATCTTTACATTCTTTGGCGAAACCGAGAATGCACCCTGCACCCCATAACACGGTTAATATTAAAATATTGCATGGCTCCCATGCATTTTTTACGGAGGCATATCAAGCCAAAACATTGGCTTTTTCCTGCCCCTAAGAATCACCCCCACAGAAATAATACAAGTATTTGTACTCACATTTTTTTATTCCGTAGGGTGAATGCTCATTTAAATACGTCATAATGTGCGATAGGCTTTTTTGTGTCTTGTAAAATACTATTGCATTATTTCAATATACAGGATAATTTTTTATATAGTGCGTTTTTGCAGAGTGATTCAGTGTCCGTTCCCAAATGCAACTGCAGTACTAAAGTTTACTCCAAAACAAAATAAAAATTTGACTTTGTATGGCTTGCGCTAGTAAATTATGCGTGTCCCTCATAATAAGTCAAATTTTCGTTTTATTTTAAAGTGTATCCCAATACTGCGGTTGCATTTAGGAACAGAGACTGAATCACTCTACAAATTATGCGCACTACATAAAAAAATATCCTGTATACTAAATATCTGTATAATTTTGTTCCAAGTGGTGATCTCGTCCCAAAATTATTAGTGGTCAAATAATTATTTGTATTAACACATGATTAGAATAGAATAGAGTGGAAATACTCTTTATTGTATACCAGTATTGTCAGTGTCCGGTCTTATCGCTATCGGCGATTTCTTACAGGCAACCTTAGCATAGCTGAAACCTAATACCTCATAATTATTTTCTGACAAACACGATAAAACTAGTGATCCATATAAATAGTTCAATATTACTCGACTAAATTGTATGGACCAGCTGATTTTCTTTCGCGATTTCAATGATGGTCCCATAGTAAAAGTTGTTCATAATGATGAGTACAATATCTCCTTAAGGGGATTGAGATTAGAAAGGCAGGACCTTGTATACAAAAGATACAAACTTTTTGGTACCTCTTTTTAATCTTATTCATAGAATTGTGTATTAAAATTAACGTTGGCCGAGTTTTCCACCATTTAACTTCACCATTATTTGATTGTCCCCTGTATGACGATGACAGGAGCATTTCGTTAGGGTACTAAAATAAAAAAAATATTCAAATAAGAGATCGGTGTTTGATCGCCAACTCATTCAATTCATCATTTGTTTTACTTTTGTTTTGCATATTTTTTTAAATAATTATACTTCATCACCCATCACTTTATTCCATCTCCTTTCGTAAGCCTTGCGTATAATAAAAATACAATAAAACTACTTAACAAGGGAGTGGGGACTTATTACCAAGACATGTTATTTAGCAGTGCAAAGTTATGTAATACTTTCACACGTATACATAATTATAGTTGTTACGGACAGTCATCAGTCCGAAAAACAACCAATATAACAGGTGTAAGATAAGGTAATACTATCTTCTAGTAATTGGGTACAAATGGCAGTCGGTTCATGTAATAGTACCTTCATTACGATACATTATGTGCATTAATGGACTGCTTATGTCACGCGTATCGTACCTATACTAATTTATAGCACTGCGAGAGATAAACCCGCACTTACTCATTTTTAAAATGGATTACTTATGTCACGGATAAGCTACTTAAGTACGAGTTTAGCTCACGTAGTATTAATAAAGCTATTCAATTAATATAAAAGTATTCAGCCTCATATAGTAACATTAAAAGCCAACCCAGTGGAGCTACGGTGTAGCCTTTTATAGAGTTATAACTAAAAATAGGCTACGCCGTAACTCTGCTACGAAATCAAAATTCAAATTAAACTATAAAGAAAAATCTTTGCTATGACATAAACATCGCAAAACATAGAAATTTTCCACCCCAATGATATTTCTACACAATCTCAGTGTGTTTCCCTCAGAACAGATAAAAGGGCGCGATCGTATGACACATTATTCATATTGAGGGGCGTCACACTAAAGATATTGTGGAAAGGGCACTAAGATTGCCAACTGCAATACATTGTTCCCCTGCTCCTTGTTTTGACGTGATAGAACGGCTCTAGACATTCACGAACAATCTAAAGTTCGCACCTAACGATCCAAGTCGCTCTCCAATTTTGGTTTTTATGCCCTTGTTTTAAAGTATGATGTTGATTTTCGGAACTGCAAGTTTATGTTTGCGATTGGTAGCGTAATAAATGTTGCGTATCGATGCGTTTGAAGATAAGTAATGAAGAACTTATAGATTGCGTTTAGAATACGAATGTGTGTAGATAATTTCACAAAATGTGTGGTCCATCTTTATTTATGACAGAAATTTTGAAGTTATAAAATATTATACAGTTTTTCCGTTTGATAAAATTTTATATTAAATTTTATTTGACTGAGGGATGTTAGCAGTGTGTGTCTAATACACTAAGGCTTACATTCAGAGACGACAGAAACGAGTCTAAGCGTGAACTTACGCTTCCATATGTCAATTTTACGAACAAATTTTGACAGATGGAAGCGTAAGTTCACGCTTAGACTCGTTTCTGTCGTCTCTGAATGTAAGCCTCAGGTCGCTACTGCATGTTCTATATACAGAGTGTTGACAACGTTAGATCATTAAATGAAACCACATATTTAGTATAGCATTCTGAAGCAGTACACAAAAAATCTACGATTTTCATGCATGTTATTTTTGCTTAATATTTCACTTTACTCTCAATCCGCATTCGTCTAGGTGAAGGGATGTCAGAGTGGAAATTTATGTCATCTTTAGGTATCTATTCTATAGATACATGTAAATATAGATTATTTTGGTAAGCACAGGTAAGTTTCTTTTCAAATTTCGCATAGAGATCGTGATATACCTTTAAGTGTAAAATTAAGAAAATTTCAATTAGTTCCTGTGGCTAAACTACTGATTGAACTTGATTGATTTTGTGTGTACGGTCACCAAACGTGATACATAAATACGTGGTTCAAAGGTTCAACTTTAAAGTGATATTGTAATTTGATAGGAAGTTCTTTAGAACTTCTTAGAACTTTTTTGGCCGACCGTACATACTAATGGTTAATATTTTTTGGCGTAAGGGAGCTGAACGACTAGCTACTCTCGCGTCTCTCTTGAGGCTTGTAGGGTGGCCATAACATAACATGGACCAAATAAACAATCTAATTTATTAACATGCCTATATTGACGACACTCATCTCTTTCATACACCACATCTTTTACTTATGCACGAGTTTCGTTCAAATGAGGGTCGGTCCCTCAATTGTATTACTTTTATTTGTGTTTTTCCCGAACTTACTGTTGTAAGTAACTCTCTGTGGTGTTTCAGGCCATTACCTAACTGACAGACGCCATAAATATATCGATACCACATCATATATTTTGTGGCTTCTAATCCGCACATGAATTCTGAAAATGAGAGGTGCGAGCTGGTTTCGAATCTAAACCCTCCTGCATGGAAGGCGAGCGTTCAACCGCTAGGCCATCACTGCTTTAACAGTATAACAATAGGATAAAAAGAGTACCATCATTTAATTTTAAACCGTTTAAGTTTAAAAGTCGTAAATTTAAAATTTTAAACTTGACCAGTGACCCGGCATCGCTCGCCATCGAGCAAGGCGACAACTAATCAAATTAAACCAACCGTTTGGTGACAAAGGACCGCCAATACTTTTAGTGATGTAGCTACGTATTTAAAGTTCGTTGTTGTCGATTGATTTCGTTGTGTTTACCTGGAGTTGTGTTTCTCGGTAATTTATCATTAAGCTCTGTAAGAATCTACTCTACGTAGGCCTGTTCATAAAATAAGGTTTTGCCCATAATCGTTATACTCTAGGTATGCGCGTTAAAAGTGACGTAGCTTTCCGTCACTGGTATGGAATCATTCAGCTGGCAAGTTAGATGGTTATCCCATAATTTGTCATTTATCATGGCATGGTTGGACAGAGGCAGGCTACAAATGCGTACAGGTAATTTAGAAACTTGAGTTACCTATGATCCCTTCTAGATTCAGATAAAAATATCAAGTGACAACTGTTTTCTCCTAATCTGGCTCTATGGTACTCATTAAATCCAATTAGGGAATTATTAGGAGTATTACCCGTGGGGGACACCAAAATTGAACTATGCCATACCGTACAATGCTACCATTATTACGAAAACTTACGCTGCATTGATATGTTGATGGTGGATCACACGTCAACATCAAATGAACGATTTTGGTCGTACAGTAGGTTGCACGTCAGTGAAAATACTTAGACCTTCAGCTGGCCTACCGTAGTAGGTAAATTCAATAGTAAGCGAGGCCAGCTTATACTGGTTTTGTGTAGACTGACGTGCGGCCGTAAATCTATTTATTTAATACAGATACTAACTTACTCTATAAAGCTCGATATTAAAATTATCGACACTAACCCATCCTTAACGTGAATATGAAACAACAGATTTCATTGTGAGCGGAGCGTGACGGATCCGTTTGGGATCGGGTTTGGTGACACGAGGGTGCGGGCAGAGGCCAAGGATCAGCCTATGTTCAAAATTAAAGCCCTTTACTTTTAATTTGTATATTTTAAATGTATCTTATCTTCCGACGTATGAAGTCTGTAAACCTAAAAGACTTACGTATAACACTGGTACAGTAAACTTCATCAGTGATAAACGGTTGGATGTCAAAATTGGTAAATCATTAACTTTAATGAATAGTACAGCAATTTTGAAACTCTACTCAGAATTTCGATGCTGATTGTACGTTAATTTACAAACGTACGTACGTACGTTTTTTTTTAATTTACGTGTTTTATCTCTGAGGATGTATATTATATATTTAATTTTTAAACTTTCCCCTCACTACGATTTCTACTATCGTGGGTATCGTACTTATCGTGGGTATAATTTACATGCACAGACACCTAGATCCAGAACAACTATCTGTAGGTCATTAAAATATTTGTTCCGTACGGAGATCGAACCCGTGGATGTGGCCCGAAGCGCAGAAAGCTAAACGCTTTAGCCACTTTTTGAGTCAACCATGCCATCAAAATTATATTGTGCTTCTAGTATCTTCTACATCAGATCCTTCAGTTGCCTTTTACATTACACGGAAAAAGAGGGAGCGACCAATTCTTTACTGGCAACAATAATTATCTTTATTATATTTTTAACGAAGTTTTCTTTTCGTTCCTTTTTCAACTTACATGCTGTCAGTTTTCATTTTATTCCAAGGAATTTAACGAAAACGCGATTTTCACTTGTCTCAGGCCAGTTATCAAGGAGTCCTAATAATTATAAGTTAAAATGTAGGCACTAGAAATACGCAACTTCGAGGTATGCTAAAGCAACTTACAGAAGCCATTCCTAGTTTCCTTTGCCCTAATTAGAGAGCAAAGCGTAAGCCATACTCGTACATATGAACACAATTTCCAACTATAATTACATGTAACATGCACACGTAGTTTCCGACTAGAACTAAGTAAATACAACTTGATATAATAACTAACGCTATGGTATGCCCGCGGCTTTGGTCGCATTTGGGCATTAAAATATTTGGACAGTAGCGGATCCAGGGGAGGTTCAGGCCTCCCCAAAAGCATCTAGGTCCACTCCTGATAAATCTCAAATTAAACTTGATATTAACCTACTTTAATAGTACTATACTACCTTTAGTATAGTACTATATTTTCATCAACTATTCTTACTTAATCCATTTTAAGTAGGTATTTATTATTATTTGTTTGTAGAGGTAGGGTACTAAGCCTCTTGGTCACTGCGATCTGCGAAGATCTATTGTGACGTTTAAGTAGGTATAGTATGTTTTCAAACTTTTGTAAGAATGTGTTAACGTGACCTTGATAGAGCCTACCCTCAGCTGGGTCAAGCCCCTCCCAAACCATAATCCTGGATCCGCCACTGTATCCACTTAGATATTTGATACACGAAGAATTTTCCTAAATATAAATCCAAACCTCATTCGGTTCCGTTTGGTAGAAGTTAAGGCATAGGTACCTATAAGCAAACAGACAGACAAACACAACGTCTATTGACGTTGTGTTTTATTGCAAAAAAGGGGAAAAGTATCTAAGTAACATAGTAGTTTATTTACAGACCTTCGATATAGGTATAATTATATAAGTGTGAAATAAGTACATCCGACACCGATACTTGGCGGGTTGCCAAACTGTACTTCTCTTACAGTCTGGGTTTAGAAGTGACGATTACGATCCGATCTTGTGTTGCTAAAGTAGACGTGAAAGGAAAACTAAGTACTTATGTTTAGGTAAAAAATAAGCCTCCTTTTCCATCCTCTTACTTAGATGTAACCACCAAAATTGTCCCTTCACGTGATGGTCCTGAGTCTAAGTAGCCGTAGGATTATAACGGGACTATAGGTGATAGCACTACCACTGATAAATAATCCATAACCTTGGCATTTTTCAAGAACTGCAGAATAATATGCCACATCGCAGTAATAGTTTAATAGAACCAGAGATAATGTCATAAATATACAATACAATACAACAATGTCATACAATGTAATAATAATAAAATGTATAATATAATGTAATGTGTGTATGTGTGATGTTGTGATACAATGTCATATAAAATGTAGTTCAATTCTTTATGAAATTCATCCTTAAAAATTCCAAATAACTACCAGACTTGCATGGTAATCGAAAGCGGTAGCAACCGCTAGAAGAAAGAATTCTTAAAGAATTGAATTTATATTCATATAAAAGCAATATTACTGCTAGCTACTTAAAATCGCCTACTGTAAAGTCATAAAATACTAAATCTTGAATCACCCAAAGAATACCAACGTACCATGAATTGTACGCGCAATAAATATCAGAGAAAAACCAAACAGACTGTTAACAATGATTTACAATGGAATTAAACGATCCAATAGTTATTTAAACAGATATTAGCTGTCAATAAAAGCCCGCATGTTTACCCATTGTTTGGGTAGATAAATTAAATGTAAAATATATGCAGCATGTAAATCAATCGTTTAAAAATTTACATGAATGTTCAATGGTTAGAGAATTAAGATAAACATGGAGTGTTTTCTCTAAATTGTTACAGAATTTTTGATAATTTAAGTAGAAATCTATGTTTATATGAAATGGTAGCTATTCTACCTACGAGTACTTACTCCGCGTAATGTTAACGTGTGGTTTAAAATTTATCATACACTTCTCATCAAAAAAATCGAAACACTACCATAATTTTCTTTCTGGCGACAAATAACCAAAAAAGAGGATTAATTCTTTAAAAAAAAATACATCATTTTATAGCTGGCAGTTTGGCCTTTTCAGTGGTGTATGAGAGTTCCAAATTTGAAAGTTAATTTTTGAATTTTCATACGATATATGAAATGGAACATTATTTTGAGGCAACGCGTTTAATCGGAGTACAGTTAATTGGTGTGTAATAAACACAAAATAACGATTTATTTTAAAACTTACTTTTGGTAATTTGATTATTAGGTTCTATTACATCTGTTAACAAGATTTTTTGTCACCACACAAGGATACTTCGCCCGCAGAAGCCGCCCAAATCGTGACGTTGCTGAATTTGGGTCTTAGTCAACGTGTTGTGGCTGCAAGACTACATCTAACCCTCTCGTCTGTTCATAGAGTGTACAAACGCTACCAGGAGACTGGTTAATTCACGCGCCACTCAGGATCTGGTAGGAATCGGGTCAGTTCTGAGCGAGATGACCGATTTATTGCAACAGTTTCTTTGCAAAATCGACGCCTTAACGCTTTTGAACTGCAGCAACAGCTCCGTGTTGTTCGAAGGGTGACTGTGAGTGACTCTACAATTTAACGAAGATTTAAGGAACGTGGATTGGTACCACACAAGCCAGCCAATGGGCCGAAATTAACAACAGACCATCGAAGAGCGCGCCTTCAGTTTGCACGTGAGCACTTAAATTGGGCATACCTACAATGGAGCAAGGTTCTCTTTTCTAACTAGAGTAAAATTATGCTGTATGCTAATGATGGAAGGAATAAGGTATACAGAAGAGAGGGAGAACGTTATGTACACTGCTGCAATGAGGGAAAAGTAAGCTATGGTGGCGGTTCATGGACAGTTTTGAGGGGCATTAGTACCGACGGAAAAACAGAACTCCCTTTGGTATCTGGACCACGCCTGCCTGCAATAAACGGTCGTCGTTACATCAAAGAATGTCTTGAGGCTCATGTGGTTCCCTATGCACATTTCATTGGCAAAGATTGCATATTCATTCATGATAATGACAGGGCCCATGCCGTAGGAATCGTACGAGATTATCTCAGTGAAGTCATTATCTCCGTTATGGAGTGGCCAGCCAGAAGCCCGAACATGAATTCCATAGAGCATCTTTGGGATGAACTAAAGAGATGAGTTCAAGCAAGAGATCTTGCTCCAGAGACTGCTGGCCAGGTCAAAAACGCAATTCAAGAAGAATAGAATAACATTCCACAAAATGAAGTCATGACTCTCAACCAATCCATGATGAAACGTATGGAAGCAGCCCTAAGGGTCCGGGGAGGGAATACAAATTATTGGATAAATTCTACTTAAACATTTTTTTATTTTCGTGTTTTATTTATTGCATTTCATAAAATGTCCATACGGGGTAGAAGTGACTTGTTAAACAAAACAAGAAGTTTATGAAAATTTAATTTGAATTTGGAACATTAACATATGGAATTCGAAACTTTGTACTACCTACTATTAAATGACATTTTTATTTTTTCCGAATAAAACACTTTTTTTTAATAATCCATTAAAAACATAAATTTGAGAAGTGTTTCGATTTTTTTGATGAGAAGTGTATTATTATCTACTATTTCTTTTCATAATATTTTTTGACGCAATTAAGGTATGTAATGTTTGTAATTGATGCTCACACAACCGTCTGTATTCAATGCACCATTATTTATTCTTCATAAATTCTTTGTAAAATTCCCATTTTAATTGAAAACTTAAACGTTTATCAACTATCCTCCATAACTATCCAACGTTTATATTACAAAAAGAAAAGAAAAGTGCTTTACAAAATGAAAAATCCACTCATTCGTAAAAGAACTGTAGGAATCCTCTCAAAAGATTTAGTTGAACAAGTTAACTACCCAGACGAATAAATCAGAGAGATGCGTTTTGCAAATCACTACCGCTTTGCTACAATACCGCACCTACCGATGTATTGGCGATACCTCCTGATTGATGTAGCGTGCTCCAACACTAAACAATTTTATACTCGGATATAGCCGACAAAAGTTAAGATTTACGAACTATATCCGCAGACCTGTGTGGATGTACGAAGATACAACGAGAATGCGAGATGAATATTTATTTAGATAGGTAGGTACTACTGGAGTTTCACTTATAAAATATTTTTCATTGCTTAGCACGTACTTGACGTCCGTATAATTTTTGGTCAAGTTTATTAATAAGACACTAATTAGAACTTTAATGTTGTGAAAAGGAAACTGGAAGTTTTTTTTTTAGTGGCCAGCACGACTTCTTTTGGGTACAAAGTTAGCGGTACTTTTATATTTTCCTCAATATTTGACCTTTTAAAAAAGCGTTCCCGTTCCCGAATACATCGCACCGTACATCACAAAGTCGCGGTCGTTAGGTTGTGTATTTAGAATTTTCACCCCCTGGTTCACCCTCTTAGGGTTCCAATTTTCATAAATCCTTTCTAATTGCTTGCCTACGTTACAAAAGGAATTTACTCTCAAATTTTTGTGATACTCGCTTTAGTATTTTTGACTCTGCGGAGATTATAAGTCAGTCAGACAGTCAATCAGGACTTCTCTCTTTATAAAATTACTATGATTAAGTGCCTATTAGATCTAGGTTAAAGAAAAAGTACCTAATAAGGCTAAATTAGTCTCGTGCCAGCCAAAAGTGTGTCGTAAGCAAAAATTATTAATGTTTTAGTCGTGGGTCTATTAAGTTTTTAAATCTGCGGACGTTTCAGCATCTCTGTTCTAATTTGATCATCAACTTAATTAGTGAAATTCGGTTTGAAAACTTTTCACCCACCTAAGAATCTCATCCACGGTTTTTAGACATTCTCGCTTCATTTTTTGAACTTCGCAACATTGTGCGTAAAAACAAACAATTGACGTTGAATTTACGAGCCGTGTTGAGAGCCAAGCCGCTTATTGAGATGACTGTACGACGTTCAATTTAAATTCCTTTCCCCCACGGAAGACTAGCAGCTTCGTGTGATTCGGATTAATTTAAGTTTTTTTGAATTTTCAAACCACTTACCGTATAGTAACAGTTTTGGAAAAATATTGTTTTGTGTTGAAATTATCATATATACAGTAATGAAAACGATTAATTATCTTAATGTGAAGTAGGAAACGTTGATTTTTTTTACTATTTCATCCGCCATTTGTGGACCTAGTACAAGCGAGAGTAAAACATAACTATTTGAAGTGTTGATAAAACAAAGTTCATTATAAATACAGATTAATATACGTACGACGCTTCGAATTTCTTGTCTCCTACAAACGTTTTGACATGGTGACAATGTTGGCACGTCGTCGTCCAAAACTGTTATCGATACTAATTTATCTTAATTACTACTTAATGCTGTAATTTGGATTCTAAACGGAACTCTAACGAAGTGCCTTGCGATGCCACCGTCGGCGCTAAATACCATGGGGCGAATACTTTCGAAACGCGATGGGTGCCGATCGCTAATCGAACAATGGGCATGACATACCTAAATCGCGGCATAATAGTAATAAATTCTATTGTTGCTAAACAAAAAGCTGAATGTGGTAACAGAGGGTGACACGCTTGAAGCGCGACGACAATGCTAAACGGAATATCAATATCAGAGCATCACTTTTCATATGCCGACTGGATTTAGCAGTGCAACACAAAATAAACTCTGTCACGAACATTTTAGAGTTCTAAATTTCGATTTTGGTGGTGTGTAAAAAATACGACAGCATTCATGCTTGCGCCTGCACCCGATATTGGATTCCCAACTCTTTTTCGAGTAATTTTTGAAAATGCAATCTGTGTATGTTAGCAAGCAGACGGCAGCCATTTGTCTTCGTAAACGAACCGATTTGTGCGTCAGAGTATGGGTAACGGATGTTGCAGAGAGGCACGTGGCCGAACGGCCTGACTTATTGTTACACTGACTTATTGCGACGCCCATTGAAGTCTATTAGTGAATTAGACTGAAATAGAATAATATATTATAGTTCTCGCATATCTTTATGAGCCCTGAACTGAGCTCTGAACTATCTATCTCTCCCTCTAGCACCTATAATGAGCGTAGGTACTATTACAGGTGCTAAAGGGAGAGAGGGAAAGAGTTCAGAGGGCTCATAAAGATTTGCGCATACTATACCAGTGTCAATAATAGAGTTATCATTTGGTAATGTTGCAACTTGCAAGATTTAGTGTATGAGATTGAATTTACTACACGTATAACATTAGATTTATGATCGAAGGTTTTTGCAGTAATCTGTATTTAACCCAATCATAACCTAATAATATCTCTAATATATAAAGCTCGATTACCACTGACTCACTCACTCACTCACTGATTGACAGAATTGTTCTCCCAGAAGGAGCTGCGGGGGGTACAAGTCATACATAAAGTCATAAACCTTGAGGTCCAGTGAGTCCGGGAAAAATCCGAAATGACCTGAAAGTGGAACGCTGACCGGAACTGCCCTACGGATCTCGAAAATTACAAGTCGCACACCCATACTGCTGGAACTAAAAATGTCGAGGACCCTGGGTCGATTGACGAGCCGGTGAAAAAAAGATGGCTTCCATACAAAAAAAGATGGCGGCCATACAAAATGGAAACGCTCACCGTTCCGAAACCGTTGGAGATTGCGGGGGGGTGCTCGACCAAATGTCATAGAGGACGACGGGGGCTTTCCGGTGGGGGTCATAAAAATCCAAGATGGCGGATTCAAAATGGCGGCCAAAAAAAAAAGTGGTCCGAGCCGGCTGAAAATTGGCGTCCGGGAGTTTTCGGGGGCACCGATTCATAATCCGGGATCAATTTTTTTTTTCCGCCATTTTTAAATATGGCCGCCATACAAGTGTTCATTTCGGATTTTTACCCAATTGATCTCCCAGAAGGAGCCGTGGGGGGTAAAACTGATGTATCGGAGTCGTATAGAGGGGGGTCCTGTGAGTTTAGGAAAAGTCCACAATGACCTGAAAATGGAACGCTGACCGGAACTGCCCTACGGATCTCGAAAACGACAAGTCGCAGACATGTAGTGCCTGAACTAAAAATGTCGAGGACCCTGGGCCGTTTGACGAGCCGGTGAAAAAAAGATGGCTCCCATACAAAAAAAATGGCGGCCATACAAAATTGAAACGCTCACCGTTCCGAAACCGTTGGAGATAGCGGGGGGGTGCTCGAACCATTTTCATAGAGGATGGAGGGGGCTTTCCGGTGGTGGTCATAAAAATCCAAGATGGCGGATCCAAAATGGCGGCCGAAAAATAAGTTGCTCCGAGCTGGCTGAAAATTGGCGTCCGGGGGTTTTCGGGGACACCGATTCATAATCCGTGGTCGACTTTTATTTTCCGCCATTTTTCAATATGGCCGCCATACAAACGCATCTTTTGGAGCAATTGTTCTCCCAGAAGGAGCCGTGGGGGGGTGAAAGTATTGTATGGGAGTCGTATAGAGGGGGGTCCTGTGAGTTTAGGAAAAGTCCGAAATGACCTGAAAGTGGAACGCTGACCGGAACTGCCCTACGGAACTCGAAAGTTACACGTCGCACACCCATACTGCCGGAACTAAAAATGTCGAGGACCTTGGGTCGATCGACGAGCCGGTGAAGAAAAGATGGCTTCCATACAAAATAAGATGGCGGCCATACAAAAGTTTTCATTTCGGTTTTTCACTCAATTGTTCTCCCAGAAGGAGCCGTCGGGGGTAAACGTCATGTTTGGGAGTCGTATAGAAGGGGGTCCTATGAGTTCAGGAAAGTCCGAAATGACCTGAAAGTGGAACGCTGACCGGAACTGCCCTACGGATCTCGAAAATGAGAAGTCGCACACCCATACTGCCGGAACTAATAATCTCGAGTACCTTGGGACGATTGACGAGCCGGTGAAAAAAGATGGCTTCCATACAAAAAAACATGGCCGCCATACAAGTGTTCATTTTGGAATTTCACTCAATTGTTCTCCCAGAAGGAGCCTTCGGGGGTAAAACTCATGTATAGAAGTCGTATAGAAGGGGGTACTATAAGTTCAGGAAAAGTCCGAAATGACCTGAAAGTGGAACGCTGACCGGAACTGCCCTACGGATCTCGAAAATTACAAGTCGCAATGCTATACCGCCCCAACTAAAAATGTTAAGGACCCTGGGCCGTTTGACGAACCGGTGAAAAAAAGATGGCTTCCATACAAAAAAAGATGGCGGCCATACAAGTGTTCATTTTGGATGTTCACACAATTGCTCTCCCAGAAGGAGCCGTGGGAGGTAAAAGTCATGTATCGGAGTCATATAGAAGGGGGTCCTATGAGTTTATGAAAAGTCCGAAAAGACCTGAAAGTGGAACGCTGACCGGAACTGCCCCACGGATCTCGAAAATGAGAAGTCGCACACCCATACTGCTCGAATTAAAAATGTGTATGATCTTGGGTAAATTGACGAGCTGGTAAAAAAAAATGGCTTTCATACAAAAAAACATGGCGGCCATACAAGTGTTCATTTTGGATGTTCACACAATTGCTCTCCCAGAAGGAGCCGTGGGAGGTAAAAGTCATGTATCGGAGTCATATAGAAGGGGGTCCTATGAGTTTATGAAAAGTCCGAAATGACCTGAAAGTGGAACGCTGACCGGAACTGCCCTACGGATCTCGAAAATTACAAGTCGCAATGCTATACCGCCCCAACTAAAAATGTTAAGGACCCTGGGCCGTTTGACGAACCGGTGAAAAAAAGATGGCTTCCATACAAAAAAAGATGGCGGCCATACAAGTGTTCATTTTGGATGTTCACACAATTGCTCTCCCAGAAGGAGCCGTGGGAGGTAAAAGTCATGTATCGGAGTCATATAGAAGGGGGTCCTATGAGTTTATGAAAAGTCCGAAAAGACCTGAAAGTGGAACGCTGACCGGAACTGCCCAACGGATCTCGAAAATGAGAAGTCGCACACCCATACTGCTCGAATTAAAAATGTGTATGATCTTGGGTAAATTGATGAGCTGGTAAAAAAAAATGGCTTTCATACAAAAAAAAATGGCCGCCATATAAACGCTTCTTTTGGAGCAATTGTTCTAAGAGGAGTCGTGCGGGGTAAAAGTCATGTATGGAAGTTGTATAGTGGAAATTCCAGTGAGTTTAAGAAAAATCCGAGATGACCTGAAAGTAGAACCCTGACCGGAACTGCCCTACGGATCTCGAAAACGGCAAAACGCAGACCCATATTGCCCGAACTAAAAATTTCGAAGACCCTGGGTCGATTGATGATCTGGTAAAAAAAAGATGGCTTCCAAAAAAAATACATGGCTGCCATACAAGTGTTCATTTTGGATTTTCGCACAATTATTCTCACAGAAGGAGCCGTGGGAGGTTAAAGTTATGTATGGGAGTTATATAGGGAAGGGTCCAGTGAGTTTAGGAAAAATCCGAAATAACCTGAAAGTGGAACCGTGACCAGAACTGCCCTACGGATCTCGAAAACTACAAGTTGCAAACGCACGGTGCCGGAACTAAAAATTTCGAGTACCGTGGGACGATTGACGAGCCGGTGAAAAAAAGATGGCTTCCATACAAAAGAACATGGCTGCCATACAGGTGTTCATTTTGGATTTTCACACAATTGTTCTCCCAGAAGGAGCCGTCGGGGGTAAAGGTCATGTATGGGAGTCGTATAGAGGGGTGCCCATTGAGTTTAGAAAAAGTCCGAAAAGACATGAAAGTGGAACGCTTACTGGAACTGCCCCACGGATCTCGAAAATGAGAAGTCGCACACCCATACTGCCCGAACTAAAAATGTGTAGGATCTTGGGTCGATTGACGAGCTGGTAAAAAAAATGGCTTTCATACAAAAAAACATGGCCGCCATATAAACGATACTTAACACGCTTTTATTAGCTTCACCTGGAAAATCTTGGAAGTTACATTTGACCCATTTCGCGGTTTCCGATTGAGGTGAGATTTTGCACACGTTAGGATGACAATGCAGTTAGATAACTGACGTCATTCTAAATCCAATATGGCGGACTACTTATGTATTATGCACTACCATGATATGGGTATCAAATGAAAGGGTTTGCTGAGAAGACTACGAAACTAAAATAACGTCACACTTAATTCAATATGGCGGACGCCCCAAGATGGTAGACAATTTTTTTTTATCTACCATCATGATATATATCAAATGAAAGGGTCTGCTGGGAAGAAAACGAAAAATAAAGTCAAAGTCGATGTCGATGTCGAAGTTAAAGTCAAAGTCAAAGTTTTTTATTACAATAAATTTATTACACTATTCCATACAAGTGTTCATTTTGGATTTTCACTCAATTGTTCTCCCAGAAGGAGCCTTCGGGGGTAAAACTGATGTATGGGAGTCGTATAGAAGGGGGTCCTATGAGTTCAGAAAAAGTCCGAAATGACCTGAAAGTGGAACGCCGACCGGAACTGCCCCACGGATCTCCAAAATGAGAAGTCGCACACCCGTACTGCCCGAACTAAAAATGTGTAGGACCTTGGGTCAATAGACGAGCTGGTAAAAAAAAGATGGCTTTCATACAAAAAAACATGGCTGCCATACAAACGCCTCTTAACACGCTTTTATTAACTTCACCTGTAACTATGTAAGAAAATTTTGGAAGTTTTTGACCCACTTCGCGGTTTCCGATTGAGGTGAGATTTTGCTCACACGTTTAGATAGGATGACAATGCATAGTTAGATAACTGACGTCATTCTAAATCCAATATGGCGGACTACTTATGTATTATGCACTACCATGGTATGGGTATCAAATGAAAGGGTCTGCTGGGAAGAAAACGAAAAATAAAGTCAAAGTGAAATTCGAATTCAAAGTAAAAGTCGATGTCAAAGTCAAAGTCAAAGTCAAAGCACTTTCCAAATCGTGTTTTTTTTTTAAGTTAATTTAAGAGTACCACCACAACCTCCGCGGGCCGCCCGCGGCCCGCGCACCGCGCAAACTCTAAGCTTTTTAAACCCTAACCGTTTCGAAACCGTTAGAGATAGAGTGGGAGTGCTTGACCAAATATCATCGAGGACGAGAGGGGCTTTTCGGTGGTCGTGATAAAAATCCAAGATGGCGGATTGAAAATGGCGGCTTACAAAAAATATGGTTCGATCTGGCTGAAAATTGGCGTCCTGAGGTTTTCGGGGGCACCGATTCATAATCCGGGACCAACTTTTTTTTCCGCCATTTTTCAATATGGCCGCCATACAAACGCATCTTTTGGAGCAATTGTTCTCCCAGAAGGAGTCATGGGGGGTAAAAGTCATGTGTGGGAGTCGTACAGAGAGAGGCCCAGTGAGAAATGACCTGAAAGTCGAACCCTGACTGGAACAGCCTTACGGATCTCGAAAAGGGAAAGCCGCAGACCCATACTGCCAGAACTAAAAATGTCAAGGACCTTGGGTCGATCGACGAACTGGTGAAAAATCATGGCTACTATACAAAAAAACATGGCCGCCATACAAGTGTTCATTTTTGGATTTTCATTCAATTGCTCTCCCAGAAGGAGCCGTCAGGAGTAAAAGTCATGTATGGGAGTCGTATAGAAGGGGGTCCTATGAGTTCAGGAAAAGTCCGAAATAACCTAAAAGTGGAACGCTGACCGGAACTGCCCCACGGATCTCGAAAATAAGAAGTCGCACACCCATACTGCCCGAACTAAAAATGTGTAGGACCTTGGGTCGACTGACAAGCTGGTAAAAAAAGATGGCTTTCATACAAAAAAACATGGCTGCCATACAAAATCAAATATCATATTTATTTTGCGTCATGTTACAAACCCCACCTAAAAAGCCCTCGCGGGCCGCTCGCGGCCCGCGCACCGCGCGACCTCTAGTTGACTATATATATAAAGCTCGATTACCACTGACTCACTGACTCACTCATTGACATAATTGTTCTCCCAGAAGGAGCCGTGGGGGGTTAAAGTGATGTATGGGAGTCGTAAACCTTGAGGTCCAGTGAGTCCGGGAAAAATCCGAAATGACCTGAAAGTGGAACCCTGACCGGAACTGCCCTACGGATCTCGAAAATGGCAAGTCGAACACCCACACTGCCAGAACTAAAAATGTCAAGAACCCTGGGCCGTTTGACGAGCCGGTGAAAAAAAGATGGCGTCCATACAAAAAAAGATGGCGGCCATACAAAATTGAAACGCCCACCGTTCCGAAACCGTTGGAGATAGCGGGGGGGTGCTCGACCAAATGTCATAGAGGACAACGGGGGCTTTCCGGCGGGGGTCATAAAAATCCAAGATGGCGGATTCAAAATGGCGGCCAAAAAAAAATATGGTCCGAGCCGGCTGAAAATTGGCGTCCGGGGGTTTTCGGGGGCACCGATTCATAATCCGGGATCAAATATTTCTTTCCGCCATTTTTCAAGATGGCCGCCATACAAGTGTTCATTTTGGACTTCCACCCAATTGTTCTCCCAGAAGCAGCCGCCGGGGGTAAAAGTGATGTATCGGAGTCGTATAGAGGGGTGTCCGGTGAGTTTAGGAAAAGTCCGAAATGACCTGAACGTGGAACACTGACCGGAACTGCCCTACGGATCTCGAAAATGACAAGTCGCAGACCTACAGTGCTGGAACTAAAAATGTCAAGAACCCTGGGTCGTTTGACGAGCCGGTGAAAAAAAATATGTTTTCCATACAAAAAAAATGGCTGCCATACAAAATCAAAAATCTTTTTTTTTTTGAGTTATTTTACAAGCACCACCTAAAAAGCCCTCGCGGGCCGCATGCGGCCCGCGCACCCGCGCGACCTCTAGTCTCTAATATATAAAGCTCGATTACCACTGACTCACTCACTGACTCACTGATTGACAGAATTGATCTCCCAGATGGAGCCGTGAGGGGTACAAGTCATACATAAAGTCATAAACCTTGAGGTCCAGTGAGTCCGGGAAAAATCCGAAATGACCTGAAAGTGGAACGCTGACCGGAACTGCCCTACGGATCTCGAAAATGGCAAGTCGCACACCCATAGTGCCGGAACTAAAAATGTCAAGGACCCTGGGTCGATTGACGAGCCGGTGAAAAAAAGATGGCTTCCATACAAAAAAAGATGGCGGCCATACAAAATTGAAACGCTCACCGTTCCGAAACCGTTGGAGATAGCGGGGGGGTGCTCGACCAAATGTCATAGAGGACGACGGGGGTTTTCCGGTGGGGGTCATAAAAATCCAAGATGGCGGATTCAAAATGGCGGCCAAAAAAAAATATGGTCCGAGCCGGCTGAAAATTGGCGTCCGGGGGTTTTCGGGGACACCGATTCATAATCCGGGGTCGATTTTTTTTTACCGCCATTTTTCAATATGGCCGCCATACAAGTGTTCATTTCGGATTTTGACCCAATTGATCTCCCAGAAGGAGCCGTGGGGGGTAAAAGTGATGTATGGGAGTCGTATAGAGGGGGTTCCTGTGAGTTTAGGAAAAGTCCGAAATGACCTGAAAGTGGTACACTGACCGGAACTGCCCTACGGATCTCGAGAACGAAAAGTCGCAGACCTATAGTGCTGGAACTAAAAATGTCGAGGACCTTGGGCCGTTTGACAAACCGGTGAAAAAAAGATGGCTTCCATACAAAAAAAATGGCGGCCATACAAAATTGAAACACTCACCGTTCCGAAACCGTTGGAGATAGCGGGGGGGTGCTCGAACCATTTTCATAGAGGATGGAGGGGGCTTTCCGGTGGTGGTCATAAAAATCCAAGATGGCGGATTCAAAATGGCGGCCGAAAAAAAAGTTACTGCGAGCCGGCCGAAAATTGGCGTCCGGGGGTTTTCGGGGGCACCGATTCATAATCCGTGGTCGACTTTTATTTTCCGCCATTTTTCAATATGGCCGCCATACAAACGTATCTTTTGGAGCAATTGTTCTCCTGGAAGGAGCCGCGGGGGGTAAAAGTCATGTATGGGAGTCGTATAGAGAGAGGTCCAGCGAGTTCAGGAAAATTTGGAAATGACCTGAAAGTGGAACGCTGACCGGAACATCCCCACGGATCTCGAAAATTACGAGTCGCAGACCTACAGTGCTAGAACTAAAAATGTCGAGAACCTTGGGCCGTTTGACCAGCCGGTGAAAAAAAGATGGCTTCCATACAAAAAAAGATGGCTGCCATACAAGTGTTCATTTTGGATTTTCACACTATTATTCTCCCAGTAGGAGCGATGGGAAGTAAAAGTTATGTATGGGAGTCGTATAGAAGGGGGTCCTATGAGTTCAGGAAAAGTCCGAAATGACCTGAAAGTGGAACGCTGATTGGAACTGCCCTAAGGATCTCGAAAATGAGAAGTCGCACACCCATACTGCCGGAACTAAAAATGTCGAGTACTCTGGTCAGATCGTCGAGCCGGTGAAAAAAAGATGGCTTCCATACAAAAAAACATGGCCGCCATACAAGTGTTTCTTTAGGAGCAATTGTTCTCTCAGAAGGAGCCGCGGGGGGTAAAAGTCATGTATGGGAGTCGTATAAAGGGAGGTCCAGGGAGTTAAGGAAAAGTCCGAAATGACCTGAGAGTGAAACCCTGACCAGTACCACCCTACGTATCTCGAAAACAGCAAGTCGTACTCGACTGAAAGTTGGCGGCTGGTGGTTTTTGAGGGCACCGATTCATAATCTGGGATCGACTTTTTTCTCCGCTATTTTTCAATATGGCCGCCATACACACGCTTCTTTTGGAGCGATTGTTCTCCCAGAAGGAGTCGTGGGGGGTAAAAGTGATGATTCGAAGTCGTATAGAAGGGGGTCCAGTGATTTCAGGAAAAATCCGATAAGACCTTAAAGTGGATCCTTGACCAGAACTGCCCTACGGATCTCAAAAACGGCAAAACGCAGACCCATAGTGCCGGAACTAAAAATTTGTAGGATCTCGGGCCGATTGACGAGTTGGTAAAAAAATGATGGCTTCCATACAAAAAACATGGCCGCCATACAAAATAGACGTCTACGTGGCGTCTTTGGGTTTTTGAGGGCACCGATTCATTATCCAGGATCGAAATTTATTTCCACCTTTTTTTTTAACGCTTTTATTAGCTTCACCTGTAACTAACTAACTATGTAAGAAAATCTTGGAAGTTAAATTTGACCCACTTCGCGGTTTCCGATTGAGTTGAACTTTTGCACACACGTTTAGTTAGGATGACAATGCATAGTTAGATAACTGACGTCATTCTAAATCCAATATGGCGGACTACATATGTATTATGCACTACCATGATATGGGTATCAAATGAAAGGGTTTGCTGAGAAGACTACAAAAAGTAATATAACGTCACACTTAATTCAATATGGCGGACGCTCCAACCAAGCTGGTAGACAAAATTTTCTTATCTACCATTATGATATGGGTATCAAATGAATGGGTCTCCTGGGAAGAAAACGAAAATTAAAGTCAAAGTCAAAGTCGAAGCCGAAGCCGAAGCCGAAGCCGAAGTCGAAGTTTTTTATTACAACTGAGTCTTTGCAGGCACTTTCAAAAGCATGTTTTTATTTTTTTTAAGTTAATTTAAGAGCTCCACCAAAACCACCACCCACGGGCCGCTTGCGGGCCGCGCACTGCGCGACCTCTACTTTTTCGAAACCCTCACCGTTCCGAAACCGTTAGAGAAAGAGGGGGGGTGCTCGACCAAATATCATAGAGGATGAGTGGAGCTTTCTGGTAGTCGTGATAAAAACCCAAGATGGTGGATTAAAAATGGCCACCAAAAAAAAAATGGTCCGATCTGGCTGAAAATTGGTATCCTGGGGTTTTCGGGGGCACCGATTCATAATCAGGGATAGACTTTTCTTTTCCGCCATTTTTCAATATGGCCGCCATACAAACGCTTTTTTTGGAACAATTGTTCTCCCAGAAGGAGCCGCGGGGGTAAAAGTCATGTATGACAGTCATATATAGGGAGATCCAGTGAGAAATTACTTGACAGGGACCCTGACCGGAACAGCCATAGGGATTTCGAAAACGGCAAGTCGCACACCCATACTGCCGTAACTAAAAATGTCAAGGATCCTGGGCCGTTTGATAAGCCGGTGAAAAAAACATTGCTAACATGCAAAAAAAAAATACCATACAAAATTGAAACGCTCACCGTTTCGAAACCGTTAGAAATAGAGGGGGATTACAAGTCCAGTTAGTTCAGAAAAAGTCCGAAATGACCTGAAAGTGGAACGCTGACCGGAACTGCCCTACGGATCTCGAAAATTACAAGTCGCAAACCTATATCGCCGGAACTAAAAATGTCAAGGACCCTGGGCCGTTTGAAGAACCGGTGAAAAACAGATGGCTTCCATACAAAAAACATGGCTGCCATACAAAATTCAAACGCTCACCGTTGCGAAACCGTTAGAGATAGCGGGGGGGTGTTCGAACCAATTTCATAGAGGATGGAGGGGGCTTTTCCGGTGGTGATCATAAAAATCCAAGATGGCGGATTCAAAATGGCGGCCAAAAAAAAGTTGCTCCGAGCCGGGTGAAAATTGGCGTCCGGCGGTTTTCGAAGGCACCGATTCATAATCCGGGATCGACTTTTTTTTTCCCGCCATTTTTCAATATGGCCGCCATACAAGTGTTTCTTTAGGAGCAATTGTTCTCCCGGAAGGAGCCGCGGGGGGTAAAAGTCATGTATGGGAGTCGTATAGAGGGGGGTCCTGTGAGTTTAGAAAAAGTCCGAAAGGCCTGAAAGTGGAACGCTGACCGGAACTGCCCTACGGATCTCGAAAATTACAAGTCGCAGATATGTAGTGCCTGAACTAAAAATGTCAAGGCTCCTGGACCGTTTGACGAGCCGGTGAAAGAAAGATGGCTTCCATACAAAAAAACATGGCCGCCATACAAACGCTTCTTTTGGAGCAAGTGTTCTCCCAAAGGAGCCGCGGGGGGTAATAGTAACGTATGGGAGTTGTATAGAAGGGGATCCATTGAGTTTAGAAAAATCCGAAATGACCTGAAAGTGGAACCCTGACTGGAACAGCCCTACGGATCTCGAAAACTACAAGTCGCAGACCCATAGTGCCCGAACTAAAAATGTCGAGGACTCTGGGTCGATTGATGAGCTGGTGAAAAAAAGATGGCTTCCATACAAAAAAAAACATGGCCGCCATACAAACGCTTTTTTTTGGAACAATTGTTCTCCCAGAAGGAGCGCCGCGGGGGTAAAAGTCATGTATGACAGTCGTATAGAGGTCCAGTGAGAAATGACCTGAAAGTGGAACGCTGACCGGAACTGCCGTACGGATCTCGAAAATGAGAAGTCGCAAACCTATACTGCCTGAACTAAAAATGTCGAGGACCCTGGGTCGATTGACGAGCCGGTGAAAAAAAGATGGCTTCCATACAAAAAAACATGGCCGCCATACAAGTGTTCATTTTGGATTTTCACTCAATTGTTTTCCCAGAAGGAGCCTTCGGGGGTAAAACTCATGTAGAGGAGTCGTATAGAAGGGGGTCCTATGAGTTCAGGAAAAGTCCGAAATGACCTGAAAGTGGAACGCTGACCGGAACTGCCCTACGGATCTCGAAAACGGCAAGTCGCACACCCATAGTGCCGAAACTAAAATGTCGAGTACTCTGGGACGATTGACGAACCGGTGAAAAATGATGGCTTCCATACAAAAAAACATGGCCGCCATACAAGTGTTCATTTTGGATTTTCACACAATTGTTCTCCCAGTAGGAGCCATGGGAGGTAAAAGTTATGTATGGGAGTCGTATAGAAGGGGGTCCTATGAGTTCAGGAAAAGTCCAGGATGAGCTGAAAGTGGAACGTTTACCGGAACTGCCATAGGGATTTCGAAAACGGCAAGTCGCACACCCATACTGCCGGAACTAAAAATGTCAAGGACCCTGGGCCGTTTGACGAGCAGGTGAAAAAAATATTGCCACAATGCAAAAAAAAAAAATACCATACAATATTGAAACGCTCACCGTTCCGAAACCGTTAGAGATAGAGGGGGGTTACAAGTCCATAAGTTCAGAAAAAGTCCGAAATGACCTGAAAGTGGAACGCTGTTCGGAACTGCCCTACGGATCTCGAAAACGACAAGTCGCAGACCTGTAGTGCCCGAACCAGAAATGTCGAGGACCCTGAGCCAATTGACGAGCTGGTGAAAAAAAGATGGTTTCCATACAAAGGGGTCCACTGAGTTCAGGAAAAGTATGAAATGACCTGAAAGTGGTCTTCTGACCGGAACTGCCCTACGGATCTCAAAAACTATGAGTCGCAGACCCACGGTGCTGGAACTAAAAATGTCGAGGAACCTGGGACGATTGATGAGTTGATGAAAAAGTGGAACCCTGACCAAAACAGCCATAGGGATCTCGAAAATGAAACATGGCCGCCATACAAGTGTTCATTTTTGGACTTTCACTCAATTGTTCTCCCAGAAGGAGCCGTCAGGGGTAAAAGTCATGTATGGGAGTCGTATAGAAGGGGGTCCTATGAGTTCAGGAAAAGTCCGAAATAACCTAAAAGTGGAACGCTGACCGGAACTGCCCCACGGATCTCGAAAATGAGAAGTCGCACACCCATACTGCCCGAACTAAAAATGTGTAGGACCTTGGGTCGATTGACAAGCTGGTAAAAAAAGATGGCTTTCATACAAAAAAACATGGCTGCCATACAAAATCAAATATCATATTTATTTTGCGTCATGTTACAAACCCCACCTAAAAAGCCCTCGCGGGCCGCTCGCGGCCCGCGCACCGCGCGACCTCTAGTCACTAATATATAAAGCTCGATTACCACTGACTGATTGACAGAATTGTTCTCCCAGATGGAGCCGTGGGGGGTACAAGTCATACATAAAGTCATAAACCTTGAGGTCCAGTGAGTCCGGGAAAAATCCGAAATGACCTGAAAGTGGAACGCTGACCGGAACTGCCCTACGGATCTCGAAAATTACAAGTCGCACACCCATACTGCTGGAACTAAAAATGTCGAGGACCCTGGGTCGATTGACGAGCCGGTGAAAAAAAGATGGCTTCCATACAAAAAAAGATGGCGGCCATACAAAATGGAAACGCTCACCGTTCCGAAACCGTTGGAGATAGCGGGGGGGTGCTCGACCAAATGTCATAGAGAATGGAGGGGGCTTTCCGGTGGTTGTCATAAAAATCCAAGATGGCGGATTCAAAATGGCGGCCGAAAAAAAATTGTCTCGATCCGGCTGAAAATTGGCGTCCGGGGGTTTTCGGGGACACCGATTCATAATCCGGGCCGAATTTATTTTTCCGCCATTTTTCAATATGGCCGCCATACAAACGCATCTTTTGGAGCATTGTTCTCCCGGAAGGAGCCGCGGGGGGTAAAAGTCATGTATGGGAGTCGTATAGAGGAGTGCTCTGTGAGTTTAGGAAAAGTCCGAAATGACCTGAAAGTGGAACGCTGACTGGAATTGCCCTACGGATCTCGAAAATGAGAAGTCGCAAACCTATACCGCCGGAACTAAAAATGTCAAGGACCCTGGGCCGATGGACGAGCCGGTGAAAAAAAGATGGCTTCCATACAAAAAAAATGGTGCCATACAAAATTGAAACGCTCACCGTTCCGAAACCGTTAGAGATAGCGTAGGGGTGCTCGAACCAATTTTATAGAGGATGGAGGGGGCTTTCCGGTGGTGGTCATAAAAATCCAAGATGGCGGATTCAAAATGGCCGCCAAAAAAAAAGTTGTCTCGAGCCGGCTGAAAATTGGCGTCCGAGGGTTTTCGGGGGCACCGATTCATAATCCGGGATCAAATTTTTATTTCCGCCATTTTTCAAGATGGCCGCCATACAAACGCATCTTTTGGAGCAATTGTTCTCCCAGAAGGAGCCGTGGGAGGTAAAAGTTATGTATGGGAGTCGTATAGAAGAGGGTCCTGTGAGTTTAAGAAAAATCTAAAATGGCCTTTAAGTGGAACTCTGACCGGAATTGCCCTACGGATCTCGAAAACAGCAAATCGCACACTCATACTGCCGGAACTAAAAATGTCGAGGACCCTGGGGCCTAATTCTACAACAATCGAAGTAGTCTTCGAATTCGAGTTTCCACTTCGAGCGCTATTTCGACTGTAAAATCTCGCAAGCTGACATTGTGGATTCGAATTTGGTATTCTCAGCACTAATCGAGACGAATCGAGATGAATTTCTACTCGTAATTGTAAAATGTTGCCAATATAAGAGATAAACTACGTGCGTTGCGTTCTGTTTCACACAGTTTCATCCTGTTTCATCCTGTTTTAAAACAGTTGTAATTATTTACCTCGTATTCGTATTTTAAAAAGTTTGTAAGTATGATAAATGTTTATAATGTCAGTCTACACGTTTTATATTAATTTCTATCGGGAAATAATAAGTTTTTCAATTTCTTAACATTTTTTTTTGTATATAATACATTCCATAGAATAATTGCTGAAACGGAATGTAACTATGTAGATATTTTGTTCGTTCCGAAAGTTTATTGACATCGATTTTAAAAATACAAAAATAACATTGGAAGAGCATGGATAAAACGAAAGAATTATAAATCATAAAAAGAAAACATGTTTGTTTCATTTAACGTTGACCACAATATATTATCATGTTTACATAGGTAGTAGCTGGCGCATGTAAGAGAGGATTTTTTAATCATTGATGTTTTCGAACGCACCAATTTTTGAGTTTGACATCTTGATCTAACAAACATCAAAATAAATAAAATCAATATAATATCTACAAACCTTACAAACATGTTCTCGTAAATTATAAGAGGCGACTCGCCCCTTTTGCTGGAGTCAAAATAATTGAAGATCTAACTAAATCATCGGACATCAAAAGCAGAACAAGCGCGAGTACGGTGATCATCATAGTATTCGGGAAAAAACGCTATTTATGAGTTTGTACACATCGTGGTGGTGTGACGTGGTCCTATCCCGGTATCTTTCATCGATGGTGGACACGGCGGCGAGAGTGAGACTCTTCATTACACATTGTGCTCACTGTGCTAGCCCGCTGCGTGCAGCCCGGGCGACGAGAGAATTACGCACAAAGTGTTGGATGGCGCAACCCTGTCATTCCTTGGAGATACGGCCAAAGGCTGAGCATAACCCTGGATAGTTGGAAACCGCTGACAGAGAATCAATTTATCACCTATTTACTTCTTTGTACAAGCAGATTGTTTAGTGTCATATGAAGAGCAAGATGAAGTGAAATTATGGTGTTAGTGAAGTGAAATTACTTTATCATAAATTATTGTCAATAATGGTTGCATTTTGTCACATGTAAACATGACGTGGATTATTATAATTGCAATGTTAGGTACTTATAACTTTGACACTTGTTGGTTCTGTTGTAATTCACTTAAAAGTTTGTATTATAAGAATTTATCTAGATTTATGATATCTATGTTTATCCTAGAGTCAAGTTAAAGAGAGAATTAACACAGCTAAGTCCTAATTTTTATCATGAAGTGTATTAGATAATAAGTAACATAATTAAAAGTTATATATTTCAATAATTATGATCTTCATTTTGATATCCTCTTGAATATATAAATTATTATTATATCTTACCCCAGTGGCATGCACAGACATATTTTACAAGGTAGGCAAAAATAACTTGTGTTGCATTTTAAAGTTAAAAAATGTTATCTAATGAATATCTAATATCCATAAATTAACTGATATTACAGACATTCTCTATGGAGTGCACACTACTGTCTTACCCCAACCTGTCCTTCACATAATATTCTCCTTGTTGCTGATGCTGTGGGTGACAACTATTGGCAGCCACCATCAAAGAAGTACAAGAATGATTGGCCGTTTTGTGTGAGGAGAGTGATGCCAAAGCCAGAGTATGCAAGGGAGTGTGGCATAGCAAATGAATGCTCGGAGAGTGAAGGCTGCAGCTGTTTGATGAAGAGTTGAGGTTGTGTGACTTTGTATTAATGAAAGGGTGCGACAGAAGGATGCATGTTGTAAAAAGATATTAAGAGAGAAAATTATTTGAAATTTATGAAAGTGTATGATTATCATTGTTAGGTGATGAATGTAAAAAAATATATTATGTAAGTAAATAAAAGTTATTTATTTCAAGTTCTAGTATATATTTATTTGTAAACTTATGACAAACAGTTGATTTAGTACGGTTCATGTATGAACACTACTTATTCTTCGTACTATCATGTTTCTTATAGCTCTGCCCCGAGTTAAATCATAGCTATTGGCCGTTCAGTTTTCCTCCTGAAAAATTGCTGCAGAGAGTTCAGAGATTCCTGACGTTGGCTCTCTATTCCGATTCCGGGTTTGGTACATGGTTTTGCGCTATTTTCAGTCGAGTAGTGCAGAGTGCGGTCTTTAGGTCTTTATTTAGACAACAACTTTATTCTGGAGCAGCCCAAAAGTATTTTTAATAGGTACCTAGTTACTTTAGGTACTAGTTAGTTAGTTAGTGGACTTTCCTTGGACTGTGGTGTATTTTCCTTGCACGCTTAATTATTATATTCATTAATATCACTAAATTTTAATGGTGTTATTCACTTTAAATAATATTCGTAAGTTTTCTCACTGAACATTTCAAACTGTACAATAATATGTCCGCGTAATTAAAAAGTTCATAAACATGGTGAGCTCAACCCACCGCTTTCCAGTATGCTTTGGATAAATGTCGCAATTACTTCGTCACTCATTATAAATAAAGTTTATGCACTTAAGGACTTGAAATAGTTAAATTTAGGCACAATTCAAGAAAAACTCTGAGAACCGATGTTGACGTTTATGATGGTTCGAATTCGAAATGTACGTCTCGAGTGGTCCCGACCAGTCGAAGCAGTTCGAGCGGCTGGCGTTCGAGAAATGCGGAGAAATATCGAACTCGACATGTCCAGAATAGCTCAACGTAATTACCACTCGAGAAAAGTTCGAATTCGAACGTTTTCTCGAATTCGAAGACTACTTCGATTGTTGTAGAATTGGGCCCCTGGGTCGATTGACGAGCCGGTGAAAAAAAGATGACTTCCATACAAAAAAAACATGGCCGCCATACAAGTGTTCATTTTGGATTATCACCCAATTCTTCTTCCAGAAGGAGCCGTCGGGGGTAAAATTCATGTATGAGGGTCGTATAGAGGGGGGTCCAGTGAGTTTAGGAAAAGTCCGAAAAGACCTGAAAGTGGAACGCTGACCGGAACTGCCCCACGGATCTCGAAAACAGGAAGTCGTACTCGACTGAAAATTGGCGGCTGGTGGTTTTCGGGGGCACCGATTCATAATCTGGGATCTACTTTTTTTCTCCGCCATTTTTCAAGATGGCCGCCATACAAACGCATCTTTTGGAGCAATTGTTCTCCCAGAAGGAGCCGTGGGAGGTAAAAGTTATGTATGGGAGTCGTATAGAAGAGGGTCCTGTGAGTTTAAGAAAAATCTAAAATGGCCTTTAAGTGGAACTCTGACCGGAATTGCCCTACGGATCTCGAAAACAGCAAATCGCACACTCATACTGCCGGAACTAAAAATGTCGAGGACCCTGGGTCGATTGACGAGCCGGTGAAAAAAAGATGACTTCCATACAAAAAAAACATGGCCGCCATACAAGTGTTCATTTTGGATTATCACCCAATTCTTCTTCCAGAAGGAGCCGTCGGGGGTAAAATTCATGTATGAGGGTCGTATAGAGGGGGGTCCAGTGAGTTTAGGAAAAGTCCGAAAAGACCTGAAAGTGGAACGCTGACCGGAACTGCCCCACGGATCTCGAAAACAGGAAGTCGTACTCGACTGAAAATTGGCGGCTGGTGGTTTTCGGGGGCACCGATTCATAATCTGGGATCTACTTTTTTTCTCCGCCATTTTTCAATATGGCCGCCATACACACGCTTCTTTTGGAGCGATTGTTCTCCCAGAAGGAGCCGTGGGGGGTAAAAGTGATGATTCGGAGTCGTATAGAAGGGGGTCCAGTGATTTCAGGAAAAATCCGATAAGACCTTAAAGTGGAACCTTGACCAGAACTGCCCTACGGATCTCAAAAACGGCAAAGCGCAGACCCATAGTGCCGGAACTAAAAATTTGTAGGATCTCGGGCCGATTGACGAGTTGGTAAAAAAAAGATGGCTTCCATACAAAAAACATGGCCGCCATACAAAATAGAAATGCCCTCCACTCCGAAAATGTTAGAGATAGCGGGGTGTTGCTCGAACCAATGTCATAGAGGATGAAAGGGGCTTTCCGGTTGTGTTCATAAAAATCCAAGATGGCCGATTCAAAATGGCGGCCAAAACAATATATTCCGATCGGGCTGAAAATTGGCGTCTTTGGGTTTTTAGGGGCACCGATTCATTATTCAGGATCGAAATTTATTTCCACCTTTTTTTTTAACGCTTTTATTAGCTTCACCTGTAACTAACTAACTATGTAAGAAAATCTTGGACGTTAAATTTGACCCACTTCGCGGTTTCCGATTGAGTTGAACTTTTGCACACACGTTTAGTTAGGATGACAATGCATAGTTAGATAACTGACGTCATTCTAAATCCAATATGGCGGACTGGCGGACTACTTACTACCACACCATGATATGGGTATCAAATGAAAGGGTTTGCTGAGAAGAGTACGAAACTAAAATAACGTCACACTTAATTCAATATGGCGGACGCCCCAAGATGGTAGGCAAAATTTTCTTATCTACCATCATGATATGGGTATCAAATGAAAGGGTCTGCTGGGAAGAAAACGAAAAATAAAGTCAAAGTCGATGTCGAAGTCAAAGTCAAAGTAAAATTCAAAGTCAAAGTAAAATTCAAAGCCAAAGTCAAAGTCAAAGTCGAAGTCGAAGCCGAAGACAAAGACGAAGACGAGGCCGAAGCCGAGTCCGAAGCCGAAGCCGAGCCGAAGCCGAGGGCAAAGCCGAGGCCGAAGCCAAAGAAGAAAGAAAGAAAGAAAGAAAGAAAAATAATTTTATTCCGTACGGGGTAATGACGGCGCCACATTCACAATAGACAAAACACAATAAAAAAGAAATAGGTACACTAATTCTAATAAAAAATTGAAAACATGCCGTCGAGCATGCCCGTACCGAAAAGGTACGAAAGCCGAGGCCGAAGCCGAAACCGAGGCCAAAGCCGAGGCCGAAACCGGAGCCGAAGCCGAAGCCAAAGTCGAAGTCAAAGTTTTTTTTACAACTGAGCCTTTGCAGGCACTTTCAAAAGCGTGTTTTTTTTTTTAAGTTAATCTAAGAGCTCCAAAACCGCCACCCGCGGGCCGCTTGCGGCCCGCGCACTGCGCGGCCTCTACTTTTTCGAAACCCTCGCCGTTCCGAAACCGTTAGAGATAGAGGGGGGGTGCTCGACCAAATATCATAGAGAACGGGGGGGCTTTCCAGTGGTCGTGATAAAAATCCAAGATGGCGGATTCAAAATTGAGGCCAAAAAATAATATGGTTCGATCTGGCTGAAAATTGGCGTCCGGGGGTTTTAGGGGGCACCAATTCATAAACCGGAATCGACTTTCTTTTCCGCCGTTTTTCAATATGGCCGACATACAAGTGTTCATTTTGGATTTTCACCCAATTGTTCTCCCAGAAGGAGTCGTGGGGGTAAAAGTGATGTATGGGAGTCGTATATAGGGGGGTCCTGTGAATTTAGAAAAAGTCCGAAATGACCTGAAAGTGGAATGCTGACCGGAACTGACCTACGGATCTCGAAAATTACAAGTCGCAAACCTATATCGCCGGAACTAAAAATGTCAAGGACCCTGGGCCGTTTGAAGAACCGGTGAAAAAAAGATGGCTTCCATACAAAAAAACATGGCTGCCATACAAAACCAAATATCATATTTATTTTACGTCATGTTACAACCTCCACCTAAAACCACCTCGCGGGCCGCTCGCGGCCCGCGCAGCGCGCGACCTCTAGTCTCTAATATATAAAGCTCGATTACCACTGACTCACTCACTCACTCACTGATTGACAGAATTGTTCTCCCAGAAGGAGCTGCGGGGGGTACAAGTCATACATAAAGTCATAAACCTTGAGGTCCAGTGAGTCCGGGAAAAATCCGAAATGACCTGAAAGTGGAACGCTGACCGGAACTGCCCTACGGATCTCGAAAATTACAAGTCGCACACCCATACTGCTGGAACTAAAAATGTCGAGGACCCTGGGTCGATTGACGAGCCGGTGAAAAAAAGATGGCTTCCATACAAAAAAAGATGGCGGCCATACAAAATGGAAACGCTCACCGTTCCGAAACCGTTGGAGATTGCGGGGGGGTGCTCGACCAAATGTCATAGAGGACGACGGGGGCTTTCCGGTGGGGGTCATAAAAATCCAAGATGGCGGATTCAAAATGGCGGCCAAAAAAAAAAGTGGTCCGAGCCGGCTGAAAATTGGCGTCCGGGAGTTTTCGGGGGCACCGATTCATAATCCGGGATCAATTTTTTTTTTCCGCCATTTTTAAATATGGCCGCCATACAAGTGTTCATTTCGGATTTTTACCCAATTGATCTCCCAGAAGGAGCCGTGGGGGGTAAAACTGATGTATCGGAGTCGTATAGAGGGGGGTCCTGTGAGTTTAGGAAAAGTCCACAATGACCTGAAAATGGAACGCTGACCGGAACTGCCCTACGGATCTCGAAAACGACAAGTCGCAGACATGTAGTGCCTGAACTAAAAATGTCGAGGACCCTGGGCCGTTTGACGAGCCGGTGAAAAAAAGATGGCTCCCATACAAAAAAAATGGCGGCCATACAAAATTGAAACGCTCACCGTTCCGAAACCGTTGGAGATAGCGGGGGGGTGCTCGAACCATTTTCATAGAGGATGGAGGGGGCTTTCCGGTGGTGGTCATAAAAATCCAAGATGGCGGATCCAAAATGGCGGCCGAAAAATAAGTTGCTCCGAGCTGGCTGAAAATTGGCGTCCGGGGGTTTTCGGGGACACCGATTCATAATCCGTGGTCGACTTTTATTTTCCGCCATTTTTCAATATGGCCGCCATACAAACGCATCTTTTGGAGCAATTGTTCTCCCAGAAGGAGCCGTGGGGGGGTGAAAGTATTGTATGGGAGTCGTATAGAGGGGGGTCCTGTGAGTTTAGGAAAAGTCCGAAATGACCTGAAAGTGGAACGCTGACCGGAACTGCCCTACGGAACTCGAAAGTTACACGTCGCACACCCATACTGCCGGAACTAAAAATGTCGAGGACCTTGGGTCGATCGACGAGCCGGTGAAGAAAAGATGGCTTCCATACAAAATAAGATGGCGGCCATACAAAAGTTTTCATTTCGGTTTTTCACTCAATTGTTCTCCCAGAAGGAGCCGTCGGGGGTAAACGTCATGTTTGGGAGTCGTATAGAAGGGGGTCCTATGAGTTCAGGAAAGTCCGAAATGACCTGAAAGTGGAACGCTGACCGGAACTGCCCTACGGATCTCGAAAATGAGAAGTCGCACACCCATACTGCCGGAACTAATAATCTCGAGTACCTTGGGACGATTGACGAGCCGGTGAAAAAAGATGGCTTCCATACAAAAAAACATGGCCGCCATACAAGTGTTCATTTTGGAATTTCACTCAATTGTTCTCCCAGAAGGAGCCTTCGGGGGTAAAACTCATGTATAGAAGTCGTATAGAAGGGGGTACTATAAGTTCAGGAAAAGTCCGAAATGACCTGAAAGTGGAACGCTGACCGGAACTGCCCTACGGATCTCGAAAATTACAAGTCGCAATGCTATACCGCCCCAACTAAAAATGTTAAGGACCCTGGGCCGTTTGACGAACCGGTGAAAAAAAGATGGCTTCCATACAAAAAAAGATGGCGGCCATACAAGTGTTCATTTTGGATGTTCACACAATTGCTCTCCCAGAAGGAGCCGTGGGAGGTAAAAGTCATGTATCGGAGTCATATAGAAGGGGGTCCTATGAGTTTATGAAAAGTCCGAAAAGACCTGAAAGTGGAACGCTGACCGGAACTGCCCCACGGATCTCGAAAATGAGAAGTCGCACACCCATACTGCTCGAATTAAAAATGTGTATGATCTTGGGTAAATTGACGAGCTGGTAAAAAAAAATGGCTTTCATACAAAAAAACATGGCGGCCATACAAGTGTTCATTTTGGATGTTCACACAATTGCTCTCCCAGAAGGAGCCGTGGGAGGTAAAAGTCATGTATCGGAGTCATATAGAAGGGGGTCCTATGAGTTTATGAAAAGTCCGAAATGACCTGAAAGTGGAACGCTGACCGGAACTGCCCTACGGATCTCGAAAATTACAAGTCGCAATGCTATACCGCCCCAACTAAAAATGTTAAGGACCCTGGGCCGTTTGACGAACCGGTGAAAAAAAGATGGCTTCCATACAAAAAAAGATGGCGGCCATACAAGTGTTCATTTTGGATGTTCACACAATTGCTCTCCCAGAAGGAGCCGTGGGAGGTAAAAGTCATGTATCGGAGTCATATAGAAGGGGGTCCTATGAGTTTATGAAAAGTCCGAAAAGACCTGAAAGTGGAACGCTGACCGGAACTGCCCAACGGATCTCGAAAATGAGAAGTCGCACACCCATACTGCTCGAATTAAAAATGTGTATGATCTTGGGTAAATTGATGAGCTGGTAAAAAAAAATGGCTTTCATACAAAAAAAAATGGCCGCCATATAAACGCTTCTTTTGGAGCAATTGTTCTAAGAGGAGTCGTGCGGGGTAAAAGTCATGTATGGAAGTTGTATAGTGGAAATTCCAGTGAGTTTAAGAAAAATCCGAGATGACCTGAAAGTAGAACCCTGACCGGAACTGCCCTACGGATCTCGAAAACGGCAAAACGCAGACCCATATTGCCCGAACTAAAAATTTCGAAGACCCTGGGTCGATTGATGATCTGGTAAAAAAAAGATGGCTTCCAAAAAAAATACATGGCTGCCATACAAGTGTTCATTTTGGATTTTCGCACAATTATTCTCACAGAAGGAGCCGTGGGAGGTTAAAGTTATGTATGGGAGTTATATAGGGAAGGGTCCAGTGAGTTTAGGAAAAATCCGAAATAACCTGAAAGTGGAACCGTGACCAGAACTGCCCTACGGATCTCGAAAACTACAAGTTGCAAACGCACGGTGCCGGAACTAAAAATTTCGAGTACCGTGGGACGATTGACGAGCCGGTGAAAAAAAGATGGCTTCCATACAAAAGAACATGGCTGCCATACAGGTGTTCATTTTGGATTTTCACACAATTGTTCTCCCAGAAGGAGCCGTCGGGGGTAAAGGTCATGTATGGGAGTCGTATAGAGGGGTGCCCATTGAGTTTAGAAAAAGTCCGAAAAGACATGAAAGTGGAACGCTTACTGGAACTGCCCCACGGATCTCGAAAATGAGAAGTCGCACACCCATACTGCCCGAACTAAAAATGTGTAGGATCTTGGGTCGATTGACGAGCTGGTAAAAAAAATGGCTTTCATACAAAAAAACATGGCCGCCATATAAACGATACTTAACACGCTTTTATTAGCTTCACCTGGAAAATCTTGGAAGTTACATTTGACCCATTTCGCGGTTTCCGATTGAGGTGAGATTTTGCACACGTTAGGATGACAATGCAGTTAGATAACTGACGTCATTCTAAATCCAATATGGCGGACTACTTATGTATTATGCACTACCATGATATGGGTATCAAATGAAAGGGTTTGCTGAGAAGACTACGAAACTAAAATAACGTCACACTTAATTCAATATGGCGGACGCCCCAAGATGGTAGACAATTTTTTTTTATCTACCATCATGATATATATCAAATGAAAGGGTCTGCTGGGAAGAAAACGAAAAATAAAGTCAAAGTCGATGTCGATGTCGAAGTTAAAGTCAAAGTCAAAGTTTTTTATTACAATAAATTTATTACACTATTCCATACAAGTGTTCATTTTGGATTTTCACTCAATTGTTCTCCCAGAAGGAGCCTTCGGGGGTAAAACTGATGTATGGGAGTCGTATAGAAGGGGGTCCTATGAGTTCAGAAAAAGTCCGAAATGACCTGAAAGTGGAACGCCGACCGGAACTGCCCCACGGATCTCCAAAATGAGAAGTCGCACACCCGTACTGCCCGAACTAAAAATGTGTAGGACCTTGGGTCAATAGACGAGCTGGTAAAAAAAAGATGGCTTTCATACAAAAAAACATGGCTGCCATACAAACGCCTCTTAACACGCTTTTATTAACTTCACCTGTAACTATGTAAGAAAATTTTGGAAGTTTTTGACCCACTTCGCGGTTTCCGATTGAGGTGAGATTTTGCTCACACGTTTAGATAGGATGACAATGCATAGTTAGATAACTGACGTCATTCTAAATCCAATATGGCGGACTACTTATGTATTATGCACTACCATGGTATGGGTATCAAATGAAAGGGTCTGCTGGGAAGAAAACGAAAAATAAAGTCAAAGTGAAATTCGAATTCAAAGTAAAAGTCGATGTCAAAGTCAAAGTCAAAGTCAAAGCACTTTCCAAATCGTGTTTTTTTTTTAAGTTAATTTAAGAGTACCACCACAACCTCCGCGGGCCGCCCGCGGCCCGCGCACCGCGCAAACTCTAAGCTTTTTAAACCCTAACCGTTTCGAAACCGTTAGAGATAGAGTGGGAGTGCTTGACCAAATATCATCGAGGACGAGAGGGGCTTTTCGGTGGTCGTGATAAAAATCCAAGATGGCGGATTGAAAATGGCGGCTTACAAAAAATATGGTTCGATCTGGCTGAAAATTGGCGTCCTGAGGTTTTCGGGGGCACCGATTCATAATCCGGGACCAACTTTTTTTTCCGCCATTTTTCAATATGGCCGCCATACAAACGCATCTTTTGGAGCAATTGTTCTCCCAGAAGGAGTCATGGGGGGTAAAAGTCATGTGTGGGAGTCGTACAGAGAGAGGCCCAGTGAGAAATGACCTGAAAGTCGAACCCTGACTGGAACAGCCTTACGGATCTCGAAAAGGGAAAGCCGCAGACCCATACTGCCAGAACTAAAAATGTCAAGGACCTTGGGTCGATCGACGAACTGGTGAAAAATCATGGCTACTATACAAAAAAACATGGCCGCCATACAAGTGTTCATTTTTGGATTTTCATTCAATTGCTCTCCCAGAAGGAGCCGTCAGGAGTAAAAGTCATGTATGGGAGTCGTATAGAAGGGGGTCCTATGAGTTCAGGAAAAGTCCGAAATAACCTAAAAGTGGAACGCTGACCGGAACTGCCCCACGGATCTCGAAAATAAGAAGTCGCACACCCATACTGCCCGAACTAAAAATGTGTAGGACCTTGGGTCGACTGACAAGCTGGTAAAAAAAGATGGCTTTCATACAAAAAAACATGGCTGCCATACAAAATCAAATATCATATTTATTTTGCGTCATGTTACAAACCCCACCTAAAAAGCCCTCGCGGGCCGCTCGCGGCCCGCGCACCGCGCGACCTCTAGTCTCTAATATATAAAGCTCGATTACCACTGACTCACTGACTCATTGACATAATTGTTCTCCCAGAAGGAGCCGTGGGGGGTTAAAGTCATGTATGGAAGTCGTATAGAGGGGGGTCCAGTGAGTCCGGGAAAAATCCGAAATGACCTGAAAGTGGAACGCTGACCGGAACTGCCCTACGGATCTCGAAAATGGCAAGTCGAACACCCACACTGCCGGAACTAAAAATGTCAAGGACCCTGGGTCGATTGACGAGCCGGTGAAAAAAAGATGGCTTCCATACAAAAAAAGATGGCGGCCATACAAAATAGTAACGCTCACCGTTCCGAAACCGTTGGAGATAGCGGGGGGGTGCTCGACCAAATGTCATAGAGGACGACGGGGGCTTTCCGGTGAGGGTCATAAAAATCCAAGATGGCGGATTCAAAATGGCGGCCAAAAAAAAATATGGTCCGAGCCGGCTGAAAATTGGCATCCGGGGGTTTTCGGGGGCACCGATTCATAATCCGGGATCAAATTTTTCTTTCCGCCATTTTTTAAGATGGCCGCCATACAAGTGTTCATTTTGGATTTTCACCCAATTGTTCTCCCAGAAGGAGCAATGGGGGGTAAAAGTGATGTATGAGGATCGTATAGAGGGGGGTCTTGTGAGTTTAGGAAAAGTCTGAAATGACCTGAAAGTGGAGGGCTGACCGGAACTGCCCTACGGATCTCGAAAACGACAAGTCGCAGACATGTAGTGCCTGAACTAAAAATGTCGAGGACCCTGGGCCAATTGATGAACCGGTGAAAAAAAGATGGCTTCCATACAAAAAAACATGGCCGCCATACAAAATAGTAACGCTCACCGTTCCGAAACCGTTGGAGATAGCGGGGGGGTGGTCGAACCATTTTCATAGAGGATAGAGGGGGCTTTCCGGTGGTGGTCATAAAAATCCAAGATGGCGGATCCAAAATGGCGGCCGAAAAATATGTTGCTCCGAGCCGGCTGAAAATTGGCGTCCGGGGGTTTTCGGGGACACCGATTCATAATCCGTGGTCGACTTTTATTTTCCGCCATTTTTCAATATGGCCGCCATACAAACGCATCTTTTGGAGCAATTGTTCTCCCAGAAGGAGCCGTGGGGGGTAAAAGTATTGTATGGGAGTCGTATAGAGGGGGGTCCTGTGAGTTTAGGAAAAGTCCGAAATGACCTGAAAGTGGAACGCTGACCGGAACTGCCCTACGGAACTCGAAAGTTACAAGTCGCACACCCATACTGCCGGAACTAAAAATGTCGAGGACCCTGGATCGATCGACGAGCCGGTGAAGAAAAGATGGCTTCCATACAAAAAAAGATGGCGGCCATACAAAAGTGTTCATTTTGGTTTTTCACTCAATTGTTCTCCCAGAAGGAGCCTTCGGTGGTAAAACTCATGTATAGAATTCGTATAGAAGGGGGTCCTATAAGTTCAGGAAAAGTCCGAAATGACCTGAAAGTGGAACGCTGACCGGAACTGCCCTACGGATCTCGAAAATTACAAGTCGCAATGCTATACCGCCCCAACTATAAATGATAAGGACCCTGGGCCGTTTGACGAACCGGTGAAAAAAAGATGGCTTCCATACAAAAAAAGATGGCGGCCATACAAGTGTTCATTTTGGATGTTCACACAATTGCTCTCCCAGAAGGAGCCGTGGGAGGTAAAAGTCATGTATCGGAGTCATATAGAAGGGGGTCCTATGAGTTTATGAAAAGTCCGAAAAGACCTGAAAGTGGAACGCTGACCGGAACTGCCCCACGGATCTCGAAAATGAGAAGTCGCACACCCATACTGCTCGAATTAAAAATGTGTATGATCTTGGGTAAATTGACGAGCTGGTAAAAAAAAATGGCTTTCATACAAAAAAACATGGCCGCCATATAAACGCTTCTTTTGGAGCAATTGTTCTAAAAGGAGTCGTGCGGGGTAAAAGTCATGTATGGAGTTGTATAGTGGAAATTCCAGTAAGTTTAAGAAAAATCCGAGATGACCTGAAAGTAGAACCCTGACCGGAACTGCCCTACGGATCTCGAAAACGGCAAAACGCACACCCATAGTGCTGGAACTAAAAATGTCAAGAACCCTGGGCCGTTTGACGAGCCGGTGAAAAAAAGATGGCGTCCATACAAAAAAAGATGGCGGCCATACAAAATTTAAACGCTCACCGTTCCGAAACCGTTGGAGATAGCGGGGGGGTGCTCGACCAAATGTCATAGAGGACGACGGGGGCTTTCCGGTGAGGGTCATAAAAATCCAAGATGGCGGATTCAAAATGGCGGCCAAAAAAAAATATGGTCCGAGCCGGCTGAAAATTGGCATCCGGGGGTTTTCGGGGGCACCGATTCATAATCCGGGATCAAATTTTTCTTTCCGCCATTTTTTAAGATGGCCGCCATACAAGTGTTCATTTTGGATTTTCACCCAATTGTTCTCCCAGAAGGAGCAATGGGGGGTAAAAGTGATGTATGAGGATCGTATAGAGGGGGGTCTTGTGAGTTTAGGAAAAGTCTGAAATGACCTGAAAGTGGAGGGCTGACCGGAACTGCCCTACGGATCTCGAAAACGACAAGTCGCAGACATGTAGTGCCTGAACTAAAAATGTCGAGGACCCTGGGCCAATTGATGAACCGGTGAAAAAAAGATGGCTTCCATACAAAAAAACATGGCCGCCATACAAAATAGTAACGCTCACCGTTCCGAAACCGTTGGAGATAGCGGGGGGGTGGTCGAACCATTTTCATAGAGGATAGAGGGGGCTTTCCGGTGGTGGTCATAAAAATCCAAGATGGCGGATCCAAAATGGCGGCCGAAAAATATGTTGCTCCGAGCCGGCTGAAAATTGGCGTCCGGGGGTTTTCGGGGACACCGATTCATAATCCGTGGTCGACTTTTATTTTCCGCCATTTTTCAATATGGCCGCCATACAAACGCATCTTTTGGAGCAATTGTTCTCCCAGAAGGAGCCGTGGGGGGTAAAAGTATTGTATGGGAGTCGTATAGAGGGGGGTCCTGTGAGTTTAGGAAAAGTCCGAAATGACCTGAAAGTGGAACGCTGACCGGAACTGCCCTACGGAACTCGAAAGTTACAAGTCGCACACCCATACTGCCGGAACTAAAAATGTCGAGGACCCTGGATCGATCGACGAGCCGGTGAAGAAAAGATGGCTTCCATACAAAAAAAGATGGCGGCCATACAAAAGTGTTCATTTTGGTTTTTCACTCAATTGTTCTCCCAGAAGGAGCCTTCGGTGGTAAAACTCATGTATAGAATTCGTATAGAAGGGGGTCCTATAAGTTCAGGAAAAGTCCGAAATGACCTGAAAGTGGAACGCTGACCGGAACTGCCCTACGGATCTCGAAAATTACAAGTCGCAATGCTATACCGCCCCAACTATAAATGATAAGGACCCTGGGCCGTTTGACGAACCGGTGAAAAAAAGATGGCTTCCATACAAAAAAAGATGGCGGCCATACAAGTGTTCATTTTGGATGTTCACACAATTGCTCTCCCAGAAGGAGCCGTGGGAGGTAAAAGTCATGTATCGGAGTCATATAGAAGGGGGTCCTATGAGTTTATGAAAAGTCCGAAAAGACCTGAAAGTGGAACGCTGACCGGAACTGCCCCACGGATCTCGAAAATGAGAAGTCGCACACCCATACTGCTCGAATTAAAAATGTGTATGATCTTGGGTAAATTGACGAGCTGGTAAAAAAAAATGGCTTTCATACAAAAAAACATGGCCGCCATATAAACGCTTCTTTTGGAGCAATTGTTCTAAAAGGAGTCGTGCGGGGTAAAAGTCATGTATGGAGTTGTATAGTGGAAATTCCAGTAAGTTTAAGAAAAATCCGAGATGACCTGAAAGTAGAACCCTGACCGGAACTGCCCTACGGATCTCGAAAACGGCAAAACGCAGACCCATATTGCCCGAACTAAAAATGTCGAGGACCCTGGGTCGATTGATGAGCTGGTAAAAAAAAGATGGCTTCCAAAAAAAATACATGGCCGCCATACAAGTGTTCATTTTGGATTTTCGCACAATTATTCTCACAGAAGGAGCCGTGGGAGGTTAAAGTTATGTATGGGAGTTATATAGGGAAGGGTCCAGTGAGTTTAGGAAAAATCCGAAATAACCTGAAAGTGGAACCGTGACCAGAACTGCCCTATGGATCTCGAAAACTACAAGTTGCAGACGCACGGTGCCGGAACTAAAAATTTCGAGTACCGTGGGACGATTGACGAGCTGGTGAAAAAAAGATGGCTTCCATACAAAAGAACATGGCTGCCATACAGATGTTCATTTTGGATTTTCACACAATTGTTCTCCCAGTAGGAGCCATGGGAAGTAAAAGTTATGTATGGGAGTAGTATAGAAGGGGGTCCTATGAGTTCAGAAAAAGTCCGAAATGACCTGAAAGTGGAACGCTGACCGGAACTGCCCCACGGATCTCGAAAATGAGAAGTCGCACACCCATACTGCTCGAATTAAAAATGTGTATGATCTTGGGTAAATTGACGAGCTGGTAAAAAAAATGGCTTTCATACAAAAAAACATGGCCGCCATACAAACGCATCTTTTTGAGCAATTGTTCTGGAAGGAAGGAGCCTTGGGGGGTAAAAGTCATGTATGGGAGTCGTATAGAGGGGAGTTCTGTGAGTTTAGATAAAGTCCAGAATGACCTGAAAGTGGAACGCTTACTGGAACTACCCTACGGATCTCAAAAACGACAAAGCGCAGACCCATAGTGCCTGAACTAAAAATGTGTAGGACCTTGGGTAGATGGACGAGCTGGTAAAAAAAGATGGCTTCCATACAAAAATCATGGCCACCATAAAAAATGGAAACGCACTCCGTTTCGAAACTGACCCACTTCGCGGTTTCCGATTGAGATGAAATTTTGCACACACGTTTAGTTAGGATGACAATGCATAGTTAGATAACTGACGTCATTCTAAATCCAATATGGCGGACTACTTATGTATTATGCACTACCATGATATGGGTATCAAATGAAAGGGTTTGCTGAGAAGACTACGAAAACTAATATAACGTCATACTTAATTCAATATGGCGGACGCCCCAAGATGGTAGACAAAATTTTCTTATCTACCATCATGATATGGGTATCAAATGAAAGGGTCTGCTGGGAAGAAAACGAAAAATAAAGTCAAAGACGATGTCGAAGTCAAAGTCGATGTCAAAGTCAAAGTCAAAGTCAAAGGCCAAAACCGAGGCCGAAGCCGAAGCCGAGACTGAGGTCGAAGCCAAAGACGAGGCCGAAGACGAGGCCGAAGCAGAAGCCGAGACCGAAGTCAAAGATTTTTATTACAACTGAGCCTATGCAGGCACTTTCAAAATCGTGTTTTTATTTTTTTCAAGTTAATTTAAGAGCTCCACCACTACCCCCCCGGGCCTCCCGCGGCCCGCACTCCGCGCGACCTCTAAGCTTTTTTAACCCTCACCGTTTCGAAACCGTTAGAGATAGAGTGGGGGTGCTCGACCAAATATCATAGAGGACGAGAGGGGCTTTTCGGTGGTCGTGATAAAAATCCAAGATGGCGGCCAACAAAAAATATGGTCCGATCTGGCTGAAAGTTGGCGTTCTGAGGTTTTCGGGGGCACCGATTCATAATCCGGGACCGACTTCTTTTTCTGCCATTTTTCAATATGGCCGCCATACAAACGCATCTTTTGGAGCAGTTGTTCTCCCAGAAGGAGTCGTGGGGGGTAAAAGTCATGTGTGGGAGTCGTACAGAGAGAGGCCCAGTGAGAAATGACCTGAAAGTCGAACCCTGACTGGAACAGCCCTACAGATCTCGAAAACGGAAAGCCGCAGACCTATACTGCCAGAACTAAAAATGTCAAGGACCTTGGGTCGATCGACGAACTTGTGAAAAATCATGGCTACTATACAAAAAAACATGGCCGCCATACAAGTGTTCATTTTTGGATTTTCACTCAATTGTTCTCCCAGAAGAAGCCGTCAGGGGTAAAAGTCATGTATGGGAGTCGTATAGAAGGGGGTCCTATGAGTTCAGGAAAAGTCCGAAATAACCTAAAAGTGGAACGCTGACCGGAACTGCCCCACGGATCTCGAAAATGAGAAGTCACCCACCCATACTGCCCGAACTAAAAATGTCAAGGACCTTGGGTCGATCGACGAACTGGTGAAAAATCATGGCTTCTATACAAAAAAACATGGCCGCCGTACAAGTGTTCATTTTTGGATTTTCACTCAATTGTTCTCCCGGAAGGAGCCGCGGGGGGTAAAAGTGATGTATGGGAGACGTATAGAGGGAGATCCAGGGAGTTCAGCAAAAAACCGAAATAACCTAAAAGTGGAACGCTGACCGGAACTGCCCCACGGATCTCGAAAATGAGAAGTCGCACACCCATACTGCCCGAACTAAAAATGTGTAGGACCTAGGGTCGATTGACAAGCTGGTAAAAAAAGATGGCTTTCATACAAAAAAACATGGCTGCCATACAAAATCAAATATCATATTTATTTTGCGTCATGTTACAAACGCCACCTAAAAAACCCTCGCGGGCCGCTCGCGGCCCGCGCAGCGCGCGACCTCTAGTCTCTAATATATAAAGCTCGATTACCACTGACTCACTCACTCACTCATTGACATAATTGTTCTCCCAGAAGGAGCCGTGGGGGGTACAAGTCATACATAAAGTCATAAACCTTGAGGTCCAGTGAGTCCGGGAAAAATCCGAAATGACCTGAAAGTGGAACGCTGACCGGAACTGCCCTACGGATCTCGAAAATGGCAAGTCGCACACCCATAGTGCCGGAACTAAAAATGTCGAGGACCCTGGGTCGATTGACGAACCGGTGAAAAAAAGATGGCTTCCATACAAAAAAAGATGGCGGCCATACAAAATTGAAACGCTCACCGTTCCGAAACCGTTGGAGATAGCGGGGGGGTGCTCGACCAAATGTCATAGAGGACGACGGGGGCTTTCCGGTGGGGGTCATAAAAATCCAAGATGGCGGATTCAAAATGGCGGCCAAAAAAAAATATGGTCCGAGCCGGCTGAAAATTGGCTTCCGGGGGTTTTCGGGGACACCGATTCATAATCCGGGATCAATTTTTTTTTTCCGCCATTTTTCAATATGGCCGCCATACAAGTGTTCATTTCGGATTTTGACCCAATTGATCTCCCAGATGGAGCCGTGGGGGGTAAAAGTGATGTATGGGAGTCGTATAGAAGGGGGTCCTGTGAGTTTAGGAAAAGTCCGAAATGACCTGAAAGTGGAACGCTGACCGGAACTGCCCTACGGATCTCGAAAATGGCAAGTCGCACACGCATACTGCCCGAACTAAAAATGTGTAGGATCTTGGGTCGATTGACGAGCTGGTAAAAAAAATGGCTTTCATACAAAAAAACATGGCCGCCATATAAACGATACTTAACACGCTTTTATTAGCTTCACCTGTAAAATCTTGGAAGTTACATTTGACCCATTTCGCGGTTTCCGATTGAGGTGAGATTTTGCACACGTTAGGATGACAATGCAGTTAGATAACTGACGTCATTCTAAATCCAATATGGCGGACTACTTATGTATTATGCACTACCATGATATGAGTATCAAATGAAAGGGTTTGCTGAGAAGACTACGAAACTAAAATAACGTCACACTTAATTCAATATGGCGGACGCCCCAAGATGGTAGACAATTTTTTTTTATCTACCATCATGATATATATCAAATGAAAGGTTCTGCTGGGAAGAAAACGAAAAATAAAGTCAAAGTCGATGTCGATGTCGAAGTTAAAGTCAAAGTCAAAGTTTTTTATTACAATATATTTATTACACTATTCCATACAAGTGTTCATTTTGGATTTTCACCCAATTGTTCTCCCAGAAGGAGCCGTCGGGAGTAAAAGTGATGTATGGGAGTCGTATAGAGGGGGGTCCTAAGAGTTTAGAAAAAGTCCAGAATGACCTGAAAGTGGAACGCTTACTGGAACTGCCCTACGGATCTCAAAAACTATAAGTCGCACACCCACTATGCCGGAACTAAAAATGTCAAAGACTCTGGGCCGATCGACGAGCCGGTGAAAAAAGATGGCTTCCATACAAAAAAACATGGCCGCCATACAAGGGTTCATTTTGGATTTTCACTCAATTGTTCTCCTAGAAGGAGCCGTCGGGGGTTAAGTCATGTATGGGAGTCGTAGAGAAGGGGGTCCTATGAGTTCAGGAAAGTCCGAAAAGACCTGAAAGTGGAACGCTTACTGGAACTGCCCTACGGATCTCAAAAACTATAAGTTGCACACCCACTGTGCCGGAACTAAAAATGTCAAAGACCCTGGGCCGATCGACGAGTCGGTGAAAAAAGATGGCTTCCATACAAAAAAACATGGCCGCCATACAAGTGTTCATTTTGGATTTTCACTCAATTGTTCTCCCAGAAGGAGCCTTCGGGGGTAAAACTCATGTATAGGAGTCGTATAGAAGGGGGTCCTATGAGTTCAGAAAAAGTCCGAAATGACCTGAAAGTGGAAAACTGACCGGAACTGCCCCACGGATCTCCAAAATGAGAAGTCGCACACCTGTACTGCCCGAACTAAAAATGTGTAGGACCTTGGGTCGATTGACGAGCTGGTAAAAAAAAGATGGCTTTCATACAAAAAAACATGGCTGCCATACAAACGCCTCTTAACACGCTTTTATTAGCTTCACCTGTAACTATGTAAGAAAATCTTGGAAGTTAAATTTGACCCACTTCGCGGTTTCCGATTGAGTTGAAATTTTGCACACACGTTTAGTTAGGATGACAATGCATAGTTAGATAACTGACGTCATTCTAAATCCAATATGGCGGACTACTTATGTATTATGCACTACCATGATATGGGTATCAAATGAAAGGGTTTGCTGAGAAGAGTACGAAACTAAAATAACGTCACACTTAATTCAAAATGGCGGACGCCCCAAGATGGTAGACAAGATTTTCTTATCTACCAACCTGATATGGGTATCAAATGAAAGGGTCTGCTGGGAAGAAAACGAAAAATAAAGTCAAAGTGAAATTCGAATTCAAAGTAAAAGTCGATGTCAAAGTCAGTCAAAGTCAAAGCACTTTCCAGATCGTGTTTTTTTTTTTTAAGTTAATTTAAGAGTACCACCACAACCTCCGCGGGCCGCCCGCGGCCCGCGCACCGCGCGACTTCTAAGCTTTTTAAACCCTAACCGTTTCGAAACCGTTAGAGATAGAGTGGGGGTGCTCGACCAAATATCATCGAGGACGAGAGGGGCTTTTCGGTGGTCGTGATAAAAATCCAAGATGGCGGATTCAAAATGGTGGCTTACAAAAAATATGGTCCGATCTGGCTGAAAATTGGCGTCCTGAGGTTTTCGGGGGCACCGATTCATAATCCGGGACCAACTTTTTTTTCCGCCATTTTTCAATATGGCCGCCATACAAACGCATCTTTTGGAGCAATTGTTCTCCCAGAAGGAGTCATGGGGGGTAAAAGTCATGTGTGGGAGTCGTACAGAGAGAGGCCCATTGAGAAATGACCTGAAAGTGGAACGCTGACCGGAACTGCCCTACGGATCTCGAAAATTACAAGTCGCCAACCTACAGTGCTTGAACTAAAAATGTCGAGTACCCTGGGATGATTGACGAGCCGGTGAAAAAAGATGGCTTCCATACAAAAAAATATGGCCGCCATACAAGTGTTCATTTTGGATTTTCGCCCAATTGTTCTCCCAAAAGGAGCCGTCAGGGGTAAAAGTTATATATGAGAGTCGTATAGAAGGCGGTCCTATGAGTCCAGGAAAAGTCCGAAATGGCTTGAAAGTGGAACGCTGACCGGAACTGCCCTACGGATCTCGAAAATTACAAGTCGCCGACCTACAGTGCTTGAACTAAAAGTGTCAAGGACCTTGGGTGGATCGACGAACTGGTAAAAAATCATGGCTACTATACAAAAAAACATGGCCGCCATACAAGTGTTCATTTTTGGATTTTCACTTAATTGTTCTCCCGGAAGGAGCCGCGGGGGGTAAAAGTGATGTATGGGAGACGTATAGAGGAAGGTCCAGGGAGTTCAGCAAAAAACCGAAATAACCTAAAAGTGGAACGCTGACAGGAACTGCCCCACGGATCTCGAAAATGAGAAGTCGCACACCCATACTGCCCGAACTAAAAATGTCAAGGACCTTGGGTCGATCGACGAACTGCTGAAAAATCATGGCTACTATACAAAAAAACATGGCCGCCATACAAGTGTTCATTTTTGGATTTTCACTCAATTGTTCTCCCGGATGGAGCCGCGGGGGGTAAAAATGATGTATGGGAGACGTATAGAGGGAAGTCCTGGGAGTTCAGCAAAGAACCGAAATAACCTAAAAGTGGAACGCTGACCGGAACTGCCCCACGGATCTCGAAAATGAAAAGTCGCACACCCATACTGCCCGAACTAAAAATGTGTAGGACCTTGGGTCGATTGACAAGCTGGTAAAAAAAGATGGCTTTCATACAAAAAAACATGGCTGCCATACAAAATCAAATATCATATTTATTTTGCGTCATGTTACAAACCCCACCTAAAAAGCCCTCGCGGGCCGCTCGCGGCCCGCGCACCGCGCGACCTCTAGTCTCTAATATATAAAGCTCGATTACCACTGACTCACTCACTGACTCACTGATTGACAGAATTGATCTCCCAGATGGAGCCGTGAGGGGTACAAGTCATACATAAAGTCATAAACCTTGAGGTCCAGTGAGTCCGGGAAAAATCCGAAATGACCTGAAAGTGGAACGCTGACCGGAACTGCCCTACGGATCTCGAAAATGGCAAGTCGCACACCCATAGTGCCGGAACTAAAAATGTCAAGGACCCTGGGTCGATTGACGAGCCGGTGAAAAAAAGATGGCTTCCATACAAAAAAAGATGGCGGCCATACAAAATTGAAACGCTCACCGTTCCGAAACCGTTGGAGATAGCGGGGGGGTGCTCGACCAAATGTCATAGAGGACGACGGGGGTTTTCCGGTGGGGGTCATAAAAATCCAAGATGGCGGATTCAAAATGGCGGCCAAAAAAAAATATGGTCCGAGCCGGCTGAAAATTGGCGTCCGGGGGTTTTCGGGGACACCGATTCATAATCCGGGGTCGATTTTTTTTTACCGCCATTTTTCAATATGGCCGCCATACAAGTGTTCATTTCGGATTTTGACCCAATTGATCTCCCAGAAGGAGCCGTGGGGGGTAAAAGTGATGTATGGGAGTCGTATAGAGGGGGTTCCTGTGAGTTTAGGAAAAGTCCGAAATGACCTGAAAGTGGTACACTGACCGGAACTGCCCTACGGATCTCGAGAACGAAAAGTCGCAGACCTATAGTGCTGGAACTAAAAATGTCGAGGACCTTGGGCCGTTTGACAAACCGGTGAAAAAAAGATGGCTTCCATACAAAAAAAATGGCGGCCATACAAAATTGAAACACTCACCGTTCCGAAACCGTTGGAGATAGCGGGGGGGTGCTCGAACCATTTTCATAGAGGATGGAGGGGGCTTTCCGGTGGTGGTCATAAAAATCCAAGATGGCGGATTCAAAATGGCGGCCGAAAAAAAAGTTACTGCGAGCCGGCCGAAAATTGGCGTCCGGGGGTTTTCGGGGGCACCGATTCATAATCCGTGGTCGACTTTTATTTTCCGCCATTTTTCAATATGGCCGCCATACAAACGTATCTTTTGGAGCAATTGTTCTCCTGGAAGGAGCCGCGGGGGGTAAAAGTCATGTATGGGAGTCGTATAGAGAGAGGTCCAGCGAGTTCAGGAAAATTTGGAAATGACCTGAAAGTGGAACGCTGACCGGAACATCCCCACGGATCTCGAAAATTACGAGTCGCAGACCTACAGTGCTAGAACTAAAAATGTCGAGAACCTTGGGCCGTTTGACCAGCCGGTGAAAAAAAGATGGCTTCCATACAAAAAAAGATGGCTGCCATACAAGTGTTCATTTTGGATTTTCACACTATTATTCTCCCAGTAGGAGCGATGGGAAGTAAAAGTTATGTATGGGAGTCGTATAGAAGGGGGTCCTATGAGTTCAGGAAAAGTCCGAAATGACCTGAAAGTGGAACGCTGATTGGAACTGCCCTAAGGATCTCGAAAATGAGAAGTCGCACACCCATACTGCCGGAACTAAAAATGTCGAGTACTCTGGTCAGATCGTCGAGCCGGTGAAAAAAAGATGGCTTCCATACAAAAAAACATGGCCGCCATACAAGTGTTTCTTTAGGAGCAATTGTTCTCTCAGAAGGAGCCGCGGGGGGTAAAAGTCATGTATGGGAGTCGTATAAAGGGAGGTCCAGGGAGTTAAGGAAAAGTCCGAAATGACCTGAGAGTGAAACCCTGACCAGTACCACCCTACGTATCTCGAAAACAGCAAGTCGTACTCGACTGAAAGTTGGCGGCTGGTGGTTTTTGAGGGCACCGATTCATAATCTGGGATCGACTTTTTTCTCCGCTATTTTTCAATATGGCCGCCATACACACGCTTCTTTTGGAGCGATTGTTCTCCCAGAAGGAGTCGTGGGGGGTAAAAGTGATGATTCGAAGTCGTATAGAAGGGGGTCCAGTGATTTCAGGAAAAATCCGATAAGACCTTAAAGTGGATCCTTGACCAGAACTGCCCTACGGATCTCAAAAACGGCAAAACGCAGACCCATAGTGCCGGAACTAAAAATTTGTAGGATCTCGGGCCGATTGACGAGTTGGTAAAAAAATGATGGCTTCCATACAAAAAACATGGCCGCCATACAAAATAGACGTCTACGTGGCGTCTTTGGGTTTTTGAGGGCACCGATTCATTATCCAGGATCGAAATTTATTTCCACCTTTTTTTTTAACGCTTTTATTAGCTTCACCTGTAACTAACTAACTATGTAAGAAAATCTTGGAAGTTAAATTTGACCCACTTCGCGGTTTCCGATTGAGTTGAACTTTTGCACACACGTTTAGTTAGGATGACAATGCATAGTTAGATAACTGACGTCATTCTAAATCCAATATGGCGGACTACATATGTATTATGCACTACCATGATATGGGTATCAAATGAAAGGGTTTGCTGAGAAGACTACAAAAAGTAATATAACGTCACACTTAATTCAATATGGCGGACGCTCCAACCAAGCTGGTAGACAAAATTTTCTTATCTACCATTATGATATGGGTATCAAATGAATGGGTCTCCTGGGAAGAAAACGAAAATTAAAGTCAAAGTCAAAGTCGAAGCCGAAGCCGAAGCCGAAGCCGAAGTCGAAGTTTTTTATTACAACTGAGTCTTTGCAGGCACTTTCAAAAGCATGTTTTTATTTTTTTTAAGTTAATTTAAGAGCTCCACCAAAACCACCACCCACGGGCCGCTTGCGGGCCGCGCACTGCGCGACCTCTACTTTTTCGAAACCCTCACCGTTCCGAAACCGTTAGAGAAAGAGGGGGGGTGCTCGACCAAATATCATAGAGGATGAGTGGAGCTTTCTGGTAGTCGTGATAAAAACCCAAGATGGTGGATTAAAAATGGCCACCAAAAAAAAAATGGTCCGATCTGGCTGAAAATTGGTATCCTGGGGTTTTCGGGGGCACCGATTCATAATCAGGGATAGACTTTTCTTTTCCGCCATTTTTCAATATGGCCGCCATACAAACGCTTTTTTTGGAACAATTGTTCTCCCAGAAGGAGCCGCGGGGGTAAAAGTCATGTATGACAGTCATATATAGGGAGATCCAGTGAGAAATTACTTGACAGGGACCCTGACCGGAACAGCCATAGGGATTTCGAAAACGGCAAGTCGCACACCCATACTGCCGTAACTAAAAATGTCAAGGATCCTGGGCCGTTTGATAAGCCGGTGAAAAAAACATTGCTAACATGCAAAAAAAAAATACCATACAAAATTGAAACGCTCACCGTTTCGAAACCGTTAGAAATAGAGGGGGATTACAAGTCCAGTTAGTTCAGAAAAAGTCCGAAATGACCTGAAAGTGGAACGCTGACCGGAACTGCCCTACGGATCTCGAAAATTACAAGTCGCAAACCTATATCGCCGGAACTAAAAATGTCAAGGACCCTGGGCCGTTTGAAGAACCGGTGAAAAACAGATGGCTTCCATACAAAAAACATGGCTGCCATACAAAATTCAAACGCTCACCGTTGCGAAACCGTTAGAGATAGCGGGGGGGTGTTCGAACCAATTTCATAGAGGATGGAGGGGGCTTTTCCGGTGGTGATCATAAAAATCCAAGATGGCGGATTCAAAATGGCGGCCAAAAAAAAGTTGCTCCGAGCCGGGTGAAAATTGGCGTCCGGCGGTTTTCGAAGGCACCGATTCATAATCCGGGATCGACTTTTTTTTTCCCGCCATTTTTCAATATGGCCGCCATACAAGTGTTTCTTTAGGAGCAATTGTTCTCCCGGAAGGAGCCGCGGGGGGTAAAAGTCATGTATGGGAGTCGTATAGAGGGGGGTCCTGTGAGTTTAGAAAAAGTCCGAAAGGCCTGAAAGTGGAACGCTGACCGGAACTGCCCTACGGATCTCGAAAATTACAAGTCGCAGATATGTAGTGCCTGAACTAAAAATGTCAAGGCTCCTGGACCGTTTGACGAGCCGGTGAAAGAAAGATGGCTTCCATACAAAAAAACATGGCCGCCATACAAACGCTTCTTTTGGAGCAAGTGTTCTCCCAAAGGAGCCGCGGGGGGTAATAGTAACGTATGGGAGTTGTATAGAAGGGGATCCATTGAGTTTAGAAAAATCCGAAATGACCTGAAAGTGGAACCCTGACTGGAACAGCCCTACGGATCTCGAAAACTACAAGTCGCAGACCCATAGTGCCCGAACTAAAAATGTCGAGGACTCTGGGTCGATTGATGAGCTGGTGAAAAAAAGATGGCTTCCATACAAAAAAAAACATGGCCGCCATACAAACGCTTTTTTTTGGAACAATTGTTCTCCCAGAAGGAGCGCCGCGGGGGTAAAAGTCATGTATGACAGTCGTATAGAGGTCCAGTGAGAAATGACCTGAAAGTGGAACGCTGACCGGAACTGCCGTACGGATCTCGAAAATGAGAAGTCGCAAACCTATACTGCCTGAACTAAAAATGTCGAGGACCCTGGGTCGATTGACGAGCCGGTGAAAAAAAGATGGCTTCCATACAAAAAAACATGGCCGCCATACAAGTGTTCATTTTGGATTTTCACTCAATTGTTTTCCCAGAAGGAGCCTTCGGGGGTAAAACTCATGTAGAGGAGTCGTATAGAAGGGGGTCCTATGAGTTCAGGAAAAGTCCGAAATGACCTGAAAGTGGAACGCTGACCGGAACTGCCCTACGGATCTCGAAAACGGCAAGTCGCACACCCATAGTGCCGAAACTAAAATGTCGAGTACTCTGGGACGATTGACGAACCGGTGAAAAATGATGGCTTCCATACAAAAAAACATGGCCGCCATACAAGTGTTCATTTTGGATTTTCACACAATTGTTCTCCCAGTAGGAGCCATGGGAGGTAAAAGTTATGTATGGGAGTCGTATAGAAGGGGGTCCTATGAGTTCAGGAAAAGTCCAGGATGAGCTGAAAGTGGAACGTTTACCGGAACTGCCATAGGGATTTCGAAAACGGCAAGTCGCACACCCATACTGCCGGAACTAAAAATGTCAAGGACCCTGGGCCGTTTGACGAGCAGGTGAAAAAAATATTGCCACAATGCAAAAAAAAAAAATACCATACAATATTGAAACGCTCACCGTTCCGAAACCGTTAGAGATAGAGGGGGGTTACAAGTCCATAAGTTCAGAAAAAGTCCGAAATGACCTGAAAGTGGAACGCTGTTCGGAACTGCCCTACGGATCTCGAAAACGACAAGTCGCAGACCTGTAGTGCCCGAACCAGAAATGTCGAGGACCCTGAGCCAATTGACGAGCTGGTGAAAAAAAGATGGTTTCCATACAAAGGGGTCCACTGAGTTCAGGAAAAGTATGAAATGACCTGAAAGTGGTCTTCTGACCGGAACTGCCCTACGGATCTCAAAAACTATGAGTCGCAGACCCACGGTGCTGGAACTAAAAATGTCGAGGAACCTGGGACGATTGATGAGTTGATGAAAAAGTGGAACCCTGACCAAAACAGCCATAGGGATCTCGAAAATGAAACATGGCCGCCATACAAGTGTTCATTTTTGGACTTTCACTCAATTGTTCTCCCAGAAGGAGCCGTCAGGGGTAAAAGTCATGTATGGGAGTCGTATAGAAGGGGGTCCTATGAGTTCAGGAAAAGTCCGAAATAACCTAAAAGTGGAACGCTGACCGGAACTGCCCCACGGATCTCGAAAATGAGAAGTCGCACACCCATACTGCCCGAACTAAAAATGTGTAGGACCTTGGGTCGATTGACAAGCTGGTAAAAAAAGATGGCTTTCATACAAAAAAACATGGCTGCCATACAAAATCAAATATCATATTTATTTTGCGTCATGTTACAAACCCCACCTAAAAAGCCCTCGCGGGCCGCTCGCGGCCCGCGCACCGCGCGACCTCTAGTTTATATATATAAAGCTCGATTACCACTGACTGACTGACTGACTCACTGATTGACATAATTGTTCTCCCAGATGGAGCCGTGGGGGGTTAAAGTCATGTATGGGAGTCGTATAGAAGGGGGTCCAGTGAGTCCGGGAAAAATCCGAAATGACCTGAAAGTGGAACCCTGACCGGAACTGCCCTACGGATCTCGAAAATTACAAGTCGCACACCCATAGTGCTGGAACTAAAAATGTCAAGAACCCTGGGCCGTTTGACGAGCCGGTAAAAAAAAGATGGCGTCCATACAAAAAAAGATGGCGGCCATACAAAATTGAAACGCTCACCGTTCCGAAACCGTTGGAGATAGTGGGGGGGTGCTCGACCAAATGTCATAGAGGACGACGGGGGCTTTTCGGTGGGGGTCATAAAAATCCAAGATGGCGGACTCAAAATGGCGGCCATAAAAAAAAATGGTCCGAGCCGGCTGAAAATTGGCATCCGGGGGTTTTCGGGGGCACCAATTCATAATCCGGGATCGATTTTTTTTTTCCGCCATTTTTCAATATGGCCGCCATACAAGTGTTCATTTCGGATTTTCACCCAATTGTTCTCCCAGAAGGAGCCGTGGGGGATAAAAGGGATGTATTGGAGTCGTATAGAAGGGGGTCCTGTGAGTTTAGGAAAAGTCAGAAATGACCTGAAAGTGGAACTCTGACCGGAACTGCCCTACGGATCTCGAAAACGACAAGTCGCAGTCCTACAGTGCTGGAACTAAAAATGTCGAGGACCCTGGGCCGTTTAACGAGCCGGTGAAAAAAAGATGGCTTCCATACAAAAAAAATGGCGGCCATACAAAATTGAAACGCTCACCGTTCCTAAACCGTTGGAGATAGCGGCAGGGTGCTCGAACCATTTTCATAGAGGATGGAGGGGGCTTTCCGGTGGTGGTCATAAAAATCCAAGATGGCGGACTCAAAATGGCGGCCATAAAAAAAAATGGTCCGAGCCGGCTGAAAATTGGCATCCGGGGATTTTCGGGGGCACCGATTCATAATCCGGAGTCGATTATTTTTTTCCGCCATTTTTCAATATGGCCGCTATACAAACGCATCTTTTGGAGCAATTGGTCTCCCAGAAGGATCCGTGGGGGGTAAAAGTATTGTATGGGAGTCGTATAGAGGGGGGTCCTGTGAGTTTAGGAAAAGTCCGAAATGACCTGAAAGTGGAACGCTGACCGGAACTGCCCTACGGAACTCGAAAGTTACAAGTCGCACACCCATACTGCCGGAACTAAAAATGTCGAGGACCCTGGGTCGATCGACGAGCCGGTGAAGAAAAGATGGCTTCCATACAAAAAAAGATTGCGGCCATACAAAAGTGTTCATTTTGGTTTTTCACTCAATTGTTCTCCCAGAAGGAGCCGTCGGGGGTAAACGTCATGTTTGGGAGTCGTATAGAAGGGGGTCCTATGAGTTCAGGAAAGTCCGAAATGACCTGAAAGTGGACCGCTGACCGGAACTGCCCTACGGATCTCGAAAATGAGAAGTCGCACACCCATACTGCCGGAACTAAAAATCTCGAGTACCTTGGGACGATTGACGAGCCGGTGAAAAAAAGATGGCTTCCATACAAAAAAAGATGGCCGCCATACAAGTGTTCATTTTGGATTTTCACTCAATTGTTCTCCCAGAAGGAGCCTTCGGTGGTAAAACTCATGTATAGAATTCGTATAGATGGGGGTCCTATAAGTTCAGGAAAAGTCCGAAATGACCTGAAAGTGGAACGCTGACCGGAACTGCCCTACGGATCTCGAAAATTACAAGTCGCAATGCTATACCGCCCCAACTAAAAATGTTAAGGACCCTGGGCCGTTTGACGAACCGGTGAAAAAAAGATGGCTTCCATACAAAAAAAGATGGCGGCCATACAAGTGTTCATTTTGGATGTTCACACAATTGCTCTCCCAGAAGGAGCCGTGGGAGGTAAAAGTCATGTATCGGAGTCATATAGAAGGGGGTCCTATGAGTTTATGAAAAGTCCGAAAAGACCTGAAAGTGGAACGCTGACCGGAACTGCCCCACGGATCTCGAAAATGAGAAGTCGCACACCCATACTGCTCGAATTAAAAATGTGTATGATCTTGGATAAATTGACGAGCTGGTAAAAAAAATGGCTTTCATACAAAAAAACATGGCCGCCATATAAACGCTTCTTTTGGAGCAATTGTTCTAAAAGGAGTCGTGCGGGGTAAAAGTCATGTATGGAAGTTGTATAGTGGAAATTCCATTGAGTTTAAGAAAAATCCGAGATGACCTGAAAGTAGAACCCTGACCGGAACTGCCCTACGGATCTCAAAAACGGCAAAACGCAGACCTATATTGCCCGAACTAAAAATGTCGAGGACCCTGGGTCGATTGATGAGCTGGTAAAAAAAAGATGGCTTCCAAAAAAAATACATGGCCGCCATACAAGTGTTCATTTTGGATTTTCGCACAATTATTCTCACAGAAGGAGCCGTGGGAGGTTAAAGTTATGTATGGGAGTTATATAGGGAAGGGTCCAGTGAGTTTAGGAAAAATCCGAAATAACCTGAAAGTGAAACCGTGACCAGAACTGCTCTACGGATCTCGAAAACTACAAGTTGCAGACGCACGGTGCCGGAACTAAAAATTTCGAGTACGGTAGGACGATTGACGAGCCGGTGAAAAAAAGATGGCTTCCATACAAAAGAACATGGCTGCCATACAGGTGTTCATTTTGGATTTTCACACAATTGTTCTCCCAGAAGGAGCCGTCGGGGGTAAAAGTGATGTATGGGTGTCGTATAGAGGGGGGTCCTGTGAGTTTAGGAAAAGTCCAAAATGAGCTGAAAGTGGAACGCTGACCGGAACTGCCCTACGGATCTCAAAAATGGCAAGTCGCAAACCTATACCGCCGGAACCAAAAATGTCAGGGACCCTAGGCCGATTGACGATCCGGTGAAAAAAAGATGGCTTCCATACAAAAATACATGGCCGCCATACAAAATTCAAACGCTCACCGTTCCGAAACCGTTAGAGATAGCGGGGGGGTGCTCGAACCAATTTCATAGATGATGGGGAGGGCTTTCCGGTGGTGGTCACAAAAATCCAAGATGGCGGATTCAAAATGGCGGCAATAAAAAAAATTATGGTCCGAGCCGGCTGAAAATTGGCGTCCGGGGGTTTTCGGGGGCACCGATTTATAATCCGGGGTCGACTTTTTATTTCCGCCATTTTTCAATATGGCCGCCATACAAACGCATCTTTTGGAGCAATTGTTCTCTCAGAAGGAGCCGTGGGAGGTAAAAGTTATGTATGGGAGTCGTATAGAAGGGGGTCCTGTGAGGTTAAGAAAAATCTAAAATAAAATGGCCTTAAAGTGGAACTTTGACCGGAACTGCCCTACGGATCTCGAAAACAGCAAGTCGCACACTCATACTGCCGGAACTAAAAATGTCGAGGACCCTGGGTCGATTGACGAGCCGGTGAAAAAAAGATGACTTCCATACAAAAAAAACATGGCCGCCATACAAGTGTTCATTTTGGATTATCACCCAATTGTTCTCCCAGAAGGAGCCGTCGGGGGTAAAAATCATGTATCAGGGTCGTATAGAAAGGGGTCCTAAGAGTTTAGAAAAAGTCCAGAATGACCTGAAAGTCGAACGCTTACTGGAACTGCCCTACGGATCTCAAAAACTATAAGTCGCACACCCACTGTGCCGGAACTAAAAATGTCAAAGACTTTGGGCCGATCGACGAGCCGGTGAAAAAAGATGGCTTCCATACAAAAAAACATGGCCGCCATACAAGTGTTCATTTTGGATTTTCACTCAATTGTTCTCCTAAAAGGAGCCGTCGGGGGTAAAAGTCGTGTATGGGAGTCGTAGAGAAGGGGGTCCTATGAGTTCAGGAAAGTCCGAAAAGACCTGAAAGTGGAACGCTTACTGGAACTGCCCTACGGATCTCAAAAACTATAAGTTGCACACCCACTGTGCCGGAACTAAAAATGTCAAAGACCCTGGGCCGATCGACGAGTCGGTGAAAAAAGATGGCTTCCATACAAAAAAACATGGCCGCCATACAAGTGTTCATTTTGGATTTTCACTCAATTGTTCTCCCAGAAGGAGCCTTCGGGGATAAAACTCATGTATAGGAGTCGTATGGAAGGGGGTCCTATGAGTTCAGAAAAAGTCCGAAATGACCTGAAAGTGGAACGCTGACCGGAACTGCCCCACGGATCTCCAAAATGATAAGTCGCACACCCGTACTGCCCGAACTAAAAATGTGTAGGACCTTGGGTCGATTGACGAGCTGGTAAAAAAAAGATGGCTTTCATACAAAAAAACATGGCTGCCATACAAACGCCTCTTAACACGCTTTTATTAGCTTCACCTGTAACTATGTAAGAAAATCTTGGAAGTTAAATTTGACCCACTTCGCGGTTTCCGATTTAGTTGAAGTTTTGCACACACGTTTAGTTAGGATAACAATGCATAGTTAGATAACTGACGTCATTCTAAATCCAATATGGCGGACTACTTATGTATTATGCACTACCAAGATATGGGTATCAAATGAAAGGGTTTACTGAGAAGACTACGAAAACTAATATAACGTCAAACTTAATTCAATATGGCGGACGCCCCAAGATGGTAGACAAGATTTTCTTATCTACCATCATGATATGGGTATCAAATGAAAGGGTCTGCTGGGAAGAAAACGAAAAATAAAGTCAAAGTGAAAGTCAAAGTCAAAGCACTTTACAAATCGTGTTTTAATTATTTTTTAAGTTAATTTAGGAGTTCCACCACAACCTCCGCGGGCCGCGGGCGGGGACCAAATTTTTTTTCCGCCATTTTTCAATATGGCCGCCATACAAACGCATCTTTTGGAGCAATTATTCTCCCACGAGGAGTCATGGGGGGTAAAAGTCATGTGTGGGAGTCGTACAGAGAGAGGCCCAGTGAGATGACCTGAAAGTCGAACCCTGACTGGAACAGCCCTACGGATCTCGAAAACGTAAAGCCGCAGACCTATACTGCCAGAATTAAAAATGTCAAGGACCTTGGGTCGATCGACGAACTGGTGAAAAATCATGGCTACTATACAAAAAAACATGGCCGCCATACAAGTGTTCATTTTTGGATTTACACTCAATTGTTCTCCCGGAGGTAGCCGCGGGGGGTAAAAGTGATGTATGGGAGACGTATAGAGGGAAGTCCAGGGAGTTCAGCAAAAAACCGAAATAACCTAAAAGTGGAACGCTAACCAGAACTGCCCCACGGATCTCGAAAATGAGAAGTCGCACACCCATACTGCCCGAACTAAAAATGTGTAGGACCTTGGGTCGATTGACAAGCTGGTAAAAAAAGATGGCTTTCATACAAAAAAACATGGCTGCCATACAAAATCAAATATCATATTTATTTTGCGTCATGTTACAAACCCCACCTAAAAAGCCCTCGCGGGCCGCTCGCGGCCCGCGCACCGCGCGACCTCTAGTCTCTAATATATAAAGCTCGATTACCACTGACTCACTGACTCATTGACATAATTGTTCTCCCAGATGGAGCCGTGGGGGGTACAAGTCATACATAAAGTCATAAACCTTGAGGTCCAGTGAGTCCGGGAAAAATCCGAAATGACCTGATAGTGGAACGCTGACCGGAACTGCCCTACGGATCTCGAAAATTACAAGTCGCACACCCATACTGCTGGAACTAAAAATGTCGAGGACCCTGGGTCGATTGACGAGCCGGTGAAAAAAAGATGGTTTCCATACAAAAAAAGATGGCGGCCATACAAAATGGAAACGCTCACCGTTCCGAAACCGTTGGAGATAGCGGGGGGGTGCTCGACCAAATGTCATAGAGGACGACGGGGGCTTTCCGGTGGGGGTCATAAAAATCCAAGATGGCGGATTCAAAATGGCGGCCAAAAAAAAAAATGGTCCGAGCCGGCTGAAAATTGGCGTCCGGGGGTTTTCGGGGGCAACTATTCATAATTCGGGATCAAATTTTTCTTTCCGCCATTTTTAAAGATGGCCGCCATACAAGTGTTCATTTTGGATTTTCACCCAATTGTTCTCCCAGAAGCAGCTGCCGGGGGTAAAAGTGATGTATGGGAGTCGTATAGAGGGGGGTCCTGTGAGTTCAGGAAAAGTCCGAAATGACCTGAAAGTGGAACGCTGACCGGAACTGCGCTACGGATCTCGAAAATTACAAGTCGCAGATGCACGGTGCCCGAACTAAATATGTCGAGGACCATGGGTCGATGGCAGAGCCGGTGAAAAAAAGATGGCTTCCATACAAAAAAAATGGCGCCATACAAAATTGAAACGCTCACCGTTCCGAAACCGTTGGAGATAGCGAGGGGGTGCTCGAACCATTTTCATAGAGGATGGAGGGGGCTTTCCGGTGGTCGTCATAAAAATCCAAGATGGCAAATCCAAAATGGCGGCCGAAAAATAAGTTGCTCCGAGCCGGCTGAAAATTGGCGTCCGGGGGTTTTCGGGGACACCGATTCCTAATCCGGGGTCGACTTTTTTTTCCGCCATTTTTCAATATGGCCGCCATACAAACGCATCTTTTGGAGCAATTGTTCTCCCGGAAGGAGCCGCGGGGGGTAAAAGTGATGTATGGGAGTCGTATAGAAGGAGGTCCAGGGAGTTCAGCAAAAAACCGAAATGACCTGAAAGTGGAACTCTGACCGGAACTGCCCTACGGATCTCGAAAACAGCAAGTCGCACACTCATACTGCCGGAACTAAAAATGTCGAGGACCCTGAGTCGATTGACGAGCCGGTGAAAAAAAGATGACTTCCATACAAAAAAAACATGGCCGCCATACAAGTGTTCATTTTGAATTATCACCCAATTGTTCTTCCAGAAGGAGCCGTCGGGGGTAAAATTCATGTATGAGGGTCGTATAGAGGGGGGTCCAGTGAGTTTAGGAAAAGTCCGAAAAGACCTGAAAGTGGAACGCTGACCGGAACTGCCCCACGGATCTCGAAAACAGGAAGTCGTGCTCGACTGAAAATTGGCGGCTGGTGGTTTTCGGGGGCACCGATTCATAATCTGGGATCTACTTTTTTTCTCCGCTATTTTTCAATATGGCCGCCATACACACGCTTCTTTTGGAGCGATTGTTCTCCCAGAAGGAGCCGTGGGGGGTAAAAGTGATGATTCGGAGTCGTATAGAAGGGGGTCCAGTGATTTCAGGAAAAATCCGATAAGACCTTAAAGTGGAACCTTGACCAGAACTGCCCTACGGATCTCAAAAACGGCAAAGCGCAGACCCATAGTGCCCGAACTAAAAATGTCGAGTACCCTGGGACGATTGACGAGCCGGTGAAAAAAGATGGCTTCCATACAAAAAAACATGGCTGCCATACAAGTGTTCATTTTGGATTTTCACTCAATTGGTCTCCCAAAAGGAGCCGTCAGGGGTAAAAGTTATGTATGAGAGTCGTATAGAAGGCGGTCCTATGAGTCCAGGAAAAGTCGGAAATGGCTTGAAAGTGGAACGCTGACCGGAACTGCCCTACGGATCTCGAAAATGGCAAGTCGAACACTCACACTGCCGGAACTAAAAATGTCAAGGACCCTGGGTCGATTGACGAGCCGGTGAAAAAAAGATGGCTTCCATACAAAAAAAGATGGCGGCCATACAAAATTGAAACGCTCACCGTTCCGAAACCGTTAGAGATAGCGGGGGGGTGCTCGACCAAATGTCATAGCGGACGACGGGGGCTTTCCGGTCGGGGCCATAAAAATCCAAGATGACGGATTCAAAATGGCGGCCAAAAAAAAATATGGTCCGAGCCGGCTGAAAATTGGCGTCCGGGGGTTTTCGGGAGCACCGATTCATAATCCGGGATCAAATTTTTCTTTCCGCCATTTTTCAAGATGGCCGCCATACAACTGTTCGTTTTGGATTTTCACTCAATTGTTCTCCCAGAAGGAGCCGTCGGGGGTAAAAGTGACGTATGGGAGTCGTATAGAGGGGGGTCCTGTGAGTTCAGGAAAAGTCCGAAATGACCTAAAAGTGGAACGCTGACCAGAACTGCCCCACGGATCTCGAAAATGAGAAGTCGCAGACATGTAGTGCCTGAACTAAAAATGTCAAGGACCCTGGGCCGGTTGACGATCCGGTGAAAAAAAGATGGCTTCCATACAAAAAAAATGGCGGCCATACAAAATTGAAACGCTCACCGTTCCGAAACCGTTGGAGATAGCGGGGGGGTGCTCGAACCATTTTCATAGAGGATGGAGGGGGCTTTCCGGTGGTGGTCATAAAAATCCAAGATGGCGGATCCAAAATGGCGGCCGAAAAATAAGTTGCTCCGAGCTGGCTGAAAATTGGCGTCAGGGGGTTTTCGGGGACACCGATTCATAATCCGTGGTCGACTTTTATTTTCCGCCATTTTTCAATATGGCCGCCATACAAACGCATCTTTTGGAGCAATTGTTCTTCCAGAAGGAGCCGCGGGGGGTAAAAGTCATGTATGAGAGTCATATAGAGGGAGGTCCAGGGAGTTCAGGATAAGTCCATAATGACCTGAAAGTGGAACGCTGACCGGAACTGCCCTACGGAACTCGAAAGTTACAAGTCGCACACCCGTACTGCCGGAACTAAAAATGTCGAGGACTCTGGGTCGATCGACGAGCCGGTGAAGAAAAGATGGCTTCCATACAAAAAAAGATGGCGGCCATACAAAAGTGTTCATTTTGGTTTTTCACTCAATTGTTCTGCCAGAAGGAGCCGTCGGGGGTAAACGTCATGTTTGGGAGTCGTATAGGAGGGGGTCCTATGAGTTCAGGAAAGTCCGAAATGACCTGAAAGTGGAACGCTGACCGGAACTGCCCTACGGATCTCGAAAATGAGAAGTCGCACACCCATACTGCCGGAACTAAAAATCTCGAGTACCTTGGGACGATTGACGAGCCGGTGAAAAAAAGATGGCTTCCATACAAAAAAAGATGGCCGCCATACAAGTGTTCATTTTGGATGTTCACACAATTGCTCTCCCAGAAGGAGCCGTGGGAGGTAAAAGTCATGTATCGGAGTCATATAGAAGGGGGTCCTATGAGTTTATGAAAAGTCCGAAAAGACCTGAAAGTGGAACGCTGACCGGAACTGCCCCACGGATCTCGAAAATGAGAAGTCGCACACCCATACTGCTCGAATTAAAAATGTGTATGATCTTGGGTAAATTGACGAGCTGGTAAAAAAAAATGGCTTTCATACAAAAAAACATGGCCGCCATATAAACGCTTCTTTTGGAGCAATTGTTCTAAAAGGAGTCGTGCGGGGTAAAAGTCATGTATGGAAGTTGTATAGTGGAAATTCCAGTGAGTTTAAGAAAAATCCGAGATGACCTGAAAGTAGAACCCTGACCGGAACTGCCCTACGGATCTCGAAAATGAGAAGTCGCACACCCATACTGCTCGAATTAAAAATGTGTATGATCTTGGGTAAATTGACGAGCTGGTAAAAAAAAATGGCTTTCATACAAAAAAACATGGCCGCCATATAAACGCTTCTTTTGGAGCAATTGTTCTAAAAGGAGTCGTGCGGGGTAAAAGTCATGTATGGAAGTTGTATAGTGGAAATTCCAGTGAGTTTAAGAAAAATCCGAGATGACCTGAAAGTAGAACCCTGACCGGAACTGCCCTACGGATCTCGAAAATGAGAAGTCGCACACCCATACTGCTCGAATTAAAAATGTGTATGATCTTGGGTAAATTGACGAGCTGGTAAAAAAAATGGCTTTCATACAAAAAAACATGGCCGCCATATAAACGCTTCTTTTGGAGCAATTGTTCTAAAAGGAGTCGTGCGGGGTAAAAGTCATGTATGGAAGTTGTATAGTGGAAATTCCAGTGAGTTTAAGAAAAATCCGAGATGACCTGAAAGTAGAACCCTGACCGGAACTGCCCTACGGATCTCGAAAACGGCAAAACGCAGACCCATATTGCCCGAACTAAAAATGTCGAGGACCCTGGGTCGATTGATGAGCTGGTAAAAAAAAGATGGCTTTCATACAAAAAAAACATGGCCGCCATATAAACGCTTCTTTTGGAGCAATTGTACTAAAAGGAGTCGTGCGGGGTAAAAGTCATGTATGGAAGTTGTATAGTGGAAATTCCAGTGAGTTTAAGAAAAATCCGAAATGACCTGAAAGTGGAACGCTGACCAGAACTGCCCCACGGATCTCGAAAATGAGAAGTCGCCGACCTACAGTGCTTGAACTAAAAATGTCGAGTACCCTGGGACGATTGACGAGCCGGTGAAAAAAGATGGCTTCCATACAAAAAAATATGGCCGCCATACAAGTGTTCATTTTGGATTTTCGCCCAATTGTTCTCCCAAAAGGAGCCGTCAGGGGTAAAAGTTATATATGAGAGTCGTATAGAAGGCGGTCCTATGAGTCCTGGAAAAGTCCGAAATGGCTTGAAAGTGGAACGCTGACCGGAACTGCCCTACGGATCTCGAAAATTACAAGTCGCCGACCACAGTGCTAATACAGTGCTTGAACTAAAAGTGTCAAGGACCTTGGGTGGATCGACGAACTGGTAAAAAATCATGGCTACTATACAAAAAAACATGGCCGCCATACAAGTGTTCATTTTTGGATTTTCACTCAATTGTTCTCCCGGAAGGAGCCGCGGGGGGTAAAAGTGATGTATGGGAGACGTATAGAGGAAGGTCCAGGGAGTTCAGCAAAAAACCGAAATAACCTAAAAGTGGAACGCTGACAGGAACTGCCCCACGGATCTCAAAAATGAAAAGTCGCACACCCATACTGCCCGAACTAAAAATGTCAAGGACCTTGGGTCGATCGACGAACTGCTGAAAAATCATGGCTACTATACAAAAAAACATGGCCGCCATACAAGTGTTCATTTTTGGATTTTCACTCAATTGTTCTCCCGGATGGAGCCGCGGGGGGTAAAAATGATGTATGGGAGACGTATAGAGGGAAGTCCTGGGAGTTCAGCAAAGAACCGAAATAACCTAAAAGTGGAACGCTGACCGGAACTGCCCCACGGATCTCGAAAATGAGAAGTCGCACACCCATACTGCCCGAACTAAAAATGTGTAGGACCTTGGGTCGATTGACAAGCTGGTAAAAAAAGATGGCTTTCATACAAAAAAACATGGCTGCCATACAAAATCAAATATCATATTTATTTTGCGTCATGTTACAAACCCCACCTAAAAAGCCCTCGCGGGCCGCTCGCGGCCCGCGCACCGCGCGACCTCTAGTTTACTTATATAAAGCTCGATTACCACTGACTCACTGACTGATTGACACAATTGTTCTCCCAGAAGGAGCCGTGGGGGGTAAAAGTCATGTATGAGGGTCGTATAGAAGGGGGTCCAGTGAGTCCGGGAAAAATCCGAAATGACCTGAAAGTGGAACCCTGACCGGAACTGCCCTACGGATCTCGAAAATTACAAGTCGCACACCCATAGTGCTGGAACTAAAAATGTCAAGAACCCTGGGCCGTTTGACGAGCCGGTGAAAAAAAGATGGCGTCCATACAAAAAAAGATGGCGGCCATACAAAATTGAAACGCTCACCGTTCCGAAACCGTTGGAGATAGCGGGGGGGTGCTCGACCAAATGTCATAGAGGACGACGGGGGCTTTCCGGTGGGGGTCATTAAAATCCAAGATGGCGGATTCAAAATGGCGGCCAAAAAAAAATATGGTCCGAGCCGGCTGAAAATTGGCATCCGGGGGTTTTCGGGGGCACCGATTCATAATCCGGGATCAAATTTTTTTTTCCGCCATTTTCCAATATGGCCGCCATACAAGTGTTCATTTTGGATTTTCACCCAATTGTTCTCCCAGAAGGAGCCGTCGGGGGTAAAAGCGATGTATGGGAGTCGTATAAAGGGGGGTCCTGTGAGCTTAAGAAAAGTCCGAAATGACCTGAAAGTGGAACACTGACCGGAACTGCCCTACGGATCTCGAAAATGAAAAGTCGAACACCCACACTGCCGGAACTAAAAATGTCGAGGACCCTGGGCCGTTTGACGAGCCGGTGAAAAAAAGATGGTTTCCATACAAAAAAACATGGCTGCCATACAAAATCAAAAATCATATTTTTTTTAAGTTATGTTACAAGCACCACCTACAATGCCCCGCGGGCCGCATGCGGCCCGCGCACCCACGCGACCTCTAGTTTACTTATAAATATATCTCTAATATATAAAGCTCGATTACCACTGACTCACTCACTGACTCACTGATTGACAGAATTGATCTCCCAGATGGAGCCGTGAGGGGTACAAGTCATACATAAAGTCATAAACCTTGAGGTCCAGTGAGTCCGGGAAAAATCCGAAATGACCTGAAAGTGGAACGCTGACCGGAACTGCCCTACGGATCTCGAAAATGGCAAGTCGCACACCCATAGTGCCGGAACTAAAAATGTCAAGGACCCTGGGTCGATTGACGAGCCGGTGAAAAAAAGATGGCTTCCATACAAAAAAAGATGGCGGCCATACAAAATTGAAACGCTCACCGTTCCGAAACCGTTGGAGATAGCGGGGGGGTGCTCGACCAAATGTCATAGAGGACGACGGGGGTTTTCCGGTGGGGGTCATAAAAATCCAAGATGGCGGATTCAAAATGGCGGCCAAAAAAAAATATGGTCCGAGCCGGCTGAAAATTGGCGTCCGGGGGTTTTCGGGGACACCGATTCATAATCCGGGGTCGATTTTTTTTTACCGCCATTTTTCAATATGGCCGCCATACAAGTGTTCATTTCGGATTTTGACCCAATTGATCTCCCAGAAGGAGCCGTGGGGGGTAAAAGTGATGTATGGGAGTCGTATAGAGGGGGTTCCTGTGAGTTTAGGAAAAGTCCGAAATGACCTGAAAGTGGTACACTGACCGGAACTGCCCTACGGATCTCGAGAACGAAAAGTCGCAGACCTATAGTGCTGGAACTAAAAATGTCGAGGACCTTGGGCCGTTTGACAAACCGGTGAAAAAAAGATGGCTTCCATACAAAAAAAATGGCGGCCATACAAAATTGAAACACTCACCGTTCCGAAACCGTTGGAGATAGCGGGGGGGTGCTCGAACCATTTTCATAGAGGATGGAGGGGGCTTTCCGGTGGTGGTCATAAAAATCCAAGATGGCGGATTCAAAATGGCGGCCGAAAAAAAAGTTACTGCGAGCCGGCCGAAAATTGGCGTCCGGGGGTTTTCGGGGGCACCGATTCATAATCCGTGGTCGACTTTTATTTTCCGCCATTTTTCAATATGGCCGCCATACAAACGTATCTTTTGGAGCAATTGTTCTCCTGGAAGGAGCCGCGGGGGGTAAAAGTCATGTATGGGAGTCGTATAGAGAGAGGTCCAGCGAGTTCAGGAAAATTTGGAAATGACCTGAAAGTGGAACGCTGACCGGAACATCCCCACGGATCTCGAAAATTACGAGTCGCAGACCTACAGTGCTAGAACTAAAAATGTCGAGAACCTTGGGCCGTTTGACCAGCCGGTGAAAAAAAGATGGCTTCCATACAAAAAAAGATGGCTGCCATACAAGTGTTCATTTTGGATTTTCACACTATTATTCTCCCAGTAGGAGCGATGGGAAGTAAAAGTTATGTATGGGAGTCGTATAGAAGGGGGTCCTATGAGTTCAGGAAAAGTCCGAAATGACCTGAAAGTGGAACGCTGATTGGAACTGCCCTAAGGATCTCGAAAATGAGAAGTCGCACACCCATACTGCCGGAACTAAAAATGTCGAGTACTCTGGTCAGATCGTCGAGCCGGTGAAAAAAAGATGGCTTCCATACAAAAAAACATGGCCGCCATACAAGTGTTTCTTTAGGAGCAATTGTTCTCTCAGAAGGAGCCGCGGGGGGTAAAAGTCATGTATGGGAGTCGTATAAAGGGAGGTCCAGGGAGTTAAGGAAAAGTCCGAAATGACCTGAGAGTGAAACCCTGACCAGTACCACCCTACGTATCTCGAAAACAGCAAGTCGTACTCGACTGAAAGTTGGCGGCTGGTGGTTTTTGAGGGCACCGATTCATAATCTGGGATCGACTTTTTTCTCCGCTATTTTTCAATATGGCCGCCATACACACGCTTCTTTTGGAGCGATTGTTCTCCCAGAAGGAGTCGTGGGGGGTAAAAGTGATGATTCGAAGTCGTATAGAAGGGGGTCCAGTGATTTCAGGAAAAATCCGATAAGACCTTAAAGTGGATCCTTGACCAGAACTGCCCTACGGATCTCAAAAACGGCAAAACGCAGACCCATAGTGCCGGAACTAAAAATTTGTAGGATCTCGGGCCGATTGACGAGTTGGTAAAAAAATGATGGCTTCCATACAAAAAACATGGCCGCCATACAAAATAGACGTCTACGTGGCGTCTTTGGGTTTTTGAGGGCACCGATTCATTATCCAGGATCGAAATTTATTTCCACCTTTTTTTTTAACGCTTTTATTAGCTTCACCTGTAACTAACTAACTATGTAAGAAAATCTTGGAAGTTAAATTTGACCCACTTCGCGGTTTCCGATTGAGTTGAACTTTTGCACACACGTTTAGTTAGGATGACAATGCATAGTTAGATAACTGACGTCATTCTAAATCCAATATGGCGGACTACATATGTATTATGCACTACCATGATATGGGTATCAAATGAAAGGGTTTGCTGAGAAGACTACAAAAAGTAATATAACGTCACACTTAATTCAATATGGCGGACGCTCCAACCAAGCTGGTAGACAAAATTTTCTTATCTACCATTATGATATGGGTATCAAATGAATGGGTCTCCTGGGAAGAAAACGAAAATTAAAGTCAAAGTCAAAGTCGAAGCCGAAGCCGAAGCCGAAGCCGAAGTCGAAGTTTTTTATTACAACTGAGTCTTTGCAGGCACTTTCAAAAGCATGTTTTTATTTTTTTTAAGTTAATTTAAGAGCTCCACCAAAACCACCACCCACGGGCCGCTTGCGGGCCGCGCACTGCGCGACCTCTACTTTTTCGAAACCCTCACCGTTCCGAAACCGTTAGAGAAAGAGGGGGGGTGCTCGACCAAATATCATAGAGGATGAGTGGAGCTTTCTGGTAGTCGTGATAAAAACCCAAGATGGTGGATTAAAAATGGCCACCAAAAAAAAAATGGTCCGATCTGGCTGAAAATTGGTATCCTGGGGTTTTCGGGGGCACCGATTCATAATCAGGGATAGACTTTTCTTTTCCGCCATTTTTCAATATGGCCGCCATACAAACGCTTTTTTTGGAACAATTGTTCTCCCAGAAGGAGCCGCGGGGGTAAAAGTCATGTATGACAGTCATATATAGGGAGATCCAGTGAGAAATTACTTGACAGGGACCCTGACCGGAACAGCCATAGGGATTTCGAAAACGGCAAGTCGCACACCCATACTGCCGTAACTAAAAATGTCAAGGATCCTGGGCCGTTTGATAAGCCGGTGAAAAAAACATTGCTAACATGCAAAAAAAAAATACCATACAAAATTGAAACGCTCACCGTTTCGAAACCGTTAGAAATAGAGGGGGATTACAAGTCCAGTTAGTTCAGAAAAAGTCCGAAATGACCTGAAAGTGGAACGCTGACCGGAACTGCCCTACGGATCTCGAAAATTACAAGTCGCAAACCTATATCGCCGGAACTAAAAATGTCAAGGACCCTGGGCCGTTTGAAGAACCGGTGAAAAACAGATGGCTTCCATACAAAAAACATGGCTGCCATACAAAATTCAAACGCTCACCGTTGCGAAACCGTTAGAGATAGCGGGGGGGTGTTCGAACCAATTTCATAGAGGATGGAGGGGGCTTTTCCGGTGGTGATCATAAAAATCCAAGATGGCGGATTCAAAATGGCGGCCAAAAAAAAGTTGCTCCGAGCCGGGTGAAAATTGGCGTCCGGCGGTTTTCGAAGGCACCGATTCATAATCCGGGATCGACTTTTTTTTTCCCGCCATTTTTCAATATGGCCGCCATACAAGTGTTTCTTTAGGAGCAATTGTTCTCCCGGAAGGAGCCGCGGGGGGTAAAAGTCATGTATGGGAGTCGTATAGAGGGGGGTCCTGTGAGTTTAGAAAAAGTCCGAAAGGCCTGAAAGTGGAACGCTGACCGGAACTGCCCTACGGATCTCGAAAATTACAAGTCGCAGATATGTAGTGCCTGAACTAAAAATGTCAAGGCTCCTGGACCGTTTGACGAGCCGGTGAAAGAAAGATGGCTTCCATACAAAAAAACATGGCCGCCATACAAACGCTTCTTTTGGAGCAAGTGTTCTCCCAAAGGAGCCGCGGGGGGTAATAGTAACGTATGGGAGTTGTATAGAAGGGGATCCATTGAGTTTAGAAAAATCCGAAATGACCTGAAAGTGGAACCCTGACTGGAACAGCCCTACGGATCTCGAAAACTACAAGTCGCAGACCCATAGTGCCCGAACTAAAAATGTCGAGGACTCTGGGTCGATTGATGAGCTGGTGAAAAAAAGATGGCTTCCATACAAAAAAAAACATGGCCGCCATACAAACGCTTTTTTTTGGAACAATTGTTCTCCCAGAAGGAGCGCCGCGGGGGTAAAAGTCATGTATGACAGTCGTATAGAGGTCCAGTGAGAAATGACCTGAAAGTGGAACGCTGACCGGAACTGCCGTACGGATCTCGAAAATGAGAAGTCGCAAACCTATACTGCCTGAACTAAAAATGTCGAGGACCCTGGGTCGATTGACGAGCCGGTGAAAAAAAGATGGCTTCCATACAAAAAAACATGGCCGCCATACAAGTGTTCATTTTGGATTTTCACTCAATTGTTTTCCCAGAAGGAGCCTTCGGGGGTAAAACTCATGTAGAGGAGTCGTATAGAAGGGGGTCCTATGAGTTCAGGAAAAGTCCGAAATGACCTGAAAGTGGAACGCTGACCGGAACTGCCCTACGGATCTCGAAAACGGCAAGTCGCACACCCATAGTGCCGAAACTAAAATGTCGAGTACTCTGGGACGATTGACGAACCGGTGAAAAATGATGGCTTCCATACAAAAAAACATGGCCGCCATACAAGTGTTCATTTTGGATTTTCACACAATTGTTCTCCCAGTAGGAGCCATGGGAGGTAAAAGTTATGTATGGGAGTCGTATAGAAGGGGGTCCTATGAGTTCAGGAAAAGTCCAGGATGAGCTGAAAGTGGAACGTTTACCGGAACTGCCATAGGGATTTCGAAAACGGCAAGTCGCACACCCATACTGCCGGAACTAAAAATGTCAAGGACCCTGGGCCGTTTGACGAGCAGGTGAAAAAAATATTGCCACAATGCAAAAAAAAAAAATACCATACAATATTGAAACGCTCACCGTTCCGAAACCGTTAGAGATAGAGGGGGGTTACAAGTCCATAAGTTCAGAAAAAGTCCGAAATGACCTGAAAGTGGAACGCTGTTCGGAACTGCCCTACGGATCTCGAAAACGACAAGTCGCAGACCTGTAGTGCCCGAACCAGAAATGTCGAGGACCCTGAGCCAATTGACGAGCTGGTGAAAAAAAGATGGTTTCCATACAAAGGGGTCCACTGAGTTCAGGAAAAGTATGAAATGACCTGAAAGTGGTCTTCTGACCGGAACTGCCCTACGGATCTCAAAAACTATGAGTCGCAGACCCACGGTGCTGGAACTAAAAATGTCGAGGAACCTGGGACGATTGATGAGTTGATGAAAAAGTGGAACCCTGACCAAAACAGCCATAGGGATCTCGAAAATGAAACATGGCCGCCATACAAGTGTTCATTTTTGGACTTTCACTCAATTGTTCTCCCAGAAGGAGCCGTCAGGGGTAAAAGTCATGTATGGGAGTCGTATAGAAGGGGGTCCTATGAGTTCAGGAAAAGTCCGAAATAACCTAAAAGTGGAACGCTGACCGGAACTGCCCCACGGATCTCGAAAATGAGAAGTCGCACACCCATACTGCCCGAACTAAAAATGTGTAGGACCTTGGGTCGATTGACAAGCTGGTAAAAAAAGATGGCTTTCATACAAAAAAACATGGCTGCCATACAAAATCAAATATCATATTTATTTTGCGTCATGTTACAAACCCCACCTAAAAAGCCCTCGCGGGCCGCTCGCGGCCCGCGCACCGCGCGACCTCTAGTCTCTAATATATAAAGCTCGATTACCACTGACTCACTCACTGACTCACTGATTGACAGAATTGATCTCCCAGATGGAGCCGTGAGGGGTACAAGTCATACATAAAGTCATAAACCTTGAGGTCCAGTGAGTCCGGGAAAAATCCGAAATGACCTGAAAGTGGAACGCTGACCGGAACTGCCCTACGGATCTCGAAAATGGCAAGTCGCACACCCATAGTGCCGGAACTAAAAATGTCAAGGACCCTGGGTCGATTGACGAGCCGGTGAAAAAAAGATGGCTTCCATACAAAAAAAGATGGCGGCCATACAAAATTGAAACGCTCACCGTTCCGAAACCGTTGGAGATAGCGGGGGGGTGCTCGACCAAATGTCATAGAGGACGACGGGGGTTTTCCGGTGGGGGTCATAAAAATCCAAGATGGCGGATTCAAAATGGCGGCCAAAAAAAAATATGGTCCGAGCCGGCTGAAAATTGGCGTCCGGGGGTTTTCGGGGACACCGATTCATAATCCGGGGTCGATTTTTTTTTACCGCCATTTTTCAATATGGCCGCCATACAAGTGTTCATTTCGGATTTTGACCCAATTGATCTCCCAGAAGGAGCCGTGGGGGGTAAAAGTGATGTATGGGAGTCGTATAGAGGGGGTTCCTGTGAGTTTAGGAAAAGTCCGAAATGACCTGAAAGTGGTACACTGACCGGAACTGCCCTACGGATCTCGAGAACGAAAAGTCGCAGACCTATAGTGCTGGAACTAAAAATGTCGAGGACCTTGGGCCGTTTGACAAACCGGTGAAAAAAAGATGGCTTCCATACAAAAAAAATGGCGGCCATACAAAATTGAAACACTCACCGTTCCGAAACCGTTGGAGATAGCGGGGGGGTGCTCGAACCATTTTCATAGAGGATGGAGGGGGCTTTCCGGTGGTGGTCATAAAAATCCAAGATGGCGGATTCAAAATGGCGGCCGAAAAAAAAGTTACTGCGAGCCGGCCGAAAATTGGCGTCCGGGGGTTTTCGGGGGCACCGATTCATAATCCGTGGTCGACTTTTATTTTCCGCCATTTTTCAATATGGCCGCCATACAAACGTATCTTTTGGAGCAATTGTTCTCCTGGAAGGAGCCGCGGGGGGTAAAAGTCATGTATGGGAGTCGTATAGAGAGAGGTCCAGCGAGTTCAGGAAAATTTGGAAATGACCTGAAAGTGGAACGCTGACCGGAACATCCCCACGGATCTCGAAAATTACGAGTCGCAGACCTACAGTGCTAGAACTAAAAATGTCGAGAACCTTGGGCCGTTTGACCAGCCGGTGAAAAAAAGATGGCTTCCATACAAAAAAAGATGGCTGCCATACAAGTGTTCATTTTGGATTTTCACACTATTATTCTCCCAGTAGGAGCGATGGGAAGTAAAAGTTATGTATGGGAGTCGTATAGAAGGGGGTCCTATGAGTTCAGGAAAAGTCCGAAATGACCTGAAAGTGGAACGCTGATTGGAACTGCCCTAAGGATCTCGAAAATGAGAAGTCGCACACCCATACTGCCGGAACTAAAAATGTCGAGTACTCTGGTCAGATCGTCGAGCCGGTGAAAAAAAGATGGCTTCCATACAAAAAAACATGGCCGCCATACAAGTGTTTCTTTAGGAGCAATTGTTCTCTCAGAAGGAGCCGCGGGGGGTAAAAGTCATGTATGGGAGTCGTATAAAGGGAGGTCCAGGGAGTTAAGGAAAAGTCCGAAATGACCTGAGAGTGAAACCCTGACCAGTACCACCCTACGTATCTCGAAAACAGCAAGTCGTACTCGACTGAAAGTTGGCGGCTGGTGGTTTTTGAGGGCACCGATTCATAATCTGGGATCGACTTTTTTCTCCGCTATTTTTCAATATGGCCGCCATACACACGCTTCTTTTGGAGCGATTGTTCTCCCAGAAGGAGTCGTGGGGGGTAAAAGTGATGATTCGAAGTCGTATAGAAGGGGGTCCAGTGATTTCAGGAAAAATCCGATAAGACCTTAAAGTGGATCCTTGACCAGAACTGCCCTACGGATCTCAAAAACGGCAAAACGCAGACCCATAGTGCCGGAACTAAAAATTTGTAGGATCTCGGGCCGATTGACGAGTTGGTAAAAAAATGATGGCTTCCATACAAAAAACATGGCCGCCATACAAAATAGACGTCTACGTGGCGTCTTTGGGTTTTTGAGGGCACCGATTCATTATCCAGGATCGAAATTTATTTCCACCTTTTTTTTTAACGCTTTTATTAGCTTCACCTGTAACTAACTAACTATGTAAGAAAATCTTGGAAGTTAAATTTGACCCACTTCGCGGTTTCCGATTGAGTTGAACTTTTGCACACACGTTTAGTTAGGATGACAATGCATAGTTAGATAACTGACGTCATTCTAAATCCAATATGGCGGACTACATATGTATTATGCACTACCATGATATGGGTATCAAATGAAAGGGTTTGCTGAGAAGACTACAAAAAGTAATATAACGTCACACTTAATTCAATATGGCGGACGCTCCAACCAAGCTGGTAGACAAAATTTTCTTATCTACCATTATGATATGGGTATCAAATGAATGGGTCTCCTGGGAAGAAAACGAAAATTAAAGTCAAAGTCAAAGTCGAAGCCGAAGCCGAAGCCGAAGCCGAAGTCGAAGTTTTTTATTACAACTGAGTCTTTGCAGGCACTTTCAAAAGCATGTTTTTATTTTTTTTAAGTTAATTTAAGAGCTCCACCAAAACCACCACCCACGGGCCGCTTGCGGGCCGCGCACTGCGCGACCTCTACTTTTTCGAAACCCTCACCGTTCCGAAACCGTTAGAGAAAGAGGGGGGGTGCTCGACCAAATATCATAGAGGATGAGTGGAGCTTTCTGGTAGTCGTGATAAAAACCCAAGATGGTGGATTAAAAATGGCCACCAAAAAAAAAATGGTCCGATCTGGCTGAAAATTGGTATCCTGGGGTTTTCGGGGGCACCGATTCATAATCAGGGATAGACTTTTCTTTTCCGCCATTTTTCAATATGGCCGCCATACAAACGCTTTTTTTGGAACAATTGTTCTCCCAGAAGGAGCCGCGGGGGTAAAAGTCATGTATGACAGTCATATATAGGGAGATCCAGTGAGAAATTACTTGACAGGGACCCTGACCGGAACAGCCATAGGGATTTCGAAAACGGCAAGTCGCACACCCATACTGCCGTAACTAAAAATGTCAAGGATCCTGGGCCGTTTGATAAGCCGGTGAAAAAAACATTGCTAACATGCAAAAAAAAAATACCATACAAAATTGAAACGCTCACCGTTTCGAAACCGTTAGAAATAGAGGGGGATTACAAGTCCAGTTAGTTCAGAAAAAGTCCGAAATGACCTGAAAGTGGAACGCTGACCGGAACTGCCCTACGGATCTCGAAAATTACAAGTCGCAAACCTATATCGCCGGAACTAAAAATGTCAAGGACCCTGGGCCGTTTGAAGAACCGGTGAAAAACAGATGGCTTCCATACAAAAAACATGGCTGCCATACAAAATTCAAACGCTCACCGTTGCGAAACCGTTAGAGATAGCGGGGGGGTGTTCGAACCAATTTCATAGAGGATGGAGGGGGCTTTTCCGGTGGTGATCATAAAAATCCAAGATGGCGGATTCAAAATGGCGGCCAAAAAAAAGTTGCTCCGAGCCGGGTGAAAATTGGCGTCCGGCGGTTTTCGAAGGCACCGATTCATAATCCGGGATCGACTTTTTTTTTCCCGCCATTTTTCAATATGGCCGCCATACAAGTGTTTCTTTAGGAGCAATTGTTCTCCCGGAAGGAGCCGCGGGGGGTAAAAGTCATGTATGGGAGTCGTATAGAGGGGGGTCCTGTGAGTTTAGAAAAAGTCCGAAAGGCCTGAAAGTGGAACGCTGACCGGAACTGCCCTACGGATCTCGAAAATTACAAGTCGCAGATATGTAGTGCCTGAACTAAAAATGTCAAGGCTCCTGGACCGTTTGACGAGCCGGTGAAAGAAAGATGGCTTCCATACAAAAAAACATGGCCGCCATACAAACGCTTCTTTTGGAGCAAGTGTTCTCCCAAAGGAGCCGCGGGGGGTAATAGTAACGTATGGGAGTTGTATAGAAGGGGATCCATTGAGTTTAGAAAAATCCGAAATGACCTGAAAGTGGAACCCTGACTGGAACAGCCCTACGGATCTCGAAAACTACAAGTCGCAGACCCATAGTGCCCGAACTAAAAATGTCGAGGACTCTGGGTCGATTGATGAGCTGGTGAAAAAAAGATGGCTTCCATACAAAAAAAAACATGGCCGCCATACAAACGCTTTTTTTTGGAACAATTGTTCTCCCAGAAGGAGCGCCGCGGGGGTAAAAGTCATGTATGACAGTCGTATAGAGGTCCAGTGAGAAATGACCTGAAAGTGGAACGCTGACCGGAACTGCCGTACGGATCTCGAAAATGAGAAGTCGCAAACCTATACTGCCTGAACTAAAAATGTCGAGGACCCTGGGTCGATTGACGAGCCGGTGAAAAAAAGATGGCTTCCATACAAAAAAACATGGCCGCCATACAAGTGTTCATTTTGGATTTTCACTCAATTGTTTTCCCAGAAGGAGCCTTCGGGGGTAAAACTCATGTAGAGGAGTCGTATAGAAGGGGGTCCTATGAGTTCAGGAAAAGTCCGAAATGACCTGAAAGTGGAACGCTGACCGGAACTGCCCTACGGATCTCGAAAACGGCAAGTCGCACACCCATAGTGCCGAAACTAAAATGTCGAGTACTCTGGGACGATTGACGAACCGGTGAAAAATGATGGCTTCCATACAAAAAAACATGGCCGCCATACAAGTGTTCATTTTGGATTTTCACACAATTGTTCTCCCAGTAGGAGCCATGGGAGGTAAAAGTTATGTATGGGAGTCGTATAGAAGGGGGTCCTATGAGTTCAGGAAAAGTCCAGGATGAGCTGAAAGTGGAACGTTTACCGGAACTGCCATAGGGATTTCGAAAACGGCAAGTCGCACACCCATACTGCCGGAACTAAAAATGTCAAGGACCCTGGGCCGTTTGACGAGCAGGTGAAAAAAATATTGCCACAATGCAAAAAAAAAAAATACCATACAATATTGAAACGCTCACCGTTCCGAAACCGTTAGAGATAGAGGGGGGTTACAAGTCCATAAGTTCAGAAAAAGTCCGAAATGACCTGAAAGTGGAACGCTGTTCGGAACTGCCCTACGGATCTCGAAAACGACAAGTCGCAGACCTGTAGTGCCCGAACCAGAAATGTCGAGGACCCTGAGCCAATTGACGAGCTGGTGAAAAAAAGATGGTTTCCATACAAAGGGGTCCACTGAGTTCAGGAAAAGTATGAAATGACCTGAAAGTGGTCTTCTGACCGGAACTGCCCTACGGATCTCAAAAACTATGAGTCGCAGACCCACGGTGCTGGAACTAAAAATGTCGAGGAACCTGGGACGATTGATGAGTTGATGAAAAAGTGGAACCCTGACCAAAACAGCCATAGGGATCTCGAAAATGAAACATGGCCGCCATACAAGTGTTCATTTTTGGACTTTCACTCAATTGTTCTCCCAGAAGGAGCCGTCAGGGGTAAAAGTCATGTATGGGAGTCGTATAGAAGGGGGTCCTATGAGTTCAGGAAAAGTCCGAAATAACCTAAAAGTGGAACGCTGACCGGAACTGCCCCACGGATCTCGAAAATGAGAAGTCGCACACCCATACTGCCCGAACTAAAAATGTGTAGGACCTTGGGTCGATTGACAAGCTGGTAAAAAAAGATGGCTTTCATACAAAAAAACATGGCTGCCATACAAAATCAAATATCATATTTATTTTGCGTCATGTTACAAACCCCACCTAAAAAGCCCTCGCGGGCCGCTCGCGGCCCGCGCACCGCGCGACCTCTAGTATAATATATAAAGCTCGATTACCACTGACTCACTGACTCACTGATTGACATAATTGTTCTCCCAGAAGGAGCCGTGGGGGGTACAAGTCATACATGAAGTCATAAACCTTGAGGTCCAGTGAGTCCGGGAAAAATCCGAAATGACCTGAAAGTGGAACGCTGACCGGAACTGCCCTACGGATCTCGAAAATGGCAAGTCAGACACCCAGACCGCCGGAACTAAAAATGTTAAGGACTCTGGGCCGGTGTACGAGCCGGTGAAAAAAAGATGGCTTCCATACAAAAAAAGATGGCGGCCATACAAAATGGAAACGCTCACCGTTCCGAAACCGTTGGAGATAGTGGGGGGGTGTTCGACCAAATGTCATAGAGGACGACGGGGGCTTTCCGGTGGGGGTCATAAAAATCCAAGATGGCGGATTCAAAATGGCAGCCGAAAAAAAAAATGGTCCGAGCCGGCTGAAAATTGGCATCCGGGGGTTTTCGGGGGCACCGATTCATGATCCGGGATTAAATTTTTCTTTCCGCCATTTTTCAAGATGGCCGCCATACAAGTGTTCATTTTGGATTTTCACCCAATTGTTCTCCCAGAAGAAGCCGTGGGGGGTAAAAGTGATGTATAGAAGTCGTATAGAGGGGGGTCCTATGAGTTTAGGAAAAGTCCGAAATGACCTGAAAGTGAAGGGCTGACCGAAATTGCCCTACGGATCTCGAAAACGGCAAGTCGCAGACCTACAGTGCTGGAACTAAAAAGGTCGAGGACCCTGGGCCGTTTCACGAGCCGGTGAAAAAAAGATGGCTTCCATACAAAAAAACATGGCCGCCATACAAAATTGAAACGCTCACTGTTCCGAAACCGTTAGAGATAGCGGGGGGTGCTCGAACCAATTTCATCGAGGATGGAGGGGGCTTTCCGGTGGTGGTCATAAAAATCCAAGATGGCGGATTCAAAATGGCGGCCGAAAAAAAAGTTACTGCGAGCCGGCTGAAAATTGGCGTCCGGGGGTTTTCGAGGGCACCGATTCATAATCTGGGATGGACTTTGTTTTTCCGCCATTTTTTAATATGGCCGCCATATAAACGCATCTTTTGGATCAATTGTTCTCCCGGAAGGAGCCGCGGGGGGTAAAAGTCATGTATGGGAGTCGTATAGAAGGGGGTCCTGCGAGTTTAGGAAAAGTCCGAAATGACCTGAAAGTGGAACGCTGACTGGAACTGCCCTACGGATCTCGAAAACAACAAGTCGCAGACCTACAGTGCTGGAACTAAAAATGTTGAGGAGCCTGGTCAGATCGTCGAGCCGGTGATAAAAAGATGGCTTCCATACAAAAAAACATGGCCGCCATATAAGTGTTCATTTTGGATTTTCACACAATTGCTCTCCGAGAAGGAGCCGTGGGAGGTAAAAGTCATGTATGGGAGTCATATAGAAGGGGGTCCTAAGAGTTTAGAAAAAGTCCAGAATGACCTGAAAGTGGAACGCTTACTGGAACTGCCCTACAGATCTCGAAAATGAGAAGTCGCACACCCATACTGCCCGAACTAAAAATGTGTAGGATCTCGGGTCGATTAACGAGCTGGTAAAAAAAAATGGCTTTCATACAAAAAACATGGCCGCCATACAAGTGTTCATTTTGGATTTTCACTCAATTGTTCTCCCGGAAGGAGCCGCGGGGGGTAAAAGTCATGTATGGGAATCGCATAGAAGGCGGTCCAATGAGTCCGTGAAAAATCCGAAATGACCTGAAAGTGGAACGCTGACCGGAACTGCCCTACGGATCTCGAAAATGGCAAATCACAGACCGATAGTGCCGGAACTAAAAATGTCCAGAACCCTGGGTCGATCGTCGAGCCGGTGAAAAAAAGATGGCTTCCATACAAAAAAACATGGCCGCCATACAAGTGTTCATTTTGGATTTTCACTCAATTGTTCTCCCGGAAGGAGCCGCGGGGGGTAAAAGTCATGTATGGGAGTCGCATAGAAGGCGGTCCAATAAGTTCAGGGAAAATCCGAAATGACCTGCAAGTAGAACCGTGACCAGAACTGTCCTACGGATCTCGAAAACGACAAGTCGCCGACCCATAGTGCCTGAACTAAAAATGTCCAGGATCCTGGGTCGATTGACAAGCCGGTGAAAAAAGATGGCTTCCATACAAAAATACATGGCCGCCATGCAAGTGTTCATTTTGGATTTTCACACAATTGTTCTCCCAGTAGGAGCCATGGGAGGTAAAAGTTATGTATGGGAGTCGTATAGAAGGGGTCCTGTGAGTTCAGGAAAAGTCCGAAATGACCTGAAAGTGGAACGCTGACCGGAACTGCCCTGCGGATCTCGAAAACGAGAAATCGCAGACGCACGGTGCCGAAACTAAAAATGTCGATGACCCAGGGTCGATTGACGAGCCGGTGAAAAAAAGATAGCTTCCATACAAAAAAACATGGCTGCCATATAAACGCTTCTTTTGGAGCAATTAGTGTCCTCCTAAAGCAGCCGCGGGGGGTAAAAGTCACGTATGGGAGTTATATAGAAGGGGATCCAGTGAGTTCAGAAAAATCCGAAATGACCTGAAAGTGGAACCCTGACTGGAACAGCCCTACGGAACTCGAAAACTACAAGTCGCAGACCGAGGTTGCCGGAACTAAAAATGTCGAAGAGCCTGGTCAGATCGTCGATCCGGTGAAAAAAAAGATGGCTTCCATACAAAAAAACATGGCCGCCATACAAGTGTTCATTTTGGATTTTCACACAATTTCTCCCAGTAGGAGCCATGGGAGGTAAAAGTTATGTATGGGAGTCGTATAGAAGGGGGTCCTATGAGTTCAGGAATAGTCCGAAATAACCTAAAAGTGGAACGCTGACCGGAACTGCCCCACGGATCTCGAAAATGAGAAGTCGCACACCCATACTGCCCGAACTAAAAATGTGTAGGACCTTGAGTCGATTGACGAGGTGGTAAAAAAAAAGATGGCTTTCATACAAAAAAACATGGCTGCCATACAAACGCTTCTTAACACGCTTTTATTAGCTTCACCTGTAACTATGTAAGAAAATCTTGGAAGTTAAATTTGACTCACTTCGCGGTTTCCGATTGAAGTGAGATTTTGCACACACGTTTAGTTAGGATGACAATGCATAGTTAGATAACTGACGTCATTCTAAATCCAATATGGCGGACTACTTATGTATTATGCACTAGGTACCATGATATGGGTATCAAATGAAAGGGTTTGCTGAGAAGACTACGAAAACTAATATAACGTCACACTTAATTCAATATGGCGGACGCCCCAAGATGGTAGACAAGATTTTCTTATCTACCATCATGATATGGGTATCAAATGAAAGGGTCTGCTGGGAAGAAAACGAAAATAAAAGTCAAAGTCAAAGTCAAAGTTTTTTATTACAATATATTTATTACACTATTCCATACAAGTGTTCATTTTGGATTTTCACTCAATTGTTCTCCCAGAAGGAGCCTTCGGGGGTAAAACTCATGTATAGGAGTCGTATAGAAGGGGGTCCTATGAGTTCAGGAAAAGTCCAAAATGACCTGAAAGTGGAACGCTGACCGGAACTGCCCCCACGGATCTCCGAAATGAGAAGTCGCACACCCGTACTGCCCGAACTAAAAATGTGTAGGACCTTGGGTCGATTGACGAGCTGGTAAAAAAAAGATGGCTTTCATACAAAAAAACATGGCTGCCATACAAACGCCTCTTAACACGCTTTTATTAGCTTCACCTGTAACTATGTAAGAAAATCTTGGAAGTTAAACATGACCCACTTCGCGGTTTCCGATTGAGGTAAGATTTTGCACACACGTTTAGTCAGGATGACAATGCATAGTTAGATAACTGACGGCATTCTAAATCCAATATGGCGGACTACTTATGTATTATGCACTACCATGATATGGGTATCAAATGAAAGGGTTTGCTGAGAAGAGTACGAAACTAAAATAACGTCACACTTAATTCAATATGGCGGACGCCCCAAGATGGTAGACAAAATTTTCTTATCTACCAACCTGATATGGGTATCAAATGAAAGGGTCTGCTGGGAAGAAAACGAAAAATAAAGTCAAAGTGAAAGTCAAATTCAAAGTCGAAGTCGAAGTCAAAGTCAAAGTCAAGTCAAAGTCAAAGTCAAAGTTGAAGCCGACGCCGAAGCCGAGGCCGAAGCCGAAACCGAGGCTGAAGCCGGAGCCGAAGCCGAAGTGGAAGTCAAAGATTTTTATTACAACTGAGCCTTTGCAGGCACTTTCAAAAGCGTGTTTTATTTTTTTAAGTTAATTTAAGAGCTCCACGAAAACCACCACCCGCGGGCCGCTTACGGCCCGCGCACTGCGCGACCTCTACTTTTTCGAAACCCTCACCGTTCCGAAAACGTTAGAGATAGTAGTAAGTAGTAAAAATCCAAGATGGCGGCTTCGAAATAGTTGTTTAAAAAATTATGGTCTAATCTGGCTGAAAATTGACGTCCTGAGGTTTTCGGCGGCACGTATTCATAATCCGGAACCAACATTTCTTTTCCGTCATTTTTCAATATGGCCGCCATACAAACGCTTCTTTTGGAGCAATTGTTCTCCGAGAAGGAACCGCAGAGGGGTAAAAGTCATGTATGACAGTCGTATAGAGGTCCAGTGAGAAATGACCTGAAAGTGGAACGCTGACTGGAACTGCCCTACGGATCTCGAAAATTACAAGTCGCAAACCTATATCGCCAGAACTAAAAATGTCAAGGACCCTGGGCCGTTTGTAGAGCCGGTGAAAAAAAGATGGCTTCCATACAAAAAAATATGGCTGCCATACAAAACCAAATATCATATTTATTTTACGTCATGTTACAACCTCCACCTAAAACCACCTCGCGGGCCGCTCGCGGCCCGCGCAGCGCGCGACCTCTAGTCTCTAATATATAAAGCTCGATTACCACTGACTCACTCACTCATTGACATAATTGTTCTCCCAGAAGGAGCCGTGGGGGGTACAAGTCATACATAAAGTCATAAACCTTGAGGTCCAGTGAGTCCGGGAAAAATCCGAAATGACCTGAAAGTGGAACGCTGACCGGAACTGCCCTACGGATCTCGAAAATTACAAGTCGCACACCCATACTGCTGGAACTAAAAATGTCGAGGACCCTGGGTCGATTGACGAGCCGATGAAAAAAAGATGGCTTCCATACAAAAAAAGATGGCGGCCATACAAAATTGAAACGCTCACCGTTCCGAAACTGTTGGAGATAGCGGGGGGGTGCTCGACCAAATGTCATAGAGGACGACGGGGGCTTTCCGGTGGGGGTCATAAAAATACAAGATGGCGGATTCAAAATGGCGGCCAAAAAAAAAAATGGTCCGGGCCGGCTGAAAATTGGCATCCGGGGGTTTTCGGGGGCACCGATTCATAATCCGGGATCAAATTTTTCTTTCCGCCATTTTTCAAGATGGCCGCCATACAAGTGTTCATTTTGGATTTTGACCCAATTGTTCTTCCAGAAGCAGCCGCCGGGGGTAAAAGTGATGTATGGGAGTCGTATAGAGGGGAGTCTTGTGAGTTTAGGAAAAGTCCGAAATGACCTGATAGTGGAACGCTGACCGGAACTGCCCTACGGATCTCGAAAATGGCAATTCGCACACCCATAGTGCCGGAACTAAAAATGTCAAGGACCCTGGGTCGATTGACGAGCCGGTGAAAAAAAGATGGCTTCCATACAAAAAAAATGGCGGCCATACAAAATTCAAGCGCTTACCGTCCCGAAACCGTTAGAGATAGCGGGGGGGTGCTCGAACCATTTTCGTAGAAGATGGAGGGGGCTTTCCGGTGGTGGTCATAAAAATCCAAGATGGCGGATTCAAAATGGCGGCCGTAAATAAAGTTGCTCCGAGCCGGCTGAAAATTGGCGTCCGGGGGTTTTCGGGGGCACCGATTAATAATCCGGGGTTGACTTTTTTTTTCCACAATTTTTCAATATGGCCGCCATACAAACGCATCTTTTGGAGCAATTGTTCTCCCGGAAGGAGCTGCGGGGGGTAAAAGTCATGTATGGGAGTCGTATAGAAGAGGGTCCTGTGAGTTTAAGAAAAATCTAAAATGGCCTTAAAGTGGAACTCTGACCGGAACTGCCCTACGGATCTCGAAAACAGCAAATCGCACACTCATACTGCCGGAACTAAAAATGTCGAGGACCCTGGGTCGATTGACGAGCCGGTGAAAAAAAGATGACTTCCATACAAAAAAAACATGGCCGCCATACAAGTGTTCATTTTGGATTTTCACTCAATTGTTCTCCCAGAAGGAGTCGTGGGGGTAAAAGTCATGTATGGGAGTCGTATAGAAGGAGGTCTTATGAGTTCAGGAAAAGTCCGAAATGACCTGAAAATGGAACCATGACCAGAACTGCCCCACGGATCTCAAAAATGGCAAATCGCAGACCAATAGTGCCGGAACTAAAAATGTTCAAGACCCTGGGTCGATCATCGAGCCGGTGAAAAACAGATGGCTTCCATACAAAAAAATATGGCCGCCATACAAGTGTTCATTTTGGATTTTTCACACAATTGCTCTCCGAGGCGGAGCCATGGAAGGTAAAATTCATGTACGGGAGTCATATAGAAGGGGGTCTTATGAGTTCAGAAAAAGTCCGAAATGACCTGAAAGTGGAACGCTGACCGGAACTGCCCCACGGATCTCCAAAATGAGAAGTCGCACACCCGTACTGCCTGAACTAAAAATGTGTAGGACCCTGGGCCGATTGATGATCCGGTGAAAAAAAGATAGCTTCAATATAAAAAAAGATGGCCGCCATACAAGTGTTCATTTTGGATTTTCACACAATTTTTCTCCCAGAAGGAGCCGCGGGGGGTAAAAGTCATGTATGGGAGTCGTATAGAGGGAGGTCCAGGGAATTCAGGAAAAGTCCGAAATGATCTGAACGTGGTACCCTGACCAGAACTGCCCTGCGGATCTCGAAAATGGCAAATCGCACACCCACACTGCCGAAATTAAAAATGTCGAGGACCCTGATCAGATCGTCGAGCCGGTGAAAAAAATATGGCTTCCATACAAAAAAACATGGCCGCCATACAAGTGTTCATTTTGGATTTTCACTCAATTGCTCTCCGAGAAGGAGCCGTGGGAGGTAAAAGTCATGTATGTGAGTCATATAGAAGGGGGTCCTAAAAGTTTAGAAAAAGTCCAGAATGACTTGAAAGTGGAACGCTTACTGGAACTGCCCTACGGATCTCAAAAACTATAAGTCGCACATCCACTGTGCCGGAACTAAAAATGTCGAGGACCCTGGGCCCATTGACGAGCTGGTGAAAAAAAGATGGTTTCCATACAAAAAAACATGGCGGCCATACAAGTGTTCATTTTGGATTATCACCCAATTGTTCTCCCAGACGGAGCCGTCGGGGGTAAAAATCATGTATGATGGTCGTATAGAGGGGGGTCCAGTGAGTGTAGGAAATGTCCGAAAAGACCTGAAAGTGGAACGCTGGGCGGAACTGCCCCACGGATCTCGAAAATGAGAAGTCGCACACCCATACTGCCCGAACTAAAAATGTGTAGGATCTTGGGTTGATTGACGAGCTGGTAAAAAAAAATGGCTTTCATACAAAAAAACATGGCCGCCATACAAGTGTTCATTTTGGATTTTCACTCAATTGTTCTCCGAGAAGGAGCCGTGGGAGGTAAAAGTCATGTATGTGAGTCATATAGAAGGGGGTCCTATGAGTTCAGAAAAAGTCCGAAATGACCTGAAAGTGGAACGCTGACCGGAACTGCCCCACGGATCTCCAAAATGAGAAGTCGCACACCCGTACTGCCCGAATTGAAAATGTGTAGGACCTTGGGTCGATTGACGAGCTGGTAAAAAAAAGATGGCTTTCATACAAAAAAACATGACTGCCATACAAACGCCTCTTAACACGCTTTTATTAGCTTCACCTGTAACTATGTAAGAAAATTTTGGAAGTTTTTGACCCACTTCGCGGTTTCCGATTGAGGTGAGATTTTGCTCACACATTTAGTTAGGATGACAATGCATAGTTAGATAACTGACGTCATTCTAAATCCAATATGGCGGACTACTTATGTATTATGCACTACCATGATATGGGTATCAAATGAAAGGGTTTGCTGAGAAGACTACGAAACTAAAATAACGTCACACTTAATTCAATATGGCGGACGCCCCAAGATGGTAGACAAAATTTTCTTATCTACCAACCTGATATGGGTATCAAATGAAAGGGTCTGCTGGGAAGAAAACGAAAAATAAAGTCAAAGTAAGTTAATTTAAGAGTTCCACCACAACCTCCGCGGGCCGCCCGCGGGCCGCGCACCGCGCGACCTCTAAGCTTTTTAAACCCTAACCGTTTCGAAACCGTTAGAGATAGAGTGGGGGTGCTCAACCAAATATCATCGAGGACGAGAGGGGCTTTTCGGTGGTCGTGATAAAAATCCAAGATGGCGGATTCAAAATGGCGGCCAACAAAAAATATGTTCCGATCTGGCTGAAAATTGGCGTCCTGAGGTTTTCGGGGGCACCGATTCATAATCCGGGACCAACTTTTTTTTCCGTCATTTTTCAATATGGCCGCCATACAAACGCATCTTTTGGAGCAATTGTTCTCCCAGAAGGAGTCATGGGGGGTAAAAGTCATGTGTGGGAGTCGTACAGAGAGAGGCCCAGTGAGAAATGACCTGAAAGTCGAACCCTGACTGGAACAGCCCTACGGATCTCGAAAACGGAAAGCCGCAGACCTATACTGCCAGAATTAAAAATGTCAAGGACCTTGGGTCGATCGACGAACTGGTGAAAAATCATGGCTACTATACAAAAAAACATGGCCGCCATACAAGTGTTCATTTTTGGATTTTTACTCAATTGTTCTCCCAGAAGGAGCCGTCAGGGGTAAAAGTCATGTATGGGAGTCATATAGAAGGGGGTCCTATGAGTTCAGGAAAAGTCCGAAATAACCTAAAAGTGGAACGCTGACCGGAACTGCCCCACGGATCTCGAAAATAAGAAGTCGCACACCCATACTGCCCGAACTAAAAATGTCAAGGACGTTGGGTCGATCGATGAACTGGTGAAAAATCATGGCTACTATACAAAAAAACATGGCCGCCATACAAGTGTTAATTTTTGGATTTTCACTCAATTGTTCTCCCGGATGGAGCCGCGGGGGGTAAAAGTGATGTATGGGAGACGTATAGAGAGAAGTCCAGGGAGTTCAGCAAAAAACCGAAATAACCTAAAAGTGGAACGCTGACCGGAACTGCCCCACGGATCTCGAAATTGAGAAGTCGCACACCCATACTGCCCGAACTAAAAATGTGTAGGACCTTGGGTCGATTGACAAGCTGGTAAAAAAAGATGGCTTTCATACAAAAAAATATGGCTGCCATACAAAATCAAATATCATATTTATTTTGCGTCATGTTACAAACCCCACCTAAAAAGTCCTCGCGGGCCGCTCGCGGCCCGCGCACCGCGCGACCTCTAGTTTATATATATAAAGCTCGATTACCACTGACTCACTGATTGACAGAATTGATCTCCCAGATGGAGCCGTGGGGGGTACAAGTCATACATGAAGTCATAAACCTTGAGGTCCAGTGAGTCCGGGAAAAATCCGAAATGACCTGAAAGTGGAACCCTGACCGGAACTGCCCTACGGATCTCGAAAATTACAAGTCGCACACCCATAGTGCTGGAACTAAAAATGTCAAGAACCCTGGGCCGTTTGACGAGCCGGTGAAAAAAAGATGGCGTCCATACAAAAAAAGATGGCGGCCATACAAAATTGAAACGCTCACCGTTCCGAAACCGTTGGAGATAGCGGGGGGGTGCTCGACCAAATGTCATAGAGGACGACGGGGGCTTTCCGGTGGGGGTCATTAAAATCCAAGATGGCGGATTCAAAATGGCGGCCAAAAAAAAATATGGTCCGAGCCGGCTGAAAATTGGCATCCGGGGGTTTTCGGGGGCACCGATTCATAATCCGGGATCAATTTTTTTTTTCCGCCATTTTCCAATATGGCCGCCATACAAGTGTTCATTTTGGATTTTCACCCAATTGTTCTCCCAGAAGGAGCCGTCGGGGGTAAAAGCGATGTATGGGAGTCGTATAAAGGGGGGTCCTGTGAGCTTAAGAAAAGTCCGAAATGACCTGAAAGTGGAACACTGACCGGAACTGCCCTACGGATCTCGAAAATGAAAAGTCGAACACCCACACTGCCGGAACTAAAAATGTCGAGGACCCTGGGCCGTTTGACGAGCCGGTGAAAAAAAGATGGTTTCCATACAAAAAAACATGGCTGCCATACAAAATCAAAAATCATATTTTTTTTAAGTTATGTTACAAGCACCACCTACAATGCCCCGCGGGCCGCATGCGGCCCGCGCACCCACGCGACCTCTAGTCTCTAATATATAAAGCTCGATTACCACTGACTCACTCACTGACTCATTGACATAATTGTTCTCCCAGAAGGAGACGTGGGGGGTAAAAGTCATGTATGGGAGTCGTAAACCCTGAGGTCCAGTGAGTCCGGGAAAAATCCGAAATGACCTGAAAGTGGAACGCTGACCGGAACTGCCCTACGGATCTCGAAAATGAGAAGTCGCAAACCTATACCGCCGGAACTAAAAATGTCGAGGACCCTGGGCCGTTTGACGAGCCGGTGAAAAAAAGATGGCTCCCATACAAAAAAAGATGGCGGCCATACAAAATGGAAACGCTCACCGTTCCGAAACCGTTGGAGATAGCGGGGGAGTGCTCGACCAAATGTCATAGAGGACGATGGGGGCTTTCCGGTGGGGGTCATAAAAATCCAAGATGGCGGATTCAAAATGGCGGCCAAAAAAAAATATGGTCCGAGCCGGCTGAAAATTGGCATCCGGGGGTTTCCGGGGGCACCAATTCATAATCCGGGATCAAATTTTTCTTTCCGCCATTTTTCAAGATGGCCGCCATACAAGTGTTCATTTTGGATTTTCACCCAATTGTTCTCCCAGAAGGAGCCATGGGGGGTAAAAGCGATGTATGGGAGTCGTATAGAAGGGGGTCCTGTGAGTTTAGGAAAAGTCCGAAATGACCTGAAAGTGGAACACTGACCGGAACTGCCCTACGGATCTCGAAAATTACAAGTCGCAAACCTATACCGCCGGAACTAAAAATGTCAAGGACCCTGGGCCGATGGACGAGCCGGTGAAAAAAAGATGGCTCCCATACAAAAAAAATGGCGGCCATACAAAATTCGAACGCTCACCGTTCCGAAACCGTTAGAGATAGCGGGGGGGTGCTCGAACTAATTTCATAGAGGATGGAGGGGGCTTTCCGGTGGTGGTCATAAAAATCCAAGATGGCGGATCCAAAATGGCGGCCGAAAAATAAGTTGCTCCGAGCTGGCTGAAAATTGGCGTCCGGGGGTTTTCGGGGACACCGATTCATAATCCGTGGTCGACTTTTATTTTCCGCCATTTTTCAATATGGCCGCCATACAAACGCATCTTTTGGAGCAATTGTTCTCCCGGATGGAGCCGCGGGGGGTAAAAGTCATGTATGGGAGTCATATAGAGAGAGGTCCAGTGAGTTCAGGAAAAGTCGGAAATGACCTGAAAGTGGAACGCTGACCGGAACAGCCCTACGGATCTCGAAAATGGCAAATCACAGACCGATAGTGCCGCAACTAAAAATGTCCAGAACCTTGGGTCGATCGTCGAGCCGGTGAAAAAAAGATGGCTTCCATACAAAAAAACATGGCCGCCATACAAAATTCAAACGCTCACCGTTGCGAAACCGTTAGAGATAGCGGGGGGATGCTCGAACCAATTTCATAAAGGATGGAGGGGGCTTTCCGGTGGGGGTCATAAAAATCCAAGATGGCGGATTCAAAATGGCGGCCGAATAAAAGTTGATCCGAGCTGGCTGAAAATTGGCGTCCGGGGGTTTTCAGAGACACCGATTCATAATCCGGGGTCAACTTTTTTTTTCCGCCATTTTTCAATATGGCCGCCATACAAACGCATCTTTTGGAGCATTTGTTCTCCCGGAAGGAGCCGCGGGGGGTAAAAGTGATGTATGGGAGTCGTATAGAGGGAGGTCTTGTGAGTTTAGGAAAAGTCAGAAATGACATGAAAGTGGAACGCTGACCGGAACTGCCCTACGGATCTCGAAAGTGGCAAGTCGCACACCCACTGTGCCGGAACTAAAGATGTCAAAGACCCTGGGCCGATCGACGAGCCGGTGAAAAAAGATGGCTTCCATACAAAAAAACATGGCCGCCATACAAGTGTTCATTTTGGATTTTCACTCAATTGTTCTCCCAGAAGGAGCCTTCGGGGGTAAAACTCATGTATAGGAGTCGTATAGAAGGGGGTCCTATGAGTTCAGGAAAAGTCCGAAATGACCTGAAAGTGGAACGCTGACCGGAACTGCCCCACGGATCTCCAAAATAAGAAGTCGCACACCCGTACTGCCCGAACTAAAAATGTGTAGGACCTTGGGTCGATTGACGAGCTGGTAAAAAAAAGATGGCTTTCATACAAAAAAACATGGCTGCCATATAAACGCTTAATAACACGCTTTTATTAAATTAACCTGTAACTATGTAAGAAAATCTTGGAAGTTAAATTTGACCCACTTCGCGGTTTCCGATTCAGGTGAGATTTTGCACACGTTAGGATGACAATACAGTTAGATAACTGACGTCATTCTAAATCCAATATGGCGGACTATTTATGTATTATGCACTACCATGATATGGGTATCAAATGAAAGGGTTTGCTGAGAAGAGTAGTACGAAACTAAAATAACGTTACACTTAATTCAATATGGCGGACGCCCCAAGATGGTAGACAAAATTTTCTTATCTACCATCATGATATGGGTATCAAATGAAAGGGTCTGCTGGGAAGAAAACGAAAAATAAAGTCAAAGTCGATGTCGAAGTCAAAGTCAAAGTCAAAGTCAAAGTCAAAGTCAAAGTCAAAGTCAAAGTCAAAGTCAAAGTCAAAGTCAAAGTCAAAGTCAAAGTCAAAGTCAAAGTCAAAGTCAAAGTCAAAGTCAAAGTCAAAGTCAAAGTCAAAGTCAAAGTCAAAGTCAAAGTCAAAGTCAAAGTCAAAGTCAAAGTCAAAGTCAAAGTCAAAGTCAAAGTCAAAGTCAAAGTCAAAGTCAAAGTCAAAGTCAAAGTCAAAGTCAAAGTCAAAGTCAAAGTCAAAGTCAAAGTCAAAGTCAAAGTCAAAGTCAAAGTCAAAGTCAAAGTCAAAGTCAAAGTCAAAGTCAAAGTCAAAGTCAAAGTCAAAGTCAAAGTCAAAGTCAAAGTCAAAGTCAAAGTCAAAGTCAAAGTCAAAGTTTTTTATTACATCAGCCTTTGCAGGCACTTTCAAAAGCGTGTTTTATTTTTTTAAGTTAATTTAAGAGCTCTAAGGAACCCACCACCCGCGGGCCGCTTGCGGCCCGCGCACTGCGCGACCTCTACTTTTTCGAAACCCTCACCGTTCCGAAAACGTTAGAGATAGTAGTAAGTAGTAAAAATCCAAGATGGCGGCTTCGAAATAGTTGTTTAAAAAATTATGGTCTAATCTGGCTGAAAATTGACGTCCTGAGGTTTTCGGCGGCACGTATTCATAATCCGGAACCAACATTTCTTTTCCGTCATTTTTCAATATGGCCGCCATACAAACGCTTCTTTTGGAGCAATTGTTCTCCGAGAAGGAACCGCAGAGGGGTAAAAGTCATGTATGACAGTCGTATAGAGGTCCAGTGAGAAATGACCTGAAAGTGGAACGCTGACTGGAACTGCCCTACGGATCTCGAAAATTACAAGTCGCAAACCTATATCGCCAGAACTAAAAATGTCAAGGACCCTGGGCCGTTTGTAGAGCCGGTGAAAAAAAGATGGCTTCCATACAAAAAAATATGGCTGCCATACAAAACCAAATATCATATTTATTTTACGTCATGTTACAACCTCCACCTAAAACCACCTCGCGGGCCGCTCGCGGCCCGCGCAGCGCGCGACCTCTAGTTTACTTATATAAAGCTCGATTACCACTGACTCACTGATTGACAGAATTGTTCTCCCAGAAGGAGCCGTGGGGGGTTAAAGTCATGTATGGGAGACATAAACCTTGAGGTCCAGTGAGTCCGGGAAAAATCCGAAATGACCTGAAAGTGGAACCCTGACCGGAACTGCCCTACGGATCTCGAAAATAAAAAGTCGCAAACCTATACCGCCGGAACTAAAAATGTCAAGGACCCTGGGCCGTTTGACGAGCCGGTGAAAAAAAGATGGCGTCCATACAAAAAAAGATGGCGGCCATACAAAATTGAAACGCTCACCGTTCCGAAACCGTTGGAGATAGCGGGGGGGTGCTCGACCAAATGTCATAGAGGACGACGGGGGCTTTCCGGTGGGGGTCATTAAAATCCAAGATGGCGGATTCAAAATGGCGGCCAAAAAAAAATATGGTCCGAGCCGGCTGAAAATTGGCATCCGGGGGTTTTCGGGGGCACCGATTCATAATCCGGGATCAAATTTTTTTTTCCGCCATTTTCCAATATGGCCGCCATACAAGTGTTCATTTTGGATTTTCACCCAATTGTTCTCCCAGAAGGAGCCGTCGGGGGTAAAAGCGATGTATGGGAGTCGTATAAAGGGGGGTCCTGTGAGCTTAAGAAAAGTCCGAAATGACCTGAAAGTGGAACACTGACCGGAACTGCCCTACGGATCTCGAAAATGAAAAGTCGAACACCCACACTGCCGGAACTAAAAATGTCGAGGACCCTGGGCCGTTTGACGAGCCGGTGAAAAAAAGATGGTTTCCATACAAAAAAACATGGCTGCCATACAAAATCAAAAATCATATTTTTTTTAAGTTATGTTACAAGCACCACCTACAATGCCCCGCGGGCCGCATGCGGCCCGCGCACCCACGCGACCTCTATTTACTTATATAAAGCTCGATTACCACTGACTCACTGATTGACAGAATTGTTCTCCCAGAAGGAGCCGTGGGGGGTTAAAGTCATGTATGGGAGACATAAACCTTGAGGTCCAGTGAGTCCGGGAAAAATCCGAAATGACCTGAAAGTGGAACCCTGACCGGAACTGCCCTACGGATCTCGAAAATAAAAAGTCGCAAACCTATACCGCCGGAACTAAAAATGTCAAGGACCCTGGGCCGTTTGACGAGCCGGTGAAAAAAAGATGGCGTCCATACAAAAAAAGATGGCGGCCATACAAAATTGAAACGCTCACCGTTCCGAAACCGTTGGAGATAGCGGGGGGGTGCTCGACCAAATGTCATAGAGGACGACGGGGGCTTTCCGGTGGGGGTCATTAAAATCCAAGATGGCGGATTCAAAATGGCGGCCAAAAAAAAATATGGTCCGAGCCGGCTGAAAATTGGCATCCGGGGGTTTTCGGGGGCACCGATTCATAATCCGGGATCAAATTTTTTTTTCCGCCATTTTCCAATATGGCCGCCATACAAGTGTTCATTTTGGATTTTCACCCAATTGTTCTCCCAGAAGGAGCCGTCGGGGGTAAAAGCGATGTATGGGAGTCGTATAAAGGGGGGTCCTGTGAGCTTAAGAAAAGTCCGAAATGACCTGAAAGTGGAACACTGACCGGAACTGCCCTACGGATCTCGAAAATGAAAAGTCGAACACCCACACTGCCGGAACTAAAAATGTCGAGGACCCTGGGCCGTTTGACGAGCCGGTGAAAAAAAGATGGTTTCCATACAAAAAAACATGGCTGCCATACAAAATCAAAAATCATATTTTTTTTAAGTTATGTTACAAGCACCACCTACAATGCCCCGCGGGCCGCATGCGGCCCGCGCACCCACGCGACCTCTAGTTTATATATATAAAGCTCGATTACCACTGACTCACTGACTGATTGACAGAATTGATCTCCCAGAAGGAGCCGTGGGGGGTAAAAGTCATGTATGGGAGACGTAAACCTTGAGGTCCAGTGAGTCCGGGAAAAATCCGAAATGACCTGAAAGTGGAACCCTGACCGGAACTGCCCTACGGATCTCGAAAATGAAAAGTCGCACACCCACACTGCTGGAACTAAAAATGTCAAGAACCCTGGGCCGTTTGACGAGCCGGTGAAAAAAAGATGGCGTCCATACAAAAAAAGATGGCGGCCATACAAAATTGAAACGCTCACCGTTCCGAAACCGTTGGAGATAGCGGGGGGGTGCTCGACCAAATGTCATAGAGGACGACGGGGGCTTTCCGGTGGGGGTCATAAAAATCCAAGATGGCGGATTACAAATGGCGGCCAAAAAAAAAAATGGTCCGAGCCGGCTGAAAATTGGCATCCAGGGGTTTTCGGGGGCACCGATTCATAATCCGGGATCAAATTTTTTTTTCCGCCATTTTCCAATATGGCCGCCATACAAGTGTTCATTTTGGATTTTCACCCAATTGTTCTCCCAGAAGGAGCCGTCGGGGGTAAAAGCGATGTATGGGAGTCGTATAGACGGGGGTCCTGTGAGCTTAAGAAAAGTCCGAAATGACCTGAAAGTGGAACACTGACCGGAACTGCCCTACGGATCTCGAAAACGGCAAGTCGCAAACCTATACCGCTTGAACTAAAAATGTCGAGGACCTTGGGCCGTTTGACGAGCCGGTGAAAAAAAGATGGCTTCCATACAAAAAAACATGGCCGCCATACAAAATAGAAACGCTCACCGTTCTGAAACCGTTGGAGATAGCGGGGGGGTGCTCGAACCATTTTCATAGAGGATGGAGGGGGCTTTCCGGTGGTGGTCATAAAAATCCAAGATGGCGGATCCAAAATGGCGGCCGAAAAATAAGTTGCTCCGAGCCGGCTGAAAATTGGCGTCCGGAGATTTTCGGGGACACCGATTCATAATCCGTGGTCGACTTTTATTTTCCGCCATTTTTCAATATGGCCGCCATACAAACGCATCTTTTGGAGCAATTGTTCTCCCAGAAGGAGCCTTCGGGGGTAAAAGTGATGTATGGGAGTCGTATAGAGGGGGGTCCTGTAAGTTTAGGAAAAGTCCGAAATGACCTGAAAGTGGAACGCTGACCGGAACTGCCCTACGGATCTCAAAAATTACAAGTCGCAAACCTATACCGCCTGAACTAAAAATGTCAAGGACCCTGGGCCGATGGACGAGCCGGTGAAAAAAAGATGGCTTCCATACAAAAAAACATGGCTGCCACACAGGTGTTCATTTTGGATTTTCACACAATTGTTCTCCAAGAAGGAGTTGTGGGGGGTAAAAGTCATGTATGGGAGTCGTAAAGAAGGAGGTCCTGTGAGTTTAGAAAAAATCTGAAATGACCTAAAGGTAGACCGCTGACCGGAACTGCCCTACGGATCTCAAAAATGAGAAGTCGCACACCCGTACTGCCCGAACTAAAAATGTTGAGGAGCCTGGTCAGATCGTCGAGCCGGTGAAAAAAAGATGGCTTCCATACAAAAAAATATGGCCGCCATACAAGTGTTCATTTTGGATTTTTCACACAATTGCTCTCCGAGAAGGAGCCGTGGGAGGTAAAATTCATGTACGGGAGTCATATAGAAGGGGGTCTTATGAGTTCAGGAAAAGTCCGAAATGACCTGAAAGTGGAACGCTGACCGGAACTGCCCCACGGATCTCGAAAATGAGAAGTCGCACACCCATACTGCCTGAACTAAAAATGTTGAGGAGCCTGGTCAGATCGTTGAGCCGGTGAATAAAAGATGGCTTCCATACAAAAAAACATGGCCGCAATACAAGTGTTCATTTTGGATTTTCACACAATTGTTCTCCCAGTAGGAGCCATGGGAAGTAAAAGTTATGTATGGGAGTCGTATAGAAGGGGGTCCTATGAGTTCAGAAAAAGTCCGAAATGACCTGAAAGTGGAACGCTGACCGGAACTGCCCCACGGATCTCGAAAATGAGAGGTCGCACACCCATACTGCCCGAACTAAAAATGTGTAGGATCTTGGGTCGATTGACGAGCTGGTAAAAAAAATGGCTTTCATACAAAAAAACATGGCCGCCATACAAACGCATCTTTTTGAGCAATTGTTCTGGAAGGAAGGAGCCTTGGGGGGTAAAAGTCATGTATGGGAGTCGTATAGAGGGGAGTTCTGTGAGTTTAGATAAAGTCCAGAATTACCTGAAAGTGGAACGCTTACTGGAACTACCCTACGGATCTCAAAAACTATAAGTCGCACACCCACTAAACCGGAACTAAAAATGTCAAAGACCCTGGGCCGATCGACGAGCCGGTGAAAAAAGATGTATTCCATACAAAAAAACATGGCTGCCATACAGGTGTTCATTTTGGATTTTCACACAATTGTTCTCCCAGAAGGAGCCGTCGGGGGTAAAAGTCATGTTTAGGAGTCATATAGAGGGGTGACCATTGAGTTTAGGAAAAGTCCGAAAAGACCTCAAAGTGGAACGCTGACCAGAACTGCCCCACGGATCTCGAAAATGAGAAGTCGCATACCTATACTGCCCGAACTAAAAATGTGTAGGACCTTGGGTCGATTGACGAGCTGGTAAAAAAAAGATGTATCTCAAACAAAAAAACATGGCTGCCATACAAGTGATCATTTTGAATTTTTCACACAATTGTTCTCCCAGAAGCAGCCGCCGGGGGTAAAAGTGATGTATGGGCGTCATATAGAGAGGGGTCTTTTGAGTTTAAGAAAAGTCCGAAACGACCTGAAAGTGGAACGCTGATCGGAACTGTCCTACGGATCTCGAAAACTACAAGTCGCAGATGCACGTTGCGGGAACTAAAAATGTCGAGGACCCTGGGTCCATTGACGTGCCGGTGAAAAAAAGATGGCTTCCTTACAAAAAAACATGGCTGCCATACAGGTGTTCGTTTTGGATTTTCACACAATTGTTCTCCCAGAAGGCGCCGTCGGGGGTAAAAGTCATGTATGGGAGTCGTATAGAGGGGTGCCCATTGAGTTTAGGAAAAGTCCGAAAAGACCTGAAAGTGGAACGCTGACTGGAACTGCCCCACGGATCTCGAAAATGAGAGGTCGCACACCCATACTGCCCGAACTAAAAATGTGTAGAATCTTGGGTCGATTAACGAGCTGGTAAAAAAAATGGCTTTCATACAAAAAAACATGGCCGCCATACAAACGCATCTTTTGGAGCAATTGTTCTGGAAGGAAGGAGCCTTGGGGGGTAAAAGTCATGTATGGGAGTCGTATAGAGGGGAGTTCTGTGAGTTTAGAAAAAGTCCAGAATGACCTGAAAGTGGAACGCTTACTGGAACTGCCCTACGGATCTCAAAAACTATAAGTCGCACACCCATACTGCCGGATCTAAAAATGTCGAGGACCCTGGGTCGATCGACGAGCCGGTGAAGAAAAGATGACTTCCATACAAAAAAACATGGCTGCCATACAAACGCTTCTTTTGGAGCAAGTGTTCTCCCAAAGGAGCCGCGGGGGGTAAAAGTCACGTATGGGAGTTGTATAGAAGGGGATCCAGTGAGTTCAGAAAAATCCGAAATGACCTGAAAGTGGAACCCTGACTGGAACAGCCCTACGGAGCTCGAAAACTACAAGTCACAGACCGTGTTTGCCGGAACTAAAAATGTCGAGGAGCCTGGTCAGATCGTCGCGCCGGTGAAAAAAAGATGGCTTCCATACAAAAAAACATGGCCGCCATATAAGTGTTCATTTTGGATTTTTGCACAATTGCTCTCCGAGAAGGAGCCGTGGGAGGTAAAAGTCATGTATGGGAGTCATATAGAATCGAAGACCATGGGTCGATTGACGAACCGGTGAAAAAAATATGGCTTCCATACAAAAAACATGGCTGCCATACACGTGTTCATTTTGAACTTTACACGCAATTGCTCACCGAGAAGGAGCCGTGGGAGGTAAAAGTCATGTATGAAAGTCATATAGAAAGGGGTCCTAAGAGTTTAGAAAAAGTCCAGAATGACCTGAAAGTGGAACGCTTACTGGAACTGCCCTACGAATCTCAAAAACTATAAGTCGCATACCCACTGTGCCGGAACTAAAAATGTCAAAGACCCTGGGCTGATCGACGATCTGGTGAAAAAAATATGGCTTCCATACAAAAAAACATGGCCGCCATACAAGTGTTCATTTTGGATTTTCACACAATTGTTCTCCCAGTAGGAGCCATGGGAGGTAAAAGTTATGTATGGGAGTCGTATAGAAGGGGGTCCTATGAGTTCAGGAAAAGTCCAGGATGAGCTGAAAGTGGAACCCTGACCAAAACAGCCATAGGGATCTCGAAAATGAAAAGTCGCACACCCACACTGCCGGAACTAAAAATTTCAAGGACCCTGGGCCGTTTGACGAGCCGGTGAAAAAAAGATGGCTTCCATACAAAAAAACATGGCTGCCATACAAAATCAAATATCATATTTATTTTCAGTGATGTTACAAACATATGTTAAAGTACGTACATATGTTAAAGTTAAAGTTAGTTAAAGTCAAAGTCAAAGTCAAAGTCAAAGTATTATTATATTAGTATTACAATATATTTATTACACTATTCCTTATAAGTGTTCATTTTGGATTTTCACCCAATTGTTCTCCTAGAAGGAGCCATGGGGGGTAAAAGTCATGTATGGAAGTCGTATAGAGGGGGTCCTGTGAGTAAAGGTAAAGTCCGAAATGACCTGAAAGTGGAACGCTGCTGGAACTGCCCTACGGATCTCGAAAATTAAAAGTCGCAAACCTATACCGCCGGAACTAAAAATGTCAAGGACCCTGGGCCGTTTGAGGAGCCGGTGAAAAAAAGATGGCTTCCATACAAAAAAACATGGCTGCCATACAAAATCAAATATCATATTTATTTTGAGTAATGTTACAAGCTCCACCCGAAAAGCCCTCGCGGGCCGCTCGCGGCCCGCGCACCGCGCGACCTCTAGTCTCTAATATATAAAGCTCGATTACCACTGACTCACTCACTCACTCATTGACATAATTGTTCTCCCAGAAGGAGCCGTGGGGGGTACAAGTCATACATAAAGTCATAAACCTTGAGGTCCAGTGAGTCCGGGAAAAATCCGAAATGACCTGAAAGTGGAACGCTGACCGGAACTGCCCTACGGATCTCGAAAATGGCAAGTCGCACACCCATAGTGCCGGAACTAAAAATGTCGAGGACCCTGGGTCGATTGACGAACCGGTGAAAAAAAGATGGCTTCCATACAAAAAAAGATGGCGGCCATACAAAATTGAAACGCTCACCGTTCCGAAACCGTTGGAGATAGCGGGGGGGTGCTCGACCAAATGTCATAGAGGACGACGGGGGCTTTCCGGTGGGGGTCATAAAAATCCAAGATGGCGGATTCAAAATGGCGGCCAAAAAAAAATATGGTCCGAGCCGGCTGAAAATTGGCTTCCGGGGGTTTTCGGGGACACCGATTCATAATCCGGGATCAATTTTTTTTTTCCGCCATTTTTCAATATGGCCGCCATACAAGTGTTCATTTCGGATTTTGACCCAATTGATCTCCCAGATGGAGCCGTGGGGGGTAAAAGTGATGTATGGGAGTCGTATAGAAGGGGGTCCTGTGAGTTTAGGAAAAGTCCGAAATGACCTGAAAGTGGAACGCTGACCGGAACTGCCCTACGGATCTCGAAAATGGCAAGTCGCACACGCATACTGCCCGAACTAAAAATGTGTAGGATCTTGGGTCGATTGACGAGCTGGTAAAAAAAATGGCTTTCATACAAAAAAACATGGCCGCCATATAAACGATACTTAACACGCTTTTATTAGCTTCACCTGTAAAATCTTGGAAGTTACATTTGACCCATTTCGCGGTTTCCGATTGAGGTGAGATTTTGCACACGTTAGGATGACAATGCAGTTAGATAACTGACGTCATTCTAAATCCAATATGGCGGACTACTTATGTATTATGCACTACCATGATATGAGTATCAAATGAAAGGGTTTGCTGAGAAGACTACGAAACTAAAATAACGTCACACTTAATTCAATATGGCGGACGCCCCAAGATGGTAGACAATTTTTTTTTATCTACCATCATGATATATATCAAATGAAAGGTTCTGCTGGGAAGAAAACGAAAAATAAAGTCAAAGTCGATGTCGATGTCGAAGTTAAAGTCAAAGTCAAAGTTTTTTATTACAATATATTTATTACACTATTCCATACAAGTGTTCATTTTGGATTTTCACCCAATTGTTCTCCCAGAAGGAGCCGTCGGGAGTAAAAGTGATGTATGGGAGTCGTATAGAGGGGGGTCCTAAGAGTTTAGAAAAAGTCCAGAATGACCTGAAAGTGGAACGCTTACTGGAACTGCCCTACGGATCTCAAAAACTATAAGTCGCACACCCACTATGCCGGAACTAAAAATGTCAAAGACTCTGGGCCGATCGACGAGCCGGTGAAAAAAGATGGCTTCCATACAAAAAAACATGGCCGCCATACAAGGGTTCATTTTGGATTTTCACTCAATTGTTCTCCTAGAAGGAGCCGTCGGGGGTTAAGTCATGTATGGGAGTCGTAGAGAAGGGGGTCCTATGAGTTCAGGAAAGTCCGAAAAGACCTGAAAGTGGAACGCTTACTGGAACTGCCCTACGGATCTCAAAAACTATAAGTTGCACACCCACTGTGCCGGAACTAAAAATGTCAAAGACCCTGGGCCGATCGACGAGTCGGTGAAAAAAGATGGCTTCCATACAAAAAAACATGGCCGCCATACAAGTGTTCATTTTGGATTTTCACTCAATTGTTCTCCCAGAAGGAGCCTTCGGGGGTAAAACTCATGTATAGGAGTCGTATAGAAGGGGGTCCTATGAGTTCAGAAAAAGTCCGAAATGACCTGAAAGTGGAAAACTGACCGGAACTGCCCCACGGATCTCCAAAATGAGAAGTCGCACACCTGTACTGCCCGAACTAAAAATGTGTAGGACCTTGGGTCGATTGACGAGCTGGTAAAAAAAAGATGGCTTTCATACAAAAAAACATGGCTGCCATACAAACGCCTCTTAACACGCTTTTATTAGCTTCACCTGTAACTATGTAAGAAAATCTTGGAAGTTAAATTTGACCCACTTCGCGGTTTCCGATTGAGTTGAAATTTTGCACACACGTTTAGTTAGGATGACAATGCATAGTTAGATAACTGACGTCATTCTAAATCCAATATGGCGGACTACTTATGTATTATGCACTACCATGATATGGGTATCAAATGAAAGGGTTTGCTGAGAAGAGTACGAAACTAAAATAACGTCACACTTAATTCAAAATGGCGGACGCCCCAAGATGGTAGACAAGATTTTCTTATCTACCAACCTGATATGGGTATCAAATGAAAGGGTCTGCTGGGAAGAAAACGAAAAATAAAGTCAAAGTGAAATTCGAATTCAAAGTAAAAGTCGATGTCAAAGTCAGTCAAAGTCAAAGCACTTTCCAGATCGTGTTTTTTTTTTTTAAGTTAATTTAAGAGTACCACCACAACCTCCGCGGGCCGCCCGCGGCCCGCGCACCGCGCGACTTCTAAGCTTTTTAAACCCTAACCGTTTCGAAACCGTTAGAGATAGAGTGGGGGTGCTCGACCAAATATCATCGAGGACGAGAGGGGCTTTTCGGTGGTCGTGATAAAAATCCAAGATGGCGGATTCAAAATGGTGGCTTACAAAAAATATGGTCCGATCTGGCTGAAAATTGGCGTCCTGAGGTTTTCGGGGGCACCGATTCATAATCCGGGACCAACTTTTTTTTCCGCCATTTTTCAATATGGCCGCCATACAAACGCATCTTTTGGAGCAATTGTTCTCCCAGAAGGAGTCATGGGGGGTAAAAGTCATGTGTGGGAGTCGTACAGAGAGAGGCCCATTGAGAAATGACCTGAAAGTGGAACGCTGACCGGAACTGCCCTACGGATCTCGAAAATTACAAGTCGCCAACCTACAGTGCTTGAACTAAAAATGTCGAGTACCCTGGGATGATTGACGAGCCGGTGAAAAAAGATGGCTTCCATACAAAAAAATATGGCCGCCATACAAGTGTTCATTTTGGATTTTCGCCCAATTGTTCTCCCAAAAGGAGCCGTCAGGGGTAAAAGTTATATATGAGAGTCGTATAGAAGGCGGTCCTATGAGTCCAGGAAAAGTCCGAAATGGCTTGAAAGTGGAACGCTGACCGGAACTGCCCTACGGATCTCGAAAATTACAAGTCGCCGACCTACAGTGCTTGAACTAAAAGTGTCAAGGACCTTGGGTGGATCGACGAACTGGTAAAAAATCATGGCTACTATACAAAAAAACATGGCCGCCATACAAGTGTTCATTTTTGGATTTTCACTTAATTGTTCTCCCGGAAGGAGCCGCGGGGGGTAAAAGTGATGTATGGGAGACGTATAGAGGAAGGTCCAGGGAGTTCAGCAAAAAACCGAAATAACCTAAAAGTGGAACGCTGACAGGAACTGCCCCACGGATCTCGAAAATGAGAAGTCGCACACCCATACTGCCCGAACTAAAAATGTCAAGGACCTTGGGTCGATCGACGAACTGCTGAAAAATCATGGCTACTATACAAAAAAACATGGCCGCCATACAAGTGTTCATTTTTGGATTTTCACTCAATTGTTCTCCCGGATGGAGCCGCGGGGGGTAAAAATGATGTATGGGAGACGTATAGAGGGAAGTCCTGGGAGTTCAGCAAAGAACCGAAATAACCTAAAAGTGGAACGCTGACCGGAACTGCCCCACGGATCTCGAAAATGAAAAGTCGCACACCCATACTGCCCGAACTAAAAATGTGTAGGACCTTGGGTCGATTGACAAGCTGGTAAAAAAAGATGGCTTTCATACAAAAAAACATGGCTGCCATACAAAATCAAATATCATATTTATTTTGCGTCATGTTACAAACCCCACCTAAAAAGCCCTCGCGGGCCGCTCGCGGCCCGCGCACCGCGCGACCTCTAGTTTATACTTTAAAATTAAACGACTGTATCTCCACTTAAAACTGAAAGCTGACCATTGGTTTGTCGTCTATAAAAGATAAAGCGGATGAATATGTTATAGAAGAAGCAAATGATTTGAACTTTGTATTACTTCGAAATAATTTATAATTATAATTGAAAAAAGTATAAAAAGATGACATAATATAATATTCTTCATTCAGTCTCATATCACTCAGTAAAAGAAACGCTCTCGTTGTACAAGTCTCTAAATTGATAATGATTTTCATACTTATTTCAATAACCAAAACCAAGAAGGAGAATGCAAACTTAATTTAAAATTCAAAGATATTTTAAATATAAACCTTTAAAACTAAATTCCCAACAAACTACGCAATATAAACCACAATCCGTGTAAAGAGGAAGCAAAATTTCATAAACTATAAAACAAAGCAATGTTCGATGCGACCGCCTTGGTAAACTTTTGGGGTACGAATGAATAATTCAAGATGCGAATCGGCAGTCCGTCAAGCGGCTCCCAGACCGTTGCATTTTCTTCGTAAATCTGCAGTAATATCTGTGGATATCGTATGCCGTGTTCACGAGCAATATTCTTCATCTTTCTGTTTTACATTCTGCTGTGATGCCCGACACATGTCTGGATTTCAGTCTACTCCTATTTGGTTGCTTTTAAATTGTATCATTATTGTCACCTTCGTTTTGTTGGTTTTGAATTTCCGAATCTGTTTTGAAAGCCTTTTGTGTATTGCGTCTGTGTATTGTCTTTCGATTTGTTCTGTTAATACTGTGATCTATAAAGATTTGTGCATGAAATGAAGCCTGTGTTGTTGTAGTATTTTATAGTATCTTCTCATAAAAACTACAAAACGTTTGAAAAAAGACCAGTAGGCCATTTGAAACTATAATATTCATATTTGTAACTTGCTTGCACTATTAAAATCTCTTAGAGTTTCTGCTTCTTATTGAAAAGAAGATAGAAAATAGTAACATTTCCTACACTACGTAACATAAACTTTCAGAAGTTGTTACTCCTCCTTGCCATAATGGTTAGAACAAATTTATCGATATAACTTCATCAAAGCGGTTAAAGAAAAAGGTTTCCTCTTTAAAAATCCACTTTCACGTATTCAGTTTTCCATAAAAATCTAATAGAGAAAGCATTTCGCTCGAGTCCGCCATCGCTCTCCATTTTAATGAATAAGTAAACAAAATTAGTGGGGTCCAATATCGAAATAAGTGAAACGAGTAGGTCAGAGCTACGGGCCCGGCATATAAAGTATCCATTTGAAGAAAATAATTTTAAGTTGCGTCGTTTCGGCCGTTTTATTCTCAATCCAGAAGAATTTAAAGCGTTAATATACAAATTTCTTACTTCGCAAAAACTTGCGCAAAATTACTTACTTAATCCATAATTTTTTAGTCCACTTTCTTTTAGCTAATAAGCACGTTCTGGAAATGTTTGTGTTTTTAAGTCTTCCTAAAGGTTCGTATCATAAAAAGGTAAAGTCAATCGAACAGCTTTGGAAACTAATAAAACTACACCTGGTACAGAATTAAAGATTTTTATATCAAACTGTAATAATATTGAAATAAAAATAACTCTACATTTAACCCTCACTTCGCCACACTTGAAAATATCTTGAGTGCATCGTTGAAAGTAAATGCTGGTATAATTCCTGGTTCCACTGCGTTTGGATTGCATTTAGAGACGTTAGGGGATGAAGCCGGATAAACTTTATGTTAACTGTAAGCAATAAAAATAGCCTTTATGACGATACGTGGAATGGTTACGTTTGTTTGCGTCATTTAGTTGTTTCGACGTGAATCCGACTAGGTTTTATTGAAATAGACGACGTTATATGAAGGCGTTACGTTGAATTTTAGATGAATGCGATTGCGGAGTTGGTGAAATAAATATGAAACTGAACATTTGCGGAAATTGTATCTAGTTCTTCGCTCGCGGTTCTAACTACGAATTTTTTACACTTAGTTCAATAGTATATACTATTGTATATATTATATACTATAGTATATATTCAATACCTTATAGTTTCTTAAAATATTTATATTTATGATCATAATTTATACACTGAATTCCTGAATCAACTAATGTTCAACCAAGTTTATACAAGGTCCTACCTTTCGAGTCCTGATCCTTTAAAGGGTTGTTGTACTCATCATTATGAACAACTTTTATTATAGAACCACCCCTGAACTCACGACAAAATGATTCTGTTGTTCCATACATTTATTTGGAGTAAAAGTACCTAATATTGAGTTATTTGTATGGAACAGCAGATTTTTTTTTGCGAGTTCAGTGTAATTGCTCCATCATAATGATGAGTACAATAAGCCCTTAAAAGGATCAGGACTAGAAAGGCTGAACCTTATTATGATCTTGCTAGAGTGGATGTCAATAGGACGATAGTGCTATGGCCTCACAAAGTTTTGTGGTCATTTGATACTATATTTATGTTGTTTGTCGTTGTTTCCCTTGTACCTACATAAGTAGAACTTTCTTTCAGGAAGGTAAAGAACAGCACCAAGAATAGCAGATAAAAATAATGTTCTGGATTTAAGAATACGGCAACGCATAATCTACCCAATGCTTAAGCCAAGCACCCGACCCAATTCAACACTTAAGTGCTCTATTTTGCATAGTTTTACTTAATGCGCTCCTATCAAGCTTTTTGGCACAGTTTTAGGGAACTAACTGATGCTGCTAAACTGTGTATGTTCTTATTTTACTTTCATAGAAAGGGTCATAAAATATGTATACAAATCAAACATTTATTATTATACTAGCTGTTCCCATGACTTCATCTGCGTGGACTTACTGGAAAACTGAGTTATTTTCGGGTATAAAAAGTACTCTATGTCCTTCCTCAGGTTGTATTTAAGTTATATGCTAAATTTCAGCATTGATTTTTTAACAAACAGCCAAATTCACAAACTCACAAACATTCAAACTTTCACATTTTTATTAATAAGTAGGATATTTTTTAATATGATTTATTAAAGTACCTATTTTTATATGATAAACGTCACAGCTATAGAACTGAGAAACATATATATTTTCAGCAGACGATGGCTGCGAGCTGATGAATACAATTGAAGAGTTTTATTCCAAAACGTACCTAGATACTACTGTGTATTTAAATAAATTTGTATTTAATTTTTTTTACGGATGGCATCACGCTTTTCTTTCTATAAAAGTAAGCGTACTAAATCAACTGTAATAATATCACAAAGATCACGATATAACGATCTCTTTATTCAAGCCCAAACTAAACACAAATACTTTTTTTTTCTAATTATCTTTTTCTGTTTTAAGAAATTTAGTGCATTTTGGAAAGATTTTGTGCATTTTGGAAAAGATTTAGTGCATTTTGGAAAAGAGCTTTTCAATTATTGCTATCATTTTATTACCTACTAGTGTCATTGATGATTTTTCATTGTCGTTATTATGAAAAAGGCAATTGCCGCAGCGTTGCCGACCAATTAATTTGATTGATTCGACGCAAGTTGTTAATCAAAATGTTTGTTTGCCCGCCGGAAAAGCAGCGGAAAGTGCATCCGAAAGACCTTTTAATTTGTATCGAACCTCGTCAGATTTTTAATTAATTTCGTTGCTGCAGTTTACGGGTTAAAATGGTTTGCGTAGGTATCAGTTGTGATTTTTTTATGATTTTTGGAATGGTTATATTTTGTGTAAAAGTAGATCTAAGATAGTACGAAAATCTATAGATAAGTTGTGTAACATTATTTTGCTGTAAATGGTATCAAAGTGTATCAGTATCTACCATCAAACGGGGAAACGATGAGAATTTATTCGATTATTAAATATCTACAATACAAAACCTGTTCCTAAATAACTTAAAAATCTTTAGGTACTATTAGGTACGACAAAATGTTCGAATATCGAATCTTTCCTAAAATCTTCGTAATCGTTAAACTTATGCATTTTTCTGTTACTTGCCTTGAATTCAGCAGTTATCATAATTACGAAATATTTTGATGTAAAATCTTCCCGTGTACCTAACCTGAAAAATTGCTTTAGCTTAGTGAACAACATTTTAATGTTGGCTGTTTTCTTTGTTTTTTTGCAGCACGTTGAATGGTATGAACTAATGACTACTCATTATCATACAGAACCCATTAAAATTCTCTCTGCATTCATATGAATTCTTAATAATAGATTGTCCGGTTCATAGCCACATAGCACGTTGGCTTTCCTATATACCTATTACCTCTATAGAACCTAACTATGTGCTAACAACACAGAACAATTACAAACTAAGATTTCTAGAAGAGGTAACGATTAAAGTGTTGAGATTTGGCATTTTCTTATAAATTTTGAAGCTACACTTTACAGGTTACAATGACGGTTCCATGAGCCACTTGTGAGAGAAATTTCAAATAAGAAAATTACAAAAAATACCACTAATAGGTTGTTGAAGCAATAAAATATATCTAGAAGAATTGTAAAGATTTTACAAATCACACTAATTATACGTAACAATAATATTATAAACGCGAAAGTAACTCTGGTCTCTCTGCCTGTTTGTTATCTTTTCATGGCTAAACCGCTGAAATGGATTTTGATAAAATTTGACAAGGGTATTCAAATAAAATATCCAATCAAATCATTTATTTAATATGGGTATACATGGGGTGATACATTTATTAAAAGTTATTCAGACCATATCCTACCTTAACAGGTGTGCAAATATTGCACATAGGTACCTTATTTAACATTGTGTGCGGCACGAGGAAAGACATACTTTTTTTTTTAATTGCTTTATCCTGCGTCCAATGGGATGGAGTCACGGGCACAGCTATTAAAAATAAAACCCTAAACACAATTACAAACTTTTACAATACTTCTCAACACTTTTACATACACAAAGGTAATTTCAGCAGTGGTAGTGATTCAATCATGGTTTCATGTCTCACTTATTGGGGTTAGACTTATTCATTACTTATGTGCCCATTATCATTACTGCTCTAACGGCGAAGGAAGAAACCGTGAGGAAATCAGCATGTATTGGAATCAAAAATTCAACAACTTGTGATATCCACTAATCCACAATGGGGCTGCGTTCCTCTATCAGACAGAAGACCAGATTCCTAGCAGAAGGAAAATGAATAGGGCAATGCTGATGATCAATATTCGTTGCATTTTAGCAGTGATGATGTTTATAACTATTCTGGTTTTAGAAAGAAAAAAAAAGAAAAAAAAGATAAAAGAAGAGAAAAAAAGAAAAGAAAATAAAGAGATTTTATTAGATGCGCTAGTGACATAAATTCTTGACAGATTCCTATAAACATGATACCTAGATGGAATCCGAGGTATAACATGGATTGATATACCTATGCCATTTGCTATTCCTAATACCACTTTGTTACATTCACACTACAGTTTAGTTACAAACAAATGCTACTATTATGTAGACACGGAAAATGAAACGAGGTGGAACTCGTTGTTATCACTTTTTACCAGCTGTAACGTACGATACGACAGATATGAAACCGTTAGTACATCCAGTTTAATATCGTTCTATATCCAAACACGTCCATTCGCCAAACCGCGGCGACATGCTGCCGCCATTATGCGTGCGTCCATTGGTGTTCAAATTAAATACATAAAGAAGCAATGTTTACATACAACTACGCTGTACAGACCATTACACGAGTGCGTCATATGGCCGAACCGAGTATGAGTGCCAGACCAGACCAGACCTTCTATATACATGTAGATGGGAGACCAGACCACAATTTTATGATTTCGCGTTGAATGTTATGTCTAAATACGATGTTGCACTGGTCTAGGATCGAGACAGCTGCTTATTGTTGCGTAGGAATTGTAGGAAATGGAACTGTTTATATTTTGTTAAAGTTGATGCGGTATTAGCATATCCCATTCCAAATCTTTGCGAACGAATACTTAGATGATGACTATAGAGCCTCTTTTTATGATCATTGTTATTCATGTAACATCATCCTGAAGTTTGGTGATCGCAGTCAATCGCAGTATCGCTTACTTATGTAGTTATACAACGTGTATCAGGAATGTGTGGTCATATTTATGGGTATGGATCCGACCATTAAATGAACAACTTTCTCTAAGGGATGGTATGATCGAACATGGTAATGGCGAAAAAATTTTATCAACCTTCCCATACAAAACTGTAACTACTCAACCCAAACGTATGGGACAGCTGATTGTTTTTTTGCGATTACGCTGTTGGTCCTATAGAGAAAGTTGTTCAGTTTGATGGTCCGTTCCACACCCATAAATATTAGACCACGCATTACTGATACACGTTGTATATTATATTTCGGAAACAAGCAACTAAGTAACGACACTCAAGAATAAAATAGCGTTTTATTTTTCAATTTTAAGATGTTTAAAACCTTTTTTATAATTTATTTTTAGCAACGTTTATATTTACGCGTAAATATACTTTACTCAAAGCCAAGCCATGAAGCCAAGGTACTAATCTAACTTGGATGGTCGCAAAAAATATAGCAAAAGGAACGAACTAAAAAAATCTACAGCCGCATAAAAATCCGGGAGACACAATGGAAGCGGAGATACTCGTAATGTCCCGTATAATTGTCACGATACGAATTTATGCAAACGGGTCGTTGGGTCCTCACAACGCATGCGGTGTGTGGTGTGCTACTGTAAAAGCTTAAACTATGGCTAATTCTCAAAAGTCTAAGGCTGACATTCAGAGACGACAGAAACGAGTCTAAGCGTGAACTTACGCTTCCATCTGTCAAAATTTGTTCGTTAGTTTGACAGATGGAAGCGTAAGTTCACACTTAGACTCGTTTCTGTCGTCTCTGAATGTCAGCCTAAGATTGTTCCGTCGTCATTAACGTAGGTACCTTTGCCTCTACGACGTCCACTGCAAGAGAACGGGTTGGCTACTCGTTGCTGTTTTGAACTACACAAAACCTTAGATTTACTAGTCCAATTGAAGTAAATATTGAGTACTTTTTGCATCATCTTTGGTTTAACCACAGGGACACGTTTAATGCTGACAAATCAGAAACCAATATAATTATTTTAAATCCCTCATTAATTTCAACCTTGTTACTTATATTTTTGTAGCTTAGGGCAAATACCTAGCGTTTTTTTTCTTGATTTATTAGTTGGCGGACTACACCAGCACACCCACACTAGGCCAGCATGGTGAACTAAGGCCCAACCCTTCTCATTCTGAGAAGAGGCCCGTGCCCAGCAGTGGGACAGTAATGGGCTGGTTTTTTTTTATTTTATTTTTTTATTAGTAGGCCTCACAATGGCCTTTCTTCGAACTTGTACAGTAACATCTACGCTTCCATGCAAACTCGAGTTTTACCGCGATTCAGTTATTCATGTCCGTGTTCCATTCGTCATCACGTTTTGATGTGATGATTAGTGTACTGTCAACAGAATTAGTGGGAACTAGCAGTGTTTCATTTGTATGGACTATAAATTAGGTGCTTAGGCTGCAATTACTTACATTTTGTGTAAAGGACATTGCTCGCTGCCCATACATTTCCATCCTAACAAAAGGAAATTTATACAACTCGAGATGCTTCATAAATCAATACTATCCTACTGAAACCGAATTGGAATCACGGACACCTCTCTTTAGTGTTAATATATATTTATTAATACGTGAGGAGAAAACTTTGTACTCCTTTTGAAGCATATTGCGCGCACGGAGGAGTATAGCATATAGATTTGGCATAGTTAAAATTTATTTAGAGAAGGAGTGCAGATAACTAAAATTACGATCGAATTTCGACCTCTGGGCGACCACTATATTAAGTCATGTTCCTTAGGCATCTGCAGAGCTAACACGTCGCGGTGTTTCGTTCTACCATTATAAAGAGATGGTTTTGTCCCCGTTTATCTGATTCCCATTTTTAGCCGTTATAGCTCTGCTGGTACGAAAACTTGTCTCCTTTAGACAAGTATTGCAAGCAATTACCTATATCTGCATTGAAACAAAGACGAGCGAGAACTGAGCCTGTCTTTCAAAAAAAAAAATAACCAACACAAATTTTTAAAATACTAACAGTAGCCTGTTTAGTGCATAGGTTCTTCATTAGATTCATTATTTTTTGTTAGGTGTCTGCTTACTTAACTCTTTCGCCATGACGTATACAAACTTATACCTCATAGATACCCTGTGTAGGTACATTTTAAATTAAATTAAATTAGCTATAGCTTTTCCTGGACATCGGCTTTAAACATGTTTTACTTACATCTTAGAATATTAACGCATACAAAGATTATCTCATACATGCTCCTCACTAAAAACTGAGGCAACAAATGTAAATATGTGTGCATGAGCAGCAGTGATAAATGGCTGCCGACACGCATACATAGTTACGTTTTGACGATCGACTTAGCCCTTTATGGCTATGTTTGATTTGCCTCACTTTGCGTCCGCGTACTTAGCTTCTATGCGTTATAATTGTAAGATTTACATATTAATCTGTTGCCTAGTGATCACATAATAATTATCTGTTTTGCATCGAAACTCAGCATAAAACCCAGTGATATTTAGGTTGAGTTGATCATAATAATATTCACGTCTTTGCGTATTTTCACCGAAACTGAGTATTTTCATTCAAAATAATTCAATGTTTACATAGACGAAGAAAAGCGATTATACTAAAATGTTAATTAATCTACACAAGTTTACGTCAAATATTCAGTTCATTTTACTTAAGAAACTCCAAATTGACATCAGGAAGAGAATGTTCAACCCGTTAAATTACCATGGGGTGGTCTGTGTGACCCTACTGTGCTAAAATTACACTAGACACAAAGAAAATTTAAGTGTATTTTGGTTCAATTAGTGGGAGGCAAGGGGTGTGAAATTGCGCGGGGACAGTAATTTATTTTAAGTGTGACAGCAGACCAATTTCGACTGGGCAACGATTATAGAATTTAAACCTTTGGTGAACGACCAAAATAATGTGATATCAAAATCGTATGTATATCGCATGTATTTTGCATCGCTATTATGTAAACATTGTTTATATAATACCAATAAACATCCTTACTTGTAAAAATGCATACCTACTTATAAAAACTTCTAACTTTTAAATACTTATTATATTATATTATAGATACCTATGTGTCTTTGTCATTTTTTTATTAGCCCATTATTTCCTACTGCGGGAGAAAGCCATCCCTAAGTTCTTCCATATGTCTCCTTCCTCGAACCAGCCCCTCTGATACGCGTCCAGGTCATTTCACCACCTTTTTCTGGGACGGCCTGGTCAGCGTCATCCATTGGTCATATTTTATATGACAATAAATTAAATAGAGATGGAAATAGACTTAACAGCTAGTTTAGTTATATAACGTTTAACTTTTAAACAGTAAAGGTTTAAGTTGGACCACAGAGTAAGTCTGTAGGTAGATAGTTAATTTTTCTTATGACCAAATCCCACTCGAACGTTCCAGCTGGAAAGTTTGCCTTTCGGCTAGACGCGTCAGCTCTCCCATACAAATAATTAAATATTACGTAATATGTAGATAATATGGAGCAGCAGATTATTTTTACGCAATTTCAGGTTTGATACCATTGTAAAAGTTGTTCTTATTAATGAGTACTATAACCCCTTAAAAGGACTATAATATAGTTGATATTAGGAACACTGCGTATGTACATGGAAACAATGAGTTTTAGTGCCGAAATATCGGGAACTCAATACAAGATATAAACATGGTAAATACCCCGTTTTGAACTCTAATACTAATTAGTTTTAGATAAGTACCTATTACTATACCTATGAATTGACACAGCTGCCTGTGAAAGAACCGCCGACAAAAATGACACGATATATTTAAACTTGGAACTTTACGCAGATGGAGGGGAACGTGGTATGTACATTATATAATGAGTACTTAGATCCCTGATCACGATCAACTTAATTATGACGTCAGACAAAAGGCTTGTTACCTTGCCATATCAGAATAAAACCAGTCGTAAAGCATAATGACGGTAGGATTCTGATAAGCTATCAATAGATAAATGTGTAATTAGGGATTTTGCGAAGACCTTTCTGATATTACGTCAGATAAAAAGTTCTGGATTATGCACGAGAATTAATATAGGTGTTACAGATAACGTTATTATGACTTGAATTCATATCTCTTGTTATGAATTTGTAAAACTAACCAAAAGTGACATAAAGCACCAATTTTTAAATTAATTACAAAATTATAATTGCAGCTTGCGTTGACAATCCTTGGTGGTAGGAAGAGATTGATTAGGGTTGGTATAATGTTTTTGGTAGTGTAAGAATGATAATAAATTGGAAATTTTTGCATAATTTTAGGATGAACGGTGAGCCTTTTGTAGAGTAGGCATATCGCCTTAAGTTTCCTACCACTACTACAGTTGTCAATATTCCACGACTTATATCAAATTAAAAATAAATCCAGCCCATTGCTGTCCCACTGTTGGGCCTTTTCCCAGGATGAGAAGGTTAGGCCTTAGTTCCACCACACTGGCCTAGTGCGGGTTGGTAAACTACATACACCATCGAGAGTTTTATGAGGGCCTCTCAGATGTGCAGGTTTCCTCACGATGTTTTCTTTCACCGTTAACGCAAGTGATAATCAAATTTCTGATCCGCACGATTCGAAAAGCCAGAGGTGCGGGCCGGTTTTGGACTCAGGGCCCTCCCGCATGGAAGGCAAGCGTTCAACCGCTAGGGCCTAGCGGCTACAATGTTTTCCTTCACTGTTAAATGTTCTGAAAATTAAAGCCAAACAAAAAATCTGCTGTTCTACCATGCATAATAAAGTGTTATGGGTACATTTTACTTGATAAAAAATGTTATCCTTCCAAATAACCTACTGTTTTGCTGTTCCCACATTTTTTAACATCGCATATTTACAAAATACACACGCGTTGTATTTTCTACATAACAACATCACACAACCGAACCGTTTGCTGTAAAACGTATAAACAAAATTATACTAGAGAAACAAGCGTTGGAGGAACGAACATAAATTCCAATGTAACACGGTTAATCAACATAGAAATTGTAATTCGAATATTGGCCCCACAATTACAATACATTTACATACAGATTTGGTCGGATTGAATTTCTATGGTAACATTCAGCTTGTTAATTTGCCTAAAAGGAAAGTAATTGCTCAGATGGAATTTATACCCCATACGAGCTCTATCTGAAATAACGAGAATACTTTAAAGAGATTCCTAAGGAAACGAGTCTTCCTTAAGTCGATTGTCTTCTTAAATTCTTCCGTTATTCTCATCATTAGCAACGAAATTGTAGATTACTTTTCGATTATCTTTCGGTTTTATAGAAATTTTAATCTTCTGCTTCAACTCTATTATCCTAAGAAAAATATTGACTCAAACTATTATCCTAATCAAACTAAACTTTGTGTGTTTTCCAAGCACATAAAAGGTTTTCATTGATCGGTGAAATGATTTCATTACACTCAGGGTTAGAATTTTCCAATGAGTTGTGGGTCCATTCATTATGTATTCCATAAATTAATATGAGAACGATAAAATTAGGGTAAAACTGGTAAAACACACATTCGTAATATTTTCTTTTGAATATGGGTATGAAAGTCCGAATCAATCAGTTTGTTGCTTTAGGTAATTGACCAAATAGGGGTGGGTTAAAAATAAAAAGATACAGTAATTCTATTCTACGTTTTTTCTGTATTTAATTTAGAATTCACTAGTCCTGAACTACCTGCTGCCCGCGGTTTCAGCCGCGCTTTTTATTTTTATCAAAATAAAATATAGCCTATATCGGTCGGGAATAGTGTAATAGTGTAGCATAGCATTCTACCCGTGAAAGACTATTTAAAATCGATCAAGTAGTTTTTGCTTTTAATCATTACAAACAATGATACAAATCTTTTCTCTTTATAATATTAGTGGAGATGTGAATGTTTGTGGGTTTGTGAATTTGGATATTTGTTAATCAATCGCTGAACGGATTTCAACGAAATTTGTCATACAACCTGGGGAAGGATACAGGATACTTTTTATCCCGGAAAATGACTCAATTCGCCAGGAAGTCCACGCGGACGGAGTCGTGGGCTCAGCTAGTACTTTATAATGTATTTTTGTCGTCTCATTTTTTGTTCTGTTTAGAAAAATTGATTATTTCGTAGTGCATACAGGGCGTATCTGATTAAGAATGGCACTAACACATGACCTGGCGGGCTCGGCTACTCTGACACACACACGCATCGCGTCGCCGCCGCGCCGCTCGATGAATTTTTGCATCTACTGCAGCTTTAATTTGATATTTCAAATGAATTCTGTAGCATTCATAGGGCCTAGCTTTAAAATATTTTGCATTATTGAAATAAGACCTTATTTATAACCTTTTAGTAAAAGCCTTCAAAATATTATACGTCAGTAATTATCAAACTACGCTAGTAGCACTTTTTGGCCGCAATAGAGATTATTACACGAACGTACTGTTATCGTTTTATTTGCCATGATTGCACTCTGTGAATAAATACTTCTTTTTTTTTCGCACCCATGGCCCCGCAGTTTCCGCCGTACGAATAATTGTGCGCATTCGGTCAATTGTACCGGCACGCGCCACTCTGAGTGTTTTGCTGGCGTTCTGTAAAGAAAAGTGACGCAATTTTGGACGATTACGTTTGAAAGGAATATATTGGGAGTTTAATGTAAAAGAATGATATATTGCAAAAAAAAAATTGGCCCAAATTGACTGTTCTTATTTAACGTGTGATATTATTTCTAGGGTCCTTAGTACTATACAATGTGTTTGTGCAAATAAATGTGTTTTTCTTGCATTATTTCTTCTGTGTTTTGCATGATAGTCCATGTGCACATGCACTCTGAATAGATGTCACATCATTAATGTACTTAAATAAATAATTAATAAATCCAGCCCATTACTTACTGTCCCACGGCTGGGCACGGGCCTCTTCCCAGAATGAGAAGGGTTAGGCTTTTCAGTCCACCACGCTGGGATGGCGCGGGTTGGCGGACTACAAACACAATCAACGACATTATCAAGCCAATTACAAGATAAAAAATTAAACATTAACTTTAAATGACAATGCTAATTAATATTATATTATTAATAATAAAATATTCCTAAAATATATGTATAACTAAGTGTCAAATACTAAATACTTGTAATTCTTTAACACTGATAAAATTATACTTGTCCATATCATTTGTACCTACTATGCAATGAATAGAAATGACAATAAACTTAAGAGCTAGTTTAATTAAATAACGTTCATCGTTTTTAAGTAAGAGGGTATCTAATAACATACTAAAACTCTAAGAAGCAACAATAATAATATTTCATTAAAAGTATGATCAAAATTGGTTTGAACACACGTAATAAAAACCGTTGCCAGGAGGAGTTCTGCACAATATCATATTTTCCCCTCCCTAATTTTATTTAAGTGTGATGCAACTCATAAGAAAATGTCTTTTAAAACACATGCCATGTGGCCCTCTAATATATATTTTAAACTGAGTCTATTTGCCTAAATTTGATGCAGTTTAAAGGGTGCATAATTTACTTTGGGCTAATTATTTTGCGATAGGGATGCGCAGATGGTGTCCCAAATTGGGGGCAAAGAGAAAATTCTGTGACAAAGTTTGTTAGAAATTTTTAATTAAATTGCTTCACCGTAGGTGTTCGATACGAATGGAAAACTTTTATATACCATCTTAATTTATTATTCTTCTTAATTTGCAAGTATCCGTTGACAGGGCTCATTGTGAAGAATCTGTCATTTCAATGAATAAATTCATTGTGTATTTGCCTTTATTTGTAAAAGGTAATGTCATGCACGTATCCTACTATTTCGCAGCTTCCTAAAATGGAATTCAGACAATATTGATGGTATTTAGTGAGGAACAAAAGATAATTAAGTATATTTCTCTCGTTCTTCTATATCTTTATCATTTGGTATTTTCGGTGAGAACCTTTACTGAGATGGATCATAAAGAGAAATCAGCACAGATATTGATAACACACGGCTATAAATATCAAGTATACATTCCTAGTACAAGCTGATCTCGCATTGTAGAGGCTTTCCGTACAATGAGAGGCCAGCTTATACTGAAAATTATAGCGTGGGGACAAGTTTGATGATCTGCCTTTTCCTCTACCGACCATAAAGGATAGAGCAATCTACTCATAACCGTGATTTCATGACTATTATTCTGTCGCTAATATTCTCAAAACATAATTTCAAAAATTACACAACTGCATTTAATTTTAAAATCCAATCCAACAATATGTTAACCGTTTTCTGAAAAAACTAAAAACAAAAGCCATTCTCTACAGTCAAACAAATGAGATTCGTTAATGGGAAAGTCTGGAGGCAAATTTTTGGCGCCGTAACGTCCACGTCCCGTCCCAATCGGATTTCCAATTTTCTATACGTGACCTTTTTCACTCCGAATGTCACATGTTCAACAAACGAGGTGTCTTTGAAAACGTAATTAGAAAATTCCCCAGAGACACGAGGACGTAGATACCGATTCTGCTCTCAGTAGCATTTCGGTGCTCAGGCGTTGAACTCACAAATTAGTTTTGTCATGATACGAGTATGTTAACGTAGATAGCTATTTTGTGGATAAGTTAGAGGTATTAGTATAGATCTTATTGTTCTAAGATTTTGGTTAAATTATCCAGAATTTTATAGATAACTTAGGTATATGGCTTCTGTACTGATAGTCACCTACGTACCTACTCATCTTAAATATTTTATAATTTTTATTATTATTATTTATTCATTAATTGTGACCCACTTGTTAGTAAAAAAACTTAAGAACTACGGGTTAGTAATAACAATTTCAAAACCTAACTTATGAACGACAGGGTTTCCCTTGTCGCACCAGAACACTGACAAAATGGCCCAATATTGTAGCATCAGGCTGATCGGCTAATGCTTCCATTTTAGTGTAGTCACTTATGACTTTGGGAGACACGGGCATAATTATTCAGGTTGCAGCCTATCTTATGGGAGAATGAAATCTCCAAAATCGCACCCAAAGACCTATTTCTCTATCAATGCTGACAAAACCTACTTCGTCGGAATTGCTTAGAAAAATGAAAAGTCTGAAATCGAACCCGGAACATGGGCAGGTAAGGTTTAATCTAAATATGGGGTGGACCATAGAATGGCCCAAGAACTGGGTCATCCTACATTTCCATAAAAAACGTCCCAGGAGATACAGTATCTGCGAAAGACTTTTCGACGGATATAGCCGATGAAGGACTTCAGATACTCCCCATATACTTTGCGTCGCATAATTTTCATTTTAGATGTCGTAAAATATGACAAACCAAAATGATACAATACAGTTTTCACTTCATAATATTTTAACGTCAAAATTGAGCAAGTCTGCACACGTTTTAAGTCTAGAAGCTCCAACACTGCACCAATCGCTAAAATTAAAACCGCCCGTAACATTAACACAGCATAAGTAGAACCCACACAAACGTGGAGTGCCTTCTACTTTATTAAATTGTCAATTGTTTTTACGCCTGTACGAGTTAAGCGTAAAATAATAGAATTGCCATCCCAGCGGTGTTGCGGCGCACTTGCGTAATTGGTTTAGATAAATTAACAAAGTAGTTCCAAAGAGTGATATCCCGCGGGATACACTTTAATTGTAAACCCGCCCTTTGTTTCAACGATTCTTGCATTGATAATGAGTTTTTATGATTATTGTTTAGCACTGTTTCTTGTAATGCTGTTATTAACAGTTTTAGTACCCACTCATAGCTGTATTGTGGTAAGTGGTCCTTTTTTATTTTGTTGTAAATATTATTTTGATTACATTTATTTATTTAAACTTAAATGTATAATGGTGGTAAGGCAAACTTAATGATATGAGACATTCTCTGCCAGTCAATCTTTGGGTGAAAGATGAAAAACTTTGAAAAGAAGAATCAATTTAGATAGATTAATTAGGTCGGAATAAAAAAGTTAATTATTCTTTGATGATTGATTTTGATTATTAGCTGTTATTCTTTCTGAATGGATTTAAGACTGTCTACTATAGAACTAATTATATCACTGCCTATTATAGAACTTGTTTGGTATTTGGTCCATACAATTTTTAATAGTTTTCTTTTTAGTTTATGTACCATATATGGCCAAGGAATTGGTCTACCACCCTAAGGTGTTTTGTTCGTCTATATTCTCTTGTCAAAATAATGAAGTTTCAACTTTGAGTTTTTCATTTGATAGTTCTCTTAATATTGATAGAACAGTTTTTTGGGTGACCGTATATGTTATATGTACACAAGGTATAGATAGAAATGTATATATATCTATGCCAAAAACAATCCACTTGTAGGATAAATTATTCCATCATCTTGAAGAGTCAACTTATTCCAATAGAACTCGATGCTAGCTAGTATAACACATTCACATCAAAATCGAGCGTTATCGACAACGCGAAGATATGGAGCATGTGGAAACTGAGCAAACGGACCGTACGATAAGCTCGACTTGCATAAATCTACATACACAAACAGAAGTCCTGGTACTGACAGGATGACAAAAACACGAACCAATAATCTAAATACGTCAATCGAAGCGCATGAATGCTGCAAGCAAAAATTAAAGAGAAATTGCTCCCTTTATTAATGTGCATACGACAAAACGTTGTCTTTATGGAGCTGCGCAAAATTGTACCCTATTTGCCACAAGAGCTTGTCACCCTTATTTTTCTGTTCAGCCTTTCATTGCGAATTGCATTTCCGTGGAAAGTTGTTGACGGTTTATGACAAGTATAAATTGTAAAAGAATTACTTAATACACAAAATGAGAGACCATTTTGTGTATTAAGTAATTCTTTTACAATTTATACTAGTAGTCAACGCATAGTGTGGCTTAATGACCGTAGTTATTAAATCATCATCAAATTTTTTGACGACGCGGTTGGTGCAGGTGCTTAGCGATTAGCTTTCTGCGCACTATATAAGCGATATGGAGAAGCAGTATTTTTTTTCGCAATTTCAGTTTTTGCCCCATTGTAAAAGATGTTCATAATGGTGAGTACAATAACCTCCTTTCGGCCTTATAAAACCATTTCCGACTTACCGTGTATATACCTAGTATGAATATTTAGTTCGCGTATTAAGTTCAATAATTAATTTAAGGATCATGCAAATTTCATAATTATCTATCATTATTTATATAATTTAGCCAGAACTAACCTTTACACAATTGCTAAAACAATACTTTCCTTTACAATAAGTTACAGAAGCTTGGTATTGCGAACCGCCCACGGCTCTCAGATACGGAACTTAGTCGTTAGCAGAAAACGTCGAGCCCTACGACATACGAAGCCTATGTTACGATGGTAAAATTCGACTTCACCGACATGTTACATTTACATTGAGCTTTGAATGCGCGCTAGCTGTACACTTTTCTTAACTCAGCGTTCAATGTATAAGTAATGTTTAGTTTCAACCTCTGCAGTCTATGGAGATACGTGTAGCAAGCTCTAATTGGGGTGAATACGCTTTATTAGCGAGAGATTTGCAACTTTACACAGATAAAGGGACCTTTGAAGGGATGTCGATGTTAACTGTTTAACCGCTCACTAGTTAAGAGTTCATGCCATATTTGGGAAACGTTTGATTTGCATCATAAAGCTTGTTTTGAATATAGCGGACAAAGTTTCACAAGTTCAAATTAGATGAATGAATAAATTAGTGTTTGTAAGATGTCTTGTTCAGACTTTGTATAGTGTTGGAAAGTAGCTCAGACAATATTTAGAATACAGATTGATGACTTTATAAAATCTATAAGGTTTGTACTGAAAGTAAAATTAGTTAGGAGATGAGTCCGTCAACTTTAAATAAGATTTAAACGTGAATAGGGTATACTGATTTATGATCCGTAGTTTAAATTACTTTATCTACGTTACCCTTTGTTTGCTTCCACAAATTGGCGGAAGAATCAAACTCAAACCAAATATCTCTAACAATATCATAACCATCAATATCGCGTGGATCGTTAACCGCCAATAATACTCTTTGAAACTCAAACAAGAACCGCAATTCCGTAATCTTGACCGGAGTCATTGACCTTTGCTATATCCTCCACGTTTCACTGGTCACTCTGATTGCGTCTCCACTCAACATCTGCTTGACCACCTGAACCAGATACGGTTCGCTCGTCTGAAACATCATAAAATATTTTCCAAACGGAACGGTAAAATGGTTCATTGATCGTTTCGCGATGAAACTTTAGTATAAGTACCTTGGACTAATAGCCGAAACGTGACTCGAGTTAGGAGGTAATTTTGTAGGAGGACCTTAAGAATATCATACACCAACAATGTGGATGGCTTCATGCACTACTGGATACAAAGAATATTTCGGTTGATATCATTATCTAATTGATTTTATTTATTCCATTACAGAAACATTATTAAGAAATCATTGCCACCCTAGCTATTCGTTTTGTTGGCAATCGTTTTCTAATGAAGTCTCAGTAAATAGTTTTATTTTTTAAATTATTTAATTGATTTTATTTGGTTCTAGATTTACGTTATGAACATAATCTGTAATCAATTTAAGGTAATCTTGGTTACATGCAGTATTAAACCACTATTTGTTCTAACAAAGAACGCTACGTGGCTCTTTCGAGATCATATAAGACTACAAGTAATACACACTGATAATTATTGTTTAGGATCTGGGTGTGTGGGTATTAGATGAACAAACGAGTACCTATATTATGTGTGACGTTTGAAAATTACGGTAGGTACTCCCGATACAGGAGCGGTCGTAGAGTGAGGCTATGATTTAAAAAAAAAAACATTGTTGTCCAGTTGTATACTTAATAATACAAAGAAAGGTAGTCTTTGTATTAATAGGTACACAATTGAACCTAAAAAAATGTAATCAACGTATTTCCCTTTTCATAATAACTGACTAGTATAATTATTTACCATTCATGTCTTCATTCATCTTCACTTTGCTGTGTCTTAACTTTTCCGCGACTAAATTGCTCACTTTTGCACAATTCCATCCAATTTATTCCCCCCTTACAAAGGTCTTATCTTGAATAAGAGAAGCTTGTTTTAATGTCGTTAATTTAAGACTCCGGCGTCGGTAACGATTTCATTCTGTTGTGTTGGTATACCTATAGGCTAGATCTACAATAGTATTGAAGGTAGATTAGATAAAAGACCGCCTTTGTACGGATATTCTAGCTGGAAAATAAACAAACCTGGTACTGTAGACAAGATGGACCTGATTGAATGAAGAAAAGGAAATTTATGGATGATGACTAAATTCTGCTATCAATATAATTTTATAAGTGAATTAATAGCAGTAAATAGCCTAGCGGCTGAACGCTTGTGTTCAATGCAGGAAGGTCTGAGTTCGAACACCGGGTCGCACCTCTGGCTTTTGAAATGTTCAGATCAGAATTTGATTATCACTTGCGTTAACGGTGAAGGAAAACATCGTGAGGAAACCTGCACACCAGGGCCTCATAAAGTTCTTGATGGTGTGTGTAGTTCGCCAACCCGCACTAGGCCAGCGTGGTGGACTAAGGCCTAATCATTCTCATTCTGAGAAGAGCCCCGGGCCAAGCAGTGGGACCGTAATGGCCTGGATTTATTATTATTTAAGTGAATTAATTGTGGAATATTGACGGAAACGCCCCGCATTAACGGACAACTTCCGTTATCCAACTTTTTCCATATCTATATTTTCTATCCATTGGTCTTGAGACTATTCCAACACACTTGCTCTTCTGAAAACGGAGGTAATGCACTCAAAAAGCACGTTGGTGATCCGTCTTGTCCTTAGGTTCGTGTTGAAAAACCATAGAGTAGATTTCAATCTGTGATAGGTACCTATTGTGTGTTTGATTTTCCTACCAGCTTACACCTATCCTACCTATTCCTATGCATGGTCCTAATTTTCTAGTCCTAATCCCTTTTGGGGGTTATTGAACTCATCACTCAACTCATTGTGTACAACTTTTACTAAGAGACCAAACTTGAAATCCCTGTTGCATACATTTGGTCTACTCGACTAAGCAGAATAAGCAGATTTTTTTATTGAATTATTTGTATAACAGCTGTTTTTTTTTTCGCGATTTCTTCGTTTGTCTCGTAAAAGTTGTTGTTGAAGAGTTCAATAACCCCGAAAAGGGATCGGGAAGATTATATAATGACGGCCACTATTATAGCTCGCAATAAAATCCGCGAATCGATTCTCAGTAAAATATTCCGTGCACAGGCACACCTATCGGAAATTCACTTTTTATCCGACAATATACCTAAATTATATTACAAGGAATCGTAAAGGGGTGAATGACATTGGACAATGTTTTATAAGTCTTTTATAACTCCACGTAATAATATGGAAACTGATTGTGTTTACTGCTTTACAAAAAAGGTTTTTATTACACTTCATAGTCTGAATACTACTACTTTTATGACTGACTATAAAATTTTAAGTTAAACGGACTGATAAGCAATATATATCTTAAGATCATAATTGTTTCGTAGTATTTGTGTCTAATTCATTCGGTATTTTAATAAATCGTTATGGCGTTTACGCGTTTATAGACGCCCGTGTAATAATAAACAAATAGGATGAACTTCCATAAGTACTTATTGATTTTCTGAGTTTGCTCTTAATAAATATAAATACAATAAATCCAGCCCATTCAGTAATGCAGTAATTATGTAACCAGCAGTGGGATAGTTCCCACTGCTAGTCATGGGCCTCTTCTCAGTAAGAAGGGTTAGGCCTTAGTCCACCACGCTGGCCTAGTGCGGGTTGACCTTACATTACATACATAAATCATTCTACATAGGTACGTACAATGTATACTAGCTACTTAATGATTCCAAGAAGTTAATAAGAATATTTGAAGGCGAATGTCTGTTGTAAATTAGTACGTATTTATACTAGGGCTATATTTTCGCAACATTCCTAGAATTCAGAAACAAGAAAAGTCCTGTATTTTCTTAGAAAAACAAAAGAAATTTAATAAAGTTAAGAAAACGAAAAACATACGAAATAATTATTTTAAGTAATCTACATCCAGATTTGGCGAATGCGCCGCGACAGCGAGCGGCTCGCGAGCGGCGCATCCGCCAGATCTGGACGTACCCTAATAAGAAGCTTAAACGTCTGAAGCTCACTACTCAATTTTTGCAGCAGAAACGCGTTTTTGTGTTCTTTTGCTGCATTTTGTTTCGAAAAACTGAACAGCGAACATGAAAACGCTGAAGCACACAAGCAGCTTTTTACAGCACAAACGTGCATTTAAAAAGCTGCTACTGTGCTTAGACTATCAAGGCCTTCATATTTTATTTGTACACAGATATTTTGCTATATGCAATCGGTAAACAGAACCGCGATACTATTGACAAAAGCAATTTTTACGTACTTGTATACGGATATTAAACACAATGCATCCAATTTGTTGTATTAAAATTCACGTGTTCCCAATAGTCGATACATTTGCGATAAGCCTGGGCTCACGGTAATCTGAGTTTATCGGTATACCTGTTTGAACTGCGACTTTTACCGTGTGCAAATGGTAAATGATTTACTTCAAAAAATATTTTATGTAAATGGTGTTTTTTTTTTTTCATTTAAATGGCAGAAAAATCTTGCTGATTCAATAATGATAATGAGAAATAAATTATATTCATACAATACAATACAATATAACCAAACCGTCAAAAACTCCCGACTTCAACAAGAAAAAGAGCTGTAACTTTTGAACGACTGAACAGATTTTCATGAAACGCAGCTAAAAAGATAGCACTTCCGTTTTAAAAAAAATGCATTGAAATTGGTCCATCCAGTTTGGAGCTACGAAGCCACAGACAGATACACAGATACGCAGGTACACAGATACACAAATACACACTACATACTTATAACACCCCTCTTTTTTGTCGGGGGTTAAAAATACAATACCATTTCATACTTTCTTGTATGATGTATTTCTTTCATGTCAGTATGAGATATCTCCAATCTCCATGGGAATTGCTCATTACTGGAAAGATTAGCCAGTCGCCACTGGTGGTATCGAACTGACTACCCAGGGTGCGCCAGACGATTTCATGTTTTGTCATTCGTGGAGGCTATATCCTTGCCCCCCATAGAAACTATACATAGGTAACTAGTCGTACATTTATTTCATGCTGTTCGAATTCCTAAGCCCTGACTAAACCAACATACAATAGAATTACAAGGCCCTATGACAAGCGGCTGTTATTCAAAGATTATCGCTTGAACATGACTAATGACACGTCGCTTCTTATACGTCTCTTCTATATGTTAATTGTACTGAATGCTCCCAACACTAATTTACACTGTGTTTATTTTACTGAACACCACTTTACATTTGCAGCTCCTGAAATACTTGCCAATCGATTTTCTACCTTATTTGTTAATTTTTAAATAGGCGTTTAGTTTGACTTGCAAGCAATGTTAACGTTGTCAACATCTAGATGATTCACACGCGTTACGTTGTCATTTCAAACGTACGATTCAATTTTTCATTTGGATGAGATCTGTGTAAACACGGATGAAATGGAGGGGAAAGTTTCTATTTTAAAATATTTTTGTTTCGGCCCCTCACCGATTCTTTTATGGCGGTGTTAAAGAGAATTCACAAGTTACCGATTCGAAACTTTCTCTGTGAAGTTCGCTGAATTGAAAACAAGATCTGAGTTGCAGGTGGAATAACATTATGGAGTAAGTTGTATTCCGATCATTTTCCTCATTAATATTCATGTAAACAACTTTGTAATTTAAAGAAAAGAATATAAGATAGAAAAATCATTTATTCGGACTAGATATCCGACAACACAATGCACAAACATAAAAAAAAAAACAAAAATGAACAATAATTACCGCAATCAAAGTGCTGTCGGTATGTCAGTCGGTGTTGCCGGTAATTTCTATAAATATTTTTTCTTGAGTGGTAGTTGGTATATACATATTATGTATAGGCTACATATTTTTTAAGTAGATCAAAAACATAATAAATTCCATCAAGTTACACGAAAACTGTCGCTAAAAAATTCTTTACGAAATTACTTTCAACGCTGAAAAAACTCGAAGATAAATTATTTTTTCAAGAGGAATTCTTCGTCCAAGCTTTTAAAAATAAACAACTTGTGTATGTCCAAAGTTGGAAAAGTTTGATGTTGAATTTAAAAATGCATATTGTTCAAGAAGTTCTATGTAGGGTAATGAAGCTCAGTATGAAAGTTTATAACGTTGACGCAGGCGATATGTTATAAACTTATCTAAGACAATGTGGACATAATAATATGTTTATAAAAGAACGATACGTAACGTAGGTACTGTTGGGACGTAAAATTTTATGCTCAATTTTATGCAACAAATACACTTGTTTCATGAAAAAGAAAAAACGTTGTACCTATGTATTTCCAAAAAAATATCATAGATTAAACGTGTATTTTTGGCCCTAAAATTGGTTATGTTTACGTTACCACACGTCAAAAAATTCGTGCTCGGCCCACTGTACCTACTTCAATGTACTTTTACTAACGAAAACATACAACCTGGGAATTTTGAGTTTTGGCTATGCGACCGACCGCGACTGTACTATACCATATATCACTGAAACCTTCCTATACCAGAACGTAGTACGGTTATTTATTATCTTTGCCTATATGTATGTACCTAGATCCGTGAATACTGGCCACATGTACTACCGTCTAATTAAATATAGCAATGCATCACTGGCCCCAACACTACCTACATACCTAGGTACCTACCTACTATACTACAAGTATCGCCAGATTAACGAGTTTCGTACCATATTGGGCTTGACACGAGGCTTTACATAGATTCGATTCAAACGCTAAAATATTATTTTCACCGTCAAACTGTCAAAAATTGGTATTCCATCTGTATTCGTATCAGCTCAATTTGGAACTAAGCTAAAATAAAAACGTTGCCTTTTTGGATTGTAGCAGTTAAAAGTCATGTTAGTCTTTGTTATGGTCAGGGCACAGTAACGTTATCCAAAGAATGCTGGTAATTGTTTATTTAAAAAAAAAAACTAATCAGCGATAGACCGCCCCACTTTCTGGACTGAACAAAAACTAAATAGATATATTGTTTGAGCACGCGAATCAAATTTAATATGCATACCGTTTAGGTCGCGTTAAAGTGTAGTGTTGCGGGAATGGGATATCGATAAGAATTAATCGACTTACATGTTTACTTTGGAGATGTCGATATGTTTTTTTGTATTTTGGTTTAGCAATATTGCATCACTACATATTACGAGTCATATAAGATTACGTTATAACTTTTGCTTTACGGCGCTAATTACAACTGTTAAACGAATGATTAATTCTACGGTTTGCACACTAGGTAAGTATATAAATGTCCACAATTTTAACTACACCCCTTTGCCAAGGATAAAATCTTGCCAATAAACTCGAATACCTACTTCTTAGTTCAATATTGTAACTCTTAGTCGAGAAAAATTGTATGAAGTGTTAAGAGTACAGTTTTACCGATACAACTGTAGGTACCCCGCAAAGTTATGTTTGATTTAGAAGCTAAAAACGAATTTAAACGAATGAATAATTAAATTAACCAATATTAGCTGAAGAACGTTTAAGATTCACTACACTTTGATTTTAAGCGTTTTAATGACGATTTATTAATAATACCTAACACTAGAATTATAACAACCAAATTAATTTTTAAATAGTCTCGTAAGTAAATCTAAAGAGGATCAGATATTAAATTAATCTACATAATATATTTATTGTTGCTTCAAGTATCTAACAAAAATCGAAATTAATTTTATCGATATATGTGACGTAACAAAGCCCAACTATACCACGCTAACAAGGTGATTATTGCTAGGGGCGGGACGAGCGCACTCGATAACCGCTCTTTACAGCCATCTAGCGGTGAATATAATTATCTTTAAAACCAACTCATGGGAAAATAAATCATAGATTTTCTAAACAAAGCACTCTGAGCAACGAACCGTTCTATCTTGTTCTCTTTTTTGGTAACGGGTAATATGAAACGAAAATAATAGATTGATGATAGTACAGTACCTACAAGAGAGATTTTATCAGCTCAGTATCAGAGTTAATGAGAACTAACATTAAGTATTTTAAATTATTTTAAGAATAAATAATAATTTATCTCAAAACTTAGTTTTAGGCCTACCGCGCACTACAATAAAATTCCGTGCGTATTTTTTTTCCGCAAAATCTGTGAAGTATGAACCAAAGAAAAAGCTCGCGCACTACGAGTAAAATCGCACATCTACCAAAATACAGTAGTATAGTATTTTATTCGTTATGGCGAAAAATCGCACCGCAAGTCACCACACCGCAGTGCGCGCTAGCTATTAGTTGTTGAAACAAATGTGGAATCAACATAATGGTGTCGATTCTGTTGAGCACTTTGACAGTACTAAACTAGAGTAAACGCATCTGTCACTTTCTTTTTCTATTGAAACAGAAAGAGATAAACGCCCTTAGCTTAATTTTGTCCCGTCAACGTGCGCAACAATATCGCTCCAATATCGTTTTGTTTAGGCAGCAGAAAAAAAATCAACAGAACTTGATTTATTCTAATATGATTAGAAATCACGTGATTTTTCTAAGTAATTCGTAACACCTTATAGAGCAATAAATAATCATAAATACGTTCAATATACAACAATTTTGAATCACAAATAACTTTTATTCAGCTTTTATACACAAACGTGTAGGTTTGAAGCTATTCTACATCGACTGAACATAGAAAAACTTGTAGGGGACATAAAATGGTAATTTTGTGGTCTACGGAACTCATTTGAATGCTTGGAGATTGTAAAGGTGAAAATACTTGAGACTTAACATTGGTATTTCTGAGTCTCTTTTAAATAAAAACTGTAGCGACAGGTACCTACCTGAATCCATCTACCAATATTTACTAGGTAGATAGCGTTTGAAGTGATGTGTTTTTCATTATTGTTTTCTATATTTTTATACATTATTTATATACCTAGGCATGGGTCAAATTACTGTAAATGGACTACTATACTATCCTATACGTTATTTTCAGACATCCAGTATTCATCAGCAAAAATTCTGTGCCTCACGGACAAATACTTAGGTACAATAAATTCAATTTTTATGGATTTAATTTAATTTAATTTCATTTGTCAATATAACGACAAACAAATTTTGCTTCTTTTAAAAATAAACAATGATTTCCTTTAATTCAATAGGAACTACTTCAGTCATACCTATAATAAAAATTACATCAAAAAGCTACGCTCAAAAACCCTTCTATCTACATTCTACAGTCTCCTTTACATATCCAGTGGGTGGTCCATTCATTGGTATCACGAACTACAAATTGCCTTATACTTGTTTGTGCATTCAGGCCCACATACCTCAATTACGCACTGGCCAATTATTACATGAACTCTTCCCATGCGGCTAAGCGTTCCTGGTTCACTCTAGTTATGCACTTCAACTCCGAACTTCATAATTACCTGTGTTAGCTTTGAATTACATCGTGGGCGCTTTTTAGGGATCGGCGTATGAATAGATTTCGATTGCTTTTGTCCGTTTGTCAGATTTGTTTGTGAATGAAATAGAGATTTCAGTAATAAATTGTATTCAAAATTGGTGCGTATTGGTCAATACGAATAGAGAGAGAGTTCACTTTTGCTTTGTAAAACATGCCATGATAATTATATTATTATTACCTACTGTGTGTTGTTTTTAAATCTAACAATACTAACCGTATCTTTAGCGTAAACCGATTGTCTTGATTGACTCCAATGGAGTAATTATGCGCGCATCTATGCATGGGGCACGGGCGTTCAGTCACAGTAAATATAAAGTATATTATCATACAGAACCTTTATCGATAAAATAAAACTCGCACCTATTGACGTTTTTTAAACTATTGAATTATTTATGGGTAAAGTGATGGTAGTTACGGAAAATTATAATGTTGAGTATCCGGTTAGGATCTCGATAATATTGTTAGCTATCTTTTTTATACACTGCTTACATAGTTAAGTCGTACACTGTTATTATAAAGGATGTTATTATCGAAATGTTTGGCCAGACGATGCTCTTTAGTTGATCTAGATTAGGAAACAGTGTGGGATTTAATATTGAAGCTCGATATTCGATGGTATTTGGTGAATACCAAGGGGTAAGGAGGTGCTTGGTATGACTGGTCGGCGTACATTAAAACTTTCGTGTTTCCTCAAGACTTTATTTAAAAAACAGCTTCCCTCATATCTGTACGATAAACTTATATGGTCATCTGACGTACACACATACGACACGAGATCGCGCAATCGCCTGCTAGTCTTACCCAGGCACTCCTTAGTCAAAACCAATGGTCGCTTCAAAATTGCTACTATAATAATTATTACTATTACTATAAAAATTGTGTTCTATTCAACGCATGACTGGCTTGGACAGAATATCAGCAGTTGTGCATGCCTCGCGCTGCCAGCTATTATGCAGAGTCCAAGACCATTTTGTCTTTTACCTTCTTGTATGATGTATCTCCTTGCTACCTATGTAATTTGAAAGACAAATATAAAAATCTTCTATTCTATTCTAATCACTATCACCACTAGATTATATAAAATAAAGCCGCCCACCAAGTCTGTCTGTTTGTTTGCTAACTACTTCTTAACTATACAACTGATTTTCATTCGGTTTTCACCATCATTTTGAGCATTTCTTCCGGAATGTTTATATGTAGGTATAATACTTTCATATTGAACGTAAGTATAGTAGAGAAATTGTACCCTTTCAAAGCCGGGGCAGGTCGCTTGTTAAGAATACACAAAAAATAGAAGTAGCTAAAAATTGACTGAAAGGTATGTATTGTTCGCCTACGATTATTTCCATATACAGAATGGAATTTTCGTACCTGGAGGAAAAGTACTCTAAATACTGAAGAAAGCAAATTTTACTCAAAGGAGACATACCTTTATTTTTAAAAAGCAACATAACTGCATTTAATGATTTTTGAAAATACGCTTGCCACACTCGGGAATCGAACCGACTAAAATCCGAAAACTGATGTGATAGATTTTTTTTCTAGATCTTAGAACTACATGCTAAATACGTAGTTTCATTTATTGTCGTTACGTCCTCACCACCCTATATAAATATATTTTTTAAATTAATTTCATAAATAACATACCTTATAATATCTGTTTAATAAGTATTCAATTAATTTTCTTTTATAACGTTTAATTAAGAAGTATCAAACGGAAATATACTCGCAACACACCCTACCGCATGTGTGTTTCAAACGCACATACATATAATTTATTTATAATTTAAACTTATCACCGACTTCAAAGAGTGAAAGAAACATTGTGAGAAATCCCACACGCTCATTATAATTAATTCCGAGTTTAATACCATGAGAAGGGTTGCTGGTGGCGACACCTGTCATGGCGATATGAACTATGGGTGCAACAGACTGATAGAATGACATGAGATCATCATGGGGTTAATTTTTGTTAGATTCTTTTAGTTACCTAAGTTTGTCCCGGAGTAGCTCCCTCTACGTTCCTCGGCTAGCTCTCTGGAAGACTCACGAAAACAACGTAGAGTACCTGAGTTGCAAATAAAACATAACCCCACGGGAAAAACCAGTTTATTAGTCACTTCATCCTACCATGAAGTGACTAGGTACACAGTGATTACAAATATAATTCTTGTAATAATAATCTTGATCTTAGTATAAAAACTGTAGAATTAAAAATTTGGCAAGAACACCGAAAACAAAACAAAAAAAACATGGCATTATCTAGGTATTCAAAAATATATTAGGTCCTTACATATGAAGTTGGCGTTTTGTATGGAAAAAACAAAACGATTCTTTTTTTAATGACATTAAAATAATAAATCAATCAAAATATATACCATTGTTATCTACGCACTTTCACCATTTTATAGGTAGTTCTTTGATTCCTTTACTGAAAAAATTGTGGGAGTGAGAATCAATAAAACAATTGAAGGCGGTTTTTATTGTCTCATCGGAATTGAATTTGTTTCCTTGCAAGAAATTGTCCATATTCCGGAAAAAATAAGAGGAGCTGAGATTAGAATCTCTTCGACACCCATCATACTCCCCGGACCTTGCTCCAACAAATCACCACTTTCACTTTTCATGAGCTGTCTGTTGTCGGTGATTATTATTATACTTAGATACCAAAAAATATAGATCCTAATACTTACAAGGTCAAGACACCGTATCAAATCGCGATGCCAAAATATAATTAGTAAGACACATCCAACTTATTATTATACCGAAATGAAGGAAAAAAGAACCTAGAAGGTAGGCAACGTATCAATCAAATTGCGTCATCTCAATTATCTGTCGTCCTATAAACAATAGAGAGAAATCCCTAAAGGTAGGTAATCAAAATTTTACAAAAAAAAATACTCTCAAGGTTAAGCCACACTTATCCCGCCCTCATTTAGACTCAAGTTTGCCGCATAAACGAAAAAGCGTATGCATGTTAAAATACAGTATGTAAATACTTATGTGCTACATTCTACCAAAAACTCGGAAAAAGTGAAAAATTCTCAAAAAAGTTGTTCCCAGTTTAAGAGGTTTTCGTCGACCATAATATAAGAGAACACGTTAACTTCAGAACCATGTGGTGTCCCAGAAAACTATTTTGCAAGTCTTTTATCCCATTTTCACGAGAACGAGCCTGAGTAAAAAGTTTACCGTTCTTGTTCAAGACACAACAGGTGTTCGTAATATTACGGTATTAGCCCCTTTTTTAAAGAGTATTGTTTGAAAAAACCAACTTTGTATTCAATGAACAAAAGTTTTTAGAGTGCTACCGTTTATCTTGCAAGGAGTTTTCACACGAATTACACTCATGAGATACATTTAATCTTGGAACTTCTTCCATCTTAGCACTTACGTCACAGTTTAAACGACTTATGCTAATGTTGACAAGTTAAAAATGAATATAGTGTCCCATTAGAATCAAACTAGAATCCCCAGTGCTGAAAGAAAAAGTCGTAGCACAACAGCAGCTAGCTCTACGAAACTAGATCTCAGTTTGTTTATAATTAATGCTCGATACACCCGCACGGGAATAATTCAACGGTTTATGCACCCTTGATAATATGAGATGAAGTTTCTTTAGACGCCGGGGCGGCGCGGCAGTGCGGGGCGTACGACGCTATGGGGCGGAGTCACGTAGCGCCGCTCAGTCGGTGGGCAGCCGCCGTACGCGCTACACGCCTGTCGCTACCGCGCTAAACGCTGTCATGCCACGCGAGTCGCGATGTCGCTTCCAACGCGTGAATATTTATGACGCGATCGACCAATTCGCTCCCTCATAAATGGCATTGCCGACCTCGATGCCGCACCGCAGCTCGCATATGACCGTAAAATGCTAATAAAAGAAACTGTCGCGAAAAGACTCGAGCACCGAACTTTTAATCGGATCATAGTGTACGTGTTGTTCTACTGTCATGCCATCGAGAAGAACTCCGCGGCAGAAATGCCGCACGAGTGCGCGTACCGCAGCCTCGAAGCGGAAACGTCGGAGAACCCGGTACTTTTCTGCAAGATCCGAACCATAAGCAGTCTGGAACACCTGTTACAAAATATCAGTAGGACCCATTTCGACGACGTGATATCGTTACACGTACAGTGCAGTGAGATTTTGTTTTTCGAAAGCACTTTGACTGCTCAAGCCGAAAAGTCAACGGGAAAAAGTCTTTCAAAACTCAGAGACCTTGTTATTGACAAATGCAAGATACGACAGATACCGGCACGTGCTTTTGAAAATTTCAAAGACCTGAAACGCCTGCACGTGACGACCCACAACAGTGAATGGTCGGCGATGACAATGGAGTTACACGAACAAGCCTTCGCGGGCTTGAACGAGTTAATCGAGCTTGATCTAAGTGACAACAACATCTGGAGCACTAAGACAGAAATTTTCTGTCCATTGTACAGTTTGAAAACTTTGAATCTAACTAATAATCACTTGCAAAACATAAAGACTATAGGTTTCTCCGATTCTTTGAGAGAACAAAACTTAAGCGTAAGAAGTTGCAATTTAGTTATAGAAGTTCTAGATATATCTTATAATGACTTAATCGTTTTAACCGACAATAGTTTATCAAAGTTACGTTCACTGTCGAAATTGTTGCTACAAAATAATGCAATATCTACCCTAGAAGATGGTGCCTTTGCAGGATTGCTCAGTCTACAGGTTTTAAACTTATCGAGTAACTTTTTGAACACTGTTCCTCCTGAACTTTTTTTCGACTCAAAGTCCTTGAATGAAATAAATTTTAGTAACAACACCATAAATACTTTACAGCCAGGTTTATTTGAAGGGTTAGACCAATTACAGATATTAGACCTGTCTCATAATAAACTAACTAGTCAGTGGATAAATAGGGGCACATTTATAGGATTACTACGTATGGTTATACTTAATCTGTCATATAATAGATTAAATAGGATCGACCGTCATATGTTCCAAGATTTGTGTAGTTTACAGAAACTAAATTTAGAGCATAATGAAATTACTTCTATAGACGAACATGCTTTTGGAGAACTGCGAAACTTGCACTCCCTCACACTTTCAAATAATAGACTTGTACATATTCATACACACTTGTTCACAGATTTACACGTTTTGCATGAATTGTTCATTGATGGCAATAAAATTAAGCATATCGAGGAGAATGCTTTTGATAATATGACCGCTATCGAAGATCTAAGTTTGAGCGACAACTTTTTGTCAATGATTCCATCTTCGATTCGTAAACTCCGATCTCTTAGGTCATTTGACATCGGACACAACAATATAACACATTTGGATAGAGAAAATTTTAACGGTCTGTCAGAACTTTTCGGTTTACGCCTAGTGGATAACAAAGTTACAGAAATAAATGAAGATACTTTTGAACATCTACCCAAACTTCAGGTACTTAATTTGGCTTCCAATAAAATAAAACATGTTGCACCAGGTTGCTTCCGAAATAATTTTTATTTAAAATTGCTGAGGATGGATGGTAATGAAATATTGAAATTGGATGGAATTTTCAACAACTTAAATAGTTTGGTTTGGCTCAATATGTCAGCGAACAAAATAACATTTTTTGACTTTAGAAGTTTTCCTAATAGTTTAGAATGGTTAGACCTTCATATGAATAATATAGAAAACTTCGTCAATGACGATATTTATTCTAATGTAAATATAAAATTGTTAGATTTAAGTTTCAACAATATAAGTCAAATATCTGTGACTTCTATACCAAAATCTGTTGAAAAACTTTATTTGAACGACAACAACATTGAAAACATTCAAGTCGGTTCTTTTTCTAAACTACAAAGGCTATCAACTGTGGCATTAAATAATAACAAACTGGTACAACTTGACATGAACGCGTTTAGGTTAGATCAAATAGACGAAGATAGTGACCTACCAGAGTTCTTTATAAGCGGAAACCCATTTGTTTGTGACTGTTCAATGGAATGGATTCAGCGCATTAATTATTTGAGTCACAGTCGACAATACCCGCGCGTGTTAGATTTAGATAAAGCCTTTTGTACGTTGGTCCATTCGCGCGCCAAAGAAAAAAAGATGATAATAGACATGTCACCTTCTGACTTTCTCTGTCCGTACGAGAGTCATTGTTTTGCCCTGTGTCATTGTTGTGACTTTGTAGCATGTGACTGTGAAATGATTTGTCCAAATAACTGTAGATGCTATCACGACATTACTTGGAATGCGAACGTTGTAGATTGTTCGTACGCCGGCTACACAGAAGTGCCCGAACGAATTCCAATGGACGCTACCGAAATATATTTAGATGGAAATCACATCAGCCATCTGGGAAATCACGTGTTTATAGGCAAAAAGAAACTCCAAGTTTTATACTTGAACAACACAAAGTTGAAAGAAGTGAATAATCAAACTTTCAAAGGTGTTGATTCGCTCAGAGTTTTGCATTTGGAAAATAATAAACTAGTCGAGTTGAAGGGGGATGAATTCCTACATCTAAACAATTTGAATGAATTATATTTAGACCATAACGCTATTGTGCACGTTGCAAATAACACATTTTCCTCTTTGAAATCACTCTCGGTTCTAAGAATTGATGATAACAAACTCGTGAACTTCTTTCCTTGGAAATTATTAGCTTCGTCTTCCAAAAGTTTGGCTCATGTATCTATTGAGGGCAACCAATATTCTTGTGACTGTAAGAGTATAGCTGAATTAGATTCGTGGCTTAGGAGGGATCCGGGGGACCCAGAGAAAATGTTGTGTACCGATACTGAGGGAAAACCAACTAAAATAACTATTGCCTCGGTATTGAGCCATTGTAAAGAGTATATGGGATCAATAGGTGACCCGACTGTATCTAGAGATGAAATTGTATCCAAGTCAATATTTCTACCCGATAATTACTTCGCTGTTATATGTGGAGTAATTATTATTCTTGCGGTGATCTGTCTGATAGGTGCTATATTTTACGCATTTAGATATGAGATTAGTGACTGGTTTTACACAAAATATGGTGTACCGCTGTTCAAAGAACAGTCTTGTCCGAACGTCGATCATGTGTTGGAAGGTAATCCAAATCACATGTACGACTACTACGTGATATGCAATACCAAAGATACAAATTTCATATATCATAATATAATGTCTGAGATAGAGTTCAGGAAAATGACCGCCAAAAAGTTTGCGGTTAACGAAGGCTCACTAAACATTCTTACTTTAGACAGCTTCTCAAAATCATCAAAACTATCCAAACGTCTTATTATTGTTCTAACAACGCATTTTATTTGTAATGACCTCTGCGACATTCATTTCAAAAATATATTTTTTAGCTATCTAAAATCTCTAAATCGTAGCGATTTGAACAAAGTAATATTTATTAGAGTTGTAGAGAACAATCAAATAAGCGACGAACTGTGTTTTGTGTTAGATAAATTCAAGAATATATCTTGGAACGACCCACGTTTCTGGGACAGATTCGTCGCTTTACTCAATTCAACCGACACTATTATCACAGTAAAAGGCTCCGAGAGGAGCGTATTCAAGAAGTCGTTACGTCAGACTCCGACGTTGAGATACACGACAATGCCGGTCTCAAACGATAGTTGCTCAAAGCAGAATTTCACAAATTCCTTACAGTATTGTAAGAGGAACGATGGGGAATCGTCTCAGAATGAAAGTTCTCCGTCGTCGGACAACAACACGTACGGGGAAGGGAACAATTCGAACAATAGCTACATGTCGATCGACAACAGGACTTGTCCTCGGTTTAATTATGACCTGAGGCTGTCCCCTAGCAGTGGTCACGTATATTCTAGGGTAGATGATATTTCGCCGACTGTTCCGCGCTCCATAACCGGGAGTGCCTCTAATAAGGGGCGCACGTACTTTGTTTGAACGTATTTGTCGGTAATTGGTATTTCAATTACAGTAAGTTTTTAATTTCCATTTGTTTGCACTAAAGCTTGCACTTTAAAAATTCATTCACATTTTGTAATTTATTTATGTAATGTAAATACATTGTTACTAATTGTCGTACATTTTGTCAATTTTCACATACGTAATTTAAGCATTACGGGAGTTGAGACATTTTACAAGAATACGAGTATTTTAATGAAACAATATTTGTACAAAGTTCGTGTGGAAATGTTGAGTCTGATTGTGGTAACATTTTTCAAATATTATTAAAATTATTATTAATTGTACTAACATAGTTTATTGAAACTGTGAAGTATTCACAGGTCAGTCACTGTAACGCAACACCAAATAGTTTAAGATATTTAAAGTAATTCCCATACTCACAATTATTAATATTAATGTGTATAGGTTTTATTAAGATTAATTTTGTTGTAATCGAACCTTAAAATTCAATAATAATAATTATTCAAAAGTAATATAATTAATTTGTGTGATTATTTTATTCACGTGCACTCATTAAAATAAAGATTATAACTTATTATTACTATGTTTTTCTTCAGGAAAATTTTTATATTTATCGAAATTTTCTAATGTTTTCGTTTCATCATTTTATACCTAATAATTTTAATATTTTACTAAAACCACTTGAATGTATGAAATCGTATATATATTATGTATGTTACAATTATTAATGTGCTTACTCATAATTATTATTATAACGAAAATGTATATAACGATATAATATGTTTGCAATGTTATCGTTTTATTGGCTATACTTAGATGTATCGCTTGAGTACCTATTTTATTTAAAATAATTAAGCTAAATCGTGATATTAGATTTAATAATTATAAACTTGAAAATAAATGTAATTTTTGGATTGTAATTATTAGTCATAATGAAAATTATTGTTTTGTATAAAAATGTACAAAGATATCTTGAAAACGTAATAAATTATACTGACGTTTTGATACTTAATAAGCTTTTCATTTTACAAAGGGTCCTTGATTATTATTTAATTAAGTAAATATTTATAATTAAACTTCTTTTTGAATATTCTAATTGCGAGAAATATTTCAATTCAATTAAATTTATTTATTTGCGAATATTTTGGTTAAGTTGTCGTATTTTTTCCACGACATTCTAATAATTTAAATACAAAATATTATTAGTTTCTATTGAAGATAAGTCATCCAGAAAATCCTGGCCACTAAATATGATATTGAATAAAACATAATATTCTAAAGCGATACTTAATAGTAGGTAGGTATCGCTTTACTTAAACAGAAAATAAAATCTTGGCATACCTATTTAGCATACTATTATTATAAACTTGGCTGGGGCACTGCCGTGCCCCCAGATTTGTTAAAAATGTCATGATTTTATTTTCTGTTTCCAAAATGAAGCCTACAAAACTAGAGTTTTGTAAAGAGAGTGATCTAGAATAAAACAAAGAATATTTTTTTCTCACAGTTGTTTATCGGTATCCCGCAGTTTGAAGGCGGAAGTTAGTTGGCAGACAAAAAAATGGATCAATCAAAATTAGGCCAGCGTAGTCCTTTAGTTGCTCAACATCAAATATTCAGACAATTCCAAGCTACTGGTAAAATGCTTAGATGCTGGAGAGTATCACCACTTTCGATCACAGCTTTAAAGAAGATGGTAAAGATCCGAAAGAGATTGGTAAGCTATTTATTAGTGTCGGGCAAACTATAACTAAGGTTTCCTGTAAAGAATTCGCAACATGGTTAACATCGCACATCGCAGTTTTCTGTGTTGGCCCTTAGACCGGAAGCGATGAAAGTTCGAAAGACGAGATAAGATGAAAGACGATTCCAACACCATGCTTATGTTTTTGTTGAGAGTTTGATCACACAGTCTTTCAATCAGTTGTGTCAGAGTTAGTTTGTTAATTATAGATAATCTAAACAATATTACAGCAAAAAAATTGGGTGTGATAGCGCTCGTATATTTTCTGCAAAACTTAAGTACCTAACTACCTACCTATAAAAATGTAAATCAATAATATAATCCCACAAACGTCTACAGCTACTACTAACTACCTAATATTGTGTGCACTGTGACAATGATATTGCTCATGCCGTAGTGGAAAGATTAGCCAATCAGAAAAGATAGTATCTAAGCTGAAAGCCCAAGACTCGCCAGACGACCTCAGATTCGTGACTCGCGGATGCTTTATATATTCGATACACCCCGTCTGCTGCTAAATGTAGGTCTTACAATAAACCGCAATTCTCTTCTTCTCTTTTCCTAACTAAATTGAAGTCAGCTTCTAGTTTTACCTGCCAATAAAAGTAAAATTTCTGTGTTTTATAATTTACGGTAATATGGCCGTAATTATCAGGCTTGTATAATGAATTGGTAATTGCAGTATGTATGTTGTTATCAAGATGCAGAAGATGCTGCCGTTGCACATGATTTACCGAAGTCCTCTACGCAACTATACATCGCACAATGCAAAAAGCAAGTTGCGTATTCTTACCCGCTGTCCCGCTGGGAACCCACTGTTACAGTAGTAAAAACTGTGGTATATTTTCTAGGAATAGCTAGGGGCTAAGGTAAAATAACATTATTTCCATCCTAGTGGCTTATCTGCTTCCACAATAAAATATGTACACCACCTATTCTCACAAATATGTTTACGAGCGATTGAACTATGAACACTCCCTTATCATCATTACACCATTTTATAAACGTCCAGATAGCTACGAAATACTATTGTGGGTCTCACTGCTGGGCAAAGGCCTCCCCTTTTTCCTTTCAAACCTCTCTATTTTGAACCACCTTGCACATGTACAGGTCGTCACGCCACCTATACCTCAGTCGACCTCGTCGGAGATTTCCTCCGTCAGGCATCCAATGAATGACGATGTTTTCCCATCTATCCGCATGCATACGACCGACATGGCCGGCATACTCCCATTTTAGCTTGGCTGTTTACCTATCTGATTACTTGAGTAAAATAATTAAATACATTGAACAAATAGTTACAATCAGTTTCTTACAGCATTTGATCAGTCAAATCTTACCAGTTGTCAACTCTCTTGTCAACACACATAATGATTGTTTGTAACAAAGATTATGTACGGTCACGATACATTATGGTGATACATTTGGTAAATAAAATGCTTTCTATGACTGCGGCCCGCTTAGATTTAGTAACTCTGCGTTTGGATGCCAACCGCAAACGATTTTGGCCTTAATGATGGTCGACCGGAAAAGTTGCCGATTGTACGTGTAATTTTAAATGATCAAAGATATGGCCAGCTTTCAGAAATGTCCCTAAAGTTGTACTTATATTTACTTATTAAATATCCTTAAACACAAACAATTTAAGCCAATGTTTATGACCTGATTTTGGGTTATCATAAAGTAAATAAGATGAAGTTGTAAACAACATTGACAATAAGATTTACTTACGGAGTTTATCACGTCTCATACTTTACTTAACTCTATACAAATGTTTGTTTGTTTCTATCATTAAGATTCTAAAAACAAATTGGAAAGTCGTAGTCATAAACATGTTTTGTTTATAGGTACTATCATCTTACAATAGGTCGTCTATTAAAGTTAGTAATATATTAAGGCTAATTACTAGTCCAGAGTATCTATTATACATGTATGTTTTGTCGCGTAAGCGCCGACAATGCGTCGGCGTCGTGTGGATACTCTAATTGGCTGATTGTTTTGTCAATAAAGATAAAATCGATAAGTCAGAGCAATCCGCACGATCATACAATTTATTTTCCATCAATTGACCTGCAGCATAATTACTTTATTATTAAATACCTTTAGATCGCTTTTCAAAATTAATTAAAATTAATGAAATAATTTCGTGAATTCGACAGAGCTTGTAATTATTTATTTGATGTTTTTAAGTAGATACTTAATTTTTTACTTTGATTTAAATTAATTTGAGAGGTTGGTTTTCGTATTCTGTTTGAGTTTGAATTAGAAATTATTAAAAATTATGAAGTGTTTTTCATAACGTGGATTGAAATTTATTAATGAATAATTGATGAATTTAAATTTAAATCTTTAGCAAAATATTCAATACGTGTATTAAATAAATCAGAGAATCCTTTCTACGGCGTACCAATTCTAATAAGACTATTTTTAATAATTCTTGTACGTCATTCTATCAGAAATAAACCGATTATGAACTTTCGTTGTCAAATAGGTACTATTGGAACATTGGAATTCGTTTATCAACCTTAATTGTTTCGTTTATTGCTCGAAAACGAATTCTCAAGTTGCCTGACTGTTTCAAGTTGGCTTTACGTTGGTACATAAAATGATCCAGTTTATTGTCAGTGAAACAATCCTGTCTTTGAGTACTTCTAGGGGAGTTCGTGGCTTTTAAAGTAATTTTTATGGGTTCGAAGCATTGCGTTGTTACTCTTGAAGATAATTTTGATGCAATTCTTATTGTTGCAGTTTGTGTTGTATAAATAAGTCTACAGACTTTTGTGGTAAAACTTTTATGGTTTTGTTTGTAAAATCCTAATATTAGAAAATAATGTTATGGCGCAAACCAATATTGTAACTTGACATACCTAGGTCCTTTATGAACTACGAGTACCTACTCACTTATTCTTAAAAGAAAACCATTTTGCAATTTGCATCTAAAAGAATTTGTATCCATTTCTGTAGGTCGATAAATGTTCAATCTTATAAGATGTTTTTTTCCTATATGAAACTATTCTTGCCTCTCAAAGTACTAAACTGACAGTAAAACTCTTCAGTAGTTTTAGCCGAGTTTAAAGTGTTTAACATAAAACAAGTTGAAGTTGCAGTTGTAAGTTAAAGTCTTTGTGGTGAGCCTTAGCAAATTGATGTGTCTACATTGCGCGAATAACTCTTAGCGGAGGTAAGAGATGGCGCCAGCCATCACAACACTGCTGTGTTGGCGCCTTATTTTTCACCGACTTCCAAAAAAGCAGGAGGTTCTCAATTCACCTGTATGTGCTTTTTTTTGTTTGAAAGGGTATACTCTCGAGGTGGTCCCATTTAAATTTGATGAAGATCTGATGAAGACCTTCGGACATATACAATAGAACTCTTGAATGAATAACAGCATATCACTTGAGATTGCTGTAATCGCATGTTTATGTATTGTTTATAACACTCAAAATCGTAAAAAAAAAAGTATATACCGACTTCAAAAAACCAAAAAGTCTTGATCTTCGTGTGGCCTAGCCAGGCCAGATGGTAAATTGGATCGCAGGTATTCGGTAAGCTTAAAACCATAATTTCTGTAAAACAATTTTTAAATCATGACATGATAAATCTTAGCTTTACTATAAAACACCGATTTCAAATAGGTATTAAATAAAAACTAGATTCAAATGTATCGATTACTGAAACACCAACTCGTAAAGTTCAATGTACCAACGAAAATAGACGTTGTTTTGTGACTTGTTATTATTGAACCGCGTAATGAACTAAATCGGTTTGTGAACAACATGATCTTTGATGGTAATTAGAATTTAAAATTATTTGATACTGGATACCTATTCTGTCTTCAATCAATTTACCGTATCGCAGTCCAAGAATCTTCTGCTTCTTGTGTTGTGTCGGTATAGAATATTTTCTTAAATATTTATAGATTAGACAATTTTAAGCAACGTATTTCAATATTTTTGTTTTCCTATCAGTCATTATTTTTAATAATTTATCAAACTTTTGCTGCTGCTAACGTCACAGAGTAGTCTTGAGATTTCGATGTCTTTCCCATACCCGCCAAGTTCTTTTGACCTAACACTCAAACTTGGTATAGTAGGTAATAAACATCACTCACATTTAAAACATTTTTTTTATTTTTTTATATCGAGGGTATGGCACCCTTGGTTGCAGTTCAAAACCAGCGTTGAGCGATCAGTATTACTGTACTGCCACCCAACTTTATGTTGAGCAGTTGGTCATTTTGGCACTAATTTTAATTTTTTCCGTATGTTTTACCATGTAGGTAAGTATGTGCCAATAAACAATATTTCCGTCTCTATTTATCTTAAAATGGGCTTCGAAGATAGACCACTATTGGCTATTTGATCGCTGTATAATCCTAATCACCTGCTTTATTCTTTATTTCATCAGTATATTATTATTTTATGAAAGACTATTATCACAAAGCTATGAAACAAATTACGAACAGCCGATGTTTTGACTCCATAATAACCGAGGTACGGCATTAACCGGCCAATTTGTGTCAACATGGAGTTAATCACGGATCAATATTTGCATAAGTTAATCATAAACATTATTGTCTGTCTGTGCGTTGATGATGCTATTGTCTCGTTCCATATTATTTTACGGGTAGCTTTTAATAGCTTGTTTTCATAGATATCCGTGCTTGTTTTGGTTATCACGGCACGTGACATTGCGAACTGCAGAAGTAATATGCCATGGAGTAGGTACAGTACCTACTACAATTATATTTAGGCGCCTCGATATCTTTCGTCTAACTTCGGAAATACGAACTTATAATGATAATCTTTAAGTATCGTACTTATAATTCTTATAATTTTATAATTGCCGAAGCGCATTATTTTAATCGTAGTAGGTACTGTAGTATCATCGTTTGTAGAGTGATGAGACAATATTACATGAGAGCAAGTAGGCCCTAAGCTGACGAATTTCCTTTTTTAAACAATAGATAGTTCTGGCCAGTTACCTATGCATCTGGTGTAGACATAGCCGAAAGAGGCGTACGGCTGGATATTGTGGTGCAATTCTGGAAAGGGCCTATAACTAGCTTTAGATTGCGATATGCTGAATTGATTGATAGATACATCAAGCATCAGATACGAAAAAAAAAAAAACTTTTTTATAGCCGGTAATTGGTATGACTTCCGGCTCTACATACAAGAAATTATCCAAATCAAGCTGCCTATCATCACATGCATTATGTGGGACAAGTTTTTATTTATCTACTACAGTCTACATAGTATGCAGAGCAGTTGCCAATTGCCAATTGTTTAGAATGATATATTATTATAGGATACAAGTTTCAATTAGGTACTTGACTTCTACCTATGTTAGATGAATGAGATCAACTGTTTTCCATAACCGTATTTTAGTATAATTTTCTAAAATATAAAATTAAACTAAAATCACAAATATAAAACTATACAAAATGAGCACTTTGGTGTCAAAGTACTCCTCCACATCGCTGTCAATTGGTAGCGTGCCTAGAAGGCTAGCAGCATTGTCACGTTCAATGGTAATGCTTATTTTTTTACCAAAGAATAGGCCAGTCTTCTAGTCAAATACTGAGCAACCGTTTTGCAATGTCTCTAAAAAGGAGACGTGCATTCGGACCCCATGACCTCGTGTTTCGACGCGCAAACGACACAATGAAATAACTGCTTGTTTATTTACTTAACTGTTTAACACAATTTCACAATAGTTAACATTATGAGATGATTTTGTCGCTTTTCAGCTAAATGTGCTAAAAGTAAAAATTTGTAAAACGCAAAACGACACACTTATTAGTGAAAAATAACAGTTTTCTATGACACAAAATGTAATTAGAGTGAACAACTCTATGTACGTTTGAACAAGTTCGATGATATTAGTTGGAGAATTTTTACGAAAGTTTAAAAATTTAGTTTCACTGTTCTTCTTTTTCAAATAAACAGCTTCGTGTCAAAAGCGAAAGCTGTTACAAAAAGTTTTGTTATGAGTTTATGATTTTAGGTTGTATGGGGACAGAATTGATAAACCACGTACATGTTTTCAATCAAATATTGGATGATATTTTCATTTAAAGCGTTTTTTGACCTGAAAAATATTTGCTACTCTTCGCCTACCGTGGCTGTGGCTAGATATTCTTAGTGCAATTGCCAAGTTGGTTAAAGAGCTCTTGGACTATTCAGTAAATAAATAAATGGTGAAAAGTTGGCATGTGACATTATTCACCATAGTTGAATTGTATTTGTAAGACTACGCTTTACCTAATTTTCCATAAATCTCAGCAGAGGCAGAGACCTTCCATTTTGTCTAAATGAACTTCTTATGCTAACATTGAACAATTTTGAGAGACATATGACATACCTATCGGAACTTTCATCTCAGAATTGGAGCTGTCCGACAGGAGAAATACCTCCATCTTGCAGAATATCGTAGCTAAATAACACTAGGTACTCTTTTGCAGTCTTGTATTCCTGACGTTGAGCAAGGTGGCCAGTCCTCCTTGGGGAAGCGTCGTGTTCCCCTATAGTCAACACGTCGCTAGTAGTAGAATTGGCGCGCCAGTGATGCCCCTGGTGTTGCAAGCGTCCATAGGTTACGGTAACCGCTTACCATCGGGCGGGCTGTATACTCGTTTGCCACCTTAGTAGTAGATACAAAAAAATGTGTGATTTGTAAACTAAACACGTTAGAGACTGCGTTAAAAATTAACTTGAACACATTCCCAGAGGAGTAGCACAGGTCTACCCCTTTTTGATGGTTTGCCGAGCACTTCCAGCTAAATGGGATTAGGCAGAGCTAGTAATTCATCGTAGTAGAATCAATACGAAAACCGCTGCGTAGTTTTTGTAAAGCTATAGAAATGATGTCATAAATTTTTCACTAGGAATTTGTTTTGTAAGGGTTGATCACTTTCGTAGGGTGTTTAATTTTAAGTTAAGATCTAATTACTTTCATATCACTCAAAGGGTGCATCAGAAAATAAGCAGTGTAGTTAACGATTTTTTGTTTCACTAAATTACTATTAATTTATTTTAGCATCTATCCTGAGGAGGGTCAAAATGTCTAGTCATACCACCATAACCAGTGAAACTTCTTATATCGCATTCGTCGTATGTAGGAAAATGTGCGGGCATTTCACCCCAAACCTTTCAATCTCCATGTCAATCAGATGTTATCAAATTTAATTTCTTCGGCCATTAGGACGAAATCATGATAGGACAACAAAGTAATTCAAACGCATCTCGTCCGTCTCCCCTATTGGATGCCAATTTTAATGGGATGACGTTCGATGCTGTATTGAAACACATAATTACGAATCCGAGTCTCTCACGGGACCGCGTTCCGTATTAGTTTTGACATTCGGCTTGATGGATGGACCACAATCTCTGGGCGAATCTCGTGAATGAACGCCCGTATGTTTCACAAACTACCAACTTAAAACTTCATCTTAAACAAATCTTATTGTAAGGGATTAAGAGTTAGTTTTGAATGTTTCTTTTTTAGTTTTGAAAGGGTAGATTGTATAGGCGATAGGTGGGTCAAATTGGGAGCGTTGGTTCACGTCAGTTTGACAGAATATGGACGGTTAGTTGAATTTCAGATTGATCGCTAATATTGTTGTTACGTTTTTTTGGGGTTTTTGTTAAAAGCGATGGAAAATTGGAACGTTCACTTTTGTTTTTGAAATAGTTTATGACGTCAGGTTTGCTTTGACATGTTTGTTGTTTGCATACAAAGTTTCGGAGTTCAAAACATTTTCAGTTGAATTTTGTTCAAGGAACCTTTGACGTAGGATTATTACAGTGACTACGGAAATATTAAAGTAGCCACCGAAACAAATTGAAAGATAGAGCTACTTTATCATTGAATTGGTTTCGAAGACCAAACCTCTGATATCCATTGATAACATTGAGACATTGGTTTGAAAATAAAAAAAGAACATGTTTGAATTTTGATAGAGAATTTTGATAGATTTAGATATATCTACTTCCATACTAATATTAGTGCCTTTGATTTTCTTAGTTTTCCTGCAGTTGACCTCACATATAGGTACATACCTCACTGATACTCTGTTGATGAGCGACTGCGTAAATACTAAGAATAACGACACATCATGCATTGTATCTATACGATTTACTTTTACTGAATCGGAAATGCCACAAGCATCAAGCAACATCTAATTTTTTTATCTAATCGTGTACAAGGAAGTCTTCGCATACAAAGCCTTCCGTTTACAAGATGTTGGCACATCATAATGTCAACTTCCGTTTCCACAGTTCACAAGAAAGCGATGCTCATGTCTCGTGTCACTATGAATGCGTCATTGTCTCACATACATTGTGTTGAACGCAGTTTTCTGTGAGCTTTCAAAATATTGTTACTGAACCATTGTGTTTTACAATGCGGCTCACTGGATTTATGTGTGTAGGTATCGAGAGTGAATGTTTGGGTGTGACAGATATCGTTTAAGTGTGATATAGAATATTTGTATAGCTGAGGCATTTAAGAATTTTGTAGAGTCATAGTTCTTGTTTGTGTTCAAGATAAATAGGTACTATTATAATAATTTATTAGCAAATATTCATATTTGTACATAATATTTCCTATGTGTAAAAAACTATCGTTATTATTTGATAAACCAGCTAGAATTATAAAAGGCAAAATGCACCTAAATAGAAATTAATATTTATTTTATTAGCAACGAGAGCAAAATATGATCTCAGTGCCACTACTGAACATTTATTACCATACTAACTGTAACTAAATATAATATATTATTAAGAAGTGACGGTGGTTTTAACAGCTCTATATAAATAAACAAAACTGACGTGTCACCGATTACACACAATGATTACCGAATTCAATAAAAACTGACACGAAAGCTTCTTAACGATGCTCTTTGTTAGCTTTTGCATTAAACGAATCAGGCTGGAATAATAAACTGTGTATCATACGAGTACATACGACGCCGTCATCTTATCCTTAAATACGACGATTGCTAGTTGGTTTCCCAATAAAGCTTCGCCAACCAAGGAGTACCATTTCAACATTTTCATTTGACTAAATACTTGCCTTGCTGAATGTGTCTAGTTCATCTCGCCATCTCTTTCGCGGTCAGCAAAAGAGAGCAGGGACTGATCATCACTGGCACAGGATAGAACAGCATGGAAATCAAGGGGGGAGGCCTTTGCCCAGCAGTGGGATGATACAGGCTAACAGTAACAGTAAATACTTGCCTGTGTCTGGTACTATGAGTTTGTCACGCTCACTTAAATGTCACGCTGATGGTGGCGTTATGTGTCGGATCGTTGAGTTTCCTTCATTATGGTTAAGCTTAGCGATGTTGACGCATGAGTCATGCTCGTGAACGGGTATCGTCTGTTGGGCCTGGTCAGCTTGTAACTCCCATAGCATTCTTATTCAAAGGGAAATCATTATTATTATTTATTTTTATTAACATTAAATTACATTATTCTCGCAGCTCAAACCACAACATTGTACTAATCAAGATTGTAATTTATTTTAAAGAGTTTCCATGGAATTTCTTGGCGGTTCTTCTCGATAGGACCTACTATTTGGAACCGCGCACCTAGAGTCTTCTGAAGTGCCTGTATTTGGTTTACATGAAATAAAGATCTATTCTATTCTATTCTATTCTAAGAAAACCCTTACAACCTCTGGTGCTTGAGACATAGGCGTATTCATTCAGACAGCTATTGTTGCGGTCTTAATAATTATAAGGTCGCACTTTATAAGCAGACGTCCTGGGGTTTCAGTACCCATCAATAAGAACAAAATATTTACTACGGGACCAACCCTGAAATCGCGACAATACCTACATGAATTCTGCTGTTCCATCCAAAAAACGGTTGGCAAAGGGATTAGTCGTAGTAGATAATGTAGCTATATTATATTATAAGTACCTACATAGAGCGTCTACAAGTAACGAAACATGAGGTCGTCTGGTACACCCAGGGCAGCCCATCACTACCATGGATACCATCACTGCTGATAGGCTTATTTCCACTACGGTAGGAACTATATCCATGTGATGATAGGTCGTGCTGACGCGACACATGAAGAAGTACATAGAAAAGTAAAATTATTTGATTTGTAAGCCGTTGCTGCCTATCCCTTAACAAAAGCAAAGCTTAGTCAAGTCAAACAAAAGCTCAGTTAATTTTTACGACACCCGTGGGAGCATAATCGTCTTTGTCAGGGAACATTGAGCATCATCAGAAACTTTCATCACACCAATTTTGGTGTTGACAATATTCTACTAAGATTTGGGTGGGGCTTGGGGATTCCCGCAAGGTAAAACTCTAGGTCCTTTTAAGGCGAACGTTTCTGACGTGCTAAGTACTGACGAGTAGATCGATGCGTGTCTGTATTACACGCAATACTGCTTCTATTTTTGTAATTAAATGTTTACAAAATAGACATCCAGCCAAGCGAATAATGTAATATGGATTGGTTACGCGCTACGTGATAACTTTCTTATTTGATTATGTGCGCAATATAGTATAAGTTAGCAATAATTGCTAAGTAACTGGCTACCTCATAGGTATCTTATAATGTCATGTAAACTTTTTACGCTTATGGTTTATGGTTTTATGCTTTTTTTATTTTTTATGCTTTTTATGCTTTTTTTTTCAAACCGTTGTGAAACGTATGATTAATTCAATAATAAGGTGTAATCGTTGACTAGTCGAATATTGATAGAATTTAATATAAAACAACAGAAAGTAATTCCGTATGTTTCATGTTTGGTAGATATGAAGAGAAAACTTTGTAGGTACCCCTTTTTAAGCATATTGCGCGTACGGAGGAGTGTGAGATTTGGCATAGTTAAAGTTTATATGGAGAAAGAGTGCAGAAAGCTAAAATTACGGTCGAATTTCGACCACTAGGCGACCACTATTATTATAAATTTACATTGATGTAGAAAATTCGCGTAAATTTAGATCCGATGTTTTGTTGGACATCAAAGAGCACATTCGTGTCACGTATGATATCCGCTACATTATTACCGTGTCTTGTAAGTAATAAGTTATTCTTCACCTTTCAGTATTTGTGAGTAAAAAATGGCAAACTTACAAACAGCTGCAATACACCAAATACATAATTTAATGACCATTTCCGACGGCTGGCTTTAGTTCGCCAACAAACTTTTCAACCAAATTATCGTTTACTTTTCTGAAAATTTCTAACAACTTTATCCCAAAGATTTAGAGTTTAAATTAGTGTAGCAAATTTGTGACAAGTTGAAATAGAGAGTTGCAGTTACTATGTTCGGTCCAGAAATCGCACAATGCAAGTACGCGACACTAACAGGCCAAGTTGTTGCGATTGACAATTGGTACAATACAAAATAATATAATATTGCGCTAGTCCTTTGTATCAGTATACCTGTGTGCTTATGAAATAGCTGATACCGGTTGCGGATTCGACGAATATGGGTGCGATATAGTATCGTTATTTTTAACATTGGTGGTTCGTATATTTTTAGACGGTATTTTTTTTACGTTTTCAGGAGAGATGCTGCGTCTATTAGACATTTGATTATTTATAAAAATAACAGGTGCATTTTTTTCGAATGATGCCCTTTTCATTTTCTGCAAGTTGAGAAAAGGAACCGTTAAACATGGGAAAGGAACACTGTTTAACCAAAGTAACCCAGAATCCAAGGCATTAAACCAGCAATAGATGCCAGAATATGGAGAAAATAATTCTCGTGCTATATGTGACAACAAGAAGCATTTAGTAAGCTTTCCTTGCTGTTGTAATAAAAAAAAGGTTAACGCATACTATGTATTTAATATAAATAGAATATTCAAGTACTAACGTTTAGTTCGTGCAACTTACTAAGCGTTTCCGTAGTCTTGTTATCACAATATTTTTCTCCTTGCAAACACAAGACAAAAACACTAGATATCTGAATTTCCCAAGTTATTCGAATAATTCCATCGAAAAGCCGCACCAGATACCGCTGAACGAGCTTTAACCACTACAAAGTGACAACCCTCCAAGCAACTCGATACATTTAGAACCACCCACAGGGTCGAACTGGGTATCGCTTTACAGGAAACCGGCGGTTGCAACAATTGTGTCATACATCGCGAACGAAATATGAATCGAATTTGTTGTACACACAAGTAAAGAAAATTGAACTTTAATATAATGTGATAAGAGTGAGTGGAGTTTTTGTATGAAATGTGGTACCGGAAGAAAAAACGATACAACCACAAAATGACGGATGACGATTAGACATTATAAAGGATAGTTCTTTGATAACAATCGAGTGTTCGGATGAATTGTTATTGTTGCAATTTTGAAGGAAATATAATAGGTACGTGATGCGAATCTTTTTGCTAGGATTTTGTGAAAGAAATTGAGTTCATTTTATTCGATTTTGTTTAGAATTTGTGATAACGTATGGGTTTATTTTGTACCTATAGTTAGATTCCTCTCTGTTTCATCAACATAGGTACGGCAATTTTTTTTTTTTTTTTAAATAACAACATATTGTACTGGTTTGTTAAATAATATCAAGTTGTATGAGCACGAAATTGGCTCTCATGACCTCTCGCAACTTTTTACAGATATGACCCATTGGCCAAAAAAATGTACGAGTACCTGTATGGAAATGTTTTTGATGGTATATAGTTTATCAAGGAGAACCAAATTACCTAACCAAAAAATCCTAATCGTCAAAATTTTGCTCAAACAATGGCCGGTCATCAGATCAGTCAAAACCGTAAGTACATTCAGGTGCAATTTGAGGAGCAAAAAAAGCCTTAACCACGTTTACCAAAGGAAACAAGGTAGAACGGTTCTACGAATAGAACTGTGGTTACATTTTAAATTACTGTTATTATACTTGTTAACGTCGTAATCAGGGATCACGTTCAGCAATAGTACGGCTATGTTCGCGTGATATAGAAATAATGGATTTTTGTGCGATGTATGCAAAATGTGAGTTTTGTAACTTGAGGTACATTTAGGGCCATGTTCACCAACAATAACAACAATAACAATCGGACGATTACACATACAAAAATTTATGTTTAAATGAATTAAATTTATGAGAACAAAATTTAAAAAAAATGCCTTAATCATCTCTTATGCACTCGGTGAACTTGGGCCTTAATCATAATTTAATATTTTTATAATATCTATTTTTCTTCAATCTCCCAAACTTAAGTAAGATGTCCTAATATACTATGACAAACTAGCTGTGAGCTAAAATAACAATACAATGGATCCCGCGGTAGACCCAGACGAAGATGGAGGGATGAGCTTGATTCCGACTAAAATTACTGGCTTCTACACTATAAACTGGGATAATTTGCACTGCAGTAGAAAAACTAAAGCTGAAAAAGCAAATATGTTTACCTTGACTATAAATGACATACCTTGATTCATAGAACTCTATCGCGCATCGCTTGGCAAATCATCATCCAAGAAAAAAGGATAAAATATAATAGGTAGTTATTGTGGGGGGTTTCTGGCTTCTTCAAGACCAACCGCAGTTTAACCTCTGCAAGTGAATAAAATGTGACTGAGATTTTTCTAAGAGAAAGACGTAGGGATTTTAAATTCACTTTTGCCTGATCCGGGAAGTTACGATCTCAAGTATCAAGGTTCCAGTGTAGCAGCGAATAAATGTATGACTTACAAACTGAATTATTTTAAGTTTATCCGGATGTAAAGTTATAATAATATGACTTTTACCCTAGTTTAAATTACGATGAGGCTGACATGCCATTATTACTATTTTTTTTTTTTTTTTTAAATAACCTTTTCCTTAGAACAATGGATAGAGTAGGTAAATGCTTAAATATTTCAGATCAATCATAATTTGTACTAAAGAGCATCTTTTAGCTGTATAGCGTACCATAAAATTAATAAGCAAGCGAAAGAATATCATAGGACTTTTTATATTGGCATAAAAATAGAGACCCAAAAATGTGATGGAGCAAATTTCCACTTCCTGCTAAATTAACCATTTATATTTTTGGACAAAGAACACGAAAACGCACTAATAATTATTGTGTCACTCTTCGTAAACTTTTTTACGTTCCCGGAAAGCAAGAACCACCTGCAAAAGATCATCGGACTTAAATTTGGAATTCGTTGTTACGTCATAATAACCCCTCGTTATAATTTTGTTACTAACGATCCGGAACATTGTTTGTTCTTCTCAGGCCGCCGTCTGGGCTCCGTAAACGTATGTATGTAACCAGCAATCATTCTATACCCAACGACCTTAATGATAGCCCTTCGAACGAGTAAATTATCAATTCCGCCCGAAGGGGCTCAGACCTTGTTTTTGGAAAGCGGTAACAAGCCTATCATCTGCCCTCCTTAAGCCATTATTCATACACGCTATTTTGACCTTAACAAGATACATAATTGGGTTCAAGTTTCCGTAAACGGAAAGTAGGAAACAACTTGGTTAGTCGAAAAAAAAACTAAAGCAATTTTTCGATTAAAATGTTTTGACCTTGACAAAGTTCATGGTGGTGATTTTTTGTGCGTTTTAGTTGAGTCAGTGTTTGTTTAGAAGTCGCGGGAGTTCTCGTAAAGATTTGTTATTTCGTAAAAAGAGTAGTTGTAATGGGTTCATCTTGTGATTTTTTCTGGAAAAAAGATGAAAGAGTAAACAAACTTAAACTAACTATTGTCTACGTTCATTGAAGGTAAATGGTGATAATTGACAGATGCAGTGAATAGTGAAAAAAAAAACAACTTGTAATAGTTCAAGTTAGTAGGTACTTACTTACCTATTTTATTAAGTGACTGACCTAGGGTGCTTTAGAAATTCAAGTTACTCGTAAGTAAAATGAGTTGAAGAATCTAAATATTTCTCAATAGTTTGCTGGCTTCTGATTTCTCAAACACATTTGATTATATACCTACATACCTATTTTTTTTTATAACTATGGAATTTTAAGTACCTGGCATAAACGACGTGGATCTAGTTAAAAGTGTTGCATGCACATACCACAGAAACCATTACAGTTAACTATATTCAACGAACTGCGCGCATATTTCTGTGAATAAACTTTTTTGTTAGCTGTAGTTCAACTTTTCTATACATTTTCTACATGTTACTGAGGAGATTGTTTTCCAACAACACGACACGGCATTAATTGTGTTAACGACTGTAAGAGATTAAGTCATAACATAACTGTTGTTAGAAAATTACCTATTAGGTTTCATTTTGTATTTATTTGTTTAGTTATAAGGGAATTATTGAATTTTATAGAAAGATCAATGAATTACTACTATGATCTAACGCCGTGTGGTCCCCGGTCACTTAAGGCTCTACATAAGTACCTACCGGTGTAGGATATGTGTAAATGGGAACATTTTATGTATTTGAATAGTCAAATGAACTTATTATGTGAAGTTCGACGGTAATTTTATTTCGCGGCGATCTGAAATATAATTGTATTAAACACAGTAGTATCCTTTCCACGGTTAATAGACATCGCGTTTTGTTTAGAAGTAAAATAAATTAAAAAATGTATGCAACACTTTACATACATTGGCAACCCCAAATGTCACTTTTTTTTCGCGCGTTTAGGACATCGCAAGAAAATTTTTCTTTTTGCTATATTTTGAACACCAAGGCAAATACTGAGTGAATATAACAGTGTTTTTTGAATACCAAAGATGCCTAAAGAAAAGAAACTTATTAAACTCATTGTAAGTGCCTTAAAAGAAGACCGGCGACGCAAACGTCGCCGGCGCCGGCATCGTCGCCGTAGTCACACGAGCGAGCGATCCTCGACAACAAAAAGCAGAACTCCCAGTCCTGAATTCGACAGGTTCGATATTAATTTGGATTCTCCATCTGTCTCGCCCGTAGAACTAGAAGATCCAGGTGAGTTTTTACTGTTTTATACAAGTAGGTAGGTATAGGTTAAACAACTGAAGACCCATGTTTTCGGCGAGGTAAATCAAATTCTTGGAATGAGCATGAAGGGCCATACGACAGCTTTACTTAACCCTGCTTGATTTATATACAAGTGTGTGACAAAAGCTTTTAACCTCTCCAGTGAACACGAGATGTTCTTAGCAATATTTCTATGTTGCTAACTGGGGAAAACGTGACAAGTACATTACGTATAAGCTAAGCATGCCTAGCTGTTACAAACCACCGAGTACGAGATACTCACAGTGGCTTTTATAAGCACTAAGTGGTTTTACTAAAACTATCGCCATCAAGTACGAGATACTTATGCTAACATGTTTCTGTGTTGCAATGGCTGATAACAAATGCTTCAGGCATAACTTTTCGCATTTTCAGACATAATAGAAACAGTGCCTTCTAACCCATACAAAGAAGCCTTAGGCATGGACTATGAAGAACCAAAGAAATACACCGGCCAAATACACAATGACATTATAAATAAATTTAATCACATCCTCACTACTGGACTAACAAAGGAGGAGCGAGAAACAATCACTAAAAAACATACAGTGCCAGACAACTGCACACTATTGGACGCTCCACAATTAAACCCGGAAGTGAAAGCTGTGCTCACAGAACCCTCTAAACTTAGGGACCAAGGGATTGAGCTGTCCCAAAAACAGGTTGGACTAGCAACTTCTATTGTAGGGAAAGCTATGACCGACCTCATAACTACTGAAAATATAGACAAATATAAACTTTTGTCTGACCTGGCCGATGCTACAAAAATATTAACATCTAAAACTAAAAGAGACACTCTATTATACGGGGAGAATCTTCCAGAACTCCTAAAAAATGCGAAACTAATGCAACAAGCTGCTGCTCAAATCAAAAAACCAACCCCCGCTACATCAGGAATAAGTAATAGGCCATCAACAAATAATCAACAACTTCCTCGGGCCAACGGAAACGACCCACCACCAAAACAAATGAAAATGAATGCTCGTGGTGGGCCACCCAGAACAATTCAATCCTCAGACCAACGACGCCCCCGCCCCAATCAGCATAATCACTGCTTCGACAGGACAACTCATCCACAAGACCGATAACGGAATACACCAACCAAACGTTGACAAATCAGGTACATGCTGGCAATTTATTTAACCATGTTAACTGCTGGAAACATATTACTGATGATCCTACAATCTTACAGTGGATTCAAGGGTACGAGATACCATTTGACACCACACCATTTCACCAATACCATTCAAAATGGAAAATATTAGAACTGCCATCAGACCGGCAGATAGAGACTACTACATGGGTTCAATTGACCATAAGGAGTCATATTTTTAGGTACCTATTTACCACAACACAGAAAGTACTTTGATAATTATAATATAAATAAAATATAAATAATAATATATTATAATTTATTAATGTTTATGGCATTAAGTCCGCCTTTGTGCAGTGTTTTTTTACCTGTGCATAAAGCATTAAATAAATAAATTATAACACGAAAATTAACTTGTCAAGAAACATACTACCTGATTTACAGTGGTGGCTAGAAAACTTAGTGATAACCTCTTACAATCACCTTTCAGGACGAAACAGCCGCTGAGCTCGACACTTACCCTGGTTGTAGCAGTCTTCTGCGGCAAGCATTCTAACAAAGAGGTCTACCAACTAAGTTACTAAATATAATGTTATCTTCGCTCTCTGCAGGTACGCAAAAACAATATAATAGCACATTAGAGCCTGGTGGGCCTTTTGCAAGCCTAACGAATTAAGTGTTTACACCGCATCAGTACCTCAAATTATACAATTGCTCACTGAGAGGTTCGAGGCTAATGCAGGTTATAGCAGTCTGAACACAGATAGGTCAGCCTTATCAGCCCTTATCAGTGCAAAAGTTGGGAATGATGACAAAATTACAAGATTCCTTAGAGGTGTGTGCAGACTTAGACCAGCGTTACCCCGATACTCTCAATCATAGAATCCTTCAAAAGTATTCAATCTCTTGTCTTCCTGGCCTGATAACAGAGAGCTTAGTTTAGGAAAACTTATTGGCTGGCCTCCTAGCCCTCACTTCAGCTCAGCGGATTCAAACACTATCCATTAATTAAGTTACCAAATATTGTTATAAATAATAACAAAATAATCATTGATATAACTGATCTTATCAAAACTTCTCTTGTAACAAAGACTCAACCCAAAAATCTATCTGCCTTTCTTTACACAAAATCCCAAAAATTTGCCCAGCCAAAACTTTAGTTGACTATATTTCAGTTACTGAAACTATTAGAAATAATGAACCACACCTTTGGTAAACTTTTAAAAAACCACACAACAGGGCTACAAGCCAAACCATTAGGAGGTGGATAAAAAATATTATGAAGGAGAGTGGTATTAACACCACAAGACATACAGCTACTTTCTTTGCTAAAAAAGCTGGCATCAATGTTGATACTATTAGAAAGGCAGCTGGATGGACGGAAAACTGGAAAACATTTGCTAATTATTATAATTTACCTTTATGTGTAGAATCATCCCAAGAAAATTTTGCATTATCTGTTCTTAATAATATATAGATAATATAATAAAAATAACATAAAGATAATAAGTTCTTACTTTAAATAATTATAGAGAATAATAATTATGTTTCTATGTGTACATTAATTATACATATTTGTTACTAATTAACGCTGTTAATGTTGATTAAGTAATTATTGTTTCAAATTACTACATTGAAGTAATTTATTATTTTTGTAATAAAGCTTATAATCCCAAATTTCTTTCTTCTTTCTTTCTTTCTTTTTTTTTAAAAAACGTTGCCCCTCACTAGGATTTCTCCTGTATCGAGGGTACAGTTTACAAACATACATGTCACATGCACACACCACCCAGACCCGAAACAACTATCTGTAGATCATACAAATTCTTGTTCCGTGCGGGGATCGAACCCGCGGCACGTAGCGTAGAAGGCTAATCGCTTAGCCACTGCGCCAACCGTGTCGTCAACAATAATAACAACAACAATAATAACAATAATTGTGGCTTAAGTTTAAATTAATTATTGCAGCCAACTCTGAACATCTACTGTGTTTAATACAATTATATTTCAGATCGCCGCGAAATAAAATTGGGAATCAAACGAGCTTACCTGCTAAGCGAAGTCTTGATTCTAATTTTATGAGCGGCGATCTGAAATATAATTACCCACCCGCCACTAACAGCCCCAAGGCTGCAATAATTAGTGAAAATTCACAATCAAACCTCCAGGAGAAAGTGATAGTGAATGTAAGTACGTAAAAGAGAGCTCTGTACTGGCTACAGAGCTCGTTCCTTATCTGCTATCTCTAAAAAAAGTGACATTTGGGGTTGCCAATGTATGTAAAGTGTTGCATACATTTTTTAATTTATTTTACTTCTAAACAAAACGCGATGTCTATTAACCGTGGAAAGGATACTACTGTGTTTAATACAATTATATTTCAGATCGCCGCTCATAAAATTAGAATCAAGACTTCGCTTAGCAGGTAAGCTCGTTTGATTCCCAATTATACGAAGTTGTTGTCTCGTCCAAAGATGATGATGGAAAAGAAGTTAGTTATTCGGTTTTTATGTGACGCTAGTGACTGACGAGACCAGTCCCCTGATTACGTATGATAAATATGACAGTTGAAACTCTTATGAAAACATTTATAAGCGAGATTGAGATGCATTGTTGGTTGGTCGCTGGACACTGTGGCTGTCATTTTTTTTGTAATAAAGGCACGGGATTACATTTGTTTTTTATCATCATTGAGGACGAGACAACAACGAGTATAATGAGTAAGCTTGCATTTGACCACTATCTTACCTGATGTTAAGTGATGATGCAGTCGAAGATGGTACACTCATACCTAGAAGTAACTCACTCGTACCTTGAAGACTCCCAGGCTATAACCATCGGGAAACACAAACCTACCCTATTTCAACCTTTTAATTTAAGACGATTTCCCATCAAATGCTGTGTTTGCCGATTGATATTGTACACCTTTACTATTGTGCTTGTAACTTTACAATGAAAATGTGTAACAATTGTAGGCAAATCTTTAAATAAATAAATAAATTCCAATTTCCATTGATTTGATAATTAGGAACGGATTGGAAGGTGTGTAGATGAGATAATTTCGTCTCTTTTCCTGTACACTACATTTTTTTTGGGTCCACCTGGTTTCAGTCAATAAACTTCCTCTATGTTACGGTACGGGGCCCACGATAAACAGAGAAATTTGCGATCTCATTATGTTGTTATTAGCGCACTACACAATACTACGGCACGTCGGCTTGTGATAATCCTTGTCACTTTTCAGCATACATCCTCTGATATTTAAGAATCTGAATATCTGGCCGATTTGAGTCCAGTAAGAATCCGGACTGACCGAATTTTGTACTACAAAAAACAGAAATGGTTTGTGTGAACACGATCCAGTTTTGTAGGATCCCATATAAAACCGATCTTGCAGAACTGGACATGCCATGGGAAAAGTGGATTTGTATAATCAGACAGCTGTCGAATAGTCAGAAAACAAGAATATAAAAAATGTTTCTAAATCAATTAGGTATTTCTAATCATTATTGTTTTATTAGGAAAAATGTTTTTATAGGAAATGCCCCTCAGCCGACAACCCGAGAAAAGGCAGCTGGGTTATACTGAATGCGGAAGGCGAAGAACCGGTTTGAGGTGTAATTTGGGAGAAGCCTATATTCAGCAGTGAACTGCGATAGCCTGATTTGATTGATGATTAAAATGAGGGTAAATTTTAGTAGTATAGCTATCGAAACAAACGGGTTGTTGAGACAACTTTAACTTAGTTTTGTTATTACACAATGTCATGAAAGCTGAAAAAAATAACAATCTTTTTCTTCAAACATTAAATTTAGTATCCCTAATCAGACATCTTAATATCTTGAAGATCTTTGAAGATGCCTCAATATTTCTCCATTTTAGATTCAGAAAAGTGTTTTATTGTCTCCTCAATGACTGCCGCCTGATCTTTGGAACCATTACCGTAATCAGCTACAAACTATATACCTAGGTACCTATAACATAAGAAAAGAGGTAGCAATTAAAAATATGTAAGTGCTTCATTCCTTATAATACAGAGAAACTAGTTTAGCAAAGCAAGGAAAACTTTGGGGCCGTTAGAAACGTTGACGTGTGCACGAAGGTAAATATTTTACAAGTTAAAGGCAAATGACCTTTTCATTTAGGATTTGTTTAAGTATTTTATGTTTAATGATGTTCTAGTTTAGTTTATAGCTACTAAATATTTGGTAAAGGCTTTCTCTGGGGACAAAACCACTTAAAATAAGTATCTCAAGTCTTTTGATGTCGGGTACAAATTTTTAGTAGAGTATTTATTCAATTATTTTCAGGTTGGCCGTTCTTTTACGTTATTATTATTAATGTAGGTACAGATTTAATTGAAGAGACGTAAGTTAGCTCGACGATGAATAATGTGATCTTATGAAAATAAGTTGAGTACGTTTAAACTTTAAAGTGATAGGAAGTTAGGTCCAAGGTCACCCTACACCACTATATGTATAATAAAAGCGAAAAATAAAATATGCTATGAAAAGTTCTAATGTCTATAATGTATCCCACTCGGATGAAATCAATATTATGATTGAACTTTGAATAGTCACAAGTGACTCATAAGATCCTATTTTTTTTTTCTTTTTTGAATAAAACAATAAATAGTAATAATTTAATTTAATTTTTCGTTAATTTATATAGGTATCATGCTTCACGTACCTACCTATCCTACCATCTCCATTATAAATACCTACATAAATTATATTCGTTGAACAAAATCATCCTCAGAGTTACCAAGACGAATCACTGACCGGAATACAGTAGCGACCTTTTTATCGTGCCATCTTCATTCGAATCATAATTAAATGATAACTAGCGCCAATGAGCGCGCGCGACTTCGGTCACCACACCCACCGTCCGCCATCTTGTTTATATGCGCATGAGCATATTAATTGCCTTATTATGGTGAGGGAAATGTTTTATTATTATTAATATAATATTTGTGCTGTCATAACTTCGAAAATAATTTCTGTCAGCAAGTATTATTTGTAGCTGTTTACTTGTTATAGATATTTATTTTTTTTACTGTAAAGGGAGGTAAACTAACTTGTGGGTCACCGGAAGATAAGCCATCACCGTTGTACATTGAATATCTATAACCTTATGATTACAAATGCATTGCCAACCTAATACTTAAGTTGGAATATCTATAAGTAGGACATTATTACCTTTACCCGAAACGGAATCTACAACTGGTGATAGGAATAGGACTGATAGAGATAAGATTTCCAAGCCGATATTGTAAGAAATAAACTATTTGCTCTTATGAAAGAAGAAAGAAAGAAAATTTGTTTATTTGACACAAACACACAGATATAATAAAAAATAATCAAAACAAAAATTTAATGAAGTAAAAAAAGTATTGTCCATACATCGCAGCTGTCCCAAAAAGGCTTTAGTCAGCAAAACAGCAGCGCTGGTTTTGATTAATGAAGTACGTGTTCATAAAATAAATAAATCCAGCACATTACTGTCTCACTGCTGGGCACGGGCCTCTTCACAGAATTAGAAGGGTTAGCCCTTAGTCCAGTACGCTGGCCTAGTGCGGTTTGGCGAACTACACACACGATCGAGAACGTTATGAGGCCCTCTCAGATGTGCAGGTTTCCTCGCGATGTTTTCCTTCACCGTTAACGCAAGTCATAATCAAATTCTGATCCGCACATAGATTCTAAAAGTCAGAGGTGCGGGCCGGTTTCGGTCTCAGACCCTCCTGCATGGAAAGCAAGCGTTGAACTGCTACTAGGGCCTAGCGGCAAGGCTATACCTGTTCTATAAAATAAATAAAAAAGAAAAAATTGTATTGTGGTGTTTTCTTAAGTTCATAAGATAACAGAAATCAAATGACTTCAAATTGTTGTAACATAATTGTTTACAAAATAAAATGCTCGTGCGTCAAATAAATGGACAGTCATGGCACAAATTCCAATAAAATTATTGTTAGCCGTTTATAGGTAGAGAGTGACTTGCTTCTACACTCATTGGATTAAAACTTACAACTGTCATCTTTTTATGCGCTTTATAATAATTTAATTATGTAATAGCCACACAGTGTACGCATTATAATGTGACTGTTGCGTCAACCATATTACAATTAACAGTTTTCATGGAAGAATCCTCAGAGTCTCGTATTTCCCGAGCTGTTCTCGGAAAATAGTTGTCTTCTCTTCCGATGGTAAACTTACACGACATTCTTTTAGGCGTTTTATGTGATATTGTTTAGATTTTAGTAAACAAACGATACACTAAAGTGAAGAATCATCACTGCCATCGTACTTCGTCAAGAGGTGTTTAGTATTTTCCTTTGATCGAGTCACTTGTATAACACCCACGGTATGATGGGGTGGTCTCAATTAGCGTTGCCGAACTATCGATGGTTTCAATATCGAGATTTGATCTTTGAAATCAGTTACACTATCTATAGGCCTATCGATACCATCGATAGCGTGGTATGTGGTAATACTATCGATAGCTATGATAGTATTGGACACTAATAGTGACGATACTATACATAGTATTGTAGGTACTATCGATAGTATCAATACTAGTACTAGTATAGTGACTATTAGAGTGTTCAATACTATCGCTATTACTGATAATGTTGTTATATGTCGATAGTATTGCCGCATACCATGCTATCGATAGTACTGATCGTCGATCTATACTATTCATTTTTTTATCGATAGTCGACTATCGATGGGCAATACTTGTCTCAATTCATGGTCAAGACAACACAAATAAGGCAGGAATTTTAATATTATTGTCATTGAAGCTAGTGGCCAAAACTGCCACTGATTATGATTTTAGATTCTATTTCCAATTAGGGCAGAATTTTCTGCAGCGACATGCTCAAATGCAGTTTGGATTTGAACAGCAATAGGCCTTTATCGTCATCGGCAAACTGAGATTAATAAACATAGGGGAACATCGAAGTATCCTTTAAAAAAAAAAACCAGTTCAAATGAACATAATCATTTCATTTTGAAATAATGTTCTCATATTATTCTTTCTGGCAATACCAACTTAACGCATGGATGTGTTTTCATCGAACATCTTAATAGGGTAGACATCGTTATTTTCTTTTATTTGTCCATATTACTTAAGGCAATCAACATCAATAAGAATAACAGCTGAGATGTTTTTGGAATTTTAGATAAATGGTTTTTGAGTTGCGTATGTATATTTATTTCTCGATCCGCAAGCACATACATGTACATAGGTACATTACTTATTTGAAAATTATCATGCTTCAATAGATGAGAAATAGGAGGATGACTTTGGAGAAACTTAATTTTTGCATTGACATTCTCTTCTTCTTCAAATTTAAGAGCCTTGCTCTTGTCGGTGTACTTAGCTGATGCGGCTCTCTCCATTTTTCCCTTTCCAATGCGGAGACTGCATTAATCTCCATAAACGACATGACAGCAATCTTTTATTTTATTTGGCTCATGTAACTTATCCGTGGCCATCCTCTACCTCTTCTTCGACTAATTGACATTTGCTAACTTGCCATAATTCTGTTACTGAAATATTTGATTAGGCGGAAAATCTTGATGCGGAAAAGTATAACAGAAGTAGCTATTGGTTCTTAGCACTAACACTAATAATTATAATAATATATGGACGAGTTGATTTGCTAGGTGTTGGTAATTGTTTTATCTCGACAAACTAAGAGTGGTCATCCTTTGTAACAAATAGCGGTTTCCTCTGGTACTCCACTTAGTGAAGAGCACGATCGAAATATCAACGCAAAAAATGACACAAAACTTTGACCTTCTAATTCTTCCACTTATCACTTTAAGTACACGATTGTTACAAGTACCATTGTTAGTGTAATCAAATCTTTTGAAAGCAGCCGTGTCCGCGTGTTGGCACTACTCACTGTCACCATCACAAATGTCCGACTATAAAAGTCGACATGGCTAATTTAATGCGCCATCATTGGTTCGAATCTTGTTCGGGACATTATGTCTCTTGTGGGCGGCCCGTGTTGATTCTTAAGATATCGTCTTTTATTCCGTATATAGATGGCCGTATTCTGTAATGTAGGAAGATAATATTGTGGCGTATGAATAATAATAAAACTATTGTAATTTTTTTTACAAAGTAGTTTCGATGAATCTTAACGTTTAAATGCTGTGTAGTTCCCGGATATGAGCGGGTCAAATGGGTATTTATCTTCTTGTAAAACTCACGTACACGAAAGGCACCTACAATAATACCATCCGTGAGCTCTATAATACAATTTTGGATTCCAAGCAGTCATTGAGAATTTTCTAACCGAAAAAATAATAACAATTTACATGACCTGGAAATCTAATCCAGGACGATCGGCAGCCCAGCTTGCAACCGTTAGACTAATAAGACACTATCAAGTCGGAAAAGACCTTTGTAAATGCTAAAATAAAGATTCAAGCTCAGAATAATAATATAGGGGAATCTACTATTTGATGACATGGTTGGCGCAGTGGTCAGTAGCTAAGCGATTAGCTTTCTGCGCTACGTGCCACGGATTCGATCCCCGCACGGAACAAATATTTGTATGACTTAATAGATATTTGGTTCGGGTTTGGGAGTGTGTGCATGTGAGATATATGTTTGTAAACTGTACCCGGGGTACAGGAGAAATAACAGAGAGGGCGAAGTTATTAATAAAAATAAAAAAAAACAAGTCTCGCGAATTATGATGTGCTGTTCCCCAGAATAAAGCTGACCATGGAGATTCGGATCAGATCCCCACATTCTAAGTATGGGCTGTTGTGTCCCGTATATGGTACAAAGTAATTTTGGACCACATTCTTGTACCGTTTCTGAAATCGTTTCATTTCAATTTGTTTACCATATTCACTCTTTCATTCACTTGTTTATGCATCGTTATCTCAAAGTATCCAGCCATGGAAGGTATTACGAAATGCTTGATGTCAAGGAATTATATTATGATAGAATACACTCAGGTTTATGTAAATTACCTTCTATGTAGTCCTTACATTATCGATCTGGTTTACTTACATACATGTCATTATGTTCTTAGTTCAGATATTAAACCGAGGAACTGTTGTGTGTCAGATGACACACAATAGTCCCTTCATTATAGGAAATAGTGATAGTACATTATAATTTTAATAGTTGGAACACAGGAGGACTCCGGTGGCCGCGAACAATACCTACTTATGTCTGTGTTTCGTTACATGATGAATTAATTTATAATAATATCAAAAGCTCAGTATCAGTACTAAGTAAACGAAATAGGTAAGCTAAATAATTAAAAATATAGTAAGGACAGGTTTTATAAACTTCTTCTTCTTCATGTGCCATATCCTCAGCGGATGTCGGCGACCACCACACGGAACTCGTCTCTATCTTGTGCCAGTTTGCACTGACTGGCAGCGTCATTGATATTGTTCCAGCTTTTGATGTTATCAATCCAGGCTAATTTCCTTCTTCCCCTGCTCTTTTTGCCATCTATATTGCCTTCCAGTATCTTCCTTTATAAACTTAACATAGAAATTAAATAATGGCTGCTAAAGATAAACCACAACGGTTTCCATTAGCAGTCTTAGCTTAGAAAAAATGTAATTTTAAGTAAACGTTTCTTATATTAAATAAAATATATCAAGGAGGCAGTTGAGACCACTGGTCGTCACTGGTCATGGTGGTGGTGGTGGCCTGTATCATGCTATTTCACGAGAATATTGTGAAAGCCGAGAAATATAACCAAATGAAATCATCAATTGCACACGAGGCTGTTGACATGTGGCATGTGGAAGCAGCAGTTGTAGTGCTGATAGCTGTTACGGCCAATGGCTTAATTGCCAAGAGCCTCGACCAACATCTTATGAGACTCTCGTTAAGGGCTGGATCATGGGCTTGATACAGAAGGCGGTACTCCTCGACACGGCGCGCATTGTGAGGAGGTTCCTCTCTCTGGAGCTCTAGCCACCGGTGGCTTAATCCCTGTTCCCGATGCAGGTTGTTTCCACGCGAAGAAAAGCTAGTAGATATATTTTATTTTTATTCATTCATTTGCCGACATCCATAAAATTGCATTGCCTTAGTTCGCTATTAAATTAACAACTGTCATTTATTCCTTGCTTGATAACTCAGCCACAACTTTCAATTTTATTTACCATCTTATCAAGACGATCAGTAAAGTTCCTTTTATCGCCTTTTTATTTCGAATGACTGATTTTAGGGCCGCCCCGACATGTGAAGCCGAAGCTATTTTTATTAGATGCTCTAATGGATTTTCGTAATATGATCCTTAATTTCTGTGTTGTTTTTTACTGCAACGAGTTCTTAAAATGCTGTACAGTCAGTGACATAAGTATAGTTAAACTTTCCGTTATTTTAAAATTTATTTATTAAAATAGATTTTTTTTTTGTTTAACGGACACTTCTCAGTTGAGAAACGTTATTATATAATTGCAAAAAGCAATGAAATTTATAAATTTTCATTCATTAAAATCTTATAAAACTTTGTACAATGAGCATATAAGTACTTTTGTCTATGGTTGTACCGCACACGATTTAATTTTAACCTAAGATAACTGTTGCTACATTTAAAGTTTCATCTTTTATACAAATACAAAAAAATCAATGTAATAGTGCCTTCGTTATGTAATCACAATTTCACGTATTTACAGAATTACGGAAAGCTCTTAGGGATAGTTACCAATTAGTCCGCGTATTAGGTTTCTATGCATTATTATGTAAGTCTTAGACATTGTATGAGAATATCAAAAGAAGAATTGAAATATCATGCCACAAAATGATATCAACATTCATTTAATCAGTATGCATATATATATCAGAAACTTAAACGTTAACTCGCACATTCATAAAACAAACAAGCAGTGAGTTGTCAGCTCATGATGAATAAGCCAACATTTATTAAAGTTTCTCATTTCACTGAACACGCAGCCATTCCTGAAGCAGTAGGTGGCAAAAGTAATTGAGCATTGTCTTCCGATGACGTAGGCGTAGCTGAATGGTACGATGATGTTATTTGACAAATCTTCGTTTGTGTTTCATATTATTAATAGCTTTGATGATTTGTTTGATTTTGTTGATGCAATTTGATTGTTGATGTATGGGGTTACAGGTACCTATTATTCAAATGAGAATTTGTTATGTAGAATCGATAATACGTTTTGATAGGAAGAATCCATCAATTTTATAAGTACACCAAGTATTAGTAGATTTTCTTAACCTGGAGCAAGAGTATTAATCTTAGTCGATCTTTATTTGATCATTAAATTGAACTAGAGGTCGCCAAGTGGTCGAAATTCGATAATTTTAGCTTCCTGCACTCCTTCTCCATATAAACTTTAACTATACCAAATCTCACACTCCTCCGTGCGCGCAATATGCTTAAAAAGCGATACAAAGCTTTCCTTTCACGTATTAATATATAGATGAGATAAAAGAAAACAATTCAGTAACGGGCGTTGAATTAACTATAGTCCCAACAGTAATGCAGAGCTATATACTCAGTCTTTAGTCTTTATCCTTTGAAACTGGACTCAGAGGATTATAAAATCAAAGTCTCTAAATCTTGCATTAGTTCCGGATGTATTTCATGTAATCTTCTTTTTTCTTAGCTTAATGTCTAACGGAGTTGCTTACGTCTTGTCTTGACGTAAATGCGACTTAGAAATTCTTATTAACTTGTCTAAATAATGAGGCTTTAGCTCCCTTAACAAACTAGCTCGCCCTTACAAACGCACATAAATAAATGAATTCGCTTCATTATTTTTGTACCAATTGTAATCCGATTTTTTTTTGGCTTCGAAATCTAGTGATTGTGCTTTTATGTCAATTTTTACTTATATGCTCGCAAAAAAAAACTTCATTGCATTCAATTAAGGTATTTTAGCAAAATAATTGATTCAAAAATGCTGGAGCTGCCGGTATTTTAATATTTATTCAACTTTACCATGAACAACAATATAGTAAGATAAATACAATTATACAATGGGTTTGAACGGGTTAAACAAAATAGTTCCATAAAAAGCCTCTGATCATTATTGTCTTATTATTCGTTTGATTAAGTATATTTTAAGCTGTGTTAAAGTGAACCTAACAGATATATTTAAACTGTGCTAACAGGCTGGCACACAGGTGGAATAAGGCCTCAATAAAATATGAATAAAAAATAAAATCCTGCGGCCCCAGATATTATTTTTAATTTGGTTTATGAAAAGAGTACCTATCCATGGAGTTTCTTGCCAGTATCTGCTCCAGGACCAACCCACTTGGAACCGTGATAGAATCACGACGTTTTGAAAGTGCCTGCAAAGGCCCAGCTGAAATAAAAAATCTTTGACTTTGATTTTAAAACATTATTAGGCTATAAACGTTCATTGCTGACTCAACATAGTGAAAATTAATCCCTTTCGAAACCAAACAGGAAGTTTGGTGGATGAAGACGTGTTATGTCAAACAGAATTTTTATTTTTCTGTGCCATAGCCTAGGGCAATTTTTTGTTTTCTTTTTTTTGGTTTTGTTAAACCGTAATTATTCTATTATTTTTGTGTGAGCTGAACTACTGTTGTTCTCGCTAACATGAAGATAAATAGCGGATTAAGATAACCGACCGCCTCACATAAATTATAGACATTCAGTTCATGAACCGTCATCCATCCTTGTTACAATCGTAACATTCGTAACGAAGGCGCTTTGAATTAATAATGTTATTAATCATCCTTATCAAACATAATTTGATGTATTTGCTCAACTTAATTGACTCCGTAAAATAACATCTAACAAATGCTCATCTCTATTCATACTCATAATGAACGAAAAATTTACTATAACCCTCTAATGCTCAACTAAGGGTACAACACTCCCACAATGCAATTTAACGTGATCGCGTATACATTTATTATTAAGCCTTGCCATATCTACTGCAAGATTAAACGGCGACTTGTGCGAAGATTAAATCCAGGATTTTATTCCCATATTGCCGTACATTTCCACCCCACAGTTGAGGCAGAAAACTCGAGTATTCATTGCGGGTAGCCAAGCTATGTCGGCGAGGGTTGACGAAGCAGCGTTTTCGGGTTAACCTCAGACGTGTGCGATGGTACTAGGTAAAGAATTTTAGTGGATATTAAATGTTGATATTAATAATTTAATGTGAAATTTGTAGCACCAGCAAGTACCTACATTAATTGAGATTTTACTTTGAAATCTCAAAACTTTGCTTTAGTACTTAAGTTTACCTAGAATAATCTCGGATTATAAAATAATTTAAATTAGTAGGTATACTGGATGACTTATTTTACCATCTGTAAAATAATATGGTGTGTCAAGTACGTGAATAGAAGCTATACACCAGAGTTCGTTTCATACCATTGAGTTTATCCAAATAGATACATGACCATACTACGGGGCTTGCGTAATAGTAAAATTAAGAATATGTACGCATATAACCGCTGAAGGTTTAGATAGCGCAATAATGAAAATTACGCCATATTTTAATAATAAATTATGCAAAAGAAACATTTCACAATGCTGTAAAAGAATTTATATATTTTTTAAATTAACCCTACCGCAGTCTTCTCTTCCAATCCATCACACCAATTTGTTTTTCGATGATAAAAAGTCATTCTGTGTCATCATTGCTTCTTTTACTTCTAAATAAAAAATAATAATATGCGCATAAAAAATCTAGCTTACAGTCTACTTCTATAAACCGTAGGCACACAGTTGTTTGCCAACCATTGCCAAATAAAAACGGCAATGCTTCGACAACCCTGCGAACTGTAAACCAAGATTTATACTGGGGTCGTGGTTATTTATGCTCACCAGCCTTATTTTTATTCTCCGTGTGATATTTTTAATGAGGCAACTGAATAGCACTGCTGCACCTTTTATTAACTTTTAAAAGCATTAGTCGTGCCCAAATAGTGGGAATTCACTGAAAGTTATGTCTCGTGACCGTCTGTTTATAGTTTTCGTATAATAAAACTTATTTTACTTAGGATTCCATGATTGTAAAACTATGTTGCATTTATGCTTTTAAGCATAAATAGGAGCCGTGGAATCTTTAACTTGTTTCCCTGGAACGGTATGTTAGTATTTATTATTATAATTTACATTTAAGTTAAATTTTTCTTCTAATATTATCGTATTTTAACGTAGTTAACGTTTAACGATCATGAGCAGTGTTTTTGTCTAGGGGGTAGAATTAAAATTTTGTGTAAATCTATTAGGAATATTTCTACCAAATTAACATAAAAACATTATTTTCTCCCATTATCCACGATTTGTTTCCACTAAACGAAGCAAGAATGTTGTTTTTATGAATCGAATAACATTTGATAATTAACCTACCATTATGTAGAGCTATTCAACCCTCTATTTGTTTTAAAACGTAATTTGGACCGATGAGTTCATAATTGGGCCTCACATGGATAGCCTTATGCAAATGTAGCAATTGGGTTAATAAAGATCTATATAGAGCCGGTTTAACCAATTTGAGTACTTCCTCATTTACAGGTTGAGATTTTTGTTTGCACGCGAACTTAATTGTTATATACTCGTATAAATGAATGAGTGAACGAATGAATAAGCTAAGTATGATTGGATGTGTATCATTGTATGCGTTTAAAGCATAAACTTATTATACTAACTTAATACTGTGTACATTTTTTTAAAATTCTTTAAACGGGCGAATTTCAAGCAAATACCCTTTTTCGTAGCATGTCTCACCACGCCACCAGTTCAGGAATTAAGATTTTTAGTTTAAATTAATAAATTTATATCTATTTACTCTTAATATTATTAGATAAAACTTCTTGTGATCCCACAAGAAGTCTTATCTGCTGCAAAGTCCAATTAAGCTCATCCGTCGTAACTTACTTTTATATCTAAAAAGAGTTATAACAAGAACAAGATTGGAAACTATCGTGTCATAAATTCCTTTAACTTCCTACAAGACCTCAACAAATAGTGTTCTAGAGGGAACGAATTTCTTAAAACTGATTAAACATTTTTGTTTGCTCTACCCGGATCGAAGCGAAGAGGAGCGAAGCGTTTAAAAGTCGATGCAGCACTGAAGTTCCTCGGCGCATCTCTATGTTTCACTCAAGTTTTACGACCTAAATATTTGATGAAACCGACAAGATCAAATGAAATAGCTACGTACGGCAAGGGTTGGTATCAACTAACTTAGCAAGGGTACTTGAATCAGAATATATTAGTAGCGCGATCTATAGATAGGATTAATCCAATATCTATTTAGATAACATTTTGAACAACTCAAATATCTCTATTCTATTCTTGTTGAGTTCCAATAGTACATAAGCTATTTAGGGTTTACCATGTATAGTTTCAAGATGAACTACAAATAAGTACTTAGCAATTATGATAATTTCTAAGGTGTTGTTTGATGTATAATTTACAAAAAAAAAAAAAAAAAACTTCTAAGGTCGCAAACTACCAAAAGGCCCCCCGATGGTAAGCGGTTACCGTAACATATTATAGACGCTTCCAACACCAAGGCGATGCCCTACTAGGGTCGTGTTGGCACTGTTGGCAGTAGGGGTCTTCCCTACACGACGCTTCCCCAAGGAGCACTGGTGACCTTGCTCACTGTTAGGAACACAACACTGCAAAAGAACAGTGTCATTTGGCTACGATATTCTGCAAGGTGGAGGTACTTCCCCAGTCGGGCAACTCCACTTTTGTGCCACGAGAACTGTACTTTCATTTCAATTACTTTTTGCTTTCTCACAATTAGAGAATAAAATTGTCCAAAAGGGGTTGATTGGTAGGACGGACTCTTAAATCCAATAATAAAAAGGGAACATGGGTTCTAATAGATCAAAGCCCTTTTTTTACGCCGCAACTGTCACATAAGATATTTCATCCAATCAGGTGGTCTTCTCATATTTAGTCTATGTTTTGTTCTTACCTTTTTGTTTTCATCTAATTGAAACAGTGATCTATGCTTGTTATTTTTTAAGTCAACGTCTTCGAGCTGACTTATCGTGGTGAATGGACAAAGAGCTAAAACAAATATCGATGTTTTGGTGGACTAGGGTGCACCACTAGCTATAGGTAATCCGGCGAATAGCAGGAGCAGTTGCCTTATAGCAGAGGGGCAGTAAGTGAACGTTGAATAAAGTATAATTAAGTTGCAAATGTTAACTCAGAGAAAGAGATAATAGATGCGTGTTGATTGCCTAGCAAAGGGTCACCACTTATGCACAACTGTTATACGAAAATATTTCCTCTCCATAAGTGTTGGTATGCATCGTATAATCCTATTATATATTACTAACCGGACCCCTAGAGCCCTAGAGTACATCTAGCTGAAACATCTACTTAGAGATTAGGTAGATGCATAAACATTTTTTTCGGAACCATTAAGAAAAAGGGACATCAAAATAAATAAATAATTAGCAGTCTCCATTACTCCGGTTCTTTTTTACTTCGACTAATTACTTTGCTCGTTTTTAATAATTCACAATTGTACAAACTGAATTATCTTCCGACCAATATTTCTTAGAACTGAACTAACGCCGGCAGCGGCATAGCAAAAAGGAAGCGAATAAAGCGTCCCGCTATCCAATATTAATATCGCTCTTTCAAAAAGTTTGAACTGTAAGCAACTCTGTTATCAATATTCATAAGCGCAAGACGGTATCTGAGGGTAGCAATAAACAAAGCCGAGTGAACTGAAGTAAAGTAACCGATCCGGAGAGCTCTTACTTACCGCTAGCTCATAAATTTCAGTTTGCAACTTGTACCGACTAACATTCGATCAATAAGTGTTTTGTATGGGTTCTATATTTGCAAGCTAATACGCCACATCAAAACTTCCATGCTTGCCTTCCAAGCCAATATTACCTGCTTACGTCACGACGCTAGCAAACTACTTCAAAAGACCGTACTTGACTGCTCGTGTTCATGTATTTACGCATTTATTGCGTAAGACATAAAGTGAACAGTTCCGACGGATTATTTGCTTGACGTCTTTGAAGTCTGTCGTAATAAATTTAGTTGTACTGTTCAATATGATCAAGCCACGTGTTAAGTTACAAGGGCTAAATCAGATCATGTTTTCTAACGGAAATTATGTTATTATTTCAAGGGTTTTAATATTTAGCGGTATTATTATTTGTTACGTGCTATTTAGTGGGTGAAGGTCGACTATTGTTATTCGGTTACGTATTTAATCGGAACTGACAATGACCGTTATTTACATACAATATGCTTTTACCGAAACATTTTTTAGTTTTCGATTCGTGAGCTCTATCGCGTTTAGTGCTTATCATTTACGGTTTTTATCTTGCCCCGAAAGTGAAATGAAAGGCATAAAACCTCACAATTTAATCACAAGGAATTTTATACGGCGATCACGTTTTTTCATTTTCATTTTTATATCGTACCGCGAGCGTGACTTAATCAAATAAAGTAAGTTTAGAAATCGAGAACCTAATGTTGTGCATTAAATAACTATATTTTCCAAGGATTACAAAGTATCATTCGTTTCTATGTGAACTTTTTTCAAAGTGCGGGTGGCCGTCAATTTGATTCATTATGTCCGTAGGTGGCCTTTTGAAGTTGGACAAAATGACCCATAATTCCCTTGTTAGCTTCGGGGAGATAACCACAGCCAACGTATTAATCTAGCACCATAAATATTATTCAAAAAAGACTATTGTTAATAAACAGGTTTCCAAGCGATTCGTAAATCTTCTATCGAGCTGGCTAATTGGTGGTTGCCTATTCATAGAGTAGGTAACATGATTAACTAATCAAATTATTTATTGTTAAGGATATAATAGCTATTTAATTTAGTATCTTCTTCTTTATCATTCGTCGACCGAATGTTTGGTGTAGGTCTCTTCCAATCCTCTCCATTTTCATCTTTCTTCGGTAGTTATGATTCAGTTGCTGCCGAACGTCATTTTGATGTCATCTTTCCATCTAATTTGCGGTATCTCCCTCTAGGTCGTTTCTGGTACCAAGGTCTCCATTCTAAGGCTCTTTCACAGTAAGAGTTTTGCTTTCTGGCAACAACATTTTGTATTATATATGTATGTATTTTGTATTATATGTGTATGTATTTTGTATGTTGTCTGGTACTATGAGTCTGTCATGCTCACTAAAATGTCTCGCTGATGGTGGCGTTGTGTGTCGGGTCGTTGAGTTCCCTTCATTGTGGTCGAGCTTGGTGAGGCTGACACATGCGTCATGCTCGTGAACGAGTGCCGTCTGTCGGAACTGGTCAGCTCGTAACTGCCATGACAATCTTATTCAGAGGCAATTCATTATCCTAGTCTTATTTGTATTCGCATTGAATTGCATTATTCTCGCAGCTCTTACCACAACATTGTACTGATAAAGATTGTCAAGATCTATTATTTATTTGAAAAGAGTTCCCATGGAGTTTCTTGCCGGTTCTTCTCCATAGGATCTACTATTTGGAACCGCGCACCTAGAGTCTCGACATTTCATAAGTGCCTGTATCTGGTTTACATGAAATAAAGATCTATTTTATTCTATTAATCTTTTCTTTTGAAAATCTTAAAGAATACTAAAAATAATTATGAAAGTAATCTAAAGTTTCTTACAGAAATCAAAACCAGCCATACTATAACATAATCTACGATAATCGATGTATCAGAAACAATGCTTTAAATAAATATAATCATTATTAATTTTAAAGTAGATTACGCCACAGCGGCCGTAGAGTATCAAATGTTTAATTAAAATTTATGAGGGATGAATCGTTAGGTATTACATAGCCGTGTTACTGTTACAAGTAATATTAACTCATAATAACTGAGGGGTTATCTAAATCCCTTTGTGTTTTGAATCCCGTTAGGCTGGATATTACATACAAATGGTTTATTTTGCGTATTACGATGTTAATATTATATTAATTTATTAATTGAGCACAAAATTGTGTTGTTTTGTGTGCTTGTTTGAGGAAAATTAATTTTCGTAATATTTTTTGTATATCTGCAATATTTTATGTTTTGTGTCTAATAATTAATTATGATGTATTTTGATTATTTTGAGTACTTATGTATGAAAAACTAACATTATAGATAGTAGAGCATCCCAAAGGGATACAGCATAGCTATACTGTAAGAAAATTTAGCATCTTTCGCAATTTGACGAATTGATCAATTGACATACAATAATAAACTACAATAATAACTTAATAACCGGAGCTGTGAATATGATTATTACGTGTATTAAGTCATCATAATAATTATGTCAATTTGTCAAATTCAACCAACAATAACAGTGAGATTCGAATCGAGATGTTCTTATAGAATAGCTATGCAGTTGTGCCATTCTTTTGGTTATATCATAAGCTTCCAGATGATTAAGCTCTCTCACGCCTTCAAATTTGCCCAAAATAGACGATTGATATTCTTGAACGAGAAGCCGTCGCGTCTGTCAAATTCGATGATTTTTTTTCTTTATTTTTCTCATATGGCGTTAACAGACGATTTTATTTGGACCATTTTACGCTATTTGTAAGTTCAACTTTCTTCAATTCTATTAGGTACATAATTCTATCTCAAATTAAACATGTGCCAAGAAATATAAAATTTAAAGTAAAGCCCACCAAGCTTTATCTGTTGCATCGCCTAGTTCGCACTAAATTAAGAAATCAACGACAAACAGCATCGTTTGCAGTAAAACTTGTCAGCGAACAAGTGTCTACAAGTTAACGCTTACAACATGTCTATTCACGTCTACAGCGTGCACCATGTCGCGACTGGTATTAAAAAAAATTGACGGCAATTACACGAGTCAGGTTAGCTAAATCTGGCCTTTTGACAGCGCTACGTAAGGTTGGGGTACAGAGCAAGCGATTAGCGGAACCATTAAAGTGCCCTGGATAGAAAATGTGACCAACTAAGAGATACTAAGAAGAGTAAAAAAGAGAAAAAACTAATATTGAAACAGAAAAAAGAAGAGGAAGTATGACTGGTCACTTGATTAGCTAAGCTTGATTAGATAAGTTTGTTACTTAAATTATAGAAGGGAAAAAAGAGGCAACAAGAAAAAGAAGAAGAAGACCAAGAAGAAACTACATTGATCAGCTGAAAGAAAAAGCGAACATAGAAACATATTAAGATTTCGGATTGGATAGGACAGGATGGAAATTTCTACACCGACAAGCAAGCACTTGGATTTTGGATGGATGGGTCTGCTTGATGAGCTCCGGGACATAATTCTTTCGTCGAGTTACCTCATGTGGAAACCGGTTTTTAGAGGCATTTTCTTGTCTTGTCATAACGACAAAATTCTGTCGCACCAAGCATTGTTTTGTAACAACTAGACGAGAGAGTTCCTCTACTTTCCTTCTCACGCAGTTTAGCCTTGTCGTTACATCCATTTTCCATTTGTATAAAGTTGTGTGCTGCAGTGGGACCAACGCTGAAATCGCGATCGCGAGCGATTATGCTGTCCCATACATTTAGTCGAGTAATATTGAATTAATTATTTGTATGAATCGGCTGATTATTTTGTCGTGATTTCAGGGTTGGTCCTATTATAAAAGTTGTTCATTATGATGAGGGATCGGTGCCAGAAAGGTTGGATGGGTATAGTATATATCTATCTATTATTATGATTATTTTTATTATTTTCGTGTTATTTTGATTTATATTTTGATTATTGTATTTTCGAATTTATTATTATTATTGATTATATTATGTTGACCTGTACCTTATTAGCTACCAATAAAATACTATGACTACTATGACTATGACTATAACATCATTTTATCCATACATTTTTTTATATAAGTTTAACAGTAAGTGAATAAAAGTATATTTTGTGAATGTCGTAGCCATTTCGTTCCCGCTAACCGCTGACTGCTGACTATACCTTTACATATTATGTATATTAGCTCCTTTATGGCGACGTAATTACAGTGATGAAACGCTTATACCAATCAATGTGTGACTAATGAGAACATTAATTGACATGCAACCAATCAAATTCAGGCAAATTATATAAATAAGTAGACATTAAATGATTGAAGTTTAAATTAATAATTTAACACAATTATACAGCAAAAATGAATCATTTCATCTTGTCTTGTTGTTATCTAAGTAAATAGGGGGTATTCACTTAGATAACAACAAGACAGTGTGACACTTTATCACAAGGGACTTCCGTATAATAACTCGAGCAGATACACTGAAAAAAAGAAATAACCGAACTGTTTCGGTTATTTCAGGAAATAGCCGAATTTTGTTTAGTCATTAACAAAGTTTATTTGAAATAGCAAACTGGCTTACCTAATAGGCACCAAACTTAATAACCGCCTTTAGTAATGTGTTCGCATATAGTTTGATTGTCATTTAATTTATGTAACTCGTAGATAAAGTTTTGCGAAAAAAAAAATTCAGTGTAGATACAACAGAAGAAGAACCTACAATGATAAAAAAAACAAAAGCAAAACTTACTATGTTTGTAAAAAAGGTAAAAACCTTCCTTACTATTAATTAAATCTATATATCTATCGATACTAGTATTAAAAAGAGATAAAATTGGTTTGTTTGTATGTAGAGGGTAATCTCTGGAACTGCTGAACTCATTCAAAAAATCAATTTCAGTAATAGGAAGCTACACTATCCCTTTATTTTTATAAACATAACACGCGCGGTTTTTTAACCGCGCGTATTATTCCGCGGTATTCCGCTGGCAATAACTAGTTCAATATAAATTATTTATATAGAAAGAAAGAAAGAAAGAAAGAAATAAGGTTTATTGGTCAATACAATACATGCTTAAATCACACCATATACAATACAGAAACAGAATAGCCGGGAGTGACAGCAATAATTGCACATTGCAGCAGGCTCACTTGCGCACATAAATGTAAGCTATGACATTGATATTAGGCTCGGTGTGGTATTGCGTGACCAAACAGCCTCAGCTCAGCATATGCTGCAGTAACACTACAGCGCTGATTTTCAGCTGAAACCTAAGGTGGTATATTTACTCCTTTAATTACTATTTGTAGGACAACTTAATAATTTCGAAATGAAAAACCCGCTCTTAGTAACTCATCAAATAAAAAGTCAGTCCAAATAGCTCTTCTTTTAATATTTATTCAGGTTTCAATTTCCTCCAATATTCCGTCTGTTTCAGTGTATTTTTTTCGCCTAAACTCTTTGGACGGAACTGTGAGAATCCAGACAGAGGGTTTCATATCGGACAATTCACACGTAAGATAGAACAAATACTCCTGAACAATGTTCCTATTGGAATAACATTCGTACAGTCCACTTATATCAGATTTCTTATTGTTCTTCATTCTATTCCATTAACGTTTGTGTAAGAGACACTTTCGCTAGATATTTTCTTTGTGCTTTTAGCGTCGATGATATGTCTTAGGAAGCTGTTATTGTTTTGATTGTTACCTTCAACTAGATATTGCTGGGAACTTTGCGGAATGTATTATATATCTCGTTTTGTTTACACCATGTAGCCTATCGGATAACATTAATGGTTAGTAAATACGATTAAAAGTATACTTCGAAAACTGGATATTTATAAGCTTCTTGGAAATTGCTATAAAATCAAACACTAGTGACATTATTTCGAAAATAACGTGTGCATTCTAACGAGACATACCAAGTAACCACGGTTATAGATACATTTTGCTGAAACCAGATGGCGGTATATTTTTTTTAAATTTACATAAATACAACGTGTATCAGAAATGCGTAGTTATATTTAAGGGTGTGGATCAGACCATTAAACTGAACAACTTTCTCCATGGGACCAACATCGTAATCGCGAGAAACTTATCAGCTGTCTTATACATTTGAGTCTAGTAGGTATTGAAATTTTATTTATTTATTTAATCATTAACTAAACACATGACACACACACAGAAAACATTAAATAGGAGAACAAAGGACAAGAATTTTGTAAAGGGCAGCTGATAATTTTTTCGCAATTACGATGTTGGTCCCATAGAGAAAATTTATCAGTTGATGTTCTGATCCACACCCTTAAATATGACCACGCATTAACTGTTACACGTTGTGTATTTCAACTACGTCAAATAATAAAATAATGATATTACCTACTGGAATACATCTATTTATAGTTTCCTGAATAAACTTCTTTATAATTATAGTGACCCTGGCTACTTATCTCTTTGTTTGACCATACCTATAGGTTCATAATTAATGTATTTTACAGCAGAAATAACATTGTTTAACACATTAATATATTTAGCGCGGGACTTCATTATTTCCATGTTTATTTACGAATTACAACATTGAAATAGTTTTCGATACGGGCGGGCAATGCGAAAAATGTTTGCATGTCCGTTTGATATGGGTTTTTACTATCGCGTAAGTAGACTAAGAGTTGTACCGTGTTATTTTGAAACGTATAAGGAATCAAGCTTTTCCCTTATTTGTACGTTTACTGTCTTCAAAACAATGTTCTGCTGCTATTTGTAATTCACACAGATTTTTATGGGTCTTTACTTTATCTATGCTGTGTTAACGCAATCAGATTATCCTTGTAGAGAGGTTCAGATTAAAGTTTTATTACTAGTGGGTTTAAGTTTTAACAATAAGCGTGATTTATTGTAAACTTGCGATTACAGCAATCACTAGTGATTCAAGAGTTTTATCGTCTATCTCCGAAGGTTTTTATCAGATCTTTACCAAATTTAAATGGAACTACCTGGGAAGAATATTCTTTCAAATAAAAAAGAATTATTGAAATCGGTTCACAATTGGCGAAGATACGAGATGGCAGAAAAAATATACAAAATAAAAAACCAGCTAAATTGAGAACCACATCCTATTTTGATTTGGGTAAAAAAATAATTTGACCAACTAGCAAGTACGCAGACTCCTGCACTAGGAGAGCAAGCTTTTAAATATGCAACATTAAATTTCGCATAAAAGTTCCTGCAGGGTTTTGATGCTTTTGGGTACACTTTTCAAACATTTTGACATGAATTTTGCTGGCCTTTGAAATAGTCCGACCAAAGCGTAACGCTACACAGAATGTATATGAAACTTGTTTATTTCGTACAACTGAAAAGGCACTTATATTTTGTTTCAGATGTATAAAAGGCAGTACGTCAATTGAACATGACTCATGAGAGTCATGAATAAGTTTGATGGATATATTTTGTGAATAAAATATTTTGTTTATGCCTCCAATTCAGCGGAAGTAGATCCTGCAAAAATTTATCTTACAGTACCAAAAAATACATCATCATCATTCATCTATGAAGAATGGTTTAAGTAATGATGATGATATTAATGTAGTATAGAACTTGTTGTTATGGTTGTTGGCGCAGTGGCTAAGTGATTGGCTCTTTGCGCTACGTAACGTGGGTTCGATTCCCGCACGGCTCAAATATTTGTAGGACCTACAGATTGTTATTCTTATTCATTATTATACAGTACCTATCTATGTTTTGAAACTATACCCACGATACAGGAGAACTCCAAGTGAGGGGCAATGGTAGGTACCTTATAAAAATAAGAACTACAAAATTGTGACTCTGGATTCATCAGCTATGACGTGGAGTGCATGTTGTCACAGACTCAGCGTGAGGTGTTTGTACGTGTCTCGTGGACAGGGGATCGGTTACTCACGAGCGATGCTTGTTTGTAAGTGTGTGATTATGTTGTAAGGTCGAAGCGATAAAAAAAATAATTTCGCGTTGATAGTGAAGAATTTGTAAAAACTAGTGGTCGAAATTCAACCGTAATTTTAGCTTTCTGCACTCCTTCTGCATATAAACTATGCCAAATCTCACAGTCCTCCGTGCGCGTAATATGCTTAAAAAGTGGTACAAAGTTTTCCCTTCACGTGTTAATATTACAAAATACCGTATTAAGATTGGGTAGATAATAATAAAATATCTTAACTTACCAAATAGGTATTTTCTTATTTTACCTTTGTTTTCTAGCAAAGATGATGAACTAAAAATACATGTCTAATACTAACTGTTTCAAAAGGCAATGCGCAAGTTACCCATCTGTCAATACTTAGTACGTACAATCTCTACTCAAGCCTTGGAATTAGCCTGATAATGCGTTATACATCTAACGGGTGCCGTCTGTTGGGACCGGACAGCTGCTGTCGCATCTTATCAAAAAATTCTTATCAATTTTGTAATCAGGCTTGTTTAGTATAGACTTTGTCCTACATTGTTCTCACATACCTTTTCTAGAACAATACAATTTATTAAAAATAAGAAATTCTAAATTTAAAGAGTAACCATGGAGTTTCTTGCCCGTTCTTCTCCATAGGAAATCTTCACTTTGGAACGTGGCACCTAGAGTGTGACTGTTTTTACGTACCTGTGTATGGTCTACATGAAAAAAAAACCTATCTTACCTTAAGACGATGCAGTGGTAAAGAATTAATCTCAAATTGGCTGCATACAAAAACGCGCGCGAGCTAGTTTGTTCGTATTGCGTCAAAACAGTAATTATATATTAAAGCTTATATTGACTTATCTTTACAGAAAATTTTAAAGCTTACATCGGTCTTGTTTCCCTGTACAATGAAAATCTTTGTTTTTAAAAAGCAACTTTTTATAATGTTTTTCTCTTTTGTAAAAGTTAACGAATCAAAGCAATTACCAAAATTATACCAAAGACAAATGATAAATGAAGCGGACTTAATAATACCTTAGGAATTTTCTACCAGTCAACCTTGGGGTGATACAGAAAAAAAAGGATGGTAGCGGAAAAGATAGATATCGGTTCCGAATGTTTTGTAACTGCTGAGAAAAGTTAAGATCCCTGCTACCAATATTTTCATTTCGTCGTCTTAAATACCAAATCGCTAACGTTTATCAGCGACCACCACACTATAACCTGTACCTTAATAATACCATTTTGAAAATGAGTTTTCGTTATCGATATGCACTACAGTGCTTTAGTCAGTCTTACGAGGCGTTTAATGAAATCAGTCATTAAGTAAAGTGCCAGTAAAATGTCGTGTTTGACCAAGAATGGACGCTTTTGTCTAAGTAAGTAGGGTTGCCAAGTAAAGTCATGTTAAAAAAAAATCAGGCGGAAATCAGCAGGAGGCTAGAAGCTTCGGTGTTAGTTAAAAAGGAGCGAAAAGTAGCTATGTTACGAACAGGATAATGTAAGTAACGATAATATTCCCATAAAACAATCCATTCATAACAAACAATAATGTTAATGAACAGAACAAAAAGATAAGATGATAATATCTATTAAATAATGTTTATGAAAAAATCTTGATCTCGTAACCAAAATTTCACTAAGGATTATGACGTGCAGTGCGTCACAATAATGCCAACTACACCATGTAAATAAAATATCGTAAAAAATAAATAAATAAAATTGTAATTATTAGGTATATGAAGGATACACCATCAATTACAATTTTATTTAGGTATTTGGAAAAATTGGATTCTGTTTCAAGCTTGAATATTGAGGGTAAAAATTATATTCATATTTTATAGCTTCGTTTATGAAACTCGAGTTATCTCTTAGACTAGTAAAAATCAATACATTAATATTTGAATATTTAATTGATACCTATTTATAATAATAATGTACCTATTCATTTACTGCTGCAAAAAATGTTTATACAAATAATTATTAAGTACGTTTAAAAATACTTTAACAATCAGTATTGCTTACACTACCGAGAAATAAAGCCCAGTTTTATCATACAATGCAGTTACTGCTGTCATAATTAAAAATAACAGGGCATAAATCACATCCGACCGTGAGTCATAGGTGCGTGGTAGCTTACGAAGTATTCAATGTTACTTTTACAGGAAACAACACCGAAAATGATGATATTAGGTAGGTATACAGTACAGTCATGATAATTTTTTATGTAGTGCGGAAAATTGGCCGAGTGATTCAGTGTCCGTTCTCAAATGCGACCGCAGTACTAAAATTTACCCCAAAACAAAATAAAAAATTGGTTTTGTATGGCTTGCGCTAGTAAATTACGCGTGTACCCCATATTAAGTCGAATTTTCGCTTTGTTTTAAAGTGTATCCCAATACTGCGGTTACATTTAGGAACGGAGACTGAATCACTCTATAAATTATGCGCACACATAAAAAAATATTCTTTATAGAAAAGAGATAATTTATTATAATTGCTACGAGTTATAAATAGAGAGACAAGAGAGAATAGGCTTTTATTTTTCTAAAATCTTTTTTTTTCCTTAATACAAAACGATGCTCAGCCGTGATCTCTACTTGAGCAGTGTTTTATTGACGTATTTGTATGAAAAGACCACGGAGGAGAGAAAGAAGTAGACTGATGACTCAAATCTGTACTCAAGTAGCACCGCACCACTGAACATCGTAGGTACTGTAATAGAGATATTGGCCTTATACCTATGAAAAATTGTTATACATTTGAGGTATCACAGGGAGAAGAGTGAAACTAATAAGTACATTGCTTTTCTTATTGCCTAAAAATTAACATCACTTTAGGTAAAGTCAGTAAAAGGGATAAGACTCCTTATTTAGGTACGTGTTGATAACCCTGATCACAATTTTGAGTGACGAAATCCTAATTCCTAGCTGACTCATAAGTTAGTATCGCTCGCTGTGATTAAGACATTGCTTTTTAAACGTATGGCCTCATTATTTCACCATAAGGCTGATAATAGTGTTGACACTATCAACTATCAAGTACATTCCAGCACTTGGGTTGAGTTCATCATTATCAACCCATAAACATCCACTGTAACGGCTCCTCAAAAACCTACAGTGAAATGGTCGTGAAGGAACATTGCTAGAAGCCTTGGCTCATCAAGCAAGCGATTTATACATAATATCGACATTTAATTAGGTATTACTAAAACATTAGATTGTATTATATAGGAATATTTATCTTTGAATCACTTATTTTCAGTGAATTATTGTATTAATGCCATTTTAATTATTTTACCTATAATTTAATTGTACAATGGTTTGCGGTATGTTTAATTGAAAAATTGTGATATAATGTTTGACCTGTAATAATTATTAGAGTATCAAATAAGGACGGCCGTATGCTTGTATGCCAAGTTAGTGAGAAAAAAAAACAAAATGAACTGCAATCACAAATCTTGGCAAAGAGATGGGTAATCGCCAATTGGTGATAGCAGTAATGGCTCCTCACTCACGTCACGATTTCGTTGCGCAAGTTTACACTTGCACAAGTCTGTGTGATGCCGTATTGCCCACAGACGGCTTGCAAGCCATGATTGCGCAATTCTCTCCACACACGTCACTTCACTTCATACTTCTGCAAGACTAAACTTTTGCAAAGAAATCGTAAAGTGTGTGGTGTTCAAAAGTTGCCATAATACCAATGAATAAAGTCTTCTAATTATATATTATACGTAATAATTATAGTCCTTCAGATATGTCCTAGAAATAATAATACCTGCGTATTTATTCTGTGGTTTTGTGGTAGAGATATGAATTCTTCTACAGTATCTACCTACTTAATAATAATGAAATACAAAAGTAATAAAAAATATCTAAGTATTCATTTATTATACACTTTCCGTGTAAAGTTGATGGTACTCGACTCGGACGGCTCAATGCTCTTGATATATCGATGAGATTATCACTGGCTGCCGACAGGCTGTTCACATACGTGCGATTGTCTGACGTCAGATTATCTGGAAATAAAATGATAGTTACTAAAAGTACACAGTAATTATAGATATTTTGTATGTGAACAAGAAAATTAAGAAAAAATGTATTTCTTGTTGTTTGTTCTTTATTTTTTATTTTCGTGTAGGTATCCATAGTCTATCCAAAGGATACCTGGAAGATATTGCTATTATTCTAATGAACTTTATTTACTCAGGTGTACAATAAAGTATATAAAGAAGTTAAAAAAAAATAGGTATAAAAGGTGTGATGCAAATTGTTTGTTGTATTTAAAACGATTATCTTGTTTCCAAAGACGAAGTTAACGATAAGAGAATCTATTCTAGATTCTCTTATCGTTAACTTCGTCTTCGTCTTCTAGTAAAGAAGTACAAATATAAATGCAAAAGCTGTGTAAAATAAAAAGCAATCCCAAACAAACACTAAGCAAACCTATACGACATTTAAGTCGCACTTACCACTACCGCAATCACAACCCATTACAAAATTAATCTAACATGTACGCTTACCCTTAATCACGCCTCTACGAATGTTTATTCAGATGCAGGCCATCTAAAGAGCTCCACGATTTACTGGAAATTAAGAGGACGCATCCGTCGGGATGCTAGAATAACATTGTGCCACCGAAAATACAACCACTAAGTGACAGGAATAAAAACAGTAGTGGCACTGTGGCACATTCGTGAGTGAAATGACGTGAGTAAAAATAATTACTGTTATTTTGGGAACAGATCATTATGATTGTTTCATTGGTCTAGTGACGTAGATTATGCCTGGTGAGGGCGTGATTTCCAGGTTTGGAGAACAGCGGGTCTACCGCGTAACAAAATGGTAATGAATATCAGACTCTGGTAATAAACTTCAATACGATCGTGGCGACTAAACTTCGAGCTACCATGTAAAAAAAATACCAATCATGAATTAGGGTCTCCTATCTTCATGATCGGTAATGTTTTTACAGGGTAGCTCAAAGTGTAGTCTCTCACGATCATTTTGAAGTTTATTACCAGTGTCGATGTTCATTACCATTTTAGTTACGCGGTAGACCCGCGGTATCGAGCTCTACAATACACAATGGGCTCTTTCCAAGGCTTAGTTACGGCCTTTTGCAACTTATTATGACAAAGTCACAAGAGACACGTTGGTCGCAGGAAGAAGTCGTGGCTGAGAAACCTTCGGGAGTGGACTGGAGTCACGCGTTCTACACAATTGTTTTGCCTCGCGAGAGATAGACAGGAATATGGCGAGCTGACTGCCAACGTTAGCCAGTCAGAGAGGCACTAAAAGAAGAAACGAAGAAGAAGGCTTGGAAGAAGGTTTACCTACTCTAGGACGGTTCTAGACTGAGACGTGTCTAGGAATTCTCCTAATCCTCTATTATTTCTTATTTGTTCTCTTCTCTGGCTTGAATGATCAAGTCTAGATTATTTGTTATAAGAGGTATTCGCTAATTATCACATTGTTAGACAAAATCCGAACCATTAGGTACATAAGAGGAAGTTTTAAAGTCGCTCTTAGAGTCGATAAAATCAAGGAAAAAATCAACCTAGCCCTAAACATGCCAACGACAAAACGGGGATGTGGAAGACCGCCCGCAACTTTATTCATGATGGTTAAAAAGACCTGAAAGAAGCTCAACTCAACACTAACTCAGTAGGACTGTCGTGCACAGTGGAGAAGGACAAGGAAGGCCGACCCCAAGTAAATGGGAAAGACGGTCGAGGAATATATATATATATAGGTACTTATTTCCCAATATATAATTTGGACTAAAACAAAAAGAACAGATCTGATACTTAGCTTACTCAGCAAGGTTCGTATTTTACGTTGCAAAATGCAATTTTATACCCACAATTTCCATTCTTAAAAGCAATTTGCAATAATTAACAACACTTTTTTAGTCTCCTAGTTAATTTTAACGACTGCCGAACAAACTGCATAAAAATAAATCCTATGAAAAAATGCTTGCATTACTGTTAGGGTTGCATGATAAAAAATCGCTGACCAACGCAACGCCAAGCAAGGGCCGTCCATTTGAACATTATGAAAGTGAACGACATCTTTTCATTAAAATAAAAATTGCTAATGACTCCATCTCCATATTTTAGCATAAAAACGTCAGCGCTTTGTACCATTTCGCCTTGGATGTAAAAAAAGTATAATTACAAGATACATCTGCATATCTTTTGACGCCTCCGCGCTATTACTCGACACATGAACGGAGAATGGAGATGTTAAATGTTCTGCTTTAATATTTTTTACTCTTGATGTGCAGATGACTTTATTACTAAGGATGGTAAGACAAGGGAACGGTTGTTTTTTTTTCTTATTATGTTTTGCGAGATTTATACGGCTTATTGTGTTATGAAATATGAAGAAAGCTCGATGAGTTTGATATACAAACTTACATACGAACCCCTCTGGGCCTAAATTCGAATAATTTTGCGGCTTTAAACGTAAAAAAATAGGAAAATATCACCCTAAAATCTCAACATCAATTTTTAAAGATCACAAGTCATCGTTACTTTGTAAAATAAAATTAGTAATAAAACAACAAAGGAACACCAAGGTATATTTTGTCCTAAAAACATTCTGTTTACTCCTCAATTAATAACGTCGAACAATCAACATCGCAAAAACAAGAAATCAAAAGGAAGTTTACGCATCAATTTATATGAAATACAAGGAGGTATCTCGTTCGTTAATTTGTTTACACTTTGCATGTTCCCCCGTGCCAATGTTTACATTTCACATCTAAGTATCCTCGTAAAACGTAATAAAGTTCGCCTCCCGATGATTATGGCCCTTTGAAAATAAACTTGGAAGTCGATTCACAAACAGTGCCTTTTATTTTTGTTTAGTTTACTTTCTGTACTCCCATAGCCGGTGAGTTATGGACATCACCATTATTCTTTTTCTTAGAGTTCAGCGGAACTTTGGCCTCGTCCCCTTTTATTGATACATTAGAAATTATTTTTTCATGTTATTCCATCATAAAATGACTTCGAAATTTTGTTTTGCTTAAATTATTAAAATGTCGGTTTCTTCGTGTTCCGTGCAAGAATTTTGCATCGACTCAGTTATTTTATTCTAATTTTGTTGAAGAACGCGAACAATAGGTAGGTATTATCTATGTATTATTGGAACATGAGATTTATATTTCTTACTTCTACTAGCAAAACATAGATCTGAAGCTTGTCTTTAGTTTACTAAGGTAAATCAAAACAGAATTATGAATTTGTCCTTACGGTATGAAGAAGCACTTGTTTTGCAATTCTCTTGCAAAACATTGTTCTTTGGCATGAGAGCTACGGCATCTCAACAAATTTGAGTGACACCTTTTAGACATTTTTCTCTCAAGCTAAGGACCTAATAGGTTAAGTGACACACTGCAGTACAATTTACATTTGCAATACATTTATTTATTTCACAGACATCTTATTGCTAACAGTTTTAAGTCCATACACATTAAGAGATAACAATAGTTTAATTAAAAAAACAAATTGATTCAGTTTGAAACAATTCACATTTCAGTATAATATTTAAAAAGGTATTTAATGTAAGCCACGTATTATGAGGAAGAAAATAATATTACCTATATTACGAGGGCGATATTACCGCGAACTCCCAACATACGATATTCCACCATGCCTACGATGTACAAGGATGGGTATAAATATGGGTAGTAAAAGTATATTTTTTTGTATATATATTTTCGAATTCTTGTGTAAATTGTATTTGATATGGGTTCCACACTAAAGCATTTTATCTCGAGAGTGCTACGAATATAATTAATTATAAAACATACAATGTTGACCGGTTATGAAAGCACCTTGACTGTCTCAGGAGAAATCCTATAGTCGTCGTCATCGTCATTGGTGACAGTAGCTCGCAAAATATAATTCATTGGAGACACTTCAAGATGTTCATAAAATTACACAACAGAAAGTTCATTACTTTCTTCGTTGCCTACACGAGCCCTTACTGCACTCATAATAAAAGAACTCGCCTTCACGAAACAGTAATATTACATGGTAACAATGTCCACAAACCGTAAATCAAACTATTATACGGACAGTAGAAAATTCTTCAGCCCAGGTAAACGAAGGCGTACTTAATCCAGTACATTTTACATCGAAAACATGCAAAGCCATAAATTTTCACTTGGCTCCTGTTTGTTTCCACCTCTTAGGCCTCATAAAATTAATGCCTCCATATTAATATTTATTAATATATGAATGTCTCGTACAATGTAGGGAAGCCGGCATGATAAAATGGTAAGTAAAGTTTATGGTGCAATAACAACGGTATTATGCTGTTGCCTATGAATTTTCATTGGATATGCTTACAGTCATTATATTGTCTCATTTCTATGTATAAGTAACGAGCGAGAAGGAAATAACAGGAGCAGAGGTTACACTTAGTTATTAGGAGTTTATGATAGGTATTACATACTGGACGATTAATAGCAGTAATCGAAAGCCTAATTAATATGAAGCCTATATTTATTGAAGGTACTTGAGAATTATACGACGGTCGTGTAATTAAAATGGATACTGGTTTAATATTAAGTGTCGAGTGTAATATTTTACGTCTCAAATACTAATTACATACTAAAAGTTGTTTAACATAATTAATCTTTAAAATAGACCAAGCATAGCAGGAGCTTCCGTTCAGAATTGGAGCTGCCCGACTGGGGAAGTACCTCTAATTTGCAGAATATCGTAGCCAAATAACACTGCTCTTTTGCAGTGTTGTGTTCCTAACGGTGAGCAAGGTCGCCAGTTGTCCTTCAGGAGAAACGTAAATGCGCGAGTGATTCTTCTGGTGTTGCAAGCGTCCACACGTTACTGTAATCCATCAGGCAGGCCACATGCTTATTTGCCAACTTAGGGCCGTTTTCATCGACAATTTATCAGATGTTTAAAAATATGAAATCGGCTGATTCCCACACAAAAATTCACGTTTGCTCTAATTGTCTTTTATGTTGTTGGTGAACTTGAGTCTTAGTGGTATAAATGCTCGCATTAGGTTGTCCTATGTCACGTATTGTGTGTCATCATCGTTTTTATCATCAGATCGTATTATCCATTGCTGAACATAAGCTTCCCAATAAGTGAACGGTCATAGCGAATTTCCCCATTATCAATAAGCTTGTCAGATGGATTGTGGAGCTGATTATCGTTTACTTAGTACACGAAAGGACGTTGCTGCAAATTGTCGTTTTAAAAGCAAATAATAAATGAATAATTATGCACTCGTTATGGAGACATTGAAGTTCAAAGTCTCAATTTTAAGTTTTCGCCGAAAACAGTTTTGTTATTTTATTACTAAACAATCTTACGTGCTTATACCTACTCCCACACCCACCCATCCAATTCTACACAGCCTGTTGCGCACGTTACAATGCGAGCTATATAAAATTCCTTATTTTTATAATAGGTAGGTACTTAAAAACACAAGTCGTTTTTCAGCAATTATTTTTGCACAATGTTACTTGGTTTTATGTAATGTATGCGTAGACTTCGACTTCAATATGGGTCTTTTTACATCTTGTAGGTATAATATGTGTGGCAGAACTGGAATCATATCCTAGATCCTGAAAAGTAAAAATTGACATCTCTCTCTAATAGCTTTATCAAGTATCGAATAATCGGATAATAGGGCTTCAGGTCCCATTCTTCTAACGCGAATAGCAATAAATTACTTTGTTATTGTTTTCTTTTACAAGGTAAAATCAACTGAAAGTGGTATCAACACAACAATATTTGAGGGGAAAACGTTGTGGCTTAGTGACAGAAATCAACCCTAAGCAATTGGTTTTCTTGAAAGATATGTGATGAGATCAGCGACATATTTTCTGTGTTCGAGCGTTTGAGAAATTTAAGGTTATTCCTCGCATTACCTATGTTGTTCACCCTCAAAATCCATAGTTTGTCAAAATCTTCATTTTTATTCGAACGCGGTACCGTTCTAAATATAAATACCTACATTAGAAACTTTATATCCATTAACCCTGTAGATAAAATGTCAAAGTTGTTCACACAAAATCCCGTTACCAGATACGGTATAAAACAATGTGATATTAATCGAAACAAATGAAAAGCTTCCATTTTAATTAAAGAAGCAGGTAACCCAAACCTTTCGGAAGATTAAAGAACAAGTAACACAAACATGAAAGACTGAACCACGAAATTAGATTTTCACGAATCAAAAACGAATTTGTAATATGATAGATCATCGTTATTCGTGGAAGTTACGAAATTACACCCCGATAACAGATTGGTATGACAAGCGAATCACACCCTTATTGTTGAAACAATAAGGTGGTATAAAAATACAAGGTTTTGAATTGTCGTTCACCGTCCATCCGGCCGGAAGATTGCTCTTTTGATATGATTAAAAGGGTGAAGACTGTTTTATGTGGCAATTAAAGAGTTTTGTTGCTCTCTAGTTTCTATTTCTTCATCTATGAGCTTCGTTGACGTGGTAACGATGGGCTGTAAACAACGTGACATCTTATTTGTTGGGATTGTGAAGGCCATTAATTATGTTTGTATTGAGAGAAAATATTTCTAGAGTTATGACATTTTCTATTGAGGAAATGTGAAATTTACTGTGCGTAAAAAAATAACCAGTTTAAAAATATGTGTCCTCAATGCAGATATAGTTGAAGTCTATACTAAAAGAAAACTAAATACACGAGATAATTTCATACTGATCAGAAAAGCCAATGAATATAATATGAAAAGTATTTAATTGATTTACGAGCGCAACTAGCACGAAGTTACTCAAACTTCAACATTTCATAATGTAAACAAAATTAAATTATTATTTCGTACGTCAATATAGGTTATTTTTTACACTCTAGAGAACGGTTAAAAGCACAAACAACCAAACTTTTCACTTACAGTCAACGTTTGTTTGTTGGTCCGATCCATTCAGTTTGCGGGAAAAACGTAAAATTTCGTACATTTAAAATACATTGACGTATGCGTTGAGCTTCGAAGTTGATTTAGTCTTTTAGGGAAACTTATTGTTGATAGAAAATGCTCTAAGGATATGGGCCAAAAAGACACAAACAATAGGGAGATGTCTTTGTCAGATAGAATTATATATCAGGTTATTTTATAGCACGCTGGTGATAAAATTCAAGTAAAGGATTGGATTACTATGGGGAATGCAGGCGTTAAATTAGTTAGTTTATTACTAGACGGGGGACCATATTTTAACACCTGGAGTCACACAACGTTATGGGCAGAGCTATATAAATTGCGTCGATGTGACCAGAGGATTTGTCAATGAAGGTTTCAATGTGATTTGGAGCCTTACTGATAAAAATTAGGTATTTTTTATAATTATATTAATATTAATTTATCTAACGATTTAAAGTTTGATGATAGATTTTCGTTAGCTTACACATTATTATTGGTTTTGAATTCATTACTAAATGAACTAAGACTCGAGCTTCAATCAGTTCAACTACGCATCACAAATAAACCGAGAGTACTCTTCACTGCATCCTTTTAACAAAGCAGTTAAGGGTTAATTCATTGTCAACAAAAAACATTAGGTAAGCCTGAATTGCACAACCTACCTACCTATACTCTGTTTTGTCTGCAGCAGTATTTTGTTTTCGCGACAGCCGGAAACGGATATAGAGGGAGACAGAATAATAGCCGTCGGAAATGGTCAGACATGGTGGAATCTTACTTTTTTCTCTCATACGCTGGACATTGCTAGCTCAATGCAAGGGGGTTGCATTCAAAGAAAATTACACTTTAATTTCCAAATTATAAGATTGAAATTTGTGGTGATACGAAAAGTGTCTTGAAATTAACAATGGTGGTGTTTTCAGTGAAGCATATCGCGAATCATGAACATGGTCAGGGATGTGCGATAGCATCTTTAAATTGTATGGTATTAATTCTTAATGTTGGATTTTATTGTCTTTAACATAATGAGTCGTGATAAAGGGGTTTCAAATAATCAGGTGTGATATTAATTCGTAAAACAAATAGACGTGTTTTACTGCTTTGTAATGATGACTATCTCTAGACAAATGATGGAACAGTTCGGTCGCCTATTATTGATCTTAACACGATCAATAATAGACGACCGCACCAAATGTTGTGGCCAGTAGAGATATGGTAAAAGAGAGGGATCAGGATTTGTGATTAGAACATTCAGACTCTGAGCTCAGATTAATATAATAGTTACTTACTACGTAACCCCGAGGTGGTACCAAGACTAGTATCTTTTATAAAAAGCTTTTTAAATTCATCTTGTGTGTGACGCCTGATCTTTGACAGCTTTATTTAATTTTAATTTATCTCAGATATTTTCATATAAATTTTACTTGAATTTGTTTAATAATTTAAGAATTATTTTATCTTCTTTACATTTACACAACCTGTATCAGAAGTGTGTGGTCATATGTAAGGGTGTAGATCAGACTATCAAATTGAACAACTTTCTCTATGGGACCAACATCGTAATAAGGAAAAAATTATCAGCTGCCCCATACAAAACTTCAATATCTACTCGACCCAAATGTATGGGACCGCTGATAATATTTCGCGATTACGATGTTGGTCCATGTTGAAGTAGTTCAGTTTTATGGTCTGATCCTCAACCTTAAATTAATATGACCACGCATTTCTGATACGCGTTGTAGTAGATACTAACAGAAAAAGGTATGAACAGTAGTAGACCATAAGTCTGCTGAAAGTTGTACGGATTTTACACCTCAAAATACTAAGAAATGAAAAGAGATATTCAATAGAAATGTAAATAAAGCGTGCCTTCAAAAAGTTTGGCTAGTTGGCAGGAGTGTCACATCTACAGGGGGTGAAATAATATTATTAGACGCCACGGAGCGAGAAAGTCCATTTGTGTGATTAGAAAACTGTTCTTTGTTATTAAAAATAACAATTAGAGGGTGGTAGAAAAGTCTTTTTATTTTTAATACATTGTATTAAAGACGTGAATTGAATGCAATCTGTTATTGTATTTACTTTATTCAACACCAGGATATAATATAAAGTTTGGATAGTAAATTGGAATAAAATATTACCATGGGCAGCCTTATCGCATAAAACAAATTCTTCCAGGCAACCTTTGGATGGAATAGAGTAACATAAACAAGATGTCAAGTTCTAATTTATGAGAACAACTAATAACTTAATAAGTAGTATTCAAGTACTACATACATAGAATTGCAATACTAGACAGTATTTTAAAAAATACTTTAAACTACTTGCAACCATGGGAACGTAAGCAAATATTTTGCTTTTTCATATTTATAAAATTTAACGTTACCATTATATTAACAGTTAAAAAAAGGGTAGGAATTCCATAAAATTTCCGTTTCATTGTCTTAGCTTATGATAACGCGTCCATATTTGTGTTAAATTTCTCGTCAGTTATTTCTAACGAGGCCGGTAACCCTAAAACCGCAAGAGAAGATTAGTTTACTGCAAACAACGTCTTAATAACGGCTAAACTCAAACAATTTACAAAGTAAATATTCAAACAAACTTAATTAGTATATCCTCTGTACAACCGACGTGAAATATGTTGTGTAACTATAGGGAATATATTGATTGGCCATTAAAATAATGGGCGCAAGCTTGAACGATACGCTTCAGCGCTGGAAGGCCGAAGGGGCATTCTACATCAAACATCCTACCACCATTTTGTATTAAGCCGCCCCTCCGCTTTCTCTATTCAAATTTTGTGAACACAGAAGGGTTCACCTGTAGAATTTAAGAGTTCATTTTACGTTGGACGCGTAACTATTTGTTTAAGATCGCCACTGGCTGTATCGAAAATAACGTGAAAAACGATCAAAAAGCGAAAACGAGTAATATCCGGAGTTGTATTGTTCTCATATCGGGCCCGTCGAGTTAATCGAAATTAAGTGATCCATTACAAGATACCGGTCAATGTTGAGTTTAACAAACGACTGTATTATTTATGGAATCGATTTTTATGCATCGTTAAACATAAAACTTAATGTTTTCTTTGTCTTGGGTTATTAAAAAGCGAATAATTTCCTTTCATATTATTTTTCCAGTTGCAAAATTTACTGGATTCTTGGCTCACTTTTATGAATTTGAATTTCGGTGAAGTCCAGCTTCAGTGGATTATAAAAAAACTGGATATATTCAAGACTTTTTTCTGTTAATTGTCGCTCTGATGTAGATTATAGCAGTTTATAATGTCATGTTTATAATGTACAGTGGGCCGAGCACGAATGTTTTGACGTATAGTAAAGTAAACGTAACCAAATTTTGATTATAAACTACGATGAATCTATCGCATTTTTGTTCAATTTTATGCAACAAACGCACTTGTTTCATGAAAATGTAAAAATATTGCATGTATTTTCAAAAAAATATCAGGGATTAAACGTGTATTTTTGGTTCAAAATTTGCTTACGTTTACGTTACTATACGTCAAAACATTCGTGCTCGGCCCTCTGTATGTATTTTAGATTGAGTATTATGGCCTATATTTCTATCTGTTAAAATGACAAAAAAGCCATGCCACTTACATGGTCCCATAATAACAATAATTAAAAATGTTATAATAACAAGGAAGTTTTTATGTAGGTAGAGGTACTCGTATTCAATGAACAATCCTAGAGAATCCAAGGAAATTTACTTCTATAGAAAAGGTATTATAATTATTTCAGTAATAAAAAACCTACCGACTTTATATAAACAAAAAGCTTTGACCATGACAGCAAGAAAACTGCTCCATCCGCAGAGTTTGTTTCACGAATACCACTATCAGTCTCGACCAAGTTTAATGCCTACAAGTTTCTATTTGATAAAGAAACTTTTAAGTTGGTCGTTGGCAGATACGACTTGGCTCTTAATGATTCATCCTCTGTGAATTATTAATATCCACCTGTGGAATACAAATCATAATGTGTATGAAGAGGTTTGTTTTCTATTAGATGTTGTTGGTTTGATTAATGAGACATAGCGATGCAAATCATGAGAACTTTGATTTAATATGCAAGCGTTAATTTCCTCTGTGGTGTGGCTCTGACAAGAAAACATTTCCTGCATCAACTGCTCTTTGATTGAGTACATCGCATATTTAAGTACATGATTTATTAACCATTGATATACCAAATATCTTTGCTAGCTACTGTTAAGTTTGTCTACTGATTCATTTTTAAATTCCTTTATCTGTGATTATTTATCTTCTAATTTTTATTTAGTATGTCTTGATCTGATTTATCATTACTTCATGTACAGAAATGGTATATAAGATGGACATGCCATGAGGCATTTTCTGCCAGTCAACCATTTATTTAAGAAAATCAGATCGAAAAAAGTAGGTACAAAAAGCATAGATTGAATTGAAATTGCCTTACCTAATAAGTATTCATCATAACTTAAAGTATAGATACCTACAGTTAATATGGTAATAAAAAAGATATATATCATATAAAGTATATAACTATAATATATAAATAGATACTATTACTTCTATTTCCAGTCAAATCCTAGATTTTAAGTACAATGTATCTAACAATAGTTATTAAGTACTTATGTATTTACTAACACATTATGAGTCCTAGTTACTCGAATAAAGAATTTAATTATAATTATTATCAACTTTATTTATTATTTTACATATTTTTTTTCATTTTTAAATACATATTATAAAACAAAATCAAATATACATTTAAAAACATAAAAAAATAGGAACCAACCGGCATCGGGAACAGGGTCCAAGCTACCGGTGGCTAGGGCTCCAGAGAGAGGAACCTCCTCACAATGCGTGCCGTGTCGAGGAGTACCGATTATTATTATTATTTATTATGTACTATCTCTATGTTATGTGTCTATGTTAAAATATTAGTAAGAAATCAGATTTGATGTTATCAGTTCGTAATGTCTACTACTGAAGGAAGAGATTGCATTGCCTATTTTTAACCCCCGACGACGTGGGTATCTGTGTACCTGTGTGTCTGTCTGTGGCATCATAGCTCTAGAATGGATGAACCGATTTTAATTACGTTTTTCGTTTGAAAGGTATCTTAATCGAGAGTGGTCTTAGCTACGAGTATGTTTCGATAAAATCTACTAGTTGATGAAGAGATATATGTTTCTAGTTGGAGTCGGGGGTTATTGACGGTTAGGTTAGGGACCGAGGACTTCGTGGTGAAATAATGTAGTGTATATTTTATCGTGCAACGTTTATTTCACCTGATTCAACACGATATATTTTAACAATTTTTATTCCTTGCTCCAGTACAATTCCCATTAGGGTAGTTTCAATGAAAAACACAACTCTTTATGCCGTGATTTACTGTTTAATGGTTGTTTGAATACCGCTAACATTTACGAGCTAGCCCTTTCGCCCTCACCACTTTTAAATCTCACTTTGAAGTCGCTCAGAATTAGATGGGGCGAATTTCTTATTTAATCTTTGATTTATAGTTGACACATTTTGAGGTACAACCCGTATGCTCGTACTTAATCTTGATTTAACCGACGTGAACCGCTTGTCGGTAAAAGATACGATTTTCGAAATAATTTACGATTACCATACGTGGCCTATCACATGGTATTTGTGGTGACTAAAATATTAGGTGATTCTAAAGTATCTAATATTGATTTTGAATTGATTATTAAAAATATTTTCGTTTTAAATCTCGTCTGTGAACAACTCGTGAAATTCCCTCACTGGAAGTAAAGCTGACCCAAAGAGAGGGCAGATTTTATTAGTACTAACAATAAAATATAATGTATGTTATTATTTGTCGCATCTCAAAAGAACAACTAATTGGGGTCCCAGTAAATTTTAAACTGGCTTCGCGGTAGATGCCGGGACGAGCATGATTCTTACCGAAAAGATTGGTCCCCCCCAGTAGCTAAGCCAGAAGTAAGTGGAAAAAAGAGAGGGAGGCCTTTGCCTAGCAACACAGGCAGAAATAATAAATTTATTAATATTGTCTAAAATCTAAAAGTGATCTTTTACTTTTATTTCCTTTTTCAATTACACAAGGACCTAGTTAGTATCATATTAATTTATGAAACATAATGTAAGCTATGTGAATATTCTTCACATGAAATCATTATAATAACTCAGTCGTCCGTCCGTCATAGTTTCTAAAAACTATTCACGAAGATCAAACCCAAGCGTAATTAGTTAAAATATGTTTAACTTCACACAGGGCTTTTAAAATACCATCGAATAGTTAATTAATAACGTCCGTCAGAATTTCATACTAAGTTCGAACTTGAAAAAAATCGAAATGAAATTTTAATTAGTCCAAAAATACTTCAATAAAACCACGGAGCGAGCCATGAAAGTTGTAAATTAAAAAAGCGTTGGGTTGAAAGATTAACTAGAGTTTAAATTTATAGTTTAACGTGGTGCAACCCGCTGTGACGTGTTGCTACTGTTTTTATTTATCCGCTAATAAAATTTATTGTCATTTTTTCTTTGGACTTAATGATGGGACTGTTAACGCTCGAGGTTCATATTTTAAGTATAGAGCGGTAGCGATTCTAAAAATATTTTTTTCTCTGTCTTAAAAACAAACTCTGTTTTGTTTAATACAAAAAAAAAAAAATATGATTTTATTTAATCCTACGCTATCAACGACGCTTATAACTGAAGTTAAATATAAATTGCTAAAACTAAACTTGCATTTGTTACACTGGCAAAAATTTTAATCTATGGAAGTTACGAAGATATTTTTAACCGAGTACAAAAAAGGAGGAGGTTCTATGTTCGCCTGCATGTATTTTTTTTTTGAGTTTATGTTCCTCAATATTTTCGCCAATTGTGAACCGATTTAAAAAAATATTTCTTCTTTTTAATTCGAAAAAGTAGGTATACATCCGAGGTGGTCCCACTTAAATTTGGTGAAGATCTGATGAAGACCTTCAGAGATATACAATGGGACTCTTGAATGAATAACAGCTCATCACTCGCGATTGCTGTAATCTCATGTTTATGTATTGTTTTCGTCACTCAAAATAGAAAAATAAAATAAACTTTAAAATAACTAAAAACCGACTTCAAAAAACTAAATAGTATAAAATAATTTTCATAAAAAACTTATCAGCTACTGAAGTCGGGGCCTTTAATTATTCAATGCACCTAGCTTGGCAGTTGCACCGGCTATTTAACGACATTACAATGCTCTGACTGTTCTGATTTCTACACTTCTAATTCTTATAGCTTGAACCGCTCGCTGTGACACGGTCAGCATTTAAAAAATACGGACGGGTCTCCAGACGCATTTGATGTTTATCAAAATATAAAAAGGCCAGGAAGTAGCTCCTCGCTATAAATCACGACACTTTGCTGTTCAGTTTTGACTTAACCTTTGATACAGTGAGTTAAGTTTAAGTGAAATAAAATCGTTAAAAGTTAATTTATTGAGTAATAGAATAATTTAAGTGGAGTTCACTGAGTAATAGTTTTAAAATGTATTTATTTAGTTTTGAATGTGAAGAATATAATAATATATAATAATAAATAATATAATAATATAATAGCGATAACCTTACTTACACATACCTAGCATTATGTGCCGCTAAATCCCTACTTTACACTAATAAACTGATATATGACCAATTTTAGTGTAGTGCAGATACCGGGAATAATAATAATCATCATCATCGCAGCTCACATTCGTCCAATGCTGGACATAGGCTTCTCCCAGTAAGCCCCACTGAGCCCAGTCTTCGGCTCTCCGCATCCACTTTCTGCCAGCCACTTTCCGCAAGTCGTCGGTCCACCTGGCGGGGGCCGCCCCACACTACGTCTGCCTACTCGCGGTCTCCACTCGAGAACACGTGTACCCCCACGGTCATCGGTTCTTCGGCTTATGCGACCAGCCCACTGCCACTTAGCCCGCTAATCTTATGGGCTATGTCGATTACCTTGGTCCTCTGTCGGATAAACTTGGTAATAATCAAAACCTATTTAATATAACAGGGCGCCATGACGGGTACACAAACTTTCAGCAGAATTTTATTATACGAAATATATTCATATCAGAACAAACTTTTGTTTTATCATAATTATTCCAGAGTTTCAAGATAAAAATACCAAACTTCGTTATAAATACAAAAACAAAGGGAATATTATTTTTAACAGAGAATTTAATTAAAAACATAACAGTATCCGAGTTTATAATATGCCTACTTAATTAATGCTTTTGCTGTAAAAAAGGTCGTTTTTATAACCTAGTTATGGAATGTGGCAAAGGCAAAGCCTTCAAAAATTTCATCATCTCAACTTCTACTGTTCTTGGAATTGTTTAAAGATGCTATCATGAGAAAAAGTGTTGGTTCATAAAAAAATATATTAGATATTATAATGAAAGAAATGTGGGAAGGAGGTCTAGACGAAAATAAATGTATCACCTAAGTTACGAACTAAGAAAAAAATTAAGACGAATTTTGACTAGGTAAGACGGACCATACCTACTTCAAAACTTAAACTAGGTATAAGCCGAGCCATGGTTTCAAAAGAAAGATCGTTAATAATTATCAAACTGCCATTATTAACAGAGTATTCTCAACTATTACGGATATGCCTGTAAAGTGTTGTGTATTCTGCAAGTAGGTATCTTATGCTAGGGTCAATACAAGAAACCCAAATTCTGCACTAAGTGGCCTTCTTTCATTTTCTCTCTACCTTCCTGCTTGGTCTTCTGCCTATAGTATGTAGTAGAGGCGCTGACTGTATGTCGTGAAAGTAGTCCATTAAACTGTCCATGGACTACCTATGTAATCCATGGGCAGTTCGATAAAGTACTTTCACGACATCCACTCAGTGTCTTTTTAGGTCGTAAGAGGTCTTATTCTGGCGACAGATAGGTCAAGCATCTCCTTTCAAAATACACCTTCAGTTTGCGTATATGACACTCCTGAAAATTGTCCACCATGTCACGCACGCGTAACTTCCCCGGATGTAATATAGCAGTTAAATATTTCACTTTCCCCTTCAGATTACCATAAAACCATAAACTTATTTACCCACAAAATAAAGTAGTTAAAAAAAAACAAACGATTACAGCGTGAATGATTAAGCGGCGTACATTTTCACTTCATTAATAATAACACTTTGGGGCATTTTATTAAACTGAAGGTAATTTATAAATACTTAATATGAGCGCGGCGGTCGTAGATCACGTTAATTGGCAACGGACCGCCAGTAGGTATGGTTTATATGACACACAAAAGCACTGGATTAAACATTGGCACGCGAAACCGTGGCTCGGCTTACCTACTTTTAGTTTTGAAGTGTGGGTCGTCTTTTAATCATTATAGTATAAATATATAACTATATTGTACTTTTCATATTTTTTTAAGTTATTTTCCCGAGCCCATTTTATTACTAGCCAAAAACTAGTTAAAATTGAATGGATTTTTTCTTAACTGTTCTAAAAGAAATTAATTAGGTCAATAATAATTAGGTACTTAAGAAAAATTTCATAATAATAGTTCGTCTACATACCAGACATTAACTTTAACTATTCAATTACTAAAGCCCTATTTAAGGCCATTGCCAGGTATAGTCAATAACAAAAGTTATAGCCTCCTCTCAATACTAAAATTACGTGAAAATAGTGCGGCAAATGTAAGCAAATAAACGTTGGGTGACATTTAGCTGTCGTCGGTCTATTAAGGGCTCTCACCCACCTTTTTATAAATGGCCAAGTAACATGCAACCGCAGTCATTTTGTGGAAAAATTGGCCGGGCAGGTAGAACGTTGAATAAACAATTTTATTTCTACCTTATTTTCGGCGTACGCTTCAAACAAAAGAGGTTAATAGGGACGTATGTACCTATTGTCTATACGTTCACATTGATACACCTTTTTTCCCGACTATGGAGAGGGTTATTACTAGTACTGTAGAGATAGACAATATTATCAAGTAAATGAAAATTTATGTTTTAATATTATTAGCACAGAACTGGTGCCCTGAGACAGTAAGACGGGGTTGCGGCAGACCACGACGGCGATGGTGGGACGAATTGGATACCTTCCATAAAGACTGGCTGATACAAAGTGGGATCGCGAGAAGTGGAGGAAAGGGAGGGAGACCTTTGTCCAGGATTTATTTATTTATTTTATTTTAAAGACATCTTATTGCTATCAGTTTTAAGTCCATCAATCCAGGATTGGGACAGCATGGGCTTTTAATAAATAAAAATATTGTATTATTAGTGTAAATGTGTTCAAAACTGTTATTTGCATTGTGCTTGGTCAAACATGGTGACTGCATCATAATATTGTACTTCATCCAATCTTCCGGTCTCAGTGGCAATTCATACAGAAGAATAAAATGGGGACAATGGACACGGATTTTGTCCAAGCGGCCGCACTCACGCCGATGTTGATCCATTGCATTGCATGTCCCTTTTATGAGATTTCATACAACGCTACATTCATACTACGCGCCTCAACATCATGTTGTCCTGTCCTTGTAAATTACACCTTATGACCTACTTCTGTAAGCAAAACAATGGCTGACTGCGCTGCACCACTCCTTAGGAAATTATACCTAGTATACAAGAAGAACTATTACCCTATATAGGTAACCTATAAAATCTAATCCCTCGTTTTAACTCTTAACTCTCAACTTACGATTGATCTTATGTATACTTTTGACATCTCGTGAAATGCTGATTTGATTTAATTATAATATGAATTTCAGGTAGGTACCTAGCGTTTTCATTCTGAGACTGTTACTTGAGTCATACCACTATGTGGCTCAAATTTACCAGAATTTACAGAAGAGGATACTCTATAAAACTAATTACTTAACAAAAATAAAATAATATTGCCGCCAAATTAACAGTTTCAATTTCAAACGCCAATTCCAGTGGATGGGTGAAACACTCGAGAAAATTCAAACAATGGAAATACCAATTAATTGCTTCATTGTAAACAGATTGCTTAATTAAGAGAAGGAAATGAATAAAGAGCGTTTAGCGAACATGAAGTCAAATTAATTTTAATGATAAACGATTTACATGGAAGTCGTCGGCTCGCAGACGGCAGTAGGTAAACTTTAATTTCTGTCCTCTATTATTCACAGAATGAGTATCCGAAGGGGAAATAATGGAAGTAAGTTTTTAAATTGCCTTTCAAAGGTTTTAATATTTATAGGCCTTTTCGATTTTTGCGATTCTTTGGCATGTACCGTTACCTACATACGTATATTCGTTTGTTGCATAAATCGACTCGATTTTAAACTTAACATAAATAGGTAGTTTCATTTTAATTAACGGTGGATCTAATCCATACTTATGACGCTTCTACTCAGTGAATTACGAACTGTTCTGCCAATTTAATCAAACTACGTTGTTGGTAATTTTTTGAAATAGGGTCCTGGGCCATGCTTCTGGCGCATCTAAATGTTTAGATCATTTAGCACTACCCTTAAGGAAAGACAGCAGTACAAAGTTTTATTTTGGACTCGTACAAGAAATAAAATAAGAAAAATGCAAAATACTCAAATATAATAATTAAGCAACCTGTACGAGAAATCTAAAATTTTTAAGGCGTTCGTGCTTTATTTCGTTTACTATTTATACTTGTTAGATAAAAGCACTTGCAAAAAAAATACACGGCACTAAAAGTAACTCTACAAAATGATCCAAAAAAATACCATATATTTTTCTGGAATCCCATATCGCCACTAAAAACGGCACAAAATTCTAGCAAATAAATCCTGAAAATTAAATAATAAATTCTTTTTTTATTTACACACGCTCTAAAAAACGCATCCGCGGAATAGAGGGATTCACACAATTCCCTTTGAATCCCTAGCGTACAATTTTGTAACTCTTGAACCGACTTTCACGAAGCTTTTAGGTTAATGCTTTATAAATCATAAATTAGAAATGGAAGACACGTGCTCTTCCGACGTGACGTGAAAATTATTTTCTTTTGTTTTGGCCGAAAAAATGTTAAAATTGCATTAATAGGTAATGCTGGAGTGCTTACTGTAATACGCCTACTGGTTTTTCAGTAATGAGAAAAAAATACTACCTAAAGCGGAAGAAATAAAATATTTATAGACCCATTATGTTAAAACGACAAATTGAAAATGTTGGCAGCAAGGATCTCAATTTTTCTCAGCAATTACAAAACATTCAGATATTTATGTACTTCAATTAACATGCCTTTGAAATCTACGTAAAGAGAAAACTTTGTACCTCTTTTTAATCATATTGCGTGTACGGAGGAGTGAGAGATTTGGCATAGTTAAAGTTTATATGTAGAAGGAGTGCAGAAAGCTAAAATTACGAATTACGACCATCTGGTTACCACTAGTCATTTTTAATCGCTTTTTATAATTGGTTAACTTTTACAGCAGAGATAAAAATATTAACAACTCCTCTTTAAAACCAGAGATTTTCATTCTACAGGGAAACGAGACCGGTTGGATCCTATAAATTTTCTTTATACATATATTAGTCAAAACAGACACTTCAATTAATATGGTAATTGGATTTTATATAAAAAAAAGTAAACACCAAATTCAAAAAAATAAAAAGTAGACATAAAATAATTTTCTTAAAAAACTTAACAGCTTCTGAAGTCGGTGCCACTGCCATGGATGGTGAAGAATAAAGGCCCCGACTTCAGAAGGTGTTAAGGTTTTTAAGAAAATTATTTTTTACTTTTTAGTTTTTTGAAGTCGGTTTCTACTTTTTTTATACCTAGTTTATTTTATTTTTCTATTTTGAGTGGCATAAACAATACAGAAACAAGCGATTACAGTAATCGCGAGTGATATGCTGTTATTCATTCAAGAATTCCATTATCTATCTCCAGAGGTCTTCATCAGATCTTCACCAAATTTAAATGAGACCACCTCGAGAGTATACACTTTCAAACAAAAAAGATATAAAAAAAAAAAAAAAAACGGTCTGAAATTGGCGGGGTAATCGCGTAACATAGGTACATATTGATGCAAAAATGTCATACACATTTTGATGCAATACACATAAGCCAGCTCGCGCGCGTTTTTTTATATGCAGCCGATAATTATTATGAGATACACGGTTTATCAGTGTAGTGTGTGTTTGTTGTGTGTGTGTTAACTACGTCGCCTTAAAAATAACCAAGTACACGATGTTTTTATGTTGCGTATATTGGTGCTAAAAAAATCTGTACATCGTAAATCATTTTGTATTTGCTACTGGCTATTTTTTCACCATTTTATTGTTTACACAATAAAATAAAGAAAACGCAAAAAGAAATAATAAATATTGCAACGTTCAGTATTATGTTTGTTTAGGTTAATCAGAATATAAAAGGGTAAAATTGAAGGGCTTTCAAAATAAAGTAAAAAATGTAACATTATTAAAAGAGCAACAAAAAATTGTTCGCGTTTACGATTTTGGTACATGGCATGTAGGGTTCTGTACAGGTTTAATCGGAAACGTTATACATTTCCCATACGTTTGGGTTGGTAGATATTGAAGTTTTGTATGGGACAGCTGATTATTTTTTCTCGATTACGATGTTGGTCCCATGGAGAAAGTTGTTCAGTTTGATGGTCTGATCTACACTCTTAAATATGACCACGCATTTCTGATACACGTTGTTTATAGCCGAAATGGGTTTATTGTACCTACTCATAATTATGATCAACTTTTACTATGGGACCAACAACGAAATGGTGAAAAAAATAGCTATTGCGTACATTTAGTGGAGTAATTTTGAATAATTTGTATGGATCTGCTGCTTTTTTTTACGATTTCACGCTTGGTCTGATTGTAAAAGTTGCTCATAATAATGAGTAAAATAACCCCATTTCGGCTTTATATGCCCTTTCCGGTTAACCTTGTATAAATGTGGAGCAGTGATTTCAATATAATTATATTTTATTTTAAATATAACCCTCCAATTTAGTATTGCAATTAACTAGGAGGCACTCTTTACGCTGACTGAGATTATAAAAAAAACTAAATTAAATTGTCAAGTAGATCACAAATAAAATAAAAAATACTTAGGTAATTTTCGATTACGGAACCCTAAAACAACTAAAGCAAACGCTTTGATTCCCACATAAACCTCCATTTACCGCTATATTACCTAACAAAATATAAAAGGGCAATGCCCTGAAGCAAACAGGTGTGGGGTAGCTAAGTACATAAAGGAAGAAAGCTTAAAAAAGGTTGAAATAAAGTCAGTTTTGGATCGCGTAATAATGTAACGTTGAGTTTTGATTCGCAATGTTTTGGTACTTGCTAAAAGATATAGCGACATGCAAGTAGCGTATTATATAAAAATAAGGTTTTTTATGATACTGAATACAATATGCTACGCTGTTTTTCTTTGTTGGTTATATTAGTCACCGTCTAAAAAAGAAGAAAAAAAAAACATTGTGAGATATTAAATTCGCAGAAACATTTTTCAATGTAAAATAGTCACGTCAGTGTATGAGTTTTTTTTAAATATATATGATTATATATGATTTAGAATGGTAACTTTGAAAAAAAAAAAAAAAAAAAAATCCATATAATCATAAGTTTAACTTCCTTAAATGAACTTCTTTCATATTTGAATTATTAAAAGCAAACATAAATAAGCAGCACCTTTGTCTTTCCTAATTAATTGTAATTATTCTTCTTTCTGTGTTCATAAATTGTTAAATAAATAAAAAAGAACATGTTCCATAGATCTCCTTCGCTTATGTCTTAAGCCATAGTGCGAAGTTCCGAAGGTATAAAACATTGTATCACGACGGCAGCCGTGTTTGCGGCGCCTCCGGGTTATTGAAAATTAAATCTGCTGCCACATTTTTTATCTGCACCGCTGACTCAGAGTGCTTTTGTTAGATGATAACACATTTTTTTTAATTTGGCAATTTTTTTTGTAGATGTTATCTTAAAGTTTTATGTTTTTTTCTTATTTCGGTTTCTATTTCGTGAAATAATATGAATCAAAAACTCGATACACAAGTAGCTTCCAAATTTGGTTCAATATCAGAAATCCATTCAGGTTTACTCCAACGAGATGTCGCTGAATATTGAGTTAATTGCGCGTAATTCACAACCTGGTTGCCATCAATGTAAATCTTTGTCGAAAACAGGACAATAGAATACGCACAAAACAAAATTAAAGTCGAGCCAAAATCATCCCATCGTTTAATTAAACGGCACACTGTGGTATAATTGAGGATTAATTGCCAACTGGATTCAAATTCATCGAATTTACACGAATATTTGTTGAAAATGCGTCACACTAAATTTTATTGCGATTTTGGTAATATGAGCGGATGTATTTTGAGATGATCTATCAGATTGAATTAATGATTTATGATAATTATCATAATTATAGCTTATTGTATTCGGTCAAAATGAATTTTAAACCACCAAAAATATTGGCAGATTACAACGTTATATTATCACAACAAGGTGGGGTGCAAGGATGAACCTCCACGGCTGACGATTACTTACTGTAGTGATGACCACAGTAAGTAATCGTCAGCCGTGGAGGTTCATGGCGCACCCTGAGCAGTCAGCCTCGATACCAACATTGCTGAATGGATAATGTTTCCACAATGGCATGATTCATGTCTTGACATCATGCTGTCGTAATCCCATGATAGCTTGTGAAGATACGACAAAAGAAAAAAACCTACAACCCCACGTTCTTAGGAAAAAGTATTTTTTAACCCGACTAAAGCCGTTCATTTTATTTATTTAATATTTTCACAAGTAAATAAAAACCATACCTAACAAAATAAATAAACTCATAAAATAAATACTATACAAAAACCATTTTAACTCTATAAAGAGAACAATATTCTTCCCAAATCCAAAGAACTACATCGTAACGCTTTGTAACTATAACCATGGAATCTTTTACGTCGTAAAGGATCAAACAATATCTTATTCATAAAAGATGAACATAATGATTCTGATACACGAACCGTAACGGCCAACACTAAAATAATAGGGGATGAAATTGGGGTGCTCAATGAAAATTTGCATCTACAACTATAAATTAAACATGTGAGGGTTGTTCACCCCGAGAATTTCGGAAATAGCCCTCTAATGAATGGAGTGTGCGAAATAGTCGAATTACACGTAATTGGTAATTTGCGAACCGATAAAGTTAAGGGAATAATGGAGAATAGGGAAGGATCTAGCATAATTAGGTAAGGAAGGTATTTTGAATTTACGGAGGTCAGATGATAAGTGTATGCTGAAAAGTATTGTGAGAAATAAATTTTTGTACCCATTTGTAGCAGGCATAAAGAACGCGGGTTATTTTGTCTTGTGAGTCTGTAAACGCTTCTGAATAAAGGCGTCTCCATAATGTCTCTATAGGGAGCTGTTGTGACTCGTAGAGTAATATAGGGTAATTGAAAAAATTCCCGAAACCTCTTAGCATTAACTTTTCATAATTCAAAACTTTTTCTTTTCATTCATTAATATGAAAATACTCTGTAGTTTACATATTCTAACTGGGACGGTCAACGAGAAGCTGGGATCGGGGCTGCGGGGCTATACAAACGGCGCAAGCGGTGGCGGCGGGCGGTGGAGTTGCGGCTATGGTTTCGCGTGGTATAAATACACCAAAATTTTACACACGTAAAATAAAAGAAAAACATTTTTTTGCCTTTGGTTTAGTTTAGGTCAATGTCTTAGAACAAACATTGTTAAGGATTATGATACGAAGTTAGTAGTATGAGGTTTTGGGTATTTTTTCTATTACCCTGTATAGCAGTGGCGAAGAGTCCATATAACCCGATTCCCATCGGCTTCCCTTTAGCAATTGGTTAGTGCATAGAGCAACGTAATATGGGTTATTATTCAGTTGGGTCGAGCTCTTCCAGACATGACTATAATTACAAGAGATGGTATGGATTTTTGTCTTGTAGCATTAATTACAACAATTTTTATAGGGCATTTTTGGGACGGCCCCTTTTAAAACTGTCACACTTCGCCATTGCTGTATAGTATTACTTAACTACCGTAATTGCAAAACGGATTGGTGATGTCATAATAGCGCAAAAGGAGGATGCTGTGGTCCATTCGATACCACGCTTTGCAATGTCAATCTGGAGTTAATACCAACATAACATTTCTTAAAAAAACTAATCAGCACAAATCGTTTGTTATAACGCAAAATCTCTAAGCAGATTGTCTACGATTACTGCTTACCTTAAATTGATATTACATAATAATAATAACAATAAACCCCGCGATCCTATATCTGAAACCGTGTAACATAAGGCGATAATCCTGTATCCACCAGGGAGGTATTTCTATCATTAATTTAGATGAGAATTCCTTATGGTTGCTTGTAAGACGTCATCAAACGATCATGACATCACATTTCACAATATGTGACGTAAGCAGTTAGAGGATATAGGGTAACTATTATTTAATCTGTGATAGATATAGGTTTGGCGTGAGCTTCATTTGTTTGTATAGAGAGTGCAATCACCATTAGGAACTATTTAATAGCAGATGATGACAGTGAAAGATAGTCTATTGAATTACTCGAAGGGAGTTTTTTCAAAATGTTTCCAGCACTCATTGAATTAGTTGCAAAAAGCTTTGAATGTTTAAGGCCATCTGCATTGTGGTAAGGTGTAAACTACTAGTATTATTGTGGGTGTTGCCGTCGGTAAGGTTATATACATTGCGTACTGAACAGTCATCACTGTAAATAAAACAATTTATTTAATAATATAAAAGTATACGAAATAGAAAATCCAACCAGAATTATACTAAAGGGTTGAAAATAATGCTTCCTTTTTTGTGGTTTCATAGATAATAATGTGAAAAGAAGCATAAAATAATAGCAGAACGTGTACAGAAAGCAAATTTCCAACCGCACTTGAACATTAGCTGTGAAAGAAACCGTTAACATGTCTAGACACATAATTTACAAATTATCACCAAATTAACGGCTGTCATAATTAAACATTGAAGCGAGATCATCGCATGGCTCACTCCATTTGTTACACCGCTGACAACTTAAGTCGTAGTCTGGGGTGGGTAGTCAGTATTCATAAGACACCTTCCTTACAGGCGCGTCATTATAACACTGCGTAGACACACCAAGAGAATGGATGCGGCAAAATAGCGTCTAGACTAGACATAGCTGCCAGTTGAATATAATGCTCTTAGAATGTTAATGAAATGGAAATCAATACAAAAATGGAACGTGCAATCTCGATAGAAATCGATTAGGAAACTCGTTCGAGAAAAACAAAGTGAGTCTGAATGTAGCATGAAAGGGCGTTAATGAGAAACTCCGTCTGATTTTAAAGTTAAAAGTAGAAACGTAAAATAGTATCGCCAATGAGCAACTTTGGGAAAGTTTTTCCTAAACAGGATAATAATTTAGTTCTAGCGTAATTTTAAACACTATAAAACTTTAACATAAGTTTTCAGTTTTAATTAACGACATTATAGTTCGGAAAATTTCATTAAAGTACTTTAAAAAAACAACATTAATTTGTATACTACTTACCTACCTACTTATTTTTAAATATGATCATACAAAATATAATAAAAAGGGTTTTTTTTGTATGTAGGGTGTATTCTGTTACTGATTCTAAAGATTTTTTTACTAATAGAAAGCTACATTACCTCTGTGTGATATAGGATATAATTATTATATTATTTTGTTAAAAAAAATCACACGAAACACACAAAATCACCGTGATCAACAGCTAGTTTGTAATCAAATTTAAAAAAAACTTTCTATTTCTCATATGATCAAGTCTACAATATTTAATTTGTGGAGGAACGAGGTATGGTTTCCTTCTATTGAAAAGGGATTTCATATACACATTTTTCTGTATTCTTTAAAGAAAAACAACTTTCTCACTTTTTTTTCGTATAATCTTCTTTCACCTTGTTTATCATTTCCCTAAACATTGTCAATATTCATAGCTCCTCTAAATATTCCTCGGTCCCAGTTGATAGCCTACACGCGAACGTTCGCGGCTTCGCGAATACCGTCACACGGTGTTTTGGGTGCTGTGTAATGCAATTTTGATAACCTCATCAAGAGCGTGCACTTTATTAGAGGCTTCGCTAGTTGCGATCTCATGTTCATCGTAAACTTCGTTAATTTTCTTGTTATTGTAAATAATTGTTGCAGGTGATAAGAACTCTTCAAATCTGAATTTTTTAAGAACTACGTAAGTGGCATCGTATAACTTGGCATTTGTAGTATTTCTACAATAGAATTACAATTGATTCTTTTATGTAACATTTATTTATTTAACAGTAACGTTGTTTTCAAGCTGAATGATAAAAAAAACACCGGGATCTTATTGTGTTTGCTTTATTTATCAAGAATGTCATTACGCTACGGAGCAAATAGAAAGTTTTAACATCTGCGTTTTATTAAAAACTTAGAAGAAAGACAATATAGACGAAAAAAATAAATTAAACATTTCATTGGTTTGACTAGTCACGAAATCATAAAAAGGATCCTGAAAGAATTCTATAGTAAAAGAACAAAACTTAAGTTTTTGCTTTAAGAAAAAGAATTTTAGTGATGTGACGTAGCAATAACTGGGGATTATGTTCCCGTTCCCTCCACACCGCGTTAATGCGATGGCGAAAGGCGCGACGAGCTCATCACCATGAAAACTAAATTAATTGCACGAAGACGTGTCAGGATTAAGGCTCATGCATCTGAAATAAGCTTTTGCCTCGTAATATTAATTGATTATATTTTGAACGTCATTGTGACTCAATTAAAAGACTCAGATACTTAGGCAGATAGAAGATTTTTTTGTGATCTACGAGTATATCTATAATTCTTTTGAGGACAATAAAACTAGTTGTATAATCTTTGCCATAATTTTAAAAATAAATTATTATTTTAATATTATGGTTTGGAGAGCAAAATTATATTATGCTTGTTAGCAGAGGCAGCGACTAAACATCGGACAATAACCGATGCAGTGTAAATTTATATACATAAACAATACAATACATAATTACAATATATTTAAGTCCACCACAATCTCTCCCATAACTTGTTTGTGTCACTGTATTCCATCCAAAGTTAGTCTGGAAGAAATTGCTTTATGTGATAAGGCCGCCCATTGTACTATATTATTCTAATCTACTATACAAATTTTATATATTCAGCTGTACTATAAAGTATATAATAGATAAGTTCACTTTATTGCACACTAGATAGAGAAGAAAAGCTACAATAAATTGAAGAAAAGGATATATGTATACAAAGGGTCTTTTTGCACTAGGCAATTTTTGCCAGACAACCTTGGGATCGACAGATTAACAGCTAAAAAGATTGACGAAGTTCGCGGTGAAACAGTAATCATACATTTAAGTTACTTATGTACCTACCTACTGTACAAAATATGATACGTAAGTATGTATGTTCAAAATACAACGTGTACCTATCAGAAATGCGTGGTCATATTTATGGGTGTGCCATCAAACTGAACAAATTTTTCTATGGGACCAACACCGTATTCGCGATAAAAATCTACGGTCCCATACGTTTGGGTCGAGTAGGTATTGTATGGGCCAGCTGATAATTTTTCCACGATTAGGAAGTTGGTTCCATAGAGAAAGTTGTTCAGTTTGATGGTCTGATCCACACCCTCAATTAATATGAACACGCATTTCTGATACACGTTGTACAGATTCATACATAAACAACTAAAATAAGTAATATAGGTATAACATGACTGATATGGGTATATGACCTAAAGTATGTCGTGCATGAGAAATCAATTAAACTTTCTACGAACGTAGCACACCTTTATAAACCACGCCACTCATGCCAATCTAGATTACTAGGCTTCGCCAATGACTGCTTCGTTGGATGAAGCCGTTAATTGGTTCAAATAATTACGGTAGGTACTATCAACTTAGAATTTCTTATTATTTTACTTGTTCTTTGAAAGTGTAAACTTTGTAGGTACCTACCTAGTCAAGTAACTTTTCCAGAAATTATTTTCAAGGTTTATAGTCGCGACTATTACGATAATAATTGTAATTTAGGTAGAAGTTTGGCAATTTCCTCCAAGATCACAGAAACGAGCTCTTGACTATTTATTTACTGTCTACAATTTAAGTCAAAATACTAAAAGTTGTAAGAAAAGGTTTCGTTTAGAAGTTAAATGTTTAGTTATGGAAACGTTGAATTCTGGTACTAACTGCTAACTTAATATTTACACTGTAATACATTTTATATTATTTTACAGGACTGAATGTAGTAGAATCAACAAAACTGACATTAATTTAGTAATCAGCTTTAAATATTTGTGAGAACAACTGTTCATAATAATATTCGTAGATAATATACTTAAAATTACGACAAGACATAGCAAATAAGATCAAAAAGAGATTACAAAAGAATTTCTAATTCAAAAAGACATCTTTTTATTTAAAAGCATTACGACACATTTGAAAATCTTAAATCAACCTTTGGATTACAATAACCCATTGCCATTGCTAACACAAAAACAACAGAAATAACTCATTAAATAACAGGACCTTTAAATAAGTACCTACTAATATCACGTCGTGCCACAATTTCAGCAGTCTCAGTGTAACAATACACTAGTAACTATAGGAGTAATGGCTAAGACACTTAGCCAAATAACCCAGAGTTCGTGATGTACAGTACACGATCAGAAATGCATGAGCATACTAAAGACTGTATTCGAATGCAACGCGATGGTGCGTACGAGCTGTTTGTGTGAGTTATACACACAACGTAATGAGACATCACCACATTTACCACACACACTAAGAAGTTAAATAAAATGAAAGAAAGTATATTGTCGTCGCATAGATTTATAATCTAGCGTGTGAGCGTGAGCGAAATTGTAAATCTATTTGCCGTCGCTTGTCAATGTATGCATGACCTTGGTGACATTCATTCGTCGATGTCATTGTATTGCTTTATTTCAAGTAATTCTAACAATCACCGATAGCTATGATGCATAGTGCATAGGATTGCGATTAACTTAGCGTAGGTTCGAGTCTTAGGGAAGACTGTTATTTTGTTTAGATATTTATTATCCTTTTTTTATTAATAGGTGGATTCGTTCAATGATAAATATTAATATAAGTGATTATATTCTGGGTTATCTTTACAAAATTGTAAAAAAAAAGGATTGTTAGCAAAACAAAAACGTTTATTTGTTTTAATTACAATAAAGCCCGTCACACACGTAGCTATAATATATATTAATATACTGTGCTATATATTACATTATAGCAAGCCCCCACAGTAGTAGCTATACTATAACATATTTTGCTGACGTAATAGAATATATATTATAGCTGCGTCTGAAGTCGCTCGAAGATTACTATGGAAAATATATTGTAATATGTCTTGCTATAATATATATTATAGCTACGTGTGTGACGGGCTTTAAGCTATCTTTATAAAACAAAACAGTTACACTTATTAGATATTGAGTTTATAGCTTAATCATTTTCTTGACGAAAAGAGGATTGAAACTAGACCAACTTTAATTCTTGAACTACCGACCTATATGTAATATGGCCAGCAATTACAACTTAAATATTATACCTATAAACGATGAGCAGACAGTAAATAACATATGGTTATGTTTATTGTAACCTCTTTTCTTTGATATTATGAAAATGACAATGAGTGAACAAAAATTACAAGCTTTTATTAGTAAGGGGTATAACATTTTAAAATTACCAATATTTATTGTAACTTCCACAGCTGTTCTCAATACAGTCAAGTGAGTGTCGACGCATTATACAGTAGGTAACACTTATTTAGATATTGAGGTTATAGTTTAAGTATTCGTTTTCTTGACGAAAAGAGGATTGAAACTAAACCTCAAACGTTACAACTTAAATCTTTTACCCCTTACGAATAAACCATGAGTGATTAACTAACTCAAGTAAGTGTCGACACGTTTAGTAGAAGACTATAACATTTTGGTTCTCGCCCGGTGAATCGGACAATTATCCTGGACAGAAGATATCTCTAAACTCTTCAGCTGGATAAACGATGAGCACAGTAGGCAGCATGACATATTATTATATAATACTTCCACATAACTATGTTTTATTCACTACAGCGTGTGTTATCCTTACACCATAAATGAAGACTTCCCTTTTGGCTAGATTGAACATTATTTCATCTGAAGATATAGTAGTGTCCCAGTTGAAGTAAGTATAAATAACTATTCTCGTGTGAACCGTTCTTGTTTACGTCTTTCTGTCAAAAAGGGTTTTTAGCTGGTCTTCAGTGATGGAAACCTTCATCGTGGAGTGCATGGCGAACAGTTAGTAATGAAATGTCGAATAATTCTGCAAAATGTTTCGTTGTTATGTAACCACTTGTTTCATATTCGTTCACCATCGACTACCAGGGCTACTTTCTTCCTCATTCATGGTCTTAACCCACCGCCTCATAGTATTTCTCTAGAACAAAAAAAAGAAATACTAATAAACATCTATATGCAAAATACTAAAACTGATTACTATATATATGGTATAATATATATATATATATATATATATTATACGTATCTATATATTACTTATATCTATATATATTTAACACATGTTTATTATACTTCTATATATTAATTAAGAAACCAAACAATAATAAGAATATATTTATTAGAATAAATTTATTAGTCAACATTATTATTATCATTAATCTAAATAAATAAACTTTAAAATGATTTATCTTTTTCTTTAGTTTTATATAAAGATCATGAATAACACTCACAGTCAGTCCGGTTTCATTAGATATAATTTGTATTATAATCATATAGTACACTTTTAGACAGTGCAATAATATTCCCCCCTCGCTTCGATTATAGTAGCCTGCATTTTGAATATTATAACTACAAGCACCGCTAATAGATTTAATCACACATCATTAACCAATAATAACAACACTAACAACGTTCTATTCGATCTAAATGACTTGAGTCGTAACTGCATCTGTCTACCTTACAGAAATCTAAATAATTTATTCATATTTCTGTTGTCTACCTGCTAACTTTTCATTTTATATGAACGAGACATCGCGGTAGGCCTGTTATTATTATCGAACTACTACGTTAAACATTGATGAATAAATGCCTCAAGATTTATGAGTATTATTAAAACTTTAAAAAAACTATCACTGTCTGTGAGGATTGAACCTACAGTTCACCAATCACTAATGAATACCAGGGAACGTTATCAACTTAGCTGGCTTGAGATATACTAGCAGTATTGAAATTATGGAATACAATCAGTTGCAGACAACAGTGCATGTGTGTGAGTGTCTATAGTATAGAAATAGAAACTACTTCGTAAAAGAAGGTCGTAAGTCAACCCATTAGCGTCAATCTATTGCTTTGTGAGACTGCTCATGCATTTCTGATCCCTACCGTACATGTGAAATTAGCCGTTTCTGCAAATTGCTCAATTCCACTACCCCCACGGAATCCAGTCGGTTTTGCGGCGCTACACTCGCTAAAATATTTAACATGTTCTCTTATTAAAGTTTACATGGCGTGGCTGGAGTTGAGGATCCTTCTTGATCTGTTTATGGAACTGGTTTAATTTACTTATTGTACTACAACTAGATAAGTTTCTATCTACCTACTACAGTATCTATTAAGAGTGAATATTGAAATCATTAAGTATATAATATTGACTTAGAACAAGTTGAGCAGCATCGAATTTCTTGTTAATACTCGTGTTGAAAGTATGGCCGAATTCCCTTTTAAGGAGCTCAATGAATCGTTCTGTCAACTTTTGCATAAAGGCCATAGCACACTAGTTACTTTCTGCATCAGAATCGGGCGCTTTCGGGTTTGTTATTCACTTTTTGTAAGTAAAAGGTAGCCAACGAACGCGAAAACGCCTGATTCTGCTGCATAAAGTAGCTAGTGTACCATGACCCTAATAACTAGCGTGAATGTATCTAACATTCTATGATTTTCCTTTAGTCTAAGATTAAGTAGATACACTAAAACCTTCTTATGCCTTTACATTAAAATTCAAACACCTACTTAAACCAATAACATAGTTTGAGTTAATTATAAGTTATGCAAAAATACTTCGTGTTTTCAAGTGTTCAGCAATTACCTTAATAACGGACACTCGACTCGTATTTGTGTTACCCCTCAGGGGACGTGGCTATTATACTTTCACAGTTATTGATAAATCAGTCACGAAATATATACACACTATCGTTCATATTGTATTCGCTAAATAAATACCTATACTAACTTGATCTGTGTTTGTATTAAGCTCCAGACAACGAACGGAAGTTTTTAATTTAAAAGAAACCCCTTTTGGACCCTTTTTTCCAACTTAAAAAAATTGAGTATGCAAATTAAAATCCAGTCGTGGTTTCAAATTGGGACTATGAATGTCATAATTAACATTCATTACTAGCCCTACCTAAATGGGCTTAATTGGACGGGAACATCTTCATCAACATACCTCAGGGGTTTAAGGTTTTCCACACCGTCAGATCTCGTCTGTGAAGGCTTTATGTTAGCTGGAGATACGCAGCACCTCGCTTTAGAGCCGGGAGTAGACCGCAAGAAGCACTACATGAATGCGAGAAAGTTTTTAAAGGTGACTTGACAAATATTTCGGTAAGTATCAAAAATGTCACAGGCCGAGTACATGTTATAGCTCGCTAGTAAGTACGTGAATGCAGCGTATCTTCAAATGTCATTGAACATCATAACCGCACCGTCGTAATTTTTAAGAAAGTAAAATCGTTTTTGTCTTTCAATTATATCATATATCAAACGATTGACTTACAATAATTGCATTGATCGTTGGATACCATGTAGATCAATTTCCTATGGATTTAATTAGGAGTACCTACTCCTAATTAAATCCATAGGAAATTCGGAAAGTCAAAGTGTTTTTTTTTATATACCTAAACTAAAACGTATAAACTTTCAATACAATCTGAATTATTCCTTGTTCATGAACAAGAATCAAAATTAAAGAAAATGTGTCTATGACAGACAGCTTTTCTAAATATATATCTTGGAGAGAGCTCATATAAGTATTTCGTTTGCAAATCACGCGCAGAACTAATTTAAAAACTAAAAAAATGTTACTGTTACTGTTAGCCTACATAATCCCACTGCTGGGCAAAGGCCTCCCCCCATGATTTCCAGGCTTTTCGGTCTAGAGCCAGTGTGAACCATTCGTTGTTCGTGTTATCAAGTTCATCCCGCCATCTCTTTCGTGGTCTGCCGCGTCGCCTTCTCGTTATGTCAGGGCTCCACTTAGTGGTTACCTTGGCCCACAGTTCATCGGGCATCTGGCAGACATGGCCAGCCCAATCCCACTTCAACTTTGCAGCCTTATGAGCTACGTCAGTAATTTGTGTTTTGGAGCGCAGTGTAGTGTTTCGAGTGTGTGTGTTAGGTGTTAAATTAAAAAAATGTACTTACATCAAATTAAAATGAACAAAGTCTTGCGACACCTACATCGTGTGAAAACGTTTTAAGACGAAGACAGTGTACATATCCATGGGAACTTTAAACAACATAATAACTAAATAAATAATTTTAAGTGAAACGGAAATGTTTTTGTTCGCGTTATAAGTATTTCGTTGAGACATCATTGGCATTTAAAATAAGAAAATTACCAAGCGAATACCGATCACGCATAGAACCGCCAAGCAACGGACCTTACCAACAAAATTGGTCAAAATAATGGCTTAACTAGCGTACTAGCACCTTGTAATGACTAGCTACGATATGTTAAACAAAGAATACAACATTTTTTTGTTCTAACGGTCATGGGTGACTGGCGGCCAGTTACCCATAAATACTACTTGAAACCACATCTTCACATGCCAATGATTTTAGTACAACCATAAACGCTATGATTATTTAAACTAGAACTATAAAACTACGGCTAGTTAATGTTGTAGATCTGTCTGATACCGTATAAAGGAAGCGTAAAATTCTTTGGGAATTTTTTCGAGACAAAGAATTTCGAAGTGATGTTTATAGTTGTTAGCATATGTAATTCATCTATTTGTCTTCAATTACATTTTTATAGGCTTCATTTAAATTATAGGTAAGTTGGGTTGGTTAGTTTTCTTGCCGGTTCTTCTCCATAGGGTCTACTATTTGGAACCGTGCACCTAGAGTATCGACATTTCATAAGTGCCTGTATATGGTTTACATGAAATAAAGATATATGCGAATAGAATAAAATAAAAATAAAAGTACTCAAATCACAGACAAAAGAAGAGCTTTCTTTTTACTATCATTGAAGCTTCGGCTTAGAAGATTTCAGGCATGTCCAGAATATTTTATTAAATAAATTGTTATAGTTACTTTATATTCTAATTGACTCTGCTCACGATTTGTTTCGAGCAGACTGTTTCGCACATCAATGTTTCTCGACAACCACTGAAGAATGTCAGCATTCAACCAGGTTGAAGGCGAGTAATTAGCTCTTATACGCAATGAGCACCAAATAATAGATGCCTGGTTCTAATGCCGAGGTACGTCTGAAATACTGACTGAGGAATTTGTGGTATGACGATGATATTATACATTGAATGTTATGAAATCCAGTTAAACTCCGAGACTACATCGAATCTTGGTTTTGAAAGGATTTAATTATGCGGATGATGTACTTGGGTGTATTTTGTTCTTATAGAGTAATAGTATTTTTTTATATATTATATTTTCTTTTTCTACAAATGATTCACTATGCATGACAAAATTATAAACAGTAATAGGTGTGTAAAACAATTCTCCTCCTTCAATTAAAGGAAACAGCATTCACTTATGATCTAAGTAAACATTAGAAAATGGAAAAAAAAGATATTTATAATTTATTTTTCTTGCTATGAATCAAAATTGTGACACAATTATTCGATTTCCCGCTCTTCAAGAAGCTTGTATTATATTTTCAATTACATATAATGTTAAATAGGGATATACAAAATATCTACATGTGTGAAATACTAGGTACGCTTCACATACGTGTGGATATTTCGTATCATTATGAACACTACAGACACGTGAAATGTAAATGCTGTAACATTATTCTGAACTTATAACTATGAACTGAACATTCTAGCGAATACAACAGGAGCAAACAAGAAACAAGTTAATTATACAATATATAATGACCTCTATAACATAACGCTATGGCCAAATGTGGTCGAGTTATAACAATAAAACTCGTAGAACCGCCGCAGGTAGAGCTGTTAGTAGAAACTGAATAACTAGAGTTAACGCCTCGTGTTATGTTCTAGCTTCATATGAGCTTAATTAATTAATATTAACAAGCCTCATACCATGTTAGCTGAACTCCTTGGTGTAATAAATTTGTTAAATATTTACACGATATTCATAACAGAACATGATGATAATTAGGTAAATTTAAACCCGATGGTAAACATATTCAATGTAGCGACGTAGTTGGAAAATCGGTTGGAATTGTAAGATGCCTATTGTTGGATCGGGACTCGATTGAACCATTGTTTAGCGCAAGCAGCGACCGATTAATGGAACTGCCATCGTTCCTAAGTTTAGTTACTTATTAAGCCTTAACTGAGGGTGTTGCTGGAATTAATCATTTCGAACGTCTGTGTCAAAACCCTTTCATGAATAAATTTTATATAAAATAATAAACCTCTTGTTATAATCGCATTTGTTTAACGAAATAGCATATTCAATTAAAATTCGGTTTAATTCAATGCCTGTGCTTTGATAACACGTAGCAATAATAAAATTATTAAAATAGAATTAATTAAGAATATAAATAATTGCTTTCACTTTAAAATACATTTTGTGACTTGTTTTATATGCATTTTAAATTCTGACAAAAAGTAAATTAAAATAAAACTGCCCTTTATCAATTTGTTTATGACGCTAGTCAACGTTTTAGCTAGGTATGGTTTTAGCTATGAATTCGCATGAATTATAAGGTATTTTTTAAATACTGCTTTCTTTAGCTTAATGAGAGAAAAGCGGTTCAGATATGTTCATGCGAACTTACTAATACATACATATAGGCATCATCGTATCATCGCATCGGCATGGGATGTGCTTTTAGTCCGCGCTTAAAGGACACCGGCCATGTCCGACTGGTCTCCGGGATTCACGGGCCAATCCCGCTAATTGCGTCCAAACTTCGGCGAGACGAGGGCTTTTTAATTAAAACTTATTCAATATTATAGAGACGGTTCGAGTCGGCCGGTCACTCGGATAAGTTTGAGTTTTTAACATAACATTGTGAAGCGCGATATTTTACCAATTATATAAGGATTTTTGCTACTAGATTTATTTTTACAAAACAGGCTACGTTGTATGCTTGTAGATGGGTGCACACGTTTATTGCAAAAAAAAAACTTTAGAGTATGCTGTACGAATGCGTGAACAAAAAAGCCTTGGGCTTTGAAAAAAGATGCCGATTCCCACAGCTCTGCCAGCGCGGGAATAAATTTGGCAACCGCACTATTTTTGGGATTACAAAGCGTAGCTCTAATTGTAGAAAATTAAGTAATTTCAGTTCTTTTCCCTTACATCTACAATAGACATTAAACATAGGCATATTATTCATATCTAGTATGCAATACAAATGCAGTATATTCTCTAAGACCCATATAATTTATAATTCCACCACAGTAGAGAGCCAAAACAATTATTAAAAGCATAATTCATCTTAATATACAGTGTGTGTAGCGTAACTACTGATCAAGTACGTTGGTGGCACTGCGCTAGGCGGCTATGCCATTTATTTTCTGGTAACGGCAAACGACCAATAAGTCTTGCTTCCCGGGATATTAACACTATCATAGGTTACTCTCACATTTTATGAAGACACATTAGACACAGAGACATTTCCATAAAATATTTTGATATAACTCCGTTTCGAATTGAATTTGGTTGTAACTTAAAGTATTATTATGAACTTTAAAGAAATTTAATTCAATTTACGATAGCTGTTTGGTTTAACCAAAAATAAGTATTCATGAGCTAATAATGTTTTATTAAGAAATATGAACGATCACTCATAAAATAAATTTAAAATAATAAATTTGTTGCTACACAGTATAAATGATCTTGTTTATAGTTACGTGTCATCTTTTGAGGGCAAGTGTGGCAATAAATTAAATTTACATTGAGCGATGAGTCTGTGTGTGCCGCACTTTATTTAGTGGAAGTGGACGGCGGACGGCCAAATAGCTAAATGTCCAATAAGTCCCGTACTCGATATTAACTGCGACATAGTTTACTGCACGCGCCGCCTGTTCATTATTACCACGCTCAGTTTTATGACATCCGAAATTCGAATTTATATAATTGACCGGTTTAAATGCCGGAACGGGTCGAAACTTAATTATTGTAAGCTCATAATAAAATTAACTGTCGACGCCTACGGAATTATTTTGTTGCAATCGCCTTGTTTTTAAGTTGCTGCTGAAGTAGGCGGTTATAACAATTAAGTACAGCCGGTTTTGCTTTTATTGGAGACTATCAATCACAATTATTGCCTACGATTTTGCGAAGTTTATAAAACACTTTGACATTTATTTATTTATTTTGTTAAATCTGCCTATAGTAGAGATTTGTGCAAAACAAGTTACATTTTCTGGGGAATGCTCAAACTTTTGGGACGTAACCAAAATTCCGCATGTTTAAAATAAGACTAAAATGAATGAAAGCCTCGCGAAGTCCCGAAAATATTTTGTCAGTGCTAAAGCCCGGGGATAAAGCGGAGAGGCCGAAAAGAGCGGCTTTCGTGGTACCGGGCCTGACGAGTCCTTTGATATGTTATTGAGTTCAATTTGCGTTTTCATATTCATCGGCTTGCGTAGTATTTCTTTTGGATACATACGGAGATATGGTTAAAAATGAGAAAATGTTGCTGGGAATAGTTTTGAATACAGTGTTGACTCTTGGGTAATGACAGAAAAAAATATAAATTTTCTGGTTAGTTTATGACGAATGCTTTCTGTACACTTTGTTAAATGATAATTAGAACCAACTCTAACAACAAAATTATTGTGGCAATTATTTTATTTCAGAAATGTTAGAAATTAAGATATGACACGAGACAGTGTCTGTTGAATATAACAAAGTTGGAGATACCATTAGGGTCGTGATAATCTTATGCAGAAGACGAACAATTACCACTCGGTTTATGTATACCTAATTAATTATACGGATTAGAATTTGATCATCACTTGCGATAACGGTGAAGGAAACTGTAATGTATTGAATGAAACACGGTCAATTACGGAGTGAGTTGTCTTTATTGTGTCATCTGATATGTGAAGTACAATGTGGGTAATACTAAACTATCACCTACTTTCTAATACATGACAGAAACCATCGTGAGGAAACCTGGGCATCTAAGTGGGACTCATAAAGATCTCGATGGTGTGTGTAGTCCGCTAACCCGCTCTAGGCCAGCGTGGTGGACTAAGGCTTACCCCTTTTCATTCTGAGAACAGGCCCGTGACCACAGTGGGACAGTGCCTACTGGGCTGAATTTATTTATTAAAATATACACACAAAATAGACACTTTATGCACACCAACTTGCCAGTATGTATTATTATTATTATTTAGAAGAGGTAGGGTCCTAAGCCCCTTTGTCACTGCGACCTGCGAAGATCTATTGTGACGGAGTACCCATATATTATAGTATTATACATGTATATCAACAAGGTCCAGTCTAGTCCAGTGATCGCAATAGCAGCTTTTTATTCTATTTTAATTTTACCAGCTCGGGGTTTGGATTTATGCACTGAGATAGGCACTAGGTTTGCCACCTTTTTCATGGGACACAATACCTTTTTTTTATTGGCGTAGTGAGAACCCGTAATGGCTACCCTCTGGCTTGGGGAAGGGCAGGGGTGTCGGACTCCCAGTGGCTAAACTCACCACAGTTATCCGCTTTCGACACCTGATGGTGGACTTCGGGAACTCTGAAATACCGAACGACCGCGCCGTAGTCCACCACGATGCTACGTTTGCTAGGGCACATCTCGGTGGGAGGGAGACTGTAAAGAGATCTGCCCCAGACAGGTCCTGGGTGATATTGTGGTCCCCCAGACATGAGAGGAGACTGTAAAGAGGTTCCTCTGGGGACATAATACCTACTACAGTCATCGGTGAATTGGGATTAAACAAAAATACTTTCTCCTTTGTCGACAAACCAGCATGATATTAAAGAAAATAAAATACCTACCTACATGGAAACTTTAACCTTGTCTTTATTACAAACAAGTAAACATGTTTTCTTTTTGTTTTTACCTCCTACATTAGGGTACTAAAAGTTATGTTTAAAAATCCGACATAAAATACCTTTGTTTAACTTCTCTTAGCGTAATGTATTTAGGCATTTTATGTTTTATATTTATTTTATGGCAAATATATGGCCTACATGTAAAATCCTGATGCTGGGTATCTGTTGGCACCTTTTTAAGGCTTTGCTATAGAAATACCCACGTTTTTATCATCAAGGATATTTACCTCGTGAGTGCTTTCCTTTTACTATCTATAGGTTTTATGAGCTTTATTACATTTCTGATTTATGTAGAGCAAAAAATTTCGTAAAACATATTTTAGAATAATCTAACCGTCAAAAGCCCCCGACTCCAACTAGAAAAAGAGCTGTAACTTTTCAACGGCTAAACTGATTTTCATGAAACATGGCTAAGAACACTCGGGATAAAATTATCTATGACACAAAAAAACTAAACGAATATCGGTACATCCGTTTGGGAGCTACGATACCACAGACAGATACACAGACAGACACGTTAAACTTATAACACCCCTCTTTTTTGTCGGGGGTTAAAAACAAAGGAGTCACGTTAAATAATAAGTTGCTCATGCACTTGTTAGTATACAAATGATAGATAATTATGTATTATGTAATTTTATGCCTTTTGCCGTAGTTTTCTTCGGTGGTACCTACCTATACCTAATAATTTCAATAACACTAACATTGAAATACGTTTCTAGGAAAGGATTTCCGATGCTATTTTGGATCGAAAACAAAAGGTGAATAGGTTCACTGAAGGATTCCCTCAATGATTATTGAAAAGTTTCAACGCAAAACCCGTAGGATAACCCTGTTTGTTCTCACAAAGGGTGCCTTTGGTCTACAACTTTGTTTTATTCTGATGAAATATGAGATAGAAATGAAAAAAGCGAGTGAGTCTTTAAGGATTTCCTTGCCTTCGAAATTACGTTGTTCAATTTTCAAGTCCATCGTATTGATACTGGCCGATTGTGTGAATGAATTAGGTATCACAAAGATTAATAAACACAGTATTGGTACCAGTAGTTAAAGTAAACTAACCTTACTGTCAAAAACCCCGGACTCCAACGAGAAAAAGAGCTGTAACTTTTGAACGGCTCAACAGATTTTTATGAAATATAGCTAAGATGATACCCGATTAAACTAACTTTCGATTAAAAAGAAACTGCATTGAAATCGGTCCATCCGTTTTGGAGCTACGATGCCACAGACATATACACAGATACACACTATAAACTTACCCATAACACCCCTCTTTTTTGTCGGCGGTTAAAAAGAAAGAGTCAAAATTCAAATCAGTGCAAATGATCCATAGTCATAGTACAATAACAAAAGATCCAACAAAACTATCAAACATAAAACAAATACAAATTCTTATTAAACCGGACAAAGTATGGTTCATCGCAAACGCAAGATAAATGAACAGAAGAGTAATCACGCGTATCTATCCACGTCCAACTTCAACAGAAATAGTTCGGATATGACTAGTGTAAACAAATTGCGTGTGCGCTGAATAATTCATCAAAGAAACGGGCGCTGACAAATGAAATCTAATGAATACGATATGAGAGAAGGAGTGCTCGCCGAGATTCATGCAAAAATAGATACAGTTATCTATAGGGTAGAATATGGTGAAAATATTGCAGGTGCTTTAAAATTTTACGAGAAGCCATAATTTTGCTGTTGAAATTTTTGTTTGTGGAGGAGTAGCGACTAAAGAAATAGTGACGAGAAATATTGTAAACATAAGTAAGTAAATGTAGGTGAAACGTAATACAAATATTGAAAAAGAAAGAATATTAAGAATTGATTGAAGATCCAATAAAAAATATATGAACAAACACGTTGGTTTGAAAAAAGCAGAAACTCTCCTAATCTGTCCATAGTGACAACATTTAGAACTTGCGTGCATTGAATGCAAATGCGATAAATAATTAATTGGGCTGTGGCGGCATTAAACTATGCACAATTTTGGCCTATAAAATTATAACTACGGCAATGCGGCTTCGGACGGAACTGTACCACACAGAAAATCTAATAAAAAAATAATCAACATTTATTTTACAGCATTTGATTATTACCTGTCGTTACTATCAATTAAGAATGAACAAATGGATCAGTTCCGTTATGGTTGAAGTAATAAAAATATAATTGAAGTAATCATTACGAAAGCCTTCTCGACGGAATGGAATTCGTAAAATAAGGCTTTGCTTACATTACTCGTTATCAGCGATTAGGCAAGTATTTTCGGTGATACAAAAGCTGTGATTAATTATTATACTATAATACTGTTTATTCACCTCCTCCATACATAATAAACTCTATCTAGTTTATTTGACAGAGGAACATTGTTCCTCTTTTAAAATTCACTTTTCAAACAGAGAAATAATAATACACCAACTGAATTAAATGTTTGTGAATTGAAATTCAATTCGAATTTAATTTGTTCAGTAAGAATTCAAATACCTAACAATAAAACTTAATCAATTACGTACGTACATTCATTTAGAAAATTCACATAAAATAAAAACGCAAAGCATTATTGCATAAAGATAGAAGAAAATGTTTCCTAAATCTCAATGTTTGTAACTTAATTGTAGTTAAATGTTTCTCTGACCCTTATCAATCAGATCATTCAGGTAAATTTTCGTTTGTTATAGCGACTAGTATGAGTATCTAGTGCTAATGATTTAGATATTACACTTGATCCATTTTTAGTTCATTCTAATCCCAGCAATAAAAGATCAACGCATCATCATCAACAAGCCTCGTACCTTTGTAATCCCGATCCCTTGAAGGGTTTATTTATTTTACATGAGTACAATAAGAATGATGACATTATGAACAACTTTTACTGTGGGACCAACCATTAGTTATTCCATATATTTAGTCAAGTAATATTGAATTATTGATATGGAACAGCAGATTATTTTTTTGGTGTTTTTAGGGTTGCTCCCGTAGTAAAAGATGTTTTTAATGATGAGTAGAATAACCCCTTAAAAAGATCGGGATTCGAAAAATAGGACCTTGTATTATAAAATCTCGTACCCGCTCAAGCTTATGTGCCATGTCATCTCCCTACACGGACTGTGCGGGATTAGCCCGCGGCAGATATCTTTATTGTAACTCTCTTACTCTTGTTTTGTTTTGGCGTGAACAAACATTCATAATTATTGTGATTATCATGTTAAAGAACTGCAACTTTAAGGTTGTATTTTACGACGATTTCTTACTTTTGAGGGGGTGAAGTATCAGCCTAAGCCCCACCCACTAGGGGAGCTCCGTTCTCGCAATTACGCAATTGACGTATCAGACTGTGTGACACACGTGTCACAGAATAGCAATATTAATTAGCAACATGCAGTATGACACCAGCAAATACTTGAAAAATATAAATCCATAATATCGTATACCCAGTGTCCTATATTACGCTAGAAAATCTGTTCCTCCGTTTTGTATTTGTAGATTTTATACCTACTTAACTATCTACTTATAAACTATCAGTCATACCTATTGTGTATGAGTTTATGCAAGTGCACATAATTGTCTCGACCAACATTGGGCATTTTCACACTAAGCCAATAATGCCGTAACGATACCGATATATCGGCATGACAAACCTGATGACACTGCCAATGTGTGTGTAATGTTAGAAGAATAAGCCAACTCAAATCCATGCCTTGAGATAATAACCTACTATTACCCACACCTGTAGGAGTCGTCCGTTTCCGTAGTCATACCTACTTAAGTATGTTCACAGGGTTGCTTTTTTACCAAAAAAGAAATTGCAGATCAAAACCATATTCCTAGTTCAGATTCCTCGCTATGTATGCAGATGAAGAGCTTCAAAATTAAAAGAAAGAAAGAAAAAACATTTAAATCGGACTCGCACACGAAATTACATAAACACACAAAAAATTCAAATAATGATAACAATAACCTAACCGTCTAAAACCCTCGACTCTAACTATAAAAAGAGGTGTAACTTTTGAACAGCTGAACAGATTTTAAGAACCATCCCGATTAAACTAAGCTTTCAATTAAAAAAAACTGCATTGAAATCGGTCCATCCGCTTTGAAGCTTCGATGCCACAGACAGACACACAGATTCACAGATACATAGATACACAGATACACATTATAAACTTATATCACCCCTCCATTTTGTCGGGGGTTAAAAAAGTCCTGCAAGAGGCCAAAGAAAGTCCCTATCTCAACATATCCTGACAGTTAATCCTGACCGATAAAATAAATACCGCAGCGCTGGTTTTCGGATAGGACCGTGGTGATGCCACGGACAACCACGATAACCCATAATACATAAATAAAGGTAAAGATTATAATTTAAATTGGTGAATCATTTTTCTAGTGGACTGCAAAGCCCATAAAGAAATAAAATTAGGTTGGGCCACCGGCAAATCGGTACATATAGGGCCGACCGACACATTTTAAAATGTCAGCGTTTAATAAGGAACAAAATTTAACAAAATCAAGTTCAATACGAAATAATAGTAGTTTATGAAACTGTTGCATAATAGGGGGTATTAAAACATCAGTGTGTTTAATAGTATCAGACGATATATCAAAATGATATAAGTACTATGAATATTGTTCTATAAAAGTAGGTAAATAGAATATACAACATGTCCCAAAAATCAACGATAAGCGGACACCAGAGGGTTGACCAGCTCATGACTAACCGAGAACAAAAAAAAATTAAAAAGAAATCTCAATTTTTAAGAAGTTACATAAAATAATTGAAATCCTTCAAAAATTTACACCCCTTAAGATATTTTTAATTACCATGACCACAATGTTTCAGATATTTCTGAATTTCTTTTTGTACCGGCAACCTAAGTAGCACTGCTATCCACCACAATCCTTAAAAATCCCAGAATGCCTGTAGATTTGACACAAAAATCAATCAAAATTATTTTTCACCCTAAAATTTTGAAAGATTTTTACTTTTGGTCCACTTTTTTATGTAACTTCTTAAAAATTGAGTTTTTTTTTAATTTTTTTTTTGTTCTCGAGTAGTCATGAGCTGGTCAACCCTCTGGTGCCCGCTTACCGTTGAATTTTGGGACATGGTGTATATAAAACTTCATACTCTTTGTTCTCAACACTACAAATTGTCGTACTGATTTTTCTATACTACATCCTATAAAATGAATTCTTGACGGAGATGTCAAGAAATTATTTTAGCATATTGATTTTTATAAACGAAATACTTAGATTTTCTGAATAAAAGGCAAGTTACTTATACTTCCTGTTGCTTTTTAATATTTTTTTTAATGATTTTACTGTCATTCTTTCTTTTGGTTTTGAATAAAGTGTAAGCGCAGGAAAGTCAAAAAAAATTGCACAGGTCCGACCTCGATGCGCGCCGAAACGCGACTGATTGATGGCAGAGATGACAGAAATCACGAATTTTGTGGTTTTTATCAAATTGTGACCAATATACGTAGTATTATAAAAAAATAACAACCGATTTTCGTTGGTATATTTGCGACCAATATTGTGATGTAAAAATTATTTGAAATAATATCATGTTTTAGAAATAATCTTGTAAACACTTTTTTAAAAGGGGTAACTTTGCGATTTTTTTTTATCGAGCCAACTTCATCCAATCATGTATCGGACAACCGTGCAGAGATTGTCACATCTTCAAGTATGATATATATTTTTTTCGGGACAAAGAAATAAGAATTTCTATTCAAAAAATTGTAAATACAAATCGGTTTTTGCGGCATTCCTGTAAAATACCCCCTTAATTACAATTCTGCTTTTATTTTTTATTCGTTTGTTCTTTATTTAAAGAGTAAGCCATTATTATATTATTTTGATGTTGTATGAACATGTTTTACTTTACCGAACTGTTACAGCTGAGATTCGGGGGACAGGCAGAGATGTTTTTTTTTTACCTCCAGTTCATCATCATGATGGATAATCATCTTTTAATAGCTATAAAGCTACTTTCCAACAATCCAATAAACAGTCTTCACAAATTACCAAAAATTCTAAACCAGTACAAATGATTAAACTCCATAACTTTATTGTTTAAACATTCACAAAAGACCAACTTTCAGCTTCCCAAATATATTTCCTCGAATTACGAGTTTGACGATTGTGTATAGGAATATTTATGAATTTGCGAAATTCGCGTAACACAAAAGAAATAGCGATTCACAATATACCGTCACATAAAGAACTCGAAATCCTTTGATATCGTACTTTTATTACTTATGTAGGGATGTACTTACTGTATGAATATCGTTATTATTGGATATCGGACGTGAGCTGCTGCCGTATTTTCTTTTATTGTATGGTATCGATGAATATTGATGGAAATGAATAAATTTGTAGAGTGTAATAATTTCTGCCAAGTCAGCTTTGAAGAGTTATTGTCGTATGTAGGTATCGGTACCTATCTGACAGAATAAGGTTAATTTTTCCTACTTTTAGGTACTATAATTATGAGCACTGGTTGTTTTATTATAGGCACGGCTATATTATTACGCTATACATTTCTAGTATATGCTGACCTCGCATTGAAGCTTTAACTTTCGTACAATGAGAGATCAGATTATAGCTTGATATTGTAGCCATTGTAAAAGTTAGAAAAAATATATCTACTTTATTCCATTCGATAGGTACTGATACATTCTATTTTTACTTCAACCCCAATCGTGGCCTCCAAGCACGAGACCCTGGATCTAATTACCAGGTCACACCAAGTTATTGGGTTTTCTTGTTGAGTTTTCAGCCGTGGTTTGGCATTGTGGCCATGCCCAGAAAATTTTACTAGGGTCGCCACAGTCGCTCTAACCAAAATTCGTCAATAATGGTACAGGTCCCATACCTGTACTATTATTGCCGAATTTTGGTTGCACAAAAATACACTTCAGCTGTCTGGTTCGAGGAATACAATGTTAGATAGAGTAGGACCTACTTTATCTAATATCTACGACCTGGCCTAATTATAGATGGCAAATCAATGGTAGGTACGTGTGAATCTGATGGTAAGCGACAAAAAATTTAGGGCACGGTATTACTGACTATAGAAAATTACGTAAATATTTTTTTTATGATTTTTCGCAATAAGTTAAGATTTTTTGACATGTTAGCCATTTTTTTTTTTTTGAATAAATTATCACATAGTATAAAGGTATGCTATCTTTGGAATAGGTTATATTTTCCTACTACTTCCAGGTGAGAGTAAATGCTCTACTAGAAAGGCAAAGGCTTCTCAGAGTTACCACATAGAAGAGAGTAGTTTGTGGTAGACAAACTAACCCGTTTCTGTCAAACATTATTTGCGCAGGAAAATAAACAGCAAGCACACTGTGTTTTCTTTTAATTCCCACTAGTTGAATTTGATGTGCATTATATCTATAAAAGATGTTTGAAAAAACACATGAAGACTTTTGTACACCAACTTTTATAAAATAAAGATACATTAATACAGTTCAAAAGGGTACATTGATTCATACAAAAATATTATTGTTGCCTATACCACAACAATGGAATTATTGATAAAGAGTATCTAAGACAACAAAGGCCCCGCTCCGCTAACACTTAAGGACAAATAATAATAGGTACAACTCTCAGAGGCCGACTGAATAAACACGGGTATCCGTCTATATCGCATAGCTGGAATATTGTCTTGTTTATTAGAACCGGACGCTCCCCCGCCTAAGGCAAGGATCCAATATAATGGAATACCTACTTCAACATTATTTGCAGATACACGGGTAGCGTATTACTAAAATGTACAAGGCCAGAACGCATCGAAATGAAACTGGCCGCGTATATTTTAGAATATTGTAAATTAAAACTTCGTTTCTAAAATATACACGAATTTTGCGAACTGATCGCGTATGCTTTAGAATGTTTAGGGTGAAATAACGGATTCAAAATCATACAATAAAAATAATAAACCCTTAACCGGTCAAAGTACTTATAACTCCAAAAAAACAGTCAAACGCTGCAAAAATACAGCCAAACGTACTTTTGACTAAAGAAGTTGGTCTAAAGTACTTTTTACTGAAATGGGCGATTTTATTTTTTCGAGTGCCACATGTTCGTAGGCCATTTAACGGGAAAAATAACCAGCCCATCCATCCAGATAAATTATTTTAGAATTTTTGAAATGATCTATTCTAAAACATACACAATTATTACGGAATACTGATGTACAGTTTAGAACGCTCGATTGTCAAATGTGTATTCTAAAGTATACGCGATTAGTTCGGGCACCTGCGTAGTGGTCTAGTATACTATGGAAATACGCACACGGGTACTTACACGATGTGCCCCAGGCCTGTATTAACGTGTGGTATGCGCTTAAATCGGTGAAGACACGAATAAAGGCCCAGTTGTTACAAATTCGGGTATCACCGAAGGTGAAACAGTGTTAGGGAATTCCGTTCTTTGATAGTTCAATATTATTAGCCTCGGAGCGACGACTCGCTTTGACATAATTCTTTTGAAAATAACAATGAATTCGCTCGTCGTACGTGATCCTTTATTCAATATTGCGACTGTATTATTCAGAGGACGGCTTCTGTAGGTAAGTAAATACTTACATACAATGACTAGATACGTCAGCGAGAAGAATTACAATAGATAGATTCTTTTGATTTGAGTTTGTTTTCGATTAAAGTCTATTAGTGTGACAAGAATAATAATTACATTATGATACTTAAATAAAACTCGCCAAGCTTTGGGTAGGACGCCCTCAGGCTAGATAGGGCGACGAGCTTCGGAGTATGGCTGGTAACAGATGGATGAGAGTAAATAATAGAATAGGTAGATCTTTATTTCATGACTCTAGGTGCACGGTTCCAAATAGTTCATATAGAGAAGATCCGGCAAGAAACACTATTGAGTAGATGAGGATCGAGCTAAATGACTTGCGATTGGAGAGGCCTATGTCCAGCAGTGGACTGTTATAGGTGATGATGATGATAAATAAATATAACAAAGGTAGAGGCCGGTAAACATAAAGATAACTGCATTTAACACTACTGAACGAATACCTACTTGAACGAACTACGGAAGTACGAAAGTAAATTTCACTGGTACGATAGAACTGTAGCACGGACCAGGGAAGATCTTCTACTCTCACACTTTAGTGTTCAAACCAAATCTATACTTAGATCATTTCCCAAAACAAGAACTCAAACTTCCGACTTCCCTTTGCAACAAAATAAATGGCAATATCACTACATAACGTACTTGAACGTGCTTCAGGCGAAATAATAGGCAAATTGGTGTGAGTTGGACAACACAACATTGTTGCACGGCAATGTAACTTTGTAATAAGGGTTACAGTAACAGGCCCCTATGCTTTGTTCCCTTGCATAATTTCGTTATGCCCATTGTACCGAGAAATCTTGTTTTGTCGAATACATTTTAAAGCGAGTCTGGAATAGAGAGTAGTGATTAACACTTAGGAAGTTGTCGAGGAGTTTTGGTTATTTTGGTAACTGCTGTGGTTTCAGGTTTATTTGTCGTGAAACAACATTATAAATGTTTTATGTTGAGTACCTGTTGACTTTAAGATAAGCTAACTCGTTGTGCATTGCTTTCGAGCATTGCAGTGCATTCTCTCTGAAATACAAATGAACTCCACCAGTGGCGTCCACTCCATAAAGACAAAAAGACATTGCCTACCATAATAAATAATGTAGTAAGTAATATAAACGTTAATATGTCTGTAATATCAGTTAATTTAAGTCTTAGGGCGAAGGTAACAAACATAATTTAACTTGACAATACAACACTGAGTTGATTTGCCTATACCCTATAAGAAATGTCTGTGCTCGCCACTGCAACCCATAGCGTCACACCCAGTTAAACTAAAAGTTCTTAATTTAATTTGAGTTGATGACAGATTTTCTAGTGATGTACCCGTAAATATTATAACGGAAAGAAGGGGTAGCCAATTCTTCGCCACAATAACCACATGCCAAATAGCTGGCACAGCTACCCTAATTAGCTAGTTTAATTCACACGCACAAGCTCGTACAATGAAACCCTCTATCTTTTTTGTATGTTAATTCTGAGCACGTGGGGCAGAAGTGTGCAGTCCACATGTTGCCGAAAAAATTCTCAAGGGTCCTCTAAGCGATGTTGCACTTACATACTTGGAGCAAAGATTTATGATTCCGTCCATAGATTTGGCTAGTGGCAAAATCTTTACATTTCAAGTGCCACTTCCGTAAGACAGTCCGTCTGGTGTTTCATCCTGTTTAGTTCCTGGAATATGTTTATGGCATTTAGGCCTAAGTTCACCGACAACATAACAGCTGTATAGCTCGCTCGATAGGGGTGCTACCACAATCTTACCTATTGCACCCTGTTCGATGCAATTCAAACACCATTTTGCTGATTTAGCTAATCAATAATGTCGATGATTGCGCGTGGACAACAATGCATACTCGGACAGCAAACTGAGCGCATTCGCCCTATCAATTTAGCTTATTTATCTATTATTTGTAAATCGGTACTAAAATAAATTGTCTTATCAAGTCGCGACCCAAACACACCCGTCACAACAACTATGAGTTAGCGTAGTTGTATACAGGGCAATGAAATTACCCTTTACCCCAACTTTACCCTTCGCCAACGCATCCTTAATCATGGTTGCGGATGGGCGGCTATGATCCGCAGGTGATCCGCCCGTTTGTTGTCCATAAAATTCGGTACGCCATTAAGGGTTAATTTCACCGACAATTGATCAGTTGTTTAAAATGAAATCGGCCGAATACCCATACAAAAATACATGTTTAAACTTCTGAATTTGCTCTAATCGTCTGTTATGTTGTCGGTGAACTTAGGCCTTAGTGGTGATTTTTTATTAACCCTAGGATACCTATTTTTCTGATGATACAAATGAATTATGACTAACATTTATTGAGTTTGGAAAATAATTATGTAAAAGTTATCTAATAATGATACGCCAATATAAAAACTTACGTACTTACTACATAGTTACCACCAAAATCAAGTCGGAGCGCATATTCTCACAAATGTTCCAGTTGCAGCAGGAACAGGAAGCGGGCACAGCGATCCCGGAACGACATTGTGTAATAATTACTTACACCACTGCACATTGCTCCGATTTGGAGCTTCACTTTTGTGGAAGTGATAAATAACAGCATAAATCAAAATAGTAGGTACCTACTTGTCATTGGAACATATTTAGCATAATGGTGCGTTCAGACTTCAGATCGATTCGGAGAAACTATTGTTTTCGTTTTTTATACCAGATAGACAGATAGGTAGAGATTTTTTTAAATTTTTATTGATAAAATATAATGTTGCCCGACACCAGGATCTCCCCTAATTCGTGGATATAGCTTACAGACGTACATCTCGAATGCACATAGGCCCAGACCAGGAAAATTACCAAAGGGCCATACAAAAAAAATCTGTGTAGGAATGGGACCCGACACAATAAAGCCAATTTATTTAAGGCTTTATTTTGTGTGTATATTTACCATCATTATCATAAGCCTGTAGCTGGACATAGGCCTCTCCAATCGCATGCCATCTGGCTCGATCCTAGGCTACTCTCACCCAATTTTTACCAGCCACACTGCGAAGATTGTCGCTCCATCTGACCGCTAAATTATCATATCAATACTTTTTCCAAGATCCACATGATTGACATACTCATACATCAAAACCCACTACCGCAGAATAGAGTAAGCAGTGCAGTGTTGTATCCGCCCGCGCCGGTCGGTACATAGAAATACCCGGAACAGCGGTTCCCTGGAACGTTATTATAACATAATTACTTATGCTCTGTTCCGTTTCACCGAATTACTTGACTGTGTGGAAGATAACAAAAACAGGTGCCACTTGATGAAAAAATATGTTTCAAGTGGATTTAACGTGTTTCCTGGAAAATACACAAACATAATTTTGCCTGAAATAACATGAAAATTACGCTGTAGATTATACTGGTTTTCTGTTGTTAGGACACGTTAATGGTTTGTTTTATTTGAATGAGAGAAAACTGAATTTAAATTAAAGTTATTTTTAAAGGTTCTCTTTAGCCGTCAGTAGGACTAGCACGGCGGGTGCAGAAAACCGTTTACTCTACATTTTGTCTCCTTTACAGAAGAAGAAACGAAAAAAAGAGAAAGAAAATAGTAAAGAGATGATTTTGTCTCCGATTTTTCTGTGGACAAAAAAGTTTTCTCCGCCCGATGTCTCCTTGACGGAAGACAAAACGTAAAATCGAGAGGGAAAAGGTTAAACAGCTGTTTTGTCCCCGATTTTTCTCTCTCCCTTTTTTTACCGTGCTAGCTGGTAGGCCTAACGGGTCTGACCCATGGTTACAAGTAGACGTATTTATGGGCTGTTATTTTTTTATCCGTCTCTAGCATTTGTTTCAGGGAGCCTGTACTGGTTATCTGGACTATGTCTATAGCTGATGGGCCTCCAAATTTATATTAAAATATATTAAGCGACAGCACAGCTAAGGGCGTCCCATAGTGGGACACGGGCCTCAGCTTAGGGTGCCGCTGAACGGCTTGCTGTGTCTGGTTTGACGTGTTTAAGACTACTGGCTCAGCACGTTCTGGCACAAGTGAGGGTTGGGGAGGGGTTGTGAACGTATCCATATTATTTGCGCAAAATAACTTTACGTACCTATCGTAAAAGATATTTAGGACACATACATTAAACAATCTATCAAACACAAGAGTAAAGTAGCACAACTGTTGAGGCACGGAGCAGGAAGTATCTCAGTACCGTGATATTCGGAACATTATTATGCAATAATTACTTATACCGCACTCCACTGTTCCGTTTCGGAACTCAATAGTATGGAAGAGGCGTCTGGTTTTTTAAATGGAATTTAATTTTTAACATGCACTGCTCGTTTAAAAAAAATAACCTATCCCAACTCTCTTGCGTGTCATAAAATCGCAAGAGGTGACGAATAATGGTACAATAGCGTAGGTCTAGAAGAAGTCTTGCTGCGTGAGGTTTTGTCGTCATGAATTCCGAACCTCAGGCGGTAGAATTAATTATCTATAAATGTATTGGTTATACAAATATAAACATTAAATTAGCAAAAACTTGAGAAAAAAATTAAGACTGTGTCCGGGCAGAAAAAGAGGCCTTTTAAGAAATACTAAAAATAAAAGAGAAAAGACAAATTTTGAAACACAAACTATTTTTATTAAAAAAACCAGGGAGTATGATTGGTCACTTGATGAGTTACGATAAGTTTATTACCACCATTATAGACGGGAAAATAGAGGCAAAGAGAAAAGTGGAAGAGCAAGATGAAAGTACCTACGAGTACATTGATTAACTGAAAGAAAAAGCAAATGTAGATACAAAAGATTTAACATTCGATAGAACAAGATGAAAATGGCTACACCGACAAGTGCCTAGCTCTTAAATTTTGGATGAATGGATACAAATACATATGTTGCTGTGCACTAGCAGGGTTCATAATAAATTGAAACTGTATACTACCTGTGTAACATTTTGTATACAACGTGAATGCAATAAATAAAAAAATAAGTTCCTCAACGTCAAATTTGGAACAGAGAGCTTAGCAGTATGTATCAAATCCATCACCTTCACATCCTTGGAAATCAGCTCTCTGAGAGAGGGAAAAAAAATCAAAGGTTTCAAATATTTTCCAGAAGTTCTATTCCACAACAATCCAACTCGTGCATGTGTCGATAGACATGAGACTATGAGCATTCCGGAGCGGTTTTAAGACGCCCATAATTCGGTGCGAGTGTTTCACACGTAATAATCGGATAACGTGCTGTTGTGCACGTGTTACGCGCATGCTAAGCGATAGTGCCACAAATGCATTTGGGTGCTCGTAATGCTAGGAGAATAAAATTTAGATCAGGCATTATGTGTTGAGGGTGCGTTTGAATGTTCCGGAACTAGAATTTCCAGTTCGACTGTTTTAGATTTTACTATTACGAATATTTTTTGTGAATTTTCTTTCATCTTATGATCTTCTTCTTCTATTGTCGAATCGGCCTGAGCTATCATATGAGACTTGCTAATAAGCAGTTGTGTGCATCCCTTATAGTCAAAAAAACACTGCGTTACCAAATAAATTCAATACGTACGTATTAGTTAATTTAAGTCTCAGGATGAGGTGGCCAATCACAAACATCATTAATTTGTCATTAAAACACTAATTAGGTTTTGCCTACCTTATAAGAAATGCCTGTGCAGGCAACTGCTAATAAGTACCTAATACCTAAGTTTATTTGTACATCCTGGATATTGGTTCTTTTTCAGAAACAATTATGTGTAATGTGACGTAGAATAAACAGTGTAAGGGTCTACTCTTGAAACTCACTTTGATTTTATAGTATACATCGCGTAGCTGCCATCTTTAATCTCAATGATGAATAGATATTTCTGAATATTACTGTATTAATGTTAATACATAAACATCAAGCCCCATATTATACCACATACATCCTAGAAAATGAGCCACATAAAATAAAAATATTAAAACAGTGAACCCAAGACATATCTGACCCTGAATGCTGCCCCTCAATCGCGAATTAATAAAACAAACTGCTATGAAAATATTTCGTCATTACCTAAGAGCCGCTCTTGTGATTTGTAAAGCCACATCATAAACTTATACAGGGAGAACAATATCGAAATGCGCACCCGCCGTTGCACAAGGGTGAACAGAATCATAACACAAAGGAAAAAATACGGTTATTTTACACCAGTGTGGTAGATTATATCTTTTATGTTCAAAATCAACAGGAAGCTTTCAAATGGGGCATGTAACCTACACTTATTATAGATGCTGTTTCGCGAGGGTGCATAAATTTTTAACCTAAAGGGTTTCTGCAAACAACTCTGTGAAAGTAATTTGGTACTTTTTTTAGTAATTGCATACGATACGGGGATAGATGCAGCGGCGAGTGTTCGGCCGTTTGCAGAGTTTCGAAAAGTTTTAATTCAATTTCGACGTGGAAACAAAGTAAACACTCAGCGGACCGTTCTGGGGTTTGCGCTAAGTTCTAAAGTAGATTAGTAACACTAAATTCGGTAAAAACGTTATTTGAATAATAAAACCAAAAATAATACCGTAGTAGTATGTATACTTTAAATTGTATTAAATATACTTACAAACTGTTTAAAAGTACTAGAAAAGAAGACTATGTATCTATAGATAATCCAGTCTACCTACATCCAAAAGAGTTTTAACATTAACATAGTGAATGTACCTATATTCCATTTAAAGATCGTTGTTGTTGTTCAGAAACTTAAGAAAATCTATACATTAAGTAATATTCACAAATCTAATTTTTTCCTTATCTCAGGACATGCAAAATGTCCGTTGTTCGGTACATTTTTCAACATTTCAATATATTCTTCAGGTAACTGACATTCAATAGCTCCTTTAATAATACAATCTTTGTATGTAATTGATGGTCTTCTCTCTTTAGGAAGTTCTTCATTAGATTTGCGAAGTGCAGGAGTAAAATGGTGCTGATATGTCCGACATTTAGCTTTATTTCCATCAGCAATTGTTATAGGTACAATTTTTGGAAAGTATTCTCTAATCTCCACTCCTTCTTGTCTGGAAGAATAAAAGCATTAAGTCTTTTTTAAAATATATATATTTGACCATCATCCTCCTGCCCTTATTCCATTTTATTTGGGGTCAGTGCCATGTCTTTTTTTCCATTCATCTGTATCTTCAGATGTCGTTTCCTTGTTCACTAAATTTAAAATATTGATATGAATAATGTAGGTACAGGTAAAACTATTTTTAATTATGAAAGTCGATCATTTAGAACTACACACTAAACATTTAGAGGCATCTAGATGTTTAGTTCTAAATGGTCTACTGTGCTTTTATCTTACCTGTCAAGCTGTGCACGATCTTTGGTACTCAGTCTCCAAACAGCTCCCCATACATTTTCATTATACTTTGGAACTATGGTGGCCACTGAACCTCCCCAGTTTTCGAAATACTTTACGAAATCTAGCTGATGATTCTGTAAAGGAAAATCCAAGTATGCTTAACTGTACATTACATCAAACTCACGGCTTAGTCAAATGGTGAATAGAGCAAGTAAAAATGTAACCACAAATTAACTAAAGTCGGGCAAGATTGTATTTTCTTTTGTTACATTTCTAGCTCTATTGAGATATTGTAAAGTTATGCTACAATTGGCTACAATACTTAAATCTAGGATTAAATCTTTGACTTAAATAACTTTAACATCATCATTGACTCAGTCTATTCCTGGACATAAGCCTCTTGTAAGTTACGCCACAAACCATCGTTCTCATTCGGTCTGTCCCAACTTAGCTTTACTTATTTACTATTTTATCGCATAATCAAAAATAAAAGCTATATTTCACTCCTGACATCAAGAATTCCAATTCCCATGAACTCTGCGGATGGATTATTGATACGAATTCTTTTCTTTAACAAATTACTACCGTATGCAAAATAAAGGAAATATTCTTTAGTAGGATGAACCATCATGCAACAAATCATCAAATTTATCAATTTTATTACGTAAGCACATATTAGAATTTGGGCTAATGTCATTGTAAAATGACAGTTTTACGTTTGCTTGTGACTTAGATTATATAATTACTTTATCTATGGCTTGTGAAGAAATATAATCTGTACCTACATCCTTGAAAAAAGTTCAAGTTTTTATCATTACCATTGCATTAAAAACTTTTCAACTTAGCTAAAAGGCGGACGCCAGTGGCCGCACCGATCTAAAATATTGGATAGAGGTCAGTGTGGCCGAGAATAATAGAATGTCTGCGTTGCATTTCTTAATGAATTAAATAAGAAGACAAACATTTGGGATATGTGTAGTATGATCAATCCGTACAAGACCAACTTGGTGGACTAACCCTAGTGACTACTCATCGGAAAAGAGAACCTTGACCAGCAGGGGAACAGTTATGGGTTGAATTATTATAGTACCTATTACAATCATGTACGCGGATCACGCTTTTTTTTTAAATATTTTTTGAGCACCTAAAAAGATTCACTTAATAAAAATCTATGGACCTTTATATGGGTCTTAGCCCGTACTGAATGGAATCTTGCGTTAAGAGCTAATTTTGCACGGCTCCAAGCTACAATGTTTTTGTTTACAGAAGGCAGCAGTGTTTACACTGATATCAACTTGGGAATTGTTATTAAAAGCTCTAAGAGATGGGTAAATATAACCTTAGTCGGAATAATGTTAATATTTGGTTTTCCCTCATCATCTGACGAATAATCCCTACTAATATGGGAATTTTAGCGAAAGTGAGTTCGTTTCTTCATTTCTTACGTCCTAACTGCCCATCCAATTTAGATTATACTTGAGGCTTGGAAAAAGATACATGTAAGATTATCATTTTTTAAACTTACAAACTTTTCAGTCGTATTCATTGCACTTATGTAAGACATTTAGAGTGGATATCCTACGCTTGTATAATTATTCGATTGCTTTTATAATCAGATCAAAACAAACGAATCACTTGCATCGAATCGAAAAATAGTAAAAATCCAAGCACATGCAGATACTCGTATCTGGTTCGTGACACATTTGTCTCATCGCCACATGTTCGGTATTAGTGATATATGGCGCACAAATCCAACGATCACAATATACAATGTCAGGGATTACTAGGGGATCCTACGGGCTTAGTCTTGCTCGGTGGTCTCTCAGACCCTAATGTTTTTTGCGATGCACATGATATGACATACGGTCGAGTGCGTTTGAGGACATCTGCCAAATTATTGGCCTTATAGGTACGTTTTATGGGAAAACCAAGCAACTGTTGACTATATATTTTTAAGCATATTGCGTGCACGGAAGAGTGTGAGATTTGGCATAGTTTAAGTTTATATGGAGAAAGAGTGCAGAAAGCTAAAATTACGGTCGAATTTCGACCTCTGGGCGACCACTAGTTAATTAATTCATCAAGTGACAAAACGCCTTTTTTTATAGATATTGTTCTCAGTCACTGGCATCCTCCTGTAATCTAACCGGTTCCATAAGCTTGTTCACGTAAATTTTTCATGTTCAAAGCAACTTGCGAAATAAAATCTTTACGGTTTAAAATTTTATTTCAAACGTAATTTGTCGTTTATTGCAACGTATGTTTCTGATATATCTACCCATAAAATTTTTGTGGCTTCATGAAACGAGGAACCTGTTATTGCAATAATTGAAGACTCAGAAAACGAAATTTAAACAAGAAAATATTTCATTAGAAATCACAGTAAACGGTTTGATTGGGTCTGCTAGTTACTCATTTAAAGAAAATATTACCATTGTACGCAATAGTTACTCTGGATTCTGCTATGGTTTCCATCCCTTCAATATTTAAAAAAGTTAACGGATTTATTCGAAAAAAAAAAACAAACGCTCACGCGTCTGCAATTATTGGCCTATAAATCCAATCGTACTTATATAAAATTCTATATCCATAAACCCGATACTGTGTATTTTTTAACATTGTGTGTCACCCCTTCCGCTTATGCGGCTAATATTGGACTCATGTTCATTCATGATTTAGGGTCCTGTATTGTGTTAACAGTGAAATTAGTATCGAAAGGTGTGACATAGCACTCAATGGTTATTCATGCGCACGTAATGAAACCAGTTCTGTTATGATTTTATGGGGTTTACCGACCCCTTCGAATGGGCTATTTTTTAATGGAAACAGCACGGGTTTGAAATAATAATAGGGATATATTATTCAATCATTTAACATGTGGGCTGGTAGGCGCTGCCAAAACTGCGCTTATTAACCAACTGACGGCATGGTTGGGCAATTGGCTTTCTGCGCTACGCGCTGCGATGCGGGTTCGATCACCGCACGGAACTAATATTTGTATGATCTACAGATAATTTTTCCGGGTCTCGATATTTGTGCACGTGAAGATTTGTGTTTGTAAAACGCAACCACGATACAGGATTAATTACAAGAGAGGGGGCAACGTTTTAAAAAAAAATTGTTTAAAGCATGTCTTAGCTTACCTTAACATGGGGCTGGATAAATACGGTCTTGACCGAATTTTAAGAGCTCGGACTCAAAGCTGTTGCTAGTGGCAAAAAATATACCTAAGTCAAAATAAATGTGAATTTAATTAACACACAAAAATCTTATACACAAAAAAATATCTAATATTTTAGTCTAAGATAATAAAAATATTATTACATTTGTGTATGAGAGCAATTTTTTTTTATAATCTTAGACTAAATTAGATATTTTTTGCCATATTTTGTTGTCCTGAAAAGTTCTTCAAATGCACATGTCAGATTTGGCAAGCGCGCCGACGTTATATAAGTGTATCTTTAAATTATTATTCCTACGAATGGATAAATAATTATAAAATCAATGTTATGTACTAGGTACAATTATTATTTGTGGTCGGAGTTCGCAGTTTAGACACTCATCTCTGGTTTAACTACATAGTATCAACTGAATATCCGTTCGAATGCAATTCACAGACAACTAAACAGAAACACTCATCAAAACAACGGGAAAGCGAATAAAACCAATGTCCTGAACTGCTTAGATAATTTTATAGAGATATTAATATGCAACATCTCTAGGAACTGCTCAGTTATACGCCAGTTAACGTACACTTCACAACACTTGGGTTAACGAGAGTTTTGCATGGATAATTTGTTTAAACGGAGTTTACCAGTTTAATCACAGGTCAAGTAGGGACCTGCCACCTAAGCGTTGTCTTAATTACACCTAAAATTATACAGACCGTCCGGAGATTTGGTAGGTAGGTAATGTCCGTTTTAAGTGACTGACGTAACTTTGTCCTAATGTGAGTCAACGTATGAAATTAGCTTTAGCAAAAAAAAACTCCAGAAAGTTTTATTTATTTAGTTGTAGGTTGTATTTAGTTTTAGAATTCTAGAATGGTCTATCATGGTTCATGACTATACACATTTAGAAAATGAACAAAAGATATCTCCCTATTAATTAGAATCCTCGACGCTACTATGTCGCGATCGTCAATTATCTTTTTTTATATAATTATTAATTATTCTAATAATTATTGAATCGTGCCTGGAAACTTACCAAACTAACAATATCGGGGCGACCACTCGGCCTTTGTCAGCCAACTGACTCTAAGCGCTTAATGAAAATCGGCTTGCCCGTTTTCTGCATATAGAGAGGCAATTTACTGAAACGGTCGCATGCCTTCGAACTAATGCGAAATATTGCCGCGATCTAATGATTTAGAAACTTCTACTTTATGTCAGTAGTAATAAGGGTGGGTTGATATTGAAGAGTTTAGTCACAGATCGATGCGCTCGATACTTAATGATTATGCAAATACTGACGCTCTAGTATTTAGGTTATATCTTCCAAGCGATAAGAGGGATGAGAAAACATCTCTATATTGATATAGGTAAGCATTTAATTCCATGATAGACAAAATTATGGTAAAAAGAAATTGGTAACTGCTTTCGCGTGTTTTGCTTACTAGAAAATTAATGAAGACTTTAATAAAAATAAAAAACTTTTTTTTTAAATAAAACACAATTAATCTCAACTTTAGATATTATGTATATATATACTTATATTATGTAGGAATAATGATGTAGGTACCTATAATTTTAAATTACTATTATTAATCTGTAACATTTTTATAGCATTGACCTGTGACTTGTCATTTATTATTTTGCATGCAATTGATACATTGTCATATTCTGTATAGCTGAACATGTGGACATTATATTAAAACCAGACTGTAACACCTTTATACCATGTTTAAGGCAAATAAAGACTTAAATAAATAAATAAATTATTAACATGAAAAATAATAATAATCATAACAACAAATTTGACAATTATCTTAGCATACAAGGAAGATGGTAACAGATAAGTTACTTATCAACATAGCCAAGAATCTTTCTTTTTAGTCAATTTGTCTTAAAGTCCCTATTTGAAATCCATTAGTAACAAATTTACCGCAACACAGGTTTATATCAATGTAAGCTACCGTACGGTACTCGTTAAAATGCCAAAGTTTACGGTTAGCTTAGTCTCGTACACAGTTTGGGCCGAATTAAGAGACTTTTCATTTTTACCTTTAAAATTCTGAATTTTCACCAAAGCCTTCAAAGCGCTAACTGATGTCGGTAACTATGCAGTGATGAAATTATAAACATCGACATTCATGGACTTTGCAAACTTTAAAACTATGTCGTTTTGAACAAAATCCCAAATATTCTGGGTTCTAGGTTCACACAGTTAAGCTTTAATTTTAAACCAGTGTTAATATGTTAGTCTAGAAAGTTTGGATGCTTTTTGAATGTGGATTTTGTGATGTTACATGTCTAGTTGTTTAAGCGACCTTGCGAAAGTAATTTTGTTGCTTTGCTTGCGAGAAACAAAATTAGGTTAAGTATTAGGTATATCTATTATCTCATATTTAAGATTTAATACTAATTTTTACTAATACTGCCACAGAGCGAAGCATTTTTAGCTTTAAGTACTTCAATTAATCCTGTCATTATATACTTATTGTACTTTTTCGCATAATGTTACCCGTAATTGTTTTGCAATCGAGTGTTCCAGAAGTCTGGTTTAATGTAAGTTGCACTTATGCATATGCATAAGTGATAATATAAGATTATTGTTTATTCTCACAAAAAATTGTAATAGATGTGAAAAATAATAAGTTTTATTTTATATCTTATTATATATACCTATATATATTTAATAATTAATCATAAATACTTACTTTCAAATAAAAATGTGCCAAGACCACGTCAAACTCTTGACCAGTAAAACTTTGACCAGTAAAACTCTTGATTTTCTAACAATGGGTCCTAAAAAAGCCAATAATAAAGAAACCGGTCTAACTAAACTTTGACTCAACAATATCAATACAGATAAGTATAGGCACCCATCTTCAATTTAACATAAACTGAATGTAAAATATTTCAAAAGTTATTTAATTTTACGACTTATAATATAATGTCATTCTGATCATTCAGTAGCTAGATGTCATACCGTGAAATACTACTATAAAGCATATAAAATTTTAGTTATTAACATAAAAAGTATTCTGTATTATAATAATTTTATATACCAATTTCCTTTTTTAATTAAATTGCGTAAATCTCTTGTAGAATCATAGTCATAGTAATATTATAAAGAGAGAAATCCTGATTGACTGACTGACTGACTGACTGACTTATCATCAACGCACAGCCGAAACTACTGAAGCTAGAGTCACGAAAGGACATTGACCATCCTATATGGGAGCTGGACCAAGTGCTGCCCAGAATGGACACACAGTGCATTATGTTCCTTGGCCTAGTACTAGTCTGTAAACTAAAGCTCTTCAAAATCTATCCGAGGAGTTTTGAGGAAAAGTATTTTTTGTTGAGTTTTCTTATTAATGAGTAATGACAACCAATGGCGCATTTTACTAATTAATTACAGTACCAATTATTTTAAACAATGTCACACATTAGAATTACAATAATTTGTTTATGAATAATTTATTTACAATGTTATTACAATCATTTATTTATGATATTACTAGCTGTATCCCCGGATTCGCACGGGTGCAATTTCTCTACTATCCTTACATTAAATATAAAAGTATTATACATATAAACCTTCCGTGAAAAATTATCCAACTGATGGTGAAAACCCCATCAAAATCCGTTGCGTGGTTTAGGAGTTAGCGGATATCCAGACAGACAGACGCGGAAAGCGACTTTACTTTATACTATGTAGAGATTACGAATATTTTTTATATGAATTATGACATTATACATTGTTTGTTTACATCTTATGACCTATTATGCATAAACGTTCGTTTAAACGTCATCATCGTCATGGATATAACTGCATCGAAAAACAGAGAGTGAGAGAGCCCACCATAAAAACCAAACTAGGCACATAACGTGGGCACAACTCCCAGTTGTTCTCCACCCATGAAATATGAGCAGCAATAGTTTCTTATGCACGCTAATCCACGATTGTCCTGAGGAATCAATACGTAGCAATGGTAGATTTTCGACGGTAGGTATATCTACTCTACTCTTTTTTGCTGGTCTACTCTTTATCTGCGCTAGTATGAGTTGGACATCATTGGATGGCATAATTAAATGCTGATATAATTTAATAAGGTATCCGTTATATTCATCGATAGGAAATGATCCACTGCTGAGTACATGTTCACTGATAATGACTAGGCGCGAGTTTTATTTGATATCTGTCTACAGCGAAAAGATTCAATTCTTCAGCTGTCATTAATCAGAATAAGGACCAAAAACATCGATGATAATTATGTCCATCAGCTGTAACAAATAAAAATGGTTTATGTAGGTTTCGGTACTCGTGGAGGCTGTACGTAACTTTTTGAAACGTGAAGTTATGTACTGCTCTTTTGGATGTACATCGATATACCTTCCATCACATATTATAAGAGCTTCCCCATTATTTGCGAACAAAGCATTAGGCACCGCTAGATTTCTTTGCATGATCTGTTCTTTGGTCTAGTGATCGAAACCCAAGTGGCGAGGAACAAAATCACTATCTAGGCATTCCGTGGCTATTTTCATTTTACGTTCAAGATTTTTTCGCGACATGTTAAAAAACGTGGCGAGTTTTTCATTCGATTCCCCAGTTCTCAGTTTTGATAGGAGTATACCTAGTGCTATCCGTGGACATCGGCGCATATTTGTGCTAATAGTGAAGTTTCATTAAATAATCCTTCGAATTCGACACGAGTGCGACCAGCCCAATAAGATAATTCCGCATCATGTTGTTGATGGCTTCTGGGCAGTTTTAACAATTCCAACATTTCGAATACTTGTTGAACATTAAAACAAAACAACGATTTGGTGCAGTGAAAAGATCATCCCAGTTTTTTTTTTAGGCTTTTGGGTACTCGAACACGCGTATTGTTTGTACAATTGTATACCATACAAGCGTTTGAGGTGTTCGGGGCTCGGCAGTAATTCCCAGGAAGACGAAACCTTAGGTTCTCCTCTCCAGACTGATCTTCCAATACAGGCGCATCTTTGACGGCAGGCGCATCTTTCAATACAGGCGCATCTTCCAATACAGGAATCATTGTCACAACTCACAGCATGGTGAAATGAATTTAAAATATCGATGATTTATACATGTGACTATATCGGTGTCAACTCTATCGTATATAGATGCAATTTCTACATATTGGTATAAATACCAATATCTATGTACCTATCGGACGGCACAGAATCTTTATATCAGATATCTATAAAGCGGTGGTAATGCTAACCGAAAACAAACGAATATATATAATTTTAACTAAAACTACCATTACCAGAAAATCCTTAAAAACATTTTAACCCTCGGACCGATTTTTTTTTAAATAATTTTTATGAGTATAAATTGATACAAGGAATCATTTAAAAGTACCCCCATGCCTGGGCAGCATTTGGTCCAAACCCGGTCAATGTCCTTTGGAGAGTAGGTCCCTTTTGTATTGTAGGCAAGCAATAAGAAGGGATTTTTGAAAATTCAGCCCCTAAAGGGGGGAAAAAGGGGGTGAAAGTTTGTATGGGAGTCCCTTAATTTTTGAAGTGAGAAAGATGAAAATTGGGATTTAGGCTTTTGGTTACAAATAAAGAAACACGTGATTCTGCGTTTTTGGAAATTCATCCCCTAAAGGGGCAAAATAGGGGTGAAAATTGTTTTTGAAGTGTAAAACGTGAATATTGTGATGGTTTTTGAAGTGAGAAACGTGAAAATTGAGATTTAGGCTTTTGGTTACAAATAAAGAAACATGTGTTACCGCGTTTTTGGAAATTCATCCCCTAAAGTCATCGATGAAAACCAGCGTCATTGGTGTTGCCAATGACAACAAGCTGATCGATGCCCATTTTCTTGCACATGAGGGACACACACTTCTATGCTTTATTTTTCATTGTTTTTATTTTATGTAATTTTCTGTTTTTTTTTATTTTTTATGTTTGTTATGTGTGCATGCTCGGTGTCCTGTGTGCAAAAAATAAATTGATTTTCTTTCTTTTTTCTTTCTTTAAAGGGGCGAAATAGGGGTAAAAATTGTTTTTGAAGTTAGAAACGTGAAAATTGAGATTTAGGCTTTTGGTTAGAAATAAAGAAACACGTGATACCGCGTTTTTGGAAATTCATCCCCTAAAGGGGCGAAATAGGGGTGAAAATTGCTTTTTAAGTTAGAAACGTGAAAATTGAGATTTAGACTTTTGGTTAGAAATAAAGAAACACGTGATACCGCGTTTTTGGAAATTCATCCCCTAAAGGGGCGAAATAGGGGTAAAAATTGTTTTTGAAGTGGGAAACGTGAGAATTGGTGTTTCGGCTTTTGGTTAGAAATAAAGAAACACGTGTTACCGCGTTTTTGAAAATTCATCCCCTAAAGGGGCGAAATAGGGGTGAAAATTGTTTTTGAAGTGCGAAACGTGAAAATTGAGATTTAGGCTTTTGGTTAGAAATAAAGAAACACGTGTTACCGCGTTTTTGGAAATTCATCCCCTAAAGCGGCGAAATAGGGGTGAAATTTGTTTTTGAAGTGAGAAACGTGAAAATTGAGATTTATGCTTTTGGTTAAAAATAAAGAAACACGTGTCATCACGTTTTTAAAAATTCATCCCCTAAAGGGGCGAAATAGGGGTGAAAATTGTTTTTGAAGTGCGAAACGTGAAAATTGAGATTTAGGCTGTTGGTTAGAAATAAAGAAACATGTGTTACCGCGTTTTTGGAAATTCATCCCCTAAAGGGGCGAAATAGGGGTGAAAATTGTTTTTGAAGTGAGAGACGTGAAAATTGAGATTTAGGCTTTTGGTTAGAAATAAAGAAACACGTGTTTCTGTGTTTTTAGTAATTCATCCCACAAAGGGGCGATAAAGGAGTGAAAAATGTTTTTGAAGTTAGAAACGTGATTGTAATTAAGCTTTTGGTTAAAATTAAAAACAAAATCGGTTTCGTGTTTTTCGAAATTCAACCTCAAAGCGGATAAAATAGTTATATGAGAGTCCGTATTTTTTGAAGCCGAACGATTTGTAAGAAGTCATGAATTGATGAAAATTAAAAAGTATCTACCGGCTAATTTGTACCCGAACGAAGTCGGGACGGGCCGCTAGTGTCTTATATAGTGACAATTCATATGGAAATTAATATAAACACACATGAATGATATTTATGGAAATGAAAACTGTTTTTGTTTCATCGTTAAACGATGAAATAAAAACACTCGTTTTGGCTATGAAAACTCAACCGATATCGTTCTATTTAATTAACAATTGTGAAAATATTACTATCATGACGATTTTAAAAAAGAATCGACTGTTGAAAGGATAGCCTTTCAACTGTCGAATGATCTTCATCATTGAATTTCGTTCATAGGATTGATATAAAAATAATTAACTTTATTGAATTTTATGTTTATAAAAATAGTTTTCATTTGTTTGAATGAAAATTAATCTGCGTTTCCCAACCATCAACCAACCAACATTGGTTTTCTAAAGCTATATTTTTGTTATTACAAATCAAATGTCAAAACAAATTAGCGAACAAAAAAAACGCCTAAAATTTTCTTTATTAAAACTTCCTCCATTTCAAAGTCAAAGAAAATTCAGTTTTAATTTATTTACGTGAACTTCCAAATACGCGGAATTTTTAAAAACTAAACAGGCTGTCAGATTCCATTAGTTTATTCTTTATACAGCAAACGGTTTGGATTGGAACAAGTTTAATCAGAGTTGATGCAGTGCATATAGTGGCTGAAAGTAATCTGATACTTGTTCAACAAATCCGGTGACTTGTCGTGTGACATCGGAGGCCACGTGCGAGGAACTTGACAGATATACATCGGATTCTGTGCTATTATAGCGAGAGAACATAAGGGGAGATAGGAAAGTTAATGCCTCAAAGTCACAATATTGTTGTAGTATTTAATTTTAGGTTACATAAAGTAATTTAATTTTCCATACAAACTTTAATTTTATTCAGTGAAATGTATGGAACGGCAGATTTCTTTCGCGATTTCAGGGTTTTTCTCATAGTAAAAGTTGTTGATAATGATGACTACAATAACCTCCTTCCGAGTTAATAGACCATTGCAAGGAACACAAAAGTGAGAAAATGAAGACCTGCATAATATTGTTAATGAAAGTAAGAGTAAGTTATGTTCGTTTTTAAATTTGCGATGCTGTATGCTCAGTTACACTTCGTATATTTGCTACAGCAACTACTGGATTTCAATAACACTGAAAACAGTAAAAAGTTGGCTTTATTCGTTTTTATATCGCCCTCTACGTGTTTATTTGTTCAGTTCAAAAAGTTTGGCTAAAATATATTTTTATTTTTATAATAACCTTATACCTACCAGTTTGGTGGTTATAGGGTTCTACTCGTTTGAAAGATATTCGTTGTCTCGCTGTTGCCGGCCGCTAAGCTTCTTACGGAGAAAATGAGTGCCAATATTTACGACTTTTCAATTTCACGATCATAAAAAATCCATCAACTAAACCATGAAAGGTGCGATAAGCGATGCAGAAACGAGATCGCTAATGTATTTAGAAATCAAACAGTCGGTAGCGAAACCCGACACGGTGACTACGTCGACTCTAAACAAACATTCCAACGTATCCGAAATAACATTATAAATCATTTTCCTACAAACTTAACATTTTTTCTAGTAAAATTTGTTATTTCGTGACAATCTGTTCCGCTATTTGCTTAGCGTCGCTAAACAGATGGCCGGAGTGCATCTATCATATTAGAATATTAATTCTGAGCGCTCCAAATTTCTTAAGTTTGACAGTAAACTAATAGTGGCTTATGTTGGAATTTCATTAATTTTCGTCTCAGTTGTGAAAAAGTTCATTACAGAACTTACGACGGAAATATATTTTTTTGGGTGTATAATGAATCTGTGAATGAAAAATAAATTATTAGGTACTTACTTACACATTGTTCAACTAAGTAATAGTTTATTTTTCTTAGAAAGATAATTGAAATTTTACGATTCCCTTGGTTAGTTCTCAAACATATCACGCCAAAGAAAAACCACTGGCGTTTTATTTTCCTTGGTCTAAATTCTCCACAGTTGGCCTGATCAAGTTCAAGCTTGAAAAATAAATCCTAACAAGCATTAGCGGACTTTTTGCAACAAACCAACAACTACGATTGCACTTCGGCGTTCGTATCATGTTCGCAATGCTATTAGGAGCTGACATTTGCTCTCTTGCTGTACGGGCATTCGGGGAATCTCAAAATTACTCATTTGGTATTTCAGTCACGGGCCGCAGCGCCGATCCAACGCTGATTTTTACTTCTTTCGATTCCAATTGCACTATTTCACCAGGTAATTTGTCTTCATATTTCGCTGAATCGACACGGATGGTGTAGATCTGCAGATTAGTGTAATTTATAGTATCAGCATTGATACTCGTATAATTTATGTGAAAATGCATATTATTATTATGCGTGTTCAATTCACATTTAATTTAGACCAAATTATTTGAAACCCGTCAACACTCACTGTGAAATCATTACAGTCCATCAAGCTGCGGTATAAATAATAATTTATGTGTGTCCATAATAATTATGTGCTCTAGATTCTACATTTTATTTTTGAATAATTTTATCTATAAACTGTATTAACACCTACACACCAATTATTGGTCCCACAACGATGTGACGAAAGTCACCGGAGCTTTAAATTAGTATTGAAAATTACCGTAACGGTTCCGCTTACATAATATTAAGCTTCGCCATTAATATTTTGTAAATATGGCCCAATTTCTTTGATTTATTGTCTACCAGTTATGAATAAAACAGATAGGGAACTAAATTTAAATTTAAATCAAAATTATGTAGGTACATACGACAATCATAGCTTAATTGGACAAAAGCAAATCAAAAATAAGCTTTTTGACTGTAAATATTATATGTTATGGTCAATAGCAAAATGCTCCGTCTAGACCAGATCAGGGCGAAGGCAAAAACTTTTTAAAGCACCCTCGAGATCAAATTTGTCAGGAGCGCCGTGAGTTAGTGAACGTCTAGCGATAGAAAAAGTCCCCGAAACAAATTGTTGGCAAACGAGAGAAGTGTCCAAGAGCGAAAATATGTTGATTGAATAAAGAAAAACTATTAAAAGTTTTCCCTTAGAGTTTCTGGTTCAGTTGGTACAGACAAAACGGGCGCAGTGCGTGGAACGGCGTTGCAAGTTAAACTATATTATTGTGCATTGGACTTATACTTGGGTTTACTCGTTCAGATTTTTTCTACAACGCCTCGGCTTTTTCTGTGTTTACCGAAACCATTCATATTCAAAAGAAACCCACTAAACAGCGTAGATACAACTTTATACATTGCACTTGCCGAGCAGGGTTTAAAAAAAATCTGATTTAGAATTACTTACATGCTTTAAAACATTCTAACGAGTTTTAAAATATTATGTCAAAATTGGAGATATTTAAAATGAAATGAAATGAAATCGTTTATTACCAGATTTTTACATCCAATAGAGCAATACAAAAATTATTATTAAAATGAAAATTACAATAAAATATGATAAATATGAAATAACTGTAACTATATAAGTATAACAATGGATAAATAAACAATATAGATAGGTATTTACTGCGACTTTACTGCGAGTTTTAAGAACATTACTTTGAACATTTAATAGAAAACTTAAATAAACTGCATACAAATAATCATATCTATCGAAACTATTCAATTTAAAATCTGCTGTTTAACATTCCAACATTTAAAAAACATTGTTTATTTACTAAAACAAAAAATCGTTGCCCCGCACTATGCATTATTCCTGTATCGTGGATGCGTTTACTAACACAAAATCTTCACATGCACAAACATCCATCTATTGATCAATAATCGCTAATATCGAAACAGAAAAGTTATCATAGCCAAAAGTTTCTGTGGACGCAATATCAGTGCAAAACTTAGTTCCTCCCTTACGCTTAAGATTCGTATAACTTTCTTAATACTTGTACGAGATTATACTTACTCGGCCGTATGGTATACTCAACAATATATCCTTATAATAATAAAAACGACAATTCCCTTTTATTTGTTGCATTAACTTCTACGGCAATAGTAAACTAATATGTAATATTTCTGGTTGTTAATTCTGCTCAATAAAATCGAATTGTCTAAGATACTCTGGAATATTATGGGAATAATAAAAGTTATTTTCTCGATGGTTGGAGATGACTAATTTATTTTATGGCAGCTATAATGTCTAGATAAGTTTACTACATTAAATAATTATTTGATTGATCTCAGCTGACCTTCTGTGCGAATCTGGAAATAAAGGACAACATATTTTTTTTTGTTGTGTCTCCTCATTTTACGCCATATCTACATTGTTTTTCATTTTAACCAACTTCAAAAAAGGAGGAGGTTCTCAATTCAACTGTATTTATTTTAAAATATTTGTTCACCGATGTCTTTCCCAATTGTGAACCGATTGTAATTATTCTTTATTAGTTTGTTTTGGTGAAGATCTGATGTAGATCTTCGGAGAAAGACAATGAAACTTTTAAATGGATAACAGCAAATCATAATACTTTTTTTAAAGTTTATTTTATGTGATCTTCGACGTCATTATGAAATTCAAGAAATATACAAGCAGTTCTTCAGTGACTGCTTATTCGTGCTTACTTTTTTGAATTGTTTCTTGACTTGAGACAAAAAATTTAGAAACAAAATGGTTTTTTTATTGTTTCTTTATCAAACATTAGGTATTTCAGGTAGCATTTATGAACTCTTTTTATAAATGATATGATCTTAAAACGTGGTAACTATATACCTCGAAAGGGACCAATTGAATGAAAAAATAAACACCACAATAGGTCTCGAAACTGTCACATTGAATTATTTGCATACCATTACAGAGGGCGCGGTCCGAATACTTCTCATTCCGGTAGCAGCCTTCGAATAATTCACTCAATGTTTCTTTTTTAAACGGCCCAACGTCAATTAAAATAACGTTGGATTTTTTTCGGTTTCCCCAAAAAGTGTTGGACGGGCGACGCGGCTTTTGAATCTTTCGCCGCGATAGGCACATTCTACAGGTGCAATGTCTGCTGGTGGCCAGGCGTGTCAACCTAGCGGTCGACAACAATATGTATTCATCCTTTAAGTTCAATCCAAAGGAATTTGAACTTTATCTTTTGAACTACAAAGAACATCTTCATGTGTAGGAGCGTTATTAATATTTTAGTCGCCAGAAAAAAGTCAGGGTTAAAATGACGGAGCATTTTAGTTGGGTAGACTTCTTTTTGACCCTTATCTATCGAGGTGTTTAATGTGCGAACTTCACTCTGTTCTTCATTCATCAAAGCCGACACGTGCAGTAATTAAATGTTGATAAAATCTTGTTACCGGTACGAGAGCGGATATATTTGTGTGTTTTAAGTAAAATTAAAAAAGAGGGGTTTATATTTAAACTCCGCGGTGTTTGATAAAAACATTAATTTCCCTCGGGAACTGTACACGGTTTATTATTTCATGAAAGGCAAACATTAAATTTAGTTTAAGAGTGTTGTTATACTAAAAATAGGTGTAGATAAAACGGTTCCTTTTATTATGAACGGAGAACAATTAGATCGTACATCAAGAAGAAAGGCCTAAAAAAATAGATTTAGGAAAGCGAAGAACGCCTTCGTTATAAATACTAAAATAATAGTTTTATTAAAAGAAGTACTCGGTTGTAAATTGCAATAACTTATTAATTTCTAGCCATTACGTTTTTTCAGTGTAGGTTTTAGTTTTACGAATTATGATGTCACCGTTAGAAATTTATATATTATTTAATCAAATTCTTACATATCGGCTTTCGCGAGGGTTTAACAATATTTGCATACATGTATACCTAAAAACCTGTATTAAGACAATGTATTATTAATCTTTAATTTACTTTATTAGCACACTCCCCTACGCAGTGCAGACACCCTCGCCCAAGGGATTTGGACGAGAGCGAAAATTTAAATTTGAATGACCCTCTACAATCACCTATACATAGTCAGAAATTTGGTACATTTACCTACGCGAGTAAATATAGACGGTTTTTTTGTTTACCTAAGAAAGGGTTTGTTTCTGAATAATGAATTGATTAATCTGATTCTAATTGGAAAACAGAGGGGACCAATTATATGAAATTTTGTGTATTTTTATGTCTTCCTATAAGGACATTTACACGTCTTTAGCTAAAATAATATTTTGACGCAAATTGTATAGATCGACTTATACCTTTTCATTCATCACTAAATTGGTTGTGTCTATAGGACTGAGAATACATAAAAGGTTTTATGTAATCTATTCTTAGTTAGCCACTAAAAGATATGCATAAACTTACCAGCTATGTATTTTATTTACAAAATTAATTTGAAAAAATAAAAATTAACATTCTAATTATAAACATCCAATTTAAGTTTAGAGGCGGAAATATTTTAAAATAGACATAAAAAGTACTAAAATAATCTAGAACATTCACTAGATAATTATTAGCTATTTTGTGCCAGCTTCAAGTGTCGCAAACCTTGACACGACTCCTGAAGTGGCGTTGCGTGACTATAGATAGTCTGTCGATAAAACTATGGCAATGGAAAATACTTACCTTTGAGGCTTTTTTTGGTATCAGGTTATTTATTTTAATATGTAAGTTCTGCTTTTCTGTGGTACATGTCAAGTGTCTGTAAAAAGAAATATTTATGGGTAACTCTTATCTAGGCAAAAAGAAAAAGAGGAAGACCAAGAAGAAGAAACTACATTGATCAGCTGAAAGAAAAAGCGAATAAAGATTTAAAAGATTTGGCATTAGATAGGACTGAATGGAAATTGCTACACCGACAAGTGCTTAGCACTTAAATTTTGGATGGATGGAACTCTTATCTACTCTTACCGAATTAGAGGCTCTCCTTAAAGACTAGTCCGATACAGCGCAGGATCCCGAGAAGTGGAGGAAATGGACGAAGGCTTTTGCCCAGGAGTAGGACAATACAAGCTTTTAATAATAATAAATCAGCCTAAATCCAGCTCCCTCTCGTTAATGGGCTGGATTAAGTGCTTGATACAGAAAGAGGTACCTACTCCTCGATACGGCACGCACTGCGAAGAAGTTCCTCTCTCTGGAGCCCTAGCTATCGGTGGCTTGAACCTTGTTCTCGATTATGTACTTTTTATCTGGTACCTACGTATTTAAAAGTGTAAAAAATATGTAATAAAAATCAAAGGAATAATAACTCTTACGTAGAAATAGAAAAGAGTCAAAAGTTGCTCTAAAATATAAACATATTCTGTCAGGTGATGCTGTATATTCACTTGTTAAAGTACCGTAGTCTCTTCTTACAACACTTGCGATAATAATCTGAGTAGCTTTTTCTTAGCCAGAGCAACGACGAAATATGTACACCTAATATGCATTTTCATTATCATAACTTACGTTACAACAGTACAGGACTTTGTTGTCCTCACTCTTATGCAAATATTCAGCAAGTAATGAGAAGCTAACTGCGTGCAATTTAAAATAGGCGAGATTACTTCGCTAGTAGATCAGTGGGGTGGTGCCAAAAAGATAAGAGAGAGCATGGAAGCAAGGATTAAGGATGAATAGCCTAACAAGCACTTACAGGAACTGGATTTGTTTGGTGAATTTTCTATATTATGTACTAATTCGTCGTATGGTTGGTCTACGAAGTGTATGTTTGTTTGGAAGTAAGATCGAAAAGACTCGAGTGCGAATGCCTACATTGGTGGTTATGATGATTTCTGCAGAGAATATACATTTAAATACTCTTTGTGATAAATCAGACGGCAATAACATTACTTGTGTTTGAGCTGATATTTATGATAACGTTTGTTATTATAATCCAGTTCTAAAAAGATAAAAATAATACTGAATAAATAAACCTATTAACAAAACAACAAAAACCAAAGAACCCCAACGCTAAATACAATTATCTAAAAGATGACGATCAAATAAAGTTTGCTGACCGAGAATAGAAGTTTTAATATAAAAAGGAAAAATAAGCCTTTGAATATTTAGGAGAAAAAAAACAGCATTGAATTGGTGAAAACATAGCACAAGTTCAAAAGGCAACTCATTAGGTGATGGCCAAAGAAATGTTTGGGTTGTAATGAGCTGCTGGCGGCGATTAAGACGTACAAACTTGAGCCAGCCCTGAGACAACGGCCGACTTGGAACACGGAATATGAAATATTGGATATGACAGTTACAGTTTTTGAAATAGAAAACAAGCCATAACTCTACCATTTTCATAACCAAATGCAAGAAAGGGGATCATGCGAATTAAGGTAGGTACTTTTCTATTATATTGGTTTTTATGTAGGTAATGCCGAATTGAAGTACAATCGCTATACGTATCGCTTTACGGCAATCACGGTGTTCTTAAAGTTCAATTAAAGTTCATATCTCCACAAGAATTTAAAACACTGTAACTAGAAGAAAAACATCGATGAGGTAGAAATCGCACCGATCGATTTTCTTCTTCTTCGCTTCAAAATCCTCAATGTAAATGCAATCTATGCCATATCTATTATCCACAAAATGTTCTGACATCTCCTATTTACCGAAAACTTTTCCGTCGTAGCTAATTTATTTTCCGACTAAATCTTATAAATTCGGGCTCGCGAGCGGCCTGCACGCGATCTCAGTCAAACTCGACTTTTTGATAACGCCATTATTATTATATCGTGGATTTATTTTTGTTTTATCTTCATTTCGAATTCAATTATATTATTTCTAGGTTTGATTAAATATTTCTTTCCACTGCTTTGAGGTAACTTTTTTACAATCATAAGATGTAAAATGTCCTGGAACGTGCAGACAAGACAAAAGCTACGAAGTGTCGAATTGAGAATATTTATGGTAAGTAGAGAGTGGTAGTCAATGGTCCTAAATTAATCCATTCCACTTTCAATTAATATTTGTTCATTTTTTGTGTTCTCACTAAAATAAGGAAAAATAATTTATTTCTGCAAAAATACGAACTAAACTAAACATTGGCTACCGAGAGAGAAATGGATTATGGTACACTTGTACCAAAGTATTCTGTCTTTCAGTAACTGAGAGCCTCCTTACCGATTTCATTTGCAATTATACCACGAAATATGTTTTTAACTACAAAGGGACTTTAAAAACAAAATATTATCTATAGGTAGTTGTAACCTGGGAGTCTTAGGTTCATGAGTGAATTTGTTACTTCTAAGCAAACTTGTCATTCCTTAACATCAGGGTGAGATAGTGGTCAAACGCAAACATATTCAATATAATTATATTTTTTTTAAACTATAAAATAATGTCTTAATTCTGGAATTTTCAAGTAATTCTGAGAATAGCGAGCTAAGAACAATAACACTTGAAAATACCTGAGAACACCGAGAACACTAAACGTAGGAGATTAATTACTCCAATAAAAAAACTTCAAATGAATTTCGGAATTCGCCGCCGGAGCAAACCATTTAAATTAGCCCCGATAACTTGAAAACCGAATGAAAAGGGTTTAACCAGGAGAGTTCCAATTAGCTTGCTGTTATTTTTACATTCCATTCGCTGGTATCAAAAACTGGGTCGATTGGAAATCGATCATTTCGATTTTGGCGACAATTAAACTTTTGTTTCAATTGTTTCCTTCGGATGTAACAAAAGATGAATTAGCAAATGTCTGCTGGAAGAAACTAGATGAAATAAGCAGTACAGTACTCAGTGAATTTAAATAACTTCTGTAATGTGTCCCTACTTAAATAAATAAAAAATTTGGGTACCTAAGCTTATCATTTCATTTAGTTTCTTCTAGAAATTATAATTTTCTCAGCTGACAAAATGTAGAAAAACGCATTTTGAAATTAAAAATGTTGCCTGCAGCGTATCTATTCCGCCAATGAACGAATAAAACAACGTTTTAGGTTTCTTTTATTTACCAAGTAACTTGAACGCCATACTATCATGCTATTTATTTATTACAACGAAAATCTACAGCTAAATTAATAAGTATAACAATAAGATGAAAACAGTAAGCTAATGACAGCTTTTCGCTTATATTTGTTGAGTAAATTATACGTAGTGTCTACCAAGGAATTATTACTTCTATCGTGAATACTCGATACTGAACAGTGAGTAGGTAAGTTGTTACTACTATACCACTCACGTTGTTTACTCATCGAAAAGCCACAATTTTGGCCCAGAATTTTCCTTGCCCTACCACACAGTAAATAAAAATGATTGATTGCCTATCTAGTAATTACAACAATATTTGCTGCCATCATTCATATTGACTTAAGACAATAGACTTTATGAAGTTTGCTCAATTTCTCAAACGTTTTAAGAACTCTTACTAAATTGACTCTGGCAGTCAAGTATTTTCATTTAATCGATTCCCAGGTATCGCTCTTTGTAATTAATAAGCTCAATGGCTTTTCAACGAAACCTCGAGTTAATTTATTTTAATTAATTAAAGGGTTTATAAGCACCTGTTCAGTATTGGACAAGCGTTTAAAAAAGGTTGTCTTAGTATTAATTTTAAAAGTAATTAGAAATAGTTAGCTTGATATTGATGAAGTAACAATTTATTTATTTTTTCACTTATTCAATTTATTAAATGAACACTGTCTGTTTATATTTGAATCAAGTTAGAGTATGAATCGCATACTGCTAATAGATTAGCATGTTCGCACAGGCAGTCGCTAGTACGAATAAAAATGAATTTGAAAAGTCATAAAGTCAAAGCTAGTTTAATCGGGATGGTTTTTAGCTATGTTTTATGAAAACTGTTTAGCCGTTCATAAGTTACAGCTCTTTTTCTAGTTGGAGTCGGGAGTTTTCGACAGTTAGGTTATTTTAAAGTTGTATTTTCCTGGTCTTCTAACCTGTTTCTTGTAATTTTGCACAGAATAAAAGCTTTATAACTGGTTAGAGGATTTTAATCCAAATTATCGCCTAATAATTCGCAATACTGTCTATTAAACTAATAAACCAAAAAAATCGTGTACCTATAATTATAGTAGTAAGCATTAGTGCACTCATAATAAACCTGGTTTTCCTAAGGGACGCATAAGTCATGCGGTAGATTCTCTGCATAAAACTTGAAACTCACCGTAAATATAATTAATGAGGAGACTGATCGTGCATGTGCTAATTAGCTTGCGACCTGCAATATGGACCTTAACTGCAATTTGTATCGCGTTCTCAGGGCGTTTTAGTTGCATCAGACGCGCGTCTTGCGCCCAAAAATATCATCATGTAAGAGAAAGATGGAAAAAACCTACCAATTTTCAATTTCAATTTTCTTCCTTATTTTAATATTTTCTGGCTTTTTATGTTAACATGTTGTATGTATGCATGCTATTATGATTTTGGTGTTCTATGTACAAAAAATTAGTTGAATTTTTTCTTTCTTTCGATTCATGTTATATTTTTTTTACAAATAAAAACTTCTTTTGTCTAGTTTTTTGTGTATTCTACTGCTGGGCAAAGGTCTCCCCAAAGGTTTTTAAAACGCTTTTATTAGCTTAACCTGTAACTAACTAACTATGTAAAAAAATCTTGGTAGTTAAATTTGACCCACTTGCCGGTTTCCGATTGAGCTGAAATTTTGCATACACGTTTAGTTTGGATGACAAAAGCGTTTTCTTTAGTTTTTTTTTAAACTATAATATTATTTTAATTATTCCTTCCACACCTCTCTATTGTGAGCGGGTGTTATGCTCCATGATTGTGAGCGACTTCTTGCTATATCTGTCCCGCACACACTTCTAGGTCGTCAACCTATTCCATCCCATTTTGAAAACAGCCGAGCTAAAATGGTATTAAAAAATCATCATTTAAAAAAAAACCTAAATTGCTTCGCTTGTCTGAGGTAGATCAAACGCAAGATAATAAAGATAAGGAGATAAAAATCTTCTCACGGTGCACATTGAGTCCAAAACGATTGCCTTCTGTATCAGGCCATTGATCCAGGGCTTCTCAAGATGTTGATCGAAGCTTTACGCTATTAGAGCATTTTATAACCCACATTCTCGTACCTAACCCGGTTCTCTTTTTAAATCGCGTTGGCATTGGCATGTAAATTGCTCGTGCCATAATTTACAGATTAGCCAGACAGGGTTAGGTTCGTAACAGATGCGTCGAACGTACTTTTTAGTCAGAAGAAGACCGAAATCCGTAATCGAGTGAGGTGGCGATGGCGCCAAACTAGTTACCGGTCGCCGTGGCGTGTCGTGTCTCCACATTATTTCGAACACTTGACGTATTATTTTCCCGCGGATAAGTGAATTGTTTTCACTTGAACTTGGCTAAATGCACAAGGTAGTAAGCCAGATCAGAACATAAAAAATAAAAAGTACAATTCATTAATATCTAATACGCATGTAATTTAATACCTCTACTTACTGCTAAATAATATCTTTCATTGTAATATTATGTAGGTATTGTCAGTTGTAGGTCCTTTTTGTGCACCCCTGGTAACCTTGTGAGCAAATAGTACAAATATTGTTATCAAAAACTTTAAAAGTGGCCTTACAAACGAACTAACCAACGAAAATACGGAAAGCGCCGGTTTTATCAACTAATGAATATTTGATTAAGTGCCACCATTAAATGAAAAGTAAACCCCAGTCGTTGTAATAAAAGTTGAGACTTTATCGAATCGTTCCGACACTAATACGCCACGCGATGATAATAGTAAGCCGATTATCTTGAGTAATTAAATCACACTTTTATTAATATTTCACACGTAGTATTTTTTAGCTTTTTTCCTTCGTATAAAATACTGTGATTACCTCTGTTATGTGGATTTACTTTAATGCTTTTAAGCATGCAGTTTAGAGTAAGTAATTAAGCGTAAATTATTGTTATTGTTTAACTTTGTTGTTGTGTTGGTTAATTAGAAACTGCCTAATCCTGAAAGGATTAACATACCTGTACTTCTATTATAAAAAACTGCGAATAGAGTTTATATACCTATGTTCAAATAGATTATTTCAATATCGTAATCACTAAAATGTAATTAATATTGACAACCGTATTCAGCATTTTTCTTAGATGAGCTCGTTGAAACAAAGAAAGAAAGGCTATATATTTTATTCAACGACGATAAAAGAGACATCACATTTAAAAATAAACAGGTAGATATAATTTTTCAGTGACGAATCGCACACATTAGTTTTGTCTAAGTCCTCATGTGGTCGGTCGCGATTTTAAGGCTACTGTAAAAATGTCCCTAAAAATAGTGTGCGTGCCTCGCAGTTGAAAAGGGTCTAGTTCAGCGTATGCCAGACAGAAACCTGGCGCTGGTTTTCAACTACGCCCTGTGGTGACTCCTAGATATGAAACCAGCTACGTAGCTACATAGCTACCGCGCAAATGAGTTGATCAGCGAGGTTAAGCAGCGCTTACCGTGTTCAGTCCTTGGCCTTGAATGGGTGACCATTTGTTCTAACATCGAGCCCTTCCGTGCCTAACCATGCTAAGCAGTTGGTATCCGTTGTCATACTTAAAACAGTCGTGACCTGAGTCAGCAGTCCAAAAAGTCTGACGACCGACCGGTCTAACCTAAAATAAGTGTCTCCCAGTAATTGGTGGCGTAGACCTGTTGGCGATAGCTCTGTTTAAAATAAGTACCTACTGATATTTCAACCGTATCTCGTTAGCTGGGAGCCGACCCCAATATACCTAGTTGAAAAAAGCTAGGCAGATGATATTACCTATTTTTTACACCTAAGGATACAATGATTAGTTTCATACATAAAATTGATTTTCCTTATTGGAGAATTTATTTATTTGATCTCTCTTACTTTTAGGTTATCGAAGGTTTCAAAGCTCCAACATTACCGTGCATTGCTCGAAGTTAGCTTTTTTTTGTCCCGGGAAAATTTCTCATAGGTTTCCCCCGCCCCGGGAAGACGGAGTCTAAGACTAAAAAACCCACGGTGTTCCTTCTATTCCTTGGCGCTTTGGACGGGCTTCGGGTACCTACGCTCTCTCATTCTTCCGCTGCCCCGCCGTTACTCCACCTAAGCTACCTGTGCCAAGTTGCTAGACAACTACGGAAAACATTCTACAGCATTTCGTAAAAATGCAGTCACTGCACATTAATTTCATATAACCACACATGACATTGATTAACAAAATTACGAGATACATGACAAAATTAAAGTCCGCGTTTAAACTTTTATTCCTTACGGTCGGATGAACAATAAAGTAATGAGGCAGACTGGGCGGTGGCGACGCGGAGGCGAGCCGTCGACAGTTCTTATGACACCCCCCTTATCTGCAGCCACACGCGATATGTGTTTGTTTAGAACTAACTAGTTTACCTACGAACGGACTGTGGTGTTTATTTTTTTTGCTAAGTAAAAAATAGGGGTGGTAAGGTGTTTTAAATTTTAATTGGTTGGAGTTCAATGAAAATAATATTTAGGTTTTATTTTTAGATGGCACCTAGGTTGCAATTTTATCTCAGAAATAAAGGAAATAGCGTGAATCAGCTGTTTTAACAACCTTTCTTTATGCCTGGCGATCCAACATACTGATGTCAGTAAAAAAAAAGTTTTTTCCGTTTTAAGGTGAACGTGCACGCACGCGCCTTAAGAATCGAATTTGCTGATGATTTCGTACACCTATCCGCATCGAACGCACCGTAGGTACGCGCCGAACACGCCCAATAATCAGTATTGTCCGAATCGCAGACTTATTGGAGCAGAATGTGGATGATGTCATCAGAACGAGTCACTCACATCGTACGTGCCGTATCTGATGACGTCATTAGCAATTGCGGGTGTAATGCCCCAGCATTTTTATTGTGAAATGTGGTACAGTTAGGTGCGCGAGTTTGCATATAATTTCATACAAAGAATACTAAAATTCGATTGATGCAGCGCGTGCGGCGCGTTTGGCGTGTGTAAGTGCGCGTTCACCTTTTCTTAACCTTTTTTAAGTAACGCCTAGGTAACTTAGTATTTTATTAAATAAAATAAGCCTCAGTCTTACATGCTAGCCAATTAAAATGCTAAGCATTACTAAAATATAAGGCCACAGTGTAAAAATAACAATATTAAATTGAATTAGAATACGTGTTTACATTATACATTATTACATTATACATGATGTAGATGGCTGTCAGAGAAGAGACAGACCAAAGAAAAGATGGATGGACTGTGTGGAACATGACATGAATGTGAAGAAAGTGATTCTGGAAATGACATCTGATAGACATGAATGGAAGAAAAAGACATGTTGTGCCGACCTCAAATAAAATAGAATAAGGACAGGAGAATGATGATGATGATACATTAATACATTCAACAAACCATAAAAACAATTAAATAAATTAACTACACCCTATTGTTCATGGAATTTAGGTATGGAACAATATTATTTACGAATTCAATACAATATGAACCGAAAATGCTGAAATAACATTTCAGAACGAAAGATTGCTGTCGCTCTCAAATAAAAAAAGGTCAGTTATTTATTGGAACAAAACACAATTGAAAATACTCATACCTACGTAGTGGGTATTAAAAATTTTGATTTTGTTAATATATGCACGTTTTCATGTTCAAATAAGACCGAAAAGACAGCTAAATTTTTATGAAAAAAAAAAAAAAAATCTAGCTGGTAACGGTTCCACTGTTGAATGAGAAGGATTAGGCCTTAGTCCACCACGCTGGCCTGGAGAGGGTTAGTGGACTACAAATACCATCAAGAACTTTATGGTGCTTTCGACTAATTAAGTACCTACCTATGATTTTTTGTAACTGTTTCGATATAGTATTTTTAACCCAAAGCTTGACTGGCAGAAAATGCTTCATAGCTTCATGGCATTAAGTCCAACTTATGTATATTTGTACATGAAGTAAAAATAAATAAATATTGTTGTTTAATTCTTGCCCAAATAATTGCTCCTACATGTACCAGTGATCATCATTGCCCGACTTTCTCACGCGTATAAACCATCAATAACAAACGAAGAAAAATTATAACGAGCTAAAATAGTTCAGCCAGCAATTGAAGGCCGAAATCCAAACAAACTCGTATAAATCAGTGTTTATTGCCCATTTAAATATCTACAACGCTAAAACGCGTCACGTAACTCAGTTTTACTTTACTCATGGTTCTTTTCGCCGTATAATGTTTGTTGCCATGAAACTAGGATTCGGGAAAGAATTTGAATAATAATTATTCGGTATGATTGTTTTCAGGACGGCTAATAAATCTGTAAATCAAGGTGTATTAATAATTAAATTGAGAATAATTAAAAGGTCGATCTAAATTTTATGTGTTATGGTGTAGTAGATAAGCGATTGGCTTTCTGCGTTACGTGCCGCGGGTTCGATCCCGGCACGGAACAAATATTGATATATGGCCTGCAGGTAGTTGTTTAGAGTCCGGGTGTATGTGCATGTGATATGTATATTTGTAAACTATACCCACGATACAGGAGAAAAAAGATAGCGGGGCAAAGACAAAAAAAAGGAAAGAATGTCTATGGAACTTACAAAAATTGCAGAATCCGATATTGGAAATAGATTTCATTTTATTTTCTTCAAATTCAACAGTGTGTGCGTGTGGCAATATGTTTCCCGGCGGAAAAAAAAACCATTCAATCCGTTCCAGCGTATCGCATAGAAGTGACGCTGCAGTAACTTTTTATTGGGCATTACCTGCATGGTGGTAACCTGTATCTTGGAGATACACGTTACCACCATGACTGGACCTAGTTCGAATGCAGATGCTCCCATGTGATATTATGAAGTACTGTTAGCCTTATAATATTCTACCATTTAGCTGTGAACTTCTTTACTTCATAATAATTTATTATAATTTCGGTGAAATTCATTTATTTTAATTTTTATTTTACTACTCGATCAGCGATACCTATGCCAAGTGTGCTGATAATCCTCTCGCGCCCGGCATTGGTCGAGGCCATGCTGCGGGGCGAGACGGAGTGGGAAGCGGTCGCCTCCTTCTGCGAAGCAGTCATGCTATCGAAGGAGGAGGCGGGCCGCTTGAGGGAGAGGATGGCGTCCTCCCTCCAGCCCAGCCGCAGTGGTGGTCGCCCACGGCGTCGGGCGCCGGCCGACGATCTCCGGCCACCGTAGGCGCGGGCATGCGGACAGCGAGTAAAGGGCAACTCACTGTCCGACCATGGACCATGCCCGGGTCGACGGCGCGTTGTGTTCCACGCGCGCCTCAAAGAACGTCAGCAAGATGACGGGGCCCCCCCTGTAGAGGGCCGAAGCCTGCCGGGGTCGCGGGGCTTATCTCATTACCGTGACCCCGGAACGTAAAGGGCTATTGAAGGAACACCGTGGATTTTAGTCAGTACAAGTCTGACAGTCCCTCCCGCCCTGCCCGGGGTGGGAGGACTCATTTGATGATTTTACCACGATAAAAAAAAAAAAAAAGAAAAAAAAAAAAAGTGTGCTGATAATCGCAATACTTATTCTCGACCGGCCATTTAGCAGGCTCAACTACTACAACTATCGTGGTCAGCAGTGGTGGTATAATGGTGGTGGTTGACCATGGTCCACAAGAAAATCTCACGTTTTTTCACTCGTGCAGGTTTTCTTTCCGCTATAGTTGCCATGATGTATTACAGGCGTAGGTGTATATTAATACGAGGTATACTGTCTTTATTTGCATGATTAAAATAAATGCTGTGATAGCAATACTATATTAATTTATTTGGTATGTTCGGATGATATTTTCGGAGAGTATAATAACTACAAAAATAATAATGAATGACTGAAAAATATTTTGAATACTTACTCGAAAACTCTCTCAACAATTTCTACCAATTACGTTGCCTACCAACTTAAATTCAAGTAATTGGGTTGCGTCAATCCCTTTTGCTATCAGCATTAACCATGATAACCCAACCAATTTTAAAATAATTCTGATTCGTTCACACTTAATCCCTCCATGGTGCAAACTTATCTGTCCGTTTTATAGTTTCGTGCCTCGGGCAAATAATAATAAAGTTGGTCGCACAGCATAAACGGACATTGTGACCACGTTTTGTGGTCTATACAGAAATTTTACGGTTATACCTACATGTGTCTATTTGTTATTTTTTTAACTCAAGTTCAGTTTTTGTTACCGCGAATAAACCAATTTTATTTAATGTTGTCAAGTATATTAAAGTTACCTTTCATAATATTAGATACTTACAAATAAAAATATACTTGCATATTATAGTCCATAACCAACGGTTGTAATCCCATATAAATGATTGATTATTTTTACGAAACTTATTAAGGAATCCTACTAGGTAACTGACACATAATTTTATAGCGTAGGTAGGCTCAAAAGGATATTAGATAATAAAAGAGCAGAAAAGAACTTTTTATTGGGCAAGGGATAACCCGTAAAAATGTCTGACATTTAATTAAACGTAATGTAAATATACCCAGAACAGCTACCGCGTAAAATTGCCAGGGTACAAGGGCACATCAGATCTGTTGAGTTTCACGCTCATTTTCATTTAACGGCGCCAGCAGAAGTATTGTTTGACATTAAGTGCGTAGGCGCCACTTGAAACAATGGGTACCTACTTAAATTACGTTTTTATTTGTGGTTTTATTGTGTAAGCTAATATTACCCACATAAGCTTCAGTCAAAATATGTGGTCTGACTTCCCAGATCTTATTAAATGCTTATTAAACCTTTTATATAAACAAAACTGGACATAGTGAAGGTATCCTAATTATTGCAAGATCATTTAGGTATTTGGTGTAAAGAAAAAATGCATCAAACGATCATTACCAAGATTAGGCGAACCTTTTGGGATATACTGACCGATATGGATGGTTAATACTACGGCGTAGTATGCGGCTACGATTTACTACAGACCGCAATGGTAAGTAACCTATACATACACACAAAAAACGTAACGACTAGAAATAAACAAGTAATTGCTATTTACAATCGAGTACTTATTTGGGATGGAGCCTTCCAAATTAATTTTTTCCTTGTACATTTGTAAGTGACAAGTTTTAAATTGTTAGATATATTGCCAAAAAATATTATCTGAAAGATTGTTCATTGCTGGGCAAAGGATTGGACCTGGTACTTTACAATCTAATAATCAGGTTATCTGAATGTAAAAAGGCAATTCCGCTCCAACAGATTTCGCTTTTCCAATGCCTACTTAATTAATCCATTTGAGAGACTGCAAAAAACGAGATGAATACCTCCTACATTTTATCACACGATTTTATAAGCTTAAGTTCTTTTTACCACAAAAGAAGGAAATTAAACCTTTTAAGACAATAAATATAAATCCTTCCGCATTCTCATTCAAGTTAATTGCAAAATTGTAACCAGTACACTATTTGCAGTGTAAACAACGGCATTATTAAATCTCTTTGACGGATTCTTTTCCCTACAGATTTAATTGAACCCGTAACTGCTCATTATAAAATATTCCACTTTTACGCTCAACATTGGCAGGAAACTGTTATGTTTAATTATGTAGGACGGGGAATGATAAACAACTATGTAATTTGCTTTTTACGCTGACTGGTCGGTTCCCGAATGAAAGTCCATTAAGCGAATTGGACTGGACAAATGTCTACGTGTAGGTACCTTTATGGCGTGGTATGGAGTGACACTTATGGCCTTTTTCTAAAGAGAATTAAAAAAAAAACGATTTGAAATTTTACTATCAGTGTGAAAATCATTTTTGAAAGTATTTATCTATGAAAAGGAAATAAATAATTTAATTCCTATTATAATAAATGTTTCAATACTTATAAAAATAGAAATGTAGTTGATAAGGACATAAAAAAAAGCATTTGGAAATATAATTACTAGCCATGTATATTGTTTCAAGGTGTTTCGAAATATTTTGAAGACTGATAGCTACATAAAAATATACTCGCCAGCTAGAAACATTTTATTTTTTTCTAAAATTGAACCTTACTTTATTCTACAATTTTTGATTTTTTTTATCGCTTGAATTCGAAGCGCCGACAAGGCCACGTATAAAACTATAAAAGATGGACCAGCAAGCTCGATTGGTTCGTTTTTACGGGATTTTCTACCAAAAAATCCGTAGCTCGATTTGAATCTAAATTTTACTGTATGGAAAATTCTTTCAGTATTTCTACATACGTTTGAAAAAATTAGGATATTATTTAGTAATATACCAACATGACCATACTTCTAAGAATAGCAGCTTTAGACCAAATCACTGCTTCACCTGGAAATAATTAGATTTCAGTGATTTTAGTTTCCTAATACTAAATAGCCAAACAAAAAAATTGTGACAAGCTTGCCATCCAATTCCTATAGGTTGGTTAATTGTATTATAGTGGACTCTAAAGTATAGAAAGATTATAAGCATTAGAGCGATGATTATTTTCAGTACCTATGTTATAAATTTTAATTCTTTTTTTTTAATTCACCAGAAAGGCGCCAATACTGAAATTTAAATAATAAATACCATGTCTACATAGGTACTATAAAATAAAGTCACTTTAAATTCCGCGTCTGTCTGTCTGTCTGTCTGTCTGCCTGCATATCCGCTAACTCCTCCTAAACCACGCAACAGATTTTGATGCAGTTTTCACCATCTGTTAGATAATTTTTCACTGAAGGTTTATTTAGTTATAATACTTTGATATTTAGTGTAAGGATTGTAGAGAACTTGCACTCGTGCGAAGCCTAGGGCGGGTCGCTAGTTGCATACAAAATAGTATAATAATATTCGTAGAACGAATTCTTTAATATTTCGTTTGCGTTTGTGCAAACGTGTAGCACGTCACGATTAACGTCAAAATATTTTAGCTTCGGTGAAAAAAATGAAGATATTCAAATTAGGCTCTCATTACACCGCGGGGGTTGGCGCTAATGAATTGTTTGAATAATTTTAATTCCCCACCTGAATTGTTCGTTCTGCTTTATTTTTAAGTGTCGCTGTCGTTTATATTGTAATTGATGCATTAGAAAATAAAGTAACTTTGTTGTTTTTTTTTACACAACATTTTCATTTCTTTTTAAGATCAAAGCATGATAATTGTTTTACAAATCTCTTAATGCTGTAAAACTGTATTCTGCTGTTTATTTAGTAGTTCACGGGAAAATTCTGGGATCAAGACTATTAAATGGAATAATTAATTGAAGAAATTTTAATTCACTGAATAGAATAGATCTTTATTTCATGTACCTAAACCAAATACAGGTACTTATGAAATGTCGAGACTCTAGGTGTGCGGTTCCAAACAGTAGGATCTATGGAGAATAACCAGCAAGAAACTCTTTTAAAATAACAGATTACAAACTTGATTAGTAGAGTGATGTGGCAAGAGCTGCGAGTATAATGAAATGCAATGTGAATAAAAAAAATAGGATAATAATGATTTGCCTCTGAATAAGAATGCCATGGCAGTTACAAGCTGAGGCCAGACAGAAGACACCCGTTCTGAAAACTTAAAATTATATTTAATTATTTAAAGTCAAACGTCACAACCAAACACGGCTACTTACTTCACAAAAAGTAATTAACACTCACTGAAAAACTGTTTTATTAATTGTACCTAATTTGAATTCTGTATCTACAAATATACTTTAATACCTACATCGATGAAAAATAAAATTTATTGGAGAAATAAGATAACAAGAAACAGAATCGATTCTTGACTTAAGTATACGGTATTCCACGTTTTAAAAATATTGTAGGTACGTAACATAGTAGTCATAACTTGAAAAATATAAATAAACTTTAATATAAAAATGTATGTAGGTTAACATTTCCAACTTGGTTTTTCTTTCACAAACAGAGCCTTCAAATGCTTCTTACATCAAACAGTTAAATTGCAAAAGCTAGTATTATGAAGTAATTCCTGTTCATAAATTAGTGTTATGACTATTTTTACGAACGTAAAACAAGCACAATTCATGTTAATAACATTGTTGAGTGTATTGTATCGTTAAAGTAAGTAATGGTAAGTAAAAAAACCTTTTACCTTATCTTCAAGTTCTCACGTGAGCTTTTAAGGGTTAGTCAAGTTGCCGACAAGTTAGACAAACTGGAATGAGTCATCATCATTTTATAAACCCGTAAACATCCAATGCTGACGTTCTATAAACATTCACTGCCAATCATTTGCTGGGTGTCTAAAACGCAGGATCCACCGCGAACGAATTTACGAACCTAAGGCAACTAAGCTAAGCTAAGCAATTTATTGACCTCGGTCTGTTCTAACTTAGCTTAGCTCGTAGTGAACGAAACGCAAGTATAAAAAGACTAAGCGACGTGAGCTAAGCTAAATTAAGTTAGTCCTAGCTTGACTACACTGAAAAAACGTAACCGCTAGAAATAAACAAGTTATTGCTATTTTACAATGGAGTACTTGGTTCGGATGGAGCCTGTAAAGTTAACATATCTCCACTGAAATAACGTAACGGCTAGAAATAAACAAAGTATTGCTATTTACAATCAAGTACTTGTTTCGGATTGAGCCTGCAAAGTAATTCTTTCCGTTAAAGAGATCCTCGGGTTTTTCTCTAGCCGTGTACCTGTACAGCACGGTAAAGTACAATTATATAAAAATCTGTTTATTTTATTTCTTGCATAGATACAATTCAGCTAGGTATAAGTTTGCGTTTTAATTATTCTTGCAGAAATACTTACGATATAATAGCTTCAAGTTTAGTAATTACGTATAAATTGTAATCGTTAAATTGTTTGTATTCTCTTTGAAATTAAATTCTCGCTTTAGTTTTACTTATTGTTTTAATGTCTATTTCACTAAAGCTCCTTTGGGAAAATTGCTAAAGTACTCAGAAATGTCTAAAGTAAAGAACAAAAGTGATGATTATTTACAGACCGATTATAAAACAAGCTTTACTGAAGACGAAGAAAGGAAACCAGTTGCCTAGCGTAGTCACTATGGACTACGAAGACTATATACTACACTATGCGAGTACCGAACTGTTTTGAAAGAAAGAAAAGTAATTTAGTAAATAATTACACATTCACTATACAATTACATATACACATAGACATCCACTACACACACACTCTCATAATATACACTATTTAATTATTGTTTTCTGAAATGTTAAAGTTGTTTTAAATATCTGCTAATTTACTTGTTTTTATGTTTCTTTAAATATTCTTTTTGTTTTCCGCATGAATTGTTTTTACTCGGATTATACACGTGCTGTAACTCAACCTATTCGAGGGATCGAACCTGTATCTCCTAAACACAGGCTACTCTGTAGCCTAGCTAGGAGAACAGTACTTCACCCACTAACTAGATTAACAAACCACCTATGCCTGTGCTAAATGTACCGTATATGTAATCTGGTCCAAGTTTTGACAATAAATGATTTAATTAAAATTTATTTGGTTGCAAAATTAAGGCACAAACAACAAGAAAAAAAAAAACGAACAAAGAATTTAAATAATCACATAAATATACCTACCTATAAAGTATGTAGGTAATTTATTATACCACAATCCTGCCTCACGGCTGCACCAAAAAGGTTCAGTTCCGCGTATGCCAGAAGTCAATGGCCGGCGCTGTTTTCTGTTCCTCGTCATGGAAGAAGACTTTTGGCCGCTGGTGTTCTGTCGCTTCTACGAATAAGTGCCACAGGACAGCACATAGTCGATATAGTGCAAAGTGAAGTGATAATTGTAAGTACCTACTCATCAGTATGAACAAGTCTTACAACGTGACCAATCTCCGAAATCGCAAAAGAACACTGCTGTTAAGAATAATAACTATTATTATTATTTATATAATGTATTATGATATATTATATTAATGATAAATTGATGATGATTGATGAATAAAGGAAATAATAATTATTTATTTATTCATAAGTAACACATAGACACAGGTTATCATAGTAGTAGTTACTAATAAATCTAAAGCAGGTCGTTGGGAATAGAATTGAAGGCTTTAAAAATGTAGATAAATAAACATAGTACCTATAAACCCTGTCTCTTAAACTAGGATACCTGTATCTTAAGAGACAGAAAATTTTGTCGATGAATATATAATTTTTTATAATTATGTATGAAACAGCAGATTTTATTTTCGCGATTTCATGTTTGTTCAGTAGTAAACGTTATTCGTAATGATGAATCCAATGGGGGATTATTTTATGCAACATTTTGAACGTTCCGAGTTTATAATACCCTTTCAGACTAACCTTGTATTGCTTTTAAAAGCTCATTTCAGACTGAGTTAGTCCTTAAATATTTTCTCTTATATTAATACCGAATCCAATACACCTTTAAGTAATGTATGGTCATGCAAACACTGAAACTCCACGTGACTGTTATCAAGTATGGTCACTTAGCATATCGCCCGCTACCGCTTTTTGTGTAGCCTAGGCGACGACGGTATACATGACGGACGGTAAGGTCCGCTATTCATGGATTGATTTTGCGACTAAATAAAATAATTATTAATTGTCCTTCTGCATAAACAACTATTATTATTCAACCATTGAAAACCTGAAGTAATATTACATTGTCGTGTAATAGTAATTTGGTGTTACTTTCAAAATTATTTTAACGCATTAATGAAACCTTTTTGTAATCGACTAACGAATAACGGGTACAAACGTGATAGTAGTTTATATTATAGTAAAGCTATATTTATGAATTCAAAAATAATACTATAATGACAGACTTTATGCACATGCAACTATAATAAAATTAAAAAGTTTTATTATGATACAGATTTCCTAACAAAACAATGCTATAAAATAACCTTTTTTTCTATGATAGTACACCAGAGACATAACATACTACTGTTTATTAAATCTATGTAGTAAACTTCGGTTCCACCAAGGAGTTTTTAATTAAATTTTTATAGCAGCCGTATCGTCCATGGTGGCGCGGCTAGGGCGCATGCGCGGCGCGCTATAGCGCATGTGCGCTGAGTTCCGGCGCCATTTTGTTTATTTACAATTTACATTATTAATGTGTTAACTACCTATTGCATGAGTATAGATAAAGTAGTGTATGAATCTGCACATAACTAGGTATTAAAACACTCGTGTGATACTATTAAACACACTCGTGTTTTAATACCCCTAATAAGCAACAGTTTCATAAACTACTATTATTACTTATTTTGACAATATATTATTATTTAAATTCTCTATTAGATATTTCATTTATTGAGTTTAGACTCAAGAAATGAAATATCTAATAGATAATAAAAGCGCTTACGATTAAATCGCAGCGTCACTAGCTCGCTTTATTTACGTTTCGTGACTTCTACCTTTGTTACGTTGGAATGTCATTTGAAGTATTATCGGTATTCTAGCGAAATGCCTTATTTATTTCTAATGTTTCACCAATAACAGCTAAAAGAAATATTTTTGCATTGCGGCCACGAATACTTTGTTAAACTCATTAGCATCAAGGAAAATGAAGGATCGAGTTAATAAGTCGAATACCTAACTTAATAAATTGTTGTAAGCCTTGGATTAACTTGAAAAGAAAGAATTACTAAGTGGTTAGCTATAGGTACGCACTTTTTTAAGGTTACTGGCTATTATTTGTGGTTTTTGCCATTAAAAAGAAGGTATTTCTTCATTTTTGTAAAGAGCACTATATATGACATGGCTGTTGATCATAATGACGTAGTTATACCTTTTCATATAGGTAAATAAGAAGTCATCCAAATAATAAGTTATCAGCATATTACATACGAAGCTGCTTTTGTATTGTTAATTAATCCATTTAAGTTTTTTATATCAGAATTTACATACAACAGTAAAATATAAATAAAGGGTTGAGCGTGAAAATTATCACGAAAAAATGCCATAAAAAATATTTACGCACTTGTTAATAAATTCGACATAATTATATTGTTGTGTGGATTTTTACGGGCGGGTGTTGACGCACGTATTATGCTACACCCTTTAACTTAGTTACCTACATCACGTGACACGAGGCCAAACGCCGAACCATAAATCAACCTTCAAATATACACATCAACTCGCGATACATAGGTAGGTAGGTACTTACAAATCCTTACGAACGATTAGCTCGCACAATTAAAACGAATTAGGTTAATGTGTGTGTGGTTCTACCAAAAACCAGTTCTTTTTCTCTTTCGTGCTGCCGCCACGACTTTCTGTTTATCTGATGGCATTAATCACAATTTCCACCCCCAATTAAAAGTGCTACTCGAGTTCAAGCAAGAAACCGCTTTTATTTGCTGTTTATTTCCTAGTACAGTTCGTTTTGTTAGTTTGTACGACAATGGTTTTTATTGCGATTGTAACGTTGGAACTTTTATATAAAGACTATAAAGTAATATCATGTGGTATAGGTAATAGTGTTTGGACGTAAAAATGTTTATTTTCAACACTAAAAGTTACTTAAAGTTAGCTACACAGCTTAATAAATGTGTACACAGCGGTACGTATACCGGTAGCCGCAAAACAAACAAAAACGGTATTATCAAAAAGATAAGGGCGTTATCTAAGAAAAAATATAAAAACACGGCTCCTGAACTCTTTCGACCAGTGTTTGTCAACATCAGGAAGGCAGCGGTCGAACGTCGACGGTCACAAATCATTCTAACACCTGACCGCTCGCTTATCGCGGTTACGACATGAAAAATTACCGTCTCAGAAACGTTGCTAGTCACAGTTTTTCCGCGCCAACACTAGGGGCGCCCGCGGTCATTAAAACAAATTGTTGACGACAACTGGCTCTCCTAACTTTTACAGCAATACCCAATTGAAGTTTCGTAAATAAAATCGTACTAATTGATACAGTTTCTAAAAGTATTTTATTATTTCCAGCGATATAATTAATGAAAAAGATTTTGTAACTTTGAATTTTGCAATTAAAAACTTGAAAGGAGTTTCGCTTTTTATTGCGAATAACGTTGTTTTCTAGTTTATTGTGACATTGTATCAATTTAATAAAAATCAGATTGCGATACATTTTAATAAGTCAGAACCTAGAGATATCTACAGATTTGCGATTAATAAATTTGCCAAAGATAGGGCTGTACTTAAGTTAGAATTTAAAAAGTCCTTACAACTTTTTTAATTTTGATTCGCGTGTTGTGAACCTATCATGGTCTATCTTCCACCTGGTGGGGCAGAGAGGTGTATCTACCGGACTCTACCAACTAAACCCACCAAGATAGTCCACTTTTGGTACGACTATAACCTATGTTAACTTTTCTAGCGACACAAAATAGACAATAGAAAATCTATTGTGTTGCCAGACCGTTCACAGCTCAATGAATCAAGGAAATGTTCGTGTATTTATCCAGTCCAACTAAGTACATATTCAACAAGCAGTATCTAGTTATATTCTGTAACAAACTTAAATAAAATAGACCCAATCAATGTTTTTCTTCAATTCCCCACACCACGAAACAAAAAGTATTTTCAAACAAAAGTAAATACATTTAATACTTGGTCAATCGCAGTACAAACCCCATTGGGGGCATGACGTCACTAATATTTACGTTTAGCTCGGCTCCGGGCAGGATATTAAGGTTCGCTTTGATCCTACAGCCTTTTTGACCGGACTTGTTCAACAAATTCAACGGTAACATGTACGAATTGGTATTTTTTACGAAATTGAGAAAAACTTCAATCGTGTGTTGGTAGTTTCTTTGTAAGAAATCATGTCACGATATTAACTGCCTGCCTGATAAATAAATAAACAAATAATAATTTTCATTTGACAGGAAGTTCGATTAAAAGTGGTAAGACCACTTTTTTGGCCGGCCGTACCTGTAAAAACGAATATTAACACCGTGAATGTCCATAAAATTCTAATACACTAAAGTTCCGTGTGTGCCGTATTACAAAAAAAAATACACGCATTTTCATGTTTAATAATACATTTTTGATATTATTTGTTGATATCAAAACTATTAATAAAACCAGATGATGAGGTCAGATGAGATATCTAATAAGTTACCGGGACTTGATCGCAGTTGTACCGTTCATCACTTAAATCTTGTTAGTAGATCATATTCAATCACGAACCATTCAGTATAGCCATTTAATAAACTATGACGCAACACAGACATATTTAAAAGTATTCATAAAAGAAGAGCATTTTATTACTCGTGGTTCTAAAAACTAACAAAGAATGCAAAGAGAAATAATATCCGCAAACATTCCACGGTACAGTAATAAACAAAAGTTCTAACTTCTAAATTAAATTAGACATAAAAGACGTTGCAATCTGCCCAAATTTAATAACCCAATAAATAGTTTTCTTGTCTGTCGTTTGGTTTAGTCATAAACTAAGATATGTTAAACGACTGTCGACTAACATCGCAAATGAATTTTTCTAACTACGAAACAAAAAATTAATTTCGACTCTACTATTCAAAAGCTAAGGTTGAGATTCGAAAAATTGCAAGAAGTATAAAGTTTTTCATATCGTTGAAGCAGAAAACATTGGCAGGGCGCTTCACCCGTCATAAAGGGGGAAAAGTTTACAAATCTACGGATTTCTTACGCTTTTAGGGACACATAATATATTTATCTGCCCCTCGACACATTTACAATAGCTCAAGTTTCGACGCCTAAGGATTTGTTTCGAGTTAATATTGCTGTTCGCGTAATTTTAAGTCAAACTTCATTACCGATAAATGGAAAATTCTCAGAAAATATTCTATAATGGTAGTAATAAAATCTTTTTCTAAGATTACTTCGGGAGTGATTAGGCCTAACAATATTTAGATAAAATATTATGGAATATTCTTATTCGGCTAAAATGAGATTAAACTATTATGCTTGTTTATTGAAGCGTCCTAGTGAAAATCCAACCCTTTACTCTCCCACTCTTGGGCACGGGACTCATCTCAAAATCAGAAAGATTAGGCCTTAGTCTATCACGCTGTCTTGGTAAGCGGGTAAGCATCTTAATTATATGAAGCCCATTTTCAGCAACGGATATCAACTGTCTCATGATATACACATTTGGGTTAAAATTAAGAGTCATTCATAAGTCAACATACCCAAATAGCTACTACCACAGCAAAATCCGTACGGTTGGCGCAGTGGCTAAGCGATTGCCTTTCTGCGCTACGTGCCGCAAGTTCCATCCCCGCACGGAACAAATATTTGTATGGCCTACAGATAGTTGTGTCGGATCTAGATTAGTATGTCAGATGTATATTTGTAAACCGTACCCACGATACAAAAGAACACATAGAGTACCTGAACGTTTTGTAAAAAAGACAAATACACAAGGAACGTCTATCTATTCAATTCCAATTTGATTAAGATAAAATCTCAACAAAGTAATATAGACAACTGCAATTACATAGCTTGTTAATTTCCGTGGTGCAACGTCAAAATTTTACAGCCCCCATGGAGGGGAACCAGGACGGCGCCTAGAAATGAACTCATAACACTTTTATGAGAGCGGCCATGCCCACACTAGGATACTCCCCGTTCAAAGATATGATGGCTATTAAAAACGCCCGACGCTCGCCCGCAATCAGACGTTTATACCATCACTGTCATCTTAATTAAAATCTACTATTTACTGCTGTATTTTGTTAGTTTTAAATGTAAGTTTTTGGTTTAATTTTGTAGAAGACCTTAATTAATATCAGCGCATTGACGTCCATTCTTGTTCACTGGCCCCCTAAATTACTACTATGATCGGTTGCAAGGAATATAATCACCACACTTAAGTTTGGTAAAATTTTGTAGCTCATTCATTTAACCCCATTATGACACGGTTTAAAGCAAGTCTAGGAAAACCCTGGTTTTAAATATATCCATCACTTTCTAACGTCATATAATGAAAAAAGAAGGGGCTATCTTAATAACTGGGTTTTACAAGGCTTGCTTTAAAAGTCTATCTTTTTAATATGATAGGTAGATTCTCCGCGTACGGGCGCTGTGTCACACGAATCGTAAATACTGAAGCTTATGATTATTATTATTTTTATTCTTCTTGTTTTCTGGTTTGTTTTTATTATTGCATGTGATGCCTCAATTTTGCAACCAAATAAATTCGTTGTCTTTCGTTAATTTCTGCATATATATAATGCAAAATATATATATAATATATAATGCAGCTAAATACCAACCTGTGCACTTCTAGATACATTGCCTAATTATGAATCGAGACGGTTTTTTAGCCGCCCGTGTGTGCGTCCTCCTAAACTGACTGATTTCATCATCATAATTAAACGTGTTTTTCTATCTTTGGAGATTACATTAAAGTCTGAACTCTGGATAAGATTACAGAAACGATTAATTGATATCTCTTTGACATCTTCCCAGAAAGTAATACCAACTTTAATGACCATGAAACTTAATAGAGGTCAGTTTTATTAACCCTTGATTTACTTAGCTGCAGATATTTTTAATAGTACGAGTATTTTTATAGAGATTTTCATTTTTCCCACGGTAACATAGAACGTGCTTTTTCCGCCTACGTAACACAATAAATCGATACACCGCTGCGTTAACGCCACCAATAACAGTTTGTTCTCGTTTGACGCTCATTTAGTAAGGTAAACAGCCGTCTAAACAGCCAATATGGCGGTACAAATGCAAGCATTAGCTGTTTATGTTCCCCTTATGAAGTTAACAATGCGTTTCATATAGACTTTAATGAGAGTAATTTTCTATATTGAAGGAAAATGCTAATATGCAAATGGTTGGGATTCTAGCTGCATTTTTTTATTGTCAGCTTTGAGGAATTTAATACCTAAGAGTAAGCTCTCATTTAAAGTTAAGGTAGGTACCTACTACTTTCGTATCAAAACGTCGTCAGTAGCCTCATCCCGGCTCAGATTTATCCATGGTATTTATTATTTTTGTATGTAGTTGTAATATTAAGTTTATTTAGCATGTAATATCTACATATTTTTACATATTGTGGGTAATGTTTATGTAAGTTTATAATATAGTTGTTTATTATGTAATAATTTATAGGTATAATTATCTCTCAAGTAAGTTTGTTTTTGGTACCTTCATTGTCAATGTATCACCCTAAAGTTGTCTGGTAGAGAATGTTTATGGCCTTTGTACATTGTACAATGTATATGAAGCATTATAAATAAATACCGTTTGAGTTAAAACTAATCACATAATAACCGTGCATAACCGTAAAGTTTTGGTAGTTGGAAGAGGGTAGATCTATTCTTAGGCAAAGACCACACAGGCTAATGAAGTCATATCCTTTTCAAATAAAATATAATTAATAATTCATTTAACCCCCGTTACGCATGTAGGAAACACGGCTAAAATAATTGGATATATCGAAATATAAACGAGGCAGGAAAAAGGACCACCATTTCGACATGTGTCGGTAGTTGAACTCAAACGGCGCGTAAACATTGTAGATTAAACCCAGCCGACTATATAGCCCGCTGTGGCTGTCATAGACGAATAAAAAAATAAAAAAATACAATTTCCACGCATTTCCTTTGTTTGTGCCAACATACGGAGCTAATTATGTTTGTGCTGTATAGTTTTGGGACGACCCTTTGTTTGAAATTCCAACGTCTTCGAATTGGGGAATTTCGTAGGTATTCGAAACAAAAGGTTGGTTTTTAAGCTTGGAGTAATTTACTTGGCATTATGGCCTAAAAAAGTGTTTACCTATAGTCAATTTGTTCCAGTATAAATAAAATATAGTTTTAGTAAAAATAAAATCTGACACGTTTGATTGATTGATGTTTTTGAGAAAGAATTTAATTATAGTTTGTAATCAAAGAAATAACTGAAATATTTTGCTACAGACTTTAATTAATTTCATCGAAAAAGAAATCTTGAAATTCAGCTTATGTATTTTATTAAATCAAATATTTGAAAAGTAAGGACCAATATTTTCACGAAAGCTTTTCTACCGACAAAATCTGTTCGTACATTAAAAGGAAAAGTCGTCAGAAACGAGACACCTCTATCTCTTAACCCTCCAAAGGTTAGGGGGGACCAAAATTTCGTCAATCAAGGGATTTCCCTTACACTTGACGCTGACAACGTTCTTAAGTTACAAACTGGTGGGCTTAGCAACACGACACGATTGCATTGAGCCTGTTGACATCTTTAAGTGAGGTTTGAAGTTGAATGACGTATGAGTATGTTACGAGGATTTTGATTAAGTGGACGGATATTTTTATTTTCACTTTTTGTTCGAATTGAAGAAATTTTTAAATGTAATTAATACAGTATACGGGGGACATGACATATCGGGAATATGATAAGATGGCGATGGGTGAGGCTGGCTTTTAATCGCAGCAGTGAACCCTGAATAAGAATAGTATCAGTTATCACTTCTCGTCAGTATCTTATATTGAAGTTAGATAAAGTGCATCTGCAGTTCCCTACTATGTCTTGCTTACATAATGCCTACTGTTAAAACTCACTTAAACATAGCCTTGCAGAGGTTCGGTGGCAGCAGACTAAATACAAGATTAGTCGGAAAGGGTAGGTAGGTACATATGTGGAAGACAAATAGTAGAATCCGTCACATTACAAAACGGCAGCTGAATTGTACATGTACAATCCGCCGCAATACAAAATGGCTAGCTGCTTTACAAAACACCTGTAAGTTCTGTAAAACGCGGTGTTGTAGGAACGCGTTCAACAAAGTTAGTCGCAGTTACTAGATTAGGGTACCCCGAGCAGATCAGTTAGGTTAGGTTAGAACTGCGATCAAACGCGCGTGAGCCGAGCAAGCAAAGTGAGCGGTGCCACGGCGGCACCGGCCGACGAGCGCTTGGTCCAAGTTGGTCGTAGTTTCTAGATTAGGGCACCCCGAGCAGATCGTTAGGAACTATCAACTGTTTTGTAAAGGGACATATACCTACACCACAATTTTTTAATAACCAGTTTCTTTTTAAGGAAGTGCTCTTTTCATCGTGCACCTAGAGTCTCGACATTTCATAAGTGCCTGTATCTGGTTTACATGAAATAAAGATCTATTCTATTCTATTCATCCTTAAGAACGACCGTTTGTCCCGTAGTAAACCTTGTATTATAATATTTTTAAAAATACGTTACAGATAAATTGCTGCACGGTTATTTGCTTCGCAATGAATAGGTACACTAACAACGATAGATGCAATTCTCCAATATTAGCAACAATCACATTGACACGAGCACCATAATAAACCATGAAAGGACCGCCTATAATCAAAAATAATAGACGAACGATTCGTGTACGATTGTCCTTTGTCAAATTGGGCCCAATGCCTCTTTCCCGTATATTCACGCCATCGATCGTGGGCGATTGCCAGTATTTTGTGCAGTTAATTATCCGGAGCGCTTGCGGGTTAATCCGGCAAGTCACGTGACATGCACGTGCTTGGTTTAAAGGGACGTATTCTTGACCCAAATGGTACCCCGGTCGGGTAAAAAATTGTAGAGAAGTAAGTACATTTTTGGTGATAATGATCCAATTAGAGGCTTAAGTGGCTCATTGGCTCATGTGGTGGTGCATAGCATTGTTCTCTGTGCAACGATAATACTGGGAGAGGGACAGGATAAACCAATATTATTCATCAAATTAAACACTCAAAAACATGGTGTTTATTCAATTTTACATATGAAGGTAAACATTTAAAAATACGTAAATCCAGCCCTTAACGGCGCCACAACTGAGCACGGGCCTCTTTTTAGAATGAGAAGGGTTAGGCCTTAATCGACCATGCTGGCCTAGTGCGGCTTGGTGGACTACGCACACCATCGAGGACTTTATGAGGCCCTCTCAGGTGTCAGGTTTCCTCACGAGATTTTACTTCACTGTTAACGCAAATGATAACCAAATTCTTATCCGCACATAAATTCTAAAAGTCAGAGGTACCGGCAGTTTTTAAACATAAACATTTTCTTTTCCTAAATAAATTGAAATTAATTAAATAACTAGGTACATAATAACTATGGTTTCTCCGGAAATCATAAAATGGTAGGTGATTCCTCAAAAAATTTATTAATTGTAATAACCAGATTTAGATATTGGAAAAATCACGATCATAAAACGATATTGCTTACAGAATATCCCCCATCATCCCTGTGATGTAAAAGGATTAAATGTTATAATAAAATATTATATATATATCTTTAGCCAATCAGTAACAGCATTATACTTACATTTTCGTCAATTATCATGTTTTATGATATAATATAGCAGCCAAAAATATTTTTAAAATATTATAAAATAAAGTTTTTAGATTTTGGTGCAGATAATTTATTGGTAACATATAAAAACAAACAAACTCGTCAGAGAGAACAGTAAATTATATAAAAGGAAAAAATATATTTATAAAAAACGAACATTTTCCGTATGAAATCCTATTCAATGTTTAAAAAAAAACAAATATGAAAAGCAAACACACGAATCAACACAATTCAGCAACCTGTTTCATATTCAATTCAGTTCGTACCTGTACTTCATACCTTCAGTTTGTGTATGGGCACTTCAGATCCCCTACATAGAACCCTGGAGGCATTGTAATGCAATTTGACCCTTAAACAAAGATTTTGAACGCAAAGTGGCCGGTTCAAAGATTACGTAAGGTCCCCCAGGGTGCCTATTCTCGTATCTCCCTAAAATCACGAAGGCATAATTTAAAGTATAAACATATTAGTGAAGGGCCAGACGGCTGCTGCAGGCGGTTCTAGCGATGATGCTATTGTATCATTTTGTTTGAAGAATACGGTAGTTTTTGTAGATTGAAAAATCATCAACATTTTAATAATATCATTATTGTTTACGTTATCATTAACTAAATTGCCACTGTTTATTTAACTTGAATGTCTCTATAAAGTAAATTAGATAAAGTTCCAGGATCACCTTTCGTCATTCATTATCGATTCGTTGGTTTAAATTTACTTATGAATAAAATTGAATGTTTTAAAATTATAGTTTTTGAACTACAGCGTATTTTATTTCCTTTTTTTTAATTTTATGCTCTCACAATCGTATTGAAGTTTATTACCAGAGTCTGATGTTCATTACAATTTTATTACACGGTAGACCACCTGCTTGCGGTTCACCTGATGGTAAGTGATCACCGCGGCCCATGAACATCCGCAACACCAGAGGAGCCACCGATGCGTTGTCGACTTTTTTGGATGGTGTAGGCTCTTTTCTTCAAGGTCCCCATGTCGTATATTGTGTTTGAGAAAACCGCAGATTTTATATATTTTCTAAAGTTTATTTTTATTTGAAACATTGTAATTTATTTCTAAAACTTCGATAATGCACGTAGGTATAATTTACTTATTGTTATAATATGTTTGAACATACATAATAAAAAATCATCTGCCAAACTTTATGATCACAGCTTTTTTTGCTCTTTAGAAATCACCTACCGGCTTTTAAAAGGAAAAAAATAGCTATGATTATAAAGCTTGGCAGATGATTTCTAAAGCTGATGATTTTATCTATTCAATATTAATGTCAAAATATAAATACTAATAAGTAAAGTATAACTACGTGCATAACCAAAGTTTTAGAAATGATTTAGAACATTTGAAATAACAATAAACTACATAAAGTAAATAAAATACGCTGTAGTTAAAAACGGAATGTTTTCAACACGACAATAGGTTTAAGGTATCCGCCAATTAAAATAAACGATTCGATATGAAACGACGAAAGGTAATCTCGGAACTTTGTCTAACTCCGTTAACAGACGTGTTCACTCGACTAAACTCGGGAAATGACTGAGAGTAAACGCAAAGATAAAGAAAAGTGTAATGTCTAAAGTCTTAACGGCTTTATTTCAACTTCGACTCCGAGCGCCATCTCGCGGCCAATTTCCTTACCTAGTACGTCGGATATTATTTTAATGCGTAAGGAGGAAATTTCAACGGAATGGTTATGGTAGCAGTTATGCTTGAAGTTGTGGACCACCAATTACTTGAATGGGACCTAGACTGCATTCTTAGTTTCATTTTGTTTTGAACTATGGAATATAAGATGCACCAAGCAATTCGCAAACAAATTTCTAATTCTAATTCTCTGTTTGTTTATATAAGTTAGTTTAAAAGAAAAACGTATATTTTTCAAATAGTTCACTTTTACGTATGTGTTACGTTACAATTAATTTTAATTACACGCGACACCATCTCATCAGTCCATCGCTTAACCAGTGCCCCAAACGTGTCGTCATTGTCGTCGTCTTTTGACGCAAACATTGTGAAAAGTGTTATTACTTTTTGTCATATTTGGAGTAAACTCAAAAGACAGAACTAATGACTATGCCTAGAGTTCTTGTTAATTTCTTTTTCACGTAATGTATTCAAAGGAAGTATAACGTTTGAAACGCAAATAAATACTTCTCATACAACTTGCATTAAAAATCTCATTTCTCTAAAAGGCGTTGCGTTCATTTCCTATTTCCCCTATCATGTAGATGGAATCTCAAGCATGTTGATACACATACTCGTTGCATCTTCAAGGGCTGATCGAGTTTCCATTTCTGGTAAATGCAGTATGAGCATTGCTCGGCGCTGGAGGGCGGCACGGTCGCTTAAGTATTGTTGATATTCTAAACCGCCCCAGAACGGCGCTGCCCTCTGTCGCAACCGCACACTGTCGCGTGCGTTCGCCTGATTGCAAGTATTGGTAACGTGCGGCTCGTAAACGACGAATATGTAGGTAACAATTAAAAGACTTCTGGCTTACGTGAATATTTCATGCCACTTTTGGCGTCCAGTCTGAATAGATGTGTTTAAACATCAGTAATTTACAGAAGTCGACCGCTATCGGACTTCTAAAGTCCACTATCTAATTACTGGGAAATACCTATAATAATTTGCTAAGGTTAGACTGGTTGCCATTTTGGGCGTCTGCTGATTACCCGTAACAAGTGTCACGGTTCGGACTTGTATTCGGACAGATTACCTACAAGTATTGTGTATTGGAGGTTATATATTATTATGTTATATTATATTATTTATGATAACTGGGACCAGCAAGTGACTGTCTAGAGAACAGTCACAAAGATAACAGATCGATAGATCTGCCCGGTAGCTATTAAGCTTAGAGACCTTCACGAATATTGCAGATAAAAATAAAACTAATTGAAAAACATTAAAAGCTTTCCTATAATTTCCCTTCCTTCGTTCTTTGTTATCGATACGTAACTTTGAAGTGAAAAAACTTAAATCCGTTTGACAAGTTATGTATTTACACCTTTTGAGTACGTGGCTGGCAGTGTGTTAATTTTGTGGTGACGTCAAGACCGTTTTATAATAGGTACATTTATAATTAAGCAATGTCTTTTTTAATTAACATAATGAGCATAGGCTGGATCGTAGTCAAGACGATCGCCAAGACAAGGTCTATTGGTAAAAAAGTACGACCTTAATTTTTTAAACTAACCTTATATTTTTATATTATAATATGTGATTTGGAGTCTATACCTTCGTAGGGATAAAAAGGTCGTCCTTTTTATCCATGAATTTTCAAATGCCTAAAAAGTATGTTTTCTATTCTTTTTTAAATGCTACTTTCTAACATCTGTTGTAATTATTTAGTACCTAATTTATTATAGGACATATTCGACGTACACAACCCGCAACGTCATGGAAGTCGTTCGCAGTTGGCGAAGCGTTAAATGCTACATTTTCCTCGGCCATTTGCAATTCGATATTCAGCTAAGCTTCGCGGGATTGAACTCGGTGGATTGCATGTCTACTCGCATTTGATATTGTAATAATATTCATCCCTTTTAAGTATAGACTGGATCAGGAGTCTCTACCCACTCGCGGTCGAGATTAAGTGATCGGTATCAAGTAATAATATTTTGTTGTGCGAATATTATGTTTGTGTTGATTTTTATTTTTATGGCTTGTGTTGTTTCCTTTAGCAATAGTATGTTGGGTTAAAATTAATTATTGCTTTATTAGTCTAACTTCTGGAATAGTATAATATTGTATTATATTATATCTACAAGGTCCTTTCTAGTCCGGATCCCTTTAAGGGGTTAATCTACTCATCATTATGGTCAATTTTTTATATGGGACCAAATCTGAAATTGTGAAATTATAACCAAATCATTTAGTCAAATAAAATTGAATTATTTTAATGGAAGAGCTGATGTTTTTTGTTGCAATTTTTGGGTTTGTTTCATAATAAAAATTGTTCATAATGCTAAGTACAATAATCCATCAAAGGGTGGTCTAGAAAGGGTGAAACTTAAGTTCTAGTTTGTACAAAACTTATAGTACCTATATAACAATTAAATTAATTTACTTTAGATTTTTAGAAAATCCAAGTTTTTTTAAATTCATGGCTGTATGATAAGAATCGTATAAAGCTTTCACAGGACATTGGAACTCATTTGATATTATTGTTCAAAATAATACAGTAAATACATACAAGAGTCAAGATCCCATCCAAATACGGTCACCTTGCATTTCCTGTACATTTTTATTCTTAATTCACACACAACTTCTTAAGTTATCTGCCTCTACTAGACAATCAGTGCGGGCGTGGGTGCCGCCTGTGGCACCTTTTGTTACCTTGCAACTTATTACTACAGAAATCCACACACCTACGACCTCGCATTATGTTCCTACAATAAAATCTTCATCATTCTCTGTCCGAACAAACGTATGGCAGTAACAAATTGGTCATTCTTCACTGCGTTGAACGCCCACCACGCTAAAATACGGCTGTATGCATTTTAATGCGTTTTAATGGTTCAGTACTACTGTATGCAATGGGATTATGCCTGGATGCAGCCAGACATTTCTAGGCAAGATAAACAGTGGAGGCGTTCAGTGAGATTAGTGCTAAGAGTCTGTGCGTCTTGTATAGTTGAGATTTCCGTTTGTGAATAACCTAAATGTTTTAGTAACCAGTGTTTTAATAATGAGTCACGCTTCGTTAGGCACTGTGTTAATTAAGGAATTAGTACACAATATACACATGCTATAAACTCGTTGGCTGTTTTCTTTAAAAAGAAACACATTGAACTTATTACAAATATTTGTAATGGCCTCTATACATATATGTATAGTTATTCCGGGTCTGCATGTGACATGTATGTTTATAAACTATACCCACGATACAGGAGAAATAATAGTGTGAGGAAAAGTTTAAAAACAAAAAATTACCGGCACTTCACTAAACATCACCTCACTGTTGCAAAAACACACCAAATCAATCTCAATAGAAGTGGTACCTATCGGAAGAATGTACGCGTGAGAAATTGCTTTTATTTTTAGTAAATAAAAAATGATAATTATCAATATTTGAAACCAGATAGGTGTGCTATCGCTTTGCTTAGAAACTGACCCTACACATTATTGCAGAATCTAGTCCGGAAATGGGATATTGACACCGCACAGTCATTTTTTCTGATCTGAATTGACATAAAAAAAGAAGGACATTATCAATTCAACACATTTTTTTTTGTATGTTTGTTCAATAATATTTTAGTCAATTGTGAAACGAATTTAATGTATTTTTTCATGTTTATAAAAGTATTTTCCTGAGGTGGTCTTATTGTAATTTGGTAAAGATTTGATGAAGACCTTTGGATTTAGACAATGGAGCTCTTCGATGAATAACAGCAAATCACTCGCTATTGGTGTAATCTCATGTTTATGTTTTGCATGCTCAAAACAGGAAAATAAAGACACCTTAAAAAGACTTCAAAAAACGAAAGTTACTAAAGCTTAATATAAATACAACTTAACGTCTGAAGTCGGTGTCACTGCGAAGCTAAGGTGCATTGAAGAATTAAAGGCCCCGACTTCAGAAGCTGTGTTATTTTAATAAATTATTTTAAACATTTTCGTTTTTTGAAGTCGGTTTTTACTTTTTTATTATTTATTATTACAAAAAGTAAAAACACGTTAATTAATAAAGAAAAACTTAAGTAAAACCTACATTTAATAAGTCCACTGGTCATAAACCAAAAACCGTAACCATATTTCACATTTGAGGTTAATGTGGTTCGCAATTCCACGTCCGGATACACAATTTAAGCTACATTTTAATTTTCTCTACACACAAAGTGAGAGCGCTTGCATTGTCGTGACTCTGAGATAGCACAAGTCTTAATCTCGGCGGAGCACGTTGCGACTGCCCTAATGATATCCCAAGATGCGCTTAAGAGACCATACATAACACTGTATGCGACGTTTTTAAAATTTAAGTTAACGTTAATGCATTTTACCCCGTTTACTGTTTATATTTATTCAAATTTGTAGGCGAGTCCACAATGCAGTCTCGCCTTTGTGATGGTACAATATTAGCATAATACGAGGTGTATTCAATGGACAAAGTAACTGGTATAAAATAAAATTTTACGGTATACCCTTATATTGAAGAAGGGTCGTGTTATCCACAGTAAAATGTCCATGTTTTGTGGTGGGTTATGGGAACTGAATATTTTACGTCCATTGACGAGATTGTTTTGATCAAGTTTTGTTGTAGCAGAGTTGTTTTGTTGCTTTGAGGCGGGTTGGTGCATTTTACATTGCTTTTCTTTATATAAGAAATATATGAAATGTTGTTGTATATTTTACTAAAAATATAGTTAAGAAAAGATCGATTTAAAAAGATGTTCCTTCTTTAGCGAGGTTCTAAACAGGTAGGACAGTAAATTACCAGTACCTAAACTAGCACCACAGCTTAATGTGTATCTTCCAAAAGATCACTAGATGAAAGGAATAAAACTCTTTGATCTTCATACTTTTTTGCATACAAATGACATACAAAGCGGACTTGATGCGGTCTCTACCAGTCAACCTTATCAGCCAATATTGCCACCACGTAAATACCACGTAAATGGTTTTTTAAGAGCAGTGTGTTCTCATAAGTGTAGTGATGCATATTAATTTATAAATGATTATACCTATTTTTTCCTTGATATAGCTACAGATAAGGATGCACATACTTGTAAAAGATTCGGAATCAACACGTAACCTACCATATTAAATGATGGTGAATGATAAATCTGTCTTATAAAACCAACAATCGATTCTTAAGTTAAAACAGAACAATCTTAACAAACTTTAATTGAGTTGTTGAACAATTTCCCAATTATCCGCTTCAAAATAATCGAACTAGTTGAACAAAAAATTAATAATCGATTCAAAAAGTTTGAGTAACGGTAAATTTCGTAATAAACTGCGCTACGCTCTACTCTAAATACTTTATTTTGAACGCCCGCTCGCGGCATTGCTCCATTATTGAAACGAATTGTTTTCTGAAGTTTTAATATTAAAAGGTTCGATATTGAACTTTCCTACTTGCTTTTTTATATTATTGCTTATAAAATTGCTATGCCGTTTAAGAATGGCGTCTTTTGCTTTTAATTTCTTTGGATAAGTTATTTTTTTTTAAATATTATATCCAAACCAGAATCCTTATTTCAGTAACAAATAACCAATGAATAAGTTAAATGTTCTTCGTCAATATGATTCAATGATCAACCCAATAAAGTTCCTCTATTGGTAGCCAGGCTTTTTCCCTGAGAGATGGGCTAGACCTTTATCCACCACGCAGGCCCAATGCGGATAGATGGATGTTACAAGACTTCGAATCCGTGCCTTGATTACGTAAGAAAAATACGTAAGGAAACGCAACCTAAGATTTGTTTTTAACTTGGTTTTAAAGAAAAACTGACTTTAAAGAAAGTCAGGTTTACCCCTGATAATTTAAAATCCATCAGATGTAATTACTTAGTCCCCACAATGGAGGTCCATTCTCAAATAATTACACACACAAATAAAAAAATACCCAAACATTTTCTTCAAAGATGCACGATGCATTTCTTTTGATTTTTAAAAAGGCATCAGTAAAGACGAGAGAAATAAACCCCGGATTTAACATGTAACTAGTTAAACGTACCTACTTAAGATGAAGAAAATGTTTTACTAATCAAAAGTCTCTTGAAGCTTTTCATAGCTACTTGAATGAAGGGGATGAATGGTACTGAATGGTACTGAATGCTAATCCACATGAAAGCTTTAATTTGTATCTAATTACATTTTACAACCTTTCTAGTTACTTAGTGGATTCAATTTTGTGCAGAGTTTAATCAAATTAATGTTTTTCGCTGGTTTTAAAAAGTCCGATTGGCACAATATCTAAGCACTTGGCTTTCTGCGATATGGGTCGAGGGCTTAATCCCTGAATGGTAATAGTAATATTTGATGTAAAATAGTAAGTTCGTAAATATATATTTAAATGTAGCCCATAGCCACGAGGCGGAGAGATAGCGTTGTGAAAAAAATAATAAAAGTTCCTACAAGTTTTAAAATTAGGAACCTCCATGGGTAATAACATCGATACTGACGAATTTGATAACACAACGAAATCTTAAATTTGGCTTTTTTTTAATAAAAATAAATTGATAGTATTTGTCTATAAACAACTCTTTATGATACCAAAAGCTAATTTTAAAGTATTAGATTCTTTAAAGCAATTAGAAAAAGAAAGAGAAGAAACTGAATTCAAAACTTTAAACTGCTTCCCTGGAAATTATATTTTGTGATTGCATGTCTAAGAGTTATTTATTATTTTAATTTGCTCTCGTTTATTACCCCGACTTTACGCAAAAAAATTACGTCTAAACAGTTGCCATTGTCTGAGGACAACGGTTTTGTTCCTGTGCACTAAAATTAAACGTCAATCCTTATGTCAGAACCAGCGTGGTTAGTTTGCTATTTCAATTATCGACAATCTTACTTGCTTCGGATTTTCTAAAACATCTCATTTAATGAGAAAAATTTTAAATTTACCTCCTGCTGCTTTAATATTTTATGGCAAAATATGGAAGAATATGCCTCCTAGAACCTGGTACCAAATGTGTCAACTTATTTTAGTGTTGCGTATTTTCAAACTTTGTTTATTACTCGAAGGACCACCATGGAGGGTAATGAAAATGTTGACAAGGATTATAAAAACAGATACATAAAAACAACACTTACTTTGTTAACGAAGTAAAGATTAAGAAAATTTAATTATTTTTTGTTCTTTGCAGGAATTCATAAATTCTGCAATAAAAAAGTTTTTTTTAGGTATTAAAAAAACAATAGCTAGGTGCCAACTTTTAGTCAACGAGGTCATTCTTTATGTTCTTAAGGTGTAAATTTGCAAATCAATTATTTAAAAATTATGTTTGGATTTTTGTATATAAAGAATGTATAATAAAATAGAATCCTTTGATATTTATCCTGTAATAACTTTTTATACATTTTGCCGCTTGTGCTCCAATAATATTAAAGGCACTTTGTTCGATATTTCAAACACGTCTAAAAAGAATTCAACCATTTTCTATTTCCGTACTGAATCGTTTAACATACGACAAAATCATTTCCATCCGTTCAAACTTGGTAAAACGATTTGAAATTACTTCAAACACAACAGGAATGAGTGAACCGAAAACTCGTTTCTTCGCTATAAATCGGAATATGCAAAATGCTGGGATGACAAAAGTTTGTTTCGCTCGCCAGTGGCCAGTAGGCTAATTCACGTAACTAAAGAAGTGCGGTTGCCGCGCAGTTGCAGTAAAAATTTGACATAAACAACACATTTGGCATTCGCTTGGCTTAAGCGATCGCTGTCAGATACGCTCGCGTCAAGTTCGCGTCACTCGGGCGCAATAGCGCATTCTACTGTCGCGCGTCATTAATGCGGGATTCGGAACGCAACCCTATCGGTATACTACTATTCATTTGACGTCCCAAATTGACAGCTTAGTAAGTTTTATTCAAGCTCGAGTGCAGTTTGACATAAGCTCATCATACCTAACTTTTGTTGGTATTGTTTGGTTGTTTTTGGAGAAGTTAAGTGCAAATAGTGAACGCCTGTGCTGCATTACCCGCTGATATCGATGCCTCTAAAGCTAGGTGCAATCTCTGGCGAGAAAAATTCGATCCACCTGCATACTTTCTCCCGCCATCGGAAACCATTTCACCCTACCATGGCCGACTTGGAAATCTCTTAATAGACTACGATCCCAAGTCGGCCGAAGTAAAGATAATCTCCACAGGTGGAATTTCACAGATGGATGTGCGGTGTCTCTCCGCAAACCATGGCCCACCTTCCATCCTGCGCCGCATGCCCTACCACATGCACGCGTGAGGAGCTTATGTCTGCAACTGATTCTGCTATTCGCGTGGCGGAATACTGGGCCAAGTACATTTAATTTGCCATCGACACGCTAAGAAGATTACCCAATGCAGCTAACAAGGCACGATTACCAGTGCCACGACTGACACACCGAGAGCGTGAGCATGAAGAAAGTATGCGTGTACGGCGTAGGGTGGCTGAAGAGGATATGCGAGTGGAAAGCGTGAACATACTCGCTCAAAGAGATTTGTAGGAAGGTCGGGCTGTCCAACAAGCTCTTATAGCTCTTATTAATCGCCTCTGGCTAAATAGTGATTAGAGTCAAAATAGAGTTTGAATTATTGAGTTCTTTATTTTTATAATAATATAATTATGTTCAATTAGATAATTGTCTTCTTTATTCTTCGTCTTCCCCACTTGAACTCCCCCGTCTTGGCTGAAAAGAAAATTATTTATTTATTTATTATTATGTACACGCATACACACGACAAAGAAAATAAGTAGGTACCTACTAGTTTGTATAAATATGTAATTATTCTTTAAATTTCAATCCGGAGCATGAGAAGGACTAACATAAGAAAACCGTTCATACAAGTAGGTAGGATATGCTGGATTATGAAGGTTGTTGTACAATAGACATAATATCATATAAAATTACTGCAGTTCAGTTTCTATTGGTCCCTTTGAGATTATAAACAAAATATACAACTATAATCAAATATGTGTAATTTATACATACATTTCTATATAAGTCCTCTGATCACCGTCTGCCTCGGCATTCAATATAATTATATGCGCATTCGGCCCATAAAAGTGATGAGAGGGCACGCGCCTCTTTGGATTTTAGTCTCCCAAAGCCAAGGTCCCTGTGGCCCTCTAAATATTCCACCAAGAGTTCCATTTGCCGCACAGAAACAGATTTTCGTGAAGTCATAGCTGAAAGCAAAAACATACAAGGAAAAATTACCATATTTTAATATAAACTGCTACTTCTTCGTAAAGTAACCTTCATTATACACCCATAAATATCATTTTAATATAATATTATACATACCTTATTAAGTTTTCATAGTTTCTATTTAGTTTTTTACAAAATAACTACCTATCATAATTTGACTTTTTATTTTTGACAGTATTGTTTTTATTTGTTATAAGGTTATAAGCGGCCATGTTAAACCATGATTCAGCCAAATATTAGCGAAATATATCTTTTATTATGAATCACAACGTAATTGTTTGTTTTTATAGTAAGAAAATGCACTAACATCATTATTGGGATATTATTTTCATATTCTTTAACGATAAATTCGTTGAAACGTAATCGATTCCATTCGATTATTAAGTGGGTATTTTTTTTTCTCCCTATTGGCCACACCGTAGTATAGTTTAGGGAGCGTGAAGTAGCCGCGAAGCGGACGCGCAGTTCAAAGATTACAATAATACCATTTAGCACTCAAACTTGAGCTTCGATGCAGCGTCACTGCAACTTTATCGGCGCGTCAGACAATTACGTGAATTAGCCTACAGGTTCATTTCGAACTCCCGATACGGTTCGACAATGCACATGCAAATTAACCAACGGCAAAGAGCATTTCTGTGCGGAAAGTTAAATGGTATAGTCCACGTTTAAGTTCCGCGATCCTTGCAACAATTATTTTGCTACCGGTACCTACTATTCTTGTTTACCTGCTTTCCCTATTTCGATCACAATGCGCTGCGTGTGCAAACTTGGCTATTCTTCCTTAACTTAAGCTGAATAAGGATTTTTTATAATGTGGGAAAAATGGAAAATGTATCCAGGCTGTATCGATGCTCGAGTTTAGCTTGCTGGTAAAATGACCTCTATAAACCACGTAAAATAAATTAAAATATTCATAATCTGCTATCTAAGTAATATGATGCTACTCATAAAAGATTAAACTTTTTAAGAAAGGATGATGCCAATTTTGGTCCCACCCTCCAATAGCGACGTGTCATACATCGTTGGATTTTTGCTTTCCCCTAATATAATACAGTTTTTGAATTAATACCTACTAGTATTATACTGCATGCTTCGTTCTCGATATATGTTGTTAACCATGCAGCTTCCTCGATTTACTCGGCAACTGAACGCAATTTTCAGAGCTAAAACTAAACGGTATATTGAGTGCGTTATCTGTGTCCCTACGTCAACTGTCATTCTTTTCGTTTGCGCGGCAACTGATACGTTGTATCTCTGTGTTCATTGAATTAATAAAACTTTATGTCCTCAATTCAATCTCAAACTATGCCTAAAAGGCATCATGAAGAGGATTTACATTACTACAAGAAGAAAATAATAAAAATTGAACGCAAAATGAAGCGTTGTCGAGACGACAATCATTCTTCGTCTGATGTTTTAAGTGATACATTACGTTCTAGTATTCCAGGTACTAAAAACGTTGTCTTGTGATTGCTATTACACCGGTACGGCTACTGGCTTTCATAGCAGTTAAGGCCGCAAAGATTTTAATAACCTTCATACCGGTTGACACGGGTGGTGTACGAGATACATTGACGTGCTCATTGAACTCGGGGTGTATACGAGATATACGCACGAGATCATCCTACTCTTATGTGAAGTTCGTGAGGCTTCAATAAGCAGTTTTATCAATCACTTGTACAATCTGTTTTCAGTGGTATGGTTATTTATCGTTTTCCAGATTACAATACCTATTACGTATTGACACTTCGAAAGAAGTCGAAATTATTCAACCAAGTGATACGTCACCAGGACCTGTGACAGATCGATTAGATCTGAATCCAATCCAAATGAATCTGAACTTCGTTTAGTGGAAAATATCTCCACTGCGACGGTTGAACCTGAGCCTACCTCAGCAGCATAAACAATAAGCTCGGAGGTACTGTTAGCACTGGGCAATCTTATGCCAGATAAACCTTAATATGGTCCGGCTATAAATAGCAATTTAGATCGTGTTTGGAGCAATATTTTGGAAAATAGTCTATATTGCATTATAATTGTTGGTAAATATAAATACAGTGGACCGATTAAAATCTAAGTACTCAGTGATGCTGATAGGATCCTGACAGATTTACATTTTGTTCAAACAAAATCAAGGAGAAACCTGGTCTTCCCTGCTCTTGATACAAAGTTTTTAGATGTTGTAAAAGAGATGACTATATCTATGGAAATAATTAGTGATATGTTCAAAGTTTTGAAAACTTGTCAACAAAGTGGCCAATCCATCAAGAAGCCTACAACAAATCATAAGGGAAACTCAGTGAGGTACGGACACAAGATGATCCAGTCCTCAATGCAGGCCCGGTAACATTACAGCCAGCATTGTCAGTCCACTGCCAAGAAAAACAATGCCTCACAGGGAAAAACCTCCTGCTCAAACATAGAGGTAAGTCATGCCGGAAGGCTTGCACATTTTTTACCTTGCTGGAAGAAAATTAGACAAGTCCATACCTGACCATATCAAAGGGTACTCAATTACTTTTGTATAAATGCCTCACCGGGACTCAGTAAAATCAGCTGAGGAAGATACTGGACATGCATATAATGATTTGCAATTTATTAAAATTGGGAGCTATATCCCTTTGTAAGTCATGTAAAGACTAGTTCACAGTGGCGTGAATAGACATTTCTTACAGGTTAGGCGAAAACAACATAGTGTTGTATTGTCAAGTTTAATGATGTTGTGATTGGCCACCTTACCTAAGACTTACAGTTAGACCTAAGACTTGCATTAACTGATATTACAGACTTATTAATGTTTGTATTACTTAATACGTAATTTATTAAGACAGGAAGTGTATTTTTGTCTTTATGGTGTGCAAGCCACTGCCAGTTCACTTATTCTAATATTATTGATACCAAAAAAAAAAAAAAAAAAAAATGGTACAAAAAAAAAAAAAAAAAAAAGATTTAAAGGAATCATAATTAGGTATATTATTAGTAAATATTACTTTATGATATAGAAATACCTATGTTTTCAATATAACAAATTATTTGAGTTTATGGCTTGTGCTCTGCACCTAATATTTTCATAAAAATTATTAAGGTTGTGGTGACACATCTTAGACAAAATGTTACAAGTCAGTACAATATCTAGATGACCTGGTATTATATTGTATAGGATCTGGTTATCAATCATACTTAGAGAATGTTCAAGAAACAATAGCTCTCAAAGTGCTTGGGATTTGTTATTAATTTTGACAAAAGTACATACAAATAAATAATATATATCCATACATATTGATACATATTGATGAATAATACCATCACAGTCTTACCAATTTCTAGGTTTTATATTTGATACAAGAAATGTGACATTAGAATCGCCCTTAGACAAAGTCACACCTGGAAAGTTGTTATTTAAATATGATCTAGCAAAGTTAATTGGAATATTAATTGCAGCGTGTTCAGCTACCATTATGATTGGGTTTATACCCACTAGTAATAATAAGTTTATGGTATATACCAAATTTTTAGAACATCATAAGCATAAATACTTAGATAACAGCAATGAAAATTATGCTGTTAAATAGAATTACTTCAGAAATTAAATTAGATCTGCAAGGGTGGGCTAATAATATCAGTACAGTATGTAAAAGTATTGCTTACCATAAACATGATATTGAACTGTTCATTTATGCCTCCAGGACTGGTGTTGTTTACGAAAACTATAAAGCTTATGGTTACTGGAGAGAAGTTAAATTTAAAATTGCTTGCAATATTTTTACATTAATCTTTTTTTGTAAAGAATTATGAATACTAACATCCTATTGCATGTAGATTAAGACACAGCAATATCATAAATAAATAGAATGGGTGGTTCTCAGTTACCATATTTAAATTACTTGGCCAGATCCATATGGCAGTGGTCACATCTTACTATTGTAGGATACGACCACTACACTACTACTACTATGTAGTTTTAATAATCTGAACTAGAAGAACCTGATACAGAAATATTTGCATCTCACAATAATACTAAATGTTTTTCCTATGTCTTCTGGAATTCAGATCCAGAGGCAATAAATATTGTTGCTTTTACCCTGGCTTGGACAGAATATTTCCTTAAGGATTTTCGTTCATTTAAAAAATAAATAAAAAAAAAGCAACTGGTATCTTGGTCACACCCCACTGGCCGTCACAACCCTGTTATCCCTTAATGCAGGATATATTAATTTATTTATTATGCAATCAATATATAAATATAATTTATTATATCAATATATTTTTTAATCTCAAAGCGAATCTATTTGTAATCACAAAATATCTTTGAAGTTCTTCTTTCAGATACCACCACCCTCTTCACCACCAGCTTAATCTGATTGCCGGTATTATCAGGCAAGCGTGGCTGAAAAGGGCTATTCCCCCAACATAAATGTATGTCATGTTTGCATTCCTTTCAAGTAATACCTACATTAAAACAGTATAATGTTACATGTAAAACTTGGTCGAGCTTTTATCAGGAACATGGTATAGACCCATTTGCTCCATCTATACAATTTATTATGTATTTTTTTGTAACTAACTAACTCTCACAAGTCAGCTCTATCTTTGATAATAGGCTCTAAAATTGGGGAGGATGATATACAGATAGTCTGTATATGTCTGTATATAGCCTTTGTAGGTACATTGTACATGAAGCATTTTAAATAATTAATAAATAAATCGTCAGATACTTTAAAAGAGTCTGTAAGTCTAAACCACTATTGGCAAAATACCAAAGAATATGGGATCCAAATAAAGTTCTAAATTGATTATTAAACTGGATTCCCAACATGACATAAAGTCTTAAAAGTATCTCAAAGAAAGTGGTGGTTTTGCTTGCACTAAGCACAGCTCAATGAGCACAAACTTTATCACTTATTATATATAGTACCTAATATAACGCTTATTGAAAATTGTTGTGTCAATATTGCCAGTACTGATATGATTAAAACTCTGGCTGTGGGACGAACCCAGCTAAATCTTCACCTACCCCTGTTTTGAAATACTGAGATTTGCTCAGCCAAAACAGAAGATTTATTAGAGATATTAGAGTGTATAATGATTATTATTTTGTTTTTAACACTTAAAAAACTCCATAAACCTTTTCCTACTTCTACCATTGGTAGATGGATTAAAAGTACTCTTTTGTCTGCGGTATTGATACCAGTATCTTCAGTACACGCCACGCCTTTCCTGCCAAGGCTAAGACACAAGGAATTTCATCAGATGTAATCAGTCAGACTGCTGGTTGGACAAATAAGTAACTCATTAACAGTTGAATATTTTTATAACCGACCAATTGTTAATTTAGTAGATTTTGCCCATGCTGTGCATAATGCAGAATAATTTTAAATACCTCTTTTAAATGATTTATTTTTTTTGTCACTATTGATCTCAATCTTGCCTTCATAATTGCCTTCAGTTATTATAAAATTAGATTGTTAGGTATCTAGCAATTAAGACTGATTTTAAGTTAAAATCAGTCTTATTTGTTTATGTTAAAAAATTTAACATAAACATTTCCTGTTATTAAGTATGGGAAATTCTATATAAGTTTAAAATATTTAAGTTGTTTCAAATAAAACTACATTGATTTTTATAAAAAAAAAAAAAAAAAAAAAAATTAAAAGTTATAAGTACCTACTTATGAATTCTAAGGTTCATCTCAAGTTTACCATGTCTCTAAACATCTGCATGGTTAACAACATATATCGAGAACGAAGCATGCAGTATAATAAGTGATCAAACGAACTTACCTTGTGATGTTCGATCATTATTATACGAAATGCTTCGTTCGAAGATATATGTTCCCTACCCACCCTAAACCCAGTAAAATTGAGATAACCTTACAAGACTCTAAAAAGAATGACAGTTGACGTAGGGACACAGATAACGCACTCAATATACCGTTTAGTTTTAGCTCTGAAAATTGCGTTCAGTTGCCGAGTAAATCGAGGAAGCTGCATGGTTAACAACATATATCTTCGAACGAAGCATTTCGTATAATAATGATCGAACATCACAAGGTAAGTTCGTTTGATCACTTATTAGATACCCATCTACCGTTATCATCAGAGTCGTAAGGAGGGTTTTTTAGAAATAAAACACAATGGTAAGGTATAGTCCGCGCACGAGCTCTGAGAAATCAGCACCTGAGGAAACGGTCCTCCTCGCCTCACACCTCACTCGTCCTTACGAGTGTGATGATAACTGTAGATAGGTATATAATACTAGTATTAATTCAAAAACTGTATTGTATTAGGGAAAAGCATTATGTTTAACCATTGTTAAACTGACATGTTTAATAATGCATAACTCTGAACGGACTACGATTTGAAACTTGGCGCCATAGTAACTTTTGTTCAGCTCAAAAATACCTATCCAACGATGTATGACACGTAGCTATTGGAGGGTGGGACCAGAGTTCATACAAATCCTGGCATCATCCTTAGTAATATCTTTTGAATACCTACCGTTATTGCAGCCAATCTTTAACATCGAATAAAAAAATTAAAAGTATAGGTACCTTTAATTTAAAATTACTTTTTATTTCATCAACCATGTACAAAGGAATGTAAAATCCGCCAAATTATACATCGGGAATATCTTCCTTGATCATTAATTAAACATTGGGGTACTTATTAACTTCCTCTTATCAATTTTTAATAAAGTACAATGAAAAATATTTAAAATATTTTTGAAACAAAGTGGGGTAATCTTAAAAATCCAATATTGCGAAATTAAGTTTTTTAATTAATTTTCTTTCTGTGTTCACGGCTTAGTTTTTTCCTTCATTGCCCGAGGCGGCTGTCCCGGCAACAATATTGAGTTTCCAGATATCTTTATAACCCGAATATTGGTTTTATATTGTTACTACGAATTATTATTTGGGATTTATGAGAATATGGAAACCAGATATTTATATTGTAACTATTGCAGGCAAGCATGTATTTTAAACATTCTATAGCACATTGTGATTACTGGCGGATCTACCGCGTAACTAAAATGGTAATGAACATCGACTCTGGTAATAAACTTCAATACGAGATGTTCATTACCATTTTAGTTAAGAGGCAAAAAAAAAAACTATTATTAAGGTGATCAGCAGCTCCCCATTTTGTTATAATTATAAAATCATAGAGAGAAAACATTTATAAGGATTAATAAGTGTACACGATGAGCGATGAATATAATATATAACTATTACTCACATTTTAAGATTGTACAATGGGCGGTCTTATCGTAATCGGCGATTTCTTACAGTCAACCTTTGGATGGACAGTACAGCATTACATTGCTTCAATGCTTCAATTAGCTCAAAGCTTTTCAAGTGCCTTATGCATCTTACGCAAATCTAGTGCAGCACCCGGTAAATATGATTTTCTTTTGGTAACACAGCAGAATCATCATGAGACTCAAAATAAATTGACGATTCGTTAAAATGCGTTTTGTGCACCAAATTTATTATTGTAGCAATAAACCATTAAATACTGCAATACAAATGGAAAAGTCAATTCATTATTTTTCTATGGCCACTTGACAGTCACATTAAATACCTGTCGTATTCGGGAGGAAGTATGCTAAATTACAGTATTGTTCTCTAATATATTGTAATGAAATGCATATGTGCTGTGCGCTTGCGATTAGTGAAGCGAAAAATTGCTTAATCACTCATCTGTGTAATGTCCATGATTAGCTGATGCCGATATGAAATCAACGGTGAAATGTTTGGTGAAGTTATTAGGACAATGGTAGGGGTGCAAAAGTTCTTTTTGCCAAGTTTATAGAAGTTAAAAGATTCTTTTTTTTTTAAATCGTGGTATAAGTGTTTGTTATACGTGCTCTTGATATTTTGAAAGAAAGAACGTAAAAAAAATATGTGTTTATTGCATATATAAAACAACAACAATAAAAATAACGAAAATGATCTACAATTAAGTATAAAGTTTATATGTATATAATACTAAACATTATAAGTAGATTCAAAGGTTTAATAACTACACAAATTCGTAATGAGTACCTACGTTCTTGGTTTTTAAATTAATTAAAGGTCGTTTAGTGCATTTGCAACTTCATAATTGGTATTAAACTAAGAAAATAATGTGAGCATTCTGAAATTACTTCAAAAACATTATTTTGTTCTACACAAAATATTTGTTTTAAACTGCAAGCGTATTCTCTAGAACATTTTGAATGGATTTATTTACCGAACCCTTCACACATTCAAGCTTCATGAGCCGTAAATTTGGCAACAAATGGTCCTTGACGGTTTTCGCGCTGTCAGAGAAATGAAGGAAAACAGAATCCTGGGCATTGACCGCCCCAAGAGATATATTGTCCAGCCCCAACCCGCCACGTCATGATGATAACAAATACCCCGTAATATACATTATATTTGCTACCCTTTATACGAATTATTTACGTCAAAATATGATACTTTATGGACGTATTGATTGCTAACGTGATTAATGATATGAGCGCGCGGTTTATATCAATTATTTGATTTTCTATTCGATTGTTTTCTGTTCGAGTGGACACCGGTTTAATATCGAAATGATGTGGATTTATTATCCACGCGTTCTGTTATGCATGGGGTTCTATTATGACATGACCAGTGGTTGTTAACGGTCTTAATTATTTAAAAAGGTATGGTGTGTAAATAGCAGAAACAATTTTTGTAGGATAAAAATATTAAAGATGAACAATAATTCTACGTTTTTCTTTCTTATGCACTATGACTTTGAATCCTTTTATCTATATATTAATACGTGAAGAGAAAACTTTGTACCCCTTTTTAAGCATATTGCGCGCACGTAGGTGTGCGAGATTTGTCATAGTTAAAGTTTATATGAAGGAAGAGTGCAGAAAGCTAAAATTACGATCGAATTTCGACCACTATTATAAGTTAAATACACTAGAGGTAGTATGTTTTATATCAATAATACAACAAGTTCAAACTCACGGCCTTAGCCGTTTGGCTATTACCGCAAGAATAATCTGATCACTAGCCATATTCAAAGCTTGATGATGAAAAAAAAAAAAATAGCCTTAATATTTTTTCTGTATATCTTTGTTTTTAGCCGGTTTGTAACTATCTTAAGTTTTTCGTAGCCGTCAGATTTCTAGTAGTAACCTTTAGAACAATTTAACCATCGTTCACCAGTCCGACGCCAAAGCCGTTGAGCTATTGCAGCTAAATTGATGTGATCACCAGCCATATTAAAAGTTGATGATTATAGCGTCAATTATTTTTTCCCTAGTTCGTAGCCGATTTGTAACCAACTCCAATTTTTCGTAGCAGTGTGATTTCTAGTAGCTTATAAAACAACTTACTTGTTTCTACTGGTAATTTCCTTCTAACAAATTTTATCTGCGCTTTCCACATTTACACGGTACCAGTACATACAAATTGAATTCAGGTTTCCAATCGACTGAAAGCTGTTTACAATCACGCAAGCAAGTAACACGGCTCGTTTGCGCTAAATAAAAGACTGCGGACGATGCGTTCGAGTCCACTGAAGTACGGACCCGCCGCATGATTACCATTTATACTTAGGTACAGCTAAAGGTAATGACTTGTTGTTTTTCTCTATGTTGGTACTAAGAGTAGTTTTTTTATTTTCTTTTTAAAAATATTGAAAATTAATGTGTTATGTTTAGGTAATTTTCCTTTTACTTTCGTGTTGGATATAGTTTTTATTTATAGTTGTCTACCCATATTGTTACGATCGACGGTTGAAAGGCAATTAGTACTAAGTGACATTTTTAAACATATTTTTTTTTTTTTCTTTTGTGTTTTTTCTAAATCCGTTTTTTTTCCTGGAGCATTAATAAAATGTCGCTTGGTATAAACCTTTCAACCACCGATATGTATATGGCAATCTCCTCACAAATCTTATAAGCGAGTGGATTACCTTTCAGGCTAATGATCTAAAGTTTATTGCCGATTATCACTTTAGAAACCCATTTTCCCAACCAACATTTCAACTGGAGAGAACGAGTTTTGGGTAATACTAAAAAAAGCATACCTCTAGCAAATACGTGTAAATCCGTAGCAGTTTTTAATTTGCATTCGGGTCATTCGTCATTTAGTATTCATAGCGTCGCCTCTTAGTGAATCGCAACAGGAACTTTCAATAGCAAAAACATTCGCTCACTAAGTGGAGTGCTCAGAATTAGCAGATTTTATTCATTCTTTTATGCTTTTATAATTATATCTAAGGATGCTGGGTTTTCTTCTTTTTATGCTAATCTAGGGACGTGCTGGAGTATAACTTGATAAACACATCTAATTTTAGTTTTCATTCGTTCCTAGTTTCTGTTAAGGGAAATTATAATTTTTACACGTAGACTGATCCATTTTTAAGCTTAAGTAATAATTGCATTTTTTATTTCTTGGCTAAGGAATCCTCGTTTACGCACTGTCTGACACGTGCTTATCAAGATTTGTTGAGTTAATAATCTAAATGTTGATAGGTACTAGTAGATAATAACATCCAGAAATAAATAAGATGGTAATTATTGAATTCCGAGAGGCCATAAGAACTATACAAGAAGATAAAATAATAAATGTGTTGCATTATCTATATATTAATATGTGAAGACAAAACATTGTATTCCTTTTTATGCATATTCCGCGCACGGAAGAGTGTGACATTTGGCATAGTTGAAGTTTACATGGAGAAGGAGTGCAGAAAGCTAAACTTACGGTCAAATTTCGACCACTACGTGACCACTATTCTTTTTAATTCTACTATGTATCAAATAGATTGGCCATTCGATCTTTTCTGTCTATTTAACTGCTGATTTATTCCAAAAATGTGCAATTGGCTAGTGTCAGCTTATAAATGAGACCTTAACGAATACTTTTGGAATTATTATTCTCCCACATCTATAGCTTTTTGCCTCGTCAACAAATAGAAAACACACAATTTTTTGACAAGTTTTTGACTATTTACAACCGAGTGCTTGGTGCGGGTGGAGCCTGCAAAGTTAACATATTTACACTGAAATGAAATTACGGCTAGAAATAAACAAGATATTGCTATTTACAATCGAATTGGTTCGGATGGAGCCTGCAAAACCCCCCTAATAAGCTAATAATCAAAGTGACAGTAATTTGTAGTAGGTACACATAATTATTATTTTTTGGTGACTTTACGACTTTACATCCAACAGTGGACCATGATAGGCTGCGTTATTTGTTGTTGATGTCGTACCAAGGTCGTACCTAATGGTATGCTTAGTTATAATTACGATGACAACCGTTTTTCTTTTCGTCGTATTAACTGACAAACACTGTTTTGAACCCATCACAGTCGTGCATAAAAGTTTCTTTGCAAATCTCTCATATTCCGGGATTGGAAATGAGGCTAACGAATGGCTTAAGCTTGCTCCATGTCGCATTGAAACCCAATACTGTTCATTAATGTTATTAGCAAAGGGGTTCCAGAACAAAAGTACAACTTTTCCAACCCTTTAGGGATTTGCGAGACTCCCAATTTTTGGGATCCTAATACGATGCCGTTCTTTCAACTCATTTCAACAGAATGAGTAAAACTTCTCAATTACGTATGTACAGGGTGGCGCGGACGCTATAACATTAGATAAAACCGCGTATTTAGTACCTATCACGTTCTGTGACCGTACACAAAAAATCAATCAAATACAATCAGTAGTTTAGCAACAGGAACTAATTTAAAATTTTCTAATTTTATACTTATCACGATTTATAGGCGAAGTTTGTAAAATCTCCAGACTAATATAACCAAAAGATTATTTTATTCTGTAGATGAGATAAATGTGACATATATTTCTTCTTCGATATTCCTTCACCAGACGAATGATAGCAGATTGTAAATATTATGTAAAAAAAACTTGCGTAAAAATCACGGATTTTTTGTATACATGATGATACCAAATGGGTGGTTTCATTTATTGTGATGCAGTCGGCTTGTATAACGAAATGTCTAACAGAGTTGCTTTTGCGATTCACGCTCTTGCATGCAAATTGGAAAGCCATAGCGAACTATTATTTGCTTGCAAAGTTAAATAGCTTTTGCCGGTCTTTCTCTAGAAAAACCAGGAAGAGTTTAATCCCAAATCGAACAGGAAACTGACTAAAGTTTCAACGAGCTGTTGTTATAGAGAATGCGTTTTTTCTGTCAATGAATGTTAACTTTATATTGCTGCTGAAGTTGAAGCACCAACATTTATATCCTTCAGAGATAAACGACTTTGCTGCATGTTTTATTTAGAATATAATAGAATAGAATAGATCTTTATTTCATGTAAACCAGATACAGGCACTTATGAAATGTCGAGACTCTAGGTGCACGGTTCCAAATAGTACATTCTATGGAGAAGAACCGGCAAGAAACTCCATGGAAACTCTTTTAAAATAATAGATTATAATCTTGATCAGTACTATTGATACAGATACAACAAAACAAACAGATACAATTGAACAAATTGATAAGTACAATGATAGCTGCGAGAATAATGTAATTTAATGTGAATAAAAATAAGACTAGGATAATAATGATTTGCCTCTGAATAATATTTCCATGGCAGTTACAAGCTGACCAGTTCCAACAGACGGACCCGTTCACGAGATTGTAGTAATAGGGACTGCTTTTAATGTTGGAGTTTTAGTCCACTTAAATTATCTATAAGAGTTCTTCTAGCTCTGCAGTCATCTACACTCGCCGAGCAAGCTGACTAGGCTGGCAAGCTCATTTGTGACACTCCCATGGTGTGCGGGCGACGGGGAACCAAAGACTGCGGGGGGTGGCAAGAAGTGTGTGGGTATAAGCAAGCCCTCAATTTATACAACACGTAAATAAAAAAGGTTACAAGCTTCCATAATACACTCATGAAAAACTAAGAGCTTTTTCACATCAATAGCCTTTCAACAGCAAACTATCCATCACTAATACATAAAGTTGTTTCATAGCGGTGATGTCACTGAAATACACATAAATCTAAGTGCAAGTTGCAGCGGACGTGATAAAAGATCTGGGTCAGAATGACGTCATAGGTCTCTAAGATTACGTACCTGTGATCTTGATGACGTAAGTTGTTTTCCTAATACTTATCTATACTCGTACCTACTTCTTTTACAACTCATTTCCAGCAACTCTTGGTGGAAATGTTCACTATTCCACAAAAAGACATAAGTTACTAGATTTAGCCCGCAGTTTCACTCGCATCCCAGGAGAACTAATTCATGTACACGGATTAAAGGAGGAATTTGAAAAAAGAAACCAAACGTGTTTTTTTTTTTTCATAATCTTGGAGATATACTTGGCACCGTCGTGGCGACCATGCTCATCGTTACGAACGCAAAAGAGCAGTGTTATTTTGCTACGATATTCTGCAACGTGGAGGTACTTCCCGTGCCCAGTCAACAGCTCAGCTTCAATTTTGAGCGGAAAGTCTCGCTATGCCCTACCTCTCATAAAAGTCGGTTAGTCAGAAAGGTTATAAAGCCGAAAGGGGTTACTGTACTCATCATTATGAACTATTATGAATTAAACCAACCTTGAAATGGCGAAATAAAAATCTGCCGTCCCGTAGAAATAATTCAATAGTACTCGACTAAATTAATGCATAGAACAGCAGATTTTTATTTCGCGATTTCATGGTTAGTCCCATAGTAAAAGTTGTTCATAATGATGAGTACAATAACCCCATTTCGGCTGTATATACCCTTTTAGACTAACCGTGTTTACCTATTATGGATGCAGAATTGAAATACAGTTACTTTTATATATTTTGTTTCAGTAAATCCCCATATCCCCCCCATTCAGTAATGTCTCTAACACTGTCAATCATAGTCCACAGTACTGTTGTATTGTTACTAACATAATTTGTTATTCTTGCTACTTTAAAATTAACAACAACTGGAACCAAATTTCAAAATAAATACATGTTGCATTTATTGCAACCGTCGATATTCAATACAAAACCGAACAGCCCAAAAACTCGAAGCTTATTAAAATTCCTTAATTACCGTGAACAACTGCGGGGACCATTATTTTCTTGCCCTTTGATCAATCAGACAGCTGACTAACCAAATTATGTCGATATTGAATCAGCCCAAACAAATTACATCGTCTTTGATAAGGTAATTATTAAATATAATTATTGTTTCGTCACGAACCCTTTGCTTTGGGGCCGCCTCTTGATACTAGGTACTATAATCTCTATTGTGGGAGCAATGGATGCTTTTTTGACTTGTTGCTCAGACAATATTGCTATGGTAGCTATATTGTGTACGTTTTTAATATTATTGTATTTTGATTGGCTTTTGATAATTATGACGTCATAATTATAGTGAAAATGAGATTATGAAACACTGACTGGATGATGTTGTGAAGCTGAATGTTTTCTCATTTTACGTAGTTATGTGGGTAACGACGACTGACGGCTTTTTTCAATAAGCTTATATTGGTAGTTTAACCTACTAAAGATAGAAAGATAGGCCCTATGTATCATAACAACTTAGGCCTGAATCACATTTATCAGCATCGATTCGCGTTTTATCTATTTTATATGAAGATGCGTACGCATCAAAAATGAGAATTGATAGTGGTAATTGCGATTCAAGCCTTAGTCTCCTTCTGGTGTAGGTTCAACAGAATGACCCTCCACCATTAACAAAAAAACTAGATACGAAATAATTCATGAAAATCTGGTAAACCCATTTTTTTTAGCGTATTATACACTGATCAGAAAACATGCGAAGTTTTCGTTTAATTCTGCGCATTTTTACTGTGAAACAGCGTCAAAAATATTGTTCAAAATAAGAGTTGGGTCCCCAAGGACATGACGTCACAACTTAATTGGCAAAGACGCGGTCGGAGGCATGAAATTAAACATAAACATGACAAGTTCGGACACAAAGAGAAATTACAGTGGACAGACATTTCCATGTCCTAATTATCGCAATGACAAAGTACAGGCAAAAGTGAGGAAAGAACGTCAGAATTTATATCGGTACACTGAGAATTTACTGTCGCGTTTGTGTCTTACATTTATTTGTTTGTTTGCTTCGGTTTTACAAAAATATTTAATTTAACATAATATCAATGCAGTAGACAATCGGTAAAAAAGATCATTTTAATAATTCATTTTAAACAACATAGTAATCTTTAAAATATATTTTTTTTGTAAGATAGCCAGACCATAAAATAAATGTATGAAATCGAATAAAATTCCGTTCGTTTCATAACTAAAAAAAATTACCTACTGTGAAAACAATACGAAATAATATTTTCAACGTTTATATTTTCAACGAATTGTTTCAATTTATTTGAAAGGATTTAAAATATAAATCTATTCTAATAAATTGGCAAGAATACCACGCGTACTGTTTAATGCAAGAACCTTATATTGGTTTAATGTCATGAATTCAATAGACATCATGCGCCTATGTCCTGAAGAGGTAAGAAGGGTAATAATTGTCATGCACCTATAGCGACATCTAGTGCCACATGGAATAACTACGTAGCAAGCTAACTACAATGAGCGCATACAATACTGATTCGACAATAAATTAAGACGATTGATCGGGAAAGAAACCAAAAACTATTTTTCCAACCGTAGCATCTTATTCCGGACGCGGTACACGCGCTTTCAACTATGAGATCAGTGAAGACCTAGCTATCATTTTATTAAAAAAATCAAACAATATAGAAATTAGGGAAAATCATAGCACCAATTTTTATTCAGAAGTAGCAGAGCTGTTTCAAATCCTTTATATTCATAACAAAGGCTTCAGTGTTTATCTGCTCACTGTACTGCACCTAATGCGCACGAGTGGACACCAATCTTCTTAAAATTAATTCGCAGTGTACACAAAGCCTAGGAACTTGTACCGCGTAAACTGGTGAACAGTTAAGTGAATTAATTTGCCAGAACCACACCACAAGCGGGCTGTTTGTGGTGTAGTACGTTTTGTTGAAGGAAGACAACTCAGTAATACGAATCTCTATGTTCAAAACCCAAATGGTATAAAAAATTTGGGTGCATATCCCTTGCAAATAATGTCATCAGTCCAAGCTGATGAATTAGCAGCATTAGTTTCACCAGATTCGGCTGTGCAATAGTATTTTTACTCGGAGTGACTATTGTTGGAACTGTGCACCTAGAATCTCAACGATTTGAAAGTGCCTGCAAAGGTCCAGTTGAAATAAAAACCTTTGACTTTGACTACAAATCGACCAACCCAATTAAAGTTATCGGATTTCAGAGTTCCGATTATGAATGTCAAAGGATACACACCAATAGAGCGACGACAAAAGATAAGGGACGGTTACTATGACTACAGGAATAGACAGCTTAACATCCCAAAGGCAATGATAGTCAATACGGAAAGAGCGGTCATCAATCGTTAAGCCATCTGTGCGATAGTTAGTACCTACAATATTAAGCCAAATGAAGATGTAAGGGCCATAGCACACTGCTACTTTTTGCAACAGAATCGGTAGATTTCACAAACGTCGGCTGCCTTTTGCTTAAAAAAAGTGAATAACAAACATGAAAATGTTCGTTATTCACTTTTTTTACAATTATTTACAACTTACTTTCTTACTTACTTTTTGTAGCGCGATTCTGCTACAAAAAGTAAGTAATGTGCTATGGCCTTAAGAGACGAGTTTGAGAGCTGATTTTCAGTCTACTAAACTAAGCAGTGTTATAAGCATTGTTGTATGATAATCCCATATTTGAATCGATGTACCCTAATCATCATAATTCACAATATAAATGTATCCACTGTTAGTTTTAGCCTGCTTTATATTTATACTACATTCAAAGCTAATTGCATTACACCATAGTTTACAGTCTATGACAATCAAAACATTATTGGATACGCTACGTTTCAAGTCATACGATGAAGCGATTTTACAAGCTTTTTGAACATCTGATGGTTGTTGTAAACTCATTATAGAATTAATTATTTTAAAAATTACCATCTCCTCACTGAATTCCTAAGCAGCCTGAGCGGTGTCTATGCATCTGAAGTTCACCATAAAATCGATCGAACGACACATATTAAACATTAAGGTTTCTTTAAACCATCGCTGTTTCATATTGCCATGATTATCACGCTTATCAGAGGAAAAGTTGATCGCAATGATGATGTTCATAGAGAAGGTTAGAAGTTGGAGTCTAGCCTCAAAATAACCAAGAAACACTTCTATACCTATAAATATAAACAATGAGATCACTAAAACGTGACAGAATATAATAATACGACTTATTCCAACACCTGCCGCATCACTAAACAACGTCAACCCTATCAGAAATCTACTCAATATAACAATCCTCCTTTCTCTCGCTTGACTTCAAATAGCGTGCAAGGTTTCTCTTACCATGCTCTTACCCCTTTTGTAAGTGGAAAATACAGCAAAAATAATGCAGTGGTCGCAAAAAAATGTATTAGGCAAACATAATCGTTACTAAAATTAGTATTTTTTTTTGTTCTCAAATTCAAAAGTCTCGGTGTGGTTAAAACTTAAAAAATTATAATCATAATTATCTACAGATTATGAAATAAATAGCACAAGTTCATAAAAACGACTATAGAAACAGTTATAACGACACGATAAAAGACTCGAAACCGCCACCCACACTGGACAGTCCACTAAAGTCGTTATTTAAATAGTTTTAATATCCAAATATGGTGTATTATCTGATTCCGTGTGAATTTATCTCATATGTATAGTTCTAGATGCCAGTACCTACTCTGCTAATGAGCCCGCTTAATTTGGTTTGCTTGGCCCCAAATGTCGTAACGTTGCATTCCATAACGCGCCTCCGAAATGTATGCGAGTCATTAGAGGCGTCAGATGAATTTTGTGGAATCAACGAGCTAATGACACAGAAATCCGTGCATATTTTGAATAAACGATAATGCTGTATCGTAAGTAATGTCGTGGGAAATATTTAAATGCAAAGTTTAATTTAAATTAGCACGAAATTATTTCGGTTACGCGTTTTAAAAAGGAATCTGTAACGGTTATAAGGAAAAATATGTGTGTTGTTATAATGATTCTTTATAAGCAAAATTATACATTCATACATGGAGACAATGAATCTTTTTCGTATAATTTGATATATAAGATCACCTGTCACAATTAATAATTATTTTACAAATACAATTCTGAGAAGATAAATACTTCATATTCCGGTGAAGAGGCGACATCCTAATTAAAGCGGTTCTAACAATTTATGTGAAGAATAACAATCTAATTTCACAAAAGTAACAAAGTATTATAGCTTCCGGGAATCGTCTCGTTAGTGATCAAATGGCCGCGAACATCGTGTGGAATGTTAACATTGCTTTTTCTCTCTCAAAAACTTTTCTTTTATTACATCAAAGTCTCTCATAACGAGATTCAGTCGTTGAAATTTTGTTTGTTTCACTGAATCGAACAAAGGAAATTCATAGATTTCTGTGTGGACCGAAATGAAAATTACTGTACAATACGAAACAAAGTACAATAAATCTAGAAAACCCCTTGTAGAACGCCCACAGCATTGATTTAACTAACCCTACTCTCCCCTGATGGGATATGCAGTTGTTCCAAAGTAAACAAAATGACGCCGGGCCTAAGCAAATAATGTGAGCAAAGTCTAATTCATTATTGTTCACAGAAACAATAAAAGCGGCAACAAACGAGATTACCGATAAATCTAAAAGGGAATTTTTCTACACGGGAGGGGCTTATCTACTTTACGTCGTTTTGGGAATAAATACCGGGAGTCTTACTGCAATGAAGACGGTGCCGAACTTAAGTCTGCTATTGTCTGTTAGGATAAAAAAGGTACACGAGAGAAAGTAGGCCCCGACCAACGTCCTATCGTAATCTCTTTATTTACTACAGAATCTTTTACTGACCTTGTTATTTCGTTAGGGGTCTTTAAGATAGCATCAACATTTGAATCGTGAATATTCGGGTTTGTTCTACTTTATCTACTAGAATAGAATAATATTTGTTTGAACACAATACAATGCGACAAAACAAGAAGAATTAAAACAAAGTAAATCCAAAATAAAAATTGCGAGTGAAATAAAAACAAAGTTTGATTTATATAATATTAATGTGATTTTCTTCTTGTTAATATTATACCTACCTACTTATCAGATCTATCTTCACTTCAACTTTTAAAGAAGTTCTGATATTGTAACCCCAAATGAACCCATATCATTATAATTATAGATCTAAACATGCATACAAGAACATCTATCAATTTTATTTACGTCCTTAAGTACTAAATATTAAAATATTCATCATTGATTCGCAAATTCCCAAAACAAACATGCAAAACAGAAGGTAATGAAAAAAGATGTAGCATTTTGTAAACACTTTGTCATAATGACAGCTGCGTGAAACCAAGAAGCCGCCACCAAAATGTGGCAAGACGGCGCCAAAGTATTACGTTACAAGTCTTAGTAGGGGGACAATCGACTTCAGATTCAGAAATCTCGTTTTGAGAGCGAGAGATTATTTTATTCACTGACTTTACTGTTTCCAAACAGCGTTATCGCAGATGACAAATTGCTTTATTGGGCCACTTTTAAACTGTTTGAATTATTATAATTGTTTTTAGATGTTTTAGCAGAAACTGGTGTTAAGGTTTTATTATTTTTGTTTGTGCATTTTTCGCAAACAATAAGAATCCACGGTCATTTATAATTTTGGGTTTTGTACTCTAAAATTATTCAAAGGAAGTGGTGAACGCAATTGTGTGGAGATAACTGCCTCCAATGTGTCAATAGAAGCTAGTTTCATGTACATCACAGTACTAAACTGTGGGTGAGCCGAATTTAATCGTCCGAAGCGCTAGTGCGAATAATGGCCGCGACAAATTTTCCGTTCCGTCGAGCATTTTCCTCTGAATGCACCTACACAATCGACGGTATTGCCTGCAAAATTGTACGCTATTAAGTGACATTCTAAATATAGGGATCCACAGGATGACGTCGAGATAGCCAGTCACACTCAACCCTTTTCGTATTCCAACCGATATTCAATATCCCTGCGCTTTCAATTTCAACCTTGTTCTCATACGGAATACTTGAGTTTCGCCTGGCATTTTCGTTTAAATTATTACGTTTTCGAAATAAAAATGTATGGGCAACTGATGAAGTGTAACTGTTACACATCTGCCTTTCGACGATTGATTCGTAATGATGATTGCTACGTGCGGTTTGGAAGACATGTCCGCGGAAAGGAGCCTCGTGTTATATCAATGTTGTGACGTTAATAATATGGCAACCGTAGCAGACTAAAGATAACTTACTACCGACAGTATAATTCCGGTGCCTGTTATGTTGCGTGGAGAAACCCCCTACTTATCTACCATATCGAGGAAAAAATGAATAATCGAATTTAAATTTCGAAATTGTTTTGTAATCATCTTTTAACTTCAACTGACGGATTTATGTAGGTACGTGAATTTAAAAGCTCAACTCTTAAAGAAATTGCACCTTAAGGCATTGCCTTTTGCGTGTTTCGTAAATATTTCATTTACGCAAATGTGAACATTATGACATAATGATTATAGATATTACGGGTTGTATGATAAAAGAATAAACCTTGCAAGCTTATGGAGTAATTTAGAGCTTATAATAGTGCTATGCGTAATATCTTAAGCCGATGGCATAATAAAGGTCATACAGATGCGATTAGCGTAGACGTAGACAAACTAGTATCTACCAGTTAATGCCTAACCTTAGAAGTGGGTAGACTCAATCTGCTATAGATGATGCTGAATGTCTGATAGTTGTTAAAGTTTAAACATCTATCAGCATAAACGTAACGAGCCGGAGGACTTTTAACAGATAGAAGGAAACAAAATCATATCCATCTTGAACTAATATTAATAGTTTCACAACACATCTTTAAGTCATCTAAATGCCCCATAATTTTAAAATCTAAAATTTTAATTCTACCTATTCGTTACGGCAATGCACCACTATTTCCTTTGCCGGCGATATACTATCTTCTCTAATTAAAAGCAAGCGCGCGTACGCACGGTTGAACGTCTGAACGTGTTTTCAATCAGTCCATATCACGAATTTTACGACTGTCTGTCTGTTGGCTTTCATAAAGAGCTGGAGCTTTGCTCTGATTGATAACACGTGTTGTATAAGAACAACGGATTTGTGTATCATAAATTCATAACACAGTCGGTAATTAATTCGATTTTAATTCCGAATGATTGTTTGCACATTGCCACGTTATTTCTTTCGTCTGTTTGCCAGGAGATAATTTAAACATTTGCTATTAGTCGATGACAAGATGCTGTGGATATGTTACGTCTTGACCTAGATGACGATGAAATAGTTTAAAAAATCAGTAATCAATTTTAATTACTTTTATTTAAATTATACTGGACAATATTTATTTTCCCACGACTGTCACCACTTCCAAGTCATTAGCAGAAATTAATCCAGTTTCCTCTGAAATTTTGTTTAAGCTTTCAACATATATAATTGTAGAGTTCTGGTGGCGAATAAATGTATAGATTTTATATGACATTCTGCATTATATGCAAATTATCCTATCGCAGTATTTTTTTTTTAGTCTGAGCTTAATATATTCCCATACACCAAATATTGATGATACTTATTACAAGATCTCTTCGGACATAATATAAAAAAATACAAGCACAACAAACGGCCATACAAAACAAGATGTAAAAAGGAAACACAAGAGAATTTAATATTTATAAAAAGGACGTCAAAATAATGTTGTTGGAGCTCAATTTTCTATCGCAAAACAAATAACATTAAACGTTAACGTCACGAAGGCAGGTGAAATGGCAGACGTAAGACGTACGAAAGCTTACCAAATATTTACAAGTGCCTCAAGTGGCTTAAAACAAATTCTCCAATAATCTTACCTCGTCTTTGTACTATTGTTTACACTGAATTTCGCTACTGCCTCCCCTTGGCTTGTATTTTTGTGGAACGCCACTCAAATCGTGTTTGATTTCGCCAAACATAAAGCATTTGTAAACATTTAACAGAGTTGTATCAGGTTACACGTTTCCTTTTGTTCGTACCGTTTGAGATTCTACATCAGGAAATATTTCTATGATATCAATTGGTTGTGATTCAGCGTTTTGAAAAATGATTGATGGTAATTTTAATGAGCCGTTGCTGGACATAACCTTTATGATTCAAGAATCCAGGCCATGAGCTTCTACTGATTTATAAATATTTATTATTAGTTGGGAATAATAAATCATGATTGGACAAGATTAGGTTAGTCGGCGGGAACACGGTTCTGCCTTGAGTTTAATATCATTTAATTAAGAATATATTTTGGGACGATGTTCACACGGTGGCTGTTCACTGTTTAAAGACAGAATAAGTAGTTTAGATGATGCTTTTTATATTACAAGAGATATGTGTGTATGTATCGCAAAGAAAACAAAAAAAAATCAACGCGCCAAATATCCATACGTAGCTTTGATTAATCAATAAACTGGACTAACATGTTAATAATATAATATTTCACTGATCTTGTCATTATTTAGGGCCAGAAATAAAAAGCAATCCATCTCCCTATATATTTACATTCACAGAAGACAGTAAACTTTAACGTGAAATATACAAATTTCCCTTCAGTTTTTTTCTACACCGTCGTGATGATTTTGACAGTGTCTCCCGTCGAATGTTTACATCGTCACCGCGAAGTCATTAGTCGACACTTTCGTCGCAGACGCATCTGGCGGACGCATCACACATATTATGACAAATACATAACTGCAGTTATGAAAAATGTTCAATAAGCTCTAATCTTGCAGCTTTAAGGTTTTAAATTGATTGACATCATTGATTTTCAAATGTATGCAATGTCTGGTTATTAGAATATTGGAATGATTAAATTTCAAAATCATAACAAAATACGTCACACTTTGGCTTTGACATGAATGTAACATTTTATTATAATACAAGCTTCCCTATAAAATGTAGAGAAACTTAAAAATACAAACATGTACAAAGAAAAATACTCTCCGTTGTTATGAAATTTTAAAGCTGAACTGGCAATAAAGACTCACATGTTCCATGACTTAAAGAAATGGTCCACTATGGGGTTTATGCTGAGACAGGTTATGTGCATCGCATGCACTATTACAATATTTAAAGTTTATTGTTATTTTTATTTCAACCACACTAACGCACCTACATTGTGTTAGAATTGTTATTAGTCTTATTTATGTTTCTCAAGTTTCTTGGCGAAGAACCTACTTAACCTGTTCTCTTCCCATGGGTACTTGGGTAGTTATTATAAGCGGTGATTAAGGAACCTTGTCATTGGATCTGATAACGGGCCATGAAATGGTATCTCCAAAAATAGAATTGATGATGCAACCGAAAAGTATGCCAGATACTTCTCCGTTGATCAGTAATGTATGTTCAATGTTCATACGGCCTCTACTTTTATACATGCCTGAACCTTAAATCCTTACTTTATAAATGCAGATCATTTCAACGCGTACTAAATTAATTTTCATATCAAAGCAAAGCTACAAAAATCCAACATAATCCTTTCTTATTTTTAAGGAGAGCATCACATTTACAAATTCCTTTAGAACAGAAGCGATATTAAAATCACAACGATTCTCACAAAGACAAAGGGGGAGCCGACGCGAGAGGTATCAAAAGTAATAAATAATTCCCTCGCTTCGCGACAAATGAGGTCATGTGTTTCTCCTTTACGTTTTTTGTTCGACTTCCCGCGGGATCGTGTGTCTTCTATTTCCGTTTCAATGTATCGACTGAACGATTTGCTTCTTTAAATTTAGAATATGTTCGCTGTTTAGTGTGGCCGCCTTGGGGATCATTAAATTCGGGAGAACGCAGATGTCAACCTTGCCAACATCTGGTAACTTTTAGTTTTAATTTAACAAATTGATATTTGTTGGTAACATCCTTTATAGTTCACTTGATGTGAAAAATGAACAACTTTATAATTATGCAGTGTTTATGAGTGTTGGTGACGAAATATAATGTAATGCATGTGTTAGTTGGAAATTCAAACTTTCCTAAACCGACATGTTATATTTTGTTTTTAATTATTAGATACTGTATCCGACATAAAATATGCAAAATTGCTTTGTGAATAATAAATGTAATAAGGTATTATCAAACCTCTACAATTTTCACTTCTCAAGCACATATTTAAGCAAGAATAGTATTATAAATGGCTATTTAATATTCAAATGTACGGTACGTATTGTTAGACCAAGTATAATAGTTAAGATTGAGTTTACAACAGTAGTTTCCTAATTAGAATGTAAGTTACTCTAGTCTTGATTAACTATCAGAAATATCAGCTATAAATGTTGCTGGCTCATTCAATTTGACAATTCCATTCTAGACTATGAGTCATATGTATAGTTCACTATTGTAACAGAACCGTTGGCAAATTGTATACTACACACAGCAAGTTCTGTGTATAATCTTGTCTTAGGGTGTTATTATTTTAATTGGCTACAGTAAAAGTACATAATTTGCCCCATATTTTGACTATTACAATATTTTTTTATGTATACAACGTCTATAAGTAATACGTCAGACCATCAAACTGAACAACTTTTTCTATGACCGACATCGTAATAGTAATAAAAAAAATCTGCTGTCCCATATAAAACCTCAATACCTACTTGACCTAAAAGTAAGAGGTGGCTGATATTTTTTTTGCGATTACTATGTTCGTCCTACAGAGAAATTTGATCAATTTGATAATCTGGTCCACACCCTTAAATTGACCACGCATTTCTGATACTCGTTGTAGATAGGTATATGATAAGTAAATCAGGTGTTATGAAAAAATTAAAATTATTAATGACATCAGATTCTATGTTTATTTTTTTTCAACAGACCTGTTCTTCAAAGAGTACATTCTTATAATCCTTTTGTACTTTGACCTATTTAAATCACGTTAAAAGCAAATAGGAGTTTAACCTCAAAACCGCATTTAGAGTAAGCGTTGCAATCTTACGTACAATGGGCAACATAAATTGTTTTGCTGAACACCACATCTGTGACCAGAAATTCAACTTAACCCAGTTCCCATAAGGTTGAGTTTCCTGGATCTATGGGTTCATCTGTGTAATAATTGGAAGAGAGGCAGCCTGTACGTTTGGAACAATCAAACTTAACCTTGGGAACGTTTTACGAGTCGCTTTCAGCTCGCAACGGCGTAATAAACATGTCGGCATCATCGGCAACAAGTGTTACCGGCTTGTGGTCTACGCACGTGTTTACTGGCTGTAGTAATGGAAAAGTAATAATTACTAGAAGTACCTAAGTGCAGAAATAATGAGACTAGGGCTAGAATTACGCCTTTAAAAGTAATGAAAAACTATTATATGCTAGGAACCTTTTAGAACTTTTGTAAGTATTATTATGTCGTACACAACACTAAAAATCTTAAAAATAAAGTGTTTATGTACGGATCTGGTTTTAAATTAACAACTTTTGTGATGTGTCCGACATAAGGGTAATATGTATTTACTTCGCTAATAGGTACCTACTATTACCTACTACACGAAATTGGTTTACAAAGACTTTCCCCATAATTATGACGACGTCCTTATCATCTCACGTAAGAATACTGAGCTTAAAGTCCTGGTGGTTGTTTTCTTCATAGGATCATTTTATAGGGAACCTACATTTAAAGGATAACGAGAAATTAATCTTAAAAAATCAATAATATCTAAATGTTGTGAAAAGTTGTTTAATGAAAAATATTTCTCAAAAATTATGCCATTTTTTATAAATTACGTAAAACGGAACATTATTTCAAACACCATCATTGAGTTTTGACGTCACACGCTATAGACGCAATGACGTCATGTCACGTGACTCTGCGTTTTGGCGCGAATATTTGAAAGCCATATTTTTATTTTTGATGTTTTAATTTTATTCGTGTATATTTTTTTTTACTTTTACTATTTTTATTTAAGCCTTCAAACTTTACAATAGACTAAAAAATATAATAAGCAAGGTCTCTATGAGGCTAATTGGTCTTTTGCTAAAAGATTGTCAAAAAATAATAAGCTTGGTTAGGTAGTTAGTGTACCTAATAATACAAACCCTTCGGGGATTGCAGGCTTGTTGTTTAAATAATGTACCTGAAATAATGTTACAAGATAGAAAAGATTCTACTGGAAAAGGAAAACTTCGAGGTGCAAAATATATTTTTGAAATCCATCCTCTCAAATATGCACGTACTAAAATTGTTATCGCTAGATAGAACACTAACAACAAACTCCGGGTCATAAAGCAAAGTGAAGCATCTCTCACAAAGAGACATAAATGTGTTAACATATAAATAAAATCAAATAGTGCGTCATGGTTGAAAATCCATATTTTTAGTTTGTAATAAGGAGGTAGCTCTCGACATTTTTATTAGAAGGATTATCTACGTTTTTGTTACAGCACCATGTTTTTATAATCTTAGGTGAAAGCACGGTAAAAGAGTGTATTGACAGACTAATGAATGTTAAAACAGATAAGGAAGATGTATTGAATGAATTTTAACTACATTCACGGGTTTATTGATCGTAATAAAATTGGCTTTATGGATGATTTCGTTGTATTTATACCGGTTAGTTTACAAATTATCATGAAAATTAAAACATTAATTAAGGTCATCAAAAATTCTTCAAACTTTTGATCTCAAAATATGTTTTGAATCCCAACGTCATCATCGCCGTTTCTTTATTTTTTCACAAAAAACCTTCGTGTTATAACTATAAAACTTCGGATTCCAATTTTGACATTATCATCAACATGTTTACGCTTCCTTTCTTATGTTCTTTCATCTATTTTATAAATAGTTTCATTGGCGTCGAATTCACTTACTTCGTATCAATCAACGGCATCGATATTTTCGTAAGCGTTATGATGGAACTAACATTTCCTACCAATAACATTGAATGTTATGTTTGATGGAATTACGACGCCCGCTGTGAAATGCGTTATACTAATATAACTCCTATGGGTGTGATCTCACTATAGCGTAATTTCTGTAAGTGATATTACTTCTGTTGTATTATTAGTAACAAAATATTTTTCTTATGTTTGTTCAGTTTCGGTTCCGTGGCCTATTTTAACAATAACAGTTCCCTATATATTTTTTAATCTAGTTGAAAATAGATGTAGGATGGTTGTGATCATGTGTATGAATCATCAAAGACCTGGAAGGGTAATCAAAATTGCTTGCACAATTTAGACAGTAATAAAACGCAAATCTAATCACGGCTGAGATCGTTTCGTACATGTCTATTTATGGATATGTCTTATTACAGCTACGTACTTAATTTTCGAAATTAGATTAATAATTAAGCTTTGATCTAAAAATATTAGTGTTTGAGGAAAACCTTTGATATTATTATCGTGTGCTCACTATTTACTATACTCACTACAATAAATTATCATAGTAATGTTTAACGGGAAAAAAAGATTCACGTGGTGTCGTATCCGTAGGTCGGACAACAAGTAAACATTTGCAAGGCTAGGCAAAATTTTAATATCAAAATTTTTAATATAAAAAAATATCACAAACTTTAAGCAAAGAGGATCCTGCTAACAGTCTGTAAAAATGCTGAAACGTAAAAGACTAATAAAAAATTGAGCATTAAATCAGAGAGCGCACCAGTTTTTAGTCAGACACTCAAGCTAGCAACAAAGCTTTATAATACAAATTGCATCTCCTTATTCATCCAAACTACGTTGAACCTGAGACAGTAATTCGCATACTTGATTTGGTAGGAACATCAAGTTTATGCTCTTTTTACAGCGTTCAGTGCTAAAGTATTGCATACGTTATTACAGCTGTAAACAAGTCTCTGGCAGACGGTACGGATTGCTCTTAACATGCACGTTGTTGGTTGTAACTGTAGTAATCTGGAAGTTTAGTGCTATTACGATAGGTTAGTTGTATATCAGAATCAAAGCAAAAACTAGATGGATGTAGTCGTATATCTTATTGTGGAATTCATTAAAAGGAGACGTCTTAATTAATGCTAATTAATAGTGATAGACTTTTATGTCTAGAATGCCTATTATAAGTGGAATTATAAATAATACTATTTTATTCTAATGGAAGAATTGTGCTCATTTTGAATAGTTATTTAGGATTTTTGACGGCTAGCAATTAAATATTTCGTTTCAAAATTATACTCAAATAATTTTAGTCCATAATATAATTGAATACTACCTAGTTATTATTCATCATTAATGCTGAAACAACATAGAACATTTTGTTAACATAATTAATTATTCTCTCACACAAATGCTTCTATGTACAAAGGTTTCCAATTAGACAGTACTAGTAGAGTACACATACAATGTTCTGGCTACTTGATTCTATGATTTTTTAATTTCCTATCGCCTTGAGCTCTGTTTACTCTCATTCGTTAACTTTCAAAGTTATTGCTATCATAAAGAAGAAAATGTAGTAGGTCGAAGTTTTCTTCTTGCTATATTTTAAGTTTACTAAAGTTATAATATTGGTTCGTGTATTTTCAGCTGCTGTAAAACCAACAGAATTGTTATTTATCTACATTTATTATTTTGTCAACAAGTAAAGCTACGCTTGCCGTAAAACTCAAGTTTATGACTTACGAGTTTTACGGCAATTACGGCCATTAGATTATTGCTAGTTACAACTTTTTCAGGGTAATTATTACATATTATTAAGGTGAGTACCTACACGCTAGAGTATTTCTGTGTAATGTAACGTTCCTACGAATGTACTGAACTTTTTTAAATTGAGCATTTGCTTGTATTGCAACAAGCAAATGATCAATTTAAAAAGGTATTTCGATGTAATGTAACCTTCCTACGAATTTTCGATGCTGTGTTCGACGTATTGCTCAAGGCAAGTGAGCCTTGATTTACCTGTAACAGTCCTTTTAATTTTTCATTTACTCTTTGTTGAAATGCCGGATGTGAAGGTGTCGTGGTCATGTATCGTGATGAGCTGTATTAAAAAGAAAAAGAGTGGAAAATGGTGGCAAATAAATATTTACATTAATAAACTCCACATCGCACGTATTGTCCACGCCACGTGGTCCACGCAGATGTCTTTGTTCGATGAAATATTACATAAATTCATTCATTGTTTTGTTCGGTTTGTGAAAGAGTGACACATAAGTGCGGTTCCATGTGCGGCTCGACGTTCTGTTACAAGTAAATGCTCTAGTGTGTACTCAGCTCTATAATTACTATTTTGAACCGCGGTGCAGGCTAGCGAAGTTTATTAGCAAGTTATAGTATATAGGTGTAGAGCTATAGGACCTTTTAAAATAGCCTCTGAAATTAGTCTAAAACTAATAATAGAGAAATGTTTTGTTCCCTGTTTCAACTAGTTATTCTAAAATCCAGTTCTTTCCAGGTCATTTTCATTTTCCACTGGGATGGACACTGCACAGTAAAGACAGTAGCTACACTATAAAATGTCGCCTGTATCTCAACTGAAATGGCTGTTGAAATATAAAAGAGTGTGTAAAACAAGGAACAGCGCTTCCATAGTTTTATGAATACTGCTCTCTGGCAGCAATCGAGGCGAGAATAAATAAAAAATAAAATAAAAAGACGGACATGCACCGTTTAAAGTCACCGGAGCCAACTGCATGATGAATATTACAACTGGCTTGTAGCAAGCCAAATAAGATAGTTGTTCGTAACAAATAAAGCAATATTTGTATAGTGTAGTTGGCTTTCGACATGAATATTACGCTTTTTATGAATCGTTACCATAACGGTGGATATGAATTTGTTTCTTGGACCTTGTAATGTGCATGGAATGGGTGTTGAATAAACTATAATTTATAATCATTTATTCATTTTGGGTAACTAGGATCCATTTTTGGGTTAGTAACAAACATCTTATGAACTGTAGTACTTAAATTCTACCAGCGACATCCTGTTGTTTATATGGTGCCGCACTATCGGACACGCATCATTCCGGCAATAGTTATCAGGAGGCAGTTGCTACGCCATCTTTTTCCTCAAGACCGCTGAGAAGCTGTCGGTTCGGGTTTGGGTGAACATAATAGATGTACTGCAAAAGCGCGGCAGCCGTAAAAGCACACTGAATGCGTTTTACTATATGTCTTTATTAGTTTGTAAAGGTACTTACGTATTGGTATTCCTGAATAATACGATGCGTGACCTGCAGTAGTATACCTGGAGCTGCATACACCGATCCTGGCAACCGCAGCAGGGCGCGGCGCATCCTATGCCGCGGTCACCGCGGATGCGCGAAGTCGCCCGCCCGCGTCTCTGGCCCGCGCGACTCACGCGGCTAATAAGCCCCGTTCAATGATGTTCTATTAGTTTTTAGATGATTTAAATGGTTTGAAAAAAAAAGGAGGGAACGAAAATATTGTGATGGACACCTTAACCCACTCAACCAATTTAATATTTTGGTCAATCAATGGATTCTGTAAAGTTCTTTGCTTGTTTGACTAATGGATACGAGAATTATCTTCAACCTGAATATCCAGTACCTACACATAGAATGACACAACCACAGAATGCAAAGCAAAACAAAAGTGGTTTGTTATGATGTGCCACAAATATTCCATCTGGTATTCGTCGTACTAAATTATGAAGATATTTTGACTATCGCAACAAAATCATGATTTATGTGAGCCGAAGCTATGCCGAAGCTTACCGGTTCTCATTAGTTTGTGTTAGTCTTTGCAAAATAAATGAAAAATCAAAGAACCAACGGCCCTCGGACCAACTGACGTACGAGCTTGTTTACATAATTTTGTATCTACTGGCTCATTTTGTCAAATATCCATCGCGAGATATAAATTCAACGAGCTACGGGATGAATCACGTTAATGAATCAACCTATCCAAGATTACGTGATAAATCGCCTAACAGATAATATTAATATTTAACTTTAGCGGATTAAGTGAGAGACGTGAATTATGTTGTTTTATTTACTTATTTGATTGTATCTTTTTTATAAGTTCAGTGTAAATTTCGTTTTCACTTGCAGTGACAGATTCATTTCTAAGACATTGATTTAACTCGCAGAACATACAGGATTTTTTTTATGTAGTGCGCATAATTTGTAGATTGATTCAGTCTGTTTTTCTAAGTGCAACCGCAGTATTGGGGCACACTTTAAAACAAAACGAAAATTCGACTTAATGTCCCCCACACGCATTATTTACTAGGGCAAGCCATACAAAATCAATTTTTAATTTTGTTTTTGAGTGAATTTTAGAACCTAGGTACTGCGGTTGCATTTGGGAACGAACACAAATGCAAATTTTGCGGAGGACATAAAAAATTATCCTGTATTATTATAGCGGAAAACATCATGATGGCGTCGATTCTGTTGCGTATTTTGCCAGGACTAAACTAAACTAAGGTTAATTGTCTCTTTCTGTTCAATAGAAAAATAAAGTTCCAGAAGCATCCAGTTTAGTACCTAGTATAAAAATACGCACTAAAATCAATACTAATGTTTATTTTTATGAAAATCTAATTTGCATCTGACCAATTTTTTCTCTTATACTTACAATGCCTGATTAAATCTACTTCAGGTTAAAAAATCCACAAAGTTCATACGAACCTACTTTTCAATCCCTATAAAACACTACAGTCATTGTCATTTCAATTATTTTTAAACTAGGTAGAACATTAAGTTTACTTCGACATTATGGCTTTTATGTTAATGTTAAATAAATGACGTCTATTGTATAACGTTCCTAAAATAAACACGCCCATTATTCGGTCCAAAAACAGTTTTTGTTAATAAAAATCACCACAAGCGTCGGCGTAAGATATAAAGTCAAAATTAATAGACTGGATTACGTAAACCAAAACATGGAACAGCTCCTGCTTGATGCCGCACATCCTGACTACCGAAATCATTCAAAACGACCGTAAACGCGACAAAATGTGCGAGACTCTATAAATTAAAGTTCATTAAAACTTAGCCAGTGGGACGGAATGGAATTTTATTTATACAAAAATGGACTTTAAATCGTTGAACGAACGATAAATCTGACTTTTATAATTTTTATTTTTACGTGAATTCAGCCTTTTGGGATTTTTTAATGCCGCATGGTTATTTTCAACTCTACCGTAGCAATGAAGTTACTTTTTGGTCTTAAAACGAGCGTGCGTTCCATAATTTTATTTCGTTCCTGACGATTTAATGTCGGTGTTCATCGCTCGCCAGGTGAAGTGACACAGTGATTATGTATCGATACCGACACTTGTGACTGTCAGCGAGAAGCTTAATGCGCATCATTAAGATGCCACTTTGTAAGTACATTTGAATACTAAGTAAACACGCTGTATTTACATTTAGATTAATATAAATAGAACGGTGACTTGTCGAGTGTAAGTTCTAATTCCGAAATATTTTCGTTTTAGATTAAGTAAGTATCTACTATAAATTCGGAAATCAACAATGAGATTGATTAAACAAATATTTTCAAAGTGCGTTCTAAATCTTCTAAACTTGTTCGACTTCGGCTTTCTATTTCAATGTGTCACTAACAGAACATAACCAGATTTCGTTAGATTTACACAAGCCAGCAGCTGGCGACTTTTTGTCAAGCTGTTAATGAAGATTTGTATCTGTCCGTTAGCTTTAGTGTGGTCTCACCAACGCTAAAGATTTCTTCTTTATCCCAACACTAAAAGGAGAATACAAATTGGATAATTTATAGCTCGCTTTGAACTGATTTCGCGCCGACATAACGTGCCGAGTTCGAACTTACTATTTTCAAAATAATAAACATGGGTTCGCAATATCTCTACAAAGAGATTTTATTTTATGAAGATGTACGTAATGAAAACTTTCATATCCTAGACAGGTAAGACTGACGAATTAATAAAAGGCTTGCCCTACAGCGCTCGAACTTAATGGGAAAGTAACAAGCGTAAACTAAAACACATAAAACAATAGGAAACAGCCGCGAGGCGTGGATAGCGAACTCCGTACACTCGATAGTGCACCTGCGATAACAGATCTCCACTTAATATTAAAAGCGAAAAACTTTTTAATTTCCCTCTTATTACCTTCTTCTCGTTGAAGTTAAAGGAACTTGTATTTTGTTCTGGAAACTTCGACTTGTATGCTCGTGACGTGACATGTTTCCCGCTTTTTACGCGAAGAAAAAATTAGAGGCGGCCATCACTACGTAATTGAAGTGTCAAAAGTTATCTGATTTTACTTGCAAAGCGCGTGGCGATATGAAATTTTTCGCGCAACCGAGATCGTTGGTTGGAAAAAAGAGAATTCGATATGAGGCTGTCTGCAATCAGCATTTGACCTACATTGCTGCTGTTATTATGCACATACATGCGAACTGCGTATTAGTTGACATTTTGCTGCAGCAAGTTGAGAAGTTTTTAATTGGAAAAGTAATTACCAGGTAATCAAATAATTTAAAAAGAATAGAATGGAAGTACTTTTTATTGTACACCAGTTTTGTAGGAGTCATAAACATAGCCATAAACAATATAATTATTAAGATGGTAGATACAATGGGTGGAATAGGTAAAGAAACCAATTAATCCTAAATTCATAAATAAAAATTGAATACCTTTGAAGGCACTAAACACACCAGTAAATTCTTTTAAATCAAATTACCTACTTCACTTAAATGGCCGTTTAGACAAGCCCAATAAAAACAAGATAAAAATCATTTGATCTACACGACATTGGCACACTTTTCATCGATCGCAATTACGCCTATTATGTATACAGTAAAGCAATAACCAAAAAGGTTATGTTTTTATTTCCATTTAATGCGTACTAAATGGGAGATTTTAACGAAGTGCGTTCTCATTGAACACTGCCAATTAAAATTGGAAAAACAACGTATGCTAAATGTTCAAATCGATGTAACGATGTCGTTACCGGTGCCCTAACTGGGTGAGGCTAGTACAGTCCATGTAACAGTTAATTGTACTGTAAACAGGGTAATGAAAACCAATTTTATGAACTAAATGGAAAATAAATTTTGAGAGTCCGTGTTCCGGAATTGGAAAATAGAGTTTGTGTGTATTTTATATGCTAACGGTGCTTTTATGGTTTTGTAATTGAAAAAGCTAGCTTTTTATAGTTTTGAACTTTTGCATGCAACTATAATGTGAACAATTGGTGAAATAACTCTAATATAAGAAAGATAATAATATAAGATGTTCAATGTTCATGAAACATAGCTAAGATGATTCCCGATTAAACTAATTAGCTTTCAATTAAAAAAACCGCATTTAAATCGGTTCATCTGATTCGTAGCTACAATGCCACAGGCAGACACATAGATACACAGTTACACCGATACACAGATACACACTACAAACTTATAACACCCCTCTTTTTTGTAGGGGGTTAAAAATTGCGCTAGATAAGCCCGGCTAAATCATATCTCAGTATATCACATAAATTCACGTAGACCTGAAGGGAAGGCGAATGCAAAACAGTCGCTATGTCGTCAACTAAGATGGCTCGGCGGAGGCTCATGAAGAATGCATGCGTCCCGCTATCCGGTTATGAGATGACTGTTGACTTAGCTTATACCTACAGAGCTGTGATTACTCTTTTTTTTTATTTTTCTTTATGTTGGTAACTACTGTTTTCGGCGAATTCAGAGGTGTTTCTAATGCATATTGTAGGAATGCGGAAAATTTAAGTAAACATAAAATAAAAACCACAGACGTTTATGATGCTAATAATGACGTTTTGCTATCATCATGTAGTTAGCCATGAGTCCATGACTCATTTATTCTTTCATACACACTTACATAATATTCAGCCTAATGTCATTAGTATGACATACCTACTTGAACGCTAAATTAAGAAGTGATAAGTTTAAGTAAATTGGCTCCTATAGTAAATGATTTGTAATTGGCTAATTTAGTGATAGTAGTCGATTATAATTACCTAATAGCTCAATATTGGTCCTTCTTTGTTATGTTTTCAACTAAATAATTACTTAACTACATACTTTACTAATAAACGCTGTATAAGTAGGTTATTATTATATCATGAATAACGACATTTTAATCACAACATTTTTGACGTAGATATAAGCTTGACATAACTAGGTGATTCTTGGTAATTCTTATCACAATGTTTCATACTATAACCCTAAAATACGAAACACTCCAATCAAACAAAAATTATTAATTCAAACGGAAAGATACGATTACTTATTCAAATTACTCATTTAGCAACGAACGACTCAGTGTCCTGAGTAAACCTGCAGAGGTAATTCCTGGCTCATTGTGCTGGCTCGCTCAGCAATAATGCACGGACGCAAATATTAGCACAGACAGACACTACCGACAGTCTAGAACGAAAAAATCTGTAGACACGAATTTGAAACTTTTACTGCGGTAGAGGGGTTTTGTGTGTTTTTTTGTGTAAGATTGAGGTGTGGTGTTGAAATGGAGTTATAATTATGCGAGGTTCTCTTTAGATCGTTTTTTATGTTAAAAATGCTGTAGGTAACAGAGACTTGGCTATTTTTTTAAATAATTAAGAAATCGGATGTAACAACTTCAACTGCTTTAGGTTTTTTTTTATAAATGTAATCAAATCATACTAGATTAGCCTTATTAGATTATAGTCTATAGAAACGTTTTATAGCATTGAATAATTCCATTATCTAGTTCATAATCTCCAACAGCATAAAAAATAGAACCTTAAATACACCAGACATTAATCCGAACTCTATACGGTTTTATATAAAAAACGAACACGACTCATCCTTAATGAGACGTGGAAAAACGCTGGCAATGTTTAATCTGATGTCATCATGGATGCAATCTCGGCCATATTGTTTAGACAAGGCTTCGTACCGGGTATGCACTCCACTCGGGTATTTTAATGTTAATTAATTGCGTTTTATCTCTTATGGTTATGTGCGTGGGGGATATTAAAGTAGGTGACGTATGTAGAGAAATACTAATAATAATATTACGTTGGAGCCATGTTGTTTTATTTTTCTCTTTATTAGTATAAATATCATTTACAAATAAAATAATTATATAACAGATCGGGTTCAAAACACCATACTGCTCTCCAAAACGCAGATAATTAATCTGGCTTAAAAGACCGCCCAGCTTAAATGGAACTGGGCAGGACATGTCTGCCGTTTGCCGGTCAAACAGGCCCACTTAGCACAAAACTGGTGGCCTGAGACAGTAAGACAGGGTCACGGCACACCTCGAAAGAGACGGCACGAATTGGATGCCCCCTTAAAGACTAGCCCGATACAGCCTGGGATCGCGAGAAGTCGAAGAAAGGGAGGTTGACCTTTGCCCAAGAGCTGGACAGCATAAGCTTATAACAATAATGTTATGCAAAAAAGAAATGTCCGCAATATTATTAGTTCTTATTGGGTACATAATAGCTCTTTCATCTAAAGGGTTCAAGGGTAAAGGGTTTTTTGTTTGATTTATTTATTTCATATGATTCGAACTCGTACTCCTATTTATCGTATACCTTCGTATAGGTAGGTACCTATTTTGGTAAATGCGTGCGATTTTCAAAACTTAAAAGTTGTTTACCGATCTGTCCATATCGTATTTTTTTTATAAGGAAGTGGATTAGAGCCAAATAGCTAAACTGTTTACAGAACAGTTTCTTTTCATCCCATGTGGATTACTTTATGTTGCTAAACCGATATCTTTTTTCCGTTACACCTAAGTAATACATAGGTACATAGGAACCTACTTAACTAAATATGTACATGGCAGTTTTATTTTTCCGCTATACGAAAAAAAAACAAGAAAATTCCGAGACGCATTATCGGAACACATTTTTCCCATCTAAGGAAGTGCGATAACATTAACCAAAGGATTTTATGTACAAACTTTTCGCTGCCGTCCGCTTTTCTTACGTTTATTAGAACTCCTTAATTATGTAACTTGTTTCTTTTTCATTAAATATTATAAATACGGCGACTACGACGTATAAGAAACTATTCTTAGTTGGCTAGAGAATGGATGAGAAAGAATTGTGTACCTATCTCTAGCCTCTAATCTTTCGTAACTGTTGTAACTTTAATGGCTTAGTAGTCATTTATTAGTCGGGCTTTAATTGTCACTAGAACTTTTTGGATATTTTTGAGATCGATGCGCATCGATATCAAAGTTGCGGTATCCGATATCAGCATCATTATTATGGCATCGATGTCTGCTATAACAATGTTCGTATCGTAAACTGTGAAACGATGCTGATATTGTTGACACCAACGAAATCTACGACCTAAAATATTACTAGATCTTTTTGGATATTTTTGTCATCGCGCATCTAGAGTCTCGACATTTTATAAGTGCCTGTATTTTGTTTACATGAAATAAAGATCTATGCTATTCTATCGATGCGCATCGATATCAAAGATGCGGCGTCCGATATCAGCATCGTTATTTGGCATCGATGCCTACTATAGCAATGTTCGTACCGTCAACTGCGATATGATGCTGATATTGTTAACAATTCGCATCCAACCGAAACCAACGATGTCTACTCCAAATTAGATGGCACCGGCATTTGTTTACAACATGGCATCTGTAAGTGGCATCGATACCTGGCATTGTTATTCTAAAAAGTCTAATTATCACTAGATTATTTAAACTTGAGTTATAACTTATAAATGACCATAGTGTCCCAAGTTTAGGAAAAATATTTCTATCAAGATATTTTTTTATCATAACATTAAACTTCATAACCACTAAAATGATTCACGAAATCCATAACCGAATTAAAAACCATAACAACAGTATGCTTACACACTTCCTACTATAAACACAACATCCACATAAGTGTGTCACTCTAATAAAAAATAACCTCTTAATTCAAAATCCCTGTCAGCGTTATAATAACTTTCTTTAATTTCCACAACCAAACCATCAAATGTTTAACGAGACCGTCTTTATTACAATTTTGGCTCCAATCCAACTTTAGATAACGAAGCAAGGCCCTATTCGTTTAAATGATTGATAGTGTTAGCTTAACACCTCGTTGGATTCGTCTTGATTGAGTGTGGGCTTTTCGTTATGTTTGATCAGTTAACCGATGGTGGGCCTGATTGGCCGCCTTCAACGTTAATTCTTAAACAAGACCCTATTGTGTGAAAGTTGTCTATAGATACGAATGCGACATACGGTTGTGGCGAATGAGGAGCCTAATTCTTATTCTTTATTGTACAAAAAATATAGAATATACAAAAAATACAGTTTACAGATATATGCACAAAGGTGACTCTAACTCAGTATGAGTAAATAATGAATTAGATGAGGCAATAATGTAAATGATACTAACACTAAATTTTATTGTGTATAAATGTTACCGAATGTTTACAGTATGATTTTATTAATATGCTGGAATCCGTTAATTGTAATCCGACAATTTCATTAATTTAATAATTAACAAGAAATATGAATGTGGATAACATCGTCAAATTTTACCTTTCATCGACATAATTTTTTATCTTCTATGCTCAGCCATTTTGAAGATAAAAGATGGAAGAAAGCAAGTATTCAGAATTTACAAAAAAAAATACAGCCATGTTTTTTTTGCAGTTCGTCTATTAAATGATAAACGTGACAATAACGATATTTTTTGTGGCATCTTAAAAAGTAAAATGAGATGACGAGAAAAATATTTATACAAATATAGCTCGTTAACGTTCACAGCCGTGAGTCCGCCATAAGTGGTAGTAATAAGAATGTCAATAAATCACTTTTTACAAACGTCAAGTAAAAAACTGTTCGATTGCAAATTGTGCTCATGTCAAATTCGTATCGATGATATATTTTGTCACTGAGGAGTCAGATAATCACTTCCTCTTGTGTAAACTGGTAATTAGGGTTCTATTCTATTATGTGTTGTTGGTGTTCTAATAGATATTAGTAAAGATTTACTGGCTGGTTATCGAAAAAAACATAATTGCGACGTCTGTGCCGTCCTGTGACGCCTGTGTGCCTCTATACGCTTAAAGGCTAGTCCACACCAAATTCAGCTGCTGCGCGTATTCTGTTCGTGTACGACCACAGCAAAGGTTGTTCTGTATGAAATCGTATAGTTACTAGGATCACACTGAATCTAGTGTATCTATAATGGACGTCTGCAACAAAAACGTTATGGCTCTGAGCAAACGACGGACTTTTTATCCGGCGGACTGCCGCGGACAAGAATGTTGTTGCCAGTAAGGATACTAGAGTTCTTACTACAACTACAAACAAAAGTAAAAATCAACTTCAAAAAACTACAAAGTACTAAAATCATTTTCTTAAAAAAATTAACAGCTTCTGAAGTCGGTGCCCCTGCTAACCTAAGGTGCATTGAAGAATAAAGGCCCCGACTTCAGAAGCTGTTAAGTTTTTTAAGAAAATTATTTGATTCTTTTTGTTTTGAAGTCGGTTTCTTTTTTAAAGTTAATTTTATGTTTCTATTTTCAGTGGCATAAACAATACATAAACATGCGATCACAGCAATCGCGAGTGATCTGCTGTTATCCATTGAAGAGCTCCATCGTCTATCTCTGAAGGTCTTCATCAGATCTTCAGAGAGTATACCCTTTCAAACAGAAATTAGTTTCAAAATATCCGCAGTTGACGGAGAAATCGGTGACTATACACAAAAAAAAAACAAACTATACATACCTACAGTCGAACATAGAAACTCCTCCTTTTTTGAAGTCAGTTAAAAATGGCCGTCATGTGTATTGAGTCCGTGCCGAATTTTCATGTCCGCGGCAGTCCGCCGGAAAAAAAAGTCCATTGTCTGCGCAGCACTCGAGCTACGTTTAGTGTGACCGATCTTTAAATCAAGTTAGAGCACAGTCATTGATAAAAAAATACAATTTTTGTTTATTATTTATTCAGCTCGTCCATATTCACAGTCGTTGATTCCAGCATAAGATGTAACGAGCAAGTTAATAAATTACTTGTTTACAAGCGTCAAGTAAAAAACCAGTTCGATTGCGAATTGTGTTCATGTCAAATTGGTATCGATGATGTACCGTGACATTAAAGTGGTATGCCACTTTAAACGGTGATCAAGTTTCCTTTTATTGAATGATTAATCACTTTGTTTTCTTGTTTTTTTTTTGAGTTAATAGTTTTATATTGGACTGTGTACATTTAATTTCGATTGCCTTGTCAGCCGATTTACATTCGTGGGTATTTTTTATATTTCACTAACGTGGCAAAGCGTACGGCCCGCCTGATAAAGATACGTTATATTGATATTATTTCTATTAGGTCCAAACTTTGTAGTCCTAATCCCTTTATTAAGGGACCAATCTTGAAATCGCGAAAAATGTCTGCTGTCCCATACAAATACCTAATTCAATATTACCTATCTACTCGACTAAATGTATGGAATTGTAGATTATTTTTTTTCGATTGATTTGATCTAGATTACTTGTATGGAACATCTCATAGTAAAAGTTATTTATAATGGTGAGTACAATAACCCTGACTAGAAGGGTTGAACCTTATATATTTGTGCATTGTATCAAAATCCAGCCTAAACAGAGACTGTAGCTGTACAGACTTACAAACCGTTGTGCTATAAAATAAAGTTGTATTCGTAATGCTCCACACTGTGGCAATGACCGGCTTCTCGTTACATAAACACGGTCGATGCACGTGTACTAATTCAGTGCATCCAACACTTTATCATTCATTAACGACCTTCATTGAGGCTGACAGGTTGGATGCTATAATAACCCTCAATTGATTCGCACAGTCTACGTCCGATGACAATCGTGAATCGAATGTTAGACTCGGTTCAGTATCTCAATAACGTTTCTCTTTATTTCCAGAAATAGCTGTGGCGTGTGAAGGTAAAACAAAATTTATCTGTATTAATATTACTTTATTTATAAAACACATACAAATTACATTTTTACATAATTTCGCATGATATCAAAAACAACCATTAAAAAATATAAAAAATAGAAGTCCACTGGTACCGGGACAGGGTCCAAGCTACCGGTGTTCAGGACTGCAGAGAGAGGAACCTCTTAACAATACGCGCCGTGTCCAGGAGTACCGCTCTCTGTATCAACTCCCAGCTGTGTTGGTTGAGGCTCTTACGTCTATTGGTACAATGATTGCTAAGTCCACACCCCACATGTTGACAACATCATGTCCTAAGTCAAGATACTTGATTTCTTTATCTGTCTCGACTTTCACGAGGTTCTCGTCATGCGGAACAGTGATTACAACAATCATTATGCGACGCTCTAATTGATCTATCACCACTATATCAGGCTTATTGGTAACAATAGTCCTCTCAGTGACGGTAGATCAATCCCAATACAGAGTATATAATATCATTATTATTTAATGAAAATATGAATATGGATAAATCGGTCAGTAATGGAGTTCTTGGCATGTAGGTATTTAATGCAAAAGAATAAAACAGTTCAAATAAATTCTTCTAGACTGCAGCAGGACCATCGCATTGGGAATTCTTACACAGCCAATACGGAAGGTATCCATCCCCGGTTTAAAACATATTATCTGAGTAGTGCGTACACATATAATTGTGATAATAAAATCGAATAATATTTTTATACGGAAGCTTTATAAAGATACAGATAATATAATTTTATCTTGATGTTCGTTTATGATTAGATTGGACCAGACTTGATGTTGGGCAGTGAAATAAAAATACGATATAAAAAATTCGTTCGGACTTTTTATATCTACACATACGGGAAAAGTTAAATTTATGGCTAACTGTATGTTCAGTCGAAAAAAAAAATACATTTTATTTTGAATGAAAATCCAATCAAACGAAATCATAGCCTTACAGCCGTCACAAATCTCTATAAACATTGAAGCGTTTGAAAAACCAATAAAAATAGACGTCGAAAATCAATACTAAATAATAGCAGACCCGTTTCGAAAAGTTAGCTTTGGAAACTGGGAGCTGGGCGCGAGCTTTGTTGATTGATTGCAACACAAACATAGATTTTTTATTCCATCAGAGTTGTTTGCCCACCCGGCGCCGTAGGCTTTACTTTTGTTATCTAACTCAGGAAGACTCCAGCGATTTAAAATTTGTATTTCGTTGATGAACTTATGTACAAAACCCCTAAGGATTTTGGATTGATACTTTCTTGTAGTAACATCTGCGCTCGGGAAGTTCACTTTGAATTGCGTCCATCAGTGTCTTTCGTTTTTTAAAATAAATCATCCTCATGTCTCTTCTTTACAAGAATACTTCCAAAATATTTGTCTTCGGTATTGCCGTTGACTGAACTAGATTTTTTGTTTAATACAAAGTTCTAATCTTATCTGAGTTTCATATTTTTTTTATCTTGTTCAACCGTAATTGGGAGGACCAAAGCATCGAGATGAAAGTTTTTCCAAAATATACAAGTCAGACTGAAGACTTTGTAAAAGAAAAGCGTATTTTTAATATCGGTAAAGTAAGTTATTTTTTTGTTATATTTTGTATTCATCATGATCATAAATTTAAGAGTTTGACTGGTGTCTGTGTAGCATTTTCCATTCTTGTCTTTCCGACAGCTCTTTCACTTCTTTGTAATATAAATGCAAAAATAAAAAAAAAACAAATCTAAGGAAGGTATTAGGTACGACATAAAATTTAAGAATGCTCCAATGTCTCCGATTTAAAATGTACATAGCATACTTTTTAGAGGACTTACCGAATCTCGTTTCTGCAAATTGAGTCATATAGTTTGAAGAAAAAGCCATAGTGACGATTGAGTGGTATAGTATAAAAAAAGCCAGCATGGCCCATAGTGTAAACAACGAATAAAACATTATCACATGCGAACAATCATTTGACACGATTGACATTCTTATTTAAGTAGTGAGATCACTTTTGCATCACCAACCAAGAATCTCTGCCATCTGACAACGCAGTGGGCAATTATGAAATTTATTGTAATAGCTCTATCTAGGGCACCCATTACGCTAACGACCGCTAATTCCGGCCTTCAATCTCTAAAAACAAATCTAATATATGGTAGTTACAATGGTTTTTCTTATTTTAACTATGGGCTATGCTATTATCATTAGAGAATTATCTTAATAAAAGTGTGTTGTAAAAAGCTATACGAAAACTTGCGAAACAAAAGTTATTTAGATTACTATTTTAGTTTTATGATATTTTGGTAGACATTCATTATCTAAGAAATGTTAATTATTTATTTTGCTATGAAATCTTCTTATTTACGTATCTATTAAATAGCTCGTCAGTAGCAACAACGGTTTTCTCATTGAATAATTTTCTTCACAAATTTTTTCACGCAAGTCACACAAAATAATTTTTTTATTTAGTTTTGGAGTGAATTTTAGTACTGCGGTTGCATTTGAGAACGGATACTGACAAAGTCTGCAAATTTTGCGCACTAATAAAAAAATATCCTGTGTTATCTCGACACACTGATAATAATATCCGAGATGCAATCTAGTATGCAGTTGACATTACCCAACGATCTGATATGAAGCTGAATCTCCGTTTTTGTGCCCATACTGATCGCATTGATCGATTTGCGACATGTCCTACTTTCCATAAATACTCCAAGAAATACCTCATACCACAAACATGCAAGCATCGGGACAAAAAACGCATTAAACCAGGTAAGTAAGCAACATTATTAAAATCGATTCCGTAGCAAAAGTCCGTTCACATGAGACGAGAACCGCGTCCACGTTTAAAGATGATTTGTTTAAAATGCTGCAACCTCAGGCCTCGTGATGAATATCGCAGGAGTATATTGGAATAATGATCCTGGCTTGCACTGCATTCAATGGCATTTTGCATACAATATGGTAGATGGATTTATATTAAAATATGGCGAACGTCAGTACCGGTTGCTCACAATAAATTATTCATTGCACACAGTCAATTTTCGTTCAAGATAAACAGTCCTTGTATAAGTATATCAAATTCACAGATGCATCGTACGGATGCTCATAAATATTCAGATTACGTATTATTGTTCTGGGCTTGTCGGTAATTAGATCGCCCACGAAAGGAAGCTGCTTTATAAGTTGGTAGCGACAAAGTTCTTAATAAATTACCTATGCGGTACATACCAGCCAGCCCATTCCCTTTTTAATGCTCAGACCTCATTAAAGTAACATTTGAGTATGATAATTTAGTAGTGAAACACGATATGGGATCTAATCCTTCTTGTAATGCATATTAAGTTTGTTTTGTCCGGTTATGGGCTAACAATCTGTAACCATTCATATGCTATTAATTTCAATTCACACTGAAGATCTGCTTGTGCTCTCGATAAGTTCTTGTTATCTGGTTTTTTCCAGAACTGATTTGTTTTGATTTTGGAGTGTTATCGATAGTTCGATTTACTTTCTCTTTTATGTAGGAACGCGACGCTCTCATGAAAGTTTCAAAGCAGAAATTGACGTGAAAAACAAACAGCATACTTCTATTGAGAATTCTAGGTCAGTGTAGAGCATCCTAGACATTAGATAGAAGAGTCACCAGTCATTAGTCATTACTGAGGTATTGTGTTGCCCCATACATGATAAGTACACAATTGAAGTTCCATTAACATACTTCCTGTTGAAACCACTTATAAGTATAAAAACTGAAAATAACACATTAGTGATAATATAAGCAAGATAGGTACTTTTTTATAGAGACTAAAAGAGATCGAGAAAGGCTAGATGCATTTGAAATGTATTTTTCAAATGGAGAAAGTGTTTTGGACAGAAAAAGTCACCAATGAAACTAAGAAGAGTAAACGAGGAAAGTCAAATAACTCATAGAGAAAGAAGATGAAGCATCATTGGTCACTTGATTAGATACAATAAGTTATTACCACTATTATAGAAAGGGAAATAAAGGCAACAAGAAAAAGAGAAAATCCACCAAGAAAGTACTTTAATCAACTGAAAGAAAAAGTAAATGAATAAACAAAAAGAATTAAAAGATTTAGCAACGCATGGAACTAGATGGAAGATGCTACACGGACAAGTGTCTAGCACTTAAAGGTTTAGGATGGATGGGACAAGCAATTAACACAGTACTGAGGAAAGTAGTATTGTGGTGGTTAGCAAAGAAAGACATATTCGAGTATAATTAGGCAGTGAATGACGATTTTTTTAATCAATTGAGAATATTTATTGCCATAGTTCAGGTAACCATATCTGCTAAACAGTCCTGAAATTTCGAGAAGTGGTGAAATTTAAAAATCACAATTTTGTCCGTATAATTCTTTATAGTACTGCAAATATCACTGTTAGTTTTGATCTACATAACAAAGTTATACTTGTAAATAATTATCAAACAAAAATAACTTATTCCTAACTAGCTGTGCCCAGCATGGCTTTTTTAACCTTCATGGACGCGCGCTCCTCATCTCACCTAAGTTTCTTCATAATCGGTTAAATAATGGCATAGAAGACGAACAAATAAAATAAACATTAATTTCTATGTATTAGATTATACATACACCTTTACAAACACATAAGTAGTAAAAAAAGCTAGTATATTTTTGAAATCTGTTTCCCGAAGAGAAAATGTAGTGAAAGGTAGTGATAACAGTAACACACATTCTTAATACTTTAATAAACATTGACGCGTGTAGAAAATATGTGGCTGTCAATAGCTATATCGAGCAGATGACGAATAGCAAGTTTTACTAGCTGTCCATTTGACGAATGTTGAACATGACCTTACAATTTATATCTGAGACCAATAAATCATTGTTGAACGGCCGATCAAAACTGACACGGATCTCTCGTTCTTGTAACCTCTCGAGACGTAACGAACCAACTTCTTCCCGTAACGTAAGTGTTTGCTTCGGATGAATAGCAATAAAAACTTTATGATTATGGCTTTCATGGAAATAAAATTGTGTAGCAGAGAAAGGAGTTATAGGTTCGAGGCAGGAAGCGTTGAGTAGATACTCTTTTGATATCCAAAGAAATGGCCGCCTTTTTATGTAATTTATTGACTTACCGAGTGTTTGAAGTAATATCTAATTTAACGTGTTCAATATCCTGGAAATGTAAACAATTTATGATAATTATCAGTAAACATTATAGAGTCAATATTATTAGAACTTACATTTATCGAATTCATGAGCATACCAAATCTACATAGTTTGTATGTTCAATTATTCGGGCTAAATGATAATAAATATCTATGTAAATTATACTTTCTCCCACATTCTAGGAAACTGCTTCATTATTTAAAAAAACCATACATCAATCGGTTCTTTTCGGTAAGCAGCGAAATGGAACGAAATGATATACCAGCAATTTCCAACACGACAATAATAGAAATTGCTGGATAGTTTTTTTTTTTTTTTTTTTTTTATGTGGTAGCGAGGTTTATAAGTACACTAACATAAATTAGATATTTTTAGATACACGATATTTATAATTTTTTAATTATTCATTTATGCCCAACAGCACTCCGTCCATTGGAAAAAACAACCAATTAAATCAATACTATTCCTAGGCGTATGAATACAACCGACGAAAAAAACGCTACATTTAAAATCAAACCCTTTACAAAACCCGTTGCACTATTCGCAAAAGTCCTGCTTGGCAAGTAATGTTCGTACACATATAGGGTACATAATGACGTGGACTAACAAATTGGCACGGCCACTGAGCAGTGATAGATGGGCCCGCGACGTGCGTTCGAAACAAAGGCCAAAGTGTTGGTTGCAATCACATAGCCTATTCAACAAATCAAGAAGCCATAATAAGGGTAGATGACGATTTAGTGAGTATACAAATAGATTTAATTTGTACTCGATTGATTGTGGCTTTTTTTGGTAATCGCGTATATTTTTTTTTGTGATTGCTAACTTCGATAAAAAACGTGTTCAATGTCAAGTTCAAATCAATTCAGCCTTTCAATCGTAGTCCACGGTTCGACATTTGACGGTTGGTTACAATAGAAATCCTACGTCTATGGTTACAATAAAGGTATAGATCTACGGTTAGTTATGAAGAATTATTAGTATGGGAGGAACATTTTTTGACGACAGTCATGTTTGGCGCAGTGGCTAAGTGTTTAGCTTTCTGCGCTACGTACCGCGGGTTCGATCCCCACAAAGAACAAATATTTGTTTCTGGTCTGGGTGTGTGTCCATGTAAAATGTATGTTTGTAAACTGTACCTTTGATACAGAAGAAATAATAGAGAGGGGAAAAGTTAAAAAAAAGAAGAAATCGCGAAATAAAATTGCTGTCCCATAAATTCGGTCGAGTAATATTTAATTATTTGTTGGAACAGCAGATATTTTCGTGATTTCAGAGTTGGTTGCAGTTGTTCATAATCATAAGTACAATAATCCAATTTCGGCTTTATATTGGTTCCTTCCCGACGAATCGTGTATATCGAGGAACATCTATAGGTATATTAATACGTGAAGAGAAAACTTTTTACCCCTTTTTAAGCATATTGCGCGCACGGAGGAGTGTGAGATTTGGCATAGTTAAAGTTTATATGGAGAAAGAGTGCAGAAAGCTAAAATTACGGTTGAATTTCGACCACTGAAACGATCGCTTCTTTACATTTAGTTATTCCTGGAATAGGAGGAAACTGTGAAATGAAAATGTTTATTTTACGAATTGCAACGCAACGGTGAGCTGCATTAACTACGGTTCAAGTCTCAAGTTTATAAAACCGTTTTAAAAATCTAGATCTTGACGGCACATCGAAAAAACTGACGGAAAAACGATGAAGACTTGTCGTTCAGTTTGTTTTCTGGACAGAAAATAAAGGAACGGAATAAAGCGATCGACCCAGTGACCTTACACGATGTTTACGCGGAAACACTGAAGTTTTGCGACAGCCATTGACGAGCCGATGCCGATGACATAAATAAACTCGTCGGACAAACTCGATATGCTTTATTATGTGCCGTCGTAAACTGGGCGATTTATTTCCAACTGCATCATGTTACTACGCGATCTACTTTCGTAACTTAGAAAATTGATTGAGTTACCTAAGTACAAAAAATGAGAAATCAAGGGGGAGGCCTTTGCCCAGCGGTGGGATGATACAGGCTAACAGTATAAGTACCTTTTTTCTTTCTAGGCTATAGTGTCCCACTGCAGGGCAAAAGCCTCACTTCCCTCCTTTCACTTTTCCCGGTCGATGGCAATTTGGGGCAGATCCTTTAAATAGAAGTCCAGCTCATCACGCCATCTCCTGGGCCTACCGCGTTGCCGTATCCTACTATTTGGGACCCACTGTGTGGTTGTTTATGCTCACAGCTCCTCCGGCATCAGTACCTAAGTATGTTTTAATATCTACTTTCTTTTGAAACTAAGACTAGTCAAATAAATCACAAATCCTAATTGTATTTATTTGTTGTTTATGAAGTTTCACTGGTGTGAAACATTATGTTACAAAAACTGAAAAAACGTCATTCACGCATTATAATCCCTTCATAATCATTTCCACGCCAATGCACAGACAATCACCGTAGTCAATATAAATCGATTTAAAATAACGACACCAATATTAAAAAACTTCAAAATCCAAAAAGAAAGATCCGACGCTCTTCCCGTCAATACCACATCCGTCAGTTTATAGTTTCAAGTAAACCGCACTGGCACGCGAGCAAAACTCATTCTACCAATTAGGCGTGGGCAGTGTTGCAACCAATCATCGTTTGACACAAGTCAAATTGGAGTTTGAGCGTTTGGTTTGATTGATACAAATCGAGGTCATCGACTGATTTATCAGTCTTCTATTCTCAGCTCGAGTAAGTAATTAACTTTCATTACGGCCTTATGTAAGACTTGTTGCTTTTATATTGAGATGCATACAAAAAGTTGTATTGGCTCTGTAATGTACAGGTTGAAGAGAAATGTAGGTGTGGTGGATTCATTAAGGTTTGTACGGAGAGCAAGTGAGTTGGTACTTGAAAAATATTTCGAAAGCTTACTGTATGTCAATTGAGTATCATTTTACGGTTAAGTAAACAAATTATGGATCTTCAACTCTATGTTTAAGTATTCTTGTCTAATGAAATAAGTGTCTCATTCATTTTTGTAGCATACTTAAATGGAGATCACACGGACATAGTAAGAAGAGTCAACCGAAATAATATATCCGTTCTAGTTAGTGGTTTAGTGATAGTGAATAAGTGTAATGTAGGTAGTACTATTGGTGCTAGCTATAAAGAACACATGAACAAAGTGTAGTTGCCTTAATAGAGCGAATAATAAAATGTTATTCGACAGATTCTTAGCAAAATACAATTTAATAGTTTAGTTAAGTTATAATTAAATTACATAATAAGTTATTAGCCTAATTACAAGGATATATTGTAATAAGATTATGGTGCACCATCCTAGGATGTACGCTAGGATAAGGAAAAATACTTAAAGGGTGATGTAGTTAGACTTAATTACTAGAATATGGCGTTTTGTGAATTGGGCATCTTCCAAAATGTTTTATTTAATCCACAAACAGTCGAAAAAACATAGGCAAGAAACCTACTCAGATACAGTCCAAATATTGAAATCCACATCTAAAATGTATTCGAACTTAATAAAGATCAAAACCAAACACCCGAAGCATCTAACCACAAAATCTCCTCATAAAACTCCGGCCAATGGAAAATGACCGTGAAAATATAACAATCTATCATGTTGCCATGTTTTATTGTGCTCGGCGGATGCTCGGAGATTATTTACATTGAATTGATGAGCATCCCAAAGGCTAACACAGTCTGACCTTAACCTCGGCCTTTGTGAAAGTAACACTGCATAGAATGAGCGAAAAAATTACCATCGTCAATCGTGGATGCCTTATTTGTCTGGAGAGATGTTTATGCAAAAAATATTATAAAGGCTCGGAACACGATCGATTGTTGATCGATTTGCTGTATACTCGTTGAAATTGGCTTCAATATTATTGCATTTATGACCAAAATTTTCATTTTGGCTACAACTGACTGATACATACACTTCAAATAAAGTGGCTGCAATGACTGGTGTAATATTTGAAGTAGCAGTAGTAACTTAACGAGATAGAAATTAACTTTTTTTTTTTTTTTTTATATAGTCCCGCACTAGGATTTCTCCTTGAAGCATAATGAAACCACGGTTGGAATCTAACTGACTTTATTGACATTTACAATCTGACACATTAAGTCAATTGATGTACCTACATCACACATCTCCTCACCAAATCGGAAGACACAAATCAAAATATTCGAAACTTAATCATACCGCAAATGAAACAATAAACGTATGAGATAATAATAATAAAAGTGATAAGTTTTGTATAAATTATAATTTTTTCTTAGATCTAGCATGAGCTCTCTTTGCTCGCGCGGAGGCGTCTGGCGCTAGAGACGACCGCGGCTCTGGCTGACCCCTTAACCCGTCATCACAACATGCGTCCTCAAATTCATCTGCCGATTCAGCCACTATGGGTTCTGGTTCCACCAGCCCTCCGCTATCACCTCCCGCGCCCGCCTCCTCCACCACAGGCGATGTAACATGACCATCAGACCCCTCGATCTCTTGTACTATTGGCAACGTGCTCGTACGCGATAGAGAATAACGACTATGACTACGAAGCGGGACAAGTTGGTCGTGATGTCTGCGCCATTCCAAATCCCCTTCTCCAACTTTTATTTTACAAGAAACTGGTCCAGTGATTTCAGAAATGTAACCTTTCGCCCACTTGTCCCGTTTACCGGAATAATCGCGAGCGAGCACGTGGTCGCCTACAGCGAGGCGAGTATATCGTCCGCCAGCGGCTGCCACCTGCCTTTCCTGCGCAGCGCGCACCACGGATGCGTTGTCCGGACGCAGCACGTCGAGACGCCCGCGCAGGCGACGTCCGAAAAGCGCAACCGCGGGTGACACACCAGTCGTTGCGTGCTCACAATTTCTGTATTGAAATAAGAATCGATACAAAGCTGCAGAAATATCCTCTTTTTGAAAGATAGCCCGTTTAATTGCTTTCTTTACCGTCTTCACGGCATTCTCCGCCTCGCCGTTACCTTGGGGTCTATACGGCGCCGATGTAGAATGCCTAATTCTATTATTCTGGCAATATTGTTTAAATTCTTCTGAGAAGAATGGCGGACCATTATCTGTCACTAGTTGTGATGGAATACCGAATCGAGCAAAAATAGATCGCAAAGCAGTAATAGTCGCGCTAGCTGAAGTGCTAGCCATGACCACCGTCTCAATCCATTTTGAATGTGCGTCTATTACAATCAAAAATCGTTTACCGGCACAATCAAAAAAATCTGCATGAATGCGCTGCCAGGGGTGAAGCGGATACTCCCACGGGTGCAGTGGAGCACGTGCGGGCGCATCACGCACCGACCTACATGCATCGCACGCACGACAAGTGCCCTCTATGTCAGTATCTATGTTTGGCCAGTAAACGTAGTTCCGAGCAATATTTTTCATTTTATTCATGCCTAAATGACCGCTATGAATTTCCTTTAAAATCTCCGGTCGTAACTTTTGTGGAATTACTATTCTGTATTTGTAAATAATACATCCACGATCTGTGAATAAGTCTTCTTTACGAGCAAAAAAATACTTTCTCTTCATCACTACTAGCCGACGCCGGCCAACCAAATAATATATAACCTAACACCCTACAAAGAAGCGGGTCTTGTTGTGTCCCTCTAGCCACATCATTAAAATCTAAAGGTAAAGTATCCTCCACAAAATGTAAATAATCTATGGGAGAAGTGGGTAGCCGCTCATGTTGCAATGGCAAACGCGATAAACTATCAGCCGGACCGTTATCCGCTGACTTAACAAATTCAATAGAAAAATCGTAGCCCGCCAGCCGCGCAGCCCAACGCTGCAGCCGACTAGCCGCCGTCTGAGGAATCCCTTTTTTTTCACTAAAAATATATGTAAGGGGCTTGTGATCGGAACGCAAAACAAACCGCCTGCCAAAGAGATATTGATGATGCTTTGTAATACCATAATAAATAGCTAGGGCCTCTTTGTCAAGTTGGCTATAGTTGCGCTCCGCCTCGTTAAGAGTACGCGAAGCGCAGCTGACGGGCCGTTCGTTACCGTCGTTGTAGCGATGCGCCAGGACTGCGCCCAAGCCATAGGCGCTGCTGTCCACGGATAGCACGAGCGGCCGCCCCTCCTCATAATGAGCTAACACCTTATCGCTTAACAACACCTCTTTAGCCTCTTTAAACGCCTTCACGCAACGCGAATCCCAATTCCACTCAACATCTTTTCTCAAAAGATTGTGTAAAGGATTAAGCAACGAACTTAAATTAACAATAAATTTCCCGTAGTAATTAAGTAGTCCGAGAAAGCTTTTTAATCTCGTGACATTCGTAGGTGTTGGTATATTGGCGATCGCGTCGAGCTTAGCGGGATCGGGATGCAACCCGTTCTTATCGATTATAAACCCTAAGTAGGTTACACTTTTTTGTAAAAAAGTACACTTTTCCAACTTAACCGTCAGACCCATCTGGCGTAGTCGTTCGAGAACAGCACGCAGACTGCGCATGTGTGAGTGCCGATCTTTGCCCGTGACACAAATGTCATCAAGGAACACTACCGTGCCCGTAATGCCGCGTAATGTATCCTCCATCATCTTCTGGAATTGCTCAGGTACACAAGATAAACCATATGGCGTTCTCCTATAAGCAAACGTCCCTACATGTGTCGTAATCGCCGTAAACTTTTGTGACTCTTTATCCAGCAATACCTGTTCGTAGGCATGTCGTAGGTCAATTTTCGTAAATTCCTCCCCGTTACTTAAGTTCGCAAATAACTCTTCAATACGAGGAAGTGGATAAAAATCGCGTTTCAATTTGGGGTTAATTGTAATTTTATAGTCCCCGCAAATCCTGATTTCCCCATTACTTTTAACTACTGGTACAATAGGGGTCCCGAAATCCGAATGTTCTACCCGGTAAATGGAGCCGTCTCGCTGGAGCCGTTCCAGCTCGCGCTCCACACGCGTCCGCAGTGCCAGCGGCACGGGCCGCGCGCGCACGTACACACCCTCACAGTCCACGAGCTGTAAACGCAACAATTTCTTACAAGTACCTAACTGGTCTGTAAACACTTCGGGAAACTCAGTACACAACTGGCTCACTAACTGATCCTCTTCAATTAATTTATTAATGTTAATTTGAGTTATCTTTAAAGCACTCAACCAATCTCGGCCAAGTAATGGCTTGCCGCCGCCTTTTATAACATACAATCGAACATTAATTGCCGATACATTCTTAAATTTAATGTTCACTGGAATGTAACCGAGAGGTTCAATTTTTGAGCCTGCATAGCTACGCAAAATTAAATTATCCACCTGTAAAGATCGTTCTTTAAACAACAATTCGTAACAGCTCTCGTTTATAGCGGATATACGACTACCAGTATCAATTTCACACTCTAAAATTTCTGAATCCACTTGTACCTTAATAAAATAAGGTTTATTACCTTGAGCTGATGATACTACCATGTTGAAGAACTCATCTTCGGAACATTCATCCACAAAATGCTGGCGTTGAGTATCACAATTTTTACGATTACGCACTTTACTACACATCACACGTAAGTGTCCGCGTTGATTACAATTGTCACAATTATAATTTACGTAACGACACTTGTTTGTGGGATGAGCCTTGCCACACCGCCAACAGCCTGCGCCGTTCCGGGCGCCGCCGCCGCCTGCGGCCGGCCACCCCGCGCCCGGCGGCCGGGCGCCGCCGCCGGATCGAGCGCCGCCAGGCCGGGCGCGCACTGCGTGCAGGCCCTCGCCCGCCTCGCTGCCGCCCGCGCCGCCACCGGCGCCCGCGCTCCCAGTCGCAGCCGGTCCGACCGCGCTTACTTCTGCATGCCGGTCCGCCGCCTCCAGAGCCAGAGCTAGCTCCACCGCTTTCTGGTAGTCGATTGATCTCTCCGCAAAAATTCGAGATCTCATCACTTCACTCGCGAGACCCGATACAAATTGATCCCTGAGGTCCTCCTCGAGTCGACTGCCAAAGTTACACGTGACAGCGAGATGTTTTAAATTTTGTAAATACTCAGTCAACGATTCACCGAGTCGCTGTCTCCTTTGTCGAAAGATATGCCGTTCGGCAATGTCCGAACGCTGTGGCTCGAGATGAGCCCGAACTAAGTCTACCAGTTGCTCGAACGTTTTATCCTCCGGATTAACCGGTGCACATAAGTCACACATCAAACTGTAAGTTGCATCACCGACAACGGTGATCAACATCGGCACTTTTAGTTCCGGTTTGATCTCGTTGAGTAAATAGAACTGATTGACACGTCGTATGTATGCCGGCCATTGTTTAGAGGTAAGATCAAACGGTTCGATTTTACCGATCGGCATTGTGATATACTTTATTTCCACACCAACGTACACAACGAACAAAATTTTACAATTACTCGATGCGAAATACGCGTAGATTCAACGTATATACGATTTTATTATTTTCTCGTCGCCAATGAAGCATAATGAAACCACGGTTGGAATCTAACTGACTTTATTGACATTTACAATCTGACACATTAAGTCAATTGATGTACCTACATCACACTCCTGTATCGAGGGTATAGTTTACAAACATACATGTCACATGCACACAACCAGACCCGAAAAAACTATCTGTAGATCATACAAATATTTGTTCCGTGCGGGGATCGAACCCGCGGCACGTAGCGCAGAAAGCTAATTGCTTAGCCACTGCGCCAACCGTGTCGTCAACGTGTTGCCAACGTATTTGAACAACTACAGCAAGCTAGTAATAGAAATGTTATTGAAAATGGCCAATAAGGCAACAAGAGATTAATTGTTAATATTATTAACTTGCACCGGTTGACGGCTCTCAATGTCAATAATTGTCTATTCGGCTAGTTCACCTTCTTATTGTTTACAAATATACCTAGCGGCAAGGACTGATCTGTTATGATAGAGTCAGTCCGATTCAATAATTGTGTTTATATTTAGGTCATTGGACATAAACAATACAAAAGATTACGTTCTTATTCAGACCTTGCCATAGTTATCTATGAAGAAATAATTTTCCTAAAATTCGTGATCCCTAATTGATAATTCGGCCTTTTAAAACAAAATCAAATGATTGAATAATGTTATAATTAATCTCATTTGGTCCATTCAATACCTGCTTGAAATCTATTAATGCCACGTTTGCCTCGCTTTTCGCCCTACATTCCAAGAATTTCCTTATTTGCGCGATGCACCTTTAAATATGGAAAAAAATGGACGGTAATAATTATCACCTATAATCAAGAAATTAGGAATACAAAATAATTGTTTCCCTGTTGTTTAATGAAATGCTTTTTAAAGGATTTTTAACTTAACATGCAATATTTAGGTTATGCCTCAGTTAGATAGACCGACCAGGCTAGTGCATGCAGACATAGATCCATCCATATATCCATAATACCATAAATTCACATTGGAAATTGGAATAGATATGCAACATAAATCAGTAGACCTTTCCCAGACAAAACTCAGTTGTGTTCGCATCATAAATCAATAATTGAACTATTTAAGATTAACAAACCGACGGTCAGTAATGATATCAGTAATGAAAGCACTAGATAAGATACTCGTACTTGCGTCGGCTATATTAATGAATGTCGCGACAACTCGTAATCAATTTATATCAATATCGCCAATGGGCCGCACTGTGCTTGTTAGCCTGTATTAATATGAATTTTAAGCATAGGGCTGCCACGCTGGTACTTGACCTAGTTTTAGAATTATTCAATAAAAATAGATGCTATTGAAAATTTGAAACACATCTCTGACTTTTCGGATTCATGAGCTGATTAGAATAAATAATAGTTCTCTATGGGCTGGATTGTATGCTTCTTTGATGGAAAAGTAGACACTTAGAAGATCAACATAATTTTATTCTGTATTTCTCAGGACATTATACTTGGGAGAGAACGTTGTCCGGCATTGGACCATTATAAAGTATAAAATAAAATAAAACAATTTCATAATTAAATTCAAATGAGTTACGAAATGTGTTTTTTTTTTATTACCAAGTAAGATAACGATATTAAATGTAAAAAAATGCCAAGTCTCTTGATGCAGTCTTTCCATCGTAAAAAGTTTTGAGATCTCATAGAAGCCAAGTCCTATTCAAATTATTTTGTAGTTATAAATCAACATTTAGTAATTGTATCAATAGTTTTCTTTATATTATAATTATAGTGACTTGGCAATGAGCACAAGAAGAAACAAATAAAACGGCATATTTGGAGGAGTTGAAAGTCACACACCGCATGCGTAAACATTAATATACAAAATTAATTTTCTGTTGGTTTATCCGTGTCGTCCCAACCGAATTTCGGCAACGGCAGTCAGTCTCATCCAAGACTAGTAAACTGCGCAGGATAATCTGATCACAGGTCTCGTCAGTAACATTTGCATATAATTCCAGGCAGCAAGCAGCTTTTAATTTGTGCTCATTGCCAAGTCACTATAATTATAATATAAAGAAAACTATTGATACAATTACTAAATGTTGATTTATAACTACAAAATAATTTGAATAGGACTTGGCTTCTATGAGATCTCAAAACTTTTTACGATGGAAAGACTGCATCAAGAGACTTGGCATTTTTTTACATTTAATGTTTTTGTTGGGATCTCATTTATTTTTTGTAAGTGTATTTCTTTTTTTTTTTTAGGTGACCTCATAATTTCTTGGACTTCAGCTACTGCTTTGCTTAGAACCCATTCTCTATCTCTATCTCTTTTGTTTCTTTTCTGAGGCTTCGTTACTTCTAAGGTAGACAAGTCTGGCCGATATATACTTCGGAGTCGATTATATTCAGCTATTGCTATCTCCTGAGCTTTGATACCACTAAAGTTCACATTTATTAAATGTAATCCACCCAAACTAGTCACTCTTGAAAGGGCCACGTATGCTTGACCACAGTTTATATTATTCTTTTCTATTCTATGTATTTATTCATCCAATTGAATACTTAAACAACGAACAAAGTTAACAATGCAGTCAAAATCCATACACAATGTTCTTGCCAAACCGCAAATATAAAATTGTTTTCTATGGTATATTATTTTTTAATGTTTTTAGTCACTCTTGAAAGGGCCACGTATGCTTGACCACAGTTTATATTATTCTTTTCTATTCTATGTATTTATTCATCCAATTGAATAGTTAAACAACGAACAAAGTTAACAATGCAGTCAAAATCCATACACAATGTTCTTGCCAAACCGCAAATATAAAATTGTTTTCTATGGTATATTATTTTTTAATGTTTTTATAATTATTTTTAATGTTTTTTTAATTTTTCCTTTAAATGTGGCTAATGACCTATCTTGGTGCAAAATTTGAAGTTTCTAAGTCTGCTAGAAGTACCTTAGATTTTTGATGATCGGTCAGTGAGTCAGTGAGTCAGTGAGTCAATGAGTCAGTGAGTGACAAAATGGTGTAACTTTGATCGACCGTAACTCCTAAACTATTAATTCAATTGGCGTGTAATTTCGAACTTAAGCTTGTTCTAATGCCTACTATTATTCACCGAAAATCTAAACTCGTAGCTTTGTCCACGTCGAAGATATAGGGGGGGCGAAACAGCCGCGAATCGCATCGAGAAAAGATGGTACGGCCGTGCCCGTTTTGCTCGAGACTTGGCTGGGGCACTGCCGTGCCCCCAGATACAGGCGCAAAAGTGACAATAATTGGTCGAGTCAATAAAACTTATAAGCATCTACTTGTACTGATTAGATCGTTTCATTATATGACAGTTAGTAAGTCAATGCCGTTGCAACTTTAAATGTTGAAGGTAATTCTTATCTAACTTGATGACCTGATAGCGAACCAAGTACTGGCTTTTTAATTTTTTCTTCAAGCAGGTAAGTAATTACTTTGTCGTTTCTTTCAAATTATCGTCAGGGTTTATATCTAGATCCTGAATTTTTATAAACCTTATAGGAAGATTAGCAGAGATTATTAATGTATCATAATAAATAGAAGTTTGATTTACAAAGGATAAATTTTTTGGTCCAGCTTTTTATCCTCGACCTACAGTCGTAGTTTCAAGTGTGCTACACTATTTATTTTACACCAAATTACCATCTTCACTATACAATTTTTTTTAATCATCAAAATTTCAAAATGTCCTTACAGCCAACCCTACTCCTCATCTATTCGAATTAAGGCAGAGCATGTGTGGCATCTGCGTATATGCATCGGGACGGGCGGGCCGATCGTAAATACTCGTATCTGCTTTAACACGACCATGTATATTGTATATACTGGGCCATTACAGGACATGTCGACAACGGTTTATTGTATAATTGTATAGGTATATATTTTACTGTAAAGTTCGTTTATCGGTATATATGGCTCTGATTTTATGTTATGAATAAACCCAGGAGATATGTTGGAAAATGTTGTGGGCTATCAATTAATTTACAGATGCACTGTTATTGTTGTTTGAATTGGTTGACCTAGTTTTTCGGGCATAAAATTCGTTGTATTGTATTCGTATTACCGTGTGCTTGCTGTCATGTATTTTACCTTCAGTTAAAATGCTAATAAGTTTCTAAAAACATTTAAAGAAAAATATGATTTTTTAGTCAAGTTAACTATAAAAAAAAAAGTTTTTGTTTATTCTTTATTGTACACAAAATAAGCAATAATATGTTTATAATAATAATAATAATAATTTCATTCCAATACATAAGTATAAAGCACTGAAAATGGTGAGAGCTATAAATAAATAAGTATTTTCTAAATTCTCGCAGTTATATAAAAAGAAGAAAGAAAGAAAGAAAAATTATTTATATAATCGCAAAATTAAGGCACCACATACAATAATAACAAAAAATAACACAACACAATCATGTCTCATTTTCAAATATAAAACAAACATGATGGCCGAAGTGAATGAAGTCTTAAAACTCCTTGCAAAAAGCAGACCCCACTAACATCATTAGTGTCACCAAATTAGGAACACCGCACTCAACAAAATACAGGACCACCTCCGTCCATACGATCTTAATTATTTTAGACTTTATTGAGTTAAACGTGGGCTTACACAAACTGGTAAACTAAACACACAAATTGGTATTGATCAAGTTAAGTAACCGCAGTGAATTAATGGCCCAGTGACCAGATACATTATCTGAAGTTTCAACCTAGCTATCTGTTGGTCATTAATCTATTCATGCCTACGTTTTAGTTTGTGGTGGATCCATCAATTACTTTGGTTCAAGGACCATTCGTCAGAACAAGGGTAAGTGCCAAAACTGTATGCCAATGAAAATGTGATGGAATTAATTGTTGGTTTTGATTTCGAAAAGTTCAACATAAAGCTTATATTATAAATACAATGACATATTTATTCAAATGTCACTGAAAAGAAACAAAAATTATGTTTGCATACCTACGTCGTATTGGAAAACACCAAGTAATTTTCTAGCATTTTTTTTAAGTAACGTAACAATCGTCATTAGTTTGTATATCAATTTATAACCCATTAAATCAAATATAGTACGGGCAAATCTTTATGAGCCCTCTGAACTCTCTCTCTCTATCTATCCCTCTAGCACCTATAATAGTACGCTAATTAAAGGTGCTAGAGGGAGAGAGAGAGATTTCAGAGCTCAGTTCAGGGCTTATAAAGATTTGCGAGTACTATACCTACGATCTTCATAACTTGCATAACACACTAATCATAGACAAGATTAACACCTTAATCGACGATCAAGTGCCTTTAGTCAATCAAATTGTACAGTTGTCACGCATGACATATTTTTAGGATGCTAATGAAATTTAACCATTGCTTACGACAAGCTTTCTATTTCGATTTGAATGTTTTTCCTTACAGAAACTTGTTCCACGACTCTTGTCACTTTCATTGTTACTTGTAATTAAGTGTTAATTTAATTCGTTTCACTTGTAATTTATACCACCATAGTAGGTCCGATAATTGCTATAAATGACACTATTACATAACGTTTATTAAAATCTAAAGATCACATCGTGAATTATGCAAGCAGATAGAAATCAATGATAGCTGAACTGTCATGTTCGAAAACTTGAATAGAAGTTTGATTTCTTTTGAGCTGTATTTAATATTGTATTATTTTTAATTATTACCAATCAAATTAAGTAATTGAACAAACTTGGGATGTTGTTATAACTTTTGAAGATATAATACTCAATATTTAAGAATCAAGTGCTCTCCAAACACAATTCTATTGTATTCAGGCTTAACATTCATAAACATTCTTGTCTGATTGTTCATTGAACATACTTGATAATAATTATATTGTTTGACAAATGCACTAACATAATTTGAATATTCTTACAGAAAGGTTAATGAATTAAAATATCTCCCAAAATATAATCTTGTTTCTTTTCATGTGCACCTAAAAGTATATTCTTATTCCATTGAATTGCATGAAACTTTTCGCCTCATTCTATTTTAAACTTTGTTTCACGCTACAATAAGAATGATTTCCAATAAATACTTCTTTGTTTCTGATCACCATAGCTATAACGAAGCAACTATTACATATTACGAACTTGAACTTGACTGACAAATGTGTTCTTTACAACCAAGATAATAGAACATAAAATGAACCAAGATTCCAAATAGAAGTAACTCAAGTATGATTGATTGTAGACGATATCTCTTCAAAGTATGTTGAATATTAAACGATGATGACTAAACATAAATAAATGAGGTACTGGATAAAAAATCCGTGTATGCCTTCTACATATTAGCATAACGTCCGCTGGCACCCAATGATTTGTTTATGATTAATTCTTACCTTGTCAACATTTCATAATACCATGTTAGTGTAATTTTGGTAACGCCTCTTCATCATTTGACGATTTGTTTTGGGCGTTGTTGTTCGATTGAAATTATACTGATAAGGTTTTTGTTCCTTTTAACTGTTTATGTTTATAAGTTATAACTGTAATAATTCATCAATGTGTGCTAACCGTTATTAATATGTATCGTTGTCGACGTTATTTCTATCCACTGTAACTTTATCGTTATGATCATAAGAATTTGTTTCAGTGCTCTTCGTGGAATAACTCCTTCTTGTTTTTGCTTTGTCCGCCCTTTCTTAATTATTATTGTTATTAATTCTGGTAACTTTTCTTTCGATACAAGAAAATCTTCGTTACTTAATGTAGTCTAGTTGGTCGCATTTATTTCCTTCAGTGTATCGGATAGGTATAACATTAACCTAAGTAAGGGTAGAAGGGCTTAGTCCAAGTTTAGTAATATCATTACTGTGACCCACTAAGTAAAAGTGAGTAATAAGATCATCCTTTCCCAATACAACATACCTCCTTAACAAAATTTGTCTGGCTGTTTTTCTCAGGTATCTTTCCTTATTGGATGGCATTAGGGGTTACAGAATTGCAAATCCCTTGTTTAGTATATTAGAGGCTGTTAGTAAGGTTTTTCTTTTCTTGTATTGTCAAGATCTCGTTTAGAAAATCAGTAAATAATAAATAACCTACCTACCTATTCGATAAGAGATATTATTAATGAAATTGGTTTAAAAAAAAATACACACCATGTTTAGGTTACGTGTCTATTATCTATAATTATTCCGGTCGTGAGACTCCTGGAATAAGTTTTTGTAGGAATAAGTAGTTGTATTAAACTCATATTTCTGTAAAAAAAAAAAAAATAGTTTCCTTGTGAGTTCATAAATAGGTAAATAAATCTTTCAAGTTAATCTGGTAATGTAAGAAATTCTACTGAATTTACATAAAAATTAAACAACTATCACAATCTATTACTTTTTGATGTCCTTAATTAATTGAGATTAATATAAACCTGTCAAAAGTAAATATTGTGATGCTTTAAGTACAAATCTCTAAAGACCCATCTGACCGCCAATTTGTCTTGCTGGACTCAAGGGTTACTGCATTAGTCACATCCTTTTGTGTGGCTGACTTAAAACGCGTATAAGTTTTTAGAGCATCCCGCTTGTTCACCCACACACCCACATTGTTTGGTGGTATCAGACGGGATCTCTTCATGTTTGTCTAACAAGCGACGTGTCCGATTATTATTACTGTTTTATCTTCAGACAGTTTTTGAGTGTTGGATTTGTAGGGATCGTCCTAAATTAATTAAAAAAATATATGAACATAATATGTCATCCGAAAAAATTATTATATTACTTGTATTGTCCTTAGTATTTGTTACAAATAAGAGTAGGAGGTCTATTCTAATGGATGACTAATATCGAGATCTTCTTTATCTCGTCGTGCAATAATCGCTACAAGCTCTCAGACGCCCGAATATATTAGGTAGCAACTTTAGCTGTAGCTGTGGAAGTTCTTCGAGAGGTGCACCTTTGGGTGGTTTAAGTAGAACAGTGGACTGTGATAGACTTATTGGAATCGAGACTTGGGTTGATTGTAGTTGGGCTGAGATGATCAAAAAGCAGCAGCTGGCTGTTAAAAAAGTGAAATTAGAAGCCAAACTTACGTAGAAAAATGCTAAAAGGATACATTCTATTGAAATATCACATTTATTTATTTGTTCTTCATGTCTTGGTACATAATGAGAACTTAATGCCTTTAAGCATTCTTTGCCTTTGGGTTAAAATAATTAACACATGGAAACAGGTACCTACAGCAAACGATAATTATGATTTATTTTGATAATTCTATTCTAAGCTCGTATATTTTTATGAACATTGCTGTGACTCATTTAGAAATAAGCTGATTGCTCAAACAAATCAAAACTAGGAATCAGTCATGCAATCGGAACAAATAATTGCATATAGCCGAATTACATTATCGACCCCAATTACATTAAATTTCTCCTAATTACATAGGGTGCTTTCCCTTTTTGGTATCCAACATATTTAGTACAAACAATCTATTCCATAGATAAGCAAATAACACCCTATGCCAATTTAAGGTAAAAACCAACCAAGCGACAAATGATTACGGATCTTTTTTTTGGAAATAATTCTAAAAATTACTCGTTTCCGAAACCAATTTCGTGTAATAAACCATTATTCCGATGCCGAAGGTGATTAACTAATTTAAACTGAGCAATAAATTCAATATTTGAATACTGTATATTAATTAGTCTGTCATCGTAAATTGTCCAAATAATTAGATACCTTTCGCATCGAATCGTTTACTGTGCCTTTTAAATCACATTACCTTTGACAGTTTAATTATTTCGTTGAACACTTAAGACTTTTTTCACAAATAAATGACTACCATCAAAATTATGGTCCATAAAAGTAATAGGTAGGTACTAACGGACTAGACTGTCTTCTGCGTGATCATATTTTTTTCCTCAAAGTTTCAAAACTTGAAGCTGTGTTGATCTCCTTTGGGTACTATTTGCTAAAACGTAGGCTCTTTGTTATTTCTTTTTACTTGAGTTACTGAGTTTTAGACAAAGAAAAAGTTTCTTCGTAAAAACAAAAATAATAAGTTATATCCACAATACGCTGAGCGACAGTAGAAACATGATTTTAATAAGATTAAAATAATTGTACGCGTCCTGTGAGATTGACTAGGCTCAAGTGATGGACAAAAACTGTTGCCCACGTTTCTTTTAAGATCCTCTTTGTTTCGGACGTGAGAGACAAGTTCTTTATGATAATAATAATTTTTTCATCCCACCATCTCGGAAAGAGTATTTTTAATCTTCAATATCTGAGTGGAAAAGCCGTTTTTATTCTCTAGAGGATAAAGTAAATTTTCATCCCACCATCTCGGAAAGAGTATTTTTAATCTTCAATATCTGAGTGGAAAAGCCGTTTTTATTCTCTAGAGGATAAAGTAAATTGAATTTAGAACATCGTGTGCACTAAGTTTGTGAATTAAACTTTTTTTTTTGCATTTAGTCATTTCCTCGCTGAGGTGGAATGAAAAGTTACGTGTTGCACTCGAGTGCAAAGATTTTTCACCTCGTGCTCTTTTGATTCCCTCGCTAACGCTCAGGATTCTAATTTTGAATCACTCGCTGCGCTCGTGATTCAATTTTAGAATCCTTCGCTTGCTCGGTCATCAAAATTGAACACGCGGTTAAAAAGCAACTTTGCACTCTTGTATAACAAATAACTATTATAGGTCTGAAATAAAATAAGATAATAATAAACGAATATTGTTAGTCGGTAAGTAGTTAAACTAAGCAAATTTAGTCTAAATAAAGATTTAAGGCATACTTTTTTTAACTTCACGTTAATACTTAAAAATGATTATATTATTAGTCATTTTATTTTATTCAAGTAAACATATTAGGTACCTATTTATTCCTTAATTTAGATCAATTTTAAATAGGAATAAAATTTGAACTCCTCCGGCAGTTAATGTTACTTCGCTAATTACTAAGAAAAATATTTATTTCATCTAGAGTTCACTGCACTCTCACAAAGATGTATAATCTCTTAATGATTCAGAATCAAAGATATTCACTAGGTGACTTAATTGCCAATTACTGAAGTTTACCACCTGAAGACTTTGAAGCATCAATAGTCCAATTAAAATTAGCTAAACGTTTGTAATTATGTAAATGTTTGTAAGCGAAATACGCATCGCAGATAACAGGGACTGCCAGAGATTCAATGTCATGCATAATGCAACCTACTAATGCAGCCGTTAATTACAGGCCCTTAGGGTCATTATTGATTGGCAATTTGTGCTCGGTACCATTTCGTCTATATTGGATTGCTTAATCGCATTAACCGTAACTGTTCAACCTTAAGACTATTAGATAATTTAATTAGGGGATTATGAAGGACTTACGGTTTTAAATAAGTTGAACAATGAATTAACCGAGGTTTATTAAATGGACGATTAGTTCACGAAATGAATTGATAATGGAAGCTAATTTAAAGAAGTGGGGCAGAAAAACTCGGAAGAATTTTTGAGATCCAATGGATTGTCAAATTTTCATACTTACCTATCTAAGTTTATTTAGCCTTGAATTAGATTAAAACAGGACATCGCTTTCATCCGAGACATGGTGTAATTTGTATACTTTGTAAAATACCTATTACCTACTTATTTTTTATACAGGATATTTTTATGTAGTATGCAAAAAAATTTGAGTGATTCAGTGTCTGTTCCCAAATCCAACCTATATCTCTCGGTTTATAAACACCACAAAACAACTTTAGCTACTGGGTAGCTATTCTTAATTGACTTTGCATTGAATCCAATAATAAATTGTTATAGCTACAATTTACTTACTTTAAACTGTTATCTACATCAACAAACGTATATAAATTATGACAGAGCTATCAAAAGTAATTTTTTTAAAGCCATTTTCAATTTTACGACTAGTACAAAGCTTAGAAAACAATGAGATAATCTATTAACATTTTTTTCAATTAAAATTAAAACTCGCAAAGCCAAGGAGCCAAAGAAAACAAATACTTAAATGTAAATAATCGTTGAGAAACTAAAAAGACTACAATAAGCGAAAGCGAGACTGGACGTTTTCCGAGATACATTTTGTGTAAGCGCCGGATAACATTTTTATTGTTAACAAGCAAAGCCGTGGCCACGACGAGCGACGATGATATCTCCTCGTATGAATGATGACTTCGTGCTGAGCCTCTGGAAGCAGTCTCCACAGATAGACATGAAGCCGAGAGACACGGCACGAATATGGAGATTCGACCGCACTTTGTACACTCACTTTTCTAAAATGAATACCGAATGAGAATTGCAATTCAATTCGCCAAATTGAATATTCAAAAATGTAAGTCCGCTATTTTAGAATTCTAAACTACTGGAAGCTTCAAAAGACCTCAACATTTCTCATGTATAAATTTTATGGAATGATTATTGGAAAACTGGTAATATACTAACATCAATGATATTTTTATGCCTCATTAAAATTCATTATTATAATTAAAATCATCAAATATACGAAAATTGTGGCTGATGATTTTTTAAAGTATTATTTAATGAATGTCAATCAGCTTTTTAGAGTCTATATTTTGATGGCTACTTAAACCGAATATACGATTACCAGTTACATTTATTTTTGATGATTGTCTTTATCTTCCTATGTCTATGGTAGCGACCCATCCAAGGTAGATAAGGGGTCGACGTTTTTAGCACAAAGCGTTTTCTGTTTCGGACCCTTTCTTGCAGGTTATTTGACTCGGAACGTGCCTTGGAAGTACCTACCTGTTTACTGAGGCCACCTTTATCGAGACGCAAGCCATATTTTGTTGAGATTATCTCTTAAAATGCCTTTATCGTTCAACCTCTCGTACCTCTAACAGATGCGATGTCTCTGTTAACAAATAACAATCACGCTTTTAAGTTGTTGGGTCGAACATGGATTTCGGAGATAAAGAAAAAATATAAAACTGATACTGTTAAAAATGACACCGTTCGAAAATTATTAATTTTAACATGTTTTACTGTAGTGTATGCCACTTTGTTCAATACTGCTACATAATCTCGTAAACGTACTATGTTATGATTTTTTTATTTTTTTTTCAAAACGTTGCTTCTTATTAGGATTTCTCCTGTATCGAGGGTACAGTTTACAAACATACATGTCACATGCACATACATATTGCTTGTAATATTTTGTTCCCATATTATTTACTATGTGTAGTTAAGGGCTATTATTTGAAGAGAATCATGTTAAATAACAAGTAACAGCAATACTTTTGTGGCAAACAAGACCAAACATATCTTTCAAAGATTTACAATCCTTGACCAAGATGTTTTATTTGCGGTGTTGACAACCATAAAGTTACCAGCATCGTTTTACGTTTAAAAACTATTGTCTAAACGAATTTATAGAGGTAATAACATAATTGCAGTAGAATCCTTTTGTCTAGCCGAGACGGACCCTACCACTACTTTTATTACGGGTCATAACTTTTAAAGGCTTTTTTGCTTTGAATCCGAGAAACTAACCATATTGTTAATTTCTCTCTACGGATCTTCTTTGTTTTTTGCCAGTCCCTTTCTTTCAATGTTCACTTCTCAGTGAAGACGAATGCTTTTCTGAATAGGATGTAAAATGTTCTGGTCACGGTTTATGTAGTCGTTCTCAATAGTCTGCAGAAATCAGTTCTGGCCTAAATTCTGGCTGCCACTTCTTTATTGTTATATTCTGTTTCACGTGGAGCTGTTTCAATTATGTTGTACGGGCTTCCGATGGACAAAGTTTGTTTACCTTTAGTTTTTTCATAATTCATTGCATCCAATTCTGCGTAACAAAGTTTAATTTAGTTATCAATAGCTGTAATCGTAATTGACTCATTTCCGTTGTCCATTGTATTCCGTTTGTTATTACAGTCTAGTTCTATAATCAAATGACCGATCATCAATAGGCTGATAAACTATAATAGAACTATTAGCAAGGGCGTTGTCTCTACAATATCGATTTGCCGCATAATGCTCACGTGCTTTTTGTAAACACATTACATTTAATTCTTTATTACCATTTGCCCTCAGTTAACTAATCGACAAGATAGTATCTATTTGTTCGACAATTTATAATATAACCCACACATGGCTTACTCTTTGAAGCATCCATTTAAAGGCAATCTGTAATACATTGAAAAACTCATAAATATTAGTAGATAAACGAAGCCATTCTTTCACATAAAAGTCGTGTTGAACTTCTATCGATATCGGGCAATGTCAACATACTCGTGTTATATAACGTTCCTTTGGGAAGATCGCTAATGCTATATATAAGATGTTTTCGGAGTCAGTTGTTACGAGATAAGTGGTAATATTGTGTTTGATGTCCTCTTGTAAATATTGAGCCGTCACATAGGCACGTGAGATATTTACTCTCAATATTGACAGGGAATATCAATAGTCGTGCCCTGATACGACCTTGGCCCGACAGACCTATTTCTCGGAAAGTTTCCCCCAATATTCTGCTTTCATCTATTTATTCATCTACATTCAAATAGCATCGAGTATCTACTGAGACATAATAATATGCAGGATGAGCAATTGTAAATACATTACATGACTGATAAGATATTTTTTTACTTTGTAGAGTCATTGCTATCGTTCATCATGTACGTTGTAGCTGACATCCGGAAAGGATACAAAAATTCCACAACTGCTATGACTCATAAAAACTTAACTGCTCAAACAAATCCATCCTTTTGCTCTATATTGGAGACATGATTACCACATACTAACTTTAAAGCAATTATTTCATTTCAATTTCGCCAGTACGCTCACTGAGTCGAGGGTTTGAATTTACTCTGTGTTATGAGAAGGTACGTGATTTGTAGTGGCATTGAAGAAATTCAAAGGTCTCTAACCGTCTCCCACGGTAGACGCAATCCGACACGCACGTGTTATGGCATCTGATGGCCCACGATTAGACTTTGCGGTGACGCACGATGCCCTCCTGAATGGACGTGTTTTTGTGCCTAACTAGCACAAACTCAAAGTAGTACTCCAAACATTTGTATTTATAAATTAAGTATAATTCTTCAAGAAATTTTCATTGCAAAAAAAGTTTCTCTAGCTTAGTGAATTTAATCAATTTTGACGTTGATGAAAACTATAATTATTTTTTGTTGTTTTTAAATAAGAATGTCATAATAACTATATTGTTACTCAATAAATAAACTCAATGGAAATCGAAATATAACAATGATAATTTATATTTAATATGACACTATAATTTTAAAAGTCATAGCGCTATTGTACTCGAATTTTATTATTGAACATCTGTTCTTAAATCACTTAAATAATCCAAAGGAAATTGAAACACCACAATATCTTTTGTATGCCTTCTCTTCCGATTTTAAACTGTCAATCATTTATTTTGCATGGACTTAAAAATGTCCGCCCATCTCATCAAAACTGCATGATGCATGTCTCTTCAACATAAATATGTAATCTTTTCCTTATTATGTGAGGCTGGAGTTCTCTGTACTATTTATTTAATTCTATTTATTCTATAGCTGTTATCGACTTTAATCTATTGCACCCTCACAAAGCCCAACTCCAAAAACAAAATTAAGTGAAGGTTAAGTTCAAGAAAACTTTTTCAAGCCACGTAACTGTGCTACTGTTTCGTATGTCACCACGACCTCCTTTGAGTTGAAACTTGAGGAGGTGCAACCAACGAATCACGCAGACCTAAGTCTTCGGCTGCATAACCAATATTTTCGAGTACTTAAAAAACACGCGTGCCATCTGTTGTAAGCCGATGCAGTGCCGGGTCCCACCCGTCGTCATTGTGGCCCTCCACGCCCCGCGCGTTCCCCCGCGCCTTCCCCCTCACCCAATACCCATGCGGCTTTCGTTCGTTCAAACTTCGTAGGTCAGTTACCGCCCGACCACAGGGGAGCATGGCTGCGTCAAAAGTTTTACCGCGATCTCGCACTCACTGTTTACATGCGCTCTAAAACGAAGTGAACGCAACAATACAGAGTTCATCACATTGACTGTTTGGTGACATAAAGTTTCAACAACTACTTTAGTGATATATCAGTGACAAATGAACTATTTAAAAGTGGCAAAATGACCAAGAACTTTTACGGAATGGTTTCGTTAAAAGTTTGGATGTGTTTGGTTGTCGTGGCCGGTGCGCGCGCACGTTCCGCGCCGCCCGCCCCCACCGGCTGTCATTGGGACTATTCCGACACAAAGTTGAGTGAATCAAACTTTCTCACGTGTAACATTAAAACCATCGGTTCAGTAGACTTCTTGTTTAAAAACATTACCACTGCGCAGGCGTACAACATCAACAAGTTGAAACTGACTTGCACGGATTTGTTGTTCTTTGAAAGTTCTTTACACATGAACACCGGCAGTTTTTTGGGTCAGCTGCGAAAACTTGAGGACTTGCGCGTTGAATACTGCAAGATACGTTACGTGCCTGCTACTGTCCTGTCTCCGCTACGTGATTTAACAAGTTTAACTCTACGTTCCTACAACACGGATTGGCCTGCAATGACTATGGAGTTTCACGCTGAAAGTTTTCGTGGACTGATGGAACTTCGGACATTGGATTTAGGAGACAACAATATTTACATGCTACCTTCTGAAGTATTTTGCCCGCTTTTTAGTTTAGAAATATTAAATCTCACGAATAATAGAATTCAAGATATATCCGAAATCGGCTTCTCAGATTGGGGCAAGGGACCCATTGCTCCAGGTAAATCATGTAACACTGGACTGAAGATGCTTGATTTATCTCACAACAATATTTTACGACTTCCCGACAACGGACTTTCTAGCCTTAGATCTTTAGAAGTGTTGAATATTCAGAACAACTTAATTAATGAAATAGGCGACAGAGCCTTCGTCGGATTGAATTCATTAAAAATTCTGAACTTGTCGGGAAATAAGTTAGTCGCTGTCCCCCCTGAACTATTTCAATCATCACGAGTTATCAAAGAAATCTCATTAGCGAATAATTCGCTTTCTGTGTTGGCTCCGGGATTACTTGAAGGACTTGATCAGCTTGAGAAATTGGATTTATCCGGAAACCGACTTACAAACGATTGGGTTAACAGAGATACTTTTGCCGGACTTATCCGCCTAGTTATATTGAATTTGTCTTACAACTTACTTGCACGTTTGGATCCTAAGTCTTTCCACGACTTAAACAACTTACAAGTTTTGAATCTAGACAACAACGCTATTGAAACTATCAGCAACGGAGCTTTTGCTGAGCTTAAGAACTTGCATCAACTTTCGATATCAGACAACAAGATAAAAACATTAAACGAACACATTTTTTCCAACTTGTTTGTTCTTAGTCAGCTGTATTTAGATCATAATCAGATATCTACAATTCATGAGCGCTGTTTTGAAAACATTACTTATTTACAAGACTTAGGCCTGAATGGGAACAGTTTGAATACAATTCCGGAAGGAATAAAGAAACTAAGATTTTTGAAATCACTTGATATCGGAAAAAATAACATATCAATAATAGCAAATACGTCTTTTGAAGGATTAGAAGAGCTCTACGGGCTGCGACTTGTTGACAATCAAATTACAAGCATACCGAAGGATACATTCAGTACTCTGCCGTCCTTGCAACTACTAAACTTGGCATCAAACAAAGTAGAAACCATTGAACAAGACGCATTTTTATCTAATCCGACTTTAAAAGCTATCCGCTTAGACGGGAACAAACTGACCGACATCCGAGGCGTCTTTAACAAAATAAATACCCTCGGCTGGCTAAACATATCCGACAATAAGCTTATTTACTTTGACTATAGTTATATGCCAGGAAGCCTTGAATGGTTGGATATTCACAGCAACAATATTACAAAACTAGAAAACGATCAGAATGTACAACAAAACATCCGAACGCTTGACGTAAGCTACAATGCATTAGAAAACGTCGATGAAAGGTCGATACCTGATTCTATTGAAGCCCTTTTCATAAATAACAACAAAATTCACACGATTCACCCAGGTACGTTCTTGCAAAAAAGAAACTTAGAAAAAGTTGTCGTGACGGACAATAAATTGAGAACCGTTGAACTATCAGCGTTTACGTTGCCCCATATACCAAAGCACAGAATGCTGCCAAAATTCTTTATTGGAAATAATCCATTTGTATGTAACTGTCACATGATTTGGCTGCAAAAGATAAATCTTTGGAACCATATGAGGCAGTACCCGAGATTCATGGATTTGGATACAGTGACATGTGAAGTTGTCAATAATAAATATGGTGGGAAAGCTAACCTAATGGATGTTCCTGAAACTCAGTTCCTTTGTTCTTATGAAACTCACTGTTCGTCTAGTTGCTTCTGTTGCGATTTTGAAGCTTGCGACTGTAAGATGACATGTCCCGAAGGCTGTTCATGCTTCCACGACAGCAACTGGAATTCAAATGTCATCGATTGTTCCAATGTGGGCTACACTGAAATACCCGAAAAAATACCGATGGATGCGACTGAACTTTACCTTGACGGCAATGACTTCCGTGCCTTGAACAGTCATTTATTTATTGGCAAGAAAAAGTTACACAAACTTTACCTGAACAACAGTAACATCGCAACCATTGACAATGACACCTTAAACGGTTTGCACTCTTTAAATATCCTTCACCTTGAAAACAACCATCTGACTGAGCTATCTGGTGGAGAGTTCTCGCAAACAAAACACTTGAGGGAGTTATACTTGAATGATAACCTCTTGACATGTGTCGCCAACAAGACTTTTGAGAACCTGTCATCTTTAAGAGTTGCGCACTTCCAAGGAAACAAGATTCTCGACCTTGACAAAAAGTTGGCGCATGTCGTACATTTGGAAAGCGTTAACATTCAAGGAAACTTGTTCACGTGTACGTGTAACAATATCCTGTCTCTTCAGAACTGGTTCAAGAAGTACTATGAAGACCCCGTGGAGATGTTTTGTGTTGGTGAAAATGGACTCATATCGAATCTTACTGTGTTTGATGCAATCGATAAGTGTCGTGATTCAAGTGTAACGGACAATACTATTCCAACAGAAAATCAACCGTATCAATACGACGAAGTGAGCCCTATAAAACTGAACTTTGTGCCACTTTTAGCTGTAGTTTTGATAAGTGTTATTCTTATTCTATTGTTCGGTGCCTTAGCGTTCTCTTTTAGGCAGAATGTACGATTATGGGCGCACTCTAAATATGGAGTTAGATTGTTCAAAAGTGCTTCAATTCAAGAAAGTGAACTCGATAGAGATAGATTGTACGATGGATATGCTGTATATAGTTTATTAGATGATGATTTTGTATCTAAAGTTGTAGCTCCAGAAATGGAACACTCCGGTTACACGATGTGCTTCCATTACAGAGATTTACAGCATGCGCCTGAAAATTACATGTCTGAACAAATAACAAACGCTGCTGAATCATCAAAGAGAATTTTAGTTTTTGTATCCTTTAATTTCTTACAAAACGAATGGTCTAAAGCTACATTTAAGGCAGCTATGAAACATGTTATTACTTCTATTCACCCCTCAATAAGGCGACACAGAGTAGTTTTCATTTTAACAACAGATGTTAGCGCTCTAAACTTAGATCTAGATTTCCAAAACTATTTGAAAACTTGCAATGTTTTATTGTGGGGTGAGAAGAAGTTTTGGGAAAAAATTAGATTTGTAATGCCAGACATTTCTAATTTACATTGGAACAAAGATACAATGAATTACAATCATGGCGTGTGTCCAAATGGTAGACGGCATCCTTCTAGATATACGGCCTCGCCTACTGCACCGGAACACTGGTATAAATACGATGCGATACCTCCGCAAACACCCACTACGGCTAATGTGGGTATAACTATTGAAGATGACACGTCGATGTTGACAAATACAACGTTAACGAGTCAGGTTCAAGACGGGGAGAATTTACATCATAGCTACATATCTATAGATACACAAAATTACGAGCAGCCTTACAGTGGTAGGCCCAGACCTCCTAATACGTTACGTAAACATCCTGGACACCACTCCCCATCAATGCTCGATGAGCAAGGTTACTTACAACCTCGCTCATCTGTGCACGACTGCTTGCCACAAACTCATTCAGCCGCGCACAGATGATAAGATTGTTAAACTCTCCTTATCGGTAAAAGATACTTCGTAATGGAACTTCACATTCCAAGCGCATGTGTAGGCTAGACTGCTTTTTGAGTTGGCCATGCCTTATTCAAACGTGATAGTTTAAAAATTATGGGTTAGATAATTTGGCCAAATTGACTTCGTTCCTCCATAGTTCGGACATTGTCGTGTTTAAGACTGTATTGTTAAAATGTATTCTAAACGTATCTAAGTAGAGTGAAGCCTTATTGTATTTCATTGTGTAAAGCTATAGAAATTGTTGTCCATTAAGACTGATACATATTGTATAAAAGAAAATAATGCCAGTATCAGAAGTGAAAACTAGCATGAGTATTTTGATATAGTATATCTCATTGTTACCAAATATTTTGTAGATAGACATTACTAATCATTGTATGAAATTATTGTATAGTATTACTAGTCATTAGTTAAAATTATTGCATTGTGTTAAACTTTGTAGATACTCAGTTACATATTTAGTGGTATCAAGAAAATGCTCAAATGTTTTTGAAATGAAATTGTATCAATTATGACCATTTTTTTATCACTAACTATGTAACTGAATATTTATATGTGTGTAATAATAATATGCTCGACTGTTACATAATATTAATTTTAAATTAAAACAATATTATCAAGTATATGGTCGTTTTTTTCCACTCCAAACATAATAATAGGAATTTTCGTTTACTAAAGTTTGCTCAGAGCGTTGTCCGTAGTGATTACTTGATTAGCTATCATTAAATCATTAATTTTAAAGATACCATTTATTAATACTTGAGGTTTGTTTAAGAAACTAGGAACAAACTTTTTGTATTGCCGCCGCCACAAAAACTAAGAATCTTTTGAAAACCAAATGGCAGCAAAACTGTTAAATTCGTTGTTTCCAAATCGAAATACTAAGTAAAAAAAGATGAGAAATAATTTCGGCTTGCCGACAATCATCTTGGGCCATAATGATGGTCCCTTTTCAGGTAGAAAAACACACCCAAGTCATATTTCAACCGTCACGGATAGCATGGTAGCTATAAAAGAGATTTACAATACGTTCTGTATTCGTCGCTAGTTATGTGACCTTCTGTTGGACATGGTCCGAGGGACTTATTGATTTTTTCTAAATTGTTTTCTAAAGTGTGAGGTTCCATAGCGGCATATGGTATGACATACTTTGAATGACCGCTACCCGGCTGGTTTAACTTTTTCTTAATAAGAAACATTTTGTGGCCACATTGTTGCAACTGCCAATGTTTGCTCAGTTAAATGTAGAGTTAACAGACTTGCTTGAATAGATACTTCTGAAATTAATGACTTGCATAATAATTCAAATAATTTTGCAAAAGGTAAATAAAATATCAATTCCATATTTCCAAAAGTTATTTATTTATCAACAACATATAGTTTAACAATGGAAAATAAAGCATAACTAAACAATACGAACTAGTAACACATTGGAACTTCTGTTTACATAATAAAAGTCGGGCGATAACATTAATGGGCTAGTTAAGTAGTTATACAGTTACGTAAATATGCTATTTAAAATACAAAAAATGTATGAATACATCACCAAACATTCTGATATAACCTATTAAAATCTACTGTTACTCGTAAAATCTTAAGATGGATATTATAAGATAGTATGGAAGATATGAAAATATTAACTTTTTAAATCACAACCGGTCTTCTTCGGCTGAGAACAATACTAATGTCTGCGCTTAATCGCATAATGAATTAAAAGTTAAAAGTCTAAAGTCATACCTCATAAGGCATACAAATTATCCTAAAATCGCTTGTCTTGTAGAATAACAATTTAGGAAATCACCCAGACACGATGTTCATGTCATGACGATAAATTGGAACACGTATTTGAACAAGTCTTGGTAATTCCAAATCTTCTATCGATGTTCCAACTCTACATTACGAAATCCCAAGATCTTTATAATTACTACAGAAATAATCGATTCGGTAAACGTACAAGCTACATCGATTTGCGGTTGTTGTTTATATTTATATGATAATCGTCTTCGTATATGATACACCGCAGTACCACTGAGAGATAAATTGAGTGAAAGTGATACTGAGAATGGCTGGACCGTTGAAACGTGTAGTAATTGACTTTATACGTAAGTATTATGTTTCATTACTATCTTATTAACGAAATGATATGCCAGGCCATCAGAATAAAAAATTGACAACACATGGCATGTAATTATGTGGACGATAATTAAAGTTAGACACCAGTAATTTTTAATGTTTTTCTATTCTGGGATTAAAAGAAGAAAATACAAAGTATTTGTTTTAATTTTACTTCAACTGACACAGTTACTTTTGAAATAGTATTTTTGTTAATACCAGTTAATATTCTACTAAACTTGTTAGCTAATGTATTATTATGGTTAAAATACATAGTTGTACATATAAATTGCAAACCTAATTAACTTATACCTATATGATTTGGCCTTAAACTTTTCTGTCTCTCTAAACTCAGCTTCTTCCAAAACACTCCCTATAACAATTATAATAGCTCTTTAACCGATTTAAATCTTTGGCTTAGTCCCATTAGTTTCATAAGAATGAAATATGACAGATAAAATAAAACGATTCTGCCTAAAGCTTATTTCTATCTCCAGTACCAGTTTCCTCCCAAAGACTTCCCTTATCAATTAAATCGCTACATCCCCAGTGTATATTATATTTATATTTGTTTGCTCTTTCATGTCCAACAAAACGAACATGTCAGTAGCAGAATCATTTTCCATTATTGTCCCCAATACGTTACCAAAACTATTTCTGGTTCCAAGATACCTGCTATCAATATCCGGGGATATCGGTCCTATCTCAGGATTTCACGGTTAAACGCACCATTGACTCCCTCTATCATACCCGATGCGGCCCCAAGACTAGATAAGAAATTGACCAGATATCAAACCAAAGTCCTTTAAGTACCTATTGGTTTTCTTGTTAAATGGCTTATTACTTTATCGAGATGAAATTCGATTTGTACAGTATTAACCACAATCCGAATTGTAAATTATTAATATTAATTTGGTGGCACTGGATTTAGAGATATAAATTCGAAGCGAATAATTTAGAACGGATTATGTTATAAATTGTAGATTTGTATACAGATAAACTTCCCTCGAAATGGGTGTCGACTAATTCTATCACTGAGTCATTATCATTACGTATAATTTGCCTAGAATTAGGCAAATTGTTTTCAACGTCGATCAATCAAATCCATCACATTTCACCTGCATGATCTTGACCGTCCTTTCAATATCAAAACTTCCAATATTTTTTACAGCCACTCAAAGCACATCGTTCACAATAAAAGCAATGACTAATCCCAGTTCTCAGGGTCACATCAAATCAGATAGATTCGTATTTTCAGTGTGACATTGATCGACGTCTGATATCCGAACGCGGGATAAAGAATTTTCTGTTTTGTACTTTACATTAACGAAATTTGTTGTTCGTTGGTCAACTCACGCCACCCGCTAGTTAGACATGACGTTTCACACTTGAAGTTGCTTCGACTCGGTACAAAGGTCACGTCTTCTCACTCAAATCTCGACCGGGAGCGTTTCGGTCGGAATTGGATCGTGACAACCGAGAGATACTTATCGTGATTTTCTGGCCAATTCCAATGCATTGCTCCGTTGTTAGGATGGGTAATGGGAGCATGGGAACACGAACATAGTTTGTACTAACTAAATTGTTGTAACTCAAATAAGGCGATGTGTTTGTGGAGCGATGATTGGGGTTGTGTCGGGTAGCTTTGTTTGTCTATTAAATTTTGTCACATGATTGACGTTCAACCCGGCTAACATCTTGTGTAAAGAAGGGTTAAATGTCCAAATATAGAGGTACTACGAGTATAACTTCGAATTTATGCACAACTTTTTAGTCTTAAACAAACATTCTGCATTAATAATGAGGAGTTTAATCTATTTTAAATTAAATTGTTAATTTGATCTATTTACCAGGAATCATTCAAAACTTCATAAAGTCAAAGATATTAAGCGGTAACTAAGTAATGCGTCATAAGTTTTACAATAACGTACTGTTTAACTAACTTGAAATACACATTGTTGATAAGGATGATTCATTTTTTTACAATACTTAATAATTTTTTCCTTCTTTTACGAGCAATATTTAAGTACAAAGATGTATCTGTATATGACATGAGAGCAAAAACAGACGTTTCTTTGATTTCTAAAACTGTTGAAGTTGTTCTGCTAAGAAACGATAAGAGGACATTAATGATTCTAGTTAAATACATACATTTAATTTTATTGCCTTATAAATCATAACGGACTTACTAGATAAATAAAACGAAGATAGTAATGAAAGACATTACCTCCTCGAGTCATAACTGTCGTAAGTTAAGAAATATACGGTAAGTATAATAATATTAAATTAATAGCATAGCTTTTAAAAGTAAGAACATAAACCTCACAGAACATAGAGAGTAACTACCGTATTAGTAGTACTTAGAAGCAGAAAATAAAATTCCTTCATGCAATAGTTTTTCTTATTCACTAGCGTGGCTTAAATAACTTCAAGAAAGTAAGTGTTAAAGAGAAAGTTTCTAACATTGCAACAAAAAACAAGAAAGTAAAGTTTACACCGAATCCTCAACGCCAATAAGAGGCGTCAATAGAGGAAGAATAAGTCGGGTTATGGGAATCTAAGCTCGGATAAATCACATCGAAAATACTGTCACGACAGGAGAAAAAAATGTGGGCATTGGAAAACTATGGAACGATTTCATTATCCCAATGTCCCGGATAGTGAGCATGACTGACTCTTCTGTGAATGAGAGTAACAAATCTTAAAAAATAAGTTAGGTCGGATCCGGTTTTTGTACAAATTCTTTCCGATCAAAGTTAATTCGGGTAATCAATTCCCAGGCGAGGATGTGTTAGAGAGATAGATGAGTTAGACACTGAAACTTAAAATATATGGCACGTGTTAAGCTGACATATTACAAAAAAGGTGAATTGGAGATGTGGATCTTTGGTACTTTCTCCCTACGCAGACAGAATGAAAATATATAGAACTAGTCGATGATACGAAATTAATTACATAATAAAGAAGATATAGTAGAGAAAGAATGCTACGATATCATCGTGTTCATACTACATACTTACATGATTATCCACGAGGAACAGGCCACTGATTTTCTTGGTATTTTTAAAGGTTGTCGAAACCAGACAAGCAGTCGCTCCAAAATTCCACCTTCAATCAGAAACTTACCATACAGCAACTGGTGTACACTACTGACCCGACGACTAACCCTGGTAATCCTGTGAATCAAGAAAGCTTTTGTAAGAAAGAATAAAAAGCATAGGTAACCTATACGGCTATGCGAAGTCTGAGACTTCACGACGATATTTTAATATTCAATCTCAACTATACATCGAGGAACGCTCCTCACATCTAAGACTTACTTACTTACTAACTTATTCCCTCTCATGCATAGTTACGTAATAATTCCCTTGCAATCGATCCTACGATCTTAGTCTCAAACTTCACGATAATGCCATTACATCGTGTCCTAGTTAAAGTAGGGCAGATGCCTGGATGATCTTCCGGTACACCGTATATCACGGTTATTCCACATGGATTACTGTCCATTTCAATGTATGTATCGCTGCAGACCGTTGATATGCTTTAGTGCTTTTCCAAACACTTCGATTTATTTCCGATTCCATGTTTATAGAGCGGAATTTTTCATTGCTAATAAACAATTTATAAGTCTTATGGGAGTTTGCGATAATTTCAAATATGTTACTACTACATGAGTTTACGATTTCAATATTTAGAGACTTTTATGAGCCATCAAAGTTATAACATTCGTTATTCCACGATATATCATTGCCCTTGTGAGTATAAAAAACTTCGTTTAATATAGGTACGCTAACGTTATTACGTACAATAAAATTCTGTACAAATGGCATGCAAAGTGATGAGTTCTAACCAACTGGAGCTATGAACGTAAATTTTTAACGAGTCTAAAGTTTGACATCGGTCGTATTGTGTCGGCTCATAGCGCATATACGAATAGGTACGTAATAGTGAGTTCCACTTACGGCGTTTTAGTTGAACGTATTTTAATTATATAATTTGTATTTGAAGCTTTTGCTTTTTTTGTAGTTTCAGGTTTTTAATATAAATGTCACCTATGGTAAATTGTAATATTATAGAGTATTGTTATGCTATTATTAACATATCAATAATAGTCCTCATTTCTTACCAAATTTCAAAGACGTTCCATAACTGAGAATCAAAACGCCTAGAACATGCTGATTTGGTTACCTTTTCTACATAAACATGCTCGACAGGACATTTAGATATATTTCCCAATGTAAAATTTTACTTTTGTGTTATGTTCTTGTGGCTAATAATTTTTCTTTCTTTTTTTAAAGTTTAATTGGCTGCTACCTACGCCATTATACCATACAACATTTTTCGCGCAGTACCATAATATAACCCACATTACATTAGTTACCTACTTCCTCAAAAACACATGATGTCAAAATATGACCACACTTTAACCCACTTAGAGGTAAGATAACGATCTTATCAGGACATATGTTGCAAGCCCTAAGAGGAACGTATCAGCAACAGTTATGTTCACTTTGAACATGAACACGTGCTACATGTAACAGTTCATCGACTATTGAATGTAGGAGACGAGTGACGAAACGACTTTGACACTCACTCTTATTAGTGAACGCGGTCTTTTGAAGAAGATAATTTTAAAAATAGAATTTGGAACGCGGTTAATGAATTTGAATAACAAAGGAAAATTATACCTACGCACCTATTAATTTATGGATCAAGTAGAAAACGTTGTATATACCTATAATTGGCATACACATCAGCTCCTGTACCTACTCGTTAAATAACTGTAATATATGATGTTGTCGGTGTATCTAATATAAAAAAAATAATTAAAACGGATATTTCTGGGCAAATTAATAACTGACAGTAAAGTAAATGTAACAAAAATGAATACTCGTTTGTTTGTTCGTCTTCTATGCGTTCTTTGGGTCCTACTCCGAAAAACAAAGTACGAAGTTTCAGATTGCAACAAAACAACTACGAACATCGAACTTTCATTCATCCGATTACGATGAAACTGTGAGTTGATGCTGTGCGAGAGCTTGCGAAGGTTTCTGATAAACAAGGAAACATTAGCAAAGGCATACGCATTACAACTAGTAGTAAAAAAAAAATACTTTTCACAGTTCTATCATAAGTGACCAATGCAATGTAATCATTTAATAATTATAATTATCTACATTACCTGATTTATCATTTGACCCATATTCTCACATAGACTAATAGCAATATGAGTATGGATATGGATTTATATCAGTGTGGAAATATATATTTTATTACGAACACATAATCTATTTTGCATGTAGAAGTTGTTCAACTCCAATGCCGGACATTGTCACGAGTAATTCAAGAATGTCCTTAGCCATGGGTTGCCAGTCTAATGCCATTCAAACTTAACTATAGCGCCTGACCTCGTTCATTTGTTGTTTGAGAGACATTGACACACTGCTGACCCATACATTGTATGCCACATTGTACATTAAACAGAAAAAATCACAGATTATTATTGAGTCACTAAAAGCTTCGAACTTCAAATTATAAATCTTTTCGAAATTCAAATCATATCACAAATAGATTTATATCATCGTGTCAAAATCAATTCTGCGGTTAAAAAAACAATATAGACTTCGATAAATACTTAGTCATCATTCCAAACAAAACAAGGTGCCATTAGCAGTTCCTTTGAATCAATGGTACTTTAAAAAGGCAATAATTTCGCTGAGTCACACCTACCCTCAGAATTGTTCCCTAACGGTCGGTGCTCTATCTTCAGCTTTTCTTGCATATACAATGACTGCATGGTTTTGGTATTTTGTTTGTTTAAGCATCAATAATATTAATACAGTTATTCTTAAAAGCCGTAAAAAATATATTTTCATTCTAAATTCAACGTGAGGACTCCGAAATTGTTACAAGATTGGATTAAAACCACCGTACGTATCTTTATTCGTCATCGGATAGTACAGACATAAAGTGTGTATTTCATAGTTTTGAAACATAGAAAGTTTGACTACCTATAATCGTTGGTTAATCAAATACAATAAGGAAGCCTAACTGGTTAGAACTCTTGAGGTCGTCAGGTCAAATCTAAGCACTCACAGATACCATAATTATGCACACGTAAATAATTACAGAAATATTAGTAATGCATCACGCATTGCTAGTATTTTTCAAGATGCAACTATATTATGAAATACGGCCTATAACCCATAACATAGTAGGTAACTTTATTATTAAAAATCAGGCTTGTTTTCCAAAATGATAAAATTCTAAGTTCAACATTTTTAAATCAAGATTTATGTATTTTACCGTTCAAAGGTCAAACGAAGCAAAATGAAAATGTAATTTTCCCGAAAGTATCAAAAATATTTTTCCTCCTCTGAAGCTTATGAAGACTGACTGACGGAGATGAATTACGAAGATAATTGAAGTGCCCGTTCAAAAATTAAAAAGTTACTCGTAAAACAAACGGGTGGAGAGTGCACGTAACCTTTATCTAGACTACCTACTTCTAGAAAATTTGTTCCAGACATTTTTGCTGGTTTTCTTTATAAGGAAACGAGACTGCAGCTTTATTGCTCTACAATATCCCTGCTATTCTATTACAGGCTTTATTTTTAACAGGTATAAAGACGATTATAGAGTGCACCGTTGTTATAGGCGATTTCAAAATTGTGAATAATGTGATATATCTGCTAAATGAGTCGAAAGAATTATAAAAATTGTCTTCTTCCTTCATTTGAGTGGAGGTAATAATGCAGTAATAATATATTAGGCAGTCGCAGTCGCAAAACATGCGTATTCTTACTACTACAAAGATATCTACATGTTTGTTTATATAATTCTCAAAATAAATTAAGTGCATGGATTCCTTCGAAATCTATTTTTCTTCATGCTCAAGAATATTTTTTAAGAGCGCCATCTAATAAAAGTCAAGAGAACTTTTATGAAAGTGGGTGCGAGTAGGGCGCCCTCCCGGCAGAGAATAAAAAGTTGCTCCTTGGAGTATCGAAACCAAAGAGTACAATAATATACTTAGTCGAAAGGAAACTGATAATGTTGTTATGTATCCTCTGTTTATCTTACTTGTATTATTTAGTAAACAATCTTCACGCAACTCATTAATATAAAATCATCATTCATACAACACAACAATTCGTTTAAAACATGTACTTAAGTAGATTTGCTAAAAAGTTATTAATTATATCTAAGACAGTTAAAGGAGGATGGGCAAATTCCTATGGACGCTGGTCCAAATTAAAAAGCTTGCCCCTACGGTTGACACCGGTGCTAATCGATGAAGGACATCAGTGTTACTCTATATTCTCATTTTTTTTTATTTTCATCCTGCCGTTCCAGAGTTATAATCAATTAGTATTACGAATTTTCCCAGCAACTTAATTACATTATAATTTAATATTTTGGATTCTTTTTGGTGCATGATTGGCAAACTGGTTAAACGTAAGTCTATTTACGGTGCTGCTCGTACATAGGGGTAGCGGGTTCAATTCTCGGACATTACATATTTTTTGAATCTCAAAAATATTTTGTATGGTGCACATAGCGCATCAGTTTCTTAATAAAACATGTTAGGAATAGTGTAATCTACCAAAATATATAACTTTTATTTGCTAACTTTCATAAAGTTCATATGTTTAGGTTCAAACTTAAAAATGTCTTTATGTCTCAAAATATCTTTTCCTGTAGGACCGATTTTTGAGCTGCCATAATAAAAAATAACGTGTCCAATGTGTTCTTTTAAATACACTATATGTCTACTCTAGGGACACCTTTAATAATCCACTACAACTATAATTACATATTTTTTCAAACTTCAAAATATTTTGTGGAATATACATAGCGCTTCAGTTTCCTAGTAAAACATGTTAGGTATAATACTTTAATCTACCAAAATATATAACTTTTATTTGCTAACTTTCATAAAGTTCATATGTTTAGGTTCAAACTTAAAAATGTCTTTATGTCTCAAAATATATTTTCCTGTAGGACCGATTTTTGAGCTGCCATAATAAAAAATAACGTGTCCAATGTGTTCTTTTAAATACACTATATGTCTACTCTAGGGACACCTTTAATAATCAACCACAACAATAATTACATATTTTTTCAAAATCAAAAATATTTTGTACGGTGCACGTAGCGCTTCAGTTTCTGAATAAAACATGTTAGGAATAGTGTAATCTACCAAACTATATAACTTTTATTTGCTAACTTTCATAAAGTTCATATGTTTAGGTTCAAACTTAAAAATGTCTTTATGTCTCAAAATATCTTTTCCTGCAGGACCGATTATTTTACTCCCATAATAAAAAAATAAATGTTCAGTGTGCTCTTTTAAATGCACTAGGTGTCTACTCTAGGGACACCTTTAATAATCAACCACAACAATAATTACATATTTTTTCAAAATCAAAAATATTTTGTACGGTGCACGTAGCGCTTCAGTTTCTGAATAAAACATGTTAGGAATAGTGTAATCTACCAAAATATATAACTTTTATTTGCTAACTTTCATAAAGTTCATATGTTTAGGTTCAAACTTAAAAATGTCTTTATGTCTCAAAATATCTTTTCCTGTAGGACCGATTTTTGAGCTGCCATAATAAAAAATAACGTGTCCAATGTGTTCTTTTAAATACACATTATGTCTACTCTAGGGACACCTTTAATAATCAACAACAACAATAATTACATATTTTTTCAAAATCAATAATATTTTGTATGGTGCACGTAGCGCTTCAGTTTCTGAATAAAACATGTTAGGAATAGTGTAATCTACCAAAATATATAACTTTTATTTGCTAACTTTCATAAAGTTCATATGTTTAGGTTCAAACTTAAAAATGTCTTTATGTCTCAAAATATATTTTCCTGTAGGACCGATTTTTGAGCTGCCATAATAAAAAATAACGAGTCCAATGTGTTCTTTTAAATACACTATATGTCTACTCTTGGGACACCTTTAATAATCAACAACAACAATAATTACATATTTTTTCAAAATCAATAATATTTTGTATGGTGCACGTAGCGCTTCAGTTTCTTAATAAAACATGTTAGGAATAGTGTAATCTACCAAAATATATAACTTTTATTTGCTAACTTTCATAAAGTTCATATGTTTAGGTTCAAACTTAAAAATGTCTTTATGTCTCAAAATATCTTTTCCTATAGGACCGATTTTTGAGCTGCCATAATAAAAAATAACGTATCCAATGTGTTCTTTTAAATACACTATATGTCTACTCTAGGGACACCTTTAATAATCAACCACAACAATAATTATATATTTTTTCAAAATCAATAATATTTTGTATGGTGCACGTAGCGCTTCAGTTTCTGAATAAAACATGTTAGGAATAGTGTAATCTACCAGAATATATAATTTTTATTTGCTAACTTTCATAAAGTTCATATGTTAAGGTTCAAACTTAAAAATGTCTTTATTTCTCAAAATATCTTTTCCTGTAGGACCGATTTTTTTACTCCCATAATAAAAAATAATCAGCTAAGCGTGCTCTTTCGAATGTACTATGTGTGAACCCTGTGGGCACTTTGGGCCAATTTGCCCATTGTCCTTTCACATGTTTTTTAATATTTCTAAATAACTTTTTTCTTTCTAATTATGACAAGAAGAAACAGAATACCTATACCTACAGAGTTATCTAAAGAATTTATGGTAATAGCAACACTTTTTCTTCCATGATTGGGAGAAAATCCTATGTTTTCTAGACAAAATAGGACTGAAACGATGTCAGAACATTGTCATTTGTCTTTACATTGTTGTAAGGTATCATATAAACTGTTCTACCTACCTACAAGACCGCATAAATATTGATGTAGGTACCAATAGGAGAACCTAATATGGGTAGTTCAATTAATTAGGCAATCATTTATTTATAGATTTTTTTTTATCTGTTATTTTTAGATACCTAATTAAGCCCAAATTATATATAGTCACATGAAACTTAAAAAAGTAACGGAATCTTGATCTATATTTACTGTTACCCCAATAGAGAGTAGGTATATAATACGAGTAATTAAAATATGTAAACATCATCATTTCACGCAAAAACCTCAATCAAATTAAAATGTAGATACTTCACATCCAGCATATGCTGAGTTGGTAACCTTTTCGGTACGGGCATGCTCGACGGCATGTTTACAATTTTTTATTAGAATTAGTGTAGATACCTATTTCTTTTTTATTGTGTTTTGTCTATTGTGAATGTGGTGCCGTCATTATCCCGTACGGAATAAAATTATTTTTCTTTCTTTCTTTCTTTCTTTCTATTCCAAAAAAAAAACTTCATCCGAGCTTTGCAATCACAATACAAAAATCGCCGCATAAAAATTTACTTTCCAACTTTTTGAGTACTAACAAACGCAAACAATTACTGAGGCAAAGGCGGCGAGTTGAAAGGCCCCGCTAATGACGTCAGGTATTCTACGTTCATTGTTACCTTTCAATAATAAACTGTAATGTGAGGTGCTAAAAGAAACTGAACCATTTTATAGCCATCGCCGATTTTAAGAGCGAGTGTGAATGCATTCCGCGGCTTGAGCGTTTTACAAATAATGTACGTACAAAATTATGCAAATTATTTCCAGTGGGTGGTTCGGAGTTTAGTACTCATTGTTATATTCATTTATTAAGTTATTTGTACTGATTTTTAATATAGATATTCATAAATGATTAAAAAATGTATCGATTTCAAGACATAAAAGTCGGAAAGGGAATAAACTCGGAAGGTCGGATTTATTTACAAAAATAAATCTCAAACTATAAACAATATTGTAAAATAGTTCAAATAAACTATGTAGAGCAATCAAATGCCCATACATTGGAGCAATCAGGGTAGACGTAAGACCATTCGATCTGATATAAATCAGGATTTTCTAATTTTCGTTTTTATTTCTTTTCTCGTATAGTCCACCATATTATGCGATGATATTTACACACGAGCTAGCTTAGTTGGTCTTCTATAGCCCTTAAAAATATCACGTCATAGTTCCGTGGACTATTGATGTAAAAGGTATTTTAAGAATTTCTTAAGGTTGTCACTTCAGAAATTGCAAAATCAGGCTCCATATCACACTGTGCAGTAAAATAATACCTAATGCATTGGTTCTTATGTTTACAAAACATGTTAGGTTAAATTGTCCTAACAGTGATGAATTCCATTTTAAAAAAGTAATATTCTCAAACATATAAGTCATAATGATTCCATGAAAATGCCCGCTGCCGGGTTATTCAATTTTAATATATTCGTCCTTATAACTCATTAGGTAACATCGGCATAACTAACCGGCACAAAACCTACACAATAAAATATCCTTTTAATGGACACCCTACTATAAATTGTCCTAATAACAGAAATATTTTATTAGTTAAACTGCTATCAAAAAAGTGGCCGCTTTTACAATTTTTACGGCATATTTCATTTAAAAAATACCTCCCTTTGGTGGACGAGATCCGATCTTAACGTTTGTGTCAGAAAACGGATAATGCGGCCATCATCATAGCGGGTGCTCGATATTTTTTACTTTATTAAAATAGTCTTTGATCGTCCAATATTTGAGACCAACTCGCAAGTATCCGTAGAACGTTCCCGCTGGACTAATGTTGGTCGTTAACTTGGCTCCAACACACAGTGAAGATTTCTGAGGTGCGTCCCATTTTTTTTTTTAATAATTCTGAAATGACAGATGAAGATGACCGTAGTTGGAAGAGGTGCATTCGATACGAATAAAAAGTTGATGTTTTGTTTTTTTTATAGAAGTATCACAGTCTGCTACTTTGTCAAAAGTTGACAGTAATTAGGTTGGAATATGGATATATTTTTAGATAAAAATACACTTGATGTTTTTTGCTTTAGAATCATAGATCTGAAAAATTACATTGCTATAAAATAAATTAGAATATCAATCTTAAAAAAAAAACATAACATGAAGATACACGAACATTCATTCAGCGAATTTTGTCCTATTAAAGTTTATTTCTGTTTACTTATTGAATTAAAAGAAGCATAATTTTATCAAGTTACATTTCTCTATTTAAATAACTTTATTACTACTTCACTTCTACAAAAATCATGATCACCGCTACATTGATAGGTCTTGAAGAGGACACTTTGAATACCTGTTATTCTAGACTATTCTTTATATTAATCAAATGTTACTTTATATCAACTTGCTACGAATCGTTCGTGTATTACCATACACACAATAAAGCAAATCACACACAGTTCTCAAGCAAACGTATTGTTTGGAAAGTATTCACTTAATTCTTATTTCATGACTTAGTGTGACCTCCGCCTAGGATAGAGGTCGTCGCGGGCACAGCTATCTGATCGCTGCCCGATCATGTCTATCGATGTTACGAATAAATGCACGGCAATTTAGATCTATATTGTTCTGTTTATATTTGAAATTGTATGATTTTATGTTGGGAAGTTGTGGGTTTGCTTGTAGACATTAAACTACGAAAAGAAGAGTTGCAATTTTTATTCTATTTTAGAAGCTTCAAGCCCTTCACATGTTTCATATTTATAGGAGATAGGAGAAATGAAAATTAGTTTATCCTGTGACTCTAATTAAATTTTTCTGTGCTAAAAACAAGATGTGTATAAAGTACCTATACTCCTCGAGATCTAAGAAGTCCCTTTTGACAGATTTAAAGAACGATAGCATGTAACTTGACAATGTTACTATAGGCTGTGAATAAAAACCATTTTGAATATACACTTGATAATAATTATGAAATTATTATATTTTTTTGAGTTACGTATAAATTAGCATGGTATATAATTTCATAAGTATTGTTATAGCATCGAAATATTTTTAAAATGCATGTTTATGTACTACCGAAATATCATAAAAATGGTTACGTTCTCAATCAATTATTTTTTAAATAAAGGGATGTGATCACTAGAATCGTTAAAATCGTTTGAAATATCAGTATAAAATTACGTAGGTATTAAAAACTCTTTAAAGGCTGTTTGACACGTACATTATATTATTATAATTAATTTAATTTCTCTATTGCATTGCATATATACAATTTGCTTTACACTGGCAGTAATGACAATGACATCTGTGCAGTTTTTCGCGATTTTTCCAACTAATTGTTCGTTCTCTCAACGAGTATTTCTCGGATACCTCTGTTTTTGTGATCTGGCCTTGATTTTGGACTGTTCCCGCTTTTATGTTGACTTGGCTTACTATAGGTACATGGATTCTAACAACTTGGTTTGGAAACTATGTGAGTACTTCGAAAGTGAATCTGAATAACTGGTGGACCATTATTACCGGTACAAGTGGATAAATAATTTTGGCATAAAATTATGGATATGTTTTATTATTCTATGAAGATACCTACAGAAATGAGATTTCATATAAAATTCGGTGCCTACTACATTAATAAATTGCTTATCAAATGAATTTCGCGATTTTTTTATTCATAGTTTTAAACGATTATACACTCTTAGAATTTTAAATCGATTTATTATAAAAATCGATATTTTTGGTACCGATATAAACGCTTCACATCCCAAATTAACTCAAATGATATATGTCAAAAGTGGCTTTTTAAATCTCGAGGACTGTACAACTTGACTTCAGTAAATAGTCTTCTTAATTTTATAAGTAAACTAGAGGTCGCGCGGGTGCGCGGGCCGCATGCGGCCCGCGAGGGCTTTTTTAGGTGGAGCTTGTAACATAACTAAAAAAAAATTGGTTTTTTGATTTTGTATGGCAGCCATGTTTTTTTGTATGGAAACCATCTTTTTTTCACCGGCTCGTCAAGCGGCCCAGGGTCCTTGACATTTTTAGTTCCGGCGGTATGGCTTTGCGACTTGTAATTTTCGAGTTCCGTAGGGCAGTTCCGGTTAGAATTCCACTTTCAGGCCATTTCAGATTTTTCCTAAACTCGCAGGACCCCCTTCTATACGACTCCGATACATGACTTTTACCCCCCGCGGCTCCTTCCGGGAGAACAATTGCTCTATAAGATGCGTTTGTATGGCGGCCATATTGAAAAATGGCGGAATAAAAAATTCGACCCTGGATTATGAATCGATGCCCCCGAAAACCCCCGGACGCCAATTTTCAGCCGGATCGAGACAAAAAAAAGTTGGCCGCCATTTTGAATCCGCCATCTTGGATTTTTATGACCCCCACCGGAAAGCCCCCTCTATTTTCTATGAAATTGGTTCGAGCACCCCTCTGCTATCTCTAACGGTTTCGGGACGGTGAACGTTTGAATTTTGTATGGCGGCCATGTTTTTTTGTATGGAAGCCATCTTTTTTTCACCGGATCGTCAACCGGCCCAGGGTCCTTGACATTTTTAGTTCAAGCACTACACGTTTGCGACTTCTCGTTTTCGAGATCCATGGGGCAGTTCCGGTCAGCGTTCCACTTTCAGGTCATTTCGGACTTTTCCTAAAGTCACAGGACCCCCCTCTATACGACTCCCATACATCACTTTTACCCCCGGCGGCTCCTTCTGGGAGAACAATTGGGTGAAAATCCAAAATGAACACTTGTATGGCGGACATATTGGAAAATGGCGGAAAGAAAAATTTGATCCCGGATTATGAATCGGTGCCCCCGAAAACCCCCGGACGCCAATTTTCAGCCGGCTCGGACCATTTTTTTTTTTGGCTGCCATTTTGAATCCGCCATCTTGGAATTTTATGACCCTCACCGGAAAGCCCCCGTCGTCCTCTATGTCATTTGGTCGAGCACCCCCCCGCTATCTCCAACGGTTTCGGAACGGTGAGCGTTTCAATTTTGTATGGCCGCCATCTTTTTTTGTATGGACGCCATCTTTTTTTCACCGGCTCGTCAAACGGCCCAGGGTTCTTGACATTTTTGCCATTTTCGAGATCCGTAGGGCAGTTCCGGTCAGGGTTCCACTTTCAGGTCATTTCGGATTTTTCCCGGACTCACTGGACCTCAAGGTTTACGACTCCTATACATGACTTTTACCCCCCACGGCTCCTTCTGGGAGAACAATTCTGTCAATCAGTGAGTCAGTCAGTCAGTCAGTGGTAATCGAGCTTTATATATATAGTCAAAGTCAATATTCTGAATAGAACCCCTTTTGACGTATTTATTTACATTAAGACCAAAGGCTTTAAGAAGCTTTTATCTTCTTAGCTTAGCAGTTTTAAGCTGGCAGATTACTTTCAAACGAATAATCTCCTTGTATATTCAAATTCAGTGATAATTAAATATCATGATATCACATGAACCATCGAAATCATCAATAACTTTAAAAAATACACCATTAATCTCTCAGCACAATCGCATCCGGAGCAGATGCTGCACCATCAAAAGAGCAGTTTTTATCAATAATAAAAATACCTCAACATTATAAACAAACAAGGTGTTAATACTGGCGATAAGTATCTAAAATAACTTGCCCCTTCTTATAAAATATTGATATTTAATAGTCACATCACAGACTGTGTAACGCAGGCAGCCCTGTATACCTTCGGCATACCAGATTACCGCATCAAATATTCCTTTTGACACTACTCTTCATCAAAAAACCAACCTTAGCTCACAAAATATAGAGTTGAATTTCGAAGTCCGGGAGGACTTCGTAAAATAAGTGCAGGTGCCCATCGGATGGCATCGCATCGACTTTATCTTAACTATCGCATCTTCAAATATTAAACTTTTACTTTTATGGCAGTTTAAAATGCAAGTCGTGTCTCCTAACGGGTAACGGACACCCAATAAATGGCGACTTTTCGTTTTTATCAGACTCCATTATAACATTATTGCTGTGCTAATAAGGGGAATTCTTTCCGCAGTCAAATGTTACTCAAAATTTGCAATTAATAAGGTAAATAAGATAACATGTCATTTTATAATGTAGACCATACACAGGTACCTACCTACTTAAAACAGTCAGACTCTAGGTACTACGTTCCAAAGTGTAGATTTCTGATCCAAGCATAGCCCTTTCCATAGCTCGCTAGTGAATTTAAATTTGTAGACCGTGAGTGTCCACGTCTCAGCTCTGTAAGTCATTACAGACAGGACGTACTGACTGAAGACCTTAGTCTTTAGGCTCTATGGAATAGGCAACGAGAAGACAATGAAACACAAAGAAAAGATTATTAATTTTTGTAAGTAAGTAGGTAGGTACCTACATTGAAAATTACAATATATGGAGAGATAGAGATGAGAATAACATACCTAACAATATATGAAGTAAATGTGGGTGAGTTTAAAATTACATCAGAGATATACAAGAGGAAACAGATGAAATATCTTTGAGTAGTTTAAAACTCTAAGATAAGTATACCGGACTTGTTAGTATAATACTAATCATTAAATAAATCATCGTATTAAATCAACAAAATAATTCACGGATTAGAAGAGGCAGGTTCCTTAAACATGTTTGCAACTTAGTAGATTACGCATTACTTACCTTTTATCTATGTTCAATAAACTAGACTTATACTAATAGGATACTAAGTATATTAAACATAATGTGAAAAATAGTAATCAAATTATTTATTCTATAGATTTTTAACATATCGTTTATATAAATGACAGGGTATCAGTTCTACAAAAAGCATATTTTCCAGGAGAATCATTTAAAGATTTTGCATCAATATACTTTTTCTATTGTTATAATTATTTAAAATATTTTGTTTTACTCACATTTATTTTTAGATTTGCTATTTTATGAAATCCTCAAATTTGATAAAATATAAGTAATGAAAAAATAAAATGACCGGCGGAATTTTTCATTAGAACGATCTCAATATTTTTATTATGAAGTATTTTTAGGTCAAGTACCATATTGTTTGAGTTAATACCAGTCTTTTCTTATTTTTAACCGACTTCAAAAAAGGAGGAGGTTCTCAATTCGGATAAATAATTTTCTTTAAAACTTAACAGCTTCTGAAGTCGGGGCCTTTAATTCTTCAATGCACCTAGCTTGGCAGTGGCACCGACTTCAGAAGCTGTTAAGTTTTTTAAGAAAAATATTTTATACTAATTTTTATATATCCATTCTATTTCTAGAACTACCAAAATGTTAAGCTTATTTCTTATCTTTTGTAATACAATAAAATGATTGTTCCATTTGTAATTAGAATCCACATATTGTTCGGCCATTCTAAATTGTTGTCATAATAAAAGGACAGTCTTTGTATCATATTCTTAAACCTCTAAGAAAATGTTATCTCGCGCCGGTTGTGAAATAAAAATGCGGTCAACTGGCCAGCTAATATAAACTTAGATAAACGAATGAGATATGTAATTAGTAGTTGATAATTGCTTGCTCGGTGTCAAATGACTTGATTATAAAAACTAGAGATCAAACAAGTATATAAATCCTGGTGTTAATTGAACAGAAATTCTTGCAACATTATACGGGTGAACCTCAAAACCTAGCGGTAATTAATACCTAAGCAACAGAAATTAGTAGGTAATAGTAAAAAAAAAACAGTAAACTCTTGTCATAACAAATGGTAAATAAAAACAATTATTAATTGTCCTCTTAAAAAAACCCACTGCCTGATCAGGAAATCGTACCCAGTACTTCACACTTGCGCTGACGTCCACTAGACCGTGAGGTACTTACAATCAAAATTTTGATTATTTATGGGCCTACGTTTCCAGTCTGGAATTGTACCCAACATTATGGACAACTTGTTCTATGGGACCAACCATGAAATCGAGAAAGAATTCACCTTTTCCATACATTTAGTCGAGTAGGTAGGTACCTACCTAATATTTAATTATTTCTATAGAACAATAGCTTTTATTATGCGATTTCAGGTTTGGTCCCAACGTAAAAGTTGTTCTCAATGATGATTACACTAACCCCTTAAAGGGATTGGGACTGGAAAAGTAGGACCTTGTAGTAATACACGGTCCTATTTTTCCAGTCCCACGTATCTCGTCCCACGTCCCAATTCCAGTTCCAGTATTATTCCCTTGAATATAATATTTTATGAATGCTACTAAATGTTAATAAACAACTGAATGCATAACTATGTGAACCAGTTTATTGATTTATTACCGAAGTCTCAGGAAATGGTCGTCAAAATGTTACGAGCTGATATATTTAAAATTGTATCATGTCATAAAATCAACATAAAAAGTAATATTTGATGTGCATTATAAGGGGCAGGTCTCACTGACAGCGTAGCGTAGAGTGTACAGCCAGGCTAACATGAACGCCGCGACATAATTTTGTCTTAACTTATGACTATTCTTTATCCTACACGAAATGAGATAAAAAAAAACAAATGCAATTGAGATGGTATGTAAACAGGCGAGCTTAACCCAAATATGTGTTTTCTACCAGCAAACCTTTGAGTGATAGAGAAAGTATGATGGTAAAGGGTTTGTTGTCGCATTATCTCGTGCGGAAACAGGTTTTTAGAGGCATTATCTCGTCTTATCATGACGACAAAACTCTGTCGCGGCGCGCATTTTAGCCTAGCCGATATACCGCTATATTTACTATGAAAGGTTCTTCTAGTCCGGATCCCTTTAAGGGATTATTGTACTCATCATTATAAACAACTCTTAAAATGGGACTTACTTTGAAATAGCAAAAAAAATATACTGCTTTAAAGACAAATAATTCAATATTATACGACTGAATATATGGAAAAACAGTTATATTTTTTCGGTTTTTCAGTTGTCTTCTCTAAGTGAAAGTTGTTTCTTATATGTATAATGGACACATTTTTCTTAAAAAAGTGGTTCGCGTAATGTAGATCACACAGAGCAAGTAAACACAGAGCCAATCCTATATAGCTCTGAATAATTTCAATACTGTTATTTCAAATTCTAATCCTTATAGTCTTTTGTTAGCGATAAACTGTAGTTATTAAGGAAGTGATAAATTGTTTAGCTTCCTTAGTAATACTCATGTTGATCTACTTAATTTATTACAAATAGATTTAATAGTTAAACGCGTACCAGTAAATAATCCTCAGCCATTGTCTTATCATTCTTAGCCATCAGGATGTAGGTCATTTTGATGATATCTCTACGCCGAGATTTCGCCTTAATCAAGCTAGTTATGTGAGTATTAGAATACAGCTACTTATATCCTAATTCTTAATATCTATATTATTACCGTCGATTATATTATATTATTTTTTGTACACGAAAGAGGATTTATGTGAATATAAATGTTATCTTTTTTGAGTTTTATTGCAATGAAACCAAAGCTTTATATTAAAACGATTTTAAATTATTAGTTACTCAGTTACTGTTAACATTGAACCAAAGCCGGCGGCTAAAATCGATCTACATAAAATAACGAACTAGTTTCGTAACATTGTAACCATGTTGAAACATCGTGCTTTAAACAATATGAAAAATCGAAATGTTATTATAACAATACTAAAGTTTTGTCTAGACCAATAAATATTAAGTGCAAACGACCACTGTGCATTGTATTTTCAATTTCTTTTACTGTTTATAGTTATACCACCATTATTGGTAACATTCTAAAGTCAGATGGTAGTTCATATAAAAAATCAGTCTAGCTGCAAAAATTGCTACCTCTAATTTCCCTCAGAGGATTTTAACACCTGTGACTAAAGTAACAGTGAACATAATAGAAAATTTTCAATGTAGATATATAGTTAGACACGTCTCCATACTTCGACGGTTATTAGCATTGTTGTTATCAAATTCCTTTGTAAAAGTATTAAAGTATCTTGAAGAAAAAACAAACTTACATATAGGAGAAAACTTATAGTACTATAATATAATGGAACATAATAATAAATGTATACAAATAATTACTAAGGATTATGTAAATAGCATTCTTTATTTTTAAGAAACACAAAAATTTACTTATTTCTATAGAAATTTTCATGAAATAAGTTCAAAGGGTGATCTTATAAAAGGAAACGAAAAAACATCACGTTCTGGTAATCTAATCAAAAAGCGCAAGAACGATTTCTTCTAAAGCTTTTGACGAGCTTCTGGTTCTCCTTATTAATGTCCATAACAAATCAGATAATGATAAAGAGTCTCTCTCAAATGATTCCATTGGTGTTATAACTGTCAAGTGACGTAACTTCTGTCGTAATATGGAATCACATAGATGGTGTCCAATTTTGGGGTACGCAACGTGTAATTTATTTCACTAGTCACGGAACAAACGAATCATTCTGCTTATGTCTACTTACTTTCTATTACGTAATATAACGATACTGACGATGACAATATTTAGGAAACAATTTTTTATTAACGATCCGTAGATTTGTATGTTAAAATTCATCTTCTTTTGTAACGACAATATGTATAGTAATTCCATCTCTCTTTACAACTTCATAGAATACGTTATTTAGTTAATTGACTCTATTTTGCATAAAATGCTTCTTTAATTTATAATTGAAGCAAATAAAATTTGTATCAATTATACCTTCATTCTTATCTACATCAAATTTCATTCACTGATTATCATAAAGGTGCCTATACGCAGATAAGCGATTTATAATAAAGTGCCAAGTCACCTGCCTCATTTAACGGTACAGCAAAAAAATAATATTAAGTACTATTGCCTTTCAGGCCGAATTCAATTACGAAAGAAAAGATTACAATATATAAACTGAACATTGAATAGCAAATGTGATGAGTGAATCTAAAATTACTATTACCATAAATTTGATCGCGAAGAATAACGGAAACTTAATCGAGTAAAAATGATCCAACACGAAAAGCATTATCACGTAACAATAACGAGAAACCCGTTTACGAAAAAATTATAGGAAGGTCCATTTTATTGTGGGTACGAATTACGAGCAAGTTTAATAGATCTTTATCATTGAACGCATATTATACACGTCATGCATGCATATTTATTGGTCGAGTAATGATAGCTGTGTAAGCTAATTATTTAATAGTTTTATGGATACTTAAGAAAGCATTAGAAAACATAAATCTCTTTATTGTAGGAGATGAAATGATTGAAATTGATTGTAATTTCTAACTAAATATGAAAAACGTGACAGACATTAAATTTAAAAGCTATAGATAAGGTCAATCTAAAAATTGTTCAAAGAATACTTATAAAAACTTTAAACATCATGTAATAATTGCAAGTAATTAAAACATTCCACCAAATAGAATAAAATTTCAAGCAATCAGTGAGTTTTTAATCGGCTCGAAATGAAGGGTTGTGAAGGTGGAACAAAGCAAAAAGTGGAAAAAAGGTAAAAAGTGCGTCTCGTTCCAATGGCCACCAGCACTGTGGGTGGACTACACTTGTCAATCATCGTAGCTTTTGCCTCGCACATTGCAATCTCCTTAATAGACTCCCGTGTTCTTTAGTTGCCACTTTTTATCGCGTGTATTGATTGTTTGCTGTTTTTACTAAGGATTTCTTACCCGTAATTTAATAAATAATCATATCTAAAGGTGGAGCAGGTGGTCGTAATTGATTTTCATGTTTTATGAACGACTTTGTTACTAAGTAAAAGAAAATAAACATAAGTGTCAAGTCTTGAGTCTGAAATAAAATTCTGATCGTTTGTAATTTAGAACGAAACTAATGTACCTAATGTAGGTATGTTTTTTTGGGTTTATTTTGATGCTGATATTCCTGGAGCTTGATTTAGTACCATAAGTTTGTATTAATTAAGTCCAATCTGTTTTTCTAGGAACGTTTAGACGGTCCATTAGCATTACCGTAATTTTATTTACATCAGCTCGAAAAAGGTTCTCGGCTAAGTTGAAACGGACTTGATTTTATGAAGTCATCGTAACGTAATTATAGTTTTTCTTATTTTATGATTAATGTTGCTCATCTTGAATCAAAACACGTCAAGAACCCCCATGTTTAGCCCCAGAGCATCAGTTTTTATTGTATAACCGAGGGTCGTGGCCTGATAGCCCGATAGTTAAGAGGTTGTGGAACAATCGAGTGGCGTTCGTGAGAACAGTATGCGCCCACTTCAAGCTAATGCACCTAAACTATAGGACGCTTTCAACAAATAGAGTAAGAGCATCGTCACGATGTCGTTTAGCCTCAAGAACGTAGAATCACTTCGATACTAGTCCAGCGTGGATCTACAAATTTCGGGATGTAGTTATAATAATATTATAAGATCCAACTTTTGTAGTCCTGATCCCTTTAAGCTTATTGTACCTACTCATCATTATGAACAACCTATACTATGGGACCAATCCTCAAATATCGCGAAAGAAAAATTGATGCTCCATACATTTAGTCGAGTAATATTGAATTATTTGTAGGGAATAGCAGATTTCTTTTATCACGATTTCCGTGTTGGTCCCAAAGTAAAAATTGTTCATAATGATGAGTAATATATACAGGGTTACTGGTAATATGACGGCAATCCGTTATGGGGATGTAGGAGAGATCATTTCCAACCAAATGACTCCTGATGACTCCTAGGCAAATGTCAACCGTTTTCGAGTAATATGTCATTTTATATTTTTTGAAGATATTTACATTATACAACTTTGAACATTGATAAAAAAAAAGCCAATGCATACAATATTTTTATATTAATATTATTTGTTTGCTAACATTTCAGTACATAATATTCAATGATAAAATGACAATTATCTGCAATAGTTTTGAAATCAGAGCTACAAATCGTTACGCATTTCATAATTTTGAGCAGGTCTTGTGACTAAAATGGTCGATTTCTGCAAAATAACACAGAAGTACTTTATCGGCAGAACATTTAGAAAACATGTACAACTTTTCAGCTATCCAACGAGTTACAATAATCTAACAGAAATCAGAATTTGAGTGAACAGTATACAATTATTGTGATAAAGACAAAATCAACTTCAACCAAAACTGCATGCTGTTGTCCGCCTGAGGGGGGCGGAGGGTTGTGCTGGACTCCTACCGGCTAAACTCACCACGGTAGTCCACTTTGGCACCTACAGGTGGGTTTCGGGTACTCTTAGAAAACCGCGCTGAACCTAACCTAACCTAACCAAAACCTAACCTAACTTAAGCTTTTTTTTTTTGTTACTTGGTGTAACCGAGGACTGGAGAATCACTGTTCGCCAATGGTTAGACGCCAACTTTCCTAATCGATGGATTGGCAGAGGAGGCCCAATTCCTTGGCCAGCAAGATGCCCAGACTTAACCCAATGTCCGGCACACGCCCTCAGGTGGAGGAAAGACCTATGATGGGTTCTCATCAAGTAAAAAAAAAGCTTAAGTTAGGTTAGGTTTTGGTTAGGTTAGGTTAGGTTAGGTTCGGCGCGGTTTTCTAAGTGTACCCGAAACCCATCTGTAGGTGCCGAAGTGGACCACGGTGGTGAGTTTAGCCGGTAGGAGTCCGGCACACCCCTCCGCCCCCCTCAGGCGGAGGACAGCATGCAATTTTGGTTGAAGTTGATTTTGTCTTTATCACAATAATTGTATTCTGTTCACTCAATTTCTGATTTCTGTTAGATTATTGTATCTCGTTGGATAGCTGAAAAGTTGTACATGTTTTCGAAATGTTCTGCCGATAAAGTACTTCCGTGTTATTTTGCAGAAATCGACCATTTTAGTCACAAGACCTGCTCAAAATTATGAAATGCGTAACGATTTGTAGCTCTGATTTCAAAACTATTGCAGATAATTGTCATTTTATCATTGAATATTATGTACTGAAATGTTAGCAAACAGATAATACTAATATAAAAATATTGTATGCATTGGTTTTTTTTTTATCAATGTTCAAAGTTGCATAATGTAAATATCTACAAAAAATATAAAATGACATATTACTCGAAAATGGTTGACATTTGCCTAGGAGTCATCAGGAGTCATTTGGTTGGAAATGATCTCTCCTACATCCCCATAACGGATTGCCGTCATATTACCAGTAACCCTGTATATACAATAACCCCTTAAAGGAATCGGGACTAGAAAAGATAGGACCTTGTACTTATTTATTTCGGACAAAAAGCATAAAATTTTGGGTTGATTCCTAACAATTTATATCTTATATTGTAACTTTATTCATACTTAAATTCTACTAGCGTCATCACAGAATAGAGAAAGTGTCATCGTGTTGTTTATAAGGTGCCGGCACTATGGGACGCGCGCAAAAGTTTTTGGGAGGCTGTTACTACTGCCGCTTATTCTGCTAAGCATTGACACCATATTTTTTCTCAAGACCGCAGAAGCTGTCTGTTCGGGTTTGTTGAACATAGTAGATGCACTGCCGAACCGCGGAGGCCACAACAGCGCCCTGAAAGCGTTATTATACTGGATTCGCAGCATATTGATGGCACGCTGGGTATAGCTGATCCATAGGGTGCTCGAGTACAGGAACTTGATAAGCATACTGCACATGCTACTTATGAATGATGATATTATAAATCATTGTAATGAAAGAGCAGTCCAAAATAAACTTGAGGCTGAATATACAACTAAAGGGTATTTGTGTATGGACGTAGAAGGAATGGATATAATGTGTGATCCATTTATAGAACTGGGAAGTGAAGCATGGTGCATACATCTTGTACTAAACAAATGTATTAATGTGCTAACAAGGTTTTTTCTGGTACCTACTTGTGATACTTGGCTGTAATTTACAAGGCCATGCCTTTCTAATCCCGATTCCTTGAAGGGATTATTGTACTCATAATTATGAACTACTTTTACTACGGGAACAACCCAGAAATCGTAAAAAAAAAGCAATGTTCCATACATTTTTAGTCGAGTAATATTAAATTATTTGTATGGGACAGCAGATTTATTTTCGCGATTTCAGTCTTGGTCTCATAATGATGAGTACTTAACTTTAATAGCACCTTATAGAGATCGGGATAACCTAGAAAGGTAAGTCCTTATATTTGTATCAAAATAATAGTCAATAATGCAGCTATTAAAAAAATATTTAGTTTAAAACTTTTATTATGATAAGTTTTTAATATTCGCCAAAGATTGTGAAAGTAAAATAGAACAGAAAAATTGCTATAAATTTTAACAATTTTAATACCTACATTCCTTTTTTAGTTTGATTTTACGAAAAAACTTATCCCACTTTCTTTATGACATTGTTATCTGAATGCCTAGTTCTCAAATATCGTAACAGTTAAAACTCGGTATTCAGATAACTTTTTGTCAGTCTTGGAAACAGATTTACAGAAAGAAACTTTTACCGAAACTATTTTAATAAAAAGTAGACTTTGCTTAACTCTTTATTAAAATTTAATATAATTACATTATTTAGACTATTATTTGGACTTTTTATTTAACTGTACCACTTAAATATCAGTAGATACATAATTAATTGTTGAAATAATCTTAGCAAAATGACATTTAAAAGTAGGAAGAGAAAGCAATAAAGTGAACATTGTGAATGCTTAAACAATTAAATTATAAAACAAATTAGTCATACGCTGATCACGTCAAGTTAATTGTTTAAACGGGCATTCGATTTTACGTAACTTTTGACCCAAATAATATAACTTTATGTTTTTGTAAAAGGTTTGCAGAGATAACCTAACCGTTAAAAACCGGGAATCCGACTAGAATTATATTATCTTTTCATCAACTAGAAAACAGGTGATGATCTTCAAACGGCTGAGCAGATTTGGGATTGGATTTCTGTGCTACGTGTTGCGGGTTCAATCTCCGAACGGAACAAATTTTAGTATGGCCTACAGATAATTGTTTCGGGTCTGGGTGTGTGTGCATGTCAGATTTATGCTTGTAAACTGTACCCACGATACAGGAGATACTCATGCGTAGGGCAATATTTTTAAAAATAGAAAAATAAATCTAGACTAAAAATATGACATAGATATGACACCTTTTTACGAAGCCACTTCGAAGTTTCTTCGCTTATTCTTTTTCTTATACTATCTGAAGGTCAGTCAAAAGCCAAAACATTTAATCGGATTTTTATGTTACCGTTACGACAAACTGTCCCGTTGAGGAGTTTGAATTAAACTAAAATAAAAACTGCATACCTAATACTTTTTGTAACTCCTTTATATTTTGAACAAGACCGTTATTAACTATTGTATTATTTCAGTTTATATTGAGAATCAATTTTGAATGTCTGTTTCTTCGTTTTACTTGCACGAGAGGCGGGATGCGACGTGTTTCTATTTAATTTTGTGCTCTAGTGCAATTCTTTATCTTGCCCGTAACTATTGTACAAGATCAAAAACATTCATATTTAATTCACTATCATTATTTATTTTCGAGTTATTATTCTTCTAGGTAAGCGTGCATCAGGTAAGATAGCGGTCAAACGCAGGCCTAGGGCCGCGTTACAAAATGGTAATGAATATCGACTCTGGTAATAAACTTCAATATTATGATCGTGAGAGACAAAACTTTGAGTAACGTTGTAAAAAAAATACCGACCATGAAGATGGGAGTCCCAACTTTATGTTCTTTTTTTTTTCTTTTAATTTGCTCGAAGTTTAGGCTCTCACGATCGTATAGAAGTTTATTACCAGAGTCGATGTTCATAACCATTTTGTAACGCGGTAGATGCACAGATCAATATTTAAAAAAAACGCCTTATAGTAGGTACCCATTCCGACGAGTTCCGGATTCCTTAAAGAGTCCTCAGGTCATAATAAATGACTTTGTTGAAAGGCTATGTTAGTAAGGACTTACACAGCGCTTGATCTCTGCCAAACCTATGATAGGTAGTTATGGTTTTTACAGATTTCATTGTAATCACTCATAAGTAAACTCAAGCCTACATTAGTATGCACCACTGTTAAACATAGACCTTCTAATAGACCGCTACAAAATAATGGCCGTGCGTGATAAACGATTTTTTAATGTATTGCTGATAGTTCGATGTTATTAGCGCATGGGAGGATATAACAGCCAATTCCCTTGGCTTACGTTTATAATCACCTCAAACGAAAATCACGGAAAAAGGGACGACTATACCATCATATCCACAATGACAATATCCCGATCAAATGAGACAGCATCACAATGTGGTTAAACCTGAAGTAGGTATGTTTCCTAATAGGTGTGACCGCTATTACATAACATTTGACTTCTCTCTCTGATGTATGACTTCAAAAGTAGACACCAAACGTCACTCCAAAAGCGAGAAACCTTCGAGTATTCGTAGTACTTAGGTCACGAGTGCACCGATATCGTTTGAACTTGAATGTCAGCGCGATTTGATACGACGCATCACAATGACGGCTCGCTTCCTTTGTTGCTGTTATTAAATTATCTAATAATACATTCGGTTGAGCAATATTAACTTTGTAATGTTCACTGTCGAGACTTTAGATACATACGGACATACCAAAGGATAATAAACAGTTTGTATAGAAATAGAGATAATGCGAGGAACTGATAACTTGGTACTATATAGAATGGGAACAATAAACAGTAAGCTTAAATAATTGAGCACCTGCTTATTTCGTGTTTATAATAAACGATATCAATTTCTCATTATTATAAGGTACTTACTTTAATTAAATATTGTATTGAATAGCAACAGCCAAAATCCTAGTACACAGTAAGTGGTGGACGGGATGTTCTGATGACAAAGTCATGAAGTTTTTTATTTCAACTGAGCTTTTGAGGAGCATTTTAAAACATTGGGATTCTTTGTGCAAGGTTCAAAGTGGGTTGGACCTATGGCAAAAAGATACCTGCAAGAAACCCCATGAATATACTCTTTTAAAATAATACATTTATAATAACATCTGGGGTCGCAGGACTCGCAGGAACAGTCCAGCTAAAGTTTGATAAATGCATTTACACAATGTGATAATAAAAAAGATGTCAAGTACAGTGGGCGGCAAATAATTTTAGCGCTCGGCGGGGTGGTGGGGATTTGTTTGTACGTCGTATTGTCTGAGGAGTAAGGTCCAAAATCGCTTAAAGTTAAAAATCTTCGAGGATATAATTATTATTTTGTTCCTAATTGTGGAAGTCTACTCTCTTCCTGTGGAGTTCCCAGATACGCGAGAATATGATCATGTTCGTCCTTTTATTTTCCTTTATCATACTTCGATTGCTCCTGTATCGTGGGTACTACCTCAGAAGGCCATACAAATATTTATTATGCTGTGCGGGGATCAAACCTGCAACATGTTTTGCTAAAAACCAACCGCTTAGCCACTGCACCAACCGTCTCCTATAAGTCCAGAATGAGCTGCTGCCCATCCTGGAGGATGCTGCTGTACTCCTTGAGCCCTCATACACATATTACTGCGATCTTCTTTTTGTCAAGTATGGTGATTATGGCAATACTTACTCAAGGCCGTTCATTGTTGTTATCTATGAATAGGTCCATTTCGAACAGCTGCCATCAACGACCTGGGGGCCAATTCTCGTTTCCTTCGAAACCATCTCGAAATCGAGTTAGTACTTCGAGCGCTTTTTCGACTATAAAATCTCGCAAATCGCGTTTCGAGATGATCTCGTAGGAAACGAGAATTGGCCTCCTGATAGAATCTGATATATTCTATCAGGAGGCCAATTCTCGTTGAGCAGAAACACATCGTCGACTAAGAGGACACAGAAACCTGTTCAATAGTGTGATGCAATTTTTAATCAAAATATTCATTGGCAATAAACCCCAACATCATCATATACCTACGAGTAAGTCGCTAATCCTCTTAATTATAATGTTTTGTATAGAAAAATCTTTTATCTTATTACTCATTATTAACAACCAATAAACAGAAAGATCCATTAATAAAAACCGTGACTAATTTATGTGCAAAACACTTTAATGCAGATTCGATTCGAGATAATTTCAAAGACTGTTCAATATAGTCTTTAAATCGGACATTCAGATGTCCGAATATTATTGATGGACGTCGCGAAAAAATGCTTAAAGGCACAATGCAAGAACCTGCATTAAAATTATTAATACCCATTCAGACGAAATGTAAGAGGATTAAAGTGATGGAAAGTGTGCTTACGCGCATCGGAATACAAGCTAAAGTTGTTGGTTCCATTTTTAAATAAAGACTTCGTTGTGCTGGAATTTAATATACGTATTCGAGTCCGCGGGCCGAGTGGGTGTGGTCGACTTGTTCGTGCTTCACCGGAAAGATTTATATTACATGCATTTTCGTATGCAAGTGATCTGAAATTGTCGACCGCGTCCCCGACATGAGCAGTGAATATCGCGACGGGCCGCATTGTGGCCCACGCCCATTGCTCTCTTAACGACTATTCAATACACTCTTGAATGAACGATTGCTCTTTGGTATATAATTCGAGCGGACAACGATCGCGACCATTTTGCTTGATAAGAAAAAAAGGCTGTAAAGCGATATGGCTCGGTGTTGTATTCTAAAGAGTTCGCGGTTCGCACAATATGAAGCTCGTGTATGGGAATTATTGGTTGTTGAGATTAAGAATACTAATTATTTACTTAATACACAAAAACACACATTGTTACCGATGCCCTGGCTGCCTGCCCGAGGCTGTGAAACATCAACCTACATTTAATTTTAAAAAAATCTGTTTATATTTCAAAATACACTCAGACATTGAACCTTGAACAATACCTTTTGTTCGTCTTAAATCATATCTTGCTTAACTCAGTACATTTTCTAACATCAAAGATTACTTCCAGCCGATGTGTTTATCTCACAAAAAATCGTATGGAAAACGAGTTATGTAAATAACACTTCGATGTCATAGATAAGTAAACAAAACAAGAATAGTAAAAAGCGATGAAACGATAGTTTTGGTTCGCGTCTAAAAAAGTAAAACCAACCCTTTCGATGTCGGCTGGTTTGAATCTTAACTCACTTGACGGCACAAAAAACGGACATGTGGATTCAGGGCATTGTGTAATTTTAAAATAAGGTCAGATGTGAGGAGGTTTCTGCTTGAACAATAACGCATTTTAATATATTTCATTAAGATTGACATAACTGATTAGAGATTACTAACCCTTCCATTTCCGTGATATTGTGCCGAGCTTAACTAATTACCAAATGAATAAGATATACATGTTCACCTTGCCAGGAAGGGAATGACATATTGAGTGATAATTTTATTTCCTGTAGAAATTAGAATCTTCAAGTAAAAAAGAAACAACTTTTCACAGAATGCAATTATTTTGTTAGACATTACAATAAAATTAAGGCACTTATTTAGACCATTTCTAAATAATAATATTTAGATTTGCTACTTTAAAGCTAGTTATTATTTAACTGTATGGGTATTTAGGCCCAATCCTAGCAAGAAATTACGCCATTGTTAATTTTAAAAATATACTTTCCATTTATCGAGTTAAATACTTCTCAAAGGGGATCAAAACCGCGAGCAGTGGCCGCTTTCTTTTGTTATAAGCAAATTACGTCTTCAGCAACTTAGATCCAAACAAATTTTCTTTGCGGCAATTGTTTATAAAACTCCAAAGGCGGATTACAACGGCTCGGTGCATAACAAAAGAGTGTTGCGGTGCTACAAAAGAGGATTAAACAAGGAGGTAGCCGTATCATCCCCGGTAAGAGCTTACTTAAGTTTATGGAAAGTGTGTCGGGTTTAAGACGTTTATACCATGACTTCCCATTAAAGCAGCGGTCCCCAACCCGTGGCCCAGGGCTTTCCTGCATGCGGCCTGCGACTTTTTACAATATTATGTACGCCCTAGACATTCAAAACTTTGCACTAAAATTGCGCGCTAAAAGCGGCATTCCAGTAATCCATAGTTATTGGTTCATATTAATAATAAGTAACTGTACATCCTTACTAATATTATAAATTCGAAAGTAACTCTATCTATCTGTCTGTTTCTTACCTTTTCACTAATAAGGGCCATAGCACACTAACTACTTTTTAAGTAGAATCGCGCATTTTCACGTTCGTTATTACCTTTTTGTAAGCAAATGGCGGCCAACGAATGCGTAAATACGCGATTCTTCTGCGAAAAGTAGCTAGTGTATAGTGTGTTATGGCCCTAAACGGTTGAACCGATCTTGATGGAATTTGACTAGGAAATAGAGTGGATCATGAGAAAGGACATTGGATAATTTTTTTCGAGCTCAGCTCGTAACTTTTATGTCATGATAACTGCGGCCTGCCTTAGCTTTTTGCTTATGGCCTATGTCTGCTAAAAGGTTGCCGACCGCTGCATTAAAGGGTTGCACTTTTTGTAAGATCACTCTAAGCAGCCCATAGTTGACCGCGCGCCGAATGATTCTTACGCGGGTAAAGTTTTTTATGTTGCCTATTTGAACCGGCTTAAAACACGGCATCGTGGGGGTTCTAAAAGGTTTTATGAAGGACTCGGCTTTGTTTCTTTGTTCTACAGTTTAATTAGTGGGTTTCTGCCATATTGTTTTAGTTGAACGGGCAAGTCCTTGCCGGTATACAGTCGCCTGACGTAGGTGTCTAATTAATACCTCGATTGCTAGGAATTATTGGTATCCGAGACTGTTCGGTTCAATAATGGGTATGGATGAAATCCTAGTTTCCTTCTACGGTATATGGTATCATTATTGAGGTTTAGTAATAGAAACAATAGTTTTTATAGGGAGTGATGTTATTCTCAAAGTTATTTATGGTAAATGTTAGGTAATTTTCTGTAATCATAACACTAAATACTAAAGAACAGAAAAAATACATAAAATAGTATAAAATTAAGAAAATAATAATGAGAATTAGGAAAATATTCGTATGCCTCAGTGGTGATTGTGTCGGAAAAACTATTACGGAATGAATAATAACAAGATTTTTATTCATTTTTTAATCTGTGGTTATTCATAAAAAATATAATTATTAAATGTTTAAAGACTTACTGCAACTACACAATACCTACTTACCAATTTCACTAATTTATGTTACAAATTATTTACAGGACGAGTTATATTTTTTCGATGAAAACACAACTTATCCTGGTTAGATAACTCTTATAAGAAATCTTAATAAGGAACTTAAATATTTGCGTATCAAAATCACATACTGATTTTATCTATAATTCATTGCATTGAATAACGAAACGTTATCGAACAACTGCTCCTCAATAATACGAAGTCGAAAAATCTTTTTTTAAGTATCACAATAAAATATTTACTATCGGCTCCTTTTCCCGATAGACTCATTTATCATTTTTGCTATTAAAACGGAACAACAATACGAACCCCGAAGGAGCCAATGAGCTCATCACAATAGCAAATGATACCTTGGGGCCGAAACCGTCTGAATGCGCCTTAATTAACCCTCAACTGCTTATTATAGAAATAATGATCCCTTGTTTATTTTATAACTAATATGAGAATAAGAAAATCCGACAATTTAAATGCATAGTAACAACGTGCTTATTAATTTTAAACGAATTTTGTATGCATAGTCTTTTCATTAAATTGATCGTAATAACAACAGAATGGTTTAAAATTGCAAAAAATATTTCCAATAACCAGTATGATATGAAAATAATAGTGCTCAGTTTTAATAAGAAGCACTAAATCTTACAGTAACATCTGTTGTTTAGTCTCAATTTTAATAACAATGATTAATTCTATAATTAAAATTGAAACAAAATAATTTCAGTACCTACTTACATTTTAATCTCGTCCAAATCTGTAAAGAAAATTCAGAACTAAATAATAAAAAGATGAAAGATGAATTATTATGAAGCTACTTTAAATATTCCACTGCTACACACACCATATCACATATTTATGATACCAAAAAACTGCTCTATTGTTGGCAAGGATGCGATACGAATTTATTATAATAAGTTTTTTTTACTTTTTAACAGTCGGTCAGTAAGGCAGGTGCTACACAGGTGTAAGAGGCGATTTTTTAAACCGTTCCTTTCATAATATAGGTATCGTCATTAGAGCAAAAGTTTGTTTTAAGTCCGTCACGCTTTTGTTGTTTAAATAACGTAAAATGTTTTTGGCTAGCGGCAATTTTGCTGACGTCATTTTGATAGGCCGATTTTAGATTGTTTTTTTTTCGAAGAACGGTTTCTGTGTTCGTAAGTATATTTTGTTTGTCTTCGGTTAACTTCGGGTCGGCCCGGATGAAAGTGATAATTATTTTATCGTGAGGGTGTTCCTTGTTTGTTTCTCTAATAGCTACTTTAATGGAAATCGGTTTGTACGAAGGATATAATGCATAAATTAAGACCGCTATCTTCTTTAGACATCGGCTCTTTTGTAGAGTTAATTATTTTGTTTGTACTAATTATTTTGTAGCAAAGGCTTTTGGAAACACTTTGTTTTGCAAACGATTGTGATTGTAAAGGATGTTTCCATTTCATTTAGAAGTAAACAGTTTATGAAATTGTAAGAAATCGTGAAAGAGATCCATTGAATTAGAGAGAAATCCAGTAATGGATGGTAAAGTGGATACCATGTTAAGCAAAAACCAAACAACAAAAATAAAAAGTTAACAAGTTTTACAATAAAAACGATAAAATAAGTACTAATCATTCAAACCATTTAGTTTTGATTAATACAATTTTATTTTACAGATTTCTCCGTAACGTGAGAGACTGTTTCTTTCACAGCCTAATTATTAAACTAACGATAGGATTTGTAAACAAAAGATAAGCCAGGACATTTGCATGCAGCACTTCCTATAAAGTATCCATGTTAAAGTGGCATGACATGTAAGCTGTTTTGCATTCAAGTACACGTCAGTGTTATTGTTCAGCATTGTACACTTTTACCAAAATAGTAGCACCGTCGCGACATGTAATTTTTAATTTACGAACGCCTTACTACGTTCATGCAAGGTTGAATTTCGATTAACACGTATCGTTGGTAGCTTTAAAATTAAGTTGGTCGCTATAGGCCAGTACTCGCATTGTGCCGCATCGATATTTTGTATGCACATTTAAATGCGGTCATCTATGTCCGTGTCCGCGTTGGCCCTCGACATGTTAATACGCAACTGAAATCTCGCGAATCGGAAAATTTTCAATGGTTTTACTCTGACCCATTGTTTTGTCCAAACATCGTGTTAAAACTAAATAGATACAGGGATTTCATGGGATTAGCATGTTGTTCCATGTACAGAAAACAACGCATTCTTGGGATATTCCAATGAGCATAAACTATGGAGGAAAAAATCTGACCATCATGAATACGCTTGTTTCCTTATAGGGTTCTCAAAGCGGGGTACGTATACCTGCAGGTCTCGAAGACTGGAATACTAATACTAACAAAGCTCTAAGGCTATACAAACCAGCAATTCTGTGCAGATTGGTTACTTTTTAGCAAGCAATATAGGAACTGCAAATTAATTGAGCTATTCTATAAAAATTGAGCTCGATAATTCTCAAAGGAAAGCTACTAGAATTGCTTCGACTGGTCGGTGCCGTTCGAGACTTAGGTACAATTCGAATTCGAACCATCATAAACGTCAAACAGCGCTCCAAGTGCAAACTCGATTCAAAAATTGAATTCGAAACGAGAATTGCCATCCAGGCCACAAGATAATAGGCAGTATTTTCTTGAGTACGACTGTGCCCCAAAGTTATCATCTTTTAATATAATATATCTGTGTACGAGGGAAGTTGGACATCTGGCAATCCTTGTTTTTATTTAATCCCCAGATCACTCCTATAGCAGTTCAAAAGTAGTTTTGTTTCCGTTTGTCCTCTCCATGTCCATTACAATGTTATTTTTAAAAACAATGCAGTAAATCTCCTAAATCCATTTGATGTGTTCCGTTAAACATCTGTCAAAACTCAAGGGTCAACTATATTTATTGCAATATTTTTTTGGTGAGCTACTCCACATCATGACGTGTAGTCACTGTCGCCTTAGGTAAACAGGGGGCCAGCAGCTTTACATTATGATGTGCTGCAGCGGTAAAAGCAGCTAATTTTGCAACGGTTCCGTCTGGACGCAGTGATGCTGTAGCGATGTGCTGCATCGTTATGTGTTTCTACGTTAGCAACTTTGAAGGTTTTCAACGTAGCAGTCGAAGCTCTTAGATGGATGATAATAACAGCAGTACCTTTGTGTAGTCTTTCCTATTTAATTGTAATTATTCTCCTTTCTGTGTACATAAATTGTTAATTAAATAAATCCACTTGTATACATCCTGTTTATATAAAACAGGACACCTACTTCAAGAGGTTATTGTACTCATTGTTATGAACAACTTTTACGGAGAAACGAACCCTGAAATTGCTGAAAAATATTGTCGGGTAATTCTAGCATTTATACAGAAAGACTCCTTTGATGATGTACCTCATAATTTATACCAGCTTGATAGAACAGTATTTTTTATTTATTTTTTTCCATTTTATTTACAAATTAACCACGAGTAAGAAAAGGCGTGACTGCTTCATAAATATCCTTCGATTTAATGAGGTCATAAACTCTTACAGTATCTATTGAGGTAGTTAGCGTGCTTCCCTTATTAGCTTAGTCGCACGCGGTTATTCCGATCGATAAATGAAGCGTAGGTAATTTGTTTTTATGGGCGGTGCAAAAACAAAGTGGATTGACCCGCCGTCGCTTCTGCTGGCGGATCGCGTGTTGACTTCAGGGTTAGGCCATAGAGATTGTAGATAGGCGACGAACGGAGCGGGTAATAAAGTATAATTCGACGATTTTTTGCGCCATTTTGAATCTAATACCTCATGGTATTTTTCTCTATAGGAATTGTATCTGTAGCATTTCATCATTTTATTAACGGACCTTTAAAGGACCTACTTTATTAGCGAAGGACCTTCTAACGGGTTATTACATACTACTCATCAATATGATCATCTTTTACTATGGGACAAACACTGAATTCGCAAAAAAGAAAAATCTGCTCTAACGCTTTAGACCTTTGACCTTTCAGTGATGCTGTCAAAGCATTAATTAATTTCAAGTTTGATGAACTTTTCAATCTGTAGTCGACCAAAAACTTCGAGAAAGATTTTGCTAAATTTTGCTGTTGACATTACTTTAAGTCATCGCCCACAATCAATTAATCAAATTAGGCTATCACAGTCCACTGCTGGGAAAATGCCTTTTGTAAGTTGTGCCATATATACCTACCTATTGCATGTAGTCCATGTCACGTACCTTCTTCAATGCGGTCTTTGCAATGTAAAGTGAAAAGTATAAAGCATTACAAATTGATTGTAAATTAAATGAGCAACTACATATTATTATTTCCCACCATGTGAGACTCCTTAGCCGCCCAGTCATGTGAACTGATGCACGCAGTCAGATGGACAAGTGAAGATTTACCCACCTACATTGCAACCCACACACCAGAATTTAATGGTTATTACTTTAAAACTACGTCATATAACTAGCGGTGCCTTTTGATATGCACGATATTTCAAATTGGATGGAGGAATTGTCATGTGAATAGTGGAATAATGTGTGAATGTTACCAAGCTAAGCCAGTTATGTATATTGCATATTATCATAGTACAGCTCTTCTTCTTTGGAATTCAGTTCTTCGTTCTGTGGGAAACCTGAAAATGAAACAAAGTATTATTAAAAATGTTATTGATTTAAAAAATACAAAGAGTAATTTTTCTTGAAGCTTCTTTATTAATACGCATATGAAAATGGCCAAAATTACTTTAAAATTAAGCAAGCAAGTCAGATGAACATCTGTTTTGTGTGATTAATTTGTTCGTATTTTCAGACTATTTCATTTAATTTTCATTATGCCGAAGACCGTCATCAAATCAGAAGTGAAGAATCCATCTATCATATTCATATTATGCTCTAGGGAAGTGACATAAATACATCGAATTCCAATCACGTTGGGTGCTGCTAACACTCAATCAAACAGACTTTGCTCTATAAACCGTTCTTGTTCTAATAAAGAGCATTCGTCCAATGATGTTCAATAAATAAGAAATCAGCTGACACACTTCATAATTCATAGACTCAAACACTTTGTAACCGTCACACATGTACAGACGTGCCCAAAAATGTTTTTCACACACTTTATTAATTTCACACGACGACGCAAGCGTCAGGAATGTACTTGTAGGTACGTGACGGGACATTTTAAAAGGAATATTACACGAGTAAGCGCGAAATGTATTTATATCCGTGTTGAATACGAAATGTGGCTTCAATTAATGGCTTAGGTGCGATTAAACCTGTCCAAGTCAGTTTGTTTAGGAGTATACAATATACAAACATCAAAAAGAGTTTGAAATCACAGAGAAGTTCAGATAGTTTTTATATAGGTAATCTATATTTATTAATACGTAGAGAAACCTTTGTACCCCTTTTTAAGCATTTTGCGTGCACGGAGGAGCGTGAGATTTGGCATAGTTAAAGTTTATATCGAAAAGGAGTGCAGAAAACTAAAATTACGGTTGAATTGCGACCACTGGGAGACCACTAGAATTTAATATTATGACAATCCTCTTTGGAAGTAGGTTTTATGTTTAAAACCACAAAAAATAAAAATAAAAATCAATGAGTTTTATTTATGAAACTAAAATTAAATTGAAATTTTAATAGATTTGGTACTAAAATATATCATCTTTTCAAAGTGATTTGAAACTTTTTTTGATAAGTGTACTTATGTACTTAGTTCCTACACAGTACACACATACCGTGTTCTATGTTCAAAGCTCTGAGTATAATGATAGTCTTCGTCATAGATACTTACATTAATAAACGCAACGGGAGAAGTACTATTAAATGTGTGAATATTAATATGTATGGTGATGGAGGGCCTATTGAACAGTTTCCTGGTTCAATGCTATCGTGCGGTGTCTTATGGTATGGCGCCTATATCGTCGATATAAGAAATAAAGAATTCTATACGAAACACCTGAAAAACGTTTTTCCAAGAAAACTCACTAGTTTAAGGGGTAAATTTTGCAGATCTATTCTTAATATTATTCTTGGTAACAGCGAATCTCTAAATTATAAAGTCCCATATTTAGTTTACCTCTGCTTCTCTAAGTAATCCAATTAGTTGACACAGAGATTCCTCAGTAGCAAGACGCCTTTGATCATTATAAAATCAAAGCACACAACTAACAAGGCCTATGACAGATTTATAACGTTCTACGAAGAATTCCTTTCTTGTACAATATTTTTTAAGGAAATGATTAAAATTAATTTAGACGCAACCATGTGTTAGTATGCCTGTGTTTGGGCATAGTTTAGATACAAAAAGAAGAAAAGCTAAAGGAAATAGAAATGGTATTAAATGTGTACTATCTACTGTTTATATCGACTAACTAAATCTGTTTCAAATTAAAAAAACGATACCAATAAATTTAAATACGACATTCATAGCAATAATAAAATTGCATATTTGTTGCAACATCAAAGTGCTCCAATAGCACTTGGTACTAAAATAAAGATGACTAGTTCGCATCCTCTAAACAAAGCTCTAGAATAACTTAGTAAATCCAAATCAATCTTGAACAATTTATTGCCAGATAGAGACAATGTCAATTCTCCACGCGATGCATACCAATAAGCATTACCTATAGCAGGACAGTTCCCCATCATTTAGCAATTGCGGTCATTGTACCCAATGCTCATTGCCGTTTGATTGAGACAATGCATCGGTCCGTTACGGTTCATGATAGAAACCATGATTTTATTTTCTCGACACCATCAACCATAACAAGAATAGCCTCCGATTCCAACCATGAAAGAACTCCAATGATTACCCGTAGTTCATTAACACTTTGGCAATTGTTTTTACGCTTCTTTAATTGTGACCAATGGTTAAACCTGTTTCCAGTTATGTTGCTTCACAATACCAACGCAGACGCACAAATATAAAGACAGGAAAGACCGAAACTAAACTCGGTGAATTTAAAATCGATTGAAGAATAATGACAAATATAGAAGTGTCAAAATCCTTGCGATTCAACACAATACATGGATGGACCTTTAAAATACCGCATGAATACTTTTTAATGCGCCAACGATACGACCAACGTTTATTGTGTAGAACGTTTGACAATAGATGAATATTTTTTTCCGTGAGACTTAGCTCTTGAGAGGTTCATTCTTTTTTGTGTATTTCACATAAACTACATTTATATGAAGTCGTATTTGTGTGAGGACAAAGGCTAGCTGTCGCGGTCCGAGATATGGTTGACAGCTGCAGAATTTCCGAGCGAGCGTTTGTAACCTACCGTGAAACTTGCACGCGAAGCAACAAAGAGTCCGATAGAAATTTTAACAATTCGATTTTCATTTATTCCGTTCGTTCTTGACGATGCATGTTGATGCCACACCTACCGTTAAATGAATGGGAAGCGCCGTTGATTTCTTACATGTGCATTTTGACGTTGAATTTATTTCAATGCCAATGTTTTCTGCAGCCTCAAGAGGTTTTTAATAGTCTCCTGCGATTTATGTGGTCACGCTCAATCGATCACACCTTCCAGTTCAATATGTTTTGCGGACATGGTATCATTTACAATTATTCGAATAGTGGGACTCTTTGAAATTGATTTGCGAACTATGCATGTCTGCGGCCTTGTCAATTTCACGATGCGCCAGCCTTTTTGGTTAAATTATTTCTATTGTGTTTGTGTATTCTTGACCTACCGGCTACAGCTGGCACGAGCTGTAATATACATACAGGCATCACGCCTCAAAATGAATGCATTTAAAATTCTATAAAAGAAAGAAAGAAAGAAATAAAGTTTATTGGCACATAAATGCTAAAAACACAGAAAATAAAAATAAAATATAATCAGTAGTTGTGCCAAACGGGCCAGCAGCTCAGCATAATGTACACTTACTAAATAAACTACTACTAAACTTATTAAATAAATTATATTATTATTTATTATATTATTTGTGCTATACTTATTAAATAAATAATTATTTAATGTACATCTTCTCCCTTCGTCCTTCTTCTTAGTGAAATTTACTGTGGTAAAGTTGAGGACACCGTAGTTGAGTTAAGCCCAAAAATACATACGATATGGTCGGCAACTTTATTCTACAATATCTAGTTATTATAATAATATCAATTCACTACCTATAGAATTTGGTGAATATTTTCTTAGGATCACGTCTTTATTATTATGATACTATTGTGCAACCATCTGTGATCTATCTGTCAATGTCGGAGACCTTATGAGACATTCCAATTTAACAATAAAAAATCCTTGATAGTTCACTCGGAAACTACTTATTTGAATGTATATTTTAAATTTATTTTTCTTTTTTTGTTTGAAAATAATAAATTGCAAAAAATGTGGCTTCAGGGATGGTGGTTCTACCTTGTTGTCTGTTACAAACCAACTGTTGGCTTCGGCTACAAAATTACTTTCCTTGTCTGCGTATTTTAATTGAAATAATTCTAGGAATATGAGAGAATACTTTGACCACTTTTTAACCGATACCTACCTACTAAAGCTTATGTTGAATGATACCATCGTATCAGAAAATCTTTTTCGTCTTTGGAGTAGCGAAGAGACCATCTGCGAAAGACCTGCTCCCTGCACATCCTATTATTATTACAAAGTAAATATCTGATAATTCTTTTGCAACTTTAAACAAAGTCGCTATACGTCGAGAAAACACTTCGATGAAGACGAACGATCTTCGATTGCTATATTGACTTCTAATGGTCCTAATGCTACTGTGAATACTAATTCTGTAGCTTATACACTGTGATGTGGTGAAATCTAACCAGTTATTGAACTGTACGTGCCTTCGACCAATGCCAAGTTTTCCGTGGTAATATAACCTTGAGATTTATTGGTGATGTTTTGAATTCTACTCATCTAAAATGAGAAAATAGTATCACATTACTAATATGGGGTTAACGAACTTTAGCGTTTAGTAAGTTTTCTTATCCCAACGGCTCAGTGTATTACGATTTAAAAGGTTGTATTCTGTCCACTATTGCAGTGAATACTTGAATAGTGTTCCAACCAGACTTATTGCCTAAGTTAAGTAAAATCAAAAGTGTAGTACATTACGTTATCTTTTATGTCTTCATAATGAAATTAGCATGTATGAATAAAACAAAAATATGCACTCTCTCCATCAATAAAACGTTTATTCCGTCCAATAACATTGAAATCATCTAAGCGGCTTCCTTTATACCATATTGAATATTCAATTTTACTCACAATCTACTGTGTAATTGAGGGGAAACTTATTAGGTAGTTGTATAATCACAGATTAGTATGCGATCGGCTCCTCTGCGACACAGATAAGCTATTCGAAGTCCGATAACGATCAGTATAACTACAAAGGCAATTGTCCGGAATTTTTTGTCCAACGAACATTGTATTATGAAAATATTCGATTGGGCTTTGAATGCAATGCAATTTCTGTTACTTTGACAGTAATAGATACTATGTCGCATTTCGTCCCCACAAAAGATAAATTGCGTATTGATACTCGATATACCTGATGTTTTTCTGGGTTGTTATTCTTTTGTGCAAATACAATGGAGTTTTGTGATTAGCTGTCGAATTCAGAAAAATATATCGAGTCTGTAATTAGGTGCTATAAGAATCACTGAGACAGTTTCCGTCGTGATTTCAAAATAAAAGAATCTTCTCAGCTGCATTGGAATCTGAAAACAAATCTATACTTATAATAAAATTGTAACGAAGCGAAAAATGTACATTGAATATATCTTGAAAAAAAAAAAAGACACGTGCTCTATATTCGACACTGATGCCAAAAATATAGTTTTTAGAATTTTTGTCTGTTTGTCTGTTTGTCTGTTTGTCTGTATCTCTGTCCGAGCTTCACGGCCAAACCGCCGAACAGATCGTCATGAAATTTAAAAGTAAAATCCGTTAATGGCCTGGTCAACATATAGGGTACTAATTATTACGCTATTGTCAAAGGGGGGTGAGCAATAAACCAATATGTCTGTGTACAATTATTAGTCGCTACCTATATGACGAATCCATTTGAAATATTGGATGATTGTAGTTAATAGATCCGATTAACATTTTGTAAACAATAGAAATCATTTCGCATTTTTTTAAACGTACTTTTTCATTTATTCTTTAGCCTTATATATTTTAATTCGTCTGTTTATACCTAGATGGCATTAGTAGTAATTTATAGGCGAGTTTTTAATTTCCAATATTTTTATAAGCGATTTTTTTATTGATACGGCATCCAAACTCCTGTAGGCCGAGTTCTACATAATAATTTAATTTGTAACGTTCAAATATCTATACTTATAATAAAATCTATACTACTTATAATAAAATCGTAACGAGGCGAAAACTGTACATTGAATATTTTTCAAAAAAAATGATTGCTGCGTATACTAGGAACGATGCTGAAGCCAAATCAGATGTTTTTAGAATTTTTGTCTGTTTGTCTGTTTATATGTCCGAGCTTCACGCCTATACTACTGGACAAATTTAGTTGAAATTTTGCAGTAATATCTGTCAAAGGGCTGGTCAACATATAGGCTATAAATTATCACGCTATTATCTAAGGGGGGTGAGCTAAAGTGCATTATGCCTGTGTACTATTATGAGCAACCACTTCATTATTAAGAGCCGAATCTTAATGAAATATTGTCTTATTATAATTCATAGGTCCGGTCAAAATATGTAATATAAATCATCACCCTATTCGTCTAGGGGGCTATGCAAAATTAATCTTCGTTTTAGTTTCACAGTTCCTGTGTTCATTTTAACTCCTCACTTGATCCCGTTCTTAAATTAGTAATTTGGTATATATAGTAATGCTCAGTAATTTTTTTACTGATAAACGTTCTTTCTTTGGCATCTTACTTTAAGGTACGTATTTCACTGACTGCTATGTTCCAAAAGGTGAAGCGTGATGAAAGCATACGACATAATACCTTACCCACGAGATATTTACTTTTTTAAATGCGCTACCAGATATTTCGACGTAACTTTGATTTCATTATTATTTTATTACATTTTTCTGAAACTAGATGGCGTTAATAGACTTTTTAACCGAGACCGAGTTTTTGTATTTCCAGTAAATATTGAGATAAGATCATTATTAAGACTTTATTAGGATTGGGTAGAATTTTGTTTTATCCATAGAAGTTATCGGAAACCTGTAGGATGGGCTTTTCGGAATCTAATTGGTAATTATGAATTTCAAAGCCTTATTGGCAGTACTATAATGACGTGTGCTTGCTGTTTACTGCGACCATTGCAAATTGATAAGAGCTAACATCGTTTGCATTCTGGAGAACAGCAAATTAGGTTCATAGAACATTCTTTTTACAACATAGCCTTTTGCCTGATACACGGCAGCTGAAAATTCATTGACTTGAGGATGACTAGAATGATCGGTCGGCTACCAATTTCTCACTGAAAATAATAAAATAATTATTACCTTATGTTTCTTTAATCTTCAGTCTTCAGTCTCCCTAGATAGCGTTGGGATCGAAACATTTGTTCTTTTAATTGGGTTTATGTGTTTACGAAAATGTAAAGTTTATAATTTGGATGTTTTCTCCAAGTATTTTAAATAGCTACTATTGTTAGATTCAAGACGATAAAATCATTACGAGGGGCAGTAACGGTTACCGAATTTTCACCGACTACGTCGTTGTCGTTGTTAGTCGTTAGTAGAGTGTAGGCAAAATAAAGGTATCGCTAGATCACCTGCTTTGTATTTATGGGATGAAAGTCTGAGAGCCAACAAAAAAAAAAGAAGTTACTCCACCTTGGGAAAACAGCGAAAAATATTTCAATTTATTTGCAACAGTAATTGACTAGATCCTTAGATACAGCTTGATCGTTCTATTGTAAGCAGTCCCGTACAAAGCAGAGGTCACGATTGATTAGTTATACAAAATAATGTTGTATTGGACCTACTTTGATGCGACTTTCACTGTAGTATTATTTATAAGGGATCGAGGACTTATAGTAAACATATTTCATCGCACTATCACTCATAGGAGTCGAGCAATGTAACATATTTTGTGTATAATGTATGATGCACAGAACATAGTCTATGTTCTGTGGTATGATGGTTATGAAATGTAAGAATTTAACAATTTCGATAGGACTTTCAGAGTTGCGCTACTAAGGGGTCGACTTTTTAACATAAATATGTATCATCACGCTACGCTACGCTCACAGGAACTGAACAGTGTAACATTTTTTTTGTACACACGGCTACTATCAAGCTATACATTTCCAGTAAAAGCTGACCACGTATTGTATAGGCTTCCCTTACAATAAGAGGTCAGCTTATTATACTGAAAATTTATAGCTCAATATGTATCCGTGGGTACTAAAGTCGATAGTTAAGAAATTTGTGATTTAAACGAGTTTATTTAACATTTTCGGTAAAAAACCATCACGGAAAATTACTATACATATGAAGGAAACTAGGTATTTTTTCAACATTAGAAATGTTTATTTCGATACCCATCGTAACTAGCTAAGTGGAACGGTAAATAGTAGAATAGAAGCCGACAAATATCAGGTTCAAATCCGGTCCCCGCGTTGTAACTGTTTTTATTTAATACTAATTGATACAATTTTATATTATTAGAAACATGTATTTTCAAAACATAATTCGAGCACCCCTACACCACGCGAACGAAGTCGCGGGCACAGCTAGTTATATAATACACGTAAGGTTATCTCAAACACTTGAATAAGTAGGTTCAGTCTTCAATATTATTATCATCTAAAGGTTGTTATAAGAGCCATCTGACTGTAAACTGACAGTCAGTGACAGCATGGGCAGTGAAAATGTTTATAAAACAACATGACTGCCAATGGCGCCAGCAATCTCGGTATCGATATGTTTTGTTGTAACAAGATCAGTATATTCCGTCTTAGATCACCTCTTTGTTTAAAACGCCTGTTATGGTACAGTCTCATGCAGCTTTATTCACATTGAGAAAACCAAATATTATTTGTATTAAGATTTTCATTCTCCCTTGTAGAACCAAAATAGAAGATCAAAATAAGGAAGAAACAAAAGCAACACAGAATGCAAATATTACATTCTCGGAATCTGTATCTCAGTAGGCAATCACTTGAAGTAAAACTCGACGGGGCTCAAAGACGACAATACAGAACCAGTAGCTCCTTATTATTTTATTCTACGGAAACCGGACAACAGCTCCCGAAATCCATTGTTAAACTCATGTTTTTACTCCACCATTTGTTTTCTCTGACGAAAACATAATAGGGTTACAAAACCTAAGGATCTATTGTTCCCATCTGTTACTTTACCTTCAATTATAAAAGACGGTAGCAAAATATTGTTTATTTTACAGTTGAAAGGGCTTTTAACAGTGACATATGGACTGTTTCTATCTGAGTGCATTCTAATTTATGGGCCCATGACCACTGGAATTGGGTTATTGTTTAAATTTAGAAAGCTGGTTCTAAGAGAATAGTTTGTTCCGTTGAAGCCACACACCTTTATGTCGAGCTGGGTTTATTTATAAGCCATTTTTATGGAATTGGATTGATGAAGTGTCAATGCTTCCGATGAAGTCGTTTGAAATTGGATACGGCATTATCGTTTTACATATACGTAGGTTATCGTACTTAATTGCCGCTAGGTACAAATTTGCAAATAACTACCTATGATTTACAGCAACCGCGTTTACAACGTCCATTTTAGAGACCGTTGACGAATTTCGTGTTTCCGTCGATGTCAATGATGTGATCGTGTCTCCTTTCAAAGTTCACGTAAAATACGTCAACACTAGTAGTGTCTGCGACTCCGGTCGCAAGCAATGTCCTTCTCACGATTCGCAGTATTTCAGAGGACAGCTGTGGTTGTATGCCACCTACCCATAAAAACAATACAGTCTAACAGTAGTAGGCGATCATAAGCTTTAGGGCAAAGTGGCATACGACCAGTCGACCACGGCTTTCCTCTGAACATCACTATGAATATTATGTATTAATATTTTCTTGTTTCATACTTTTTCGGTAGACGGGTTTTAGTTTTCGAACTTACTTAATAATAGTGAGATAACAATAGCATCCTCGTATGCTTATATTTTGGAAAACATGCTTTGTCACCACTCCGACTTCCAAGCATGGTATTTACAGCAACCCTATCCTGATCAGTCATTGTGGGATTATCGCCTTCGTCCATTTCCACTCTAATGTGATAATGATGCTAATACAACAAAATATTACAACATTGTATTAAGTAGGTTATATTACCAGTCTGTCATCTTTATCACCACAATAACCAGTTTCCGCCAGTAAAGCCGATATTAACAATTTGCGCGGGTGGACAATAACTGGCACACTGTTTGTGTGTGTTTATTTTAGATTCTCGGATAAGATACGATCAAAGATTTTAAGATTCCTGTGGAGTAACAGATTATACTTGATTTATGTACACTATGTACAGAATATTAAATTTCTCCGGTAGTTCATGCTTAATGCACCCGAGAGCATCAGCCATAGCTCAGTTTTTGAATACATACAAATTATTGTGTTTTACTATTACTTGCCTTGGCTAGATTCCCACTCACATACTTACCTACCTGTTGGATAAAACAAGACATGTGCATATTATGTAAATAGATTAGGTATACCTATTTGCTACTCGATTTGTACCTACTTACTATAAAGGCTATTTATTTTGATAATAGCTAGCGAACAATGTAAACAATATGTGGAATTAGTAACTTAAATCATTATTACCCAATTCGAATTTTTTATTCACATTAAATTACATTATTCTCTCAGCTCTTACCACAACATTGTATTAACTAAGATTGTAATCTATTATTTTAAAATCATTTCCATGGAGTTTCTTGCCGGTTCTATTCCATAGGACTTACTATTTGGAACGGCGCACCTAGAATCTCGATATTTCATAAGTACCTACGTGTGGTTTACATGAAGTAAAAATATATTCTATTCTATTCTTTTTTTTTTAAAGAGAATAAGAATATAAAGAAATTTCTTTTAATATAGGTATTCCGATGTTCAAAGGACTAGGTACTATATTTTGCACCTAAAAAACCACGACTAATTATTTGCCTTATTTTATGAAAAAACGGTAGAATATTTATAATTTAAGTACTTACCTCTTGCATTTGCTATGTAAACAGTACGTACTCATAAGTGTCGCATTCACTTTGAAGAACTATTATTACGCTAGTTCCTATGAAGTGTACGCGAACGAAACTGGATACATGTTAATGTCTCCAATTTCTGAGTGCAGGTGTTGTTAGTGCTAACGATACTGAGAAACTAAATATGAAGTAATTATGTAGCATTGCATAATTAGCTGAGGTTTTAAAATGTTATGCTTTAGTAACCGCCATGAGGTTAAAATAAAAAGCAGTCCAAGCGATTCATCTGAAATTGTATTACGATTACGACATGCGTTGAACTTGATATGATATCGTGATAAAAATTGGGTGATATTACACGTAATTAACGATAACTTTAATGCGTTTAGTTATTTATTTATATACGATAAAGAAATAATATTTTCTTGCCAAACTTCCTGTAAAAATTATTACAAATATGTGTTAAACAAACTCAAAAAAATTCCAAACCAACAACAAAAACAAATAAATATTAACATTCCCTTTAATGATCAAAGGGTTCTTTTACAACGAACCACAATAACGGCTACATCCCATCATCAGCATAATATTGTAAACAATACATTATTATGTATAATAAAAATAACAGCCTAATTACAGCAAGGTTTTGTTAAAGAACCAACAGAAACGGGTCCGACTAACGGTTATACATTTATCACTGAAAACCCGTATTAAAAGGGCAATAAAGGGCTTGTTATTTAATTGCCGAATTAGATATAAAAAATATGAACTCATTAAAGTTTGGAAGCTTGTTAAATAATTGTTAAGTGAAATTAGAAGGTACACATAATCTTTATTGGCCACATTAGAATCGACAGGCTTTCGATGTGAAAGTTTAACTTCGAATGAAGCAATTATATAGATGGCTGCAATTAAATTCAATGGAGTGCCACATGGAGTTGTGACTGAACACATTTTATTGCTGTGAGAAACAATAATTTTGATTATAAAATTGACAATTAATATAGCATTGATGATAATAGCACTTAGTTAATGAATGCAGTGTGGACATGTGCTGACAAGGGACGGACATGCATATGGCGTATCTACTAGGTTGAAATTAATAAAATTGATAGTGTTTTGGTTAGTTTGTATGGACAATTTTATGTTGAAGTAAAGATTTTGAGTTTCACAATCGTAAGCTAATATTAGCACCAATTAGTACCTATAGGTACCACCATCTGTCTTAATTATAACGGAAAGGCTTTTGATAACAATAAAATTTTGGTTACTTTGTATCGGAAATTTTGAGTTGAAGTAAAGTTTTTGAGCTGCAGAATCGTGCACTATTAAGTATCTAGCACGAATTAGTTGTACCACCATCTTTCTTAATAACATTGGAAGAGAAACGTAAAATGTCCGATGATGATAAAAATGTTGTACAGATATCGCTGTAGGATTTTTTGTTACTTTGCCATAAGTATACAATATGAAACGATTACTCCTCACCATTATGTTCATTAAGTTAGTCAGTTCTAAACATTACAACTTGTTTGTTTTTATTCGCTAAAATTACATGCTTGGACAACGTTTAGACGATGATTGCGCAATTCTACTTATGATTATGACTCATAATAGTACACTTTGAAACTATAAACATACAAATAAGGCATCATTCAAGCCTACATCCACAATTAGGCACTAAAGCAATGATGTGAAGATTGTATGGGTTAAAACGTTATACTTGTATGTTTGCATAAAAAGTAACGGAGATTTTTTATTGAGAACATTATTGGTTTTTGTTTTAAATGTAAAACATCGCATTATATTTTTTGTTAATTTTTAAGGTCAGTAAGTTCATCATGTATTCGTCTCGAGGGATCAAGATGTTTTATGTTGGGTGTAGTAGACATAATGCTAAATATTTAATTACATAAAATCATATTAATAAAAAACCAGTATTAATCGTACCAAAGCAATATTTGAACTAACGTTGGTCACAAATATGATGATTAAGAGGATTATAAAATTCCAGCAGAATCTAAAGCTATAAATTACATTACCTTAATACGTAGATACTGATATATTTTTAATCTTTCTTGGACCTCCAGATCAGCTAAGCTTGTAGTATCAACTTTAGGAATTTTATATCATAAAAAAACGCTGGCTACTTTTTATCTCCCTGACAAGAGAGGTCCCTAGAGTTGTGTGATGAAATATTATTTCTTTTTGTTACTCAATCACGTCGCAACAGATCAATCATCTTAAAATTGGGATCCACATGAGACATCCCCTGGGCCTTTGTAATACCTAGTATTGTTTCGAAAAAATAATTCTGTCGGCATGAGTCATAGCTGTAGCATCTGAAGAGCTTCATCGTTCTTATATTAGTTTAGTATTTACCAACTATATTTCTAGTTTATCAATAAAATATTCTCTGTACCAAATCCCAGCCATTTCTATCGACTTACATCCAAATATTGGTGAGAATAAGGAATAAGTATATTTTTACAATACTATTAATGTAGGTGTTCTTGTTGCCCCCGAGAAGATGGCAAATTGGCAACGAACTGTGGTTATCGTCATGCACTGCACAGCGAGGGTAACGGGGGAACCACTTTACAGTCTGCCCCCCGAGATGTGAGCCAACAGGCGTGGCACCGTGGCCCACTTCGGCATGATCTATAAAAGAGTTCCCGAAGTCCCCTATCAGGTGCTGAAAGCGGAGCACCGTGGTGAGTTCAGCCAGTAGGAGTCCGGCACTCTCCTCCCCCGATAGAGGATAACCTAGGAAAGGATATTACCCCGCTATTAACAAAAAAAAAATCGTCTTGGCCCCTCCAAACGAGCTAAATATGGAATTTGAATTCAAGTCCTCTGGCGATAGGATGGAAACCAAATCAAATTGACGACATAGTACAATAGTTTTCCATTAAAAGTCTTCTTGAAATCCTTCCGTGTAGCAATGCGTAAGTAAATTCTTGAATTTGAATCATGCCTTCGGATGACTAAACCTAGTATGAGAGGGTAAAGCCATTGATTTTTCAAGCCTCACATGGCAAAGGGTGAGACGAGGAAATCCAATAACGCACAGTCACCCCCTGAATTTGGACAAATCGAATTCCAATTAATGTGAAAACAATTTTGGTAAGTTAGTTTACCCAAAACGGTTAGCTTTTAGACGGATTTACTTTTCCATGTGCTTATGAAACCTTAGAAGTAAGGCAGGGGTCTACAATTATACTCCCATAATTACGAGTATATTAATAATTAATCTATACTTATAATAAAATTGTAACGAAGCGAAAAATGTACATTGAATATATCTTGAAAAAAAAAAAAGACACGTGCTCTATATTCGACACTGATGCCAAAAATATAGTTTTTAGAATTTTTGTCTGTTTGTCTGTTTGTCTGTTTGTCTGTTTGTCTGTATCTCTGTCCGAGCTTCACGGCCAAACCGCCGAACAGATCGTCATGAAATTTAAAAGTAAAATCCGTTAATGGCCTGGTCAACATATAGGGTACTAATTATTACGCTATTGTCAAAGGGGGGTGAGCAATAAACCAATATGTCTGTGTACAATTATTAGTCGCTACCTATATGACGAATCCATTTGAAATATTGGATGATTGTAGTTAATAGATCCGATTAACATTTTGTAAACAATAGAAATCATTTCGCATTTTTTTAAACGTACTTTTTCATTTATTCTTTAGCCTTATATATTTTAATTCGTCTGTTTATACCTAGATGGCATTAGTAGTAATTTATAGGCGAGTTTTTAATTTCCAATATTTTTATAAGCGATTTTTTTATTGATACGGCATCCAAACTCCTGTAGGCCGAGTTCTACATAATAATTTAATTTGTAACGTTCAAATATCTATACTTATAATAAAATCTATACTACTTATAATAAAATCGTAACGAGGCGAAAACTGTACATTGAATATTTTTCAAAAAAAATGATTGCTGCGTATACTAGGAACGATGCTGAAGCCAAATCAGATGTTTTTAGAATTTTTGTCTGTTTGTCTGTTTATATGTCCGAGCTTCACGCCTATACTACTGGACAAATTTAGTTGAAATTTTGCAGTAATATCTGTCAAAGGGCTGGTCAACATATAGGCTATAAATTATCACGCTATTATCTAAGGGGGGTGAGCTAAAGTGCATTATGCCTGTGTACTATTATGAGCAACCACTTCATTATTAAGAGCCGAATCTTAATGAAATATTGTCTTATTATAATTCATAGGTCCGGTCAAAATATGTAATATAAATCATCACCCTATTCGTCTAGGGGGCTATGCAAAATTAATCTTCGTTTTAGTTTCACAGTTCCTGTGTTCATTTTAACTCCTCACTTGATCCCGTTCTTAAATTAGTAATTTGGTATATATAGTAATGCTCAGTAATTTTTTTACTGATAAACGTTCTTTCTTTGGCATCTTACTTTAAGGTACGTATTTCACTGACTGCTATGTTCCAAAAGGTGAAGCGTGATGAAAGCATACGACATAATACCTTACCCACGAGATATTTACTTTTTTAAATGCGCTACCAGATATTTCGACGTAACTTTGATTTCATTATTATTTTATTACATTTTTCTGAAACTAGATGGCGTTAATAGACTTTTTAACCGAGACCGAGTTTTTGTATTTCCAGTAAATATTGAGATAAGATCATTATTAAGACTTTATTAGTATACTTATAATAAAATTGTAACGAAGCGAAAAATGTACATTGAATATATCTTGAAAAAAAAAAAAGACACGTGCTCTATATTCGACACTGATGCCAAAAATATAGTTTTTAGAATTTTTGTCTGTTTGTCTGTTTGTCTGTTTGTCTGTTTGTCTGTATCTCTGTCCGAGCTTCACGGCCAAACCGCCGAACAGATCGTCATGAAATTTAAAAGTAAAATCCGTTAATGGCCTGGTCAACATATAGGGTACTAATTATTACGCTATTGTCAAAGGGGGGTGAGCAATAAACCAATATGTCTGTGTACAATTATTAGTCGCTACCTATATGACGAATCCATTTGAAATATTGGATGATTGTAGTTAATAGATCCGATTAACATTTTGTAAACAATAGAAATCATTTCGCATTTTTTTAAACGTACTTTTTCATTTATTCTTTAGCCTTATATATTTTAATTCGTCTGTTTATACCTAGATGGCATTAGTAGTAATTTATAGGCGAGTTTTTAATTTCCAATATTTTTATAAGCGATTTTTTTATTGATACGGCATCCAAACTCCTGTAGGCCGAGTTCTACATAATAATTTAATTTGTAACGTTCAAATATCTATACTTATAATAAAATCTATACTACTTATAATAAAATCGTAACGAGGCGAAAACTGTACATTGAATATTTTTCAAAAAAAATGATTGCTGCGTATACTAGGAACGATGCTGAAGCCAAATCAGATGTTTTTAGAATTTTTGTCTGTTTGTCTGTTTATATGTCCGAGCTTCACGCCTATACTACTGGACAAATTTAGTTGAAATTTTGCAGTAATATCTGTCAAAGGGCTGGTCAACATATAGGCTATAAATTATCACGCTATTATCTAAGGGGGGTGAGCTAAAGTGCATTATGCCTGTGTACTATTATGAGCAACCACTTCATTATTAAGAGCCGAATCTTAATGAAATATTGTCTTATTATAATTCATAGGTCCGGTCAAAATATGTAATATAAATCATCACCCTATTCGTCTAGGGGGCTATGCAAAATTAATCTTCGTTTTAGTTTCACAGTTCCTGTGTTCATTTTAACTCCTCACTTGATCCCGTTCTTAAATTAGTAATTTGGTATATATAGTAATGCTCAGTAATTTTTTTACTGATAAACGTTCTTTCTTTGGCATCTTACTTTAAGGTACGTATTTCACTGACTGCTATGTTCCAAAAGGTGAAGCGTGATGAAAGCATACGACATAATACCTTACCCACGAGATATTTACTTTTTTAAATGCGCTACCAGATATTTCGACGTAACTTTGATTTCATTATTATTTTATTACATTTTTCTGAAACTAGATGGCGTTAATAGACTTTTTAACCGAGACCGAGTTTTTGTATTTCCAGTAAATATTGAGATAAGATCATTATTAAGACTTTATTAGTATACTTATAATAAAATTGTAACGAAGCGAAAAATGTACATTGAATATATCTTGAAAAAAAAAAAAGACACGTGCTCTATATTCGACACTGATGCCAAAAATATAGTTTTTAGAATTTTTGTCTGTTTGTCTGTTTGTCTGTTTGTCTGTTTGTCTGTATCTCTGTCCGAGCTTCACGGCCAAACCGCCGAACAGATCGTCATGAAATTTAAAAGTAAAATCCGTTAATGGCCTGGTCAACATATAGGGTACTAATTATTACGCTATTGTCAAAGGGGGGTGAGCAATAAACCAATATGTCTGTGTACAATTATTAGTCGCTACCTATATGACGAATCCATTTGAAATATTGGATGATTGTAGTTAATAGATCCGATTAACATTTTGTAAACAATAGAAATCATTTCGCATTTTTTTAAACGTACTTTTTCATTTATTCTTTAGCCTTATATATTTTAATTCGTCTGTTTATACCTAGATGGCATTAGTAGTAATTTATAGGCGAGTTTTTAATTTCCAATATTTTTATAAGCGATTTTTTTATTGATACGGCATCCAAACTCCTGTAGGCCGAGTTCTACATAATAATTTAATTTGTAACGTTCAAATATCTATACTTATAATAAAATCTATACTACTTATAATAAAATCGTAACGAGGCGAAAACTGTACATTGAATATTTTTCAAAAAAAATGATTGCTGCGTATACTAGGAACGATGCTGAAGCCAAATCAGATGTTTTTAGAATTTTTGTCTGTTTGTCTGTTTATATGTCCGAGCTTCACGCCTATACTACTGGACAAATTTAGTTGAAATTTTGCAGTAATATCTGTCAAAGGGCTGGTCAACATATAGGCTATAAATTATCACGCTATTATCTAAGGGGGGTGAGCTAAAGTGCATTATGCCTGTGTACTATTATGAGCAACCACTTCATTATTAAGAGCCGAATCTTAATGAAATATTGTCTTATTATAATTCATAGGTCCGGTCAAAATATGTAATATAAATCATCACCCTATTCGTCTAGGGGGCTATGCAAAATTAATCTTCGTTTTAGTTTCACAGTTCCTGTGTTCATTTTAACTCCTCACTTGATCCCGTTCTTAAATTAGTAATTTGGTATATATAGTAATGCTCAGTAATTTTTTTACTGATAAACGTTCTTTCTTTGGCATCTTACTTTAAGGTACGTATTTCACTGACTGCTATGTTCCAAAAGGTGAAGCGTGATGAAAGCATACGACATAATACCTTACCCACGAGATATTTACTTTTTTAAATGCGCTACCAGATATTTCGACGTAACTTTGATTTCATTATTATTTTATTACATTTTTCTGAAACTAGATGGCGTTAATAGACTTTTTAACCGAGACCGAGTTTTTGTATTTCCAGTAAATATTGAGATAAGATCATTATTAAGACTTTATTAGGATTGGGTAGAATTTTGTTTTATCCATAGAAGTTATCGGAAACCTGTAGGATGGGCTTTTCGGAATCTAATTGGTAATTATGAATTTCAAAGCCTTATTGGCAGTACTATAATGACGTGTGCTTGCTGTTTACTGCGACCATTGCAAATTGATAAGAGCTAACATCGTTTGCATTCTGGAGAACAGCAAATTAGGTTCATAGAACATTCTTTTTACAACATAGCCTTTTGCCTGATACACGGCAGCTGAAAATTCATTGACTTGAGGATGACTAGAATGATCGGTCGGCTACCAATTTCTCACTGAAAATAATAAAATAATTATTACCTTATGTTTCTTTAATCTTCAGTCTTCAGTCTCCCTAGATAGCGTTGGGATCGAAACATTTGTTCTTTTAATTGGGTTTATGTGTTTACGAAAATGTAAAGTTTATAATTTGGATGTTTTCTCCAAGTATTTTAAATAGCTACTATTGTTAGATTCAAGACGATAAAATCATTACGAGGGGCAGTAACGGTTACCGAATTTTCACCGACTACGTCGTTGTCGTTGTTAGTCGTTAGTAGAGTGTAGGCAAAATAAAGGTATCGCTAGATCACCTGCTTTGTATTTATGGGATGAAAGTCTGAGAGCCAACAAAAAAAAAAGAAGTTACTCCACCTTGGGAAAACAGCGAAAAATATTTCAATTTATTTGCAACAGTAATTGACTAGATCCTTAGATACAGCTTGATCGTTCTATTGTAAGCAGTCCCGTACAAAGCAGAGGTCACGATTGATTAGTTATACAAAATAATGTTGTATTGGACCTACTTTGATGCGACTTTCACTGTAGTATTATTTATAAGGGATCGAGGACTTATAGTAAACATATTTCATCGCACTATCACTCATAGGAGTCGAGCAATGTAACATATTTTGTGTATAATGTATGATGCACAGAACATAGTCTATGTTCTGTGGTATGATGGTTATGAAATGTAAGAATTTAACAATTTCGATAGGACTTTCAGAGTTGCGCTACTAAGGGGTCGACTTTTTAACATAAATATGTATCATCACGCTACGCTACGCTCACAGGAACTGAACAGTGTAACATTTTTTTTGTACACACGGCTACTATCAAGCTATACATTTCCAGTAAAAGCTGACCACGTATTGTATAGGCTTCCCTTACAATAAGAGGTCAGCTTATTATACTGAAAATTTATAGCTCAATATGTATCCGTGGGTACTAAAGTCGATAGTTAAGAAATTTGTGATTTAAACGAGTTTATTTAACATTTTCGGTAAAAAACCATCACGGAAAATTACTATACATATGAAGGAAACTAGGTATTTTTTCAACATTAGAAATGTTTATTTCGATACCCATCGTAACTAGCTAAGTGGAACGGTAAATAGTAGAATAGAAGCCGACAAATATCAGGTTCAAATCCGGTCCCCGCGTTGTAACTGTTTTTATTTAATACTAATTGATACAATTTTATATTATTAGAAACATGTATTTTCAAAACATAATTCGAGCACCCCTACACCACGCGAACGAAGTCGCGGGCACAGCTAGTATTGTATAATTTAGGTCACTGAGAGAGCGCCTGACTTATTTATACATATAAGGTTCTACCTTTCTAGTCCCGATCCCTTTAAGGGGTCATTGTACTCATCATTATGAACAACTTTTACCATGGGAAAAACGAGCAATCGCAAAAAAAATTCTGCCGTTTCATACATATTGTATTTGATTGTAAATAAAACAATTCAAACACAATTTTGAAGCGAAAAATTTACTTTGTCAAAATATAAAAACTATATCTTGACAACTAGGTAAATAATAGATAGTAATTGTCTTTTTCTGATAAACTTAGACTTGTAATGATTCAGAATTTTATAATTAGGTATTTTGGTGTTCACCACATGTCCAAAAAGTTTAATCAACACAAAACTGCAAGAATCTTAAAATTGATTAATTTCATTTATCCTATCTCAGTTATCATTGGAATCCATTGATTCCTATTCAATTTTGTTCTTTGTTTTGGGTCATCATAAATTATTTATCTACTGACAGACATTCAGACACATAATTGTTGCCTCCACTAATGTATGCATTTATTCTTCGAAAATAATGTTCACAAAAAGTTTGACTGACTCATAACTTAGGACCTATGAAAAATTATTTCAAGGAACCCTAAATTCGCTTATGACATCAGTGGTTTATTTGATTCTAAGTATGCAAGTCTGAAGTCTATAATTAATTTTAAAGCATATTTATAAGTTAGACAGCAATCTATTAAAATTTCATTTAGTGTTATGTTTGTTTAACTACACAAAGGCTATAATTATCGACTCCGGTGGTTCGGTCACTGAATTAGTGATGAGAATCGTTATTTTAAATAGTATCTTCTCGTTTGTAAATTTGATAGACGAATAGACAGTTATAAAGCTAAGTGCGAAAATCGTAAAAATATTAATCGATGAAATTTACGCGGAACTCGTTATCATGCAATTGCATTTGGAATATCAGAAACATCGGAATCATTAGTAGAGGTGCTGACTTCAACTTAGATTTATGCTTGAAATATAATCCTTAAATACCTCGAATCACAGAAGGACACCGGTGTCCTGACTTTAAAAACGCGCTATTCTAAGTCAACGTACATAAATGTCAATATTATACGACATTTTATTTCGTCACTTGCTAAAATATGAAAACAAGTAGAATAGAAGAGAAGTGAGAAGAGACATGGAGAGACATGTTTTATGGAATCTTTTAAAATTACATCTGCAGATAACAAAGTATCAATAGACAGTAGGTACTTTTAACATAACAAAAAGTAATACCATGATACGTAGTACCTTATAGTAAGTACTCTATGGCCGTACGGTGCTTCCCAAAATCGTAGATTTGAATTTGAATTTTCGAATGGTTCTGAATTCTGAATTGACAGTAATTGCGTACCCGGTGTTAATTCTCTAAGGCTGATTGAATGCCAAGGCTTTTAGAGGTAACTAATTGGTATCGGTGTGGTCATTACCTGTAACAAGTGGTCGCAAGTGGTAATTTTTTCATTTAAAGTTTTTCTAGCTTTAAATGGACATTTAATACGAGATTTTTTATTTGTTTTAAACATTGCTCATTTGCATAAACAAGACATCACAGAATTAAATTAATCTTATAAACGAAAAACTTCAGACAGTAATTATTAAGTTTTATAATATGGATCCAAATAAAGCGAAGAATGCTTTGCCTTAAGTTCTTTAAATATTATACTTATTTTACCTTAGCTTAATGTTACCCGTAATTTTTTTGCAATCGAGTATTCCATAAGTGTCTGCTTTAATTTCTGTGTCTTCTCGTGTAATCCTGTAATTGGCTTTATGACAGTTACTGGTATTACTTATTTTACTTTAGAAGCTGTTGGTTTTCCAAATGTAATAAATAAATAAATTAACAAAAAGAACGCCTCAAAATTGTCACATAGGTACCTACGTAACTTCAATGACTTAATAACAATTATTTAGCTCAACGTGGCATGGGTGTGCTTGTGGGTGTTTTAATTAAATAAATTGCTTTATCTGCCCAGAGACAATGGCGTCGGTTATGGGGGGAATTTTATTAACACGATACTATCTACGTCATACGGGTGCCTGCTCATTTACTTCACAAATAGAATTGATTTGTTTGATTCTAATCTTATTTTGCTCTATATTAGATTAGTAGGTATTTGTAAAGTGCGTGTTTGTTTATTAGTGGGTTTTTTTTTTTTTAAATGCTTCATTTACAAAGGCGATCTTAATGCCGTAAGCATTCTCTACCAGACGACCTTACCTGTCTACCTTACTTATGTGAAAATCAAAGAAAAATATCAAATAAATGGCTTAGTTGCTTTTCATTGAAGTAGGTACTAAAGTTTATAGGTCCTTGTGCGTGGAGTGCTAAAGACCAAGTTTACAGATGTACCTTGAATTCTGGATCAAAGTTGTTCATATTACCTACCTACATCACCGAACAGTCATTAAAATTATTAAGATACTCGTTGTTGCTCGCGGTTTCACCCGCGCGTTTTATTTTTATCAAAATATAATATAGCCTATATCACTCAGGGATAGTGTGACTTTCTATTAGTGCAAGAATTTTTAGAATTGGTTCAGTAATTCCTCAGACTACCCCCTCCAAACAAACAAACAAAATTTGCCACTTTATACTCCCCTGGCAGCTAATCGGTAGCCGGCGGATATAGATAGATTATGATGGTGAAAAGATACTGGCATTTAACTATTCATTATTTAGCAGTCACCCCATTCCTTCCATAATTTTTTTTTTTTTTTTTTTTTTTTATCTTTAATTTTATTCGAGGCTTTTATCCATAATGGCATGTCAGCCTCATCGTAACTTAACCTAGGTATAATTCTTATATTAAAATTAACACTGAATCACTGATGATACACAAACAGCTCAGTAAGTAAGTCTGCAGTCTGAGGTGTAGGATGTGCCAACATGTTGATATATGGTGCAACATCATACTTACTTAATTTTATTGTGCTCATCAGTGATTCTCTTTCCTTACTGTTTGTAAGACATTCTATAAGTATGGTGTGAGTAAAACACACTTAACAAAATTTTTATCAGGCTTATAATTTTATTTTTCACTATTATTATCCCTATATAATATTATCTCTTGTTAAATGACCTCTACTTCCATCAACTGTGGTTCTTACTAACTGGGCTACATTGTTTTGGTAATAAGAGCATGCAACACGTGGCTTCAAAAACACCGACAGTGTTGATACAACGTAGTACTACGTAACTATGGAACCGTGAGAAATACTCGGTGTAACGTTTTCTAACGTTTGTTAACACTATTCACATATATATAGAAGTAATACTAAGTTTAAAATTAATAAAGTAAATCAAAATAGACCTCATCACTAAGGAATTCGATACTTATCAAAAAAATTGTAGGAAGAGAAACCTACCAATATGCCAATCTGGTGGAATTAGAGATCAATCGGAGGCTTTGAATCAAATATGTAAATAAAATAAACGAGGATGGTTTAATTATATTGAAAATAAATTATCCAATTATTTAGAAGCAAATGCGGATTATCAGAAGCCCACCTACATATTCAATTAAAAAATGTACAAGAGATTAGAAACTTTTTAACATAAATATCAGCAGCCTGTTAACCCACTGCTGGGACACGGGATTCCTCTTTGGGAGAGGCACTAGCCGTAGTCTACTTCTTCTTCATCTTCAATAAAGTCATCACAAGCTATCACATGGAAATTGCTCATGCCGTAGTGGAAAGATTAGCCAGCCAGCAATGGTGGTATCGAGGCTGACTATCCAGGGTGCGTCAGACGACAGTGACGCGCACACAGAAATTTCTTACAGGATAGGCAAAAGAAAATTAGTGTTGTACGATGTTTGTGATTGGCCACCTTAGCTAATTTTACAGACATATTATCGTTTGTATTACATAATAGTCAATTTATTAGGCTAGGCATCTTTTTGACTTTACGGAGTGCACGCCACCGCCTGACGATCTCATGTTTCTTCACCTGTGGAGGCTCTTTCCCTGCACTCCGCTACCGGACCCTAGTTCAGATTGGTAAATGTAATTCTTCTAATGTCTGATCCTAGAACATGCTAATTTCCTCACGATGTTTCCTTCTCCTTTAGAGTAGTGAGCGATAAATAACATTTTAACGAAACATTTATTTTGAGCAACGGTTCTCATAAAGTTTGTTTGGTCATTGTTATCTCGCTCACGATTTTTCCGCGAACTGATATAACTAACACATGGTGACTATGTAACGATTCTTCTTTATTGAGCCTAGTGAGACACGCGTGTCGATTTAATTTAGTTTACGCTGTAACATCACTCCTTTAGTGTGTCCTTGATTTCCCACTTTGATATAAGAAACTTGTACAAGCGTCCTTCATTCATTTTTGGTTTAAAGAGGAGCCCTGGTGACCTGTCTGATCTACGCAATCTCCCTAGGAAATTTTGCAGTTTTATGTTATCAGTGCAAAGTATCAATGTGTCTACAAAACATGCAGACACAGACACTCCCACGGGTATAAAAAAAGTAAGCCATGAAGCTCATTTTCACTTAGACTTTGAAACCCCAGGGATTGTCGAAGAAAATATATACAGAGTTAATTGAAACCACAACCCATTAATTGCTTATAAAACAGCAAAACAACATTCGCAAAATTATCTATTTACAAAGTTTCGAAGTAGCTTGGCTCATAAAAAACCCAAAGATGTTGAACTTAAGACCTTTATCAAAACATCATCCATCAAATCGGTTTGTCTACATTATGTCAGATATTGCTCTTCAAAGAGATTTTTTGTGTCAGCTGATCTGAGAATTTTGTTCAGGAGTAAAATATTATTTTGAGAATTTGTTTGTGTTGCTTCAAATATCGCTGGCGTAGGTCGAAGTTGATAAATGAATGGTGTGAACGTTTTCGATATAACGAAACAACTGCGTGCGTTCTTTGTAATTTTCTTCCAATTTATTTATTTTTAAGGTTTTTAACTTTCCTATTGGCATGTGAAGGCTTTCCAATATTAATTACTTTTTAAGGGATGTTTAATTTCTACTTATTTGCTGGTCGTCAAAATGAGCTAATATAGTTTATGAGGCTCTCTCAGCCTGAGAGGGCATTATAAATTCTTCAAAGAAGTGTGAAGTCCGCCAACTGCATGCTAGGCTAATAAAATATGCGTTGTGACAGAAGTTTTTCGTCATGACAAGACGCCTCTAAAAATCTGTTTTCACACGAGATAATGCGACGACAAAATTATATCGCGGCGTTCATGTTAGCCCGACAGGCCAGCGTGGGGTCTAAGGCCTAACCCTTTTTATTCTGAGACTAGCTGTGCCCGCGACTTCGTTCGCGTGGTGTAGGGGTGCTCGAATTATGTTTTGAAAATACATGTTTCTAATAATATAAAATTGTATCAATTAGTATTAAATAAAAACAGTTACAACGCGGGGACCGGATTTGAACCTGATATTTGTCGGCTTCTATTCTACTATTTACCGTTCCACTTAGCTAGTTACGATGGGTATCGAAATAAACATTTCTAATGTTGAAAAAATACCTAGTTTCCTTCATATGTATAGTAATTTTCCGTGATGGTTTTTTACCGAAAATGTTAAATAAACTCGTTTAAATCACAAATTTCTTAACTATCGACTTTAGTACCCACGGATACATATTGAGCTATAAATTTTCAGTATAATAAGCTGACCTCTTATTGTAAGGGAAGCCTATACAATACGTGGTCAGCTTTTACTGGAAATGTATAGCTTGATAGTAGCCGTGTGTACAAAAAAAATGTTACACTGTTCAGTTCCTGTGAGCGTAGCGTAGCGTGATGATACATATTTATGTTAAAAAGTCGACCCCTTAGTAGCGCAACTCTGAAAGTCCTATCGAAATTGTTAAATTCTTACATTTCATAACCATCATACCACAGAACATAGACTATGTTCTGTGCATCATACATTATACACAAAATATGTTACATTGCTCGACTCCTATGAGTGATAGTGCGATGAAATATGTTTACTATAAGTCCTCGATCCCTTATAAATAATACTACAGTGAAAGTCGCATCAAAGTAGGTCCAATACAACATTATTTTGTATAACTAATCAATCGTGACCTCTGCTTTGTACGGGACTGCTTACAATAGAACGATCAAGCTGTATCTAAGGATCTAGTCAATTACTGTTGCAAATAAATTGAAATATTTTTCGCTGTTTTCCCAAGGTGGAGTAACTTCTTTTTTTTTTGTTGGCTCTCAGACTTTCATCCCATAAATACAAAGCAGGTGATCTAGCGATACCTTTATTTTGCCTACACTCTACTAACGACTAACAACGACAACGACGTAGTCGGTGAAAATTCGGTAACCGTTACTGCCCCTCGTAATGATTTTATCGTCTTGAATCTAACAATAGTAGCTATTTAAAATACTTGGAGAAAACATCCAAATTATAAACTTTACATTTTCGTAAACACATAAACCCAATTAAAAGAACAAATGTTTCGATCCCAACGCTATCTAGGGAGACTGAAGACTGAAGATTAAAGAAACATAAGGTAATAATTATTTTATTATTTTCAGTGAGAAATTGGTAGCCGACCGATCATTCTAGTCATCCTCAAGTCAATGAATTTTCAGCTGCCGTGTATCAGGCAAAAGGCTATGTTGTAAAAAGAATGTTCTATGAACCTAATTTGCTGTTCTCCAGAATGCAAACGATGTTAGCTCTTATCAATTTGCAATGGTCGCAGTAAACAGCAAGCACACGTCATTATAGTACTGCCAATAAGGCTTTGAAATTCATAATTACCAATTAGATTCCGAAAAGCCCATCCTACAGGTTTCCGATAACTTCTATGGATAAAACAAAATTCTACCCAATCCTAATAAAGTCTTAATAATGATCTTATCTCAATATTTACTGGAAATACAAAAACTCGGTCTCGGTTAAAAAGTCTATTAACGCCATCTAGTTTCAGAAAAATGTAATAAAATAATAATGAAATCAAAGTTACGTCGAAATATCTGGTAGCGCATTTAAAAAAGTAAATATCTCGTGGGTAAGGTATTATGTCGTATGCTTTCATCACGCTTCACCTTTTGGAACATAGCAGTCAGTGAAATACGTACCTTAAAGTAAGATGCCAAAGAAAGAACGTTTATCAGTAAAAAAATTACTGAGCATTACTATATATACCAAATTACTAATTTAAGAACGGGATCAAGTGAGGAGTTAAAATGAACACAGGAACTGTGAAACTAAAACGAAGATTAATTTTGCATAGCCCCCTAGACGAATAGGGTGATGATTTATATTACATATTTTGACCGGACCTATGAATTATAATAAGACAATATTTCATTAAGATTCGGCTCTTAATAATGAAGTGGTTGCTCATAATAGTACACAGGCATAATGCACTTTAGCTCACCCCCCTTAGATAATAGCGTGATAATTTATAGCCTATATGTTGACCAGCCCTTTGACAGATATTACTGCAAAATTTCAACTAAATTTGTCCAGTAGTATAGGCGTGAAGCTCGGACATATAAACAGACAAACAGACAAAAATTCTAAAAACATCTGATTTGGCTTCAGCATCGTTCCTAGTATACGCAGCAATCATTTTTTTTGAAAAATATTCAATGTACAGTTTTCGCCTCGTTACGATTTTATTATAAGTAGTATAGATTTTATTATAAGTATAGATATTTGAACGTTACAAATTAAATTATTATGTAGAACTCGGCCTACAGGAGTTTGGATGCCGTATCAATAAAAAAATCGCTTATAAAAATATTGGAAATTAAAAACTCGCCTATAAATTACTACTAATGCCATCTAGGTATAAACAGACGAATTAAAATATATAAGGCTAAAGAATAAATGAAAAAGTACGTTTAAAAAAATGCGAAATGATTTCTATTGTTTACAAAATGTTAATCGGATCTATTAACTACAATCATCCAATATTTCAAATGGATTCGTCATATAGGTAGCGACTAATAATTGTACACAGACATATTGGTTTATTGCTCACCCCCCTTTGACAATAGCGTAATAATTAGTACCCTATATGTTGACCAGGCCATTAACGGATTTTACTTTTAAATTTCATGACGATCTGTTCGGCGGTTTGGCCGTGAAGCTCGGACAGAGATACAGACAAACAGACAAACAGACAAACAGACAAACAGACAAAAATTCTAAAAACTATATTTTTGGCATCAGTGTCGAATATAGAGCACGTGTCTTTTTTTTTTTTCAAGATATATTCAATGTACATTTTTCGCTTCGTTACAATTTTATTATAAGTATACTAATAAAGTCTTAATAATGATCTTATCTCAATATTTACTGGAAATACAAAAACTCGGTCTCGGTTAAAAAGTCTATTAACGCCATCTAGTTTCAGAAAAATGTAATAAAATAATAATGAAATCAAAGTTACGTCGAAATATCTGGTAGCGCATTTAAAAAAGTAAATATCTCGTGGGTAAGGTATTATGTCGTATGCTTTCATCACGCTTCACCTTTTGGAACATAGCAGTCAGTGAAATACGTACCTTAAAGTAAGATGCCAAAGAAAGAACGTTTATCAGTAAAAAAATTACTGAGCATTACTATATATACCAAATTACTAATTTAAGAACGGGATCAAGTGAGGAGTTAAAATGAACACAGGAACTGTGAAACTAAAACGAAGATTAATTTTGCATAGCCCCCTAGACGAATAGGGTGATGATTTATATTACATATTTTGACCGGACCTATGAATTATAATAAGACAATATTTCATTAAGATTCGGCTCTTAATAATGAAGTGGTTGCTCATAATAGTACACAGGCATAATGCACTTTAGCTCACCCCCCTTAGATAATAGCGTGATAATTTATAGCCTATATGTTGACCAGCCCTTTGACAGATATTACTGCAAAATTTCAACTAAATTTGTCCAGTAGTATAGGCGTGAAGCTCGGACATATAAACAGACAAACAGACAAAAATTCTAAAAACATCTGATTTGGCTTCAGCATCGTTCCTAGTATACGCAGCAATCATTTTTTTTGAAAAATATTCAATGTACAGTTTTCGCCTCGTTACGATTTTATTATAAGTAGTATAGATTTTATTATAAGTATAGATATTTGAACGTTACAAATTAAATTATTATGTAGAACTCGGCCTACAGGAGTTTGGATGCCGTATCAATAAAAAAATCGCTTATAAAAATATTGGAAATTAAAAACTCGCCTATAAATTACTACTAATGCCATCTAGGTATAAACAGACGAATTAAAATATATAAGGCTAAAGAATAAATGAAAAAGTACGTTTAAAAAAATGCGAAATGATTTCTATTGTTTACAAAATGTTAATCGGATCTATTAACTACAATCATCCAATATTTCAAATGGATTCGTCATATAGGTAGCGACTAATAATTGTACACAGACATATTGGTTTATTGCTCACCCCCCTTTGACAATAGCGTAATAATTAGTACCCTATATGTTGACCAGGCCATTAACGGATTTTACTTTTAAATTTCATGACGATCTGTTCGGCGGTTTGGCCGTGAAGCTCGGACAGAGATACAGACAAACAGACAAACAGACAAACAGACAAACAGACAAAAATTCTAAAAACTATATTTTTGGCATCAGTGTCGAATATAGAGCACGTGTCTTTTTTTTTTTTCAAGATATATTCAATGTACATTTTTCGCTTCGTTACAATTTTATTATAAGTATAGAAGAGGCCCGTGCCTAGCATTGGGACAGTAATGGGCTGAATTTATTTATTTATATTATGAGGAAATCCAATATTGGAGCAACACATTTCTCTGTAATAACAATGAATAATCTACAAACAAATATTATGTTACACTTGTAACTAATCAATGTTTACATTAAAGGTCACTATAGTGTCTAGTCGGTATTATCTGTTGTTTAGAGTCGGGACTCGGGACAGTTTGCTATATAATAATAATGCCCTACAAATTAGAGATAACCAATATGTTCCTAATGACCTTTGGATTTTCCCACTTATCAATGTTGACCAATTGCTATACAATTTAGTCTGTAGTATTGATTTTAGAAAATGTAGGTACTAGTTCTACGACTTCATATAATAGAATATAATATCATCTCCCGCTCGTGAACGTCCATAACTTAATGATTTATGGTCTGGATTGCGATAAAGGAAATATGCGATACAGTAAATTACCTTCCTATAACAGTATTTCACGTCTCCGAAATCATAACCTCGATGCTTATCCACACGGTACACCATTCGCTGCCTCATATTCTGTCTTTCTAGGAACCCTCACTATAATCTCAGGTCATAAGAGACCAGCAACATGAAATTTATAAGCAGCCACCGTATTAACCTGTTGGCTACATCCGACTGAGCATATTAGCATCATAAGCAACACAAGAGTAAATATATCTTATATCCCATACAAAGTCCAGTACAGACACAAATTTATAAACTCCGGTTGCAATAAAACATCACAAAAGAAACAAATTACTTATGATAAACGACATTCGGATAAAATTCATTTATATATTACAAGACTTTCTACAATTCGACAGTGTAACAAAAGAGTTTACTTCGTATTAGACGCGTAAATATCTACTCGGTATGCAGCATTCATATTTATACAGTCAGTAAATTGCTATCGGGCGTAATGTAATAATATGAATTTACATAAATTTTCTATAACATTTACATTAGGAATAAATGAATTGCTGGTTGAATGGTGCCTCGGCCGGAAAGGCGCTAGCTTTACGCTGTAGAGTCGGCCGCATAACTAAAATGTGTGAACCTAATAAGTAAAACGGCTGGTTTATTTATTCTGTTGACCGTATATTTCCTGGTGCAGGAGTAGCAATAAAGTAGTGGAGACTCGTAATCAAAATGTTTTTGTTAGTAGCTGTTAATTATGCTTTTAAACATGCTCATTTAAATTAATCGGTTAGGCAACTAGTGGTACTGAGCATAAGCTCCATTATTATACGAGGTCTGCATTCAAACATACTTTATATAAATATTAATACGGGAAGAGAAAAATATTGCGTGCACGAAGGTGTGTGAGATTTGGCATAGATAAAGTTAAATGGAGAAGGAGTGCAGGAAGCTAAAATTACGGTTGAATTTCGACCAAAGGGCGACCACTACCAATTTAATTTATCGCGGGCTGTGCGGGCGCCGCTGCCGCTGTAGCCGCAGAGACACTCAATAAGCGGCGCAAATATAATAACATTATCAGCAGTTATATATTTGAGCCGCTTGGCGTCGAAATTCTCGGGTCATGAGGTCCGTCTCCTTTTTAGAGACATTGCAAAACGGTTGGTCCACGCTACGCATGACCCGAGGACTGGCCTGTTCTTTGGTCAAAGAATAAGCGTTGCCATTCAACATGGCAATGTTGCCAGTCTTCTGGACTGCAAATATACAGCGATGAGCTTTGACGCCTAAATGCTCATTTTGTATATTTTTATTGTTGTATTTTTATCTTATGTTTTAGATAATTAGGCAGTGTACATAATTCAGTACCTGTAGTCTTCTTAGATTTGTTATTTTGATGTTGTAAAAAAACGCGATTCTGTTGTTGTCAGTGCAACATGCATTTCTATTAGAATCAATGGAATACATTTCGAAACGAGCAATGCTTTAACCATTTGTGATTTCTCCGAAGTTGGAGTCTCCCAGCATGTTCTTATAATATATTATGCTGTAGATACACTGTACCAACGATTATTGAATAGTTATATTGTACCTACGTACAGTGTACAGGTACACGCAATCATATGATGTGGGAGCGGTTCTACTAATCTTTAACCATAAAATATTCTATGTATATTATAAAGAGGCAAAATTTGTTTGTTTATTTGTACTGAACCGATTCCAAAAATTATTTCACTAATAGAAAGCCTCACCATCCCTGAGTAATATAGGCTATATTTTACTTTTATAAATATAGAATACGTGGGTGTAACCGCGGGCTACAGCTAGTACCTACTATATCAAAAGGACTAACAATAAATGAAATCAACTTATGAAGTGTTTTATGCAGAGCTAAAGTAACTACCAAACGTTGAGTTGCAGCCTGTGAGAGACCTATTTCTAGCAGCAGACTGCAGATTTCTTGCAATATATTTACATATTAACCTACAGAAGTCTACGAGCAACCCAGCTCTGAGAAAACTTAAATAATATGAAATTTAAATATTATAATGACCAGCTCACGACTCACGGGACAGAAAGGTCAAAACTGTGATTTGCATTGCAGCGCAAAATACTGAATTTGAATAGACATATTAATCTAACTTATTCTCGTTATAGTCTGACATAGATTTTTAACATTTTATATGCGAAATTATAGTTGATGTATCTTCTCAGCAGTTTCTCTACGCAAGGATCGGATTTTAAAGTTGGTACCTACATCCAACACTGATACTGAATTATTGGAGCCATTCTTGGCAATATCATCAACACACATCTATGGCATGAACTCCTGGAAAAAGCTTCTACCATATTTTTTTATACTATATATTATCGTTCGGCCATCAGAACTGTAATATACGTATTATTTCCAATAATCTCTCGCGGGACGTGCCTGGGGATAACCTTTATACAATCCCCCAGAGATGTGCCCTTACAGGTGTGGCACCATGGTGGGCTTGGGCGCGGACTTTAAAAGTTTCCGTAGCCATCAGGTATTAAAAGTGGACCACCGTGATGAGTTTAGACAGTAGAAGACCAATTCCACACCTCTCCAACCCCCCAAGCGGCTAGCCCATGATGGGTTCTCACAACGCTGATGAAAGAGGGTGTAGAATAGAATAGATCTTTATTTAATGTAAACCAGATACAGGCACTTATGAAATCGAGACTCTAGGTGCACGGTACCAATTCCAAATAGTAGATTCTATGGAGAAGAACCGTCATGAAACTCCATGGAAACTGTTTTAAAATCATAGATTACAATCATAATCAGTACAATATTGTGGTAAGAGCTCCGAGAATAATGTAATTTAGTTACTGTTGTTTCCAACTCACCCTTGACCATTTGCAATTTCCTGATTAAATTAAAAACTATAGCTATGTAAGCGTAGTAAAACATTGTACTTACCTTGTTGAATAGCTACTTTAACTAAGCATGGTTACAAATATTACAAAGCTATAAAAGCTAGATTCTAAGATTTTAATGGTGATTCATACACGTAGCTTGTGATTTATGAGCACTAAACCATTCATTTCCTTTTAAACTTTAACTTTCAATGTTATTTCTTCCGCTAAGTAAATAAAAAGAGGCAAAACTTTAATGCGACAGAATTTCCCTCATCCATGTTTGGCAGAGAGATTGCTGATCGTAATAATTATGTTGTTGTGGACACTCCCCACCGAGGTTTTTCTATGAGACTAAAACATGGGGTTCTTCAAGAAGGGAGAGAAAAGATTTTACACTCAAACAAATTATGCCCCTGATGTTGCAAGCGTCCATAGGCTACTGTTACCACTAACCATCAGGCTAGCCATATGGTTGTTTACAATATCCGTGGTATAAAAAAGAAATATGATGTTGGTTTGTTGAACTATAGGCCACAAACAAAGCAATAGGCGTGGTCAATCAATCTGAACCATTAACTACAAGAAGAATAACAATTATGTTGTATTAATACAGAAGACGCTGATGGCCATTCTTTTGATAAAATCATCCTTGTACGACTTCTTTAAAATTGTAGTTTTAGTAAAACAATATGCTTGATACTTCATGTTGATGTTGCTTGACGGTTCAAACCCTACCAATACATCTGCTATTACTGTTAATTGGCATTCCTACGTAATCGGAGTCTCGAACGAATCAATATAATTGCTAAAGGTTTGAACTTTGAAGTAACTTTCCCAAAAATTGTAACAGTATTTTTCCTTAACTGTGTAAATACCAATTCTGTTTAAATAATTATAACAGCAGAGATAGAAGATAAGCCGTTAACCAATCGGCAGAGTTCGCTGCTGGAAATAGGCTCCTAAAAAGAGATGCGCAGACCCTAACTGCAGATATAATTTAATTTAGGTAACAACTAGAAGGATTCACAAGTCTCAAGAATGTGGTGAGGAAAATATAGTTTAAAATATAGATGTTAGCATAACATGATTCGAAAATCAAATCCCTATGGACAGTGAACTATTTCGAAATCTATGACTCAGTGAAAGCAAGCAAACGCAGCAAAGGAATACTAGAAACGCAATTACTCAATACTGGCAGGATATAGACATGAATGCTCGCATTGTATATCACAATTCAGTCATAAACTGTCCATCGAAAACTGGAATATCAATGCGCCCATCTGTTGCGTAAACGCAGGCCGGTTAGACGTACGGACGCATTAAAATTCGTGTTAAATGAGCGGAAATAAAGAGTTGTGTCGGGAGAATGAAGCCGTCATTGACATTGCTAGTAACTATCATCGACACGTACCAAGTGCACACTAGAAGTTATTGAAACGCGTGTCCATTGTATAGTCCGATACTTAGATTATTATGGCATTCACTGCCGTACCAATTAGATATCGCTACACCTGATAAAAATGCCTCCTTGAATGCGGCAACTCAATATCGTAGTGTGTATTGACTATTTGTATCTTTTTTTTTTTATGTAGTATTGTTTTTGCACAGTGAACTCCAGTGAAGTTTAAAAGAGCAAGCGACACGTCAACGTCCTCTGACTGACTGATTCAAGTACGCCGACTTGGGCATAGTATTTTTTGCCGCATATTAGGTACAAATACGGCAGCGGAGCCCAATCAATAATCTATGGTTCGATACGGGAAAACGTTCGTTGTGTGAACCACCCCGTGTCTGTACTCGTTCACGTAGTCCTCTTCATAGATTAGGCTGTAAGAAAGATGCTTAATTAGGTATTAAAAAAATCAAAAGTCTCATATCGTATCGTATAACACACAACATTGGAAACAAACAGTCGTAAACCAGTACGCGACAAGCTCCAGCAACATCAACTCCGATAGCAGCATAAAGTACTTATACGTGTGTAATTCAGCGATTAATTAAAAGTTATACAGGCGTGACCGGTGTAATTGCTAAGAGATTTGTGTTACGTTTAGTGCATTCACTTTTATTGGCCCGCCTTTATGCCTAGCTAAGAAAGTAGGTGAATTACCCTGCACGATCGTTAAAGTTTCTTTATTTGAAATTGCAATGGACTTGAGAAATTAATCGAAGTTAAGTGATGATGAACTCTTTTAGTGTATTCTAGCTTTATGTAAGAATTGAATTTTATGAACATTTTCTGTTAATCGTTTAATAATTGCTTCTTTAGTAGTTCGCAATTCAATGTTTATTATATCATTAAATTAATAGATGTTAACAATTTATTTTAGTCTCACGTTCTTGAAATACAAAAAATAACGGTTGATTTTATAAGTTTTTAATTAAAGTTCCATGCGTTTCACCTACATAGAGTGGTGCAATTAGTGAGATATCCATCGATATCGCGAAATTAACTGTGTTCGCATTATCGATGCGTTAACTTACATGCCCTGAATGGTCAATACGCCAGAATGCTCAAAAATTATCTGTAACAACTGGCGAACAAAGCACACCGCACTTGTTAAATCAAAATTAATAAATCAAACATCGAGAAATGCCAAAATGACAGGTTAATTACAAACTAACAATCAAGAATATTTATCAACGTGTTCAATGAATCTAAAAAAAAAATCTGTACTTTGAAAAAGTCACTATAAATTGGATTGGTTATCATTATTTTCATCCGTTCTTTTTATATTCTGGAAAACAGCTCGTATTCACACTCATTATCTGCAGTCAGTTAATGGTCGTCATGTATTGTCATTCTGTGGTTGCGATTTCATTGGAAATTCAGAACTGAGATTCTCACAGTATAGCAGGGCTCAACATCTAGTTTTAAAAACGACTTTTTTTCTCTTCCGAAGTCTCTTGCACAATAAGTTGAGATTTTCGTGTCTTAGTAGTGCTTTTATCAATATAGTATTGAGAATATTAAGAAAACATAATTATAAACTAACTAACATACCACGCTTTGCAGTACTACAAGTCGTCTGAACATCATAAAAGCGACAGAAAGTTGTTAACGTTCTAAAATTAGGTGGGTTTAAACTAAGATGACCAACACAAGAACATTCCGAAATAGAATGCCATAACACTTAGCTGCGAAGGATAAAGAAACCAAAGCAAATGAGAATCTTTACGCTTGTGTACTTGTAACGTTTCAATTAGGTTTGCGTAGGCGCAACGTATGAGTTTGCTCAATAAAGACTATATTGCTGCACCTCACAGGAAAATAAAAATCGGACAATTTTAGAATTTTGAATGAGTCATGCACTCAGCCCGTAAATGTCCACTGCTGAACATATGGCTTTCTCATGACCGCTATGACACAAAAACGGTTATAAAATATTGCCAATATCACCTAATTGGCAAACAGATTGGTGATCTCAGTATGTACGAAAATTAGCCAGTTGCATGGTGCGGCATGCAACAGCAGAGTAATCGCGATGCACACTCGAAATCGGAATCGATTCAATTTTGACAGTTCAACAATGTAGGTACATTGCGCAGAATGTTTTAAAAATTATACTGAACGACAATTCGAACAACGCAATGGACATTCTTAAACTGTCAAAAGTGAATCCATCCCGATTACGATTGGGTATCGTGATTACCCTACTGCTCTTTTGAAACAGCTTCTAATCAGAATCAGAATCAGAATGTTCTTTATTTGCATCAAATATGGGTTTGGTATGGTCATCATCATCGTGTCATTTGAATAAAGGAGTATGTTGCTGCCTCTCGTTTAGCCATGAGCCCTAAATCTTATGGGACATCTACAAAAAGAGCGCGAGGCCTATACAGGGTGTAAAAGAAATCGTGTAAATCCCTTAAATCACACATTGTGCTCATATAACTCATCTTGGATGAAAGCATTTTAGATTTGGTAAAAAAAATTGAAAAACTAATCATCTTTTACTATAGCTTGACCGTTAATAGCGTTCTAGCGGTCCGCGTGGGTCATCGAATTTAGCGCAGCTTTTGCCGCTCGCCACCGGGTGCTTGCGTATTCGATTATCTACGCGGAGAGCTAGAATCCCCTAACGGACAAGCGACGGCAACAGATAGATAGTGATTGAATATTTTTTTTACTGAATCCAAAATTCTTCACTCAAGATTGGTCTATAAAAAGTAGAGCGCGTGATTTTTGTTGCACCCTGTATGTATTTAGGAGCGACAAGGAAAACGCATTTTAGCTAGCGTAGGTGTAATGTATGAGTTTGCTCAATACGAGTAAACACTACAGACTACTACTACGTCTCACGAGAACATAGAAACGAGACAATTCGAGTATCACACGAATGAGTCACGTCCGGTTAATTGTTAATAAACAGAAGCAAAGGCAAGCAGTCGAGGTGGTCTTTGTTCAACAAGTTAACACCTACTCTTACCGAATGAGCCTGATAAATGTTTTTATTGCCGTGCACCACAAGTGCAACAATTCAACCAGAGAAAATTACTTTGTGCATAACGAAGCTCAAACAATGGTTACGTTATGCTGTGTGACGAATCCAGGAGGCCGGTAGTCGTGCCATACTATAATGCGATACCCGCTGAGAAGAAGGACACAACTCTAAAATGAGTGAGTTCTGAGAATTTGAAATTTGCAACTTGAGTTACAGTTTTGGTGGCAATATTTTAGTACGGTCATTTTTCATTAATCTTTAATTTTGAACGTGTCTACAAAATACTTTCTGTTGGTCCTTTGAAGAGCATGTGGTAATGGTTATTCATTATATTTTTATACTTCAAATATGCTACTTTTAACATACCTACATAAATACAAAATTAATTATGCTAAATTAATATTCTATTAAAATTCACTAAAATATACAAGAATATTTGAATATAAAATTAACCTTTGAGTCCTAATTAATCTAATATCAAAACTAGCTAGACCGTAATATTTTTTCTGCTTAATGAATAAGTCAAAAACAGATACCTTTGTAGCGAGACTAAAAGTATAAAGAATTTTGATAAACATTTTATAAAATTTTCATACAGAAAATATGGTAAAACCTTTTTGATTTCAAGTCCTAAACAGCTAGCTACCTACGCATACAACTGCGTGAGCTGCTGACTACTCAACACAAATATGTCCACAATTCGCGACGGTACCCCATAAATTAAAGAGATAAATGGTTCACCAACAATGGTTAAATAAACTCTCCGTTTCTTATAACACTCGAAAATAAGCTTTGTTTGGCATTACTGTAAAAAGTCGAAATGTCCATACGCGAGGACTTACAATGGATCAGAATATTTAAGGGGACTTTAATACACGCGTGGGCACGTCGATTGCTGCAAAAAATCAAGCGCATCATTCGATAGATACACTATTTTATGGACACTCTTGCTCTATTAAATATCTTATGTGACATAATACCTTTGTATTCTGACATCGATATTGCAAGTTATTGGAATAAGATATTAAAAGTCTTTATTTGAGTTAACGTTCCTTTTTATAGTTTGAGTTATTCCCACGTAATAATAGTCCATATTATTAAAATTATAATGCGTTATTTAATAAGTTTTGGTTTTATGTTATTTGTTCACACCACACTCAATAGGAACGAGGCACTTTGATAGTACTTTACTTTCTTAAACTTATTTTATGAGTGGAAATCACACTCACCTTTGCTTCGAAACGATTTTTTTTAAATTAAATGTCATATCGGTTCTAATACAAGGTCATACCTTTCTAATCCCTAATCTAATACTTTTAGTTGAGTAATATTGAATTATTTCTATGGAACAGCAGATATTTGTTTTTCGCGATTTCTTACTTGTTCCCATAGTCAAAGTTGGTCATAATGATGAGTACAAAAATCCCATAAAGGGACGGGCTTAGAAATATATTAAGAAAATTTGAAAAATGCATTGTTAATTTTAATGTTACATGTAGATAGCTAATCTAGGAAACAGATGAATTGAGCAAGCCAAATCACGATAACGATATATAGTGAAATCAGGAACTTGAAGTACTAGGAAGTCATAACTTCAAGTAGGCCACGTTTTAAATTAAATATTAACCGAAAAATACATCCGCATTAAATTATTCTATAACATCGGTATCGTTTCATGAACTCTCTCGGAGATCACAAAGCTGTGTTCTCATAAAAACGGCCATGTATAAAATAAGTGTTTACTTTGTCGGCGGGCATGCTTTGAAGTAGCTTCCATTTCTGTTCATAGCAACCCTTCTACTTCCAACATGTGTGGAGATAAAGATGAAATGTAACTACTCGTACACTCTCCCCTTTCAAGATTTTAATCAAATATTTTTATCGTTATGGCTAAGAAAGTTATTGTAAGTATAGTTGTAAATATGACTAGGTGTATTATTTAAAAACCTTGATTGTTCGCTGAAAAGTACACTACAACTTACTTCAAATGTGAAATGGTTTCAAAAAGTACTAAATCTTAATTTTGCTTAGCAGTATAAGTTTTTAAACTGTCATGGTCACTAACATTTGTATTAGAGTTCGAAACGGGGTATTTACCATGTTTATATCTTGTGTTGAGCTCCCGATATTTCGGCACTGTTGCAAGCGCCATGGTCACGGATAAACTAAAAGTATTTGCGGGTGGATGTTTATTGGCAGACAAAACGGTCTACCCTCCTTCTGTTACGTTTTGTGCGCTCGGGTCCGGTACCACTATCACTTAAGTCACTCACAACTCGATTCTGTTCTCGACAAACGAAACTCACTGTGTCCGCTCGCGCACTTCTCACGGCACTTTTTCTTTTCTTACACAGTTACACACAGATACAAACATATAACAAACATATACAAACATATACAAACATATACAGATATAAACATGGTAAATACCCCGTTTCGAACTCTAATACAAATTGCTTAGCAGTAATTTTAAGGGCTTTGAAGATCGACATAAAAAGACTTAAGAAATGTTGGTATCTTAGTGTGATATTAAGAATTGGTGTATCATTGGTTTTGTGTGAAATCAAGGAAGTGAAAACTGTGTCTGTTTGCTTTTCAAAGCCGTTAAGTTGACAGACGGAAATGATACTCTTAAAGTTATCTTAAGAGACAGTGGACCTACGTTCCACTTTATTGATTCATTACAGTTTAAAAAAGCGCTGTCATAATGTGAGTTCACATTTAGTACACTGCTCTTATATTTGAAATCGATTCTAAGTATAATTTTGACAACTCTTGTGATATCCATGTGATTGTGAATTGTCTTGTCTTGTGAATTCTTGTTAATCTCACAAGACACAATAAAAAGAAAGCATTTTTTGAGTCTCCTAGTTACCACGAGCTTTTTGAGTGTCCTTAGCACCAGCAATTAGATCTTCTTTGTCTTTTTATATAATTAAGTACAGTAGTTTGTCATCATTATTAATTTTTGTTATTTATTGTATAAGAGTGACCTTACAAGGTATAGTCACCAAGGGGAATTGAAGCCTCGACAAAAAAAAACATCAAATGTATTTTGTATATCAAATTTTACATTGCTGGAAGCTTAGCAGTCAGGGACGGTTTAATAATGATAATCTACATACAAATAGCCGTTAATACAACACAATGATATCTATGATACAACACGATTCCCATACTCAAAGGTCACGGATAAAACAAACGACGAAACTTTCTCCAAATACCATCGGACGCTAAATGCCAATGGCTTTCCAGCCAATTACTTCAAATCTCTAGGACCTAACTTATTAACGACAGCACGATCCCTTGCACCTTGCACCCTGACATCACAAGATGGATCTGCCGAGCCCCCGCCGACAAATTACATGAAGCAATTTTACCCACAATCTTAGCAATGACATTACTGCAACGGAATCTCACCCACAAATGTTTGGTTGTAAAATGTAGTGGAGCTACGAAACTTACGAAAAAAATACATTGAAAATATGCTACGGTAACTTTTACTTTATTCCAAAAAGGCTTGCGTTTCAGCCATGAACGCCTATTTTCATTTGCTTTGGAAGTCAGTAACAACAATGTATCTTCTTCTCAAGGTCTTGACCTTTTCTTCAATGCTTATTCGGCTTTTACTTTCAATGCTATTGGATTTAAAAGTTGTTAGATTCGTTTCGATTTTTTTTTTCAAACTTCCTTGTATCTTAGTTTGCTAACATCTACGTTCTTAGTTTGGTAGTTTTATTGGCGTTATGTTTTATAGACTATTAAAATTTAACTAAAACGAATATTCGTGCATAATATTGCAAAATTCTCGATGAAACGTGCATTAAAATATATGATGCACGGGCCAAAAGTTAGGATTGTTACATCAGCGCTTCATAAATTGATAGAAATAAGCATTTCCAAGGTTACATGCTATTTAAGTAAAACTTTTGAAATGTTTTTAAAATTTTGGTCTTTTTCTCCGAATGTCTACCAACATCAACTTCGTCAAGACTTCAAAAACCATTTTCAATAAGATTAAATTGTTACTGGTGCTATATAAATAATTTCCCGCTACACTTGTGATATTAAAATTTAAAAAATCTTTTCTTAGCTCCATGGCGTGCCGCCCTAAAAGATTTCGTCCACGCATCGCATCCTACCCTCTGCTATACATCCCCTTGAAATTTTAGGGGAACACAATCATTCCCTTTGATTTCTATTCCGTCCTATTCAATTAGAAGGCGTCTCTGACTGATTTTTATAAAAAAAATAGTTTCCTAGTTAGATTTACATTTAGCAGCGAATGCAAAATCACCTCATGTATGTTTCATATAAACCGGTATTTTAATTGTTTTTATTTTTTATCATATTGTGTCTTCCAGATTTGAAAAAAATTATAGAGGTATAACAGTAAATTAATTGTGTCTCAAGACTTATTATTAATAGTATAGCCAGGTTTACTTGTAGATTACTTTAAATGTAACCTAAAAGTTAAACTACTGAAAGTTATTCGTAAATAGTCATACTATTAAAATATTCCGTTCAAATATTTTTTCTTAAGAATTATGACGAGGTATAAGATTTATCGAACATTTTGAATAAGTCCTCAAGAATAAAAGGGTTAGTAATTACGATAAAAGCCCTTTCAAATGCTAAGAGCATCTTACTCAAAAATATGCCTAATTTCGCAATTCATATACGCTTTTAGAGTAAAACAAATTGACGCCATTATTACCCGAAATTCGCTTCCTTCCTGCCCCAAGACCGTCACATGCCAACAAAAGCTACACAATACAGTATCCATTGTTCTTTTTTCACAAATTTCATACTGACACACTCACTTCCCGTTGCTGTGAGCCGTATTATCTGGATATACCAAATCGGGTCAGTGCAGTAAGAATGGTGTGACAACGAAAACTTTGGTTATTACCATTATTCTATTTTGTAAACTTATGAAGCAAAAATACCGATATTTAATGCAAGTTTATGCAAGTAATTTATTACATAGTTGTACAGTTTATTTAGCTCTACATTGTTTGTTTTAACCTTTAACCGGTGCCAGTTTGTAGTTACCAGTTTTTAACCTATAAAGATAAAATTGCAGTTTAGTTTCTGGATATCCAGCTAATTTTTCTTCTTTCGTGGCTGTATAAAGATCGAATGATGCGTAACACAAAGGTACATACAGGATATTTTTTTATATAATTCGCAAAATTTGAAGAGTGATTCAGTGTCCGTTCCCAAATTGCAACCGCAGTAGATACTAAAATTTACTCCAAAACAAAATAAAAATTAGATTTTGTATGGCTTGCGGTAATAAAATGATGCGTGTCCCCCATACTAAGTCGAATTTACGTTTTGTTTTAAAGTGTATCCCAATACTGTGGTTGCATTTAGGAACAGAGACTAAATCAGTCTACAAATTATGCGGACTACATAAAAAAATATCCTGTTTATAACACACGAAGAGTATTCCTGTGTGTCTTTCATGCCATTTGATTCTCACAATATTAAATGTTTGTCGTCATAGTCCACGAAAGAAGTTTATGTTCTCCATGATAAGATTCACACTTCAAGACCTAAAAAAATATCCAAAGTTCACACTCACAGACAACGGTCGCAAGTTTGTTCCGGCCTAATGAGGCGGCGTCATTCATTGCGCTTGCGCAACGACAGAGCGCCGGCGCATTCGCTACGCTCCGGAACAAATCGCACCCGAATACGGGCGTGTGTGGATGATGGTGTGATTTTTAGACGCAATTGAAATAGATTGGACGCTTTCGACTGGTTTTTTGTGTGTGAGAGCTGGTTATAGAGGTAGTTTTATGAATAAAAAATTGTAAAAAAAAAAGAATTGTTGATAGGACTCACCCTCGACACATTCTGACCAAAGACCCTAGCAGATACGTTTTACGAACTTCGTGTATCGCGGAGGGCTTGGTTCGCACTTTTTTTTACTGACTTATTAAATTTGAACGTGCAAAAATAATAATGAACTTTTAGTTATAGGAATTAGACAGTAAGTACCTACGACAAGTTTCTTTTTACCATAGAGAACGTATTCTGTATAACCAAGAGAAAAAATCTTCAAAATTCTAGGCAGATTTTCAGATACTAGTACATTTATATGCTCTAATTTTAATATTATTTTACAGACAAACTACATATTTTCCAAAACATCTGTTTTTTTCTTTTTCTTTTAAATGTAAATATTTCATTATGTTACTTACACTTCCTTTTACCGTTAATATTTACAATGCTCAGTTGGAAGTAGTAAACTAATACGTCGTCATGCATAATAAGTATTCAATATTATGTATTGAAAGATTCTAATCGTGCATACATAATGACTCATTACAGTCATTACCGACTAATGGGGTCTCAAATTAGTCAATATTTATACGATACTTTATTTTATTACGGGACTTATCAATTATATTTACGTATACGCATCGGAGCGTTCCAGTGTAGAAACTTATATTGTCTTACACATTATTGTTTTATAATGACTCGCAGTTCACTGCTGGATATAGGCCTCTCAAAAGTTGCACCACGAATACCGGTTCTCCGCCTTCCGCATCCAGTCCTTCCACTACCTTTGCTAATTTGAGGTCAAGGACTCAACTGCTCCAACGGCCATTAATTGTTCTTTGGCAAATATGGCCAGCCCAATTATACAAGCTATGTCGGTGACACTGGTATTTTTCCCAGAGAGATCTCATTATGAATCTTATCCTTAAAAAAATCTATAATCTAGGCACTTCATTAATGCAGATGTAGAAAGATGCTAAATGCTCCACGGATAAAGTAAAGACTTGATTTAGAAATGGAATAAGTAAGCCAGCATCGACAACACCAGCAAAATTTATAGTAACAACTTCTAAAGACAGATAAAAATAGTGAACGTCAAGTCAATCAAGGTACGTCTTAACACGTAAACGGTAGTAGTATATCGATTTTAAATGCAAATGTGAACAGCTGTTTATCGGCTGAACGATTGCATTTAGCTTGCCTCGAGCTTGCTTCTTAAGAACGTCCAACCCGACATAATTCCCATACAAACGCCCGTAGGTGATTACGGCGCTATAACAATTTTTCCTCTAGATATTTTGAATACATAGGTATCTTGTGGTCTATATCTAGGTTTCTATGTAAGGCAAATAATAATTTTTTAAGAAACAAATTCAGTAAAGACATCTGAAAATCAGCTTTTTTGGACAAATTTTATCTGAACTTTAGCCGTTCATAATGACCTCATTAATTGAAAAAAATAAAAAAAACAGCTTCATAGAGACCTCGCACATGTAATTGTGATTCTAAATTACAAACATTTTTTCCAAAAACTTGTTAGGCTTTTTCAAAAACACCTATTCCTTGGAACCTGTTTTGTGAAATGTTCGCGCGCCAATTTTCATTAAATGATCGCCTTCTCACTCGCTTTTAGCCAACCGGTGATATGAAGTACGCGGGAGGAGAGTCGTGTGGGGTAGGCATGAGACGGCCATTTCAAAAATTGCCTTGGATGAAACAACAAGCTTTTCGATCATGCTCGTGTTGACGATAGGCGGACCGGGAAGGGCCCTCTTAATTATCGTGTGTGGGCGAACGTTCGGTTCGACTTCGGACGGACGCCAATCTAGGAATGACAGAGTTACGACTGTTACGGATTGTAGGACAAAAACCGGTATTAATTAATTAGATGATGATTGTGATAGCGGAAAAAAGGGTTAGTCGCTAATGGTTGAAAGGCTAGTGATGTGAATAGGATTAGCTAGTAGACTTAATTGTATTGAGGTTTGACATGAAGTCTGGACAGTACCTAATATAGACTTCTCACCTACTGGCAGAGATTTAAAGCCTAGCTTTGAAGAGGTGTTGAGCATTAAATTTTAAAACTATATTATCAGTTCAGATTTTTAAACTCTTTATTTATTTATTTATTGAATCGCCAACAGAGGCTACACAATTACATGCATATTAACATAAACACGGACAATACTAGTGTGCGCTTCCAATTATAGGCGACCTCATCATTCACTTATTATCTAGGTAGGTATAACAAGTTTGACAAGGAAAACATTAACATTAATCACAAATAAAATGTGAGAAAATCATAATAAGGGAATCCATGAAATGCAAAACAATACAAAACAAAAAACGTAATACAAATTAATTTTAAACAAATTCAAATAAAAATTTATAATTTAATGAACGTTTAACCTAGCTTTTGTATGATTTAAAGTAACCACTTTAAATTCATAAAATTCCTCGTAAAAAGCAGATACACCTCTACCATTTAATTCAATAATACCAATGAAATTTACATTTTCCTTTAATTGAAGATACTGGTATGTTTTTATCGCATGAGGGTACTTTATTTCAATAATAGTAGTTTATGATGCATTTCAGAAATATATTTTTTATCAATAAGCCGCATCATCATTTCAAGGGGCCCACCGACGGTTAATAAATAACTCTCAAGTCAATTCGTCACACTTTTTACATCTATTATTGTCAATTATTATAAATTTAAAATATAGGCAGCGAGATTTTTAACATACAAAGGGATGGGTTAAATTCAATGAACTTTCTTTTTGTAATGTCTTTTCAGTATTGTAACAACAATAGTTTGATTTGTTAACATTATGGCATGTTGATCATTGTTAATTTTATCCCTAGTTTTTCGCTCGGTATGGTCCTACCTTTCTAGTCCTGATGCCTTTAGAGGGTTTAGGTACCCATCATTATGAACAAATTTTACTATGGGACAAACACAGAAATAGAAAAAAAAAGAATATGCTGTTCCTTACTAGATAATAATTCAATATTACTCGACTAAATGTTTGGAACGACAGGTTTTATTTTTTCGCGATTTCAAGTTTAGTCCCATAGTAAAAGACTTATAATTATTATTAGACAAGGTTGGATCTTGTATAATAATAATTATTCAGGTACCTAATTCTCTTTTGAAAAAGCACCTGTGAAACACGTGTAAATTCATTGCTTGCCTAAGTCTTAAATGCATTGAATTTCTGAATGCCTACAAACATTGACTATTGGTTTAAGATTACAGATCAGTACTTTCATATTACAGTTTGATCTCCTTGCAAATTTCGAAACTATAACCAACATTTGCACCAACATGGTGACATCAATTCTGCACTACACGGGTATCATTAACACCAACGTTGGCTGAAATGTTTGTTCCAATAGTAAGCAGTGTTTGACCTATCACGCTTGAAAAATAAAAACGCCTCGTATTCCAAATGGCAAACGTCCGATTGTTTACTTCCTTGTGAAGATTGAACGGTATCTTGTGTGAACAGTTTAAGTATTGAGATCAAATACACTAAAAGAACTCTTTGATCAGTTTCCGCTTTTACAGATAGGTAGCTTTAGAAAAGTGTGCCAAGTTTTATTCGACTATTATTATTTATTATTATGAGGAAGGCGGAAACGCCTGGGTGTCACCACTGCGAGGATCGCCCTGAGGACACAGTAGAGCATACGGTGCAAGACTGCCCCGCTTGGGCAGAGCACCGACGTGTCCTCAGGGCGGCGATAGGCGGAGACCTCTCGCGCCCGGCATTGGTCGAGGCCATGCTGCGGGGCGAGACGGAGTGGGAAGCGGTCGCCTCCTTCTGCGAAGCAGTCATGCTATCGAAGGAGGAGGCGGGCCGCTTGAGGGAGAGGATGGCGTCCTCCCTCCAGCCCAGCCGCAGTGGTGGTCGCCCACGGCGTCGGGCGCCGGCCGACGATCTCCGGCCACCGTAGGCGCGGGCATGCGGACAGCGAGTAAAGGGCAACTCTCTGTCCGACCATGGACCATGCCCGGGTCGACGGCGCGTTGTGTTCCACGCGCGCCTCAAAGAACGTCAGCAAGATGACGGGGCCCCCCCTGTAGAGGGCCGAAGCCTGCCGGGGTCGCGGGGCTTATCTCATTACCGTGACCCCGGAACGTAAAGGGCTATTGAAGGAACACCGTGGATTTTAGTCAGTACAAGTCTGACAGTCCCTCCCGCCCTGCCCGGGGTGGGAGGACTCATTTGATGATTTTACCAAGATAAAAAAAAAAAAAAAAAAAAAAAAAAGTTTTATTCGACTGAAAACCGCATGATTGTATGGCCATAGATCATACTAATGATCTGATGGCTGATCGAGAATCGCACTCTGTTTTAAGTGGCCCTTGGCGTTCTTATGCAAATCAAGGAATAAATTACCGCGAAGTGTATCATCATCTTATTTTTCTCTCCTCTGTTTAGTTTTTATACCAAAACTTTTCTATAAAATACAATAACTATAATTATTATCTATCAAAAATCAAAATATAAAAGACAAAAAATTTAAGATTCTTAAAATAATAGTTATTAGAAATCTACTAGACTTAATCGTAAGAGAAAAGAAAGCTTACTTAACTGACAAAAATCTTATTTGAAACCATAAATAATAGCAACGTCTTCGTCGTCAACAGCCCATTGCAATTCGTTGCCTGATTTAGGCGACTACAGAAATAGTTTTACTTTCTACTTCCCACAGTCACATAGGTTGCTGCTGAAAACCAGCCCTGCATAAGACTTGTTTGTATGATGTAGTAGGCATTATGCTGAACAACAACCATGGAAACACAGATACGCTGCACAATTTTTTTTGTTTTAAGAAATATGCAGGCATTCAGTTTCGTTCACTTAAAATTATAGTTTAAAATTATTACTCTGTTAATACTTTATGTTGGCTACACTGCATTCGACTCTAGATATCTATTCTTCATAACTTCCATAGACTAAAAAATGTGGCCATTGTAGTCAAGTTTAGTTTTAGTCGCCTGCTATTTATAATTTAAGTATGTATATAGAGTTAAATTATTTTTCTTTCGTTCTTCTTAAAGCATTTCTGACTCCCATGGAAACTGCGTACCAACCCAATACGACCCTCATTTCGCGAATTATACGTATTCTATACAAAACATAGGGCTGAATGTTTGCACTAACTTTACGTCGAAGGGCGCTAAAAGGTTTGCAAATAGAGCGTAAAGTAACGCGTCAACTTAGACAATGACGTCTGTTTCACTCACGAACGCGTTTGACCCCTGTTTGTTGACGTGTAGTATTTCCCGGGAAAACTGGGTTATAATGAGATATTATTATAGATAGTTATATTTGAATCTACTTAGTAAGAAATAATGTCACCGTAAATGTTTAATTATGATAAATTTGTATAATATTATGAATTGTTAACGAAACAATTTCAAAAATCGCTCTCTGAAAAAAATATGCCTAACAACGAATTACCAGACTACAGAGTGTGTTCGTATTCTATAGGTTCCGAATGTTGCCCCAACTTCTCTATACATAGGTTCTAACTGTTCCGCAGATGAATCTCTACTTATAAGCTCATACATTTTATACGTAAGAAATTATCAAACCAATCATGGACTAACACAATTCTTCACTCATTGAGCGCATAGTTATAACTTTATTAATAACGCATACTTACGACAAAGTTAATAACAGAATGACATATCAATTAATTAACAAAAACTCGAACAATAAGCTGTCGTAAAACTAATTTAATATCTGTGAGCAAACAGTTTATTTGCCGATCCGCTATGGCGCCAGCTGTTACGACGAGGATAGCGACAAAGAAGAAACGCATAAATATTGCAGAAGCGATATTGATTTTTACCAATAACATGCTTTATTGTATCAATGGTGACTCATAACCTAGGTAATACCTGCTTACAACGTCATAAGAGTATGACTTGAAGCCCACTGAGACCCTGTCACAGGGTGTCGACACTAATGTAATTCACAAATGGTTTTCGCCATTCAGCACTGCAAAACATAACTTGTACGAAGTTTAGTTGTCACACTTCGATTTAGACATTCCATGTGATCCTAAAACTTTATCTTGTTGTACATTCATGGTCTATAAAACTAAATCTAAACGGATAGAGAAATTAGCGATAAGTTCATATATAACCTGACACATTTTTGCAAAATTACTATCGTTGTCATCCGTCATTATTATTGCTATATCTTTGAAGCAGTTATTTCACCAAAACCAATTTATTTTTTCTTTTTATTCTGTACCTTTTTGTAAAAATAAGGCTCTTTTAACGAAATAAAATATTGTTTAGAAACTATATCAATATAAAGGTTTGATTAATGATGTGTAAGCATGTTCACATCTGTGATTTATTACGTTTTCATCTATGAAGTATTGCAGATATAAGTTTTTGTTTCACCATCGATCGGGCTCCTGAATGGAGGTCGTTTAATGGATGCAGAAAATAGAAGAACAAGTTACTTCGCTGTTATAAAATCCATAAAAGACCAATTAGGTTCAATTGCTACAAATTTCCTGTTAAAGCTCGCAGTAGATTACTTTGATAAAAAACCTGGAAGTAAAAAATATTCTTTGTTATAAATAGTTTTATCGGGTTTTCTAAATAGAATTTACTCTGATATCTTATTGGTTATTCTGCTTATCTTATAAGATCTTGAAGCGCCAGGCGCGACCAATGTACTTGACTATATTAGTGCAGCGTTTCATGTCCAGCCAACTACATTAACATAAAAGTGGTAATTTTATCTCCATGTCTAGATGTAAGAAATTCTAGATACAATGTTACACTAAATTGGTTTCAGTAGTCCATTAATTTCAACCTTAGGTATTATGGGAAAATGATAACAGCTATAGATAGAGAGAACAGTTTGACATTCAAAAATAAAAGTTTTATTTCATAGAAAATATGATATAAAAAAGAAACATTTAAAAAATAAAGCATCTCTGATCACATGTAAAGATCCCATTACTGAGTTAATTTCAAATTACAAGGCAGCACTTTTAATATCTCATTACAAAACAGTTTTGAATCCCAACTCAGCTTAATACAATCATCAATACCAAAATCCCTGTCAAACTTTCGTTCAACCCGCTAAGTACAAGTTTTAACGAACGAATTCCTTAAAGACGACCTGCTTGGTCCCTCAGCTATAAATATAAGATCATCTAATGCCATCATTCGGTGCGAGTCAAAGTGATCTCTAACGGAGATTTGGTCCGATGTCACTGATCGTATATTGTCGCCCGAGATGACTCCGATAGCGTATGATAATGTTATGGTGAGATTTTGTTCATGAGCGAAGCGGATCGCCAAGCGGAGTTAGCTAACGATTATAAATATGTCTTAGAATAGAATAGAATTAATATGCTTTATTGCACGCTAACATTAAAAACCTACAATAAAGACAGTATAAAACAATGCACAATGGGCGATCTTATCGCTTAAAGCGATCTTTTCTAGACAACCCTTCGATGGACACAAAGTCATGGATAAAATGGAATGGGGTAGTCTGTGGTGTATGCATTTATAGTTAATAAAATATTACATACAAAAATATACACAAATATAGCATTATGTAGATTCATAAATAGGCAACAAAATATGCAGAATAAATATTAACACAAGAGCATACAAAATAAACTCAACTATCGAAAGTAAATATTATCACTTTTAAATACTATATTATCTTGTCCTTATAACATAATATAATCAATAAGTAATGTTGAAGCATACAATACATAATTTTATACCTTTAAGTTAAGGTCCCTAAACCTTTAAAAGATTAAAAAGGTTACTTACTGGTGATCTTAAACTCTGATGTAGAACATAAATATTATCTAATCGATGTCTACATTATTCCATTCAAAAGAATCAATAATGCTAACAAGCAAGATAAATCAAGAATACTCGTATTATATCATCAGCCAACCGGAAGATCATAAATTGATATTGGTATTTTGAAAGACAATTAGAGAATTAATTAGCTATAATAGATTGTATAAATACAAAGATAAGGTCAATCAAATGCGTTAATTGAATTAGGTACCTGATTGAATTACTATTGCAGCATGATATATTATGTAAGATGACAATGGTCTACTAATGTGCCTGGTGAATCAGAATAGCCGCCCTGTTTTCAGGTTTTATACGAAATGATAATCTCACTTGTCTTTATTTATTTGAAGCACAGCAATACATGATTAAGTTTAACACATGCAATAAGGTTTTAAGATTATTGCACAAGCGATTACAGGTAAACACAGCATGCCATGTGTTGACTAGTTATTCAAACAGAAACTCATGCCAACACTTTAAGAATCAGCTCACTATCATTTAAGGCGAGGCTAAGTATGCTATGATCAACATTATGTCTTGAGAATATAAAGATACATAATATAATCTTGCATGAATTACAATTTTTTGCACATGGTGCTGAAGACAGTTTAATCCTAAACTCATTCATTTTCATATTCCTTTTTTAAATGATCATAAATTTTGCCAACTTATCATGTCGTTAAAAGTGCGAATCCAAAGTCAATTTAATAAGCGTATCAACATTATCTCTAAATTAAACTGACCATACTTGTTGCATTAACTTAATAGAACCAATAGGAAACAGAGACGTCGATTTTATATCTAAATCGAAAAGCGAGATACATTAATTCATGCTTTTAATTCAGTACATAAAATACACTGGCCCAACATGTTCTCTATCTTATCTGATGTCATTTATAGGATTAGGGCTAGATGAGGCAGATATCGAATAGATGGGTGGTTGAACACCAAGGAATGTTTGAGAGAAATCGTTCAATGAGTTTCTAGCTTTGTTTTTATGTTAATTAGTAGGAACCAGTCCAACGGGATTTGTGAACAAACTTCCGTTGGAAATGTTTGATGTATCATCACGCTACGTGGGTTCCTGTGACGTCAACTATCTTTGTCTATTTAAGTTGAAAAGAAAGAGATAAAGTTCACACCAAATGTTTGAACAAGTTGAGTGAGAACTAAAAGATCATTTGGACAAACAAAATATAACGCGATCGTCAATGTTTCATTATTACCGTTCATGGTGCAATGATTAAGAGCACATGTTTGTGTTAATGTACGAAGTCAACAGACTTAAGTAGAGATTTATAATGTAGTTACATTGGATACGTGAGTTACCTCCCACAGACTTACACCGATTTAAGGAAATATACCTACAAGAAGGACAAAATAATACGCTATATTTATGAAGACATCGAAATCGAACTACATATTCATGAGTACACGAAACATACAATAAATAACTTAATCTAAGTGATCACTTTTAACTAGGTAGTTCTAATTTAACTAAATTATACCAAGTAAATAGACTACACAACCCAGATATCTGTTAAAATATGCAACAAATCGATACTACAGTAATTTTGAACCGCTTTTCAAACATGGTGGTCTCAGCGACCGCAAACTCGATAGCCATGACGGGGAACGAAAACCGCTAGTTTACAGAAATGAGGATGTTCTTGTCAAGTGATTGGTCAGTTTTTATCAGGAAAACCATTTGAAACGAAGACACAACATGAAAAAGAAATTGAAGCATATAATGATGACAGAAAATATTACAAGCTGAAAATATTTAATCCACATTTTGCTGGTCCACAAAGCTACTATAAATGTTGAATTTATAAAAACAAGATCTGTTTATAAGGCAAAGGCTATGAACGAAACATATGGCAGTGCGCAAATTGTAGACTTGAACTTGCCATAACAGATAGTCCTGCAGTCGTAAAACCTGTCTATAAGCAAAAAGTTGGCACTGTACACCGGCTTTACAGCAAAAGATGGTAACGAATGTCCGTTTTTGTAGGCTGAGAGCCATAATATAGGAAATTATAGGTGACTACTAACTTGCCTTCAAGTATGCTGATGGGCCTTGAACTTATTTGAATTCAACAATGTTGCATTATTTAATTTTAATTAAAGTGAATGTGACTTATAGTTAATTAGTCTACTTTTATTGACCACACAGATTATTTTTGCATCGATTTATGGGACAACTAGATCTACCTCATTATTTTAAGCATCGCATTTTTATAATATTATTTCCCCTATCGTAAAGTCGCCACATTGAAATTATTATAAGTTCTGTATATTCCAGGGAGTACGAACGGTCGTCCGACCACAGAGGCGCGTGTCAACCGACAACGGCGGACACCACTTTTTGTTTTTTGTCTCCATGTGGTTTTATACCGGATTTGGGTTCGTCGCATTATCTGTGAGCGATACTAGTTACATCCTTTATGACAGTATTATCACATAATTTATTTTAATAGTATTCAGAACTATGGGCTTTTTCGTTAATCGGTCTGTCGATCATTTTAATTTGGGTAACTTTATTACGTCACAGCTTTTATGTACCATGAAGGAATGTACATTTGTGCAACAAAATAAAGCATTCAGTGAATCACTGACTGTAGTTCTGAACAATTTTCGTCGTTCAAACAAGATACCAAACAGCTTCAAAATGTTTTATACCAAGTGGGAGTGTCAGTCATCATTCACTCCAAAGTACATGTCTATACACGGCAATAAACTGGACAACGCCTACATTTGTGACCACTGTACAGACGGACGAGGCATCTTACACAATGTTACCTCTGTTCTTAACAATCAACGCAACAAATCTATGGTTTCTCCTTTCAACGTGTCCACTTATACGTGCATCGTGGTTATTGTTGCATGAATGACAACAATAAGCTGTTATTAGCTCCGCCTAACGATAATTTTAATTAGCATGATTTGATGTTTCCGGATAAAAACATGCTCTGGATGTTTAATCACTGTCAATTATTTTGGCCATATCCAATATACAATGGATGGGCTCATGATTCTTATAATTTATAACGCTTCGTTATTTTTGTCGAAGTAAAATCTTTTCCAAATTATGATTCTAAAAAATAAAAAGGCGTCGCGGCAGAACAGTAAAGAGATGACGGGACGAACTTGATAAAACAAATGGTTCACACTGGCTCTAGATCGAAAAGTCTGGAAGTAATGGGGGGAGGCCTTCGCCCAGCAGTGAGATGATACAGGCTAACTGCAGTAACAGTTACAGTAAAATATTTTCCAAATAATGATTCTATAAAATAAATACCGTGTGAAAATTTTCGAATATTTCGTGTAATAATTGCCAAGTGATGATATATGTGAACTGCACAGCTCTAAAACGAATTTAAACTGCACTGCATTGTCATAATAAATGACACAGCGGTACAATGAATGAATGGGTGAAAGTTGGGCGAGTCGATCACGATCCACGTTTAATATTTTATCATGCAAACGCACGATGTTTATGTGGTTTTTAAGAATATATTATCATTATTCATTCCCCTGTTTCTTCCTTTTCCGACCTTGAGTCATCGTTTCAATCATGCTGTCTTTGACAACATTATTCTGAATATATTGGACCGGAAAATGGTACATTTTTTGGTTTACTGACCTCATTGGAAATGAAATTGAATGAATTGGAATTGTATCTCTAATGGCCGAAACCTATGTATTATTGAAAACTAATTAGATAACTAAATTTTCTGTATTAATCGTTATATTTCGCTGGTAAGTGTATATGTTTTAATTTTTCATGTTGTAAACAATAGTTACATTCAAACAGAAATCCATTACAATATTTTTGCCCAATTTATGGTTTGAATCCAGGTTTACAGAAGCTTGAGATGCAATATATTCACTGCCACTAAACAAATTGTAACAAAAAGAAAAGATTTTACAATGATGCGATGGATTTGAGCTCACTTTTGACGGTGCATTCAAAGCTAAAATCTCACTGTTTTCCTCAAACAAAGAGATACATAAACCAGCATATTTCGCGAAATGATAATCGTATGTCGATAAAATCTCGCGCTGTCATGTAGCAAACCCTTTTCGCTGAAGAGGAGTGGCTAACAAATGAACCGCTGGGAACAAAGTGTAGGTGAATCATTAACCATGATTTGCCTTATCGCTTTTAGGCTCTGAATACCAAGTAGGCTTATAGCAATGATGAATCAGTTAACCACGCTTTAGTCACCAGGATACGATTTACTAAACGAAAACTCAGAAATTTTACGACCGACAAAACGTGCATTTCACATTTACCCAAATCTGCAATGTCAAATCCCAAAAAAGGAGAAACACAGTTCACCCAAAGTCATAAAATATAATAATATTAAAATACTAAACAAACTACAGAATATTAAACATTGTTGTGATATGATTTACAACTCAGTTATGGTTTCATTGTTTGTATTATAAACATCATCGCCAAGTTTGCTAAAAAGAGCCTCTTGAACCCGCTTTTACCAACTTGGCACTCACTAAACTGTCTTAAGATAATAAGTATTGAAACCCTTTGGAAGGGTGCGGGCAAGAGTCAATATTTGCAAATATAAGACGTTATTTAGATGCAAGACACGATCGTCTGCCCCCAGAGTCGGCCGTCCGGCCTTCTTATGCAAATCTTGCCATATCTCCAACTATTCACTAAGAGGTTTATTTGGCGAGGTCCTTTGAAACTCTTCAAAGTGGGTGTATTAAATTTTTCATAACTGCCCACTTCACTTGGAGTGCGTTTATTATACTTTCCGCATTCGACTCTCGTTATTTGATATTTTAAATTTCTGCACAGAAAAGTTTCACTTCGTTGAATTTTGTTCGTATAAAGCTTTAACGAATATTGTGTAAATGTATGTGAATTTTTAGTTTATTGTTAGTTTTCAAGTGTAAAACGTAAAACTAAATATACTTAATATTATGCGCTTTAAAGTAACATTTTAATTTCATCCGCTGTTTTTGGTTTAAATTGTTTGGGACTAAAGGCAGGATTGCGAAAAGAATATGGTTACATGTCTTTAAAATTGGCCGTATTACAAGAAAAACACGTACGCTTTTGGTTATCAACGTATCTTGTCAGCACCTTTCAATTAATGCTGAGGAAAGCGATTTAAATTGAAAAAGTAAAAATTCAACCTCTTATATTTTTATAACAAGCTCTGGTTGAGTAAGCTGAAATATCTTTCAACGATTGTGTTGTCAATAGTTAATGTTAAAATAAGGTTGGTTAAGTTTTCGTAAGGCTTGTATTTCTTTTTATTACAAAACTTTAATTTACTATTTACATAATATTTTGTTGTTTCACAACTTCCTCAAAACATTGAGAATCGCACAAGAGACTCGTGACACAATGGTATCTTTACATCAGCGATGCATCAGCATTGCAAACCTACAAGTACACTTGCGAAATGAGTAAGTAATATAAAAATTCTTGGTCACGTCACTCGAATCTAAAAAGATAATCTATCTCACGCTTCTAAAACATAACTGTAAATCCTTTTAGAAGCATTTGACCCAGCACCCCACCTGTTCACGAATTGAATTAAAACCTTTGCATGTCTAAAAGCAGTAAAAGCTATGGCGTCCAAAATAACGATATCAAAATATTTCAACAGCCATTGTTGTTGTCAAGGGTGAGAAGATAAGTTAATAATATAATGACATATTATTGCTCCCTCTATGCTTATTCGGCTATTTCCACGATCTTAGCTACATAATTTATAATTTTATCATTGCCTTCCGCTTCATCTTTATCACTTAAGCAAAAAGCTCAAATTCCTTTGGCTAAAGTCATTTCATAAGTTTGTTGACAAGAAACAATCGTGTTGTTATTATGTTTATGGTGTAATGTCAAAATAAAATGTTTTCTCTAGTTGTGAGCGCGTCATTAATTCGAATTTTATTCACATTACGGTGCGTGACTGCAATGTGTATTTGAGTTTCAAACTGTTTCGATAACGCATCTAAATCGGTTATTTCTATTAAAAATATAATCTTCCCACTTACTAAATAATTTAGTTACACGTGTAGACTCTCAGATATTTGTTTGGTTCTATGCAGTCGTGATTTCTTAATACCGATACTTATGGTAGCAGATTTTCTTCATGTATTTAATATATGTACATACCTATGTTTGTGCACAAACACAAAATCTGCACCTACGGTATGCACACACGTCATGACTTGATAGTTAAAGGCTAAATAATTATTAGTTTTTACATTATTCGGCAAAAGTACAAACTTTATACTGCTTTATACACCTAAAATTATTTTACTTATCCACTAAAGACAGTCATGATCAATATGCACCAAGAGTAACTATCAAATGGTCTAATTATGCCGTCAACGTGCTCGAAGTTCGTCTCACAGTGAGTTAGTTACAAGACTACTGATTGTCTGTAACTAAGTATTTATTTGCTCAGGAAACTAATAACAAACTAGAATGGCCGGGGGGATGAGGAAGCAGATCCAGTCTCAAGGATGTCATTTGTATGTAGAATTTGCAAATATGTCGGGATGCAGTTAAGAACCGACCACTCCTTCTCTTTTTGTGAGTATTGTAACAAACTCTATTGAAATAGGAGTATCTACCTTATTAGAATGGTTGAATATAACAAAGCAGCATCACGCCAGTGTTCTCCAAGGATAAGGCAGAGGTGTAGCTACACCCGTATTTCGGCAATGCCGTTTTTAAGTCCCATTAAATAGGAGGTCAGCTTTTTGCTATCCACCGGGCACAAGATTCCAAACTCCGGGTTGCTATTGAAATTTTACAAAAAATCCAAACAAAATTCTTGACTTGGTAATCGAACCAAACGTGGGAAAATCTTTGCCTATAGGTAATACTGATGAGAATCCATTTCATTTACGTGCCGTGCGTAGGTGTTTTGTGTAGAAACTTTTGCGACACAGTTGTGTAAAGTGAAACCTGAAAAACTACCGTACATGAAGTTGCTAATGGTTAGAACAAAGTGGATCGTCTAATTTGACCTGTGTGTCATAGTTTTCTAACATAGTAGTGCGATACAGTCATACGAGTATGTTTCCCACGTATTATTATACAAATTAACAGGGTTGTGTTTCATTTTATCTAACATAGATACCTACATAGTCTCAGGCTTGTGAATCTTAGGAAATTTACGAATATCAGCTAACAAATTGAAAATTCTCAAATTCCTGAATCCATAGAAATGGCCATCTACATCTGCTAGTGCTTAAGGATTATTTCAGAAAGATAAACAGCAACATCATCATGTGGGTTTATGTCACGGAATATAAAAAGCAAGATGAAGGGGCATTGATATTTCTTTCTACAAGAACTGGTGTCGCTAAAATCACATATTCACAGATCAGAAAGGCCATTTAACTTCGACCAAACAGAGCGGTCACGTAAAAAAAACTGATTGGAATCAACAAATAACAATATATTATGAAGTTTACGTAACTCCGCATAATTATAGTACACTCGCTCCACCTACATGTTTCCTCTTGTTTTTTATATATTTCTTAGTTAATAGATAATAACAAAGATACTATGGTCACCAATATGTCTGCTAAACTTGGTAATTATGGCAATATTCCCGCTTGTACTGGTCTATTATTAGGTCCGCGTTCAGCAGTAGATTTAACGAACTGATAATTATGACTTGAAAACAGTATAAGTTTGTTCGACTAAAAGTTGTTAACTAATTTCATAGATACAAACTTAACATTTGTCTATTTTTTTACTTCGTTAAGGTTTACAGTTAGCGCAATTTCTCTAGATTTAAACACTATCTCCATACTACAGAGCGCAGCACGAATTTGTTTACTACCCCAATATTTTTTTGAAAGAAACTATCAATCACGGTTCCACACACCATTTTTTATATGTTATCTGTAAACACAGCAACGTATGCGGGCACTATAGCGTCAACAATATCCCGACGTTCAGCCCACAACTACGTCAGTAACTTCATACATCTCATCCATAGCTTTCTAAGTTCACTAAACTGTTTCAAAAGCTCAAACTATTACACCAATGGATGACTACACGTCTAAAGTTTTGGTAATATGCATTTATCAAAGAATAAAAGCGCTCAAAGCGAATCTGCTGGACATTATCCGCGCCCTTGTTTGAACGAAGTTTTTTAATTTTCTTCATAAAATCTATCCTTTTTGAGCGGTCAAGCGGGAGAAAAAGTTTTAAACGCATTTATTCTTTGTTTAACGGTGGAAACAAACATAAAATTGGCTCCCATATTGCTGAAACCTAACTAAACATTGACTTTAAAGTTTCTGTCATTGCTATTCAGTTAATACTCTTGGGGTTAGACGTCAGACTGTAACAAGTCGTAATAGAGTAACTTATTCTTTTTGTTGACGAAAAGAAATTGCTTTTGTAGAATGTTCGTGAATTTATGCATGTATGATAATCCAATATGAATGATCTAAAGTATTCTTTCCACTAACAAAAAACTAAGAAAAACTTGTTTAGAACATTATGAAGCAAAAAATAATAATATAATAGTACAAAAAAAAATACGCTAAATATTGCGTTTTTACAGAATTTAGATTCGAAAAATGCTTTTATTGCAGGTGACTAGGAATCTACAAATAGTTGGACCGTTACTCAAATTCCCACAATTTATTGCATCAGAATGACGACACAACTGCAAATTGCACATCGCTTTAAGAATGTACGTTCATTTGTATGAAGACAACGCCTGCGGGCGGCTCACAGTCTGTAATATCGGCGGGTCATATTAGCACTGAATGACACACGTAGGTACTGAACCTGCGAACTGAATTAGAAATGAGAATGGTGTTGGTCACCAATAATTTTATTGTTCTCGGGATTAAATGTAGAAAAAAGAGGTGTAAAATTGTTGTCATATTCAAGTAAAAAGGTGTTCGAGCAATTTTTTAAGCCTCCGAATTTATTCCTCCGAATGACACGTTCTTGTTCCAAGAATTAAATTTTTTTGAAAAGCAATATTTTGATCTAAAATTTCTGTCTTTGTGTGTGTGTTCTGTGTGTCTGTCAGTGATTCTGTTCTGTCCATTTAGTATTGTCTTTGTTTCTTCTTTCTGTCTTTCTTTCAAATCTATTATTTTTTGTGACAACATCACACAATATAAGTACATAATGTATGCAATATAGCTTTAAGAATATCATAATTATGTTACGTAACATTATAAATACATACCTACATATCCAGCACCAATCCTACCAAACTCTCACACTTTGTAACCCTACACCTATTAATACCTGAAGAATACAGACCATGAGTGTGCAATTGCTATCGCTATTAGTTCTCGAAAGTTAATCGCTAGTCTCGTATTACGTATCATAGGAAGTGTTTGACAACTTCTAATGATGCGGAACTTGATAGATAATTGACAGTTACATAGGTGTTTTGCTTAATCTAAATGTTGATATACTTGATATTCAGTGGACTGAAAAGAATTAATTAACAGGGTTTTTTGTGTCATGACTCATGAATCATGATGAATTTACCCATAGTTATTAATTACATTTTCCATTTAAATTTTAAATAAATTGAGGATTCTGTCTTATACATTAGTATTTTCTTTAGAGATAAAATATTAAAATCCTTATTTTGACTCTTGATTTTATATTCATATTATGACGAAAAGTCCTTTAAAGTTTCTTCCTCAGATTTCAGATTGGTTTTCAGTTTATTAAAATTGTACTAAAAAAATATCAGCTCAAACTGAAAATTATATAAAAAACGAAACTGATATCTAAGTAACACCTCCCAAAATCGAAGATGAGTAAAAAATATACTACTAGTTTATTTCTGAAGTAACGAAGTCAAATAAAATAACGAAAGCAAAGTCTGTACCTTCAAAACTTAAACTTTTCAAACGGGATATTTCACAGAGTTATGCAAATAAGACCCTAAAATATACTTTCAAAGTGGAGTCACTTTTAATAAGTTCAAATGCAGTTGGATCGGTACAAGTAGGTGCGAAAGTGCAAACTTTGCTACATTTTTCGTTTCACGTGAACTGGCTCGAATTTACATAAGAAGCAAATCCAGTGCGAAATTTACTTTTGAATACTACCGTGATATTAAAGTAGTGATATTATGGCCGTACTAGCTTTGCTCTCGACTTTTTCTACTCCATATATTTTTAGACCAATCTTTATTAAAACTGTATCTAGCTTAATCAAGGTGAACCTGCACCTACACGCGACGAAGGAATCGAATTTTAGTATTCTTTGTATGAAAGAATATGCAAGTACCTATATAATATGCCGATTACACCCGCATTTTCGTATGACACCATCAGATTCAGCGCGTATATAGTGCAGGACTGCAGGCGATGCGAACGGCTCGATTTTGATGGCGTCATCCGCATTCTACCCTAACATTTTTGCGATTCGGAAAATGCTGATCGTTCGGCGCGTCCCGCACGTACGGCGCGTTCGACGTGAATAGGTGCACTAAACCATCATCATCGATTCCTGTGGTAAGTTCGACGCGCGTAGGTGCGTGTTCACCTTTAGACATTGAGATTGTAGGGAATAAATATAATAAGTAAGATAATCACCAAAACTGAATGTGGGCTCTTACCAAGTAGGTATGACAACACGACGATTAATACAATGCAATCCACACTGGCCTAAACAGACTTGATTCTCCATACTTCAAAGCAAGCTATGAATGACCGTTTCTGTATAGCCAACAAAAAATCCCTATCGGTTACAGATCACCAGAATCACAGCATAAACAACGACATAAAATCATACTATCGTAGAGACAGCATAATAATCCATAAGCACACCATCTTAAAAACCCATTAGCTTGCACGACAAGCGGCTAATATTCTGTTTTCTTGTTATTTCCACATCACCATAGAAATTGGCTTACTTCACACATAATTTCAACAAGTTTCCAAGAGCTCTTATAATACAAGTCTGTACATAATATTGCCATCCATAGGTCAGTCTCATGTTTGAATTTGTAATGTTTATAAATTACCCGATTCACAAAGGCTATTCTTATGGTAATGGCGAGCACAATTACAATACAACAATACGATTTTAAATTAAACAATTGACGTTATGTGGGGTATGACAAAGACAAAGAAACTGAGGAAAACGGGAAGCGTGTGTCCTGTTTTTGTTTTAACAATATAATTCAATAACTGTGCAAAAATTAACTTGAAAGAGAATAAAAGAGCAAACTCGCCGTATTAAGGATCATAATTGAACGAGCACTTTTACATAGATTAGATACTTTCAGAGAAACGGTCCCTGGGACTAGTTCTTGATCTAGAAATAGACACTAAAACGACGAATAATTAGAGAAATTCTAGATTTGTTGAAAACTAACCGATACTGAAATGATCATAACAATTTATAGGATTCTTCTTCCTTATTCGTTCGAGTACCTACTTATGGAATGACGCGAATCGCTGCACGGTTCAAACAGAAGGACCGGCAAGAAATGTTTAAGATAATAATAGGTATTGATAAAGTCGATCATTATACAAGTATGACATGCAAAAAGGACACCAATCTATACGAAAATATTATGCTAAAAGAAAGAAAGGAAAATTGACAACACAAGTGATAAGATTCAAAATAGAACACTACAAAAAGAGACAATTAAGAAATATAAAACGCTCAGCAAGAATACCTATACATATTCGCAATTTTCTATAAAAAAAATATTTAACTATATAACAGAACTATCGCTACACAGAGTTCGGCACAACACACTAGGTGGCATTCCCCACATCACACTAAGAGTGTATTGATGTTGTTGGTTATAGCACTTACCACGTACCAGTACCGTTATGCAGTTTGACTTACAAATAAACGATCGACTTCGAGATATTTCACTTTGGACTCGTGTGTACTTAGGCACGGGCCCAAGACGATTCTATTATGATCGCTTTTGGAATTGGATCAAATATTGGGTAGGTTTTATTTTTTAATGATGTTTGTACTGTTTTGGTATACGCTTTTATGACATTATCATAGTTATTATCAATACGGAAAATGTCCAAAATCGAAATAGACTCAAAAACTCTATCTGTCTTATTACAAAAAATGGTTTTAAGATAGCCCCGTCTCTTTTTGTTATATGACATAAGAAAGCGATGAATTTATTTAAAACCTGGGCTTCACAGAAATTGCTTTAAACCATTTTACGTAATAAGGGGTATAGGTTTAACGTCTAAATTTAAATAAAAAGCAACTGATTTTAGTACAAAACTAGAAACCAAAAAACTGTCCTAACAAGTGCTAAACAAACCGCTGTAAGCCACCTTTATCCAGCACATGAAAGGAAATGTAATATTTACAAGGGGTCATATTATCGGCTCCCCAAAAAGGCTTTTCATAAATTTCCCACAACACCTCTGGAAGGGCCTATCCTTCAAGATAGGATAGTAATAAAATCGCCCCCGTACATATTATAGCATATAGTAAAGCTGCAGGGACACCTCGAGGGATCCATCTATTCTATTTAACCATAAATACTGTATTACATAATCATGGGACACCCTAAATCTCGTTTGTTTTTGAGAAATATTAATATACTTTGGATATTAATGCTTTGGTTTGATATGGACTTATGGAGAGAAATAGCATGAAAACAAAGGATAATATGCTACAGAACGTGAGACACACGTCTCTATGATGATTTGCTGGTACCACGAACATTGACTTCCTATGGAGAACTTTGAGGAAGATTCTTGATTGTGTAATGTTATTATTGTTCAACATCCTTTTTTTATTAATAAAATCCATACTTCTAATTTTTCTTACCCGACATACCTACAGGAATACAGGAATTACTCATTTCTTAACTTAATAAATTAAAATGGTCAGTCACACGAATTCCATAATAAAAAACAATTAAGTGAGCCCATGAGAGCTCACTAAATATTTTGGATTAGAAGTAAGCTTTTAATTCTATAAGTTGCTTCAATCGAATACAATCTATAAAAGTCAATCGACTATTTTATTAGCGAGTCTTGAGAAACTTTACTCATAAAAGTGCCCATAAATTTTGTAGTAGCTTGTCTGTGGATTAGATTTGAAATGGTTTTTGATAAAATAAGAATGACCAAATATGAAAAGATTAGGTTTGTACCTATTAAGGATTAAATTGACATTATTGAAGGATCCCGTCATCGAATAGTAGTAAAACTAACAAAGACAACTTTTCTCTGCTACCCTATGAAGTTTGAGAACCATTATAAGTTACCAAGTGGTAGCTGCTGCCTATGCCTTATACCTTATAAAAGTCGAGATAATTCACCTTTCACGACAAGCACAAGAAAAAAAAACCATTATCTATAGAAACGACAAAAAAATCACGTTTGTTGTATGTTAAATATTTATTTTATTCTGTTTTTTTAATATTTTTTGTTATAGCGGCAACAGAAATACATCATCTGTGAAAATTTCAACTGTCTAACTATCACGGTTCATGAGATACAGCCTGGTGACAGACGGACAGACAGACAGAAGAACAGACAGGCAGACGGACAGACGGACAGACAGACAGACGGACAGACAGCGGAGCCTTAGTAATAGGGTCCCGTTTTACCCTTTGGCTACGGAACCCTAAAAATGAGATGACTCCGTTCAATGATGAACCTGCACTTACTATGGAATCAAAAGAACACTTTACATCATTATAGGGTCTCATAAGCTCATAAAAATACAAACCACTATATTTATGAAATATGCAGATCCTCAGCATCTAAATAATAATAACGAAGAAGCTTATGGAAGCGAAAATAAAAAGCACAAAGATAAAGGACGGATACTTAAAAATTTACATTTTAAAGGACTCCAAAACAGGGGTTGTAAATTGCATCTTAAAAATACACAGGTTTTACAAGATTAGCTTAACATCGCCCTCGGGGTTGCTTTGATATCAGTAACAGAGGAGATCAAACAGTTAAATTAAAAAGACTGCGCAGTTTAAGAGGGCATCCTCTTCGTAAGTATCCTAGTTGCGCGGTTAGTAATGGAAGTAGGTACAGACGTGGTGAAGAAGTGGATGCTTAAGCTATACAGTTTTTGATCTTTTGAGGGTTTCGTAAGTGTATGGTTTGTGCTTTTGATTTATCAAAACGTGGAAAGATTGCTTAGTGATTAATTTTTAAATCTTTTTTGTTAAATTTTGTCTGAATTAATTTTTAGTTATCCATTGTGATCATTGAAAATCTCTGAACATTCGCCTACAGGGGGCCTAAAAAGGCCGCATTGAGCAATTCATCTACTGATCTGCATAGTAACTGTCAAACAGATGATTACTGAATATGAACCTTATGCGGATGGCCTTAAGAGTTGTCAATTAAGTAGATATTTTGACATTTGTAATATGAATCATATTGTGATTCACCTAAAGCGGCCTTTTTAGCCCCCCTAAATGCGGAATAAAGTTATGTCAAGCTCATAGGTCAAAAACTTTACTCAACGTTTATTAATAAGACATTATTTGTATAAGTCAATATAAAAATAATTTAAAGTCTTATCCAGGATCATGCATCATTTACAATTTATACCCTGTACTATCTATAATAATAGACTCCCTCAACCACTTCGTTATTAGCTTACCGATATCATGTTTCAGAGAGTATCCTAACTTTACTGCGTAGGTACGCATCGATCATTTCGACTGTGCAATTTAACAAGACTTTATGAAAAGGTCAACAATTGTGATGTGATTTTTTATCCTGAGATTGTGAAGGTAAGTACCTATATTTGATTTGTGTACCTATTTTAGTTTTTTAGATGGAACTTCCACTGCTAAAGGGTTTTAGTAAATTATACCGTTGTTTTGACCTAATTTTGATTACAAACAATAAGGATTTCAAAATTATGATCAAGATCACCAAGTGGTTGAACCATAATAAAAAGGATCCCATACCTGCACCCATAAAGTTTATACCTGAATCCATGATCAATGACCATATCCACTACAATAAAGTATGTAGGAAATAAATAAATTCGAATTTTATAAGAAAAATCTTTTCTGTTCATTGTTTCAAAAACAAAATGTTTGGCTTAAGTAAATACACCGCCGAAGTAAATTTATCACGAAGAATGCTGTGTCATCGCAACTAAGAGCTTTGTTTAAATCATTGGAGCCCGTCACGCCTCCTACAATGACTTTATAGAAAGGGTTCCAGTTAAACAATTTGAAATAAGTGTTGTCTGCTAAGCATTAGAGGAATTTTAATTGAATAATTTGAACGAAGCCCGATTAATCTGTAACTGCTGCTTTTTATAGCGTTCATATTGAACTTAATCATTTTTTAGGTTTTGTTTCGAAATTTCAAATAAGACACTTTTACCTAGATGACAAATGAGTTTATCAAATTTAATAAAAATAAAAATTGTAGAGCAGCTGCGTTAGACAACGAACAATTTTTTTTCTTATTTGTTAATAACGCTTTTTTTATTAACCGACCGTAAAATAGATGTGGATGATCATTAATTATTACAGGCCCGCAGTTTGTTTTAGCTCGGTCACGGCCTACAAATTTATGTATGAGCAAAACCATTAAGGGATTGTCGCTTCGGGTCATTTTGTTTGTAGCATATTAAAAAAATCTGCGTTGTGCATAAATTAAGAGGGGTTCGAATTAACGCACCTTTTCAGGGGAAATTTACGGTCACGTAAACACACTGTGTCCAGGTCTGGTTAATTGCAGCGTAAGCAGACTAAATAAAACGCCAAGTGTACTATAGGGGTTTTATGTATTCGGTCAACCTTCTTTAGTTAATGGTTGGCAGTAAATAAACGGCATCCACAGTAGAATTCAGTTCATATATTTTATTAGCTAACAGTCCCCGACTTCGCACGGGTACAATATCTCTACTATCCTTAGGTACATTAAATATGAAAGTATTATACCTTTCGTGAAAAATTATCTAAGTGATGGTGAAAACCGGATCAAAATCCGTTGCATGGTTTAGGAGGACTTAGCGGATATACAGACAGTAAGACGCAGAAAGCGATTTTATTTTATACTATGCAAAGATATTTCTATAAATGAACCTATGCTTTTATAGGCTGCCTCAAGACACATTTTTCGTGAATTTTGTTGTAGACCTGCCATAGTAGGTCAATGTTTATTATCAACAGATTACCAATAACGCAACCTGTTCTAACATACTTGTTCACCAACATCTGTAGCAGTATCCAGTATCAGTACATAGTGACAGGTGAATGTTTTTTATCTCATTTGCGTATCATATGGTCGATGAATAAAAATCCAAGCATTGTCACCTGCGTAACACATTGCGTGGGACCCTAACCAAGGACATTACTTTTAACCCAATTAGTTTTATGTGAGAAGTTGAATTAAGTTGCTAATAGACAAACTTCTGTAGTTCCCACGGTAATGATTGACATGAGAATGTTTTAAGTAGTTCATAATAGGTATGTCTGGTTTGAATAGATAGTGGAATAAATACTTTCACCTAACATGTCAATTTCACGCGAATATTGAAACCTTTGGCTTTATGAATGGTTATTGTATGACGCAATTCAATTGTGATATTCTTTTGGGTCGTTTTTGTAAGGGTCACACACCTACACGTGTGCAAAATTCGTACACAATGATATGAAGTCTAACAATTGATTGCTGTGGATTGCCGATATTGTGGCGAGACGAATCCATTGTTGTGTATTCTGGTGACCTAATGACTTGTTTTGCACAAGCCCGTATCAGGTAACTGCGACATATGTACGAAGCCAGATAGTGGGAAAGTATAAGATGCAAACTAAGCCAGACGTGACTTTGTTAGACTTTCTACTATAATAACTTTCAGGGTGCACTTAAGTTGTCATTCGTGGGAATATAGATAATGGTTATGACAATCACTGGTGTCATCAAAGAAACAATGAGAAAGTTTTTGTTTCAGCGACTAGTGTTGCTAAGTTTTGTTGCGAAGTTTGACTTTAATTCGTAGAACTAGAATACTTAGTTCAGTGTACGTCGGCCCCAGGGTGTACGTCGGAAATGTCTTAAGGTATACTTAGAACAACTCCGCGGGAGATATATGAAACGTTGGCAGGGTGTTGTGAAAACCGATATCAGGGCTGACAATTTTACTGTTGAGAAAGAATTAGAGCATAAATACACAGTTATTTACTCAACTTATGGTTTTACTAAGGATACATACCCCCTGGTGGCCGGTAACTTCAAAGAGTTGGCAGCTATCTGTAGTCGTTCATTGCTTTTGATATTGACAGCTTTGGGAGTCAGTTCGGACAGTATATTTAAGACAATTCGGGACAGTGTAGGTATTCTAGATAACTCGGAATATTACCTCACTGCAAAACCAGAGTTTTACTATTTATAATATACTGGCTGTATATTTAAACAGGACACCTACTATAAGGGATTATTGTACTCATCATTAGGAATAACTTTTACTATGGGACCAATAGGTGCACCTAGAATCACGACGTTTTGAAAGTGCCTGCAAAGGCCCAGTTGAAATAAAAAACTTTGAATTTGACTTTTAGGTAGGTACTGAAATCGAGAAATGCAAATCATTTCAATATAACTCGACTAAATGAATGGAACAGCTTTTTTATTTTTGCGATATCAGGGTTGATCCCATAGTAAAGGTTGTTCATAATTTATGAGTACAATTGGCCCCTTAAAGCAGGTGTCCTATTTTCAAAGGCACCCTGTATGGAGTAAGACATACTCCCATGGACTTATAGTTCCCGCCAAAAAGATTGGATTGGAGATTAAAGGGCATTGCCCTTTCGGTCAGGGTCATAACTTGTTTATAATCCTTCAAATATATTTATTTGAAGTAGAACAATTATATAAAAGATGATTCTCAATACCATAATAAAACACTTTTAACGTGATGAACACCATCATAAGCTACAGTCAATACTTAAGTAAAGGGAGATCAAAAAAAATGAGACAAACAAACAAATCAAGTGTGTTTACATATTACCTACGTATAATTGTAACTAATATCAATTTTAAATTTATTTTTTCTGAAAAGTTATTATTTTTAAGTTACACTGTTTCGTTTTTAGCGACAAACCGGGTCAATGGAATCTATTGCCGATTTTTCTGGTGGGAACTATAACAGTACCGGTATTTAATTTTTATCTTTGATTGAGCCACCATTCAGATTCTGTACTACAACAAAAACCTTGAGTTACACTACCTCCAAAATATGATGCTCAGCATAGCAGGTGAACTTCGGCTCACTAGATCAGTAAATATAAGTCACCGTGTAGCTACGCTTGCGCAGCCTAGTGCGTCCCGTGCCCTATAGATCAACGTTAGCTCATAAACTAGCTGGAAACCTAATTCGTGCGCTGTTATAGACAATGGTCTATTATTTCAAGCGATCAGACACGCCACAGTGAAAGCGACACACATACCCATTAGATTAGGGATAATTCAAGAGTCGTACCTACTATAATATCAATATCACTCTGTACTTATAATGTGGAGTTTGAACTGTAGGGAGATACTTACCTACACGTACAGTACCTCTACCATGAGTTTTCCGTGCCGTCTAACGCTATCGTTCACATTGAATATTTGTATAGTGACTTTAGTTCACTATTTATACCGCTAGAGGCTAAAAAAATTCCCATACAAATATTGCATGTGAACGTGAACGTTAGACGGCACGGAAAACTCATGGTAGAGGTACAGGTATTACACAACATTGTACGTTTTACAATAATAAACAATAAAATATACAACGTGTAGGTATCAGAAATGCGTGATCATATTATTTAAGCCTGTGGATTAGACCATCAAACTGAAAAACTTTATCTATGGGACCAACATCGTAATCGCGAAAAAATTATCAGCCCATACGTTTGGGTCGAGTAGGTATTGAAGTTTTGTATGGGACAGCTGATAATGTTTCCGTGATTACGATGTTGGTCTTTTAGAGAAAGTTGTTCAGTTTAATGATCTGATCCACACCCTTAAATATGACTACGCATTTCTGATACACGTTGTATAACAATTGACTGACTTTAATCACAACTCATTAAAATACATTTTATTTGAATAAGTTCCTGATTAAAGTGGTATTGGGGTGGCCACGTCTGCCGGATACTTGATGAACCCTGATACCTATAGCGAGAAGACGTCGCGGTAGACCATGAAATACATGGACAAACTTGATAAAATAAATAATGAATGGTCTACATACATAGCTGCAAACCTTTTAGGTCTGGTCATGGGGGGAGACCTTTGACCAGCAGTAGGATGATGCAAGCTAACAGTAACAGTAAGTTCCTGATTCTAATTTGTTAACCTCTAATCAAATTTTGCGTGAAATCTGAACATGAAGCACGAATTAATTGGTTGAATTCACCACGAGTCGTTGAAGAGGTGATTAGTAAAGTACTTAACCCATCTCTAAACCCTAATCCAAGCCCCTATTAATTTGGGACGTACGTGTCCATACAATTGAAACAGTAATGGACAAAGTACGGTTTAACACGCTCTGTAGACAATTATGGCTGTCCAATTGCATCCGATGCATACCGTTAACAGGCATTTTAAACTGACCTCACATGGAAAACCTAAATAGCCAAATTGTACCAATTCTCGTGTAGTTTGCAAGCTTTTAATTTAATCTCCCTCATTGTTGCGGTCAAATGATCAATCAATTTTTGAAATGTTGCTACAAGGTTAATTTACCGCAAATGTTGAATAACTACTTATATTTCACATGTAGAATAAATTTGGCATTAGTCTCTCGATGTAATTGAATAAAAAAAAATTGATAGAGTTTGTTCATAATGCTCGACTAAGGGCCATAAAACACTAGCTACTTTTACAGCAGAATCACGCGTTTTCGCGTTCGTTATAATTTCTTTGTAAGCAAAAGGTAGGCAACGAACGCGAAATCGCGCAATTCTGCAGCAAAAAGTAGTTAGCCATTGCCTCAAATGCTTCCATATATTATTATTAAATGTTATGTCCTATGTAAGCAAATAATGCTTTAATGAAAAAACGTAAATTTATAGAAGGTAATTCCATTTTTTTATTTCAATGCTACTTGTATTTGTAATAAACTTTACAATCTATATTATTGTTAAGGCCGTTACAATAACCCTACCAACCTTTGTGCTCTAGCAAACTGTAGATATAATTATAAAAACAGAATACAAACCAGCATTATATTCGCATTCATATCTACGTATTTTATCATTTCAATCTGTTACTGTGTCTATACGTTCCCCTTTCCTATATCATTAAGCCATACCTAATTTAAATGAACAAATTTAACTTCAATTATTTTGAAGTGAGCCGCCGTACCGTATCCTTTTCACATCACCCTTCCCTTCATTACAATACACAGTTCTCCGTTTCTCCATCTAGATAAGGGCACCCATCTTTATTTTTCTGCCGCACCCTCCTGTATTTGGGGCACCGTTCATTTAATTCCGATTCAATCCATGGCAACCGAAATCATTTTTTAGTAGGAAGAGATGAACTTACTGATAAAATGTTTAATCTCTTGTTTGTGACTGCGGGATATGCTTTCACGGAACCTTTTGATGCTGATCGTGGATTGATATTTTTGAATTGTATAAAGGTAGATATGTAAGCTCGAGACTTGGCTGGGGCACTGCCGTGCCCCCAGATCTCATGTGATTTTTTTATCAAGAGAAGTGCCGTTTATATACCTCAGCTGTACTATATCTAGGACGTCATCTATGTAAGTAGGTAAACGATATTGCTGAACGGTTTCTCATATTGGTAGATACCATAATACATGCAGTGATAGTCTAACGGTTGAACGATTGCCTTCCATACAGAAGTATAAGTTCAGAACTAGCCCGCACTTCTGGCGCTTTGAATTCATGTGCGGAACAATAACATCTTGAGGAAACCAGCTGTAAGATAAAATTCTTGATGGTGTGTGAAGGCCACTAACCCACACTAGCCGGCTAGCATGGTGCGTGGACAAAGCAGTTTTCTCCATCCTTTATATCCCTGACAGAAGACAAAAGGAAAAATCGCGAGAGAAAACGGTAAAGAGATGGTTTTGTCACCGATTTTTCTCTTCCCATTTTGCCGTGATAGCCCTGCTGGCCAGTGCGGTGGACGAAAGCCTAACCGTTCTCATTCTGAGGAGAGGCCAGTGTCCAGTAGTGGGACAGTACTGGACTAATAACATATTGGCACATTTTATTTTTTCTCTTCAACCAATCTGTTGCAATGTGGTTGCAATCGACTTCTGGACATAGTCACCGAAGTACGTTTCCTCCGAAAAAAGAAATGCCCGTAATTACCACACTCGCCAAGCGGTCTGATGGTCATAGAGCCAGTGGAAAAAAAGCAGTTTAAAGTTTGCAATCGGTTTCTCGCTTTTACACTATATTATAACACTTGTTCGCGTTTATTCCATACATCGTGTCGTGACGTTCATACAACAATCAGTGGCGCCATCTCACGATTCAGTTGTCAAAACCAAGAGCAACTGCACCTACGTGGTTCGCCATTACAACCGCAAATTGGCCCCATTAGCCTCTTTTCGCGAGGAATCGCATTCATCAGCAGTCGATTAGACTACTTTGTTGCGTCTTTTGTGTACCGTTGAATGAGACTAGATTGCATATAGGGCACGGTGCGATTAGAATCCGGAATTGTATAAATAAATTTTATTGTTGCTAATGCATGTGCATGTAATGAGTAAACTATTAGGTAAGTGACTTGTTAAAGATCATCTATGATTTCTATTCGCTTAAGATTTAAAATAAAAGAAAAAAGATCATTTCGTTCCGAACAAAAAATTTGGATAAAGGGTTTCACGTGACAAGTCAAGCTACTATCTAATTAGATAAAAATATAGATAAAATATGAGTAAACAAATTAACCTTTAGGGATCAAACTAAATTATGAGATCGAAACTGCTCTCTGTTTTCTTCTACACAATGTCTATGTAAGTACACATTAATTTTAGCCTCTCATTTGGCGCCATCAAAACATTTGTTATTAGTGTAAGCGACACAGTTCTGTTTTTAGTACAATAGCAGTTCTCACGACGTTTGTCATCCGCTATTTTAGTAGAGACATGAATTTCAAAGAAATTGCCGCTCTTTAATTCCGCACTTCTGCGGTGTGTAATAAAAAGACAGAACGTATTAGCTGGAATGCCTTGTCGCAGTCTAGTTATCATAAGTGCGACTTCTAAGTGTGAAGTCCTAGAGTCCTAGTAGATTCACAGATAACGTAGTGTTATTGGGTTTTCTGTATGGAATTGGAAATTGAAATTTTCAGTAGCAGTCCAGAGAATACAATAAAAAATTATAATGTACTATGCTTTCTAGTAGTATCAGTTTTGTTCAGTTTTAAGCTCATCCGAATGGGTAGTTGCTACATATTTTTATGCTATGATAGGTACATTTTGTAAAACGTTCAATAAACATTGATAACTTGAACAAATAATTTACGGTTTTATTGTTAGTACGTGCCCCAAGGCTGTTACAACTAGCCCCGAATACGGGGTAAATTGTAACATGCGACATTATTTTTGTAAAAATGTCTCATTTTATCGTTTTTTGTAAATTTTTGTTTATGAAAAGTTTGACATAACTATGCTTGCCAGCCATGATCCCAATTAAAAAATATTGAGCAGTTTCCTTTCACATATTTCTTTCTAAATTTGTTACAACATGGCTAAGTCACTTGCTGCCTCACAATCCATAAAGGAAACTTCAACAACACTACTAATCCTACTACAGCTACTACACTAAACATTTCAAGCAAGTTTCAAGTAGTACTTTAACACTGACTGTTGCTCTGGTAACTCCATTATGGATCATTCCGTGTGATGTTTAGTAGGACCCTTTCAAAAGTAAAGCAAAATATATGACGAAATTTCGCCCTAATAGCAATTTCATTTTTCTGAAATGGTACGTAGAGGGCTTCGTCACCGATCTATTTTGTGAGTGTTGTGTATGAAATGAAATGACATATCGACTACAAACTTACTGTAACATTCAGAAAATCCAAAATGAACATTATTGTTTCCACATTGAGTGTTTTTTCTTGTTTGGTGTATGCAAACTTATCATGGTCCAGGTTACTTGCACCGTCAGCTTTCTCCCCAGTGTTGCACCCTAATCGAATTGCTCCACGGATGGTGCGTCTCGTCTTTTGGCTCCAACCCCTGTTCCGGACATCAGAGGTCGTGCTGCGAAAAATAAATAAGCACCCAAATCAAAAGGCAATGCTTTAATTGGACCCTCTCGCTCTTTGAGGATTACTTAATTTGATATTGTCATTGGCTTTCACATAAATAAATGTAATGACATAATGTATCAAGGTATGATATGGATGCTTGGTGATTTGGGTGGGTTGAGTGGATAGGGAAGAAAATATTCTTATTTGATTTAGCTCGGCTCTAAATTTGGATTCTAAGTAGATAATCCTATTTACTTAGAATCCAAATTTAGAAAAGATAAGAATCAACAAGACAATATTTTGTTTTTACTAACAAAACGATTTTAAAATATTATTGTATCGACCGCATCAGTCAGTGCAACAGTCAGACACTTATAAAATAATAATTTTAATTTTTTTGCTTCGTATTAATAAATGATTGTTTAATTTACTGGCTGATCGTACCTAAACGCTAGTTTCTTACAGAAACTATGTTTACTTCAACCAAATTCTCACTCATATTTACATTACCCAATTCATTATTCTGTCATAAATCTTTACTCACGTGCCTAAATCCGTCCTAGTTAGTCTCGTTTATGACAAAAATCCTCAAAATTATGTATTATTTCCTCGACACTTCTCGTAACTCTTATTTCTTTGACATAAGGTTAGGTTTTGTTTAAATTTGGGGTATTTACAAGTTGGTGTTTGTGCTAATTTGTAGTGGATTTTGTAGTACGCGTGGCTGGGACTTGACAGCGCACGGCGTTGTTTCGTCATGCTCGGCCGGAACGAATTGTCTAGGCGAGGGAGAGTGTCATAGTACGTATTATATTATCGGGAATATGTTTGTTCCCGGGTCAAAAAGTTCAAATGTTAAGTTGAGAAATTTAAAAAAAACATCCATAATATTTACTACTGGCTGTCTTATTAGAATGCTTCTGGTCAAATAAGGTGTTCCATATTGAACGACGTTGTTGTAGAAATTTTATGAAAGCATTATTTTGGTTATTGTATAGCAAATACTAATACGAAACACGATTCGGCCATCTACGAAGACTGAATATGATGCAGTAATGCTACATCCATTCCATAGTGCAAGATAAGGATAAAAACGAAAACCACGAAACCAGCAATATACCAGCGATATTTTTTTTAATTTCTTTAATTTTAAAAGTATGTGACTCAAATTTTTTAAATTATTTTTCTGATAACTGCCTCCACCTGGACTATCACCCGTTTCCGTCTTGACGGTATTTTTTTTATACAGGCCGTGTATAAAAATATTTTTAACTAATATCCCTATAAGAAGCAGCCAGACGAACACAGCGAACAATTACAACAAATGCAACATCCGGAAGATATCAAGGACCCCTTTCAGACTCGTACGTTTGCCCCCAAAAATCACTTCCATTAAGTGAACTTTGTCACATGTCCGAAACAATGAACGCTGTCGGCTGTCATTTTGACGTCAACGTTCAATTCGTTCCGTTTTTGTTGTTATTGGAAATGATAGAACCGAAAATATTCAATTCTTAAGTGTTGAACTTGAGCACAATTAAAAGCAAATCGTAAAGAAGTAGAATCAAATTGAGATGGGTTACAATCTATCACTGGATTTTCAAATGCGTCTGATAAGTTAGTTTGTACAAATGCAATAATCAGAAAATAATAGAATAATCGCATCATTATTATGAATATTATTGAGTTGGGGAAATACTTTAATACGAATCGATGACGATGACTTATGACGCCGCTTATTGGTATTGATACTTTATTTGAAAGTGGGGCGTCACGTCATATTAAATATCATTCAATCATAATATTTTCCTCGTTATTAACACTCTTCTCGTTGCTTTAAACATTAATTTAAAAGATTCAAATGTAATCGATTACACCTAAGCATAAGATAAAGTCTCCAACGAGCATATAAGAAGCCGCATCTTGATTTATGAAGCATTGAACCAGCAAATTGAAATAAATATTGTTATCGAACATCCGAACGCTATTAATTGTTGTATCAATCTAAGATTCAACATTTATTATATTCTTACTGGTCAATATATTAGACAACATCGGCTTATCAGATTCTAATTCACTGGTTTCTAAAGCGAAGCAATAAAAATCGTATTACGCCTATTTTAATTTAATATATTACTGAAATCATTTTTAGAAAAAAGCTTAGGAATCCGATTTCTGTTTTCCCTTATTCTGCTCAATATGCCATAAATTGTGATAAGCGTCTACCTCAGTTAAGGAATGAAATACTTTTATTTTACATTGTCCCATCTGGATTTTGCTATTGGTTTTCGAATCTCTTGAATTTACTTTCTAGTTGATGATAAAATATTTATATAGAGATGAGAAAAAACTTAGACCACCAATGGGTAATGCTATTGTGGTTTGTATTTATGGTTCAAATATCACGGAAAATGAGTTCTTTTTATTTTAGTTTTTGTCATTTGAAGTACTTTGTCTGTCTCATCGATCGAATTCAATCACTATAAGAATTTGAGTTTATTCTGATCTACTTGACAGTGAGCTTATTCATTTATGTCTTTTACTGCCATTTCAATGAACATTATGTACATGACGTTTTTATTCGTAGCGATTATAATTTATTGGAAACTTATACTTGTAAGGGCAGATTTTTTAATCACCAGATAATGTTTTAACAACGAATAAATTTGACGCTTGACAGATTTTGTATAGGAACAATCATTCAAATTGATTTTCTGGGATAAAGTTATCAGGCGATTGAAAAATCTACCCTTAGACTCTAATATTATAAAATTAAAAACTACAAAACAAAAAAAGACCATAAAACTTGGTCAGTAAAAAAAAAACACCATAGGTATCTACTATAATCAGACTTTTGTATAATGTAAGTAAGTGAGGAGGTGGGTTCTGGGGTGGGCTTAATTTGGGGTGGGGAAAATTGTGCAGACTTGCTTACACTCATTCAAAGCAAATTGCATAGATTTCAGGAACTTCCATTTGAGTTCCGTGTTTTGAGAAAATCTAGCAATCATATTTCTTTTTTCTGTTAAAATAAGCAGACTATTGTAATTTTCCGCGTCACTGCATCGCAAGGAGAAAAATGGTTCAGTTTTTCTGGCTCACGGAGATCTAAGCGACGAGTTTTATTTTTTATGACGTCATTAACTAGAGGAAGCTGGGGTAAATAGAGCCTGCGGTCGGACCCTCTATTTTAAACTGTTGATTGCAAGCATAACGGCAGGGTAGTGACTTACATGCGGCTTTTGACGGGTTCTTGTTGATTTTAATATAGTGGTTAGTAAGCGGAAGATAAAAAGTGGGAGATAGTGTGGTCGCTAAGTCAACCCAGGTAATTTATGCAGTCAAGTGGGTAACTACCGTCATTATTATATTGCTATGTCATTACATTTATTTACCTTACGTATCTTTAATTTAAAATCAAGTTAAAATTTATAAGTAAGTAATTATAAGTTTTTAAACTGTCAGGGGTCACTAACATTATTATTAGAGTTAAGAACTAATAACCACTAAATATTTGTTTTATCTCATTTCGTGTACAATAAAGAATTAAGAATATATAAACATGGTAGGACCTCGGGTTCTTAACTCTAATAATAAGTAAGTAATCATTAAATAATAAAGTAATGTTTTAAATACATAAGTAAAATTTGTATTGCGGGAACTTGACTTAATGAGTCACACTTCTGCAATACTTAAGTTATACCAGTTTAACAAAAATAAAATTGATTGAGCAAACGAGGTGTCAAAAATTTAAGGGTTGATTAAATTTTACTAACACGAACTTTGCAACTCTATCCTCACATGTCACACCTTAAAATAGAGGTCCCCCGCTGACATCGAAAATATTTGTATCATAAAAACGTTTCACACCATCGAAATTTCGGAAAATGTAATTTTAATATCGAGAAAACAAATCGGGTGCTCGACGGGGGGCGCTTCTGTCACTTGATCCCTACAGCTACCGTTTACGCCGTCGGCTCCCATAAGTCGGTTATTCGAGAAGGTAAACTATCGAGTTTCATACTCGATAGATTTAACATGACTCGACGGCGACTTGAATCGGGTAACTTTGTTCAGTGTTCATTAGAATAATAGATTTTTTAATAATTTAATGCTTTCCTAAGGATTTATTGCCTACTTAATTATTGATTGTTTAATATAAAAAAACTACCGCAACAAAATATTTAAGTATTTATTTGAATTTTTTTAACATCCTAATTCAAAGATTATCGAAAAGTTTAATACATTCATTCATGTGTAATTATCAATATCTACGTTTACAGTCTCTAAATGAAGTTGATCCTGCTTTTAAATTTAGATAGGATTTGAACTCTAACTTTTAAAACTACTTACCTTGAGAAATATTAAGAACGCATTCTTATAAAAAGATCAATAATCAGATTTCATGGGGCCGTGGTAGCCAACTAGCCACATTCACAATTTTAATGATACACTCGCAAAAACAAGTCTGTGTGCATCCGTTAGTCGCAATTTGCAATAATCACTGTATAAAGAAAGCCTCACCCTTCTCAGTTGATTCCGAAACTCATTTGCGGTATATGTTTTTGATCTACACAGTTTCTCTGCGACCAGCCAGTAGAGCCACCACGCTTTTCGTAGGTGGAAATTTTTAAATAAGTATGTATGTAAGACGAGTATAGACAGCATTGGCTGCAAAAATCTTTAGACAAAGAGGATTGGAAGGACGGTAGAGAGGCCTTTGCTCTGCAGTGGGACGATCACGGCGGATAATAATGCAAGTACTACTAGGATAAAAGATTTTACTTATAATGTACGATTGTCGACATGATAAAAACTTACCTTTTTTGAGAGCAGTTGATAAGCTTGAAACTTCTACATTATTGACAGCATCATAGACTTAGGATTTCGCTTACCAGCATAGACCCAGGCCTTATGATCTTCTCTTATACTGTATCCATTTAGTTTTTCTCACCTTGTCAGTGTAAGCGTAGCTACATTGCCAGGCACTTTGTTTTTAGTCAGGGTTTTTATTGTTTCCTGTAACAGAAAAATAATTTTATTTACATTGCCCGAGAGGCTTTAGAATGAACACAAATAGTCAAAGGGTTAATACAAATTGCTGATGAAGAAGGCACACGGTTTTTCTGCGTGTGTATTGTGATAATAAGACTACCAGAACCAGAACGCTTATTAAGTTGCATCAACTAACTGTTAGTAGGGATTCCATAGTGAATAGTCTATTTATAAATAAATATATTAATAAAATTATACAAAAAAAAATTAGTAGAACAAGGTAAAGCTTACTAAATGTTTCTTGTTATCACATAGCACGAGAATTTTTCTAATTACAACGAGATTTTTTTTTCTCGGTGCCCTCTTATATAGTGTGGGTGTTAATTACCTCGATTTAATTTTTTCAGGGGTCAACAAATTACCGTGTACTAAAAAATCGACAACAGAATCCACGTATTATTATCATTATTTACCATAAAATCATACTTAGGTACTTAGATTTATCATAAATCAAATTTTCCCAACATCATTGTCACACTACATGGGTCTCATTACAAGGCACTCGAGCGCATAATTTTGCGGTTACCACCAAACGAGAGAAGGTCGCAGGCTGCGGTCGCCAGCCACGCGCCTTTGACGTACACCCAGTATATTTGAAAAATATATAGTATATGTAATTTTAATGAGACTGTTATTTTAATTATTTTGCCAACAGCGCGTTAGAATTTTTTAATCAAAATTTTTTGATATTTTGTATTCCAATTTAAAGTGAACGTGATTTTAGTAGTTAAATAAACAAAACCTTGATTCAGATAAAAGAACAAAAATGTAATATTCTCATAAACAAAACAAAACAACATATCCAGCCCATTACTGTCCCACTGCTGGGCAAGGGCCTCTTCTCAGAATGAGAAAGGTTAGGCCTTAGTCCACCACGCTGGCCTAGTGCGGGTTGGTGAACTACACACATTATCGAGAACTTTATGAGGCCCTCTCAGGTGTGCAGGTTTCCTCACGATGTTTTCCTTTACCGTTCACCCAAATGATAATCATATTCAAATTAATTAATTCATTTTATTTTTATTTTTTATTCATTTTTTTATCATAGTAAAGTATATAAAAAATATTGAGTTGCTACATTCTGTTCTGTTTTCTTTCCCATATAAACACGAGCATTAAAATAACAAATTAAATATAAACCGAAGAGAACCATTTACGATGCATTTCTATGCATACATTTCAAACAGATGAGCCCATGCTTAATCTTTTGTAACACCAATCTGACCGATTTTACACGGTTCCGATTCAAGCGATGGATTCAATTGTTACCGATAAAGCTCATTGATTCAAAAGCCGTGCGTGAGACGTCGCATTGAACCTTTATAGTTGGTTTTATTACTTATAAATGAGACTATTAAATTTATAGTTCTTATGATTAGCTTTACGATGTACCGACTACTTTGACGTTACGTCACATTAACTGTATCTGTGATTGTCTACAGTGCCGCCTTTTTGAACATACGACAGTTAACATTAATTAAGCAGTAAAATGTTAAGTAATAAATAGATATCATCTTTGTTTTATCTATCATCACTGTGATAAGCAAAATATTCTGAAATTGGGTACTTGTGTGACACGGAACGTTAAGGTCGACGGCCGCATGAAATTTTATGCAGATGACGAATCAGTTAAGGTTTGCTTTATGATAATGTAGGCAGACTTATGTGTACATTGCCTATCTGCAGCTATCTTTCCGTTACATATGAATATGATGCATGATAATATAGATGAAGAATTTATGTACTAATCATCAATTATTGCAGATAATTCTTTTAAGTAAAATCTATCGTTATAAAACTCAAAGGTATTTATTTGTTAATTATACAAGTTATATAAGCCATAAAAATCTACTTAAACCTCCATCATGAGGTTCTTCAAGTCATTGATTATACTGAACATTGTTACCAAACAAGATAACACTCAAATGAAAGGTGTGACCAATAACAAATAATTATATTGCTACTACTTACAAGGCATACAACTACCAATTGGAATAAAATAGATGTCCTCATTTTTTCATTCAACTCCAATAAATTGCACAAAATGAAAGCCAATTGATTCTTATTACTACCTATTACTTTCATCATCTCTATAGTAATATTACAAAGAGGTAAAATTTTGTTTGTTTGTATGTAGCGGGTAATCTGTGGAACTAAGGAACCCATGAAAAAAAAATTTCACTAATAGAAAGCTAGGGAGAGGCCTTTGCCCAGCAGTGGGATGATACAAGCTAACAGTAACAGTAATAAAAAGCTACACTATCCCTGAGTGATAAAGGCTATATTAATTGACCGTCGTTATGTACTTATGTTTGAATTTTTATCAAGACCAGGAAGACAAATAAATGCAGACAGTTCCAAAAGCTCCAACATACTCTTGAACAGTACCTAAAACTCCTTTATCTGTTTTCCTTAAAATACTTCTACTTATACGAGTAGATAAGCAACGGTTACAACTGTTTGTCTTGCAGTTCATTCATATGCATGAACGTAAATACTTATCTTTCCATTCGTTTTCCCTTACGATAGCTACAGAACTTCTGTTAGATCAGTTCCGTCATTCGTTGCATCACAAGTTTCCGGTTTTAAGTAGCGTTAATCAGTAGTAGTGCTTTTATCTCTCTGTAGCCATTAGGGAGCTTTTTAATATGGTGCTTCTTAGGGTTCCGTACCCAAAGGGTAAAATGGAATCCAATTACTAAGACTCCACTGTCCATCCGTCCGTCCATCTGTCTGTCTGTCTGTCACCGGGCTGTGTCTCATGAACCGTGATAGTTAGACAGTTGAAATTTTCACAGATGATGTATTTTTGTTGTCGCTATAACAACAAATACAAAAAACAGAATAAAATAAATATTGAAGGGGCTCCCATATAACAAACATGATTTTTATGCTCATTATTATAGATAATGTTACGGAACCCTTCGTGCCGAATCCGACTCGCACTTGGCCGGTTTTTAATGTAAATGTAGATGTTTCATCTACTTCATATTCCCATTTACTACATTTTGTCCCGAGCTTGGCTCTTACAACACCTATTATTATTTTATGACTAGTCCACTGATCGCCTTAGTTGATTGAACATAATTATTAACTTATTATCGGTCCCTCGTTTTTGAAGACGTGATCCAACAAATAATTATGATAGTTCGAGATCTAGCTAGTGCGTATTGCGTCAAAACAGTAATTGTCGTTTATAATAAATACTATCGTACATAGGTACGATAGTATTATTATTAATTTTATAAAATCCAGTTACCATATTGAAGTGTGTTTAGACTAATCTATACAGATTTAGTCCCAAATTCACCAACAACATAACTGATGATTAGAGCAAAATCAGCCGTATCTTTGTATGGCCAATTTCATTTTAAACATCTGTCGATGAACTTAGCCCTTAGAGGCTTAAGTCGGTCTTGTTTGCCTATAGAATGAAGATCTCTGTTTTAAAAAAGCAGTTTTTGATATTTTTTTCTCTACTGTAAAAGTTAACCGATCATGTAAAGCAATTATCAAAATAATGTCCATTATAATATAAGTGAAGTTGGTACAGAAATATCAGTTCTGAATGTTTTGTAACAGCTAAGAAAAATTGTGATCTCTGCAGCCAACATTATCAATTCGTCGCCTTAAAAAAATTAAGTAGCTCTACTACCTATAATTGGTCAAGCATTATCATTACATTCGACGGCTTAGCTGCGTCCATAAGAGTTTCGAACTTTAAAATAATTTGATATCAAAGCTCGTAAGAGATACCGATCAATAGCAGCACTAGCTACATAATTAGATGCATCTATGTCAAGGCTAATCAAAATATTTCAGTAGTGCTGTTAACACGACAGAAGATATTGAAATCAAACACCACAATTTAGAAATCTGGACATCTATCACTGCTAACGAGTATAATAATAGCGAATCAAGTCGTCCAAGTATTTATGTTTAGACAAGATCGTTTCGTTTCAATGAAGGCAAATAAACTGAACTATAACGTTATGGTGCCAAGGCTATAACAATAGAAAATATTAGTGTAACTGGTATAACACTTCAAAGATTGTATGTGTTATGTATCGTAACGTTCGTGTAGAAAATACTAACTCATAATTTTCAACAACAAACTTAAGAAAACAAATACTCGTGTGCGTAAATAGATAAATTTGTACAAGGTTTCGCTTACATATTGGTGTTGTAAAAATATTGTTTCAATGTAAAATTAGAAATCTTGCCATCGTCGATTCATTTTCTCTCGCCTTTTATCGAAACAAGTAAATTATTATAACAATTAATGTTTTCATATTTTCTATAGTTTAAATAATCAGCATTAAATAATCACTAAAAATCTCCCTCAAATAGGTATATTTCCAACTCATAAAGCGATTAATTTAAGACACAATTTGCATACGAAAGCTTACGTAAGCTACAACCGTTTGCAATCACATAACTATTGAAACAAATGGCCAGATGCGACAAATATATCTGAAATAAATTGGTGTAAAAGAGAAAGCAGATAGGGGTCAAATGAGTTTGACCCCAGATTCCTTACCACAATCAGCGTGCGAAGTCAAGTCTTGTTGGTCCTGTCACTCTCGTTAAAGATGAAATTCAAGCCATATTCAATTAGGCATACATTACTTCAATGAGCAATGAGCCTGCGCAAGTGTATGGAAAGTAAGCAGTCTATCTATGGATAGACGTTAGAGTCCAAGAAATCATCCTGTAAAGCTAGAAATAATGAAGGAAGGTATTCATGAAGGTACTCATAATAATGAACAAATTTTACTATGGGATCATACCTGAAATCGCGAAAAAACTCTAAACTTCTATACATTTACTCGAGTTTGAATAACCAACGCACTACCGCGCGCCTACGCTGTACCAACTTTTTCGCAAATAAACAAATTATAATTGAAATTGTTTCTATGGAAAAGCTGATTTTTTTTGTGCGATTTCTTATTTTTATCCCATTGTAAATACAATACCCTCCTACAATATGTCCAACGTTCAACCAGTCACCTGGTATATGTACAGTATAAAAGAGTATGTATGTATGTCTTCAAAGTCAAAGTCAATGTTTATTAATTCAACTGGGCCTTTGCATTCACTTTCAAAACGTTCTGAACTGAATAGTTTCCTAAGATTTCTCAATTAAATAGGTAATGTCATATTCCGTTGCCATTATAATTTGTTTTAAATTTTAAATGCGTTTCTTTTTAGCTATCGTAAGATTTTAGTTCGTAAATGAGTTAAATGAACCGAAGCTTATTTAACTAAGTTTAAGAATACGATTACATCGAAATCAAATTAAATAGTTTATTGTGGGCAAAGGTCAATAGATGTAAAAGGCAGTTTATTAGTTATCTATCTCATCTCATCGAGAAAATTAAGTAACTGTGATTTTATTACTTGAAACATACTAAAAGCTCGTTTGTCTAATAAATGCCACTATTCGACAACGTCGGCGCTTCGGTTTATTAGTTAAATCATATCAAACTCCTACGCGCCTGGTTTTACTGCATTGCCATAAAATAAAAAGGTATTTTTATTAATATAAATGAATAACTATAACTGTATGAGCGAAATAACCGTGAAATAATTCATAATAATTGTGTCACAGTTACGTAACATAATTATGTTACTTAACTGCTCCTTTTTGTTTCTTAATGAGTACAAATAAAGAGTATAATAAATAAATAAATAACTTAGACAAAATAAAAAATAAATCGACACTTGCATTGATCTATAAAATTATTACCAATTTTATTATTATACCTAAATTAACTTCAAGCTATTTCTAAATAGAATAGGAGATTAATACTGCGAAATCAAGCATACCATTAACTGGCTGGTGTACTGAACTAAAAGTTGTTGTTGTGGTGTGTGCGGCACTGTAGTTTGATGGCGGATTCCATTCTTCTTCAAGAACTCTTGAAAGCATGTATTTACAAATTCAGTACCATTATCACTACGCAACATTTTTATTTTCTTACCAGTTTCATTTTCAACCAAAGCCTTAAACTCAGTAAATTTCTTGAAAGTTTGATCTTTAGTTTTTAAAAAATAAACAAATGTTTTCCTTGAGAAATCATCTATCAATGATAAGAAATATCTAGCTCCGTTAATTGAATTTTTGGGCATAGGACCACATAGGTCCATGTGTACAAGCCCTAGAACTGCTTTTGCACGACTCATGGTTTTTTGTGGGAAAGGCAACCTCGTCTGTTTACCCTGAATGCACGAAACACATGATACGAAAGTAGAACTATCAAAATCAATACCAATATTCATACCTTTTAATAGTTGCATACTGCGTGCATTAAGGTGTCCTAGCCGTTTGTGCCACGCCGCCTGTGTCTCCTTAGACACAGGTTGTGACACAGCTGCAGCTACCTCTTTCACCTGGTTACACAAACTTGGCAAATCCACACGAACACCCGGCTTTTCTACTGAAGTTGATAACAATTTACCGATATTTAGTACATAAACACCATTTTTACAACTAGCAGTAGCTACAACCTCTTTCTTGTCATATATTTGACATAAACTATCCTGAAATGTTACTTTAAAACCTTTTTGTGTCATTGAACTTACTGAGAGTAAATTCGTTGATAAATTAGGTACATACATTACATTACCAATAGTTTTTAATCTATTCTGCAAATATATTTTAACATTACCATGACCAGCAGTCCACAGAGTTTGTCCATTCGCAACAATTATGGCAACTGGTGTATCCTCTTCATAATCGTGTAAAATATTTTTGTTATTACACATATGGCTAGTTGCCCCAGAGTCAACACACCAAACATCACTACTAACACTTACTGATAATGCTGCTGCCAATAAAGAATTATCTGGGTGTTTCTCTTTCTTAACACCATCACTGCTTTTCTTTTGGCAATCTTTTATGCTGTGCCCTGGCTTCTTACATCTGTAGCAACGAAATAATTTTTCTTTCCTTTTTGCTGTTAGTGCCGTACCAGTTTCTACAGTTTTGTCGTCCCTCCGCTGGTATTCCTGACACAATTTTGACCTCACCGAGTCGGTTGTGAGCTTCAAATTGGAGTTTTCGATGGCCATAATAAGCGGGTCATAATCAGCTGGTAGACCACTCAGCATAATTATTGCCAGAAAATCATCTTCCAAGGCGGCACCAATATCCTGTAATTGTTGCGAGATATCGCCGATCCTTGACAGATATGCCTCCATATCAGGAAATGCGTCCAACTTTATTGCAAATAGGGAGCGAAGAAGTCCCAGTCGTCTGCACAGACCTTTATCTTCGTAAGCATTCTCCAAGTTATGCCATGCCTCGCATGCTGTCTTTGCATTCCGAACATGGTTCAGAACGTTCGGTTTCAATAAAAGACAAATGCGTGCTAGCGCCTTATTCTGTTTCTTTTCCGTTTCTTTTGTTTCGACCTGAACCGCATCCCATAAATCCTCGTGTATGAGGATCATTTTAGTCATGAACTTCCATGTAGCGTAGTTTTCCATACCGCGTAGTTTTTCAATCGAAATTGATGAGCCGGCTAAACTACTTACATTGTCCGACATCTTGGGAGCAAAAAATTTTCAAACTCGAAATAAACGATAATCTATCTGACTCGCGAATAATAAAAATAACTGCAGAGTGTACGATCAGAATGCACTCTGGGCCCATAACCTGTTGGATTGGGCGAGAAAATAAAGATATATAAACGGATCAAATATGATTTAATATAAGGCTTACAGTTTGGAAGAAGAGCAATAGACAGAGAGACGTCATTAAGGTGACGTTCCTAATTGAAAAGTGGCATCTAGTTTATTTTTCTAACACAGGATAAATTTCTGCAAGGGGCCGAATTTTACAATAAAAAATTGAATTTAAAAGTTCATACGTTCATCCAGTAATAAAAAAAAACATTGATATCTCCAATCTCTCTACCACGTAAGGCAAATTATAACTTCTCGCAATATGTAGGTACCCTTCCTTTTGTTGAAAGATACAGTATCGCTTTCCCAAAATATAAACACCTCAAACGAAGATGACGTTATAAAACAAAATGTTCCCCTTTATCACCGCGAAGAAATTTTAATTAAATCACTGTAAACATTGGAAAGGCAGAGATCGTCATTAATACATGACAACTAACGCTAATGGGTGTGGGTGGGTGACTGTTCAAACGCGAGCCGATTCGGTTGGATGACAAAAATGGTAAGTTATATTTAGATATGGGCTCATTAAGTTTAATAGGTTTATTATAATCATGAAGTGCGTGGATTTTATTCTAAAATACTCCTAAAAATCACTAAAATAATTCTGTAATTTTCGGGATTTCCTTCCTTTGAATAGGAAATAGGTATCTGTTTAGATCTTTGAGCTGAATTCAAAGTTAGCAAAAATTATCGCAAGTATGAAATATGGGGCTGGAATAGTCACCAAGGTGCACTGAAGCTTCGACAAAAATATGAATAAAAAAAAAGGTATGGAACATCTTAGACCAAGATCTTATTACATTATCAGCTGAAGGAAAAAAAAAAAAAAAAAAAAAAAAAAAAAAAAATCTTATTCTTATTCTTATTCTTAGGAGTAAATTAGAACCCATTAATCCGAATAGTTCATATCCGTCAAAGAAATGATACTATCGAACTTTACACCGAATTTTATCTTACACTTACAACTTCATTGAATAGAGGTCCAATCACAACAAAAAAACAGCCAGTAGCGACTCAATTGAATTAAACAGTGTCAAAATAATCATTTCTTGTGACACCTAAATAACAAATCACCTTTTTATACTAAAAGCTAACACACAAGAAAATGAAACTGACTCCAAAAATAGCTATTTGTCGCCAGAAGTAACATTTTTAGCCGCTCGGTCAGATATGATTTAATGGAGTGGCGAGAGGTTCGTTAACATTAATAAATTCTATGCCCCTACTACGAACAACTTTTTATTAAAATTAAATCCGATTACCGGGTTCTTTTTTCAAGGAATGTTACGCTGTTGCAACTTGTTTTTTTTTTTTATGAAAGGGAATAATTTTGCGTAACATTACACTTTTTAAGAAAGTTACCATATTAATCTAAGCAAATTTTAAATTATAATTGTTATTCATTTTTGGGTACGCCTTACGATATTCCAATTTGTAGGTATCTATCATTTTAAAACAAAAAAAATAGTGTTTAAAGTACAGATGTTATAGTTATATAATACATACAATCATGTTTGTTAAAAGCGGAAGAGCTTTTTACTAAATTCAAATCTAATCTAATCTAATGAATAATTAAGATAAACTAGAACTCACTTATGGAACTTAAACAAAGGCTTACTAAATATCATTTACATTCTCTCCTCTTAAGACTAGAGGGGGGGCAGCAGTGGTTTTGGTACAGTTTCAAAACCCGATGATTTTCACAGAAATCCAATAATGCAAACATCCTAATCTTTGATCTTCATCAAATATTACCCTAATAAATTTTCAATCACCCTAATCAGTATGACTGCTGCAGTGGACTAACCTCACACGGACTCATATTCAAAACGGAAAGTTTTACCTACATTTATGACTAATAATTCCACCACAAAAAAATCTTCACAACTTCATTCGCAGATATAAAATCCAATTAAAACCAGGAAATAGATTTACACACAACATCATAAGAACCAGTAGTAGGGAACAAACTCCTTCGTAACCAGACGCTTTTAACTTTCCTTCGGCACTTCGTTAGTCTTGTTTGTATTTATTTAAAGCGTGATAAGTTATCCGGCGACGGAGAACAGGATATGTGCCTAACAAAGTCCTGGGATTCATTTGCCATTTCCACGCCTAATCTGTAAATACTCTGTGATCGTATTGGCTTCGTTTGTAAGTTCAAGGAACATGTTTGAAGTAATGGTCTGTGATTGCCTGTTTTGCGATCATGTACCAGACTGTTCATCATCAAAAGTATTTTTATATAATTTATACGTGTATTGTTTTATTTATTTATACATTTTTTAACCTTTACATTCAGGTTTGAGATAACTTTATTTCTCATAAGAATATACATATTCACTTACATGAGAAAATTAACTAATATAATATAAAAATAATTTCTTGGCGTACAAATAATTCTTAAAATGTTAGTAAGTGTAGGGTAATTAAAAATAACTTAACTCAACTTGGCAGTTTTAAAAGTAAACATTAGAATGTGAATGCTAATTACAAAGATCAAGCGCGGCTGGAAATGACATGTACTAGGTTCAATTTACGTTATTGGAGATATAAAATTTAAGTTGTTACATTCATAATATTTTCGAGATTTTTTTATGATTCCGCTGAAAAAACACCATCTTCGTATTTGCATGAGTTACTAGATACTATAGCAACCTAATTTAAAACTAGATATTAACATCACGTTTTCGCGAATAAGGAGTTCCTTATTCGCGAAAACGTGATGTTAATATCTAGTTTAATTAAGTAAGTTTAATTAAGTTTAAATAATAATTTAATTAAGTCAATATTGAGTACCTATTCAGTTGAATAGGTACTCAATATTGACTTAATTAAATTGCAGACTAGTATAATAATACCTAATACGTAAGATGACGTTGCGAGAAGAGAACGAAACGGAGTAAGTTATCTGTATCTTATCTTTAGAATCTAGCTCTAAATAAAATAGCTATCAATTTAATTTAACAAACCTATTTTTCTGAATTGGAAATATCTTCTAAGCTATAAATTACATATTGCGACAAGTAACCAACACATCGTTATGTGTAATGTCGCTAACGTCAATATTTTTGAACTTATAATAAATGCAAAGATCGTCAACAGCTTCGTCTCGGTCAAATCGAGCATCCAATATAACGATATCGTATGCTCTATATTGCAAAGTGAAAAACAGGCTTTAGAACTTTATTTCCACTATTACCGCTTAACTTAAGGGCTATAAAAAATTCTAACACAACAACCCGAGCAAAGTGCCTCATGTTCAAAAATACCTCTCTTGAAATAAACTTGGTTGAATAAATCATTTCAATTTCCTTTAAGAGTTGATGCAAACATGAAAGTTGGCGGTTATTTTAAAAGTATGCGTTAAAGTTTATACGACGCTCGAGAGAGCATGTCGCAACTAAAGAACAAAATTGAATTTGTAACGTGAGAGGTCGGTCGTAAAGAGTTATTATTATAGGTGTTTCTTTTGTTTGTTATAATAATGCGCTCGGTCGACGTTGCGCTAAGCATAAAAATCTCAAAGGACTAAGTTTACAGTTTGTGCAAATAAAAAGTAAATCTGTTTTGGAATTTTTCAGTCTCTGTTGGACCCATTTTGGACCTAAGCGCAAATGAAAAGTAATTACACTAAAATATAATTCACAATGCATACTATTGAAATGTGAATATTCGTAATTTAATTGTCAACCTGACCTAAAGTGTTATAATCAAAATTACCTTCAGAATTACCTACAGCATCAGAAAAGACAATGCCAAAGATCCATATAATTATTATTATTGATTATTTTTAAATACTTCGCGACTATTGGCGACTCATAGCATTAATAATTATTTTTAAGTTAATCGGGAACTAAAATAAAACGGCAAACAGCATCAACTTGTCACCCAGACAGTTGTCACAGGCGACCGCAGGAAACAGGTCATGAATACTGTCGTTACTGGAGCTACTTTACCTTCATACTCGAGGAATATGGATATAGGATGTAGCTGACACACGATTGCTAATGTTTTAAAATCAAGGTCGCACCGCACCAGATACAAATGATAAACAATGCACTCACAAAAATATTTTATACTGCTTTGCTCGACATCCGTATGTCTTAAACGGGTTCATGCAGAATATCGATATTAGATAGCATAGCCTAGTACATGCTGAGCTGGACACCCCTTTGCTACAGCTCGGGACACACCGAATAGTTAAATTGTGATGCTCATGATACCCGCTTATTTTTTTACATTTTGCATTTTTCCTACTTCATGAAAAATTTCATTTCTGTCTATCTATCTGTCCTCTTCTTATTATATCTATCATTCTAGTGTGTCTTGTTTTGTGGCGAATAAATGATTTTCTTTCCTCTTTCTTGTAGACCCTATTAGACCCAGAAAATATAAACATCAATCGCCAGCATTCGGAGTTTTCAAATGTTGTGGATCTGCTTTTAGTTTAACCCGATGCAAGACGGCACGACTGGCGCAATTGCTAAACGATTGGCTTTCTGCGCTACGTGCTGCAGATTCGATCCCCGCCAATTTGTATGGCCTACGGATAGCTTTTACGGGTTGGGGTGTGTGTGTGTGTGTATCATGTATGTTTGTAAAAAAGAAAACTGAATATGAAAGGAAAGCGACTATCTTCATCATATAATTTCACCACTGTAGGTACCCAATTAGAAAGAAGCGGTGCGGTGTCCTGACTCAGGACTAGACATAAGACCTAAACCGTTATCGATAGCAGTTCGTCGTCGTTCGAATGCAGAGCAAACAAGCCCTCAAAGTGGAAATTACTAAGGGCCCATCCACACTCGATGCTTTTAACAGAATCACGCGTTTTCGCGTTCGATTCACTTCTTGTAAGCAAAAGGCAGCCAACGAACGCGAAAACCCGCGAATCTGCTGCTAAAAGCATCGAGTGTGAACTAACGCTTAGAGAGGAATCTAAATTGTCTTTACGTTTGTTATAAAAAATTGTTTTATCATTTATTGTTCTATCTACTATTGCTTAATCATGTTCTACAAGCCCAATGTATTTTACGATGCATGTAATTAAATCAGCTAACTAATTGTGTAATGCTGATAAATATTGCTTATAATTTCTACTATAATGACCTCTGATCGGTAATAAAATGTCCATAAAAAGTTCTGCTGGTAAGTTATTGGTGTTATCGGTTACAGTACTTAATAAATTATTGTTTTTCTAGTAAATTACGATTATTTTGATTTGTAAATGTTATTCTTATTAATTTTAGTATTAGAATGGCATAATGATTTTATTATTTATCGTTTAAAGAGAGGTATGTACCTTTTTCGAATGGATTTAATGAAAAATGATGACCATGTTGCTCGTGACACATAAATATCCGTATGTGTAACTTTTTGATCTAACTTCATAATACACTCTCGTAAAAGATTGAAACAAATTGAATGGCTGCTAGTTCATCGTCAAGTATCTTGAGCATCCAATCCCCACAATTGAATCCTGTCACTAAAAGTTCATCGTTTATCTCTGTTGAATCTACTTTTACATTTTCATTTTAAACTTAGGGTAGGTAGTGTAGGTACTGCAATATGTCCTATTAATGTTTGTATAATTTTTTATCTGCAATATGTTCTATCAAAGATTGTGTAATTTTTTATCCTAGACACCTGGGGAATGCAAGCAAAGTTTCAGAATTTGACGACAGGGTAAATCAAAAATATGGACTTATTTATTTTAACCTCTAATTGACACCGTATTTCCAGATAAGGACAAAGGGTACCCCCGCACCAAATACCGGCCAATAATCTACACACAACAGTGCGGTCCTCCAGGAAAATACGTGGCAGCAAAATGACGGACGGCATTAATTAACGCGATTACCCTATTCGTGATTGGGGGCTAATGGCAGGGCTGTTTGAACTGGCGACCTATTTGCCGGACATTTGCTTTTGTAATTAAAAGTACATATGAGTTTAATTGGTAGAACAGGACGGTAATGTGTGAGGTATAAAGTGATGGATGTTAGGTATATTTTATTTTATTTATTTATTAAGCTAAACAGCTACAATATACATATAACATAAAAGGTGGTTGAGTAGTATTAACAATATTGTACATTATAAATCGGGGTGCATTAGGAAGGGATCCAGATTATATAAATCCCTTTAAGTCATTATGATTTACTCAATAATAGTCATCTTACAGCATACGCCAAAACGCTTATTATCACTTGAAACCGCTCGTAACCCCAAAGTACTGAGTACTTTAAAGATATCGTGGGTATATTGGTAAATACGTAGGTAAATCGGTATTATTTTACTAACGTAGGTGTACGTATGTACCTACCGAAAAGCCTTACTCGAGACGACGACTAATACGAGAGAAGCCTATAAGTTCATAAGTGTTTGATAACGATCAAGGATTTTGCGCATTACACCCAAATCTCATATCGGATGACTACTTTACAGGAGTGGTCCTTTGATACGAAACTCTGAACAATTTGAGAATGAACAAGTGGACATTGGGGAGACAAGTTACCACTGGGGAGGCGAGTGGACTCAATGGGATGGCGTAAATTAGAACTCTAAGCTTCTTGTCACATGTCTTACTAAAATCCTATGCTATGGGGAACGTGTGGACCCTTTTCGGGACTTCCGTAATTATAAACGTTGAGATCCGATCAAGGGAGTGTATACAGGGTCCTGTAGATCACATTAAATGGAACCACGTATAGTTACCGCAAAACTTTATGAGCTCTCGCAAGTTGAACCCGAGTGGCTACGCAGTACGCTTATTATAGGTGCTACAGGGAAAGAGGAAGAGAGTTCATAAAGATTTGCGCGTACCTACTATATTTAGTATTACGTTCTGTGACCGTACACAAAAACAATGAAATCTAATCAGTAGTTTAGCCACAGGAACTAATTTAAAATTTCATAATTTTACACATACCTAATTACCACGATCTCTAGGCAAAGTTTATTAAATCTTCAACATAATTGCAACCTAAATTATTTTTATTTACACGTGTACAACAGATAAAGGTGACATAAATTTCTACTTCGATGTCCCTTCACCTAGACGAGTTCAGTCTAGACGAATGAAAGAAGCGAGAAATTGATTTAAAAAAAACTTGCGTAAATATCGCAGATTTTTTGAGTACCGCTTCAGAACGTGATACCAAATGGGTCAATATCAACAAATATTTTTTTTTATCAATTTTGGTGGCTAAATATTTCCTTCAGTTTTTAGAGAAATTAAGAACCTGGTATGAGAAAAAAAAGTCTACTTAGTGGACTTTCTTTTCTCATACCAGGTTCTTATTTACTCAAAAAACCGAAGAAAATATTTAGCCACCAAAATTGACAAAAAAATTCATTTCTTGATATTGATCCAAATACTAATAAAATCTGTGGCACCCTGTATATGGGTGCATGGAAGGATTAATTGCGTCTTTCGGGATTTTAGAGTACGTATTCTCCTTTGCATGTCTATTAATTTGGTATTATCTAAGCTTGTCAAAAAGCTCAATGGCTTCACCCAAAGAGTTACTGTTCCGGTATTAGGCCGCTGCCGGATTTAAAGCCCTCTAGGCAATCCTTAATCCCTCCCTATTATGATAGAGAGGGTCAAGGGGAGTTGACCTGCGAAGTTAATGATTGAGAGGTACTGTGATTGCTTATTAAAGCATGATAGAAAGTAAAAGTAAATCTACTTCGGCAATACATTTGATATCCTATTCGCGTCTAATGGTGTGTTACGATTTTATTGCCTTTTCACCGTCTAGACAAAACGACGAGCTTTGTATCTGAACATAATAGTGCTTTCGATTTTTTCTAATTTCAAGGAATACCTTGTGTCTGCGGAATGTTATATTTCTTCTGTTATAATACCTTAATTAAAGCTACTAGTGGTCGGCCAGTGGTCGAAATTCGACCGTAATTTTAGCTTTTAAACTTTATCTATGCCAAATCACAAACTCCTCCGTGTGCGCATATGCTTAAAAGGGGTACAAAGTTTAATCTTCGCGTATTAAATATATAGATAATTGGGTATAAAGAATAATTATAACTCTGTACAAAAAAAAATCATTTGTGTCGACGACCAACGCGTGATTTTGTACTCTATAGGGTTGGTGGTTGGGCAGTTTTATTCGGGTTTTGTTTAAGAATATAATTAATAGGTTTGACTGGCATATCGTGCACTCTGGCTTTGCCTACCAAAATAATATACATAGTACATAATGTCGATTTCCAATTAAATTAATTTTATATGCTTACTCTTTTCGATGTTATTTCGTTAAAGATATTACGAGTACTTACACTCTAAATTCACAAATCTCAATAATAAATCAAGTATCAACATTGAGAACTTAAATGACTTACTTCATTAATTCATCAAGCAATTCTACATCCAATAAACCATTCAATAATCTTCACAGTTAGACGCGTAATTTAAATAATTAGTTTATAATTGCCGGATAATAAAACATCTAAATATTTCAATATACTATGTGCTTTATCTTAAAAGGCGGACACATTGACATAAAAACTCAAGATGTACCGACAGGTTCGTACAAAAATCATTAAATCGTCGTCAATTGCTCAATTAACTGATTACATAATTATATTATAACTAGCGAAACTAGCTAGCTATTCTTTTTTAAAACGCCAATCTACGTTTCCTGGCTACCAGCACCGTAACAAGACTGTGCAGTATGTTCCCCATTGCACAGTCTGGTTACGATACTTGCTGACTGGCTAATCATTCCACCATGTGACATTTTCAATGACAGCTCTTGTCAACATGACTGACCACCGTCGATCATACAAGACCGAACGAATTAAGCGCACGACTTCAACGCTCCAAACACCGGTCACTGGTCTAACATTCAGTTTTTTTTCTTTCATATACTTATCACAGTGTCTTTTCAACCTTGAAGTTGGCAGAATCATCGAATAACGATGGAGCCATTAACATAAATTGGAATTGGAATTGGAATTAAGCGCACAATTTTTATTCAAGCGCTTATTTTCTTCAACGTTTTATGTCGCTGACTGTGCATCTTAAGTTTTTATATCGATAGTCGGACGACAAAAACCAGAATAATTAAGCAACTTCTAATTATTTTCTATCGTTCAAAGATAACTCAATTGATTTATTTGACGTAGTAACTGAAAGTTGAAACAGATAAAAGGCAAAATTTACGATGTTTGTATGATAACCGCTTTATAATTGTTTGTTTCGACATTTAAATCGAGCTTGGAAGCGCTTTGTTCTAATGAAATATGGCGGTGGGAAATTGATCGTTATTTATTGAAAATTCGGATTTCAATACGTCATTCATGAGTTATTTTGTTCGGTAACTGATGACACTTCATAATTTTTAATAGGTCGTGTTTTTAACGGGTCGAATGTTGATTTTTTTTTTAAATTCCACATGGAATTACCCTTAGGTAAAGTACCTTACCTGTACCGTAAACTTGTCGTGGATTTTAATGGACTGTATTAATAATAATCTAACTACCTATAAGCCAGTAGGCCGGACCTAATCACCAAAAAAGTGCACAATATACCGACAACCCAATCAAATCCACCTACCTTTACCGTGGTGTTCGCCGTCGTCCCAGGTAGCGAGTAGGCACTTTCCCAATATACACTTTTGTTTATGGTAGGCACGTGGATAGTAAGAGTATGTAATCACTACGTTGATGACGTGGATAGTAACTGAATTCCAATATGATTCCAAGCGAGCGCTTTTTTATTAGCTCGCGACCGCCATTGCCTTGTAGTCGCGGGGAACGGCCGCTGATTGGTCGGCGCGTACCACGTATTCGCGCCGATAGCGCTCCAGTGCCGCCAACAGTATAAGGCGGCAGATTCGAAAAGGGTGAAGGAAATTGTGCGTGAACATACCCTCCCCCCCCCGAAAGAAATGAAACCTGCCTAACCTACATCGGTAGCTTGCACAGCTTTGACACAGGCCGAAGCAATGTGCTGCTGCGCGTTTTAACTTCCGCGACGCGAGTGATTGAGTCCGAACCGGGCAATAACCTAAGTATCCTACCACGTTTCCACTGTAATGACGGGTAGTTATCCTCTTTAATCAGAACTAAATCATCGACCTTAATAGATTCCGAATGAGAAGTCCATTTATTACGTTGTTGTAATGTATGTAAGTATTCATCTCGCCACCTAGACCAGAAATGCTGCGTAAGTTTTTGTATTTGTTGAAAACGAGATAACCGATTTATATTGACATCTTCAAAGGGATACTCAGGAAGTGCTACTAGAGGTTGACCGATAATAAAATGACCGGGAGTTAGTACTTCCAAATCAGCAGGGTCCGTACTCAAAGGGCAAAGTGGTCGTGAATTCATGACTGCTTCTACCTTAGCAAAGAATGTAGTTAGCTCCTCAAAAGTAAGCCGCCGATCACCGAGTACGCGATACATATGAGTTTTAGCAGACTTTACAGCTGCTTCGAAAAGTCCGCCCATGTTTGGACTGCTAGGAGGGTTGAACAACCAAGTAACATTTTTCTTAACTAACTCACGCTCCAAGTCTGACCGATGGTCTCTCAAGTACACGTAAACATCCTTTAGGTATTTATCCGTACCAACATAATTTGTTCCGCAATCCGAACGCACTAAAGAGGGAAGACCCCTTCGTGAAACAAACCTAGTAAAGGCTGCAACGAAAGCTTCAACCGATAACTCCGATACAACTTCTAAGTGTACTGCTTTTGTGCTTAGACACACAAAGATACATAAATAACATTTTAAAATCCGAGCATTTTTTAGAGTACTACTCTTTATTGAAAAGGGTCCCGCGAAATCCGTACCGACGCCTTCAAATGCTCGAGTAATTCGAACCCGATCTGGCGGTAAATCTGCCATAAACGGTTGAGTTGTCCGAGGGTTTGCTTTAAAACACTGAACACATTTAAAGGTAACACTTCTAGTTAGTTTACGCATCGACGTTATCCAATAACTACGTGATAAAATTGCTGCCAAAGAATTAGCCCCGACATGGCAATACGTTTTGTGATAATACTCAACAAGAAGTGTTGAGAAGTCGCCCTTACCGGGAAGAAAAATAGGATGTCGAGCCGAAAAAGGCAACTCCGAATGTCGAATACGTCCGCCTACGCGGATTACTCCGTCACGATCCAAAAACAGGTTAAGTTTACGTGCCGAATCACGAATAGGTTTTGCCGAATTTAGAGCTGCAATGTAATCAGCGAAATGCAACCTCTGAACCATTCCAATTAAACAAGTTAACGCCTTGCGTCGTTCCGAAACCGAAATATTGATACCGAAAGGCCGAGAAACCGAAACCGAGGATGAGTCTTTACCGAGACTACCTTTTCGCCGAAGACGATTTATAAACCGAATAACAAAACCGAAAACATTTACAAGAGTTTCAAACGAACTATATTGCCGACCGAATATATCCGAAATATTATTTTTAGTTTCCGAAACCGTAATATTAGACACATATTTAGTCCGAAGGCCTGGTAAGTCAGTTGGTATGTCAGCCCGCTCATCAGGCCAAGAGTCACAGGACTGACGAAGCCACCGTGGTTGCCACCACAACGGATGTTCCAGAAGCTGAGCAGCAGAACAACCGCGAGATGCAACATCAGCACAATTAAGAGCACCCGGTACGTGTCTCCAACGAATAGGTAAGTTAGTATTATTTATTTGCGAAATCCGATTACCTTGAAAAACTTCTAATTTGTGTGGAGGTGTTTCTAGCCAAGCTAATACAATAGTGCTGTCACACCAACCGACAATATCCGACACATTGACCGAGACTTCGCGCAACGCCGAGGAAACGTGTTGCAGAAGATTGACAAGAAGTACAGCTCCACTAAGCTCTAACTGAGGTATAGTCATTTTTGTTTTCAAAGGGGCAACTCGTGACTTAGCCATCACAAGGCAAACCGAAGCTTCACCGTGAGTATTTTCCGTTCGTAAATACACAGCCGCAGCATAACCCGAAGAAGAACCATCGCAGAAACCGTGAAGGGAAAACAACGTATGTCCATAAGACTTCAAACACCGTGGGATAGATATCTTTTGAATATTAGGTAAGTCCGAAATAAATTCATTCCATTTTCGCAACAGGGGGTCCGGGACCGGCGTGTCCCAGTCGACGCTCTTAGCTCCATCACTTAACAACTCCTGTAGTAGTAATTTTGCACGGAACACAATAGGTGAAATCCAACCTAAGGGATCGAAGAGTTTTGCCAGTGAAGAAAGTATGCACCGCCGAGTAACCGTCGTCATTACCGAGGGCAAGTTCAAAATCCGATAAGTGAAATTATCAGTCGAAGGATTCCATTGAATGCCTAAAACCTTAACAAAACCGAAATTGTCATCATGATCAAAACAGCGAGGTGTCTCACAGAAATCCTCAGGAATGTCACTAAGGAGTTCCGGTTTATTCGTTGACCATTTCCGCAGCTCATAGCCAGCCGTACCCATGAGCTGTATTAACTCGTCTCGAATTTCCCGAGCTTCTGTCACCGAATCAGCCCCACCGTTGATGTCATCGACATATGAATTAGTCAGTAGCAACTTGGCCGCTCTGGGAAACCGCTCCAGTTCATCCGCAGCTAACTGATGTAAACAACGAATAGCAACAAAGGGGCTTGATTTTAAACCATAAGTATTGGTGGTGAGTTCATAAATTCGTAAAGGTTCCGCTGGATTCTCACGCCACAAAATAAGTTGGTACTTGCGATCATCCGGATGAATCCAGGTCATCCTAAACATCATTCTAACATCCGTCGTAAATACAACAAAAGGGACTCGGAAATTTAATATTATTTTAGTTATGTCATTTTGCAATTTCTCACCCGAGTATAAACAATCGTTCAAACTAACGCCTGACGAAGTTTTACAACTGCCATTAAAAACAACCCGAATTTTGCCCGTGTCACCCGATGTTTTGAACACGCCGTGATGCGGCAAGAAATAATGTTCTTGTCCAGAATTGACATCAAAGTCAGAAAGCCGCATGTGTCCGAGATCAATATATTCGTTTATGAATTCTATGTACTTAGCTCTAAACTTAGGCTGAGCTTTCATTCTCCGCTCCAATGATATAAATTGTCTAACCGCTTGCGTCTGAGAGTCACCTAGTTCCGCATGATCAGGCACTAATGGCAACCGCACCATATACTTGCCGTCCGAACAACGTTGCACCGTATTTGCAAACATTTGTTCACATTGAACATCAACCGGATCCCTAATTATTAATTTTGGTGGCTCTTCCAATTTCCAAAATCGCTCAACCGCCTCTATTAAAGACACACCCGAAAAATATCCCGTTTCCGAATACTTAACATTACCGTTCATAGGTCCGAAAATAGCAAAATCAAAAATAGTGTCTAAGGCATAAGGCCCACCTGGCCGTAAGGTTACCTTCCTGCCTTCAGTTATCTCACCGAGAACATCACAACCGAAAATAATATCTATTTGACATAAATTACCGAAACCGTTATCCGAAAGTTCCAAATTATCCGATAAATCGTAACATTTACTAACATACGCAGTCGGTGTCTTCAACACAACCGCATTAACCGATAACAAAATTTTATTATTCCGATCCGAAGTAAATTGTAACCGAACAATATATTTACTACTAGGTATTTGTAATCCGCCGATACCCCCCAACGGAGTGACATAATAATATTTTTTTAAACCGAGTAAACCGACTAAATCACTACGTACAACCGATATTTGTGAACCGAAATCTAACAGTGCCCTAGCCCGAATAATGTCACCATTAGCCGACAAAACATTAACAAAAACCGTAGGTAAAACAACATCCTTATGTAATGTTGGTGATTGGGTCGGAGACATTAAAGTCGTCTCCGACACTGACTGCTATTGCGACTGACCGCCTGACTGCGCGACGCCGACCGACGCGCAATCATTATTTTCCGCATCTACTTGCTCCGGACCGCACGAAACACTATGAACTACGCGCTCATTCTGGGTGCGACTATTTTGACGCGAGTTTGACTCTTGTAGTTTTTTAATGTTTTGGTTTACCTGATTATCATTAGGCTTAGGTTGCACGTTCATTTTGCATATCAAATTGTGATGACCGGAATTACCGCACCGTTCGCATGGAATATTTTTATTACACAGGGCTGCCGTATGCCCACCGAAACACCTAAAACACAAACCATTGTTACGTACCCATACCCTACGTTCATCAATATTCGAGTTTTTAAACTTATAACAGTTGTCAATCTTATGACCCGGAGAGTTACAAAACGCGCACACTGAATTAGTGTGTGTACTATTGTTTACATTATTTGAGTGAGTCGTATCCGACCGATTTGAAGCTGAATGACCGACCGACCGCCGAGATTCCGAGTATGTCCGATAAGTGTCCGAAGAGTTTGCAGTTTCGATCATACTACATTCATTTTGTAAAAATTGCAATAGGTCATTGAACTTAGGTAAATCACGTTTGAGCCCGCCGTAATTTTGTTCAAACCGTGTTTTCACTTCAACAGGTATTTTAGTTAGGCTAATATGAACGAGTATGAAACTCCATTCATCTACCGGTAGGCCAAGACCTTTCAATGCCCGTGTGCATTCAAGCAGAGGGTTTAAAATGAGAGCTCGTAACATAGAAATCTTTTTTAAGGGTTGAATATTTAAAATACGCGAAATATACGTGTCCGCAAGTAAACGCTTGTTATCATACCGAGAATATAACAATTCTAATGCCGTGTCGAGCGACGTGTCGACCATAGGTAGGTGCTGTACTAACAACCTAGGTTCTTTTTGCAAATGAGAAAATAAGTAATGATATTTCTCCGTTTTAGAAATATCTTTTCGTGACAATACAAGTGAATTGTATAAACTAATGAAGCTACACCAATTAAATAACTCACCGTCGAAATTAGGTAGATCTATCCGTGGAAGGCGAGCCGACGGCGCACTAGTAGTGGGTTTGTGAATGCCCTGAGAGTTCGGGAACTCTGCCGATTTGGCATCCAAGGTGTCATACTGCAGCGTGGCCGTCGCGTAACGTTTGTCATAATTCGCTATAATTTTCTCATCGTCGGTAACCCCAAGTAAACCTTCGTATGCCGCCGTTATATTTTCAAAATGCGAATCTAACTTACGCAACCTTGCCGATAATACGCTGCTAGTAAAATCAGGCGAGTCTATCATATCAACCGAATATTGAAACCAATCGCATTCTAATTTAAATTTTACTTCAAAGGATTTCGCCATTTTGAATTTTCTAGAAGTAGGTAACGTGAATGCCTATATGCGCTTTGTTTAGTAAATATAATTTAGGAGGTAGGTACCTAAACCGTGATAAACACCTGTAGTTAACAAATTTAACACTTGTAATTGAATATGCCGAAATATACCGAAAATACACTTCTATACCGAGAAGTTAAACTTATAAACCGACCGAAAGTCCGACCATCCGGCCGCCGAAGGACCAAATTTATGTACCGTAAACTTGTCGTGGATTTTAATGGACTGTATTAATAATAATCTAACTACCTATAAGCCAGTAGGCCGGACCTAATCACCAAAAAAGTGCACAATATACCGACAACCCAATCAAATCCACCTACCTTTACCGTGGTGTTCGCCGTCGTCCCAGGTAGCGAGTAGGCACTTTCCCAATATACACTTTTGTTTATGGTAGGCACGTGGATAGTAAGAGTATGTAATCACTACGTTGATGACGTGGATAGTAACTGAATTCCAATATGATTCCAAGCGAGCGCTTTTTTATTAGCTCGCGACCGCCATTGCCTTGTAGTCGCGGGGAACGGCCGCTGATTGGTCGGCGCGTACCACGTATTCGCGCCGATAGCGCTCCAGTGCCGCCAACAGTATAAGGCGGCAGATTCGAAAAGGGTGAAGGAAATTGTGCGTGAACATTACCTAAGGGTTTGTTTTGATAAAACGTAAAGGTTTATTTGTTGAATACGTTTGTTCCGAAGAGTTTCTAGATTATAAAAAAATATGACGCAAGATGACTTCCAGTTTGCAGAGATTCTGATAAGCACTTTGATACAATTAATTGCGCTCGGACGTCGAACATACAGTAAGAACATCGTAACGAGAATTGATATCATAGATTCCTAGTACATGATTGTAATCATTAGCGAATGAGTTTTGCGAAGGTCGTTTCAAAAATTTTACGATTTTGTTTGCAGGTTTTTTAGTTATAAAAATAGTAAACGAAATCGTAAATTTTCTGAAAAGACCAACGCTTACCTAGAGCATGATAGGTATTAGTTTTCATTATAATATCACTTACACCCTGTATAGATTTTTCGGAATCGGAACTCAAGTAACGGAATAGCGCGGACAATAATCTATCCCGAAGTCGACTCCTACGATACTCACGGGAAGGAATAGGATGCTTATTCTATATTCACATTAACTTTTTTATAGAGAAACCCATTACTGTTCTTGAAGAAAAAAACAAAAGCAGTAACTCCTCATCTTAATCACCTTCTTTTTGTTTTTACTCTGTTTCTCCTTAACATTCGGGGCATTATAAACAGTCCGTTATCAAGGTTATAATATCTTAATGGTTCAAGTTTAGTACAAATAGTCGTCGGGAGGGCACTATTCTTCATTAAGAAGGAGCCCCTGTAAATTATTCTTTGGGTCACTTCGGAGCTATTTAAGTTAATTTAATAGTAACTTTGCACACTCCTCACGTACTTGCGACGTTCCGCCTGATATTAATTTGCTGTTCATGTAGTTAGAGAATGGATTTGTGCGGAAAATAGGACATTCGAGTAATTTAGAGGTAAACTTATGTGATTATTCGAAGCCATAATATTCACCTAAACTAATAAAATTTTCCAATAACTTTATGCCCGAACTGGTAGTCGAAACTATGACCTTACGGTCCGCAGCTGGTGTAGTTTGCGACCACTACACCATTGAGGTGGTTCAATTTATTATTGTATTCAATTTATCTCGGTCAACAATTAATCATGGTGACGACATATTTTAACAACATTGAAATATATAAATCTGATACTATTTTTCAACTGTTAGGAATTAATTTTTTCTTCATATAAATGTCTACTCTAGGTAATAACGAAAACTCTTTTTCCACTTTAATCGAACATACCTTACATACATTGCCATTATTCATTTTGGTACCTACCGTATTTAAAACAAATTGCACATCATCAATTTATTGGAGTAAGCATTATTTGAAGTTTAAAAACTTCAAAGCTTACTCCATTAAGAAAGCTACTCGTAGCTCGTGGGTGCAGTGAGCAACATTACGTTTACGATACATTCATGCTGTGTAGTTTGATATGCGTGCACGTGATGCAACACTCACGCGATAGATGGCGTAACATGTATTCGAATTTAAAAAATATAAACTTAATTCTTTTTAACTCGTTTTTTTTCTTTTGTATTAGCATGAGCTTCAAAAGGCTCATGCCGTAGTGTAAATATTATAGCCAGACAGTAAGAGGTATTTTTTTGTATTTTATTTGGATAGAATGGTATGTTAAAACTGCATTATTAAGTATTTTTTGGCACTGCGATTTGATACGGTGCCTAGATAGCAAGAGTAGGTAGGTATAACAGGCCGACTGTCTGCCCAAGGTCAAGGATGCGCCCGAACGTACGTACCTATTTAGGTATCCTCACTCGAGATTCGAGAAGGCTCAGTCTTTCCATGTACTCGTACGTTTTAAATTCTGTTTAAATACACATAAAAATTATTACAAATAAATTATTCGTACCTACATTTAAATTTCATAATTGAATGAAGTTTTAGAAATAGGATACTTGTGTTTACGATATTTGTGTTTGTTTCAAGAATTCACTAAACGATAAAAACTTAGATCAATTTTAGTTCCTAAACTAGGTAGGTAGATAAAAAAAATTACAGGTAAACATAAGAAAAAAAAAGTTTCGATGGAAAAATTTAAAAAACCTTTTTAAAAAAAGAAGCCCTCTCTACAGGTTGATCCGTTGAGCTCTTCATAATGAATGCATTCTCAAATAAATTACAAGTTTACACCGAAGTTTAACTGACATAGAGCGGCGGGTGGGCACCCCAGGCGAAATTTTTAGCCCGTATAATTATTACCATAGACTTCAGAACATTTAAACGAGGCACGCCATGCTGAGGCTTTGCCTTTTAAATAATACTGAGCATATGGCCGATATAGCTTTTATATTTATGCCACTTATTTTAACACTCAATTCTCCGTAAAGATAGGAGTCCCCATTGACCCACCGTTTCGGACCACTTAAGTTCTTAAGGTCGAGAGATTAACCTTATTTCAGACCATTTTCAGACGGATAAATCTTTTCTTATAGACTAAGATTGGATTTGAACCTGTTATAAATCTCTTTATACACTAATATTAGACTTGATCTTTAAAACGTCTAGAATACGACACACATTGGCAAAGTAAAGGACATTTATAGAGAGGTAAGGCATAGCGGGACTTTCCGCTCAAAATTGGAGCTACCCGACTGGGAATACCTTGAAAGTATCTCCACCTTGCAGAATATCGTAGCCAAATAACAATGCTCTTATGCAGTGTTGTGTTCCTAATGGTTAACAAGTTTGACAGTGCTCCTTGGGGAAGCGTCGGTCTTATTGGCACCAGTCCCCCTACTGCCAAAACGATGCTAGCACTAGCTCAACAACGCGCGAGTGATCCCACTGGCGTTGCATACGCCCATAGGTTACGGTAACCTCTTACCATCAGGCGGGCCGTATGCTTCTTTGCCACCTTAATAGGATTAATAATCTAACCGTCAAAAAGAATCTCCAACTAGAAAAAGAGCTATAACCTTTTGAACAGCTGAACAGATTTTGATGAAACATAGCTAAGATGATACCCGATTAAACTACCTTTGTATAAAAAAAATCTTTGAAATCGGTCCATCCGTTTTAGAGCCACGATGCGACAGACAGATCCATAGATACTCACTACAACCTTATAACACCCCTCTTTTTTGTCGGGGGTTAAAAAGAAAACACTTTTACGAAATTATTAGATTATTTATTAATTCCATAATTAGTAGAAATATTTTATAATTACTTTTAGAACCACAAACATGACAGAAAAATTATAAGAGTTCTAAAGCGTGCGTGATGGTCTGCCGTCCATATTCTTTATTTCTATAGACTGCACTCATGTTAACAGCTCATATTTATTATCAAACAAACACAATAAATCCACATTGAAATGTTAATAACACACTGGTTAACGTTTTGTTTTCGAATTTATTGGTTACGTTGAAAGATGAATAAATCATATGCGCTAACGTAATAAAGTGTAACAATATTGTGTTGGACCTAAAAAGGATCGTGATTGGCCTGTGGTCGATCTTGGTTAGCTAGGAGTTAATATCTGTAAGGAGGATGTTTGTCTGTGTGTCACTAGAAATAGTAGCAATAGTAACGTAGAAGATAGAAAATTACTTTCTTATTATTTTAAATTATTCTCAGAAACTTTGGAAGTAAGTAAAGTTTTGGCGGCCGAGAAAACCTTGTCAAGAACAAATTTTTTATTTTCAATAATGTATATAGTAAATATTTATACTGGTTTTACTTCTCTGATACTATTTTTGCTTTTCATAGAAAAGAAATAAAAAATAAAAAATTAAGTAATGTTTTCTAAAGATTTCTAAAGATTACATTTCGAGTCTAAAACTGTCAATCCCATCTCATTTTTAACTATAAATTATTTCAGAAATGTAGCAAGCAAAACCAAAATTATCGAAAACAGAGTCACGGGACACACCTAGTCTCGCCCGTTTAACGGTAGTAATAAATAATTCGTGTGTAGGGATAACGACAGCCGATCAAAGCTGGTTTGTTATGGAATTTGATTGGTCCGTAATTACATTCAGTTTTAACTTGCTGGTCATGTGAAATTGGTCGATAATACCCCGATAGTATGTCGGTCTATAGTGCGTTCTGTGACTTAGCTCAGAAAAAAAAAACTGTTTCATACAAATAATTCAGGACTAGTAAGGTAGGATCTTGTATCAATTTCAGCCTATGAGACACATTACAATATAAATGGTAGTATCCGCCTATGTACCTAATTGAGGAATTGAGAAAATTGTGTACTATTTTTTACAAGTTTCATTCTGCTTAATGAACTCTACTGTATCAGGTAGCCACGCCAAAAGGTCAAGGTTCTTGACCGCAGACCCAGCCCCCTCAGGCCTAAAGTATTTTAACTTGCTAGTCACTTGATTATACTACCATCTGTTGGTCTTTACAGCCCCTCAATCAACTTCAGGGTGCACCGTTTGCAGACGAGGACATTAAATTTTAAATTGGCACCTTTAGATGTTATTTACACAGCTATACAAATTATAAAACCTTTTATTATTTTAAAAACATGACAGCATCCAGCCTAACCTTTTAAGAAACCAAACAACGAAACGTACGACTCATAAGTCACAACAAAACCGAAAACCGCAACTAAAAGCCACAACAAATGTAAACGGATCTCAACCAAAAAATTAATTCGCAGGAAACCGTAGCAGCTCAAATATAAATTAATTTCGTAAAAAACGCAGACAAATACAATAGGTAAGCAAATACCGGTTTTGGCCTATTGACAGTGAAATAAAAGGTGTGACTGATTCCAAGATACATTTTAGTGGTCGCGGTAGGTAATAAATATGGTGTTGTTGTGATTTTTACGGTTCTGGGAATTAGAGAAATAAATGGTGTATCAACTGATTATACCTACTGTCGTGATTATTCATAAGTTTGAAACCAGAATGAGGCAGTAACAGAGTATTTTGAGCTTAGGTTCACGGGTCTGACACATTTTCTAGAATAAATGTTTGTAAGATTAAACAATTTAAATTTAAGGATAGTTATAAACACAATAATTATAGTTCCACCGACTTATTATGATGATCAAAAACAGCAGTACCTACTAACAAAAATTGCTTGATCATTTATAAAACGTTGCCAACACAGCGGGAAACTGTTACTAGAAAAAAATACCGTTAGTGAAGCTTTCCATTCCATGTTGGATGTGACAATATGGATGACAAAGCGTTAAATATGACATATGATTGAACAAAGACTATCATTTGTTCTAATACTCAAATCCCTACGAAATATTACAAAGGTGCCACAGTAACGAAGTCGGAGACAAACTTTAAAAATTGCCCCTCATAAATTATACAATTTCTAATAAGCTTTCCAAGAATTACTGCAGCAATTCTTTACTGAGATCAAATATTTGACCTGCGATTATCGCAAACCGCACTGTATGAGTCAGTGTGAAAAGAGGCGTTTCGAAGTGTCGCTACAAGAGTATCATATTTTACGACTTCTGTGTTCATGTTAATGTGACACTGTTTATTGCTATCATCGCTCTTTTATTGGTTCTGCGATATATTTATTATCTTTACGACAAAAACCCACGTTTTTGCACTCTGTAGGCTCATTTTTAGCGGTTTACCATGATTCAATGAGTAGGCAAAGCGCCAAAAGGAAATACTTAAATTCCCATTTGACTCACATATAAATTTCTTTGTTTTACACATTTGTCATCAAGTTTTACTGTTTGATTATCTTAAAATTATTAAGATATCAAGCAATGTTCTGTATATCATAATATCATGTATAGAACTGCAATAACAAAAGAATCAAGTAAACAATGAGTATAATAACTGGCATTATGAATTCGAAGTACCTACTTTAAACATACTTAAAGTTAACAAAACACCAGATAAAGTATACGCCACTATCCCAGATCTGACGATAAAACAAATTATCTCCCACAATAAAACGGCAACTAACCTAGAAAGGATGAAAAGGCGTGTTTTGTTGCCGATAAAGACATTATTAAAATCCACCATAAGTTTCTTAGGCATATTACTGCATCGTTAAGATTACGCTTATCAGCCAACCGTTTCTGTACGACGAAATATTTACCAAACGAGGTATAAGAATCTGTGAGATAAAGCAAGATTACTACAGCCCACATTCGGTAGTGCATTATGAATTTTAAGTGATTCATGGGGTCTAGTTCTGTATGAAATGGGTTATCTTAATTGTTCCTCTGGGTAATTTATTGTCCAAATTTGTTGGCGTTGCGCTAAACAGTAGGTGCTTAATATAAACTGAGTACATTATTGTGGCCAGATACATCATGTACCGTTGTTTTAATGTTTGACATAGTTTTTAATTTCGTCGGAAACTTGATTACGATTTTTTTTATCTTTAGTTCCTTTTCTGGCGTACTACGTTCACTAAACGTCTTTTGGTCAAAGTTATTTGAATTAATTTCATCATATTTAGAAATCTAAAGCTAAATACCTAGTCATATTTCGAAAATTATTGGGAAGCTTGACAAGGTGCTTTCTAGTCCCGATCCCTTTAAAGGGTACTCAACGTTATGAACAAATTGTACCTACTATTGGATGAAGCATGAAATCGCGAAAAAAAACTGTATTTCTATACAAATAATTCAATATTAGTCGATTAAATGTATGGAACAGAACAGCAGATTTTTGCGATTTCATGTTTGTTTCCATAGTGAAAGTTGTTTATTATGATTAGTGATCGAGACTCAAAAGGAGAACCTTATATGGCCGCATATTACATGATGGGTAAATCTAAGGTATTACTTTGCTTAATAAAACAAAGACAGATGCATGTTAACATGACTAAAATAAACATGAATGAGATCTTAAACCTTAAAGCATAATTAATATGTCAGTCATTTCACACACTGTCACCATTGAACCGTAAGTTCACTGCGCTCATATAGGTAGGTACCGATGTAAATTAAATATTTGCGGGCGTGTTGGCCCAACGTGGGTTGTTCATAATGAGCTATCATCACACCTTATGTCAACCTTCTCAGCTTCTTCGACAGCCATTACTCCTGATTCATTGACACTTGTGTCACTTGGACATCCTCCGTTTGTGCAAATATTTGAAGCAACGAGAGCAAGCGTCCTCTCCTGTATTTGTCGTAAAGATTTTAAATAAGGAAAGGACTTGTTATGTGTGAGGAATTATGATTTTGCTGTTATCTTCAAATTGCTACGGAAGGTTACGAAAATATCAATATGAAATGAAATGAAATGAAAATGAAATTTAATGATTATGAAGCAATATTGATATTTATTTATTTGATCTTTATTTAATATGATAAAAATCCGACTATATTAAAAATCTAGTTACTTAATTTCGTTAGTATTATACTAGTTATCTATAGTCCTAACTATCTCTTAAACTGCTGTTTACTTACTCCTACAAAATACACTAACTTGATCAAAATTTCTAAAGTGTTATGATTCTCCAATCATCACACATCATATTGTTATTATAAATGATTTTTTATAACTATACATATTGATATATTTAAGTATATTGATTCTTGGAGAAAGTGAACCTACTCGTCAACATTAAAAATACTCGAATCACATTGGAAACTCTATCACACACGTTCCACTCGACCACAATAAAGGCCTCTCAAAGGCGTTTCAATAAATTTTCTAATATCGTAACAAATCGGTCATAAGCCTGTACATATACCCGATAAAGCTCTATTCAGCTTCACACTATCAATCATAGTTTAGCAAAGGTTATATCAATATCACATAGTTGCACACTCATGATGCCTTTATGAGAATTTTTCTTCGGCAGTTTGTACTAAGCGCTGAAGAGGGTAATGTCAATCATGTGATTCTGAGATATATGTTGAAGGTTCAGAAGAAAATCTTATATAAAAAGACGATCTATTTCTTTGACGTCACGCGTAAAACCTCGCTTGTGTTGCTTATGTGATTACTTGCTTTTTTTGGGTTTACATTACTGCTCATATTTAACAGAAAAAAGTGAGCACCAATATGCACATTTTAATTCGTTTTATAACATAAAAAGTATGTGCACTCAGACTCAAAAGAGGAAAAGGAAAACTTAGAAGGAGTTATGTAGACCTGATAAAGGATAAGCTGGATATCAAGACGTACTGTAAAAAAGTGAAAGAACTGGTGGAAAGAGACAAGAATGAAAAATGCCAAACCGACTAGAGTCAAAATCTTAAATTTATGAGGATGATGACTTATTGTATCAACTTGTAAAAGCACTTTCGTGTTTTATGAACTTATAGTATATACCTACTGTACCTATATTTTTATACTGCTTAAAGAATCAAGCAAAGCTGAAGCACAAAATGAGTCCGATTGGCACTCAGCCTACACTATAGAAAAGAAATCGTAAGCCTAGAGCCAAAAAATAAAACATAATATCTTACGTCACAGCACACAGAAATACGTGACCATTTCATACTATACGCCATTCAAATATTTGTAGAGCAATCTATATGTTTATGTACAATAATAGTGAAGTGCTCGCGTGCCGTCACCGTCTTATTTGACTTTCAAATTATTTAAACGTTACCTACATGAGTATTGAATTTTAAAACTACTTTTCTAAAGCATTTTTAATGAAGAAAGTTTTCAAATTGTAAGGCAATTCGTTTTGGTTTTCGGAGGAATCGTAAGCTAGCTATTTCATGTAGTCTTGGCTAAAAAATTACTACTTGACTCTAATGCGATAATCAGTATGCCCCTGTACACTGATACCATCATTTTGCGTTCTCTAATTGTTCCGCCTGCAAAGAGTGGTACTTATGACGTTATCTACAAGCAAGAGTTAGCAAAACTTACTAGCTCTTAGTTAGTTACTAACTCTGGCTGCTTGCTTAAGAGACCCATAATTTTATTTTTTAAATTGAACGTCCACACTATCATAATTATGTCATCAACATACATTTCCAAACGGATTCCAACATCGTTATTAAAGGATGAAACTGAAAAATGTAATATTATTTAACAATGAAGCTTTTAGTCCATGTGGTGTGCAGGTGCACCCAATTATTATAAAACAGATGAAGGGTTTTAAAATGAAACAAGCTTAACTGAAAAGTTTATATTCGCAATAACAATAAATAAAAATATACGTTATAAACGGAATTTACAATGCATATCCCTAAATAAGACTCAATTAAGGAAATATAAAGAAACCTTGCACTCAATTTCGTTAGCAGGCTCGATAGTATAAGTGTTCTGGTCTTGCAAAATCGCACAGAGCGAGTATAATGCAGTTTAATTAACCCACACAATCAGCAGCCGTTACCCAAGGAACGCCCCAAACGTGGAATAAATTCTTGAGGGGCTAGAATCAGTTCCACTGTCTGTGGTGATATCTTGCCAACTTATACTTACACCTTCTTTCACATAGTTTAGCTCTTAAATCTATACCAATAAAGACTTCATTAAGTCTAATAATATTGTTTGTAAAAGTTACCGTATCATGGGGTTTGACATCACTCCCTGAACGTTTAATTTTCTTTTAATCCCAAAGCTTCGATCTTTATCGTCGGGGGGTTGCTGCGTAGCGAATTAAACGGATTGCATTGGTGTCGCAAATGAGGCTATTTTATTCCTCCTGAGAGATGTCTTATTGGCAGGGGATAGACTGACGACGTGATTGTTTGTGTTATACTCCACTGCCTTGTTATTGGCATCTCGAATTCCGAAGGTTGCGTTTAGGGGATCGATCTGTGTGATTTTATAATTGCCTCTTGATATAAAGGCAATTAAGGAAAGTATTTAAAATTATTTTTGACTAGATTTCTAAGAAGAGAGGGGACTAAAAGGTTTATAGAAAAAATAGGCCACTTCTCTTCCTGCAAATGTCGTAAAAACCTACTAAACGTAAATGTTTAGAGGACTTGAAATGAAATGAAATATATTTGCCTGAAGTATGGTACATACCTACCTACAGATGGGTGGCCTAGCGTAGTGACATTGATAAAATCTACACAACTAGTAAACGTTTGAAGCTGATAATTAATAATTTCTTGTACAGTAAAAAAGTTATTTAGTACCTACTCAATTAATAATATTCAATAACTTCGTGAAACAAAATTTCAAATTACATCCGTACGATACCGCATTTTTTTTTTATCTCCAAATAATCAACACAGCGAAATTTATTTACGGTATTAATATCTTGCTAGAAGTCTAACCCCTTATTCATAAACGATGATAAATTGTTATTTAACTAAACTAGCTCTTAAGTCTGTTGCCATCTCTATTCATTGGTATACAAGTGACAAGGACTGGTATAATTTTATCAGTGTTTAAAAATGACAAGTTTTTATGAATAAGAGAGTTGAAGTATTATAAAAGGATTTATTGCCCTATTATAAGGAGGAGCTCGATAAGAAAATGGATTTTCCTCGAGCAAACAAAGATCTTTTACAACGATAGGATTCATCTACCAAACTGGAGCTTTAACTAAAAAGAAAATTACTTGAACGACGAACTACAAAGTCAGCGCTGTCATGAAGACGTAAAACAAAACTTCACAATACATTTCAGTGTAAGAAACGTTTTCAAAGAACTTCTAAGATAGTCTAGCTAGGGCGCTTTACGATTTGCGAACAAAAGCCAAACAATCCATTGTCTATCGATTGTAGCCTCGAGTGCAGTTTGTCGTCAAAGGCCTTAAGTTGCTCTTTTCAGAGCCTTTACTACGTGTTGCTGGTTACTGCGTAATTTTGTGAGAAGTGGTTACAATATAACGGAGTTATCGTTATATTATTTGTATTGGCTGTGAATATACATCGCAGAAGTCAGAGTGTTCGTGTGTTACTTTTTGTAACGTGAAGGTTATCTCTTTATTGAGCATGGTACGGAGTAAAATAATTGTTCCGAGTCCTGATCAATCATATATCTAGTATAGTAATTTATTATCTGTAAATGTTCAGCTTTACTGATAATTAATATCCTAAAAATTGTATTGTTACCAATAGTAGGGTTCATGTCTCTATTGGGAACATCCCTTTATGTGTTCTTTACCTACTTTGTTTCAAGCCTTTAACATTATCGTTCACTTGTTTCTTACTTGTACGACTCAACATCGTGTAGGTACTTGACTTCTAAAATCTCTTTGAGTCTTGAAAGTTTTATCTTAATGTAATGTTTTTAACATACGTATCTTTTTTAAATTTCTTTTTTTATGATGATGGTAATTTAGTATCTTAACTTTCAAAAACAAATGTCTGTCATTTATTTTGAACCAAAACTTAAAACATTTGGTAAATGGAGTTTTTAAGTCTAGTTACAAGGTTTGCTTGAAGAGTTAGATATGTTTCTATTTGTTCAGTACTTATCTATTATACCTAATCTTGTGCTATATTCTCATCTTATTCCAGTCTCTCCAAAGCATTTTCATATTATTTACCTAATCATGACAAAAATCTTATTTCTACACAAAGTTTAAAACAGAATATAATTCCATACTCGCACTGCTTAGATCTCTACGAGTACTTTTCTTGTCAGGATAAAGGAACAATCCATTCTCAAAGGATTCAATCCACTCAGAACAAAATTGTTGGGAGAATTCATATTCATAACATCATCCTTACTTGTTTATTACAAGAACATACAGCCGTTTTGTTTCTTCCTTTATAATAACATGAAAGGCCCAATTCGCAAAGAAGATTATACGTTTTCACTGCAGTGCGTGTTTTCTCCCTAATACAACCATTTTGTAAACGAGCTCACATAAAATAAGGCTCTATCAATTATTGTTTCTATTCAACTCGCTCTCTTCATTACCATACGAATTACTTAGTTTGGGAAATTGGGAATATTTACTTAGAAAATATTGGATCTCCAATGCAGATGGAACATCGCATGCTCCATATTCTAAGCGAGTACGGAGTATATTTTAGTTTGGAAATCCTAATTATTTAAGAAATTATCTCGACTAATGTGTGTTTTATTCTTTTCGAAAGGAATTTTCTTTGAAAGAAACTACGTCAGGCAATTCGTCATCAGTCTGAACATCTTTTAGCTTAGGTTTAGGTGCAGAACGTCCAATGAGGACAAAAGGCACGATGCGCAAAGCATCCGATTCGAAAAAGTTCGACTCGCAAGTTATTGGACTCTTAAATATTGTCCGATTCGTAAAACGTTCAATTCTCGCAGTTCTAAAGTTCAGTTATATGAAACGTAGGAAATAAATAACGAAAATATATATATAAGCATAATTATTGGTGACCAATATTTAGACAGCTTCAATTCAGCCAGTGGGTTCGCATAAATATTTACGGTTCCAGATCACTAGCTTAGATGATTGCATTAAATGCGCATACGAAATGCGTCGCAACGGACCGGAACGAGGCGATGCGATGGGCGGAATTTCGCTTTCATTTAATAAAGGGCGGTGCTAGTAAAATTTTAGTCGGGGCAAAACGGTTTAATTTTAAATTAACGGTCGGCCGCAATGCGAACGCGTGCAACTTCTCACGACATTTTTCGTTACCCTTTTGTGTAAAATAAGATAAGTGGATAATTTTCTGTCAATGTAATAATTCGATATATTTGCAGTAGTTATAATTACTGTTGTAAATAGAAGTAATGGTAAGAGAGTTTTCATTAGAATAATTAACACGTAATCGTACTTACTTAGTATTGATCCGTCATGATCATTACCGATCGCCTTACGATAAATATCTTAAAATATAGATCCTAGTTACTTGCATGAGTATAATTAGACATACTTTATTTATCACCAAAGAAAATTATACCTAATAACTGTCCATTTGTTCGCTTTTCTAACTAAACATTAATATTACGAGATCATTAAGCTTGTTTTGTTTCCATAGATCTAGAGGAACCTATAAACTTTACAAGCAAAAGATTTATAGAATGCAACATTTCTAAATGAGCAAGGAAAGGGTCAGACATCAGAGAATGTTGATTGCGCGTTCATTCGCCATGGTCCATTTGATTTACTGCGCTTTGCTCTAAACACGTGCATATCACGAAACGAACAATATTTTTCCAGCTAAGACATTCAAAATTCAACCTTATTCCGTAAGCTAGAAGTGTGTTTAGAACGGCAAAATAAATTCCCTTGTAAACGCTAATTAAGAGATATTTCTCTTGGTGACGCTTGGCGCCGTCTGCTAAACGCCTTGACGAAATAATCCCTAAAAAGCTGCGTTTCTTTGAATATTATTTTAGGGCTTCAAATCAACTGTCTTCGCAATAAGGTGGGTTGGTGTCAGGGCTGTTATAATTGAAACTGTCTATAGGACAAGTCTGAATATGGAGCTATTGCAAATGCCTATAACGGATTAAAGTTAAAGTTTTGGAAGAGCTATCAATGATATTTTGAATTCTCTCACCAGTTTATACTTACTGTAAGGTATATGATACTAGTAAAATTATTTATCAAAAGCGTTTGAATTATTCAGGATAGCTGTAATAATTATAATGAACACTCAGCCCTCTAGCAGTTGCGCATATAAGCAAAATTATTAACATGCCAAAGTCTTCCATTAAAAACGCTTTAAATACTCATTATAACCGTATAATGATACAAGATTTAAGAGTAATTTCAAAAAAGATTTAATAAGTACTAAATACTGAATCATACAATACATAATGCCCTTGATTTCTGCATTACCATATAGTTCATAGTGTTCATAAAATGAATGCGCCAATAGCTAGTTAAAATTATAATTTTCCAGTTCAAACGCCAATAACGAGGCTTATTTGAAAATTCATTGTAAAATAATGGTAAATTTTGGTTGAATTGGATTCTGTTATGATTTGCTAGGAAATAACAATGTGTTTAATATTCCATCGTGAAGCAGTTATTACTCTTTTATTGGTATAACATAGTATCATAATCATTAAATAATTCAGTTTTAATTCATTATTGATATCGTGTTTATTGAAGAATCTATATATTAATACGAGAAGAGAAAACTTTGTACCCCTTGTTAAGCATATTGCGCGCACGTAGGTGAGTGAGATTTGGCATAGTTAAAGTTTGTTTGGAGAAGGAGTGCAGAAAGCTAAAATTACGGTCGAATTTCGACAACTGAGCGACCACTAGGTAGTTTTCATAAATGTTTGTTCAAGATTTCAGTACATGGATAGTTCAAGCGTATAGGCCTGTACAAATGATATAATTCTCAGAGTTACCAAGAGGCCAACCTAATATCAGGATAAAGATTTATCTACATGGCAATATCCGTTTTAGCAATAACCGGAAAAACTTTTCGCTCAAGCAGTTATGTACCTATGTACTTAATCAATGTGTTTTAATTTGTATCAATGTTTCTAAAACGGATCCAGCACAGTGAGCTTTAATCCAATCTTTTATCATAGTCCAGTATGGCCAAAACATTTTTTTTTTTTTTAATCATTCTATAATATATTAAGCATATAAATGGTAATAGTCTATTGCATGTGGTGTTTGCCTAATTGGCTATGCATTTAGCTTGTAAGTCGTGCCATTTAATTATTTAGAATAATGCAATAGCTTTTAGAAATCCTAAATCCTAAAAAAATAATAATATCATAGCCAAATAACATTGCTTTTTTGCAGTGTTGTGTTCCTAACGGTGAGCAAGGTCTCCAGTGCTCGTTGGAGAAGCGTTGTGTCGATGCCACTTGTAGTAGTAGGGTCGGCAACCCACGAGTGATGCCCCTGGTCACAGTGGTCACAGCCTGGTGCTGCAAGCGTGGTTACGGTACTCGCTTAATTAAACTTGTTTGCCACCTTAGAGGTATAAAAAAAATGTGCCAGTAACTTATAGTTTGGAAGTATCTCTCAATTTAAGTAGATTTTTTTGCCACATTTCATGAATCTCAATACAAAACTCATCTAGCCTTTTTGTTTCCAAAAATAGCATCAGGAAAAATCTCGAGCATCATCCATTATCAGATCCACGGGTATGTGACAGTAAACGCCTCCGAACCTCCGAAGTATGTCAACCAAGTGCGAATACTACTCATTTATCACCTCTTCGGGCGTTTCGAGACAATACGTGTCAAACGTTGTAGAGACGTTCCTAAGTGTGGATATGTGGTGAGATTCCTGTTAGTATGGGCGTTGTAAATCTGTTCTTGTTTTATTTTTGTTTCCGTTACATGAAGTGAAGCTGTTGTTGATGTCATCGGTTAAAATATATGAGACATAAAGTAATTTCTTGCCAGGAATATTAATTAACTAACTTTGTGTAACTTCAATTTAAATCTCAATGTAAATAGTTTCTATACACTTTTTTATAATAATCTCTAATATAAATAAAGGTACTTTTTAATAAAACAATAATTAAAAATCTCAATGGGGCCTGTTTTAATAAATTCTCTTCATTCACGAAGCGCTTCGCTCTTTTTGCTTGCACAATTCCATTGTTTACAATATGAACAACGATTGGCGTTGATTGCCAATAACTCGAGCGATGAAGTGTGACCCATATAAAATCTTCACGTGTAACAGAATGTGTTTGTGTGTCTTCATCTTATTTTTCACGTCTCGTTCACGTGTGCTATTATTTTTGATGATTTATTTTTTATGATAGCTTTATCCGAAGTTAGTTTTGAAAGGTCTTCAGGTAAGGGGCTTCAGAGGATTAAGAGAGATAGTACATTTCGGGACATTCCGCTCAAAATTGGTGCTGCCTGACTGGGGAAGTACCTCCACCTTATAGATTACCGTAGCCAAATAACACTGCACTTTTACAGAGTTGTATTCCTGACGGTGAGCAAGGTTGCCAGTGCTCCTTGGAGAAGCATCGCGTTGGCAGCAAGGGTCCCGCCTATCGCCATCACGACGCTAGTTGTAAGGTCGGCAACGCGCAAGTGATGCCCCTGGCGTTGCAAGCGTCCATAGGCTACGGTAACCGCTTACCATCAGGCGGGCCGTATGCTTGGTTGCCTATTAGTAGTATCAAAAAAGGATATTATCATGCTCATGTTAAAATGTGCATTTACTTATAACTCAACTGAGATAACGATGTCCTAATCAGCGGCCAAACTTGAACTAGATCTTAAATCCCTGTAATGTATTAATTACTTTAGATATCGTGATTATTATCTCATAAATATAATAATCTCTCAGAAACCAGAACAGTTTATCAATCCAAACGGAATCGCAGACAAAAGCAGTTAATAATAAATGATCGCAATGAAGGATTGATATCATTTGGCATTCGCGCCGGCTGCGCTGCCGATATATTGTGAAATGTGTCTATCTCATCACTAGCCTAATAGATCTCATTTGTCATTGCGCATGGCACCTCGACGGATTTCTGTATTTCATCTAATATAATAAGTTGAGTATCTGATTGAAATGTAATGATTGATGATTGAGCTTAACTGTACAAAGGTTGTATTTAATTACTAATTAAATGTCATGACACGACTCATGACTCTCAGAAGGGTTAGGCAGAGAACATACTGTTAACACCAATATTTCGCCAATGACAGTCCCGTATAATTCCCATGTTTTTATCGGTGTCCAACACTCCAAATCTGGGAGGCCACGAAGTATTTTCTCACCAAAAAAAAAACCAGCAGAAAACGAACTCAAAATAGGATAAGAGAACAGGTTAGTACCTACCTCACTCTCAGTAACCACGTTTGCGACTACTAAACCAAATGAGACAATTTTTCTTTCATGTACCTACCTAACTATTCATTTTGTTTTAACATGTTCTTAACTTTCAAACAGGAACTTTGATCTAAGACAGCTACTCGAACAGTAATACAACCAAGTCTTTAGCTTGAGTCATAATTTTATTCACCACGGCATGAGTGACCGAATCGAGTGCGTCCATTGTCTGCGGGTAGAGGCACCCTGGCCGACCATTTGTCAGCCTACATCGTTTGTCGTACGTCGGGTACATAACTAATTGCTGCTGTAAATCGTCGGCACACGCGACATTCGCCGACGCCTGCTATCGAATGAGTGACGCGGTCGACGACATTTTGTTTGGAGTTTTTTTTTTTTTTTTGTTTTCTTTTTTGTGGGCTTTGAATGTGTTGTAATGAGTGGGACTGTAATGTATTGGGTGGGTTTCGTTTTCGTGTAAGCAGTAAACTTAAGAAAGAAAAAGGTTACAGGAAGTAAGAATGGATGTCGGAGATATTTAGGTTGTAAGCGCAAGTAACGCTCTGCTTTAGAGTAGAAAGTCTTTATTGCCTCATTGTTACTTCCTACAATATTTATCGAGTAAAAATGTCAATGAAATGTACATGATTGATACCTACAGGATAGTTAAAAAAAAGTAAAATAAATAGGTATTGTTATCCTACCAAAACAAATAATCAAAGCTTTGGTACAAATTCAATTCGACATCTCAAAACTGGAATTCAGATTTCCGCTCGTGTCCGAAACAAGTCAATTATTTTCCAGTTAATTACCGACTTGCTTGACAGACGGGCGTACAGACAGATGATCCGACAGCGGAATAGTTCAGCAAAGTCCCATGAAAACCCGAAGCCAAAGGTGGAAAACGCAAATACCTCGCAAATCCGCACAGTCCAGATGGACAACAGCTCTGTATAGATACATAGGAGTACTAACAGTTCACTTGTACATTAGTCGAACCACTCCAATTAGTTAGCAGCGTCTAGTGGCTACATGACACGTCGGGTTAATCCCGGCTTACAAGCGCAACTGTACTAAACAGTTGAAATCCTCTACAATGCAGTGCATTCGTGTCTTTGAAGCCTCTGACAGGATCAAAAGGTCTCGCTGCCAGCGGATTATATTGTGAACCTATATTGAGTGAAGTATGTGCGGAAAATGGCCCGGCTGTAGTTTAGAGGGCATTTTAGATTGGCGTCAAGTGGGGTTTATTTCGACCAATGTTGGTAGTCGTTATTTGAGTTAAGGATTGAGGAAGCCAGCAAAAAATATATACAGTATATTTTTTTATGAAGTGCGTATAATTTGTAGTGACAAAGTCTCTGTTCCTAAATGCAACCGCAGTATTGGGATACACTTTAAAACAAAACGGAAATTCGACTTAGCACCTATGGGGGACACGCAGAATTTACTAGCGCAAGGTATACAAAATCAATTTTTTATTTAGTTTTGGAGTGAATATTGGTAGGTACTGCTGTTGAATTTGGGAACGAACACTGAATCACTCTGCAAATTTTGCGTAATACATAAAAAAATATCCTGTTTAAATAATTTGTTATCTTTTGGCTATCGATATTATGTACTGAATTTGAAGTTACGTGACGTGGATAAGAAAATCTATACAAATATTAGCTTTATAAAAAGAGATGAAAAATTATGAATACTAATTATTATCAATCACAAAACTTTACAATTTGCAACGTTAACTGAACTTCACGATCATTCTATAAACAAAAACAGCGTAGACGTAGATAAGTGTTTGAAAGTACTAATTAAACACTTTTAAAATCTTGACCTGAACGAAAATTCAAAGGAAAAGCTTAGTCATTTACAAATTACTTTATAATACAAAAATCTTCAAACAATCTCATGTACAGTACGACACAACTAAGAACTTATATCGATATACCTGATCGGACAACTAATGGCAGTCGCTCGCTTAGATAATTGTACAACTCATTGCGTAACCGTAAAGATGATTGTTCACTGCATTACTAATGAACATTCGTGGATTTGAAGTCGCACTCAGTTCGGAACTGATCGGTTTTATGAAGTTTGCTGATGGAACTTCTTCGTTGTGTCGTGCTGTAACAAAACTAAAATAGATTGTACCTACATTCGTAGAAAATAGTCCGAATTCTCAGTACCGTGTAGAGAATGCAGACCACCAAAATAGACCGGCGCTGTACATTTTGCTTAACATCGGATCGGATCGGAGAAAGGAAATGAGTTGTGTACTTACCCTATCAACAACATGCATATGTTAACGAGTTGCCGTTGCCTTTTTGTTTAACAAATTGCAAATATGTAGGGTTTGTTGTTCGGCACAAGTAGGTATGTGGTGCATTGTTAGCGATAGTTTCTCTAAAACTAATTAGCCGATCTCGCCCTATTACGTTGGACTTAATAACGTCATTGTCGATATGTGGGTGTACATTGTGTACAATATTACACCTCTGCCTCACCCTCCGAGGAATACAGACGTTATGCTATAATTATAAGGTCCTACTTTATTAACGGAGGTCCTTTTAAGGTTATAGTACCTACTCATCATTATGAACAACTTTTACTATGGGATCAACTATGAAAATTTCGACAAAAAAATCTGCTGTTCTATACTAACAAATCAATATTACTCATCTAAGTGTACGTAATAGTTGATATATTTTTCGCGATTTCAAAATTGGTTCCGTAGTTAAAGTTGTTCATAATGATGGGACACCATACAAATAAATCAATACTTAGGTACCTACCTTTTACTCGACTAAGTATCGGACAGTAGATTTTTTGTTGCCATTTCAGGGTTGAGCACTTAATAAAAGTTGTTCATAATGATGAGTACAATAACCCCCTTTTGGCTTTTTATATCCTTTTCGACTAACATTGTATATAAATATCTCATGATTCCAAATCGCTTATCAGAAGGTAATCCAGACACCTTGATCGAATCATGGAAACCAGTAAATTCTGACGTAAATTAAGTCTGCATCTACAAGTAGATGTTATCAACAGCTTCATAATTTTCATCTATATTCTCTCTAAGCAACATTTACTTCTTAAATGACTATAATTATTCTCGTATAAAAGACCACCTACACACCATGGAATCCGATTACGAATAATTCATGAACTTTATAATTCTCGACATCCTCCGGCAATAAAGTAATCAAAGATTGAGCGTTGACAAGTTGCACGATACACATTCAGTTAACAGCCATACAATTCATGTTAGTTGCTTTTTAAGTAGTCATTATATGCAAATTACTGAATCGTGATGATGTCTGTCTTGATAAAATGAACGTGTTTCACTGCATATGAGACACAGAGTTTTAGTATTCAGCGAGCATGTTGTGAAGGTGATACATAATAAGGATTGTCCTCCTTTATCATTTCATTATTTGGTACTGGCAATGTCCTTCATCACTGGCCACTTCATGGTTCCAAAATTTCAATTCGAAATTAGATTTTTTACCTTACATTAGAATTTCTCCTATATCATGGGTAGAGTTTACAAAAATACATGACACATGCACACCACACATCTAGACCAAAAACAACTATCTGTAAGCTATATAAATAATTTTTCCATTTCCATTTTATTTTTTTCCATCTTCGTCGTTCAAAAACGAATGTTTAGCAAGCTTTCGTTAAACTCTGCAGCAGTGTATCACATTTCAAGAAGTGGAAGCGTAATTGTTTTGAAAGTAACTGTCAGTTATGTTATGACCCGTGTGGGAGTTTGTATGGCCAATCCAACTTGCACAATTCACAGAATGTTTGCACGAAATAGCACCCCATATTGCTATAATATTCTCATAGTTGTTGTATGCCTGTATTAATTTTCCTTCTCCAAAGATCTGTGTACTGTGTTTTATATTTGCTTCAAAAGTCTTTCATATAGAGACAACGAGTGGCGGACAAGAAATGTACGTGGCGCAGATGCAGACCATGTCATATCCATATCACGTCTATCGCCACGTCTAGTCTAAGTGAACTAAGCTTTTACTGAAATAATAAAAATTCTAAATGTAATTTTTGGGATTAGAAGGTCTTCGTACGAGCCGACTCCCAACATAGTTGGAAAAAGGCAGGGCAGATGATGATAGTAGAACATCGTACTTACTTTTGTCACTCAAGATTGTCCTTACACAAGGCAGAGTGTGCTCCTACCTACTACTTCTTATACCCATGGACTGTTTAGTACAAACGGTATGCTAAGTAGGCTGTCCGAAACAATGGCAATATCAGATCGCTTAGAGGAAGGGTTTTTGTTCTAATTTATGTTAGTGCCGTTGGAATTTGTTAAGGAAATGTAGGTGTTTGGGTAACTGGATGTTGAGCAGAGTGATTTACTGGTCAGCATAACAGTATGTGTATATTACAATTAAAACAGACTTAAGTGATATTTATTGTAATGGTCTATGAAGATTAGTGTAGAGTAGTTGTTGCATGTTACGTAGTTTACATTTACGGGCTTATAAATAAACGTTGCAATGAAGTTATATATACATATAAACATGGGGATCGAATTCGGATATTCATGGAATTTATACAAGCAAGCAAACAATCAAGCCGAACCGTGAAAAAGAAACCAAATACAGAGATCGCAGACATTCAGCAAGGAACTGCTTAATCTAGTTGTTTGTTTATCCACCATCCTGACGTCAGGTTGGCGGGCAACATTTTATACGTTATATTTTTTAATTATAGGCTTATCTGCGATAAAGACTTCTGGTGTTTACCCGCCATCCTGATACTCACCATCTTATTCATAATTTTTCTAGCCTTCTTACTAAGCGAAATATATTTTGTTTCCAGTACCTAACTAGTATGAGAAAACATTCACATCTCCCACGCAAATAAGCCCAAGTTTGGGAGCTGCAAAAACCCTTTCATCGTAAATCACTATTTGATCAGTTCCCATAACAGAGCAATAATAATTTATTTGTTTTGATAGATTTTTATCACTTCCCTCAATAATATCTGCGGGCGGGATTGCTTGATTGTTATTCGTTTTGAAATCAAATATTCTTTTGGGGTGCTTTTGATTTAAAACAGAAGTGGAAATAGAGGGTTGTAACGCGTAAATTGAATTCTTATCAAGAATCTGTCTAAACAAAATTTCGTCTCCATTCACTGATTCCGTTATAAATTTACGGCTTAGCGTCATTTTAATTATCTGTTGAATTCTTCAGCGTATTAGAAATTATTTAAGCCCAATTGATTTTTTTATTTAATTCTGCAAATATTACAAACACGCTTTATGCTATTATTTGGGCCAACATTGATGTTTAATTTCGTGTATGTGTATGCCCTACAAATATTAAAAATTAAATTAATATTTTTAACTCAAAGCAATATCTAAAGTTCGATTTAAGTTCTTAATCAGTTGCATGCACCCCAACCCGGAACACCCAAACCCTATTGGACGACATCTCCAAATATTGTTGGTCGTGATCATGAATCGCTAGTTGAATGACGCGTTAAATTGCAGTCGCGGCGCCACTGAATGACGTCATAAACTTGAAAAATATCGCATCATATTCGGCGTTTGATTATTTTGTTCCGGCCCGTTCAAGGGGTAAATTTTATTGTTTTCTCTGTAATCATAAATATTACTAACATTTAGAGAAATGGTCGACGCTTGTAGAATACGAATCGCCTTGTTGAAGTACATAAATATACATTGAGGAATATTACTTTTTCCAAGTAAAAAGAAAACTACTACTTAATTAGGCAAACTAGGTTCATGAAAAATAACGCTATCTAAGAAAATAAATTAATATTAATGTAAAATTTACATTGTCAGAAACCATTTCTTTCTTTAATATATAATTTCCTGCCTCCTCTTAACAATCTGCTTCTACTTCTTGACTAATAGTTACAAGGAAGAATAGTTCTATGACGATGACCTGTTACATTTAACAAATAAATATTTCAGAAAGGACAAAAAGAAACTTATACATCTAACTTACCTTCAACTTTGTATATCTTATTCCACTCACTACTCAGACCACGCGAATTATATTAAAAGGCACTCTTAACATATTACCCCATCTAAGCATAAAAGCGAAAATAAAACGTTATTACTAATCGAAAATCACAAGTAAATTCTTTGAAACACAAAATACTTAATAAATAATAGGAGCACTAACGTCAGAGGTCTTCATGTATGCCTGGTAGCTGTAAGTAAGAGAGTCAATATTAACGCATATAAAAAAGCAATTCACATGCCAGACGCGACTGGAGGCTTTCAGCCCTGCCCATTCAAACTTCTTATGCAAATTATATAATGTTCTTTACGACATGAGATGGCAAGCTTTACTTAAGGAGTAAATATTTATGTAGTAACATATATTAAGGGGATTTTTTTTTTCGTTAAAAATAAAAGAAGAAAATGTTTCAGCTTGATACTCGTATTGTTATTAGAATGATGATGCGTGTATATAACTATGATTTTCGTAAGAAAAGTTTATTTGAATTTGCAATATAGTTTGCTATCTCGATTTTTTTATCTTATTTTATTCTGCACTATGATCTCCAAATTAAAATAGCTGTCGATAAAGGCGATCATTTATAGGGCAAAAAAGATGGGTATATTTTTACTACTGGGGGCTAAACTTTAAAGCAAAAACAAATGAAAGTTTTAAAGAAAGATCAAAATTACTTAAATAAAAACACAGCAAACGATCTATCAAAAATGAAGAAAAAACCATCAAACTGGAAGCACAAATAAAATTTCCTTCATAGCCAACATTTGGAGACCAGCTAGAAACTTTTGCAGGTGTATGTATGTGTGTGACATCTGGTACTATCAGAAATCTTGCCAAATTCGATGGAGAGCCCACTTGGAGACATTCCAACTTGGCACTTGACGGCACATGACCCGTATTAATAAGCGACTATAGCTTCTATATCGTTATGGGGTAAATGATGTTCCATGAGAAGTCTGATTCATGGATTATGGAAGATTTGGAGCCACTTGGTATAATATAAGAGAGATAATGTAAGTAACGAATGATGATGAGGACAAAATGGAGCATTGTCGTCTGTGTATTTTTACAAAAACAGTTCCTGACAATGAAACGAAAATCAATATAGTCTATAAAGATTTAAAGTCAGATTGTAGATTTTTTTATGTGATTTTCATATTTACCGGCTTCGCTGTACAGGGAATGAGATTTTCAGACGAAGTGTTGCTTTTGAGCGATCAAATATTTCTTGTATCCCACTATCAATATTGGCTTTCGTGATTCCTGAATGACAGTATACACATAAACAGGTTTAATTTATAAGACATGTCTTTGTACAACTATATGAAAGAACAGTGCTGTAAAACAATATGAATATCAAAAGCAGCAGCTTTGTACTACAAACTACTAGTTTTATTCCACACGATTTCATATTCGTTTCCTCCAACAGAATTTAAAGCGTCTAGTGGTTTTAATATAATTAAGGTGGTTTTATTCGGAACCACGTTCAGAATTAATTTTAGTATTGAGGATCATTCTTATGCATAGATAGTTAATGAATGAGCGTATTTCCGCCGAGCACCTAAACAACCCGTTTTCTGCCGTTAATTCTCTTAAACCGTAACAAATAAGCGGCTTTACAAGGTGGTCGGTTGCCATACAAGCGATGAAGATTACCACTTCCTGGAGTTATCATGATGGGATATTATTGAGGGTTTTATCAAGTAAAAACAGTATTAGTGTCACCAATTCACATCACATGAGCTAAGGTAGTATCAGTGCGGTAACAGCTATCTACGAAATATTTATAAATAAAGCTATTGCGAGGAAGTACCATACTACTGACAGTACTGAAAGAGACGCTTCTAATGACGATGAAATTATAGATAACTATATATGAAACAGCAAACAAGAAGAAAAAAATATGACATGCATATAAAGCTAAATCTAAGAATAAACTAAACAATTTATTCAAAGTTTCAAATCCCAGTAGGCAAATCCCATAATATATAAAAATAAAGAGGAATTAAATTGAAAACAGCGGCTGACCACCCTCTTTCATAACGCAATCATGGGACTAAATCAAATATCAATTGGAAATAGATTTGGCCAAAAATCTGTGCGAAGTTAGGGGGAGGAACGTAAATCTCCATCTTTATTCCCCTGACACTTATTTGGAATAATCGATGAGGATTACTCTATTATCTTATTACCGGTAAATAACTCAATATAGCGTTATTACCGATTGGGACTGAAGGACCAATAATGTTGTTATTAGGGTGAATTTTGGGATATAAGTTTGGTTTGTTTGTTATTAAGTATGTTATGTTATAGTAGTTAGTATATTATGAAATCCAATTTGTGGACGCCTGTATAAATTGAAGGAAAGGCAAAGGTGTAACAATCGCATTTTCTCAAGGCTTATTAAACTAAAAACATCTTCAGTTATGCATAATTTATCGGCATCATTAATGAGAATTTTCTAACAGAAAAACCCCAATAACCCGACCTGGGTACCGAACACAAGAGCACACGCTCCTTGGTCGCACTTACATTCACTACAAAATTAATTTTATTTTAGTAGCAGCTAGTCCATACCTGTAGGGTAATCACGATACCCACTCGTAATCGGGATCGATTCACTTTTGACAATTTAAGAATGTACATTGCGTTGCTCGAATTGTCGTTCAGAATATTTTTTAAAGCATAGGTACTGCGCAATGTTCATTGTTGAAGTGTCAAAATTGAATCGATTCCGATTTCAAGTGTGCATCGTGATTACCCTGCTGTTCGGATTTATAGCCAGAAAAATCGTGATGGAAGGAAAAATTTAAAATTGCATACAAATAGTCTGAAATATCATTAGTGATAATGTGCACATACGAGTACATGCAGCAATTGTACTGACGGTTCGAAATCATCACGATATCGTGAACACAGATTATAAGGTATTGAGTAGTTATAAAGCAAAACGTTTGGAATGCCAAATACGAAGTATATAATAGAATAGAAATAGGTACTCTTTATTAATATGAAGCCGTGGTTATATAGTCGAAGTTAATACCTTCATGGATTATCTAAGCATATTAGAACGCACCCAGATTGTGGAAACAGAACAAGATCCAAAAGTGACTGTTACTGTTAGCCTGCATCATTCTACAGCTATTCAGACCTTTCGGTCTAGAGCCAGTGTCATTAATTATTTGCTGTATTAAATTCATCCCGCCACCTTTTTCGTGATCTGCTGCGACGCGACGTCTTCACGCCATATCAGGGCTCCACTTAGTGGTTACCTTGGCTCACAGTTCATCAGACATCCGGCAGACGTGGCTACCCCAATTCCACTTTAATTTCCCATCGCAGTCACCCTAAACCGTCTTTTGCCAAAAACAGGGCAACTCTAGATATCCACCAGCGCACTTCTTCCAACTTGAATAGCTTACATAATTAGTAAGAAAATTCTAATAGACTATTTTATTGTTCGTGTTGTTTTGTTTGTTTTTGTTTTGTAAGTAATTGTTACACTATCTTCTTTTTTTTTTCATGTTACCTTTGAAATAATACCAGTGCAGATAATTTTTGGTGAGCCAATGAAATAAATATAATAACTTTCTCATTTAGTACTTACACTCACACAGACCGTCACCGCAAATAATCCTTGAAGCATTCCGCTGCGTTGAAATTTTCACACCATTTCACAGTTGAAGTGGCGATTAGTAGGTGGCGGTGGGATGTGTCGAACCTCTCTATTAATTTGTCAGTTCCAATTGTGTCGTCTCCCGATAATTGCTGAAATGCGGTTAAATATAGCCGGGCCTTGCTGCAGTCGCTGGGATGCTTTATAAGTACCGTCAAAGTGTTCTATTATTTGTTTTCTGCTGCAATCTCAACAAAATTCTGGGTAAGAGTATGCCATGAACGCATATTCAAAGATGGGCTCTAAATTTTGGAATACATTAAACTTACCTATATTTACTCTCCAGCACCATCATAACATAATAACATCTTCGCATTAATCAATATCACTAAAAAGAGTTTATCTGCTCATTTGCAAATTTTCAATCAGATCCTTTATGGAATAGTCTCTGTTCCCATGTTTACTACATACTTTGGCTCTTACCTTTGAAACAACGTTATCATACTGCATAAAATTTGACGTATCCTTATCCTAGAGTACTTGATGACGTAATGTTTTAGAGACTTTCTTGTTGCATTCTAAAGAAGAAATGGGGTCACCTATTCTTAGTCAAAGATCTCGAAGCAATACAATGAGCGATAGAAGCCTCCTTAAACTCCAGGTTATATAACGGATATCCGAGCTCAATAATTATATAGCAAGACCTTTCAGGATTAACTAGATTGAAACTAGGTAATCCTATCTGCACGGAGCTCGTTATTCAAGAACCCATATGAGTATAATAGTCTCCAATATCGAGGATTTTAAATAATTTAAAGGACGAGAGGCAATTTTATGGAAACGTTATGAATTATGATATTGTCTGGAGATTAAAATTGATTCTTAAGAAAATAGTCTTTTAAACATTATAACAGTCCTATTATTTTAACAAATACACATCTTTGAGATACACATATATTGATGTGTTTGTGATCCGGGTAGCGTTTTTATTTTGGAATTAGTTTAAATATTGCTATCATCTTCAGTCTCTTCAATCTTCAGAGTTGTAAAAGGCAATAAAACAATCAATGCCATATCTATTAGCTTATTAGTCTGATTACGTGTCCAACCGGCATCGTTTCTCCTTTCTTAAATGCATGAGAAGCAGCTATTTTAAACACAGTTTAGAGAAGGAGAGATACGTAAGAGCTAACAGCTAGTCATCTACATACTTAGAAGTACTAGTTACATATTTGCCAAACCTGTTGCTCGACACACGCATGACATTAATGTCATAGTAGTAAAATGTACCACAATACACATTTACGAGTACTTGTATTGCCTTTCAGTGTTTACATCTAGTTATTACAAAACCAAACAATAGAAATGATTCACGACGCATTTTCACCAAGTTACAGCAGAACAATAATATTTTTATGGTCCATAATATATAAAATATTTTCATCGCTCCATAAGCAATATAAGCATGGAAGGTTACCTAACGATTTGTAATGCTTTTATTACGGAAGATAAAGTTACCTTTGAGTGTCAAAATGGAAACAACACAATGTATAGTAAGTATGTAGCCTACATAATATAATATTATCAAGTGTTGTATGATGGCAACAAAAAACAAAAATTTGCTAATTTTGTGTAGGCATTAGAAACGTACTTGCTATTTATTGATTTTATTATGATTGCACGTAACAAGATAAGAGTGTTTTAACAGTGGTGCATAGTGCATACTCTGGCAGCATTTAAATCTTCCGGGCATAAGGTCTTTAAATTAGGATAGTTGACTACTATTAAAATGAAGAAATATTTTATATTCCCATAAATAGTAGGCAATAAAAAGAACACCGTAGTTGACAAAATAATTAAAATCTGTGAATAAATTCCGTAGTTTGAGGATTTTAAATTTTTATATGAGGATTCATCGTTTTCCTGGAAAATGGAATGTGTAAACTGTCACAATTTGTTAGGACATTCCTAGTGTTTATGATGTATCAAGTAGGTAACTAGGTAAGTAGTGCCATATCTGTCTATTAAGCAATTTAAAGTATTTAAAACATAGGCATTTTTTATAATATATTTTTACACTATTGCTTAAGTTTTTAGCTTAAATCTTGCTCATAAAAAATAAGAGTCAAATATTACCCTATTGTTTTGATTATAAAAGCTATTGATTTGTGTAAACCTATAGATGGTACCTAATGACCTCCACAACACAAAACTATTCAATTAACAAACAAAACCGTAGAAGAAGATCATGTACATACATCCCTATTTAAATGCTGCATCATTTTTATTCAACCATTCATAAAATTAAAAGGTTTGTCCTCGACATCGTAACACAGAGACGGCTTTTACAAGCGAAGCGTGATCAATACCCACATCAATCCACACAAGTAAAAACAAATAAAACGATAGGAACTGATACAATTTTAGTGTCTCAAATTTTATTACTGATGATATCTACTGACTTATTACGTGTTCCGCCCGCGCTTGGTATTTTATGAGTTTCACACAATTTTGAGAAGGTTATGTCATCAACGCTATAAAAATCGATACTATGATAATAAAAAGAGCTGATATCTTATTAGGAGATATGATTTGTGTTCTGAAGATTATAATTTTGGAATAAGGTGAAGTAAGGCAGACATTACAGATTTACAGCACGTAATATTAATACTCAACTATATTGAAAAAAAATACTAATTGACATTACTATTTTGGTAGTAATTTTATTCTTAACGTTGTTATGCATAATCCTATGTTGTTTATTGACTGACATTATTATTTTTAGTATTCTGACATTATTACGCATCATTCATAAATCATAACCCTATTTTATACTGACATTTCTAATAATAATTACGTTGGCATACCGAAGTACTTCTATTTACGAATACTCAATGAGTAACTTTTTGATGTGTAAGTGACGTTTTTGAGTCTTACCAATAAATTATTAAGATTATGATTACTTATATTTATTTATATGTAATTTACGTTTCTGTCAACCAAAACATGAATAATGGCGTCCTTTATCTGTATCCTTTTAGAGTACTATCTTTACCTATCGAATGCGGTTAAGTACGAACGCTCGCTTAGTTAAGGATAATTAATTCTAACGACACCCATCGTGGCTTTTAAAATGCTTTCTAGGCACTTTTTAATTCCTTTCACCAGCGACTTATTTAAAAGCCAAGGAAACGAGACATAAGTCCATGTTGGAGGGTTTTAAAATGGTTAATTGCCCGATTTATAATAGTTCATTATATTAAAAGTTTCTACTGTTTGACAGTTATTTTAATGTCCCTCTTTTTAGGACCATAAACGTCTAGTGTTTTAAATTAAGAATGTCCCACTATGGCAAGTGAGTGATGTTAATGACATGAAAGCTGATTGGTTAATTTAAATGATCAGCTTCGAACTACTTGGTGGTGCTGTAAGCGTGTCTCAACATTTGGTGAACATTATTCAAATGTTTGAATTTTATGTTGGTGTTTACGTACTAAACATTTTTAAATTAGTATTTTTATGAGATCGATCCTTAGTCGTTACAATACTTACAGAAATATCTACTGTAAATAAGTCTTCTTTATGGCCTTTATTCCCTTTTTGGCTTTTATGAAATATTTAAGCATCTCCTATACCTATGTAGCAAGTTAAAAAATCATAGGAGTCTTGCTTTAAATCAAGATAAAAACTACAAATCCCATAAAATGGTAGCTAATACTAAACTTATAAATGATAAAATTAAGGAAAAATTAAGGCCACGGCGCAATGTATTAAAATTATTCTAAATAAAATCAAAGAAGAACTAAATCACATCATAAACGACCAACGAGTACCTAAGCATAAGCTCATAAAATTAAACATAAATTATGCTAACCTAACGTTTATTACTACCTAAATACGCTGAACACAGTAAACCCTAGTACAGACCCACGGGACCGACGTAGTAACTACGCAACAACTTGATAAGTAAGCTAGGACAGTAAATGGTGATTTACTACCTATTATGTGTACTAGGCTTAGCAATTTGCGGTCAAGGAATGTCTTATTACGAAATAGTTTTTGGATGGGACTTTTCTTGTTAGCTTGAAATGATGATTCATAGTACGCAACCCAAGGATTAATGTAAGTTTCTACATTATTTATGTTGGTAACCTGACAATTTATAGAGGGACATGTGAAGCAATTTTGTTAAAATATTTGGTGAGCTCCCATCCTCCCTGGTGTCCCGTCTACGAGATAGATAGGAAAAATTGTTTCATCGTCCTCGGGAGCCCCGATGTCGGCGTTTAACAGAGAGGATGGCATAGATGAAAATGACACAGATCGGGTATCATTTACTCCGGAATTGCGTTTAACGGGGAGGATGGTTAGGTTAGCGCTGTGATCATGCAATGCACGAGCCGAGCAAGCGTAGAAAGCGGTGCCGCGTCAGCAACAGGCGAGTGCCAACGACTCCCCGATCACTTTCCACCTACTTTAACTATGGGGTAAATGATACAGGATCTGTGATGTGTGTGTGATGGATGGGGCAAGAGCACCGGGGAGAAAGGAAGTAGGTCAAATATTTTGAACAATTTGTTCAGATCCAGTAGTAAGTAAGGATAGGAAATCTGTAATAGTGGTTCCACGCTGAGAATATGTCTGTATACCAAATTTTTCTTTATAAGCGATATTGTGATATAAAGTTGATATTTTGACACCCGCGGGTCAGTTGTATCCTAAATTTGAAGTTATCAGACAGTAAGATAAACATGATATAGGAAACTATTATCTAATAATTTTTTCGTGCAGAACTTGGCAAGGGGAGAACAATTATTTAACAAAAAAGGACCTTGAAATCAACTGAAAAGTGCCGCAGTGAACATCAACTACCTATAAGCAAAATAAATCGTCATATTACAGAGCTGTCACTATGAACACTAATTACTTCTACTCCAGATTATCGTATAGACTAGTAGGTACTCATAGGTACTTTATTATGTATGTAATGGTTCTATCTAATTGAGAATTATGAGATAGAGAGTGCCTTTACACTTAGATTATTAGTAGGTGACTGTAGGTAGTCCCATTTTGTTGACATCGAATATTTCTATATTAATACGTGAAGAGAAAACTTTGTACCCCTTTATAAAATATTGCGGGAGTGTGAGATTTGGTATAGTTAAGTTTTATATGGAAAGGAGTGCAGAAAGCTAAAATTACGGTTGAATTTCGACCACTAGACCACCACTAGTTTTTATATAATTAATACGTGAAAAGAAAACTTTGTATCCCTTTTTAAGCTTTTACTGCGCGCACGGAGAATGTGAGATTTGGCATAGTTAGAGTGGAAAAGGAGTGCAGAAAGCTAAAATTACTAAAATTTTGTAAATAACTTTCGTTTAATAAATTGTATTAAAATAACGCTATGAGATTACATAATTAATTATTTTGACAACACTTAACCAACACTTAACGTAGTAATAGTTAGTATTCTTTGACTTAACTATTTTAAATTAATTTGATGATAAAACAATTATTTCTAAACCTGTATATTGTGAAATAAAAAAATATATCAATAAATTATTAAGCTTTTAAAACATTTCATTAGATATTCAAACAAAAAAAGAATGCAGTAATATAACGAAGGCGCATGCTGCCATCTATTGACAACTGAAGCAAACACCGTTATGGTTTCCTACAACGAGATGTCGGTAGAGGGACGTGCGCACAAGTCTTGCCAGTTGCGATTTAAAGTTGCGAGATCCATTAGGTAATTCATAAATAAATTACATACGAACGGTAAAACAAACTTCAGCAAAATATTATATGTGAATTTAAGTTAATTGGTAGTTTGTAAAACAAGGTGCGAACATTGGTAATTTCAAAAAATTTATGATATTTAAATATTCAAACTACTATCAGCCCGTAAATGGCCGCTGCTAAACATATTGCGCCTTCTGGAGCACTGGTACTTGGTAGAGGTACTAAATGAACGGTAGTACATCACTTCGCTGGTATTAGTGATCTAAGTTCGTCACCTTAGTTGTTATTACCTACAAATTGATGTTATCACACGTTTCATGCAACAATCCATGCCCATCGCTTAAAACAATTAGTCGAAAAAAAATTATTTACATCTCTGAATACTAAAGGGTAAACATTTATCGTATCTTTTTGACACCGTCCTTTAAATCTGACATTCCATCTTACACAAACAACATTTAAGGTACCTATAAAAACGTATCGATCCAATAAGTCGGCTCCAATAAGTTCCCTATCTGGGCATCTTCAAACCTCTTTTATGGTGACCATGACATTTCAATCGTTTATAGATTAATTGACTGATATCTTTGTGTTATAACTTTTTCACCTTCTCTTCTGTTTGAGAATTATCATAAAAATCTCGTTGATAATATTGATTGCGGTGAGATGGCCGTTTTCATTGTTTATTTACTAATGAATTAGATATAAAAGCTATATAAGGCTGTTTGTTCTGTTAATTAAAATTTATCAAGAAATCAATACCTTTTTTGCTCAAATCAATAAATATTAGTTGATAAATCAATAGTTGTCTTAATTTGAATTTAGATAACTTTAAGGACCACCAACACTATTAATTCCATTTTATTAACGTCTGTACAATTTATTTCTTTGTTTATATTAGTTTTTATTTCAAAGTTGTATAGGTAGATATTATATTCAAAAAGTCGCATTAATTTGAAATAAATCTCGGGCAATTTATGAGCGATTATTTTACAATTTATTGTAAATAATGCTACTTACTTATATCCAATAATGTATGGCCCAAATGGGTTAAATCTGATTCAAACAAACGATGTACGTAATATAATAAATATTCATACACTTACTATACAACTTACTTTATCCTGCTTTGGAAAAATATGTTCAATCCTCATTTTCACAAAGGAAAGTCCATTACATTCAAAGACTTTTTTTTATCAAATCGCGATGCGACAAATCCCTGTAAGAAACATCCACAGCTACATTAATATTTATCAATTCAATCGCATTACCAACAACAGTGTTTTGTCGGGAATCGTACCGGCGACTACACGACCCAAGAATGCAATACCGTCTCGCTAATTGACAATGCTTTGAGTAAAAAGTTATGATATCATTATGTTGACAATTTCATTTAGTACAACGTGCTGTGATTACTTAATTATGGTCGGTTGTAATTTTTCGTGTTTGTTTTGGAAAACAAATCCTTCATATTCAAATTAAGGACCTATACGTTATTCTGAAGATAATTATAGTTAATTTTTGGAGAAAAGGGAGTCCTGACAGGCAATTTTAATAATATGATCTAATAAAGCTCTAATTATAATGCTTAGATACCTTGAAGAGCAATTTGAGATCTTAATAACCAAGCAGAATTAGATATTATTTTAGTTAGATACGTCGAGAAATCTAAATTTATAATAATATATATCTAATCTAATATAATTATATTATATTAATAAATACAGATAAGATTTGATTGTTTGTTTGTTTGTAATGGATAAACTCAAAAACTACTAGACCGATTAAAAAAATCTTTCACCGACAGAATACTAGGTATACTATCACTGACTAACATAGGCTATAATTTATAAAGATATCACGCGGGAGAAGCCGCTGGCGGAAGCTACTACGAAATATAATACTGTTTTCACGACATTTTAAGCAAATGTCATTCCAGCTTTGACATTGACTGTTGGAATGATAATTCCTATGGAAGATAAGCAATGTTGACTAACAAGTTGTTTTTGTCCTCACAGCAATTAACTCTACCACAAAGTCGTCAACATCAAAACATGATGCTGGCATCGGCTCAGTTGCCATAAAGGAAGAAAAAAAAAGTACAGAATTATTTTAAACACTCATAACAGGTAACTTAACAACAAAATAGTTTATGTAAATCAATTAGTACCTCACTAGTTTCGGATAACAAGCCAAAATAATCGGATATCCGAAAACCCGTGTAATGATATAAGAGCTACTAACGTCCGGGCCCGAAAATGTGTCCGTTAATTTGACAGACCCCCCGGACAAAGTCCCAAAGCCATGGGGAATCCAAATTACAGGCGCAAAGCTTGTGGCTCGTGATTTTCGTAACGCTCTAATTTTACGAGGCTTTTAGTTCACTTTTAGTTTCGAAGTTTTGTAGGGAAATAAAATTTTCACTCTTATGACCACTGTAGTTCAAGAGTTTCGTAATTCTTTTGGATCTAACAAACTTCCTAGCTCCTGCCCAGTATGATACAAATAGGTACCTATACCAAAACTTTGGTAGTTAGGTTAAGTAAATAAATTAAAATATAATAATCTATTTTACTTTACAGACATAAATCTAAAATTTATAAACATGGAGAGTCGAAATAACTATTTGTATCCCGCACGAATATTCATTTCGTTCCATTTTGAATATGTTAAAACTAATCCGGGCTGTAATCTAATTCGAATATCATAATCAACACAATAACCAGTGGCTACATTTGTAATCAAAACAACACGTGAAAATTAAATGCAATCAGAACTTCGAACATATCCCTAACACAGCCAAATAACTATTTACCGTTAGACAACGCCGTTGTTCCTCCTCTAATATTCTCTCACAGGATGTACAACAAGGTCCGACCAATGTCTACCTATACCGTCTAATTAACTAGGATTAGCTCTCTATCTCGTACCTCTGTGAAATGAGCTTGTTGTGTTCTCCACAGCCACATGTACAGTGACGGAATAAATAATGGCTACAGTTGCAAGACACTTCTAATGAGAAATCGATTTTTTGAATTTCGAACCTTTGTTGTATATGGCAAGAGCTAAGCTCTGAAATTAAAGAAAAAGTACAATAACAATGTATGTAAGATAAAAAAAAAATTGCGTTGAATTGAGAACCTCCTCCTTTTTTTTAAGTCGGTTAAAAATGGGTAGATAATATCGAAAATAAACAATTTTTTATTGTATTTTTTTGTTTAGTGTGCGTCATTAAGTATTAGTGCGAAAAAAAAATCTTTTTCTTTTTATCTTCTATAATAATGAACAATAATTGTTTCTATGACAACTTAGTGTCCAAAATAATTAACTTTATAGTCTAGTTGTCTATACAGGCATTTTTTTTAGCTTAATAATTATGTATTGCATTACATATTATTAGATATATTTTTAATCTCTGCAACTGTAGTCTTTTCTAATTCCGCCACTGAATTTAGATACTTACGCATGTAAATTTGTGAGGAATCGATTCGGATTAGTTCGTTATTGTCAACTGATTACCCGTGCGGTCCTAAGATTCATTTTGGATTCGATCACATTGCCTTCTTTGAGATAGCGGTTTGTAAAGACATTAAATATTAGGTTTTTGGATTGTTTTATGTTCTCATTTACTCTTCTTCGTTGAAGTTTGAATGGATGTAATGGATATTTTGTGGCCACATAGTTCATGACAATGCTCTCTGCAAGTATTTTGGTATAACATAACAACCCAAAAAAACTCTTTTTTTTTTTACTCGTCTAACTTATATAAACACGAAAAAATTGTTTGAATGATACTATTTTAAATTTTCCAAGGTTTTCCAATTTGTATCTTTTGTTTTTCTTATCAAGCACGTTCATTTTAAATGGATCATAGATAAATAGCAGATCGTCTCATGTTCTTCTAATCTTATAAAAACATTGATTCCAACTTAGATATCAAAACAAAACCATTACATTTTTATTATTTTTTAACAACTTTTTTACTGCAAGCCTATCTAACATCTCTGTTAGTACGATCCAAGTAATTTCACTAAGAGTATAATAGTAAACGAAGTCGTTTGCGTAGTTTACGATCAGTGTACTAAGACCAGCATAAACATTAGCAATTAACTATTCAATGTAATTGCATTACCTCCGCAATGGATTAATGTGTTCCTTGTTCGATTGCTGCGATCCTACCGGGATTTTCTTTGTTTTTCTCGATTTCCTCCCCTGTATCTCGAAGTGGTTTTCCTTTAGTTTCTTTAGTGGTAAGCACTTTCGGTTCAGTAAATAAAACAGCATGAAAATTATTAGATACGCACTGCTTTTTTCAATATTTCTTTAATGCCTTTTTATGATAAAATTCTGATTCAAGTCACTTGTAACTACATAAAAAATAATGCTAAAACAATTTTTTATATTAAAGTACATCATAGGATGCTCCAAGATTTATTACAATCTAGCCTTATAATTATGCTAATAAGTAGCTTAATTATTACTTGAACGATTAAACTTTATTTTACTAAGAATGTGTCTAATAGCACTTTTCTTAATGTCTCTGATAAGGCGATGACACCTTGTTCATGTGTTCTTTATAGGTAGCACTTGTACTACATTACACTCAATCACTATAACACTAAACCAAACGGTTGTGTCCTTTTGAGTCTTCGTAGTATGCCCGTGTGGTCGAGGAGCTGGACTGCCTCGACGATCACATGTTGATTAAGTTGACGTACTTTTTAATTACTTTATGGACGAACGATGGAGATCGTCATTTCGTATGTACCAAGGTGCATTTACAATAATTTCTCTCAGTACCTTGTTCTGAAATCGTTCTATAATAATGAATAGGTTTCTTTGATACAACCCCACACAGCTGTATACCAAAGTGGATAGGTACTGGCATTAGGACTTGTTAGTATAATAATAGTTTGTTCTGAATTGACAGCGTAGAGTGTTTTTCAAGCAGTCACTATATTTTTTTTATAACTTAAGTCTACACTTAACTGGTTTATGCTGTGTAATTTCATGCAAAAACATATTAACACCACATCATTATTTCATAACATTGGAATTACGGATAACCTGTATTGAAACTTCCTTATTAAATTTTCATAATAATTATTTAAAATTCACGTTACAACTAATTACAAGTTTTCAAAACATTATTCACACGTCAGAACACAAAAAATACACCCTACGCAACAAGAACATGCATACAACAGTCCCATCATATCTTTTCGCTAGCCAGTAATTATAACATTTAAATATGGAAGACCCGTATACGCGTAAACGGTGCCCATGGACGCGGAAAGTATGGCGGAAAGTAATAAGTCCCTTGACACACCGTGATTAGACTGTCACAGGGCGGTTCCCGCGTGCATTGTAATCAAGTTCGCGGGCAGTGCGCCTCGAATTGTGTAACTCTACATTTAGATTAGGTAGCGGACTTGCGGAGGACGCGAATTCTTGCAATACTAACGTCACTTGAAGATACGTGTTGGGAGCTTCAAGGTATTTGTGAACTATAATTAAAACATTTAAATATGGAAGACCCAGCGCAAAGTAATAAGTCCCTTGACACACCGTGATTAGATTGTCACAGGGCGGGGAGCGTGCATTGTAATCAGGTTCGCGGACAGTGCGCCTCGGATTGTATAACTCCACACTAAGATTAGGTAGCGAGCTGTGAATGAAGATGTGGATTCTTATTGATAAACACACTAAGCTTATTTATATGTCTGTTTACAATGGTTCTAAAGAAATGGATAGACCTTTCAACATAATTCATATCAGCTATATTTTGATCAGGAATACGAATGAGGAATAGAATTGAATAGATGATTTTGACTTGTCTTTTAAATTACATAGTAGGTACCATATAAAAAGGAAAAAGACTAAAGGATCGGGGTTTGCGAATGGTAGATACCTAATAGCATACTCGGATTTTGAACGTATCGTTCTATTTTTATTTTTCATCATCATTGTTACTGTGATATAATAACAAATATGCATGACATACTGCTGACTGCATGTATTAAATTTTGAAATTCCCATTGAATAATAATCCCTGAGGAAAAAATCTTTTACATAGCTTTAATAAAGGTAATAAGACAATACTTACATAAGATGTTTTTAGATTTCTATTAGTAATTCTATTAATAAAAACCTAATTATGTTTATGTGCGTAGTGTGAGGCTTAACCGTGATGTATAATAATAACGTATCCTTGGGACCCCACGATACAGGCTTGCTTAGTGTGGGGACCACGGCAGATAAGATCTGTCTTCACTCACAATATACAAATTACATCGATTGTTTAATTTCTCTTACGTGTAATGTTTATTGTATATTGGTAATAAATATTTTTTAATTTTTTTCATTTCAAGAAACCCTCGTTTCTTCATCACTATATCCCAACTCTAATGCAGGAACAAAAGCTTTTTTGTAACCAGTGCACCTAGGGGACGGACTGGGCGAGTCATTTACATAACTGCCTTAATTTATTTAAGACTAGTCTCGCCCTCACTTTGTTACCGACACGGATATCTTTATGCAGTTCCCATTTTGTCTTTTTTATTCTTTTTTTTATCCGATAGATTCGCGGCCAGTATGTTCATGTGTGTCACTGTATTGTTCTACGTAAGGCCACGTGCAGATGAGTGACTGAACTCTTTTATAGTAAATTAAAATCACGTAAATTATTAAGTATTATACGCTTTGAGATCATATTTACCTTTGCAAGTCAAACTATTAACATATTTAATATTTTAGTACTTTTAACCTTTGACATAAACACGTGATATTTAAAGACTCCGACAAACATGTAGTTTAGTTAGTCGCTACTCATTTAAAACGTGCTTTATTTATTTAATTATTATATACTTTATTGTACACCTGAATATAACAATTTTGGAAGTAAGGAGATTACAATTTTTTTTTATTTTTTTTTTATTAAAGTAGGTACAATGGGCGGCCTTATCGCATAAAGCGATTTCTTCCAGGCAACCATTAGTGCTTTATTTTTGAAATTTTATTTGTACAGTCTACTTATATCATCATCATGATTTCCGCATAATTTATTATAAAAAAGTATGTCACCATTTAGACTTTCATAGAACCAAACTATGATTCCTATGACCATCTTTACTTACATATGGAAATGCATACGTAATAGCGCACAAGCAAATGAGACGGTACAAACTCAGATAGACTTGTCGATGCAAATGACTTAGTGCTAATTTCCGTATGTTACCTAACAGTAACACCGTACCAGATCACTTCCTCAATCTTGGTATCTAGTCGTGCCCCAGCTCACATCAAGTGCGATAACAGCTGTCATATCTGAAGGCTAATAAATATATGCCTGTGTTGAGTGTTGCTCAACGCATGGTGCAGAACGTATAACTCATGGCAGACAATATTAGTGGAGAATAATTATACAATGTGTATCAGAAATGCGTGGTCATATATTTAAGAGTGTGGATCAGATCATCCAACTGAACTACTTTCTCTATGGGACCAACATCGTAATCGCGAAAAAATAATCAGCTGTTCCTTAAAAAACTTCAATAGAACCTCTACCTACTGATATTTTTTTCACAATTATTCCATAATTTTTCTTTTATCCTAGTCATTTCTCTATTCTAGATCTTTCACAGTTTCAGTCTAAAAACTCACCATAAACAAGACCCAAATGACATCAAACAACCGTCCTGTCTATTTCTGTCTCCACAAAAGATTTGGTAGTCCAGTTACATATTTACAGGTGGTAATAGTGTCAAGTATTGTGGCCGCGGCTTCATACAACCTGTGCAATGTACCGAATCATTTGTAGCAGATGAAATGTAAATGCACACTCGTTACTCGGCGCCGCCGCGCGCTTCGTATTCATGAGTCCGGTGTAGAAGGCGGAAATGATAAGCGACAGCGATTTTTAGTGCAGAACGTATATGTTTTTTGTTAATTATATAATGTACATAGTTGAACATCACACAAAAAGTGGACATCTTCGAATAAACCTAGATACTTTATTTATCTTTGTAAGTAGGTCTTTTTGCACGTACTTATCATGTCCACTAGTATTTTAAAAGCTAAATGGCTCGAGCATGTTCTTATTGACTAATCTCTGAAGGAAATAAGGAAGGAAGTTTGTCTGTTTAATATAATAAATATTTTTCAAGTCCAGTCCGATTGCATTATCTTTATGCTTAAATGCGCTTCTTTTTCTTTCCACGTTTATCTGAAAAGACAGACACTGTATTTTTATTATGTTACTTAGATATTATAATGAAATTATGTAAATAATTGGTCTAACCTTACGATATCAGTATCTCCCAATAATTGGGTGGCGGAGGTCAGATGGCAGTCGCTTCGTATAAAATACTGTTATTCAGCCGCATCGCCCGCATCTGGTTAGACTGGGAGCCGATAAAGGCCAGGCAAAAGATGATTATGTAAATAATCCGACTTAAATCGCTTTGCGCTTATGACCTAAACCTTGCTCCTGTCAGAGGGGGTATGCGCACATTATCTTCAAATGTGTCAACAGCTCACGTTCTTTCTCGTTTACTGGGCACTATCCGTCTATTGTGACTTTTTCGACTTATTGTGCACTTTTTATGAAAGAGTAAATGTCGCTTTTTATTTTTTTATTCACTACCCGTGTTTGTTTAATATAATTTTATTTAGAAGATAAAAATTATTTAGGATTCTGAATCAGCATGGCACATACACATAGCACACACATGGCACATAGGCCAAGCTACTTTGATTTATCGAATAGTTTTTTCATACAAGGTTTTCATGAGTAAGAAAATTAAATTGGCATTGCTCATGTTAATTTTGTATTAAATTTCCATCACCAAGCCTTTTCCCAACTAAGTTGGGGTCATCTCCCAGTCTAACCAGAATTAAATGATTAATAATGTTTAATTAGCATTTAATTTCTATATCAAAGATAAAAATTTAACAGCTATGTAGTAGATTCCTATAGCGAGACAATTCCACAAACTTCAAGTGACAACCTCGTGAACGCATTGCATCCTACCAGTCTGACTAACATGGCTCTCAGGACCAACGAATGACAACATAAGTATACACCTAGTCAGCTCAAATTTTTAAGCTGTTGACGGAGAGGGTAATTTCCACACGAGCCGGAAAGGACCACGGGCTATGCAGCGATACCACTTTCTCAGCGAAGTGTAATGGAAACCTTATACTTTATTTTTAAAGAGTGGTCTATGTTCAACACTGGACTAGGATAGGGTACCTATGTAGAAAGAATGAAAGAGAAATTTTATTTCTACACAAAAAGCGTAGTGAGACACACACGATAGATTAACGGGTTAGATTTGAACTACTCGGAGCTTGCCAACAAGCTTAGTCATTCGGCTACTCAATACTTTCAGGTTAAGGTTTAATCAGTACCGACCACTGTTCAAATTAATAAAGATATAACTTTTATGATTTATTTTAATAAACCATTCGCGATGATATACAGGTGCAAAATTATAAGACAAAATGCCGCAGGGTCCAATTCTCAAGTCAAAATTTATGCGTTCCATACAGCCGAGCGATGCATCTCCTTTCCGTGTCACCCGGCCGGGGTCCAATTAAGTTCAACTCACGACCTCGCACTGAGGCAAAGAAGTGAGCGATTGGACCCGTACTCATTGGGCATTTGGACCTGCGGATTGCATAAGTGAAATGATAAAAGTTGGGAAATTTCTATACATATTTGTATGTTAGAGCGTGCGCTTACCATAGGTTAAAATTTAGTTACGCTCGTCTTATAAAAAGGAGTCTGACAAACAGTCTGAAGACAGAAAATACAATAGATAGGTACATCGTTTTCTAACAAATGCTGCAGTCTTGAGACATTTTCGAACTGACGTGACGTCAGACAATGCTTTCTGCAATCGCTAATTTATCTAGCTAATCTTGTCTACGCAAGTCCTTAAAACGAAAAATTTAAATAATTTAAAATAAACGTGGTATACTAAATAACCTAACTGTCAAAAACCCTCGACTCCAACTAGAAACAATATTATAGTTTAAAAAAAACTATAGAACACGCTTTAGTCATCCAAACTGAACGTGTATGCAAAATTTCAGCTCAATCGGATAGCGGGAAGTGGGTCAAATTTAACTTCCAAGATTTTCTTACATAGTTACAGGTGAAGCTAATAAAAGCGTGTTAAAAATAACTGAATTTATATTATGTTTAAATAGTTAATATTGCATTGTCATCCAGTTCTGAGCTGTGTTTAAAGTTTCAAGTCACTAGCTCATTGGGAAGTAAGTTTAAAATTGATTACAAAATTTTTACCTAACAGACAAGACAAGAAAGCGAGTTAATAAAAACGAGGTAAATTGAGTTATTTCTTAAGTTGTGTGTAAGAAATCGCCGATAGCGATAAGACCGCCCATTGTACTATTTTAGCAATTATAATTATATTATAATGTTGTGTTTAATGTATAATCTTTATGACTCCTACAAAACTGGTGTACAATAAAGAGTATTTCTCTGTCTGTTTTACTTCTAGGTTTCTTTAATACAACTTTCTGGACATTTTCTGTTGAATGCCAGAGCTTATTTGAGTGAACACTCCATGAGTTAGCATCGTTTAAACTTATTTCGCTCAATTGAATCTTGTAACATGCCTGAAATGATAAAAGGAAATTATACACTCTATTACACGCGAATTCTGAAAATGACGGAAAATTTGGTGCAAAGAAACGAGAAATTATTGCCAGGAAATATTTTACACTACAGTCAAATCTGGCACGTAAGTGTACTGTCAAAATCAACTGATTGCAGTACCTACAAGGTTATTAGCAGGATGGATATTGCTTCCCATTTTACTCATCTCTGACATTTTAATTATGTCTGACAAAATCTGTGGTAAGTAATAGAGTTGGTAGAGATTCATTAGAGTCCATTTTATGAAATTATACACTACATTCAATTCTAGTAACATGTAATTAGATGTATAATTTTCAAAGTCGACTGATCGCAGGATCGCAGTACAATGCTATGAGCACACATATGAATATTGCTTCCCATTTGATTGATTTCTTACATTTTAATTACGTCTGAGAACATTTGTGGTAAGTAATAGAGTCGGTAGAGATTCATATGAGTTCATTTTAGCCACAGATTAATTATAAAATCCTGTTTACTACAACCCAATATACATATATAGTGGGATTTTTTTTCATCATCCTAGCAACCTTACACGCATGACACAGACTGGCGCACGTGTTTCTACAGCGTTGTCAGTGTTGTCACTGGTTGGTGATTTTAGCAATTTAATTAATTTAAGTGAAGATACGCACTCTTCTGTCTTCTCGTTCTCTCTTCTTCTCTTCTCTTTAGTATTGATTTCGGCCGCAAGAGTACGGTTGTGATTAGAAAGATTACTTTAATATCTTATATTTTATCTCTTTAGACTGACTGTCGTGAATCCCGGGCTTTTTGCTTTGTTGCCTGTCGGCTGTGGCTGTTTTAGATAGTCTCATTTCTCGTGGCTCCACGTTGGCCTCAGTCGGGACTTCGTGCTAGAGAAAGCGGAAAGCGGGTCGCAGCTAGATCACCACTATTAGATTGTCATGCATGTTGGATGAGGTAATTAATTGTGACAGACCATTTTGCCAGGGTTCACACACTTCATGTTGTACGATTTATCGGAGGAAAACGCGGTATATGTTTGATATTTTTTTATTAAGTAGGTATTTGTTTTAGTTACCTTGAGTAGAAACGTTTGAAAATATACGAAAAATTATATGACAGCATTTCTTTTTTTAATTGTGTAGGCTCCGATATTTTTCTTCATTTATGGTTAGTTTTCAAAGGGTAACCAAATTTTCGGCGGCTATTGTACTCATTATTATGAACAACGTTTACTATGGCATGGCACCACGCCTGAAATCACAAAAAAAAATATCAGCTGTTCGATACATTTACCCAAGTAGTATTGAATTATTTGTATGAAACAGCAATTTTTTTATCGCGATTTCGGTTTTGGTCCGATAATAAAAGTTGTTCATAATGATGAGTACAATAACCTCTGAAAATTTGGCTACCCTTTGGTATCAGGTGCCCCGAGTGCGTCAGACGTACCAACGTACTTAAATATCGTCATTTAAGAACGCACTTTCCAAGCACCACAATATTATGCTAATATAATTATTATACACGGTGAAATTTTAGTCGTTTTACTTCGTAAAACGTCGTCGTCGTCGTTGTCGTCGTCGTCGTCGTCGTCGTCGTCGTCGTCGTCGTCGTCGTCGTCGTCGTCGTCGTCGTCGTCGTCGTCGTCGTCGTCGTCGTCGTCGTCGTCGTCGTCGTCGTACTTCGTTCGTTTTTACTTGTAGTTTTATTTATTGTAGGTATATGAGGCAAATGAGCTTGCGGTTCACCTGATGGTAAGAGATCACCGCCGCCCATGAACATGTGCAACACCAGAGGAGTTACAGATGCGTTGCCGATCGATTGTACTCATACTGCTAAAGGAAAAAGAAGTAGCCGCGAATTTATTTTTTTACTTCACGTACCTACCTACAATCTCAACCAGCTGATCGTACCAATATGTATGAGAAAGCCGATTTTTTTTTTCGCATGAAACATCTTTTCAGTTTCAATTCATTATCATAATTCGGTACAATCATTCGTTATCGTATCCGAAACGACTTAAATTTCACGATGTATTATTACTTACCACTATTTTTATATTTCTTCAATTTGATGACAATAGGCAATTGACTACAGCAACCTTTCACTGCCAGTTACTCAAAGCTGGCATTATAGTTAGGGCTAGCGTTAAATTCGAGGAAAATTTATACGCTAATTGCAACTCTACTTAACCTGTAAAAGATATGCATAATATAATAATATATAATAATAGCTTACCTAATGAACAATTTGCAGTTTATAAGCACTACCGTCTTTCGTGACTTCTAACGACATCAATATAAAGGCACGTAAATTTATATTAATGTCGTTAAAAGAAAGTAGTAATATAGCGAACCTACGTAAAGTTTTTTTTTTTTTTATAAATATTTTTATTTTATAGATTAAACAATTATATGCAACATTCCATATACACTCGGACTCATTTTTTTTAATGTCTACAGCTGCCTCTTTTAATACTCCTCAATTATTAAGTTGTGATGCTATTACAAAAACAAATATTTACATAAAACGTACCTACAGTTTTTTTTTAATTATCAAAAAATTATTTTTAATACAAAAAAAAGCCTAAATTATATGAAAAATATCTTCTATTTCATATGATTATATTCTTTCCTTAGACACCACTGAATCCAAAGTCGCCATTATTCTTTCAATATTTTTGTTCACCAAACTATAATTTATTTTTAATATATTTTCTAACTAGGTGTAGAGTTAAAACAAGTGTGAAATAAGTGGTGAAATTATCTACGCAAATTCCCATACTCTTAATAAATTCAACCAATTCAAAACTGGCAGCACTAGTATTACACGATTTGCGTAATTGTATGTTTCTGTAAAAACGATACTCAATGTCCGAGGTGTGGTATGTAAATTTAAAGTAAGGGTGAACGAGAATGTTAACAGCCGTCTTTACGGTTCGCTTGCTGTATTTGTATAGGAGGAATAAAATTTTATTGCTGTAAATAAGCAATGGAAATAATGACAGTTTACTTTGATGTAAAATTAGCTTCCATTGCATTTTTAATGTTCTGTAAAGAGCGATCAGGAAATATAGATATAAGGCTAACTGCATACCGTTGACACAACGTCAACGGTTATGTTTATTTTTGTCTTTATGAGTATTAATAGCAGGAACACGGCGAATCGATAATCATTTCTACCAAAATTAATATAGATTACTTAGTCTTTTGGAAGTCCTTTAATTGTTTCTTACAATTTACAAGTACTGTTTGGTTTTGTCTGATTCTGGTTACAAGCTATTTCACCTAATAAGCACAGACTGTTAATTAGCCGAGATGAGACTAAAGTAAAGAAGAAAGTGTGAAAATTTTCATAATAAACTGTACTTTGTTGTAATTTTCACAGTACAAACTTTACCTTGGTGACTGTAAAGTTCCTTCGTCGAAGGTTCTCTGGCGCCGTACTTTTCACTTTTACACATCTTTTACTTTCTCACTCATTTGTTTGGTACGGTTATGTGAAAACTTTTTATTACTACACCTTCTATATTTTCTTAAAGAAAATGCATACAAAAGGAGTGTGATGAGTCTAAGGTAAAAGTTCACTCTTTGTTGTACACGGAGCATTGTATAAAGTCCTTTGTAGGGAACAAAAACGTCGAACAATGGTACCCCGATTGATTGATTAATTAACTTAATTCTAGTAGCTCCGGAATGTGTAATATTTAATGGCAAGAATCCTGTTCTGAAGCGCGATTGTTTGATATCTGAACAGTTATTTCATATAGGCGGGTAGTATTGATATTTCGACATAGTGATCTCTATTTGTGAATTGAAAATGAGTTTGTTCAGGAAATAGGAGCTAATAAATTGAGCAATGGTTTCCATTCCAAGCTAAATTTGAACCACAGATTGCTAAGTGGCTATCGAGTTAAATGATAATAAATAACATTTTGTCAGAATGCGTTATGTTATGCTAATTAATTTTCTTATTAAAACCGTACGAGACAACAGGCTGATACTATTCAAGTAAGATAAATAAACGACACGGTTGGCGCAGTGGCTAAGCGATTGGCTTTGTACACTGCGTGCCGCGGGTTCGATCCCCAGACGCAACAAATATTTGTATGGCCTACAGATAGTTGTTTTAGGTCTGGGTGTATGTGTATGTGACATGTATGTTTGTAAACTGTACCCACGATACAGAAGAAAGCCTAAAGTCCACGGAAAGTTTAAAAAAAATCAAATTATAACCATATCCAAAATTGTATCTTGTTGACTGATAATTTGCGGGATGAGCAGATATTCTCTTTCTACATCAGGGTATGTAGGAATTATTGAAGGTATTGCTTTAATATATATTGAGAGAGAACAATAATATATTCTATTCACAATAGCACATAAATATCTGCAGGTTGCAATTTGATACTACCCTTTGGCATAGTACTTAGCTACTTACCCTTTCCATCAGGCGATTCTTCCACCTTGCACAATGTTTTCTAGATGACTTGATCCACTTTCGTTTTTTAGACTTGATCATAAAACAAATTATTTTTTGGATCTCACAATATTTAGGGCTCACTGCCATAAATAATCTTGATTCTTCAAAAGATTACTATATTACATCCTCAATCCTTCCTTTAGATCTCCAAAACCATCCTTCTTTTATAATTAACCACACTGTGACGTCTATAACCATTTCACTAATGGCGTCTTAACGAAAAACGTTGTTGCATGAGTGGGCCATTAATAAGCTAACAAGAATAAAATATAAAGCGCTCTATAAAGCGGTTTTCCAAAAATATATATTTAAAAATTAATTGCGTCTGACAGACTAGTCGATATGTCCATATGTCACGCATCCTTGGTGCGGTAGCCCGCTATTTTAATTCGTTCTATCAAACGGAACGTTCGCACGTTATAAATAAGGCAGCGGACAGACTGTCGCGACGATTCCACTGGCAATATTTCACAGCCAGCTAACGCATCGGGTGTTCGTCTTGCTTAGATTGTAGAAGGGTGGATAGGACAATTGCACAGTGTGAACAGGTGACAGTTGATTGGAAAAAATATGAAAGTTAGTTTGGTCCATGAATGTAAGGATATGTGATTATACCGTGTTTCATGACAAAGAATCTATTCTTATACTGCGTCTAGTATCTTACTGTTCCTACTCTAAAAAGCATACTAATATCACCGATACGTAGGTATGTCAGACATGATGATAATCACCACCAGGTTTTGTTTATTCCTTAGGACTATTCATTACGAGTTCCATGTTCAGTAGTGAACGTTTCTTAACAATTCTCCGCCTAAAAAATTAACCCCAGAACCGATAATTATTCATTTATTTATGGACCTCCAACAGAGGATATTTATATAGATAGAAAATTATTTATATTTAAATGAGAGACTGTACAAAAAGGAGATGAAGACAAGTTATGGTGGAATAACCGGCTCTCTTAGATATTCATGATGCTATTGGGATAAAAAATACAATTTTTTTATTAGATGGCACTATGGGCTACAATCTTATAGCTTACAATAATCTCGGCTTAGATTTTCAACTACTCAATGATCGAAAGTGGAGATATTTTGTTCAAGTCAACACTTTCCTATCCTTCATTCGTTAATCCATGAAAGCGACGCATCGTGAGTCCTTTGATGATTCTGCTTATGAATATCGTGAGTGTACTGCCTTGACAGCGTAGCGGGAATACGCGACCATCCGAACGAATCCAACGAATATGTTTCTACTGATTACATTTGTATGCTGTTATTTTATTTTTATTTTATTTATAAGGCAAATGTAGTGAATATCTGTCACCTGCATTTGATTTTGGTGGAAGTATGATTTGATTGATAGATATAGTGTGAAATTGATACAGTTCAAATGAAGTAGTACCAGGGGATTATGGCTATAATCTCAGCCTATTGCAATCAACTGCTGGATAAATACTTATTTCAAGAAAGAACGGTGATGCCTGCAATTTAACATACGGGTTAATAACCACCAACTGGGATGAAGACTGTAAAGACATTTTTTTTTAATTTCCTTCCACCTTGTTACAACTTCACATTTATTCTCTCAAGATCAAGAGAGAACTACAAGTTAATGCATTATTTTAATATCCTAAAATTACATTAACTGTGTTAAAAATAAATATTGTAAAAGAAGTTTCTGTTATATTTCCCCTTCAAGACTTATAAAGTCCTAATTGTAAATTCATTTCACATTCTTGTCTCAAAACTACCCAAGAACACTCCCTAAAAAAAAACTCACAGCAAATTGTCGTCGGTAACAAGCCGTCGGAGAGGCTGCGGTTACAAGATAATGTTTTGCGGTCTCGATGATGGCCGAGATCAAACTAGGTGCTGGTGACCCGAGAGCAATCATTGTAGTTTGACTTTAAATTATGGAAGCAATTCTACGGGTAATGGATTAAGGGGTAAATGTTAATGAGGAGGCTGTAATTGGTTGGATGAAGCCTTATTATGTGAAGCCGTGTTGCACGTAGGTATGTATTTTCCCCTGTGCTGCGGCTGTGCAATAAGTTTTTAATAATTAATTATACAACGTGTATCAGAAATGCGTGGTCATATATTTTAAGATTGCGATTATGATTTTGGTCCCATAGAAAAAAATTGTTCGGTTTGATGGTCTGATCCACAATATGTATATTTTTTCGTCTCCACACTACACTACACTACTTAAATTGTGGTGGAATTTTCAGCTCAAGATTTGAGCCGCCTGACTGGGGAAGTACAGGTAAGTGGAGCATCTTGCAGAATATCGTAGCGAATTTGCACTGCTCTTTTGCAGTGTTGTGTTCCTAAAGGTGAGCAAGGTCGCTAGTGCTATTTGGCGAAGCGTCGCGTTGGCAGCAGGGATCACGTTAGTAGTAGGATCGTAATCAGGCGGTATTGGCCACCTTAGTGGTATAAAAATACATGCAGTCGTAAAACTGCAACAAACAAACCAATATCGCAAAAATTCGTAGATATTCATGACGAAATACTTCAAAATCCCAATTATTACCCACAATAATAGCTAGTCTAAAAAGTAAGGCGTAAATAAAACAATGTTTCGATAAGGTTTCAAGTTTTTGGAGAAAATTATAATACCTATTCTATTTTTACCAACGCAACAAGTATTTAATAATATATACAAAAAAAAACTGGATTCTATGAAATGACTGAGGAACCTTTAAATTAAACTACTTTTTGTAGAACAAAATAAGAATCAAGAGCCATTACCAGTACTTCAGGGCCAGCTGCCTCGCGATTACTTACATTATGATACTGTTTATAAAATGTCATTCCGCTGACAAAATGAAATTATTTCAAAGTCCTTCATGGTTATTGAAAACACAAAATTGAGATAATTATTAAACGGGTACCGACTTAATTCCAGGTTGATATAAGGCATTAAGTTGAAATTGTAGTACAGTGGCTAATTATTTGCCGGCATTAAAACAAATAGGCCGTCAACAAAATTGCGCTGATAATTGCGCAGTATCAAGAATGTTGGGGTGAAGTATGTTTGTACTATAACTTCATTTATTGAGCTTTCCTTTTTTGTACGTACAAATTGAATTATTAAGTACACATACGCCTTCTTGTCCTAAGGTTTTCAATTGCCTGATGTAAGTGGCATCCATCCCTACGATCACCTGCTAAGTGCGTTAATAATAGAAATATTGACGACGTCTGACGCAGTGACTGAGCGATTAGCTTTCTGCGTTATGTACCGCGGGTTCGATCCCCACACGGAACAAATATTTGTGTGATCTACAGGTAGTTGTTTTAAGCACATTCGAGCGTATGGCACCCGTGGGTTGCAGCTGAAAATCGGATCAGGTGGTAGCACCTGGCGTTGCCATCTGACATTATGCTGAGCTGAGGCCCTTTTGGCATAAATGTACTTTTGTTTTCTATTAAATGTGATGTGTTTTAATTTTAATTGTGTCAATAAGCGCAATTTTCTTTCTTCGTTCTTTCTTTCACGTATGTTTGTACACTGTACCCTCGATACAGGACACATGCTAGTGAGGTTAGGTTAGTAGGTAGGGTTTGACAAGACTTGCTTTAAACCATCTTTTTTAATAAGACAGTGTTTCCTTTCATTAACTTCAAACTTTTAATACTGTTTATCTTCAATTCCTAAACCAGCGCGAAAATTAAATTTTCCCACTTACTTTTCATGACGTTGTTGAAATAATGTAACTCTGCAAGAGATGCTCTTACTTAGAGTCGAAAGACGTTTGTCATAAGTTTTTATTTATTCTCAAAGTAACTTTTCGCTCTAAAGTAAGGTAATAAAATATTTACAAGAAAACGCGTTTACGAAATTTTTAACACCACCTGAAGTTACGACAGTTAAATTTTTTATGGTGTTTTAAACGTTATGGGGCAGAGAATCTATGTATTTATCTTTAAAATCACGCCTTTAAAATTGTTAATAGTATATCGTAAGGTATGGTTATCTTTAATATCTTGGTCATTTTCTTTTGAATATCTTTACTACTAGCTGTAAAATAAAGACGTTTGCGTACAATCAACAGAAAAAATAAGTGATGATCCGTCGAATTAAAAACTGCTGTACCTAATGTAACACATAATTTACGAGTTTTATCGTAAGAATCGTTCCTAAATTTATGAAAAAATTGCGCGCGTTTTTGATAAAATTTCATTTAAATGCGCGCGCACGTTGGTTTCAGCTATTCAATGATAACTCGGGAATTATGGCTAACAATCAGGATTCAAATAAAGGTGACCCATAGATGTAGGATGAAAATGTTCTAAGTCTATGAGGTGAACATGCGCCGAACGATCAGAATTTTCAGAATGGTAATAGTTGGGGCAGAATGCGGATGACGTCATCAGAATCCATCCACCCGCACCGTACGCACCATACGCGCCGAATCTGAAGGCCTTTTTCTCAAATGCAGCTGTAATCGGTACACCTGCAGCATTTTACTGAAATTCACCACGTACGGCGCGTTAAGGTGCGCAAAGTTGCATTTATGTTCATACAAAGAATGCTAAAATTCGATTCATGCGGCGCGTTCAGCGCTTCGTGGGGCCCCTTCGCCTTAATTCAGCGTTTACAGAGCGCGTAGTAGTGCTTCGATACTTCAGCCGGGTTCGATTAACCTTCGGAACAAATATATATATGGCCTACAGATAAAATACTCCGGGACTAGGTGTTTGTGAGATTCGTTTCTGTAAACACATAAATGCGAAACAGTAGCTAAACTCTATGGTGAGGTATCTTTTATGGTATTGCTAACCTAAAATAGAACTTTGTCTCAGACTTCCCCATACTGACCCATCTTGATGCTTGTATAAAATATTATCCTCCATAAATACCAAACAGACGCGTCGCTGGGAGTTTGTTGCGCAACTTCTTCTTCCCAGCTAACACTGGGAAGCGATGAAGGGTAATGGGGGGTTTTGTCTTAAACTGACGTCAAAAAGTACATAGTAAAAGTAGTATATTTTGAATAAACTATTTTGAATTTGAATTAGTTTCAGAACGACTGACTTTTATACAAAAATGTTCGGATAATCACTGGCTTAATAGTATAATTCTGTATTTCTTTTTTGGAAGGTTAATTTATTTCAGTGAGTATGCTAATTACTTTGAAACACATACGAAACGTGTCGTTCACAATATTATGACCTGCATATTATCATAAAGCACCCAACAGCGGGGTCTTATTAATAGTACTGCTTGATAATAACATAAAATTTTATTATGTATTATAATATATTTTAGTAACGAGATAACCAAATTTACTTTCTCACGACATGTAAATGACAATCAAGTTTTTATGTGAGTGTAAATATTTACTGTTCCTATCAAAAATATTCTGTTTATTTTCTCAAAATTATTTCGTGGTTAAAGATTTTATGGTTCAAATGATTAGTTTTATATCGTAAACTTATTAATATTATAATTTGAAATATATTCACAGGGCTTTGAACATGTAAAAAAATAAAATTGTTTTAATATACCTACGTACGCGAGTAATAAATATTTTATTTTAACCTCCTAGTGAGTGCCTGCATAATGAACTACCTATGGGATGCATTCATCGATTTACTGCCAACAACACTAAGTTGTTTCCTACAAATAAAAGGCTGTTCTTATATACTCATCTTCTTCGTAAATAGTGGCTGAGGAATTATACGGAAGAAATGGGAAGCAGTACCTACTCTTATATTGATATAGGTACACTTTACTTAATACTTCCATGGTTTACTTCCATGAAATTTATTTTTACAATCAATACTTTCTATTGGCGAATGTTGAGAGGTATGCGTGGTGTGACAAGAATGGACAGAATAATGAGTATATCAGAGGAAGTATGAAAGTGGCACTGGTGATAGAAAAGTTGAGAAGTAACCGTTTGTCGTGGTATGGGCATGTGATGAGGAGGGATGAAAATCATCTAACTTGAAGAGTTTTAAGTATGTATGTAAGAGAAGAGGCAGACCCAAGAAAAGATGGATGGATTGTGTGAAATTTGACATGGACTATAAGAACGTAAACTCTAAGATGACGTCTAATAGAGATGAATGGAAGAAGAAGACATATTTCGCCGACCCCAAATAAAATGGGATAGGTAAGGGCAGGAGAATGATGATGGTCCCAAACTAGGCTAGGCCTGTATCTTGGGCACCTTTAGGTGGAAGTTGGCAATTCAAACGATTGTTGTGTTAAATTTAAAATTGTTACAAGAAATTTGTAACTTAATAAATCCCAATTTTCAAAAAAAAACTAAAAATTGCAACATCGTCTATAAAATAAGCTGTAAGCTTCAACCCAGATTAATTTCTCAGGCGCTTTTAAATAACTCAACGCAATGTGGAGAATAGCGGACAACTTCATTCGTCTTTTTTATTTCTTTAGTGCGCAATGTAAATAGCTCGCGATGCGTCCAACCGGCCAGGTGCAATTGAACGCAATTTGTGTCAGGACGACGGAGGCGCAATTACTATGTCTCGACAAAGAAAAATTGATTTTTCAATGTTGGTTTTAAGGTGGTCTCTGAAATTATCTGATGGAGTACGCGAATTTAAATAGAGAATGATAGTGTCTAGGAATCACTTAGGTGGTTCTCGGAATTATTGATTGGCTTATTGGTTGCGGTTTATCTTTTTTACCAATAAAAAGTGTCTATAGTGACGATTTATTGTTGTTTATAGCGGCGAATTAACCTTTCTTGTTGTAACATACCATAGAGTTGTTCTTTATCATAAGGACTCGTGTCAATAGATTCTTTATCATTCAAAGGATTTGTGTCAATCATAGACATTTAGTCTATGGTGTCAATAGATTATTTTCTTATGTAAAAAAGGACCGGGAACAAAATAGTTCATTTACTCAATGAATTTCTTTGTTTCCCCGGGTGAAACCTTTGCTTTTCATAAAAGTTTGAATAAAAATAACTACCAGTTCAAATTATGATATACCTTTCGTGTTCTAGATACTCAAAGTACGTACTATAATGTCAATATTAATACCACATTCGAAAAATAAAAAATATGTAGTAAAATGTGGGACATTCAGACTTTGGTACTGATACAAATACAGTCTAATTATGGTCAAACAGTCGTATTTAATAAACATTTCTATAGAATCAAAATCAAAACAGACCCAAAACATTCGGAGAGATTCGAAGCTGAAGAATGCTCATCAGATTCAAGTTCCATCGATCTTTAACTTCTCGGCCTTTGAGACCCAAGTGCATATCCGAAGGGTTATGCAAAGGCGTTTTACATACGGCACTTGTAATTGGATAGGCCCTTCAGACGCTCGACCGACAGATGGCATGTTCAAATTAAATTAACAAGGGTATGCGAGACCCGGAGCCATAGACCGAAGACGCTTGTGTTCTTCGGTACTCTGTGGTATGAAATAATGAAGTTGTTTTTTACGTTTTGTAGGACGAAATTATGACAGAATTGGGCACTTGGATATTTCCTTTGCTTCAATATTTTATTTATCGTGAAGGTAGAATATAAGGATCGATATTTTTACGGTGTTTTAGATCATAGAATGATGCTGTCTGTCCTCTTGACATGGGTACCTAGTTTTTTTGTACCAGTAAGGTGGCAAACAAGCATACGGCCCGAGTGATGGTAAGCATTTACCGTAACCTACGGACGCTTGTAATACCAACTATAGTAGGTACGCGCAAATCTTTATGAGCTCGAACTCTCTCCCTCTCTCCCTGTAGCACCTATAATAGTACGCTTATTATAGGTGCTAGAGGGAGAGAGATAGTTCAGAGCTCAGTTCAGGGCTCATAAAGATTTTCGAGTACTATACCAAGGGTATTTACTCTTCAGTTGCCGATCCTACTACTAGCATTGTAGAGGTTCCCCCTACTGCCACCACGACGCGACGACGATTCCCCAAAGAGCACTGTCAACCTTGGTCACCGTTAGGAACACAATACTGCAAAAGAGCAGTGTTATTTGGCTACGATATTTTGCAAGGTGGAGGTACTTCCCCAGTCAGGCAGCTCCAATTTTGAGCGAAAAGTCCCGCTAAGCCCTACCTCTCTTCAACACCTTCCTAATATTAGTGGCTTCTTACGACACACAGAGACAAAGATGATGATGATGTTAATTCTTTGCGAAGAACACCACAGCGATAACGACTTACATACCTGCTGTATAAATAAAACAGTCAACCTTAAAAATGTTTGTGCAATATAGCAAAATTCAAAAAATATTTAGAAGAAATCAGTATTGTAGTTTTGAGACATTTTACACATTATGATATTATCCGACCAAAACGCAGCGCATGACTAAAGTAATTAGTGCGCACTGAGCATACTGAGAATGCTAATTATATATTATTATATATATTATATGCGTAATGTGCTTGGAGGTAGGACATGTTTGAAGGTTCACATCTACTACTGTAGGTAGGCACACCCGATACAACCGAACTCTATTCATACGGATTACAGACCACCAAAAAATAATTATAAACAAAGGCAACGTGAACTTTCAGTGGCGCACGCACCGCCCAGCGCCGCCGGCAATCGTTCAATGACGTTTGGTTTATCTTGCGTAAGTTATAAATATGATGAGTTTCAATTTAGGGAACAATGTTTGTATTACCACAAAATCGACGGAAAGCTCTTTCCATCTGAGAGAGTTGGAAAGATCTTTCCGCCGTTTTTGTGGTACTCTCGCAGTACACTACCGAACTTACACCTCTCCTAAGTTGCACTCTTCTACAACCTGGAAACAGACGGGCGCTGCAGCTAAGTGAATCTGAGATTTCTTATAAAAAATGTCCATTGGTTGGATTTTATTATTATTTCTTATCTTTATGCAACACCTCCCAATACTCAATGTAATTTTATTCGAATTTTATGGACTTAGTACGTATATCATTAAACATCGCATACCTCATTTATGAGCAAATTAAGAAAAGTTATACCTACAATTTTTACAATATTTAATTTCACACAATAAATTTTAAAACTTCATTACAAAATGTTACAGCCGGCAATTTAGTCCTGCAGTAAACAATATGGCGCTTATATAATTGTCGGAAGAGTACATATAATATATATCGGTTTAGTGCAGCGCATGTCGAACGGCAGTGAGCAATAACATCATAAATGGCTATTAAAATTACAGCTGTTATATACAAAAGTTAAACAAGGGTGAAACAATGTATGACTGTCGTGTGTGGTCCAATCGCCGTCGTTCCTTTGTTTGGCAAACCTTATGTAGGTATAATGTAACATAATTTAAATAAAAGTACGTAATTTGTCCAGTCTATGCTCTTTACGAGATAATAATCGGATCTGAGTCGGATTGGAAGTTGTCAACTCCTTAAATTATTTATTTATTTAATATATAGGTACTTTTCCGTACACATGAATATATAAAGTTTGTATAGTAGATTAGAATAATATAGTAAAATGGGCGGCTTTATCGCATAAAGCAATTTCATCCAGACTACTTTTGGACGGAATACAAAGAAATAAACAAGATATGGGGCAGATTGTGGTTCTTTTAAATATACTGTAATAAATACAAACAAACATTAATAAAATTATTAAGCAAAAATATCTAAATAAATACATACGAGTGAATATAGTACAAATATAATATACATACATATATTATATCACAAAGAGAGAGAGACTGCACTGCAAAATTAAAGCGACAAGTAATGCTCCTTCACCATCTGACCGAGCACTTCTAATAAATTAACACAGTGATAAACTTACATAGTGATAACTTTCCAGCATGGTCCTGATCTCTATGACTTAAACGGTACTTATAGTCCTGTGAGTAGTGACACTATTTTATGTTTTAGGTATTTTGATTCCCTCAACATGCGTTTTAGATCATGGTCACGAACTCACCAAAGAAGTCAACACTTGTTATGTAATTGTAGAGTGTCATATTCGCATTGGCGAATAAACACTTAAAATAAAGACAAAAAAAAAAAAACAACACTGCACGATTTCTGACGGTATTGCTATAACCACTAGAAGTATCCATAGAATTGTAGTTGCACTCACTGAGTACTACAAACTATTCGTTACACAGACCACACAGCACGAACAAGTCATGATCAAATTCAAAACAGAAAACATTTGCCATAAAATTTTCATACGCGATTGCAAAACATACTACCTACAATTTACATACGTTTGTATCAAATATTTATGACAATCAAAACACAATGAAAAGAAAATTAAACAAGTAGAGATCGTGAATTATCAGCGTTATCTTGTCAACTATCGGATCCGATGTCGATTTATTTCATCGGCGGTTCATTTGCACGCTGCTGCAGTAAATTCTCGTTTGCGGCAGCCCTGTGACACTTTTATGATAGTGTTCGATATAAAGAGGATAAAAGCCTATTTATACAACAACGGTCGGGAAAGGGAGGGCCAAATCTTCATATCGCTACTGAACGCTAAAAATTACAATAATATGGACAAATATTTTGGGGTTAGTCGACCCTTTTGTGTGGGAAAACCAAATCTCCTATTACTGGAAAGTAGTATCGAACAATTTTCCTCTTAACGTAATATATTGTCAGCAATAACTGTACCTATTTATAATTTTTGTTATAGTATTTTTTCCTAGCTGCCAACACGTCTTTCATACATTTTCATGTATTTAGATGCCCAACATTGGTCAAAGATTTCGGTAAGTAGGGTCGATTTTACAGGATGGTTTTACGCATTTTCTAGATAGACGCTCCGTGTCACTAGAAGAATATTGTGAATCCTTTACATTTTTTCACGATTCACTTCGTCCATATTTTGCAACACGCCTGAAATTTTCTTCCCATAAAATACACTGCATAACTTACATAAATTACAAACTACTAAAATCCACATTTTATACGAACTAGATCTTCCATAGTTAATCAAAATATAAAATAATATGCAAGGAAAGAATTTTTATATCAAATGTTTGTCTTCCCTCCAAGCCATAAACGGGCATCTACGAAGGAATTTCACGGAGCCCCTGGCTATAATAACATAGTGATTTCTTGTGGTAACAAGAACGCCCATAAATCCTACTGTATTGATTCATGTGATTATTAATTGTCCAGTATAATGGTTCCAGTCTATTTTTTAAGGACAGTTATTACTCGTTAATCCTTGGGTAGATTGGCTAAATTACTAGGTGACAATGTTGCGACACAAGTTTGTGTATCAATTTATTTAATCGATATATTGATTTATGATTATAAAGGGAATTATAGCAGTACTACATAACGAACTTTGAAATCTTTATTTGCAGAAAACAGAATGTTTTATGGATAATATTATGATGATAGTGATAAATTATACCATAATTTTGAATTTATCCACCCATTGCTTAACATACGACTCTTCTCTGTATCACTCCGGAACTGTGTGTTCTGTGCACTGTATGCACGCCAGCTTTTCCCCCCAAATTATCGCCCTAATCTCGGCCTCTATTAAATTCTGTTACCGCTACCTTCCGCTATCCATTTTCTGATAATATGAAATATTTAATAAATTTCAATTCTGTGTTATATTTTATGTGTTCTTAATTGTTGACCCTCATACTAAGTGTTCGCCTGTATCTTGGGAGCCAAAAATATAATAATATGGCAGTTCATTGGCAATGTCTTCTGATTACTCTTCAACTAAGCTTTTTACTTTACTGTGGCTGAAAGAGTCCATGAAAATTTAACATCTAAGTCCACATCGTGGAATGTTTAAATATATTGAGTATGGAGTAGTGATGCAAAGATCTCATACCCAAACAATACATTATCATGATATGTCCGTTACACTAGCCACACATCAACTATAGAGACAAAAGTACACAAAGTTCACGAGCTCACTCCATCACCTCTATTACAACGCATTCAGACAATGACACGTTCGGAAGCGGCTCATACATTGATTATTTTCTTAACAAAAAGACGCGCAACTACTGGAATTGAGTGGTAATGCAGTTTTGCCAGTAGCAACGTCTCGTATGAACTGACTGCCAATCATTTTTGATGAATGGTCGCTTAACGAATTTGTTGTAATCTTAATTGAAGTTTCTTGTTAGTGATTTTGTATAGGGTTGCGCGCGCAAACAGCTTTATTATCTTAAATGTTTCGGGAATTGAGTCATATAATTACTGCATTGGAATGAAAACCACATGGAAACAACGGAGCGCACATTCGCTTTGTCATCGGTAAGGTGGTCCATTAAATACTCATCTGTATAAGGCACAATGATTTACACCGCAAAGAACATGCTATATTTTATGTAATGTTTTTAACATATCCATAGTAACCGTAATTTTGTAAGTGAAAAAGCAATCCCATCAGAGGAATTTACACTACCTTCTCCAAAGATCTAAAACGATCTAAAAATCAAAAGCAATTTCTATTCTGTTTTAAGTAATCATAAAGTCATTGTCATTGAAGATCATGAGGAAAATAATACTACCGCTGATATTTCATTACCTACACTTAAAATCAGACTACAAAATAATGAATAAAAGTTTATTTTTTAAGTTACGCGGCATCCCTAATTCATCGACCTTCATGAACTAATAGAAAGGGATCATTGACACTTAATACCAATTAAATTTCAAAAACCAACAAATGATACAAGAGAACACAATCGTTTGAATGTAGATATCAAAAATGATTTATTAAATAACTGTACACTGAATTTGAAGAGATACTCACTAGTCACTACTTGATCTGCACAAAAGATTTTTAATTTATACTGGTCTTGCTTATTGATTGCTTTTGTTGAAATGATTGGTAAGAATGCTACCTTCATTTTTGTTTTTCATTAAATATTTCATTAATATGGCTTTGTACTTACGCTACTCTAGCGTTGACCAGTTTCTTCATCCCTCTGGCAGCTTTATCTGGCGAAGCATTGGTCACCTTCTATTGTAGAAGACGCGAGATGGTTTTGTTCCTGACTTTTCTTTTTTCTGTTTTTGCCGTGCTAGCCCTGCAGGCGTGAATAATACTCGTATAATAAATTTATTAATTGTACTACAACACTGAAAAAAAAAACTTCTTCCCATACATATTTTATCTGTATTCCTTATGTTAAAGTTTGTTCCTTGATCATCTCGAAAAGAATGATTTCTTAAATCATGGGAACTAGGGACTTTAGTGGTATACCTCAGAAATAAGATTTCTATCATCTTGACTTATTATTGACTTTGTTTCAGCGAACTTGGGCACACATCACCAATTCAACAGTGGTCTACGCTACTACAGGTATATCAAATGTTTATTTGTTCTTCGTTCCCATATAAACAACAAGGTACTTTCAAGTTCCTGATAGGTACTTTAGCATACAATTTTGTAAGCTCAAAGATTTAAAAAATTCTGTTTTCACAGCCAACAATTACTCGTTCAATATTTTCTACATTAATTCTTTATCGAGCCATTTCGCTAAAGTATAATGCAGTTGCATGTCTCAGTTGAGCGTTTACATCTGTTATCTTACGTTCCCCTTAATCGTCAGTTTCCGAAGGCTTGCAAAACAAACATACGGACAGTAATCGCTCCAAGGAGGCCAGTATTATCTGTAACGAGTTATACGCCCAGAAGGGATTTTTTACCCGTCTATAAGAGTGGAGAAGTTATTTGTATTAATTAAAATGTAAATCTAGACACGAGTTTAATTTAGTACGGCGGCATTATGCTTTTAGTTGTCAGGTGCGTTTATTGAAATTTAAATGCAGGGCTAGTAATCTGTTGAGTGGTTTGGTTTTATCTTGCGTCGTAAACACTTTAGTTTACACTTACGTTTTTCACAAACGACAAAATATATCAATCAACAAAAGGGTATGACGTCGTTTGTTAAATAAGTTGAAATTAAATACTCGTGGTCGCCGAATAGTCTAAATTAGACAGTAATACAATCAGACATAGACATTCTGCACTCCTTCTCCATATAAACTTTAACTATGCCAAATCACACATTCCTCCGTGCGCGCAATATGTTTAAAACACTGTCCGTGATTCCAATTCGGTTTCAATAGGATAATATTGAAAGCATCTCGAGTTGTATATAGTTTCTTTTAGTGTTTAGAATAGAAATGTATAGGCGGCTAGCAATGTCCTTTATTAATAGGATACTATGTCCAGACTATTTGCAAGCAACCGGTATTTTTTCAGCGCTTGTCTGCACTGATAAAATACCGGTGTTGATTGAGTGTTTACAAACCTTTATCGCCCGTTAGACGTGTGAATATAAACTATTATACTATACGTACTACTATGATGATGCCTGGCTTGCATTTGCCAAAATATTTGTTCAATCTACTCGGGAAGAGTCTGGCCCTGCTAGACAAGTTTAATCACTTGTGATAACTGCTGATGGCATTTTCTGCTTTACACAAATGTAAATTAGGACTTCATCGTAAACAGCTACCACAACTACGAATCCGATACCCATATTCCTTCTTGTATGCTTGACTGGTGATGCAGTCTATCGGTACTATTATCCACACTACTAGTATCCGTCTATATACCTACAAATACTAATAGCACTGGCGGATTCTGCTACACATATACAAATACACATCTTCCAGATATATCTATTCGTTACTTAGGCCACCCACGGGATATATAAAGGATGGATAGTGGATAGTCTATTTGATACACGTGATTACTGCATGGCGAATGTAATTGCTGGACGCGGAAGATGAACTGGGGGTACAGGCGCTAGCGCAACTTTGGAGAGGTAGGCTCTTCCATCTGCGCACGCGCTGCGCTACTATTTAAGTTCAATCAAAGTCCTATACGTTGTGTACTGCAAAAAGATGGGCTACTTAATTAGTATCGTGGATGTAGATGTGGATGTTATATTTATTTATTTTATACTTAGATAAGTACCTATTAAAATCTTATTTTTCGATTTTAATAATCGACAAATAAGATTGTCTGGTAGAGAATGCCTACGGCATTAAGACCGCCTTTGTACATTGTACATGAAGCATTTTAAATAAATAAATAAGAAGACTTTAACTTCTAATGACTAATGACTAATGTTCCGCGAACTAAATATAAACAATAGTTCCGAAAGTGAATTTGCGATAGTATCTTCATATTTTATCTCGATCGCCGAACTTATTAGATCTTTAGACTTCTTTAATGAACTTTAGCATGACTCACAGATTTCAATTATTTATGTTCTCAAATCATTGTGTTACTGAAAGGCATTTTGAACTTTGATTCGCTTACCATAAGACTTGAAATTCAGTGTAGTTATTAAATCAACATCAATAATAGCTTTGCTCAGCTTAGCGCTCAATTGAAACTTAGTGAATTATTACGCACGATAATAATCTCCATAAATAATTATGAGGACAGGTGTTCAAAACTCATGAAGATTGCGTTTTTTCAATCTATAATAATAATCTGGTGCATCTTGATCGAGAATTTTCTTTTACAATGTATGTCGGCTCTAGATTAATAAATGATAATTTATATATTAATTATAATAATTATTCCATTTCCATTTATGCCACCCTCTCCTCAGTTATTATCAAAGGTTACTAAAGGGTTTTAATCAATATAAATATGAAGAGCAGCATCTTCCTTATGTTTCCAATGATAATCTGGACTCTTCAGACCTATCTATATGCCTCATTTATGACGCGTGTCCCTGTTGCTGGTCCCAACACCAACAACAATTTGTACAACGGTAAAAACTTGCCAAATAGCCCGTAACAAACTATGTTAAGCTAAATATTAGCAGAAGCAGCAAAAATACGTTTTTTACCACGTTGTTATTAACTTGCTTTCTTGTCTGTCTGTTTGTTTGTCTGACTGTTCAGTATAAATGCATTAGATTTTTATCTATTTGGCCCCATATTAACACGCTTTTATTAGCTTCACCTGTAACTATACTATGTAAAAAAATCTTGGAAGTTAAATTTGACCCACTTCCCGGCTTCAGATTGAGCTGAAATTTTGCATACACGTTCAGTTTGGATGACTAAAGCGTGTTGTATAGTATTTTTTTAAACTACATTAATTAATTTTTCGTTTTAAATCATAAATGTGATTTAAAAAAAAAAATTGTCCACACCCAGACATTATAGCTATCTATTAAATTCACTTAAAATACTTATCAGCATGCGTGTGCCGTACATTTTCCCATTTCCGCTGAGCTCCAGATCAATTAGCAATAAAGCATTTAGTGGCAATAGTGGGTTTTACTCGGATCCAATTAAAATTAACTGAACGTACCGGGGTTCTAAAGGGGATCGTTATTTACTGCGCAACAACGAAGAATTATCACCACGACTCAAATGTGACGGTGACTCTTATTAACCCTCATTCTATTAAATGTTGAGACAAATAGTACTGGAAAACGATATATTGGGGCAGTATCGATTTATTTGATAGATTTATGTTTACTTCGTCTGATTTCGCGAACACGGTATATTGCTCCCTCTGCATTGTATAAAATAATCATTTATGAAATCGATGATGAATCATTGCTCATGAAAATAATCGTCTGAAATCGATATCGATTTAAGATACCAAATAAATGAAATGAAAATAAAAAAGATTATGATGATTAATAAATCATGAATTATATTATGAATGTATATAATTATGTTTTATTATGAATTCTAAGATTTGTAATTGATTTATGATTTTATTCGATAATGACTATTTACCTAATCTATTATATAAAGTAGGTACTCAATATAAATTGTTTACGTTTGTATAGTGAGGTTCTCGTTTTCCATAAATCGGGAATTTTTTTACCTTTGGAGAGATTCAAAAGTTTGCAGGTCGATGTTATCAGAGTATTTTATAGGGCGCCTTTCCTTATCAAAAGTCTGCTAGACCTTGAATGTTATGACTTGATTTCGGATGATTAGCATTTAGGTAATGTTTAGGCAAGTTATTATTATTTATATATAATGTATGCTCGGCGAGCATAAATTATAAGCATAAATTATATTATACAACTGTGTGCCGGGATCGCGGGTGCGAGCATTGCAGGTGTATAAGGGGACACCGCTGGTTTTTTACTTGGTGAGAGTCTGACAGACCCCTCCGGCTTTTCTCCAGGGCGGAGGACTACCATGAGGATTATACCTGCGTAAAAAGAAAAGAACAAAAAAAAAAGTCAATGGACATCGAAGTAGAAATTTATGTCACCTTTATCTGTTCTACACGTGTAAATAAAAAATAATTTTGGTTAGAATACGTTGGAAACTTTTTAAACTTTGTCTAGAGATCGTGATAATATGTAGGTATGTGTAAGATTATGACATTTTAAATTAGTTCCTGTGGCTAAACCACTGATTGGTTTTAATTGTTTTTTTAGTATACAGTCACAGACCGTGATTCTAAATACGTGGTTCCATTTAATGTGATAACATCTACGGCACCCTGTATGTTTAGATCAGTTTCTCAAACGAAAAGAAATTTCATATAGGAAAATCATTAATTTTATACCAGAGTTAAAAAAGTTTTGTACGTTCACAACGTAGCAACGTTTCAGAAATAATTATACACAAAATTTTATTACATTGCAAAGAAATAAATGACGGTCTTAATTAAAAAATAAACATTGCTTTATTATGTTTTACAAAGGTTTTTATACTATCGCGAATTGTTGTTTTAGCCACCAGCCAACCCTATACCAATAAAATAAAAAAGGCTATTAAAGTCAAATTAATAATGATACCGAAGTAGAGCAAAGTTGGGATGTTTGTTTGTTATTGGTAAAATATTTGAACACTTAACAATCATACAGAGAAAGTCACAAGGTTTAAACTAGGTAAAATCGGCAATATTTCCGGTTGACCATACTTATGTCTAAATTCGTTTGTGGCCGACGTGCAAACGCAGAGTTACTAACTCTAAGCGGGTTGCAGTCGCTCAAAGCATTTTGTTTGCGAAACGTATCACCGCAACGTATCGTGACTGTACCTAGTTGATAAAATCTATTCAGAAAAAGACTTTTTGTAAGCTAATCCGGATTCCTCTATGCTTTAAGATGATTAATTAAATCAGAGCTTATAATATTGAAAGTACTTATTTTGGACGTAAAATCTATCTTTTTATAGAGGTTCTCCTCCAAAGTACGGGAAAAAAATATACGAATTTAAAGAGAGCAAGCAAATCCGCAAGCAAAAAGTAGTTCGTGCTAAAATATTACGCGCTGTTGTAAATAAATTCCAATTTATATGGAAGTGCAATCGAAATTTTTAGAGATGGCTATAACAATTTATTGCTAATTAAAATGTTTTAAACTTTATTGTTGAAATAACGATTTATGGTGTATTTTATCAATTATTTATCCGATTTCAGTTGAATGTTTAATAAGTATAATTATACCTCGGATAAGAAAGGGCCAATTTGGGCTCTTTCTTGGGAGTGTGACTGAACCAGCTGGATGCTAATGCCATAAAATTACGATCATAAATATATCTGCTAAACGTGGAGGTTAAAAAAATAAATGTAGTTTATAGGATTTTGTTAAGAATGTTTAGCAGTTGTGGCTCCTTAGGGTGCAAGGAGCCTCCACGAGTGACGGAAACCGTGATCGTCTGGTCTGGCGCATCCTAGAAGTAGCCAAGATACATTGCAGACTGCCGTCGTCGTGTGTCGCTCGTGCCGTAGTAGAAAGGTTAGTACCTTTCTACTACGGCACGAGCGACAAGCGATAGCTCGTGCCGACACAAACGAATGATGACTATCCGAGTATGTGCTGTTTGCCAGAAAAATATGTGATGGGATCTACTTAATATAAAGAATTTGTCTTCACTTGACTCTACCTAAGCTGCATGAGGCAGGAAGGAAGTTTAACATTACTCTGTATACAATTATGATTTTATTTAGGCATGATTTCCCTACAAATTAGCTTAATTTCTCTCACCATAAATACATAATTCATAAATGAAGAATTCAGTAATGTAGATATCATCACAACCTATTTTATTTCAGCGTTTTCAATGCAAGGATGGCATTGCAATCAGTAAAAGCAGTAAAATCATAATAATCACATCAACCACATTATCAAGATAACATATAAAAATGGATTTCATTCAGCACATATATTTATGCTCTAACAAAATAACTCGTTCTCTTATCGAAGAGCTTTGCAAAGCTGTAGCTCTTATTGAGTCGGTCGCGAAAGTAGCATCTTAATAACACTGAGGATAGATAGTATCCCATAGAATTATCACATAAATCAACCGAGTCAATGATTAATACGATATAGACGATGAGAGTCTGACCACTGCGTCGTTATAACGGTCTAGTGTAATTAAATTGAGCTTCCGTATACAGTGAGGCGGCGTACTGTGACGGGTCCAGTAATAGAGGATTACTTCGGTGAACTGCTAAGCGGCATGCCTCGGAAAATGAGCGTTAGACATCAACAATATAATATTTTGAAGCGATTCAGTAGATGGGATCGGCACTGAGAATACTTTGGAAGAAACATACAACGTTGTTAACATGCCTTTGAGCTCCGAAGGAAATGGAGAGGTGTGCGATCAGTTGTTCGTCACAGAGTAGGTAGGGTATGATTCTACTAAGGACTATGTAATACAATGGGATATTTTATTGCTATTTTGTAAATGCATTCCTTAGCTTTGATACCTTATATAAAACTTCAAGTACAGGTCTTAACTCTTGATGCAGCTCTAAAAACAAATGTATAGAATAGAATAGAATAGAAAATAATAATATGTAAAGTAAAAGGGCTGGTATACAAACCACTAGTGATAAGATATAATATAAAATGTAAATAATCAATATTAAAAACTTAAGCTCGTAAAATAAGCTAGAAAAAGGCTCAGACTTTTCGTGCAACCAATCGTTTTTAAGTCATATAATTATAAAACAGAAATGTCGTGCAATATTTTCTTTTACTATTGCAATCATCAACTTGGTTTATTTTTCAAATAATTTCGCTTTGGACAACCTTATTAGATGTTTACCTTAGTTCTCAGCTGGACACAGATCTTACCCAAAAATTCAGTTGGTACTGGTATCGTTAGGTCTATTAGGCTCTATTTTACCGCATTAAGCATAAAAAATCATGTATCTTATACTCGGATGCAAATAATGCCTCCTTTTTATACGTAACCCTAAAAACACAAATCATTACAAAGTAACATGCTATAGCAATCAATAAATCAACAAAATCAAAAGATTGCCTTCATTAAAGTAATCATCTTTGAGCAGCTAAAGTAAATGTACATCAGGTTTGTAAAAATATACCTCAGAACAAAATTGGTATTAAACTTGAAGCTGTAGTAACATTGATTTAAACACTTCCTGAAATTAACTAACTTGGTGTAATGATGCCGACGTAAGATGAAATATTATTCTGTAATTATACTATCAAATAGTATGAGAAATTTTAATGGTTGTAATATTAAGTACAGTTAAATATTATTGACTTTCCTGCATTATTGCACGATCTTGTTCGGACATTTATTTTATATAGGAACTTTTACTAGCTTTCACATATTTTGCATATAATATATAATAATAAAAAAAAACAGTTTTAACAGGACTCTTATTAATTAATAATTTAAAGGATGTACATAATCAGAGTGATAACAGTGAAATAGAAATTATATTTATAAAGTAGGTATTGGTACTTTTAATTTTAATTGCTAACTAATAACGTAGAAATGTCTCCTCAAACTTTCAATATGTATTAAGTAGGATAATTCGTTTGTGTCCCTTGTAATATAAATTGTTAACTATTAGATGATAATCCACTTAACCAAAAAATGTGTCCTTTAAATACTTATTTTGTTTAGAAAATTAATTTAAATCCTATAAAAGTCATCATTATTCAGCTAATGCTCGAACCCATTAACAGAATATAGAACACACCATTAATTGTTTCGTGAAGATCTTAAATCTCAGTAACGTTTCTTAGTCAAAATATTTCACTCATAATACTTAAATTAAAATAGATGCAGAAATATCTAAAGAACGTGACTCTAAACTTAAATATGCTGAACATTAAGATTCCAACTTAGACAAAGATGATATCAACACGAATAACTTGAATAAACGTAGAATAATGTACGTTATTATATTTGATGATAATAATGAAGCAGCAAAAACTGCTTGGGAAATGTTTGCGAGAAGAATTCTATGAGAATACACGTGGTTGATAACGAAATCAAAGAAAGGCGTATTATTATGCGCGTATTAAATTCCATACTTTTATTTGTATGGTAATCTGGAAATGCAAACAATGGTTAAAGTTATTCCTAGTACGAGCTATGCTTGGAGAATTTTAAGACTTAGATTCACTTGTTCACAACTCACAATGGACCTTGGAGATCATAAAGAGCAAATAAAATAGATGAATCGACGAACTGATAAAGATTGCTGGGTCTTCTTTAGACAAAACTACAGTTGAATAATTAAAATTGATATTGTCATGGGAAGGACTAAGGTCATTAGAATCTGAAAAAAAGAAGTAAATGAGATACTTATTTTTTCACCCTACTCAATGCTCAAGAGTTAAAGTGATGCAGTGCTATTTGCAATTTAATATGCTACAATATCTTTTATACAACCAGACATATATCTATCAAGCAACCTTGCACTGAAATCATTTTAAATTCATCAAACTTTAATAGTTATACACAATCACTAAACAAGTATGAAAAATCTATAAAATAAATCACAGTTATGATCGTCATAATAATGTAATATTGCATAAAAAGCTTGAGCTGAATTTCCAGAACATCCGTTTGCAAGTATACCCACGAGTATGTTATGTAATTAATAGTTTTCGCAGTACGCATGCAGCGGCGTTAAGCGATTCGACTATGGTGGTCCGAGTGCAAGGCACGTTTGTTGTATTTCACGATGTTAATTTTAAAATTAGCGTTGGCAAACAAATCCTGTAAATTGTTTGCTTTCGTCTACCGACAGAGCGCTGCTAATGGCTAAAGTTAAATCCATCCCAACTATAACAATAAAAACAGCAAGCAAAGACGCCTTGTTTAAAATCATTGCTTCCTTCTCATTAACGAATTTTTCATTTTCAACCTCTTCCAATATGGAAATATTTGTTCCAGTAGCGGACCACACAAGGACGAAATTGGTAGCCCGCCGCATTTCGTTTTGCATATTTTCTGCATTACTGAGCAAAAGTCTTTTGTCAATATTGTCTCCTCGAGTCATTGAGTAAATGACGGAGACTGTCTACTAAATATACAAAATGTAAATTAAGCTCCGGCTGTTGTTTTCTTGCTTTGTTTGTTTAATATCTCAATATCCTTTAATATTGTACGGTGATATTAAGTTTCAGTTTTATGAAGCTCGGTGTCAAAGATTTTAATGGTGTTGGCAATAAATTTCTTTCTAGCACGTAATAGAGTTGCTAGCGAACAATATCAGCTGCAGACGAAAGGTTTAACATGTTTTTATTTCTTCTTTACGGTCTTTATATACATCTTTATACGATTCTCAGCTTTGAAAGTACAAATTCTAATGCAAATCTGCGGGCATTCCTATACGCTTCACTTACGTAACAAATTGCTTTGGTTGATGTTGCATTGTAATTTAAATATATAAGACTCTGGGAAATGGGTTCTTGATTCTATTTACCGAAAACTGTTGGAGAATGCGCATCAACATCAAGTAGTTGACAGAACCGTTACCTCGGAGTCGGGAGGCAAGATAGCCGGACGGTCGCGAACTCAACAAAAGCTTTTTAATATCAGCACACACCCCGAGGCAGGAAGAGGTTATTTACATAAAAGCCACGTAGTTATTTAAGAACAATCCGGTATATACGTGTGTATACGAGCGAGACACGAATATTGTTATGCTAACTGGCTTCGTTAGTTTGTTCCTGGGAATTGTTTCGCTTTGTTGAAAGAGTCGTCGGTACGTGAGCTCGGATTTGCACCGTGATCTCTGTAACTGAGTTTGTGTACCAACTAATTTGCTTGAATTTAATTAAGATTGTATGAAAACGGATAAGTTTGGAAGTTATACAAAGTATTATTTTTGCAGCTGGGCTGTAACTTGCACAACACAAAACTTGTTGTATGAATATCTATCGTATTCATTTCTGTGTAACTATGTTTTGCGGTCGCTAGTTATTTTTATAACCGAATAAAATTATTAATTCCAAATACACCTAATGTAATTATGTTCGTTTTATTTTTATAAATTAACGTCTGTATCTCCAAAGTGTAATGCTGCTATTCATCCTTTTGACTTCCATAGCCCCCGATACAATCCAAAACTTCTTTTATAATCAACAAGGTTCGCCTATTATAACACTCACAGAAAGGGCGGCGTTACCTCGTCACAAGGAAATCACATTCACATACTTACACAATCAAAACGTGCTAACCTTTCCTAGTTTCTCTAACTACATCAGTTATTCACAATTGACAGACTGCCAGCTGACGGTTTTCCAAAACCCATTCAAGTTAATGTTAGGCAGTGTCTACATGATTACATGGCTACACCCTCACACAAGTCGAGACGTTTGCAAATTGCCGCTTACCGCTTTTACTGGACGGTTATTCCGTCATTCGTGGCTCGCAGGCGATCGTAGTATGGAATTGGAATGTGTAACGCGTGACTGCTAATATTTTGAATGTCAATTCCGATTTCAGGTTGCTCGTAATAGTTGATTGACGTTATAAAGTGCTGAAGAGGCTGCATACAATAATTTTGTTAAAGCTAGATTTGCTAAAGATTTGGGTCAAAATTAGAGATTCCATTACCTACATTCATAGTGTTTTGTGTTAGTCACAATAAATTGTATAATTTACAAATAAATTAAATTACTTTAAAATCTGGCGCACTGTATAGCAACTGAGCAAAGCGTAGCAAAACAAACAATGGAATCTTCTTAATAAGAAACAATGTTACTGTACCAAACAAAGAAAATAAAAAATAACGAGAAACTCAATATTATAATATCAACATTTAACTATTTGCCAGTAATTAGCAGCTATCACGTTAAACTAGTCCGTCAAAAGCCTCAGTTTGTTTCTAAATGACGTTTTATTTTATAACCTTAATTTTTGGCAGCTAACTTACGTGGCAGTGGTCCCATGGTGGTCCCATATAATAAATTCTGTTAACTAGTAGAGAATACCTAAACATATTAATTATGAAAGAGACAGACTGACAATGCTACTACGAGTATATACAAAATATTATTCTAAGAATAAAACAAATACCGAGCAACTTAATAATAACAGCGACACTAACTATTTGCCACTACTTTGCAGTTTGCACGTTATAAAGTGGGCTCTTTGCTTGCAGTTTGTGTAGTCCGTCACTGCAGGTAATTGCGTTGAAAGCCCCACTCGTTTGTTCCGCGATGACGTTTAGATTTATTTGTAAACATGACGTTCATGCTTTTCTATGGTTAGCAGAAATGCGTGGTATCAAGACCGTTGTCTTGAAGCACGAAAATGTCACGAATAAGCGAACTTATTAAGGCAACTGAAAACCTGTAGTTACGATCGTGAACTGTAAGGGAAAAGGTCCTTTAACCAGCTTTCGCACAAGTCATCCTCACCAGCACCTAAAGCATCATGCCACTAATAAAATCATAATTTGCCAGTTAAAAACCACCATCACACAAGTTAAGTCTTACTTTGGGTACCAGAGTTCAACAAAACACCTTAACTTGTTATATTGTACCAAAAATCTCTCAATTGTAAGTGTTTATTGCACAAGTTTTTTGGAAAATAAAATTTATGTTTATTTTATTTACCAAATCGGTAAGTGTCGCGTCATTAGTACGATATGCCTACTATTCGGTACTGGCATGCCTACATAGTACATTATTTTTTTCTTCTCATTTTTGTCGATCTTTTTTTTTTGTGTCTAGTCCAAATAAATATATTATTATTATCTTTCTTCTTTTTTTATAATTATGATAGGCTCTGATATGTCCCTATCATCTAACATGTAAGTTCAGCTGACGTTGTTGCGACGTACGCTCGGCCGAAAATCTTTTTAAGTGTTACGCTAGATCGAAAGCTCTTTAGGATAAAATCCATCGTACCGAATGACACTGGATCAAAACACGTACCTAACATAAATACCTATAGTCGCTTATTTAATGAATTACTTCAGTTGAATGTTTCAATGAAGGCTACAAAACTACTCGCCCAGCGGGGCAAAAGGATTATCTCACTTTTTGGGAGCGCTCCTTGTCCAGCAGTGGGCCGCAATATGCTGTGTAAAACTTATTCATAACTAAATAGTCTAGTACTAACCAAATCACATTAGTAAGTATCTAGAAATATATTATCCCATGATTGCAGATCGTATATAGAGGTTAATTTTCGTCCAAATTAATCCGTATTCCCATCAAATTAGTCAATTACTGTACCGAACATCGATATGCGATTCTAAACCAATTGACAACTGATACTATCATTCGATTTAGGTAATTGTACCGATGATATCGATATAATGAAAGGTATTTCGGTTCAACGATAAATCGTTATACGAATACCTACCTAATTTAACCGAATAGAAAATGGTAGGTAATATAATTTATAGAACACACTCATTGCAGTAAATAATTGCAATGATCGTGTGTGTTGGTGCAATAGGGAACATAATATATTTAAGTTATAATGAGAAATTATTAAAAAAAAAAACAATATTATACGTTGATAAAAGTTATAACGATACAGTTATAAAAAAAATACATCCATTTTACAAATTATCTTTATTATAAATTACGTAAAACAGAACGTTATTTCAAACACTATCATCGCGTTTATGACGTCACTCCCTCGTGTTTCCTTGGTAACCATATTCACACGCTATGAACGAGCGATGCAATGACGTCATGTCACGTGACTTTGTGACGTGTTTTAGCGCGAACATTATTGAAAGTCATAGGTATTTTTATTTTTCATATTTTAATTATTCATGCATATTATTTATATATGTGTATGTGCATAAGTTCCAGATTGAATGGGTTCTGAACTCTGATGTCTGTTCTATGGAAAATTATTTATATCTCATTAGTTCTTCCACTAAAACTCAAGCCAAGCATGGTACAAGACAAGTAGCCGAGCATTCTCTGACGATATTCATTAATCGCTGTGATATTGATAGAATCGAAACATCTTAATCCAACTTGAGTGCGTGTCACACAGAAAGCTGAGCGCGTTTGTCAAAGACAAGTTAGCATAGCGGGTTAGTTCAAGAATAAACGTAAGATTAAATTTTAAACCATCGCATTGCATGATGATTAGTAAAATTATACGCGTATTTTCCTTTGAACGTTTAACCCACGATCAATACGAAACATCAATCGATTCAAATGTAAATTCGGGTTATACCTACCTATATTATATATGTATATAATACAACAATATATATATATATATATGTACCTAATATTATAGTAAACTAAACCTTCATTTTTCAACTTCCTATTTGTCCGCAGTGGTCTTGTCTTTTGTAGAAAAAATTATTCGTTATTTCAGAATATAGTTGGAATTTTGGACAAATATCTCGAGATCGCGCGGTCGCGCTTTATTAACTCGCTTCGCTCAGCTGTCTATGTGACATAGGCTATTACCTTAACCCGTCACACACGAAGCTATAATATATATTAATATACTGTGCTATTACATTATAGCAAGCCCCTACACATGGTAGCTATAAGTACTTTGACATATTTTGATGACGTAATAGAAACATATTATATTATAGCTGCGTCTGAGGTCGCTCGAAGATTAGTATGGAAAATATATCGTAATATGTCTTGCTATAATATATATTATAGCTATGTGTGTGATGGGGTTGCCCTATTAATTAAACTTTTTTAAATAATTGGCTTCCAACGACGAATATACTAAAGTACGTTTAGTGATCCGACAGAAGATATCCAAACACTGTCCCAACACCTTTTTCAAATAAACTTTGAAAAAGGAGTCGTAACACCTTAATAAGCCTTAATGTAACGCTGGTTAATTAGACTTTATCGTCTTTATCTCGACGAATGTCTTCCACAGTGCCCGTGATTTTGTGTTTGGTAAATATTTTCCTTGATGCGACCCCTGTCTAAGATAACGCACGCATTTACATTTTTAGTGAGACCGACATTTCCTACTTTGACCGGTTAAAGTCATGTGTGGAGGAATTATAAATTATTATCAGCTGCTTTAGAGGATCGGATTGTAATTCGCTGAGCGTTTATGTAAATGCGGTTAGGATTAGGTCGAACTTGAACACAGTCCATGATTTATGAATAACATTTTCATCGCTATGAAAATGATCAAATCACTGGTCTCTAAGAGTGATTAGTTAATATACGAGTAGATGAACAAATTTTTGCAAAAACTTTATGCAGTAGGTATATAAAAATAGACGTCTGAAATATTTTCTTTAAAAAAATATAACTTTACAACAAATTGCAACAAAAAAGTAAAATTATATTTTATTTACTCTAAAATAGACAATAGCTTAAAAATCCCGTGAATGATGAATTACATCGAAATTTACTTAATTTTAATGTAACTACTTTCTTAAAATAAATGTTTAACTCTATCGCACGGGGATTATGCGGTCTAACCGCTAGAACAACTTAGATAAAGTACGATAAGAGCTTTATCTTATTGTTTAAGTTTTAATAAATGCTTAAGCTTTTTAGTAACGCTTGTAGAATACCTTTCCATTTCGAAGTTTATAAAGAAGGGTAAGGAATATATCGTTCATAAGAAAGAAAGGAAAATGAAAGAAAACATATATTTGTCACAGAGGCATGAGACAACATCTTGAAATGATATTATAAACAAAAAAAAATGTACAAAAAGACTAAGCTGGTCTCACGTCTGCGGTCTGCTGCATTATGCCGGGCACCAAAGTTGCCGAAGCTGAAAGGTTAGTGTTCCCATCATTATGAACAACTTTTACCATGAGGACATGAAATCGCGAAGCAAAAATCTATTGTTCCATACAAATAATTAAATATTACTCGACTAAATGTATGGAACAGCAGATTTTTCTTTTTTCGCGATTTTAGTTTTCATCCCATGGTAAAATTTGTTCACAACGATGAGTACCTACTATAATCTCTTAAATAGACCTCCCCTCACAAAGTAGGACCTTATTTATTAGAAGTAGATACCTATCAGGATCACATTAGGATGAACATCATCATTATTATGGTCCGCAACGATGACAATGTTTTATTTATGTGTTTATTAGTTAGGTAACATAATAATAATTAGGAGTAAGATTAGGACAGCGTTTGGGCTGGCAGATTTGTCCTCAAAAATTGTATCTAGATAATCAAGGCAATGTATATACACATAGCATCTTGCCTTCAATGAAAACATGGGAGTGCTTTTCATGGGACCACACGGTAAAAGAACGTAAAAATATACAAATCACATTTGTCGCCCAAAAATTTGAATTATACAACAATGAATTGTTGGCTTAACAATATATAAACGAAGAAAGTGCCATTATTCTACTCCGAATCGCTTTTCAAATACCCGAACAAAGAGATAAAACGAAAGCAAACACCAAACTATGTGACATAAACGGCACAAAGCACAAAAATACGACAGCTCTATGCCATGTTTGTCCTATTTATAAAATGATAAAAATGAGTATAACCTTTTGTATACTTAATAGAGAGTTTATTTCCATTGCCTAATCAATAAGCAGCCTTACAAGCATCTAAGTTAAATGTTGATTTTTACTTATAGGTGTGTTTAGCTGATTCTACGAAATATGAACAACTGATCAAAGAAGAGACTGTTCGCATTCTCGTGTGTATATAGTACATAACCAGAAGTGGTATTGAAACGTTTGTTTTAAGTCAACTTAGGAATTTTTGAAACATAAAATTCGTAGATAGTCATGCCGTATAAACGATATCTAGCTACATTTTTTGCTAGATTAAACAGGTATATATTTAAATAGGACATCTGCTTGAAGCGGTTATTTGATGCAATTATTTGTATGGAACAGCAGATGAATTTTTTGCGATTTTAGTTTCCCATGATAAAAGTTGTTCATGCTGATGAGTACTAATAATCCTTAAAGCAGGTATCCTGTTTAAATAAACATCCTGTATAGAATGGCAAAATACCTAAAATTTTGTATATTTTAGCAACCCCGATATTGTCAGTATTTTCAAATTATTTCCAAAGTATTTTTTCTTGATTCTAGACGTCAAAATACATTATAATAAAACACGTTCAAATTACATGACGTAAACATTTGTGTTGTGGATATTAAAACAATGATTGGAGCGCTTTTTAGCATGACGTTGAAAACTTTCTTAAAGTATTCAGTTGATAATTAGCTGTCAACTGAAACGCATGTTTTAGTAATGCACAAAGGGATCAATCAACTAAGCATAGTCTGCTATCGGAGATTATTATCATGTCGTCTACGTATTTGATTGAAAAATACAGATCATTATCCGATAGAACCATTGATCTACACTTACAACTTGTAGAATTTGTAGTAGTAAGTCAAAGGATAGAACTCAAAAAAATCTTTACCGTTAATCACAGTCCAAACACGTATAACATAACAACGAAAGCCTAAACAATTTCATTTTCATACATCGAATTAAAGTTTAAAATTAGGCCAGCAGCACCAACAACTACGTGACACATTACTGCATACGCATTAAAGGTTTTATTTTCACATACGAGTGCTGAAATGAAGTCACGTTCCACAAACACGCGAACCCACTTTGCTTGTCTCCAAATTTATGCAACTTCTCATGATGTAAAAACCTTTCATAACCCCTTCGCGACACCACTGCTATTGAGGGAATATTCTGCTCTACGAAATAATCTAGGAGATAGATAGAAAGTTTAGTTATAAATGTGGACACAAATTATTGCCTATGTATTATATTTTTTATAGTATTTATGCTTTGAGTATCTAGATACTCAAAGTATAGTAACATAATATAGTACCTACCTATGTTTTATGTTACACTGCGAACTACCCCTCTCTTTTAACCTGCAAATATTTCCATCCCAAAGTTTTCTGGTAGAAATCACCAAGACCGCCCTTTGTAGGTACATTTCTTTTCCTATTTATTGTTTCGTTTCTTCTCTTTCTGGTGTCCAATAAAGAGTATTATTTTGTGTATAGATGGATAACGGTCAAATATGCTGCTTTGGTCATGCTATAGAAAAGACTGCGGGTCTACCGCGTAACTAAAATGGTAATGAACATGAACTCTGGTAATAAACTTCATAACGGTCAAGTCTGAATATACCTACTTACCTACCTACCTTGTAAAAACTGGAGCTTTAAGAACCTTGGGAGTCCCAAATACACGATCAGTAAATTTTTTGCAAAGTACCTCGAAGTCGAGTCTCTCATTATCGTTATTAAGTTTATCACCAGAGTTCACGTTCATTACGATTTTAGTTACGCGGTAGACCCGCGGATATGATTTAAATGTTAATCCAATTCAAAATAATTTTAGTTCACTAAATATTCGCTAGTCTAATATCATCAGTAGAAGCATCTGAGATGAACAGCAGAACAGTTGGCACAGAAGTGAATGGCGTGTTACGTACGGACGGGCCACGGATAGCATTGTGTACTGCACCACCATCCGATTGCGTTACTTCGTTCTTTCTTATCCTACAAGAATTACGAACCCAAAACCAAAAATCTGCGACATCGACACTATACAAAAACGAAATCACCACCACCAACATTCAGAATAGCAACCCTATTCCCAATAAAAGCGTGTGAGAGGGACAACAGAACAGTTAGCACAGAAGTAGACAGCGTGTTACGCACGGACAGGCCACGGTTACTAAGTGTACTGAAACGAATCGACAATCGACATTCAGAATAGCAACCGTATTCCCAACAGAAGCGTATGAGAGGGACAGTAGAACAGTTGGCACAGAAGTGGATGGCGTGTTACGCACGGACAGGCCACGGGTTACAAAGTGTACTGCGCCACCATCGGATTGCATTACTTTGTTCTTTCTTTATTTACAAGACTCTCGCACGGACATTCTTTAGCTCTCGGGAGACGAAGCTGCTTCGAGATTCACGTTGTCTTCTGTACATTGTACGTCCATTAATGTTTCTTTGCATTTATTTTGTTTCTGATCTGAAATTATGGGTTCTGTTTTGTTTTTATGAATAAATAATATTGGTTTCATAGATATAGACGTAATTATCGGATAATATAGTTAGTTATAAATGTAATATTTTAAAATCTATGTTTGGAATAAAAATATGTGTAACAGAGAGAATGTTCTATTTACTTCATTGTTTTAACGGTCATTTAGACCATAAACTTATTATTACTAGCTAGTATAATAAGTTTATGATTTAGACAGACACATTCAATCAATTTATTACTCAAATAAAAACGATAAGAACAAACTTATTTCAAATATTATCCATCATTTTTAAAAGCATTTATTTGTGACTCTTTTAAATATTATTTTCACTTATTAGATCATTATATTTATTAGATTGATCTTATAATAATTAAAAATAAAATTATATAGAAATCCTTTTTTTTATATTTTTCAACATTTGACGTTTAGAAAACACATCGCTATTTAATTATATAAAAGTTAGCTTTGATAAGGAAAAAATGTAAAGTATACAATAACGCTATAAATATATAGATGAGAAATTACCTCTCTATCTACCTAGTCTGACTGTGCATACTACATATTAAGTATATGTAGATGAATTGATAGGTACTAATATTGGCGCGACCCCTTTTCGAGACAACTCTGCCGCGCGTTAGGTAATAGCAACTTGATTGAATTACTCACGCACGTCAGAATTTCGTCAAAGATTATGAAATTTCGAATATTAATTCATGTTACTATTATTAAAGGTTACCTACCGCAACAAATAATTTAATTGATAATGAAAAAGTATTGTACAGAGAATGAACTCACGAAGTATGTCGAAACCAACATAATTGGTTTATCTATGTGCATAACAAAAATAACAAGCAAATGTGAAATATTCAACAAAAATCTAAAATGTGAATATATTCAAGAGAAAATACTAAAAAATCCTACCATCATCATCATCTGCCTGGCCTGTATCCCAACTACGTTGGGGTCGGCTCCCAGCCTAACCAGATGCGGCTGAGTAACAGTATTTTATACAGAGCGACTGCCATCTGACCTCCGCCACCCAATTACTGGGAGACACTGATACCCTAAGGACCCTAAGGTTAGACCGGTTGTCAGACTTTTTCTTGGGTTGCTGACTCCCGTAACGATTGTCAAAGGTATTCGTATGACAACCGGGACCAACTGCTTGACGTGCTATCCGAGGCACGGAGGGGTCTCGATGTTCGAAGAAATGGTCACCCATCCAGGGACTGACCGCGGCAACCACAGCTTAACCTCGCTGATCGACTGATCTGCGCGGTAGCTATGTAGCTACGAGCCCCTTTAAAAAAAACCTACCATGTCGTATTAAATCACATTAGCGATTCGATTTTAGCAATGAAAAATAATGAGTAAAATCTGTGTTCATTTAAATTCTCCTTTAAAAATAGGCATATATAGTCCACGTTTTATATGTTAATCTTTGTCTCAAAGGCTTATTGCATGTTGCAATATACGCTTATTAATGAACGACAAATACTAATTTCGCATGCCTTTGTCCCGCCCGATCATCGCTCAGCGTTCGTCCGCCCGAACGCTTGCAATAATCCGTTTGAGACTGACATTTATGAGTATATAGATCTGTATGGCTATTAGCCAAATCCTTTGTGATTCACCTAAAGGAATACCCGTACAGCGTAAGATTCAATAGCTGCTGAAGGATTGATTTCAATCTGCAGTTTCGTATTGGACAATGCACAGCAAGGCTATTGAAATCCAGAATTAAACGAATTCGATTGGTACAATACTCAATTGTTCGATATGACTACTCCGCTTTAAGAATCAGCTTTATAAGCATTACTGAAATCATTCCCTTTTTGATATAAAGGTTCTCTGAAAGTTATGGGACAGAAAGAAGACAAATCAAGAAGGTATTGTCATCTAATACTACTGGTATTTGTATAAGTTGTCTCTTTATTGCCTGTCCTCTGTCTACATAATCTCGCTTGGAATTTTATTCACGGGTGGGATTTATCTGCTTTAAGTACATTTGATTCGTGATTAGAAGCATATCATTCAGTTTTAACCTTTAAGTCATTAATTGTAGATATCAAAAAGATTTACAACTAGCTTTCGATAAAGTCCTTTACACTATATCTCAACTATACATTTCCGTATCATCCATATACTATAAGAAGCTTAATACATGAATTGCTCGTTCATTCTCGTATCAGAGTTTAAATCCCAATATTATTAGTTACGTACTTAATGTATAGTATTAACATTGATGTAACAACATCAGCAATCAGTACTCATTTGTACTCGTATCCTGAACATTAACACCGAGTGTTACTAACGCGACATAATTAGTGAAAGCGGTCTCCATTTTTGCGATCGCCTCATGTATCGCCAGCCTGATATTTCAATACCGTTGAATTTTGTTCCAAGATATAGGTAATTAGCGACAACTTAAAATATTTAGGAACAAAATTTGGAAATAAAATCAACACGGCATAAATATACAGCATGGTCAAATACACAAATTTTATAGGTATCTGTATTTTATATGCATATCGTATTATATATAAAGGTTCGAACCCTTGAGGCTTCAGCAGAAAATCATCGCTGCAGGTAGTTGCAGCACTTTGCTGAGCTAAGGCCTTTTAAACACACAATGCCACATAGAACCAGCTAAGAGAAATAATACAAAAATACTCTCTTTTTAATTATTAATTAAAAATAATAATAATGGCTAAGGCCCGCACGATAGGATTTAACTCACCCTTCATAGAAGGGAGAAAAATAACAAAATATAAATACAAATAATAATTTTTTTAATTATGTAGTAGTGAGATTTTTATTTTTCCTTTTCACTTATTTTTAACCTGTTTGGTTTCTTTTTCATAAGTGTTTGGTTTTGTGGTGTAAACCTCTAATAAAAGTTTCTTTGCTTCTTTCTTATATAGCTATAGATTAAAATAGTAGGTACAGAATATTTGATTTCAACCCACTGATAAGAAATGTTCTTTTGAATAAGGTCAAAGTCAAAGTCAAAGTCAAAGATTTTTATTTCAACTGGGCCTTTGCAGGCACTTTCAAAACGTCGTGATTCTAGGCGCACGGTTCCAAGTGGGTTGGTCCAGGAGAAGATACCGGCAAGAAACTCCATGGATACTCTTTTCAGAAATCAAGCTTACTACACAACAAATGTGGGGCCGCGGGAGCGGCCCCAGCTAAAATTCCACCTCAATTTATACAATATTACAATAAAAAAAGAATAGCAAAGATCATAAGTACCACTATAATAATAAAATTATACAATACTAGTAGGTGCGTACTTAACACTCAAGTCAGTCACCCAATTAAGAATAGGTACCAAAAAGGTACCAAGGGAAGCGTTAAAATTAGTGTGTGAAGACAGGAAGCAGTGGGACACCAGGGAAGCCGCATGTGCAGAAGATAATCACTTCCATACATCTCTATCGTCAACATACAGGTATTATTTTCATTCTGTATTTTCGCATAAATAGTGGAAATCAACCACGATAAAATGAGTACCTTATTTGGCTGTAGGCGCTAGGCAGTAGCCTATTATCTAGACCTGCATTGCTGTCTTTAATATTAATAAATTATGAACAGACTTGTTGTTGATACTAGCTATTGTTTGGACTGTAATTGAAAAAGACTGGAAAGGTGCATCATCTTCTATAGCCGGTAAATACAGTACAAATAGTCGACCACCCTCATGGATCGCCACATCTAACGATAGGGGTAATGCCATAATTGCGCTTGGCAGTCAAATTGATGACCGTCGTTGATGTTACATTACGCAGGTGGTAGCTGCTACCCATCGCTTTTACATAAGTACTTAATTAACCAGTTGATATTGCCTTATTTGTCGTGTTCTAATTATATTTATGACGTCTACGACATGACAACCAAGAACGCTCTGTCAAGGGCAAACAAAAGAAACAAAGGAGTGGTAGCACGGTAGTGCCCCCGCCAAGACGAGCCAAGCGAAACGCAAGGGTACTACCTACCTTTTCTCGAAGCGCGTCCTCATTTTTTTGAACCCTTATAACTTGGGTTTGGATTATTATATTTACTGTAATTGGGATTTGGCTCTATTATATACGATATTTGCATCGTTCTTAAAAATAACTTTTAACCATTTTCTCCATTTCCATCTTCATATTTTTCTTCCCCCAGCACAATTTCCGCTTACAGTAAATGTCTTAATGTGATCTTATTTATCAACAATCCGTTTACTAGCCCTCATAAAGCTGTCCCAACATTTTTTCGTCATTACCTCACACGTCAAACAAAAAGCACGGACATGCCAAGTGCGACTAAATCAACAATAACCAGCGTCATAAAGTCGCACCGCTGACCATTCAACACTTGCATCGGAGCGTTGATTACACGGCGCGTGTGTCGATTTATAACGCCAATTAGTCAGAGACGCGTGCCTGCGACGACGACAACTGACAAATCGCAGTCGACTGCCGACTGTCGCACGTGGGTGGCGCGCTTTACTCCCCTACGCTTAATAATTTATAGTGAGTATTACGAATCAAATAGGTAGCAATTTTATTTATAATCGTTGACCGTTGATATTGCATTTTTCTGTTGAACACCTACTCTCTTTCTGTCTCTCTGCTGCCTTTCTCTTGTTTTAGGGCTATATTTAAAGTTCTCTAAGATGTTAATCTACAGAAATTAATCTATCTATTAATTTTAATGCTGCTAATTTTCATAACATCGTGATAATGTCTCGCATCCTGTAGATACCCAATACTCGATGTAAATGTCTAATGGAGCAAGTTGCTATCAGTACCTCTACCATGAGTTTTCCGTGCCGCCTAACGTTCACGTTCACATGCAATATTTGTATAGTGACTTTAGTTCACTATTTATACCGGTAGAGGCGCTGAAAAAATTCCCATACAAATATTGCATGTGAACGTGAACGTTAGACGGCACGGAAAACTCATGGTAGAGGTACAGTTATCATTTTGATAAGTTTCTTTAGAACTTTTCGTAATAGTTGCAAAATTAGGAGTGTATTTAAAGTAACAACACTACTACTACTGCTACTACTTTGTGTATGTGACGGCACGTTTGGCGTTGTAGGTAAAGCGATTGACTTTCTGCGCTCCGTGTCGCGGGTTTGATCCCCGATCAAGTGTGCATGCATGTGATATATGTTTGTAAACTGTACCCACGATACAGGAAAAAACATAGAATGGGGTACAGTTTATAAAAGAATAAATAATATAAATCTACATAATATTCAAAGTAAAAGTCAAACTTTTTTATTTCAACTGGGCCTTTGCAGGAACTTTCAAAACGTCATGATTCTAGGTGCACGGTTCCAAGTGGGTTGGTCCTGGAGAAGATACCGGCAAGAAACTCCATGGATACTCTTTTCACAAAACAATTATACATTAATATAATATATTTATATTGAAGTTTAAATAAATAATATCTATTTTATCTATGAATATTTATGGACAATTTAACATACAAAACTGGTCACTAACCAGCTATCAGATCCAGATTTACAGCTTCCAAAAGCCCAGTCAATATAAATTAAAATTACTTAAAACAACGCCTACCCAGACGGTTTCCGTCTAACGATCAGTTAATCGGATTGTCTCGATAATTAATCGTGACATTTATCACAACGTGGTACCCAATAGTACCTATGCACGTGTGAAATTGGTTTCGCGTGCAATCAAAGAACTCATTTGCATAATTACTGCGTATAGCAACGACAATAATTGGATTCTAATTGCTGTCAATTTGTTATTGGGATTAAATAATTGTTTCAATATAAAGAGCTTATGAGTAACTAGGTTTGATATAAATTTTCCAATTAATTGATTTACGTTTATCGTGGTGTTAATCGATAAAAAAAGTAATGTCAATACTCAATAGGTAATAATAAACAAGCGGCATATTATGTTTCTTATGAATTGCCTCAATGCAATCAATAAAATTATAGGTAGGACATAGCGGGACTTTTAGAAAAATTAATGAATCTTTTCTCCTTTTTCCAGGTTTGAACCCGAGACTAGAATTTGAAACAGTGATGCATTGACGTAGAAACACATGGACCTCAGGTCAGTGCTCAAATTTTTCCGAACTGAATGTAGACTAAAACGCGAAAAATTCGACTAACCATGCGTCACTCTTCATTTGGGCGAGCGAGCTATTACATATTTTTTTATAATCATATTTACAACTTATTTACAATTTAATCATATCTAACTTCACGAGCAACACATCGGCTCTTTCCAATACACCACATCATTAAATTCAGGAATATTTTTAAAGCATCCCGCAGATTATTCAGGGTAAAGCCTGAAGCTCGTGACGAGACGATATAGGCGGTTTAAAACGACCTGTGTGGCTGCGCAATTTAAAATTTAATCACACGTTAGTACAGATAGAAGGAAAAGTTTTACGCGTAAGGTGGCAAACTTGGTGTGCTCGGTGAAAACTGGCGTGAATTTTTTATCAGTGGATGTGCTTATTATTAATTTTGCACTGAAGTGTAAGATGAGTTGTTATTCCACTTGCTGTCAAAGATTTATGAGATGTTGGAAGCGTGTTGTGTTGTCGCTTATGAGCCATAGCACATTTGATGCTTTTAGCATTGGTGACTACCGATGTTGCGATTGCATCGACGTTGCATCGCGTTTTGGTGACTCGCTACGTTTGAGGGTGATAGCAAAATCACGCGTTTTAACGATTTTATGGCAGAATCGAGCTTCCGAAAGCGACTAAATCGCTAATGGTTGATGCTAAAAGTATCGAGTGTGCTATATCAATCAAGCGATTGACTATAGTTATATAAAAGCCAAATATATTTAAATTAAAGAACAATTTACTATGTACTTGTTCGTCAGCGTGAAGATAAATATTAAGCTCTTCTAATTTATTCAATAGCTATTCAGTTTTCTTTGATATCATTCGCAATATCTAACTATTGGTAGCTAAGCGATATTGTGGATAAATTAAATTACCAATATCAGACATTTAATAGGGCATGGCCTGTGTAAACGAGGAGGTTGAGTAAAATTTTATTGCTAAGACCCGCCTTGATATTGCCTAGTTACTTCAAAACGAGCAACTAAGTATATTACTAGTATACTCGCTTTATCACGTTAATAAATCATGCCAATTTAAATTAATTCAACAGTCAATATATTAAAATCACACCACTTAGTAAAAATAAATTCAAAAGGAAACAGGACGGAAGCGTTTAAAGCTCGAATATTAAAAAATGTTGATCGAATTGCATAAGATTAATGTTTGATTATGGCATGTTAATTTATATGCTGACTCTACGGTCAGTTCCTAGTTACTTCTCATTACCTCAAATAAACCGTAGGGAGCAAACATAAGTTAATTTGATCAGAACAGAGATTAAACTTCACGATGCCGACTCGCCACTTAAAATCTGATTTGTTAAATTACTTATTTACTTACAATTTTCCGTACGGACGGCGCCCGAACAATGTACGATAAACGAGGAATTCTTTAGCATCGATATTATAATCGCGATAAAGCGATAGTGCTGCGTAATTCTCAATAACGGCTGTTTAAAAAATATTTATAGTACCGAATGCGGATTATAAATCGATTTACATACTGTCGTAGATAGCATGAGTATATTCAATATGCTAATATCGCTCCACTTTCAATTCTGATAAAGCATCTACGAGTATATTATATAGATATTAGAAAAAAAAAAAAAAATCTAATAAAGCTGAAGAGATTATCATTTTTTTTTAACACGCTTGTATCTTGTTCTACCAATCATATTTGAAAAATTATTTTTGCATTTGATAGCCCATTTCTTGAGAAAGATTATAGGCTATTTAGCATCACCATATGACGCGAGTTAAACGGTGAGTGAAACCGTGGGGCACAGTTAAACTAGATTTGATAAAAAATGATTAATTATCAAAGACAATTCAGTTTAACATGACTTTTATATTTTTAAATAACGTTTTTCGTTAAAAAGAACTGTGAAAATTGTTTACTAATTATGGCAAGTAAGTAAAAATAGAGTATGGGTACATAAACTAGTGTCAAATATTATATGAATATTTTTAGAGGGAAGGAAGCTAGGTGGGCTTACATACAATGGTTAAGTTCAAAGAACATTTTAAATATTAAAAAAAACAGGCAATTTTAAATGCAATGGCAAAAAAATGGGCAATGGGAAAGAACAAAAAAAAATATATATATCCCATGATGGTGTAATTTTTTCATTGTATGCTTCAAGCAAGCATTCAAAACCTTTAAAATGATTTATGCATAGATACGGTGTGTTTCACAAATTCTTTATGCAAGGTGGTCAAAAGTGAATTGAATAACTAACAATTTTAAATAACTTAACGCTTCCACTGCAGTAAATCATAAAAAGTAAACAAACGCAATTTAACATTTAAATCTCACAAAACTAAGTTCATTCACTGACACAGCGAAGATAATCCTGTATTAAGTACTCTTTAACCGTAAATTTTATTCGTGTTAAATAAAGTAACTCAAATATTTAATTATGTGCTGTTACAACACTTGAATGACAGGTTAAGAAACGCTCTGATAACGTTGTTTAAACCAACATGTATATTTAAAAGATTAACGCCGAACGTTACATGTATTTTTTTAAAGTATTAAGCTGTAGGTACATGTTACATATTTTTTATGCTCTGAGAAGTTAAAGTAAGTATTGGTTTTTAGATTCTTTCCGAACAAGTTATTACGGTCCAGTAAATTAAAATTGGTTGTTATTAGCTTTATTGCCTTTTAAATTTAATGTCTCATTAAGGTATGCAAAATTGCTATTTTTAAAACCAAGCCTGCAGACTGCTTCTTCAACCTGTAATAAAATAAATTTTATTTTTGGTCTTATTTAATTATAGTTTAGTGTGTAAACGCTAGAAGTATATTACTTAATAAATTGATAAAAGGTTTCAGTTAATTATTTTCACATTATTACCACTTTGATATTATCATTATCTTTTAAATGGATGTTGAACTACTAAAAACTGCATTTTAGGAACTTAAATTAAAATTCCATTTCAAAAGCCTTTATTCAAAATAAACTAGTTTTAGTATAATACTTTTAACTTTATTTTTTCAACATATTAAGACAACATCCCAAAATTAAATCAAAACAAAACAATTTTTTTTTAATAATTTTATACTAAAAATACTACTAACAAACTTGTATTTTTTTAAACTGTCACAAATTTCTATGGGGGGTCAGTCCTGAATCCATGGCATCAGTTTTCGATACGATGTCACTTACACCCTGTACCTATACAGCACTGTTCCTACCAACGTCGCGCAAGCAATTAGCCTCATCACACAGAGTTACATTAAAATAAAACAGGTATGTACCTACTCGTAAATAAATAACAAAAATAATTACACGCTACAGTAAAAGTCGCGGTTAAACCGACTTTAAATACCAACTAATTAAAACCAAATGACAGCGCCAGTTAAACAAGATAAAAATGCAATAATTTAAATCAGTTAGGATCAAGTTTATAAGCGAAATTAATTATGGCGAATATTTTACTGATGTCGTGAAGCAATAAAGGTTGTGAAATATTTAGTACACATTTCGTAGTAAACGCGATCACCCTTGACATCTAGTATCTTGGTGACATGTAGGAGTGGGTGAGCTAATGTCGTGAATAATTTAATGTATCATTAAAAAAACAATTAATATAAATAAGTCACGATGTATTTGTTTCCAGTTCTACGTGGATTGAAAATTGAGACTGATTTACAATTTTAATGGTCATATTATTCCTTTGGTGGCATTTGTCGATATAAGCATTTGGAATATCCAAAATTGATCGACGCGGCATACTTAACCATAATAAGTATTGGATAAATTATAAATTGTTTCTGTTATTGTATGTAAATTAACGATTTAAATTTAAGTCCTTTAAATAAACTAATTTATCATTTTGATTTTATTCGATTTATCATTAGATACTGCTTTATTTTGCAAACACCATCGCGTACTCTTAAAATCAGACTCATTGTGTTTTTTTTAATGTTTCCCCACTGTAGTATTATAAACGAGAAAAATCGTGGGATTTGTCCTGTATCGTGGGTACAGTTTACTGACATAAATCTCACGTGCACACCCAGATCCGAAACAACTATCTGTAGGCCATACAAATATTTGTTCCATGCGGATTGAACCCGCGACACATGCAGGAAAGTCAATTAGCCACTACGCCAATCTGCGCCAATCGTATCGTCAACATAGGCTAATAATGTTTATGTTTAAAAAAATATTCTATGCGGCACAGGCATAAATATCCCAAGCGGCTTTATCTTGATAAAATCGTTGGGAACGCGATTCAAATCATATAGGTATATTATTCACTGATGCCATCAATATTATTGTTGCTAAAGTTATTGAATAACCGTTGACGTGCTCACAATGTGCATATTTGTATCTACATATTGATTGATGCTGCGCGTCTGATGAATAACCGAATGATTGACCTAAATCCTATTGAATCTTCATGTTTAGTGATTCATAATAATGTAAGCATTTATTTGAGGGAAAGTGACGCATATATGATAAATATGGAACCGTCATTTATTACCCTGTTGTGATCGTAAGTTCACTTTTAATTTATCAACGAAATTCGCTAAAAAACCGCAAGTGCTCCATTTAATCGAACAAAACCAGAAAGTGCATGACAAACTAACGTGCTAAACTTATAATATTTGGTATGAAACTTAAGTAAGTTACATTCTTTGAAAAAGCTACTTAGTAACTGCAAAATGAGCATGCATATAATTATTAATTACTAGCTTCCGCCAGCTTTAAAAATTATAGCTAATATTACTCAGTGATAATATAGCATTCTGCTGGTGAAAGAATTCTTAAAATCGGTCCAATAGTTTTTTAGTTTATCCATTACAAACAAACAAACAAAAATTCAAATCTTTTCTCTTTCTAATATTAGTATAGATAAGCTAGCATCAAATAAAACTCGAAGCCACAACAATCAAAGTTGGATCTAAGCACCATAAATACTGACAACGCTTTTAGAACTAGACCCTAACGACCACTGCAATTAAATAAATAATGTTCTTTTATGACGTGTTTATGTTTACGTCTAGGGTTTATAAGTGAAGATAAGATTGCAAATTATTTTAGGGCATTGTTCGTTATGCTATATAGTAAAGGAATCTGCAGTTTGTTTGTTTGTTGATGAATATCGACCAATCTAAATGATAATATTGACCAATCTAAATTACATTATAGACCAATCTAAATTAGAATATCGACCAATTTTATTTTCTTTATACCGAAAATACTAAATATTTTTATTAGCTAATAATTTAACATTTTTGTTTAGGGCATATTAAATAAACTAAAACTATCCAAGCTAGCCTAAACGAAATGAAAAATACTATCATTTGAATATTAATTAACACCTACCACGATAAAATAGTCATTAGTCACATTATGTGGGCTTCAACGGCAACCAATTTAAATGGGTCCAATATTTATTTTTAAAACACTTCTTAATTCAAATTAATAGCCGGCTACCGGTCGTGTTTTTCTAACTTAGAGATCCTAAAGCGTTTTTGGAACACATCTAATTTAAATATTTACTGAGCGTCGGATAAAGATGGATGTCATTCGTCTATTACCCACGTACGCTCGATGGACCTAAAGAAGATGGATCGAGATCGAACGATTTATATCAATTTGTAAACGATTCCTTCCTATCCTTTTCCGTTTGATCTAAATACCTAGTTGTATTTGTCTTTATGTAAGTTACCTACATAAAGTGGGGATTTGCCCACAAATTCGATCACATATTGAATTTGTTATAAGAAAATATATTTTGGTGGCGAACGTAAAGATTATTTTATGTGCTAATAATTCTTCTGAAGTATCTTGTCTTAATCTTTCTAACGCTTAATGGTTTAATGTATTTGAGGTTAGATAAAGAGCTATATGTTCTTTTTATAGGCTAAGAGATTACGATAGATTTGTTCCTAACGATTTGCGTAAATATACTTTTAATTATCTGGAGACGTGCTTTATGCATGAATACGTAATCTTGTTGTAAGAACAATAATTTATCGGCACTATATCCAGACTTTATAGGATCCCACGGAACGATAAAGTAAAACATAAAAGGCGATTTTTGTACGATTGTAATTAAATATATTGGAAAATTATGTCTGATCTCCACAGCCCTTAGAGATCCAGGAAATGTTGTTTTAAACTCTTTTATACTCTTGTTCCCATTCACATTACTTTGGACACTCTGTCTCCTGAACTAAGGTTGCTCAAATATCTGGTCCCACCTTACACTTTGTAACACAAAATGTTGTTTCAGTTATCATGTAAACTTTATTTCCCTAATTTTAATTCTGAATAACTTTTTATGACACCTACAATATTATTTCTAGGATCACACAGTTGACTCTTCCGAACCTACTTCATTTAAGTCAAGCCTGATTAAAAACATCCTTTTAAATCCTCCTCACAACTCAACTTTGTTCTCCAAACCTAATGAGTTTTATTCTTTCCAGCTAATCTAGCGGCCGGTTGGATCACGGAGTGCAAAGTGTTGTATCGAAACGGACAAAATGGCGTTCGGCAGCGGGGAGTCGCGTTCCGTCACAAACTCGCAGCACTCTGCCAAATGCTCCTCGGATCCGGATTTGCTAGCATTGCCCGGATATGTAGAAGTGGTGTTCACACCGTAGTGTAACGTGAGAATTTTGTACAATTAAATGGTAATAATATTAGTAATATCGTAAATTTATTGCAATAGGTATTATTATGTCATGCCTTATTCACAGGATGAGTGACAAGACAATGACAATGACAATGAGTACAGTCATCGATTAGCTTTTCTTTACATGCTTTATGTGTACAACAATTTTCAAAAGATTTGTGCCGATGAATTCCGCGTGATTATAAAAACCTGTATTCAGACTGAAAAATTATAACTATAAGAATAATAAGCTCCTTACTTCTACTATAAATAGTTCTTTTACCAGACCTTTGCTAGTAACTTGTCCGTTTTCTTGCGAAGTTCACAAACTTCCGAACCGTATCAACAAGTTATAAAGTAATGGTTCGTAACTTGGAACAACATCAAGGTGCTGCTTGAAGCCACAGAGCTTTAATACACTGAATAAAGTATATAGCGTGAAAACTTGCACCTTATCAACACTGAAGAAGTAGTTGCAGTTTCACGAAATACTTATAACTTAGATAGTGTTACCTCTTTCATCCCAACATTGAAGAATATACGAGAATTATAATATGACTTAAAGGCTCTCCCAGCGAAAGCGAAGCCAAACCGTACAGAAGCGTCCATGTAATTTAAAAAATTAGAAAAGTACAGAGGGCTTACTACGAACTGTTATAGCAAGGCAGAGATTGAACTGCCCAGACATTTCCAGTATGAGCTGACCTCGCATCGTACAGGCTTTTCGTACAATGAAAGGTCAGCTTATACTGGTAATATCTGGGCAGTTCAATTTGGGCTCTGCTACACCTCGTAGTAAGGCCGAGATCACGTACCATTCGAAATCTTATGACTATTTCCATAATTTATTTTCGTTAATATTCCTTGTCAATCGGAAAGAAACAAAATTCGAGCTGTACAGTTTAAAATATCGCAAGCTCATAAAATTAAACATTTTTTAAGAGCTTTTATTGTCCATTTGCCGGGCCAAGGCCCCTTCCTCCTTCCACTTTTCCCGGTCTATTGCATTTTGGGGCGATGTACTTTTGTTTGGAGTCCTGCTCATCATGACATCTGCATTTGAGTCTGCCGCGTCGCCATATTACTTATTTGTAATTACGCATCGGTGTAACAAAATCCTAACATAAAATCTTAAAGGATTCGGGAAGTTGCATCGGTTTATACAGAGTTCTATGACTCAGGGACAGGGAAATACTCTTACGTGATTGATTGCTCTTTTTACAGAGTTATTTCTGTATCGAAGAAAAAAATCTGGGTTAGGGGACGCACTTCCGTATATTTGCTGAGCGATCCCATTACTATGTGTTGGCAAATGTGTACAAGTAATGTTAATATGTGTTCAACGGGGGATATCGACTTTTGTACAATCGAGCAAAGAGATAGATATACAGGGTCACCAGAATACAGATGAAGTTTTCTAAAGAACTAATGATGGATCTTTTTAAATAAAGATTTAAATCAAATTCAAATTGAATAATACAAGGTCCAACCTTTCTAGGCCCGAACGTAAAATCGCAGAAAAAAATCTGCTGTTCCATATTTCTTTTTTTATCCAATTTTGTTTTTAATTCATTTTTATTTCAACCAGGTTCTGCTATTTATTTAAAAATAATAATTTATATAAAAAAACGTCTAAACCATTCTTAAGAAAAATATTTTACGTATTCCTGATGTTGTCATTGCCCTAATTGGCAAAATTCAACCCGACGCGATCTTTGCATAGTTTTAAAACTACTTCAAAAATCAACATCCATTCTGAATTTTTCTGCGAAGATCTCCTTTAAGAATAGCTAATAAATTTATCTGGCTCGTTTCCAGGAATAATAAATTAATGAGGATCGTGTATTTTGTCAACAGAATTTATCTTCTCCAAGCTTAACATGTTCTTTAAAACTAATCACAAAAGGCAATAAATACCTTAGAGGTTACATATTTGGATCGGCGAATACCGCAGTTGGTCCGCCACGCCACTCCTGCGCAGGTAAGTCGTGGTAAGTGAAGTTGCGTGTACCGCTGTCAAATAGAACTATTTTATTGCGGTTTTTATACGCGAACAATTTAAATTTAACGAGAGGGCTTCGTTTAACATCGGGAACATAAGATTCGCATTGTTTTGTTTTTAGCAACGCTTTTTTGGTTTTGTATCTGAAATGGATTTTGAAAGGACTAAGTTAAGAGAATAATCGTGTTTATGTAGCTTGATCGTAATCTTGATAACAGTAATATTCAGTTCATTTTTATTATACCCAGGTAAAACAACCTGGCCTTATATCAGTTTTTTTTTAATAATTTTTGTATGAAATATGTTTACGTTGGTTTTACAAAAATACTGCAATTGGGAACTTGCATCTAAATTATAATAAGAAATTATGTTAACAAAACAATAATAAATTTAGTAAAAAGTGCTTTAATGAATGATTTATTCAAAAATTATATTATACCTTTTCTGCAAATTATCTTTATTATAAATGCCGTAAAACGGAACGTTATTTCAAACACCATCATCTAGTTTTGACGTCACTCCTTCGCGTTTTCTTGGTAACCATATTCACACGCTATGAACGAGCGATGCAATGACGTCATGTCACGTGACTCTGTGTTTTGGCGCGGACAGTTGAAAGTCATATTTTTATTTGTGATTTTTTAATTATTCGTGCATTTTTTTTTTATTCCTTTTTTTTTTTCCTCCTTCCACTTTTCCCGGTCTATTGCATTTTGGGGCGATGTACTTTTGTTTGGAGTCCTGCTCATCATGACATCTGCATTTGAGTCTGCCGCGTCGCCATATTACTTATTTGTAATTACGCATCGGTGTAACAAAATCCTAACATAAAATCTTAAAGGATTCGGGAAGTTGCATCGGTTTATACAGAGTTCTATGACTCAGGGACAGGGAAATACTCTTACGTGATTGATTGCTCTTTTTACAGAGTTATTTCTGTATCGAAGAAAAAAATCTGGGTTAGGGGACGCACTTCCGTATATTTGCTGAGCGATCCCATTACTATGTGTTGGCAAATGTGTACAAGTAATGTTAATATGTGTTCAACGGGGGATATCGACTTTTGTACAATCGAGCAAAGAGATAGATATACAGGGTCACCAGAATACAGATGAAGTTTTCTAAAGAACTAATTCAAATAGCTTCAAGCTTTCAAATAACTATTCGTGCATTTTTTTTTTATTCCTTTAATAAAAATAATATATAAGTTTGAATCTGGTTTCTTTATGAAGCTCATAAATTAATCCCATTATGTTTAATCCAATAAGCTTCTGGATAAAATGTGTACTTTAAAACACGGCACTTACAAAGAAACTAAAGTTTTATGCTCACGTGAAACTACTTACAAATAGTAGGTATGTTGGATTCGAGGCAATAAACTTAGCTGGAATGTTTTAAGACATGGTAGATTATAGCAGAGTTGCCTTATATTAGGTACGATAAGAGGTGCTTAGACGACAAAGTGTCCATTATTGTTAAGGTCCTATTTTAATGTAATGTAATGTAGCAGAGGTAATTATACTGTCTGTATTTATAATTTTTATTGTGGAGTAAATTAGTGCTATTTACCTACATACAACACTGACTGTACTAACCTTAGTACTTACTAAGGATGGTACATACTTCGTCCAGTAATATAGAATTATTTGTATAGAACAGCAGATATTATTTATTTATTTTATTTATTTATGTACACACAAGGAAACATGGTAATAAAAATGTTACAGACAAATGAGCACAATGGAACTACTTATTTCTAAAGAAATTTCTTCCAGTAGTCCCGCGATTGGAAATAAGGATGATAGACACGTAGACACAGTGTGTAAAAATTACAAAGTAACTACTTTAGACTACTTAAACTTATGGTATACTAAACTAAACCAATAACTAAATACCTATGAAATAAACTACATAGATAACAAATACAATGAACTACATATACCGTACGAAATATTATATATTACGAGATATTGTTTTTTATATTTCAGGGTTTGTCCCATAGTAAAAGTTGTTCATACTGATGAGTACAATACCGTCCTTCAATATGTTCATTGTTCAACCAGCCACCTGTATTATATATTTTCTATCATGTATAATTATTGACCTTTACAAATTACGACGGCACGGTTTTCACACTGGCTAAGCGATTAGCTTTCTACGCTACGTGCCGCGGGTTCGATCCCCGCACGGAGTAATTATTATTTGTATGATCTATAGATAGTTGTTCCGGGTCTGGGTTTACCATCGATACAGGAGAAATCAAAGTGAGGGGCTGTTTTAAAAAAAAGAAAATAAATGAACCGTCGCAAGAAAAGTCGTAAAGGTTTATTTTTAAAAAGTTTGGAATCGCCTTTGCCTTTTGTGCGTTTATAAGAAAATTATTACTTGCTTATCTACATTCCAGAATTCCTTCAATCAAAAATCCCTGTAAATTTTCCTGACAAAAGTAATCAAATTATAGATACTTTTTTCTGGCCTGGATTGAATTGAATCTAGAACCCAAAGGTCAAAGTAATCTAAAAAAGGGCAGCGAAGAAATATCTGCAAAAGCTAAAAACTAGGTTGAATTTAACACTTATAACTAGTTCTAATAAGATTAATGTCTGCCGCAGAAAACTTTTCAATTTAAACGAGCACTGATTAAAAGGGAAAGAAAGATTTTAATTTAATAAAGTTTGAAGAAATGAAGTTTCTAGCATTGCTACTTGAATACTTAAACAGTTAAAATAATAATGCCACATAATCATCTGCTTGTTTCTTTTCCACTATTATAATAATAGGATACATATTGAAGTTAGGAACAAAAAGTAAAAATATAATCGTTAAAGTTATACTATTCTTAATTTAATTTGCAAGTTTTCATTCATAATAAAAATTAATAATTTTCCTGCCCTTATCTAATTTTATTTGGGTCGGCGCAATATGTCTTCTTCCATTCATCTCTATTAGACGTCATCTCAGAGTTTCACACAATCCATCCATCTTTTCTTGGGTCTGCCTCTTCTCTTACATCCATCCACATACATACTTAAAACTCTTCATAAAATTAATAATTATATAAAATAATTATAACTTTGTAAAATGACCAGCTACTTTTGTAACTAACTGTAGGTACCTTAATTCAGTTAAGAGAGAAAGAAAGAAAGAAAAATAATTTTATTCCGTACGGGATAATGACGGCGGGATGAGTTCTGTAATTTGTTAAAGTTAAGCTGAAATTACTAGGTAATTTTATTTATTTATAAGATTTCCTAAAACGGATATCAAAGACATATTAAGATACATCTTTGTTCTATAAAATCATACCTCATGTAATCTATTCTATATGATAGATGCAAAGAACAAGGGTTCTTTTTAAAACACCAGTACAACCGCACTGTAAACGAATAAAGCTCTATATGGTAATGTAAGTGCACTCCGGGCCACAAAAACCGTACCTCTCAAAAACACTTCGATCTATTTTTATATTCCAATACGTTACTATACGGTTGTTTTACACTAGAGTCACGTATTGCAACATCTGTCACGGGGAGCCGTTTTAAAACCGATGTGTCGTTGAAACTATGTTGAAACCAAAGAATGCATTGCCAGACAGACACGGGTTGGATTGCAGACACTCGGGACACTTCTAGACAGAACACGCGTAACGCGACTCCATTGCATTCTTGTTCCACATTCGCCGTTTGTTATTTTTGGTTTTAAAGTTGATTCTATTGTTTTACATTGTGTTGAACTTAGGAAGTTTCAATTTTATTTGATTAAACTACAAGTATTTCTACATAGTATATAAAAATCTCCGTAGTCCGGTAAAAATAAATTCCTAGTGTAAGTTAGCTTTCTACGCTACGTGCCGCGGGTTCGATCCCCGCACGGAACAGAAATCCTAGTGAGGGGTAACGTTTTTAATAAAAATAAAAAAGTCGCTTTCTGCGTCTGTCTATCTGTCTGTATATCCGCTAACTCCTCCTAAACCACACAACGGATTTCGATGCGGTTTTCACCATCAGTTAGATAATTTTTCACCGGAGGTTTTAATGTACTTATAATACATATGATATTTAATATGAGCATAGTAAAGAAATTGCACTCATGCGAAGCCGGGAGCGGATCGCTAGTGTACTATATTTTTTTCTTCTATGAACATTATTGTAAGTAACGTGTTGATTTAAAAGATACATTTTAATTTATAGTAAGCTTTCCTTATATTTTTTCTACGTTAACAACTCATTTGTAGTTTTTACTTAGCCTCCACATATAAAAAATCTAAGCATTCGATCTACTAAAGTAATTTGAAGTGATTGAACTTAAATGCACACATTAACACTTACCACATCAACAATGATGACAATACAGTTCCAAATCGACAAAAAATCTTCGACATCGTGTAAATAAAAACCATTTCTTGTCTCAACAATACTATCGAAAGGCGGTTAACCATTGTTCACGTTGAAACGTCTAAAGAGTCCGTTATCAAACCACTTAAATTGTAACACGTTTCGCCGCGTGCTTCGCGTCTTGTTCCACAACTGCTAAAACAAAGAAAGAACGCACCTATTACACTCGTTTAAGATCGACCATTAAACTTTTACAAAAAGCTAATGGTTATCAAACTGGGCCACCCAAGTAGATGAATTCAGGAACGTGAGTTTTATGTAACACATCGTAAATTGCTATAGTTTGTCTCGCGTGCCCTGCACAAACCCAAACTTTTCCACGAACAAAATCCAGCGCATAGCGTACAGTTCAAAGACATTTTTTTGTTAAAACGAAACGTAGAAAGTATTAACAACAAGGATGGCATGAATTTTTTCCCCGAACGTCAGGAATTTAAATTCTTGTGGCTCCTTACGCGATCGCGTGTGGTCTAATTATGAATACGGCACAATAGCATTAACTTTTTCCGTAACAGAAAAAAAACTTCAGCGGTTTCCCTGCGAAAATGGAATAAAAGTGTAACGGATAAAGGAAAACTTCTAGACCTGTTAAGTGGCGATACCCTACTTCGCGGCTCCATTACTTTGCATTTTATATGCCGCTCTACTGCGCCTGTTTACTTTGAACTTTTATTATATTCACTTATCCAAGAAAAATGTTATGACTCTACCCCATTTTCGGTCACGCGAAATTCGTCGCTTATTACATAAAGACTAACGTCAGGTTATTCAGTTGCTATTCTGATCCATAAATTAACGTGTTTTAATTTAAAATTATGTTTAGACTTGTCGTGTATCGTATCTGAATAGCTTTTAGTAAAATTAATATGACGACTCTATTTTTACAGAAGCTTAATCGTTCACCTTTTAAAGGTCTCGATTGGATTTAGTCTGGTTTTCGGATCACCCATAAATAATGCGATTACACTTAAGCGCTTTATAATAAATGGTTTTCTTCGCTTATGTTTTATATAGTTTCATGTAAAACTAGAAGCTTCGGCTATTTAAATAATTGGATGAGAAAACCAGTAGGTCAAAATAATTGACAAGATTTTAGATAAGATATCTTATGTAACTATAATTGACATACTCAGCTGTTCATTCATTACGTAAACTAAAGTCGCATCATTTAAAATTCTTATATGTAAATATATTTAGCCTTCTTCTTCTGTCTCGTGAACTCTTGGAATTTCGTGGAAAGTTTTCATGTTGAGTCAGTATGGTTCGTTACTTCCTGGGGCTAACGTCCCAAGTTGGGCACGGTATTGTTCTCATAAATAAGTCCAGCAGTAGCTGCTGCAACAGGCTCTTACTGTGCAGTCGCTTCTAGGCAAAATACTTGGCAAAATGCTTTTAATTTTTTTCCGATTTCAAAGGTATTTATTGAAGACAAAAAAATACTTATGTAGGTACGATTTTTCTTTTGTTTATAATTATTTAATCTTTGCAAAACGTGCATTATTAACTCAATATTATAATATCATCTGCCTAGCCTTTTCCCAACTATGTTGTGGTCGGCTCCCAGTCTATCATAGATGCAGCTGAATATCAGTATTTTACACGGAGCGACTGCCATCTGACCTCCGCCACCCAATTATTGGGAGTCACTGATTCCCTAAGGTAAGACCGGTTGTCAGACTTTTGGGCTACTGACTACCGTACCCTACCATTTGGACGACTGTCACTATTTACTCGATACCTTAAAGAAAGAAAGAAAGAAAAATACTTTATTGGCACAACAAAAAATAAAATAAAACCAATAAAAAAGAAACCATATAAAATATAAAAGTTATTGTGCCAAAAGGCCACAGCTCAGCATAATGTCAGGAGGCAGTTATACTGGCCACCTGACGCTGGTTTTCAGCTGCAACCCACGAGTGCCATACGCTCGAAACTACAACTAAAACACACACACAACACAACCACACACACACACACACAGCACAACACACACACACAGCTACACAACACACACACACAAGCGTAGCTGTTACAGCTTAAGTATACAACGTATTATTTTATACATTAATTCATTAATCAATACTTACTAGCTGTTGCCCTCGGATTCAATCGCAGCCTACGGAACTACTGCATGTACCAAGGGAAAAGTATCCTATATGTTACCACGATATGATGTACCAAATTTATGCGTGATTGAGTATAAACATTTTCACAAACTTTCACATATATAATTTAGTAAAATACTACTATAAAGTAAAAGAAGAATACTAAATAATACTAGTATTATTTAGTATTCTTATTCTTTTGCATAGGAGTAATAAATAAGATTCGTTTTATTTGTTATTCTTATGGTAAAGGTCATTTCGTTGTAGCATTGATAAAAAGCTCTACCTACCACATAATTTTAAATATTAATAAATAAATATAAATTATTTATTATCCTTGACTTAATAAAATGGCCCATCATCGCCAAAGTCGGTCCGTTTATTAAAATCATCAATTTCAAACACGCTGATTTAAAAGCCCCTAACAAATACTAATATTGAATTTTATTACGCATTAATTTTCAATTCACTTATCTAAGTCAATAGATCGTTATCTATCTGAATTCATTATCGCTATTTATATCTAGAAAATCTTGAATCCTATTCTGCAAAAAAACGAGTTTGTGAGATAAATTAATTAATATACATACTAGCGCTTATAAATGAATTGGATAAATATTTGTCTAGCCTCATAACACCTAATTAGTGATAACTGATGAGTTTTTAATGCGGATGTATTGTAGTAACTTCTGTGTTACATATATATATGTATATATAATATTTTTAGTGCGTTTTGTTTCCCCTCACCTGATGGTTAGTGACAATGTTACCGAGGATGGATCACGCATACTCAAATAATGCCTATTTACTGTCGCCTTGAATACTTACAAATTATATAGTTCGTAATCGTAAACGTAATCAAACAAATTATATTGATAATAAATTTTAATAAAAAATATACAGGGTGTAAGTGATATCGTATCGAAAACTGATACCATGGATACAGTAAATGATTCTGGACACCACAGAGACATAATGTTGTGTCAGTCTTTTTATAAACAAAACATTATGACGTATACTATAGAACTCGGAATCAAATTTTAAATTAGGTAGTTTAATTAAATGTTAATTGACTCAACACTTAACAGTATATTATATTTTGCAATGCCCTACCAGGGTTCATGTACTGAAGCTGACAATGAAATATGTATATTGAAAAATGTGTGAAGTGCATGGGAGCAAATAAATAAATAAAATTTACGATTTTATTGGCAGTATTTTTAGTTAATTTTAAAACCTCCGAACAAAACCGTTTTTTTTTTAAAGTTATTCAAAATTCTATCTCTAAGGTGTCCAGAATCATGTACATAATCCATGGTATCAGTTTACATTACGATGTCACTTACATCCTGTATAAAACGATATTCGGTAGCGTAATTATTTTTCTAATGTCAAATTGTGTCAATATGATGACACTTCTGAGAAAGTAGTTAGACCGACGCCTTTCAACTAAGAATACTCTGTGGTAGTCCATATTCTAAACTTTGGTTAGTTGATATCTCGAATCTAGCTTTCCGTTTACGAGCTTCAAACCAAAATCATCAAAATATCAAGCTATTCTGTAAGAACATCTCGTATCTCGATTCGAATCTCATTCTGATTGTCAGTTCATATTTGACGAACTGACATACGATATAATAACAGTGTTGTGAACATGCTCTAGTCATGTTCACAGCTCCTGTTATTAAGTTATACGTTTATCTTCGTATGTCAATTTGTCAAATATCAACCGACCAAATAAGACCAACTGAATAAGGGATCTCGCGCACTAGACGGCCACGACTACAGTCAGTCTTGGTCTGGTCAGAGGGCTAATTCACGTAATTTTAAGACGCGCCGATCGTATTGCAGTGAAGCTAGAACTTGAAGCGAGCGTATCTCACTGAAGCTCAGAGGATACCAAATGGTAGAATAGTCGACATCGGCTCAATTGCCATAAAAATAGAAGAAGAAGAAGATTACCAAATGTGTTGTTTTGATCAATATTTTATTGCAACTGCGCGGCAACTGCACTTCTTTAGTTACGTGAATTAGCCTACTGGTCTGTGGCTAGTAGTTGGCCGTTGCGACCAAGTGAGCGATTCGTATCGGTTTCTATAGTTTACCTGGTCGCTGCGACCACTGGTCGTGGTCGTGGCTGTCTAGTGCTCGAGACCCCTACGACGTGGGACAAATACAAGAGGCGTCGGGCGGAGTCGAGGCGCGGGCGCCGCCGCCGCTTCCTCGCCCTCGGATACATTTTGTATGAAATATCAAAGAGTGGCGCCGCGCCCGCGCCTCGCCTCCACCTGACGCCTCTAGTCTTTGTCCCGCGCCTAAGAGTTAGATTCGAATCAAGAAGCGAGATATTCTTACAGAATAGCTCCCCTCATTTATATTTAACAAAAGCCTTCAGATATTTTCATTCCGAAAAAGGAAAAGTAAAACGGTCAATTTTTTTACACGATAGTATCAAAAAATATATAGATTTTTAACATTTGCATATTTTAATGTGTATCAAAGTATGATAAATCGTGCCGCCCACGATGTATCTTTAAAATATATTAACATACACTTGACCTTTGTGTTAAATTCTATCAGACCGAACATTACTCAATAAAATGTTTAATGTGGTGCTAAGTATAATACAGAGGGAGAACAATAAGCAATAAACATGCGGTCATATTAACGCATAATGCTATCCCATACCGAAGAAATGGGTTTTTCTTTATTTCAATAATATGCGGCGCGAAAGCTTCGGCGTAGAGTTACTCAAATCATTTCGCGCACGACTGAATTAAAATAACAGTTTAATCGTAACTTATACATTTTAATGCTCTAGTCGTGCCGGAAAAATATTACTCGGTACGATAAAATACTCGTACTCGCAAAAGCGAAAGTTTCGATTCGATTCGATTCATCCAATATCGTTCATGCTTAGGTACATAATTTCACGCCATTCTCCTATGGGAGAAGGCAAAAAATTTAGAACGCCACGTAGAATATCGCAGTATCACACAAATCGCTTATTCCACGTTCAAACGATACCTACTTATAATTAAGTACTTAAGTATTGTTTATACTACGTTACGTAAGCAAACTATTAAAGTCAAATTGTAGACCAATTCAAATAAAACAAATTAATAAAAACATAATATAAAACCCGACAGCAAAAAGACGAACTAAAAAGGTAGAAACAAGATGAAAAGAAAACCGAGGATCAGTTATCAAAAATTATAACATGCAGTCGGAAGCATGTTTTACGGCGTTATATCCTAGATGCCTCCGACTGCATCTTATAATTTTCAAGTAAGTAAGTAAAGTAAGTAGTAAGTAAGTAAGTAAGTAGTAAGTAAGTAAGTAAGTAAGTAAGTAAAAACTTTATTTGTGATACATAGGTATAATAGTTGTTAAGTATTTTTAAAGATAAGATATCAATCAAAAATAATCAACATACATAATATACATTCACACATGGGCTGATAAACACATTACCCTCCTTTGCATCGCGCAGTCGGGTAAAATGGAAGGTGCTTGTTGCAAAGAATGACGTAATCGTTTGGTACCCCTTGTCACCCTGAAAATGCACATCCATACATTGTTTCAATATGAGTAAACAGACAAAACATGAATTTAAAAATAAAGTAGTTTCAACCGTGACTTGTTCCAAGTCGCTCCAACATTTCAACGTCACGGGTGTCTTCAATTATTAACATTATAGGAGTTGCGCTAAAGGCAGTTGTTATGAATAATAAAATAGTAGAATACGCCTGCCGTGAAGACGGCAAAGAAAGTGCAAGGGGTGCAGTACAATGGGGAGTAAAGGCAACAGTGTAGGTTTATATGCGTTGACAATGTGCATTGTGCCTTAGGACGGGTCTACGAAGAATTTTAATATTCTCAAGCCGAGAAGCGGACTTTATCTTCATAGAGACGCAGTTTGCACTACACGAAATGCTTTAAAAATTCATGCTGGTTATTCAACCCTGTTCTGAAACGGGGTAGGATTGGCGTTATTGATTTTTTGGACCTTCTGAGTTGACTCTGTATTTCATTGACTGTTTTAATATTTATTTGAAAGTAATCCAGCGGGGTTATGCATTTTGAAGCGCACCATTTCATATTACATGATTCGGGTACGTCTCATATTTTATCATGGAGAATCCTTCGAAAGAAAACTATATAAATTCAATATTTTCATAATAAATGAAGATAGAATTTAAAATGTATATTGGTCTGTGTTGCAGTGGGAATAAATATTCTTACATTCGTGGGATGAAAAACAGTTTTCAACACTAATTATTTTAAAAGTTTGAATCCTACGAATGTAAAAATATTTATTCCCAATGTGCAAAAATATTTTTCCAGGAAATGCAATCTATTTTTTTACTTAGTCAAAATATTATAACAGCTGATCATGAAATTTCCTATTAAATTTCTAAAACATTTTCTGTGTATAAATATATAAAACAGAGCAAACGATTGAAAGCTTTCTAGGAATTATCATATTTGCATACAGCTGGTGGTTGGAAAATCGTTAATATTCATTCTGAGTCTAAAGACTTGCAGATAGATTTCAATGTAGAATGTACTGGTATTTCATATGTCATCCGCATGGATGTCGCTGGTACCAACATAAGCGCCTTCCGAATAGGCGATTGGAAAAAAATGGCGTAAGACAGGGACGAGTGACAGCTATTGGATTGGTAACTATATATATAGGTTACAACCCTACAGCTTCCATGAACCATCTATGGATGAAGTGGATAATTGGATCTTGATGATTTGACACGGTTTACCCTGCGGCAGGACTGACAAGGCTATAACCACCGTCTGATGGTAGGAAAGCCATACTTTCCTGCAAGACTGTTTGCAGGCTTCGCCTACGGAAGAAGAGTCTCTCTACCATCTCCTAATCGTTTGTCCAAAATAGTGATCGAGTCTCACTTTCTGTCTGGGAGATGTTAAAGGTGTGTTTAAAAGAGAACTGAAAAGTGAAAAATCCCACCAAAAACATTTTCATGTAAAATGTTGCCAAGACGAGACCATTATGACTCGTACTGTCAAAAAGTTATCAGATCTCATGTAGAGCCAAGCTTCTAACTCTACAAGGCCTAACTTCACAAATTCTACGCCTTAGTCAAAATAATGTGGCTTGGCCATTTCGTTACATGAAAAATTTATCCACTGTTCATTACTTTTCTGATAAACAATAGTTCTTGTAGTAACGAAACGGCCAAGCCACATAATATTTTGACTAAGGTATAGAGTTTGTGAAATTAGGCCTTGTAGAGTTAGGGCGTGTAGAGTTAGAAGCTTGGCTCTACATGAGATCTGATAACCTTTGCGTTTCGCTTGGCTCGTCTCGTCAGATTTTTACATCGTTTGACGATTCCCACTGCAAAAAGACGTGGGTGGTCCAATCTCTCACACACAAAAGTAATTTCTTAAATGAAATGGATAGTCACATGCACCTGTTATAACTGTCAAATGCACCCATGAAACATGTGTCTATCGGAAAACCTCCAGTTTCATTGAACAGAAATCACCAACAATATGCACTCGTGACTTCGAAACATTATTTGAATACTGTACTAACAATACAGTCATCATAAGCGCCTTGTGTACAGTCTCCCGCACATATTTACATATGAATGTGATTCGCTCGCATCTCAAACGTTATGTTAAACTTCTTACTGTTCATTTGAGACGTCACTAAACTTGTTGCTTATACATATATTATTCCCGTGGGTTGACTTATGTTAAAATTTAATCGGATCGAGCTACTCGTTTTGATCATCTTGTTTCTTAAACCAAAATTCAAGCTCTTCTGTTTTTAGACATTGCATATACAAGGTGGCTCATTAACAGTAGTAAAATATTGTTTTATTGGGTAGAGGACATCAAAATCATTACCTAGTTAAAAGTTATGAATTTTTTGAGTTTTTGAAAATTCTTTTATACCCTTATCACGTGATCTGATGATCTGTGATCAAATAGCTGTATCATGCATGGTCGCAATACCAGTGAGTGTGTACCATGGCCAAAACGCGATTTGTAAATCAATTTTAAAAATCTACTATATACTAAGTCTTTTTAACCCCCGACAAAAAAGAGGGGTTTTATAAGTTTGTAGTGTTTATCTATGTAGTTTTAATTGAAAGCTAGTTTAATCGGGTATCATCTTAGCTACGTTTCATGAAAATCACACAAAACACGTGGATGAACGTTATTTATGACCTTGAAACAAGGACAAAAAGGTTTAATTAGAGCCCCGAAGGTCAGACGAATGTTGCTCTTCAAAACCAGCACCTCCCCTATTTACGCTAGAAAACCGTAACAAACCGATTTTTCATCATCAGCAAACAGTCGGACAAAAAACTTGAAAGCCTTTTAATCCTCAAACACACATTGGGGCCATTCAGGTATTAGGTACGTAAGCACTACAGGGGGGCGGGGGGGTCTTTGCTCTGCTTATGTTTGATGACATGGGGGATGGGTCTGGATGAAGTTACGTCAGCAGCTTTTTTTTTACTTTTTCGGATTTTCTACATAATTTTGTCGATTTTGGTTTGAACACATAATTATGGCAACCCTAATTGTGTATGCTTGAAAACGAAACGCATTTTCATCAATAAAATAAAAGTCAATAAAATTTGCTTAAATAAATATTATGTGCGTTAAAATCCTCTATACCAAGCCTATTCCTTAATTCTAGACTTATAACTACTGCTCACGAATCAATAAAGATACCAGAATACATTGAAAAATGCATGTACCAATGTTAAAGTAAGCATGGGAGGGGGGAGGGGTAAGAGTTTTGCTTACTTTTGCTGACGAAGTGGAGGGGAGGGGGATAATAATTGCAAAAAATCTGCATACGTAATACTTCAACACAATTTTCCAGACAAAAGTTCTGTAAAATACTTATAGAATTCTGTTAAGCCGTCACCAATGTTATGATAGACGCATACAGAACGTGGGTGGACGTTATCGGTGCGACGTGAATCAGCTATTTCTAACTAATTAAAGATAAACAACGTTTGATGCGTATGAGCTTTGAGTTTTGGATTTAGGGTCCCTTGAAAATAATGTGTAAATATTTTTCTTGTGATTTCTTTAGATTAAGTTAATTAGTTTCAATTGTGTTGATTTTGGAAGATTCTTATTTGATATTTTTCTTTTAACAGCTTATGTGGCGAAGCGCTCGGGATTGGTCTGGGTTGCAGGTACAGAAGACGAAATAGACGATTTTATTCTTGCATAGAAACGTATTGTACCTAAGTGTCGATCTGTATTTTTTGGTAATGGCAACCATAATGATTCCTATTGTGGGACTAAAAGTATGAATGGTTGACATTAATACCATATAGGAATATATAAATTATTATAAGTGATCCTATGACAAAAAGTCCCATAGTATTTTTAGATCTAGCAGACAAAGACTCATCAATTCAGCATCTGCAATTACCTATATTATGCTCGAGGCTCAAACTTTTGAAAAAGTCGAAATAAATTGTCTCGGCCATCAGTGTTCTCAATTTCTTATATCAAAAACACACACTGTTTAATTCGATTGTTGGTACCTACTGTCTTTATGTGTGGCCTGCAGCCAACCACCAATTAACCGACTTGGTTCCAAGACGCTCACGGAACCCACGGATCGCTTAATTCGCCGACTTTTTTAATAAGTTATTAAATGCAAGGGAAAATTAACTCTTCTTGCAGTGACGGGCCGACGGCCGAGTGACGTGACCAGCCATTATGGTTCGGAGGTCAACGACCTCACGACGGGAAAACACTGCGATGTTCCTACCTGTTTACCCTTTATAAGTGGATTTCAGTCTGAGATTTAAAATCTATATATTAATACGTGAAGAGAAAACTTTGTACCCCTTTTTAAGCATATTGCGCGCACGGAAGAGTGTAAGATTTGGCATAGTTCAAGTTTATATGGAGAAGGAGTGCAGGAAGCTAAAATTACGGTTGAATTTTGACCACTGGGCGACCACTAGTAATACATCAATTATTACATAAAGGTTTCCTGTAAAATAATATAGGGATATGGGTATAGGTACAGTACGACACAACTAAGAATTCACACCGGAAAAGTTGTAAAAACGATCACTTCCGAACTGAATGTGACCTCAAAACCACGAATAAGTACTTGAGTAAAACATGACCATTACCTTAAAAGCTTGCATACATTTCATAAGAGAATAACTTAACCGTCAAAACCCCTATTCCAACTAGAAAAAAAGCTGTAACTTTTAAACGGGTCAACCGATTTTCATAAAACATAGCTAACATGATACCCGATTAAACTAGATTTCAATTAAAAAAACTGCATTTAAATTGGCCCGTCCGTTTTGGAGCTACGATGCCACGACACAACAAACTTTGAATTATAACACCCCTCTTTTCACGTCCGTAAGAATACCTTAAGAAGGCAGAAATTATTTTCCACTGCAAAACTTTAATTCAGGTCGACTGAATCTTTACTACCCACTTCTTTTAGAAACATGATACACGCGTTTTTATTGAGGATGTCTCGGCCAAGTAGTAAAATTTAACCGGGGTATCTTTTTGTTTAATCAACTTTTACGGCACGGAACCATGGGGACATTGGCTTAAACCACAAAGGGTTCTTTCGACATTTTACAGCCTGGTTGCGGTCTCCGTATTATTTTATAGCTGAAGTTTTGTTGGGACCATTTTTCGTTTCAGAAGTGCAAGGGTGCATGTACAAAGGTATCCTGCTTTGTCACCTAGAGTCTCCAAATTTCATAAGTGCCTGTATTTGGTTTACATGAAATAAAGATCTATTCTTTTCTATTCCAAAAGAATCTAATTGTAAAAAATCTTATACAAAACCAAATTACAATAAATTTAAAGTAAGTTTTATGAGGTTTTTCGAAAATCACTCCATGCTACTTATCCAAAAAAAATACGCCTTCGTTCCGGACTGGTATAATTTAAATATTGCTAAACGGTTATTCAGAAAGGGTTATTGTACCTACTCATCATTATGAACCACTTTTATACAAGGCCAACCCAGAAATCACGAAAAAATTTCAGCTTTTCCATACATTTTAGAATAGATCTTTATTTCATGTAAACCAGATACAGGCACTTATGAAATGTCGAGACTCTAGGTGCACGGTTCCAAATAGTAGATCCTATGGAGAAGAACCGGCAAGAAACTCCATGGAAACTCTTTTCAAATAAATAATAGATCTTGACAATCTTTATCAGTACAAAGTTGTGGTAAGATCTGCGAGAATAATGCAATTCAATGCGAATATAAATAAAACTAGGATAATAATGAATTGCCTCTGAATAAGATTGCCATGGCAGTTACGAGCTGACCAGTTCCGACAGACGGCACCTATTTGTATAGAACTGCAGATACTTTTATCGTGATTTCAGGTTTGTGCCCATAGTTAAAGTTGTTCATAATGATGATGTATAACCCCTTTTATTTTCGACTAACCGTGTATATGCAATCAATTTATTGTTAGGATAAAGTTTGTAACAATTAAAGTAACTTGAAAGAGAATAAGCTGTTACTTTAGTGCCTTTCTCACGTTCCGAAGCCACCATATAAAATAATACTTAGCAAAGTTCAACTTTATTATTCCGAAATTGCATTTCAATGTAAAACAGGACTGTAACATGAACAGACACGTTTAACCCTATCGTAAAGGCCAAGTCCCAAATTATTTTGTCCCAAAAATCGTAGCTATGAAATTCTAGCTACCCTGGGCAATTTAATAAACTCATCGAATAACGATATTGAGACGACCACAAGAAACACATTAAATTCAGATTCTTGTCCTGTTTTCATTAAACACACACCACACACCCTCTCGTGCTAATAGAATAGAGAAATCTCTGGAGTTGAGAAATCTAACGAGTTATCATTTTCTTCTCTGAACAAGTCACGGACAATCGAGTGGTTCTGACAGAGGATTTAAAAAGAGAAAGAAAGAAAGTAAACAGATTTATTTTTGACTCGTACAGAAAATAATACAAAAAATATTATTAAAAAAAAGGAAGAATATTGTATGAATATCGTTACGCAATGGGTTTGGTATTATGGCACTATACAACTGTATGAATAGCTGATTTCATAGTGCACGAATTTTCGAACCAAATTGGTGCATTATTATCAACTCTTTTACCTGTCAAGCTTGATTGAATGCATACGTAAATATTGTAAATTGTTTGTAGCTATAAATTTGTTTTATGAATACTTCGCCTAAATAGGGAAGTTTCATTGAAATTAAAATAAGAATTTATTTTAAAAAATCAATAATAAAAGTTGTGAACGGTTCTTTAATGAAAGATTTATTTAAAAATTATACCTTTTTCACAAATTATCTCTATTATAAATTACGTAAAGCAGAACGTTATTTAAAACAACATCATAGAGTTTATGACGTCACTACTTAGTGTTTCCTTAGTACCTAACCATATTCACACGCTATGAACGAGCGATGCAATTACGTCATGTCACGTGACTTTGTATTTTAGCGCGAACGTTATTGAACGTCATATTATTATTTGTGATATTTTAATAATTATTCGTGCATATTTTTTAATAGTTTTATTTAAGCCTTCAATCTTTACGATAAATTAAAAATAATAATAGATGCAGGTTTCCTATTCCAACATGCATCAAAGTACATCGCAAAAGAACTTGATTAAGAAAATCAAATACAAAATCGACCACAATTTTAATCATATTACTACACAACGCCTTGGTGTTACACTGTTATGTTGTGTATTATGTGTGTAAATAAATAAATAAATAAATATTGCAGAGGGTGAACATAAGTAATTTAAAATCTATCACTCCAAAAACACGCACCATAATATACCAACAGACAATTCGACAGTTTTCACTGTCAGCCGTTTAACGTGGCAGTTTAATAAAAGGGCGGTCGAACCCGTATACGCCAGATAAGATCATAGACGTAAACACGAATAAAACCCAGCTACACCAATTGGTCCATACCCTTTATACCGATACCCTTTTATTTGTACACGAATAACCGCTCTACTGTCCTCTAACGTACGCAAGTTTAATTGAATCGAACGGCCCTCAACGAAAGGGTGACAAGAATTTTAATGAAATGCAATTACGTTTCAGAGTGTGGTAAACAATGGAATTTCCAAAAAGCTGTTTGTTTTGGGCCAGATAATATCGTTTAAATTCTGTTTAATTGAGAATGGAGTTATTCGATTAATGCTAATGTTGCAGATGCGAAATTTAAATAGATGACTGTCAATTTGGAATGTTTCGTTTACACGCTTCATTTTGAGAGAAACCGCTAATAATATTGTTCTGAAGTTGGATTTTCTTTAAACATATTTTTTTCGCTTTTTTTACCTTGTTTTCGTTTTTTTATGTTTTTTTAAATATTGAATAATCTTCCATTTGACCACTATCTCATCTGATGTTCAGCGTTGATGCAGACGAAGATGGTGCACGCATGCCTAGTACTTACCTACCTAGTTACCTATTCACTCGTGCCTTGAAGACACCCAGGTTATAACTATCGGAAAACAAAGACGCTGGCAAGGAATTCCACTCAAAAGCTGAATAATGATGATGATTTAATTTCAAGTCATATAAAATAAGTGAAAGCTTATTTTTTTTAATCGTTGTCCCTCATTATTTCTCTTGTATAAAGGGTACCAGTTTACAAATATACATGTCACATGCACACACCCAGACCGTAAACAACTATCAGCAGATCATACAAATATTTGTTCCGTGCGGGGATTGAACCCGCGGCACGTAGCGTAGAAAGCTAATCGCTTAGCCAATGGGCAAACCGAGTCATCGTTAGCCTATGCTTGAGTATTTAATACCTCATAAGCTTTAGCAGATTGAAATATACGGTATTCCTACTGTTAACCTCACAGTTAACCTCAATAGGAATCCCAAACAAAATGGTGGTTGTTATTCCGTGCACAATTTAGAAAGACCACTTTTTCCGGCGGAAAGTTAAAAATAGAAACGTTTAAAACACACGTGCACTATTGCGATCGTTAAATCCAATGCGTTATTGAGTATAGAGCTCAAATCGGTACTGAAACGGCACGAATCGGTACCAAACCATTTGTTGATATATTCGACATATTTCTATCGTTGGTCAGACTAGCCTTACAGAAATAAATCTGCCTCACAGACGTCTTCTGAAGAAGACGCCACGTGCCGGTAGCACTTGTAATGATCCGCTGGTACTAGTCGGTACCTTTCCCTCTAACGTTCCGGTGTAACATCGGCCTATAAGTACCCCGTGTCACTACCAACGCGAGTCAGCACCATCGCAGGTCACCACACCACCACCGCGGTTCTCCACCACTGCGGGTCACCACCAACGCAACGCGAGAGATCTCCACCGCGGGTCACCACCAACGCGGGAGATAATCCCCGTGGGTCACCACAACCACGAGTCACGTCTTCAGCGGTCTTCACCACTTCGGGGCTGAGCCAGGAGAGTACCGCGCTCTTACCTAGGAGACTGAAATTTTAGTGACGGGCATATTGTCCCTACGATCTTAAATAAATTGTTGTCAAGGTATTTGCGTTTCATTCACTTATTATAAATACACCACACATAGAAAGAAGAAGAAAAAATGAAAAGAAAGTCAAATAATTTTATATGGGATAGCACAACACTCACAATAAATCACGCCACATTACCTTTCTGTTACACCAGCAGCCTGCAAGTCTGGCTTCATACAGTTTCGTATTGAGGTAAGACCACTAACTAAGTTTATTAAATGTATTGTTCCAAGTGTTAGGTAATTTGGCCTCGTTTGGGACCAATGGTAGGTATTTTATATTGTAAATATTTATGGAAATAAAATTGAATAAGTAATTGAATTGAATTACTTTCTTCAAGCAGTATACTGTCTAATTACTATCGTTATTATGGTCTGCGCTGGCGCTTAGCTTTACAAAAATCAATCCTATTATTCTTTTACTAATAAGCTTTAAATAATATCGATATCCTATGAATATTCATGTTCTTCATACGATTTAGGAAAGTACTTATGGCGTACTGATTAAAACTTTCCGTTTATAGATGTTTTTTTTTGTAATTAAATATGGTAATGTATTTTGAACAGGTTGTAGGGCTTTCATCGAGTCTTTAAGACTAACAATCAATGTTATAAAATGCGATCCTTACAATAAAAGTAAATTAAACGACCTAACATTAACTAGAAAGCAGTAATCAAATCACCAATACGTTTACCTAGTTCGACCGCTGTAAGCGCGGCCCTCCCGATGACTTTCCATTGTAATAAAGACAACAATATAATGTATACTATATGTATTATGTATGTATATGTATGTATAATGTATTACTATTTTAGATATAGTACAATAGTAAAATGTCACCTTCACGTTTTATTTTCATACAATAATCACTTCAACACACACAAGTTCTTTTATAATTGTTATTTATTTAATTCATATTCAATTAATATATTTTCTGTACACGTAGGCACACATAACGTCACTCGATGTGGCTCCCGCTGAAAACCAGCGCTGTCGGGCTGCTCGCAGCGCGTCTTTTCTTTTCTTTTTCTTTTTTTTCTTTTGTATATTATAGTATTTTATTTACTACTTGATATTTATCACAGTACCTATATACCATGTATATCCGTAGACACCCGCCGCCCCGCGTCTCGCTAACTACCAGGAGCGCCGCTCTAACTCGGTCGAGAGGGTTGCACTTACAACGGCTGACCTATAAGTATAGTGATTATGAAATAATTCAGGATGTAACAAAATCTTGTAAATCCCTTAAACAACGCGCTCTACTGCTTATTATGAACAACTTTTTTTTGGTACTTACCCTGAAATAGCGAAATAAAAATCTGCTGTTCCATTTAGTCGAATAATGTTGAATTATTTGTATGAAACAGCCAATTCTTTTGGCCACTCACTAATAAAATTATTAACAGGCAAAGTCGAGTTCAATAATCAAGTCTACCTATAAGTCTACTGGACATTTTAGACAGTTGTTCACCATGTCCATATTGTGTAGTATTAATTCCTGGCCATGGTTCAAATGGGAAGAGTTATGCATCACTCGTGGTAACACGTGCATACGTTACAGTAACACGTTCGCTCGTGATAAATTACTCGCGTACTATTTCAGCCGAGGAATGGCCACTGGTGACTATAGGGCCGCCTATAGACTGCCATAATTAATGACCTTGAGATATTGCTCATAGCTTCCCGGAATTGAGAGGAATTGGAAGATCAAGTCTGCCTTTAGGTGTAGCTTAGCTGGCTTATAGATATAGACGTTATGTTTGAAGATTAAAAAACAACAACGTTTTTAGAAAACATTTATCACAAAATACCAATATTTTTAAACTTTGCCCCGCCCTTGGATTTCTTCTGTATCGTGGGTACAGTTTACAAACATACCATGTTACATGCAGACTCTACTAAACTCGGAACAAGTTTAAGTAGCTAGAACCTGCAAAACGTTGCGCCGACAACCAATCGCTTAGCCTCTGCGCCAACTGTGCCGTCGCCCTTCCTAGTACTTTTATTAGTTTATAAAAAAAAATGTTTCAAGCGATGAGAAATCTTTTCTTATCTCGCTTCCTGATGATCCAAAACATGAACTAACGGTTTACATGAACGCCGCGACATAATTATGTCGTCGCATTATCTCGTGCGGAAGAATTATCTCGTCTTGTCATAACGAGAAACTTCTGTGGCGGCGCATATGTTAGTCTAACTGGTGTACTTTACATACTCCTGCAAGGCATAGCACGGCAAACAAAGGGGAGACAGAAAAATCCGGGACAAAACCATCACTTACTCGTTTTCTCTCTCCTTTCAGCTAGCACGGTGACGGTAAAAGGGAGATTTTACGTTTTGTGTTCGGTCAAGGAGACAAAGGGCCGCGAAACCGGGTTTGTCCATCTACCGTACTAGCCTTCAAATAATCACGTTAACATTGCCCGTTATCGCCTAATAGCCCACTCTTCACAACTTCAACACTATTACCACTTCTCTATCGTTATACGTAATGATACACACAATAAAGCATGCAGCTTTCTTAATGGATGTGGATGTTACACACGGCTGCACCGACAACTCACTACACAATACATTATGATGCTATACTGTTATTATCATCATATTTGACTCGCTCGTCGATGTAGGTGAGGCTTATATTATCAAAATCATTAATAAATACCAAGTTGATCAGATAGACGCCATGCTGTGCGCACAATCAATTTATAGCCATAGTCGAGACAAATTGCGTGGCAGTGCCACCACACAAATACAGATGACCATCTCTCTATTAGTTGGGTATACCAGGATATATGAAGTCACGCTTCGGAAAATAGCGCCGTAAAACCGAACCATCAAATTAGAAGTTCCAGGGCACACTATTTTTAAAGAAATTGCTAATTTATTTTTTCGTCGTAAAAGTATAATTTACAACCTAATCATGTCGATATTTGTAGAACCAATTAAACTAAACTATAGAAAAAGCGAAGTTAACGAGTTGCACTTTTTATGGCCAAAGTATAAAACCACGTTCTATATAGATATCTAATCCAAAATTCCAATTGCGTTCTTATTTTATGGACATTCGATATACCCGACTAAATAGACGAGCGGACGATATAACACTTCAACTATTTATCGATGTTTATAGCCGATAATGATCGGTACGATTTTCAGTTTTACGACTTTGTAACTATGACAAAAATAAGTTGAGGTCGAGCCCAAACTGTTCGGAAAGTATCCGTAACTTCGTAAAAAGATACTGGATACGTTACGAAACTTAACAACCAACACATAAAATGAAACTATAATCTCATAGGGTCGTATAAGTTGTTAAATTAATAATTTGTTTTGAAAACTAACACTCGTAAAAGGGCTTTTACTTAGTGATGAGAGTATTTTTTATACGAATTCACATAATAAAAATATTTTATTTGTCTTTAATTTCTTTTTTTATATATGTGGTAAGCAAACTTCGAATTGATGTCCGGCTATACTTAAAACTATATTATGTACAGAAAACAAACGCCTAATTAGAATTAAAGCCAATTCCTGCAATTGATACTCATTATTAGTACCTATACCTACACCCGTGACAATAAGTAGACACACGAGATTTTCTTTTATTCTTAGATCCAAAAACAATATACACTCAAAACTAATGTACACAATTTCAATATTTTACATTCCAATCAACCACCAGAATTTCGTGTACAATGACGTCACAAGCGCATTGTCCGATTGTCGGGCGCACATCAAGTTCGAGTGACGTGGCCAGTCAGACGTCGATTCCACGTCATCGGTGAGTGAAGGTTGACTTCCAACCCGTCAAGCGTCGCGTTGGTAATCTACGTCGTGGAGGACAGGTGAGATATGAAGGGTTGGTTTTGATAGCTGGAAAAATATTTACCAAACATTTTGGTATTATCAAGTTGATTAACTTGATAATTTGACTACCTATTGAGAATAAACAATAGGTAGTCAAGGATGTGGATGGTGTTACAGATGACTAAAGAATTGTCTCAAGCTGATGGGCAGTATTATTTCTATTATTGGTCTGCTTTGAAAGAAAGAGAACCACGACAATAAAGCTAAAATCATTGAGTTTAATGTTATACTTGGAATGGCCATATTGATCATGCTGAGCAAAGAGATCAATCAGTTGACAAATGATGTCACAGTCTATAAAAATCTTATCGTAGAAAAGATTTTTTAAGAGTCTATTAATATGGAAAATATTGTCATTAAAGAAGCCATTTTAAAACTATAGGTCAAGCCAATTAATGTTATAAATATGTATGTAACAGTTTGGCATTCAACGGATAAACATTGCATGGATCTCATTTTCAATCTCCAGACCCTGTTTATAATTCATTTCTTTGCAATTTAATAAACTCATCAAATCGCCATCAAGATGGTATCTGGGAACGCTTTGCATAATATATGAATGTGTTACGTCAATCTGCCTTAAGCAAATAAAATGCCTCGCCTTATTCGGTCAACAGCTGTTAGCTGAGAAGCCAATCTTTTGACCGGAACACTTACAAAGGAAACACAGTTCAAGAGTCCTGCAACGGATTCATATAATACACAACACCTTTCTGAAATGAACTTTATCAATAAGTAATAAAGTTAAATTTTCCATATCAAAGGAACTGCAGCCCAAAGAAGTAAGACATGTTTATTTTGTGAAATCCAATTTTCTGCTGACATCTCATCTGTCAAAATGTAAACGGAGGGTGTTTTAAGTGCTTAAGCGATAGCCAACACTACACGTTAGACCGTGAAATTTGATTTATTTTATTATTTATGTACACACTACTAAAAATTCAAAATAAAGAGTATAAAGAACGCTAAGTACAAAGGTTTACCGAGGTTCTCAAGAATATCAAAGTGTTGGACAGTCTCTTGTCCATAAATCCTGTCCAATCTTAAATGAGATGATTATCCGAAAGGAATTGATAGACTATGAATCATTTTTAGTATCTAACAATGAGCAACAATGTTGCAGAAACTATCCACAACGAAGATTAAGATAACTAAAGTTCTGAAGATCAACAATTAATCACTGCGAAAGCAATCGCATCGGTCATATGATGTCACTTGCCAGAACACGCTTGGCTTTGCTTTAGCGATATTTCCGATAACTCCACCTCTCAGTACTCTTATCGCCTTAAATCAGACCACCGCGGCTACTTTAGCAGAAACACTTTTGGAAATAAATGTCATTCTGATTCAGTTATCAAAGAGATCCTTACTCATTGTGCTCCAGCATCAGTAAACGGTACATTTCTTGAATTAAAGCGTAGTTATTCAGATTCAGTCTCCCTACACCACGGCGAGGAATGCGTTCCACCTCATAAACCTCTTCAAAGTATACATACCGAGCCTCAATACCCACAAACCGACGAGCGTTCGGAACTTAAACGAGTAATTACAGTGCTTATCCAATTTGGCAGGGCAGAAAAACGCGACCCCCCTTGTACAGGAAATTTGTTTTAAATTTCGACAACAATGGGGAGATCGCGAGTCGGATAATTGCGTACGGGAACAGTCCGTGACGCCGACGACGGTATAAATCCACCAGCAATGAACGGTTAATAATAGCTTGCACAGGTTAAACAGCGCTCTCAATGGGACCCCATGACAGCAATCTGCAGAATCTGCAATTGGGTATCGCATGCTTCGCGCCGTTTATTCGGAGCCACTTGCCGACCAACAATTCGAAAATCTGTGATAATATTTTCACGAGGACCGATAAAAAGATCACAAACAAGATATTCTGAAGATGTAAAAAGTTTTACTGTGTCAATAAATCACCGAGATTATAAATCGGTTTTACAACCTATAGGTGATCGGAAAGTGCTATAAATCATAAATGAAATGGGGGTTGTTACTGCCAGTCTCCCTAGACGGTCATTAGAACATTCCGGACCCTCTCACGGTATCAAAAATTTGTTAATGAAGAAAAAAAAGCTTTTAATTAACCGTAGCTTAATACTGGTGCTATAAAACTAAATACCTCTGATCAAAACAAATCAACAGTTATAATGATCGTCATTAATCATTATAAAAATTCTTCATCGCCACCGCAAATAAAAACTAATATCTACAATCTTGTGTTCGGTTACATTATGGCTATCAGTGAACATTAAAGTAGGTGCAAGTCAACATCAAATCATATCTGGCATCTATAAATTGCCAAATTATTTAAATCACGTGTGGTCCAGGCGGAAATATATTATTCAAATAGATATTTACATGGCTGTGAAGTTTTTGTGAAAGTCGATATGCATAATAAATAGTATTTTAAATCTTCTCTTATTGATTTTTTGTTGTAGGGATAAGACTGGATTTTATTATAACTCGATGGGAATACTGGATCGCTGGATGTCCTGCGCGAACAGTACAATACTTCAGGATGTTGTTGAGACTGCCTCATTACTGCAGTACGTCGGAGATATTTCCGCAAGCTCGTACCGACGGTTTTCACGCTATTATTCGCAAAAAAAACATTTTCGCTACAGCTGTGGAGAGTGAGAGACAATCACAACAGCATGCTGAGAACATGCTGCATGCATGCTGATAGCTCCAGCTCTCCGATTGTAAATCAGTTTGAGCGAAGGGTTATCGGTGCTAACACTAGGTAATAAGCTCTCATATGTTACTAACACTCTATCTATGGATTCTATGTTTCCGATTGTTTATTTTTTATTAAACATTATTATGAATACTAGGCTTATCCACAATTATGATCTTTCGCACACAACAGTTTAAAAAATTATGACAACCTTCTAAAACTTGAAATTATCTAACCTTACCTATGCCTAAAGTTTCTATACGCGCAAACTACCGTCAAACTTTACTCATAGTGAGAACGTCCTGTGTAAAGCGGTAGATAATGTCTTATATTCATCATCAGAGTAAATTCGCATGTTCCGAGGTACGTGACTGTTCAGCTGTGGCTGTAGCGGGTTTTTTGGATAACGAAACGAAACAAGCTACCGAATGTCAATAGCGGCTTTTGAAACGCGCTATTTCAATAGCGAGCAATAGCGGATTTTAGCAATAAACTAAAATGCGTGCGAATGTCACTAGCGGGTTTTGAAACGCGCTTTTTCAGTAGCGAGCAATAGCGTGTCGCAATGAATATTTCTGTTAAATGACTTTAATTTTAATTTATCTTTAAGGTTATGTTATGATTACTGGTTTAAAGAGTTTGTTTATTTTTATTAGATTTTAAAGATTTTGTACCTATTTCATCCTGAGATGGTATCGCAGGGCTTACTAATATTATATTTTCTTATTTTGGATAAACATATAACTCATCTGAACAACTTTACTAACACTTTACAAATCTAAATTTTACAACTATACATGTTATTTTAACTATCAAACTGAATATAATTTAAAAGTAAGCGTCGCGTCTATAATAAACCTTGTCGCTAAACACGTGAATTATGACTGGTTCAAGGCCACAAAATTAGGCATCAATCTGCACTCACATTTCTAAGTACAAATAATCTTACAAAACATGCATTTTATTTTAAGACCTGTAAGGGCTAAAGTCAATCGCAGCTCAGGCATGTGCGTGTATGTACAATACAAACCAATAGTTTTGTTAGACAGTAGTTAGTTAGACAAAGGCAATAGTGAATATTGCCGAACGTTGTCTGCTTCGCGTTCATGAAAACGTGATTGAGTTAATAGATGTTAGCATATTAGCAGGTTATTGCAGTAGGGCGAAACCAGCTAACAGCTATTGCCGTATATAGTGCCGATAGCTAGTTTCAATAACCTTATACGTTGCGCAACGACCACTTCTAGTATTCACTCGTTCGTCTCGGGACATACAACCCGCCAAACTTGGCATCTTACTAAGAGTTTTAACTCTTAATGGAAACCTTAATTAATGCCTAAATTTAAACATCGACTTTGTCAGCTTGAGACCACTATTCTTCATTATTTTGTTTAAACGATACAATCTCATATAGGCCGCGCGACCCATGGCGTCATTTACAATTGATTTACATTTATTTTCAGTTTTAATTAATTTTTATATTCACCATTTTTTTAATGCAGCAAATGCTGAGTTGGCAACCCATTTGGTACTGGCATTCCGACAGCACGTTGTTTTTATTGTTACCTTTTGCTTTTTTATTTTTACTTTTTTATGTTTGTGCACTGTGTTGTCTGATGTCTAGTCCAAATAAATGATTTTTCTTTCTTTCTTTCTTTCTTTCTAATATATTTATTAGATATTAAGACCCCCGCCATTATTTGCATTTTTTTAAATCATGCGATTCGGCTATAATGTTTTTTTAGTACCTTCCGACGGGCCTAAAGGTTATGTCGTATAAGTAAATTATCTGTGACGGTTCGCATCTCGTATGGGACATTAATAACTAGTAGTACAATGAGTATTATAATAACAATTGGGACAGGAAGCTTGTAAACCGATTATGCTGATCGAGCGTCACTCAGTATGACATGAATACAATCGATTGCAACGGATTTATGAATAAGATATCGAAGCTCTGATTTTATCGAGCACTTAATCTGAGTCATGAGAATGAATGCCTACTTCCTCTAGCAAGTAAAAATAATTAGTGACATTAAACAAAGATCGTCTCTCAAGATAATGCGCTTAATCTTCTTGGAATCTCAATAAACGTTCATGCAGTGAAATGAGGATATCGGTAATTTAAGAATTAAGTTGCATGAAATCATTGAATCACCATATTAATTCATTCACCAGCAGCAAACTGTAATTTACCACTTAATCGACGTGCGCGGTTCAAAGAGGATCGTGGCATCAATTACCAACAAAATACATAATTATCATAGAATGCAAATGCGATTTTTCAAAACCGATAATGATGCGTCAATTTCCCGAGACAATTTCCAATAGTAAAATAATACGATCAAATAGAGGGCGAGATAAATTGCAGTCCTCTGCGCGTTCGGATTGTGATCGTGCGGCGCAGATAAAACGCAAAGCGACGGGAACAATAACCGATGCACTTCCTTTGACAATAGTCGCGGCCGGACCAGCCGACCGGGCCGATGCCAGCCGGTAATTTATACGACGCCCAGAGATCGCAACGATACGCCCCACTAAATCGATCAATAATCCTAGAAAGTGATAAGAACCAATGGGAAACTATCAAATTGAAACGTCAGCAGGGTATAATCAAGCGACACAACACAATTTATTATACGGTGGGAAGTTGGCCGGTTACGTTGAGAGTAAAGCGGTTCGTTATAATTATGATGTCGGTGCATGTCTAGATCAGCGCTGGTGGTCTCAACTTGCTTACAAACACGATTTTCCTTTCTATATCTTAAGTAAACAAGCTTCAGATAAACGTGCTCCAAATCAAAGTTTGTACCAACTCTCCCACAGAAAATTCTGAATTAAAATGCGTGGTTTGAGAGTATCTCATTATGTCATGAAGTTTATGTCTTTAAGGTTAATATGAGTCGCTTTATGGTACGGATATGGTCGAGAACAAGACACGAGGCACGCTCAGTTTGTGTTGGGCGACAAACACAAATATTAGACACGAACAAGCAACGGTACGGAATAGCAAATCACAGTGTATTTGTATAAGAAGCGTACTTTGAAGCAGGTTTGTATTTGTAAACAGAGCAGTGAATGTTCAATACAGTTAGCTGCCAATGACAGTGGAATGTCGCTAACAAAATCAACCTCCTTTTTTTTAAATAATTTTTTATACACTAATAATTATGAACCAAGAAAAATAAACACAAATTCGGATAAAGACAAAAATCTGATGGAAGATGAATACAGCTGATAAAATATTTAAGTATTGCATACTTATTATAAACTTTTCCGGAATATTTTCCAAATTCCCTACGAAGGCTCTCTGAATTACTATACGAAACAAAAACAAAAATAAAACTCTCGCTTACTACGCACCGCTAATCAAAACACTCGTGAAACAAAGTGTATAAAAATGGACGTTATTGTCAAGTATCATAAGGAACAATGGTGGTCCAGATGCTGTCCCACTACTGCGTGCTTCAGAAAGGAGTCGGACTTGCCTGACAACTAAAAAATTGTATTTTATTCATGGAAGAAACTTTAACATCGAGTTTATGTTAAAATTCGTAGTGTAATGGAAACAATGCATTATGCATTGACTCAGCTTGACACAATGACATATGGAGTAACTTTGGTTTGACGTTAGGGACAAGAATTTAAAAATATCAAACATGTAAAAACGTCAATACGCTTTCCACAGTTTTTCACATTACATTGTAAATATATTTTTTTTGTATCCGTTAACAATTTTTGCAGGCAATTTATTTCTATAAAGAATGAAGCGAATGTTCGGCTTAAGTGGACGCTGCGTTTACGCATAATTGGAACTCCTTTTTGCGCACGAGTCGAATACGAAATGATCCCGATATTAATTCTGGTTTTTGTAAATCTCCTTTAGCATTTCTTACTAGTTCGTATTGGATCAGTTTAAGAAACTGTCGACTTATGTGATTCATTTTCTCCGATTCGATGAGCACGAATCGCGAAACAAAAACTGTAATGCTGTGAGATTTAGATATTTTGCGTTCACTTGCTGATCTAAACGAAAATATTCGGTCAGTGGAAAAATTGTAATGATCTTTGACCTCATTCACATTCTTTAGTTTCGAGACCACACTGTTTATTTTGAACAATGTTCTTTCTCGATTGGTCATAATAATACGGTGCAAGCGCATACAATGTAAAATCCATCACGTATCGTCCTAATATAACGTCTAGCAGTGTCCGATGCCTATCAATTTGGGCATTCTTCAATACACATCGATGGTGAGATATTGTCGATACACGCTGTATAAAAACAATAATGTGAGATCTGTTAGGGGCGTGACTTGCGCGTGGGCAGCGCGTCGGTGGACATTGTTTAACAGGCCACGCCGATATTAGAGCCCAAACATCCACGCTACGAGATTTTATCGTAATTATAATGTTCTTTTATTGGTATTTACACAGGTATACTCAAGTGATGCTATCGTGTAAACGTGTTTAGTAGTTTTGAAATTCCACAGCGATGATGGGCAGTTTAATGAAAGTTGCTTAATATGTCATAAAGGCGCATGCGATGCATTAAAGCGAAGAAAAATGGATTTTTGATCGCTTTATTTCCGATTATTCTAAATGGTTGGGGCATGATGTCTCCGATAACTTTATAAATGTTGAATATTTATTACACGATGGTTATCAAAAATTCACTGCTACCGTATAGAACTAATTTCAAAGTTAGATTAGTTTATTTGATGCATATTTTTTTAATGAGCCAATTAGTTTCATGCACGCGGCGCCCTGAATTCATACACAAAGTCCACTTGGTTTTTTAAAACGTTCCCTTAAAAGAAATTCACCAACCATTTAAATCAACTAAAAGAACTCGTCCACTTAGCGTTTTCCACCTAACAACTCAAAGTAGACCGCGAAACCCGTACTCCATATTATTCAAATTCGCACACGTGAGCCCGATTGTCACGATGCTCGGCTTCAGAGCTAATTAAGCTGCGCACGACACAAGATCACCATGTCATGAGTGTCATGAGCCCAGCCGAGATCATGGTTGCCGTCATGACTTGAGGAGAAAGCAAATTAGACCTATTAGTACACGCCACAAAGACAGCGACTACCATCCCCGAGTAATAGGTGTGCAATTCATTACGGACAGTCGTGATGGAAAGTCCTGGGACGTTTTGGTGTTGTTTTTTGAATAAAGACTGACATGGGTGTTTTTGTTGTGGAAGTAAATGGAGACAATTTAATCCATTTCTGAGTATAGACTTCTCCACAGACGTAAAATGACCAAAATAGGATACCAACAACAGCCAAAACCTTTGTTAGGACGAAGTAAAATAAGTATAGATTAAAAAAAAATCTTAACAGAAAGATGTAAATTTCAAGTATCTGAATCTATGTGACTATAATATTGAAACGTACTTACGAATATTTTAATAAAATATTATTTTTAACACAATGATGACAAGTCACGAATCGGCATTTTTCTAAAGGATTTTAATTCCAGAAATAAATCTATCGTCAGTTCTTATAATGCTTTACACGGAGTAAAATATAGAGAACGCATAGTAACTTGCATCAACTAAACGTTAGTACCTACTCCATAATGAATATTTTATTTTAAAAATACGTAATTTGCGATAATTTTACAAAAAAAAAATGATAACAACAACACGGTAAAGTATACCTACTAAATACTTCTTGATAATCTTCTTCATAATATTATAATAGCATGGTTTTTTTTTTAATTACAACTTTATTTTCTCTTTGATGAAATAAGAGATCTTAACCACTGGGCGGTCCAACGTAAGTATAGTAAATACTACATTTAAAAACCTACAAGTCCTTTACACGTCGTAAAACGTGAAGTTATATTGATTTTAACATAGTAAAACATGTACACAGCAGTAATAATGGCAAAAAGCTGTTAGAAGGTAACTTGTTTTCCTCAGTTGATGTAAGAATTAGCTTGTTTCCCTACTGGCGACAGGAAAACGGCTGTAAATTCTCTTTTCATTCAACCACTATGCAAACAAACAATAAAACATACTAATCATATTATTAATTTAGTTGAGTAATACATACCTACTCTTGATGAATTCGATACAATTCGGTACCTAATATAAAATTATTCAATAAAAATAAATCCTTACTAACATTATAAATGCGAAAGAAACTGTCTCTCTGTCTGTTTGTTACCTTTTCACGACTTAATGGCTGAACCGATCTTGATGAAATTTGACTAGGAAATAGCACGTATCATGAAGAATTCATCGATTCTACTTTGGTGACAGAACACTCAAAAAACATTTACCATATATATTGAACAGTTTGCCGGCGGAAATAAGACACGAGCCCAAAAAAGGTGTTTTTAAAAGAAAATTATTTAGATACTATTTATGTAATATGTGATAATACGTAACGTACGTGTGTACGTACGTCTGGATGCCTTATCTAATATGTTTACACTCACAGATCCCACAGTCAAACCGAATACACGGTTTTGTGGGACTATGCCAATTATGTGTCAATTTGTGAATTTTTCAATAAATAAGTAAATAATAAGTAAAGGACTTTTTTAAATGTTTACGACCTCTAAATATTTACTTATTTATTTAAACAACAAATTTTATCTTCACAGGTAATACACCCAATACCTACGATAAATTAGCCACAATTATCACTAGAACTTAACCAATCTATGGTCACCCTAACGAATTCCGCCAATGAACAGTTATAAATGTCCAGCCTTTGTGAGATACTGTTTGTGTGTTTGTGTGAATATGAAAAACATTACAGAATAAAATTGGTGGAAAATCATACAATTTCTTTATATTTTTATTTTATTTCCATATAAAAAATAATAAAAAAATAATAATAAAAATTTATTTAATAAAAACGTATACAAAAAAGGGTACATTTAGTGAACAGTAGTAGTCGGAATATGAATGTTAGGTAGCGACCCGCCCGATCTAGGTTTATTCAAACCTGTGTTTCGGTGTGTATAATATCTATATGTAGTCAAAGCTCAAAGTTTAGGCTCTCACGATCGTATTGAAGTTTAATACCAGTGTCGATGTTCATTACAATTTTAGTTACGCGGTAGACCCGCAGGTGCCCACTTTAAATTAAACTAAACGAGACCTCGTACCTACCTTAACTTAGCATATTTGACATCCAAAACCACACTTGACCACATTTCTAAACATTTCTCTAATACTCAGACAGGTACAAAAATATGTTTTGTGCGTGTTCATATAAATCTGCTTTGAATGACGTTAATCTTGACAGACTTGCTGGCTTACTTTATTCATTATGTTTGAATATTTTTTTAGTTTAGCTATAAAATGGTATATTTACGGACTAACGTATTATAGAGCGCCAGACTTTTGAACGTTTTGTCGCTCTTCAGAATATTGCATAAATAAATATAGTATAATTTATATTAGAAGAAGGCATTAAGGCGGCGTAGAGAATTTAAAAAAAAATGTGTGAAAAAAAACCCAGATCGCGGCCGAATTTTTCTTTCCACAAAAAATTGACAAATAAGAGGAGGATTTTTATGTAGTGCGCTTAAATTGTAGAGTGGTTCAGTCTCTGTTCCTAAATGCAACTGTGGCCTGTGGGTATTGGGATACACTTTAAAACCAAACAAAAATTCGACTTAGTATGGGGGGCCACGCATAATTTACTGGCGCAAGCCATACAAAATCAAATTTTTATTTTGTTAGGAGTGAATTTTAGTTCAGCGAATGCATTTGGGAATGGACACTGAATCACTCTACAAATTTTGCGCACCACATAAAAAAATATCCTATATAGATCAGTTATACCTAACATCTAATTCTCCGCCTTTTGTGTTCACAGCATAGATATCCGTGGTTCACAGTGTGTGGTCTATAATAAAATCGCTCAGCAATTATTTTCCCCTTAAATCAGGATTTTAGAACCGAATGTTCAAATAACCAAAACCTTTAAAGTTTTACGTTCATACTTATCATAATACTTGAACAGAAATGCCTGTAGAGACACTTCTGTTATTCATGGAAACCTTAACGATGCAATGACCTAAACATAAAACAATGTTATGATAAGCCTACCTAGTAGCTAGTCCTAACTACTAAGCTCACTGCAGCAGTCAAAATAAACGTAAGTGTATGTTTTACAATCCATAAAACCACATAAAATAAGCCTCTTAAAGTTGCAACCACATTTACGAGAACAGAATCGCACTCATACTTACGTCACAGAGCGCATTATAATGACGTCAAGCCTTTATGTTCCATTTTATTCCACCATTTGAGAGCAGTATGCTCAATGCCAAAATCACCTTTGAGTATGCATAAACAGAAATCCTAGTATTGACGTCCAACATATAATAATATTACCAACAGTAGGATTAGATTTTCTTAGATTATTGTCATAAATTCAATCGTAAATAACACATGGATGGCGAAAAGTCTTACATGACATATTTTAGTACATTTTGGCAATAAAATTATAATAATCCTAAAACGTGTCGATTTAAAATGTCCAGGGTCAACAGTCTATATCCTAATGTTATATTAGCGAAATGAATATTATAGTGCTAAAATATTTTTACAACATGAATATGGTTTAACGAATATTTGAGTTCTCAAAAGTTTTAATGTGCCCAAATATTTAAGTTTTATGATATTATGTTAAAAAGTATTTATAATATATCATAAAAGCTACTGTGAAGTGATTTAAAAATGTTGTGAAATGTTAACTGCTGCTGCTGCTGCTGCTGTTTGAACGAAAGACTAACCTATAGTTTAAGTATATTTTGACATACTACGATACTTTCGAAGGCAATAGAGGCTACGAGTGACTACGTAACGACCTATAAATATCGAAACAATAAATTAAAGAGTCTAAAAACAATTGGTGCCTTGTACGTAGTTTCAAGAGATACATAGAGTTTGTTCCGGAAAAGCGTAAAACGCATGAATTCGCGCGTACGAAAATGTTCGTTGCGTGATTCGCACGAGTGATCTATCTATGCTCACTAAGCACGCACGAGAACGAATATAAATAGGCTCCAATAGGCACCTGACATCACCCAAAAACAAACACTGAAATAATGGAATTGCACGTAAGCGCTTCACCTATAGGAACATATTTGGCTTATAATAAGCCAAATATGTTCCTATAGGTGAAGCTACACGGTCAGTAGGAACATTTATATGAAGCCGAGATGGAGTTATTTTACTGATACTGACCATTATGAACTTTTACTATGGGACAAACCATGAAATCGCGAACATTAAATCCGCTGTTCCATACAAATAATTCAATACCTACTAGTGGTCGCCCAGGGGTCGAATCGTCACAATACACATAACACAATACACTTTATTGCACACCAGAAATAGCAGAAAAGATACAATAATTAGAAAGAGAGATTGTCAAAGGACGGTCTTATCGCACTTGGCGATTTCTGCTAGACAACCTATTATGTAATTTTAGCTTTCTGCACTCCTTCTCTATAAACTTCAGCAATGCCAAATCTCAGACTCCTCCGTGCGCGCAATATGCTTAAAAAGGGGGTATTCTCTTCACGTATTATTATAGAGAGCAGCAGATTTTTCAGGGCATTATCCCATAGTAAAAGTTGTTCATAATGCTGAGTACAATAATGTTCTTTCAGCGGTTTTTACCCTTTCCGACTTACCGTGTATAGACTTCTGACTCACGTTTAGTTTACATGTAACTTGAGTTAGGATCTCTGTTTAATTTAGCCACGTAAACCTTTTAATGACTTACCTTTACCTTACTCAACGCAATATGTAATCAACAAATGAAAACACACAACGCATAAATCGTAGATCTAATCCCGCCTTGATCTATTAAATTAAAATATTAAAAGGGTTCTCTCCCAAAATTCAAGTAGCCATTAAATCGGTTGAGTTACCTCATAACGGATTCAGTAATTTGCCCATACGTCTTGTTATGGTCGTTCAACAAGATTAAATCCCTAGCCACCCTTCATAAATCCTACCCTGTACTCCAAACGCGGTATATTATTCATGGATACGTAAAAACGAATCCTAGTACGCCCAAATTGTCAATAGACGGTGGGTGCCTCCGTTACAGCTATTTACTGCAGTTTTCGTGGTAAATCCATTGATATAAAAACTCTAGATGCACAATTTCCTAAAAAGTCAAAAAAGCTAGGTACGTCAATTTTTCTTAAGTAGTCTTCTCCTTTGTTCAGACTTCTTTTTCGTTCTTCTCCATAGGAATCAACACTTTAGTGTGAGGCAACTAGAGTCTGACTATTCATAATGTGTAATTAACTACGAACTACATAGCAATAGACTATCCCAGCGCCGATTATCGGAATATAGCGGCCATTCAGATCCTACATCACACTAAGAGCGTTCATTGTATCTGCAAATACCGAGATAAAAAAAGCCGAGATAAATCATCGGGCTTCGTCCCGCTAGACAATATCACTTTGCCTGGGCGGAGGATCCTCCCTTATCAATTGAGGAATACCATACCTCGTTCCTACACAATTGCCTGAATACAAATATAATGATTTATTTATTTATTGATTGACTTCTGTCGTGTAGACATGAGCTCTCACGTGGAAATTAATGGTACGGTGGTGCTCATAGCGGGTCTGACTCTCCAGGGCGTGCCGGAAGTACTAAGGGCATATCGTCACTCAGGGAGTAAAGGCTCTCACACATCATCTATGTTGGGAGCCTTTACTACTGTCTGTAATAGACTGAAAAAGGCACTCAATTTATCGAAATTGTGCACATATCGTTGGGTGTGTATTTTGCTTAGACGTTTTGGAATCGCTGAATATGCATCTGGAGGTTTTATATCAATGAGTAAACCACAAATAAAATGGAGTCTATGCATATTAGAGTATCATCATACGGACGGAGCTGTAGTTTATTTGTCCCAAGGGCTGCGTTTATGGGGTCGCTTTTATTGGGAAAAGTGTCACTAGTAAAATCCGGTGCGGTCATCTCTTGCATGTAGCAACAGTGTGAGTGAGAAAAAATATCATAATTATATATTTTCTACGGAAAAATTCCGCGATTCTTAACAAGAGTATTAAAGAGTACCTAAACTTAATAAAGTCAAATAAACAGTTCTATAGTTACTATCTTCAAGTAAAAAAAAAACCTATTGTAAAAGTAAGAATATTAATATCATTGAATTCCCAAAAATTACTTCCCGGAGCATATTTAATTTAGTTATCACTCAATAATCTCACACAGTATAAGTGCTATCTATGCATGTGTTTTTGTGAAAGTCTATACTAACTTAAACCTTCTTAGGACACACGATAAAGTATCGCTACCGTTTTGATCTTGCCTATAAAATATTAGTAAATAGTCCAGTAAGCGCTAAGCGCACTATAAAATTCAATCATGTTCGCTCTCGGTACAGTCTGGACCCACAAGAATGCTTTATGCCGACATTGCTCCCACGCCGCCCGCGAATCAACTCTGTAAATTCCGTTCAAAGATGAATGGATGTCCACACTAAATAATGTCGGGCACAGTCTGCCCAACTCGGTTGTCGGAAGTTCTTGATGGACTTCCAATGGACAACATTCATTTACGAAATCATATTTATGACGAATCATAAGGAGGCCTTGTAAAATTATCGTTTCCGCTGCGGCGAAAGTAAAAATGGTCACCGATTTACCTTTACTGCTGTCGTCAACTGACTTAATTGGTCTTTAGGGACACATTAAAAATTATGTTTATACTATAAATGAATATAATAAAATTTTATAACAGCTTTTGGTTTTGTCCATCCCGTGCAGCCAATGACGTGTGGTCCCCTTCTAAGAATAAGCCACTCTATTTATTTCGGTGATAAACACACAGGTAATTAACGGATTATATACACTTTGTACATAAAACAATTACTTACATAGTTGTAAACTAATCACACATAAGCTTTCGGAAGAAAAACCTCATCTCGCATCGCATAGGCTTTCTGTATAATGAGAGGTCAGCTTATACTGGAAATGTGTAGCTTGATATTTCGTCGAGTATATCTACTATCTAGATCTTTTTTCAAACGATAGCCAATTATATCGTTGTTGAACAAAACTGGTCACAACGACCCATGTGGGCCACTAATCATACGAATTAACCACAATAAAAAACCAAATTCGTAGTTCTATCTCACATAACTCAAAATGACTTCTCAAGGTAATAACATACGAACATAATTTACAGGCAGCTGACAGATTCACCTGCACAAATCAAAATGTCTATACGATTGTTTTGTTCTTCTATCGGTTTGATATCTTCATAGTTACTAATTAGTATTTCATGAGCTCAACCCTACACCAAAGGGTGCATGTTGATACCGCCATTTATTAAGGCCCTTCACCCTAACGGAGGAAATAGCTGCGATGACTTTACATTTTTAATGCACGGAATGTAAATCGAATACTCGGTTTCGATACCCAAGAACGAATCAATATGCTTACCAATTAACTGTAATGTTTGTTATAAGAAGCCAATTTTAATTGCGAATGCTACTAACAGAGGGGAGAGTCTACAAAGCTGAAAACAGATGCAAAATTTATTTATGTTAAATAGATAGATAATTATTTGTATGTATTTTAATTATTTGTAAATGTCCTTTATTTTAATTAAGAAATTATGAAGCGTATGTCCAACAGTGGACTATTGGACATAGGCTTCTCCCACATTGGAGTGCAAGGCTTAGTTAATTAATTGAAAGATACGAGATTAGATACACGTATCTAGTTTACGAATCTGAACTTTTGAATTAAATCTATAAATAATTATAAAACTATAGATACAATTATTAGTTTATTTATTCGATTTTAAATATCTAAAATAACATAGGTATACATTTTAACTAGGCATGTTAGCGATAAAGTCTTTCAATTAAATTGACAACGTTATACAAAAAAATATAGTAGAAGTACCTACTAATCAAGTGGACTTATAATACTTACACAAAAATGGAAAACGAAATTAAAACAATTAGCAGACTGAAAATTAAAACTATTCTTTATCATTTATTTACATCATAAGTACTTATTTATCCCCTTCTCAAACACTACATAAAATGTCATTAATTCATGACCGCGTTTATACAGACAAATAAGGTGTGGAAACGAAACCGCGCGTCCGTCTGGAACGCACTTAACTTTATAATCGGCCACATCAATCAACCTGGCCTTAATGAATAGTTTGCTTAAGGGCAAGCTTCGATAATCTCGACGGCGATAGAATTACACAATGGGAGGTTTGATGTCCATTTTTTTATTCAAGTTCATTGCTTTAGAACGGATGGGCGAAGGGTTAACGATTTTTCGATAAATTACTGTGACAAGTTTACGTCGTTCGTGGTTTTTTAAGCGTCAAATATTTGTATACAAAGAAAAGAAAAGAAAGAAAAAAGTATTTATTTGACACAGCACAAAAACAATTTTAAAGATAATATAACAAAAATAAAAGAATAAAACATGTAAAACAAAAAAAAATGAAAAATATTTATCTAAAATAAAAAATGGATCGTACGTCGCAGCCAGCGCAGCGTATACCTACTTGATATTGTTTTAATATCTCAAATTTTACCCCCTTTCCATCCAAGATCAAACTTAATTGCCATTGACTGACGGAATAATAAAATGACCAAATAATTTCCTATTTAATTCATTCAAATAACCAACATTAGTACGAACGTTGATAACCACCAAATGACCTGATTACCTACAGGATTGACCTCCTATCTATCTAGCCTGGTTCGTAGCCATAAAATAAGTTTCAAAGACTTTAGAATCGATAATCATGGAACCACAAAGATGTCGTCTCTATGAACAAATAAAAAGACAAAATAAAACTAAAACCAAAACAGACTAATTCACTCAGTATCTACTAATTTATGGTCTCCTGGTAACATTTTACGTGGAGACTTTTTTACCTTTACTGATTTATGTTCTAAGCACGTGACGTACACATAAATAAGAATAACGTTTGTGGAAAAAGTACTTATTTATTTACTTACCCACTGTACTTTCATTTTCAGGAACGGGAAAATCGAGCTGATTTCCAGCAGTAAATGGACTCTAAAAAATAGGTTTAGCTGGTAAGAAGTCTACACTTCTAAATCTTCACGTTTTAAGAACGTTAGGGCTAATCAGAGACTAGACAGCCACTAGACCTATTATAATCTAACTAGTGGTCACCCACTGTTCGAAATTCGACCGTAATATTTTATATAAATTTTAGCTTTCTGTACTCCTTCTCCGTATAAATCACCAAATCCCACACACCTCCGTGCGCGCAATAGAATTAAAAAGAGGTACAAAGTTTTCTCTATCCTTACTCTGGTTCATAACTATCTGTAATAATATCATAGGCAACATTTTATATCAACTATGAACAAAGAAAGTTAAGGGCCGAGCTACAATTTCCATCCAAGCACGTATTATATGTATAGGCATAGTACATAATAAAAAAAGGAGCAAGCAATAAGGATAAGGTGTAAACAATAAAATTGTCTCTGATGAATAAATTAATAGAACTAAAACTTTCAGCTCACTGTTGCTCTGCACTGCTACTGGGTCCTTCGCAGTCGACCTCGCCCCGCTCCATCCCGACTGCTTTCATCCCCATCTGCACGGTGCGTGACCCTGCAAAGAGAAAATTTCGGTTGTCAGTGAGCTGAAAAATGAAAACGGACATACATTAATTGATTGATTTTCCAAATGTCCCAGCATTATGCTGAGATGGGGGCCATTTTTTTATTATCTAACATTTTTTGTGATTTTCATGTTTTATTTTCTGTGCGAATCCAAAATAAAACTGTTTCTTTTTTCTTTATATCCTACTCAATAGCAGCTTTTTGATACGCCTCACCTGTAACAAAGTTTTCCATGAAAAACTCCTTACATTTTTAAGAAGAAATCCAGGAAGAGCTATGTTCAACGGTACCTAACTTTGTAAGTCATCGAACTTTAGAGTAACTTCGAACTATCCCAAGACGCCACAAAGTATTGATAGTTGAAACATTATCGATACTATCAAGAAGTTTGTTTATCATACTAATATTTTTACTCCCACCGTTCAGTAACACTGAATGATGAATGAACCGTACCGATCTTTATCGTTCATCGGTCTCCGTCTCATCTACTTCATTGTTAATACACCATTGTCATATTATATTTATAATAGATTCATATCGTGCATGTGAACGTTTTCCATCAAGTTGTGGGTCAGTTAATATATAAAAAAGTTCACTTTCTAATCATATTACCGGTTGTAATATCAATTTGCCGAACAAGATGAGTAATTACAAAGGCTGGTTGCTCTTGACAAATGCGTTGTGAAATATGTACCGTACAAATTTGATTGGTTTCGATGTAAGGCACACGAATTTAGAAATTGTGGCACGCAAGTGAAATTGCTATTGTGTTCCAAATAATGTTCTTTTATGTATCAGCGAATATGTAATTTTGATCTTCATTAAAACTACAGCCGAAGCTCTAGTAATAACTACCTGAATTTTAATATTATTTTTACATCAGGTAACAGCAAAGCCACACAATGATAGTAAATGTCATTGATGGTAGTAGGTTATGCGTTGCACAGTAAATAACTTCGGCCTATCACAGATATTGTCCTGAGAGAAAAACACAAACACAAATATCTTTTGATTCTTTTTTTTTTTTTCGTAATTTTTGATTTTATTTAATTTTCCATGTCCTATTTTTGTTATATAAAAGTGTTTTTTACATATTATTTTTCTGTTTATTAATTTGGGTCTCTGTTTGTGTAAAAATAAAAAAAATATCTTTCTTTTTCTTCTAAAAACTTTCCCCATCCTGAGAATCAAACTCAGTACCTCACGATCGCTAAACTTATTTGCACCCACTAGAGCAATGAAGCGGCTACATTTTAAACGATACGGTAATCTTAATACATTATTTAACTTAACAGATATTCTGTCCAACACCTACAGTTGCCCGACCCATGTGATAGAGCCAGCCTACCGTCATTTATCAGGCACAATCTTAATCACGGGCCATAACGGGAAACTGCATAGATCCTAGTCTATCTTAGAAATGAAAATAACAGTTTCAATTATAACCGCTTGTAATCGCCATAAGATTAGTCGGACGTGTACTATGGTACCAATAATAAAGATGTACGATTTCAATATAACTATTTAGTTTACAATTTCAAACAAGAGACTGCAACTTAAATTTTTCCTAAATTACATTGCGAAACTAGTGTCACAAAACCGTAACTTGACTACTGTAAACTTGACCCTTAATAAGCCGATTTGAATCGTTTTCTCACGTGACCGCGAATTTTGTTGTAGTGAGAAAATACAGCGATCATACTGAAGGTCAAGTTTTGCATTTGTCAAATTATTGTTTCGCACAGTTTCACGCATTGGCATTTGGCATTAGATAGGACCGAATGGAAATTGCTACACCGACAAGTGCTTAGCTCTTAAATTTTGGATGGATGGACAGTTTCACGACACTAGTTTCGTAATGTGAATTTTCCCCTTTACTTAGGTTTTTACTCGTCTAACTAAAAATCAAACCTTTATCCCACTCTTGGCAACTGCGTTTGCGATCATTTAAATTAGGTATAAAATATAAAATAAGTCAATGCATAATTTTTACCCAATGTAATAGATCCAATAGAAAAAAATAGGTACTTTAAGTGCCACCTCCATATCCTCCTACATCAAAGACATCGATGGTACTGCATTCCAGCGAAGTGGGGCGTCCAAATCTAAGATCACGAACGAATCCCCCCGTGTAAACACAATGTGGTACCGAGACGCGACACTCATGGGACATACTAGTACCACATACGGTGCGTATGTGATACATACAGATTTAACTAGTTTGTCGTATTGGTTGCAAGCTAAAAAAGAGGCGAATAAGGGATTATGACAAGCGGGTCGCTAGCGACCACCTCCATTGTGCTAATTAATAACAATGTAACAACCAATTCGCCAGCCAAGCGCGGTAATTATGGCAATATTCCTTTAACGGTTCATTGTAGTTTGTACAGAAACTCTTGTCCCGTTGTTGTTTACAGGATTTCATGAAAAGGCACAGTACCTAATCAAACTAGCACAATTTGAACTAGGCCTCTACTGAAAAAACGTAACGGCTAGAAATAAACAAGCTGTTTACAACCGAGTACTTGGTTCGGATGGAGCCTGCAGTCGTTTTTTTTCTGTGGGGTCTTTGTATATTTTACAAACACTTGCCTAGTTAAAGGATTTTATATACTTAGTTTATATAATTATACGTAGTTGCGAACATACGTCTTCCTACAAATACTTCAGTACTCAAAACAGTCCTTCCGAGGAATCTCCGAACGCAGTCCAAACTTAATGAAAAATCAACACCGAACTGCACCAAGATACATTTCACAACACACCGCACAAACTATGATGAATAACCTTCAAAAACATTTTTCTAGTGCAAGTAATTCGACAAATAGGCCGAACAAATCTGAGATCACGACTACCCTCGATCGAACTCAATCAGTTGCGCTCGCGACACACATAGTTCGTAGCGTATGATTAGTGTATGTTACACGTGCGACCGTTGACACGCGATGTTTAATAGACAGTCCATACAGAAATAAGAATATAAGAATACATTTAAAAAAAAAAATAGTTTAAAAAATACTATATACACGCTTTAGTCATCCAAACTGAACGTGTATGCAAAATTTCAGCTCAATCGGAAACCGGGAATTGGGTCAAATTTAACTGCTAACATTTTCTTACATAGTTAGTTACAGGTGAAGCTAATAAAAGTGTGTTAAAAAATACTTTTTTATTCTATACTTAAATACACAAAAAGGCTGAACGTTAAAAATTGTTACTCTCTCCAAATATCACCAGTTATCACCTAATTATTTTAGATTGACCATACGCATTACTTCCAAACTAATGGTTATTTCTTTTTAACAACGGAGTTCGCGATTGCCCCTCAGCGGGTAATAATGTACTAACGATATAAGAAATAGGTACGAGTAGTTGTGATAGACTTGTGGCTGGTTATCGCATAGAAACACATTTACAATGAGGCAAGTTTCAGCGGAGACAGGCTCGCGTGCGGTTTTCTAAACATGCTGTATTATTACTATGTTATATCTGTATAGACGCAAAACCATCGCACATCGGTTCATTAGTGTAGTATAATGGTTTCACAGACTTACAGCAATTTACGATTATAAGCTTATAAACAACGTACAATATACTGAAATCACGTATTTGGTATCATGTTCTGTACCTACACAAAATACCATAAAATCTAATCAGTAGTTTAGAAATAGAAACTAAAATTTTCTTAGTTTTACACACAACACAATCTCTAGACGAAATTTGAAAAATCTCTAAACTATTCTTATCAAAATAACTTTTAATTTCACGTATAGAATACCTAGATAAAGATGACATAAATTTCTACTTTGATGTCCCTTCACCTAGACGAATGAGAGTAGAGGGAAATATTATGAAAAATAATGTTTGTTGATTTTTAGTATACGTATTCAGAATGTGATAGAAAAAACGTGATTCCATTTAATGTCGTAATGTACATTCCTGTATAATACGTGGTTGTAGCACGGATCACATGAAGTAATCTTCTTCGAAAATATAAATCCAAATTTATAAGCTCTAGGGATGCTTTTTATTTTGTTGAAGGACTTTGATAGGTTCGCAGACCCTATATATGAGGTAAAACGATTTCCTTTTAGGGCTGATAATGACAACGAAATTCTTCAGTGTCATTTAATTCTTCAAATTAGGTAAAAGAAGACAGTATTAAAAAATTTACATTTGAAAACTCAGTTCCATCATACTCATAATTATAAATGTGAAATTTTGGATGTTTGTGAGTTTGTGAATTTGGATGTTCGTTAATCGATCACGCCTTAACGGCTGACGGCTGAATCGGTTTTGAATGAAATTTGGCACACAGGTAGACCATGACCTAATACTACTACCTACATACTTTTTACCCGACTAAATTAAGCAGTTCCCCTAGGATACGAGTGAAATCGCAGGCAACAGTTACTCTAACATAAATCCTGGATTGATCAATGGATTTGTCTACATCAGTTCTTCGATTACTCCACTGACTTATTGTGTCTATAAAAAATCAACTTGACGATGTAAAATCTGTAGAAATGCAGTTTTTAATGGTTCTGCCGCTGTGCCGTCTTCGATATTAACTGGCTTCGATCGCTACACTTCCCATGGTTTTTCTTCACCTTGGCATCCTGTTGCCATAGTGATAATTAATGTGTATTTTTTGTCCTTTATCTAAGCTTGGATGTAAGACTTTAAGGATTATTAAGCTCATAAGTATTACGAAAAAAACAAGATGAAGTTACTGCCGACAGTTAATGAAGTAAAACTGGTAATGGATTACATGTTTTCTTGAGATTATTACATAAATCAATGGTACTTGTCGAAGTAGGGCTGTTTAGTTCTAGCTGTGGATTATAGAGTTTCTTGCCGGTATCTTCTCCAGGATCAACCCACTTGGAACCGTGGACCTAGAATCACGACGTTTTGAAAGAGCCTGCAAAGGCCCAGTTGAAATAAAAATCCATGACTTTGACTTTGATAACAAACAATACACTTCTTATGGCTATTTCAAGCTAAGACAGTCAAAAATTATGATTGCTTTCTTCCTCTGTTTTAGATTTATTTTCGTGGAAAGACATTAGTGTTGAAGTTTGCCTCGAAAGAACTTTCTGTAAGTTCACGTCTTATGGAATAGCGTCATGATAACACAGAAGCAAGACATAATTATTAGGTACCTTCATTCAAAATACACATACAAACATCAGCACCCGTAACATGACCAGTTCTATTTCTATTCCTCTAAAGAATAGACAAAGCTCTTTCCCGTTTCTACATAGACAAAGACAAAACATTATTTCCATAGCAACGGAGAAGTAGTAATGTAGTCATTCTACCAAATCCTACCCAGAGTAGAAATATTTCTACTGTAATTTTGTCTATTCTTCTATAGTGGTCATACTATCTTGCAGGTAGACGACAATGCAACGACACGGTTGGTGTAGTGGCTAAGCGATTAGCCTTCTGCACTACGTGCCGCGGGTTCGATCCCCGCATGGATTAAATATCTGTATGATCTACAGATAGTTGTTTCGGGTCTGGTTGTGTGTGCATGTGACATGTATGTTTGTAAACTGTACCCTCGATACAGGAGAAATGCTAGTGAGGGGCAATGTTTTTAAAAGAAAAAACAATGATCACAAAATACACAATATAACCAGCAGATACGTACTTGATACTTGACATTTGTCAACCACACACGACCAACAAAGCTCCGGATTACTCCACTTCGCATACAAATTTGGCATCGCATCGTATCAATCAAATGCGTGGTATTTATAAATTTATCGAGAGCACAATCATAAGAGCCCGTCAAATATCATTATCGTCAATGATGGATAGCTAATTCTTAACCCTATCTGATTATATTAGTTATAAAGATGCGTGGGAGTGGAAGCACAATGCATCATTTTATTTACCTACGCGTATCATAAGGATCGATGCAATGATAAACAGGAAGTGAGAGGAGACCTTTAAATGGTATGGAAAAATCAGTTAGCGGTACTTGTCGACTAATGATTGAACTGAATCCGATAACTTTGAGAGTATCGTTTTTTTGTAGTATTCATAATTATTAAGATGTGCAATCTCGGATCTGCGGGTTTACCGCGTAAGTAAAATGGTAATGAACATCGACACTGGTAATATACTACAATACGATTTTGAGACTAAACTTTGGGCTATCTTATAAAAAAATTACCGATCATGAATCCTGGAGACACAACTTCATGATAGGTCATTTTTTTACAAGGTAGCTCGAAGTTTAGTCTCTCACGATCGTATTGAAGTTTATTGACAGTGTCGATGTTCATTACCATCTTATTTACGCGGTAGACCCGCGGGATCGCTGAGATGTTCTATCTTAGGTATAATAGCCAAAAAAAAAACTGAGAAAATCAAACTCAAAATGTAGGTAGATAGAGCTTTTCATTAATCGGAAATCCTAAGAGCTGACGGTATCGGGAGTTCAGGATCCGTTGTCTTGTTTTAAATTGTTCTTTTATTTTTTTCTTCTCTATGTGTATGCTTATTACTGTTTGTGTAATTGCGTCTACTATTACACAACTTTTCTTTCTTTCTAATTACTATTTCGTCTTATCAAATATGTATATATATATATACATATATATACCTATCTAAGATTTCAGACTCAGTACAAAAAAGTCCTATTTGAAAAGACAAGTGATCTAACAATGAATCCCATACATTCCCTAATGTGTTTGCGAAAATAGAAACTAGCATTCGCTATTTACAAAGCTGCTTGTTTAGAATAAAGAAATGCGCTTTTCCCGTTAGACCGCAACGTAATTTATCGATATCGAAAAGAAAATTTCCATACATAATAAGCAAACAAATGATTAAAAATGGGTAAATAAGTACCTGTCAATAAGAAATATGTTGATGTCTTTATGCCCCAAGAATGATAATTAGGGGCTCGATTTGTTAGTTTGCCAAAATTTATGTACCAACCGAAAGAAATAAATAAGATAATTGATATCCAAACAAAGTTGCGTCATTAAAAAAATACTCGTCCATAAACATGGGCACGGCGCTCATACATTCGGACGTCCACAATTATTGTTATTTAAGATCGCATTCATAACTCGGCTGTTGCTAATGCTCAAACAAAACCTGGTACATGCAAACAAATTTACCGAAATTGTTCACTGAGCGGCGAATAAAAATTACGACCGGTTCGTTCGCCCGCGGCCTGCGCCCGCGTCCGCGTCGGTCCGTTTCGACGGCCATCCACTGATATTTATGCCCCCATAAAATACGAACACGCACCGAACTCCAAACGGTCACAACGGACAACGTATCCTTCGATCAAAAGCAATAGAATAATAAAAGCTCAGCTTATGTCTATCGATTTCAAGTGAATCGCTGCGATTATCATTGCGTTCATGCGTTATACTCCATTTGACACTTTACAGCCAATCTACATATTCTTGAACCGACGTTTTTATCGACACACAAAAGAAATCGTTTAAAAAACTGTCACATTTCGAGCTCTAAATAGAAATTGTTACCCAATTTTCGAATGTAAAACGCATATAAATTTCTTTGTAGATGAAACAAAAAAAGCGGAGATTTTAAAATCAATGTTTTATAGCCGTCTAAGACAGGACAGAGATTATTGCTCATTCTTAATTAGTTTTTTGTTAGTATAAAGTAGCGTTAATTAAGATTCTTAAATTGAAATGTATAATATTGTGTGCTACGACTCTGATATTAATTTAAATTTATATAAATTAGAGATAACGATAGCATCAATGGGCTATGGAGCATCTTGATGTTTCCAATCAATTTACTATATTGCCCGAGTTTATTTGCTGTTTGACAATTTAATGGCATTTTCAGTGTCGATCGCTGTTAATTAGATAGCCGTAGAGCCCGGAGCTGATCAAATATTTTAATACAAAAGTACAGCGCCACCCACGTTAATAAAAATAGTATAATTCGCAGTCGGTAGGCCGATCGCAGCATGTTATTAAGTGATATGTTTTATAAACAACCAACGCGATACCTTTGCCGTCGGGGATATGTTGCGAATAATCTAATGTTGTAAATTATTATTAGATAGTCTGGTTCTTTTTGGAAGATTTTCTCTAATATTAATTATTTCTTATACTTTTTACATTGTTATGTTTAATCTACATAGGTCGTGCTTTTATGACTTCAAGATAACCGACAAAATAGTCGGGCTCTTTTAAATGTTTTATCGACATCACTTGAACTTTCAACATTCTAATATGTAACATGAGCACTCTACATTAATTAATTGATTTACGACTACAAAAACTTCGATAATAAAGTTCCTAGAACAACACAGGTTGAAAGGTGCCGCCGAATTTCAAGAAATTCTTCAGCTGTCGCGAAGTACCTACCCAATAACATGAATAACATTCGTTTTAAATTAACGCAAAGGCAACCGGGTGACAGCCAGCGCACGTCAGCCTCCGCGTAAAATAAAACGCACACGACATGCGACAGATCAGCCGACTTGTCGGCTACCGATGTCGTGCGATGATAACGTCGCAACGAGATGACGAGTTAATTCGATAGTCGCTGCTCTTTATATCACTTAGAAACATAAATACGAATTGACGGCTCGGACAAATTTTATAGGTACGTGATCCATGGCATCTTGTACCCGAGGAATGGACATGGTGCGTTTAGACGAGTAATTTATTGAGTGATTAGTCAAGCAACAAGGCGTATGAATAAGTAGATATATCTGTTTGATGTATCTCCTTGAATGTTTAAGTTGTGTTTGAAAGTTCTTCTACAACCGCGATAAGATCACAAAAAATATGAAAAGAGACTTTTAGCACCACATAAGTTGTCATTATGAAAGTATAATAAAAGTATATCTATCTCATAGAAATAGTATTATAGGTATATATATATATATATATATATACTATCTCCATGATCTATCTATACTTATACTGGATGAAAATATCCATAAAGTATCAAAATTCAAAGATCCATCATGATCATACGCTTTCAAGCGCTGGCTGTATTGTGACTGGTCTTTTGACTGGTACATGAAACAATAAATAAAACAAGTGCTTGACATAAAACATCCATAGTGCATGAGTCTTTGCGATCCTGTCATCCTGGCGCTTACTATAAGTACCAACTGCAGCAATTTACAGCAATTACATCTTCTAACTAAAGACTAGCATACTCGTGAATTCAAATTGTACCATACTTGAAATACAAATAAAAATTTAACAGCGTACAACCAAGTTTGAAATTATTACCTGTTTGACAATGCAGGCACAAACTCAACAGAAAATATAATGGAAACATTTATTGACTATGTAGGTAAAGATAAATATGGTTAGGCTTATTTCTGTTTTATAGACAGCAGTATATGTGCTGCTAGTGCTAATTATAGCAAATTGAAAAGCAAATAAAATAATACTAAAACAAAAACATCATCCATAGAACAAATAAGTATCAGTAAAAGTCATTGTATATGAACAGAAATGTACATGCAATAAATCTTTTGTAGACCCACTAAAAATACTTGCAGAAGATTACGTGGCCACGGTTTATGGATCATTACTGATTGTAAACGGTATGAAAATGAACATTAAAGCTTCACAAGACAAATATCTTGCCGATTTTTAAAGCCAGAGTGCGCAGGCAGGGGGCTTTAAAAAATAATTGCTACTCCCGCCTTCGTCCATATTTCATGTAGAAGTGCAAAGAAATTGCTTCCTTATTAATGGCAATTTATTGGGCATTATATCATTATTATTTACATCGTATATGATTACTTGCAACCTGTATTCAATGTTTTATACTATTCCTGTAGGTATTCCTACTTGCCGATGTTGGAAAACTTGTAATTTATATTGTAGGTAGATATAATTATGCATAAAAATTAATCAATGAGAGTATCAAAAGAATATAGGATTTTTATTTCCAACAATGGATTGCAATAAATTTTCTGCTACCAAAGTGATTAATTGCACTGGAATTTGAACGTGAAAGCTTAAAGAAAACAAATTCACCCAATTAACGCAAACATAACACAAATTCTGCACGTACGAAATTAATCAAATTGCCTCTTAAAATTCCATTAAGCGGTACTCAACGACCGCACTACCGATGTTCATAACTCAAACCTTCTAATAACAATCATCTCAAATACTCGAGCGAATCTCGCCAATGAAGATTATGATTGATACCACTATTTAGGTAACGGTAAACCACAATGTGAAATTGAAGTTTTCTTAATGCACGGCTGTAGGTAAAACAAAAATTGGTGATTCAAATTATAAAATGATTTAATGGTTCATGCAACAGCTATAGTCACCAATATATTTTAGATTCGTGAAGCGCAATATTAAACTACTTATACATTGAATAATGACAACGCATTTCTTACTACAAAATATGTGAACACGACGCAATGTAGTACAACAGAAGACAATAGACGGCACCTTTATAAGGAGTTAGGTGGAATGAAGCATATTAAAGTGAAGGAATTCTGGTAGCAAAAAATCAATAAAGCGCGGCCGAATAAAAAACTTACGAATAAAAATAGACAGTCATGCCGAGCAGAAACAAAGTGTTCGTTCAGATACAATTAAAGAAGTGTACGTGCTTGATAACATGACAGTAGAATAGCAATACAAAACAACAAATCGAAAATGAATCATTAATTTCCAAGTAACAAAACCACGAATAGCTTCTGATAGGAATTCTGCGAAGGAATTTTGAGCGCAAACAATCAATTAAGCACACCGAAAGAAACTATTCAAATTGTAGTTTTTACATTGAAATGTACAAAAACACGAAATGTAAGCAAATAACACTAAAGAAACATGCAAAGTACTGACAAGTTGATTTGTTTCCGTGACAAACAGATGGTGTCAATTCCTGACATAATTGCCATTTGCAATAATCCACATGGTCATGTACTCGCCGGATTAGCAAAAAAAGTAATGGAGCTACTAGATATCATTTTATAAACCTGTCTTTATGCAGATGATACCAGTTCCCAACATGTTTACTATGAGCCTGTCGAGTTATTAGCGTAAGCAAAATATTGAAAAATTAATTGTAATCAATTTACAAGATCGAGAACCTGTACTGGAACAATTTGATGAATGTGTAGATTGAGTGTGTATTTTGTTTTGTTAGTTTTTATTAACGTTCACCTATCTGATTAACATGATCATTCTGTTAGCATAGAAACATTTATAAACTAGAGTTAGATACTTAAACGAAGGAAAATAAGAATGATAAATAATGATCTTAATAACTTTTGATTCGAATAGTAAAAGCGCTGATGTAAAGGACATCTTAAAAGCTTGAATTAAATTATTATATTCACTAGGAGACAAATGTCCCGCAACACGTGTCACTAGAGATATCGGGCGAAGTCGAGCAACGTCGTGCGATACCGCACTACAAGTCTGGCAACATTGCGCGACTTGTCCCTTGTGTGACGTGTCGCTTCAATTGAGTTTAGTTGATTAATCCTTGTATTGACTAAGCGACAATGTCCCGCGATATGTGTCGCTAGAGATGTCGGGCAACCTCACCTGACGTCGCTCGACTTCGCCCGACAACTGTGGCGACACGTGTTGCAGGAGAATTGTCTCCTAGTATTTATATATAAAACAATAAAAAAAAACATAAAAACGTTAACGTTTTTAAATATGAAACGATCATAGAAAAGGAATCTTTAAAATTAGGTTGTTAATGGATCAATTGACCGACAACTCCTTAACTCTGTGGTCAAGACGAGACTCCCTTATCGTTAGACACTTGTTGGTGATAACAAGCCTTTACCTGAGATTGAATCTTGATTATCTCCTGCGAAAGCATCTTCTCAGAACATTTCCAATCGAGTATAACGATGCTGACACTAAATTAAGTCCTAGATCATACTTCCCATAATCTTCTACAGTGGACACATAAATCATAACTGGCCGTAGGGCACCAAACTAGTTTTATTTACTCTATCGTAACGGTAGTATAATTAATTCGCGAGCGAAACGGGAGCTGTCTCGTTGCTATTGAACTAAACATGCGGTTTTACACGTCCGCGAGTTGTTTGATCAGCGACTTGCAAACTCTTCCAATGTTTATTAAGTGACTTCGTCTTGAGTGCCTATGCATTGGAAGAGGATTTATTTATTACGTGGTTTACAAATGTTGTGTTATCAGGGAATGCTTAGAAAAGAACACAGGCTATCGATTGTATTACCGCTGCTAATAAGGAACATTTGACAACTATTCACAGTAATACAATCTCTAGATGACTTTCACTTAAAATTACTTCTACAAACAGTTTTATTTCAAGAGATAAGAATAGAGGAATGTGGGTTGCTCCGAATCTATAAGCAAATCGCATGGTTTTATTTATGCGTTAGTTATGTCCAAACCTCAGCTTACATTTTCCTCAATTTCTTCAAACAAAGCATTGTTGATTGGCGAACATAACCCAAGGTTAGTTAAAATAAGTTACAATAACCACCGTAACAGGATTGTGTAGTTTGATCTAGCAATCGCTTAATTGGTACCGAAACTAGGATTGCCCGTGCAAAATCTTATTTGCGTGACGAAATCCAGCACGAGAACCTTGTTAAGAGATTCTAAATAAAAACGGAATGATATAAAACTAATGATTACTCTTACTTCATGTATAAATATTGAATGATTAAGTAATAAATAGGTTTTGTTGATTACGGAATGAATTCGCTTTATTGGTAGTTTTACGATGATTGCGTCTACCGTCTTCACAAACGTTTTAAAGCTTCATAAAATATCAAAGCAACTATCTTAGAAACTTTTAATCCGTGTCCTTAATTGTTATTACGGTTATGTCGGTTATTACGGCCAAAGGAAAGATAAAACATGTTTGAGTACTTAATAAGTAAAGTGGAGGCAATGAGGCTTAGATGACAATAAGAACGAAGAAACCAAACTTAGGGAAAGTACTGTCAGTACCTAATTCATCACCTGCAGATAACGCTAATACTTCCAAATCACAAGTACAGTAACCATCTATGTAAAGCTAGTTATTTGGTGGAGGTTGTTGAGAGTTTGGTGGGGATGAGCCTATTGCCTTAATATCTACCGGACACAATTCCGAAGTCCACTACACGTCACACGTCTAGTAACTTTTGCGAAGCACAAGCTCAGCAGCGGCCACAAAAAAAATATACTTGTGCGAACAAATTTCAAAGAATCAAGGTCTCTCCACGAGGTGGCTCTCAACAATAAGCAACCTACAATCGCGGTCTTTTGTTTCAATATAAAAATAGTACCTGTGTTGTTGAGGAAGTATAAATAGTAAGCTATTCTTCAACTGCATTTAATCTACCGGCTACTATATTTATTAGTAGCACAAACTTTCGCAAATGAATTAATTAATCCATATGTTATTCTATTACTTACTCCACCAATAAAACTATCTATAAAATCAGATATCAATTCGTTATGAGAAAATCGTCAACAGAAAATCGAGTCCTGAGAAAATGCTGGAATTCTATTTAAAAAATGTGTGCTTCGTATTTGCAAGAATCCACGACGGTCTAGTCGATTCTACCTTCTTGTAAACTTGCTATCCAACGTATCGCCTGTCAGCTGTAGCTTGTAATCTTTCTTGAATAAGCCACTCGACTACTTGATAGAGATAAGATGATATTAAGGCTATCAGAACATTCGTATGGTAATTAGAATTTAATTATCTTGTATATGTACACCGATGTTCATTATTTTAAATACACGGTTCTATAATTCGCTTATCGGGAGTTTTGCTATAGCTTCATTAGTAGGATAATTAAGACTATTTTTATTCAATTTTAAAGACCGAAGCATTCAATGAACTAAGAACGGTGAGTTTAAATTCCCACAGTACACAAAGAGACATTTCTGGTGTTTTTTTTTTGTCTTCGTTCCCTTTCCTAATTGTAGGTACTTTAAAAACTCAAAAAGGTATCATAATTAAAGTTAATCAAACTGAAGCTTCAAAAATGTTTCGTTCATCAGAAATATACAAATGCATACAGAATAAAGTTATTCTATTATATTGCAGCTACCATCATCAATCAACAATTCAATGAAAAAATAAACTGGACGAATCCTCCTTTTGGAATATAACTTACGCGTCACTTCCCAAATTTTTTATCTGAAAAAAAAATACAATTCTGTGGCTCAGTGTCGCACGACCTTCCCGCGGGATTCCATCTCGTCCACCACCGTCACTGGACCGTTCATACATTTTAATTGATCTCAATGCTCGAGACTAATCGACTCGCCACGGAAATGACTTCTTCTACGGTTGAGTCACTACCGGACCCAAAATGGGTTAGTCAATTGTTTTGGTTGAATACACGCTTAGGGAGTCTATAGGCTAGAGGAATTAAAAAAACTAATTTCATACTTGTTAAATAAAAACTAAAATATAGTCGTCATAAAAACACTGTCCGCTGCGGTCGATCGGCTATAAAAAGCGTATAATATAATGATATGCAAAACAAAAAAGAATAAAGAACAAAAGTTACTACATCACATTATTACACACGATAGTCAATCAATTAAGAAGAGGACCATAATTTCGAACACAAAGTAAAAGCAAAGGATTCATCGAATAATTGTACTGCCAATAGCTTACGCGGCTTTATTTTTTCACAAGCGGTGTGAAGTAGCCGATGGTATTTTAATGTGACAGCTGAACACATAACCGCACTTAATTTTGTCCTAATGCGAGCACCGGGCCATAAGAATCTTGGCCTTTAGTTTGCTCCGTTTTTCTCCTGAGAATATCTGTGAACTGAATCGGCGATGAGCCAGATAAGGCGAGTGTTTCTTTAAATATGCAAAGTGCAAACTTTGTGGGACTCTTTCGACAGGATGCTGAATAATTTTACACGCTCTTAATAACCATTAAGACTCGTGTCGTTTTAATTCACCTGTGCGGTGTCGCGTTGACACGGTTAAGACCTCTTTTCTGTGTTCTGTGGTTAAGAGAAATTAAGTTAAAATAGTTTTAATTAGAAGAAATAGTATTATATTTTGATTAAACGAACAGAATAATAAAGGAAGCGAATGCGTGAATGTGTAGTGTTAGTAAAATTACCATAATTAATGGAATAGCAATAAACTATGGCTATTGTTTGTTATTGCTTGCAAATAAAATCAATAGAGTATAAATAATGAACTAGGATGTTCGCGCTCCCGCGTCGGCACCTCTAGTGTTTGTCAGGCGCGGTGTTGGCAACATCGCGTCGACATAATTTAGCATCCAGGCAAAGACTCGGACATTTTTCTAAAAGACAATACAAGGCTCTCGGCCAATGGAATATTCAGAGTGCCTGAAGAATTCTCATTCTCGCACCCGCTAATGAATAGCTATTCTTTGAGCATTTTAACTATGGCCCTCGGAATGGAATTCGAGTGTACAGGTTTCTTAAAAGGTCCCTCGATATGCGTCGGACCCTTTCCGCTTCGTTTAATTTATGGACACTCATACTTTTTCTTTTATTTTGTATTAATTATTACTGACCGTATAAAAGTTTCGCGCGGTGTTCGATTTTGGAATTCTAGTATTTTACACTATTTTCTGTCTAGAACCATCGAAGCCAGTTTTCGAACAGTCAAAGTCAACGTCAAAGATTTTTATTTCAACTGAACCTTTGCAGACACTTTCAAAACGTCGTGATTCTAGGTGCACGGTTCCAAGTGGGTTGGTCTGGTTGGAAGAAATATAAATAGAAGACATGACATTATCCCCGAATTCCTCATTTTTATATGAGGACGCAGTCGGAGGCACGCTGGAGTCTATCGTAACTAATTCAAACAATTACTCATCTTCCGAGACAAAATTGGGTTTTATTGTTCCGTAATAGAAAACAATGATAATAAGGCTATAAATTACTTATTAGACACGGTTGTCTATCATCTTATTCGTTATTTAGGCATAGTTATGCCGTAGTTTTTACTTGTTGCTAATTTATATTCAAAGTATGTAGGCCCACTATTATGGTTGAGTGTTTTGGATCAGACTTTTTTATTTTTTAAAGAGAGTTCTTGTAGCGGCGGCGTCGCTGTCATCGTGTCCAGAATACATTAATACTAATTAGTGTTTTGTATATCTAATTATTTCATTTTACCATGTCGATGTTCCCGTCTTCGACAATGTTTTTGACGTTGTCAAAGAGACCTTTGACATGTCGGAGATTCTTTTTTGAACAAGTAAGGTTCACCGACATGAGTAGGAAGTTGATATAATGAATACATTAGTTAAGTTATGTAACAAATTATTATGTTGATAAGAGTAATCTTTTTACATTTATCCATATTTATCCTCATAATGTGCATGGACTGAAAACTGTTAGCAATGTCTTTAAAATAAATAAATACGTAAATATTACAAGAGATGTGATACCGAGTTTGCAACCTACTTCATCGTTTCTATAGGTAACTGCTATTTAGACAAACCTGTTTGGATAAATCACGGTCAACTGCAGTTGGCACAAAAACATCTATAAGAAAAAATTAAGAATAAATCTGTAAAAATCAGGTAATTAAATTTTACAAAAAGTTTTGCAACATCATTTTCGGGACAAAGAACATTGAACGTGAAAATACCACATCATTCACCGAATTCTTTATTCTCGATTCAAATTTTGAAAATTCAAAAGGAACGTTTCTTTTTTTTTGTGCATTCACTGCAAGAGCAACAGATAAGTTGGTCATGTACCTTTGCAGACCGCTTTATGAAATATTGCAATGATCAAGCAACAATGAGCTGTAAAGGCTGCCAAGCGACTACGCAAACACAATGTAATCTCTTCTGCGAACCAGAACATGATTTATTAAAGAAAATCCACATTCGAATTTCGAGTCTCGTAACGGTAAACGGAACAATCTATACTTAATAATCTGTGGCTAATTTGAAATTCTTAAGTCGGTTCTATAGAGACCTGACCCGAGCATTAAGTGGTTGTGATACAATATAAGGATGCTATGGGAATACTTCTTGCGTACCTACATATTTTGAATAATCAGATAGATCCTATAATATATTAAATGGTGATGGCGATTTCTAAAGATTTTATGGCTAGATACTGGATTCCGTAGTGTCACGCGAGTTACGTGCGAATACCAATCTTGTCCGCCTTGTATATCGACTGAATGAATTGACAGTTTGCACCTAGTATCCCACGTATGCGCGAGTCGATTCTCACGTAAATGCTGTACTTAGACGATCTCTACATGAAACGCATTCCATTCACCGCAACGAATGACACATCTTTTACCATCGCAATCGAACTAAACCACAAAATGGTTTTGTTTCCACATATCATATTCACATATTCCACATAACAATAAACAACATACTTTGAAGGACAATTTGCCACATTATATAAGTGCACCAAACAAAAGAAAAACACTAAAAAGCATTTAGTGAACATTGATCACGTACTCATTACTATTCAAAGTGAAAGACCGGATGCATTGTAACTAAACGTTAAAGGGAACCGCGCAACTGACGATGGCGTTTAAAAGCTACAAATAACCCATTCACATGAACATAATTTATAAACAATCGCCAACAAACCATTACTGGGTGTATCAATATGAAAACATAAAGAATAAACGATCCTTGTCTCTCTTTATATGCAAGAAACACCTCATTAAATGTTTGTCGTACAATTTACCTATTTGCATTGCCCGGTCTTTACAATGGGATAAAAAATTACAAAGGTAGCCGCTGAATTATAGGCTTGTTTTATAAATTTCAGATGCAACCATCTTGCAATAATTGTGCCTGTATCGTTAAGGTGACATCACATGGTTTCGTCGCGTATTAGCAGGGTTTAACGTATTTAGTAGTAAATATTTTTGCAGTTACATTGTTGCGAAGTGGAAAAGGTTTAATAATAGGGATAATTATTATAGCCGAAAAACCTTTTTAGACCCCTGATATAATTAACAAATTGAATTGCATAACTGCAACGCCGGCTTCCACGAAATGTTAGGCAGAGTTATAGTACGCGCAAATCTTTATGAGCCTCGAAATATCTCCCTCTAGCACCTATAATAGTACGCTTATTATAGGTGCTAGAGAGAGAGAGAGAGAGAGAGAGAGTTCAGAGCTCAGTTCAGGGCTCATAAAGATTTGCGAGTACCTACTATACTGTTGTACATCCATATTTTGCCAATGCCGCTTTGAGTCCCATGTAATAGGGGACGAGCCTATTGCGAATCGGGCATAATCTCCTTGCTTCCTCACAGAAAAACTTAATAACACTTTGCCTGCCCTGGGAATCGAACCTAGGACCAAACACTCAACAGTAGCACTCGCTACCACTACAGTAAAGTAAATTCAATGAGGCAGTCATTGAATTTACTAGACAAGACGCTTAAGAATATCTTTCTTTTTAATTTATTGTAATCTGTAAAAACTCTTATAAAAATGTAAAATTCTAGAGCTCGTTATCGGCACTTTGAGGACCTAAGGGCCCTTAAGTCGTTTAGATATTATCCCAATAAAATCTATATATAAAATGTATTTTTATCACGTATTAGTCACGTAACATCTTCTCTTGTTTACTCAGAAGACAATTCTCGTTTCCTGCGAGATCACCTCGGAATCGAGTTTGCACTTCGAGCGCTGTTTGACGTTTTAGAAGGTTCGAATTTGAAATGTAGGTACACGTACGTCTCGAATGCAACGGTACCGAACAGTCGAAGCAATTGGAGGGGCTATCCTTGGAGAAATATTGGGCTCGACTTTTTCAAAATATGTCGATCAACATAATTACCACTCGATAAAATTTCAAATTGGAACATTTTCTGGAATTTGAGACTACTTTGATTGCACGAGAATCCCATTGCCACCCAGGGCAGAATCCCTAACAATCAAAACAGGTCTCGAACAACTGATTGCTCTTTCCATAATGAAGCCACGCGACTTTCAATAGAACATGGCCGTCTAGTGAGTTATTCAAATGAAGTTTTATACACGATAGTGTATGCTGCGGACATATTCGATAATTTATATTAACAATGCACAGCCATAGCGTGTGTCATTTAGCTGGGCTTGTAAAACTTACGAATGCTATTGAATGTCATTTAACGAGGTATTCCACGAATAGCACCGATCTGAACGGCACTAAAACGAATAGCACCAACGCTATTCCACGAACGGCACCGATCCAAATTTTGGTTTGGTGCGGTTCGTGGAATAGTAAAATAATATTAATTTTATTCCACGAACGGCACCAACGTAAAATTTTCTTCTAGTGATGGGAACTATTTTTTGTTCGCAACATAAATAAAACATATCGATATAAATTAGCAGTAAGTACGTTTATTGATCATATTTTTTTTTACGTTAATTTTTATTATTTATATAACAATCAGTTTTCTTAACTATTTGGGTCACTTGCAAAAACAGCCTTAAGTTATTTATTATCTACTTACTATAAATACCTAAAATCAAATCACATTCTTTTATCACAATTTCTCTTAATATCACATTTTTTTCATATAAATAAACTTTTTTCTACTTATAATTTTGTATTTTTTTTTTTACTTTCTACTGTATAATAATTTTTTTTTTTTTATTCATTTTTTATACATATTATTTATATTTTTAAATATTTTTACAAAACTATATTAAAAAACATTTATATATATAAATAGTAGCCCACCGGTATCTAGAATAGGGTCCAAGCTACCGGCGGTCAGGGCTCCAGAGAAAGGAATCTCCTGACAATGCGTGCCGTGTCAAGAAGTACTGCTCTCTGAATCAGGCCCTTGATCCAACTGCCTAACGAGAGCCTCTATAATAATTATTATTATCACTATTAACGATTACAATATCAGTCATTCTTAGTATTAACTACCTATAAACTTTTTGCTACTTATAATTTTGTTTTTTTTTTACATTTTACTGTATAATAATTATTATTATCACTATTAACGATTACAATATTAGTCATTCTTAGTATTATCTACCTATAAACTTTTTCTACTTATAATTTTGTATATTTCTCTTTTTACATTCTGCTGTATATTAATTATTATTATCACAATTAACGTTTACAACATCAGTCTTTCTTAGTATTATCTACCTATACAACATTTTACTGGTTTTTTTTTATTGCCATTAGTATTCCTCTTGCACACCAACTCAGTTTTAAAATCGCATCTTTTACAAGATCATTTATTCGACCACAGTCTGTGTTCGATCCACTGTGTGACCATATAATCGTTAAATTTTGTCACGTTTTCCTGTCATGGACTTTCACTCATGACGTAAAGCCATACATCATCCAGCACCTCGGGTGGCAGATGGGGTAGGACGGTGCACAAAGCAACGTGCTTCCTGACTACGCTATTCTTATTGAGACCTAGATACTTCCCCTTCTTTTTCAACGCCTTTTTAAAATGGAAGTAGCATCCTTTTACTAAAACATTGGGAAACACTGCCAGCACTCCTCTAACAGCGGCTTCTTCAAAGTCACTTGAGAAATAATCCAAATACAAGACTGGTATTAATGATTTTAGTAATTGAAATACTTTAACATATGATAATAATAATTATTATACAGTAGAAAGTAATAAAAATATACAAAATTATAAGTAGAAAAAAGTTTATTTATATGAAAAAAATGTGATACTAAGAGAAATTGTGATAAAAGAATGTGATTTGATTTTAGGTATTTATAGTAAGTAGATAATAAATAACTTAAGGCTGTTTTTGCAAGTGAACCAAATAGTTAAGAAAACTGATTGTTATATAAATAATAAAAATTAACGTAAAAAAAAATATGATCAATAAACGTAATTACTGCTAATTTATATCGATATGTTTTATTTAATAATGTTGCGAACAAAAAATAGTTCCCATCACTAGAAGAAAATTTTACGTTGGTGCCGTTCGTGGAATAAAATTAATATTATTTTACTATTCCACGAACCGCACCAAACCAAAATTTGGATCGGTGCCGTTCGTGGAATAGCGTTGGTGCTATTCGTTTTAGTGCCATTCAGATCGGTGCTATTCGTGGAATACCTCCATTTAACTGGCTGGATTACCAACTATAAGGTTTATTTGATGAAATATTTCTTCTGGTAAAGGTACGGTAATGTTCATTTATTCGCAATTGTTCAATAAATGAGTGAACGAAACATGAATATTAGTACCTAATTTAAAAGAAGTTAAAACTAAAATCTAAAAATTCTTTCAAAAACGAAGAATCGTTAAAATGTTCACAATTGGCGACGATATATCTGAATAAACATAAAAAAACCTATCTACACCTTTTACTTAAAATATAATATAATATAATTGGGTAGAAGCTCTATCAAGTTTTATAAAAATAACTAGAGGTCGCGCGGGTGCGCGGGCCGCATGCGGCCCGCGAGGGCTTTTTAGGTGGTGCTTGTAACATAACATAAAAAAAATATGATTTTTGATTTTGTATGGCAGCCATGTTTTTTTGTATGGAAGCCATTTTTTTTCACCGGCTCGTCAAACGGCCCAGGGTCCTTGACATTTTTAGTTCCGGCGGTATAGGTTTGCGACTTGTAATTTTCGAGATCCGTAGGGCAGTTCCGGTCAGTGTTCCACTTTCAGGTCATTTCGGACTTTTCCTAAACTCACAGGACCCCCCTCTATACGACTCCCATACATTACTTTTACCCCCCACGGCTCCTTCTGGACGAACAATTGCTCCAAAAGATGCGTTTGTATGGCGGCCATATTGAAAAATGGCGGAAAGAAAATTTTGATCCTGGATTATGAATTGGTACCCCCGAAAACCCCCGGACGCCAATTTTCAGCCGACTCGCAGTAACTTTTTTTTCGGCCGCCATTTTGAATCCGCCATCTTGGATTTTTATGACGACCACCGGAAAGCTCCCTTCATCTTCTATGACATTAGTTCGACCGCCCCCCCGCTATCTCTAACGGTTTCGGAACGGTGAGCGTTTCTATTTTGTATGGCGGCCATGTTTTTTTGTATGGAAGCCACCTTTTTTTCACCGGCTCGTCAATTGGCCCAGGGTCCTCGACATTTTTAGTTCAGACACTACATGTCTGCGACTTGTTGTTTTCGAGATCCGTAGGGCAGTTCCGGTCAGTGTTCCACTTTCAGGTCATTTCGGACTTTTCCTAAACTCACAGGACCCCCCTCTATACGAATCCGATACATTACTTTTACCCTCCACGGCTCCTTCTGGGAGAACAATTGGGTGAAAATCCAAAATGAACACTTGTATGGCGGCCATCTTGAAAAATGGCGAAAAGAAAAATTTGATCCTGGATTATGAATCGGTGCCCCCGAAAACCCCCGGACGCCAATTTTCAGCCGGCTCGGACCATATTTTTTTTTGGCCGCCATTTTGAATCCGCCATCTTGGATTTTTATGACCCCCACCGGAAAGCCCCCGTCGTCCTCTATGACATTTGGTCGAGCACCCCCCCGCTATCTCCAACGGTTTCGGAACGGTGAGCGTTTCAATTTTGTATGGCCGCCATCTTTTTTTGTATGGACGCCATCTTTTTTTCACCGGCTATTCAAACGGCCCAGGGTCCTCGACATTTTTAGTTCCAGCAGTGTGGGTGTTCGACTTGCCATTTTCGAGATCCGTAGGGCAGTTCCGGTCAGCGTTCCACTTTCAGGTCATTTCGGATTTTTCCCGGACTCACTGGACCCCCTTCTATACGACCCTCATACATGACTTTTAGCCCCCACGGCTCCTTCTGGGAGAACAATTGTGTCAGTGAGTCAGTCAGTCAGTGGTAATCGAGCTTTATATATATAGTCAATAAAGTCAATAAAGTCAATAATGTTTAATAATGTGTAATAATGTTTTATAATAGTTTTGTTTTTAATTATTTAAATTTAAATAATAACAAAAAGCACAACTGTGTCCGCCAGACACAACTGCTTAATTACGTAAATACGTGTTTGTATTGCATTAGGAACAAATCCCGCACAGTTCGTACTTCCACTAATATCCTCTAACTACTAATATACATGTTAGACAATGCTGTAGCCTGTTAATTGTGTCCGTATGTCCCGGGGCCCAGGATTACAGTGCAGACCTTCGTTAACACGGGATTTAGCTCTTTGATACTCCCCTACGCTCTGTAGTTGGGTAAATACGAAAATGAGTAAATCGAGATTTTTCCCGGATAATGACCGAATATATTGCAGTAAATTGTTAAGGATAGGATTATAATGAAAGTTTGTGATTATAAGGAGAAACAATATACAATAACTGAATCCAAAGTAAGTAGCTATAACCAATCGAGTAGTATAGAATTTTATTATAATAATAATTGAAATTAAGGTTTTGTGTTGCTAGAAAAAGAAGAAGATAGAGTGAAAATACAGAAGAAGGGCCTCTTAAAGAGGTGTAATAAGAAAAACGCCTAAACTAAATGGGTGCATAAATAAATAAATAACTAGCATAAAAGTTAGAAATTATGATAATAGTGGTATAGGTATGGACCATTCCTATATTATTTAGGCGAATAACACACGGAGCTGTGCGGCGTGTCGCCTGCCGCGGCGATGCACGGTTGAATTTTGTACCACTCTGTAGGTAATTTGTCGAGTCTTGGCGTCTTGCGTGGAGCAATTTCGATGTGCTCGACCGCACACCGCCGCAGCAGGCGATGCCACACCACTCTGTGTGTTATTCGCCTTAGTTTGGATAATAGCAAATAACTAAGGGTGCAGTGCCAGATGGCTTAGATACAAACAACATCATTTTAAAGTACCTATTTAGTAGTCCTGAGTTCAATAACAAAAGCAGAGGCGTCAGTTTAGACAAATCTTATCTTCAACTGGAATTTTATCCATATCGGAATAAGGGCCATAAGGCTTAGCACAAAAGTACGAAACTGCCACAATATGTTATGAAACTGCTTAACTTTCCTTTGCCAATTATAGGTATGCTATGCATTACTTCCGAACAAAGCTAAATCTTGTGTAAAGTTCACAAATGTGGTTCAAAGGGTCGACCGCAAACTGCACGACATTATGGTATAGGATGCATACCTGTGGTTTGCTTCTTAGATCAAAAAGTCGTGAGTTATAGTAAACCCCTGATATAAAATATCTATAGCTGCCATTTGCAAACAGCACTTAACAATTATTGTGAATGACACCCCGCTATCAAGATTCCAAGATGCTGAGTAAGAATGATCTTTTTCTATTGCATTCTTATTAGACTTGCGTCTGCGTTTGTGAATGGGAATAAAAATGCGCTTTATTCTACAAAATGATATGCAGTTAGAACAAAGCGTTAAATAAAACGAACATGATTAATTTTGATAATAGCTCAAACAGACTATTATGTTCTGAGTGATCAATATTTATATCGTTAATAAAGACTAGATAAAAATATTTATTTGATTCGAGAGGATCTACGTAGGCCCTTATTTGAAATTCTATTTTGCAGTGGTGGCCTTAGGGGGTGGCGAGCAGGGCAACCACAGAACTGCGTTCTGTGTTCTGTGAGAGCAACCGCCCAGAACCTCGCTCTTGCACGCCTCGCGCAACAACCCAAGTAGAAAAAAGCGGACATTAAAAACTTTATTTTATCCTTAGGTATTAGATAAATCAATAAAATAAGTTTGGTATAAAAAGTAATATTAACGATATCAAAATTAACGATTAGAATTTGTCGTCTTTAAGTTTGTAATTTTTTATAAATCTTCTTACTTTGGTACCTACCCATTTTTAAGCATATTGCGCGTACGGAGGAGAGTGAGATTTGGCATAAGTTTATGTGGAGAAGGAGTGCAGAAAGCTAATTGGGCCTCGCAAAGATCTGCCGCCCGGAACCTCGCAATGGATAATTAAGGCCGCCGCTGCTATTGTAAGTATAGCTATATATTTATAGTTCATAAACTCTGTTTAATTATTTCATTGGCGAACACTAAAGAAACAGTTAAATTATTCAGGAAAGGAAAATAATTAAGGAAAACAAATCAAATATCAATTTCTAAGACTAACAAAATGAACCAGAAAGGTTACATTACGCCTGGAAAATACGTATAATTATGAACAAAACTAATTTCCGATACGCATACCTATCTATTATTTAAACTTCGCAGGAAACGCTTCTGTCATTACGAGTAACCGTAGGCATAATGAACATGCCTAATCATAATAAAACAAAAACTATGTCTAACGGAAGAATGCGCCATTATAGTTTTTATTACGCGGAAAAAATTAAGTCCACTAAACTAAATATAATTAATACTTAAATAAGTATATGAAGATTTTAATTTAATGTGCAAAAAGGTGGTTCAGGAATAGAAATCAGACTAAAGATTTTATTAGGATTAGGCACGCGATGCACTTGAAGGAATTGGTAGATTGCCAAGTAAAAAAATTAACACCAATTCCTAATATTTTATACTTATACTAGAAATATGTCATATACTTACTATTAATATATACAGGGTGACTGGTTAAATGCTGGACATATGGAAGAACGGTATTGTACTCAACATTATGAAGAATTTTACTTTGAAACCAAAAATTTAATCGCGTAGAAACACCAGATTTTCCATACAAATAATTTAATATTACCTACTCGACAGCAGCTGATTTTTTCTTCGCGATTTCAGCTTTAGCCCCAAATTAAAAGTAGTACATAATGATAAGTATCCCTCCTTCTATAAGTCCAACCACAGACTAGTTAGAGATACTACGTATCAGACTGCCAACTGTAGTACAAAAACTCTCACCACTAAGTTTTAATGTCGTATGACGTTTCTTTTTTTTTTATTGTCGAACCTTTCCCTGGCCTCGTGGCAAAGGAATTTGACTGATACAGCCCAATACGCCTGTAGGGACCGATTTATATTTTTTTTCATTTTCTGAATTTATTTTGAGGAAAAATGATTAAAACAGCACATTACTTATTAAACGATTTATTTTTCAAAAGCCTTTTTTGCATCGCAGGCAATACACGATTTTATGAGTGGTATACATCAGTGCCCTTTAAAATTCTATTTATTTATTTAATCATTTATGTACACACATGAAAAATAACAGAAAACATTAAATAGGAGAACAAAGTACAAAGGTACCGCTTATTTCATTAAAGAAATCTCTTCCAGCAGACGAAGCAGAGAGGAGAATTTAAAACACGAAATGTAGCCAGCGATGTACAAGAATAGACTAAAACTACAAATTAAATACAATAATATAAACTTATGTAAAATACCAACATAAAACAAATACACATAAATAAATACAAACACATATATACATAAATTGCAAATGGAAGATGCATGGAGCATGATATGACATGGAGAGATAATGCTCTTTGACACGTTTTTTAAAGGTTGAGATAGTTTCACAGTTCCTTATCTCAGGTGGGAGTGAGTTCCACAACCTAACCCCATGCACAGAAAGGGAATAGGAATAGAAGTCAGTTTTGTGAGATGGGAATGTAAGAAGAGTACGGAGTACGGGTTATTTATTGTGAACCTAATAGTTAAGGCAATGATATTATTGAGGACACTTGTCTTGTGTTCAGTACAGATGATGGAATCAAATGGATACTTGGATATAATTATAGCTTTTATATTTGATGAAACACTATTTTGATAGGCATTGGTTTCCCAGTATTCATTTGTTTCATAACAACTGTACTGAAACAACTTACTGCACCTTCCGATGGATAGTTCAGGCGATTTTTTGCTGCAATATATTCTCTGTGTCTTATCCAGTCATGATGTTAGTTTTCTCACTTGTAACGTGTTTTCTGGCATGCATCACAATTTAATTGTAGTTTATTTAAAATAAAAACGCACTACTACACCTTTAGTTTTATAAAAGTTATTTCTCAAACCCTTGATGAGGTGCGATGGGTCATATATTATGTTCAGGTTCGCGTTACCTGTCCCTGTTCCATCTGGAATATAAAACAGTAAATTCGAATTAAACTTACAAAATATGATAATATGTGATTATTGACATAATATGAAATAAAGACAAGAATTATCACAGAAATATGTTAAAAGCATAATTAGAAAAAATAATACCAACCTGGTTCATGATTTGCAAGTATCTGATCACGCTTTGCAATCACATTTTTCAGGATACTTTGTAACTCTATTCCTGAGGTCGCCCCTTTGCAAAGTCACTGGTTGCTGCCACTTATAAACTGCTCCCCTGAGCATATACAAGAGCATGGTTGGCAAACTCATTTCCCTTTTCATCAAGCTTTACAAAGCCGTTAATTATGTCTCCGTTTTTAACATATGTTAAGGCAGTCTCTAATGACATTTCATCGAAGACTACTGAACATATCTTCTTCATCTAGTCCCATGTTGAAACCTGGAAATCAATTCAAATAATTACAACTTAATAATTATATTCTCTGTATTATACAATAAGTGTTTACATGTTTATAATCAGTGCACAATAACATATTGTACACTATTTAATACTACTACTTTAATACTATAACTATTTCATACATGGCCCACCTAGCTCCATGAACATTAGTATATGTATAATGGACCTTTACAAACTTATGAGAAAAAGAGTACCCTATTTAAATAAGAAGCAACAGCAACACTGTTGACTCTTATGGCATACGTAATACTGGACGAACTATACAAAGGAAGAAGTGCTTAGTTGTTATACTAGACTTACCGGCAGTCTCCAGAGATGGTGTTCCACTCGAAACCTCGTCTCCAATAAACAGAGAAGGATATGCTTTGCCTATGAGACGTGATTTGCCAGTAATGAACTTCTTTTCAAAGTGTTTTTGACAAACAAAATGGCTATGAAAGTTCTGGTGATAATTTCTTCAGATTCACGGTTTAGACACTCTAACCGGAAAATGGTGTAAAATAGCGTTCTGTCGCCATAGAGTTTCATATCTCTAAGCCTGTCGCAAACTTTTCCAAACATAACTTGTAACACATTTTGCAAAAAGCAAAATAACCTCAGGTGAGGCACGGAGGGCTTTATTACAGATTAACCGGAGAGGATAAGCAGTAACGACTTTAACAGAGTATAATTTATAATTTTTCTCATTTTATAATTTTTGTTATTTTCACGTAATTTTCATATTTATTTACTTGTCAATGTCAAACATCTTTCAAAATAAGCCAGCCGCCATCAGCGTCTGCGCCAGCCAATCACAGCCAAGGATTAAAGCGATAAACGTCATACGACATTAAAAACAATATGGCGCTACGTTGAAATTATTTTGTACGTAGATTATCGGCCGTGAGTCCAACGTTCAATCAGTCACCATGCATTATATTATATACCTGCTTATGTACGACAAATACATAATTTTTATATTCATATAATCGTAATCTAAGACCAACTAATCCCATCAAATCCCATGGACACCAAAAAGTTGTCAAACGAACAAATCGCTCCCAAATTAAACTGACATCTCATTCAACAGCTTATGAGGGATCATTGAAAATAGTCGGGCTATGTCGTCATACAAAGAAATTAATAGAAGTCTATAGTAGAATAAATAGAAGAAATGTAGGTTAAGGTTTGTATACTTTGTAGTCAATTACCTTTTTCGTCACCTGTACCCCAGTCTCATCTTACACCTATAAGGTGTAAGCGCGCAAATTCTGACTTCTTTTTTTTACAGTAGGTAGGTATATGGGGCAAACGAGCTTGCGGTTCACCTGATGGTAAGTGATCACCGCCGCCCATAAACATCCGCAACACCAGAGGAGTCCCTGATGCGTTACCGACCTTTAAGGATGTTGTTAGGAAAAAGGGAGGGAAAGGAGAAGGAAAGTGACTAAGGGAGGAATTGGACCAATCGAATTGGATTTGGGCTTCTAACGTCAACCTCACCTGGATGTCAACTTGCTGTCAAAATGACGTCAAGAGACCGTTATTGGGCAATAGCGGATTTATCCAATAGCAATTAGTTCACTCAATGGCCACACAATATTGAAACAATTTGGCGCTAGCGTCGCACTCAAGAGTAGGAAACGTCTTAATTCCAATACCGATCGATCGGGATCGCTTTCAAGAGTAAGCCCGCTGATCGGTGCACCCATTTGCCAACGAAACTTTTACAACCCACAGATGGGAGAATAACCATCCAACCTTGCCAGCAATATTAAGGCCAGTGAAGGACAGCAGCTTCACTGGCACGAGAACAGCTCGCTCTATTTCCATATTTTACTTTTTTTATGAAGCACGATAAACGTTTTAAGAACTTATGTACACTAACTACTACTATCTACTACGACTACTACTATCCAATCTCAGCCTTTCACAGGCCACTGGTAGTAATCCGCATAGATAACAATGAAGACAATACCCTAAACACTTTTATATCTGTAATTTTTTTTAATACGAAACTAAACTTCTCAGCTTCACCTGTACTACGGCACAAATTTGTTCGTTCACGAATCGTCGACTCGACTATACGTCCGTCGTCCTCTCCTCACGATCTCTATGTGACATCTAATTACTCGCCAAATTAAGCCCTAGCTATGAAACTTTTTTTCGTTCGGGCGGGCTATGCTTCAATCTACTCGATTTTAATTTTTAATTTATTTATGTGTAATCTGCAGAAAAAGCGACATTAAAATTTTAATTACTACAGATCTTTTCTGTTCCAAGATGCACAACATCACCCTATGTCCTATGAGATCCCAATTACAGCAGTGAACTACGACAAAACCAAATCCAAACTGATTCGTCCAATAAAATATAAATCATAATTCATAGATGTGTGTATTTCTTATTAGGATTTCTTAAGTGTAACTTTCAAGTCTTACTAAATTAAATTACTGACGTTATTATTGATTACCTATTTTAATTATTAATTCTAATTAATTGAGAAAATGTAATACAATTAAATGTAGGACCATTTAATTGTATTACATTTTTCTCAATTCTCATTGGTTTATTCCAATTGTAATAGATTCAGTAGATACATTACAAGAAGTACGGGTTTAGAGATCATTCGCTGCATCAAGCTTCTGAAAAGCGACTAAATCGCTAGTCGCCGTTGCTAAAAGCAAAAAATTAAAATAGTTGTAGTTGCCTAGTTAGTAGTTCTAAAAGTATCGAGTGTGCTAGGGTTCCAATGTCACTAATTTATTCAATTACGTAGAGAGCGACATTAATTTTCTCTCAATTTAAGAATAAAGCTCCAAACTAAATCCCGTCAAAGACAACTTCTCCTTAAATGGTCAACAAAATAAACGTTTCAATTTGTAACACTTTGTCACCTGACGTTCGTCTAATAAGAAAACCTTCATAAGCCGCATATTAATTCGAAAATTAAGCTTGGCATCGAACATTACACGAACAAATCGCCTCGACCTTTGCGCTTCGAATAAAAACGCATTAACAGGGAGTTCGTTTCTTGAATAAATGATTTAACTACACAAAAGGAATGTGCCGAGGACCACGAAAACGTCTGCTTATCTAAACCGGCTGGCGTTGTATGCGCTCTCTAATTGGCTAATTGGCATAGTGAAGATAGATCAACAATTGCAATCTCTTCCTAGTTCGGTTAGATAATGCATCCGCCTCTGTCGCCCTGATGAAATGCTAAGCGATCGATATCGCGGCCATTGAAATACGCTTCACGAACGGTAATTGTAATATATTACAGTGGTAATTTAATACTTGTTTTGTAAACGTTGTACTAAGGTCATTACTATGGGCGATTAGAATTTGTTGGCGCAAAAACAACGCCGCGTGTGGTCGGCGTGAGATTCTATTTACTGATAACAGTTCTTATAAGGTTCGCTTGATATGACGTGTGGTGTGTTTGATTTGAAGGTACAAGTTATCGCATGTAGTGTTAACCTCTCGTTAATTGACTGGCTGTGAACATTGAGCAATTTAAGTATCTACTTTAATTTGATGTTGGGTTTGGATGTGAAAATAAAGCCATTCATTTAAATTTATTATCATATTATAATTTTATTTAGAGCTTGGTTGAGGACCTAAACTATATGGCAAGCTGTGAATAGGGTTAACATGAAAATAACTATAGGTATCAAAGTACAGCAGTGAGATTGAATCATGTCCAATTATTTATAATAAGCTACTAACAAACATACACAATATTAAACAGAAACATCTTTTCAAAAAGGCCCTCCAAGAGATGCTAGATAGTACCTATAACTACTCTTTTCACGATTTTTTTGATGATAATTTCGATGACTGTTGATAGATGATTCGCTTATTAGTCCGTGACCAAAAATAATATCTGAATCAATGTTCATTGTATATTAATATCATCGTTGATAGAGCCACACCGCGTAACTATCATTTTTAAAAACCGCGATGTACTTACTATAAAAATCGAAAATGATTTTTCACATCTGTAGGTAGCTGTTTGTGAATGGCAATTTATATACCTACGCGAAAAGGCTATTTTGATATTTTTTAGTTCTGCGGTATTTAACTATGTTAGTTACGCGGTATGGGACTTATGTATTAACGACGATATGCCATTGCGTTAATATTTGCTTACCGTAATTGATTAAATGTGGATAAAAACTTCATTTAGCTACTCATATTCTGCAAATAAAAAATCTATCAATTAATATCTTTTCCTGTGAAAATATTTTAAATGAACATGTGACTTCAATACAATTCACCAACTATGCCTTGTTCTTCTTACCTTCTGCAACCGTAAATGCGGTAGGCAAAAAAATATATCTACCGTTCTATGAATTTTCGTTTTCTATCTGAAAAAATTGAAAACACCCCGACTGAGGTCCAAATGCTAGGGCTTCTTGAATAATTCCTTTACACATCTTCGTATCGCCAAAGCCCACCCCTAACTGCGAATACATTTTTAAAGCTGTGCGCACATAAAAGGGAATACAGGAGTGTTATTCGAAAGTGCGGAAATGCGTCCCATACATCAAGTGAGGAAAATAGAAAAACAGAGGCAAGATAAAATGTGAGTACATTGCCGTGAAATGTTGCTACAATTCCGAAAGAGACAAATAGCCCTTTGACAGCGCAGCGTGAGCATATTTTGTATGCACTTGTGTGGGGTGCGTAGCTATTGAAAATGTGGGGCCTATTATTACGTTAGGAGGCCGGTGTTACGGGACCAAGAGTTTGGATTACGTAACCGAAATAGTACTAGATAATGAACGAGAGTTTAATATATTGGAGCTGCGGTTGAGATTCACCCGAGCCTAAACAAATAACAGGTTACAACTAAATAACAAGATTTAATGGTGAACAATTTTTTTATTAATCTAATCCTTCTTCCGAATAAAAACACGAAAAAAAATGACTATCAGGATGAAGAGACAACGCCTACCCTCTTATTCATGAAAACTGTCATTTTGTCAACGCCACATAAATAATACCTGACATTGTCATCACTTTCATATAAATTAAAAGAGATGACAACAGATTTTAAAGCCATTTTAGTTAATTAGAGGTAGGCAGCCCCTCGGTTATTCGACGGTTAAAAAAGCTCTCAAAGATTTTAAGTCATGAAACTGTACACAAAATGAGTTTCACGTCAGAGACCTGCATTTTCATTTCGACTTCAGTTAGTTACCAAGTAATGTTGTAACTTAACTTCTAGAAACACTTTACTTAATTCACACGTCCCAGAGGAACATTCAAAAGAGCCACAAGTCGACATTTTTGCCGGAACACAAAATAAAATGTCATCCACGTACGTGTATGTTCTCGGTGTAGTATTTAACACTCTTTCACCGATTCCTTTGCCCCGGTGTATTTCCGTCCCGTCGACCAAATTGTACCGGACAGTTCAGTCAGCCGTACTCGCACTACCATCTCACTTTGAAGTCACTTAATTATGTCGATTTTGTGGACTGTCGCTTGTGATATATCGAACTTTGAGGGGAAGAAAAAACTCCCCTTTGTGATAGTTTCAATTTAAATACACATTGGAGTTTGAAAACATTTCAATTACCGTTTATTTTGAGTAAAATTCAACAACAAATTAAATTAAAAGGTATATTATGGAAGCAAGAACTGACGACTTTATGGCATGAAATACAAAAATTTATAATGTCCTCTAACTGAAGTTGTATCATTACCAGCACTATAATTATATTATAATTTAGTCCAATGCCTGTACTACTGCTAGGCACAGGCTTCTGGACGGGCCCATTATCAGCATACCTAAAATTGTTGAATTCTGTAAGCAACCTACTCGCGACGTTACGAAATTACCTTCACCCTTCACCGTTCCTTCTTCGTGTTCTGAAAATATACCGAATCATTATTTAGAATTAGCTATTTAGTATAAATAATAACCATATAAGCAACGTAATTGCGCACGATTTATATCTTTGCATTCCACTTGAAGGGAGTTACACAACAATTGAAATAATGATACCTTGATATCCCCATAAATATTTATCTAGAGATTTACGATTATCAAGATTCCCCATCATAATTATTGTCCTACATATGGATTACATCAGTAAATCAAAATTTAGTACTTTGGTATTTCTGCGAGCATCCCAAGTGTTATGATCTTTGTAATGAAAACTTGCTTATTTTTATTACAAATTATTATGATTATGATAGAGCAGAAAATAAAAGCTACTACTTACTGCTATAGATACTAGTTCTTAAAGTATTTTCTAGATTAAATATTCTACAACAATGGTAAGATTTAAGATAGTGAAATTTTGACTCGGTAAGAGCTTACCCAAATGAGTATACAACGTGTATCAGAAATTCGTGGTCATATTTAAGGGTGTGGATCAGACCATCAATTTGGACAACTTTCACTATGTTATGGGACCAACATCGTAATCGCAAAGAACTGATCAGCTGTCTCATACGTTTAGGTCGAGTGGGATTGATGTTTTGTATGGGACAGCTGATTATTTTTCAGCGATTACAATGTTGGTCCCATAAAGAAAATTGTTCAGTTTGATGATCTGATCCACACCCTTAAATATGGCCACACATTTCTGATACATGTTGTATTATTTTACCAAAGAATCTGCGAACACTTGAGAATACTCTTTGTGGATTTCAATCAAAAGGCACTTCCTTTTAAAAACTCTTTTAAATTACACGGAGTCCTGAACATAATTAACTAAACGCCGCGTGTCTAGCAGGTAAATTAATTAAGAAAACTTGATTTTAACCACAAATATTTAAATGTAGCGTCAATCGCCATAATCAAATCACCGGTCTAGACGTTCCACAAACTATGCACAGGGTGTGGCATTAGCAACTTTTTTCTACAAATCAACATTTGCTATCAGTTATATAGATTGCTTCATTATGAAATCACGATTCCATTCCACCTACAATTAAAAGTAGTTAGCAAACATGTCTGTAATTATTGTGCGCTTTAATCGCTTTCAAGCTTCGTATCGAAATAAAATATTTTATTTATATCGACGATGTTTCTGATATTATGATAGCCACCGCTCTAAGGTTATAGGCCTCAAGCCATTGTATTAATTTATTATACCATCATTATTATATTTAAAACTTTCCTATAATTCACTGAGCTGTCTCATCCGTTAAAAACCCACATTGAATTGCTTAGTAAAATTCCTCGATCAAGGTTATTTCATAGTCATTCTAAATGACTGTAATTACATTACATTTCTTTATACGGAAGTAAAATCTTAATCAATAATAAAATTTCAAAAAGACTTGCTCGTGATTAGCATTACTTAGTTATAGGGTTATAGGTTCAACTTATATTGATAGAAATAGTAATGTTCCATCGTCAAAAAATTGTTTATGTCGATCATACGGTCATTTCATAGTCATTAAAACGGATCAAACTATAAAACTTAATGTCATCATAGTAAATCGAAATTGAATTGCTATAAACTTTTCAATCCATTATGATAGGTGTTAATTTTACTACTCCCTTTTATAGCCTAACAATAATACTTGAAAGGTAAAATTTCCGCAAGTGAAGATTTACCTATTGCGGTAAACCCGCAAAGAAAATAAAATTTTGTCATGTTTTAGCATCGTTTGATTTATAGTTATTAATGTTGACATTGATTGCGACTGCCTGTTATGAACTTAATTTAGGACGATAGACCTGAATTAAGCTGTTAAGTAGGGCCTGAAAGTTTATTTTGACCCTTGTTATAGTCGTAACATACATAATATAAACTTTGATACAAAATTATTGCTAATTTGCTATATATTGTCTTGCTCCTAGTTTGATTTTTAGTCCCCGTATCCTTCATATTCATATTTTAAGAAGAAAGAAAGACAGTATTTAATAATAACACACTACAAATACAACACTCAAACATCTAATGGATGGTCGCCTACGCGTCTAATAAATTAAGCAACCCTGTTTTGATTGTTCACAATCAAATATTGCACAACGCAATTAGACATACAGCCTCTTATAATACGAGTAACTCCTCTCAAGGTCAGCGAAAGTAACCCATAGACAGGCCATAGATTTCGATTTCGTTACCACGTTCTATCGATCAGCTGATAACATAACTTTCAAATTTGGAATAATGATAGAGCACCTATTATGCGAATGTTTTATTGCATGTTATGATGATTCTAATTATTAGATTAAATGCACGATTCTTATAACTGACGTAACGCACATAATTCGAGTTTGAATTTATTGATTAAGCATGTTACCCTGTCGGAAGTATAAGCAATGAGTACCTACTTTAGAAGATACCAAGTGCCTTGAAATCTCATTGATGCGTTATTTTTATAATAAAGGTCAAATGTCAGTTTGATCATGTGATGATTCGCGTGCCAGCTTGAGTAATAATGGTAATTCCTTCTATGAATTAATTTTAAATTGGTTGTCTATGAAACACACCACTTGGACTATCCTAAATTTACAGTTACCCGCCAATTGATTATACTAGACATGTCCAAATTTAATTCGTTATAGCTCATGGAAAGGCAAAAGTACTGTCTTACCTACTCCGAAACAAAACAGAGATTATCCGCAATCTATCCAGCCTATGAAGCTAATAATACATTAACATCAAGATACACAAGGTAGACCGCATCAGCATGCATCGCACGGTGCAATAGACGGAACTCTGCGGCGAGTTAGTGGAAGGAAACGGAAACGCGCGACCACGGCACAGCATTTGTTTTGTTCGATACCGTTTCACATACGACTATACCACAGATTAAATAGGACATGGAAACTTGACTCCCTACATTACATTAGAGACATAGGTATGCACGCAGTGCTCGTTCACATGGATTCTTACGTCCACCCCTTTTGTTCCCATGGCAGCAACCTACTTTCTGCAGAACCGTTTCTTTACGGGATCCAGTTCACTGGTGAAGCAGTGTGGTGAGAGAGAGGGGAGTATGAGACGGTTCATAACACGAACATTTTTAGGTTCCAGTAAAACATTGATCCTGCAGAACTGGACGTGGTGTGAGCAGAAGGGGTTCATGGGAACTGCTAGAGAGTTCCCTTGCAACGTTGAATTCCATCGCAACGAGCGTTGTGAACAACTCATGTATCTGCATAGTATGGGATCTGTTACTATACCTACGGTGCCCTGTCTATGTTGAGATACGGAACCGACACCGACGTGTCCTGTGTCTCCACACTGTGTCCGTCATAAACAACTTAACAACATAGATTGCCCAAGAGTGAAGATACCGTGTTTGTTGTGGGAAACTATTTTCGGTTTGTGTTACGTGATAGAATGTTTATTATGTAGCCACATCCTTGCATAAAGGTCGATTCGGCGTAGAATGCGTCGTTGCACAACGGAAGCTGCTCGTTGAAAAAATAACCGTCAAGTGGCATAAAAACAATGGTCTTTGCATTCATCTTTACGCAATACCTAATGCATTTTATTCAAGTTTTTCACTGAGTTGTAAAAATATATCTAGTATTTCTGAACGTCATTACCTATACTGAGATTCTAGTATTTATAAATGACGAAAATACTAAGAAAATTACGGCAGAATGAAACAAAAAATAGTTTCGACAAAAAAACAAAAACAACACGAATATGGATTAGGTAATAATTTGCCAAAAAAAAAATTCATAATGAAAGGAAAACGCAATCGTATGATATAAAATTTTATTCTGTCGTCATTCATAACATTTTAATCACGTCGAAGGGCCAGGTAGTTAATTAAGGCAACAGCAGGCTAACACGAAAAGCATGAAATTAAAATTCAATAATCAAAAACATTTAACTCTTTGTCGGCAATCATTATGACCAATCCCATAAAAAATCTAATATAAGCGTATTCCTGATCATATGCTACGTCCTTAAAGACTTCCCGCTGAGAAATTAAATCCCCCATAATTATATTGCAATGCACATAATATTTTCATAAGTATAGAGTTCACTTTTACGGACCCTCTCTCCATTATGCACCGTAACATCACTGAAATATATATTAACACAGAAAATATTACCGTATCAATATGCAGAAAAAAGTTAAACGTATAATATATGTAACTGAGTGGAATATTAAGTTCTCGTCCAACTGTCAATTCTTATACATACTTTTAATATTCATTTGGACTGTGTACCTTTTTAAAACAAGGGTCGGGCGGGACTGACTCGATACATTTATTGGCCTCCTCGACTTGTATTGCCTGTCAAATAAATCACTACCATTATAAAAAGACAATTTCACAAAGTTAACGAATGAATTTCGAAATGATTAAGGATGTATGGATGGTATCGGCCACACTATTGATTTACTTTTGTTTTTAATTACTATAGAAACAAAAATTCCACACATTCTGTATTCATATTTGTTTTGTTGAGCAAAAGAAAACAAAGTTATCGGTTCAAATGTACAATTGCAACGTAAACAAACCATTTGGAACTCGGTAAATCAATGGATTAAAGTCAGAATACCAAATATTGCACACAGACAACATAAAAGCGAGGAAATTATAAATCATGATAGACAAAAACTAAAATATTAGGCATATTAATCGTTTTCATATTAAGAAGTTACGCTACACAAGTTTACAAGACGGGAATCCGTATTTTAGGACGGTGGACGTGGGCGCGCGACATTATTTCCGTATTAAAAGCTTCGAGTTTTGTAAGATCCAGTTTTATTAGTTCTGTGTGCATTCTTTCGGTCACTTAGCGGATATCTACGAAAGCCGATTGGGGACACTAAAACGTTTTGAAGGGCCATCATCAAAGCCGTGCGAAATTCGGACCACACCTCGCGCGGCTTACAGCGTCATGTGAGATGCTTATTAGTGTACACTTTATACCCTCGTATAATACCCTACAGTGACAAGCCACGTTAACATTCAAAACTATATGGGCCGTGACCCGTAATAATTATTTACATAAATAATTGTATTATCCTGCCTCTCCCTAATTACCTTAATAGTCGTAAAACAAACTTAATTAGCTTCGGCCACTGTAATTTGAGTCCAACGCTGGGACCGAATATCAAAATAGGCAACGGAGGTAATTTTAAATGGACGAACTTCGAATGAAGGAACGACGAACTCTAGGAACGAGACCTTGAAAGAAAATTACCTTCTTGAACAGATTAAAATATCAGACCATGAATTGAAATCCAGCAAAACAGATTAACTAAGTAAAAGTAACTAGATGAATAAGGTGGATAAAGACGTGGAATTAGGAACAATTAACGGCAAAACTCTGCTACAATGGTGACGACACATCAAAGGCACAGGTTTACAGGATTACCGTTTGAACAAAGGGAAACAAAAGGATTAAGAGATTTCGTCTCAATTTGGCGATGCCACGTTTAAATTAAAAACTGGAAAGTGTCATTCAAATATGTAACAAGGTACATGTTACTCAGTCTCAGCTGTTGCAAATTAATCCTCGCGCCTCAAAGGAGAATAAATAACGTTTTGTAAAAAAAATGCATTACTCGTCCATACTAGTGGACAAAAATCTTTTGTGAGCACAAAAGTCGCACTTAAAATTAACTTTTCGTCAAATCTCCTTGGACGTTATCGCCAATGGAAACTTTCTCTTATTTAGTGGTCTGTAGAATTCATTTTCAGAGAGCCGCAGTTAATTCAAAGTGAATGCGACATATTTATTTTACGAAATCCAATTTTCTGCTGACATCTCATCTGTCGACTTTAAACGTTCGGGACTATGGGACTGTCGCCTCGGTTTCACGCTTACTCTTCGAGTATCATCTTTGGTTCATAAATGTTTTTTGAATTAAAACGCTTCGTTCAAAATTATCATTTCAACAGAGATGCGGATGTTGTCAATTTCTTTTTATAATGCAATTTGAATTTATTATTGCACAACTTATTTATAACTAAGAGCTTTAATTTATTCAACGTATATTGGTGGCGCTGGCGAGATATAACTTTAATAAAAAATTCAAACTGAAGTCTAGGTTTTCTTAAGATATCCAAGTTTTTCATATTTTATAGCTTAAAAAAACTTACGCTTCTATTATGATACTTAAGTTCTATGATTCTAATAATGCTAGAATCGATTTCACTTCTAAAACATAAGCCCTAAACTTGTACTTACTGGCCTAAGTTATAAATATAGCTTTGGAAAACCGATCTCGGTTCGTAGGCGGCAACCACGCGGGAACTAAGAACCTGTCATGTTCGTACTATTGTGATACAGTTAAGCCCGATATTTTATTGCTGCTGTGACTTCAAGCAATTCCTACTAGGAACTGTAAATACACAGCTCAATAATACTTTACTAGAGAGAAAGAAAATTGTTTAGTAAAAGTATTTTGGTACAAATACATTTTAAGAATCTAATAAGAGTCTAATAAGGCTACTTACTCTCAGAAGCCCAATTCTCGTAATTAATTTATAATATGACTGAAAGTTGACCGAACTGAGATTATAATTTGAATTGACAAAAAGTCATGTATTCTACTCCTCTTAAAGTTCAGTCCGATTCCAGTATGATTTGGATTCAATCTTCTTACAAACTCATTTCAATCTCATTTTTGACGTTTGTGTATAGACGAGTGTCAATTTTATTATCTGTGTCAGTTCAAAATGTTAGCAGAATACCGATTTGCCTTTTATTCAACTTTCGATCTCATTACAATATAATGTCACGTTTGACATTGTTTGTGAGGGTAGGAGAATACCATTTGTGACATTTTATGACATTGATAGTAGATCGGAATGAGATCCGAACTATATTTTGAACATTTTTAATTACGAGAATTGGGCCTCAGGATAAAAATACTACAGAGACATCATGAAAAACTTCTTAATTCAAATTTCACTCAGTTCGGGCAGAATCCTAATCAGAAGACTTTGCTAAGAATTACATGACAGTAAAAAACGATTATTATAAAATTTTCCTTTTTTAGAAATAAATTATAGTACTTAAAACTGAAAATAAACTTTGCCCAACAACTGTTAAAAAGGCAGTTTCTTTATACACAATGAATTTTAAGTAATTCATAATTGTAGGTGGGTACTCAATTACTCATGGTAATGAACAACTCTACACATGAAAAATATACAAACTCAACCAGTTGATTGTATCATCAGGTGTGAGAAACTGGAAATCTTTTTCGCATGGAAAAGGCCTTTTGCAAAGTTGTTCATCATCATTCGTTACCGTATCCGAAACGTTTTAAAATTCACCGGTTCTTCACTATTCTTCTTCTTCACCATTTTTTTCTAAGTAAACTTTTTACTGTACCAGAATGCCTTATGGCATTAAGTCCGCCCTATGTAACCCCAGTGTAATATAAAAGTATAAATAAACTTTAACTCACTAGAAACATTGCCTTGAAATATATACAGGGTTGAACGAGATATTTAGAGATACACGATAATAATGTTATCCTTGCTTTCTATAGCTTCCTCCACCTTCATAGTTCGCGATACTTCTTAACCTAGTTGCCCATTTACATGAGCCGATGACATATAAAGTCCTTTATTATTTATTATCTTGAGGAAGGACCTATTATCACCACACTTGCCTTGCTGATAGCAGAATTAGGTTATCCGAAAACAAGCAAATACTAATCTCCTTGATATACCTACTCGATAATTTTGTCAACAGCTTTGGGTCTCAAATCGCACAGCACTTGATTGCTTTATTAATCGAATACTTAAAACACAGTATCAATAGCGTTCCTTGCAAATACTATATTAGCACCAGCTATAATTTCATTGGTACTTAATATACAAGCTCTATAATCTAATAATCTAATCGCAATAGACGAGACATCACTATGCTTTGTTTACATAGCTCAAAGACTACACTAATGCGAAAAAGCGTTTTCTGCATGGCACCTATCATATTCAATAAGTTTCCTAAGTTCTGGAAGGAACTGAACGCGCGAATATTCAAAAAGAAGTTGAATCAGTTTTTAGAACAGAAAGCATACTACGATATAACAGAATTTCTAAATGATAAATTTAATAATGTAATGCAATAATGAAAGTGTATTTATTAGAATTAATTTAATTAGTGGACATTATTATTTTGACATAGAACTAAATATGACATTTTTCTGTATACCTACTTTAATGATTTATTAATACTATTTTATGATTTTTGTTCATAATGCTTAAAGAGACAAATTATTTGAAAAATTCATATATTATGTAATATTTGTACGCCACAAAGGCCAAACATGACTGCTCTTTTTATACTTTTGTACATCTTGCATGAAAAATTCATGTAAACTCATGTTTCCACAAATAAAGAATCTTATCTTATCTTATCTCTATTACCAAGACCTAAAAAAATCTAATGCATCATACGTTCGCTTCAATATCAGCCTATTGCAGTCTACAGCGCAGTGTACAGTGTACAGCGGCACAGTCCGTTTCTAAGTAACGTCCTCGTATCGAAGAACCCAATTTTTTTTTAAACTTTCCTCTGCTCTATTATTTCTCCTTTATCCTGGGTGCAGTTTACAAACCTACATCTCACATGTACACACACCGGAACAACTATCTGTAGGTCATACAATATTAGTTCCGTGCGTGGATCGATACGTCGACAGGTAGCGGAGAAAGCCAATAGCATAGCCACTGAGCCAACCGTGCCGTTTTCATTTCAAGCTGTCAGTTTATCTGGTTTCGCGATGTCAAACACTCGTTTCTTATCAACTAATATAAACTAGCCGTTCTTAGAATAAGCTTTTTTTATAATTCTAAGGTGCCATTATAATTAAGAATCAATGTTCCGTATTCTAGTCTGTCCCTCTTAGTTCTTAGTTTACATACTGTCTCTACGTTTTCTTCTGTACCCTCTCCAGTCGCAGGTCTGCTGGCAGAAATTTCTTTTGAAATAAACAGTACCTTTGTACTGTGTTTCTTGTTCTATGTATTTTTCTTTTTGTTGTGTGTACGTAAATAATAAAATAATTCAATAAGAATAACTTCCTCCCAACCCACTTGCAAATAACTTATCTATCCGGTACATCAGCTAAATCTAATTTAGTGTCATTAATGAACAAAAGATCGTATAAAGTTCATGGTGATCATTAGGTACATAGTTCCGATGACGTATGTAGGTGTCACAGTAACGGCGTATTTTATTTATTACACCATAAGTCACATAAAACTCTAAGCTCCCGGTACTGAGATAGCATCTTGAATTCTTACTGGTCGCCACTATAGACCAATGGACTTATATACAGGGTATTGTATTAAATCACAAAGTTAACTATTTGTAATGGGAATTTTGAACTAGATTTTTAGTGAAGAATAAATATTTTTTTTAAATTTATTATTTGTTATTCTTAATTCAAATTTGAAGAGATGGCTGGATTTCTACAAAGAGTTTTGATATCAATTTTCATGTAGGTATCCCTGAGTTATAATTCACAATAACGTATTGCGCATGTGTTGGGTATTTTATAATCTGTAATGTAATCCTGATATGGGCTTGATCCTGATAACCTTGGCTTCTCAACTACGTAACTAATAGCAGTTACATGTATCTACCTACCTACCTAAGTACAAGATTGTGTGTATTTTTGTTGATCTCCGGAAATCATAAATTGAAATTCGTTTATATGCGAATAATAGCAGCATTTTGTACGTGTATTCCTCAACAATGGAAGTCACAAAGCCTCTTTGCAATAACAATGCACTGCGCTCGATAAAAACAACCTGTATATTAACCGGGAAAAATATTTTGACGTCAAAAGCCGCTTAACTAAAAGGTTAACGAGACCTTCGTCATTGTGACGCACATATTTTGAATTAATACTCAAATACTTACTGTAATATTTATTGTGTTTATTTTAAAGGCTATGAAGCTACCATCATCAAGGCGGAGCAAATAATAGTTCAATGAGTTTAAAGGCGTATACGTAAAGAAAGTCGATAGGATGCGCTAAGCTAAAAATATACTGTATGCAAACTAAAGCCAAACTATTTTCCCTGAACCGCAATCTATTTGCAACTTAAAGCTAATATTTTTTAGATTCAATTTCGTTAAGCCAAAAACTTATCGGGTTAATACAGCTAAAGTCGAACGAAATTTGATGTAATTCCTTTGAAATAGATTGTACAAGAAAATGATCTTTCTAATAACTTTCAAGCAAAGAAACTGCGATAAGAAGAGGTAAACTTTGTTCCTTTATTAAGAGTACACTTCTAAAATTCGTAATCAATTAGTATTCAATACGGATTTCTGGTGGCACATTGTAGAAAAATATTTAGTTACATGACTCGTCAAAGTGGCGCTATAAAGATTAAATCTAACGGATGGAGTTAATTATAAGGTAACGGGAGAAATAAGATTTGTCTTGCCCTTTTTCATTGGCAGTTCTAAATTTGATTTCAAATCTTAGAACACAAACACACACAGCAGCGACAAAAGTGTCAACATTTTCATAACTGCCAGTAACAAACGCAATTAAATAATTTCTCGAACACAAATCCCTAAGCTTTCTTCGATCAACATTGACACTCGAATCACGTTAGGCCGTGTCTACATAACAACCTTTTAGTATAATCCGATCTGTTCTACTAGTAATAAGAAGATTGTAATTGAACGTCAAAGGGGCCGATGGATTAGGCGATGGCTGACCAGATTATAAGCGACAATTTCGAATCGGCCATTTTGATTGACAGTAGGTAGACTGTAAATCTATTCGTTATGCATATTGCGGTAGCGTAACGGCGATTATGAATGTTCAATTAATGTTATGATAATAATTATGTTGATTATTATTGGGCAATAAAAAATTAGATTTAGATATGGTTTGATTGGCTGGCGATCGAGGTGACTTTAACCGCAAACGTCGTGTGACATACAGTGTGTGGAGCAAAAAATTTAATGATCTATTTGTAAGTAAGTATTATTTGTATGTAGTTGAATAGTGTACAACTAGCGTGATTAATTTCGGCTTTGGCCAGATCGCCTTGTGATATTTTCCACTATGGTCGTGGATCGTAAACACCTAGATATCTACTCCATAAACAATTCCAATAAATTCTAAGCGAGAGAACTCAGTATAACTTAACTCATGTTTTAAAGAACAGAAAAACCACAAACTACATTAAAACATGAAAATAAAGTAAAGCTAGATATCGATGCTCAGTTGCAAAGAAAAGATTGACTTACGCGAACTGAATAACTTCGTCCATCCGTGCGAGCGATTTTCGATAAAATTCTTTATAAAATAAACAGTTTCGACTTTACATTGTTATTTCATCCACCGAAGACATAAAAGAAAATTATTATCAACGATTTCACGAAACGTATAAATCGAAAATATATTAGGTACATTAATTTTAATGTTAGGAACTACTTTAAAGAGTATTATTTCAAAAACTGTATCTTTACTATATAACCTAACCCGTCAAAAACCCCCGACTCCAACTAGAAAAAGAGCTGTAACTTTTAGCGGTTGAAAAGATTTTCATGAAACGTAGCTCAGATGATACCCGATTAAATAAGCTATCAATAAAAAAAATCTGCATTGAAATCGGTCCATTCTTTTTTAGAGCTACAATGGTACAGACAGACACACAGATACACACCCCTCTTTTTAGTCGGGTTTAAAAACCAAACTTTATCTTAACATACACGTGGTCTACAAAATGCAATATCAATAGTTTATACCCTTCAACCTCAGTAGATCCTCGGAATAAGTTCCCGAAACCACTTTGTCTCCCCCACAATTTAAAAGTTCGGGACAAACAGATGACGCTAGCGCATAGTCCGCATACCAATTGGACATAAAAAATAAAATAATGCATTATTTGGCGGCGTAAATACAGTTAGACGGGACTTGGGAGGCACAAACTCGTTCAATTCGTGTATCGCGCGCCTATCAGTAACACATCCTGTAGGAAACACGTGACGGGAATAGGGACTGAGACTACGTCGTGGCCGCTAGGATAGCGGTGAATGGTAGCAAGGCATTGTATTTTAACCCCCGACATAAAAGAGGGGTGTTATAAGTGTGTATCTATCTGTGGCATCGTAGCTCCAAAACGGATAGACCGATTTCAATGCGGTTTTTTAATTGAAAGCTAGTTTATTGCTATTTACAACCGAATAGCTTGGTTCGGATGGAGTCTGGCTAAGTCGATTTTTCCGTGTATAAAGTAAGTGTAAACACTTTGGAGCTACGATGCCACAGACAGACACACAGATACACCGATATACAGATACACAGATACACCGACACACAGATACACATACTACAAACTTATAACACCCAACTTTTTTATCGGGGGTTAGAAAGAAACTAATCATAAATGAAGATTTTTTTTTTATTATCGTAGCCTTTATTAAATCAAGACCCTTTCTAATCACAATACACGTTCTACTCAATAAGTTAGAAGAACTTTTGTACGTGAGACAATTTTTTTTTTCTGTCTGTGCCGAATTAATGTTCTTTTCTTTCTTTATAAAAAAAGTCTGTAGGTATTGATTCCCACCGATTTCAAGGCCCAGCCTAAGATTCACAGGAATAAGACGCGACGGAGAAGATGCGTCGCGCATAATGTCCTATTTTGTTTTGTATACAAACTTATTGTGTTATCGATATTTTCCGTCAAAAAGATTCCTCGAAACATGTTGTGCGAACACATAGAGAATATTTATATCTATCGCCTGGAGATTGAAAGATAACACAAACTGCATAACTTTATTTATTAACGAGATACTTTGTTCTTTTGTGAAGATAAAAAGATGTGAGACACGTGTATACAGAGAGGCATCGACTGTATCTCATTAAATGAAACCACGTATCATGTTCTGAAGTCGTACTCAAAAAATCTGCGATTTTTATGCAAGTTGTTTTGCATAATATTTCACTCTGATATCTTTCGTATTCGTTTAGATGAAGGGACATCGAAGTAGAAATTTATGTCACCTTTATCTTCCTACTTATAAATAAAAATATTTTGATTAGAATAAGTTTGAAACTTTTGAAACTTTACATAGAGATCGTGATATGTGTAAAATTATGAAATCTTAAATTAGGTCTTGTGGCTAAACCACTGATTAAATTTGTTTTTTTTTTTGTACGGTCACAAAACGTGATACGTGGTTTAATTTAATGTAACACCGTTGGCGCCACCCCGTATGTTTTTCCATTAGATATTCATCGAATTGACAATGAGAAATATACTATTGAATTTTCAGCAATGGTATTTGATGGGCTGGATATATGCGGTATGAATGATACAAACAATATCTATAACTCCGCGGGTCTACCGCGTAACTAAAATTGTAATGAACATCGACATCGGTAGTAAACTTCAATACGATCGTGAGAGCCTAAACTTTGAGCTAACTTGTAAAAAAATTACCTATCATATAGTTGGGACTCCTATCTTCATGATCGGTAAAAAAAATACAAGTTAGCTCAAAGTTTAGGCTCTCACGATCGTATTGAAGTTTAATACCGATGTCGATGTTCATTACAATTTTAGTTACGCGGTAGAACCCGCGGATCTAAAAAAAACACAGATAGTTAACAGATTGGTATTATCAATCAAACACCCAAATTAACGTAATGATTACGCTTACTATTGGCGATCGAAGCCACAAATAGGGTTCAGTATCAGCATACGTTGTGTAAGGCATAATTTTACGCGCATTAAACAAATGAAAAGCGCAACCGGGCACACGTAGCCACCATGTCTTACCCGGATTATTTATTGCCGTTTTATCTTACGGCGACCGTTTGAGATAAAATAAAAGAAATGTCAGGGGCCCGTGATCGCGATTATCACGAGACGATCACTGAATCGCCTCTGAGTAACAGATCCGAACCGCAACATGTGTCTCTATCAATAAATACAAATACCATCTCCCGCGCATCTCGAAATGCATTCAGAAAGTTGATACTCAAACCGCAATGGATCGTTCCGGAGTCGAAAGTATCGTCTGTTCAAGAATGCGGCAAAACAAAATACACATTGAAAAGACTTTTAAAGCTTACTTTATACAACGTGGTAGTATTGGTAGTCCGTCATTGACTGGAAGAAAGACTTGCTCGCATGGCGTGCCCTTCATGTTCGCTGGGCGGACAGCCGGGATCATTGTGTAAGGGAATGTCCTTTAATTAGCACATGTAGAGCAAGATTATCGGCCGACAACGTCACCAAGTGGGCGACAACTGAATAATGACGTCGCTATTTATATCAAGATAATTATTGTTATAATTAAACACTCGGTTTAATGTTTTAATTCGCCAAATAAGCAGTTATTACAACCAAATGGACATTATCAGAAAATAAATAGTTATTACATAATTAATTGCGTTTAATTTCGTTAGGGCTCGTTCCCAATGTGTCGTCACGATTTTTTATCGTTGAATGTGTTCTAGGTCGGATAGATAATCCTGCTATATTCACACAACACAGAACAAATCAAATCAAATTCATACAAGCCACGAGACACGAGTAGGTATCTGTCGTCTCGACTTAATATTTGCATATTTCATGTTAAAATTTAAACAAAAAACAATTAAACAACTTATTGGTGAGATTAACAATGAACTAAAAACAAATAGATCATGCGATAATAATAACTAAATATATACATAATGAATTCGTTATCTGTAGATTTTAATTAAACACGTAACTGATAGTACCTACTTACTTTAATTTTTTACAATGCTGGTGGGTTATCTTGATTTTTGATGAATTGACAAATTCGTGCCTATACAGGATATTTTTTGCATATAATATAGATAGCAGAGTGACTCAGTGTCCGTTCCCAAATGCAACCGCAGTACTAAAATTCACTACAAAACCAAATAAAAGTTTGATTTTGTATGGCTTGTTAGTAAATTATGCGTGTCCCCCCATACTAAGTAGAATTTTTGTTTTGTTTTAAAGTGTATCCCAATACTGCGGTTGCATTTAGGAACAGAGACTTAATCACTCACAAATTATGCGCACTACATACAAAATTATCCATATGTAATGGCTACCGGTAGATCAGTCTGCGACTGTGATTAGAACATAATTCGTCGCATGCAACCAAAACCCTAGAAATAATAATAATATTGGAATCCGAGTTACTATTTATTTTTAGGAGGACCCTGTCAATACCAGTATTAACAATTCTAGGCATAAAGCGAACTTTTAGCCACAATAACAAACAGAGCACAGTAAAACATTGAAAATAACACAGTCGTCAGCCATTAGGCCGCATAAAGGACGCTCTTGCCAACATTATACTAACTATCCTTTCCAAGTCGAGCAGCCAAATTACCAGTGACAAGGAGCCAAATAAAGCTAAACAGTCACCTGCCATCGGAAGCCAGCCAAGTCCTGATACGTTATCAAGCCCGCCAACTTTTAAATTAAACTGCTCTTTATATTGTTGCCAGGTTTTGGAAGTATTACAAATATTTTTGTCACTAAACGAAACTTATAAGTTGCCTATCTGCTTACCCGATTGAATATTTTCGGTCTTATTTATATTTTAAATGTGATTAGATCAAATTTCCATGTTAAATGTTATGAAGGAGGATGGCGAGATTGAACCAACAGAATGCAAAAAATCACCATTCTAATGCAAGTAGTTATATAATAATAATTGAAAGGTTATAAGACATTTATATAATAAATAATGAGATGAGGAAAAGGGAGTCAAAAGATAGAAATGATTTTAATAAGTCATCGTGCAAAAACAAAGCACATGTTTCGGATTTACTGAGCTGTGATCGGATTACATTCCAATCCACAATAATGATGTACCTTCTTACACTTACATACATTTTTGTACAAAGGTTTTCCTACTTTTTATACGAAAGGAGATTAATTTAAAATAAAATCTTGTTTAAACATTTATCAAAAACATAATTATAAAATTAATATACAAACGAGTATTTACAAGGTAAAAAGCATGTAAAAAAAAATATAGCAATTATTATTTTATACTCCGTTGTTTACCCATACATAGGTCTATTAGCTAAACCCAAAATGAATAAGAAGTCTGATAGGTCGGCTGGACCATCAGCAGTGCTAGCGCGGCGAGTAGACAAAACCCCTTTTCTCCACCCTTTATCTCCTTGACAGAAGACAAAATTGAGAAGAAATACGGTAACGGAATGGTTTTTTTCCTGACTTTTCCGTGGACGACTCCGGTTTGTCGACCATTTTCTCCATGACGGAGCACAAAACAAAAATCGAGAGAGAAATTGTGTTGTCCCCGATTTTCTTCCACCCCTTTTTTGGAGTGCTTTCTGATGTCTAGACACTTACGTGGTGGATACATTACCTAACCGTCAAAAACCACCGACTCCAACTAGAAAAAGAGCTGTAGCTTTTGAACGGCTGAACAGATTTTCATGAAACATAGCTAAGATGATACCCGATTAAATTAGCTTTCGATATAAAAATACTGCATTGAAATCGGTGCATCCGTTTTGGAGCTACGATGCAACAGACAGATACACAGATACACACTAAAAACTTATAGGTAACACCCCCTTTTTTTGTCGGGGGTTAATAAATAGCTATGAAGCAAAATTTATAGCTGTTTTAGTTTTAGAGTCATCAAGAATCTCTTATAAATGTTCGATGACAGTCGCAACTGTGTAGATATTTACCATTCATTGTAGTTAAACTAGTATTATGTAGAGTACTTAGACTGATTTACGATTTACGCAAGTGTAACGTCATTAGACTATTCAATGCGAATAGTTAGCATCACATTACAATCAAATCGATTCATATTGAAAAGATAATAATAATCAAGGAATTATGAGTTATGACTCATAATTATATTTAGTTTGTTATCAATGCTAATGTGCAGTCATATATTCAACGAATTCATCTATCAGTTCGTACAACTACGTCCACTATTCGTTCACATTTAGTGCGTTCAGTGCAACACCAGTGCGAGTACAGTACAACGCTAGTACAATCCAGTTCATAACAAATGTGTTATTACTCGTAGCTCAATGTCAATACAGTACAAACACGGTTCAAATTTAGTACAGTGTTCAAGTTCAGTGCAATGATAGTAGTTTGAACACGACATTGGTGCAAGAACATGACGTATACATTGGGACAATAACTGAAGCAAATTAGGTCAAAACTAGTACAGTTTTGGTACAACCTACTAGATACGAGACTGTCGTACGTAATATAATTTCAGTACAATGAGATAATACGCTATCGGGAGGATTACACAACGATAGGTACCTACTCATGCACACACGCTGAAAATACACACAACTCAATTAATTTGCTTTGAATTGGTGACTATTTATTTGCGTAATAATTTTTATCTATACTAATCTATTATTATTCCCTTTATTTAATTTTTAACATACTTTTATATATTTTTAAATAATTTTACAATTAAATTAAAAAAATTAAAAAAATTAATAATCTATTATTATTAATATTATAAAGAGGTAATATTTGTTTATTTGTTTGTAGGGGGTAATCTCTGTACTAAACCGATGCAAGAAACTCTTTCACTAATAGAAAGTTGCATTATCATAGAGTGATATAGGCTATATTTTATTTTGATAAAAACAAAACGCGTGGGTGAAACCAAACGGGCAACAGCCATTAATCAATAATTTAAAAAAACATGCCATATCTTATCCTAGAATTTTAGTCTCTCTCGTCATATCGTGGTTAAAATATGTATTACTTAGACTGTAAAATCCGGATCCCTTGGCCTTCACCCAGATATTCCAAATTTTGATAAATGATCTCCGTCTATATTGGATGATAGGATAGATTGGACCGGGCACGCCGCAATCGCGGCGGTAAGACCCCTCTTTGAGGAGTGGCTGGATCGGCGGCACGGCGTCCTGACCTACCGCATGACGCAGGTCCTCACCGGACACGGAAGTTTCGGGAGGTACCTGTGTCTGATGAGGAAGGCAGAAACGCCTGGGTGCCACCACTGCGAGGATCGCCCTGAGGACACAGTAGAGCATACGGTGCAAGACTGCCCCGCTTGGGCAGAGCACCGACGTGTCCTCAGGGCGGCGATAGGCGGAAACCTCTCGCGCCCGGCATTGGTCGAGGCCATGCTGCGGGGCGAGATGGAGTGGGAAGCGGTCGCCTCCTTCTGCGAAGCAGTCATGCTATCGAAGGAGGAGGCGGGCCGCGTGAGGGAGAGGATGGCGTCCTCCCTCCAGCCCAGCCGCAGTGGTGGTCGCCCACGGCGTCGGGCGCCGGCCGACGATCTCCGGCCACCGTAGGCGCGGGCATGCGGACAGCGAGTAAAGGGCAACTCGCTGTCCGACCATGGACCATGCCCGGGTCGACGGCGCGTTGTGTTCCACGCGCGCCTCAAAGAACGTCAGCAAGATGACGGGGCCCCCCCTGTAGAGGGCCGAAGCCTGCCGGGGTCGCGGGACTTATCTCATTACCGTGACCCCGGAACGTAAAGGGCTATCGAAGGAACACCGTGGATTTTAGTCAGTACAAGTCTGACAGTCCCTCCCGCCCTGCCCGGGGCGGGAGGACTCATTTGAATAATTTTACCACGCTAAAAAAAAAAAAAAAAAGGATAGATTGGACGGAAATACAGTCTGATATAACTAGTTATGCATAGTAGAAATTAATTTTTTAATGTGATTTAATGTTGTCTTGTACTTATTGTTTTTGTATAAACACCAAATTGTAAATGTTTTTATTATTAATGTTGTGGTTGTCTATAATTGTTACAACACTAGAAAACGAGAATTTTATGTAATTTATTAATTGTGTAGTACCTATCTGTAATTTATACGAAACGTAAGTAAAAAAAATAAATTAAAAAAGTTTTTATGAAAGATACTCGTAGCTACAGAGCTTACGCGCAGATCAGATGATCAGCCAGGTTAAGCAGCGCTTGCCGCAGTCAGTTCTTGGATGAGTGACCGTTTCTTCAAACATGGAGACCCCTCCGTGCCTTGGAAACCAAGTTAAGCAGTTGGTCCCGGTTTTCATATGAATACCTTGACAGTCGTTACGAGAGTCATCAGCCCAAAGAGTCTGTCAACCGGTCTAAACTGAGGGTATCAATGTCTCCCAGGAATTGGGCTGCGGAGGTTAAATGGCAGTCGCTTCGTCTAAAATACTGATATTCAGCCACATCTGGTTAGACTGGGAGTCGACCCCAACGTTAGGAAAAGGAAAAGCAAATGACAATTTGTTTTAATACACATAATTATATAATAATTATTATTTATATAAAATGACAAATTGATTGTTTTTTTTTTTTTCGACCATGAGTAACATACAAACACACCGTATACAACCACTTACACACATGCCTAGCTACTAGCTCCACTGCCGTCGCTAACTTCATAAAATCTCAAAATTCATGGCAGCACGTTCAAAAAATCACGTTTATGATATATTAAATCTAGTTATATCTTCCACGGGAATCTCTATGGTCGTCTACTGAGAAAGATAGGCAGGTGCGGGCGCACCCACGGGTGCCGAGTTGCCGAGTTGCCGGGCTCAAACAATTATCATTCCGTGTGGTTGCGAAACATGCCTCGTCACTATCAGCAGGCCCATCATCACGACTCCACTATTTACATATAATGACTATTCAACAATAAACAAAGAAATCCAACGCCCGCCTCCACTTATGATGTTATGATTATGACATAATTTAATTTTCAGCCCAGCGGTTGAATGCTCGCCTTCCATGATGTGGGGCTAGCAGCAAAAAACGGGAGAGAGAAAATCGGGGACAAAACTATCTCTTTACCGGTTTCTCTCTCAAATCGTTTTGTTTTCTATCAAGGAGACAAAGGGAAGAGAAAACGGGTATATCCACGGAAAATTCGGGGATAAACCACCTCATTACCGTTGTTTTCTCGTTTTGTCTTCTATCAAGGAGACAAGAGTGAAGAAAACGGGTTTGTTCAGCCCTGCGGGAGGGTCTGAGATTGAAACCGGCCCGCACTTCTGACTTTTCGAATTCATATGAGGACCAAAATTAGATTATTAAATTCTTTTTGTGGTTTAAGAAATAAGGCGGATATTACGTTATCATTTAAGAATAAAAAACTAGACGCGATCAAACCAGCAGCCTTTTTACGTCCACTGCTGAATAAGAGTCTCCTTGAAGTCTGCTACAAAGAACATTTGTTATAGAAGGAATATTGCCATCAATCGCCAACTATGGCAAACGTATTGGTGGTCGCAGTTATGTTATTTAAATCTCTATTGTCGTCTTTTATGACACAGGAAGAAATGTTTTGGTGGCATTTGGTCCAATACTCTTTCTGTAACCTCACGGGCATGGCACCTGACGCGCGTGTGACCTTTTTTTGCCGTAGGCCAAAAGTAACGGTTTACCCAACTTTACCGTGTTCTTCGATGCGTCTGCGATGTAAAAAGATGTCTTCTGTCAAAGATCCCAGATTATATATATGTTTTTGAAAAATTATCTTATTTATTTCTGAAGGTTCTTAATTAAGTGGCTTGCAAGCAGCCCGTCAAATGTATATTTTTGATGAGATAAGTTGGTAGGTACCTACCCAGGGGAAATATTGCTTGAGATGCGATGATTAAAAAAACATGTTTGTTTTGTTTGATGGATAGAATTTTTTTTTTACATTTGTTGCAATATGTTGAGTATAAATCAAATTTTTCACTTTTAGTGAATTCTATTTTTCATAAAAAATTTCGATATATACTTACTAAAATATATTATGCCCTGTCATTAAATTCACTATTTAACTTTGCATTTGAGGCCAGAGATAGCACTTGCTATTTTGTTTTCCTTTTTGACAATAATGAATACTATTCAGAAGAAAACGAGCTGTCAACCAGTCCACAAGCATTTCATGTAACTGCGGCGTCGGGAATTGGTTGTTCCCAGACGAGTTGCCGACTACTTAAATCTTAAGTCGACACCTTCCAATTACGTTGCTTTATGAAAATGTTTTAGGAGCAACAAGTTATTGACTTTATGTGCAACTGACTGGAAACTAGTGACAATGTGCCTAAATGAATGGACACAAACTGTTAACACAAAGATATAAAGTACAGAAGACTAACTCTTAACAACACGCGATATTATTATGAAATAGCATTGATGAATCGACGAGGCTCTGTTGACCGACGGATGGCAAAATAACGAGCATTCTTTTACCAACCAGATAGCTGTTTCTACGCTCAAAGACCCAGTATGTTTTTTCAGTGAAGTGTAGGTACTATTTCCTTCAATGGATTGAAATTGCACTTCATTGTTAAATTTATTATATAATAAATTACTTTAAGGCATTTACAGGAGCTTGTTTTCGAGCCATAAAGTTGAGCTTCTGTACTATCAATGTAGTGTTGTTCGTTAGTTAAGCAAGACCGAGTGGCTCGAACGTAACTTAAAGAAATAAATTAACTTTGACCCCACAATGGGCCGTGTAAACATGTGTGTTTATGTATGACACCCTGAAATTTACGACTCCACTGTAATTCTAGCTACTTTGTCTATGGAAGTTAATGTTTTACGTAATTGTTTAAAATATGAAGGAAAAGCTTTACTGGAAAATATTGGTTAAACTCATGCATATCCGTGGTTAAACACAATGGATTCAGCATTCAAAGCCTGTCGTCAACGTCGAACTTTACACAATATCACTTTAAAAAAACTTAATTAGTTGAAGGAACTTGTTACTAAAGAAAACAAAAAAGAACTTGATATCGAATTAAAACAAAATGAAGATGCAATCAAATAAGAAAAAGTATAAAAATTAAAAAGAGTCGACGGATTCCAAGCTCTCTCCTTACCGCCTAATTATCATCTTAATTCTTCATAATGAGGTAGACGCAGCTACCGCGCTTCCCAGAATGCCATCAACATAGAAAATTTAAAATAGGCTGTTTATATTCGTACATAGCACCGCTCCGAACATTCCTAAAGAATATAAATTATTACCAATTCTAGTCATAACTTCCATACCGTCTCGGTAGCCATTAATGAAGAAAAATTGGTAATACAAATCAATATTCAAAACATTCGCTAAGCACAACTATAAAGGAAACTACATAAACTTTTAAATTTATATTCACTTAATCCATCCGTCCAAATATTACATGTTATATCTTGAGGCCATTCCTATTCACAATCGATTAGTGTTCGATCGTTTATTAATGCCGACTGTACGAATACCATTCCGATATATTGAGATACGAGCTATAAAGAATATTCTCGTTTGAATATAAATAAAATTTAAGCAAATATTTTAGAAACCTAATTCGGATTAACAATTTTATATTTCTGAATGTTGTTAATACCGAATGATGCTGCCATAGTTAAGCATTCTCGTCAATACATTCGAAATGTATTTCTATGAATGTATGAACATCAAATGTTATGTCGCTTATGATAAGTATGATATTTATTTCAATAAACTTTCTTATGTTGTAACAGCGAACATAAAATCAGTTGCGATGTTAAATATAATGAACGTCGAATAGACTCCCCATTTTTCGAAGCTATATTTTATCCTTTTAGTTCATTAACTACAAAAATGTAACATCGTGCTTCATGTCTAATACTCGTTAACTTTTTTCTGACGAAAATAAAAAAGATGGTTACTGGTTAATAACGGCTCGAGGAGAAATTACTCTTAAACACACGAACCTTTCGTCATAACACGGTACAAATTACGTCAAATCATGTAGATATTATTTTTTATGTTGAACGAGAGCACCATGTGGTAAATTAGGGTCCCTAATATGAGGAACAAAATAAACAACATAACGACGATGCACAGTTTCTCGAGTATAGAAAAAAGTAACAACTTCCCGAAATGGGTGTCGCGCGCTTCACAAATTATCGGCCCGAGGAAACTAGTTTAATTTGGGATGGTTTTTGTTAGATCAACGAATAAAAACATGCAATAAAGAATGATGAATATTAGCGATCGATTTAATTTAGAAAAGTCGTAAAATAACAAGGCGTTTTATACCAACTGCCCTTTATTTCGTTTTTTGTGAAATTTTAAACACCTGTAATTCAAATAATTTCTTAGCGATGATAGACGTTCTTGAAATGCATTTTCCCTAAAGCCCGGCAGTTTTAATTCCGATAGAGTTTTAATAAAACCAAAGAAGCTCATACCGTGTGGTCCCCGAATTTGGTCCCCGTGTATGGTGTAAGAGCTTTTAAGTGGATGGGCTGTAACATTAGGTATTGTTCATTAAAACCATAGTACTTCAGTTCTAACATTCAAATGCCGCAGATTTCAACAGTCATTCCGTGTAAACGTTGAATTCTGATATTAAAGAATATATGTCTAAGAGGGAGGAACCTGTCTCAAAGAGAAGGCATGAGTCCCCCCAGTGGGAAAATTAATTGGGTGATAATGAGAGGAAATACAAAAAACTAAAAAAATGAGTTGTAATATTTCAATAAGTCCCACCATAATTAAAACTACTACGGAGATCAATCACGTTTTGCCGATAGCTTGTTCATAATATGTACAAAAGTAATAATTAATCATTCAGCATTAAAGTGTTAACATAACAGGTTTTCGGCACTGGAACCAATTCATTCGCAATACGTATTCTTTAGTTTTACATCCGATAGAAGATAAGGTCTTGTTCACACACTCACCGTTAATTTGACGACACATGATGACGGTAATTTTACAGCAAGAGATAAGTGTGAAGTATGGATAAATGGTATTTATTTGTTGTTAATTTACAAACTTGCTGTTAACATAAAAAAGCTGATTTAAAGAAATTGCTACTTTTCCAAACACATATTATAATAATAATAAACTATAACTATAACTGGCAACACTAGGTGTCAGGCTGACACATATTTTTCTCTTATTTTCCTGAAATTATACAATTTAAAATCTTGAAATTTGCAAATAGTCATAATGTTTTAAAATGAAAACTACAAATAAGTAATAGATATCAGTCACCCAAAAGTTTTTTTTTTTGAAATAGATACCTAATCAAAAATTCGCAATAAATAAAATGTCAAGATGACATATCAATATATTTCTGTGAGGAATGCTGTGATGTCAGTCAATGATAACTAGGAGTAAATCCAGATGCGCACCCGTACCATCTTCGGCTTCGTCGCTCAGCTCCGCCTCGCAGCTGCCGGAATCGGCCTCAATAGTGAGTGCTGACACAGCGGCCGCTGCAGTCGCGTCGAGCTCGAGTGACGAATACTTTTCCCCACCGACGAGCCCACCACCACAACGACGGCGAGGAAGAGGCCGACCGCCGACGAGCTTGGGACCTAGAGGCCCACCGGCCTCTGTCGGGATCCCCGCTTCCGGCGGACGTGTGCAGCGCATGCGATGGACCCGGTCAATCGACGAAAATGTCATGCGCGCATACTTTGGGGCTACAGAGGGGGGAACTAACCTCACAGCGTACCGTGTTAGGATGCTCTCTCTTTTTCAGGTGCTCGAGCCAACTGTCAACGTATCGGCTCAACGACTGTCGGATCAGGTACGGGTCATCCAGCGTAATCACATGTTGGATGACACTGTGCTTGATCGCTTGCGATCTGAGATGCAAAGTAACCATGTCATTGCTACAATGTCACAGACTGTGGTCCCACCACAGTCCAACCAAATAGTCAATCACGCTGACGAGGTGAGCAATGACATGGGTACTAATGTAAGTACCCAGTACAGTGAGGAAATGAGGAGTGCTTTGGAGGGTGCGATTCGGGAATATCGATTCATGACGCCTGAACTTAGGCCACGCTTACCTCGTTTGCCCATGCATAACAAAAATAGGGTGCTGGTGGCTGTTCTGGATTCGCAGTTGTCAAACTATTTTGATAGCTGCGAAGACCTTACTGATGCTCATTCAATCCTGTATTGTGCGGCTGTAGCGGCATGTCGTGTAGCTCACGTCAAATTTTCGGATGACAGAGCTACACGACCTAAACCAACCATACCGGCATGGCAATGCAGGATTGAACGACGTATTGGTGAGGCCAGAACACACATCGGCAAACTAATCTGTTTCAGAGAGGGCAACACTCGTCCTAGAGTGATGCGCTTTGTGAGACGGGCGTTCTCGGGGACTGATATCAGCCCTCGAGACTACTTTTCCCGTGTCACGGAGCGCATCGACTTCCTGAAACAGAAAGTGTATGCATGGGCAAACCGTATTCGTAGGTATAAGCGGCGTGTGGAGCGATACACTCAGAATCGCACGTTCCAAAGAGATGAAAGGTGGGTTTACAGGGCTTGGGAGCAACCAGACCAAAGTGTAACTGACATGCGCCTACCAGATGATAACACCATGTATTCATTTTGGCGTAGCATCTGGTCGGTGCCTGTCAGCCATACCGAGGGTGAATGGACTGGGGATGTCGAGCGAGCGTGCGGTCCAATACCAGAAATGGGGGCAATTACGATCAGCCCCCAAGACGTAACACGTGCAGTCCGTATGTTGCCTAACTGGAAATCTCCAGGACCGGACGGGCTGCACAACTTTTGGATTAAATGGTTTAAAAGATCGCACGCCCGCCTGGCGGCTCTGTTCCAGTCAGCCTTAGAGTCTGGATTACTGCCCGAGTTTCTGACGACAGGAATAACCCACCTCCTCCATAAATCAGGTAGTACTGCGGAACCCAAAAATTATAGACCAATTACGTGTCTCCCTACAATTTATAAAGTTCTTACATCCATTTTGAGAGCTAAAATTAGCAAACACATTGATGACAATTCTATCATGTCCGCTTCTCAAAATGGATGTAGGAACGGGTCCCGCGGTACTAAGGAGTTGCTCCTCATTGATATGGCCATTAGCCAACAGGTTCGCCGTTCTCGAAAGGATCTGTCAACATGTTGGATAGACTATAAGAAGGCCTATGACTCGGTGCCACATACATGGCTCATGAGGGTGCTAGAGTTGTATAAAGTTGACGCAACTCTATGCACTTTCCTGATGTCATGTATGAGGCAATGGAGGACAGTCCTTCGCTATCCAGGATGTCGGCATATCCAGAGGATTAGCGAGCCGATAAGGATAGAGCGAGGTATATTCCAGGGTGACAGTCTGAGTCCACTTTGGTTCTGCTTAGCCCTGAATCCCCTTAGCACACTGCTGGAGGATTCAGGTCTAGGCCATCGGTTGAGGAGAGGCGGTCAGTTATATCTCACCTCCTTTACATGGATGACCTGAAACTCTTTGCTCCCAACAATTTGCAGCTGATGAAACTACTGAAGGTAACTGAAACCTTCAGTAGCGCCATCAGGATGGAATTTGGTGTGGACAAATGTGCGGTCATGCATGTAAAGCAAGGGGAGATTGTGGAATCTGTGAGCACCCAACTCTCGGATTCCATAAACCTTAGATCCCTCTCAGCAACCGAAACCTATAAGTATTTGGGTATGTCCGAAGCGTTGGGCATCAATGTTGTTGACATGAAGCAGTCGTTGAGGGAACGCTTCTTTGGCCGACTGAAAAAAGTATTTAATAGTCTTTTATCAGGCGGTAATAAGGTGCGCGCCTTCAACGGCTGGGTCATGCCAGTTTTGATGTACTCTTTTGGCATACTCAAATGGACTCAAACAGAACTTGACGCCCTGGATAGGAAGGTCCGTACATTGCTGACGGCATATCGAATGCATCATCCACGGTCTTCGGTTATGAGATTGTATATCCCGCGGAGATGTGGAGGTCGAGGCTTTCTAAACGCTAAGACTATCCACAATCGCGAGATATGCAATCTCAGGGAATATTTCCTAGAAACCAACGTGGGGATGCATCGAGATGTAGTAGCCACGTGTGTAGGTGGACAAGGGCCTCACCCCGCTCTCCTTGGCTAAAGAGAACTGGCGCAAACCTGTAGTGCTTGACACTAACGATCGCAGGGAGGTATGGCAGAGCAAGGAGCTCCACGGACGCTTCTTCCGGGCCCTCCATGGGCCCGATGTAGACTTTTCAGCGTCCGTAGCCTGGCTACGTTCCGGGGACCTCTTTGGAGAAACCGAAGGTTTTGTTTGTGCAATTATGGATGAAGTTATGATGACAAATAACTACCGGAAATTTATTGTGAAGGACGGCACGGTTGACATATGTCGGGCATGCCACCGTCCAGGCGAATCAATCCGTCACATTATCTCCGGGTGTTCTCGTCTAGCTAACGGAGAGTATTTGCATAGACACAACCTTGTAGCCAGGATTATCCATCAGCAAATTGCTCTAAAATACAACCTTGTGGAATCGGAAGTGCCGTACTACAGGTATGTGCCCGACCCAGTTCTTGAAAAAGGCCATATAACACTATACTGGGATCAATCCATCATCACTGACAGGACTATTGTAGCCAATAGACTGATATAGTGGTGGTGGATCGATCAGAGCGGCGCGCAATGATTGTCGACATAACGGTCCCGCATGACGAGAACCTCGTGAAAGCCGAGAAAGATAAACAGATCAAATATCTTGATTTGGCTCGCGAGGTTGTCGACATGTGGGATGTGGATTCAGCGATCATTGTGCCGACAGTCGTTTCGGCCAATGGCTTAATTACCGAGAGTCTCGACCGACACCTTAGGAGGCTCTCGTTAGGCAGTTGGATCAAGGGCCTGATTCAGAGAGCAGTACTTCTTGACACGGCACGCATTGTCAGGAGATTCCTTTCTCTGGAGCCCTGACCGCCGGTAGCTTGGACCCTATTCTAGATACCGGTGGGCTACTATTTTTTCATTTTTTTAAATGTTTTTTAATATAGTTTTGTAAAAATATTTAAAAATATAAATAATATGTATAAAAAATGAATAAAAGAATTATAAACTATAAAAAATTATAATTAAAATATAATAATAAATAATAGTCGCATATTTTGAACCCAAACTTGAAAAAATCTGGATGTAATTTAGAAAATGATGTGCCGCTGACTACTTATACTCTATTCAAAAAACGAAATGTGAACAACATTTGACTACCTAATCTTATTAAAAAGATTATCTGCAAAATATTACAAAACATTAATTTCTAACAAAGAGAAAAAGCGTGATGATAATCTTCTTGAAACACTACTCCATGAACTAAGTTTCGAATTTTTCAGACGAGTTTCATTATTTCATTACTAAAGGACATGGTAAGATTGTTAATATTTTGTGTTTTCCGTCTTTGAATAGGGTATAGCTAACCAACTCTTTACCGACAACAATTTTTCTAAGCATGTAGCATGTATCTATAACTGTTGAATTTTTGCCTCACAACAATTCCAACAGCTACAGGCCTATTTGGACATCCTACGTAAAAAAAAATAAGGTAACGATCATAATTTCAATCGACCGTATCACTGATTAAATCATTACTAACTAACGCAAAAACTGGCAGAACGGCAAAAAAAAATTATTAGTTACAAAACCTATCTTGTCCAATGAGGCAACGAGCGCAGACAGAACAAAACCAAAATCAACTCGATTACGATGTAAAAGCCCGAAGTCGTGCGTGAATGATGACAAACGCATTGACGAGGATTATGCAACCCTCGATGTGAACGATTGCACGGATTAGCTGGTTTTATATTATTTGCTGGAAGAGACTGTAAGTCTGTACTAATTACGAAAACTTTGTTACTACAGGATAATTTTTTATGTCATTCAGTGTCCGTACTCCGTACCCAAATGCAACCGCAGTACTAAATTATGCTGTATAGGTACGCATCTTTTTTATAAATTTAATGGATTATTATTTGTACTTAGTATGAAAGCATTCAAAAAACATCGCGATAGAATATCTGCGGTATTGTTTACTTATTATATTCTAAGAATAAAAAGGGTAGGTCTTCGTCCACTACGCTGCCCTGGGAGCCAATTCTCATGTGGTCAAAGTAGTCTCGAATTCGAGAAAAAGTTTTTTTTTTTGTTGTTTTTTGTTGTAGTATCTAATTATGTAACTATTCTGAAAAGTCGAGCCCGCAGTTTCTCGAAGGAAAGCCGCTCGAATTGCTTCGACTAATCGGTACTGTTCGAGATGTACATTTCGAATTCGTACCATTATAAACGACAAAAAGCGCTCGATCCATAAACTCTATTCTGAGATGATCTCGCAGGAAATGAGAATTGCCTCCCTGGGTTCGGCTTTGCGGACTACACACGATCAAAAGATTTTAAAGCTAGAAAGCTTTACAATATTGTGAAGAAACCAGCACACGTGAGAACAGGTATGCTGGTTTCTGCACAATATTTTCTTTTACCTTTAAACGCAATGGGACTGTATTAAGTTATAGTACAAAAAGTAGCACCGTAAAATATCTGGAGCAAGAATATAATTAAGATTTCCTGATGGCCAACACCAGAAAAAAACATGGTTGTTGCTCAAATCTCCTAAAAAATTCTACCTTGACATATTTACTATAAAGACATGATATAGAAGATAGAAGCAACAAAGAATTTCGAGAGCATAGGTAGATACAGACACTTAAAACTGGCCCAGACACATAAATTTATTTACATGTCTAGACATGGAAAGTAATGCGTACTAAGTGACTCACAAAAGTAGGAATACTTAGGTAGATACTTCTTTTATCTGCGACAGACCGAAAAGAAAGGCTTGATAGTTTTGATACTCAAGGTTGTATTTGCATGCGCATATGCGCCTAGTTATTTTATTTCAACGACCGTTATGTCCGAAGTTCCAAACCTCTATATATCTATAACCTATAAATCATAAAATAAAGTCTCATTACCCTAGCGTAGCAGACCCATCAGTTAGTGGTACCTGAAGGTAAAATTGGTTATCGAGTTTATTTATAGAAACAGTTTGACATTACTGAAATCATTCATAGGTACTATCATTGGCATGCTAAATTCGACGAAAACTTTGACCAATTCATAAGGATATATTTCTTAAGATAGATTGTTATATAGTTATATATTAGTAGGTGCCAATAATCAAATTCAACTAACCGCCAATCTCATGTCAACGGATACCTATGGTAGCTTACTGGATTAATGTTGAAATGTTGATTAATGTTGATCAAGTAATCACAACAGAACAGAGAACCTAATAATTTATTAAGATAATAAGATTTAAAATGATCGGAAATTTGACCAGCCTTTCAGTAACAAAAACTACCGACTGGATATAATTTTCGAAACGTTTTAGAAGAACTCTGAATCTGCCGCATATCGGAAGAACTATGACCTAAAATAACCACACACTCACAGTGGGTCCCGAACGGCAGGAAATGACAGCGCGGCAGGGCCAGAACGAGATAGCGGGATGAGCTGGATACTTACGTAAAGGGTTGGACCCAGATCGCAACGAACCGGGAAAAAAGGAAAGAGATGAGGCTTTTCCCTGCAGTAGGACATCACAGGCTCATAATAATAATTAAACCAAAGCATTTTCTAGAAAGTGCCTGCTTACGAACCCCTCATGTGGTTTCAAAATACCTCTTCTTGTCCTGAAAATACCCATCTAGCCATTTCCAGTGATTCCTTATGCTTGTATCAAATAGATTTGGAAGCGCGGTCGTCTCTCGGATTAGCGATGGCGTGTTATCACTTGCCTGCAGTTAGCACAAACTTTGACTACGGCATGGCCCGAGAGGGGGACCAAAAATCAACACAATTTTGCTGAAAAATCTGCGATGACTTTGTCTTTGCTTTTGGGCTTTTTCAATTTTTTCAAGCGGCTTATAAGAGTGACATTTTTAACCACATTTTATACGGGGGATGCAAGATAGTCGTATGGAGTTTATGCTAAAATAATGGCTCTTGCCGTATTAGGAAAACGGTTTCGTGATCACAGTATTGATCTAAAAAACAGAGACCCTGCTATTGTTGCCAACATCCTCTCGTAGAAAACCGATACGAATTGGTGGAAATATTCTACTATTTTTGTTTCATTTCCATAAAAAAGCATTAAGTTCTTTTTATTTTGGGCCCATACTAACATTGGTACATACAGCATAATTATAAACGAAATTCATCAATAGTAGTACACATGTTGACCAAATAACCATTTAGCATGGTGCACGTTTCGATGATTGCGGTTGGTACAGCGATCACTCACATTACTTCTTTAATTACCTTCAGGTAAAACCCGGCACCATTCACATATTAAAACCATTCGCGACCCCAATAACTTGGTCAAACGCGGCGTCTACAATTTGTACCACTTCGTCTGGTCACGATATCGCCCAGCCAGTGTTTTATTGGGCGCTTTAATAATTTTGCACTACACGATGCGACTACGGCACGACACGCTAATAAAATATCAATAGACGCTTTCGAAAAACAGCTCGTTTTTTGTGTTTGGAACTTTCGGGAAAGATTCTCTAACGTTTTTTTTTTTAATCTAAACCTCCCTCTTCTAGGCAAAGGTCTTCCTAATATATTATTTCTTAAAATATTCCGGTTGAACCTAATAAAACTTAGGTAGAGGTACTCTCCTGGTAGACACGTCATATCCCTAATATCTACTATGTACTGAAAATTCTCTAAACCTCTTCATACAATGTCATGTAAATTGATCGTGTGACATCGGGTCATGTCGTAACCGTATCGTATCATGCAAAATTAGTAAAAGTCTCTATTGTTTCACAATTCGACAGATACCGACCACTCACCGTTGTGCAATAGTGTCGTCCGTATAATTACTCTGAGTCATTGTTAAACGCTCCACTGGCAGCTTTGTTATTTATCACCCAGTTAAGTTACTGTTAAGCTAGATATGGTTGGATAGCTTTTTGATTGGTTTTGGGACTGTCATCGATGTTAATGTCCTGGTGAAGATTTGAACCAAATCGAGATTCGTTGAGCTAGCTGACGCTAAGTATAAAATCTCTTGACACTGCCGGGGCTGCGGCAGAGTACAGTTGTGTATCCCGCGCCCCTGGCCAAAGGGCAGGAGTAAAGAACAACGCGGGTTTTTAGTCAGTAAGAGTCCGAGATATCCGTCCGCCTCCCATGGGAGAAGAACATCCATGAAGAATATCCCGCGTCACAAAAAAAAAGAGTATAAAATCTCTTAAGACCAAAAGTTTCCAATAGTTATTCTGCAACAATATCTTCAATCCAGCCTATAGACTGCTGAATGCAGTACCTACCTACTATTAATAGACTGAATAATTTGTAATCTCCACGGAAAATATCGCTAATAATTAGGTAATTATAACTAAACGCATTGATGATCGCATATTTATTTATTTATTATTTATGTACACACATACACATGACAAAGAAAATAAGTAAAGATATCAAGTACAAAGGAACTGCATATGTTATAGGTGCGCAAGAGTTGTTACTGCTACTGCCTATTTTCTTTAGAAACTAGATACTTTAATCACCTTTTTCAACACAACCTCCAACTAGTGAAGGTTATATCATTAATCAGATACTTTGTATAGATATCCGAAACTTCTGTTTGTGGCTTATGTTATGAAACGTCAACACATTAGAACTTACAATTGGCACAAACCTATTACATTATCATTAGTGTTCCACTGTGTTATTAGCCATGTATTTCAATTCAATTTGTGTTATTTGATTTCGAAATCGCATTATCGGACATCTCGCAACGGCCTCTCATGTCAACACGAATCTCTTTACACACATCGAACAAAAAAGGCTCGCGCCGCTCTACATTTCAAACAAAATTACTGACAACAAACTAACAACGTCAATCACTTTGGCTAATGGCGCACAAAGCGATCTTATCTTGAGAACCATAAGCTCAGTTGTCAGCGAGACGGAGCCGGCTGTAGAAAAAATGCTCATCGAAAAATTATGAATTTGAAGCAGTAGCGACGTGGACCGGTCTTTGGGCAAACAAATGATGCGTCCGCCCCACCAGGCTGCGGACATCCGTGGCTCCGGGGCTCAACTGTTACGAGTCGTGCCCCTCACTAGAACCGTTAACTAGCCCAATATTAATCATAATTTCCACAGACGCAGTCCACTCAAGTGTTTTAGATCGCCGTCATTATCTGAAACACTTGAAGCTAAGTTTGGATCGCAGGCGCAAGCGATGATAGATGGTGCAACGCGAAAATTGGCCTCCCCGCTAGCCAATATGTCTGTCAGACATAAAGACTTGTACTGACCAGCTGAGCTAATAAATTGAATAAAGTCGAAGATAAATTAGGTTTTTGTTCGCGTAGGTATCAGATTACTTCCTAGAATATTTATGAGGAATAAAAGGTCGTTCGATTTTTTTGTAAATGGTTTTTTTTTCTCGATAATGGTTCTATATATGACCGAATAGAGGGAAAAGAAATAGAAATACGCAACGTCGTTGTAATAGCAAATTCGTTAAGCTACGTAATGGTACCAGGATCCGCAAACAATAGATGTTAGGTATTGTGTCTGCTTTACCGACGCTGTCTGAAGAGTTAAATTATTAATCTTTATATCCTGTTTCCAACGTATGTCCCAGCCTTTACACCTTGCCCGTCAACAGATTCCACCAAACGTACAACTCGAAAATTGAATAATTGGCCAAAGATTCCCACGACATACGACCATGTTCGTATAGATCATTGAAATCGAGATTAGATAACGTACAGATGTATTGGCATCTTGTTATAGTGATTAGTCTGTGTTACAAAGAAATACAAGGGTCATAATACTATGCAACATGACACAACGATAATAAACGATATTACGGATCTTGTTATTAGAAGCCCTTGCATTATTGAACCAATTGTATGGAAATAGTCCGAACAATTGTTTTGATATTCTCAGCATCATAAAGTATATTTGCAGGAGAAACAAAAGATGATAATATAAGTAGCAACAAGATCATAAATATTCGTTGCGAATGTAAGTTAAAGTTATGTAAAATTATATTATTTTGTGCTTACATCTGCCGCCGTCGCGTACATACAATGTACATTCTGATTATAACCAACTATACCTACATGGCCAATAATATAGAGTCGTGTATTGTAAGGAGATTCCAGGGGTTAGGGACTCAGCGCATACGCGAGTGAATCCTGTGCCTCCAGCCATAGGTCTTCCGAAGAATACCTTGCTGTTTTAACCGGTAAGAGCCCGGCTAACCCTTCGCCGTCCCCAGGATGCAGGAAACCATCTAAGGATTTTAGCACAAAAAAAAAAAATGTAGCACTACGTTGCGGAGAACAGCAACCAAAGGTAAACATAGTTAAAAAAAAATTAGTTATGTAGTGGTAATTCAGTGTAAATACAGCAACTTGCCGTTGATACTTCGAAAATTCCGCAAAGTATCTGAGCAGAAAGCGAACTCTAATCAATAGCCTGTGATACTGACGAAAGGAAAACCAATGATTCTATCGTTGCCTTTGATAAAATTCCTAGAACATTCAGCAAAAACTAAAAGTTCATCCATTTTGATACACAAAACGCAGTTTTTGCATTAACACGTACCTATCAACTCCAGAAATCTAATTTTAAAATCTTTAAGGTGACGTGCCTCTTGAAAGTGCCTGATATCAATTATTAATAAACAAAAAAAATCGAGTCATCAATTATTGTTATATTTTTTGTTTGGATCAACAAAAAATACGGCAATTTAATAAAATTCATTAGCTGCTATTGATGTGAGGAATGATTGACAGTTGGGTTCAATCATCCGAATTTGTAATGCCTACTGGGAGAACACTTCAATAACCCCTGCCTCACGATGACTTAACGTACCCTTTTATTTTACATCCACGTTTGACATCACAAATAAAGGTTGATTGTTTTGGGTCTCTTGAATGCTTACATATTTTCAATTCGTATTTACCACAAAATTGGCCTTATATTTTTATTACTGACGACGCAGATTTCGAAAGTGTCCGAGCAGAATTTTGTACTTTGTCAGCGTGTAATGGGAGACTTTATATACTCTGAACTTTTCAATAGTCCTGGTTATACTTGAGCCAGCAATCGCTAGTCATAATTTTTATTCGATAACGAAAAGGTTCTCATCTTGATTACCTAAAGTCTCCAGCGCTTATCTCAATACCTACCAAAGATTCCTACAATTTAGGCTACCCGATCAACTGAACACCCGAAGTCGAACTTAAGTAATAAACCTAATCATGAATCATTAACTAATCTGGCCACAATAGTCGAGTGTTCCAAAGAGGAAGCGATAAGACAGTACGCCGAACCCGAAAACGAATCATTGTTACATTACAAAGTGTATATCTTATCATGGTCGTACATGAATACTAAATTGTTTGTTTCCGACAACGGATGCTTTGACACAAGATAAAGTTTACTCATGCAACCGTCACACCTGTATTCCCTAAATAGAGGTTCCATGTCAACTGATAAAAAAACTTTCACTCTTCTTTTACTTTCAATAACAGTTTGCTGATCACAACATTATGTAGGTACTGTAGGAGTCTACCACGTAATGGTCTTCTGCTGTTGAGTCGGCACGAGGTATCACATGGTAACCACCCATTATGTAGATAGACTCCAACAGCACAACTAAGCTAACATTTAAACAACAATCGTACCTATACGTGAGGCTCTCTGTCTCTGTTCGATGATCCACAAACGTTCGATCGTGCTGAGAAGGCTGGATCTACGATCTCTACCTTCCATCCCGGCTACGATATTCATCAGCAGCGTTAAAGTTTTACAGAAGGTATTCGTGTGACTTCAATATTATGTCGATCTAAAAGGCAACATTTTAAAACAAGTGTCGGCTCTAAGTACGCTAAATGGCCTGTATGAATGTACTTCTTTGTTACAAACTTATCACGTCTAACTGACAGGTGGCCTAACAATTGTTTACCTAACGTGAAGGTGTCTTTACAATTTAGAAGACTTTAGAATCAACTCACTAAATTGTTAACCATCTACTAGAGACGTGAAAATTGAAAGAAAGTAAAAACATAATTTAAAATGCAAATCATCTGCCTTTTTATTAGATATTTTTCCTAAAAACCTACTAAAGAGATTGGATTTGAAAAACGATAGCTAGATGAATAAACCGCAAAGGTTATTTCATTTCATGCATGTTACAGAAATCGTAACCATCAACTACTATGAAAATAACTTCAAATAATGGCCAAAAAAACCTGTTTGTTTCTGAATTTTCAATAAACCTTCGATAGTTTGTATCATTCGATCATTATGGTCTACCATGTTTTTAAAAAGAGACTAAATAAAAATATCTACTTATTTTAGATAAGCCAATCAACTGAATGGCCAGTTTTACACTTAAATGACAGCATTTCCTTTACACTACACGAAACTATATATACGTACATAAAAATAAAGACCCAGTGTTTTATTACCTCAAAAGAAAAAACCAAGAAAAGGAATACCATCAAGGCCCATTTGTTCGATTTTGCAGCTAGGGGCGAAGCAGATGAATATGATCTGTCCCGCACCTGCTTACGTGTGCAGACCTTTACAAAAAGGCTGGGTACACGGTTCATATTTAATGACGTCATTAACTGCAGGAGACAGGAGTCTTGTACCAAGCCTCAGGCATCCCATTGCCCGCTTTGTCACTGGTGTTGTGTGAATTAGCTTTACGTATGAGATCTTTATTTATGAAACATAATTTTTTGTTGGATGGTCGGTTTTCGTATGTTTTGGCGATATTGGAAACCTGTTTATTAAAAAAAAAAACTATTTCTACAGTTTCATACAAAATAAGTTTTGCATGCTGGAAAATAGTAGCCTATCACATCAAAATATACCTTTTCTTTTATTATTAGCTATCTCGCAATATAGATGCTGATGATGATGATGGTTAGTTCATAAACCCATAATCCCTTAAATGCCTGTGAACAAAAGTTCGGAACCTTACAATATTTTTTACTTCACAGAATCGACAAGCCTTGTAGGTGTGGCGTGAAGCGTGGGCAGTCAAGATAACCTTTCTAAACAAAAGAATGGAAGGCGCAAATATGATAAGAGCTACGATGATAAACTGCGCTTGCTCAAACTTCAGCCTATATTTTGTTACACAACGCGGCCCCATAAAGTGCATTCCATAGTTATCGCTTCTTTTGTATTCAATTAGCCTTGCATTTAGATTACCGATGCCTTTCACGACGACAGTGGTAACGAGCGTGGTCAGCTGTCAAAACGTCCAAACAATCAACCATATACTTCTAAACCCGGTCTCGATTTAGATACGCACCTTTTCGAAAGCTTCAAACTATATCACATCCATCGAATATTGTGTGCGGTTCCATATTTGAAATTGTTTACAAATGCATCAATGGTCGTTGAGTGAATATTTTGTACAGTAAATTTTGGACAGTCAGAATGAAATATATTGTTGGTAAAGTTCGATTCGGGGCACATTGTTCAGTCTATTAAAGTCTTTCAGAGGTGGGTCAACTTGGACAAGGCGTGATGAGATTACGCAATGAAATATATTTTGGATCATCACCATGTGAATGACGGGAATGTATATAAGCTAACAAGAAAGGTTTCAATGTGACATTATTGCTAAAGAGGCTTTTACTAATGTAATAATTTTCTTGTATGGTATACTTATGGAATAGTTCATAACATGGCTGGTATTTTAATAGAATTATTTTAGGTTCATATTAAATCCCTTTCTCAAAAAAAAAATCTCTAATAACACCCGCCTGTCCAGTTTCACTTGTACTATTCTTATATTCTGCTAAAGACCTTTAAATGGCCTGCGTACTGATTACATCGAGATAAGCTTCCCATTACCCGATGCATGCGTAGAGATATATGCTGTTTGAATAAAAGAAATAAACAGAGAATTGAAAATATATGAGATGGTGAATCTAGACCAGTCTGAAGTAAGTACTTTATGATGTATTGGCTAAGTAGTACGTCCGTCGTACATACCTCAACAAGTTATATCAATTGCCCAACATGAATACGTAATGTGTTATACTCGAATGATCGCCGATTCGACAGGCCAGCCGACAAAGATAGGTATCGGACATTACCACAATCCACAACATGGTTTGCGGCATCAGAGATCCGAGTGCTTATACGAGTTCGATTGAATCGAGTAATCAAAGCGCCATGTCTATATCGATTCAACAACTGCTACGGCTATCTACTGGACGATCGATATTTGTTACATTCGGAGCAACCAACGAGCTTTTGCTGTTCTCTAAATCGATTTTAGAAATCGATCTATTCGATTCTACATCTTACGTCTTCCCAATAAAGATGTTAGAACTTTTATTGAAAAAAAATCGAATGTTGATGATACGGTTGCAATTTCAAGAATTTCAAATTGATTTACTGTCAAAATCGACACAATCGATTCAATGTCAAATGTTTGCGATAGTATTGGACCCTTTTATTGAGTTGACCTTTTAACCGATTCCGTCTGTATAGTTAACGACAATGCGTTAACACATATGGTAAACTATGCAGCTGTTAAAATTGAATAACTCATGCTTTAACTGTTTAATGATGTACTATTGAAGAGTGATACAAAGTGGGAGAAAGCTTATTATAGTTATTACACTTTTCTTTCAAGCGGACTGTGAACCATCATTGTTCGTACATTTAGTGGAAGATTTGAAAAAGGTAACTAAAGTAAAAAAATATATACAATACATCTTAGTTATAGAAGATGAATTTCCAATATTATGTATGATCCAATAAATTATTCGAAGTAAGGCGTTTGCTCTACAGGATTTATCTTTTAAAAGTAAGTTTAGAATCTACTACCACATTAACAAACCTTTTAAGTAAGGTGTAAGCTTAAACAAGTAACGATAACTAGTTAGCTCATCATCAACCTATTAACCCATAAAATCAAGCCTCTACCTACGCATACAGATAAAGAGTTTGTTTGCACTACACGCCAAATAAGGCCTAATTAATTATACTTTACGGTAGTTTTTACTGTACAGCCTACAGATGCAGAAGTTTTAATAGTGTAATACTGTACACCGCACGTATCAAAAGCTATAATTAGAAGCACCTCCAGTCTTCGATGTTTACTCGCATGGCTATAATTGATACAGCGATTGTCAGATTTAATTTGGCCATCAAAGGTTAATAAAGTTACACAGGCACACAAAGCATTCCAACATTGAGTAAATGAGTTATTAAAGAAAACTAATTAAATATTTACAAACGGTAGTGGAGAGGCATACTTTCTATTTAATTTCAAAATATTGAGTCGGACATGATTCTCATCGAACAAAATTGTTATAGAACTTTGTATAATTTAGAGAAACATGCGATGCTTCTACTTTCACTGGCAAATAAGAAAAGTAAAAGATTTTCGATTCACTGGAAAGCTGACACTCGTAGTCAATATGCGTAGGAAAAAAGTTGGTCAGATACGAGAAGTGAATCGATTTCAATAATCCCAATATTTCTCATATTATGAGTATCTATAAATATCAATTGAATAAAGTAATCCACTTACTCTTTAAAGTATGTTTCTCATAATTAAATTATATCTGAGTGTACAGTACAGTACAGTACAGCAGTGGCGAAGGGTGACAGTTTTAAAAGGGGAAGCCGTCCCAAAAATGCCCTCTAAAAATTGCCAATTAATACTGCAAGACAAAAATCCATACCGTCTCTTGTAATCTATATATAGTCATGTCTGGAAGAGCTCGACCTAACTGAATAACAAGCCTTATTGCGTTGGTCTATGTACTAACCAATTCCTAAAGGGAAGCCGATGGGAATCGGGTTGTATAGACTCTTCGCCACTGCAGTACAGTGTGAGTGTGAGTACAGTGACTACTGTTTGGTTAAATCAATGGCGTTATTGTCGTTTGTTATCCAAGGAATATGTTTGTAGTTATTTGTAGCTTTTGTTGGAAAAGAATCGAATGCTGATACTACACTGTAACAGTGGTAATTTCAAGCATTTCAAATTAATTTACCTACAGTCAAAATCAACACAATCGATTCGAGTACTTATTGAAGCCTTTAACATTGTAGCAAACTTTTGTTGATTAACAAATTGGATCGGGATTCTGAACGCACAATTTGAAACATTTCTGATTCTTTATCATTAAGTATGTCATGTTCTTCTTCATATTCTTTTAGATAGTTACTTCATTCCACGGCTTCTTTGATAACTTTTTTTACAACAGCTGAAACCTGTTGACCGAAAATAAATAAAATTTACAATACGTCAGTAAGAACATAATTATTTGATCAATATAGGTATTTATCTTATCAGCAGCCTTACGGCAAAGGGCTCCAATCGGTCTTGCCGAGACATAAACACGCCATGAACTTATCTGCAGCGGCAGATAAAAGCTTAATGGTCATCAAACACTTTAATATATTGTGTAGAAGTTCATGCTATAAAACTGATAAACCCAACCAGTTTTTTATGATAAATAGTGGCCGAAAAATGTAAAAGACGGTAACAACACTGAAGCTCTCTACACCTTCTAATCCATCTTTAATGATATTGTGGGATAAAACACAGATCTAAAATAGCATACCAAAAGTTAAAATAAAATACACCTCGTGAAGCGAAGAAAATATAGTTGAAAAGTCTCCTTAAAAACAGGACAACACTGGAACGAATGTCAATAAGCGGAATTATGATGAGCGAAAGCTAATGGTAGCTGTATCTGACGTCATTACGACATAATCGTCATGATGTCGTGACGATAGATCAGAAGACTTATGGCGAACTTTAGAACAGTAATATATCTGAAAATAAATACGGTATTACAGGCTCTATTTATAGACAAGACACATAACTCAAAGATAGAATAAAGATAGCCTTTACCGTGTACCCTTAGCCCTAGTTGGGAATAACTACACACAGTACAACATATTTACAGAGAAAACAAACGTGTTTGTCTCACTCAAATTGTAGGCGGTATATTTTGTAATGTGATCAAAATAAACATTCGATTTATATACTTTGATACATTTAGGTACTTGTGTTTGTAAATTGGGTTAATAATTATTTACTTAGTTTATAGTGGTTTCTGTCCTAGGCAATCTTAATTTTCTTCTTGTTTATTCTAGACTTCTTTAGTCTGTTTATTATGAAGTGCGGTCGTTATGGCAAGTTTTGCGATAAGATATATTGGGTTAGTGGTTTTTCGCAGAACATCTAAAAACTTTACTTTAAAATTGAAATTATTAGTAATGAAAATATATTTCAATGGTCTTCCTCCCTTCCTCCGGGGAGACGCCAATCTTCCTAGGAAAACTTAAAAACTTTTTTATGAGCATAAATCATTATTTCATCCAACACGTTCCGTTCCCAAAAGTTTGTCCAAGAAGGCCTGAGAGCAATCTGAGTAAAATTCAAAATAAGCTCACGTGCTGGGGACATGTAAATCTACTTACACTCGTGAGAAGAATTCTAACTGCATTATAGTGGTTACACTATCTAAGTAGGATTGTAAATATTTTTTGTTACAACATCTTTTTGAATGAGATTGCGTCATTTAAGTAATATGTAAATATCAGACATGCTAGTTATAGTAGTTATGGAGAAAGAAAAAAAAAATATTTAAACGAAACATCTATCTGCCAAAAAGATGGCTTGTCAATAGTAGCAATCAGCAAACTGCACCCAATGAGCACCTAATTGGCTGCGTTAGTCGTAAGTAGGCATGCTAATTATGCAATCATCATTAAGCTCAGAGTAAGCTATGCCACAGCACCACATCTGCAATACATAAAATATTAAAAAGAAAACTCACGACAAAAATTACCCCTCATAGAACACCAAAGACAATGTCATATAGGTACGAACATGTCGAACATGTGGTGTAAAATTATAACGTAATTGGCAGTAATGTTTTGCAAGGGATGATTTCTGTTGTGGCTTTTACCAAAAGGTCTCCCCTCGATATCTTGTTCCCTAATTCACTGCTTCCTTTTTCCTGTGGCCAATTTTGTAAAGACACGTCTCCATTCGGTCCGCCGCGATGCCAATCTCAAGATGGGACCCTCAGCGTATTATATTCATATTCATATTCATATTATTTATTTGCGTATTATTTTTTTGCGTTTTTTTATCTTTATTCTAACACAATAATGCTACTAATTTGTAGAATGTTATGTATTGTATATATCGTAGAAGAACGTGCCTTGTGAAACAAAAAATACTAACGTGTATTTAAGTACTGTTTATTTGGATCTACTTACCTTCGTGTTATGACTACTATACTACTACTTAATAGCCTGTGACTGGTTAAGCGTGCTTGTAATACGTATTACCTTTTTTATATACAGTGTAAAATATTTAAGAATGAGTTCATTCATTGATTCTCTCGAAGAAAAAGCGATTGTTACAGTGCCTTTAATCTTGATGCAATGAAGTTGGTAATTTTTGAATATCTTCACGATAGAATAGCGTCGTAAATGACGATAGACAAATCTATTCCAACAATGAGCCTTGAAGCTACAGCTGTATCGGCAAAAGGCGGTAGAAGTATAAGAAAGAAAGAAAGAAAAATGAATGAAAAATCATTTATTTGCCACAAAAACAAGACACACTAGAGTGACAGACACTGGTAATAAGAAGAGGACAGGTGCATAGACAGAGAAGACATTATTTTAGGATGGCAACAGTGTAAAATTGAGTAGAAAAAATAATAATTTAAAAGAATAAAAAATATGTGGGTATATTGCACCGACTGCGCATCACCTATTCAGTGTGTGTCCCGAGCTGTAGCAAATGGGTGTCCAGCTCAGCATAGACCTAAGAGGACCTACGTCTCAATCTAAATTCCGAGAATACATCTTAGTAGCTTAGCTTTGTTCTCATTGCCAGAAAAATAAACCTCCTAAGACATACAAACAATGAAACGTACCAAACAGTGAAACTATTCTTAACATCTTTATAGGCACACAAGAATTTAATAAACTTCACATTTTGTTTATCACAAGTCGTCAAATATGAAAGAGCCGCAAACAATGGAGGCTAGAGGTTAAATCCCATCAATACAATGTAACGAATAGCTTTGCTAAATATTATACATGGCTAACCCCGTGTTAGCACAGTTTCACTTCAGGCGGTTTTTCATCGAGTTTGGTAGAATTACAATGTTTTAAAGCATAAAATCTATATATAAGTCATATTATTTTGCCAATTCTTGTTCAGCACTATATGTAATTAAAAGTTCCAACCAGATTTCTTTTTCATCAGGTATGTAGAAACCAAGTAAAGATAGCATTAGACAAATTCGCGCATAAAATATACCAATAAAACGCGCGTGAAGCGTAAAATACTCCCAGATTCTGCCTTAAAACTCATCATCGCATGAGTTGAAAATGTACCAATCGGTTAGTGAGGGACCGTGAAATTGACTGCCATTTTATTTCACTTGTACCAGAAGAAAAATTGTTAAAAGAAAAGTTAAAATAAAGTAGATACACAGCCGCTTCTCCCGTAACGAATTCTTTGGCGAAACTAAATTCTCATATCTATTAACTTTGAGGAAATAAGCCAAAGCATAAAAAGCAAAGAACGGAAGTAAACAAATAGAATATCATAGACGATTCAAATGCAATATCTGAGAAATGATCTAGTTTATTTATTTTTCACTTCAGTAGCTCAAACATGTAGGTTTTGCTGCCTGAAATCAGTGAGCAAAATGCGATTTTGCTCACTGGGTGAGACAAAGTAACTTTTTAATTTTTGTTTTCAGAAAGCCGCGAATATCTTAATCAGCCTTGGGCATAGAGATAATACATAGTACCTATAACTAGAGAGCTTACTGCTATAATTAGTTGTACGAAATTTTGTGCCCACATGAAAGTCACCCGAGATTTCGCGGTGTCCCTCTCGCACACATGGCCATTACTCATCAACTTAGTAATCTACTAAATTGGTATTTTCAGAATCGTTTTTACATACATATTAGAACTAATGAAACTTCTACCCACGGCTATCAAAATAAACATAATAAAAATTATAATTGACGTGCTTTAAATATTATATTAAATATTATTATTTCCATACGTTATTCAATAAGATTGATTATTACAATATTTGGATACCAGTAGTTAAAGAAGTTTGCATGCGGGAAACACTACATCATTCAAAATGGCTTACATTGTCAACTTAGTTGTCAACCTATTGTCAACATTCGTGGTTTTCATAGTTCAGAAATAAACGTGATCAAACATTATTTTTGTGCCTAGAATAATTTTTTGGCGACAAGATGGTAAATACTTGAGTTATGATTGGGTGCAAGCGAGAATATTATCCTGGTTGTGGAATATCGTTCCATAGGTAAGTTTCATTGAGTAGTGTGACAATATATTTTTATTTTGTGGGATATAGTTGCTCCAAGTACTTATTTTAGATCGTTTCACATAACATACAGTCCACTAAGTTAAATAATTTACGTTCTTTAATAAATTTGGATTTGTTTTCCATAATCTGTAATGCGTAGCATATTTTCGATGCATTTATTGTTTTGTATAATTTGAGTGATTCCAAGTATAGTATAAGTATACATACAGGGTTATTTGTAAAACACCGGCAACGCTTTAAGGGGTGAAACTACTCATCAATATGAACAACTTTTACTATGGGAACAACCATGAAATCGCGAAAAAAAAATCAAACTTTTCATACAAAAGATTAACCTTGCTCCATCAAAATGTATGAAAAGTTTGAATTTTTTTTCGCGATTTCATGGTTGGTCCCGTAGTAAAAGTTGTTCATATTGATGAGTAGTTTCACCCCTTAAAGCATTGCCGGTGTTTTACAAATAACCCTGTATATAGATTAAGTTAATTTGTTGAAATCATTTGTTGTTTGTTGTGCCGAATAGATAATAATGTTTTTTTGTATCTCTTATAAAATGATAGACTTTATTAAAATTCCATGTTTGTTTTTTTCAGGACTCCAGCTGATAATAAGCAGAGGGTGTTATGGATAACAGCCACGAACCTTGACATTAGTGTGTAAAAGTTCGCATGTGTTTGTGGCGTAAATTTTAAAGATAATGAATTATTTAACAGCAGCAAAAATAAAATTAAAACCTGAAGCAGTTCCTTCAATATTACCATAGGTACTATTGTAATATGTTTAATAATTATCAGTTGTTGTATGTGTCTGTTGTATAATGTTGTGTGTAATTGTCTGGTCTGTAATAGTTTATACTAATATAAAGTATAACACATTGCACAAACTTAAGATTCACACACTTTGCTTATTGTTTATTTGTGTTTAATATTTTCCTATTAGTATAGTTAGATGGATTAAACTTTTACTGGATTGGATATTGTACTTCGATATTGTGCCATAATGAAGATCATTTTTGACATTACAGATAGCCACAAAAAGAAAAAAAACTGTACGTGCAAAATAAATTGTACGTGCAGGAACATCTGGTGAATCAGGGCATGTAGGATCTTGTAGTAAATGGGAAGATGTTGCAGTTTCCAGTGAACCACCAAATAAGAAAGTAAAGCAAGAGGAAACAAGCACATAAACCCAAAATACAACTATAATGCCAACACAATTAAAATTACAATCAACCATTAAGTTTCTAGCCGGTCTCTTCTCCATAGAACCCGGCCCACTTTGGAACCGTGCATCTAGAATCTCAACGTTTTGACGAAACGACGACGACCTTTTTATGCCGATTTGAAATTTAAAAAAGTTTTGCTTTGACTTTCATTCATTGTGTTTTATTGCTTAATGTTGTGAATGATGATTATACTTGAGTTTGTCAAACAAGAATATTATAATAAGTGATATTCGATTCTGCAGCACTAAGCATGGGTTACCCTTTCTGCTATAATAGGAAAGATCTCATAAAGAAAGGTCGTAGGATGGTCGCAAAGCTAAAAGCTAAAATTACCCGCGCTTAGCTATAATCATAATAATTTTATGATATTTATTTTTGTTGATTTTTTATGTTATATTTTGTACTTTATTGATATTGTTTGTCCTACTGAACATTTATTTTTATAAAATATGTATTTCTCGTAAGTGATTCTATGTAATCTTTGAGAAATAAAGAACTCTTAAACCGTAAAAGAGAAAAAGAAAAAAGAAAGAAAAAGTAGAAGAGGAATTAAATTTGTATCTTAAAATATTAAAATCTAATGTTTCCTATGACTAGAGCTGCCAGATGTCCGGAATATTCACGCATGACATTTTATTATACACGTAATCTGTGTATAAGAAAATGTCCGGATTTTTCCGCAATGTCCGAAATTTTCTCTAAATTTTCTTTTTTTTTATATAGTAACCTTGCATATGCCTATTTATATATTATGCCTTGCCTGTGACTCTAATTATAACCAAAAGGGTGTATGTATATTTGTAAGAACGTTTAGATACACTGTATGGACCGTATATTTCACTATTTACTAGGAAAAAAACAATTCTTACTATTCGATATCAGTAGTTAATTACCTGATAACTATTCTCATAACATAATTAAATATTTCTATCATGTCCTACTTTTAACTAAAATGTATGGTTACCCTATTAGACAATGACACGGCTACCACAAAGTATTCTCCCTCAGACCGGCTTTACGGCACTAATAAGCGTTCCAGTACTTGTACTATTTCTATGGCCTTGGGTTAATCATACAATTCGAAACATTCACACTCTATCTCTTTCCCACCATTAGAAAGAGAGAGAGACAAAGACCAGCCATTTCGAAGTTCCGATTTTGAATTCGACCTCAAAGACAAACACGTTCGGAATTTCGTACAGACTAAAGAAATTTTGCAAAAAGACAATTATGTCCAATGACCAAAGAATCCTCTCTTAATTATGTCTTATAGTGTAATTTATTGAATTTTTAATTTATTGTTGTATTTAAACGAAAATAAGTATTTACTGCAAATAAAACTGATTATTAACCTGTAAATATTTATTTCTAGTTTCAATAATGTTACGTAATATATTTTATCTCCTAAAGTGTTCTCGCTGCTGAAGTGAAAAGTTATGTGTGTTACACGAGAGCAAAGTTTTTTGCATCTCGTGCCTTTGAATCCCTCGCCACACTCAGGATTAAACTTTAGAATCACTCGCTACGCTCGTGATTCAATCGTTAAATCCTTCGCTTGCTCGAGATTCAAAATCAGCACTCGCAGCAAAAAACGACTTTGCTCTCTTGTTGCACAAATAACTATTTATTATGATAATAACCATCACATAAATCAAACTATTAATCATCCGAAGCTACGCAAGCATTGATTTCATTTTCATAATAAACAGTTACATACGAACCGACACTGTCTGTATGTTTGTTCGTAAATTGTCATTAGTATTAAATTCCACATACTTTTACATAGTAAAAAAATGTCTACTACTACAAAGAAAAATGTTAATTACTCGGTGTAAGAATTCAAAGAATTAAACAGATTTATGAACACAAACAACTACTATTGACAGTTCATATAATTCCTAGTAAAACACAAGAGCATAACTTTTAAAATAATTAAAAAAATGTCGTCAAACGACATGTTAATCTCGAAGATTTCTACAAAAAAGTCTTCGTTATAATAGTAAGCAGTGAGAATAACGCGAGTTATCTAATCGAACTAATACATCACGTACGTTAGACGGGCGACGTCTGGCGGCAAACTAGTCAAACGTAATGTATAGCATACTTTATTAATATTCATAGGGACCCATTTGTTAATATACACACGGCTGACAGCTCAATTTCAGTCGTAATACCGACCACACTTCCCATAGCAACGTTCCCGGCCAATTATATCTGATATTGGTACTTTCATCGTTACCTATTAGGATTACTAATTGCGTGTATTTATTTTTAAAGTTTGTAATTAACTAATTGTCTTATGATGTATTCGTTTCTGTCTGTTGTCAACAGCCATGTTTAATTTTAATTTCGAAATCATTATATTAGTATGCTTTACCTTTTATTTCCAACTTGTGAAAGCTCGTTAAAATTGCCACTCATGTATGAATTCTTTGGTTAAAATCATGGTAAATCACCTAATCCTCTCTTCGTTTTTTTGCTGATGTTGTCTTGGATTTTTCTAATTTTCTACGAGACTTCTTCAATTTGCTTAATTTTCGATACCATCCGAACCTTCCTTTAAGTCATAAAGTGACTAAACGTGGACATTAGCATTGTTCTCGGCTACAGCCGTTCGATCGTTAGCTAATGAGTTAATAGCTCTATAGCGTCCCTTATCGTTCCAAAGAAGCATCACTGGTATCTCACAAGGTCTACATTTATTTCAAAATGTATTCTCATTCATTTCCTAAAGTGTCAAAACTCCAAACAGTTGGAGCTCTGTAGGGTGAGCAAAGACACTCAATGAAGTGTCATCGTTGTGAGTGCACTCCATGTCTCCGAGTTCCGTTGCCCAACGTCATGAGTGGCGCTATGTATTTCTTTAACCAACTGCACACATAACAATCTTTTAATGTTTTTTTTCTACACCTGGTTAGATTAAAGGCCAGTACCACTAAACTCGATAGGAACTAGGATATTTCGGGAAAGAACAATAAATACGTTATAGGTAGTTATTTTCGTATCTCTATTCCTCTCCGCTTGAGCGGATGAAATCCGGCATAGATATTTCCCTGAGAAAATGCTGCTGCAATGGTACTCTCTGTGAGATCTTGAGTAGTATACCATATTTACTTCCTACCCTTGATCAGTGGACCGATGGTAATGTGGATGCCATAACTGTTCAACTGATTTGATCACATAGCGGCTTGCAAGAAGCCACTAAGCTATGAAATCTTGCCCGTCGTACACAACCACCTGTACCCGGGAGGATTTAAACATGGCAAACGACAGGGCCGTTGAGGTTGTTACACATTGGTTGGAATTATAAGTGTTAAGTATTTTGACATGAAAAAAGAAAAAGAAGTCGCATGACTGTTTAATAGTCAAAAACAAAATGGACTAAGTCCGAGGGAAAACGAATATGTTTATTCACTTTCACCATCCAAAGAAGATCAGTCGAACGAATTGGGAACGGCAACTCTTCAAGCTGACAACCTACAATTCTTGTTATTAAAATCCAACTTCACAGTCGATATAAAAACTGGACAATCGTAACGCCTCCGACACTATCCTAATCTAATCTTCGTGCCGAAAGTCCATCACTATAGCATCGCGTTCGTATTTTTTAGCAATGCACGTAATAGATTTTTTCGCGTTACCAATCGCATCCACAATTTCAATTTCAATTTCTCACCACGTTTACATTGAGTATTTTGTGTGAATGTCATTTACAAATCATAAGAAAGGTAGACCATAAAAAGTTGACTTACCAGAATGGGGAATTTAAAAAAAGAGAAGTTATTTCTTTTACAATCCAATGTAATTTCTTACTGGTTCATTTTTAATTGCTTTTTTTGGGTATAACAATCAGCGAAGTTAGCGTGGACAGCGGGTGGCCGCCGGCCCCTTTGCCTCTCATATAATTATAATTATTCCATTAACTTGTACCACTGCAATTATTACGTGAAATTCCATCTCATACTGTCATGCAGACGCTAATTTTCAAACTTCATACGTCTTCAACGTAAACAACGCTTATTTTGCAATTTCTGCATTTTGACCACAATGTCAGTCAAGAAAAATAAATTATCTAATTAAATTACTGGCCATATACATTTCTGAGGATGCGATGTCGTTTTGAATTTGCGTAAATTCGAAGTTTAAAAAACGAATCGTTCAATAAAAATTGCAAAACACAACTAACAAGAACCAAGATCGTTGTCGCATCGTTAAATAAATAAATGACTGTCGATTACGAAAAAAGTTAACAATGCAAAAAATCAACTTAATTTTTAACAATCTCACAAACAAAGATAAATTAGTGCCGCCCGCCGCAGTATGACGTCGCATCACCAACCGCCGCCCTTTGCAAGATTTATATCCGCTATAAAAAACAACAACCAAATCCATTGCGGGATATCCAAAAGATTACACAGCATATTTTTATTTAAAATCGTCAGTGTAACGCAATACAAAAAAAAAATCTATATTGATGGTTGCGCCATACGGGGAAGATCTGCAACATTTAACTTTTGTTACTTTTCTAATACCCTGTGGCGTGGGATCAGGGATCACGAACTATTTTTTATTGGAACGATTATAAAACCCGTTGTAATTAAAAACAATTTACGAATAAAAGCAGCTATGAATAATTTAAAGATCGTTCACTGTCATTAGAGTACAGATTGGGGTTTTATTGACCTTATTATTTATTTAGGCCTTCGTTTCTACTTTGGGTTCTAGTCAATTACTTCATATTGTTAGTCCGTGGAACTATAAAGTATTTAAACAAGTTAGTAGGAGAAAAAAGGTAAGTGGACTACCTTAACGATCTCTTCCCCAGCGCTGACAACACACATATTACTAAGATAGGAGCAGTATTAGCAGTAACTAATTAATCGGGGTATTAATCCGCCATTCGCGATTTCTTAATTTAAAGGTTGACTGCCCCTGCTACAACAGAATTTAAATTCAAACTGCCACAAAAACAATGTTTGCGGTGAGCATCAAGTTTTTTTCCAAAAACGAAATTCCGAAAATCCGCACTCGTGTGCAGGTAGCGATCGAATTTAAAAACTGTTTGTATTTCCGAAAAAAAAACGTGTAACAATAGACAAAGTGTATACCTGACGCCGATTATAATAAGGCACAAGAAATATGACGACATCCATATGTTGTTTTATTTTGTCTATGAGTAGAAAAAATGTTTAGTAGTCTTTTGTAGTGTTTGGTGAGTGAATTATTCGTTATTAGTTGTTTAGTCGGGTCGTTAGAAGAAATACGTTTACAATTTTGTGGATGTGCCCGTTTTTTGGTGTTCCTTCGGGCGGAAAAGGAGTTTCTGCGTCGGTTGGCTACTTGAATCGGATTTGCTACAATTAGAGGCATTAGGCCTGTTGCATGTGGAACTCAATGAACTGAGAGATAGGGGCATTTTTCGTAAACCAGAATTCTGGTATTTCCGTTGCTTGTAGCTTTTGTTAAGAGTCTGTTTATTACACGTTTATGGAAACTGCAGTTAAAATTATTACCACGATACGTTTTACATTTAATTTAAATACTATACGTAACATCTTATCAAAGCTAATTAACATGTTTAGTTCAATAAGTAATCAATATGTAAATAATATTTTAAGATCTCATAACAATAAGTAGCACTATTGTTGCTGTAATTAAACTTTATCTATGTTTTGTTTATGGTCAGTCTATAAGTTTTGTATATGTATCTATGGAAGATTCCAGAACAGGTTTAGACAACAAAGAATTCATTTCAAGAGTTGGTGAGAAAAAATTGTATACTTCAGAGTTTTGTTATATAAATCAGCTATCAAATTGTATAAATCAGTGTTATCAGTATCTATCAATGTAATCAGATCAGGGGGCCTAAAAAGGCCACATTTAGCAATTCACCTAGGAATCTCCATGGTTACTGTCAAACAGATAATTGCTGAATATGAGCCTTACGCGTATAATATTATGATTTCTCAATTGAGTGGATATTTTGACATTTGTATATTATGAATCATATTATGAAACATTTAAAGTGGCTTTTTTAGACCCCCACATCAGAAAAAGTTAAGCACGATTAATTCAATAAAGTGATTTCCTTTATCACAATTATTCAGCCACCCCAATGTACCTACTGTTAGACGGAAGAAAACCGACAACCGTAATAGAGTGCAGTGGCGCGGCACTAGTTACCGGTCGCCGTGGATGTCGCGTCACCTCACTATTTATGACACTTCGCTCTAGCTTTTTCCCGCGCTGTTGCGAACTTATGAAATATAAGTTTTAAAGGTATCTTTCAGTTATTTATTACCTACTACCTACCTACAGATAGTTCGTACACATCTTCTATATCATATTCTCCATTTTCGATATAACAGTAGCACTTTATAACGTGAATCATGTCCACACTACGTCCAAACAGCGCGCTCATTAGTGTCGGACCGGTTGGACACCGGCCTCGCTCCTACAGTAAATGATAATAATGATCCGTTATTATTTCCCTACACTCCTATATAATTATTAACTTTTTTCCGACATTTCCGTCCATATTACATGCGCGAGTCAACCGGCCACTTTTAGCTTTGCCCGATTATTACGAAAGCCGTTATACTCATAATCACCAAATAAGATGTTTATTGATGTTTATTAATGTTTATAGAACAAGATTTAAATTAATCAAGAGAATAATAACTTTATTTTGATTGGCTATCGCTTTCGCGGGAGGATTATCTTCGGTGAGATTTTTTCTTATTATCATTGATCAGATATCTTGATTAATGGTTTTTAATAGTTATAAGTATGTTTTTTGCTGTTAGTTTGTGACCTTGAGGCTACTCTATAAAGATAAAACTACGTTGGCGGTGATGGTATAATATGCGGCGTATTATTTGTATTGCTATGATTTCTATTCATAATTTAATGTCCGTTTTGGCTTCTCCCGGATGTTAACAAAGATTTGGTTGTTGATGCATAGGTACCTTCCGAGCTTTTTTCATCTCACAACTATAGAAGTTCTAAGCAATGCTAAGACTGTATCTATGAATATTTTCTTTCACACAGAACCTCTTTCTGTGGTATAATCGTCTCGAGAATTCAAATTTTCATGGGAATTAATAACCTTAAACCTGTAGTGGATTTACCAAGTGTTATGCTGGAATGTGGATGGATGGGCTATCCACAGAATTTACTTTCTTACTTTACTCGTAGTTGCAAACACCATTCGGCATGTAAATGGTCTAGTCTCTGATCTATTAAAAACTCACTCATATCATCTGGACTGTATTTTGAATCAATCGTAATCAATAAACGAAGAAAGAATTAAACGTATCTGGAACGCGCTTAAATTTTTCACACCCACATGGCAACTGAAAGGAAAGCACAGGCAACAAAAAAAAATAGACTATAAAATAAAAGTTTTATGATTATGAAATTTATATTGAGTGTCGTGTACAAGATAAAGATTATACACTCATAAAACCGATGAAAACTCAATTAGTAAGAACTCGAACCTTTTAAAATTATTTTTCGCAAAACCATAAATTTATATAAAATACTTAGATACATTTATGGCTATGTGTGGTAATGTTAAAAACTAAGTTTATCATTTTGTATATTTTGAAATGAATTATTTATTATGATTCATATCAAGTTAAATTTTATCAATACGTAAACAACTGCTATTAGTTAGTTGCATATTTAAATCAAAATTGATCCGATGTCCGTTCGCGATCATTGTATTTCAATTGGTTGTTAAGATGTTTATGTAATGGAACATGATAATAATAATAAACTTTCATCGTTATCTTTGTAGGATAATAGTCATTTAAGAATGTAAGAAAAATGGGAAGCTTTTGATATGTGAAACTCTACAAAGAAATAGATGAAGAAAGGTATGATTTCTACGAATGTGTATCTCTCTAACGCGGCACACCATAACGAGGAAAAACTCCAGTAAAGGTCAAACGATTTATAAATAGACTTACAAACACTGCTTTAAATATGAATTACAGCAATTTCCGCGAAATGATAAGCAAATGACTCATTTGCTTTGTGTTCATAATCAACTTTTATGTAGTTACATTGTACACATCATACTGCATTTATTAAATTTCAAAAATAGAATAGGTACAGTAACAAAACAAATAAAACCTAAAAATAACAAAACACAATCTTTATAAAAAAACCTATTGATATTTTGACACGTAGGATGACAATGCCAATTTAGGCCAAAATATTACTAACATTTGTCACGTTGGTCTATTGGTAGCTGGCCCGGTTCCGGAACTTGAGATTGCAAAAAAATATAATTGGATTTTCAGTTAGAAACATTGTCAGCTACAACTGGAAATCGACCTACAATCTGAGATTGGAATACTGGTACCTATAAAGCAATATGCTCTTCCCGCCACAATGTTCCCAGTCTTCATCATTCGTGTGACTCAGAATAAGACACATACATTACTATATCTCTACCCCATTTGCACGGAGAAAAATATTGTGATAGCAAAACTACAAGAACGCCCAATAAGTTGCATCAACTAAACGTTAAAGTCCATAATGAATATTCTATTTATAAATAACACACAAAGTAAAGTTTACTAAATGATTCTTGTTATCACATATAGCACGACAATTTTTGTAATTAAACCGAGATTTTTTTCTTGGTGTGATAAGCACAGGCTACTACTACTATATACTATATTTATACTACTATATATATACTACTATATACATATATTATTATGATAACCTGTGAAATTACCTAAAAGCTTACCATAAACTTTCATGGGCAGGAGACAGCGTACTAATTACAAAAAAAAAATCTCATTGAAATATTTCAGTTTGAAACTGAAGTAAATGCAATTATTTGCGAGCCCCAGGAATCTTAGCAGGCCTTGAGCTTAATAATGCTCATTGTGACAGCAAAGAATTAAAATGGTTGTTACGGTCAAAAGTTAATAAATTCTGTCTACAGAACAACATTATTAACGATACGGTTGAGTGACCACTCAAAAGTTTTTGCAATATATTGTCTTCCGTGAAACAGCACCACATAAGGCTCTTTCAGATAATCAAATTTGATTCGGCATACATTAATCACTTTAACACATTTACAGTGTGGCCATTGCGATTACATGCGATTAATAAAACTGGCCAGTGCGGACGAAAGCGTATGATTAATTATATCAAGAGTGTGAGTACCAATCAAAATAATTACGATCAACGCGATTCGTATTCGGACTATTGTTTAATATTGAATGTGTTACATTTGTTTTTTGCCTTAGGGTTATCTACCATCTGTAAGTTATATCCGTTAGACCACACGTGTACCTACAATCTGTACCTGCTGATATATAATCTATTATATTTGTAGGCATTATTATAGGTACGGCAGTCTAAAGGAGAAAAGAAGATATTTATGCGTAGAATAAACCCTTTCTAATAGGTAGTTAATATGAAGTTACCAACTCCGGTTTAATTTATTTATTTATTTATGTACCTCCAACAAAGGATGCATAAATACATGGCATATTAAAAATACAAGTATGTTCGTTTGAGTTCTTCAATTAAAAGAAATCACAGCATGCACTTTTAAACTAGGTGTTTTTTTATTTACCCTTACTTTCCCACTGCTGGGCAAAGGGCTCCTCCAAGTTCTTCCACGTCACTTTCTTACGCCACCTGTGAACGAAATAGAATTTAATAATTAAATCAACTTGACCAAAAATACACTAAATTACACAAAATAACAACAAAATATATTTATATATAAAAAGAGAAATTGAAGACATCCCAACTGTTGCATTGCAGAGTATTGATTTCATGTCCTTTTTGTATCTCGAAATTGGGTTCGGTTATAATATCGTCGCTTATAATCAATTCACGACAGCTGCGTATAAGAAACGTTTTCGCTTCGATACAATTAATTTAGTCAGTGTTGGTGCAGTATCGATATTGGCAGTCGGTCACTTTCGTTTCAGAATCTCTCAGAAACCATCATAGCCTCAATTAAAACCCAAATTGACATATTTGTTTGTCTCTTTTAATTTAGATTCGAATTCCAAAAGTTTGGATGACTAATTTTGGTTAATTAATGAAATAGCTATAGATCTGCACATAATATCAACTTTATGAACATAAGTCAATTATCGACCCTTCTCCGGAAACTTAGAAAATATTTATAGAGATAACGTTAATTGTCATACCCAATATACCCATGTCAATTATGTGAAAGTGCCACTACTATTGATTGATTATTATCAATATAAAGGTACGTATGACCGCTACCATCCCTCCTTGATAAGGGTAAATGTTGAAGACATTATGTGGAAACTATTTTGTTATGCAATTTTCTACAATGTCCTACTTTTCTAGTCCCGTTCCCTTTATTCAAATTCTGTTCATAATGATGAGTGCCCCACTCATCATTATGAACACATTTTTTATGGGACCAATCCTGAAAAAAACACCTTGTATAAGCGCTCGACCCCCGCGGCTCCCCAAACCCATTTAGATCTAAAAAGCAACTGCTGCTGCCACTTGTTACGTACTTCAGAGCAGCAAATTGATATTAAAGACACTGTGCTCGTCTTAATGGTAGGTTAAGTATTAACAGCACAAAGTACGGTGTAGTAGCTTCAAAAAATAAATTTATTCACGTTGAATATATGACGAGACAAACATAAATTCAGCTGCATGACGTCACTGCTACACATAGGCCCGCATGTTCCCCAATGTTTCCACAATGCGTGGTTCTGGGCCGGTTTCATACAACGGCTACCCGCAACTTTAACCAGCTCGTCAATCCATCTAGTCGGGAGCCGTCCAGTCCAATGCCCTGCTTCCCAGTTCGTAGTACTTCAAACGGTTCTGCGAACTATGTGGCTTGCCCTCAGATCACATCAAATAAGACCTGCCCATTTCCTCTCCAGCTTACTAATTCTAAGAACTATGTCGATGAATATAGAGTAAAACAGCATAATATTCACCCACATGGAAATAACATAAGGTGACCTATAGCAGATGAAGTTGAAGAAGTCATAATACAAGCCATTTGGAAAGATAAATAAGAGTTAGCCTACTAATACGACGAAGGAAAGGCAAAGGTGTGTAATAAACATAACGGCTCTACGGATATTTAATTTCCATAGTAATCTGAACGAATGAAAACTTCGTAAAGAGACGATTATTATGCACATTGGCCAGGTTGTAAAATTTTACTATGAGATAGACGATAAGTTATATTGCACAGCTTGACTACTGTTCCGATCATTAAACTTAACACATAACTATTACTTCATAATTATTTTAATAGTGTCTTTAATAAACAAACATGAAGATTTAGTACAGTTAGTAACCGCTAACATTTATTTACACAGTCGTAACACTATGAATAGAATAGAGTATAGAAGAGGCTCTTTTAACCTTCAAAACAAAGCTTGTTAATGAGATAACACAAGAGGATTCTATTCTATTCTATAAAAGTGGAAGTAAACTTCCATTATGTATATATCTCTTTAGAGAATGAAAGATTTAACAGATATTTTCGTTATTGCGCCTCAAAATTTATCTTCCCAAAGTTCCCAATACATATTTTTTTTTAAATATTCTGTAATAAGGATAGTTCACATTATACACAAACATGGAAATATTGTAATACCACCACCTTTTTCCCAAGCTCTCTAACATACATAAGAGCACTAAAGGTCGTCACTTGATGGGATTGAGTAACATCGCGATCAGCTTTCATGTTCGAAGCGTGAATTTCGTTCGTTACATTGTGTAATTTCAAAATCAAATGCGGGACGACCTTTGGCCGTATCGATGGACACACACCCTACAACACGAAAAAGATAGACACGTACACACATGTACAGAAGATCCAGTCGCAAACAAACCCGCACCAAGAAATGACGAAAGAGGAAATATAGCGCTGAAGCCCCTCAAATACGAATACACGAGGCCAATATTTAAGCAAGTCCTAATGCTTTCAAAATTTAAAATTGGCTAGTTACTAACCTCGTATAAGAGGCATTTTGGAGACAGTTGAGTGTGATAAGCCATATAAATACTTATTGCCTTGCTAACGGCGCGGCGTCGTGGCAGATGGGTTTAAAAGTTGATTCATGCTACATCGCGCCGAACCTGAGTCGATGAGATCTCGTGCCGAGGTGTTGACAAGGCACCAAAGGGAAAATTATAAGCACAATGAAACTCGGGTATAACTGCGAGTGCAGCAGTTATGAAACGTTCGTACTTTAATTTTATCCGCGTTGTTTCTCGTAGTAGGCCTTCTGTATCTATATTTTGTGTTCTCTGAAATTGAGTATTATGTATGTTATTGCCGGCTCAGATTAAATATGTAGTCATGAAATTGTGGTAAGCCTAGTTGTAATGCATCTATGTGCAGATTTATTAAAAAAAATCGTATCACCTCTCCTGATTGCCTTTTTAATATTCAACATTTATTATACAGAATGAATCTGGGTTACGTATTTGAAATGGATTAGGGGCAAAAAAATATAGTTTTAAAATATGTTTTATGGAATCATTTTTTGTTAGTTAGAACAAAATTGATGATTTCCCGGAAAAATATAATAGTAGCTATTAAGATTTCCTTTATTTTTAAGATTCTGATAGCGGATGTCAAAATAGTGTATAAATACCACAAATACTTTATAACATCGATGTTTTCATTTGCCGAGCGATGTCGGTTTCATTAAAACGGCACTTGCAAACAACTTCTACTGCTAATAGATCACACACATCAAACTATTTGTAGGACGTGTTTGTTGTAGTTTGGATCTCATAAACTCCCATTTAGGCCAATTTATTATGAGCTACTGATTGGCTAACATGTGTGATCGGTCTAAATCTTCATTGTCTTCTATATACAAAAACTGTGCTTCGTTTTCCTCATTGTTAACGTCAACATTTGACATTTTTAATATTAGAATAGAAGAATAGAATAGAATAATATTTATTTGCGTAAAAAACATAGTACAATAAGAGGTCTTACAGTTAATATGATCGTGGACTACATGTTTCGCCATGGTCTGGCATACAAATATTTACGATACAGCACAATATTGGACATCATTATTGTCCAAGTTCACGGCCAATAGGTGAGTATTAGCAATAAACTCAAACAATGATATCCTGTAGGTATTTCATATAAATTATAGTGTACCTACATACCTTTTATAATAATCTTAATAAATAGTATATAATAAAGATATTACGAGATCATTAGCTTTCAAATAATATGATTCGAACTCGTGAGAAAAATATAAGTTCCTACAATCAGAACACTTAATCACCCGTTCATTCGACCTCACATATTACCCAGAGGTGACTTAATAATAAAATAATAAATATCACGTGATTCACTCGTATGCGATTCTCAAATGATTTCATGGCGGAAGTTACTCTATTACACACAGTCACGATTTTAGCTTCTGTAATAAATATTACTTTATTAAAGCATACATTTATACTACAATCTAACTCCATATTGTCGGCTATACTTTTTTATTGGTCTAAAGCTATTATAGTATGTTTACAAATTATCTTTACATGTTAAAATGACTTTATTAAACACATTTATTATAATTGCTATATGTAAGCATTCTTTTTTGTTTTAGGTTCTTATAAAGAAGAGGATTGCAAAAGGAATATTTATGTATTAATATTTTAATGATAGTAACCTCAATAAATATATGTGTATATACATATTGCTGTGCTCATCCTTTGTTTGTCTCACTTTAACATTATTGCACCTGCCTTTAGCATCTCTGCACCGTATGTTTGAGTGGTAGAGAATTCCTAAGGCGCAGTCCGCCAATGTACATTTTATAAGGGCATAAAGTTTAATAAATAAATAAAAAGAAAAATATTTTTTTTATATGTAAAGATATAATTTATAATCGAACTCTACAAGAGTTTTCATAGAGCAAGGTTTCGTAGGATGAAATGGGTAGTTAATTAACATCCCATGTATTAACGTCAAGTTTAGTTTTAGAAACAAGTTGAAATTGACATTGTTTGACAAATAAGATTGTTGTGAATTTATCAAAGTTTTTATACTACATAGTTATAATTTGCTTATACGCTTCATAGCCCAGTTGCAGTAATTCAAACGCCCAAGAATTTTAATGTATAAGATCCGCTCATTAACGTCTGAAATTGGCGTAACTAGGTGCTTTGACGAGTTATGCCACCCTAATAGAGGGACAAAATAATTTTGATGGCAGGCCTATCCTATATTTAGATGGCGCAAACCGCTATACATGATTTTTTATGTAGTGAGCATAATTTGTAAAGTGATTCAGTCTCTGTTCCTAAATGCAACGGCAGTATTGGGATACACTTTAAAAAATACGGAAATTCGACTTAGTGTGGCGGACATGCATAATTTACTAGCGCAAGCCATACAAAATCAAATTGTTATTTTGTTTTAGAGTGAATTTTAGTACCTACTGCAAATTTTGTGCTCTAGATAAAAAAAAATCCTGTATAGGTATTTATTATGAGTGTAGGATGCTTATGATGCAATATATTTGGTATTTCAGAATTTTAATACTAGTACATGTCAATATTGACATATTTCTTGCAAATATATAGGCGTTTTTTTCATGCCCAAAAACAGGCTAGAAAATGGCAATAATTCTAGTTTAAGTAGCAACTACCTTATTAAATGCAATATTAATTAGTTTACATTAATGCTAATCCTGTGACTACTTCGTTACTATAACACTGAAACATTATACCAATAAATTATACTTAACATCAGACATTGCCTGCCATAATACGTTCATGCACGGTGTGGGTGTGAGACAAGTTTAGCAAAGATTTAGATATAGCTCCACTTTGAAATGTCAAAACATGCCAATGATACACAATTCAAATACCTACGTCTATTAACATATCAGTTTATACTACAAACCTGCTCTTCCAAACCATAAAAATTAAGTGATATGACTTCTGCTTCATAAAATTGCAATTAAGTTACATATATAATTAGTTTTATATATTACAAAGATAAAACTTGTCTTTGTCCGTATAATCGAATTTTCGTGGGAGGCACAAAGTTCCCGAAGCCATAATTCATATAAAACTCCCATTCTATAAAACGATTTCAAAAATAGAATAAGAGTTTTTGCCCCGTTCGGCCAGCAGTCGTCGAAAAACAACAATTAATAAATATAAATAAAAAATCCCCAGCCAGTGTTTCAATTCATTCGAGGGGCGGGGTCGTTTTACATTCAAGGGGAGGGTATCTTTCAAAATCATTAGTCGTGGAATGCCTCGGAAAGTGAACACGGTCCATAATAATTTCGGTGCCCTTCGTCCGGCTTCGTGGGCGGATATTGCCTTTGTCTTTAGTTACAAAAAGACAAAAAAGTCGTATCCAAACGTCAGTTCAAAATATTTATTTGCGCCGACCAATATGAGCCGCATGTAATTTCGCTCGCATTGTACGAGTCTCGTGTTATTGTCCAACAGAGTGATGTATTAACGACAAGCGTTTCATTATTCAAAATTATATTTCAACAGACATAAGGGCTGTGTTTCTTGAAAGAAAATAAAAAGATTTTAATAATATCGAACACAAACAAATTTCGTCCGATGTGATTGCACGCTACATGGCCCTAATACGACGAATTCTGATACAAGACCATCTTCCTTTATTAATTTAATTATGTCCGGTACGAATTTATAATTCATGTTATTTAAAATAAACAATGGTAATAAAAACTTCGTTAACGAACTCACATTATATTTAATCTCAAATGAGTGAATAATTTTATTGAGATTCATAATAATGAGTAACAACTGAAGCCCAATTCTGTAATTAAAACTATTCAAAATATAGTTCCGATCTCGTTCCGATCCTAATCAATGTCATAAATGTCACAAATGGTATTCTCCAAGAACATTGTACATAAAACTGGACGTTGCGGCTAGAAGAAAACGGTGAAAACCAAATAAATGGCCTTGAAATAAATCAGTTATTTTTTGCTTCTCTTTCATCAGGGTGACAAAGATTTTTATTTGCGTTGGGATATTATTAGGAATTAAGCAAGTAGAAATTATTCATAATTGAGCACGTATTTGTTTGCTAATAGTTAGGTACCAAAACAATAACCATATGTACCAAATAGGTAGGTACTAAATTCTGGTGAACCCATGGTGAAGATTTAACGCGTCATCACTTGGTCCAAAGTTGCGGGTTGATTTATGGATAAATTAAACTTTAAAATAAGTAAAAACTAACTTCATAAAACTAATAAGTGCCTAGCTAAGGTGCATTGAAGGATTAAAGGTCCCTACTTCAGAAGCTGTTAAGTTTTTAAAGAAAATATTTTATACTTTTTAGCACAGTTTATTTTATTTTTCTATTTTGAGTGGCATAAATAATACATAAATATGCAACTACAGTAATCGCGACTAATTTGCTGATATCCATTGAGGAGTTCCATCGTCTTTCTCCGAAAGTCTTCATCAGATCTTCACCAAATTTTAGTCGGTTTAGCCTTATGTCATAGTGCTCCGCTTTATAGTGTAGGCAACAATTTTTTGCAGATTTATAGAAGTTTCCTTTCAAAGGTATGTTGGACCACCATACCACCATCTACGCCTTTTCTCTGGATCGCTTGGAAAACTGAAACAAATGCAATCGTGTTTTCAATCATCTAAGAAAGTCCACTGATGTTAGCAATCAATGATCAGGGGGCCTAAAAAGGCCACATTGAGCAATTCATCTAATGATCTGCTTAGTAACTGTCAAACAGATGATTGCTGAATATGAACCTTATGCGGATGACAATAAGAGTCGTCAAATATGTAGATATTTTGACATTCGTAATATGAATCATATTATGATTCATCTAAAGCGGCCTTTTTAGCCAAAGCTTTTGGTTTGACCAAGAAAACTTCTGAAGATTTTGAATTCCAGTTGGACTTTGTAGCTCATTACACAACCACGAAAAATCATATCACGTTAAATTCCGCCTCAAGCAATCATTTATGGTCACTCTACTCTTCTTTGTTTACTAACATTTTATCTTGACGTCCAATCTAATAATGCGACTGTTTCCTTAGTTATATGCTATATAACCACATAAATAACTAAATGGTGACATTTCACAATGAGAGAAACGTTTTTCACACAGTTTTAAATAAAAATATAGGCAGATCTTTCTAAAACTGCGTAAAAATATGTACAAATTGGCGTAATTTTTAATATGGCATCAGCGCACTTACCTATGAAAAATAACGTTTGATGTTGGGTTCCAAACACTTCCACAATCTTTAAATATACGATACATGATTGAGCACTGTTAAATAATTAGTATATCCTCAGAAATCACCTAGCAAACACTCGAAGTGGAAGAAAGTTGACAATGTTGACATGTCATTTATGTCATTGAAATTATTATTTTTACAGACCATCAGTCTTACCAGCCTAGGAATGCATTCATAAAATTGGGGTAAACTTAAATATCATAAAATAATTATTTCAATCAACACATCCTTTTTATAGGCAGAAAAAATTAAAGATGACTTTAAAAATACTAGAAGCTTTTAAAATAGTTTCTGGATACCAAATGGCCCTCAACATAAACATTCCTATCTATTTGTGCACAACTATCTTGAAAACTTTTACTTTACTCTGGTAACTTGCAAATTATATATTCATATTCATATTCTTTATTTGCATTCCACAATGTACATAAGGTGGTAAAAATAAAATTTGGTAGGTTACAATCATGGACCCTGTAGGGCACAGCAAAATATAGGAGAGGAATATGATACTTATGTTTACTACTGTTGTTTATATAGGAAGATGGTACTTATGTTTACTTATTGCTTTAATTTATTAATAAATATGGATAGCATATTATAATTTTTAATTTATTAATAATATTTCCTAATATGTATTTAGTTTATTATAAATTATTATTAACTAATAGTTATGGAATTTAATGTATTTTTATTTTATTTTTTATATCTATTCATTTATTTCGTTTTATTATTACTGTTGTAGGTATTATTTATAGTATTATTCATTTAATTTAATTGGAAATGTTTGTTTATCGTTTATATTTTCATTAATCGTGTAATAGGCTTTTTTAATAAGTATTTGTTTTATTTTGTTTGTAAATGTTGTTTCGCTGTTTTCTGTTTTTATTGATTCTGGTATTTTATTATATTTTTTTATACACATTACATAGGGGCTGTTGGAGTGTAGCGTTATGCGGGAAGATGGTAGCATTAGCATATTTTTATGCCTTAATGATCGGCCAGTATGTTTATCTTCGCGTCCTGTAAATAATGATTTATACCTATTTCCTAACAAATTTCAAAAATGTATATGCATGGAAGGGTGAGTATTTTATGTTTTATGAAGAAAGGTTTGCAGCTATCAGTCTGATTTATGTTTGTGAGTATACGGATTAATTTCTTTTTTAAAATAAATAGTGTAGGAGCATCGGTACTGTTTCCCCACATGATTACGCCGTAGCTGAGCTACGCGTGAGCATAGGCATAATAAGTGGTTAATGCAGTTTGTATATCGGTCGTCTTTTTGATCTCATCTTGTTATTATAGTATGAGTGAGATGGAAAACATACCTAAAGGTGAATGAACTCCCCTTCAGTTATTTTTTCTAGATGCAATATCCAGTTCTATCTTTATTAGCAAAGAAATACGTGCTCAATTATGAATAATTTCTATAAATTTGCTTAATTCCTAATAATATACCAACGCAAAAAAAAAAAATGTGTGCTGGGACCTGGGACACATAGTAGAAGTGAAACTTCAACGGACAATATATCGTCTACCTCCTCCACGCGGCCGTAACGCTTTTTCGTGACAGAAATTCCTAATACTCCCCGTCTATTAAATGGAAGTTTCACTTCAAAACTTGGTCACCCTGATGAAAGAGATGCAAAATATAACTGATTTATTTCAAGGCCATTTATTTGGTTTTCACTGTTTTCTTCTAGCCGCAACGTCCAGTTCTATGTACAATGTTCTTGGTATTCTCCTACATAAACAAACAACGTCAAACGTGAAATTATATTGTAATGAGGTCGGAATTTGATTGGAGCCAAATAGGTATTCAGCTAACATTTTGAACCGACACAATTATTAAAATTGGTGTTCTCCTCCTAATAATAAATAATAATATACATAAGATAAACGTCTGTAAGAAGACTAAATTGAAATCATACTGAATACCGATTCTTTGCCAATTCATAATAATTATAATCTCAGTTTGGTCAATTTTCAATTCAATTGTAAATTAATTACGTGAATTAGGCTTCTGAACTTTAGCGAAACAAGTTTTCTGTTTGTATTTGAACTTCACAAGTTTCCCGGCGCGGCGTCCGCGTCTGTCGTAATATATAACAATACGAGCAGCTTTTATCACTAACCGCCAATTAAAGCTCGTCTTGTATGGAAGCCATCCATTCCCATTCATGGGGTTATTACTCGAAATATGTTGTTTGTATAATAACACCATAATATCATTAGTGCTTTTATGGATTCATAAAATCATGTTCATACGTAAAGTGCATCGTTATAACCCTTGTTTTGGATAAGATACACTGAATTTACGGTAAAGCAGTTTTGTACTAAACTTTCCCTTTAATTGACTAAAGCTACTTAAAAACCTATTTAAGGTTTTTAAGAATCGTTATCCTGATCGTAAACTAAATGGAACCGAATTTTGTATGAACGGAATTACTTTACGAGGAGACATGCCTAACATTTAAGTAAAAAATATATTAAATCATTTCGACTACTCTAACTTTCACATAAATCCTTATTATGGTCGAAAATGTGACTTGGATACAATTTCCAGCGTATATCGTATAATAAATTTAAATATGGAATCAATTATTCCTCGTAATATAAAAAAAACATATTTGTTTTATAATCATCAAAATTCCACACCTTATTAACATCAAATCTCATTTATTTTCAATAATATGAATGTGACTTGTGAATCAAAATTCATAACGACTTTTTAGGTTGCATGACGACGCACTTCAAACAAATATACATATTCAAAGTAATCAAATAACAAATTGTATATAAAATACGTTCATATACAACTAATTATTTAGCCGGCGCTTCTGTACACAACGCAAATAGAATCGAGACAGCTAATGAGAACAATTTACATGAATACACTATTATCACATGAGTGATGATCGCGTATGTAAACAGCCTTTAGCTGGCAACACGAATGCAAGTTGATTCTTTTTATTGCCTATTATGGCAACCGGCTTTGTATTTGACTTTCCGCCTACGGTTACATTTTTGTAAATTATAATTTAAGTTAGTATTGTCTGTATGGTTTTGTACACCATTAAAATGTGGGTAAAGGCAAGTTTATAATTCGGTGAGGTTTAATTTATATATTCATTTAAGTACGTTTGTTAAAAGCTTCGCGCATTCGGCTACATATTAAGCTATATATTTCCAGTATAAGATGACCTCGCATTGTGTAGGCTTTCCGTACAATGAGAGCTCAACGTATACTGAAAATGTATAGCTTTATAATGTAACCGTGCGTACCGTCGAGGGGATGAAAAACTGATAGATAAATAAAATATCTTTTTCAGAGGTAAACTACTTAGCCTACCTAGCTAGATCATAGAATAAATAATATCTAGCTATACTAAGTCTTCACTGTGCTCGATCAAGTGTGTCCTGTTTTTCAAATATAGACCATACCCATACCCATACCCTGGAGACTGTCTCTCGGGGAATCACTCGAAGTTGTACCAAATCAAGGTATACATCATAAAAGTACTGTCTAGGTCGAGATAACCATTACTCATATTAGGTACGGTATGATTATAGAACAAATTAAAAGATATACAGTTTAAGGATGACTGTTTGAACACAATGGACATATTGAAGGAGCGACATATTTATACGACAGCTGATTTTTTATTCGCGATTTCAGGGTTGATCCCGTAGTAAAAGTTGTTCATAATGATGATTACAATGTTCTTCTTCAATATGTCCATTGTTCAACCAGTCATCCTGTAGTTACATCGTATATTATAATCCAAATCCAGACTGACGCCAAAAAAAGATGTAATCCACAATATTATCTATACAAAACGTCCGCTACAAAAACCAATCCCACACTACGAAACGACTACAAAATTCAGCAAATCTCTTCCAATAGCCAACAAAGCTTCACATGCATAAATTTTTTCCTTAAAATATTAGACATTTGGATCTTAATACAATACACACCTACACGCAAGCGAAGACAAGCTACAAGTTTTCACTTAAATCTGAAATCGTCGAGACAAAATCTTTTCGCTACAGTCCGTAGACTTAATTAGAGTGAGCGCAAACTGCGCGGTAACGAAGAAGTTTGTCGTATTATTTGATCGCAGACGATATTGTCGTTGAGTTTGTGAAAAGACTTTGCTAAATAAATCAGAGTTTTGTTGGGTCCTGCTTGCTTTCGGAAAGTTTAAAAAAAATCTTGTAATTAAATTAAGATGATTTTTGGTATAATTTGCATTATTATTTATTTACTATTTATTTAATAATTTATGTACATACATGTAAAGACACAGAAAACATTAAAATAGGAGAACAAAGTACAAAGGTACTGCTTATTTCACAAAAGAAATCTCTAATTAATTATGTTTTGAAAACTCTGTGTTACCAACTACAAAACCGCGAAGTGTATTGTGGGGTAGTTTTTTGAATTTGGTTTACCACCACATTTTCATTTAGATTGGTAATCTATCTAATGTAAGTACAGAACATTTATCTCTTTATTTGCATTTACAGATTACCACATTCAAAGACAAAGCTCCTATTTATTCTCTTTTCTAAAATTGCATTCATATCATCCGTACGTGACATAACGAAGGCAAGCTTTTGCAAAGCGAGCGACCACGGGGACAGATCGGCCAGTATTTATACCCACATAAAACTGTTCGCGATCCGAACAAGCGATCACACAACAGATGTGGTAGACAACGACGTGATTTTCAGCTTTGTTTATTGGAAGAAAACATTACGTATAAACTTGGTGGACAAACTGGACACATGAAAAGGTACTGAGGTAGACGCGTTGTCCAAATTTGTTTTTGTTTTGACTGTTGTTAACCCCCTACCAAAAGAGGGCTGTTATAAGTTTTGTATCTGTGTATCGGTGTCTCTCTGTGGCATCGTAGCTCCAAAACGGATGCACTGATTTCAATGCAGTTTTTTTAATTGAAAGATTATTTAATCGGAAATCATCTTAGCTATGTTTAATGAAAATCTGTTCAGCCGTTAAAAAGTTACAGTTCTTTTTCTAGTTGGAGTCAGGGGTTTTTGACGGTCAGATTATTCTGATGTTCGATGCTCTCAGCGCAGCGTATGATGACCTTCACCAGCCTTAGGAAACTACAGGGTTGTACTTTAATATAAGCAATGCATGTAATAGATGTTCCTTGAGTATGAGTCTTATGATACTCGAGAGAACAATGATACCTATTGACTTGACTGGAGAGGCAGTGTCGTGCCTGGACCAGCTGAAAGCATTTTTTTTATTTTTGTTTCTGAATACCTACTTGGGAGTTTTGGTGCGTCGGAGCGTGACTAAGCGCAACACACGAACCACACGGCTAAAACAAAAACATTCTAAAATGAACTACAAACAGAAATGTGAATTGTTAGGTAGAAACATATTATTGATTTATTTTGGGATATCAATCAAAAAGAAACAAAAACCTTTCACTGATTATAGGGTTCCCAGAGGGACCGCCATAATGACGATCCCAAAGCGGGTTCACAGACAAAAGCTTTTCAAATTTATTTTAAATATCCGAAACGTTGTAATGGAGACATTTTTAAGCCTCTAATTTTAGAGCTTTACATGAGTTTGATAAATAAACGTTTTGTTTATAAACAATATTGTACTATAATGTATGTCATAACTTCCTATTACCATAATCTATATTATGTTAAAACACATAAAATCCGACAACTAAAATATTAAGAGCATTCTGGACTGTTTTATAGCCGTAATATTTACTGCCACTAAATATTATTGTGGCGTACAAAATTAACAAATGAATGAACGTTCATTGAATATCTCATACAATTTTAGCACCCCCGTTCATATATTGACGCTGCAATCACTCTGAGGTTGTTATAAATCAATTTTACAACGTTTTTGACGATCAAACGTAAAATATGAACGCAGTCCCGCTGACTGGAATTGTGAAAACGATTATTCTGCGACCAGCAGTGTGCGCGTCTGTATATTATAAAATTAAATAATGTTTATTGTTTCCGATGAATATTGCCCATTTGTCGTTTACGAGTTTGCCAAAGTAAACATACACCAGTTATATTGTTTACTGTTTACACAAATACTCGAAATATTTAAACAATAGCCCCAAAACTCGTACGGTACGAACAATATTTGCTCCATTACGCTTGTTACTTATATCTTTACGAGACCTAAATAAAACCGAAAGGGTTTGATCGCTAAAGTGCTCCTTATCAACATCCCTAAAACAACACACGTTTATATTCGACTCCGATATCAGGACATGTGTTCCGATATTACAGTCCTCTTTTTAAGTTCGCAAACAATTTGTTCGCAGTGACAAGTAATAACTGCATTAAAACCGCATTAGGAATTCTTATCACACAATTTTATCTCACACTTAAGTCTTTAGTGTGTGATTCAATATTATTTATCCTCGGTTCGAATCAGGTATTCCAATCAAAATCCCACACTCTGGCACTTACGATCTTTTAGACGCGGGCACGATATTAAATCAGATACACAAGTAATACTTGTTCCATGCATATCCATACTCGTCAAATTGCCTATAGAATCAATACCTCCCACATAAAAACCTCACGACCGTACAAGCGCCGTGACCAATAAAAAACGATTAGTTCACTGCTTCAACATGCAAAGAATTAATATTTGTATAGACGCGATCAAAGGTCGCAATGTAGCGGTGGTCTATCTCGTTAAAAAAAACTGTCAGTTTTTTGCTGCCAACGAAGACTGCACAATAAAAGTGCCAGTGTGTTCTTACAAACGAGAATTTATGGTCGCTGTATGTAAATGAAGTCCGGTGACGGTCGTACACTGTGCTTTTTTGCTGAACAAAACACTGCTTGTTGCGTGCCCATAATCAAACTGTAATGGAACAGTTTACGCAATGTATGTGAAGATTTTTTATTAGTTTCGTGAAGTTTTTATATAGTCTTTTCTGATGACTTTTGAACATACGCGTTCCGTACGGTATTTTATATGAACAATCGGTGGAACTAATTTTAATATTGATATAGTGAAAAGCTATTTCAAACAAGCGTTACAAAGCACGCGTGTTCACAGTCTCAGATTGAAATAACCAAAGCAAATATTCTTCCGTGTGACCAAGAAACGGGAACTATGAAAAAATATAAGAAAAAGCAAATATTATGTGCCATGTTTTAATATCGATATAACTTTGAGAAAGATGAATTAGGTAAGCTTAGCCACGGAAATAACCTGGAATCATCTTTATTCAACTGAGGACCACACAGAATATCATAGTTGATTGCTATATTTTCTCTTTTAGATAATGAATGTCACCTCGAGCTTAGATTTTAACTAAGTCTTTCCCGTAATATTTTCCATCGACGATAAATTTTACTATGATAATAGACAGTGTAAGGTCAAAATGCTATATTGTGGATTATAAAACAGCACTTAAAAAATTACTACCATCTTCTATGATGGTCAGTGACATAATATATGAGACATTGAACGTTTCGTTGTTAAACGTATGACAATGCATTATACCTCATCAAGGTATACCTACAGCTTGCGGTAGAAATAAAAATGCTATGTAGAGATACGAAGAAGAGTGCCGTATTGGGGTGCTATATTAATGTTGATGTCAAAATGAACTAAAATTACATGTATATTTTGAATAAACACTATTTTATTAGTGCTGTGGTATTATTTACATCCTGATCTATTTAAAGAACGATTTACTTCGGTTGTAAAATATACCATTTTTTTACATATAATAGCGTGATAACTACTCTAACATTTGAAAAATATGAATAAATGAAGTATGAAGTCCAAAAATCTATCTAGATTTAGAAACCGTAGAAGAAACAGTTGGATGTTCCTATATTGCTTATCGCCAGATGAAATAAGAACTCAATACAAATTCCCACAATAATCAACTTGAGTGAATTAAATATAATTCAGCACTCAAATTAATTTCGCAATACGAGAAAAAGATCCAAAAAAGTTTTTGCATTTCCATGCTATGCAATTTAGTGCCTGTAAATTGGCTGGATGCAATTCAAAAATGCATTCTAGTCTTTGTACTTGTTCAATCACTAAAAGGAGCTTGTTTAATGGATTTCTACCATTACTGAGCAAATAATCGTACTGGACTCCTAAGGGTGCGGCCTTATTGCGCTGTCTATTAACACAATTTATGTGCGTGTAATAAATAATTTCGCACTTTTTGAATTATTAGGACGCTCTTCTAACGAGGTGTATTTTATGTGGTTGGCTTCGATTTCATTATTTGTGATTCATGTTCTTCCTTATAAAAATCTTTTGGACAGAATATTTCCAACTACATTTATCTTTTGCCGATTACATACTATTATTATAAGGAGTTTTCGCAATGGCACCACATTTAAATTATGTTTACGCCATTATTTTAGCACAAACCTCTTAGACTACATTTCTTTGTTTGCAGTCTCCGTCTGCTCAAGAGCCATTTGTTCTTTGATAAAACCTTTCAATAATTATTACTTTATTCATATTGAAGCGATCATTTTTTTATTTTTCGAATTAACGTTCATTTTCTTCTACAGATGGATCTCGCTGCTCGCTCCGCTCATGTTCTGTCCACAGTAAGTGGATGCGCCCGCGGCGCGGCGGCGCAGTCACGACGTGCCCGTCTCGCTGAACCGCCAATTTGTGGCCGCCCCGTGTTGGTTTTGTTGAAGCCAGCGTCTTCATACCTACATGCGAGGCTTTTTACACTTTTTGCCACCTCAATACACCTAGAGAGGACGTGAAAAAATGTTTACAAGCCCTTCTTACCGATGTATGCGATATGATTCGAATACAATAGAATATTTGAATTACCATCAAACCTGTATGCGGTATGAGTTTCCATTTACTTTGTCGTGTTGGTTTTGGAAGATGCACATTATTCTACAATGTATTGTAATAGGTTATTCGCTCTGTGACTCTTGCAGCTTCTTGAATACTTGAATAATTTCAGAACTTAAGACCGTCCAACCCGGCATAATTCCCATACAAAAGGCCGTAGGTGATTACGGCGCTATAACAATTTTTCCTCTAGATATTTTGAATACATAGGTATCGTGTGGTCTATATCTAGGTTTCTATGTAAGGCAAATAATAATTTTTTGAGAAACAAATTCAGTAAATACATCTGAAAATCAGCTTTTTTGGACAAATTTTATCTGAACTTTGGCCGTTCATAATGACCTCATTAATTGAAAAAATAAAAAAAGCAGCTTCATAGAGACCTCGCGCATGTAATGGAGATTCTAAATTACAAACATTTTTTCCAAGAACTTGTTAGGCTTTTTCAAAAACACCTATTTCTTGGAACCTGTTTTGTGAAATTGTCGCGCGCCAATTTTCATTAAATGATCGCCTTCTCACTCGCTTTTAGCCAACCGGTGATATGAAGTACGCGGGAGGAGAGTCGTGTGGGGTAGGCATGAGACGGCCGTTTCAAAAATTGCCTTGGATGAAACAACAAGCTTTTCGATCATGCTCGCGTTGACGATAGGCGGACCGGGAAGGGCCCTCTTAAAAAAAGTTTATTACTGCTATTTTTTATTTGATTGAAAATACAAAGATTCAAACTGTAAACTTGCTTATTATTAAACGCTTATTAATGTTCAACCAAAGTTAACGTTACATAAACCAATAATTAATAATTAAGTGCGTAATAATATTTACCGCATACCTCGTCAACTACAAAATTTCGAAAACATACAACCTGCACCAGTGCAGGTTGACCTTTGACTGCACGTTGATTCCGCCGGGGGCCACAATTTTATGGATGCATCAGGGGGCACAGCGGGTCAAGATACAGTGGACGCTCTTCATAATGACGGGCCCGTCAGTTCGCCCGTCAGTCAGCGAGTCCAAAGAATGAGTTCATTTCCTTCGAACACGCGAGATACGATTTTTAATTAAGTTTTTGTTAAAAAATCATTAAAGAGCAGCGACGATGGCGCGGGTGGGTCTTCAAGCTCAGCTCTACATGCATAAATGAGTATGTAATTAATGAGCGTAGAACGCGGCCACTTTGCTGGTTATAATGTCGAATTTGAAAGGTTACGTAACCATTACTTTTACCCGTCAACTTTTTTAAATTAAACTTCGACAAGAATATTTCTAGGTAATGTAGTCGATGGGTCGCTGTTACGAAGGACACATTTCAATTTTAAAACACAAGAAACAACGCATGGACGTATGAGCCGATGAAATGTAAATTCCTACTTATTATACCAGCTCCCGAATGTCAACGGGAACGGTCAAGTCACTTTTTATTCATGGAAATAATAGTCAATGTGTCAGCACTAAACGGGAGTCAGTCGCGTAACGAATATCGGTTTAGACACGATCCGACAGGTAACACACCCGACCAGCGAGCTACGAAGTATTGCCATAAATAGAAATGGATTTTTAGTAAGTAGATAAAATTATAAATAGTGTTGTTTCCTTTACATGCGTTTTTACGAATGTATATTTATATTTCCGTTGTCTGTTTAGGTAATTTTTATAGTAAACTTTCCATAAAAAGTCACTTTTTTATTGATTGTAGGTACTATATGGAAGCCTCCCCTTATTTTGAAGAGGCTTATACCAGCAGTGAACTACGATAGGTTGAGCTAATAATTTAGTACATATACTCTCTTATTTCCTTAACAAAATACTTATAAAATAACACCTATCCACCTCAAAATTCAACGAAACCTTGTTTGTTTATTCGACCAAATACAGTGGCAGAAACGCGAGTTGACAAGGGGGTGAGACTCGACGGCTCATTTAAAAATCCAGTCAGCACTGCGTCGACAGGTATGGGTTTTCATATACTTTAGTAAGCATAAAGCATTTTTTGAATAAGTAAAGTCACAAATAGGTTACTATATATCGGATTTTCAGTGAATAAATTTGAAATTCATAGTGTAGAAGATCTAGTTGCTTAAGACAGAGTGAAATGGAGAGGATTGAAGAAAGCAGACACCAAACATTTGGTCAACGAAGGCTGAATAAGTCGAGGATATTGAGCGGGTAGAATAGTGCTGAAAAGCTGGGGTAGATCCCGCTAAACAGAAGAAGAATACTTGGGAGAATTAGTTTGAAGTTGAAACGTTAGTATTCTTGTTGCGCGCGAGTGATGCCCCTAGTATAGCAAGTGATCATAGGTTACGGTAACCGCTAATCATCAGGCTGGCCGTATGATTGTTTGCATCTTAGTGGTACTTATAAAAAATAAAAACATTTTATAACACCTAATAGCCAACTAGGTACCTATGATTTTAAATGAAAGAAGAGACCAGAAATCGCAATAGTGATAGAGGCATCTTCACCAATGATCCAGTGCTAACAAGTGAGGATCGTCGCTGACGTGCAATATATTTTTATTTTCATGACTCAACAATTGGTCTTCGCAGACATCACTGCCTTTGAAGTCGCATCCGACTGGATCAAAAGAGAATTATCACTAAACAACCTGTAACCCAAATTTCTATGAAATTGTTTGATATAATCCATATTATATTTAGTCGCTAACAACCCAACCGCAGCTGCGACAATGCGTCTGCGCCGCCGCGCCGCGCATGCGTGCTGTCACCGCGCGGCGCCGCTACCATTTGTAAATTTATCTTCAAAGTAAGCCCCGGCCCTAACATATTGCTCGACGGATCGAATCGAGCGTCGCAGAATCGTTTGTTTGTATCTAAACTAAAATAAGAATGTTTTTAAACGAATGTCTAATTTTGTATTTAAAATAGGTCTCTATTGTTCACCGGTAGACTTTCATCTTAATTTAAATTGATATTTTAACGTGTAAATATTAACCGTGAAAGTACGCTTAAAAAGAAATATGTATTTAATTGCGAAAACGCCAAAACACACAGTACAACGCAATAACAGAACAAGGCTAAGTAGGCCTTTATTGTCATGAAGTGAAAAAAACATCCGCATGTATATATATTATATTATACACCTAGAAAGTTGTATAATATAGTATATATACATGCGGATGTTTAAGGGGGGACAAAAAAATCCCCCCTTAAAAGGGATCGGAACTAGAAAGATAGGACCTGGTATAATCAAAACGATGCCACACCGCCGCACAACACAGGAAGACATTATTTTAATTTATAGGCCGTCATTTTCATATCCATAATAATTTTCATGATCATAGTATGCAACGTTTCTATAAAATTTCCTTTAAAACAAAAATCACGGACAGTCGTTAACTGAGACGGCACCTTACTCGCACTCATAACTTGTCTCGTAAAATATAAGGTAATAGCTGAAGACCGCTATCAAATTAATTATCAAATAAAACATAACGTGTTAGAATAATCGTATATAATGGTACAGTACTGTTAGGCACTTAGGTACTGTGGATGTTTATGTCTTTATGAGATGAAAGAGATTCTTCATACATACAGTCTTTAACCACCTTGGAGAACTTTGTTCATACAAATACCAGACAAAGAAAGCCGCGTGCGCCCGCGAAATTCGTACAATAGCTTAGATAAATGTAAGAATTTTATATCAAGATATTAATTGATTTTATATATTTATTTATGACTGCCAACAGCTAGGTATTACATTATTATTAATAATTAGGTTTACATAGCCACGACTTACAATCTAAATAATATACAAATTATAGGTGAAATGTTAAATAGTAAAATGTAGTATCGTTTAAACGTGAAACGAGAACAAATTATTACATTTTAATATAAATAACACTCATATTATATATATATATATATAATAACAAATTATATTTTCTCATCCTTGATATTTGGTATCCTTTCTAATTCATAAATTGCGAAAGTAACTCTGTCGCTCTGTCTGTTCGTTACCTTTTCACGACTAAACGGCTGAACCGATATCGATAAAATTTGACAACGAAATACTGTGCATCATAACGACGGTTGAAAGGCGAATTTGTACTAAGCGGCATTTTTGTAATGTATATAAACTTATAAAGTTTCTATCTAAAATTAAATTAAATTAAAAACTAAATTATAAATAAAATTAAACTAAAATAAAATTTAAAAAACATAAAAATAATGTCACTTAGTACAAATAGCCTATCAAACGGCGATATTTTTTTTCTGAAATTTCATAGTCCTTGTCTCCGCAGGAGTAGCGGGCACAACAGCTTCATTCTATTGTTATGTTATTCTGGTTTTACGCTAAGCTAAAATCTGACTTTCGCAACTCTCAGAGAAACCAGGCAGTCGCAGTATGATCTTATCACACCACTGCATACTAAAAGATTTTGCTGCCCATCAAACTGACATTGTGCCTTCTTGAATTTTCCGACACATACTGGTAGAAATCTTGCATAATATTGAACGGGGACGATAAGGCACTAAGGGCTATAGTACGATACAAAGGTATAGTCCATTGTTTTCTATAAAAATAATTCTTAGTATCACTAGCCTTTCCAAGACTTTGAGTATAAAACGTAAGAAAAATCTTCACTTTGCCGAAGAAAAGAGTTCAACGGTCATCGTATCTTCAACTTGATAAAAAACAGCTGATCCGTAAAAATAATGCAATATTACTCGACTAAACAGCAGAAATTTTTTTCGCCATTTCTAATTTGGTCCCATTATAAAAGTTGTTCATAATGATGAATACAATAACCCCTTAGATGGATCAGGATTACAAACGTAGGACCTGGTATATTTTTATGTACTGCAAATTTCTGTACGCTTAAACTAAAATTGTATTCAAATCTCTTGTTCTAATGATATTCTAAATTACTTATAGGTTTAAAATGTCATGATTCGATTAATTTTACTAAAGCAATCCCATTAACTCAAAGAAAGTTTTAAAAGCCAATAAATAAAAATCTTATTAATAGCAACAAACCTTTTAATAGTCGCAGGTGGTCATATAACACGAAATGTTACATAACCAATAGACAAGTCGATCTTCGTCTGACATTTACGCAAAACAAAATTTATCTACAATGAAATTTACAACTTCATCGGAACTTTTTAATTATGTGTTTCCTTTAATAACGCCTCAACGCGTAACTTTAAGATTTTATGACTCTTATCAATTTCATATCGGTTAAAATCTCAGTATAAATTTAATTTAGAATGCTTGTTTTAATATATGTATGAAAATGGAAGACATAAATTATGGGGAAGAAATATATGTTACTATTTAAAGCGATTATTTAACACCTGATGAAATCTGATATGAGATTGAGAATTCTGCGTTGTTGAGTTCATGGTACAGACAGCGACAAAAATCGATGAACATGTACAATGAATGTTCCACAAATCGTTTAGTCACTGATCAGCTCCGGCCACATAATACGGTGATCACCGAGGCTACGAATATCAGTAAAACTCATAGAAACAAATTTAATAAACACTCATACAACAAAATTCGGTGGAGTTTAATAAAATCTAAATTCTAGCTTTATGTTTACGAACTTACGTTGAGTTGATATTATGTTCAGGTTATTCTGATGCACATCTTTAGCCTGAGCTGGGAGTCTACCGCGTTACCTAAATGGCAATGAACATCGACTCTGCTCTTCAATATTTTCCCGAGAGAGTAAACTTCAAGCTACCTCGTCAAAAATATTCCTATCATGAAGTTAGGACTCCCTTCTCTGACAGTATCGGTAAAAAATTAGAAGGTAGCTTAAAGTTTAGTCTCTCATGATCGTATTGAAGTTTATTACGAGAGTCGATGTTCATTACCATTTTCGTTACGCGGTAGACGCGCTGATCGGCGTCTCTGGTGTAAACGATTTGAAAGGAAGAAAGAAAAAATCAACAACAACAATATTGTACATTTTGATTGACTTTTGTCGCCGACTCTACTCGGAAAGAACGATAAAAACTGGTGTATTAATAACTCAGACATGCAGACTAAAACTGTTCGTAATTAAGTCATCATGTGTAACGGAAATCCTAATTATAGGCAGGATGATAATGTAACACTTACAGCTTAGAATCTTTGCTTAAAAACTCCCGGCTGCTCTGGGAAAAAATATATTTCAAGGTTTTAAATAAAAACCAGTTGTTATAATCACAAGTAAAATATTATGTTCTTAGTCGTGTATAATATGGTTACAATCTACAATGTGTTTCAGAAATGCGTGCCCATATTTAAGGGTGTGGACCAGATCTTCAAACTGAACAATTTTCTCTATAGGACAGACATCGTAATCGCAATAAAACATCGATTTCTATAGATACACTCTGTCATACAAAGGGAAGCTAAAAAAATGAGACGTATTTTTTGAAGACGTCAAATTCTAAATTCGACAATTTTCGAATTATATTATTTAAATAGAACAGCGATACATGCACTAATGGAATAGCTACTGTTATTATATATTTTTTATTCAATACACAAATTAATAATTATGTTTGTAAACGGCATTTGACTGGTGATCAACTACTCCATTTTTCTGAAAATGGAGTACCTGACAGGCCTCACTTTTTGAGTTCACTAAGCATATCTATAGACATCGATGCAAAAAAATAATCAGCTGTCCGTGACGTTTGGGTCGAGTAGGTATTATAGGACAGCTGATTGGTTATTCGCGATTAATATGTTGGTGCCATATGTGTGCGTAAGCATGCGATAAATGATTGCCGACACCCACACATACCTAATTACGTTTTTATGATCAACTTAACTGTTTATGACTAAGTTTGATTTGCCTCACTTTGCGTTCTCGTACTAAGGCTTCTATGAGTTATTATCCGAAACCTGTAATATACAAAACAAGACCCAACCTTTTTTCTCCAACCATTTTGTGGACTTGATTATACACCCACATTGAAAAAATCTATCTTCCTATCAGTGGCGAAGGGTGACAGTTTTAAAAGGGGAAGCCGTCCCAAAAATCCCCTTTAAAAATTGCTGCAATTAATACGGTAAGACAAAAATCCATACCGTCTCTTGTCATCTATTAGTCATGCCTGGAAGAGCTCGACCTAACTGAATAACAAGCCTTTTTTTGTCAGTTGGATGAGTAAATAATATAATATTACGTTGGTCTATGCACTAACCAATTCCTAAAGGGAAGCCGATGGGAATCGGGTTGTATGGACTCTTCGCCACTGCTTCCTATACTCCCCGGAATTTAAGGTGCGACACTACTCTGGTACTATTAGTACATTTTACTGCGATGACGTAGGCAGCACAATGTAGGGTATACATCAGTTCCTAATGTTATATCATTGGCAGACGATAAATATTTTAGGATGTCCGTGTGAATGGATAGTGTCACTTTATATTGTTGAGGTGACCGGGTTTATGACGGCAATATAGTCGATGCACTCCTTGTGTTTGTAGGATCTCCATCCTTCACAGGATATTCCTGAATGACTTAATAAGAGCTACTGTATTGTGGCCGTGTCTAGTTGCAGTAATTCATCCGTCGTATGGTATTGTATAATGTGCAGTACAGGAACTTTAGGAATACTTGTAGGTCCTAAAAACATTATTTTAAATAATTATTACGCCATTGTTATAAAGATAAATTGTAAGCTACTTTTATTAACTGATGTACCAATTAAGGGCTTGACATACTTAAAAGATTAGATGCTACACCACGCGTGGTCATTGACCGCTTGGCAAAATTCAACTCGAAACGATAGAATTCAGACAATGAGCAGGCGTTATTCGCCCCACGCGGCGTGATGTGGTAGAAGTTTGTTTCTGGCTTTATAATGCTCAATTACGAAAAATAAGTACACTCGGTTTGTAATATATTTTAGATGTTTTTGTTTTGTAGAACTATCCGAAACTTTTCGAACAGATGGTAACCTCAGCGCAGGAAACAATCCGGCCATTTAGCATATATACGCAAAGGCCGAACACTACAATCCAGCCCCCAAAGATACCCACTCCTTACCTTTGTCCACACAATGCAGTTGACTTCGCGTCTTACACCACGATTATAATAGTCCAGCCAGTGGTTGTAAACCGCGTAACGGGGAAAATAGCGATTAGTGGGACAATGAGAAAATCGTCAATAACTGTCAACTTAAGAGGACTTTTATAGTATCTGACAAAAGACGATGTAAAGGCTATCCTCACTAAATGAAATTAATAAAATGAATACGTTGTTTGATGTAAAAATTGGTAGCGTGTGATACCGCCTTTATTTAACTGATAGTCTTATTTCTTTTGAAGAAAATATAATCGTGAATATGATCTCAACTAATTTAAACGAAAAATTATGAGACGAATTATAAAGTTAGATTAAATGTATCAAAGACACTACAATACCTAAAACCTTCCATCTAATTCGCTGAATTTTTGTGATCTTCCCTAAGATTTAAGTTACTACAATAAGGTCACTAGCTAATAGCTTAACAAGTTTTATGTCCATGATAAGAAATACCTGACTATGATAATGTACCCTTTTCGAGGTTAACCCAAAACTATTAAGGGCAACTTCGCGACTACCGTTCAAAACAAACATGAACTAACTTTTATTGCTCCGATAATTAAGGCTCGATCGGTTTTGTATCGACCGCCAACGCATGCGTCGGCGGCATCTATCAAAACCGAAATTTAAACAACGAATATAATAGGCGGCAACAATAGCTGTGGGCATCGCCAGCACCCGAGCCTAATACCAATAACTAAAACGGTACACAGCGGCTAGCCTGTTGTCTAAACGCATTTTTCTCCGAAGCAAAGGGTCAATATTTACCCTTTCCATGAGCAGCACAAAGCTTAATGTTTGTCCCGACGTTGCACTCCGGGTCCTGTGTAAACTTGCCCTAACAAATTGTACGTAGCATTGTAGATCAAGAACAATACATTCCAAACTTTATTCTGAAGGGATTAAGGTTCGATTTAGGAAACGGAATACCCTGTGGAGTAAAGACACAAAAAGCATTATATTTTATGTCTATAGTAGCATTTAGTAGCTTAAGGCGATTCTGCGGTTACATTGTAAAGAACTTTATAAGAAAATGGATACATCGCCTCCAGTGCTTTCAAGATAAACTATAACGCAAAGTCTGAAGATATAATTATATTGATATAAGACCTAACTCAGGGGACGTTTTTATGAATTACTTATTCCTTTGGACTAGAACTGCTTATTTGATTACAGTACAGCGATGGGACCACTAATGGATTTTCTGAGAGTGTACCTATTTACCTACTAAGGCTGAGGTTTGTAAGTACGCATTATACAAAAATAGTACTCCGCTTAGGTCCTGTTTATATGAATATGTAAAACACGTCTATTTTGATATAATTTACGGTTCATATAAATTCGTAGAAGTAGAAGGCACACACGCAATCAGAAAGATTGCCTGAGACATTCACACGAAATTCTGAATTCACTATTCTGAATGGATTCGATCATACAATTTTTCGGCTGTCTGGTTCCCGGCATTGGATACAATATTTGTACTTTATTTCTGTGGCTGTTCTCTGAATGGGTGACTAAAGCCCTCAAGATGGGCAGAATGGCCTGCTGTGTTCTAATTGTAACATTCATTATCCAAGTATAATGCCCATATTCGTCTACGACTGTTCATCGTAACCGTCGTTTAGAATCAGTTGCTATGTTCGATGACGAAAAGAAAAAGCAAGAACATTACAATATAATCCAACCTTATTGACCTCATCATTTAAGACAAGCTCTATAAATTCTTACCAACCTTCCTTCAATTTGTTATAAAAGAACGGGATGATGATCCTACGAATCCAATTAGTTCCCATGCTAATTTAGAAATAAAATAAAACCATAGTAGACAGTATCAGACGGTTATCATACCGCCCAAGTTGTACAGCGTTGGGAGAAACAGGTTATTTTTGTGCTCCTAAGTCAGTAGACATCACGATTATGATCCTTAAAGGGATAAGCAGGGCTACAATTTGTAGCTATGCTCTACAAAAACTGGCGATTGCTGATACAGGGTGCTATTGTCGATTCTACAAAAGGTATATTTGACTCTGCAAAGAAAGAAAAAGAGTTTATCAACACAACAAATATAAAAGAAAAAACAAAGAAACATATTTAAAAAAATTACTTAGAAATGAAAAAAACAAATGTAACTTACTAAATATGTTATTTGAATCAGCAATTTTACATTTTAAGTATTATTAAATATTTAAAATTCAAATGATGATGTCCAAATTATTGATTGCCAATCATTCCTTTAAGGAGATTGGCTTCTGCCATAAAACCTTACAGTACCTACCTTAATTTGAATCTGCATTTTACATTAAGGTACAGTCAGCAAAAAAGTAAATGATGGTAAATCAAGTTTCAAAATTACTGTATCACAAATTTTAGTATTAGAACACTACGTTTGATTCTGTAATTCTTATTTTATCTGCTTTTTTTATCGACTTATTTTTTTATGCATTAAAAAAATAAGTCACGAGTAAGGAAAATGAAATAACACTCATCATTCGAATCACTAAATACTCCATTGATTCTAAATATAATTCACTGATTTGGAGAAGAATTGAGTTTTTTTTTTTAATTAAATTACGATCGGTTTCTACTTTTTTATAGGCTAAGCTAAGCCTTCAAGCTAGTAGCTGTGAATGTTCATATTCCTAAAATACTTTACTAGATACTTAGTTACCTACTTACTTAACTTCTATGAACAAAAAAGCTTTTCGATCGGAGTTACCAATATCATCGATGTCATTCCCGACTCCCGCCCCTAAACTCTTAGCAAAAAAGATTTTTGGGCCCCCTCTTTATTCACCTATATCATGAACTTATAAAAATACTTCCGTACTACAAATATCAAAATATTATATTAGATATGTTCAATCCACATTTGGAAGCTCCGTCGGTTCTATGTAACAGCGGTTGGAATATTTATTTGACATGTTTTGATTAAAGCGTTAGATACGGTAAGACAGCCATCCTGCCGATATCGCGAGATGTTCACATCGCATTCAAATAACGTACGGACAGATAAACAATCAAAGATAGATGTAGGAAAAAAATCTGTAGATAATTCAGAGCTATCAATAATTTTTATTTCTTATGGCTAGAATTTATATGTACCTAATCTTGTATAGATTCTGCGATTGATGGCTCTATACATTTTGACTCAGGCCTTTACACTTTTGTATGAAACCGATTTTTTAATTTAAGTTTTGGTTTGATACCTAATAGTAGTTGCTTAGAACAATGAGTGACTGATGACTCTCTGATAGGTAATCAAAAAATTGGGGTGTATTAAATATTTTTTTTGTAACTATATAATAATGTAATTTATTATAGCCGGTCCGGTCTCATTTACTCATTCTGGGATCGGTAAAAATACATGAGCAATAATTTAAATAGTTAAAGATAAATTAATTAACTAAATAGTATAAATATGATTTAAACAAACTACGTAACTCGCATACATTACCTGCATACATTAACATAACTATTTATACAAATTAAAAATTCAAGACACTCCATTAATATATAATTATTATTTTATTACTAGACACACCCAGATTTTTATCCATGTTATTAATTAAAATTAGAATAGATACTTTGTTATTAAAATTACAAAAACTATGATATATAAGTATACTAAATTATGCACATAATTAAATGCACGCAATAAAGTATATTGTTGAGGTAGCACATAATTTTGCAAACTTTTCACACATCATCAAATTACAAAGCGGAAAATTTTAAGCAGTATCTGATTACATTTTATGTAGAAACTACTTCCATTTATAGGTATCCAAACATAACGGCCTATTTCTTTACACGATAAACGACACCAATAAAAAGCCCATAATATTCACATCTCGGTAACTGGATCATAAATCACACTGTAACATAAAACTAACGGGACCGCTCTATTACTCGACAATACTTTTCGATGGAGACAAACCCATTCGAGACAATTCGCAATCCAGCAGCAATAAACATTTACCAGTTAAAACTTCATTGTTCCACATCAACATCACTAAACAAAGGGTTGTCGCGAAACTCGTAAACAATAACATAAATACTTGCAGATCTTTCACAAACTACAGTGTCTTTGTTACTCGTAAACCCTTTGGGAGCTTTCGCAATGACAGATGACTCACTAACCTATTAACTGTGGAACAGTTCGAGAGATATCTAAATATTGACTGTGTCTCTAGCTACTGTTAAATTACGTACAAACTCGTGTAGAGTACATACATTTACATGTATCTGCATAATATGACATTTGTCGTTGAATTCTCTATCTGTGCCGTTATCTAATAATTCGACGTCGTTTTTCTTAAAACGCTTAAGTCTATTAATTTTGTTTATTTTCACATAAAGCTATAAAACATTTTGTTCAAAGCCTAAATTGCCTACAAACGATACAATCTGGAATTGCTGCGTTCCCAATTTACGAGTATAGCCTCAAAGCATTCTCCATGCGGAGGAACGGTTGGCATTTTTGTCGGGCACAATATTCTTATAAGTTTCTAAACATGACCATTCCATTTAAATCCGAGTTTCGTCTGTGAATATACTTAAAATTTTATTGCGCTATTATTCTTTATAGACGGAATTTAGAATAATTTTAAATGTTTAAAATAGTCTGCCGTAAAATCTAGATAAGTATCAACAGGCTCACTAAATTAGGTATTATTGCAATTTAAGATATTTGATAAACTTAATTGATTTTTTTGTATATAAAACTTCTACTAATAGAATGTTGGATATTTTAAATTAAACATTGTCAAAGTTATGAGCTTATAATTATACTGATTTCGTGAATGACGCAATAACATGAGATACTCGCCCATTCATACTCTCCACACACATCTAAATCTTGATAAACTTTTCTCTTTGAACAACTTTTATTTGCAGTATTATATTTTTATTATTCTTCGTCTTTTAAGGAACTTTAATACACCAACAAAAAAGCGAAATAAAGCCTATCATCGCATTCCGGTTTTAAGCTGACTTTGTGCACATTAAATATGTTTAAAGTGTGAACGTTGTTTCGTTCCTAACAATGACCGTTGACTTTATAAATGACATGCTATAAATTAAAGTATCATTTACATCATTATCTATACATATGTAAATACGTCCGATGAATAATGTTGCCAATTCTTCTGCCTTTGCGTCTTCTATCAACTAACTAATATCAAAATGATTCATAGCATCAAATCATTCAAAATTGTTGAGATAACGAAATTTTACTCACCCCACATTCCTATGTATTCTATCGATATTCAACAATATCCTTTAAAACCAAATGTAGGATGGTTCGATTAATCTTACATTGTCACAGGGACTCCTAACGGCAACTCAAAAGTGCCGACTGTAAACGCATTAACCGTCTGTCGGATTACGCGTCTCCATCACAATAATGTGTCACAAATCCAAATCCTTGAGTCGAGTGCCGCTTATATAAGCTTTTTCCAATAAAACCTCCAATAATCTTACTGGATATTGTGGTAGAGTATGCAGTGAAAATCACTTCCAGGATAGGATAGGATTTTTGTTTTTGGTTTGTGGCAAAATAATGTTTTAATCGTTCTAGTCTTCACGTTTGTTTCTTCTATTAACATATTACAACACTTAACCATAATCTTTCGTTTCGAAACCAAAGATCCATCGATGAATGAAGCATTACACAAATAGTCCATATGGAAGAACACGTGACAATTATTCACGTTTTATTTACCATAATTCAATCGACCGTCGCTTAAATAACATTATCTAAAGGCAGTAAATATCGGCCATTATCGAGAGCCCTTCAAAATTCCACGCGGCGTTTTTGAACGAACGCGAGAGAATGACGCGTCAACTCCATCCACCAAGAAAAATATTGAGACAACAGGCCCGTCGAGTGCCCTCCGCGGCGACATAATGGCTTTTCATTGAATTCCTCTTGCTTTCTTTTGTTTATATCCCATAATGTTTCGATTGGAGCATGATGGAGGGCGGCCGTGATTACTTTAATAACAATGACGACCGGGTACAAAGGACGAGACCACTAAAATTATGTGCGGGGTCGGTCTGTATGGTTCTCATGCCCCTCACGTAAGCACAGCGAACCGGAGCATGTTCGGTGACGTTTACCTGCCCCCACGTCACATATAAATATTATCAACACAAAAATAATGAGCTGTCCATAGAAACCCATTAGCTTTACGACCTGATACAAAAATGATAAAGAATATATTATAAATATATGTGACTAACATACGGAAAATGATTTTTTCGTAAGATTAGATTATCACACTGATAAAAAATTCTGCGAGTACAGGAACAAGTAAATGGTAAGTTAAACAAGTAAATGCCGGAGATGTCCCAATTATGGAGACTTAAGGGTAAAGTCAGTGTCTATTTGAGAAAACGTCAGATATTCAGAGACCGTGTTCGGTTAAGCATTAGGTATGGAAGCCTCGCCCCAACGGAAACAAAACACATTTTTTAACTTATTTTAATATAGAATAAAGGCGTCGCGTAGCTCGTACCCGGCGATATGTATGCAACACAGCAAAGGGACACGCTGTTTGATATGGTTATTACGTCCTTTGTGGAAAGGATAAAGAAGCCGGTGTGAGCGGGCTCTAGGCTCGGCTATGAGATTTGTCTTCGTGATACGCTAAAATTTAGAAAAAAAGGCACTTTACAAGAGGCTACACAGTCGGCCTCCTTGGAAATGGTAATGTTTCATAAAAATCGAAACCTGTTTGGGAGATGGCCTTAGAATAACTAAATTTGGTGTGACTAGACTGGACGCCATTCATCTCTGTAGATGTCATTCATGACATGATTCATTTCTTGCTAACGTTACGAGAAACAATAGACAGCGACGGTCATTCACTGAATAAAATAAAGTGGGAATAATTTTCGAATGTGGTGAGATTCACAAAAACCTTTTATTCAATCCGGTTTCTGGCTTCACAAAATTTGCTCACTTAAATCTTGCTATTTGACGTGTGGTGCTCAAAATGATATTCACTTACGTTTACGTTTACCATTACCACCTCAGTGAAACTGCTACCTAAGACGCACTTCAAAAGATACATGAAGCATAATGGCTGTTTACTGTCTTCTCCCCGTAGCGAAGCATGTTTTATGGGTTTATGTATGAGCGTCCCAGTCCGTCGAGCATAGCTCCAAGCGATTCCGACACGATAATCGCAACACAAGAGGATGTCTTGACATTTCTTTTCTTCGCGGCGATGTGTGGCAGTAAATAAGCCGGCATGGACATCAGTAGTGGGCTGACACCGTGCTATTATATTGTTTGCGTAATTGCACCCCGCGACCTGGAACACTTAACGTATCCAACTTGAGATGCTAATGCATGCGAAGCGGATGGAAATTATTCATGTGAGAAATTATTTGTACATAACATTAATAAATTCTACAAACATTGCATAATACGTAAAAAAGAATAAAGGTTTTATGACAATATGCAGTGGTTTTAAATGCAAATATGGAGACCCTTATCCCGATATACGGAATCCATGTATGCAGAAGCATTGTCGTCGTCATACACAAACACAGGTTTGGAATAAACTTAATGAAGCGTTGAAAGTCAACAGGAAAAGTAAACGGCTCGGTAATATTTGGAAAACATCTTTATAATAATACGACTTAGGCTCTCTTTTATTTTCTTACGAACACACTGTTTGACTACGTGCTGAAAACGTAGGGACTTAAAACTAGGATCAAGTAAGGCTAACTGTAAGATATGTGTTCTCGGAAACAGTCACGCACTCGGAAAAATATCCACGTTTGTCGTTGAGACTTTTGTATGTGACCTCAAAACTAAGTCTAATCTGAAGGCAGTTGCAGCGTCGCGTCGTCGTCAGTATTTATTTTATAAGCTGTGTAGAACTTTGTTTTGAAATAACAAGGTTTTACAGACAGAAAAAAACCTTATTTCTAATCTTGCTAGTGTATTTACAAGCCTTAACCTACTGAGGTTTTATCTATTTCGAGTACCTACATTCTTTACATAACTGGTAATAACCTACTTAAAACAAATTAAAAAAAAAAGTTAAAAAAACTAGTTAAAAAAAACAAATACTTATTATTGCAGATAACGTTTTGTTATTTCTCTTTTATTTTTAGGGTTCCGTACCCAAAGGGTAAAACGAGACCCTATTACTAAGACTCCGCTGTCCGTCCGTCTGTCACCAGGCTGTATCTTATGAACCATGAGTTAGACTGTGAAAATACAATAAACGTGATTTTTTTGCTCGTTGTTTCAGATAATGGTACGGAACCCTTCGTGCGCGAGTCCGCCTCGCACTTAGCCGGTTTTTTTTTCTTTTATGACTTATTTTTAATTTATACCGGCTTTTTCTTTTTTTTTCTCCATCCAAAGGCCAATAAAGCCCAAAGGATTCCAAAACAGAAGAGTTTCTCTAAACTCAACCATTTTCGTGTAACACACATACATCACTACAACTCACCATATCAGTTGATTCTGTTCTAAACAGGAATTGTAGCATTGCATATCTAATCTTCATCTGCGCTTGTTTCCTCCAGTGTAAGTTACGTACTTTTAGCACCTCTGCTCCATGCGTTGTCAATTCGCAATGAATCTCCTGCAGTCGAACTCCATCGCCCTTTATCAGCTGTATCTGAAACGCCGCATATCTGATCGCAGGCGATACGGACCTGCGGTTGAGAAACCGCAATTTGAATATTACGTCTTATATTATCTTTCAGATTTAAATGTTATTGTTATTCTGGTTCGCTGTTATTAAGCGGTTGAAGATTCTAAGGACTTGTTCACAGGATGGAGTTTATCAAATACTTATGTTTGGTTGATAGTTTATTTAAAGCGATGCTTCAATGGATTCATCACATTCATCAAAAGTAAAGTGAGTGCATTAAGTTTAATCAACGCTTTACCACAGTTCCCTGCCAGGAAGCAGTAATGTGCTCAGTACACAAAACTGTTGGTCTGCCTTAACATAACAGTTGCATTATTGACACGTCAAACAGTTAAGCACTTCTGGGTTGTCCATAATACAGGATGACAATATTTGACAACATCTTTAGTGTCAATTCAGACAAATTGCACTTGCAACTTTGAAACATAAAATACCGTTACCATAATCCCGTAGGTCTAATGGACTTTCTACACCATCGTCGACAAATACAAAATAGTGATTCACACAAACATTAAAGCATTCCATTTGCTAATTTTTACTCTTTATTACTTTCTTTGCACAATGCAATTATCATGTGTTTTAAAGGCGCCGACTTTTATTAGGGACTGTTAACGTAAAACTAGAAACCCAACGGTACTGAAGGGTTCGCAAAAAGAGTTGCAAATAAAACAATAAACACAAAAGGACTTTCGAATCTAAAAACCCAACATTTGTTGAGACTCGAGGAACCGTTAGTCCGGTAAACGGCTTATTTATTGCAGCAGATAAATTGTTTGCAAGGTCCTTCTAATGATTGAGATTTCGACAATTAAAGACAAAGGGTCTAACAGCTTTAACGGACCGTCGGTGAACACAACGCAGTGTTTAAAAGCCTAAAGAGATTAAAGGATTATTACGGGAGCCAAGGAGTTAAAGTAACAGTCAAATCACATTGTGAATATCTTAACAATTTTTCTTAATAATTAATAAATAAAACTGACTGATGGAAATAACTGGATCATGCAGGTTGACCAATTGACAAGCGCATATAAAAAGATATGATTTAATATGAATTTAATAGTTACTTTTACATGTGCGATTTTATTAGTACTTAATTGTATGTATTATCTCAAGATGCAAAAACTTGTAGTTATTGAATTGCACGAGGAACGCAATTAATTTCTTCCGAAAGGATCACCATGTGATTGCCTGTATTTATTTGATAATTGCCATCGAGGCAGTCATCATAAAGTCAATAATCACACACCACTTCGGTTTTTACAACATCTTTTATTATCAAGGTTATTCACTTTGATGAACTGAATATATTTTATGAAGCCTTACAAACTGTTATGGCTTTTGCAAAAGCAATTACTAAACCGATATCGAATAATCAATTTATGGAAATTAATAGCTTATAATTTCATCCCTCTTGAATTACGCAGTTAAGATACGCTGTGGAATATTTACAAGATAAAATGTTCTACAGCCTTAAATTGTGTGAAGTCGGATGATTCAATACTAATATCCATTGTATAAATGTCGAGAGTTAATTGTTCCTCGCACCGAGAGCAAACTATTTCAAACATAATAACCCTCTACAGTGTTCCATATAAACACATGGTTTTATGCATGACAACGAAATTTACTGTTGTAAAGGTCGCTAAAGCCTCCGACAATGAAGTACATTGTCATGCGCTTAAAGCACGTCCGAGTGAGGCGCTTTGAGTGACAGGCAAATAAAAGTAGACAAAGGGACGATCGCGCGCCGCAGACGTGGCCGTGGACGTCGCTCTCGAGTCACACTGGAAACATCCTTCGAGCGATTCTCACACTTTTCCAGATCCAACAAAAGCGCAGAAAAATTAAATCAGGTATACATACGAGTTTCATTAAATCACTCTTGAAACAAGTCTGGCGTGTAACAATGAACAATACTTCACAGTTTCCGAGTCAAAAGCCAATACTAATACTATACCATACTTAATGTCCGGCCGTGAGTTCCCAGATGTAGTGAGCTTTTCTAAAGCACGGCGCGGCATGAGAGGGGGGGCCGGACCACCAGCGCTGCGCCCGCGCCGCCGATCCGGCGCATAATTACTGTGTACAGACACACACACACACCCATGCCAGCGGCCGCACACCTATCGATAAAACATTAAATTAAATTTTATCTGCCTTGTAAATTTCATGGGCGCTGATTGAGTTTTCGGTGTATAGACTTTAACTGCTCCGGAATCAGAATCATCATGGAATCAATCGAAAAATAGACGAAGCGTTCTCCGGTAGCCATAATACAATCGGATGCGGTCGCGCTGGTCAGGTTTACGACCTCCTCGTATTGCGTATATACTTACTGATGATGGTTATCGATCCGCAACAATGTTGGACCATCAACAAATGGGTAATATGAAGTCGAAATATTCACCTCAATCTCTATAAAATCTCCATAAGCATGCGACCTTTTAACTCCACACACATATGGGGCTTTTGTCAAAACAGAGTATCGTAACGTATAGGAGCGATATATTCGCATTCTTCACATGTTTGGCGTTCCAGTCAAAAATGGCTTCTATATTTGTTCAGTGAAATGTCAAAATATGTCGTGAGAACGTTACGAAGCGTATGATGGCGCAGGCGCATCGTGTCGGACCGGTCACGCGAACGCTACACTTGCCAGTGCACTCCTACAACTCTGCACTGTTTGTGAAATGAGTATTTCAGCCTCAGGGATATTGAGGGTTATTAGGAATTTTAAACGTAAACAATAGTCATGGAATTTTGTTATACTTATGCAGTAAAATAGGTTGCGACTGCTTCGTGATAAAAATATCCTCATGTTACGTATGTTAGGCGCCGTCTAAAAAAAGTCATTTATATCGCTGCAGCTTTCGAGAACCTGTACCTTGGTCTCGATTCCAAATCCGACCAAAGTATAATAAATCCTCAATCATGGCTCGAAATGTCACTGCTCGGTGAAAAGTGAACTGTAAGTACGACAGACCTAAGTACCTACATCTCACGGTTATTATTATCCAAAGGTTTATTACTTAATCCCTATAACAAAGCAGTTAATCAAGACCCTAACCAGCGCGAAAGTAAATAGAAGCCTGGCCTCGTTTACTACATCGCGCTAAGTTTTATAGATGACCTACGACCCGCGACAAACATGGCATAGCCCTGATAAAACACAGAACATTTAGCAATCAATGAACAACACGAACGTATTGCAAAGGTTAGCACACAAAACATTAATAAAACACAAATTTATAGCTCCGAGCATACTGATGCGAGGTTAACAAACTCCTGCGATCAAGGAAACCTATGATGATAGAGGACCGTCGCACATAACTCTCGATTTGAACGATAATCGATGATTCATAATTGAGACTTCGAACAGTTCTAAATCAATAGATAACTATGAAACATGATCTCATAATTACTGGCGAGCTAACGTCGGTACAAAACCAACAAAGCAAACGGGAAGACTGTAATTCAACCACCCATCTGTGGAGGCGACCCAGTAATGGCCATCTAAATCACTGGACGTAATCGCAACAGTGATTTTAAACAGAGGTCACGAAGCACTCCTATTGGGCAGTATTTATGAAGACAAAAAAGGTAGGCCCCTTTGGATGCCATTTATTACGGAGCACTTTTTTGTCAATTATACTGTCACGTCACACACCAAATTTCTGTACAGCATCTCCGTTTGTTTTTGTCTCGATCGATCGATATATGAAGGCTTTATCCGAATATGGCCCGATCGACTTACGAATAAAAGGATCAAAGAAAAAACCTCAGCATCCTTAAGTTTGGTATCTAAGCGACGTGTCTCAAAACACATTAAGTAGATAATGCTGGCAGTGGTTAACACATAAATTGTGTAGTGAGCCGATTCTCGGGCCCGAGTTGCGCTCTGGATCACGAGGCTACTACAAATGACTGCGTATCCTTATCAGGTAGCGCCGATGCCCGCGGTGAAATATTTTTATAGCGTTTAGATGCAGGCGGCTTCCGCGTCTTTCAGACAGTCCCGCCGCGGCCGGATCTAGTTACATTTTCCTATTACGACGTTTTATAGCTCATATCTCATATGAACATTACATCAACGACATTTCACAACATCTCGACGACGTATCGCGATGGCTTGAGCCCGCCTACAGTTTAAGGATCTATAAATATTAGTTTTAAATTGAACGATGTCGAATATAAATTCTGTTACGGATTTATTTTTAATTGAAGTAGAGTATGCGCTCCTTTTATACTCTGCGTGTCTTGTTTCAATAAAATTGATTGTAATCGTGCTCGTATGTTTTATCTATAAAGTCAGTTTTTGAGCGGCATACCGTGGCTACAATAAATCGATGTTCATTACAGAAATCGCCGTAAAATACCTGAGCGATTCGACATCGATGTGAGAGCAGCGCGGGCGGCGCGCTAGCGAAGCGGTGTGTGCGTGCGCATACGCGCTACACACCTCGGCGTACGGCGGTGTCGGGAACAGGTAGTGTTGTGTATAAACAAATAACAAAATCGACTTGTCTTACAGAGAGCGCGCCAAGGTCGGCCTGGCCTGCCCGCGCCCGACCCGCCGCGCCTCGCCGTCCATCCACAGTCCACGTTTTATACGTTTTTTTCTTCTTCAAAAGCCCTTATTTATTGTGATGGCTGAGTATTTGGGCGCACAGTTTGTATAAGCAATCAATTTTATTCATTTAGACGAAGCAAGTTCTCTTCTACAAATAAATAAGTGAATATAAAAATATTGTTGCTGCCGACCGGCGGCAGTGGGTGACCGGTGGATGAGTCATCGAGTAAGCAATTACATAACTGAATCGAAAAATTTTTGTATTGACCAAATTCCAATATAATCGAGCTAAGAAAAAACATACATCCGCTAAACAAAACTAACCTTAACGGTGATAACCTAACAAACGTTTGGGGAGCGTGTCCGTGAAATCGATATCTCAGACGTTTGATTCTCCGATCGATTTCGTGATGAATGGTGGGTGATATTCGATACTGGATCGATTAGTGAATGGCGGCGGAAGTGCCAGCGTGGTCGGAGTAGTGCGTAAGCCACGAGGCCCCACGATCCTCGGCTGTGACAAATCACTGCGTGCCATCACTCGTTCTAATCGTTCTGCTTTGCGTCCACAGTAATATCGATTTAATTCAATTAACGCTCCAATGCACTCTGGCCATGCGAACGGCTTTATGAGAACAAAAAAGCGATAATGATTTTCGTTTATACTTTTATCCGGTTGAGCAGCAGGCAGCCTTAGTTACGTTCCATTGGAGATCGGCTCTCTTATGTAAGTTTCGCCATAACCTATTTACTCAGAAATGCAATACAGCCTTCGAAGATCTACTACAAAAAGTAAAAGTAAAAATCTGACTTATTCTCGACAGATGACGATGGAACAGTCTTCCATACGGCGGTATCTGGAAACTTATTCTGCCTTCTAAAAAATCTGTTATAGGTATATACAAAATACTAACAAAATAACTCTGGTACAACTGGGTATTGCACCCAAAACCTCGCGCTCATGAGTCACTAGGACAATACGGTTAAATATAAGTTTAGGATATCATTATTCCCTATTCGTACTAATGTCGTAGATACCAGGTGACACAGATAGAATTACACTAAGCTGTTCTACTGACAATAAAGGTTGCGCCATTTTCCCATACACTCCATGTTTAATTTCTAAGAACCATGTTCCGTATTGTCGACAACTTATACACAATATAACTACTTATTAACATGCCTATCAGCAACAGGTATTTTTTTACCGTCGTAAACTGAATTTAAGGCGTTATTCATTGTTTAAAATTATAAATTGAATACTTCGTTTAAGAAAAAAAAACCATTTGAAATGGCTACAAAAAGATAATATAATGGTATCAACAATTAGGCATTTATCTGTCATCTTATCTGAACTTCTTCGTCCTTTTTCAAGACGGTTTTGTATTCTCTACCTCCATCCTTCCTTTTATAATAGCATTCGCAATTTAGCAGCATTCACCCAACGCTGTCTTTGCCTCTCGTGGTGTCTGACTCCTCAGCTACCTGTCTCAGTTCATCAAGATTCACTGCCGTTCCAGAACCTAAGTCCACGAAGGACTTTAGAATAGAATAGATTTTATTTCAAATTAAACCTATCACAGGCATTTTTGAAACGGTCTTAGGTATTATGACTCCAGTTGCACGGTTCCAAAAAATTGGTCCTATGTAGAAGAACCGCCAAGAAACTTCAAGGACTTTATAGAAACTTCTGTTATGACCCATCAATTGAACCACTTTACCATCCGATAGTTATTTTATGAAATGTAAATATTAAAACCACAAGCTAGCACAGCAACAATGCATGAGCCACAAAGTGGTTTACTTATAATAAGTGACAGGAAGAAACCGAACACCCGACAATTTTCCACAATTATCATATTCTCAAAATTGCTTCTAATATCAAGAATTTCATCACGAGCCGCCTTGTTAGCGACAAAAAACTTCACGAGTAGACAGTAGCTTGTTTAGAAGTTGTCAAAAAAACATGTAAATCGATCCAAGACACGCAACAGCTCGCATGTCGCAGCCAAATGTAACTGTATCAGGTTCTGAGGGGCTTTTTCGAGCAGTTTGTATTCCGGTGATGTTAAAAATAGATGACATCCAACGGATATTCGAATTCCAAGGTTTACTTATGTGCTATTCTGAATCGCATATGAGCGAAAAGTTAGAAATAAGCGTACCTAAGGCACAGTTCCCAAGTCCACCTCTACCTAACTAAAAATCTAATTATAAATTTTTCGATTATACTCAGCTCAAAGCTGGACATATCAATCAACCGCTAAAGCAATGTAAAAACTCAAGGTCAAACATCATACGGGTCAAATGGTAAGGGTCGAATAGAAAAGAAGGCAAAAGGTCAGTAGGATACTCCAAGGCAATGGATTGGCAATTAGTAACGTGTCATTACCTCTGTAATTTTGCGATCTTTGCCCCTTTGGTATTGCACTTTGGTATTCCCTATATTGTATCTTATGAATTTCTGTTAACATGAAGGAAGAGCTTACATAATTTCAGTTAAAAGGTATTACGTATTACAATCGCCTTTTATAGAATTCCTTACATTATTTTACCTCGTTAATCTATTGAGATTGCACACCGTTGAGATCACCGCCTCCGTTCCCAAGACCAAGCCTTGGCACATATCATCCAACAACAATGAGCAAGAACATAGTAAACGTCAATTACAGCATTACTCGTGTATCGCTGACTCAATCGTAGGCACATGCGGAATCGAACAAGCGACATGGTGCGCCGCTTATGAGAACACAATTACAATCCATTATATTCGCCTGAGACCTTTTAGGGCCGAGCTAACCAGCTAACCGGATCGCAGGAGCAATGCGTAGCAGTCGGCAACTCGGCAGACGAGAACACAAGAGTCCGTGTCGGGGCAGAGCCGGGGCACAACATTATGTCCCCCATCGCGTATTGTTTGTCACTCAGACGGATTTCACGGCGACAAATGGCCTCAGAGATCCAGGATAAACACGCCACAGCACAATGCATCTCGTATAAAATTAAAACGACTCCAACTTAATAAGAGTTTAGTGAGCTAGTTATAAAGGCAATTTTCTAAACGACTGCTTGTATGGCTTCATCCTATACGTTTGTTCGTCTCTGAACGGCAGCAGAATAGGTCATTGTGGATACTTTAATGAACGTCTGACAAAAAAACAAGTGTGTTTCGTTGTTACAATCAACACGCTTCGCTAATGATCATTATTTCGACAACTTTGTTTATGTATTCGAAAGTGAACAAAACTCGTTCGCCATCAAAATTAAACCGCGAACGTAAAAGTGTATCAAATTGCAAAGAGATCATCATTATAATGTTTGAAGCGAACATATTGCGATGTTTCAATAAAACCGTGTAGGTTGGAAATTGCTACCGGTGCTATTAATGTCTGTGCTAAACATTTATGTATTCGGAATGGCCTTTTTCGTGTCACCCTAGGCTCATTATGCAATAAACAGTGACGATTTGCAACCTAAAGGGCAAACGAGTGCGTACGAAATTGCGTCCAATTTCCTCTCGCACACAATTGTAGGATTAGAGTAAAATTTATATGTCTGGCTTTTTCAAATTAGAGCGCTTGGGCTTAATTCCGTCTGAGGACTAGCAGCCATTCCATTTGTCGCCCAACCCAAGGCTATCGCGACAATAGGACTTTACCTTTAGCTAGGTGAGCTTAACTCGACTCAGGCAAACTTTAAACGCCATCTTCGTAGAAATGTTTGTTGTCTTTTTGTGAGGAGCGTGGGACTGTACGTAAATGATATTCATATTTTCTCTCTGAAAATGAAGAGGAAATTAAAGTGTTATCTAGTTTCTAGAAATATAGAGTCATTTCCGTATTTCGTCTAATTCTTTAAACCTACTAACTACCCGCTCCCGCTATTTAGGTGACTTTTTACCTTAAAGCAGAGTATTTATTCATAGTACATTGTTATAAGTTATAGTATCCCTTCATTGAGTCAACAAAATCATAATAAAATTAGTGCAGATCTTGGCAGATAAAGAACATATACATGACATTAAGAGGCTGATAACCTTTATCCAAACCGTATAATTATTGGAGATACCATTGGCCGAGACTACTAATGTTAAACTACAACGATGGATCTTCATTGAAAAAAGAACTTTAGTGCTTTGTGATAAGAGTGAAAGGTTAGTTGTGCAGGTTATTGTCCGTCAAGTCTTTGCTGGCACGTAGCCTGCGTCGCCGCCACGAATTGGTCTATAATTAAGAAATAAGTTGAGATACGGTTTTTAGCTGACTTTTTACAAAGCATCGTACGGGCCAACGCAATTAACCCGCCTTGTAAATTGAATGTTTGCTTTATAGTGATTAGTAATTAACTTTTAAGTTTTTATAAGAACCCGCGCACGACCACATTGAACATTGATCGTATTGATGCTGATTTTGTTTTGTTTATTCTGCGCAAGCGCAACTCAATTTTGTACCCTGGATATTAATTTGAAGCGTGCTTTGTTTGTTTTTGTCGTAATTATAGTTCGATCGCTACTCAAGTATTAAAATTACACACCGTTCGTTGTATGAAAGATGATCTATACTTTTATCGCTACAATATAGTCGTCTAAGTGTTTTTTATGCACATTGTGTATTCACAACGTAATATGCCTGCAATATTAACTACATCAGTGTATATAAAAACATTAATTGTCTTCGTTTTATTTCTAAAAGAAATATAAAGGATTAGATCGATGAATCAATTCAAATCAAATCGATGCAATCCAAATAATCAATGTGATGTGAATTTAATCAAGTCTTCGAAATGCTGTAAGCAAAAGATCGCTAATATTAATAATATGTACCTATTTATCTATCTATTGCTTTAGATCATGTATTCTAAAATCTGAAAATTTTAAACAAAATGGCCAATACATTTCTAGATTATCATAAAAACTGATAACATTCAAGTACTTCAGTTCCGATAATGTAATCACTTCCTGATCTGGAAATTAGGTATCATATCAGATAAAAGAATCGTCGTTGTGTTACAGGAATATTGTGAAATAATTGAGAAACTGCTGACTGACGGTGACTGATTCTTTTCAAAAGATGCCTGACTTGATTGAGTGGAAGACTATAATAGAGACTGTCTTCTTCTGAACCTGTAAGTAGAGATAACGAATTTGATTTTTTTTTTATTTTTTTTTTTGAAATTTAAATTTTATTTTTTTTAAATTAACGACTGCTGGAAGTTCATATATAGATATTGTAGTATTCAATCGATTGCTATAGTGATTGCAGTCTATACCTATACCTACTAATATTATACAGATGTATTTGTTTGTTTGTTTGTATGTAGGAGGTAATCTCGGGAACTACAGAACTGATTCAAAAAATTCTTTCACTAATAGAAAGCTACACTTGAGTGATAAAACCTCATTTATTAGTCTGATGATAATATTAATCGCGTGGTTACCTATCCTATTAAAATATTCGTTTATTCGCCTTATTAGACTCCACCGGAAAGACGGCAGCTGACCGGCTCTTTGATAGGATCACAAGGAATCACAAGGAATCCATAGATTACACTCCGTTTGATTGGCACTCTCTTTTTCGGGCGCGTCCTTGATACTAAAGGCTTTATTCGTCAATTCAAGAAGGCGTTGATAGCACTATTATCAAGATTAGAAAATGATCGAAGTATGTTGTAATTAGCGCACAAATCCAAGCTGCTCCCTATCCTCTTGACATAGTTTGACGACAGGAGCAGTGTCTAAGTGATTGCGTTTCTGCGCTACGTGCCGCGGGTTCGATCCGCGCACGGGACGAATATTTGTATGGCCTTTCAGGCGTAGGTGTGTGTGCATGTGACAAGTATGCTTGTAAACTGTACCCACGATATAGGAGATATCCTAGAGTGGGGAAAACTATTTAAAAAAAAGAAGAAAATGTGCTCAATTGTGTAATATTATTGCTAAAATCTAGAGTCTGCCCTCCGGTTCAATCATCTCCGTATAGCTCTGCGACATCCTCAATAAACAAGCTTCTTTATCTAAAACAACCACTCTATATTCTCCAAGTCGTGAATCGTGATAGATCGACAGGAAATCAAAACATTGTAAAGACACTCGCGCACATAACCATGCATATTTCATATTCAACAATATCACGGAACACATAACATATCCCAGTTTCAATATTCGATCAATTAGCAATAAACCATTTCGTCGTAGGGCGGTCGCAATCCTGCATAAATTCAATTAGAGCAACCTCGGTGTGCCGGTCCACAATTCCCACTGCCTTTCGAGACATAACTATATGGAATAATTGATCGGTCGACGATGAAACCCGGGAAACCCTTTAGGAATTGATATCGGAAATTATTGTCTCTTGCGCGTGATATGGGGATGTTTATTTGCAGTAAATTATTTGGTTTATAAGCTAGGATGTTTGACAGGTTGTGTTGTTGATATGGTTTATTGAAATTGAACGGGTACCTGTTTTACATAAGGGCAATGCAGTGGCTCACGAGATCAACAACATGTTAGCCCGTAAAGATCTACAGCTGAACATGTGTCTCCTATACCGTTCCAACGTTCTATTCCGATGGAATAATGCCGTTGATCACAACCCTTAGCTTTGCAATATGTAATTTCTACACAGAATTTCTGCTGGTCTATCTAATAAAACATCTTACAACACTTGCATGCAGACAGAGCGGAATGTCCTCTTGATTTATAACTTTCCTTATTTAAAATAGAACATCTTTGTCAGTAGCACAGAACATGGAGAGTTATTTCTGGGTCAGTTGCCTGTCAAAGACCTTCTTTTTATAAAATTGCCTAGGCTAGCGTTTGTCCACTATCTGACAGTCGAAGATGATGCACACTTGCCTAGAAGTAACCACTCATACCTTAAAGTCTCTCATGTTATAACTATCCAGAAATACAGACACCGCCAAGATTCCACTCTTTAGCAGTACCTACACGTGATGAAATAGTTATCAAACCACTTGGTGCGAATGGATGGAATATCCACCGTATAGCACTCTAATCGTCCGATGGTGGAATGGGCTTGGGGGAATTAAGTTGTTTGTAACCTGTGACTAGCAGATCTTGCCAAAAATGAAGATCCATCTGGCGGCGGTTACGTTGATCCATCTGTTTTCAAGCAAACCGGTTTGCAGTGTAAGGTAGGTACTTCATGTGCAACTGGAATCATAATTTCAAATCCTTAAATACCATGGGCTTCATCCATATACTGAATGAATAGAAAAGGCACTCTTTGGACTTTCGTACGTTCATGACTAATGATACATACATGGTGGTATTAGATCCAGATCTGATAGAAGCAAGCATTGACACAAAACTATTCAATACTCGTATAACATTTATCGTCTCCATATCGAATTAGAATTAAAGATCTCCGTATTGCCCAAGTCGTGTGATCGTGAACACACTTTACAGGATCGCACGCGCCGCAAGCACATGCAATGCATTAATCAGATTCGCTGATAACATGTTAATATCGTATTCATCGTACGTACTTCGTTGCATTAGGATTTCCTTCGTAGTGTTTCCCTTCTTCCTTGGAAGAAGTGACTTCATCAAAACGCGTCATACAGTTATAACTACGTATCCTGGGTGTCGTTCAACGCACTGCGTTAGGGATATTAGGTACTAACGAATTTAATAAATAAAAAAAATCTCTGGAGTAAAACTTATGAGCTGGCCAGCCTCCAAAAGTGCACTAAATCCTTGTCAATTTTCTTTTCTTTTTCTTTTTACGAGTCTATTGATTCCTACTGCAGGGAAAAAGCCTCCTTTTCTCCTTCCACTTTTCCCGGTCTATTGTAATTTGGGGCCAATCCTTTAGATAGGAGTCTCTTTGTTTAGCTTTATGATGTGCAGGTTTTTTTTTTTTTTTAAATGTTCTTGCCGCATTCCTTCTACATATTTTGACGAAAGACTCTCAAAGACGAATAACCTATAATCATCACATTAATAGTACCTACTTACTCAATAGAAACCGGTAGATACATTGTTCCTAGACCACCGCGATCTCATAAGGAAATCGACATTGGCAAGAAACAACGATAACAATTCCACAAAACTAATCACTCAAAGTAGTCAGATACTCGTATACTCGCATCGCAATAAAAATGCCTTAAAAATAAATTGATACTAAGAAATAATACTATTTAGAAATATCCCGATAAAGAAACTTCCGCAAGGCAGAATCTAAGGCCAGTTTTATGACTACAAGCAATGAAATCGGTAGTTCGATCAGAAAAATGGGATTTATTTAAGACTTCTGAGGATTTCATATAAAATCCTAAGCGTAACATTTTCATTTTTCTCCCTGAATGAACATCGTTTTATTAGCTTCTAGGTTGAAGTAAAGTTCAAGTGAAATTCTTTATCAGTAAGCCTAAGGGTCTTCCAAAAAGGAAATATTATTTAGAGTTGCTACTGACCGGAAGTTTCGTGCACAATCGTCATTATTTCGCTTTATAATCTTACGTGAGACGGATGATATCATCCGTGTTCATGTTTTTATTGCTATTTTTATTATCAATCAATGAAAACCAAGCAATCACGCAATTATGTAAACTTTTACCAAAAACAATACTTTTGATGGAAAGTGAAATGTTTCTGCTTAGACAGTAGGCACACAACAAGAGTAACAAGACGGCAGAGCACATAGTAGTCACGGAAGACTTAGAGAGGAACACAACATAATCTCCCGCCGCTGAGCCGACCGCTCCATTTATTTATTTATGGAGATTATTATCGTGCGTAATAATTCACTAAGTTTCAATTGCATAATGACGGCGGACAGGGCTACTAGGCCTGCTAGCTAGCGCTCTGGGCGGACGCACCGACTAGCGACCACAGATAATCTTCCACGCGAGGACTATTATTAAATAGGGGGCTGTCAGTAAAACGGCAGGCCGCCTCCCGCGATCCCGCGATGTTATGTCTGACTTGTAAGACTGGCAACATCGAACACAACATTCGTAGTTACACTTGATTAACGTTCCCAATGCTTTCAAAACGTGTAAACAGATAACAGAGGAAATCCAGTAAACACTAGCTAACACTGGAACTAGATATTGGAGATTTATGAGCTGAGTTTCTGTGTTCTACTTGTTCAAACAAGATAAAAGGTATGTTGATAATCTTGTTAAGATATGCGGAAATCATTGAGATCTTAAATCTCGAATCGATCATAACTATCTCGTTCTTATCTATGCAGCATATTGTAGTATTTTTCAGTGCTTAGTTTACACTTTTGATTGTGTCTTGTCTGTTTTTATCTTTATCTGCCCCTGACACCTAATGCTGAGTTTAGGCCTCTTCCATTGCACGCTATTCTAATATAAGATACATTTATTTGCAACTAATTTGATTATATTTCAATCATAAAGTTATTATTACCAACTAGTAATAATAACTTTATGATTTCAATATGAAGGGGGTTTCTACCAATAAACAATATTCGTACAGTAGATGCTTAGTGTATGTAAGTAAAAAACAACTTCAAACGGCCAAGTCATAGACGCGATAAAGCGTGACTTCATGAGCAATGAACGCCGGTAACCCATTACAAATCTGTTTTATCGCTGTACAAAAAGTTGGAATTTCACGGAACAAAGAAATTGCGAGAACGTGTGAATGATAGAAAGTACTATTACGGATATCAACAGCTAACCAACCGCTCGTTCGGCCATCAACTAGGTGACGCCCTTCAAATATTTCGAATTCAATAGGAATTACTGCACGCTACAGACAATGAGTGAGCTTGTGAAACATAGGAGGAGCTGTGAAGTTAGCGGTTATGCTAAACATGTGTCGTGAAAAGCTAACAATAGTTTCACACAACAAAACTGCATCATTTACTAACAAACTCTAAACCACAAACGAGGAGTAAAATAAAGCTCTACTTAGAAAACTCCCGGTCCACTATCTGACATTGTTTCACGAGCACGCTTGTTTCGAAGCCAAACACCTGAGCTCCCAACGATTCCCATCACTGTGGCATCTCGCGCCATACACCGTTACCTAAACAGATATTAATCATAATTTTCAATGACGCCTATTCAACTATTTTAGATGATAGTTATTAGCTCATTTTGACTGTAACCCGACTGCGTGTGGGCAAATTCGAAAGAGCAGCTACTGGAAAATTGCCGTGTGACATCTCCGGGGTAATGGATTTAAAACTGCTCTCTGAGACACCTTTAAATAGCAAAATAATCACTTCCTGCGCAATTACCTACACAATCATTACGACAACTTGTCTTGGTACTTTACGGCGATTTGTCTTTAAACTTTTATCATACTTGGACAATAGCTTGATAGCCATTGTAAAACGTTTAGCTTGCCTACAAATACAAACTTTTTATTGATGGTAACTTGGTTCGATTCATTTAATGCGAGGAATCCTTGATGGGAATGCGGAGATCAAATAAACAAACGGTGCTTGTAAGAATGCGGATGAATCCCTCGTAAAATCTACACGTTTTTGTGTTCCATTATAAAATTTTCTTATGATCTATGCATATAACTGATTACATATGAATACATTAATAGATATACTTAACGATGACACTTAAGATAAAATAGGGATAGAGATACAGAAAACCTTACTCAATTCTGAACATGGAGCAGCAGACATGGACAGAATTCTAAACAGTAACCATGTAGCATCATTGTACCCGAATAGTTTCACGATTTTCCTTGTTGTCAGTATGCCTAACAAAAAAACCATTGATAAATCCGTAATTTTCATTCAAACGACATAACAAAAGATAACTGATAGTCAGCATAGATCAATTTTATGACTCATCCAATCGACAGTTTATGCGTTGAATTACCAAATATTTAGTATTAATTTGCTAATAGCCACTAAGCGGTTGGTGATCGAGAAATACCAAACTTTTTGTAGGACGCTCGAGGCAAAACAACATTTAAAAACAAATTAATTTAGATATCTCAACTGAACACAACACACAACTGAGGACGTATATCAACCGAATTGACGGGTAAACCATCTTAAATGAATCTTAATTCAATTGATAACTTGTCCCAATTGGCCCAGTTGTCTCCGGGATTTATTCGGGATCAATCAGATCAATTAGATGTCAGTAATTATCTTCCGTCTTGTTTAAACATTGACTTGACCGTCTTCTTTCTCTTTTCGCCTAAGTATAACCACTTGCTTTAATTGAAAGTCCTTCTTGTCGTTCGAAGTCCAAAAATTTGCTGTTTACGAAGTTTCCTTATGTATGATATTCACCATCTTATACTTAGTTAAAAAAATATCCGCATTCTCAAAATATGTAAAAAAAAATTTTTAACTGCTCTTATGTAATTCCTATCTGCTTATGGCATAGAATAAATAATGGTATAGTTACCATAAAAGATTTTAGATAACGATGACTCAGGAATGCCAGACACAATAGCATCAAATCTTGCGTCGAAACCTGTTTATACATCAACTTAACTGCGTCACCAATTACCAAATACCTATCACGGGCACCGCTTAATATGACTAGATATCCGTGGCAGCGATTATATAAAAATCGCATGTCGAATTCCCGATGATTACAGTACATTTTCTTATGTGAACGAGCCTTTATCTTGGAGTATACATTAGAGAAGCTTTTGAAGGTTAATAAGGCTTCGGTTGCCAAAATTAACAAGTCCTGTATTAAACTTATTTTTCCTTTCTTGAAGTAGTAAATTAATAAAGATCAGTGCATTTTCATAGCATGGTGATTCTTACAATATTTCCTTACGACATGTTCACGGGCTAAATCAATTATCCCAATGCCTATAAAATTGGTTAGGTGACGCCATTTGTGACGCTTTTGACAGTAAAAGAAAAAAGTCAAAGTTGTCCCTGCATTTCATACTTTTGTAGACACACTTGTTTTATTCATACTCAAAGCCTGAAATATTACGGCAGTGGTAATACTCGCAAGTCAAGACAGGCGGAATCATCCAATGTGGCCACTTGATTTAATTGAATTAAATTGAAACAATCGATGCCAGTTAGCAGCGGTCGACTACTCTCCGATTTATAGTTGTTTTTACAACGAGAATGGCAAACGAAAGAATGGATAGTTTGTAGATCGGTTAATTCATAAATTTTCCTTGCAAGATTTGGTGAGATCCAGTGACGTGCACAGGAATTTCTTACTGGATAGGCAAAAACAACTTATTGCTGTATTATCAAATTAAATGAGGTTTGTGATTGACCACCTCACCCTAAGACATTTTGAAAGTGCCTGCAAAGGCCCAGTTGAAATAAAAATCTTTGACTTTGACTTTGATTAGCTGATATTACAGACAGACTAACGTTTGTATTACTTAATACGTAATTTACTAGGGTAGGCAGTGTGTTTTCGTCTTTATGGAGTGCATGCCACTTGTGAGAACATAGTCGGCAAGAACCGTTTAATGTAGGTACAATTAATTTAGGCTCTGAGGATTAAAAATAGATAAAATATTTGCGTAGTTATTTTTAAAATACATAGATTATATTCTAATCTCAAGATACGAAAATGTTGATGACCGCCCATCACGAGGCCAGACAATAACAGAAATATGCAACTAATTACTTAATTATATCATCATACCGTTCGTTATTCATGCATTCGTGAATCCAAAATTAGCACACAAATACATGCGCGCGCACTCACACTTTTAAATAAAAGACAGCTTTTCAACTCAACTCATTCGCATGACTAACACAGCTGAAAAGATATATTTAAAATTCAATGTCAGGGCTAAAAAACTAGCATTTCTTCTCATTGAATCGCTTCATAACAAACATTTCACGACAGTGTAACAACTTATTCACCGGCTCTCTACCTCTCGTTGCTTTTTAATACCCCCGAGGCACTAATCGCTATACTACACTGTGGCTACAGCTGCTATGCGCCGTAATTGCTCACATATCAATCCACAAAGAGTAAGTGCCAACTTAACATCCGTTTAAAATAAACAACTAACCTGCTTTGTTAAATTATTAGTCGTTACAATTTTATTAAGATACCGTTTTCCAACTTTATTACAACATCTATTACTGCATCGTTATCTCCACATGTTTATGGAGAATTCAAACGACGCTCAAAAATATAAATGTCGCAGCAAAATAACGATATCTGTATCGTTTAAATAACAAAAGGACATCGATACTAACGCATATCCGGGCGAATCGCCACGTTCAGCCCTTTAAACGCAACCGATAAAAACATTACTCGACGCTCTCAATAAATACACATTAATGTCCTGGAGCATTCTGGTTTACATTCCGTGCGGTTTCCAACGAGTTTTATAAAAGCTCCGTTTGGCCGCACACGCAATTACAAGCGCCTCTTTGCGGTACAATCAATATTTATTCCCTTACGAGACAATACAAGACACACTACTACATTACTGCACCGGCTTCAGACCACGAACACGCCATGTTTGTGAAGCCGGCAATCAATTCCCGACTCTAAATTTCGTTCACGTTACAAGCGTAGCGATTTATGTAAGGGTGGGCGCACACTGGCCGGCCGCGGCCTGCAGAGTTCGTGTCCGTGCATAAATAACCCACCGTGCAATCTTCCAAGTTAATGATATTGCGATGCATTATCATTTCAGTCATTTGGAATCGCTCATTTCGTTTTTCAAATCGAATGGGAACTATCGATATCGGGAACAAATAGGCGTTCAGCGAATTACTTAGAGAAATGCAAGTAATTAAAAGCACAGCGTGATTGTTTTCGTTTTCAATTAATAAATTATTAAAGCTTGGACTCATGAGTGTTCAAAGAATAATAGTAAAAGGGAATTAATTGCGCCGACAAGACAGAATAAAGGCAATCATAAAATAAACGGGTAAATTTTATGGCGCGGAAAACAATGCGCTCGATTCGAACAATCGAAATCGCCGATGCAATTCGAAGGGATGTTGAAGTGAAAGCGCATGCGCTGATACAAGAAAAAGCTTCGCGAGCCAACCAGTTATTACACTAATCGCTGCGATATAATTCCCGAGTCAACTTAAACACAGGTTCCTTGCGGATCGAAATGCAAACATGGCGGGCGCTTTGAGCTTGCTAGCGCGGGAACAGACGCGTGCGGCCTCGCTCTTACGAATGTTACAATACTGAATAATATCAATTAGTGATCTACAAACTATATATAATATGTAGTCTACGACAAGATGCCACGATAAAGCAGATGAAGCCACCCTGAGCGAATAATGCGACAAGTCCAAACGAAAATAAATTGGTCACCTTTAATTCGATATTCTCGCAGTACCCTTTCCTACCAATTGGTAGGAAAGGGCCAATGGTGTTTTAGCCAATTGGCTGATCTAAATTAAATCGAATTTCTTCTAGGAGATAACTATCATATAAGTGCCTAACTATGACTGGCATGTTACCACGACTTGAACAGGAGTTCTAAGTTTCTAACTTCTAACAGTAAAATTATAACCCTATACATACATGGTCAAAGCTTTGTATTCTTACACAGAAAATTCATATATTTCTCACGAAAATGGACACTTATTCAATTTTATTACATTCACAGTAGCCAGGCAGCACCTTCAGTCGCACGGTCGCACCCGGCCCGTTTCGGTCCATCAAAACGCAGCGCGAAAGTCGCAAGCTTCGTTTTATCGCGTTCGCGCCAGAGTTATCTGGCCGATGCGCCTGCGCAGCACCCCGGTACAAAACGGTTGCTCGATACAACTCTTTATATCCCCATAAACGTTTTACATGTTATTTATCACGATCTTAGTGGGTGACCCGCTTTATTTATGACGCTAAATATTATAATCGTCTTAATGTAACATGATATTGACTGATGGCTCGGTAGAGTCCGACTGTTGAACTTTTTCGCGGGATTTGTGATTTTTTTCCAAAGGAATTTTGTACCGTCACGAAACATTAGCAAGTCATAGGCGTGGTCCAAGGATTAATGTTGTTATTTGAGTATATCATACCCATATAATTAAACATAGTTCCAAATGCGTCGGTTTTGTTATTTATGGTTACGCTTATAAATAAAAATGCGAATGTATTCGTAACACCTAGCCGGTAAAGACGTTTACGACCGATGTGATATCCAAATATTTATTGGTTTAGAGCAAATTAAAAGTATAAATTTAAAAACCTCCGAAAAGCATAATCATTCTGTCAGGTGACAACCAAATCCTGTTTATTATTGGTACCTATGGGCCTACTTGACTCAGTCACCCGGAGTGAATTTTAATTAATTTCACCTTTACAACACTTATAATTCCTTCTATGTCTCTTCCGTAACAGTTTATAATGCGAGCTTCATAATAATCATATTCTATTTTATTATATAATTTTATTAATTATATACTGCATACTATTTTATTGGATAAAAAGCCGAAACGGCTATAAAATTAAAAGCAATTTGAATTATCTAATGGAATAAATTTATAATGTCGGATCTATAAACAAAAGTGTTAAGTATTCAAAACTCTTCAACTCGCCGAACTTGAATTTCTGCTTATAAAATTCTAGTCTAAGACTAAAAAGATTCCAAACGTCCTGTTATAAACTTAACAGAAACAGATTTGTAGATAGAAACGGAAATTACAAACAATACATCATAGAGAAGACCTCCTAACATCTGGATTAGATTAGTCAATTAAAAAGGATGTTCTTTTAAGGGTAGCTATTAAAGTGTAATATATTGCCGGGAAAGCCGACCACACAATTATTCGCTTAGCCCCCCACTAAGCACCACACAGTACGCAGACTGTATTTAATATTTATCACTTGGATATTAAATGTCATCCCACATATAAATTAATATCTGTAAAGCGGGATATTGGCACGATTACTACACAAGTGATTTTGTGTCTTGTTTAATTGGAATAATTATTAATTTCTAATTGCCTTCTTCAGCGCTTAATCGAGTACATTTTCTAGTTAATTTTAACATTCGTACATAGCTAAAAGTAATCGGTGACATTAATTATCTTCTTCTCCTTCCTATCGTTTTCTAATTTGCCGAGATTTTCTTCGTTAAAAGCCGTAAGATGTAGCCGTAGAGCAACCACACGATACTGTCATTCTTAACATTTGTATGCAAATTTCTCTAACACTCAATCTGTAAACAAAAACATCTAAAATAACTTGGACCTCGTTTAAATGTCGAATAAATATTCTTATTCGGCAAACCATGAGTAACAAAATCTAAATAAAACTAGACAAATATTCGCGAATTTAAAAAGTCGCGATGGCGAATGACGTAGCGCCCTCTCGCGATCCCTCCACACACAAAATGGTCAGCTGAAAACTGAAAGGTTCGCATTTAAACTCACAGGGACTATCCGACTGTTTTCTGTAGCGTTACGCACATAGGGACAAACATTGTTCAGTAGGGAACTGTGATTATATGAGTTTGTGTAAAGCTGAAGCTATAGTTGTCTGTGTGAAGTTTGATTTTCTTCCTTAATTTTTATTAGTTTTCACCACTTGTTCTTTACTTACATTACAATTGTTTTTTAATATTTTAGTTATTTTGGCGTTGATAACCAGACTGTTATGATTCAACGAAACATTTAACTTTTTGCTCAATAAACATAGTTCTAACTGATAGAGCTTTTAACCTTATGAATTCGTATCAGCATATTATTTTAATGCTTGCTATAGCAAATTCTCGCTGCAATTCATCATCATCATCATTGCTTCTATTTCTCTATAATGAGTCACAATGTCGCCAAGAAATAAACAATTTCGTTTTATACCTAATTCATAGGTAGTGTTATTTCATTATATTAATTACTTACGTCTCACCTATTTTTCACATCATAGTTTCGTGCTGGCTGCAAACACTGTCAAGATCATTAATGCCACAAACTGCCTTCGTATTTTATAAATCTTAACCTGTTTCACTAATTAGATAGACACCTCCTACTGTGTCCCAGACACACCGCGACAAATTATTCAACCCCGCTGAGTTTTGAACTTGACGTCCGTTCCCCAAAATAGAGCCTGTACAAGGCCAGTAGAACAGGTTTAGTCAAATGAAAATTACAACTTCCATTGCAATCTGTGCAACTTCGCTTTCATTGCAAACTACGAGCAGCTCGGTACAGGTGGCTCCTACCTCGCACGGCATCGTATTTCGTTCGATTGTGTATCGCGATTCGCGATCGAACCTTTCCGGTCGGAACTGGGTTGCACGCCCATAGTAAGCCATTGTGATATCCACATTAATTGGCCTCAGCCGCAGTCATTTAATATCTCGTAATGTGCTGGAAAAAACACAAAAAGGCGCCCGAAATCTCCCAAAGCTTCAACATCCGCGCATTCAATGCGCTCGGTGTATAAACTGTAATACGATATTTTCTTAAGCGATTTGTTGGCAATAGCAGATGGGTGTGTCCCGAAACAGGAAATAATTTCGAACTTGTTGCCACTGACTGATCTGTCTGGGTTGTTTTCGTTTTGTTAACAAACCACGTGTATTTATCTTTAAGTTTCTTCCATTGAAACATGACTACTTGTATGTAGTTATTATATTCGTGCTCGCTGCACTAGTAGGGGAGTATTGAGTTTCGAATATAAACACCATCTGCTGCTGCGTTTGTGTTTCGTGAATTTTAAAAGTACTTTATACAATGTTGTACTACTGCAACTATCTATGCAATTTATGGGTTAAAGACTTGAGAGATTAATTTATAGTTTTCTTTAATCTTATTACCAGAACTGTCTTCTCATAATTTATTAAGTAAAGCTTCTGAGTGTTTGTCATTTCCTTAACTCACGACAGAAGTGGTCACGCTAAATTATTCAAACAGATACTGGAAGAAGTTTATTCCTGTCAAATCTTAAAAAACACCTCGTCTATTTTCGTATGCACACATTTGTTTAACGGGACCTATCGCTAACTAACTTCAACTTACCGTTCAGGTAAAGATAATATTTTTTTCCACGCACGATCTCCCCGCATTCGTGTCGAAATGCCACGACGAGGGATTATTATTTTAGTAACATCTGTACGTGCAACTCTAACTAGATACTAATAGATAACCACTGATGTTTTTTATGCGATCCCGCTTTTTAATCTTTTGTGTCGAGTCGTACACCAAATGTGCATTTTTATTTATAGGGGTCCGTTTCAATGGAATATGTATTGGGGTACCTACTACAGTCAGATATACAATAAAAAATGAATGATAGAGGTCGCACTTGTGACCACTTGTCGCTAATTGAATTTTTTATTAACAATAACAAACAAGTGCGTGGAATTACACTGACATTTGTGTTGCTCATCCATTTTCGACAACGACCTGCAAATAAAAACAACACTTAATTAAATTGGATTAAGTAATTAGTAGCAGGTTCATCATTTCCTAGTTAATTAATCGGCGCAGTACTTAATCACATTTGGAAGCGACAGGACGTCCGCAAGTTCCAATAAGCTCCCGCTAATTACGTAATTCAAGCACCGTGACGGAAATAAAAAAGCTAGTATAACTCAAGCATTGTGGCGGCAAGACGTAAAGGGAATGTAAACCCGGGGAGACAGGCTCGGGGACGAACGTCACATTCTGTGGAGCCGAGTAGTTTCCTTCTTTTTTTATAGCGATCTAGGATAAAAGGAAAATATCTAGTGAATTAGCTGCGACGAATCCCGAGGTGCACGTAGAGTCAAAGGAAACGGTTACGGTCATGCTTATATCTGACGGAATGTATGTATTTTAAAAAGAAAACTATTTATCTGTAGGCCTTAATGTAACCTAAATAAAACAAAGACATTGTAGCGGTCATGCTAGTTCACAGCATATTTTGTAGCTTTATGACTACCTGTAATAGATAAGCTTATTTATAATCTATTAATAATATTTATTTATTTATATTATTTATATATAATATTATTTATAATCTTATGAATCCAAGAAACACAAACTAAAATAAATAAATTAAACAAGAACTAAACTTTATCCTTTACAATATTAGTACAAGTTACCAAAAAAACAAGATCATTTCCATGCCACCCTGCTCTCCCTGTACTCTATATCTCCGGGGTCGATTCTAATGAACTACGTATTGTAACCGGGTTATTGTGGGACAGTTTTGATCCCAATCAACGTATTCAATTTCATCCACTTATTATTTTTTGTGGCACACCCCTAATTTATTCGCATATGCCAGATTTTTGTTAACCGCATGCTGTTATTTCAATCCAATGTGTATTTTTTAAGATTCTTTTTATAAAAAAATTTAACTTGAAATTGATTTATTTGGAACAAATACACGTTTTAGAAAGAAAGAAAGAAAGAAAAAGAGTTTATTAGCACAATAAAAAAGATTTTATTTTATTTTATTTTACATAAACAAACATGAAACGAGGACAGCTACAATAGTATAAAACTGTGGCGCAGCTATCAACGCCCATCTCCACAGAAATATCATATATTCATAATCTTGTTTAGAGAACTGCTTCAGTAATTACTCAAAATATGCAATTTTTTAATATTTTTTAAAGAAAATTAGGCCTTTGTATAACAAAATAATTAAATCTAGCACAATAAGTGACAAGTTTTGAACCAATTACTTATAAAAATACAAGATGGCAACGTATATCGATCAAAACCAAAAAAGGAAGAATAATAAAACACGATGAAACAACACGAGAATATTTGCGAAGATTATGCAAATAGATACTTATAGCAGATAATTATGTTTTTGCTACATAGTGACTCATGTAGGTACGAGTTACGACCCAGAAGCATTTATTATGTCTATGTTTACTTAGATAAATGCAAGTTATCTCGAAGCATCCGTCTACAGCACGTCCGGGGAATTATCCGCAAATCTTAGTCCCGCCCGCACTATTTACCCTTATCCACGAAATCACGCATTCTAACTAGCAAGCAAGAAAAAAACTTTCAACTTAATACCGAGTACCGTAGCTTCATATGAGTAATAGCCACAGATGTTTCCAAAACAGAACGTAAACGTATATCAAAAATAGAAATTAGGGGTTACACGCTCGCCCTCGATCAATGATAATAATTAAAATTAAATTTTTATCTCTTAAAAATCTTGCAAGCCACCCAGGTAACGCTACGGTGTTTTACATAAATAAATAAAATTATATCAAAGTTTATATCAAGTTTCATTAACAAATTTGAAGTTTTATAACATTTTTATGGGGCAAAGCTTTTTGGCGTTGTTATCAGCGATTATCGCTAACGTTAGTTTTATTGCTTATATTTCGTATAGTTTGTAAATTATAATAAAATGACTAAATAAGTTATATGTACGTTCTATCAATAATTTGATTCTTTCGATTTTTATTGGATTTTTATTTGTGTCATTAAGTAGTAAATGATTCAATTGACTGATTTTTTAACATTAGATACTAGTTTTTTCAAATAATTATTTTTTTCTGTCGATGTTTTTATTATCCACAAATATACTTTTTATAAATAGAAGCTATGTTTTTTTACATTTGTTTCAAAAGCTAATTTCGAAAACAACATATGCGTTACATTCTCCGCTTTCAACTAAAATGACTAAATAAGTTATATGTACGTTCTATCAATAATTTGATTCTTTCGATTTTTATTGGATTTTTATTTGTGTCATCAAGTAGTAAATGATTCAATTGACTGATTTTTTAACATTAGATACTAGTTTTTTCAAACAATTATTTTTTTCTGTCGATGTTTTTATTATCCACAAATATACTTTTTATAAATAGAAGCTATGTTTTTTTACATTTGTTTCAAAAGCTAATTTCGAAAACAACATATGCGTTACATTCTCCGCTTTCAACACTGTCACGGGCTATTCCCTGGCGAATTTAAATTTGTAATTCCTTCCTTCGCTCCTACCAATAACAGCGAAACATTTATTAAAAAAAGCTGTGACTCCTCCTACCGACGGAAACAGCTGCAACCCTAATTATTACAAACACGGACTCTTGAGCATTGGGCAATGCTATAGATAACTAGTCTTATTGTTAATCATCTTGAGAAAACTGTTATTAATTTACCAGCTGGCTTGTTGGATACAATTTTTTCATTTATTAATTTCAAGTAAGTTCAAGTAAGTTTCAAGTAAGTAAGTTCAAGTCTTCAACAGCCTACGATTCAGTTTCAATCATTTTAGTTTATAAATTAGACATAATTAAACGGCTATTATTGATCATCAATAAATATTTGATATCAATATTTTCATTTGAAATTATAATTTACCTGTTATGAATTTTATTTGTTTTTATAAATAAAGCTATAAACGAAATATTTTATTATGACATCCGAACATCCTACGCGAATCTCACGGGATTGAACATTTCTTTAAACATTTCATTAGCTGGGCCTGGGTTATTTACGATTTTAGATAGCTATGGGCGGTCACGTTTACGGTTATGGAAGTATCATTTAATGAGGATACGATACATTTAAGTTGTAGCTAATAAGAGTCTTCATTTACCTACCCACGTACATTTAAATTGAGATGATTAGAATTCAGAAATAAATATAAGATACAGAGAATAAAAAACGAATCAAATGAAACAATCCGTGTCCGCACTCTAATGTTGTACATATCGGCGATGATTTAAACATGGGTACTCTCTGCTCTACTTGCAAAAGACCTAAAAATGTCAACCATATTTATTGCAGCATTTTCATAAGAAGTGCCATTAATACTTTTGTAATAAACCTGTCCGGACACCGATAACATCAGAATCTCAACTTCACCAAAAGCTAAAAGGTCGTTTATAGGGACATAAACGTTTATAGAATCATAAACCAGAACCAATCTATTGTTTCCAGTCGGCCTACGCTCGCCGACGACATAACTAATCGAACGATTCTGCTTTTTGTCTCTACAAGGAACATAATCAATTGTCACTTCGGGTTTAGATATTTCCCACCTAAGTTTAAGATGTCTAAGATCCATTTTGAACAGGTTTTGAATAGTCTGTGGACAATAAACGATAGGATATCGTATTGCACGGGGAAAAAAGGTGATGAGTGGCCATGTCGCACTCTTGGCGCTTTAATAGATGACCTGTATGTTATAGACACGGGACCACTTGATGACGATCATTTAAATCCTTAACGATATTCGACGTTTGAATATTTACCCATATAATGTTACGTGTGCGACTCGATTAAGATATTTGCCGATTTTTCTTCGTAAATAAATTTTATACCGAATAAATGTCAAATCAAAAACGGCTATTATAATAAAATTGTAATTACAGTGATCAAAAAGTATAAGCCTTTGCTGTCAGTTCAGCTTATAATAAAATAAATTAAATTCGTCATATTTTATTGATGAACAAACATAGATATACGGTACTGTAGTTATATCATACCCACTTATCAACGACACCAGGGTCTACCGCGTAACTAAAATGGTAATGAACATCGACTCTGGTAATAAACTTCAATACGATCGTGAAACTAAACTGCGACCCGCTGATCAAAGTTCTGATAAAAAATCAATAACAATTAATTTAGATTTTAAAATCTAAGTTAATCTACACACACATTCAAGAAATCATTTCAACCATTTGCATTGTTTAGCCAATACACCTAGAAACATCGAATGAAATCTGACACATAATGTAGTGCACTTAGCCCATAATCGATTGCTCCACTTGCTCGGAGGCTACTTAACAATGAAGAGACATCATCGTAATCAAAAGTCAATTAAAATGCTGTTTATTCATCATCGGCCAGGATGCCAGATGATTTATAATTTCGCAGCGGGCCATCGGCGCGAGCGCACTGTCGCGGTCGCTTTTTAAATTAAAATCGTACGGGTCGGGCGTGATCTTATCCGACTCGATCAATTTAGATAAAATAAATATTTATACATTTGACTCAGGATGGGCGAACAAAGCGTTTGGTAAATTGATTATGTCAATGAAAAACTTATTTGACGTTTGGACGTCTGCCTCTATTCTATCACCTGTACCGATTTTAGATATGCATTTATAAAATTTTACAACCTGTTACGAGATATATATTGTACTGATACATATTGTAATCTATTTATTTATTTGAAAAGAGTTACCATGGAGTTTCTTGCCGGTTCTTCTCCATAAGATCTACTATTTGGAACCGTGCACCTAGAGTCTCGACATTTCATAAGTGCCTGTATTTGGTTTACATGAAATAAAGATATATTCTATTCTATTCTACCATGTTTCCTGGCATTTAAACTTATTTAAGGTATTTCTATTTATAGATTTTTCCTTTTTTTTTAAACGATGCTCTAGACACCAGAATTTATTCTGTATAGTGGATACAGTTCACAGACATAAACCTCTCTCATGCACATACATGCACCCAAACCCGGAACATCTATCTGTAGGCCATACAAATATTTGTCAATCCCGCGACACGTAGCGAATAAAGCCCAATCGCTTAGTCACTACTCTAGTCGTGTCGTCCTTATGTGAGAAAATAATGACAAATATTTGGGAACGAGACAAGCCTGTTAGATAATGTTTAGAACTAAGGCAAACAGTTCAATAGATTTTTACGAAGCCTTTGAGTGCGTACACCTGTCTTCATTAAACTTATGAAGTAAAGCATTATGGACTTTTCACTTTAAATAATGTACTATTCATTTACATGTTTGACAGATGGTTGTGCTCGGACTTTGCTTAAGCTTTTACCTCGAGAATGGCCATAGTAATTTAATCTCCATACAGCCGATAATAAGGCTTATTATACAGGGCAACTGGTTGAACGAGAGACATATTGAAGGAGGGTATTGTTTTCATCATTATGAATAACTTTTACTATGGGACCAACCCTGAAATCAGCTATTTAATACATATAGTCGATTCATATTTAATTATTTGTTTGGAACAATTTTTTCTTTTGCTGTTTAATTTTTAAGTCGTTGATAAATGAATAATGATGAATACAATTCTTTCAATATGTCCCTTGTTCAACCAGCCGAAACCAACCAAACGAAACCGAAACCAAACGAAATAGTTTGTAAGAGATGATTGTATCTGGCATAGATTTTGTGTATGTGTGTGTTGAAAGTATTATGGATCATTTATTATGTGGATTCATTAAAAAACAATATAGTAGATAAAAATATTATTTTATTCATACTCTGCGTTTGGAAGCGTAATAAATACGAAAAAATTTCATATCCTAGCTAAAAATTACATCACAAAATTATTTACTTACGTATACTTCTTACAGTTTAGCTATTTACAATTGACTAGGGTACATTTCAGTTCTGCGATACCTTTTACATACATAATAATATTTACAATACATATTTTTACACAGTTCTCACTTCACATGATAAATTCAATATAAGTACCTAACATTATCACAAATATTCAGTATGTCAGGTCTTAAAAAATAATCAGGAACCTTAAAGTACCAGGGTATGCAAGATAAAGTATTACTCGTTTACATTACAACCTATGCACTATGCAAAAAGGAATGTATGGGTTTACATAACTTCATTTATCTACAAAAGTACTTGTAGAGAAGTGGACAATGAATGCTATTCAAACAGGTACAAAAGATACTACAAATATGATCAGAATTCTTTACAGACATCAATGGTACTTAAAGTACAATAAAAAAAAGAAAAAAAAAAAGATTTTTCAGGTCCAAATACTGTTACACATTTCTCATTAAATATTACAGCACCAACAAAGATAAGCTTAGAAACACAATAGCGTCCTTTAATTATGCCAGTTAATTAATTACACATTTATTTTACAATGATATTTACAAACAACGGTTTAAATCACAATTATCATTAAGTTATACAAAGTATGTTTTTCTGGGATGCGTTGTGCTCGACATGGGAATTTGTTGCGCTGGCCTGAGGGGCCGTTCCTCACACTGGTGGTTGTCTATGGAGACATAACTGTGATGGTGAGGTAGGCGATCGTCAGGACGACCTTCGCTACTCGCTACTGAACACGTCTCGTCCTCCGTGCTGCGCGCGGACACCTCTGCGCTTGCGCTTGTCGAATGCATCGGACTCGACATCATCAAACCAGGTGGATTCATCCCGTACTTATACCACGGATCATGAGATGTCGGCGGCGCCGTATACCTCAAATTCCCGTGTCGACCAAACGCCTCTCTGTTACCACTTTTCATATTATTGGCATTATGAAGCGTTCGATTTGGTAGAGTCACGTCCACATCCGGTAACCGAAAATTTAGCTTTTCCCAACAGTTTCTCTCACCCCACACGATCACTGTACACGTTTTAAGTAACACTTTTAAGTCCGGATCAATGTTTATGGCACTTAAATCCGTCGTCACCAGGAATATTATCTTTTGACGTCTATGCCTAACGTTCACTGAATTGATTGCACTTTGTATAGCCGCGTTCGATTCGCCCGCGTACCATTCTTGTTGTAAGAAGGTTATCGATAGCACTATAACGAGTCTTTTAGAACTTTCGGAGGCACTCACTAAACTGTCACCAGAACGCCTTTCGACTAAGGGCAAGTCTCTGTGCTGTAAACATAACGTGTGTCCCATATTTTCTAGTTCGGAGCTGACCGCGCGAGTCACGAAGTCTTCATCTCGTGGATTGTACACAAAAAAGGCGTCGAACCGTTTGTTTTTGTTGTCGTTCATATCTTTCGGAGTCGAAGTGAATATTCTTACACCGTATCTCGAATGCATCCATAATTTAAAATCTTCCCGGAACATAAAGAGCAAAGCACACATTAGTAAGAGAATAATTGCTATAATCAGCACCGCTGCGATATATGGAATATAATTTTCGACACCGTCATTGGATTCGATGAATAATCGTTTCAGTGTCTCGGTGCCGGTTTCCTCCGTAGTGATTTCTGTTTTACATTCCTTTGCTACTGTTGCGATGGTTTTATTCATCGCTTGGCCATGAGCAAAGTAACACATCATACTCTCTGTGTCTTTTGACTTTTTTATCAACCACTGATTCAGCTGGTTTACGTCTTTACAATCGCAAATCCAGTTATTCCCATCAACTGAGACACGAGTGCGGGGATCGCTGTCGGTAATGACTCTCCATGGCATGTAATCAACGTAACCGTTATTGTCTAGGTCCAAGAATTCCAGAGAAGGTAGATAATTAAAAGTATCATTTTCGATAACCTTGATCTTGTTGCCACTGAGATAAAGCTCATTCATATTCGGTAATCTCGTAAACTGAGTATTCCTCAATACTTCTAATTTATTGTTTTCCAAATGAAGAATCCTCAATGACTCAATACCGTTAAATGTTCTATTTTGTATTGTGTTGATATTGCTGTTATTGAGATACAAAACTTGTAACTTTTTTTTGCCGATGAAAACGTGATTTCCTAACTCTTTCAAGTCGTTTCCATCTAAGTATATTTCGGTCGCGTCCATCGGTATTCTGTCCGGCACGTGATCGTAGTCAGCGCTCGAACAATCGACCACGTTAGTGGTGGTCCAGGTTTGATCATGATAACACGAGCATTTATCTGGACAAGTCATCTTACAATCACAGGCGTCAAAGTCACAACAATGGCACACCGCGAAACAATGTGACTCGTACTCGCACAGAAATTCAGAAGATTTTACTTCAAGCAAGAGCATATCCGATCTGGTTCGTGAATGGGTTAAAGAGCACCTTACACTTTCTAAATCCATTACTCTCGGGCGCTGTCTGAGGTCACTTAATTGGTTAATTGTCTGCAGCCATTCCATTGTGCAGTCACACACAAATGGATTTTCGCTAATATAAAACTCTGGTAAATCTTTGTCATCCGGAACAGTTGATATCGCAAAGGCGCCGAGCTCAAGTGTTCTTATTTTGTTTGCATAAAGAATTACTTTATTCAAATTGTATTTTTGTAGGAATGTTCCTGGGCTTATTTTGTCAATGTTGTTATTATTTATGACAACCGTCTCTATACTACTTGGAAAAGAGAACTCATCAATGCTTCTTAGTTTATTGTAACTCACATCGAGCATTTTCACTGAACATGATTCTTTTAGTCCGTATGTGTCTTCAAGTTTCTCAATTTTGTTTTCATGCATGTCCAGCCATTCAAGATTTGTGGGAATATGAATGTAATCAAACCAAAGTAACTCGTTGTTAGACACATTTAACCAAACCAGCGGCTGGGTGTTAGTAAATATGCCCTTCAAGTCCACCAGTTTATTGCCATCCAGTCCGATTGCTTTTAACTGTTGGTTAGAACCAAATGCTCCGTCGTCTATTTGATCTATGTTGTTTGAAGCTAAGTTTAATATTTGTAGCGAGGGTAAGGCAACAAACGTATCCTTTGATATTTTTTCTATTTTATTTCCAACAAGGCGTAAGCCATATAAGTCATCCAATCCTTCGAATTGCGAAGTTGTGACTATCGTTATTCTATTCATACCCAAATCCAATGATGTCAAAAATCTTAGCGTTTTGATAGCCTCCGGTACCTCTGATAACTGGTTCCCGCTAAGACCCAAATCATGCAGTTTCGTTATATTCTCGAAAGAACGTAAATCGACTTTTGTTATTCTGTTTCCGTCGAGGAATAACTGATTCAATACATAAAGATTAGAGAAATGCCCGCTGTCCACTTCTAATATATTATTATGAGCCAGAGATAATGAGTGAAGGTTTTTCAAATTAGAAAATGCTCCATCCGCTACGCGTGCTACGTTGTTGTGCTCCAAACTTAGAAACTGGAGGCTATTTAAATCTTGAAACAACAATGCATCTATTTTGGTGATTCGATTGTACGATAAATTCAGAACTATTAATCGGACTAGACCTGAAAATGTGTCTCTGTTTACCCACTCGCTAGTCAATTCATTCACCGATAGATCTAATATTTGCAATTGATCCAATCCTTCCAATAGTCCAGGAGCTAGAACACTCAGCGAATTGTTGTTCAAATATATTTGTTTGATATCTCTCGAAGACTGGAACATTTCAGGTGGTAAGGCAGTCAGAGCATTTGTTGACAGATTAAGAATTTGCAAATCACTCAGGCCTACAAAAGCCCGATCCGCTACAGCATTTATTCTATTGTTTTGTAAAAATAACTTCTGAAGTGCGCGTAAACTTGATAATCCATTATCAGGTAGAGCTCTTATTTCATTGTACGACATATCTAATGTTTCTAGCACAGTGTTACAAGATTTACCGGGTGCTGTTGGTCCATTACCCCAGTCGGAGAATCCTAGATTTGATATATCTTGTAATCGGTTTTGTGTGATATTTAACTCCTTTAAATTGTACAGGAGACAAAATATCTCAGGGGGCAGATTCCAAATATTGTTATCACCCAAATCCAAAATTCGTAGGTCAGTAAGACCTCGAAATGTATCCCTGTGGAATTCCATGGACATAGCTGACCAATCCGTGTTGTGGGTTCGAATAGTCAAGCTCCGCAATCCACTAAGCGGCGATAGCACTGCAGAAGGAACATATCGAATCTTACAAGACTCTATCCTCAGCTCTCTAAGGTTGTGAAACCGGGACAAGAGCTGTGTTCCTTCTTCTTTTCTTCTTCCAATATCGAGAGAGCTCTCGAAGAAGAGTACGTCTGTACAATGTAGGTCTAGGACGGTGATGCGCTGGGCTTGAGACGAACTAAGACCGGCCAGTAGGTCTGTAGCACCGGCAGCGGTCCGGAGCGAGCATGCCAGCTGAACGCGAGTGGATTCACTGGCATCTCCAGACACTCGCTGCCACTCGCACTCCTGAGGCGCCTCAGCGACGCGGCTCGTCAGCGATGCAGCGCCGGCACCCAAGTACATCCAACTCCATGCGGCATACCACACAGCCAATAATCCCATCGATAACATCTCGAATAACTCACTTTAAACTGTCACTTTATTTAAATTGTCACCGTTTGACTCGATATTATCGCGCACATCGCTACGTTAGTCCGGACGCGCTCGGAAAACTTCACGAATTTCCCGTCAAACTTGTTTCGAAGTGCGACACATAACGGCACGAGTTCGCGAGCGGAGGTGCAGCAAGCGCCTCTCTCGAAGACTCGTGAGAAGCGACTGAATGCAAGCGCGAGGCAAGTTGAGCGACCGGCCGGCGGCGGCACGCTCCCCGCGCACGGTTGCTCCTCCCCTGACAGAGGTAACCGATATATTTATCTCTTTCTGTTAAAAAGTTCACAACGGCAACAAGTTGCTCGCCGCAAGATTGGCATGAACAGAAGCGCGCTTTGCGAGCTTTTATAAACATGGCGGTGCTTACTTTGTTTGTTTTGTCTAATCATAAAATTTCAATAGAGTTCCGACTGAAAAGCGTGCGAACTTATAAAAATAACATAATTTTCTATTTTATGTAAGTTAGTAGTTACTTATAGTCCCAATTTATACCTACTTGTATGGGACTAACATTCAAATTACATAAATGCGCTTGGATTTTTATTCTTATTAAAGAATTATCTTTAGATCTCTACTTATTAAAATATTCACCTATCTACGGTTTTAAAATAATTTATAGCACATTAGAAAACTGTTTTAATTACAATTTAAGTATTAAGGCATTTTAATGTAGGTACAATGATAACTGAAAAATAAAACAACACAAGATTAGGTTTGCACATATCTACACCTAAGATTAACAGATACCTATGATACTTATCACCTCTTATCACACTAACCGGACCTGAGAACTGCGTGCATATTTTCACAGGATCGCTGATAATGCAATAGCAATACCATTACGGAATCATTTCTGACAATTCGCTTTGTTCTACAAATCGGGACCTACTCGTACCTGGGCTCTGACGCATTTGCGATAACCCGTCTTATCTAGCTCACTTGTCAAGTTACTCACGATGACATCATCAGTAAGGAGTACCATGCAAAGAACATATTTCATAAAACCTCTTTGAAAACTTTTAAAGGCCCGATAATCGGGATCTAAAGTGTGAAGTAGGTAGGTAATTAGTAATTCCACAGCTCTATCAGTAAATTCTACAGGTAGTTTAGTAATTGTATCAATACTAATGGATACTTCCATTCTACTATCGTTACAGTACATTATAGAGACAAAAAAAAAACTTTTTAAAATTGCACCCTGTATTTTTGAAGTTAATGGTAGAGTCACATATTTTACGTCCGTATTTGTGTCACAAAAGTTATTTAAAACATTTAACGGCCATTCTAACTGAACTTTAATTAACGAATACCACATAAAAATAACGTTCAGTTTAAATACCAGAACTACTGTACGGCAAAGTGTTCAATACTTCGGTTTCTTTGGTATTTTATCACAGAATCAAAAATGTAAGAGCGAACACGCAATTCAGTTGAACAAACAAAAGGCGTCGGGGACATGAAAAGGGCTTTATTGGCATACTCGGCGGCGAAACACAAAAATTGTACCGCAATGTTAACTGATCTAACCGAGTGCACTCCGGAACGTCTGACGTGTGCCGACGGCATAACGTGGATTTGATATGAACGATGTCAGATTTTAATAATCGATTCTTGCTTTAATCTATAGCTGTTCACAAGTTCACAACTGGACTTATCAACTTCATCGTTCTTTGTTAGATATAAGGCTCTCCCTAAGAATCGCTATTCCCGTAATCACCATTTAATAATTATATTAATGAATAATATTTCTGTATTAAATATTTCTATCTATACGTATTCATTAATCTTTGTTTAATTTGAAACTTTAGAAACTGTTTTTTGGTTATCAATATTTTCCCTTTGGAAAACTTTAATGTACATAAAACAACAGAAAAAAGGGCACAATCAGCCAAATAAATTTGGATGTATGTATATTTGTTTTACTGGTGTACAATAAAGAATATATAAATAAATAAAGTACAATACCTAACAAAAAAGGTAAACTCATAATAATTTATGAACACAGTACACAATATCCATCGAATGTCGCAAACGTGTGTTATAAAAATGTGATCCTTATCGATTGCGATCATCGATCCTTATCTTTTTGATAAAGGTAACTATTTAATGGAGGATGGATAAAAATATGTAATAAATAGTACATATTTATTACATATTTGTATGCAGAAAGTGTCCGCATCCCATCAAGTGCAATACTAATGCTATCGTGCCGCCCCGCACACTCAGGAAGTTGTAAATCACAACAGCTCTTCCAGCTCGTCAGCCGATTCTTATGCACCCACCAGCACAAATTGACCTTCCCTACCCCGCGAACTTCTTACTAAACAGACGACGCATACACAATTTCTTCCACTATCACCGTTCTCTATAATCTGGTCGGGATTTAGGCAAACTGTTGAAAATGTTAAATCTACTTTTTATTACACACGCATCCTGAGTTACTCTGTTGTTCAGATGAAAGACAAGAAAATAAAAAAGACAGATTTTGTCGTCGCTTGTCGTAGTTCATATCCCTAATGAATGAGTACCACAAAACGTCTCCGATGATAAATTTATATCATTATTCAATGGACCTTGATATTCTGAAAAATTGTTTATAATAACTCTCATCCGAGACTATAAATAATAAAATAACGGTGACATCTCTTTCGTAAGTGGGCTTCGAAAAATGCGTAATACAACAACGATGCTTACACACAAAAAGTTTTTCTTTGAAAACAGGTGTTTTATGTACTGTCATAAATTATTAGTTTGGCTATAAGACCACATTAACCTAACGACGGTGAATGAAATCAACATGTGATTTTGATCACCATAACTAACCACATTACAAGTCTAATCGATTCCCGCCAACTGTTCCCTATGGTTTCTGGATTCTATTATCTGTCAATAAATTGGGTCTATTGTGAGATTTGGCAAAAAAACGCATAAATCGAATCGATCTTCCTAGCTGTCTGCCATTCACTTTGTTGTGTGTGTTTCCAGGGATCTAATGGCCGCAATCCCCAAAGACCCATACATATTTGGTGGTAGTAAATGTCAAAATATTTTGTATCAGTTGTGCTAATGGTTTGTAAAGTCGGTATTAAGGTCGTATTGTTATTTTTTCGGGGATGTTGTGGCCAAATGTGCGATATTTATACGAAATCATATTTCTTTCAAATTGAGAAAGTTGATAAATGAGTAACACTTATCGAGAATAAATTATCTATAAAATTAAATGGTCCCAAGTTTAGCTCCTAACAAAATCTAGAACATATTTACTTCATAGAAGAAGCACACACATCCAATGGTCGAATTTTTTCAGTAATGATTTACGTGTCCGCTTATAGAACACCATATCGAGCTGTAAATTCATTAATTTCCAATATGGACTTATAAAAGAGGCTCCATTTAACGTCTTCTACACAATTAGCAAATCGCATTTCTGATTAGCAACCACAATCGTAGCCGCCGCTTATATTAACGTTTTATAATGAGAAAAGCACAAGGAGAAAAAAAAAAAGATGAGAATTCGGGACCTATCTCGGGATACTTGACAAAATCCAACGAATGAATGTAATGCCATTATGATTAGCATTATTTTGTAGGGAGGGTCGTGGATTCCGGTTTACAGGATAAAGCGAAATTCGTCGTCACAAAGCGTTTTTTTGGCGTGCTTTTTAATTCCCCCCTAGAACATCTGTGTTGGGACTCCATAGCGGTTTTAATCGTATTTATTACGCCACACGTTATTGATAGTTGAATGGTTTGTTTAAATATTTTGGTGACAGGACACAAAGCATATACAGGCAAGTTTACTCGAGTGGTTTCTGCAGAACCAGAAAAAATCACCAAAAACAGTAAAGTATAGAAAAGTTCGTTTTGAAGCTACGTGACTTACATAATTTAGTTACTATTAGATACGTGAGCCGTATATCATTTATGTTCGAAATACCTACGAATAAAAGGACAGTTTTTAATAAAAGTAGATAAATTATTACTTGAAAGCTGTTACAATAATTCAGAATTAAAAATAGTGAAACACCTAACCAGAACCATTGATTTAAATCCTTAATATTTTTTCGATACGGAATTCTAAAAGTTTCTTTACACAGTCACATGAAATTAAATTTATGTAGGGATTTTAATAAATAATTATAGACGCGATCTGTAAACAGTAAGCTGAAATGTTTTATTTTTTAACGTATTTTATAGTTCTGGTTAATCCGGTTACGTTTGTCACGGAACCTTTTAGTACAAGCTCGGGTGCACTAAATATGAATCTTTATGTTTAACGATGACATTAATCACAAAAACCCCATGATTTATATATTATGCAACCACACGGATCCATTTACAGTTTAAACTAGAGTTTAGTAGCGCATGCGTCACATTCAAGACGAACAAAAGCCGCGTTATGTATTTTACTCAGACCAATAAAAAAGTAGTATTTTATTAGTTTTACAAGTAACTCGACGCGTGGCTGTAAATAAAATATGAGAACAAGGACTTCTTATTTTGAAGTGTAATAAATAACGTATAAAATAATATTGTCCTACAGCTTAAGATTCCGAGTTATGCAAGAAGAAAAACACAATCATTATCCATAGTCCACACACAAGTTTCAATATCAGAACTCCTCCTCATCACACTCTTTGTCGGCCGCATCGTCGTATAAAATAGTATAATTAAAACTCAAATCGAAATATCCACGGAGCTACGCGAGTGGCGAGTGAGCATCCCATCGTGTGTCAGTGACCGCTCCTGAATGGGCCCTAATTTTTTTCAGGCCTTCGATTTGTGGGTTCTTGCTTTGTGATACAAAATTAATGATTTTTGGTCTGTGCTTCGCAGCGTCAGCGGGTACAATGGACCCAGTGACAATGGTGTCCCGCTGTCCACGATATTGACGGAAGGCCGAGCGGCCGAAGCTACCTACGCTCCTGGCAGCCCTACCGGCCTCCGGCCCTTTGTCCACAAGAATTTTAGACACGTCATGTTTTCATGAACCAAATGGAAGCTCGTGAGAATAACCGCAATATTATATCAAAATAATTCGTTAATTATAACAGCCAGATGCCAGTTATTTGAACATTCCATTTCTCTAAATTATTGTAGAGCACGTCCGGTAGAAGAATGGAATTCAAACTAATATTCAACAAAGTTACAAGCTTGGTTGAAGCCATAATATTATGGCAGTAATGTAAACTTTTTTGTTACAAACATTAAAATATAACACCTAGTTCACACCACTTACTTTGATTAAATTTTATTTTATTAAACATGACCTTAACAGAGTCTACTTACTCAGAGCCAACTGCCCCAATAAATTATGTCGTTTATTTCTTGTAGCAGTCCAAACATCTTGCTCCCAGCGCTATTGTAAACCACGACTCGCCCAAACATTAGGGTGGTCTACTTTTGTGACCAACTATTTAACCCAAATACGGCGCATTGTAAATAGCCATCATTGTGGTCACCCCAGCCTCGAACATTGTCGCCTCTAATTTATAGCAATTCAATGAAATTTCATTAGCACCAAACTGTTTATAAATCTGTATGACCACAATATCAATTCGATTGACGACAGTCTGTTGTTATGGGCAATAAATTTTAGGATTATCTTGTCCGTGGGCCGTGATTAGGTGCCATCAATGTTTTGAGGGAAAGTCGAAAATTAAATCGTTTAAGCCCAGTTAATGGCGAGTGTACAATGACATAAATACGTAATGATAAATTACGGCAATGAAATAAAACCACGTTATGTCGTAAATAACGTTTGGAACACCCGCAATCGTATTCTACATTTTACTATGTGCTTAATTAAGATACTATTTACTAGAGTTCTTTGTATTGTTCTTTAAATGTAAAATTCCCATGCTAAGTACTTATTTTATGAAAACCCGAACACCTCAAACATATAAATAACTTCTTTACCATAAAGCAAAAATGCAAATAACGACGATCCCGCCTGGCTGCTACGCGCTTGCGCATTTTTAAGCGGCTACGAAAGAGCTGATCCAAGTATTTGCTATATATACGAAGTTAGGCGCACGCTTAATTCTTTTAAGTTTTTATCGAAAACCTTGACCAAATCGGCGTGTATCGTTGTAAACAATTCCCGTAATTCATTCGAGATTCGCTTTGCGTCTTACAGAGATATACTGAAATGACCAATCATGGACGTGCGCGGACTATTGAACTGTGATGTTTACCTCAGCGTTACCATTGTTGTCACACCGACATGCCTGAACATTAGCGATATTTATGAAGCCAATTTATAGGTCTTACCTTTGTACGACTCACCTTAAAAGGCTAATGTCGGATTCCTAAACATGTTATTATGTTTACCATTGTAGAACTGCAGTCTGAGTCATGAATAGAAAAACATTGGTTTTGCTCGTAATCTAATTGATAAATAATGAATAAGGCGATTAGCATATTTTTCACTTTCCAAAAGATAAAAAGTTCAGTAGCTAATTAGCATTAATAAAAATGTAGAGCTGTTTACCTAATATTAATTTACCCATAATTTAAAGAATATCTAATGATTTTGTTTTAGCAACACAAAAATTAAATGGCTCTCCCAAATGTTTATTACAGCAGTAACTATATCCTACTTTTAATATTGTTTATATTTTGTATTTTCTCTTGTTGTACAATCAAGAATACTCTTCTCTTCTCAACTCAATCAAGAAGGTTACAGTTATTGTTCGCAAAAGAATTTCGGTGTAAGCTTTCACGAGCACCAAAGTTCGATACGATAGTTACATTTGCTCCGAAATCGACTATTTTTATGTCCATTAGTTTAATGTGATTTCTTTTAGATGTTGGAAAAGCATGTTGGTACTTATCTAATGGTTTTATCCCTTTGGTAAAAGGTTCAATAGCACCTATGTAGGTTAGTCTACATTAAATGAGATGCTGTCTATCCAGAATTTCAAATGTTCTGTCTTATCTAGCTACCTCTAAATGTAGGTAAATTGAATGTTAAATATATCCTTGAGCTTTTTCCACTTAATCCTCTGGAGCAAATTAGTAAATAGTTTTTTAGATAGATACCAGTGGCGATTCTGTTGCGCATTATGACAGTACTAGACTAGAATAAACAATCTGTCAATTTCTTTTTCTATTGAAACAGAAAGAGACAAACGCCCTTAGCTTAGTCCTGCAATGTGCGCAATATAATCGACATCATCAAAATATGAACGTGTCGGAAAGATCTAGACAAAATTGGCCCAAAACAGGGAAGAATGGCATAAAAAGGAAGACGCTATTTTGCTATGTGAGTGAACAAAAGCTGGAAATTATGGTGATGATATAAGATATACAAGCTGAGGACGAGGTCCATGTTAGCGGTAGATGTAATGCTGATAATGTGAAATATGCACAGACCACCTTATTGAGTTTATGAGAATCGGTCTCTGTTCCATAAAAACGGCACATAGAGGTTGGTTATGAAACAGTAGATGTATACTGGATAATAATAACTAGTGACCGCCCAGTGGTCGATATTCTCCATAATAAACTTTAATATATGCCAAATCTCACACTCCTGCGCACACAATATGGTTAAAGTTGTTGTGCTCCATGTTAAAACCACTAAGATGACCACGGAAAAATTATTAAATGTACAACCAATTAGATCCCAAGTAATTTCTCATCTTAAGTACCTTTATACAGGATGGATATATCCGATATATCATAACACAGGAGGAATCTTCTAATCACTTCCACTCAAGATTTTTACACAAGGTTTAACGACCTGCCACCACCAAAACGATGAATAGCGGAAATTATACTGTCAACGATAAATTCAAACATAATTAGATGATTCCTGTAATTACTTCCCATTCTTGAAATTAACGTTAATTGGCTCATTAACATTTAACATCTAGTTAATTTATTTGTGCTGAGTTTGTCAAGGTTATTGCGGGATAACAAAGACATGACATTCGTAGAGAAAATATGTTTTTTCTTTATGATCTATGTTAAAGAATTAGCTATGTAGAATTCGTTCTAAAAATTTCTTCAGGTCTTTGAGTACCTTCGTATAAATAATCAAAACTTTAAATAACAGGCCTAACTGGTGGTGAACTAAATGGCAAAAAAGTGACAAGGATACTCGAAGGTCATTGGTTATTGGTCATTGTCGTCATCATATTTTTTTTTTACATAGTATACTTTTGTCTGAATAATTTCTATTCCTGTCTCTGTTCTGCCATTTAGTTCACCACCAGTATCTAAATACTTTTGCTATAGTTTCAGGATTTTATTTAGGGGAAACATAAACTTTTAAAGCCATTATGAGCATATTTTTTACATGATAGGCATAAAACAGGTAAAATTGTTTTAAAATTAAGATTATCAGTCGTTAATCAGTGTGAACACTAACGAGACCTAGCACCGAATACTTTATTTTATTCCTCAATAATTATCGTGAGTCAGACTATTTTATTTTATGTGCCATTAAATTTAACAACAATCGCCTTTTAGTGACGTGAAAGTGGACATCTTTATGTTTATATGTCGTTAAGATTAAAGCGTTTCTACGTTTGGACGCAAGTCCGGTGGGGCTGGCGACTCCAAGGTATCTGTGGACGCATTACCATAACTCAGAAGGGTTTCACTGCTATCGTCGCTATGGAGCATTTGTGAGTTGTTATAGCAACCCATCAGTTTTAAAGCCGTTCAGAACGAAGCTCCTTAGATAAAGATTATGGTGGTCACGGCCGTTATATTGTAATATGCAATAACAACAATAGGTGCGCTAAATTTATATGTTAAAGGGAATTCAATGCAAAAATATAGTATTCTTATTCTTTATTGTACACATAAACACAAATAAAATACATAAAAGGAAAATACATGTAGGTACATAGGCGAGCTTAACTCAAAATTGAGTTTTCTTACAGCAACCGAGTAAAAAGTAGATAAGTATTGCTTTTTAATATATTTTTCATCCCACCATCTCGGAAAGAGTATTTTTAATCTTCAATATCTGAGTGGAAAAGCCGTTTTTATTCTCTAGAGGATAAAGTAAATTTTCATCCCACCATCTCGGAAAGAGTATTTTTAATCTTCAATATCTGAGTGGAAAAGCCGTTTTTATTCTCTAGAGGATAAAGTAAATTGAATTTAGAACATCGTGTGCACTAAGTTTGTGAATTAAACGTTTTTTTTTTGCATTTAGTCATTTCCTCGCTGAGGTGGAATGAAAAGTTACGTGTTGCACTCGAGTGCAAAGATTTTTCACCTCGTGCTCTTTTGATTCCCTCGCTAACGCTCAGGATTCTAATTTTGAATCACGAGCGCAGCGAGTGATTCAATTTTAGAATCCTTCGCTTGCTCGGTCATCAAAATTGAACACGCGGTTAAAAAGCAACTTTGCACTCTTGTATAACAAATAACTATTTTATTAATCATTGCGCTGTTTTGATACGATGATGATTTGTATGAATTAATAACATAAATTGTAATATGTATCTTATTTATTTCGCTTTTTAACTACGCTCTAAAACTTATATTGTAGTCTGTATGGTTTGCTTTGCATGTATTTAAAATTATGTTAAGGTGACACGAAATCCATAATTTCATTTTTTTATAGCCCAGGTGCTGCACAAGTTTTGACTTTGCTCAAGGCTTTACAATAAACGTCGAGACCACACAAAGATGTCCGTTTACCGCCAAGAATCACACCATTGTGATTGTCAAAACAAGATCGGTTACAATAAATCTTATTAAAGTTAGGCCCGCCACAACGCCATTCATAGCGGCCTTGATCCGACCTCAAAAGAATGGTTTGTTTGCAGATATTGCGGAAAGCTTTTGTCGTAAGCTGTATGCATCTGCGCTACCTGAATAGGTACACGGGGAAGGTAAGAATTTGTATCATATACGGTAAGTGTAACATTGAGGGTTGTATTTTTTACTTGGACGTCTTAGGCTGAGATCTAGGTACAGTGCATACGAGTACATTGACTTAGCTCAGACCAAGCTTTGCTAAGCTTATTTATATGATTAGGTAGGTATCTTGTAGTTCGATTTGGAATTTATAGTCATAACACGCTAAAATTGTGCGGAACATTGTGTTAAGACCGACGAAGTCAATGAATACTTAAAGTCTAAAAGTAAAAAAAAAAATCTAATTCCAAAATAGTCTCAGCAAAGTCTAAGTAGGTACGCTCTATAGAGCAAACATCTCAGCATTAGATCTTTGTGAGGGAACCATATTGGTAAGTCTTCTTGTAGAGCAAATATATTTTTCTAATTTCGGGTGCCAGCATAAAACAAAAACAAAACCGGCCAAGTGCGAGTCGGACTCGCGCACGAAGGGTTCCGTACCATTATCTATAAAAACGGATAAAAAATCATGTTTGTTGTATGGGAGCCCCTTAAATATTCATTTTATTCTGTTTTTTAGTATTTGCACAGGCACAGGCAACAGAAATACATCATCTGTGAAAATTTCAACTGTCTAACTATCACGGTTCATGAGATACAGCCTGGTGACAGACTGACGGACGGACAGCGGAGTCTTAAGTAATAGGGTCCCGTTTTACCCTTTGGGTACGGAACCCTAAAAACTAGCATTAAACAAAATACCTAAATACAATTTCCAATGGGCGATATTGTCTAAACAACAAATTAATGAAATAATGATTGACAATCGATCAAACAAACTGCACACAACAGAAATGCGCATGTTACGCTGGTCAACGGGCGTCACATTGTTAGACAAAGTCAGGAACGATTACATAAGAGGAAGCTTCAAAGTCGCTCCTGTAATAGATAAAATCAAGGAAAAGCGCCTCCAATGGTATGGCCACGTCCAGAGACGCCCGGAAGATCAGCAGGGTAATCACGATACACACTCGCAATCGGAATCGATTCAATTTTGACAGTCCAACAAACTACATTGCGCGGTAAGCTTTTAAAACTACTACGCCGTACAATTTGAGCAACGCAATGAACACTGTTGTAGTGTCAAAATTGAGTCGATTCCGAATACGAGCGTGCATCGCAGGACGTGGAAGACCACCCGCCGCTTGGTTAACGACGGTTGAAAAAGACCTGAAAGAAGCTCAACTCGACACTAACATAGCACAAAATCGTGCACAGTGGAGAAAAAGGACAAGGAAGGCCGACCCCAAGTAAATGGGAAACACGGTCGAGGGATATAGGTATATACTCGTAGTTTAATGATTGACAATCGCAGGTTGATGATTACAGTGAATGACTTATTTCAAACTTTGATGCCGAAGTTCCAACCAAATTGTTTTATATAAAATAATTCTTCCCCTCTCTAGGGTGTCTCTTGAAGACACCTAAGGGTACTTATCTAGATTTAAAATCCAGGTCCGGAACAATTTTGTGTAGACTATAGGCCATAGGTATTTTGTTCCGTTCGTGCGAGGATCGGACTCATGACCCGTAGCGCTGAAAGCAAAAATAATTATTGATGACTTACATATTACCTCATTGGCGTAATAAATGTGGGTGCTAGACCCAGCTGCTAGGTGCTAGCCATACTCGTTATGGAAGATGGTGCTGAGTTCTATCACCACCCTCCTGTAATACTGCTGTATTATAAATAAAAGTAGATATCCCTTTATTTCGCATGCAGGATGGCGTAAAAGGTAAAAGGCGACCAAGCGATTACCTATGCTACGATGGTAGGTACATCCTCAGCCAAGAATAAGATCATAGGTAATCTTTTGGTCTGAGGGGCTATGGCTACAACGCCTACAACTACAATCTACCAAAGTCATACAGTGCGCACAATATATTTCGGCAGATGGTAAAATCATAAAGTTATTAATAATAACTTTATGGGTAAAATGGGGAACTATATAAATTATAAAATGATCTGAATTTGACTTATACTGAGGATTCTTTGGTCATTGATACTAGCATAAAACACGAATATAACATTATTTGTCTGAGTTGTTGAAAGTTCCTGGGTCCAGGGTCAAACATATTTTAGAGTTTATTTTTTTAGTACTGAATTCCGGGAGATACATTAATTTGAAATAATGCTTTGTTTACACAAAAAACTTTGTTATAAAAGTGGAGCTAGCACTATCAATACCTAACTGGAACCTCAAGGTCGGTTCAATAGGTGTATCTGTCTCTTTATAAGTTACTACACATAGAATGCGACAGAAAGAGACAGATATACGTTTGAGTGGTCAAGGTCGGTGTAGTCGAGAATGACAGCTTTACTTTTATTTAACTTCATGGTTTACACTTTTCTATCCGGATTTAGGGATTTGGTTATTCGCATATGAGTTTTTGTTGAGTTGCTATGTAGCAACTCGTAGATACCAACACACTTTCTATATAATCGCAACCGGCCACATGAGGCCTTGAACATGCCTTGAACAATGTCTGCGTTTCGTCACTTTGGTCTCTTGATCTCAATACAGAATATTTACACACATTATTATGCATCCATCAGACCATCACTCATTAGTTTACAAGATAATTGTTAAAATATAATTAGTAGTAAGTAGTAATAAAACATAAAAGTAGATTTCGTCTTGTTTTTTTGAATATCGCGGGCGAGTTCACTCAACTTTCGTTACAAACTTCTAACAGTTTTTCTGTATAATTTTAGTGTGCTGGCAACTCAAGCGAGGGAAAATGCATTTGACATTCATATGACAACATTGACAGCCGCATTACCGTACACTTATCACAATCTTTAGCATGGCTTTCTCTGTTTATCCAATGAATAATCAGATATTAATTATTGATGTTATGCTACAATTATGTAATTGTCTAGTAACAACAACATGTAACGTCAAGTACATTTTGACATAAGACATTTACATCGTGATTACATACTCTTTGAGCCCATTGACGGCCCATTGCATTGCAGTTGCATTCACTTTGTTTGCTTTGTTGTTTTGAATATAGTGCTCAACAAGTTATTGGCAGTGTCGTGTTAATAAAAGCCTTAATTAAGAATTGAGAAATTAAACCACATTGGAATATGGATACATGTTGGCGATTGAAGGAGTAAGTATCAACTTTTGTCTAAACTTTTTGATCGGTTATTTTTTTAGATTATATTTTATAAAGAGATGTTTTATCCCGAATTATAACACGCACATTTTCTCCCAGTTTATTTTAAGTGTGATGAGAATAAAACTCTACACAACTTTTAGTTCCTTGGACTCTGCTTAGCATACAGTAAGTCAGTAAGTGTTATATTTCAATAAAATGAAACTAAAGCTCCAAAAACTGCATAGTTTACCAAAATATAACTCAAATTGATAGAAAATAAACGACATAACTGCTTATCATGCACGATGCATGTAATGTAAGAACATGTATGATGGTTTTTCTACCAAATGTTTATGTTTCAAGAATTCTTCACTATCATATAACTTATTCAGTTGCATCATCCAAAATTTTGCTAGGAACCACAGTTGATTGACCACTGAAGTATATTCTTGTGCAGTTCTGTAATATTACCACATAAATAGTACATAACTTCAACATTTACACTTTTTGCTTTCAAATATGACTAACTGCGGACTGATGGAATGAACCTCTAGCTATCATTAAGAAAATCAAAAATATTATTTTTTTATTGTAAAGAATATACATACATACACAACATCATACCTTTTGCCATGGGCGTTGTTAAGTATCATTGTTGTTGTTGTTTGTTGTTAGTTTCAACCCAGCTCCATCCATTTTTATATTTCATAGAAGAACATAGCTAACACAATACATGTCAATCCATTATTATAATAATCTAAAATCATAATGAATAAGTTAGTGTACAACCGGGACTATAATATTGAAAGAATCACCAATATTAGTTCCAAACTCTTAAACAAACATTGCTGCTTTTTATTATAAATAAAAAAGAATCTTTATTCTAAGGATAAAGCTATAAATAAAAAGCCTCAAGAAATGATGATGAATAGTCAATATATTCTTTGTCATGACTAAAAAAGGAATTTACTATATCCAAGATCTCAACATAAAGTGACCAAAACCAAAGGCATTTAAAAAAAATAAAAGCTCTTCAATAACTTGTCCTAAAGATGAATACTTACATATTTCTTACAAGGTGGCTTAACCCTTCAAGAAGCATAAATAAAGTAGGCAATAGAAAATATATTGTTTGCGTCTCCCAGGATCGTTACATAGAGAGATGAATTACCTTCGAAAATCATAAAAAAAATTAAATTAAAAGGACAGACAGAAGCTTACACCTAAACATAACTTTCAATAAAATATACAGAGGACTATAGACTTATAAGAATCATCCTATTCCTACCATCGTACTATAATATTATTATAAATAAATGTAAAAGTTAGGATGTTTGTGAATTTAGATGTTAGTTTATCAATCACGCCTTGATGGCTGAACGTATTTCAACGTTTAGGCATACATCTCAAATACAACCTGTGGAATGACATAGGATACTTTTTATCCCGGAAAATAACTCACATTTTCCAAGAAGTCCACACAGATAGATTCACGGGCACAGCTAACACTAATAAAAAAAGAGCATCTGTGCCCATCTAGGCCAGAATGTGCACACTACACCATGTCAATGAGCAACATGTTCATCATCTTGGAGTGTGCACACCACATCATAAACACAACATTATGTGAATGAGCAACATCCTGGAGCTTGTAAAATATCACATGCAATACATTGGTGTATGCACTTGACATTTCTTCAACTAAAACCCCCAGGAATCTAAGAATAAATTATTGCATTGCATTACATAATATATATTTGCAATTTGTTTCTATGATATGCAAATTTCGCAACAATTTCAGTATTCAAAGCCGTATAAGTCTTATCAGGTCTGCATGAACATCCACTGCTATTAATTAACTGATACCTACATAGAATTCCTATATAATATTAATTTACAGCGAATAAATCCTAGTCTTCAATAACGATTGCCTTACATTACATGTAATTTCAATTTGTTTCTATAACATGTTTCACAACAATTTAAGTGTGTTTCAATATTCAGTTCATTTAAATTGCCAGGCTTGTGTTTAGTCAACTCAGTCTGGTGTGAATGTCCGAGTTAGTTGAACAGTATCCATGTGCCTATGGGACTTGAAGTGGTTCTATTACTATTTATTTCTGGGTATGTATTTATAATCCACAAAATAAATGTTCTATATACCGTTTTATAAAATATCAAGAAACCTATGATAATTTCTGATACATCGTTAGAATATTAAGTCATTAGGGAAGTTGTGACTAATACTTTGTAAATAATAGGTAACTAATTATGATATACAAAACATTTTCCTGAAATACTTAGCATTTTGTTACTTTTTGCTAACCAAACTTTTATCACTGAGGTTTCTCCTTGTCACAATAAATAATAACAGTCCAGTCCACATACGTTAATAGTATGCTCTGCTTGTTCTCCTAATGTCTTAGATTCAAATTTATGTAAACACATAAGAAAACACAAAATACAAAAAACCCCCGACTCTAACTTCAAAAAGAGCTATAACTTTTGAACGGCTGAACATATTCTCATGAAACATAGCTAAGATGATACCCGATTAAACTAGCTTTCAATAAAAAAAACTGCATTGGTATCGGTCCATCCGTTTTGAGGCTATGATGCCACAGACAGATACACAAATATCCAGATCCACAGATACACACTACAAACTTATAACACCACTCTTTTTTGTCGGGGGTTAAAAAAATAGGAGAGCTAAAAGAGTGTTTTCGATTGTTCTGTGATGAAATAGAAGCAGCATAGGGTTTTACATACACATTACACACACACAGGTACATTTTTATTTTTTATTATTCTTTTTTTTTATATAAAGAAGCTGCAAACATAATAATTATGTTATATATATCCTATGTACTGTACATAGGATAACTTGTTGACTCAAGAACATTCTAGAAGTAAGCAAGCGCTCTTATTCGTTGAACCTCGAATGTTAGCGAATCGTGTCTCTTTGGAACAAGGAGCGAAATTTTGTGACTAATCACCATTCGCCTTAAGTTGACCATTTGGTCCGTTTGGGCAGTTTGTTGAAAAGTTATCAACCACTAAAGTTGATCATATAGAAAAAAATGTATATCTACCTAGGTACCTATTTATTATACCATGTACTACTGCCCAACAATAATTTATAAACAGCAATATTACATGCGTTCAGTTAGGTACTATACCTACTTAAATTGAAATTTATTATTATTAAAATAACAAATTACTTCCATAAATAAGGAAGCGGTAAATATGTAGAACCAGTTGCTACCTGTTTTGTATCTTTAAATAGCTACCTACCTACCATACACAATGAATCCCTGATCCTGCACAAATGGATATTCCTAAGTGTTTGTTATCAGCCTACTTAACCAATTTCCGTTCGAATGACACTAATTTGACGGTGACTAGCACAAGATAAGGTGACCTTGGCATAGAAGTATATTTAGTTCCGATAATAATTATGCCAATGCCAATGTGGTTTCTTGAAGTGTTTTGACACACATTGCAAATCTCCTTTACCATCGTGGATAGATGGCTTGTTTTTATGAACGTCCACGTTAGTGCTACGTTATTAACTTAGGCTCAATTTCACCGATGACATAACAATCGAGTAGAGCAAAATCAGCCGTTTAAACATGATTTTTTGTATGGACAATTGGAAAATTGGCCGATTTAATTTTAAACACCTGTTATTTTGTCGGTGAAAATGGCCCTAAGTGGAAGTGAAAATGGAAGGTTATTAACAGGAATAAATTGTAATGTGCAAAACACAATGGGATCCTAGTGAAAAAGGGTATTTATTAATCATTCAAACCATAATTCTTGCCACTTAGGCTGACATTCAGAGACGACAGAAACGAGTCTAAGCGTGAACTTACGCTTCCATCTGTTAAAAATTTGTTCGTAAGTTTGACAGATCGTAAGTTCACGCTTAGACTCGTTTCTGTCGTCTCTGAATGTCAGCCTTATACCGTCTTTGACTAAGACCCCATCTATATCTATACTTATAATAAAATTGTAACGAAGCGAAAACTGTACATTGAATATTAAAAAAAAAAAAAAAACTGCTATGTGAGTTATAATCGACACTGATGCCAAAAATATAGTTTTTAGAATTTTTGTCTGTTTGTCTGTTTGTCTGTTTGTCTGTTTATCTGTTTGTCTGTTTGTCTGTTTGTCTGTCCGAGCTTCACGGCCAAACCGCTGAACAGACTTTCATGAAATTTTGCGGTAATATCTGTCAAAGGGCTGGTCAACATATAGGCTATAAATTATCACGCTATTATCTATGGGGGGTGAGCTAAAGTGCATTATGCCTGTGTACTATTATGAGCTACCATTTCATTACTAAGAGCCAAATCTTAATGAAATATTGTATTATTATAATTCATAGGTCCGGTCAAAATATGTAATGATAATCATCACCCTATTCGTCTAGGGGCTAAGCAAAATTAATCTTCGTTTTAGTTTCACAGTTCCTGTTTTCATTTTATCTCCTCACTTGATCCAGTTCTTAAATTAGTAAAATGATATATTTAGTAATGCCCAGTATTTTTTTTTTTTACTAATAAACGTTCTTTCTTCGGCATCTTACTTTAAGGTACGTATTTCACCGACTGCTATGCTCCAAAAGGTGAAGCGTGATGAAAGCATACGCCATAATACCTTACTCACGAGATAATTACTTTTTTAAATGCGCTACCAGATATTTCGACGTAACTGTGATTTCATTATTTTTTTATTACATTTTTCTGAAACTAGATGGCGTTAATAGACTTTTTAACTAAGACCGAGATTTTGTATTTCCAGGAAATATTGAGATAAGATAATTATTAAGATTTTATTAGGATTGGGTAGATTTTTTTTATCAATAGAAGATGTCGGAAACCTGTAGGATGGGCTTTTTGGAATCGAATAGGTAATTAGGAATTTCAAAGCCTTATTGGCAGTATTATAATAACGTGTGTTTGCTGTTTACTGCTACCATTGCAAATTGATAAGGGCTAACATCGTTTGCATTCTGGAGAACAGCAAATTAAGTTCATAGAACATTCTTTTTACAACATAGCCTTTTGCCTGATGCACGGCAGCTGAAAATTCATTGACTTGAGGATGACTAGAATGACGAAAATGTAAAGTTTATAATTTGGATGTTTTCTCCAAGTATTTTAAATAGCTACTATTGTTAGATTCAAGACGATAAAATCATTACGAGGGGCATTAACGGTCACCGAATTCTCACCGACTACGTCGTTGTCGTTAGTAGAGTGTAGGCAAAATAAAGGTATCGCTAGATCACCTACTTTGTATTTATGGGATGAAAGTCTGAGAGCCAACAAAAAAAAAAGAAGTTATCCCATCTCGGGAAAACAGCGAAAAATATTTCAATGAAACTTTACAGTAATCGTATAGTTATTAGTCTAACTTAACAACTTTCATTTGCAACAGTTGACTAGATCCGTAGATACAGCTTGATCGCTCTATTGTAAGCAGTTTCATACAAAGCAGAGGTCACGATTGATTGGTTTAAACAAAATAATGTTGTATTGGACCTACTTTGATGCGACTTTCACTGTAGTATAATTTATTAGGGATCGAGGACTTATAGTAAACATATTTCATCGCACTATCACTCATTGGAGTCGAGCAATGTAACATATTTTGTGTATAATGTATGATGGTGATGAAACGTAAGAATTTAACAATTTCGATAGGACTTTCACAGTAGCGCTACTAAGGGGTCGACTTTTTAACATAAATTTGTATCATCACGCTACGTTACGCTCACAGGAACTGAACAGTGTAACATTTTTTTTTGTGTTCACACGGCTACTATCAAGCTATGCATTTCCAGTAAAAGCTGACCACGTATTGTATAGGCTTCCCTTACAATAAAAGATCAGCTTATTATACTGAAAATTTATAGCTCGATATTTATCCATGGGTACTAAGGTCGATAGTTAAGAAATTTGTGATTTAAACGAGTTTATTTAACATTTTCGGTAAAAAACCATCACGGCAAATTACTATACATATGAAGGAAACTAGATAGTTTTTCAACATTAGAAATGTTTATTTCGACACCCATCGTAACTAGCTAAGTGGAGCGGTAAATAGTAGAATAGAAGCCCACAAATATCAGGTTCAAATCCGGTCCCCGTGTTTTATTTTTTGTATTTAACACTAATTGATAAAATTTTACATTATTAGAAACATGTATTTTCAAAACCTAATTCGAGCACCCCTACAGGACGCGAACGAAGTCGCGGGCACAGCTAGTTATTAATAAAATATTGTATTGCAACTTCAACGCTCTTGTTGCACATCGGGAATGTTAGTTGAGACATATTGGTGGAATCATTATGGACAACACAATATAAGTGTCAGATTACATAAATTTAAAAAACCGTGACAGAAACAAATTTTAACGAGTGCATAATTTTTCCTTTACAAACATTATACTCAGAAGGACGCAGACAACTGTAGAATTGTGACGATTACGAATATTTTTGATGTTGTTTCTAAACTTGGTACTACTGTAATCGACTTTGGATCAGAAAGCTCATACAACGTCACAATCCATGAATCACTATTTGTCGGTACTCAGTGTCGTCACCACTTGTAGCAAACTTTTAGCCAGTACATATAACATGCCATGTAGTTTGCATTCCCCGTTGAGGGCAGTGGTGAAGTGTTGTACTTCTTCATTTCACCGATGAAGATATTCAGTCCCAGGTACCTACCACAATGTTGAGGGCCGAGCCCTCTACCGTAAATCGGCAACATTCGAAATACTGGGTCGACAGTTTATTTCAATTCAGTACATTTTGCTAGCGTATTCTCAAGCAATTGTAAATTGTATATAATGTAGGGGAGCTGATAATTTGAACCCTGAACGCCAGACGAGTCACTGCCACAAATGCAAATGCTGCTTCTTTTTTTATCTTCTCTCTCGTATGTTGTCAATATGTCTGTCTGTGCCGAATAAATGTTCTTTTCTTTCTTTCTAAATTCTGACGATTTAACTGCACCTTGTTTTAGATTAGATAAGTCGAATAATATGATATCATCCAAATATCATCAATTGATATTGACAAGATGAGCTTAGATTAGCAATAATGTACAAACTTCATAACTCCGAGGGACTTTCCCAATAATTATATTGCGGCACGTAGGATTATCTTGCTATTGGTATAATTTTAATTATTTAGGTTGGATCAAACCACAGTATCAAAAATATGTATAGGAATGATAGGTAATTCGTCATAGTCGCTTACATTATTTAAGACACTGTTTTTACGATCTCAAATCAATCGCAACTAATCAACCGACAGTTTTCCTGTTGTCTCTTGTTTGTTTGTCATTCCACTAAAAAGCATATTGCTATAAATAACTACTTATAAAAATACCCAAACATTCAACTGCAATCCGCCTGCCAAATTCTTTCAGAATGCCATTTCATGCAGTGGAAGACTGACTGAACTGCTACAGTCCTAAACTACCTTTTCATTCATATTAGTTTGTAATCATCACCAGTGAAAGCCAGTGAACATGGGAGTCCCATTACACTACGCGATACAATATGACAAATACTAGTGTGGGATAATTTTAATTCACTAAGTGACGAAAAGCAGTCATTGTTATTGTTCTCGAGCACCTGTCCGTTCGTTAGCTAATGAGTTAAAAAAAGGAAAAATCATTTTATCAATGATAGTAAACTTTGGTAAACGCAGTATAAAGATAGTGCCATGGTAAGTTGGAATTGAGACCACACCCACAAGTTCAGTTCTTTGCCGGTAATCACTAAGGGTCATTTTCACCACAGAATAACAGACGATTACCATAAAACCGACCGTTTACCAATTCAAAAATTCAGCTTAAACGATCGTTTGTGTCGTAACCATATGTTATTTTGTTGGTGAAAATGGCCCTAAGTCCAGGAGGTACTAAACGTATTCAAGGAAAAACGGCGACTTCATGATGATCTAAACCCAATATAGCGTGATTAAAAACTGCGCATTAAAGTATTATAGAGCCCCGTTAGGCTGCGCATGTGACTAATATTTCTTTAGCAATACCTCAAATTGTGTAAAAACTTGTGCTGACAATGGGTCATTCCAAAATGAAGTAACGCCCGTTACACGTATTCGAGTAGAATTTCGGGAATTTTGGTATAGAATATTGTAAACCAAGATTGATTGTAAGAAAACGGGGAGTGTATGTTTTTACCATTAGAATAATGTTTTCTTTCAAGATCATGGACAAAATACAAATTGATGTGTACGACCTGTAACATCCGTTACATGGTATGAGCCCAATCTATGATGAAGAATTCACTGCGTTTGCTTGATTTTAATATAATAGGTATTTACTATTCAGATCTAAATATAGATTTGTGTGATGTGTTATTTTGTAAATCGTTTAGGTATTTATCGATATTATTATCGGTCAACGACATTAGCACATCATTTGCGCATTTATCCTTATAATTTTATTAGGTTAAGTATTACACTAAACAATCAGACATTGCATGTTCCATAGTCCAATTACCAATACCATCTTAATTTCCATTCCTTGCCAACCTCTCCTCACCAAGGGGATCGTCCGACGCTTCGATTCGGAGCTTTTGTTTTCTGTTTTTCCATTGTATCTTGCCCATCCTTCTTTTCCTATTGTCACATGCCCAAGAACCATCTATCGCGCCGGAGAACTTCTTTCGAGTTGTGGCCCTATGGATCCAGCTATTCCGTAATGTGCGATGGAATATCCCAGACCTGTCTCAATTTACCCTAGTACAATTTCTTAGATTCCTCTCCATCGCAAGCGTATATAAGTTTTGGCCATTGAAGCATTCCTAAGAATATTCTTCGTGCCGAACCCAAGTCGACGCACGGTTGCGAAATACTACGAATATTTTACATATATTTCTGTATGGATTAGTTCATGCTACATCGAGTTCCGTGTGAGTATCTGTATTATGTGGAAGTAATTTAATCGACTCAACTCGGATCGCGCACGGCACAGTATTTAACATGAATCATCCTTTATTTTATTTCAAGTGTAGACAAGTCAAGACACTTGAAACTTTGCGACAAGTTCCAAAGTAGCTTTCTTATTTGATTGGAGGATGTACGGGCAATTAAGTGTCATGTTACCTATGCGCCAAAGTATTGAAAACATAACATACCATGCACTTATTCCGTCTTATTACAAAAGATGGTTTAAAGCAAGTCTTGTAAAACCCAGGTTTTAGGATAGCCCCGTCTCGTTTTGTTGTATGATGTTAGAAAGTGACGAATATATTTAAAACCATGGTTTTACTAGACTTGCTTGAAAACCATGTTTATAATAAGGGGGATTGGGTTTTACAGGTTTTGCCCGTGGTTACATTGTTTAAGTATACATTTTAAGATAAAAATTATAGATCAATTCAGGGTTTCCGTTTTCAACAGGAAAATACAAAAGACATACCACTCATAGGATGAACAATTACTCGTTTTTTAATAAATCAATGAGCTATATTCATTTACAATAATTGTAATAGAACGTCACAGCTTAGGGTTATCTTATCAGGAATTATAATTAAAGCAAAGCGCATCGTATATAAATCCTACCTGTCTAGTCTCGATCCCTTTAAGGGGTTATTGTATTCATCATTATAAACAACTTTTACTATGGGACCAAAGCTGAAAGCTTGAAAAACAAATCTGCTTTTCCATAAATTTAGTAGTGATATTGAATTATTTGCTTAGAAAGTTGTTCATAAGGATGAGTACAATAAGCCCTTAAAGGGATCGGGACTAGAAAGGTTGGACTTTGTACAAGTTTCATATTATAACTCTAATAAAAAGACAAAATAAAAACATTCAATAGGTCACACAATAGGTTATCAAATATTTTGCGAATGATTTTAAAGGCAGTGCAATGCCCTAGGCTGATGCACTTACATGACCCCAGATAGAGCCCTGCTTTTTATCGTATTTCCCTATAAATAAGATATTTGTCAGTTCGCGGTTCAGTTTGCGTTCGACCTTGACAATCGCACAATCATAGTACGGTCAACGACTTATGTTCTCGAATTTTAAAATATGTGATTACTTGTTTACCTATCTTGTTATGTAGGTGGCTTCCATGTACAAGGCCGTTTGCTATAGAGTTATTGGTCATGCTCAGTGTGAAACTTAAATTACCTTGGTCAACTTGTGTCTTAATGGTTTTGGATCATTTCTTTCCTGTTTTACTTTTTTAAAGTGTTTTTATTTATTGTTTTATTTGGTTACTTTTAAAGGTAGTGTTGCGATTGCGACTCAAGTGGATTTATAGGATTGACTTTGACTTATGTTTGTATATACGTATAGTAAATTATCATCGTTTTCCAGATGAATAGTAATCCAGGAGAATGGACAACAACAAGAGGCAGCTCCTGGAGCGGCACCAGCAGGACATCATCAAAGATCTAGATATTGATTACATCTACGATGAGCTGTTTCAAAAGCATGTTATTTCCGCCGAAGATTTTGATCAGATCTTCCAAATTGTGAGTACAAATTGACACAAGACAAGGATGCCTGACAAAAGGAAGCCTATACCTACTTACGTAGTAACTTTTTTCTTTTGACTATTTAGTAGGGACTAGGTAATTGTGACTAAGTATACCCTGTAATAATAGATCTTCGCACGTCACAGTGACTAAGGGGCTAAGGCTTACATTCAGAGACGACAGAAACGAGTCTAAGCGTGAACTTACGCTTCCATATGTCAATTTTACGAACAAATTTTGACAGATGGAAGCGTAAGTTCACGCTTAGACTCGTTTCTGTCGTCTCTGAATGTAAGCCTTAGTACCTACCTTACTTCTTCCCCAAATAATATCCTGTAATACGTTGGCAATGTTGTTTTAAAATTATCCTTTAGAAATCACAAATGGTTACTGCTATCTCTTTCTATTTAGTATTATACACTGTCAGTGTTAGTTGCATTGAAGCTTCTATTTCAGTGAGTCCTGTACTAACGGGTCCTATGCAAGCAAAACAAAACATTTTACTTGCTTTAGCGTTGAGTGAAATGGATTATCTTGTGCTATTTAGAAAACAGTGTGTTCCTACCCTATGTTACCTTTTGAAACTTTTAAGTGAAAAATCTTTTGCAAGTGACAGTATAAGTAGTATGTACTCATCATTTATCAAATAAATATATGGTCTTTATATATACACCATGTCCCAAAATTCAACGATAAGCGGGCACCAGAGGGTTGACCAGCTCATGACTACTCGAGAAAAAAAAAATGAAAAAAAAAAACTAAATTTTTAAGAAGTTACATAAAAAAATTGAAATCCTACAAAAATTTACACCCCTTAAGAGATTTTTAATTACCATGACCACAATGTTTCAAATATTTCTGAATTTCTTTATGTACCTGAAACCTAAGTAGCATTGCTATCCACCACAATCCTTGAAAATCCCAGAATGCCCGTAAATTTGGCACAAAAATCAATCAAAATTATATTTCACCTTAAAATTTTGATAGAATTTTACTTTCGGTCCACTTTCACTCATCGTGGTGTAAAAAAAATGTACTGACACTACCATGGCAAGTTCTTTCAAAAATTGGCGCAACTATCCAAGATTCCAAAATGGTATAATACTTTAGGAAAACTAGCCACAAAAAAAAGAAACGCGTACTATTTCTGAACAAGAACCAAATTTCATAACTTTTACTATGTGCCCAAAATAGGTTTTTTGTTGTAAATTCTTCGAATTTGAATGGAACATGTGCGTAGTCAATAAAATTTAGAAGTTTGAGAGAGATTATACGTTAGAGAGAGATAGATAGATAGTATGTAAAGAAGGAAATAAATCGTTTTAAAAAAATATACCTCGTTTCTCCACAACTACAACAGTCTGCTAGTACGTCTGTGGCGTGATAAACGCTAAACAGTCCAAAATACGCTAAAAGTTTATAAAAACAGCAACTTCTCTACCTATCCCATTGTTACTCACAACGAAAATCTACAGCGAAATCCTAAGTCTAGTCTGTGGACAGATGACAGGTGATAGTACGCCACAGACGTACTAGCAGACTGTTGTAGTTGTGGAGAATCGAGGTATATTTTTTAAAAACGTTTTCTTGCCTTCTTTACATACTATCTATCTATCTCTCTCTAACGTATAATCTCTCTCTAACTTTAAATTTTATTGACTACGCACATGTACCATTCAAATTCGAAGAATTTACAACAAAAAACCTATTTTGGGCACATAGTAAAAGTTATGAAATTTGGTTCTTGTTCAGAAATAGTACGCATTTCTTTTTTTTGTGGCTAGTTTTTCTAGAGTATTATACCATTTTGGAATCTTGGATAGTTGCGCCAATTTTTGAAAGAACTTGCCATGGTAGTGTCAGTACAATTTTTTTACACCACGATGAGTGAAAGTGAACCGAAAGTAAAAATCTATCAAAATTTTAGGGTAAAAAATAATTTTGATTGGTTTTTGTGTCAAATCTACAGGCATTCTGGAACTTTTAAGGGTTGTAATGGATAGCAGTGCTACTTAGGTTGCTGGGATAAAAAGAAATTCAGAAATATTTGAAACATTGTGGTCATGGTAATTAAAAATATCTTAAGGGGTGTAATTTTTTTAAGGATTTCAATTTTTTTATATAACTTCTTAAAAATTTAGTTTTTTTTTTTTCTCTTTTTTTTTCTCGAGTAGTCATGAGCAGGTCGTCCCTCTGGTGCCCGCTTATCGTTGAATTTTGGGACATGTTGTATATATAAAGTACATTGATTTTTTTAAAGTAACTATTCAAGGCCCTACCTTTTAGAACGTCACAGGTTAGGGTTATCTTATCAGGAATTATAACTGCAGTAAGGCGCATCCTATATAAATCCTACCTGTCTAATCCCGATCCCTTTAAGGGATCTTCATAATGATGAATAATCATTATGAAGAACTTTTACTGTGGGACAGGACAGTGAAATCGCGAAAAACAAAATTTAATATTACTCGTATAACCCCATAAAGGGATCGGGATTAGAAAGGTTAAACCTTATACTTTTAAACATTAGTAGTTGCATAATATTGTCCCCAACGGATTGGGATTTGGCTGGAAGTGCCGCAAAAATTTAATAACAAAGAGAGGCTTTTAATCGATAGTGGGTGGATTCGGGCTATAGGTGATGATGATGATGATTATCATGTTGAATAAACTTCTTGCAGTCAACCCGTACCGAAAAAACGAAATTCTTGTTAAAAACATTAATTCGTAGTGGCAGCGACGCGTCTTACGAAGCATTTGTAGACAGCCTATTTAAGGACTACAAGTGGCTTTGGGAGAAGCTTGTCATTGAAAAAAATAATAACCCGATGCCTAATGATAGCTTTGAGGACAGCCTTAGCAAGGGCGATGTGCCTAGGTTGCCGGATCACCACGTGAGAAGAACAAAGGTGGTAAGTATTATTCAATGTCTTTTTAATTTATTTACTTAGAAAATCATTGCCCCACATTAGGATTTCTTCTATATCGTGGATACAGTTTGCAGAATTATCTCACATGCTCAGGCTCGAAACATACAAATCTGTAAGCCATAAAAATATTTGTCCCGTACGGGTATCGAATCCGCGATACGCAGCGCAAGAAGCCAATCGCTTAGCCACTACGCCAATCGTGTCGTCAATATACTAGTACCTACTAGATACAGTTTATTTACTGATGACACTCCAAGGGCCTGTTCACACGGTTGTTGGCGATAACAGTAGCGCTGACGCAAATGTGTCAGTATAAAATCGTCCAAAATGACACACAAATGAGTGCTGACGCCGCGATAGCAAGGTGTTGAATTGTCATACAAAATATAACAAATCGCTGCAAGCTTTTATGCCAACGCCCGCCAGTGTAAACAGAAACAAACGTAACAGTGTGTTTGGGAAATTGGGGTGGCAGAGTGAGATAACGCTATCATAACAAAAATGAACTAAAAAAAATTAAAACGAACATCACGCCCCCTCAAAATCTTCGCTAATTAATGTGCCTATAATAATTCAGCCCCTGACTGTCCTACTGCTGGACACGGGCCTCTTCCTAGAATGAGAAGGGTTAGGCCTTAGTCCACCACTTTGGCCTGGTGCGGGTTGAGGAATAACACACAATCAAGAACAATATGAAGCCCTGCCAGGTGTGCAGGTTTCCTCACGATGTTTTCCTTCACCGTTAATGCAAGTGATAAACAAATTGTGTTCCGCACAGGAATTCGAAAAGATAGGTCGGCCTATTTCGATCATTTCCTACCCCTCCTGAATGAAAGACTAGCGTCCAATCCAACCGCTCTAGGCTAAATATTCATGCTCCATGTGCATGCTACATTAAAAACATTGTTTTTCAAATTAATTTAATAAGCTAAGACGTTGACTTTTATTAGGTGAACGTAAAAATGGCTTTCTGGTTTTGAGTCATCATGTATATAATATAGGTACATTGTATGTCAATGTATTGAGCAATAATTCTAGATACATAAGTATTTACGTTTGAATAATTAAACATATTTAGAAGTTTATATACCTACAGGAAAGCAAATTATACCTACTCAAAGAAAATTAATATTATCCTGAGTACATAATTTACATCCGGTACTCATATTTATTTAATTGGTAACCAATATGATTGTATATTATTTATCAAGCTGAGAACGGTCCCCGGCGACCGCAAATACATTTTCTATTGTGTCTACTATGCGTCGCTTGCATTGATAACCGTTGCTTGTGTTACCTTACTTCATTGATATTCAATTAGAATACGTAATCTAATGTAAGAACTGGCACTTCGATCTAAAATATGTTAAGTTATGCGTCATCGTTGTCTTCTACAGACGATTCAATCAATGTCATTGATTGTAGTAACGGACGCCGTATTTGGTACAAGCACTTTATTTTAAGAGTTCCTTTTTGTGATTATTTATTGGGCTAGCAGCAATTTTGCCAGTTGCAACTTTGAAGATACTTTATTTATGTTTATATGGCATAAGATAAGCTTTATTTGGTTTTAAAATCTCAGTATCAGACAATGTTTGGTAATGTGCTCTCGTTGATATGTACACAGAACACCTCGGCGATACCTTCAGTGAATACAAGCGACCGGATACAATTAATTCTTGTACGTTTTCCCCCACCGATTGAATATTTTTCGAGAAAGGTCTTGGGATTCCCGATGAACAATCTCTTGCATTGCGTGCTTATGAAAAATTAACTCGATGACTATCAGAACTATTCAGAAACTAAGCCATCTCCATGTAATCTTCCATGTCTAATGATTTTTAGGAACAAAATGTAGTAGATAAACTGAAGCAGCTACCCCGGCACAAAATCCTCGCGTTACACGGAATGTTGGGGTCTGGAAAGACTTCTGTCGTTCTCAGCGCTTTACGAGACAACCCGGACCTGGTCACTAACAACTTCAATGGCGTCGTGTTCTGGCTCAACTTTGGAAACTGCAAGACTGACGACAACATAATTTTTCAACAAAGCAAGTGAGTACTCTGTGCCATCTTTATTTTCTTAGCCTTTGAAGTTATTGATCAGTTTACAATTTATCCAGATACTGCTAAAGCTTAGACCATCTGACCTGTAACTTATTAATGAGAAACACTGATATAATAACATTACAATAGTCATTGGATAGGTATATATAAGCTTCTTAGACCCGATTACCAATAAAAGTTAATTTTCAAAGTAGGTTATAGATGTCTAAATATATTACTTATCATTTAGGAGTCCGGTGGTTGACGTAAAATAGTATTACCGAAAGGGAAAGACTCGTAGTTCCCACGTCAGACATATAGACTGAGAGCTGAGGCACTTATCGTGTCTAACTTGGTGATGCTGACGCATGCGTCATGCTCGTGAACGGGTGCCGTCTGTCGGAACTGGTCAGCCTGTAACTGCCATGGCAATCTTATTCAGAGGCAAATCATTATTATATTTACTATCCTATTCTTATTTTTATTCATATTAAATTACATTATTCTGGCAGCTCTTACCACAACATTGTACTGATCAAGATTGTAATCTATTATTTTAAAAGAGTTTCCATAGAGTTTCTTGCCGGTTCTTCTCCATAGGACCTACTATTTGGAACCGTATACCTAGAGTCTTGATATTTCATAAGTGCCTGTATCTGTTTTACATGAAATAAAGATCTATTCTAGCGTAGTCCGTCAGTCGAAGCATATCTACCTTTAGGGTCATCATGTATTAACGTTGCTGACTAGGTTGACGTTTTTGTAACCTTAATATTGTTTCCATTCCCTAAAACCCATTTTCTCTTCACAGGTTGTTAAGAAAAGCGTCCTCGATCTACACGCAAAATTCCTACATGAACTCATCAATTTCAATGTCAAGTATCGGTTCGAACGGCGATAGTCTCTCCTCGTCCAACTACGAGTGGACTATGGACGATCTCAGAGACAAACTTAAAGCCCAGTTCTCTGAACAATCGTTGAAGGAGTCCCTACTCGTGTTGGATGACGTGAACGACAAGAGATGTTTAGAAGCTTTCGATATTGGATGCAAAATTTTAGTGACCACCAGGGATACCGATGTTATTGCAAATTATCATCCACAGATCATTAATGTAAATATTGTTTGTTTCTTTATTTCATCATCGTATTTTAGATGTTGCATACGTACGTTGTACAATAACTCAATGCGCATTATACATGGAGTTTTACATCAACTTCCACATCTACCTACCATTGGTACGTAACTACGTACCCTACGTACCTACCAAAAACCCAGTCTTAGTAATTTATTGTGGTTTTAGTTTTCCTCACAGAATTTTACATACGGAAGCGTATACGTGAGACGTGGGTTGAACAGATAGATAGATCTTGCATGATTAATCATTAATTGCTAATTTTTAAACGATACAATTTGTATCAGAAAGATTATATTGGGTGTGGATCAGACCACCAAACTGAACAACTTTCCCTATGGGACCAACATCGTAATCGAAAAATTAATTATCAGGTGTCTCATACGTTTGGGTCGAGTAGGTATTACAGTTTTGTACGTGACAACTGATTATTTTATCGCCATTACGATGTTGCTCCCATAGAGAAAGTTCTTCAGTTTGATCGTCTCGTCCACACCCTTAAATATGAACGCGTTTCTGATACACGTTTTATAAAATTCGTATAATATAAATTGATCAAATAATAACAGATTGTTGAACTAAATATTCCCCAAATAATTAGATCAACTACAAATTAATTGTAACTATTACTTGCACAGGAAACTACTAGTTTAACTGACTGTGTGCATAATCTCGATTATTATTATTATAACATGCTGGATGGCCCCCAACGACTTTTATAGCAAAAACGTGACAGGATATTTTTTACCACAGTTGCAATTCACAGATAGAAAACAGCTTAGAAGAAAAGGAATCATTGGAAATCTTTGCTTCATCCCTCGACGTGCCAGTGTCGAAGTTACCGAGGCAGGCAAACAAACTGCATGAAATATGTAAAGGGAGCCCATTCGACATCGGATTGATCGGAGCACAGTTAGCGGAAAACAGAGAGAGGTTGATAAACGACCCCAAGTACTGGAGTTATTATGTCAAGAAGTTGGAGAAAAAGGAACACTTTATGTTGTTGTAAGTTTTGTATTATACAGGATATTTTTTTATTGTGCATAAAATTTGCAGAGCGATTCAGTGTCCGTTCTCAAATGCAATCGCAGTACTAAAATTCACTCCAAAACAAAATAAAAATTTGGTTTTGTATGGCTTGCGCTAGTAAATTATCTGTTTCCCCCATACTAAGTTGTATTTTCGTTTTGTTTTAAAGTGTATCCCAATACTGCGGCTGTGTAAAACGTGTAATTTAACTAACTAAAAAACCTCACCCCAATTAGAGTATCGAGAAAGCATGATACAATAACAAAAACTTAAGTTTTTAAAAGTTAACTACATATTATTATTTTTAAGAAAATAGTGTTAAGCCAAGCATTACTTCACGCATTTAAAATTGAAACTTATTCCCTTGAAATAAGATTCAATTTTCTTTGGCGCAATTGACAGTAAGATTGGTGAATTTCATATATAAAAAAAAATACTTTTATTAAAAGTTACTAAAATAAATTCAGTAGTCGATTATCAACATAATAGTGTGTTGATAATTGAGGTTTTCTGTTTATTAACTTACACACTATATATTTTTATTATCTACATAATTATCTTAAGTCGAGTAATATTGCGTGTTTTATTTTACACGCAATTTGTGCTTAACGATGACAAATCTCAATAAAATTTATTTTTATTTTCCAGTATACAAAGAAATCAAACCTACAATCCTATGAAAACCATCGAAGTATGCATTAACTCTCTAAACGAGACAGTATTACCACTATTCAAGATGCTAAAAATCTTACCATACAATGTCAAAGTGACCGCCAAAGTCCTTAGTAAACTGTGGAATAAGGAAGCGAACCAAGTGGAGGCCATTATGAAAGAACTACGCAGTAAATCACTCATCATCGAGTCCTACGACCGTGAACAAAGAAATTACATGTACGAAGTACATGATCTGATAATGAATTACTTACAAAGTACAGGGGAGGACGATAGCAAGAAATTACACGCTGATTTCCTCAACAGTTACAACTACGGCGACAATTTCAACCCACCAGTAGAAATTATCGATGATGGTTACATCGCGTTTAATATCGGCTACCATATTAAGCACACGGACAATTTTAATGATAAGTGGACTTTGTTCAACAAACTGTTCTTGAATTTGAAGTTTTTGGGTAGCAAAGTAAGATTAACGGGACCAGCTGATGTGATGTCAGATCTTCAGAAATATGAGAATAACATCGTTATGGATGTAAGTATTATTTTTTCAACTTCAAAAGTGCTTCAAAATGCCTGAAAACTTTACCACATTGTATAAACTAATATTTTTTTTAATTATACACCTCACAATTTATTTAGATTTTAACAAGGTCGATTCCGTAACTGATTCCCTTAGACACGAAGGCTTAAATAATTTAATTTATACATTGCCAATTTTATTTTAATCTATATTTTTGCTAATCATGCTTTACTTTCTTAGGAGATAGATAAAGAACTAATCTGCAACATCAAAGCCTTCCTAAGTACCCATGGAACCGACCTATTCCATTACCCATTCACCGACATCATTCAAAGTATTCTACAAAACGAATCTAAAGGCATACTCTACACAAAAGCATCGCAAATCGCTCTGGAGAGTTGCAATAAGAATGAGCTGTATTTTGAGTTCCTGTGAGTATTTTTGTTTTCTGTTTTTCACTTTCCATTTGGCAAATTTCTGGAACAGTAAAGCCGACTCGAGAATTTGTTAGAAAATAAATTGTTTTTTTTTTTGTAATATTGTGTAAATTCAGGTCGAATTTTAGCCGTTATTATTGTAAATTTGTTTTATGAAAAAAGTATCCATGTAGTTTCTTGCCGGTATCTTCTCCAGGACCAACCCACTTGGAACCGTGCACCTAGAATCACGACGTTTTGAAAGTTTATTTCAACTGGGCCTTTGCAGGCATGCAAAGGCCCAGTTGAAATAAATAACTTTGACTTTGATTTGCTTTTGCCTAGTCAGGTGAACTGGGGGGCTAAAACGGCCGCTTTAGATGAATCACAATATGATTCATATTACAAATGTCAAAATATCTACCGTATGCAGATGACAATAAGAGTTGTCAATTAACAAGTCTTATTGTCATCTGCATACGGTTCATATTTAGTAATCATCTGTTTGACAGTTACTATGCAGATCAGGGGGCCTAAAAAGGCCACATTGAGCAATTCATCTAATGATCTGCTTAGTAACTGTCAAACAGATGATTACTGAATATGAACCTTATGCGGATGACATTAAGAGTCGTCAATTAAGTAGATATTTTGACATTCGTAATATGAATCATATTATGATTCACCTAAAGCGGCCTTTTTAGCCCCCCAGTAGATGAATTGCACAATGTGGCCTTTTTAGGCCCCCTGACCGCGTTTATTCGAGACATTTTAAGCTTCTAGCGAACTTCTGACCCATGGCATAATAGGGTAAACAATTACGTGTCATGGTTTTATTTTTGTGATCGACAGGCATGAGCAGAATGTCGACGAGATCAAACATTCCACCATCGATGTGAAGGAAAAGATCACGGCTGTATGTTTTCTCGGAGATTATGTACTTGTTGGTACTAACAACGGTATCATTAAGGTATGTTTTACTTACCTTTTAAGCTGTAGATATTTTTGTGAAGTGTACAGAGCAAAAACGAGCAGTAGACCAGAAGCCCAATTCTCGTAATTAATTTATAATATGACTGAAAGTTGACCGAACTGAGATTATATTATGAATTGACAAAAAGTCATGTATTCTACTCCTCTTAGCGTTCAGTCCGATTCCAGTATGATTTGGATTCAATCTTCTTACAAACTCATTTCAATCTCATTTTTGACGTTTGTGTATAGACGAGAGTGTCAATTTTATTATCTGTGTCAGTTCAAAATGTTAGCAGAATACCGATTTGCCTTTTATTCAACTTTCGATCTCATTACAATATAATGTCACGTTTAACGTTGTTTGTTAGGGTAGGAGAATACCATTTGTGACATTTATGACATTGGTAGTAGATCGGAATGAGATCCGAACTATATTTTGAACATTTTTAATTACGAGAATTGGGCCTCAGCTGTAAGAAAGTAAAAAAAATAAAAAATATTAGTTGCTAAAGTTTAAAGTTCTAATGACCTACTAGAGAAAAATATACTCTATCTTGGATATTTTTATAACTTAAAAAAATACTATTATAAAGGTCATGCCCTTAAAAACCTAGAATCCTTGAAAATGTCCAAATAATTTAATCCATATTTTAAGTGAGTTTCTATATAGAATAGAATAGAAATCCACTTAAAGTCGAAGAAACTTTGATCCAATTACAATAACTAGAATAAAAATACTCTTTATTTTACTTTAGTTTTGTAGGAGTCATAAACATTATACATTATAATTATTAAGATAGTACATTATTCATTTTGAAGACTATATTTAGGACCAGAAGTTGGTGATGGGGATGACGTGAAATCATACATAAAGCACATTTTTTTATTCATATTTTTGTTGAGGACATAAAGAATTGAACCAATATACTAGACGGCCACCTGATTACGTAAGATAAATATGACAGTCGCAAATAAACGTCCTATTCCGTATCCTCTTATGAAAACGTCTATAAGCGAGAAAAGGAAGCATTGTTTGTTGTTCACTGTGGCTGTCAGATTTTTCTTACGTAATCAAGGCGCCCCGGACCAAAGACTAAAGAGAAGGCAAGCATTTTAGGAACCATAGGCTATTAGGGACTTACCTCCCATATATTTCCACCTCTGTGATTCCTATAAGACAGAATCTATTATATTCTCCACAAAACACCAGACAATAACGCTTTTCATATTCCAGAGAACTTATTGAAAACAACAATCAGAAAATGCAAATAAAATACTACCACAGACTAACAATAATAAATTTTCTCTACTTCTCAGTTCTTTCACATCCCCACGAACAAACTGAGGAAGGAGCTCCGCAGTACTGGGTCACCCATTAAATGGATCGGCGTTGCATGTACTAAGAACCCGCCGATCGTGGCCGCGCTGGCGTATGATGGCGTCGTCAAGCTATGGTATGTGGATGACGTGGAATACGACGAGGCTGGTGAAATTATTGAAGAAGGTATGTCATTTATTTATTTGTAACCCCTTAAAAGGTCTGCTAATAAAGTAGGATCTTATAAGCCTTTATTTAGCTGAAGATCATGGTGTATTTTAAAACGCTTTTATTAGCTTCACTTGTAACTATGTAAAATAATCTTGGAATGTAAATTTGACCCATTTCCCGGTTTCCGATTGAGCTGAAATTTTGCATACACGTTTAGTTTGGATGACAAAAGCGTTTTCTTTAGTTTTTTTTAAAACTCTAATATTATTTTACTACAGAACCAGAAGAGGCATACAACAACAGCTACGCAGATACAGAAACCATCTTAGGGTCGTATTTGAACTGCAGGTGGACCAACAATGAGGACTATCTGATCATGCACACAAACAAAAAGATCATATTCTACAATCCTTTGCGTAACATGAAGAATAAAATCGTCAAAACTATTCAAGACTTTGACAGAGACCGCGAGATTTTGTGCTGTGTGCCTTGTAATCATGACAAGTATGTGTTGGTGGCTACAGATGGTAACGCCAAATGCATAGAAATGATTAACTTGAAGACTAAGGACAGAGTCATCACCTTTGAAGAGACTGATATAATTTTAGATATGATTACAGTTCCTTGTAAGTGATTTTTAGTTATTAGTTCAATTTGTCTCAATGTAGCATTTTCTTTTGGTTTTTCTTTGTTTTAATAAACTTTGCCCCAGACTAGGAATTATTCTTGTATTGTGGGTGAGTTTACAAACACATTTCTTCACATGCACAAACACCCAGATCCGTAACAACTATTGCCGGCGGCGGCGCCTTGCTTACGTAAGAAAAATCTGACAGCCACCCAACAAACAATGCATCCCTTTCTCTCATACCTATAGACATTTTCGTAAGAGGATACGGAATAGGACGTTTATTTGCGACAGCAACTGTCGTATTTATCATACATGATCAGGCGGCGGGTCTGAGTGTGTGTGCAGAAGAATTCATGTCTGTAAATTTATTGTACCCACGACACCGGAGAGTTCGTAGCGTGGAGCATTATTTAAAAAAAAATAGTTGCATTAAGTCAAGAAATAGTAGGAAATTATTTTATAACTACAATTATTCTTTGCCTGGAACCCCAAAAAGAGCGTTAGATGTCAGTTTGGGTTCGCCACTGTATTGATTTTCGTATTCTTTCCAGTTTCTTTCTGTTAAATGGAAGTTTATGGCCAATAATATACAAAAAAATTATAAGAAAAATGTGAAAGTTGCGCCTTCATTCGTTCTCTAGACATTTTTTTCTGACTATCATAATTATATTTTTTTGTACTAAATACCATCAATTTACACTATCCTTTGAATATATATTTTGTCTTACTTTTCAGGTAGCAACAAAATCATAACTCTTAAAGCTAACGAGATTATGGAACACGAAATCAAAATTAACACGATTTCTATCAAATCAAACACCTGTAGATGTAGAAGAGTGATCACAAGCGATGACATCAAGGAGAACATGTCTTTTTTGTCTGTCGCTGTTAACAAGACTGGTACGCTGTTATTTGTGTCAACAGATGACAGTAGGGTTGTGTGCATCGATTTGAAGACATACAGCAGATGTTTTGATCTTGAAAACCGGAGAGGGTAGGTTACTTTTAAGGTCCATGTTCACCAACAAAATAACAGACAATTAAAGTACAACCTAACCGTCAAAAACCCCCGACTTCAGCTAGAAAAAGAGCTGTAACTTTGAATGGCTGAACAAATTTTCATGAAACATATCTAAGATGATACCTGATTAAACTAGCTTTCAATTAAAAAAGACTGCATTGAAATCACTCCATCCGTTTTGGAGCTACGCTGCCACAGACAGATACACAGATACACACTACAAATTTATAACACCCCTCTTTTTAGTCGGGGGTTAAAAACCGACCGTTTCTGTTCAAAATTTCTGCTTAAACGATCGTTTTGTCTTAATCATCTGCTATTTTGTCGGTAAATATGGCCCTAAGTCTTGGGTATGCTTTTTTATAAGTGATACCAAATGTCTTAAATAACTTACCGCCGACTACTGAGTCCCATCATAACTTTAAGGCTCTGTAACAGTCATTCTGTCGTTACTGTCCACCTCAAAGTGACAATGACAGCATGGGTCTTAATGGTGTCGGTTATATTGCACATTTTGACAGTACTAAACTAGATTATACGCATCTGTCACTTTCTGTTTCTATTGAAACAGGAAGAGACAAACGCATAGCTGGCTAAGTGCCGCATAGCAAGCCATGCTCGCTATTTTTTAGCTTACGACCGTGACTCTCTTTGATTCTATGCTCTTGTTTAATTTTAGTAATGTGGTGGCAATGGCGGTTACCGAGATGTTAATGTGGGATGATTTCGAACCTGGCTCGGACGTGCTTCTAACTGGCACTGGCAGTATCGAAGATTCTGCCAAAGTGTGGTACCTGGACGCTACCTACATCTCGCAAATGGCGCAGCGGAATGGGTAAGTAATAATAACATTTAGTTTATATGCTCAATTTATTCAACACGAAATACAAATTACAAAATGACGTACATCACATTTATTGCACAATAAAGTTATTTTATAATTCGTAGTTACAAAATTATATACTTACGTTACATAAGTGTTGCACAATTATCATATGACGATGATACATCACACAAATTACAATGAAAAATAATGTAATTAATGTCAACATTATAATTATAATAGATTATAATTTTCGATGAGAATGAATTATTTATTGCCGAATATTCAAACGCGTTTGAATTTTAAGAAGCTGTCTTGTCTTTTTGTCATTTTGACGCGGACAGTAGCGATAAAATGACAGTTGAAGATCGCCTAAAAGTTAAATTGCGTTTGAGTATTCAACGGTTAATAAATCAATATCCCGAATCTCATTATAAATAAAAGTATTCCAAAACTTTTCTGTACCCTCTATGTTAATAAATTTTAGGAGAGTACGTCTAACAACTAAATTCGACGTGAGTTTTCTCCAACCAATATCGCCGCAGACTCCAAATCTGTCCACGCCCAACAGTGGCACTGAAAGTGCTAGCAACACGCCCAGACGGCACCAATCTTTTGCCAACCATAAGGAAGCGGTGACCAAGAAGCTTCTAAAGAACTCTTTGAGCTTAGATAGGAATTCACTGAAGCCATTGAATTTGAAAGGAATTTGCAATAATAATGATGGAGTCCTACAACCTCTGTTGGCCGTGGTTGATGATAAGAACAATATTCAGGTACGTTTTACTAAATTATCGACAAATTATTTGTTCATACATTAAATTCTTAAACTTCTTCGTTGGGTATGAAAAATCTAATTCATCAAATTAATATAGTATAATATCATGATTTACAAGTTTCAATGAGTCTGCGAAATTCTATCCCTCTTATTACAAAAGATGGTTTAACTTTAAAGTAAATCTAGTAAAACCCAGGTTTTTAATATATCCGTTGCATTCTAACGTCATATAACAAAAAGAGATGGGGCTATCTTAAAACCTGGGTTTCACAAGACTTGCTTTAAACGATCTTTTTTAATAAGACCCCATATTATTATGACCTTTATTCAATTTTTAATACTTACATTCTTTCATATTTTTAAATAATTTTACAAATAAAAATAATAATAATAAAAACATTTAAAAATACAAAAGAGTAGGCCACCGGCATCGGGAACAGAGAACAGACCCCATATTATTATTAGGAGTTTTGAATGTTTACTATATCCTCATACATCATAACATTAACTTATCTTATAGTTTCGAGGAATCGGATAACATTAGAAGACTACATGTTCTATAAATCTCTTTTTATTGAACCTTTCAGGTAATGCGCGGAAGAAAAGTTCTAACAGAAATTACAGAAAAATCAGACGAATATATTACCAGAGTGAAAATTGCGCCTTGCAACCAATACATTATCTACGGGCTGAAATCCGGTGCCGTTAAGAAGTACACTCTTCGTACTAAGGAAATTGTCACTATAATGGATGTGTACAGCCCAGTGCAATACTTAAACTTTGTGAACCCCAACCTACTGATCGTTGCCGGCAAGAATACGTGTTTGATGGCGTACCGGCTTACGTCACTCGGAGATTGGAAACCAGAGATGATGCAGAGGGGCAATAATAATCTTGGCTCGCAAGAAATTCTGAATGATATTCAAGGTGAGTTACTTCTCCGTAACCTCTGTCATTTTAAACCCCGACAAAAAAGGGGTGTTATAAGTTTGTAGTGTGTATCTGTGTATTTGACCGTGGCATCGTAGGCCAAAATGGATGGACCAATTTCAATGCAGTGTTTTTTTTAATTGAAAGCTGGTTTAATCGGGTATCATTTGAGCTATGTTTCAAGAAAATCTGTTTAGCCGTTCAAAAGTTACAGCTTTTTCTTCTAGTTGGAGTCGGACGTTTTTGAAGGTTAGGTTATGTAACTAATGCTCTCAGTATTCTGCTGCCGCTTCTGAGTGATGTATGCTGGGGCGAGGGTTGTTCGTTTCATGCCTTTATCCATGAAATTTGCACAAATCAAGACAGAAGAAGAGATACGCCTATTAGGATCACACTTAGATCGTTATATCATTGGATATCGATGGTTGAAAGGCTATTTGTTATAAGCGAAATTTTTATTTGTAATTTTTTTTGTAATTGTTTTCGAAATACAATTATTAAACAAAATAAAAAAAATATAAATAAAAATTCGCTTAGAACAAATAGCCTTTCAACCGTCGATATAATAGTGACGCTATTGTGAAGTCAAAAATGTCGTATTTGTGCTTCTTTCTTCTATTTATTAGGTTATTAAGGCTTTTTAACTCTATGAATCAAATTGATCTGAAATAATGTATTGTAATTAAATTTATAACTACAATGGGAAATTCAGCACACAATCTCGCCACTGCAACTTATCTAAGCCGGGCTCTAAAATATCAAACAAATACACACAACATTAACGCTCGGCTTGTACTCCTCAACGAAGTGGGATTAGATATGTCAATTCAATGGGATGTTTCATAATTATGATGGCGATGTTCCTAGCAGATTTCGGCATGGGGATTGGAGATTTTTCTATAAAGAAAATAACGTTGCAGTCCAATTTCGGCATCGGGATTGGACATTTCCTCATGAAGAAGATGATGTACCTGTCCAATTTCGACACCGGGATTGGTTATTTCGTTATGAAGATGATATTGTTCCTGAGAAATTTCGCCATGTCAATTGGGATGGGATATATTGGAATTAAGATTTTGAAGAGAATTTTTTACTACGGTCTCGACGAACGTACCCGATTAGACTCAGGTTTGTTGTACCTAGTCAACACTAGAATGTGCTTGGTGGCTAACAGTGGCGAAGAGTCCATACAACCCGATTCCCATCGGCTTCCCTTTACGAATTGGTTCCTGCATAGACCAACGTAATATTATATTATTTACTCATCCTACTGATAAAAAAAGGCATGTTATTCAGTTAGGTCGAGCTCTTCTTCTATATAGATTACAAGAGATGGTATGGATTTTGGATGTCTTGCAGCATTCATTGATGAGTGTGCTTTTTTTGGGACGGCTTCCCCTATGAAAATTTTCACGCTTCGCCACTGGTGGCTAATGTAATTACTCTTTCATCAGCTCCATCTCCTATAAAAACTGAAGACTAGACGTCCCGTCCAATGACCGGTTGAAGTTGTCCGTGTACATTATCTGTATAATAATGGGAGATAAAGTACATGAAAATGTGAATTGAGCCTAACTAACAAGCTTTCAAATAAATTGAAAACAATTTGAAACAAGTATTGGCTTCGCTTATCACGAATGCAAAATACGGGTGTCACACACATATTTGACCGGCATTATTTCTCGAACGACAAGGCCGAACCAAAGAAACTACAATAGAACAAAACTAATGTAATGTAAGCTCGGCTTCTGCCCGGTTCCCTCCAGAGTTAATTAAGTCCGGACTAATTCGAGCTCGCCAGCTGGCCTGTGTCAATCACAGAAAACAGAATAATTTAGCTAAGGCTATGTAAAAAGAAACTACTGGCCATGCTGTTATTCGATGCATGTCTACACGTGCCGATTCACCACAATCCGATTATGTGTGTAACTTATTGAACCGTATTCATGATGCTTCGCCATGGTCCTCGGCGAATAATAGTGTTACTGTACTCACCTTATGGTAAATAATAAAAGCACAAGAAATGCCGAAAGAGTCAGTCGGTAATAACCGACCTGTGGAAGCATTTGTCGATCAATCACCAGTGCTGTCAAAATCACCAATGTCAACATAAATCGTGTATTGTAGCTATTTTCGATTTTATTAATTTTTATATACGAGTACATGATGTTGCTGTATAACTGTCCGTATGGACTATGGCTGATTTTAAAAAAGCTATCCGTTCAATCACCAATGTTGTCAGTTACCATTGTTGTTAATACGTTGCTATACGGACTATGTCTGATAAAAAAATGCAATCCTTTCAGTCACTAACGTAAAATTGTCATTTGCCATTGCTGTTAATCCCCAATGCTGTTCAACCTATTTCATCAATTACCAGTGTAATTAATCACCAGTGCTTTCGATTTTTAATAGTGTTAATCAGTGTTGTTTTTTAATACTTACTGCCGTCAATCACCAGCCTTATCAAGTGTCGTTAATCGCTAGTGGTGATTGAAAAAATCACCAATGCTATCAAATACCAGTGTTATCCGCATCCTAAATTCAATTAAGACATTAATTACTTGAGCATTATTCATTCATTTAGATTTATTTTTTAGGTGTTAAGAAAAAGAATGGCCTTTCAGAAAAGTTATCAAGTTCAAGCAGTGAAACGAGCATCACTTCGAGAGACCGTACGTTTCCGAACGGAGACCACAAAAGTCTTTGTAAAGGCAGCGGTTTAGTTGATTGTTTCTGGGTGCAAGACCTGGGTATCATCACGGTGGAATCCAACGCGACCATCAAACTGTGGGATAAATGGTTGAAGCTGCAGACAATATTGAACGGACGGCAAGCTGATGTTTGCATCACTTCTGCGTCCTTACAAAGCAATATCCTCGTTATTTGTGAAAGGAAGAATAACGCGTTCCAGGTATGAATGTTTTATTTTATAAATATTTGTTTTTTTATTAAAAAAAAATTATATGAGGAGTAGAAAGGATGTTGCTTATTCTTTAACTTATGGTATACTTAGCCTACCCGAAATGTTGACAATACTTCGAAATGTATAGTCGATCACCCAGACTAATTTTAGATCTATAACTTATACCTACTGATTGGTTGATGATTAAGAATGATCAGTAGCAATCAAATTGATTCACCTGAAAGCGGTTGCAATCTCGATTGTCATTTTAATTATTTGTTCACGAACCACTATCTTGTACTGTGCCAAGCGGCTTTACCAAATGTTGGCTGCTATTAATACAGGACGGATTGTTGATGTCAATTAAAATTGACCTAAAGGTCATATCACGTTATTCAAATAATTATGTTTTAGGGTCGGTACATATCTGACGGAAAATGCGTCGAGCGTATCATCATCGGTTGAGTGTGTAAGGTTGAATGTTTTATCATAATAATTGTCTATTCTGGCGTTACGCGACCGATATACGCGACGCATTTTCCGTCAGATATGTACCGACCCTTAAATAGTATTCGTTTTCATTTGTTTTTATGTGTGTACATTTTATGTTTCCTATCATAACTTTCAGACATTCGACCTAAAAGTGACTGATGAAGTGGAGTTGCAAACTATTCAGGAATTCAGACTGAACAACGTTATTGTGTCGTGTGATCTCACTGCAGACGGCAATGTTCTCGCGTTGGGACTCGACTCCGGGAATGTTGTGGTAAGTAGTTATACAACTCATTCACTCACAGGTGTATTGAAAATAACACTTGAATATAGATCATCGAAAATCATCCTAGGCTTCAAGATTGTACTAGGAATTATCTTAAAACACTGGACCGACTTTCTTATTTTGGTGATGAACTAACCTAACCGTCAAATACCCCCGATTCCAACTAGAAAAAACCGGCAACTTTTGATCGGCTAAACAGTTTTTCATGAAACATCGCTAAGATGATTCCCGATTAAACTAGATTTCAATTAAAGAAAACTGCATTGAAATCGGTCCATCTGTTTTCGAGCTACGATGCCACAGACAGACGTAGACACACTACAAACTTATAACACCCCTCTTTTTTGTAGGGGGTTAGACATGATTTTTTATATCTTGGCAATTTCTCTAGTTCATTAAGAATACTTAATTTATAGAAATTACCATGACTTGGCTTGATCTTACCATCGTACTAGCTAAGACCATCGATGTCTATAGATATGCTTAGTGAACTCAAAAAGTGAGACGTGTCAGGTACTCCATTTTCAGAAAAGTGGAGTGGTTGATCACCAGTCAAATGCCGTTTACAATAATAATTATTAATTTGTGTATTGAATAAAAAATGTATAATAACAGTAGCTATTCCATTAGTGCATGTATCGCTGTTCTATTTAAATATAATTCGAACATTGTTGAATTTAGAATTTGACGTCTTCAAAAAATACGTCTCATTTTTTTAGCTTCCCTTTGTATGACAGAGCGTATCTATAGACATCGATGGCTAAGACCTCTGTGTGTTGCATGTGCTATATCTTTAATTAACAATATCTCCTTATCATTATCAGGTATGGAACGTTCGAGGGAGGCGCCAACTAAGTCTCCTAAAGCACCACAAGACGAAAGTCCACTGGTGTTCATTCTCCCCAGTTCCCGAACGCTCAAACCGCAACTCTATGCAGCCCCCATCACCACACCTTGTACAATCACCGTACCACCTTCCGACATCACCAGATGATGACGTAGACAATGAAACACCGCCGCTAGTCTTGGTTACCATGGCAACGGAGATTGTTTGGTGGAATATCACGCACATTATGAAGGCGCAGAAATTCAAAATTGGAAAGAGGTTCGTTCCAAGGTTTATTTTTCTTCGAAATTCGAAAATAGAAACCGCCTAATCTATTTATAAATAAATCTTTGCAGAACCTACAATGCTATTACGCCGATCGGTAGTCCTCTAGAGAGTAGATGTGACACACCAAATGCAACGACCGCATCATCTAATTGTAACTTCTTTTTCGGAGACGGCTACAATCTGCCGCAACAATGTTGGAAAGCTATCTGGAATAAGAAATCGTGAGTACATCATTTTTTATACCTTAATAAATCACTCCCCTCGAAAATTGGAACAACGCAATGAACATCAAAGAGTAAAAAGGTAAACTGAGAAAGAGTGGCAACTCTAGCAAATAAATGGCATGTGTGGGAGTGCTGCCACCCGCTGCTTTGCGGATGAACTAAAGCCGTGCATACCTACCTATAGGTACGATATACCTGTATATATTATATCGTAGGTAGATTTTCATGGATTATATTATTTAGATTTCCCAATCAACTGAATTAATTTGTATTTAAATAAGAATTTGGTCTTATATTAATACAAATTAATCAGTTGAGTGGGAAATCTAATGGATTGGTGATCATCAACATAGATTATACACTAATACTGAATCATCAACATCCGAAAGCCAGAGTTGACAATAGAATGACATTTATGACAGCACGATGACGGCAGAACAAGATGGCTACCAAGCTTATTTTATCAACCAGTTTCCAGATGTCACTGGCGGTAAAGAAAAAACGCTGCTCACCGTTATTGTTTTAAGATAACTACCCCTGATGAACATTCTGAAGTGAATGAGTTAAAATTATTTTTACTTTTCCAGGTGCAAAGAAGGTTCAAAGCGGAAAGAAATCTTAGCCTGCATCAAGCTGTCAGGTATGAACGCGAAGAGGCTAAGTCACGACGACAAGTTCTCTTGTTTCGTCACAGTCGACAACCCCGGCCATATTCACATCATGAACGTAATGCGGTCTAACACATAGCGTAGTGCCACTGCCATTTTGTATGTTACGTGAAGCAATATTCATACATACACCCTTTTGCCGCCAAGCTTTAGAATAATATCGAAAGTCAATTCGAATTAGTTAAGAAATTATACAACCTAATTAATGCAATGGACGCGTGTTCAGTAGCATATCACAGTTTTTATATTATTAATTGTCCATTTTCAAATCTACAAACAAATGGCAGGTAGAATAAGTTTATAAGAATAACATTATAATAAACAATAGCAATGTTTTTGGCGGTAAAAAGGTAATAAAAACTGTTGCATATCAATTTTTAAAGACAACTATTTTTATGACCCGCTCAATGAAATACTTAGGGACTAATATACTGCCTTAAATGCATTTATTTTTAAATAGTGTAAACTTTAACTTCTAAGTTATATTTTCTTTAAGATGCTCGGTTGTTTTAACTTAAATTAACTGTACTATAAAACAGCCATGGAGTATAAAATAAAATGGAGTGATAACGTGAAAATATTCGCGACTACGACCGAACTGCGCAACTGTTATGTTAAATTAAATCCATCCCATCCATTATTGTCCTTTACCTGACTTTAATTCTGATGAAAATATCAAGCGCGTTAGAACTCCATTGAAAAGAAAGAAAATAAATTTACATACACACACAAATATACATTATTATTTACTTTTTTTATTGTATTTATTTGCTCGGAACTCCGTAAAAATAACATATTAGGTGCTGATGTTCCCGAGCGTAAAGTTAGCACAGTAGGCTTTTACATCCTATTAGTTGCTCGGCCTATTGCCAAGGTGACCTGCCTAAAAAATGCATTTTAATACTAAACTTAGCTATTAGAAGCTGTAAACAACTAATGTTAGAGATTAACCACGACAACATGGCGCGCCCCTCGAAAATTCAAAACGTTTGAAAGTATTTACAAAGCGCCACCAAGACTCACAACGCATGTGTGCATACTGAGATGGCTGTTAAACAAAAATAAATCCAAGGATTTGGTGCTCAGTAAGGAGATCTGACTAGAAACATTGAAACAGTAACAGTAATTATTAGGTGTGGCGCGCCATGTTTTCGTATTTTATCTCTACTCATAATCGATTAATTAATCCAAGTGATGCCTCAGAAGCTTAAATGACGAGTACATACTAAACTAGAATACTATTTGAGATTTCCATTTCCAGTACTAGTCCAGTGCATTTCCTAACAGTGTTATAAATAGTTTCAACAATGGCATTATTGTTTCACGTAACATTATTATATTAATCATGAACAAACTGTGACTCTAGAATAGTACATTTAAGTATGAGATTATTGTTATATCCATCCCACCAGATCTGGGTTGCTTTATTTTATTTGGGTACACTTAATAGTTGAAAATTAAATTATATGTCCTTTCGAATAAGTAGAGTAAATTAAATAAATTTTATACTGGATTTTAGGTGTCCTAGATCAAAATACTGCAACTGTTTTAATGTTTTTGTTCCATAGATAATAATAATTAAAATCAATTATTTTATTTTTTATGAATACAAAGGTATGAAGGCATTTTACCCAAACTGTATTCTTAAAATATTTGCAATAATATAAAATATGTTTAAGAGAGATGTACCGACTAATAATCGATTATTCGGACCGACTATTCCGCCTATTTTGTGCGATTCATCTAAACTCGTGTGTATGAAAATTAGCTAAATATTTTTCCAAAATTGATTAGTTAGGTTAGTGGTGATTTATAAAAACTACAGAATAAGCCTTAATACCTTCATCGACCGATTAGTCCGGTGAAATTAAACTCGGTACATCTCTAAAATAATAAAATTTGAGTATCATAGTTTACGTATGAATTATGTGCCATTTTTCAAAATTATACAAATTATGTTAAACAGAAAACAGAGGTTTAAAGAATTTTTATGGTTTCAAACGAATAATTTTTATTTATGCACATCTAAATAAGTAAGTACATTATTTAGGACAGGGAATGTCTATTCCCTATTTGCCCACTGTGATAAAAATCACGTAGAAATTTTATATAATAATGTTCAGATATCTCTCAAAACTAATTGTTTCTCATTTTGTGGAGCAATTCTTAAATATATAATTATATTTAAGTCCTTGATAGATCTCCCTGTTAAATGTTAAACATAGGTATAATTTTTAATTATGAACTAAAATAATGTAATGGTGCTTAATAATAAGACATAGTTTATGCTAGTTTATATTTACCGACAGCTCTAAATTGTTAAGTATATGCGACGTCTTTCTGTTGATTTTAAACTTCCAAAAATGTAACCACTTATTTATGTGTATTAACGAGAGTATTCAATAAAGTTAAATAGTATTTTAGTTATGAAACTCTCACGTTAAGTTGATGTATAAGGAGAGAAATCTTTTATGCTTAAAATCAAGAGCACATAGAAGGGAAATAACCAGTGCTTAAAAGCCAAAAAAATAATTTAATAATCACGCACAAGTTTCCAGCGACCTTGATATTGTTAGTAATATATTAGGAATTTTCACCGTAATAATTATGCTGTCTCTTGTTAGAGTCAGACCACACCTAGCAGAACTGCACTGGAGCGGAGCGTTGCGGTCAAATATTGTTTATATATGAAATCGTATCGCGCCGTGCTGTCCGCTGCCGCGTATTGCGTTCTATCTCATACAATAGAGTATTTGACTGTAATATTTTTATCTGCGAAAATGAAGCTTTTCCGAAAAACTTAAGCAATAGTGTAAAAATAAATTAAATATTTGTAAATTCCCCTTATAAGCTCTTTAAATTTCTTAATTGACAGAGATGGCGTTACTGAATCGTGACGTTATAAACTAGTAATATAGTAAATTGTGAGTTTCATACATATTCCATTTTGCGGGAAAACGATGGATAAAGCCTTGTATAGTTTCTAAACCTTATAACTCCGGCATTTATTCACCGATTTAAATTATTTTATCAACTATGGTGTTCTTTATCTGCCTACTATAAGGGAATATACAATATTTGACAATTTTTAATAGTAGTCAACTACCCTATTTCTTATAAATAATATTTGGCCGCAGCGCTCCGTTGCAGTGTACTTCGCTAAATGCGGTGTGACCATAAGTGCTCAAGATTTAAGAACAATGTGAATACGTAATTAAAGCAATCGGATGTAGTGTAGATATACTTTACGGTGCTTACAAGTGCTAAATCTTTATTTATAGGGTGATTACTTTCAGGTCTCACTTCGTTTAGCGAAGTAGATGGCACATGAGAGAGTAAGAACAAAAATGAACAACGATTTATATTAGTATATGTAAATAATTTTATTATAAATCCACTTTTAGAGTTGTCGGATCTTATACATTTTAATATTCTTTGTACAGAAAAGAATTTTTATGAAATAAGACTTTAACCTTTCGGCAGTGGTTAGACTCAAAATTATATTATTTTTGTAGATTTTTTTTGCTATATTATATTTTTATGCCACTGTCTTGTAAAGGTTAATTAAAAATGCCGGCCAAATGCGTGTCTGGGCACGCATGAAGTTGAGTTCCGTAGTCACAAATAAGATGGTGGATACATATAAAAAAATTGCGTGTTTTTCTAATCATCAAACAAGAGTATCCAAGATCCGTCTAGTATACAGAATCTATTGTTGAATTTACAGAAGCATGTTAATTGCTATTTAGAGTTTGATTTATTTTAACTCATTAGCTAACGAGTGGAAATCTGTGGCAAAGAACATTACTAATGTCTGCGTTTCGTTACTTAATGAATTAACCAAATAATGGCATAGCAAATACCAATAGGCAATTTACAATGCCAACTTCGAGAACCACATATATCAGCTATTTCATGACATTAAAAATATTTTTGGTCCTGGCATTGTATAACAGGGTTGCGCAAAATTTTGGGGCATTAAGGGTGGCTACCCTTTCTATTATAGTGATAGAGTGTTCTGATCATGGAAAACTTTATGTGAATAAAAGTAGTATAGTCAGCAGGAAATGTCAGTTTACTCGATTTTTCTAAGACCCAAACTCTCTAACTATAACAGAAGGGGTAGCCACCCTGAATACCCCAAACTTTTGCGCCACTCTGTGTAAAGAAAGGCCGCTCCGCCGATTTTCAATTGGACCACAAATTCATTTTAATAACTAGGTATTCCTCATTTGACTACGGAACCCTAACACATAATGCTCAATTTGTAATCTACATAATAGTATTTTAATTTTAATATAATTATATCATATTCAGCATAATTGATAAAAATATAAAAATAACTTTTTTTCTACCGTCTCAAAATTCTCCAGGCTTAACATCGAAATTATACGAATATATTTTTTGATAATACGTTATTTTATTTTTAATAAATATATGATAAAACCCTAGTGTTTCATTTTAATTGTGCCAATATCGTGTGTAACACAGTACAAGAGTATAGGCCACATGCATTGTATTAAATGTAGCACGGTTGTTGCTAATGCTGATGCATATTTTATCCACATCAGCGGATGCTGATGCTGATTTTAATTATTTTCTAAAAAAAAGCAGCGAATTAATTTTAAAAATTCAAAATCCCGACAGCTTAAAAAGTGAACTTTAAATAAAAACTGAAAAGAATTATAATGTGGAACATTAGCGACTTTAATAGTCGGGACCCGTTATTGGCAAGATTTGAGCCGGTCTCGATTTTTAAATAAAACAAATGAATTTTGTGACTTTCGATAACAATAGAATCTAACTAAGTAGTTTATTAATAATTAGTCGTAGTTGGTCAAAACTCGCAAGCGAAAACAACAAGCGCCGTAAGCCCCGCCCCCTCCGGTCATGTCACTTGAACATCAGCATCGATCAATACGGATGCTGATGCTGATGTTGAAAATGATGCTAAGTTCCGCGGATGCTGATGCTGATGTTCGCTACAACCCTGATAAAGATAATGTAATTTTTGTAGGGAGATGACATTGTTTAAAAGCGACGGTATGACCGTCAGATAAGTTTGTGGCACTGTAGTTGGATGTAAGTATTTGTACAGGAAAGTGGAAATGCCTCATAATGCATGTTGTGAAGTGTACTACGTAGACAGAAAACCAGTCGTTTCTACAAGATACAACCGGCCGCACCGTCACATTATGAGTATGGTATATCAGGACATATGCTACCTTGCTCGAACAAAGCCATACCCATTGTCTTAGCTAAGAGGTTAAACGTTTAAATGCAGTATTATCACTACATAGTATAAAACAAAGTCGCTTTCTGTCTATGTCCCTATGTATGCTTAGATCTTTAAAACTACGCAACGGATTTCGATGCGGTTGTTTTTAATAGATAGAGTGATTCAAGAGGAAGGTTTATATGTATAATACATGCATTATATAGTAGAGAAACATAATTTTAGAGGTTTCTAATGTGATGTCGTAAATAAACACATTTTTTTGCGCTTACATTGCAAAACGCTGGCTGAACCCTACGAGATAGATCAAAATAATGTACTACAGTATTGTACACCTTAAAAAGTTCTACAAAAAAGTCCCCGATGATATATGTCTATCTCTTAGGGATAACCCACAATAACCATTTTTTACGAGAAATAATGGCTTATTTACGAAGCGATTTTAAGCAATACAGCATTAATCCTTAGCCAATTAATTGTGCATGTAATATAGATCAATATGGCCCTTTACAGCATGTAATTTAAATAAATATTTTCGAAGATATTACAGATTTAAAATGCAAGGACGCGACGTGGCGTAAATATAATATATACACACGCAATGATATAGTATAAAAATTATCTGTGAGTAACATAAGCTATAATTTATAAAGATATCGCGCGGGCGAAGCCGCTGGCGGAAGTTAGTCATAGGGTAATAAAGACTCTAGACTACCGTGAATTCTTTTTTGCTATTGCAACACTCCCAATTTTACAACTAATACAAATATAAAATTAAAATTACCCACATTTTCCCAGGACTCGGATGAACCTATCGTAGTAGGTAGTCGGTATTTAACAATAAAAGTAAAGTAAAAAATATGATATTCTATATTTAGCCGCACTTTTAGATTATTTTACGTTAGTGTGAGTAATTTGGAATTGTACTATAAGCCTCATTTCATAGAATTAAATAAAGAACTTGCAGTAAAATATGGTGGACTCATTTTTGACTTGTTTTCAATTCGACACAATAGCCTTATTCTTCGTACAAACATGGATTGGTGTATGATTCAAATTATAAAGAAGGACATTTTTATCCTTTGTCGGTAATTGTTACACTCTACGGTGGTATTTTGACAAAACTGGCAACATTATTTATTTCAAACTTTGCAAACCAACGTACTTTTGGAATCGACTGTCAGTGAATTTGATTTTATTCTTTTGGGTTTTGATTAGTTTTGATGAATAAATACTTTTACCTTTGAATGTTTCTCGTGCGTTTATGAATGTGGAAGTTTCTGTTTTTATTTGCAGTATCTGATTTCAAAAGGATTATTAGTGTACTCAGTTCTTTAGTGGAAATATGGCCCAGTTCAATTATTTGAATGAAATCAACAGTTTGGCAACAATGGATGGGCCGATAACCCGAGGCCCTCTTCAGCGTTGGGCGAAGAAGTCTAATAACGAAAACATTAACCCGTTAAGTACTTCGTTCAAGAATCATTCGAATGTGAATGTGAGTGCTTGTAACCAGTCGCTGCAAAAGCTATCTATTTCTGCGAACCAGAGTTGCAATAACAGTGTGCTATCGATTAATAAGTCACCGACGCGAAATGACAACAAGAAGGGAAAGAAGACGCCATCTAAGAACAAGTCTCCAGGTAAAGATGTCCAAAAAACTTCAATAAATTACAATTATTACTCTGTACAAATTTATGCATGTGTTTGATACACACACAGCCAGCCCTTCAAGGCCCTTTATTGTGTATAATAATTAGAGATGCGCGTTTTTAGAGGATGTCGAGCATCAATGCCACTTACAGATGATGATATTGAAGTATGACATGTCATGTTTAAAATGGATGCCGGTGACATCTAGTTTTGTATTAGATATCATTGGTTTCGTTTGGATGTGTTGTCCACAATATCACAGTTGATGGTACGAACACTGTTACAGCAGGCATCAATGCCAACAATAACAATGCCGATATCCGAAGCCACATCTTTGATATTGATGACAAAAATATCCAAAAATACCCATGTCTAATAATCAAAGTAATATTAGTAAAAAAATTGTAATTAGTAGTAGTTATACAGCAGATTGTAAAGATGCCCCGATCCTATAAAAGTCTGCTGTGCCAACTGGTACCCAGTTTGATACCTTGGTAAGTAAAACATAAACCTTGAATGAAAAGCTACCTGTCTATAATTTGCAGGTCGTTCATCATCCACGCCAACTCCAAACAAAGCATCAAAGACTCCCAATAAAGCTGACAGGTTCATCCCGTCCAGGAGTAATTCTAATTATGACTTGTGCCATTATATGGTAAGTGTTACATACTTGGTGAAGATAAATTTTGTATGTTCTAAATTCTTCCTCTAACTGCTACTACATTCCTAAATATTTGATAAACATTAGCTGAGCCGTGAAGATGATAAGAGTGAGGAAATTGTGGCCCAAACTGCAGCCGGGGAGGCGATCGGACGAGCTCTAGCAGATACGGAACCTGGACGACTACTGCAGTACACCTGCAAAGCACCTGCCGCTCCCGAGGGCTACCAGAATAGACTTAGAGTTGTGTATTCACAGGTATATCTGCTTGCTTTTAACTTACATTATGCTGGATACTAACAAGTCTTTAAGTACAAACTAAACTTTTCCTTATAATAATTCAATTTATTACTGTCCCACTGCTGGGCACGGGCCTCTTCTCAGAATGACGTTCTTTTTTAAGTTAATTTGAAAAAAAATGAGTTTATACCTGCTGAGGTTTTATTTGATTTTTGCAGTTGGATAATTTTGTATTAATAAGTATGTAAAAAATTGAATAAAGGGAATAATAATAAATATGTTATTATTAGTATTGTTATTAGTGCCTTAAACTACAAAAAGTTTTAATTATTTAATTACCTTTGTACATACTTCATCCTCATGCTGCTAAACTGTAGAATATACAGGGTGTTTGGGAGACGGGCGCAAAGCCTGAAGGGGATGATATCTTCAACCAGTTAGAATACTTTAAGCCTTTTTTCGAATCTCAGGTAGTGCCTAAAAATAAAAATTAATAGAGATCTGTGCAAAGATTTTTTTTTGTTAAATTCCATTCGGACGAAGTCGCTATCGCGTAGTTCACTGCTGAACATAATCCTTCCTTAATAATGCCCTAATATCTTGTTCCACAACCTTCCACATCTAGTCTACCTCAGCTGCATTCTTCAGCTCATGTCTATCTAGCTGGGTGGTGTGGTGTCCCAAATTCTTATATTTATTTATAAACATATTTATTTACTGCATCTGCATGTCATGGAATAAAGTTATGCCGTATTTATAATATTATAATGTCTGTATAACCAAACATTTTTAGGGTTCCGTACCCAAAGGGTAAAATGGGACCCTATTACTAAGACAGTTGAAATGAAGACAGTTGAAATTTTCACAGATGATGTATTTCTGTTGCCGCTATAACAACAAATAAAAAACAGAATAAAATAAATATTTAAGGGGTCTCCTATACAACAAACATGTTTTTTTTGCCGTTTTTATAGATAATGGTACGGAACCCTTCGTGCGCAAGTACAACTCGCACTTGGCCGGTTTTTATAGTATAGCTTGTCGTACATTTATTCTGTGTTTACTAGTAAGGGGATATGTATCTAATAAATTAAAACTCCATTAAAATAAATATTTTGGCTAATACTATGCAATGTTGACTTATTGGTATTGCAGCCATCTAACACCTTGTATTAATTTCAAAATTGTATTCCAGGCTAAAGTTCCATCATCAGTCAAGAATACTACCAGATACATCCCACAAGCTCCTGACAGAATACTTGATGCACCTGATATTTTAGATGATTACTGTAAGTTTTCTAACTGTATTAATTGCTATTTCGCCCCCTAAGGGACTGAATTTCCAAAAACGCGGAAGTAATTTACCCCGTATTTCATCCCCTTAGGGGTAGAATTTTCATTAATCCTCATTTATTGCTTGCCATCGATACAAAAGAAACCTACTCCAAATTTCGTGACCCTAGCTTCAGTAGTTTCGGCTCTGCGTTGATGATAAGTCAAGTCAATCAGGAATCGTCAATCTCTTTTTAATATTACTATGATTTAATAGTTGGGGTTCAAGGAAAGAACCTCGAGAACTGACGATACCTTCTCAGGTATACAGCCAGCCAGCAATAGTGGTAGCCTCAAAGTGCGCCAGAGGATCTCCCCCCCCGAACACCCTGACGCTACCACCATTTTTGACTGGCTAATCGTTCCAATAATATTCCAATGTGCGATTCCCATGGGGTTGCTTGTACCGAAATACCAATCTATCATTCACTGAGGCAGTTAAACCCTTATAGTCGAAAGTTTCTTGGGTTGAGAACACATTGGACGTGTGGTCTGCTACCGCGTTTATGTATGAGCAATAAATAAAATGGGATGTTACTTTTGCGCTGCTTCGCACTGCACTAACTTATGTATTTGTCCCCTTACTTTATTATTTTCTTATGAAGTTTTTGTTAATATTTTTAGTAGGTACACTATCAATATCAATAAACAGGGCCCTTTCAGAAATGAATGATGATGACGATGTTGAGGCATGAAAGCTCAATACTTATCTTAAAACCCTGACTCTTACAGGGTTTTAAGATAAGTATTGAGCGTTAAAACATGAGAATAATTAATGCAATCTATAACCTTGTTTCAAGTAATATTTTTCGCTAACCATTTTTCCTGATACCTTAAGCTCTATTATATTCACACAGACCTCAACCTAGTCGACTGGAGTGCCTCAAACATCCTAGCTGTAGCACTAGGCAGCTCGGTCTACCTATGGAACGCGGGTTCAGGCCAAATTGAGTTGCTGCTGACTCTCGAAGGCTCTGAGACCGTGTGTTCCGTGCAATGGGTGCAGAGTGGAGGGTCGCACCTCGCGGTGGGAACTTCCGCAGCCACCGTGGAGCTATGGGACTGTGAGAAGATTAAGAGACTCAGGGTAAGTACAACACGATTAATTTCGTGTTCTCACTTCTCTGAGATCTATAGTGCGCACTTTGACTTAGCACAGACTTAATTTAAACTTTGCTAAGATTATTTATATGCTTAGCTTATGAAATTGTGCTGAGCATATATTATGCTAAGACCAACGAAATCAACAATCAATAAAGAAAGTACCTACTTAATTTTAAAGCAAAGTCTAAGTAGTACTAAGTATGCTCTATAAATCTCAGCCTCATACACTAGGCGAATAGTGAAGCCGTTATTTATAATCCCATAAATTTTCACGTGCATCCGAACAGGTAAGTTAGTCAACTATATAAATAAAATAAAATATGGGTCTTCAATTTTTTTCATAACTTTCCAAAAAACAAATAAAATTTGGGAAGTTTTACTAAGAAGTTGTCCATTAGCTATTATAGTACGACCAGGAGTTTATGCAGAAGTTGCGCGGTGCGGGAGGGATGTGACGCGAGATGTCATTCACAGACCCATGATACGCAGTAAAAGCTTAGCTAGTAGGCGTACCCCTCCCTCCCCCCGCGAAACTCCCTCAAATTGAGACGCCAGCCGCCTGAGTTAAGTGGTCGTACTATAGTGGCCTCTTGATCGCCAGATACCTTTGTCTTAGAGATACTGTCGCTTCAATATACAATATGTAACGGAATAAACGCAAGACCTCAGACACGCCAATTAGAATATTAAATTATAAAACTAAAATAACATCTGTAATTTAATTTAGTTAAACCAAACCAAATCACATAATATAAAATAGTTGTCCTGACTAAACGTAAAACGTTTGAGCCTACTATTCTCTACGCACACACTCATAGCAATGTTTATAGCGGCGAGCGCACACCAGCGCACATCAGTTCGCCCGCCATCAGCTGGCTAAGCACTGCAAGTGTAGTCACTAGGTACGTCAGTTCAATGACCGAAAATTATGATTCCATCTTTCCATCACACTTTCACAGGCTTTGGACTGGCGGTTTAGAATAATTTAATTTAATTTTACGATTGTATTAAATAATCTACATTAGCAATACGAATCTAAGATATTAGGCTTAGTAACGGGGATGTATTTTTAAACCAAGCGACATTTTGCCCGACTGTGATGTATCAGTAAAGTAGGGCGGAGCACCCGGGCGGCGGCGCCCGCGTCGCCAATCGCGCGCCCCCCGCCGCGCGCCGCCGGCCGCCGCGCCGACACGTGTAGGTAGGTACTATCATCGGACACCGGGGAACGCAGAACTTTTTTATCTCAGACGCGTAACTTTCGCGACATTACCCTCTAAACCCTGATAAGTCGTGTTTACCGTTTATTACGTGTAAAAAATATTCAAAGTCGGCGTGTTTAAAAGATTTGAATCATAATATTTACAGTAGGTAATTAAAATAAAATCGTATTAATAGGTACTTACAGAATTTACACTAATTTACACTACTTCTTCGTCCCATTTTCATTAAACTTTCAAAATGACCACCGCCTAGTTCGATGCACTTTGTAGCACGCTTTCTTAAATTTAATTTTAGTTTGCTAAGAACCTCAGTGTCATTTTTCACTATCACAAATGCGTGTTCGATTTTTTGTTTGAGGTCATCGACACTTGTTGCCTCGTTTACATACACAAGGGATTTTATTCGACCCCACAAATAAAAGTCTAACGGCGTTAGGTCAGCCGATCTGGGAGGCCACTGTACAGGTCCCCCACGACCAATCCAACGCGTGCCATATTCCGCATCAAGATGCCCTCGAACGGTCCACGTGAAATGCGCGGGAGCACCATCGTGTTGGTAAAAGACTTGTCGTAAAAGTACGAGAGGGACGTCGTCTAATAACACCGGCAATGTCTCCTGCAAGAACTGTAGGTAGGTATCTCCAGTCAACCTCGGTAGAAAAACGGGGCCGAGTACGTGTGTACCGATGACGCCCGCCCACACGTTTACAGAGAATCTGTGCTGGAATGAATCCACACGGCATGCATGTGGATTCTCGTGCCTCCACAAATGTTGATTATGTTGGTTGTACATCCCAACACGAGTGAATGTACTCTCGTCGGTCCAAATAATATTTTGTTGCCAGTTCTCCAACACCCATCTACAAAACTCTAGACGTGGCAAGTAGTCGCTCGGCGTTAGCTCCTGACAACGTCGTAGGTGGAACGGGTGTTCTCCATCAGCATGTAATGTTCGCCACACGTACATGTGACTGCAGTCGAACAATGGCGCTGCCTCTCTCGTGCTACTCTCTGGATGCTCGTCGAAATAATCGAGAATGTTTGCTTGCAAACGAGTACTGCGCACATTTGTCCCTCTATCCAAGGCCGTGTTAGGACGAAACGTCCCGGAGTCCCTCAGACGCTGAGTTGCACTTAGCATCGTCCTGGCGCTCACTCTGGTGCCATATCGTTCATTCATCACTCGACAAGCTAACTCGACATTATCGTCACAACGAGCCAGTGTCCTCACCATCTCCGTGTACTGGATATTGGTATAACGGAAAGCCATCGCGCGCGTAAACAATAAAATGTGACAACAACAACGAAACACAACCACTGAAACATGTCAAACATGTCAAACGTCAAAGGGGTAGCTGGTAAATCGACATCGGCTCAATTGCCATATCGAACGAAGAAGAAGAAGAAGAATGCATCTCGCTCTTTCACATTATTCTTACTATTGCAAAAAACATTTTGAAAAACTTTGTGAAATGCGAACTACAAATTCTGTCGTGCATTTAAATAAGCCTTATTGGTTGGTAATAAGGGTTAAATTTCCTTAAATTAACTATTTTATTTAATGCACACTACCTCAAATGTAAAATGCATTGATATTATTTACGTGTGTGTATGGATATCTATGAACGAACTACAAATTCGCTCGTGCATTCAAGAAGGCTTTATTACTTTGGAATAAGGCTTAAATTTTCTTAAAGCAAAGATTTTATTAACTTGTTACGACGCGGTGGTTCTAATTTAAGATAAATAAAAGATTTTTTAGGGAAAAATTAACATATATAAATTATGATGGAAATCGATTCAGAAGCCGATTCTGAACAAACAACTTTCAGGTCTTGCGTTTATTCTGTTACAGGTTGTATATTTAATAATATGTGTATATTTTTGTATTTTATTGTATAGGCCAAGTTGCCTGAAATAAATGTAATATTATTATTATTAATATAGTGTTGTGTTATTATACTAAGTATACCGTCCGCAGGTGATGGATGGTCACACAGGCCGCGTGGGATCCCTAGCGTGGAACATGTACATAGTGAGCAGTGGCGCTCGCGACGGTAACATTGTGCACCACGACGTGCGACAGAGAGACCATGCCGTAGCTACCATACATGCTCATACACAGGAGGTACGTGAAACTCTACCTGAGGTCAAATGAGTTTTTTTTATCCAAAACATATTGAGAATCGTTCCGATTGCTGGCGCAACGTGGCTCGACAATATCAGCAGCATTCTTGGATATAATAGGAGGTGCTATCCAGGGACTTGGCGATGCTGGCATATGCAGATCACACCAAACCTTACGTGGAAATATGTATCCTACGTTTGGGTTGATAAATTCTATAGTATAAGATCCTACCTTTCTAGTCACGATTCCTTGGGGTTATTCTACTCATCATTATGACCAACTTTGCCTATGAGAACAATATCGAAATCGCGAAAAAATCTGCTGTTCCATGGTCGAGTAATATAGAACTAGTGATCGCCCGGTGGTCTAAATTCGACCGTAATTAACTTTCTGCACTCCTTCTCCATATAAACTTTAACTGTGCCAAATCTCACACACCTCCGTGCGCGCAATATGCTTAAAAAGGAGTACAAAGTTTTATCTTAAAGTATTAATAAATAGGATATTTGTATGGGCACACAGCAGATTTTTTTTTTGCGATTTCTGGTTTGGTCCCATAGTAAAAGTTGGTCATAATGATGAGTACAGTAACCTCTTAAAGGAATCGGGAGTAGAAATATTTGTTTTATCGTCCATAAAGCGCGTCCTTGGACTGCTAGCCTGGATGCAAGATGGTGGTCAGTATTTTAGTGGGTGACATTTCACAGATCATTTCACTGATGGCTACTGAAGGAAATGTAACAAACAACTGTTATATTATTACAGATTTGTGGGCTGAAATGGTCGCCGGACGCTAAATGTCTTGCATCGGGCGGCAACGACAATTTACTGAACATCTGGCCGATCGCACAAGGACAGCATTACTCGCAAACACAGTACCTGTATTCATTCAAGTAAGTGTTAATTTAATAAGGTGATTTCGACCATTATAGATTACTTTGATTTTATACATGTCGTATTTCCATGTTGATTCCATAGCGTTATTGTAAGAGGCATGTAACAATAACAATCGTCTTGACCTTAATTTTACACCATCCAGCCAGCACTTTTTTAGATGACAACAATATAGTCTATTTACACAATGTAAAAATTTCTATTTTGTCTGTCCAAACAACGTAATTAAACTGAAAAAATGCTACTCGTCCGATAAGAGGGCTAATTCACGTAATTTTATGACGCGCCGATCATATTGCAGTGACGCTCGAACTTGACGCGAGCGTATCTCACTGAAGCTAAGAGAATACTAAATGTGTTGTGTTGATAAAAAAAAATCTGCTACTGCGCGGTAACTGCACTTCTTTAGTTACGTGAATTAGTTTACTGGTCTAGTTGGGCCTATCCATGATGTCTTTTATTTAGCCTAACTTGTTACCCACTTGCAGCCAGCATTCGGCAGCAGTGAAAGGTCTGGCGTGGTGTCCGTGGAGCGCCGGCATCCTCGCGAGCGGCGGCGGCACCGCCGACAGAACTATCCGCATTTGGAACATCAAGACTGGATCTAACCTCAATACTGTTGATACTAAGTCACAGGTAAGAAAGTCATTTTATAAGGAACGTGCTGGGGGGCTAAAAAGGCCGCTTTAGATGAATCACAATATGATTCATAATTTCATATTACAAATGTCAAAATATCTACTTGAATGTCATCCGCATAAGGTTCATATTCAGTAATGATCTGTTTGACAGTGACTATGCACATCAGTAGATGAATTGCTCAATATGGCCTTTTTAGGCCCCCTGTTCGGTTTTACTCGCATCTCAGGGGAACTACTTCATATACCCGGATAAAAAGTATTAATATAATAATATGTATATCTTTTGTGGTAATCCAGGACATCTATGTGCCACATTTCATCCAAATCTTTAGCGTTTAATTTGTGATTGAGTATTAATATGCCAACATCTTCACAAAATTTCACATTTATATTATTATGATATGAAGTAAACAGATAAAGTGTGAAAAAGGGATCATTTTAAAATTGACAGTTATAAACACTTATTAATTCGTGGAAGCTTATGCTTTATTATTATAAAAATATTCAGACTCGCGGTTGATGATGTGGTTTGTCAGGTGTGTTATATATTCGTGTTCAATCTTTAACAGTGCAAACTTAATTTACGAAAACCGGGTAAAGTACTCGTAATTTCTATAAAAAAATTGGAATAAGGATTTGTACCAAAATAATAATGTTCCATACATAGATAAGATTCTTGTCTCATTATTCCAGGTGTGCTCAATCGCATGGAGCACTCACTATAAAGAATTGATATCGGGCCACGGCTACGCGAACAACCAGCTAGTAATCTGGAAGTACCCGTTGATGTCGCGCGTGACTGAGCTCAACGGACATATGGCGCGAGTGCTGCACCTCGCGCTGTCGCCTGATGGCACCACCGTGCTGTCGGCGGGCGCTGATGAGACGCTGAGGTGGGTTTCAGTTTTAAAATAGTTATAAAACTGTCTAAATATAACTTCGTTGCGACCAAAGATATCTCATAATTATCCATGGTTCCCATACTCAACATTGGTCTTGTATGAGGTACTTGGAGAAGACGGGATCTAGTGATGAATTTAATATTTTATTTCAGGCTGTGGAAGTGCTTTATGTTGGACCCATCGAAAAAGAAAGATCTCACCGAGTCAAAAGCAGCTAAATCGATACTTAATCTCAACTCTTTGATCAGGTAACTCAAATGTACGAGTTACTAAATATTTACCTAAATAAATTGACTGACATGTGATTGTAATTAGGTTAATTACAACGCCAGTAGGATATTATGTTGACACTTCTTTTTTTATTAAAAGTTTTCATATACTTGTGATTTTTTGACATACACTTGCATTACTTTGCATTGCATGCTTATTAATTGAAAATATTAAATATCAATTTTATAATAAACTTATTCGCAATATATTTTAACGAATAACACTTACGTGACATCGTACTTTGTTACTCGATTTTGGTTTTTGACAAATCAAGAGAAGTTGAGGTCGTAAAATGAGGTCGCGATCTCTGTTTAACTATTTAAGCTAGCTTTCCATAATTTTCCCTTCATTTTTCTTCTCACTATTATTTCCTTTGCCTTATCTTATGTTTACCATTTCATCACCTCGGCTTCCTTGTTTTTAGAACTGTACCTACTAAACATTGTTTAATTATCTGTACTGTTTTTAAGAGTTTAAGGCCCAAGTTCACCGACAACATAATAGTCGATTAGAGCAAAATCTGCCGTTTAAACATGAATTTTGGTATGGGTAATCGGCCGATTTCTTGTTAAACATCTGTTACGCTGTCAGTAAACATGGCCCTTAGTATGTGTTAAGATGTTTTTAATAATGTATGTAATTTTTATATTAAGAAAATAAAGATTTACATTCCCAAATATTGCTTTTCATATACGACGTCGCAGCGCATGAATATTGTAGTGATTTCGCGGTTGGTCCAATAGTGTAAGTTGCAGTGGCGAAGGGTGACAGTTTTAAAAGGGGAAGCCGGCCCAAAATTGCCCTCTAAAAATTGCTGCAATTAATGCTGCAAAACAAAAATCCATACCATGTCTTGTAATCTACAAGTACTCTGGAAGAGCTCGACGTAACGGTTTGTCAGTTGGATGAGTAAATAATATAATATTACGTTGGTCTATGCACGAACAAATTCCAAAAGGGAAGCCGATGGGAATCGGGTTGTATGAACTCTTCGCCACTGGTAAGTTGTTCATAATGAGGAGTACATTAACCCCCTTCCGGGTTTATATAGGAAGGTAGTTAGCCTTTCCAACTAAACCTGTTTTATCACCAGGGCCGGCCTTAATATTTCTCGCCTTTCGCTCAGTGCGCCCCTGTCATCCTACATTAGTTAGTACGACAAAATGACAGGACGTTATAGACATGCTGAATACTATGAGTATCACTCCTACGAGAAATAGCTAATAAAGTATACACATGAATTTCGTTTTTCTTTAGATTGATAGAGATAGGTCAAAAGGTTGATTCAAATGAAGTGGTTATGTGAGGGGCACGCGAGGCGCCCTGAAGACCCCCCCCCCCCCCCCCCCCCAAAGCCGCCACTGATTATCACCAATACATTTACAGTCGGCCAAAGAATTTTATGGTAAGTATGGTAAGTGAGTAACGTCTACGCTTGGCATATATTTCTGTACGGTACCTAGATTCTGCCTACCCCATGTTTTAGAAGGACCTCGAAAACCATTTTTGTATTAGTATGACCCACACAAAAAAGTTATTGATGTTAAAAGGTGGTCCCTCGATCCTGACGTAAGGAATGCTGGTTCTCGAGGAAGCAATTCCTCGAGAACCAGCATTCCTTACGTCAGGATCCACAAAGTAAGAGAATGATTACTGTCTTTTTGGATCCCCCAATAAAAACATTTGGTAAAAGTGTCGTAATATCCTTCTAGATTGTAAAGGGCCCATATACATATTTGCATCAGGATTTTTGGTTCATTAGCTTGCATGCAAAATTTGGATGTCCACAGCGTGTCGCGTGGATAGGTAACACCAGTCTTGAGGCGAATACAGGTTATTTGAAAATCAAACGATTTGTTTATGGTAGTGTAAAAATGTTTTATTACATATCTAATTTATAAACATCGCAACAATGTGGAATGTAAAAGAACGCGCAAAATTATATATATTATGTAATAAAAAGATAAAATTATAATAGAAGTGCAATAAAAACGTGCTAAAAAATAAATAGGTATTTGTTTAAAATGTGATGTTTTACCAAAATGTTCACTAAGTTACAAAGGTGGAAGCATAGGTGACTAGAACTAAAATAAATTTTGAAGGACACAAAAATGCACAAGCCAGCTACACACTACTTAAATTTCAAGTACAACCAAATTAATACTGATAACGTAGTGTCAGTTCACAACTCATTGAGATCAAATTATAAATTTCGACTTGAAAAAAAGATGAACAGTTCATTTATTATTATGAATTTTCGTATTTATATTTTAGATATAAAAATAAATCTTATCGCTCTACGTTTACGGATTATTTCACGTTTATTACTTACATTTAAACGTAAAATATAATTTATTGACTAATTGTCGCGTACATATCAGAAAAACGGAACATAGTGAGTAGCCGGTTTACATAAATGCTGGAAAGGAACTAAACAAGCAGCCGTACATTATCTCCTATATCTAATCGAACAACCGATTCGCTTACTGAACTAAATTCATTGTACTTAACGCATTCAACACCATTCACTGATTTATTATGTTGCTTTGATTCGATTTTTATGGATCGATTATCTTCGCATTTGAAATCTATTTTTAAATATTATGAATCAATTTTCTAAGGGTCTTCTGCCAATAATTATCACTACCATCGAACACTGACTTCAGTGTATTTAGTACAATTTCGAAATTTTTACGTAACGATTTCTATTTCCATAAAATGGAATATAAAAAATTGCAACCTATATCGATATTTATGTATCGATTTTAAAATGACATTCTATTCTATTGTAAAACGGGGTTTCCACACATATCTAAGTATTATCAATAGGCGAGAGGCATCGCTCTTTACAAGTTATCACACTAACGAATATAACGCGAAATTCATTCATTGCCAACATCCCATTCCCCTAATTTAGAAAAACACGCTCATAATAATTTAACAAGAACACATTTCTAGTCTGATTAATTCACATTTGTCTTTAAAAAATAACTGTTAACAATCGTTTTCTCATTTACGAAATGTTTAACACATTTTTTCTAAGCTCTGAGGTTATTATTATTTTTAAGTATACGATGTAGGGACTCCTAGACTAATCCTTAAACATCTAGCTAAATGGCTCATTTATTGTGCTTACACAAAATAAAGGATTAACAATATTTAAAAAAATAGTGGAGTAACTGAGATTCCTCTTCATTATGACTACTCTTATTATGTTAGCTTCCATTAAGTACTAACAATTACATTACGTTTCTATATCTAAACATGAATTAATAACAAATGACGACGTACAGTCGCGGCGATATATTTAAAAAACAACTATTTATAACGGGTCCATTACACATACGGTTACTCGGGAATGTAAACTTTATTACGTCCATATAAGTACTACTATTGTTAAACACATCCTTCTCAATACATTACACTCGCTTAAAAATACATTGTAACGGGGTTAGGCGAACAATACAAAAATTCGTGATGCCACTAAGGCGGGTTATGAAAAATCATATGACGGAGGCGCGGCTGTGTGTGTCGTGCGCATGCGACCTTACGTCCGACATGGCGACAGTACTGGAAATGGGTTCGGCACCACGAACTAATTGTTCGTGGCTACTCGTTAAGGCACCGCCGTACTTGAAACTCCTTCGTAAACTGGAGCGAATGCTTTTGGCAGAATCACTTTTACGGACGAACGATCGTCGTAGGTAGTCTCGAGTAAGGGATAAGGAATTCCTTGATGTGGATGATCTGGGGCGTGTGATTCTGGAATCTGTTTCGTCTGTGATGGTGATAGAGGGCGCTGCGAAGACGCCGCTGTAGTCCGGTGGTTGTGACTCGAGGGAAACAAGAGCGTCTCGTTCAACAGTTTCGCTCAATGTTATTGGCAGCTGCGCTGTGTCTTCGGCTGGTATTGGCTCAGAGCGCGTTGTTGTGATTCTGTAATGTTACGTTATTCAATTAGTAACATGTAAAAGGGTCTTGTTGACAATTTATTGTGATGAAATTTTCGATGATTAAATCATAAGCAGGGACGGATTTTGATCTTTAAAAGTCATTCAAATTTATTTATATGTGAAACATAGGTGTTATGTACAGACATCGTATATTTGGTATCACTATGTTTTTACCTTGTTTTTTGTTTTCATCTGTCAGTTTATCAGTCATTGTTCTAAAACACATGGATTTTTTAAATCTGCCCTTGATACTATAACGTTTAACTAGACTTTATTTCACACGCAAAATTTTGGTTCCAACCGATTCGAATATACGGTTCTACGTACTAAGGAATCATCACTGGGGGATGTTCTCCTCGGGGGTTTATCCCAAGATGGTGATGACAGCTATTACATACCTTCTAAGCGTCCTAAAGCTCCGTCGTAACGTGTTGAGCAGGCGTGCGCCGGTAGCGGTGGAGTAGGAGGGCGGGGGTGTGTACTTAGGAGGAGGGTCGGGGGGAGCGGGGGGCGCGGCCAGGGGGCCGGGGGGGGCGCGCCCGCCCGCTGAGTCGTTAGCGACGCCCATGCGCGGACGATACAGGTTCTGGATGCGCTGTAATGTTACAAAAAGATCATTAGAAAATTATTATACAAAATTAACAAACATTATCATTGCTGAAGAGCCTCTTAAAAACGGTAAGTGAATAGTGCCTACGGCATTAAGTCCGCTTCTGTACTTAGTGCATAAAGTATAAATAAATAAATAAATAATAGTCGTGAAAGATACAGTTATTTCAAGCCACAAGCACGCGTGAATCATTTGAATTGGAACCTTAGTTAATGATCATAAAAGTCATATGCATAATCTTATTATACTACTAGTATAATAAGTTATTGGTCACACGACGTGCGATCTTGATTTGCAACAACTTGTTTTGTAATGGCTGGCATTATTATTTTCGGGCCCAATAATGTAGAAACAGAATGGAAAGAGGCGTGGAAGACCATGGGACCTTTGCCCAGCAGTGGGACAGCAAAGGTTAAATTAAAAAATACGTAGAAATGATAATGATCTCCTTTGAAATAAATAACGTAACGCCTTGTTTTACAAGTGTTAAATACAGTCCATTTATCAAGACAAGAAATTCACATCACTTTACCAAATAAGAAATATTATTTCAATGCTCAACTTGCCATTATAATATAAACTGTAGTAGACAAACACGATTAATAATTTAATACACTACAGCACACATCAAATACTTTGCGTTATCTAGTAATGAAACTAAATCAAATATTTTTTCGCGACCTTGTACCAAGTTCACGTTTCATAATACTGTGTAATTCACGTGAAACGGACTAAAGTTGGAAAAAAAATTCGATAGCGGCATAAAATCACAACTAAACTAGAATTATTTAAAAAAATCTATTCACGAGAATGAGGAGGGAACCCTGAAAGCAGGCCTCTGAACATGTTTGGAATGATAAATGTGATAATTTATATAATTATAATAATAGAATGTTATCAAAGGTTTGTTGTGATCAAACTTTGTTGTTTGACAATATTATCGTTCCTCGTGTTTCCGTCTCAGAGTTTCCTAGAGTTATTTTGATAACATTATCAAATGATGTAACATTTCTGTTATCTTCTAACAAAATATTACGAATCGGATTATTGCCGATGTTAAAATGTTTTATTTTTATATAATATGCCATGCCATTACAGTCCCACTACTGGGCACAGGCCTCCTCAGAATGAAAAAGTTTTACGCCTAAGTCCTCCACGCCGTTCGTTGGCCTGGTACTAATTGGCAGACTACAGACAACAATTTAAATCTACTTCACTATAAATATCGATCTACTTTCAATGGATGTTCAGTACTTTCACAAATTATTACAAAAACTGTTTTCTTACCAGTTCTTCAATACAATCGTTCGTCCCATAATCCTTGTAGCATTAACAAAACGAAACATTACATAACAGTACAACTCGACATCCAGACTACATACTAAAATGGTGTATGACAACTGATAACTCGACAGTTTACATATAACACGCTAAATGCTTAGCACTTGACTTAGCGTGCTATCTAATTATAAAGTGTTATAAATTTGTATTATACTGGCATGCCTTGCTACCGTTTATTATTTTTTTATCTGAGAGATACGCGGGCGCTCTCCCAACAACTCACAAGTTTCATCGTAATCGGATGAATGGGATAGGAAAGCATTGAATAGAAGATAAAAGTCGTATGCTTAGGGCCATTTTCACGAACAGAATAACATATATTGAAAATGAAATCGGCCAATCACCCATACAAAAATTCATGTTTAAACGGCAGATTTTGCTCTAATCGTGTTATGTTGTCGGTGAATTTGGGCCTTAGTAGTTGTTTCATATAAATGAGCCTTTTAAACTTTCACGGTTTGCGTTTACTATTGTCATTTATCTGAGCTCCCGATATTTAACTCTGTTATAAGCGATATGATCGCGGGATGACATCGCGGAGATGTTCAACAATAAATCACAGAAGATATCCCGTAAATAAAAAAGTCTGTCTTGTGGTAAACGTACTTAATGTATTTTTTATTATATTTCAGACGTGTGAAATTTTATAATGTGATCACTACGAAAATAATCAAAATACACTCAAAGACACAAACGAATTGCTAACTAACTAATGTTTAGGTATATTCATCTCCGAAGAAATGTAGCTTTGGCATTCGTATTAACCCTTTTGACTTGTAATAAGCTGAAAAATCGAAGTAATGCAATAATTAGCTTCTCAAAGGGACGAATCATTTTCATAAAGAGCCAATTGTACTGTTTCGCTATTGGAAAGAATTTAATAATGAAAATATCGAAATAATGCAATGACTAGCTTCACAAAGGGAAGAATCATTCTCATAAAGAGCCAATTGTACTGTTTCTCTGTTGGAAAGAAATTCATAATGAAAATATCGAAGAAATGCAATGATCAGCTTCTCAAAGACACGAATTATTCTCATAAAGATCCAATTGTACCGTTTGATGAAACTTACATCTAAAATATCGGGTGGTCCCTTGTTCATGTATCGCCACGTCTGTATGAAGGCGGTGATAGGCACTAAGAGTAACGCTCCTTGTTGCAGCAACACTGCCACTTGCCGACACCATACTGGCCAGTAACTGGAAATAACAAAAAATTATTATACATTTATATCGATATGAGATAATGTTTACACTTTTTAGTAGACCATCAATTTGTGTCGAGTTAGTGAAAGGGATGTGAGTTGACAACGAACATACTCAAATATGGTTCGTATTTAGCTACAGAACCATATGACGAAGTTGGGTTGTTTGTATGATATACTTCAAGACTCTTAAATTTGACGCGACTCTTAAAGTTTAGAGTGAAGGGTTATAGAATTAAGACCGTAAACTAATCACGTACACGTAGTTATATCTCGTAATGTACTTAATACAGAATATTTTTTTGTGTAGTGCGCAAAATTTGCAGTGATTCAGTGTCCGTTCCCAAATGCAACCGCAGTCCTAAAATTTACTACAAAACAAAATAAATATTTGATTTTGTATGGCTTGCTTTAGTAAATTATGCGTGTCCCCCATACTAAGCCGACTTTTCGTTTTGTTTTAAAAGTGTGTCCCAATACTGCGGTTGCATTTAGGAACAGAGACTGAATAGACAAATTATCCGCACTACCTAAAAAAATTTCCTGTATGAATTGGTAATGCGGTTTTGTGAAAAAGATTATATCTCGACTTACCCGACCGGTTTCCTCCAACTGTACATCTGTTTCTGCTGCCCCACTCGGAAATCCATCACGCATATTGCCTGAAACGGAATTTTTATGTTGAAAATATTATTATTGTATCCATGTGCTCGTATTTTTTTTTTTACAAAGTCGTTCAACCTATTTTGACTTCTATTGCCTAGGTAATAGAAGTCAAAATCTATAGAACGACACTTAATAACTGGCAATTAATTGATTTTTACCTCTATTACCTACACAATAGAAGTCAAAATAGGTTGAACGACACTGCAAAAACCAACAATTACGAGACTATTGTGACACGATTGACATAGCAGAATTAAGACCCATATCCTTCTTAAAGTTATATATAAAGGGCCATTAGACTGGTACCAGCCTGCCGATGCTTCTATAAGCGAATGTAATTGATTGCAAATGCTGAGCTAGTTACCCTTTCGATATGGGCGTGCTTGTTATTTATTCGTGTTTGTTAATTATTTACTTTTTTGTTTCTTTGTGATCTTTGTTTTAATTTTTTTTATGTGCTGACAATGTATGTCCTGAATCGAATACATGATTTCTATTGGAAAGCGTCCGAAACGAAGGTAGTCAAATTGTCCTGTTTGTGTGCCACTTTGCAACTAACCATTAGTTGGTTAGTGAGGACTGACAGATGGTCGGATAACTTGCCAAGCGTTATCAGTCCGAGTCTTAACGATTGGGAAACTTCTAGCCCATCATTGAAACCTTGGGCATTACCTTTTTCTTTTGAATCACAATAGGCTAATAAAAGCAGAGCTAAGATACTTACACACAACAACACGGGCAGCACCACCGTCCAGGTGAAGCTCAGAAGAGCAGCCAGCGTGGCCGACAGCCTGGTCCGCGATGAGTACAGCGCGGCGACCACAACGTCGGGCGAGTACGGACGGCCTCGTACCACGAACACGCCGCATGCGAGAGCTATTTGTATCACGCATTGCCACCAGGAACCCACCCATACGTAGTCTATGTAGTGGACTACACGTATACCAGCCTGCCAATAAAATATTAAAATAGAAAAATAAATATCACAGTGAAAAACACGGTTCTCAATTGAAATACTAAAATGAGTTTTGGAGTTGATCCACTGAAGCTTTACATTGCATCTCATTTCGGCAGTGAATTTTCCCCTAATTACATAAGCAAGTCTACTAAAATCCAGGTTTTAAATATATCCGTCACTTTCTAACTTCATATAACAAAAAGAGACGGGGCTATCTTAAAACCTAGGTTTTACAAGACTTGCTTTAAACCGTCTTTAGTAATAAGACAGTTTATGTTTTACAATATATTTCTCGATATTGCGGTCCAATTTTCGATGTTTAGAGTATTTTATTTACTTTTGATAGTACCACAGTAGTTCTCCATTATTCAGTATTAATAATAAAGTATACAAAATCATAATTTGTTGTACTTATGAGAGAATTATATTGCTGGCCATTAGATGTATGAATTTGCATGGCCAATAGATTTACTGTTTATATCGCATTTATGCTAAATATATTTAGAAATTATTATTATCATAACATTGTCTCAAGGTATTTCCGATGGCATTGGCAGTTGTATGACAAATTGTATGTGTTTGATATAGACAAACAAACATGAGAATAAACGAACTCACTAATAACAAAATAGAAGAAGTTAACCACATTTGAAAACAAAAATGAATTTAAAATTACTCCAAAATTAGCAAAGCCGACAGCAGAAAATAAAAACATACTAAAGTGCAAACAGTAAATAAGTGACTTCACTGGAATACGTTTTTGGTCTAATATGCGCAATAATATTTTATTGAAAAAAATATACCTACCAATGATAAACAGCGTATTTCTAAAAACTCCGGATTCCAAAACATGTTTCACCTATTTTGACTCGATAAAAAATAATTGTCAAGTTACATCTAAAATGTCATTCAAACTAAAATATTATATCTTATAATTTATTATCCAACTAGCTTCCGCCATCGGCTTCGCCCGCGTGATATCTTTATAAATTATAGCCTATGTTACACACTTATAACGTAGCATTCTGCTGGTGAAAGAATTGATTAAATCGGTCCAGTAGTTTTTGAGTTTATCCATTACAAATATATAAAAAAAACAAACCTTTTCTCTTTATAATATTAGTTTAGATTCAAATAATACTTCATTAATAGAACGTAAATTACTTAAACTTTGTTGATATTAGAGTTCAGAACGGGGTATTTGCCATGTTTAAAGATTGTTTTGAGCTTCCGATATTTCGGGACTGTTGCAAGCGCCATGGTCACGGATAAACCGAAATATGCGTACCTCAGAACAATCTTTAAACATGGTAAATACCCCGTTCTGAACTCTAATACTAATGTTAGTGAACATGACAGATTAAAACCTTGTTGATTTACATTTTCCTTTGCTATTACAGATTTTCCTATAATGCAATAAAAATTGCTTTTCGACCCGTTTTGGTCTCGCGCGCTTTATTGCTGTCCCGTACGCTTACGTAGGAAGACAGGTTATGCTATCACTTTCATACTATAAGGTCTTGTTAGCGCGTTAAAATTGGTGTAACCCAAGGGAAGTCGTGATGTACAACTAAAGCAGAATAGAAATAATGAGATTGCAAAAAAAACGTAACAAATATATTAACTTCATACAAGTAAAGACTGCGTTAACTAAACTGTGCGTAACTAACCAATTGGTTTTGCGATTTCAAAGTAAATAACGTATAATACAAATATAATATATTATTAGTAGTACCATTGTAGTATTATACAATGTGTATCAGCAATGCGTGGTCATATTAGTGTGTGGATCAGACCATCAAACTGAACAACTTTCTATATGGGACCAACATCTTAATCGCGATAGTTTTGAATAGGACAGCAGATTTTTTTTCGCGATAACGATGTTGGACCCATAGAGGAAGTTGTTCAGTATGATGGTCGGATCCACACCCTTAAATATGACCACGCATTTCTGATATACTACTTTATTAGTGGAGGTCATTTTAAGGTGTTATAGTACTCATTATTATGAACAACTTTTACTATGGGATCGAATATACATTTAGTCGAGAAATATTTAATTATTTGTATGGAACAGCAGATTTTTTTTCTTGATTTCAGGGTTTATCACATAATAAAGTTGTTCATAATGATAAATACTATAAATCCTTAAAAGGACGTCCGCTAATAAAATAGAACTTTATATATGTTAAAGCTTATGCTTAGTGTACACAGTACCGCCGTAATAGTGAATTAATTATCGAGACAGTGCTACATAGGAAACGTTCTAGAAAACCTCCTGGGATAAACAGGTATTTGCAATAAATCCATACTTAATATTATAAACTCAAAAGTGTGTCTGTTTGTTGGTTTGTTCCTTCTTGACGCCTCAACTATTAAACTGATTTCAACGAAACTTAGCATACAACTTAAATACAACCTGGAAAAGGATATGTCCTTTTCCAGATACATATATTTCCAGTATACGCTGGCCTTGGATTGTATAAGCTTTCCGTACGATGACAGGTCAGCTTATACTGAAAATGTATAACTTTATATGTAGTCGTGCGTTCTAGAATACACCTCTGCTCAACGAGGAATACAGAAGTGATGCTATGTTATGAAATCCTTACTAATATTATAAATGCGAAAGTAACTCTGTCTCTCTGTCTGTTTGTTACCATTTCACAACTAAACGGCTGAACTGATCTTCATGAAGTTTGACAAGGAAATAGTATGCATCATGAGGAAAGACATAGACAATTTTTGTTTTTCAAATATCGCTGCTTCCGGTGTCCATGCGTGCGGAGTTGCGGGCACAAATAGTATTGGATAATTCTACTCACATCAGTACTAAGCAGCAATCCCATAGCCAGTCCGAACACGCAGCTCAGAAACGTGATAGTTGTCTCCCAAACTTTGAGTGCTTCGGCATTGATAGCCATGATGCCTGTGATAACGCAGTGCCATATAGCCAGCTGTTGCGCGATGCCAAACATTATCAGGATGAAGAAGAATATCACCGCCCATGCTGGAGATAGCTGGAAACAAATGTCATAATTAGAATGGTATTATGTGGTTTTTTATAAATATTTATCATCACGACATAACATAAAATAACCTAACCGTCAAAAACCCCCGACTCCAACTAAAAAAACAGCTGTAACTTTTGAACGGCTGAACTGATTTTCATGTAACATAGCTAAGATGATACCCGATTAAACTAGCTTTCAATTAAAAAAACTGCATTGAAATCGGTCGATCCGTTTTGGAGCTACGATGTCATAGACAGATACACAGATCCACAGATACACACTACAATCTTATAACACCCTTCTTTTTTGTCGGGATAATGAAGTCGCCCGCCGCGTGTGTCTGTTTGTTCGCTAACCTCTTCTTAACTATACAACGGATTTTGATGTGGTTTTCACCATTATTTTGAGCATTTATTCCAGAAGGTTTATAATACTTATCAGTGGCGAAGAGTCCATACAACCCGATTCCCATCGGCTTTCCTTTAGGAATTGGTTAGTGCATAGACCGACGTAATATGACTTGTTATACAGTTAGCTTCGAGCTCTTCCAGACATGACTATATACAGATTACAAGAGACGGTATGGATTTTTGTCTTGCAGCATTAATTGCAGCAATTTTTAAAGAACATTTTTGGGACGGCTTCCCTTTTAAAACTGTCACCCTTCGCCACTGATACTTATATTTAATCTGAAAGTATTATAATTATAATACTTTCAGATTAAATTTAAGGATAGTAAGTAAATTTCACCCGCGTGAAGCCGGTGACGGGTCTAGTTTAAGATAAAAGAAACACAAAAATTAATAAAGGAATATCACAAAAACTTAAATAGATTTGTCCGGATTTTAAGACACTGTTGAGAAATCTGATAACATAATACTTTAATACATTGTTACTTCTACGCTAAAAACATTAAGAACAGGTAGGTAGTTTGCAATAATATTTGTACTTGTTAGAAGAATGTTTCTCTTCCGTGACCTAGAATCACAAATATTCGAATTTCGGGCTTTATAATCCATCTAGCTGGCTCAGTGTGGATTAGTGGAAGTCACAAATCTCCTAATTTTAGGTACTAGGACACGCGATAAGGTTGAAATGGAACTAGGCCAACAAACAAAATATACTAGTTTCGAACACACACAGCTCATAAAACTAATTCTTATTACAAAGACTCAAGGTCGTTTTCAAAGGCTCGGCAATAAAATATTATCACATTCACAATGTGCAAACTATTATAAAAGTTTACAAGCAAACAAATAAATTTGGACTGTTTGTTAGATAATGTTAAAAGGACGCGAGTTAGAAGAAAGTTATGTAGGTAATTATGATCATTGAGAAACAGTGATTAATAAAATACATGGTTAACGTATAGTGTAACACAATATCACTATTAAAATCTCATAAAAAGAAGAGTATAAGAGATTTTTATGCTCCTGTATTAATATTTTCATTATATTGAATAGGTACTTTTACTACTTATATATCCCAAAATTTTAAGTAAACTGATTGTAGGTACCAAGACAATACGGTATCTTTTTAAGTGAGTCCCTTGAAAAAAATAAAAAAAATACTATAAACTAAAATCTCTAAACATTGTGAAAATCTTTTTACTAAACTTACCAAATGAGCAGGCAACACAGCAAGAGTAGCCGGCACAATCTGTGTTGCCAGTTGAAGGGGCTGCCACCCGCTGAGCGTGCGTGCAGTGTTGCCAGTCTTCCATACAGTGACTCCTACTAAACTGCCGTAGTGGCCCATGTATCGGACGGGGGTAGACACCACGTTGCCAGGCATGGGCTCCGATATAGGCCATAAGAATTGTGTAGATTTTACCGTTTCTGTAAATTTTACCTAAATCGTTAGAATAACTTTCAAGCAATATCTTAAAAAACAAAACAGAACTTTCGTTTTTGTAATATTACTTTAACAGATGTTGCAAAGCGGATCAAGTGTGAAATTAATATTGCATACAACATACAAACAATTCACGATTGGCGTAAGCCTCAAATTAAATTTCAATGTATTACTAATATCTATAGTCACAGTATTACCACTTTTTCTTAATTAGTTAATGTCTAAATAGTTGGTTACCGTCAGTATTTCTGCAGAGCATTCGGGCGGCCTGTGGGGGGAAATGAGCGGGGTTATGCCCCGAGTTGTAGTACTACAGCTTGGGACAGTTTCTTTTATCAATTTAAACGCGTTCTGATTTTGATTGCATGGCAACTGTATACAGTGAGTTTTATTTTATAATTTATGTCATGTAAAGGCTATGCACACCACCCTGTAAGTATACTTTATGTAGGTACACGATGGAGTAATTATTATCTGCTTCAAGTGCATAATATGAAAACATTAATTAATTTTTATGACACCTCGGTACATTTGCCCCGCCCATATTTCCCCGCACTCTCCCGCCATGCCGAATTAAGTTTATACACATTAAAAAACTGGTGCAAGCACGGTAACTCACCAAAACTTCCCGGTATATAAGCGTAGCCATAATTCTTCAATATTTGCACGCAAGTGTTGGCCAGAAATGATCCCAGTAGCAACACGGCGAACGTAAATGCCACTATACACGCACTCTCCTTCTGTAGCATTATATTAGTCTTGCTTTTCGCGTTCTTGTGTGACGTCAGTTGCATTATACACGCTCCTAGGAGGCCCCAAGTGAGAAATGTCTCTTGGGCTGCTGCTGCCCAACTCTGTAAGAAAAATATCTCATGAAGCATTCAATATAACAAGTGAAGGGTGTGGCAATCTTTGGACTGACAGAGATGAACAATGGCCATAAATATTCTTGTAGTTATCGTTCAACCATTCTTTTGTTAGCGCAATTTTAGTGATGTAATAATGGAAGGGAAGTACATTAAAGAAACGAAACGGATAATACGCCAAAACTTAATTAAGTAAATTAACGTTATTATAAAATAATGAGAAAATAATACGTACATTACTATTAATAAAGAATTCGCTCCACTCAGTCTCTGAGAATATATTGATGACAGTGTCATACGGTATTAATGTGAGTAATTTGGTACATAACACCAGTGTACCACAGATCGGCAGAAATATCAGCATGTATACGGCCTGCAATTACAATCATAACATGTTACCGTTTCGTGGGAAATCACATTTACATTTGAATGACTGCCTCTAATGCTTATTACCTTGCCGTAAGACCTCAATCCTTTACTCAGCGCGACGAAAACTATCATCCACACTACCGCTAAGTTAAACGCTACTTGAAACTTTATTGTGCCGAAATATGAACTATTGGACCCCAAATTCCTTTGTAAAACTTCGCCGTGAAAATACTGTGGCAATGTCTCCTGTATTTTATAAGTACCATTCTTCGTAACAGCATCTGTAATATTAAAAAAATCTTTCTCAGCATCATCCTATTTCCTTGTTCCACCAAGAGGTCACCCTTTAATCACATGACCTTTTTAAAGACACTTTCTTAACCCCCCAACCTTCCCCTTGGTGATACGTCTTGAGGTTTTAGACGACCCCATCCTCCCAATATCACGTGTATTTTTTTTATTGATAAATATCTTTAAGTATTTTTATTTTAATGAAAAATTATCATACAATCAGATACTGAAATCTATAATATTAATAAAATTGTCAGTTTTGGATTACTGCACTTGAAGATTTAATTCAATTCAATTCAATTTTTTTCAATTCAAATCATTTATTTCAGACTCATATTGGCCATACAAACAAAAAATACTTAGTATTCATAAAAAAAGATTAATAAAGATTTAAGCACCATGTTGCTTTTAAGATACAAATTCGCTCGCACCGGATTTCACGTGGGCGCACAAAAATATAGACGTGATTATCACAACGTGGGGGACGTTGTCTCCCCATCGTGATCAATCGTGATATTTTTCTAACCCCTCCCCCCCCCCCCTGTTCGAACCTCACGTGATTAAAGGACGACCCCCAACGGAAAAAGTAATTGTCTAAATTGAAGACCTTCAATCACGCTTCCTGCTTCAATTGATGATTGATATCACCGAATTTGTTGACATTGCTCAAACAATGAACTATTTAATTATGTAATAGCTTACTCACCTTCAAAATTTAATTCATGTGGTAGTGCCCATTTGTACTTGTCGTTGGACGTTATAAAAGAGTCTCTAAAGTAAACAAATATCCAAGACAGGCCTATTATGCTGTACATGCCGATCACGGCTTGAGTGATAAGCAGCGATACGCCGACGCCTTGGAATATCGGCGATATACGCCACATGTCCACCGGGCCAGACTCCAACACTTGGCCCAAACACAAATGTAAAGTAAATAGCGGTATTCCAATTAAAAACGACAGTATAAAAAACTGTATTATGAAGCTTGCTGTAACAATAAAAAAAGATCCATTGTAAAGATAGTAGGAAATTAGGTAAATCCAATTAATTACGTAAAAGCCTCATTCATTACCTCCAAAATGTACACTGAATATGGCAAACCTAGATATATTAAATATTCCCACGGTACAACTGAGGCACGCCAGCATGGCACTCATACGATGTGGCCACACTCCAAAAGGAGGTTCTTCAGTCTCTTCGTTTCTGCAAACATTCGTAACAATTCTTATCTGATTTTATTAAAAGTAAAGAAAATTATACTTATAAATTCGTGAATCATTAAATCACATCCTATGACCTCATTTTTGAAATTGAAATGAGTAACATAGTAACGAAATCGTGAAGGTTGCTCAATGCACGCGTTAACTGTAAATGCAAAACATAACAACAACGTTTGAATACTCATAATTACCTCTCCTCAGTGGCACTTGTAGCATTTTGAATAATGGGAGCACCGTTCAACGATTCGGAGGATGAACTGGACGCATTAGTGCTCCTTGCGGTACTCCTGGCTGTATTACGTCCAGTCCACTCTCCTGTGGTGACATCACTTTCCCCTGGAGACGGTAGTGAAAGCGTGCGGTTCATCAGTAAAGCACGACGCCCCACAATAAGAGGCCCTGAAGCTCCATCACTACTGAGATTCGCTGCCGTCAATTGCAACTGTATCGGCGCGCTTGTTGGCCTCATGTTAATATTATGCTCCAGAAAAAGTATCACTGGTAATGTTAGAGGCTCACAAGACGACTCAGCCGTTAACGCCGGCAGAACAATAGGGTCCAATCTCCTCATCGAGTTTCGTAAATTGTCGTGTGTCGTGCTTGCTCTCTCTAAAGATGAAACTAAAGTTTGTCGATCATTGTCAGTGAGTTCTGAAAAACTTTTCGAACGGCCAAGACTCGTGATATTTGACCTTTCAGATATACTACGTGTGATGTCGATTTCTTCCATAGGCGGTGCTGATGGATGTGCATTGGAACATGTGACGACTTGAGTATTGTCATCGAAAGAACATTGTGCTTCCGAACGATCTTCATCATGAGCCTCGCCAATACATTCCTTAATCTTACAAATGAGATCGTCTTCGTCGCTGTCGAAACCTTTCGTACCATCGTCAAGACATGCTAGTAAAGATTTATCTAAAACTTCGTCTAAATCATTCAATATATCCATAAACTGGCAAAGTGCCGTCGCTTGAAACTCCTCGTCGTTTGTGATGCTTGTTGTATGTGATGAAAAGTTTGAGTCTGATTTGTAGCATTCAGGTATTGTCTTTTGTAGGTCCTCTTTCAAGTCACCATCTTCTGATGTTTTGTCCAGGTCTTCGCTATAGAGGTCACTGTCATTGCTCTCAAACACGCTGCTGGAGGCGTCACTATCAGCACTACTTCCCGGTACATTTTCGCTTTGTTCGTACCGACCTTCGCCTATATTAACCACTTCCATTTTTATTGCATGGCCTAAGTCATAGCCCGCGCGCTTTGTTGACCCTGCAACAAGGACTTCACTAATTATCTTATTCTAAACTTCAAAAAAAAATTAAATTAACATAAAAAGGCACATTTCGTTGTGATGATTTTCCACAGTTTGTACATGGTTAGCTGGTGAATGCAGAATGTTGTTCGTATTTACATATGAATTAACTTGCTAATAAGCCTAATTATTGTATGTAGCAGTACGTCAAATGTGGCTTAATGTTAACACACTAATGCCAAGATTGTCAGGCAACTGGTTACAACACAGTAGGTACACAAGTATGAATCACATGGGATTATTTCATATTACATGTAGATAAGTGTTTTTTTTTAAAGATGCCAAGAATGTATTAACAAATGGAGAATGTGCCATTTACATTTTGAATTCAACTTCTCATCTCTATGACATGTGACTGTGAGTGATGAAAATTTTTCATTTTAATAAGAAAACTAATACAATTTAGAGACCATAAACCAACACCATAATTAACATACCTACGATGCGAGTCGGACTCGCGCACCGAGGGTTCCGTACAAACTTGTAGGTATGTAAATAGTTCGTCCATCAACTATGAAAGCACCGAACATTGCTCTAACGAAAAGATAAACTGGATAGAGGGGCAAATTTTAACTTTTCGTTAGAAAACTGTTGTTCCCATACATCCCATAGGTCGCGGTCAGTTTACCAACTGCAAATAAGTTTATAATCGTTTTTTTGTGATGTAACTACAAAGTTAGGTATTTCAACTTGATACCTCCACGCGTTCCTGAGATGTCTTGAGTCTTGACAGACAGACATAAAGACAAACAGGCGGACAACGAAGTGATCCTATAAGTAAGGGTTACTTTTTTCCTTTTGAGGTACGGAACCCTAAAAATCAAGTAAATTTCGTTTTTCCTAGTCTTGAAAAATGTAAATTAAATTATTGTCAGTAAAATTATGCAATAACTAGTAGGTACGGCAATATAGAGGAGCCTTTAATCATTATAAAGAATAAAGATTAGAATTGTTTATTATATTATTATGTTTATTATTTAAACTTATTTGCATTGTAATATTTCAATGTTTTGCTGTTAAGTTAATTTATTGTTAAGTGTTAAGTTTGTACGCCGTTGACGGCAGGACAAAGCGTTCATTATTAATATTACCATCTGTTCTTTCGTTTTACCTATGTTCTACAAATAAAAATATTTGAATTTGAATTATATAACACGAGAAATCAAAATTATTGTATTTTTTCTTCATTAATCTACAGGATTGTTTCCAAGGTAAAGTTAGGTACTCACACAGAAACACAAAAGAAAGATAAGTTAATAACACAAACACACTTTAACCAATACCTTAACTTAATGGCTGTTCATTGAAAACAATACAATTAATTATTATACACTGCTTTAATCACTTTGCATACAATTTACCATTTAATGTTTAGAAAGCAATCAGAGACTAATGACCTATTGCAAATGATAATCATCAAAATACTTATATGACAAAATATGGCAATTAACTGAATAACAGTACAGTTGTATAACAACCTAAACAATCACTTATCTGAAATAGCAAGATAAAGTTATAAAATCATGTGCTATGTCAACTGCAATTCTTTCACAATGCAGTGATAAAATTTATCATTCCTTTAATAAAGTAACAGATGGTTTCACAACTGAATAACAGATAAGGATAGACAATATATCTGATCTCATACATGCAGCCGCTTATTCAATTTATGATGTCATTCATAACTCAGTATAGTGAATGGTCATTGTATGTATTGAAAACAAAATCTCCAAAATAAATACAGGCATAACAAGCATCGTGTGTTGGGAAATTTGATTTGTTGCCCTAAAGTAATTGTTAGATTGTTAATTAATATGGTTGGCTTATATTAACTTCAGGTTAAAACAAGTTGTGCCTTGTAAGGAAACATTCTTTCCAAAACATGCTTTTTATTTTTGAATACAGGTCACAGGAAGAGTTTTTTAACCAGGATCTCTATGGCAACTATAAATAATTTTCTTCTCTGCTTTATAAAGTATGAAAATAAAAATGTTAATTTTCTGGCAGCTTTAAATAAGATGTGTCCATAAAACTTTTTGTTTGATAAACAGCAGGTTCATTTTGGTGATTTTTTTTTAGTTTTTGTTGGTTGGTTTAATCTTTTTTTAAACTTCCTTATTTAAAATAATTCATCAGTGTTTAGTAATATATTTGAAAATGGTATCTAGACTATGAATCTGGACTTTTTACTCAAAACCAAAATCAACCCTGAACAGAATCACTGTTTTAGAAAAGACCTGTATCCTTCAGTTTTAGAAAAATATACTATTATTTAAAGGAAAACCCAACTTCAGAAGTAACAATCTAGTAAATATGGTTTTACTTTACATATATATTTTCTGAAAAACTATGTTTCTCATCATAGAAAATTTTATATGGGAACACCTAGGTATCTACCATAATAGAATACAGTTTAAACCATCCAATTCGGTTCAGCCGTTTCCGAGAAATTGGTGAACATACTTAAAAAAGCAATATACAAATCAAAAGCACCACCTCCTTTTTTTGAAGTCAGTTAAAAATATAGACATGGTAAACTGAGTTGCATTGGATATCATAAAAGTATGAATACCTACAGAACTACAACACATTTCTTCATACAACTGTCAACATCACAAATTAAAGTAAGCTTCATTAGCAATTTAATTTATTTTATTTTACTAAACATAGATAATTAAAAAGTCATTTGCAGTGGTTATCCAGTATCCAGTTACAACCAGTATTAATAATTATCTAACCAAACTACAGTAACTAAAAAATATGTAGTCATACCAACCCAGGTTATTATGAAATTCTAAACCTAATTTATAGGCTAACCAAGGTAGCAAGTGCAAAGTGACACAAACCAATGCAGTTAATTATTATAGTACTAAACTGTTTGTTAATAATATTTAGCAACACAGGAGGGCTTGTTAATCTGTTAGATAAAAAACAAACAAGTAAATATAAAACACTAACCTGATTTCCTGACTTTTTTGTAGACACTTCAGCCCACTTGTCAGCTGTCTATGAAAACATTATTATCTGATCACACTCATTTGTTTCACTAACTCGTGTTATAGTCGCTTCTAATTATTTATTAAAAATTTATAAATATATTCATGTGATGTTTTAGTGATAAATTAAAATCAAGCGATATTTTTTAACAGGCAGCTTGTACCAGCAGATAGGTACGCACTAGAGTAGAGGCGTAAATAAACAACTGTTAGTTTGTTGTTGTAATTATTTGATGGAGAAGTCGATTATAAGATACAAATCGACATCTTAAAATCGATATTGAAAAGTGCTCCTATATTCTCATTTGCGATTGTAGTTTTAGGGTCCCATAATGTATCGATCGAGTATATTGATGGAGAGAAAAGTACCGTATCTACTACACTAGCTCTCGGTCTTGAACTTTGATGCTGCACCGACTGAAGCGATATCCAAGTTATATCGAGATGTACCAACGACGACAGTACATAAAGTACTACAAACTCTCATAACCAGCGAAGATTATTATGACATACTCTTTGATTATGACTTTAATCATTTATATTGTGACATTGTGTATAACGGCACAAATGGCTGCAAAATCTACATTGTAAATACAAGCTGGACGCTCTCTTTTGACTGATTGCTTTCTGTAAAAAGTAGTTTTGCATGATATCTTAAAAAAAAAATAGTTTACGGTTCTGACTCTCACTGTCGATGCGTAAAATCGAGAATGCTATAAGAAACTTGCACAAGAACCACGGAAGCCCTCGGGAAAGGGCTTTCGTAATTTTGGCCGTGCTCCCCGAGTTGTCGGTAGTACACATAGATTAGTAGTACATCACTGTGCGGACACAATAGTGATGCGAGCAAGCATGTTAATGTGATGGCTACCGGCGAATCCCACATAAAGCGATCGTACGCACTCGTTCGCTGAGTCTATATGCGGCATGACACAATATCAATTCATACAGTCGATTAACTTTGCATTGGAACTGTGAGGCAGAGGATGGTAATTCTTAAAAGTTTAGTCTAGAAACGAATTGATTGTAAATAGCACCACTCTAATATTATTCCCTGATTGGTCAGTGTAAAATATTCTCACGTCACATTTGTCACTTTTGACAGAAAATTGACCAATCACTACTCAAGCAATGTGCTGGGATCATGATGAAATTCTGTGATTGGTGAATTATCTGTCAAGTTTTATCCCCTCTCCTTTGTATACTAAATGCGCGCGCATGTTCGTTTTAGAGTATAAAACAATAAAAATTATTAACTAAAAACCAACAATTTTAAGAAAATAATTTGTATTTTTTAGTAACAAGGTAGATTGTTCCTTGTGTCTTTTATTTATTTTAAAGACAAATTGTTACTTTTAACCGTTTAACATCATTCCTTACTTTAATCTATATTATATCAATGGGATGTTACAATATTACGTATTACCTAACGAGTGTATGAAATGAACAATCTACGGGTCAAAGTTTTCTTTCTGGCAAAATAATAGGAACAGTTTTATTACCATTATCAACCTTATAATCTGAAGAATAAGCATTCAAATTGAAATTGAACTCGACGTGGGGTATCTGAATAGCTGATAAGTTTATGTAAATGTTTAATGTTTTTTATATTATTACGAGCGATAAGTATTATCATTATTTTTCAATTCAGTTCATCAGTGGCTTTTCTGGGTGAATAGTTACAGTAGTTTTCTAAAGAATAAATCATGTTATTTCTGAAAGGAAGTAGAATAATTACCATCAAAATGCGCCCAACAAATAAGGTTCGTCTTCCTCCAACCAAAGTTTATTTTTCGTCAGTCGTAGATGGATTGCCTGCCTATTCGCTACGTTCTGAGAATAAGATATCCATTTTGTCGCGGCAAAAGTAATAAGTATTTGAAGTTCTAGTGATTTCGCTGCTGTTTAATTTGAGTTTTTGTAATTTATTGTTCGACAGCTTTTTAAAGCGATGGCAGCGTATTCCACAAAAGTTTCCCTCAACGAAGTGGTTATAGTGTCTGCTGTGAGGACTCCAATAGGCTCCTTCCGAGGAAGTCTGGCGAGCCTTTCAGCTTCAGAACTTGGTGCGGTCGCCGTCAAAGCAGCAGTGGAAAGAGCCGGCATTCCTAAGGAGGAGATTAAAGAGGTTAATTGATTCTGCCTACTTTCTCTTTAGTTTTCCATCGATTTACAGTTATCATTTGACCATGAACAGGTTAAATGTAAGAATGATAAATAGCTATGTGAATAAAACAAGTTGTGTGTGTGTAGTCATTTGTCATATATTTGACAAGATTAGAGATTGCTGATTACCAATAGAATTAATGATAACAAAAAACTGATTTGATAACATCATTTTACTAAATTATTATTCATTTGTAAATAAATAATAATATTAATATTACTTATTCAAATCTAATAGTGGCTGTTTGTTTCATAAAAAAATATTGTTGCCAATAATATGCCGAAACCTGTTAATGTTGCTGTCTTGGCAACTTTAGTAATAAGTATCAATTATTTTATGCACCATACACACACACTTTTCACATGGCTCATTATGGTGAAGAAGTGTGAAAAGAAGTTCTGGTGGCTTTTGCTGCCTCCTATCATACAATATTTACTCTGCTTGAGTTTTGTTGTGGTTCTTATTATTCTAATTAAACAGGACCCAACCTGATTATGTTATTATATTCTGTTCAAAAATGTTTAACTAATTGATGAAAGTTATGCCTCTATGGTGTCCCTTTTTGGTAATATCTCATTTTTTATTCTAGGTATACATGGGAAATGTCTGCTCAGCCGGTATGGGCCAGGCTCCAGCGAGGCAAGCTGTAATATTTGCTGGTCTACCTAAAAGCACAATTTGCACAACAGTTAACAAAGTCTGTTCTTCAGGAATGAAATCTGTTATGTTAGCTACACAGGGCTTACAAACTGGTACCCAAGATATTATATTAGCTGGAGGAATGGAATCTATGTCAAATGTGCCTTACTATTTGAAAAGAGGTGAAACACCATATGGCGGTATGCAGCTTACTGATGGTATTGTTTTTGATGGCCTGACTGATGTTTACAATAAATTCCACATGGGCAACTGTGCTGAGAACACAGCAAAAAAATTAGGTATCTCCAGGCAACAGCAGGATGACTATGCCATTTCTAGTTACAAGAGAAGTGCAGCATCTTATGAGGTTAAGGCTTTTGCTGATGAACTTGTACCCGTCGCAGTTCCTCAGAAGAGAGGTGCTCCACCTGTTATGTTCTCAGAAGATGAAGAGTACAAAAAGGTCAATTTTGAAAAGTTCACTAAATTGGGAACAGTATTTCAAAAAGAGAACGGTACAGTAACCGCTGGTAATGCCTCAACATTGAATGATGGTGCTGCAGCCATGATTCTGATGACTGCAGATGCTGCCCAAAGATTGAATGTTAAACCCATTGCTCGTGTTGTTGGGTATGCTGATGGAGAGTGTGACCCAATTGACTTCCCTATTGCACCAGCAGTTGCCATTCCTAAGCTTTTACAAAAGACTGGTGTGAAGAAAGATGATGTAGCTATGTGGGAGATTAATGAAGCCTTCAGTGTTGTTGCTGTTGCTAACCTGAAACTGTTGGAAATTGACCCTGCTAAGATCAATATTCATGGAGGAGCTGTCAGTCTTGGTCACCCAATTGGCATGTCTGGTGCGAGACTTGTTGTACACTTGTGCCATGCTCTGAAGAAAGGAGAGAAGGGTGTAGCTGCAATTTGTAATGGTGGTGGTGGTGCCTCATCTATCATGATTGAAAAATTGTAAGTCTCAACAAATTCTGACGACTTTGTTTCATTACTGTGCCTTTTAGGAATTATTTGCTGTTATTAAATGGTTTGTGTGTTTGCTAGCCACCATAAGAGTTAAAAAGATTTTTATTATATTGTTGAGAAAATATCTTTGTAATTTTATATCCATATAATTATCTCTTGTAAATAAACTACTATATGGAAAAGTGTTAATGGTTGTATTGTAAGCTAAAAATGATTGAATAAATCAATAAATATTTTATATGAATGAATTGTTTTACAATTGCTCCTATGGTTTACTATTTCAGAGCCCACACTACAGATGGACCACCAGTTTTGACCTTCTACACCAAAGACCCGTGTGGTCTATGTGACATAGTCATGGAAGAATTAGAGCCTTATAAAAACAGAATAGTAATACAAAAAGTAGATATCACTGATAAAGATAATGTGAGGTGGTTAAGGTTGTACAGACATGAAATACCCGTAGTATTTCTCAATGGTCAGTTTTTGTGCATGCATAAGTTAGACAAGCATCTACTGGACAAGAGATTGCAAATGATTGAAGAAAAATTGTCAGTATGAATAAATTCCGCATAACTATTTAACTCTTAAATGTAGAAAATCGACTTTTTCTTTATTTGTGATATTTGTATAATATGTCTGCATATATGAATATGATTACGTATAGGTACACAATTATTTATAATGAACTGGTTCGTGTTATGAAGGTCAAATTAAAAAAACGATCACCTTGAAATTAATATTATAATAAAGTGCACCATTGGGTGTCAACTATACATTGTTTATTTGTAGACCATAATATTCCCAGTATTTCCCAATTAACGTCATGTACCGACATTCTGTCTCATCCGAGTCTGCTATAATCCTTGTTGTTTACGTTGTGGGTTATCAGGGGTTAACACATGGCTAGTTCTATTATATATATATATAATGTATGAATTTCTCAGTCGGTATGTTAGTCTTAACTGCTGCTGCTGCTTATCAACAAAATACCTTTAACGGAAAGGAAAATTGTTAAAAAAAATTGCTTTGTCTCATATAGGCAATACCTCTTTTCCTTGAGCGTCTTATTACGCGATTATGGGAATAAATTAGAGAATGAGGAATGGAGCAGTCAATTATTGTAATGGGCGTGGCCAAAATATTTCCTAGGGGAGGGGGGGGGGATTTCTCCCCCTTTGCGTCAGAGGAAGAAGAGGGTTCCTTGGGGTAAACGCACCCCCTCGGGGGGAGGGCACTTCCCTCTCGTCAGAGGAAAAACCCCGCAAACGCACCCTGCTCACCTACGCATGGTATTGTACTTAAGCGGGTTCTTCATCTGAGGTGAACAGTGATTCTAGAACTCATAACTTCGATAAAGCCCTATGTTTAGCAGTCTTCTTCAAGGGCAGTCAATTATCTGTAAAAAATATGGCAGGCAGTTTAGATGCATGCTTGAGTCAGTTTCAGTATGATCATCTCTGAAATATTCGAATTGTAATGACTAATGGGATCCGTAATTCCGTTTACAAATGCTTAGGAACTTGGTAGTTTGGTTTGGGGTTTGGTAGAAGTGTAGAACCTTTTAGTTAGTCATTGTGTAGTGTAGAACATATGTTCTGAAACACAGACATGGATGTACATGTCTGTGTTCTGAAATCGGAGAAGTCAGAGAGAGATTTTATAGTCTTGCAACCCAGAAACTTAATTTAGCGTAGCAATATTATAACTTTCAAATGTCAAAGTTGAAAGCTTTGCAAATGAAATCAGTTGAAATGAATTTATACTTTATCACCAACACATAAGTCTGAAAATGCTAGCAATGTTCCTCCTTTGTTCAGGATGTTGATATCGTCAATCGTGCTGTCGTGCATTATCTGTGGTTGTCAATTGTAATGGTTGAAAATTATTGACATGTAAAATTTACGAAAAAAATCGTACCATTTTGACTGTTTTTCTCAATAATTATGTGACTTTTCAGCTAATTTACATACTTTCACGATTCATAAGTGGTTTATGTATTGTCTCTCATTCATCTTTCCTCAAGGTCCATAAAATAAAGTGTAACAATGAATAATAATTCAGCTATACAAACATTGGAGGCGGCTGCTCAGATGCTGATGGTGAGAAAATATTGACACTTTACCTATAAAATAAAAATACAATTATGTCTTATTGAAGTCAGAATTTTATGATTTTTTTTCATCATAACATGTTATCCAGACTGAAATTATGCCGTAACAAAAATTAATACATAAAAAAATTCATGTAATTTTTCTAATTAAAGATTGCACATATTGATGTTGATGATTGAACAATGAAAATAGACTACATTATTGAAATGTTTATTGTCACTACAATACCACCATGTTTCCAAAATGTTATTATTTAAGATTTAATTTGTATAGAAATCCTAGTTGTAGCAAATAAGCCTTTTCAACTTGTAAAATTAAATAATCAACTAGGAAGAACCATTGCTATCCTAATAAGGCATGCATACTTGTGGGTATGGCATAGGTATTTAATGTGTAGTAGGTAGTCTCTTGCCAACCATAGTGCTGGTTAAAACGAACAGACCTGATTTGCGAGAAAGAACATAATTAAATGATATTTGTTATTTGACCAGCAATCAAACCCTGTTGCAAGATGTACTATGTGTGTTTCTAAAAGCTATCAGAGTTTATAAAACACATAATAATTTCTTACAGTATAGTGTTACTTTTGGTGAAATAAATTTATTTGGTTTTTATAAACGGGCCCTTCTTCTTGAAATTAATTTTGCTCAATCATCTACCCCGTAACTAGAATGGTAATAAACTTCAATATGATCCTGATTCCTGAGAGACTAGAGCTACCTTGTAAAAAAAATACCGATCATGAAGTTAGGACTCTCATGTCTATGATCAATAAAAAAATTACAAGGAAAGAAAGAAAAGAACATTTATTCGGCACAGACACATTGACAACATAAGAGAGAGAAGATAAAAAAATAATTATAAAAATAACACACATCAAAGTTGACAATTAAGGGTAAGGGTTGACAAGGTAGTTCAAAGTTTAGTCTCTCATGATCGTATTGAAGTTTATTACCAGAGTCTATGTTCATTACCATTTTCGTTACACGGTAGACCTGCTGTTAGTGTCAATTTGCACATTTGTTAATTTTGAGGCGATTCATGGATGAACATACATACATAATATTTTATAGAAATTGAAATAATTTTCAAGAGTAACCAACCTGTTATTAACAATGAAGTATGTACTTAATTGTGTGTATTTTTTCATTACTTCATAGGCACCACCGAACATGGTGTCATCAGAGCAGCGTCATCAAGCAGAGAGTGTATTTCTAGAATTTCGGAGCACCAAAAACCCTTATCAGTTGTGTAGAGAAATTTTAGAAAAGTCTTCAGCAGACTATGTGCTCTTTGAAGCAGCTGGTTTGTTGAAAGCTGCTCTCATTAGAGAATGGAGCTTATTGTCAGAAAATGATATTTCCTCTCTGAGAGAGTATTTACTTAATTATTTATTGAGGAAGGAAGCTCCGCCGTTTTTGAGGGAGAAGCTTTTACAGGTAATAATTTCGGATTAATATCACTGAAAACTAATTACTCTTATATTTAATTTTATATGCATAACTGGACTATAATAATCATTTGATTGATTCGTGTTTTTAACCCATCATCCTAGTGAGTCGCAATTCGACAATGCAATGTTATAATATCAAATAGTAGCTATTCCTGGTAAATAACTGTGATAACTTTCTCTTGTGTTGCATCGTATTGTGTCGCTTTGTCGATCGGCGCGAACTCCGTGGACGATAATTATGTTACTATTGCAGAGAGACTGAATTGACAAAAAGTCGAGATGTTAATTTACACAATTATTTTTCAGACTATTGCTATAATTATCAAGAGAGGCAGCATTGACGATGGTGGAAGAGAAAGAAAAAATTTAATTGGCGCATTAGAAAAGATAATCCTTGGATCACCAATAAACCAACAAAAGTTGGCATGCTCACTGATATTGGCTATCATGCAAGAATTTGCGATAACAGTGAAATCTGCTGATGTTGGCTTGATATGGGAAGTTCACTTTCGTCTAAAGAAATCTTTCGAAGCTTTAGATTTGAAGAGAATATTTAGGTTTACTGTAGGTGTTCTGGAACAGATAGTTCGTTCCGGTCATCGTCCAGAAGGCGAGCAAGCTTTATTGACAAAGCAATTATTAACTATAGTGGAGACAGTATTATGTTGGAGTCATGTATCTCCATTATTGTCTAAGAGGTTGATCGGTGCTTTCGAAGCTATTTACGAGAGCGACTCCGCTCCAGCGTTACGTTTAAGCCTGAGTTGGCGCGATACGATAATGCAACCGGAACTTCTGTCGCTGTTCTTCGAGATTCACATGTACGTTAGGTCCAATCCTGATTTAGCTAGTCCATCTCTCACTTGTTTGGTCCAACTAGCCAGTCTGAGTGGCGTAGTTGTATCTGCAAGTAATCTCAAGCAGCAGTATTTGGAGAATTACGTGAATAGTTTCTTGAATATGATGGCATACATACAGCCAGTTGAGCGGGAGATGCTCGGAATCTCGGATATATACCGCAGACTTATCCAGTTCTTCTCACCGGGAATGATAGCTGCGACGCCACTAGCTTTTCTGCAGAATCTGACAACTCTAACGTGTCACTGTATAAGAGGATCAGTTGTCGAAGAAAGCGTAAGTATTACTTCCTTTTGAATACATTAAGGCTTACATTCAGAGACGACAGAAACGAGTCTAAGCGTGAACTTACGCTTCCATCTGTCAAAATTTGTTCGTAACTTTGACAGATGGAAGCATAAGTTAACGCTTAGACTCGTTTCTGTCGTCTCTGAATGTAAGCCTAATAGCCTTAGAATCTTTTGTGTTGTGACTCATTTTCATGTTCATTACTTTTTTTACAACAATTTCTTCGTATGCAGGTAAATGATGACACAGTATGGAGAGAATCATTGAACAAGTTCCTTCATAGTTGGAGTTCTTTAGTTCACGAAACCGAAGGGTACTCCAACGAAACGCTGATGAATCCTTGTATAGAAATTTTTAACACTTATCTGCAGTGCAGATTGGCGCCCCCAGATGGAACGAGGTATACAAGGCCCTACCTTTTCAGTCCCAATCCTTTTAAGGAGTTATTATACTCATCAATATGAACAACTTTAATTATGGGACCAAACCTGAAATCGCGCAACAAAATCCGTTGTTCGTTTAGACTAAGTTGTTCATAATGGTGAGTACAATAACCCCTTATAGGGGTCGTGACTAGAATGTAGGACCTTATATAGAATGATATCAAGCCGAAACTATTAAACATCAATTTCCAATGGATTATTACAAAAGATGGCATAAACCAAGTCTAGTAAAACCCAGATTTATATATCCGTCACTTTCTAACGTCATATAACAAAAAGAGACGGGGCTATGTTAAAACCTGGGTTTTATTAGACCTGCTTAAACTATCTTTTGTAATAAGGGGGAGAATGTCTTTATTTTCATTTAAATTATTAACAGGGGTTCAGACAACGTGGATGAGGATATCAAGGATGAATTAGAAGAAGATGAACGTAAGCTGCACAGCAATGTCCTGCTGACGATCGGTGCGATCGCGCGGAAAGCACCGGCTCACTGCTGCCATGTGCTTTTTACGCTACTTCAAGATAGGAGTAAACGGTAAGCTATTTTTATATACGCTTGCGTTTCACCACTATTTCAATAGTGGCCTATTCTGAGGGCTAGTCCACGTAATTTTACGACGCGCCACAATATTTGCGTATTGCAGTGACGCTCGTACTTGACCCTAGCGTATCTCACTGAAGCTAAGAGAATCCCAAATGTGTTGTTTTGATCAAAATTTTACTGCAACTGCGCGGCAACTTCACTTTTAAGGGTTCCGTACCCAAAGGGTAAAACGGGACCATATTACTAAGACTCCGCTGTCCGTCCGTCTGTCACCACTCACCAGGCTGCATCTCATGAACCGTTATAGTTAGACAGTTGAAATTTTCACAGATGATGTATTTCTGTTGCCGCTAGAACAAAAAATAAAATAATTATTTAAAGGGGGCTCCCATACAACAAACGTGACTTTTTTGCTTGTTTTTATAGATAATGGTACGGAACCCTTCGTGCGCGAGTCCGACTCGCACTTGGCCGGTTTTTTTAGTTACATGAATTAGCCTACAGGTCATGTGATAGATCTGAGCTGGCGCAGTCGAAAAGGATCCATCCCTCGTTAAATAAAGAATTGTTCTACTTCTCGCCATGATGAAGTCTACATAGAGCCCTTTGATCTAAACCCTGGATCCGCGACCATATCTCACCTGATGTTAACGACGCGACACAGCGATGCAGTCGTCAATGAAGCACGCTTGCCTTGAATATTAACGCTTATAAAGTTAAAATTTCGTCGACATCATAGAAAATAAATATAGTGTTTGGAAAGTGTTTGCAAAAATTACAACAAGGTACAATTACCTGTAATTGTAATTTCTTGAACAACATTGAAAGGTTGAGAGTACAAACGGCTTACTATGTTTTTAAATTAATAGTCTGGCTGATTACATACACAGGTAAAAAAATCGAATTAACATACTAAGCCGCAACTCTGTATCACTGGCAAAAAAAGGGTTACAGATTAATTTTAATTCGTTTATTTTTAATTATCATCACACTTTAAACCTGTTTTAATGGACAGTTTTTGTGCAATAACTTCATTAAAAGCAAGCCATCAGACAACAATAACAACATTGGGGCATTGAACCCCAATTCCATTGTGTTAGAATTTTTTAAATAAAAATCTTAAATACAATGGAAGGTCCATTGTATTTAATATTTATTTGAAGAAAAAGAGTTTTACTAATAACAAGACGTGGTCACTGACAGTTAGGCTAGTCTATAAATTGAAGGTCGGTCTGCAAGCTATGATGGGAGCTGTGTTCGGGTTTTCTTTGAAAAAGAAGATCCTGAACGGGACGAGATCATCCACAAAAGAACTGCATAAAAAAAAAACTTTTATTGGCAAATATAAGAACAACCCTAAAATACAAATCCCAAGAAAACTGACATTCGGCAATTAATACAATCAGAGTACCGATTGTATAAGAAATAAGTAAATGTTACATTGAGCATAGTTATTTATTTATTTATTTATAGGTACTTCAACGACTTATCCACAAACAGACATTAAATTATAATGTATTAACAAGGTTCCAGATTATGGTGAATTTGTCACTTAGGAAGTACACAGCACTTACAGAAATTAGAAAATAAAATTATGTAGGTAATACAAGTTATTTAAGAAAGAGAAAAAAAAAAGAATGTTAAACGTAGGGATTGTTAGCGAGTACACGACGAGTACGAGACGAGACGACTAGAGTACGAGTTATGTAGATGACTTAAATTATCTAGGTGACCTAAGTTATGTAGGTGACTTGAACTATGTAGTGATGGGGTGTTTACTCATTCTGCAAGCTATGTCACCTACATAGTTCACTACCACTTCAGTTTTGAAGTGCTAGTGAGCTGGCTATGTCTGTTGACAGCCGATGGCCGTTGGAGCATAAACTTGCCTCTTGATGACTACTACGGATTGGACGGATTGTTAAACGAAGAGTAACAGCTAGGGTAGACGAGGCGTGGAAGACGAGGATCGGTGTTGTGGCGCAATTTGGGCTAATGACGACTCTTCGAGCCATTTTTTGCTGGTGAACAGTAAACACAATCCGACGTTGTAGCTATAATTATACTAAAATATGGAGTCAAGCATGATCGAAAAACTCAGCTTCTGATGGATTCGATTGACGTCATCAGTTTATTAGTATTAAATATATAGTTTTTTTAGTATTAAATTTTAATATCTCCACCATTTATTTATTTTCAGCTAACATGATCTTTAAAACCAACTTGAAATAATAAATCCTTGTTTCTCGACGCCTTTCGAAGATAGATTCGTCCGTCTGAGGTCACGAAGTTGACATGTGTAATAGGATCATTATTATTTTTGGTATACAATAAACTATACTATATTGTATTGTATGTCTGTACAGACTTGAGAGCCAACTACAGTTGATGCACATGGGAAAACTACCAGTGAGTGGTGGAGGTCAGCTGGTCAGCCTGTTTGAAGACCTGCACTGGATTCTGATGATCACGGGTAAGAAAATCTCTCCAATTGATTTACACTCTACAGATACATTCTCTATATGTCTATATACATACATACATTCTCTAAATATACCACCGTAGGTATGGATTTTAATTCATTAACTGATGAAACGCAGACTTTCCTATTGTAATCACTTCCAGTAGGTAACTTTGCAGACACAGGTTTCTATGGAATCTATCTGTGGAATCGATACAGGAGAAATCTTAGTGAGGGGCAATGTTTTAAAAAAAAAAAAAAAAAAAACCATCATATTCACAAATCTAGTTTCATTGAAGGAAAGTTATACAAATTACAGTTTCGTGATTATTTTGTTGGTAGGTCATTTCTTAGCCGTGGACTGTACGGAAGGCGAGACAGTCCTGATCCCCACAGAGATCATCCACTTCAGTCTGATGGAGAATGCCAACATCGACGCCTCTCTTAGATATCTAGTCGGCGAGAGCACTAATTCTGATAATGTCGATCCTGTACTCAAGTAAGTTTGCAGTATTCCGTCACTATTCTTAAGAACCGCAGATTTAGCATACATACCTAACATTCGGCTTTGGCAAATGTCGTCGACCGTCGAAGTAACCGTTGAGAGAAACGCTGGACTATGAACGACTCAAAATTGTGGGATATGGCTATATATTATGGTACAATGAGAGCTTTCGGTGCGTAAAGAGCGGTGAAGATTATTAGGAGCTAAGCTAACGACGGACTATTGCCGCGGAAAAAAATGACCGTGGTTGGTAGTTGTTGCCAGCGAGGACACTAGAGTTCTAATGAGTACTACGAATAAAATGACCGTAATTTGCGTTGAGTCTGTGCCGAATTATCTTGTCCATAGCAATTTTTTCTCATAAATTTTTTTGTCCTCGGCAGTCCGCCAAATAAAAGTCTGTCGTATGCTCAGCGTCTTTAAATGGTGGTAAAATAGGAACCAAAATGTATTAAAAAAAATTGCGATAATTATTCTAAAAATCTAGGAGGCTTATCGATATTTTTTAAGTTGTTAATTAATTTAAGTCTTGTTCAATATTTGGCAGTTATATTAGTTTTTGTTTGGAAGAAGGGCATAGTAGATCCTCGAAACCCGAAAGATTTCTCAATTTAAAATCTGACGTTGTTTTCACGTGGAACAAACTAGATTTTTTTTAATTAAGAATAAACGGGATTATGCATACTGCAAAATGGAAGTTCAATGCTATCACATATCCTGTCTTTTGTTGAGTTACAAGTCAATTGTTGCAACAATCTTTCTATTCACATGTAAAATATTGACGTCACACTCACAATGTAAGGAAAATACCTCTTTTGTTAGTAGGCCTACTTGAATATGGCACAATACACAAGATGTTAGTGATTATTTTGTGAATGAATTATGAAATATGAATGTATTATTTTGGTTTCGAAGGTCAGATGACGGTGCCGTGTAAGATAATGTAATGTACATAAATGTTCCGCGGCATTTTGTCGCCTTTTCTGTATGTTATACAAGGTCCTACCTTTCTAGTCCCGTTCCTTTTAAGAGGTTATTGTCCTCATCATTATGAACAACTTTTACAATGAAACCAGCCCAGAAATCGCGAAAAAAAAACCTTTTATTCATCACTACATAGTATAAAACAAAGTCGCTTCCCGCTGTCTGTCTGTCTGTCCCTATGTATGCTTAGATCTTTAAAACTACGCAACGGATTTTGATGCGGTTTGGTAAAATAGATAGTGATTCAAGATGAAGGTTTATATGTATAATACTTTCATATTTAATGTAAGGATAATAGAGAAATTGCACCCGGGCGTAGCCGGGGACGGGTCGCTAGTTAGTTATATTTGAGGGAAATACTATTTCATGAAATAGTTTTTTTTTGCGAATGTAACGAGAAATATTTTGCTGATTGCTATTATTATTAATCTGTAAATATACTACCATTAGTATCCCGTATCACATTTTGATCACCATACAACCTAATACAGAGCAATTTGAAAAAATCGTAAGAAAAATTTAATTTCGCGGGCTTCTTTGACGCATCCCCTTTCAGTACTTTTTCTGTTTTTCTTTCATTAGGTTAATAGGTGAAATTCTACGTATAAATGCATGGGAGTGTGCGGCGTTAGATGCTGGTCTCGGCAGTGTGTTTAGTCCAGAACTCTCTGCGACCATCTCGTGGCTACTCAAGATATGGGCCAACTCGTACCTGATGCCCCAACCATCTGTTTATTCTGAGGTACGTTATATGTAATTTATTAAACTTGAAAATTTATATGAGAACTAAAAGTGTACTGCATATAGATTGAAATAAACGTATGTATAACGTTCAAAAATCTCTAGACGTAGAAGTGTAACTAGATATCTTGGGTTCCATCCACAATTGAGTGCAAACCTCAGTTGTAGACCGGTTTTGTTCTTTTGTTTTGCCGTGCAGCAACGTTGTTATAGCTAGCGACATCTAGTGCTACATGAAATAGCTACTAACAACATGGCAATAGATAACGCCAGCGCCGCCTATCAGAATATAGCGACAACTCAGCGGCTCTACCGCGTATCTAAAATGGTAATTAACATGGACACTGGTAATAAACTTCAATATGATCGTGAGAGATAAACTTTGAGCTACCTTGTAAATTTTTTACCGATCATGAAGATAGGAGTCACAACTTCATCATTGGTAATTTTCTACAAGTTAGCTCGAAGTTTAGTCTCTCACGATCGTATTGAAATTAGCAATGTCGATGTTCATTACCATTTTAGTTACGCAATAGACCCGCTGATCATACATCGCATTATGAAAAATGTTCACGGCAAATAGCCTATACACGACTTAACCTTAGGGCTTCGGCCCGCAAAATATATTTATATCAGCTCGCCTGGGGGCCTAATAACCCCCCTTAGATAGATGCATCATAATTATAATATGATTCACATTACAAATATCAAAATATTCATTTAATTGATGACTCTTAATATCATATGCTTTAAAGTTCATATTCAGTAATCATCTGTTTGACAGGTACTATGGAGGTTCGTTCAATGTGGGCTTTTTCGGTCTCCTGATCGGAGTATACTTTTCTGCGGAGGAACACCATACCTTGTTCCTCCACATAACAATAAATAGACAACCATATCGCTTCCCCGGGGTTTCGTCAAAGGCGACTGAGACTACAATCTTATTCGACCACCAAACCGTCTGCGCTCGGGGATTATAGCACTATACTATCGGTATAATACCCTAAGATGTGCGGTATTAATATGAGGCATTTAGATGCCATAATTACTCCCGACTTCATTATTTTTCAATAGGTACTGTATCATGTGAAATATAACAATAGTGTTGCGTTTCTCTATTGTTTGTGCTTACAGTCCGTATCATCATTTGATGGTTGCGAAATGGCAAACCGGTTCTATTATTATTGTGTGTCCTTCAGTAATGTATCACAGTATAACTCGGGGCCTTGGACTATGTTATTTTTTTAGATTTAACTATATGTTATTATATTTAATTAATTATATTTGTTTGATCATCAGATCCGATATTCTGATCGGAAAATCTTGACACACTTCAGGGGGCCTAAAAAGGCCACATTTAACAATTCATCTACTGATCTGCATAATAACTGTCAAACAGATGATTACTGAATATGAACCTTATGCGGATGACATTAAGAGTTGTCAATTGAGTAGATATTTTGATATTTGTAATATGAATCATATTGTGATTCATCTAAAGCGGCGTTTTTAGCTCCCCTGATAATTTTCCGAATTATCTGAAGTCCGTATTTAGTGGTCCGTAGATGCCAAAATCTGAACTTTTATTTTTTATTCAGTTGAGTTGCTTGCATTCGATAGTCGAGTTGCCTTCCATGCAGGAGGGTCTGAGTTGCCCGCACCTCTGACTTTTCGGATTCATGTGCGGGTTAGATTTTGATTATCACTTGCGATAAAGATGAAGGAAAAACATCGTGAGGAAAGCTGCACATCTGAGAGGGCCTCATAAAGTTCTCGATGGTGTGTGTAGTCCGCCAACCCGCGCTAGGCCAGCGTGGTGGACTAAGGCCTAACCCTTCTCATTCTGAGAAGAGGCCCGTGCCCAACAGTAAAATAATGGGCTGGATGAATGTGTTCAGATGTCGCCGATCCTGGCGTGCGCGTTCGGGCGCGGCTCGCGCGGCGTGTCGTGGGTGGTGTCGCGGCTGGCGGCGCGCGCGGCCGCGTGCCTGCGCCACCAGGCCGCGCAGCCCGCCGCCGCCGAACACGCCACGCATCTACTCACCACGCTGGCGCATTCACAACACAAGTATGTATACAGTGGTGCTCAATTTTGGGGCATTAAGGTTGGCTAGTGTGGCTACCCTTTCTGTTATAGTTAGAGAGTTCTGGTTTGAGGAAACTAGGTGAATTTGGAAGATATAAAAACCCGATTTTTAGTTTTTCTTTTTTGATAAAAGGTACAATCAACGAAAAAATTTTTAAAAATACATATTAACTAACCTTCATTATGTATCAAGTTCATTTTGAACAGCTGTTCTTACAACATTCCTGCAGTTTAAAGCCACAGTGTAATAATGTCCTGATACGTGGTTGAAGGCCTTTGAAATGACGTACCTTATCATTACTTATGCATGATAATCGGAACTGAATATAATATGACCGAGTGATGTTATAAGGAAAGCCTAAACCATTTAGGTCCATGTTCACCGACAACATAACAAATTTTTAAAATTCAAACGTCCGTTTACCATATTAAAAATCATGTTAAACTTTGTCATGGTAAATTTTGTCTTTGAATTCTGTTTTTTTCTTCCTTTATGGCAGCTGAGCCGATGTCGACTATTTTGTCGATGTCGATTATATTGTTGGTGAACTTAGGCCTTAGTTCCACAACTCCAAAACGATTGCTCTACGAAAACTTTCACTATAGATGAGGGTATGAAATTAGCCTTATTAATAAGTTTTTGACTTGTTCTATAGACAAAATCCTCTGGCAAGTTGTGAAGAGTTTCTTGCGCTCCTGCAATGGGAAGCAGCTGGTTGCAATCTACCGGGAGACCTCCGGAAGGAATTGCACAGAGCTTTTGCTATAGCCGCCACTTACGCCGAAGGTATGTTATAGAATTATACAAGATCCCATCCAACCTCTTCATCCACCACCCATCATCCACCATCATTCACTTCATCATCCTTTCTATTCCCAATCCCTTTAAGGGGTTATTGTACTCATCATTATGAACAACTTTTATTAGAGGACCAAGCCTGTATTCGCGAAATCTGCTTTTCCATAAAAATTATATTACTTGACGAAATGTATCGATCAGCAGATTTTCTATTCGCGATTTAAGGTTTGTTCCTCCCTCCCCTTAAAGGGATCGGGACTGGGAAAGTAGGTAGGTAGGTAGATATATAATAAAAAATATCCTGTCAAAACAAACCATATTACCTGGATTTAGAACTTAAATTGCGACAGGCCGCAGCGTTCTAAAGCATTTTAAAGTCTGTAAAATATTGAGGTTGGTTGTAAGATCTTGGTGATGAAGCTTTGTGCTAATTAATTGATATCCCTTTTCTATTTTAATGAATAAGTAATTAATCGATAGAATTAAAATAAACAAAAAATTTAAAATTTGTTTTGGTATAGCAAGTTTCACTTTTTACAACTTATTTGACAAATTTTTACACAATGGCAATTCTTGTCATCTTTATCGTAATTATAGCAAGTTTCACCTTTCACAACTTATTAGACAAATTTTTCACATAATGGCAATTTATCGTAATTTTAATATGTTTTTAAAGTCAACCACAATAAGTCAAATTAATTAACAAAACACATTTAATATTTTTGTAGGCGACGTCCGAAACCGTCTGCTATCAAGCACGGTATCGTTACAAGAGAAGCTAATGAACTTAATAAACATGGAAGCTGACACAGAGCCAGTCCGCAACATGCTCTCTGATACGCTGGACTGTTTTATTGGCGTCACTGAGGGCGTTCTCGAGGTAATGATAATTAAAAAAAATATTTCCCTTATTATTAATTTATTATAATAATAAATATTATTCCTAAGTAATAAGGGAAATACACTACAATGAGAGGTTTCGGTCCATTAACAGCGGTGAAGATTATTAGGCGCTAAGCGCACGACGGACTTTTTGTCCGACGGACTGCCGCGGACAAAAATGACCGTGGTTGGTAGTTGTTGCCAGTGAGGACAATAGAGTTCTAACGAATACTACGAATATAACGTAACCGCCAAAAACCCCCGACTCCAACTAGAAAACGAACTGTAACTTTTGAACGGCTGAACAGATATTCATGAAACATAGCTTAGATGATACCCGATTAAACTAGAAATAAACTGCATTGAAATAGGTCCATCCGTTTTGGAGCTACGATGCCACAGACAGATACACAGATATGCAAATACACACTACATACATATAACACCCTTCTTTTTTGTCGGTGGTTAAAATAGTGTACATCAATTATTGACAAATACCGAGTTAAAGGAGATTTTAAAGTGATCAACGTTTTCTTAGGGAGATTGTACTTGAAGGTAAACTAAACAATTTCTCATTTCACAGGTCGGAACCATGGACGAACAATTCATGATGCTAATTGGTGCCTTAGATAAGATACCTGGGATCATATTTAGATATCACAATTATCCTGGAGTAGTGTTACCAGCATTGAATTTACTTGCTAAGAGCGCTAAGAGGATGCTTCATTCTGTACAGCCGCAGAATGTGAACAAGTATGTTTGTATATTTTAATTGTTTAATATTGTACAGAACCCACTGTCCAAAATTATGTGTGAGCCACACATTTCAGACCATTTTCTTTCTTTCTGAACTAGCGATACTTGAATTTTATTTCTCAATTATCAATTTTAAATACAAGTTGCGATAAGTATTTTGTTTCTTATATTCACAGATTTCTGGAAATATGTAATACGACGTTTGAAGTGTACATGAGGTGGAATTCCGGTAAGATCTCAAGTATTCCGCAAGACGCTGAAGAAGAAGTTTATGAGGTAACTTTACAACTTTAGTTCTTCGAGTTAATTTTGCTACAGTTATATGACAATTTTTTTTCATAATATTCAACAAAAAAATCGATATTAAAAAAACTAATCTCTTACTATTTTAAATGCTATAATGGGCAAGAGGCAAAATAAGTTTTCTTATAAAACATTGCATCAAGTTTTCATACACATGTTATGTTCACAAACACATTTTTTCTTTTGTGAAATAAGCAGTACCTTTTGTACTTTGTTCTCCTATTTTAATGTTTGCTGTGTCTTTTCATGTGTGTACATAAATGATTAAATAAATATTTTTTTCCAGGACATCTGCGCCCTTATGGATGTGATATGCAGCATCGCACGGTCGGGCGCAGACCGAGGCGTGGGCGACACGTGTGCGCGCGGCCTTAGGTTACTGCTGCCGCTGATCACGCCCCCGCTGTTAGCGCTGCCCACACTGGCGCAGCACGCTTACAGAATGTTACGGGACTTGGATAACGCGGATCAAGTAAGTGCCTTAAATAACTAAGAAAATGTTTAACGGTTCCATTGGATTTCTGCACTACCTGTCGTGGGTTCAATGCCCGCTCAGAACAAATGTTTGTATGGCCTTCAGGTAGTTCCGGGTCTGGGTGTATTGCATATCGACCGTATGCTGACAATACCTTCTAACTAACATTTTTTTCAAAATATGGTTTTTTGCGCCATCTGTTAGCACGCATTAAAATTATTCAGATGGCGCAAAAAACAATATTTGGATAAAAATGTTAGATAGAAGGTATTGTCAGCTGGTCGATATGAGTTATTGTATTTAAAAAAAATATATACTAAAATGTATTACGCCATTTATCGGTCAGAGCTTCATTAACTAGTAGTAGAGTTCACCGCATGCAAGATATTAATATTAAGGGATGATGAAAGTTGTAAACATCCCATTAACATCAATATACCTTAAAACAAATTTAATTATTGCTGTAATAATATTTATTGCTATTTTGCAGCTTACCAGTCTACCCATAGACGATTTCAACATGGTAGTGACAGCGTTACGCGTGGGACTCACTGCCGTATCTTGCGACGTGTCGACTCTATGTTGCGACACTATAGTCGGACTGTCCAACAAAGTGCGAACGCTAGGCGACGACAATCCGTATGCAATTTCCTTGTTAACTCTCGCCGAATTACTACTGATGCTCATTATCAAGATGGAAATACCACCGGATTCAATCCCTGCAGCCGGGGCGGCTATTTACTCGCTCACCTGTGTGAAACCAGCCTTGCTTGAAGGTCTAGCAAGGCAACTTATCGAAGCGTTCGCCGTCAACGATCCAGGCAACGTACCCCGACTAGAGGAAGCCTTCGGAGTACTCACAAACGGAGTCCTATTCGACGGCTTGAGGCCACACAAACTTCGCTTCCAAGATAATTTCGACAAGTTCCTTGCGAGTGTTCACGGATTTCTTATCGTGAAATAAATACCATATTGATGGTTTTCCTAACGTGAAAACATAAGAAATCATAGCTTTGCTGGCGGTTGATGCCTTCCCTCAATTCCTGTCTCAAGGATTTGACGCAGAAATGCGGTTTGATGATTCTGTATCGTCGTTACGTACTGAACGTGAACCAAATCGGTGCATATGTGGACTTATTAGTTTTGTTTTGCAAGCGCGAATGTTGCGACTCGAATGTTTGATATATTTAATAGTTAAGTTTATTGTTTTAAAGTCCTTCCCTGGACTGTGTTAAATGTTATTAACACTATTGTGTCTAGAATAGTTTGGTATGACATTTTCCTAGGTGCCATTAGGTGAAATTGCAACATTGATTTATGTTGTTTTAGAAATGTTATTATGGCCTATAATTGCACAGGGTGCTGCGACTCTAAATGACTGTACGATCCTTATGATATCTTATGTTAAAAATTTAGATAATTTGATTATATTATTTCAGCGTGTAATATTCTGCAATCTTATGTTCACAACGAAGTAAAGTTATTACGGATTTTACAAATGTGGTTGTGAATGTGTAATAATGCAGAAAAAGATTTACTGTGGTATTATATATTTCTTAGGAGTAAAATGAAGAGTACACTTTTAGTACTTATTGCTAGTTAGAGAAATTGTGATTTCTATCGAGCTAAGCACTCGTAAACCGCATTGAGTTTACATTATCATAAGAGGAAGGTGTTTAGCACTTCGACGTATATATTGCAGGTTTTACTCCGTCTTATTAAATTAGTTATATTGTCGTGTCGTCAACTTATTCTTATATAATGTAGATAAATATTGATCTTTGTCATATAAACTTGAATGCTTACAATTTTTAATACAATTGTTATGAAAATTGCGATTTGAGTTAAGTTTTTTGGTAAGAGTATAAGTACATTATTTTGATCTTATAAAGTCTGTTACTTAAAAATATATAACTTAGGTAGCTTACATTATTAAGTCTGTAGTCATTATGCAACATGATGTATTATTTTATTTATTTACGTGTTCCCTCTCTGTCGGATAATTTTTGAGAATAATAGTTACTTCAAAACACAGGTACTCATGCACTGGCAAGACATGATGGGCGAGGATATCCACCTCGGATATGTCTTAAGTCAAATTAAAAAAAGATTTTCCTTTTGTATTTGCCGGTACTTTAATTATAGTAGGTATAATTAATATAGATATAATTTTAAACGATACATTATTTTATTCGTTAACATTATAATTAATTATCATTTGACGCATTATGTAGCAATATAATATATTTTCCCTTTACAAATAGTTAAAATAGTTAATAGTTTACACACAATACCACCTAGTTTCTGTTTAATTTTATAAAATAGGGTAAGCTGTCTACATTTCTGTGCTTAAATGATGCTAGTATGCTTATAAGTTGTTATTCAATTACGATATTTTTCATTGTTCTTGAACAGATATAATGATTTGTTTAATGAAGTGTGTGGGTCAAGTCTTACAATTCCAGTAATTATATTGTAATAAACACATTTTCTCAATGCAGCTAAATACAGAAATATCCAATCTTTAAAAATATTTAGAACCTACTGAAAAGTCTTCGAACAGACTTCTTTTTATTTTAAGATGTTAGTTAATTTGATTGGAATAAGGTCAACAAATTAAAATTATTCGGCAAAGCTTGTTGCATTTTAAATTATAAGACTTATTTGCCTTCTAAAGAAGAATTAATATTATTCAATGTTTCCAAAACATCGTTTTGACAAATGAGGTTTCGAGTGAACATTTTATAAATTGTCTGAATACTATAGCTAGCTAGGGAGACGTTTTGTAAATACTCAGAACATATTTTATTACCTAATAAAAAGGAACATGTCTTCTTTTCAAATTATTGTCAGTATCAATTGAATTAAATTGTACAAATTTTATAAAATACATTTATGTTTTATTTATAAACAAAGCCTAGAAAGATCGAGGTGAAAAAAATATATTAAAATAAACTTACTTAACGTTTTATTGCGTTTCAAAAACTAGATGTATTTCTAAGAACAAAAGTCTTCCTACGGTTAGCACAGCTCCCTTAAAGATACCTAAAAAAAACTAATTCAGTTTTATAAAGTCCTACTTTATTACATAATTATTCACCCATTAAAAGGACCTCTGCTAAGCCATATATAGGTTTTTAAGAAGAAATTAAAGAACTGTTCTATCGTGCTATCTAATCCTTACTATTGTTCTATGTCGCTGACATGACTGTGGGCGAAGGGGGACCTCTTCTAGATAATGGATAGACTGGTAATGTTATGTAATTGGACACGGGTAGTCTGCTGTGTGTGACTGAGTGAATGCCGATTGCACTACACCGAGTACCTACGTTTTACTCTGCTTAGCCCTTGGGAAATAAAAGTGCGTGACGTAAAATCTGTAATTGTTTCCGAACGAACTCGCATCACATCACCCCAAAACGCGTTCCAAAGACTAAAAAAAATTCGACAAGGTTAGTGACATCGTTTAGTAGAAAGAGACAGACAAATCACATTTATCTGTAAAGGAAAGAGACAAAAGAGGTCAATTTGACCGAGTTTCAAAATTGTTATAAATTTTGTAACCAGGAACGTAGATGTCAAAGTACGAGACGACAGAATTCGGAAAGCCTTTGTTTATATTTTTCTATTTATTTTTTTCAATAATTCTTTACAAAAATCTAAAATGAGTGTTGTGCGGCTCAGTTCATCGTTTAATTCATCGGTAGCGTCATCATCTCAATACGACAGTCAGGAAGATGTTGAACCAACAAAAATCAAAAACTATATCAAAGAAATGTTGAAGTCACGAATTTTTTTGGGTCGATACATAGAAAGGAGACTTGCGAACAAACGGGTCGGATACCGTGATGTTGTACTAATTAGTGCAGCAGAGGTGGAATTGAAGAGGGATTTGTTAGAGGCACAGCATAAGTTGCTTACTGTTTGCCCTAGTACCCATTGGATAGGCATCACAGATACAGACGTCTTGGGATCCAATACGGCCGGTATTTGCTTGTGGACGGAGATAGACAACCAGCCCTTTGGCCCATTTTGGTTTCAAATTAAGAGCCTGAAATTCAGGGATGAAGAAGTTATGGTGACATTGAAATGTTTGAGACATATTTCAGATGCATTTTTAGAAGTAGAGCCTATCTTAACTGGGACTGTAAAGAAAACTAAAGTTACTGAAACCGCTGATAAGAAAATTGAAAACAGTGTTGCATCTCTCAATGAGACTTGTACTGATATGGTTGAGACTCTCAAAAGTGTTTTATCCATACGCAATGTGAAAGAATTTATTACATTTTTGTTTGCCTTTATCATTGCAATCTTCACTGGAAGTACTTCTTTTGTAAATTTTCTTGGCAACTTTGTATTAGCACTGATAAGGGAAATCTCTGTTTTAGTAAAGAACTCCACACCAATGTTTCTTGGGTTGTTAGACTTCTTCAGTAAAATTGTTGGGGGATTTTATATTTTGTTGGCAATGATGTTCAAACAGAGTGCTCCTGTTCCTTCAAATAAAAGAACAATAGGATATTATGATAGATCTGGGTCTGGCCACAGTTATAATCAATTTGATGATAGGCAATTTGATTGATTAGAGATAGTTTTGTTTTAATGACAGCTTATTTGAACAGACATGATCATGAAAAGTAGTTTGTGGTCTCTAAGGGCTTTACTTTGTGGTGACAAGTTTTATAAATTATATTGACTTTAGATCTCATTTACAGGAGTAATACTCTTATAGCAATGTTATTGCATTATATTTCTGGCTAAACATTGGCCAGAAATGCTTTTAAGCTAATTTAATCATTCCTAACGCATTTTCCACTGTTTAAATATAGTTTTCAGCTTTTGAGTGTTTATTATGGAAAGCTTATTATAATAAAAGAAAACAATAATTATTTATGTAAAATGTATTGTTACATAAAATTCAGTACAGTACAGTACACCATTTTATTAACTCATTATACTTTGTTATTTTAGATTTATGTGTGGGTTGTTGTGATGTTCTTATATTGTTACTGATATTATTATAATTTTATACCAACATGTTGGTTTTATTTTCAATCGGTACCACTATGACGTGACTTCTATCTGCAATGAATTTTTACTTAAGTTTGTTAATAATGTAATAAGGTAAAATAAGATATTTAGCTAACCTTTAAACTTTTTTGATTTGTTTAGTTGAGGGGTTTCCCATTCTGAAACTAAAGAGAAAAGTTGATACTAATGAATTCATTTAATTTAATTAATATCAATTTTTTTTTTTAAATGATTGTTTACCTACCTTTGCGTCTTGAAGCCTGTCGGAATTTGTTAGGTGTTGAACCCAAACAACTTTTTGATTTATTGCTGGCCTTCTTTGAGCTATTCTTCTTTGGAGGTGTAGGCATTTGATTTATTTCGTTTTTCATTTTAACAGGCTAAAAAATATTGATAAACTTTAGTAGTTACAGTTCAGATTATGGGACCATCCATAAAGTACGTCACTACTTAAGGGGGGGGGGGGGGGGTGTCGACGAAGTGTGACATTATGTGACAAGGGGTGGGAGGGGTCCTAAGTACCGTGACGTCACATTTCAAAATCATGATAAAGAATCAATCGAACATCAAACCAAGCAGTAATCACTGGGAAATTACTTTTAAGTATTAAGAATAAACAATTTACTACGCGCGCAACAGACAAAGTTACTACGTGTCTTAGAACCTGGATGGGTGGGTGAGAATGAGCACGTACGAAAGTTTAGTTTATACATATCAAAATTGATACGGCGAAAAGGTAAAAATAATAATTCTGAATATGGTAGGTACTGGTTATATCCATCTGTGATATATCCATAACCAGCACAAAAAAAAACATCGTAACGATGGGACAGATTCATGGCTCTCGGCTTCTTTATGTAAGGGTATTTTTACATCCGTTAGATTTAAAGATAAAATTGAGTGTAGGTAATAGTGTATCATCATACCTCTGTTGATGTGTCTGCAAGTCTTAATGTTTTAGGCGATCTAGCTTCTTTCTGTCTTAACATATTCTTAGATACAATATTGTTTAGAATGTTTGTTATAATTATATTCATTTCACTGTTGTCATACTCCTTTAGCATTTTTTTAAACAAATGTGTCAAATCAGGCAAGAAGGATGTTAAATCTGTTTTGCCTTTCTCTTCATTAGTAATTTTATGTAGCAAGTCTAAATGCATAAGTACTTCATCTAATGTCATATACTTTCTATAGTAGATTAGATCCTTAATAGTTTCGTTTTCGTAACCTAAAAATAGCAACGTCATAGTAGAAATTCTACACCCTGTATCAACAAAGATTTTCAGTATTTTACCTATTTCTATCCATATTGCCAAATATCCAACATGTTAATCGGTATAGCTAGGAACAATCTTTTTTCTCTTTGTAACATCATCAATGGTTTTTTTAATATGATAACCAATGACCTCCTGAATGTGGCTTGAATTTTCTGGTTGATTTCTACTTTGGACACTTTTGATCTCGGTAGAAAACTTCTTTGGTTTACCTTCGTGAAGTGGTCTGCAGTAGTATGATGTCACATTAATAGGTTGTGTCATTGGTGGATGCATCAAATTTAATGTAGCGTTTAAAGATTCTGTAGTATCATAGTCTAGTTTTGAGGCTTTTTTTCTTAAAACTTTTTTTATGTCATTTGTTATTTTCGATGTAAATTTCAGGTAACGTCGCCCCTCTTCCAACTGGGCCAGTTTGTACAAGAATGCTGCCGCCAAACTCTAAAATTTTTGTGATATTTTAAATTAGTACCATAAATAGGTGATAGAATATAGTAGGAATATAATAATATATATTATATCATCATGCTGGGGGAAAGCGGAAGTGCGGCAAAAGAACTATCAACAAACAATCTAGGTACCAAGTTCAGGTAAGTTACCTTTTACATGGAGTGTACCGTGCACCTAGTCATTAAATGTTTCAAAGGTACCTAACTATTTATGTAGCTACCTGAGTTAAATTATCTCCATAGTATTCAAACTTGCACGGCCATGATATACACATAATAGCTATGGAGTGGTCTTCGAAAACGTTGCACATGTCGGAATGCGAACAACCTTGTGTTATCTCTACCTTCTCTGTATATGATGAATCTGTTAAACCCTGCGGAATCAAATGACGTACTTATACAGAGTGACTGGTTGAACAGTGGACATATTGAAGAAGGGTAGATAATTTTACCTATTCATCATTATGAACAGTTTTTACTATGGACCAACACTGAAATCGCGATAAATAAAGGTTCCTTACAGTTAGTTGATTACATAAGGGACCATCCATAAAGTACGTCACACGTTAAGGGGGGGGAGGGGGTCGACGAAGTGTGACATGTGACAAGGGGTGGGGGGATCCTAAGTTTCGTGACGTCACATCTCAAAATCATATTAAAAAGTAATATAAATGGAAATAAAACTCATTTCGGAACTGCTGTTTTAATTTAATAATTTCTAGATGTAAAGTTGCAAAATCTGTGACGTCACACTAGGGAGGGGGGGTCTCATAAATGTGATCAACTGTGACAAGGACGGGGGAGGGGTCAAAAAATCACGTAATTAGTGTGACGTACCTACTTTATGGATGGCCCACTAATATTGTAATTGTATGGAACAGCTAATTAATTTTGCGCGATTAGGTACAGCATTGGTCCCATAGTAAAATTTTTCATAATGATGAGTAGGTACCAATCGCTAAAGGAAACCAGAAATATTGAATTAGATTGGATGGTAGCTTCTGCAATGGTATGTAAAAGGGTGTCTTCAGCTTCAGCTGATTACGCGTGGTCAGTTATGTAGTTCGAGGACAATGAGATTTCATTGTGGTAGAACATCTCATATTATAGTGAATTGTAAATGCATCTGCGAGGAGAGTCATTTGACATTGGTATGAATCGGGATGTTAAAAAATGTAGAATATTGGTGACATTATAGTGCCTTGTGGGACACCTGCACGAAAGAGGTGAGATAGGGGCAGTAGAGCATTTCTACGTTCTGATAGTTAAAGCTACGGCCAACTAGAACGTTTTGAAAGATTATTATAAGACTTTCATCTAATTGATAAGTAGGTATGTATTATGTAGATAGCTGGTCAAACCACATACGCATACACTAGAGCATACGCTAGACTTTATCAAATGGTTTTGCCAGGTCGAACTGACCTTTCGCTAACGCTTTATTGTAGAAGCTTTCACAATGATACTACTCTCTAATACTTATTCATTTTGGTTTTCAATATACACATAAGAAAATTAAATAGGTATTCAAAGCAAAAATTAAATACCTACCTCATTCAAAAATATCAGTGCATTTTTCGTATATGTACCGCCCATGTACAAAAACTTCTTTAGTATGCGCATATTTTTTATTATTTCTCCTATAGTGCTTGTAAAGTATTTAGTGTCTTCATTGAAATGTATTACGAAATCGTTATACTCCAGTTGGTTTAAACAATTACACTTTCTTGTTAGCCTCTTGAATATAGAACAGTCGTCATCTTCATCCTTAAAAAAATCCAAAGGTAAATTGAAGTGATTTCTTCACCGTTTTATATGTGTATAATAATATAATTGTAGCAAAATAGTTATTATTCAGTAATGGTATTGTCTGTATAATTTTACCATTGAAATTAGCTAACAGAATATAGTTTATGTATACCTCTATATAAATTGTATTTAATGTTTTAGTTTGGTTTTCCAACTTTTGCAGTGCAGGTGCTGATATGAAGTTAGTACCTGTGGGTAACTGAAAAAAATAATAAATCAATCAATTCACAGGCAATGCTAATCTTTACCTTAGTGTGTGTGAATTGTTCTTACCAATTTCAGTAGATCAAATGAATAAAAAAACCAAAAAAATAAATAAAAATTATATCATACACCCTCTGATCTTTGTATGGTTTTGACTTCGTTCTTGGATATATCCTGAAGTGGATGATCTTTCGAATGTGTTTTCGACTCAATATCTTCAAGCAGACATAACAGCTTCCTTGTACTGTCTTTTAGCTTGATTATTGATTCCTGTAATCATAAATTGTAATTGATGAAACTGCCGTGTTCATTCGAATAAAGTTCAGAGTGAGTAAACCTTTTATTTAGCTTCATTCCTTATCTGCTAGCGCCTCGGAAAAGGGCATAGCAAAATGGTTAAAGAATCGGATGAGTTTAAAAATGCAAATGGCGATGGCGCACTAACGTCGTTAAATCATTGATATAAATTACCTACCTTTTATACAAAATACTTAGTTATCAAAAAGCTGAGAAAATTGAGTAGAAACTCCTTCATTTTGGCCTGATTTGCAGTCACCTCTGGACACCAGAACAGCAATATTTGTTGTTGGTCCTTGCACTTTGCTACCGGGCGGAGCAGTTTGGAACTTGGGGTGATAACATTCGCATTCACGAAATTTCTCTAGTGGACTCGACCTCGAGCACTGCAGATTGGGATTCGAGATCTTAATATAGCCCCAGGCTTCAAAGCTATGGCTTTCCGGGAAATCTTGAATGTATTATCGTTTCGATCCAATTTCTGAGAGCCGTCCCATTTTGTAAAAGCTTGCAATTAATTATTGACCATCACGGCCATCTATTTGTGTTAGCAGCGTAAAACGACAGCTATACCTACATAAGAAAATATCATAACGGCTTACCAATTTAACTTGACAATATGGTTCCGAAGAGTTTAAACAACGCGATTGATCGGTTCTCGATCGAATAAGTGTAATATTCTTAGAATCAGTAGCTTGAGTCTTTTGAGTCGTAGTTTTTTTTAACGCCGACATCTGGCGCGGTACGTGAACGCACATCTCTTTTTTTACCTTCTTCGTGCGGTTCTGTTTCCCCAATGGATGACTGCTGATCTGATCCGCTGTTTCACCTGTATCCCTTTCTGCTACATTATTTCCACATATAATGTAGCTAGAAGAATCGACCAATCCATTATTATAATTTTCATCGTAACAGTCATCCATCAGGTAAAGTTAGAAAAAAGTATGCAAAAAAACACTTATTCGCAGCATCAATGGGAGTTTGTATCACGCAATATTAAAAATATTGGTGTACAAGAGTGTTTACGAATACAAAAACATTAAAATGTTACGTTGCGCCATTTTTGAATTTTCGAGCCATTTTTGTCGGAATGTACTGTTCGTTTTAGAAGTTAGATATACCAATAGTAAATTTTGACAGCTTTAATTTATCTATCTAAATACGCTTATTTATTAACAACTAGGTAACGGGCGTTTCACTAAACTAATAAAAAACATCTTAACAATTTTACTTACCAGTGTGAATCAAAGAGTATGTGTGTGAATAAGAAAATAATGTCTCGTGGTCCCAATTTAGTAATTGCGTGTTCCTCATTCTTTACTATGATAATTGATATAGTTGACAATAAAACGAATAATCTTTCACGCAGTTCAGAAATAACCTTAAAAAATAATCATAGTCGATCTATCATGATTCTGGCATGATTCTAGACGTTTGTTGATATGTCAAACTGACAAAATAAACAAAACTTGACATTGGTCTTTTTTTTGTTTGTTGATGTCAAATGTTGATGGATGTGCTTAGATTATAACCCCTAGATGAGGTTTACTTTATTTATGTGGATGTGTGTCTTCACAAACTATATAGGGATGCTAACGCATGTGTCTTTCTCAACTTTCTCATGATGAACCATTGAACAAGCAAATCATAGACTAATATTGAAGCAAATAGCGAAGCCGAAGCACTAAGTTCAGTTTGTACCTACCTATAGTGTTTCTAGAATTAACATGAATAATTATAAGAGTAAAATAAGTTACGATAGTCCTTGTGACTCGGACAATGATTGGACGAACTCTTCAGATGACTCCAAGTATTCAGATTCAGAGAGGTACTTACAATATTTTATTTACAACTGTTACCGCAACTTTTTCATATTTAATGAAATATAGGTACCTACCAGCTGGTACCAACAATATCAAAGCAAATATATGGGTCGTCTGATTTATTGAAATACAAATAAAATTACTGTATCCTTTCTTTTGTTTCATCTTGAGAGTTCCTTTTACTCTAAAATATTTTTTTTAGTTCTGTACCAGATTGGGATTCTGATGTTGGTGAAGACGGAGAATTGGTGTTCATTAAAACAAAAACAAGTAATGAGACTACAGATAAGACTAAAGCACCTTTGTTGGAAAGTTGTGAAACATTTAAACTCAGAAATAACTTCAAAAGATCTTCAACTAGGCGGTCTACTAAAGGTATACTGGTCAGCTTATTATTGCCATGGCAATCTTATTCAGGGGCAATTCTTATTTTTTATTCATTTTAAATTGCATTAATCTCCCAATTCTTACCACAGCATTGTATTAAACAAGATTGTAATCTATTATTTTGTAAGGGTTCCCGTGGAGTGTCTTAGTGTGGAGTAGAACCCTACTCCACGGACAGACGGATGGACAGATGGACGGATGGACAGATGGACGGATGGACAGACGGACGGATGGACAGACGGACGGATGGACAGACGGACGGATGGACAGACGGACGGATGGACAGACGGACGGATGGACAGACGGACGGATGGACAGACGGACAGACGGATGGACAGACGGACGGATGTACAGACGGATGGATGGACAGTAGAATCTTAGTAATAGGGTTTTACACTTTGGGTACGGAATGCTAATAAACATCATAATATTCTATTCTATTTGAATAATCTCATCTATTCCAGGCAGGATTTTTAAAGTCTTAAAATCACACAGGACCAAAAATACAGAGAGTGGCTTAAAAAATGAGGCTGATGGATTATTAGCATCAAAATATGTTAACAGAAAAATGTCTATGGATGAAAAGCTCATTATTATTCAGGTACCTCTACAAACTATTACAGTCCACTATTAACTGAGTATAGGCCTTCCTAAGAGAAGGTATCTATTGCCTCTTTGTACAAACACGATAGCGTACACGCAACTAAAGCATGCATGTATTAATTAATAATCTCTGACTTTCAAAAGTAAAATCAACAAGTACAGCCTTTAAAATGATTATCAGATATTATCATTTTTTCCAGGTCAGCAAGAATATGATATTCAGCAGTGAAAAGAATTGCCAAATAGAAAAACTTTTCGGCCTAAGTTTAGAGACACATGCAGATGGCAAGACTTTAACAGTTGCTGACTTTCTGACGGAAGCAAGAGCTATTTACACTCCAAAAGTTAAAAAAGGATATTATTTATTAAAAATTAATGGCATTGATATTAACTGTTATAACATAAACAATATTCTACAAAGAGTTATAGAAGATCATAATAGTTCAAAATTAACATTTCAAGTCCCAACTGAAGGGTATAATGTGGACTTGGAAAGGTTACTGAAGTCCAAAAATTCTCCAGAAAACTCTTTGACACAATTATTAAAGGAGTCATTATGTTCTGTGCTATACATATGCTGTAATGATATAGAATATAACAGTAATGACGACAAAGGAGTTCTTTACTGTTATCCAAGACCTTTTAACCAAAATTTCTTGTACAAGACCAGAGGAGCTTATGTTACTTTAAATCATTTGGCTCCAAAGTCTTTAGGGACAAGTGAACCAACAAATTCAACTGTACTACATAATAATACTCTTATTAATGTGACTTACACATCTCATTATAATGATCTGCTGTTGATAGCATTTCCGAATAAAGAAGTAGATCTGTTTGCAGCTAAAAAGGTTGTAGCTGATATTGTAAGACTGTTAGAATTCTTGTATGGTTCTCTAAAATCTTGCTTTACTAAGCCTAATAATGTTGATAAATTAGATGGTCTATTTGCCCGTGTATTCGTCAATTTGATTATAAATAACAAAGGAACAAAAGATGATGGTGTAAGGAATGCTGGTGTGTATTTTGAAGATATATTGGCAGCTCATACAGTTACATTGCCATTGGAAGTTAAGGTTCAAGTTGATGATGCTATAACCGAGTTGGAAGCGGCTGATTACCGTGAATGGGTGAATACTTTTTTCTACTACCAATTTTTTTTCTTGTTATTTACCTCACCTGTTATAGGTCTAATGATCAAGCGCAACTGCGACCATGAGTTTGCGGATTCGATCTCTAGTTCATAGGTCACTCTCATCATGTCTAGGCATCTCTGTAGTGAAACATTCAGTGTGTCTAGGATTTGGGATTTTGTCTAGTGCCTGATAGTTGGTGCTGGTAGAACCTGCCTCATCAAATTTGGGCTCTTCTCTATCCACCACTTTGGTGATGTCAGGCGTAATGATTTCCTTTTTTTTACTTGGGCTCTATTTCATATGCTATCCTCATTTACTTAATTGATTTTATTTTTAATTATAATACTATTTCCAGACTGATGATGTTGAAAACTTTCAAAGACTGTATACGGTGATTGGCTCCTGTTTATATTACTCCGGACATTTATTAAGTTCGCATTTACAAGATGAAGATTTAAAAGAAATCAATGCATACTTGCGGTTGAATGGCATTTTAAAATTAAGTACAGAAAAAGATTTGGAGAAGCTCGTCATTTGGAGAGAAGTGTTTATTAATGAACACAGAAAACAGAATAAGAACGATGGGAATGAGTATAGGTAAATTTATTTTTATTTATAAAATAAAGCTTTCACCTCAGTGACTAACATAATTATTATAACGCGAATCAGAAATGCATGGTCATATTAAAATTTATGGGTTCAGATTAGACCATCAAACTGAACAAGTTTCACTATTGGACCAACATCGTAGTCGAGAAAATATTATCAGCTGTCCCATGAAGTCCCATACATTTGAGTCGAGTAGGTATTGAAGTTTTGTATGGGACAGCTGATTATTTTTTCGGGATTACGATGTTGGTCCCATAGAGAAAGTTGTTCAGTTTGATGGTCTGATCCACACCCTTAAATAAAACTTTACATTTCAGATACACATTGTATAAAGTTAATGATACACTGATTAATTTCAATATGAACCTTATATCATTGTAATAAAAGTCATATTACGTTTATCTATTGTGTCCTTTTGTAGAATTTCAGATGGACGTTGGTTTCTCCTTACTGTTGGTAAGGGTCACTTTATACTGTCTACTTTAATGGAAGCTGGTGGATGCACAGAAGATGTAAGTTTAGTTTTGAATTTAATGAACATTACAAATTTTCCGGTCGACCACCTTTATGGCTAAAATCGTTACCGCCCAGCGCCCAAATGCAGAGTTACTAACTCTAAACGGAGCACAGCCGTTCAAAGCATTTTGTTTGCGAAATGTATCACCGCGAAGTATAGTGACTGTACATTTCGTATAAAATAAAAAAAATGCTGTTTTGCCGTGACTTCATGTATTTTATTTCCCTTCTTTTTCAAACCGACTTCAAAAAAGTGTAGGTTCTGTATTATCTTAACCTTTTGAGTATGACATGTCAAGTGTTAAATTACTTACCAAAATTCATGGGTGGACCCAAGGTGGACCGGAGACAGTACCATTTAAAAAAAAAAATACATATCGACTGACTGACATATCTACTCCCGGAACAAACGACCTAATATAAAACTTGGAATAGTTCGTTCATAATAATACTTTTGTGATGTAATACAATTTTCAGGCTGTAGGAATGACGCCTCCTTCGCCATTCTACGTGGAAGAATGCGAAAGTTGTTTAGAGTTACTGTACGATGTCGGACTGGAAAAATATTTGGCGTCGTGGTTCTGTTCCAACACACAGCCGCAAGTAGAGACCTCACCCGAATACCTGACGAAGTATGGAAGAAAAATCAGGGATATTAGTTGTGAGTTTTGTATTTATGGATATATACAAATATACATAATTTATTTATGGTCCCGTTTTTCAAGGGTCCGTATTCTGTATGACAATAACCTCTCACAGTCAAACGATGCTGACCTACTTCATTCTCATGAGATTTAGTAGAAGGCGAATGAGAAAAAGTTCTGTGTGCTAAATTGCTAATAACAACATACTGCATCGCCGATTCGTATGTCACGTTTGGTGATCATATCAAGAACCTCTTGAGTGGCTAGATGTCCTGCTGTTGGCGGGACGTCCTGTTTTACAGCCCCCTCAGGCGTCCCGCTAGTATCCTGAGATAGACGCCTAAAATCCCGATATTTCATCTAAAGCTCACCAGCCAACATGGCGCGATAGGACTTAAAAATGATTTAGAATTAAAGGATTGTAACCATTGTTATGCATTTTCTCTATGTCCTGAGTTTTTCGTTTCAATCCAGCTTTTTTTTTCATTTTGTCCTGATAATTTGGGAAATCAATTCTGGCAACACTACTTTCGACCGTCCAATTAGGCTGAGGTGGTCTGAACTAACAATTTGAAAACTTGGGACATCACAGTGAAGATTCGTATCTATCTGCACTGCGCCCGAGTGGCGGATTTCGACCAAGTTCTGTGCCTGCAATGGATAATCAATAGACTGGACTGGTGATAATAATGCACACATTTTACAACAATACTTTTTGAATATTCCAGCAATGAAATCGGATTCAATGCTCAGAACATCAACACTGAAACTAACGAAGTCTCAAACGGACAAGCGACGCCACAACTCCTCGGAACAGATCAACGTGGGATCCAGTGACATGAATTCTATGAACTCCCTCACTAATTATGGCAGCCACCACAGCTTGTACACACAGTCTTATAATACTGTGCAGAAATACAGACATTCGAGCTTAGATGTCAGCTACTCTGAAGATTCTAATAGCTTGAAGAGTAATAGGTAATTATATCATCCCCTAATAATTATATTAAATTCACGAAATATCATAGTTTGTACACACAGTCTTATAATACTGTGCAGCAATTCCATGCAATTACATTCGAGTTTACCTAATTATTAGAACTAGTGATCGCCCGGTGGTCGAAATTCGACCGTAATTTTAGCTTTCTGCACTCCTTCTCCATATAAACTTTAACTATGCCAAATCTCACAATCCTCCGTGCGTGCAATATGCTTAAAAAGGGGTACAAAGATTTCTCTTCTATAGATTTAGGAAAATATTAGCTAACATAAAAAAAAAACTGGCAATTACTGCTGAAAGTACTGCCGGCCAACGCTTTATACTCGTAGTTTAAGAACTTAAAACTAAATTGTATTTACAGTGAAATAAGTGAAGAACGTGTACAAGGAAGGAGAGCTGATAGAGAACAAAGGAATCGTCGGGACTCTTCGGGATCCGACTCCGATTGGGACCGATTGGTAAGGAAAACAATCGTTTAGGACAATCTTACTCCACATTCCTACATACTTTCCCTCCTGCATACATTTCAAAGGTGTCGTCGAAAGGTTTTTCGGCACGATTGGCGAAGTTTTCTTAACGCTTTGTTTTCTACGCTATATTTTTTAATAAAATAATTAAAATAATATTTTTATGGTATACTCTACAATGTGTATCAGAAATGCGTGGTCATATTTAAGGGCGTGGTTCAGACCATCAAACTAAACAGCATTCTCTCCGAGATCAACATCGTAATAGCGAAAACATTATCAGCTGTGCCATACAAAATTTCTGATACACGTTGTTTAGTTGATCCGGGTCAGGGTGTATGACTCTGCATGCAAGAGTATATGTATGTAAAGTGTTGCCATGGTTTAGGAGAAATCCTAGAATGGATATTGATGATAGAACATTATAAAACCTATGGTCAGGAAACTGTGGGAATGATGATACTGTAAAATGCTGTCTATTTTAGGACGGGAGCCGAGCAAGCGGCAGCATCGACATGTCTGATATCAGGAAATCTTTACTAAATGAAATCAACCACGTTACTGCAAAACGGTAAGTGACTATCAAGAAAAAACATACGAACAGTTATGAAGCTCGACAGCTATATCTTGCCACTTGGTTTCCTATTTCTATTATACAGAGTGTTTTCTAAATCAGGCAATTACTTTAAAAAGTTGTCAGGATAAAGAAACGTAAAAGGTAAAGCTAAAAAAAATTCCACATGTAAAATGCATTTTTGAGCGAAAACCGAACCTTTCAAATTTTAAAGGAATTACACGATTTAGGAAACATTCTGTATTTTTACTTACTTGCTCATCATTACTTTCAGAATCACAACAGGAGAAGAGAATGTTTTATTTCATTTTGTACAGCTTGAATCTGAGAAAGGTTTACTGATTGCTCCGGTGAAGAACATTGAAATGCAAGCCAACAATGTACTCTACTCTTACATAATCAAAACATTCAGATCGGCGTGTAAGCGAATACATGAACTGTTGCAGCATAGCATAAGGTGAAACTGCGTTATTTATTACTTGTCTTTTCACTGTGCCCACGGATGAATCCATGGCCAATCGCATTCCATTGCTGGGGGCTTACTCCCGACAGTTTCGAGTTTGAAACAATCGCTTTTGATTCGAATCAAATGGCCATCCGTACTCTTGAATTCGACACGAGCGCACGATCGTGCGGTGGCTCGAAACGGAACTAACTTCCATCGAAAAATCCTTAAGGCGCACGGCATGATTGGCTATGGGTAGGGCCGATCTATGGAGTTGAGTCGGGGCGTCCCAACCGCCAACAAAATGCCCAGCCAGCTTGCCTATTGACATGCCGATTGGTAGGGTCCCTATCGATCGGCCCCACCGATCGTGAGGCAAATTGTGTCGTTCGTAGACCCCAAGTTACTCCACATTCTCTATGACAGTTAAGGAGTAAGATCCCTCGAGTTTGCCATTGTTTATTGTAATTTAATAAAATACATGCTTTTCAAGAATAAAATAAAAGGAAATTAATGTTAAATGTGTCGATTCTGTTGCGCATTTTGACAGTACTAAACTATATTACACGCATCTGTCACTTCCTTTTTTTATAGAAACAGAAAGAGACAAACACCCTTAATTTAGTTTAGTTCTGTAAAAGTGCGAACAGAATTGACGCCTATCCGTTTTTTTCCGACCTTAGGAAGTTGTAAGGTGGGTTAGGTTTAAGGATATCCCCTATTACCACAGTTTCATACCAGTTTACTCTCGTATTCTAACTTTTTCGATTACAGATTCAAGAAGAATCATGCGCCATCGAATCCTCTTAACAAAATTCTCGTCGCCGTCAAAGAGCATGGGATGTTATTTCAAGTGCCGCTGGATATTCTGAGTCAATGCGGTGTCAGTAAGAAGAATTCTGAACCATACTTGTTTTGGGTTGTTGGGTAATTATTGTATTTTATTTACTTATTAATAAAAAAAACATAGGTATATTGTAAAAGATAAGAAAATTTATATCTAATTTTGCATTCTGGATTCACTCCCAGGAAATTTACGTTCCCTCTTAATAGCCAGTTAGTTTATGCTGTGTTTTTTTTTACAGTCGTGTCTTCAGTGAACCAGAGCCAAGAGAATTATATTTGTGCTATCACGAATCTGTGCCTCAAGATCTCACAGATGTGGCTTATTTGCTTTCGTATTTAGAATAAGTACTTTGAAGCTTATGCATTGCTATTTTCATAATGATCTGTATTTTTTATAGTATTTTTACGCATCTAAATAACAAGAATCCGTCCAATATAATAAGAAGTAATAAAATAATGATATGAACGAATTATGTTTAAATTTTGTAATCACTTGTTTAATTTTGATGACTAAACTAATTTTACATTATAACTATAGTAGAATCCAGATATAACGACCCTCAAGGGACCAGCGAAACTGTCATACTAACCGGACGACGCACAAAACGGCCTACCTATGACCTACGTATAGTACGCGCAAATCTTTATGAGCCCTGAACTGAGTTCTGAACTCTCTCCCTATCTCCCTCTAGCACCTATAATAAGCGTACTGCGCAGCCACTCGCGTTCAACTTCCGAGAGCTCATAAAGTTTTGCGATAACTATATCTAACTATGAAACCTAACTTGAGTTTACATCGTCATCGCTAAAAACGGTTAGCCGTTATAAGCGAAGTCGTAATATCCGGATTCTACTGTATTTCTAGCGTACGTACTGCATACTGACTACGGCGAGGCCAAAAGGAATTGTAGTGATCTAGTGACTTACTCCGTACTTAGGGTGACACTGAGGGTAAGACCCTGTGATCTGAACGGGCTTAAGACCTATAAGATCGTGCCCTTTCACCTATTCTAACAGATGAGCAACACAGTTGAACACTGCTATTTATGATTGCCGAACTACCGTCAGCGATTATCGTCTATGACGTCTACGTCGACGATCGGCGGTCGTCAATGCGGTCGTGGATATCTGAAATAAATCATCAAATAATAGTATCGCTGATCTAGGTCTCCGAATATACTGTGGGAATGTGGGAACCCAGCTAAAGCAAAGAGTATAGTGTGGAAATGGGAAAAACTGGCAGCACAAAAAATAATGTGCGGCCAGCTTTATATAAACTTGTGGTGTGACTTGTGGTATGGTAATGTATGGTCACAATGGTTCATAGAGATAATATATAGTACCTATACTATTTCTATGCAATGGTTATAGTGCCACAAACTTATCTGACCCGGTCGTGGCGTCGCTGCCGTCGCTTTTACCAATGTCATCTCCCTACAAAATGAAATTTTAAAGTTAGGTATGTTTGTTCCGTAGCGACATTAATTGTTCCAATTTTGGTAACCGGGTAAGATAAGTTTGTAGCACTCGAAGTCAGAACAATGATTTTCCTATTCATCGTTCTGAGGCTGAGGTGGTTATTAACCACAGCTTTGCCAACTTTTTGTTTCTTAAATACAACAACCCAAACAATAACCACACATGTACTGCCATAGATAAAGTAAAACTAATCAGCATAAAATTCTCAGATGAAGAACCTGCTTCCGCTAATCTAAGGGTACTACCGTACTACACATTTTTTTTTTTTTTTAGCGTGGTAAAATCATCAAATGAGTCCTCCCACCCCGGGCTGGGCGGGAGGGACTGTCAGACTTGTACTGACTAAAATCCACGGTGTTCCTTCAATAGCCCTTTACGTTCCGGGGTCACGGTAATGAGATAAGTCCCGCGATCCCGCGACTACCGTACTACCCTAAGCAAAAATACTCAGACGAAGAGGGCGCTTACGCTAAATATTTATGACATAGACTTGGCGTAAGCGAATTCTTCATTTGATATTTATTTAAATATCAAATGAAGAATTCGCTTACGCCAATTTAGGATTTACGCCAAAGAAATAATAGTCATTAAAGAAAAAATCTATAAAAATTAAGATAAAAATGTTTGAAACGATTTTCACACGAACCTCCTATCATTTAAACTTCCCGCGATAATGTCGTCACCGGAAACGCGGCTTGAGCATATTTTGATCACTACTAAATAAAGTCGTAGGGTATTTAATTAAATTGTAAGTTGCATAAAAACTAACTTAAAATATTATTTATCTAATTTACATGGTATTTTAACGTAATTAATAATAGATATTAAGAGTTAATATAATGCCATAGACAAAAATAGAGAAGCGTCCTTGTGTAACTCCGGAAAATTTTATCAAGCAATTATACTCATTGTATCATTACATTAGAGATTACAATGGCTTATCATAAATTATAGTCAATGTAATATCCATTTAAGATACATTGTTAAAAATTGAGTTGTTTCCGTTATCCGTCGCGTCGTGTGTGTGCGGATTGCGTATTGTGAGTGGCTTTGCAATTTGCAGTGGTATATTCACCTTAATTCCTCATGGCTAATAGAAAATAAAGACAATTATTTTTATATAGATTTCTGTGTTTTTGTGTTGTGCGAGGATTTGTATTTGATTTGAACGATGATAACAAAAATGCAATCACAAGCGAATGTCGCCGTGCCACAATCTGTCACGACGCAGCCACAGTCCCAGCAAATTGTTGGGGTTGGAGTTCCAGCAAATGCGGTGATACTAAAAATGTCCGATATACAACAGATATCTACAGTCGGTACGTATTACGTGTGATTTTTGTTATGAATCTGAACAACATGCCAGCAAACTGAAACTTTCCGTGAACTTGGGAATTTTCCTAAGAAATTTCATTAGGCTTCAAGGAGCTTTGTGTTAGCATTTTATTCATTGAGATCAACTTCTGTCTATTTTGCATAATCTAAGCATGTAACAGCCATGTGGGTGTTTAATAATAATAATTGTTGTTTTTCAACTGGGGAATTCTATTTGTTAATTTTGTTGTTAGGTTATGCAGCTGTCTTGTATTTTTTACCTGTAGTTTACAAGCACAGCTATGAAGCACTAGTAGGTACCTACCATTGTTTGAAGCACTTTAGTAGGTACCTACCATTGTTCATTATTTATATTTTGTTTTGTTTACTACCTATTTATATAATTTTTTTAGAATCATCATGTTTTGACTCTTGAGTTAGGTAATTTACTTAAATTGGGATATTGTTGACTTAACATTTAGAATTAGTAGTGAAAACCGATTATTTTAAGTTTATTACCTAATTATATTTGTACACCACGTATGTGGTAGAACATAGTGGACTATCAATAAAACCTAAGACCTCTGTAAATTTACCTATGTTTCACAAATAAAGAATTATGATTATGATTATTATAATAATAAGTTTGGTCACGGATGTAAATAGAATCAACACTTTACAAAAACTTGAATATTTTTCCATTTTGCATAACAATGATCTGTTGCTTTGTTCTTAGGGTTACTGGAGCTTGCCCATCGAGAGTACCAAGCTGGTGATTATGAGAGTGCTGAACTACACTGCATGCAGCTGTGGAGGCAAGATGGCACAAACACCGGTGTACTCCTCCTCCTCTCTTCTATTCACTTCCAATGTCGGAGGTTGGACAAATCTGCCCACTTCTCCACTTTAGCGATCAAGCAAAATCCTCTGTTGGCTGAAGCATACAGGTACCTTTTAAATTATATATTTTTTAATTATCTACAATGTGCTCTAATTATTTAGACATCAGTCCTCAACTGACTAAACACAGACATTCATATTTCTCAAGGCCCACCATGACTGCTTGTGATTTGAACGTTTAACTTATTCTTAGCCTGTCACATCCCAGTTTTGGACAAAGGCCCCTTGTGATGATATCAAGGCATCTATTGCCATTGCATTAAATATTATATCTACAACTTCTCAGCATCTAGTAGCATTGCCATGATAAACATGGGTTTTTAATACGGAAGAATAGACAAAATGGCAGATTGTAGGAATATTTTTACTCTTCGGTAGGATTTGGTAGAATATCTACATCACTACTTCCCCGTTGCCTTGAAAATAATAATTTGTCTTTGTCTACATAAAAACGTGAGTCTAGATGTAGAAATGGATAGAAAGAGCTTTGTCTATTTTTGGAAGAATAGCAATAGAAATGGTGATGCTACGGGAGCTGTGAAGTGTTAAATGTAAACATAATCTTGAATTGACAATCATAATTATATTCTAATCAATATTTGTCTGGATTGTCTATGTTGTTCCCCTTGTAGGATATATTCAAACAAGGATGTTTTCATATTTATGTGATTTTGTATCACCTTGGTTGAACGTTATATGTTTATGTGAACTGGCAACTCAAGCTTAGTACAACAATGCTATGCCATTATCTTATTCTACACAAAAGAAATAGCTCAAATTCCAGGCCTTGGCTTGCTCTTACATTGACACAACTAGATTGTAAACAATATTATTGTATGCTTGATATTTGATTGATGTTAAAGTTTCTTATAGTACTTAGTATTACTTAGTATGCATGAACAAGATTTCCATACTAATGTTATTATTTAAATTAAGTATTATCTACACTAATTAGACTTGCCCACATAACTAATAAATATATTACCTACGTTTTTCCTTTTATTTTTTGTTATTATAAAGCAAAAAGATTAGTATTATTGTTTGTAATGAATTAACTCAAAAACGAATCAACCAATTTAAAAAAATCTTTCACTAGTAGAATGCTATATTATCAGTTATCACTGAGAAACATAGGCTATATTTTATTTTCAAAAAAATTGGGATCCCTACGGGAACTTCAAACACCCATGTGAAGCCAGGACGGCTGCTTGTCTAATAATGATGAAGTATGTAATTTGTAATAATACAAAATTGATTTGTAATAATACAAATTTGACTGCAATGAGGATTATAGTGTGAAGATTCATAAAATGTAAAAGCTAACAGGGCAGGCAAAGGGAATCCTTCTAAATTACTTAGATAAATTGATATAGGGTTATTTATTGATGTTCTATAAGTAAGGGCTATATAACAAGCTGTACCCACTAATATAATTAGATATGTCACTGACAGCATTTTGGCACCAGCAGCATTATAAATTAGGCCGTCTTGAAGTTGTGAAGTGTATTGACCTCATTTGAAAGCAATGTGTATATTTAGATATGCATTTTATATGAAATGCACTTTGAAATAAAAAAATCCGTATTCCTTACGTCCCTTTATTTTGCACTCGATTTTACTCACAGCTGGGATAGGAAAGTCTTAATAAAATCTGGAAACTCCGAAACATCCAAGAAAATGTCCAAGTAGCTTTTGCGTTATTCAAATACAACCCTATGACCACCCTATGAATCCAACCCTATGAATACCCTATGAACAATTTTATTAAACCTTTCTCTAATCCAATTCTTAATCCCGCACGAAACTGTAATAGTAAAATCTGTTGCAGCATTGTAATGTTGTCATACACATAACCATAATTAATTTAGACAGGTTGCATAATCAGTATTAGTCACCCATTTCGCTAATATTTAAGTACGTGTTATCAATGATTGATGGATGGCGTAAAAATAGACAACGCTTGTTTAGTATTCATATGTCTTAAATGTGAATGGAAGCTATTATAGGATTTAGGCATAAACCCCTGCTCTACATTGAATGAACCAGTTAATCGCCCCAATTACACCATGTGTACAATTTGCTGTCCTACTTTAGATACCTAATAATCATTTTGAATGCTACTGTACTAATAGCTGAAGAATTTGACAATGGGCTATTCACGACAAAAAATGTAAAATGATGATATCTCGAATTATGCCATAATGGGAGTGAGTAATATCTCACTTTGCAACCAACATCGATCGTTGTGGAGATCTTTAGAGACGGTCGACTTTAGGTCGTTTTCACACTGGGTTGGTCAGGCGTGTGAATCGCTCGTACGAATTCACTTGCACGTGCAAGCTTGAGTTCCGTTCTAGCGTTTCTCGGTCACGTGACTTGCACACGCAGAGCACACTGCGTCTCACCGAAAGCTCGCTTGATAGACACGCACGTACGCCACAGTAGATAGGGACCTTAAAGTGAATGTTACCCAACTGCCATACCAAGTATAATTTAACCGTCATGCCTGTGATCCGCGATCGTTGGCAGGAAGGGTTGGATTACTTGTACAAATGTACATCCACAGTTAGATAGATGTATAACGACCCAAAGATCGCCGATGGTACCTATTCGTATTAAAAGATGGAGAAAGTCTTTTGCCTCTCTTTTAGTAAAAAAGTATTGAAACGGTGTGTACACACCACGAATATGAGGCATAAGCCATCGTGCAGGCTAAACACACAAATCGCGCATTTTTACAACCTGCTTGCGTTTACATTATCTTGCGCGTGTCCGTAGGTGTGTACACAACCTATATTGTTACAGATAATTTAAATTAAGATAAGATAACTTAAATTCAGTTATAATACTGCTTGTATTCTTTCTTCAAAATCGAGGAATTTATTTTCCATATTTCCAACAGCAACTTAGGCAACGTGTACAAAGAGCGGGGTCAGCTGCAAGAGGCGCTGGAGAACTACAGGCATGCTGTCAGACTAAAGCCGGACTTCATCGATGGGTACATCAACTTGGCGGCCGCGCTGGTGGCCGCCGGAGACATGGAGCAGGCGGTCCAGGCTTACGTCACTGCGCTACAGTATAATCCTGTAAGTACGAATGTTTTAATTTTCCTGTTTAATAATGGCCCGATCGATAGACGAAAACCCCGCTTTTGATTTTAGGTACTTCTCAACCAAAGAGTAAAAGCATTGAAGCAAATGGCGTGATTCTTCTCCCTGGCGATATTAGTCCCGCTGGCTAGGTTCTAATTATAAAAATAATCATTTTTCTAGGAGAAAAAAAAGTGTGTCATGAGATGTTCGCTGTAATCGGTTATCATCACCGTATAAGGTTATTTCATGGTATTTCTTAGCGAATATGTTTAGATCATGGTGTAGTAACATAATTACATAAGAATCTTATGAACAGAAAAATAAATATGAGTTGGATTCGAATACATCTTCTTGAGTGTCGAACACAGATATTGGTCGAAACATAGCATGTTATTTGGTCCCATCATGTACGCGGTAAACGGAGCTTTAGTAACGTACCTATTGGGTTCATTATTAAACTGGAATCAATTGTAGATGATATATTCAAAACCAACTCTACTTACCTATAAAAAAATACGGAAGAGAGTTGGTCCGTCTACCTGTTTCTTTTTTTTTTTCAGTGGCTTTATAATAATTAGTATTAGTTGGCATAGAGGTGAAACCTTGAAATCCGGAAAAGATAGACTAGTCATTACTAAATTTGTCCTGGATCACTATACATAAGCACAACTAGTTATTTAATATTGTATATAGTATAATAATAAATAACTATACATATACCTTATGAATATGCTAATACGGCGCTCGATAAAAACTTTGATGCCGAGTCATCTGATGATCATCAAACAATTAATTAAGTATGTGACTGCCTTATATAAAAACTAATAAGTTAATAAATTACCTTGAACATAATGCGCCAAAACTATTACAATCATGTAAGTATACTTGTTATGGTATGACGACGGAGTATCTATGTAGACTAGTTAGTAAAACAGTCTCTGCTATTACATTATGCGGTATTATATTCAGCCTATCACAATCTACTGATGGACGTAAGCTAAAAAGGAAGGTAGGTAGTCATCTGCACGCTAGGCTAACGGTTTGGTAACCGCAAAGACAGACCTATTGTACTGATGACGCTAGTGCCATTCACCGGCCCTGGGAAATAGGGCAGTCGTAAGAGTCTCGATACAAATCGTAAATAGAATAAATATTATAGTTTAAAAAAAAAAGTAAAGAAAACGCTTTTGTCATCAAAACTAAACGTGTATGCAAAATTTCAGCTCAATCGGAAACCGGGAAGTGGGAATTTAACTTCCAAGATTTTGTTACATAGTTAGTTAATAAAAGCGTCTTAAAAAGCATAATCTTTGTACAGTGATAATGCCGCAATGCGGTTCCTAAGGTGTCGCGATGCAGTTGCCCTTTACCTTTCCACACGTATGCTTCGGGCATCAATACAGACCGATGCAACCTTCGATCTGTCGTGATGTAGAAATCCGACCATTACTAATTAGAATTGCCGTTATCTGTCTCAGTAACGCATTAAACTAAAGTCTAACATTACCGTAGTTGTTGTTGCTAACTATTTAATCGCGTGACAAATGTTCTTATTAAGCAAATCCAGACCCATTGGCTACTATTGCTATACGTACCTATAATTAAGTCCGACTGGATGTTTTTTGTCTCTTCTTAGGCTACAGCTGCTACGGTTTTGACTGATATTTAAAATTAAGACGCGACGAACGTCAAGGTCCAAAACCTTCGTGATACTATCACGCGCCACCGTGTGCATCGCTGCAGATCTTTGCAAAAAGTTGATGTCTCTTATATTAGACTTACGGATAAACTGTATCAAATCTTCCATTGTCACGATACATACCTACATACTTACTACATACAACTTTAGTTAGTTGCCAAGCACTTGTTTTGTGACTGTTTATATCTACTGGAGGTTACACGGAAAATATTTTGCTGAGTATTCATGTCATATTCATGACTGGATTATCAAATTAATTATTATAATTTGTCTGTAGAATCCATACTAATGTTATAAATCCGAAATTGTGTCTGTCTGTTTGTTTGTTCTTTCTAGATGCCTCAACTACTGAACCGATCATGATAAAATTTTATTAGGAAATAGTGTGCGTCATGAAAAAAAAATGGCATAACACAATTCTGCAAGCACCCACTCTTCAAACAGACGTAGTCGCTGGCACTGCTAGTTTTTCATTAATAATAAAAGCATGCACGATATTTACTTCTAATTTGAAAGCTTTTAATCATGTAGTTATTGATTGTATATTAATTTCGTGACACAGTGACGCGTGGTTTCAGTCGCATTACTGTATCTGGTTTATATTTCTCTCCATGAGTCATATTTTATCACTCGCAGTCGCAACCGACTGAGGGCACTTTAATTTAAACAAATGTCTGATCTGGACTACTTACATAAATCAACTACTGAACGTTTCCGCGAGTTTCATCGAAACAGTGAATAAAAATAATTGTCCTTTAATTTATTTATTATATCAGTCCATACCGTCCCAGTGATGGATAAATAAAGGTTTCTTCCATTCTTTCCATTATTCACGGTTTTTAGCTATCCTAAGCAAATCTTTCATGAAGGAGTCCTCAAATTGAATGGCAGAGTTAATTTTAAAGTATAAATAAAAGGAAGCAATAAAGGAAAATAACTTGACGGCACAAACATTTGAATAGTGCCTTGTGTCACTTTCTGTCGTAAAATCTATGATTATTCATCGTATACGACTGACATAAAAATAATTTAACGTTTCGTTGTGAACCATGACTGCTATTTAGAAATAAATAAAACCAATTTTAAGAATAGAATACATCTTGATTTTTTATACAAAAAATAAAATAGTTAAACGGACATTGATTATTACTCTGTAAAACATCATTGTACTTATTACATTACAGCACAGCATATTAAAAACCTGTCCAGATACTTCCAATCAAAAGGTTAATTACTAAATCATTAGAATAAAAGTTGCTTACAATTCTTCTACTTTTGTTATGACATTGAAATGCAGACCTTATTAGTGTATACTAAGGTGTAAAATCATTATTTTTTGATTTTGTAAACAATGAACGTATCAATCATTAAAATCTGGCTTTTAGAGAACAGTGACTACACAACACATTTCAGTTTTTATAGCTTAAAATAAACTTTGTTTGTTTGCCTAAACATGGAGATAAAACTTTTATGGCCTTCGATGTGAATTATCATAATATATTGTTAGACTAATATCTTTGTTCTCAGCAATTACCTTTTGTTACGTTTGTCGTTAAAGTAGGTGTATGGCGCTGTAATATTCCATGATGTAATTCTTACAATATGGCAAGTGGATCGTTAGAACCTGTTCGCTTTATTATACTCTTGAAGAAAGACCTCACATATTAGAAAATCATTATTATCATTTATTTATGCTCAAACCTTGTTTCAAGATGTCCTAGTTAGCCCAGTGCTATGTAAAAGCGTCGGCGAACGGTGTTTGAGGTCGGCGTAAATCAAATTTATTACGAAGGGGATTAAACGACGATTTCAGAATTAAAATATTGTTATACACGGTTTGTCAGAAAAAGTATAGGTACATACACCCGGAAGGGAGATATTGTACTCATCATAATGAACATGTTTTACTAAAAGACCAACTCTGATATTGCGAATAAAAAGTCTGCTGTTCCATACAAATAATTAAATATTACTCGACTAAGGCCCATATTCACCGACAGCATGACAGACGGTTAAAGCAAAATCAGCCGTTTAAACATGAATTTTTGTATGGGTAATCCGCCGATTTCCTTTTAAACATCTGTTATTTTGTCGGTGAAAATGGCCCTAAATGTATGGAACAGCCGATTTTAAGTTCGCAATTTTATCCGCTTTATAGACCTACCCTTTACGATTAACCTATTAACTACCTATATGGTACAGAAACCCACTGAAATTGTAGCTACTCTAAAATTGGTATAATGTTAGTAAAACTTTTATTTTTAATTCAATATTGAATTAAGGAAAACATGGTGTAGTGCCTTGTTTTCCTTGTTAGAAATAGTGCTTGCAGAAATTGTGTAAATGTAAGTATACGATTAATTAAAGCTATAGAACAAACGTAATAATAAAAAATACATAATGTCCTACGCTTGAAATAATCCGTGTATCAGATTGCCGTTGTTATAACAACTCATATTTCCGTGTAGAAGGTAAATCAAACACGTTTGTATGGCATGGTTGCATGCAGCGCTCATTACAGGTTAAATTATATTTTATTTGGATTTAAAAAGCATGTGTCGAGTGTGCGACGTGTCTGTCGGACTTTGCGTTTATGCTAATTGTGTCTCGTCTCGATGACGACTTCACAAGGAAAATCCATTGTCCGTATTTTCACTGCAAATATAATGAAAAATATTCTGATATGAAAATAGTCTGTGGAACCACAAAGTGATCAGATTGAGTGAGCAATTATGAGTTAATTGGAGTATAATAACAATGAGTAGTCAGCCATGTAACGAGGCTATCGGAAATCTTGCTTGATTATTAGGTATCTGCAAGAAAACCGAAGAAATTGATTTATCGTAATATCTCATTTAAAATGTTCTTATTTTCTTCAATAAGTATTGATAATTATGTTCTTAGCAAATAATGCCTCTTCCCGTGGGCAGTCAAAGACGATTAAGGGACTAATAAAAAAGGATGGGCAGAAGTTATCTTTGCTGATAAAAACAATAGCGGACATGACGACGTGGTGATAATGGCAATGTTCCCTCAAAACCGTTATTTATAAGGCTGCGTTTTCACCGGACCTGTGCGAGGTAGAGCGGTGCGCGAGGATAAAATCCACCGATAGGATTACTTCATTCTAAGTCCACAGTGATCTTATTGATGGATATTTTCCTCGGACACAGCTTAGCTACCTCGAACAGCTTTGGTGACAACGCAGCCTAACGGTCTATTAGGAAACCTATTTTCAACTGAAGAAGTTTACGAGCTACTACGTGATGATCGATGGGACGTGCACAATGAATCTAAATTCTAAATGAGTATTATTTTCACAGGACCTATACTGCGTCAGGAGCGACTTGGGCAATTTGCTCAAAGCCCTCGGCCGTCTGGACGAGGCGAAGGTAAATATAATTTCCGCCTCTACTTTCTGGTTTGCTCCGAAGTTAACAGGATTCTCTGGAAGTTTCCTTTGTACTATACCAAATTAGCGTACTCTCTGCTCTGTCAGCGTAAACTGCTCTTGCGTACGAACATCAGAATAATTTGCAACTTGCGTCTGCTATTCTCATAATGGTTTTGACATTTGTTTTTATGTTAATTTGTCTTAAATTCGAAATAAGCTGTGCTGGAAGAATCCCAGTTTGTTGAAACCATTATTATGTCTGTGCTAACAGGGTGGGAATACGAATACTTTGTTTGGCCACTCAAAGTTCGTTTCCAATCTTGTTGCACATTCCAATATATTATGTACAGTCACAAAATATTAAATATCTTATGTGTATCGTTATCTGATAATAAAATTACGTTTGACAAAGTTTATCTGCTGTTTATAATCAATGGTTGACATTGAACGAATACAAGGACATATTTGCGTAGCATATTTTATACGTACAATTTTTATTGAAGCCTACTGTACACATGGGTCGTATATTGAATTCAAATAATGTACACAATAAAGTACAAATTTCTATAAAATCTTATGAGAGTTTGGGGAAACGACAGGAGCTCAATATTTTGTGACAAGCCTTTATGCGTTCAAATAGCAATTCTCTACACAACATTCGTCCAAGGAATCGTTTATTTGTTAACTTATTTATATTGTGCTAACATTCGTGTCGCTTCTTGTTCTAAACAATGTTGCGTGGAGTATTGTACAGTAAAGGAGAGTAAACTAATTCACGTCGTCATACTAAACATTTGTAACAACATTAAATCCTGTTTCCTTCAAAACCTAGTTAACTTTATAATCCTTGTGCTTGTAGTGAGTTCTTATTACAATGGAGGATCAGAGGAGACTGTAGTGTTTATTTTATTTAGTGGTATGACGTAGTGGGTTTATTTGTATTATATGATTTGGTCATCCACATCATGCCTGTCGCAATACTCTGCTCGATGACAGCGTGAGCTGGACAATGATCCTCTCGAATCATAAATATTTTGATTTGCAATTTACTTTGTTTAAGAAGACGATCGGGTGAAACAAATTGACTCAAAATCAACTAATTTTCTATTATATTTTCACAAGGTATTGTCTGGTAAGGCAAGTGTAGGTGTGACCGCTGCTGTATCTAGCTGGGTTATGGTTCGTACGACACTCGCTATCCCGCCGCGACGACACCATGCCTGCTGCAGGTAAAGTGGAAAAGGTTTGCAAGAACTAATGTAAGGACAGGAATCGGATACAACTCGTGCTCTTTGACTTATCCATTGTCGTGACCATCTTCTCTCATCGGCTAGGAAGTGGAAGCGTTTCACTTGTGGTTGGTTCGGTTGTTTCAAGACGATTTTTGATTATAATATTATATATATTTATGCAAGTCGTATGGGTGCTGCTGCACTTGGTTTGCACTGGTTTTTCGTTTGCATTTCCTACTGATGTGTGTGGCAGTCGGCGTAGTGTCGTTTCTCTAGGGTGCTGTTTGCGTAATGATTATTTCGAATGCGATTGATGTTCGGTGATCGTAGCTTTTGGAATACATCGATCACCCAGCATCACTCGAAGCTAAGGTGTAATTACTGACATTGGCGTAACATACATTTCAGAACATCATTATAGTAAAACACGTCTTGGTTCAGTTGTTAACATGTTTTTTTTTCGTGTGTGTAGGCTTGTTACTTGAAGGCAATAGAAACCAGGCCAGACTTTGCGGTGGCTTGGAGTAACTTGGGATGCGTGTTTAACGCACAGAGTGAAATCTGGCTGGCCATTCATCACTTTGAAAAGGCCGTTGCACTAGATCCGAATTTCTTGGACGCCTACATTAATTTGGGAAATGTTCTCAAGGAAGCAAGAATTTTTGATAGGTGAGTGGGAATAACTAGATTATTTGATGAAGTCTTCTCTGAACATGTACAAAAATATAGACAGATTTTTATTTTTATGAAATTCACATCACATTTACAGTTGTATAATTATTGAATCGCATATAAATGTTTTGAAATTAATTCCTATATCATAAACTCGCATTCTTTTGTGCCAGCGTGCTAATAAGCAATAATTTTCTATGTCCTATAGAGCTGTGGCTGCGTATCTTCGCGCGTTGAACCTGTCGCCAAATAACGCTGTAGTGCACGGCAATTTGGCGTGTGTTTACTATGAACAAGGATTGATTGACTTGGCGATCGACACTTATAGGCGGGCCATTGAATTGCAACCGAACTTCCCCGACGCATACTGTAATTTAGCAAATGCTCTAAAAGAAAAAGGACAAGTAGCCGATGCCGAAGAATGTTACAACACAGCCCTACGACTATGTCCCTCTCACGCCGACTCCCTCAACAATTTAGCGAACATTAAACGTGAGCAGGGATATATCGAGGAGGCAACTCGTTTGTACTTGAAAGCTTTGGAAGTGTTCCCTGAATTTGCCGCGGCTCACAGCAATTTGGCCTCAGTACTTCAACAACAAGGCAAACTAACGGAGGCCCTCATGCATTACAAAGAGGCGATACGAATTCAGCCAACTTTCGCTGATGCGTACAGTAACATGGGTAACACGCTTAAAGAGATGCAGGATGTAGCGGGAGCGTTGCAATGTTACACTAGAGCTATTCAGATTAATCCTGCATTTGCCGACGCTCACAGCAATCTTGCTAGCATCCACAAAGATTCTGGAAACATTCCTGAAGCCATCCAGTCGTATAGAACGGCGTTGAAATTGAAACCAGACTTCCCTGATGCGTACTGTAATTTGGCACATTGCTTACAAATTGTTTGCGATTGGACCGACTACGAGGCGCGAATGAAGAAGCTAGTCAGCATTGTGGCTGAGCAACTCGAGAAGAATAGACTCCCTTCAGTCCATCCTCACCATTCTATGTTGTATCCACTTACACACGATTACAGAAAGGCGATCGCCGCGCGTCATGCTAATCTGTGTCTCGAGAAAGTGCAAGTTCTACACAAACCCGCATTTAAATTCCCGCGAGACTTGCAAGGGCGTCTCCGTATCGGTTACGTGAGCAGTGACTTTGGTAACCACCCTACATCTCATTTGATGCAGTCGGTACCAGGACTGCACGATCGCGTCAAAGTAGAAATCATCTGCTACGCTCTCAGTCCCGATGACGGAACAACATTCCGATCTAAGATCGCCCGAGAAGCGGAACACTTTATCGATTTATCTCAGATGCAGTGTAACGGCAAGGCTGCCGATAAAATCTACGGCGACGGCATTCACATTCTCGTCAATATGAACGGTTACACTAAAGGGGCGAGGAACGAGATATTTGCGTTGCGCCCGGCTCCCGTGCAAGTTATGTGGCTCGGATATCCGGGTACTAGCGGGGCTAGCTATATGGATTATTTAGTGACGGATGCAGTTACGTCACCCGTCGAACTAGCGAGCCAGTACAGCGAGAAATTAGCTTACATGCCGCATACATACTTCGTGGGCGATCACAAGCAAATGTTCCCGCATTTGCAAGAGCGACTGATTCTCAGTGACAAAGTGAAATCTCATAACAACTTAGGAAACTTAGCCGACAATGTGGCGGTCATTAATGCTACGGATCTGTCGCCGCTCGTGGAGAATACTGACATTAAAGAGATTAAGGAAATCGTGAGAGCCGCTAGACCTCTGGAAATTTCCTTGAAGGTCGCGGAATTGCCGACTACAACGCCTATTGAGACCATGATCGCTTCAGGACAAGTGCAGGTAAAAACAACATTTTCAATCAATCAATCAGTTACGATACTTTTCCTATGGTATGCTAAAGTATTGTTTGTTTACAGACATCAGTGAACGGAGTAATCCTTCAGAACGGACTGGCCACCACTCAGACGAACAACAAGGCTGCTACAGGCGAGGAAGTACCTCAGTCCATAGTCATTACAACTCGTCAACAGTACGGCCTGCCCGACGACGCAGTGGTATACTGCAACTTTAACCAGCTGTATAAAATTGACCCCCTGACGTTACATATGTGGGTGTACATATTGAAGCATGTGCCGAACAGTGTGCTGTGGCTGTTGAGGTTCCCGGCGGTCGGAGAGCCTAATTTGCAGTCTACAGCTCAACAATTAGGTAAGAAATACATTTCAGATCACATACTTAGCCTGTTAGATACTATAATATTTTTATTTTCGCCTCAATGATAGCTATTAACTTACCAAATCGTGTTGGATATTGCCATGTCTTGTTTACGTCTTAAACATGAGTTTTTGAGCCTGCCAGTCTGAATTTAGACTGACGGAACTGAATTGCCATGAACAAACTTTAGAACATTAATTGTGGAAAATAAGTTGGAAAATTATAATATAATATCATCATTATCATGAAGGCACTCTCATTTACCTTATTAGTAATTTTATTTATCCAGAAGGCAAATAGAATAGAATATAAACGTTTTTATTTAAACTAAACCAAACTTTAGGCAATTTTGAAACGTTAAACAAGGTGCACGGAGAACTGGAATAAGTACTAGAAGACGAATTGTGTCGTCAGAAAAGAAACAATGATAGTAATAATTTTATTAAATAAGCTATCTTATTACCCAGGTCTTCCGTCCGGCCGCATCATCTTCTCGAACGTGGCCGCCAAAGAGGAGCACGTGCGGCGCGGGCAGCTGGCCGACGTGTGCCTCGACACGCCGCTGTGTAACGGCCACACCACCAGCATGGACATCCTGTGGACCGGCACGCCCGTCGTCACGCTGCCCGGGGAGACGCTGGCTTCTAGGTAAACTACGATATAGCTAACTAATGTCATCATCAATAATAGCCTAATACAGTGTACTGCTAAGGATCACGGAGGATTGATTGTCTACATTTAACACGTTGGACTCGATTTGGACTGCTAACCGAGCCCTTTTATAGTCTTCGGTCGGTTGGAATGTATCTTCTAGCCAAGCGTGCTTCTTTGTCGCCTTTTTAACTTGTACCGTAGCTTATCATTAGGTGAAACAAGGCTAAACGAAATCCTATTGAAGTGAAGGCAGATGAATGATATGTAAAAGATTTGTTTGTTAAAATTTTGTGTAATTGTTACAGAGTGGCAGCATCCCAGCTGAACACGCTCGGCTGTCCCGAGCTGATCGCAAGAACAAGACAAGAATATCAAGACATAGCTGTAAGACTAGGAACTGATAGGGAATAGTGAGTACCTCTATATATTTACTAACAAAATTAAATACAATATAATTACCCTAAGCATGCCTGTTTGCCTGCTTCAAAATCTGCCTCTCCCTAAAAGGAATTTGCTCGTAGTTACCACGCTTGGCAAGTGTGACGGTGATTGCAAAGCTAGCCCACTCGCACGGTTAAGCTGCTGCCGACCCACCTAGGGTATTCAACCTGAAAATATTTTAATGTTTATCCTGCCAGTGTCAGTAGCGAAACATTCGGGAAGTTATTTCTATGATTACTCTCATAATGTAATTCCTTCTTTCTTTACAGTTTAAAAGGCATACGCGCAAAGGTGTGGACGGCACGCACAGACAGTCCGCTCTTCGACTGCAAAGCGTACGCCACTGGCTTAGAAATGTTATACAATAAGATGTGGCAGAGGTACGCGCGAGGTGAGCGCCCCGACCACATACAGGCAGTTGACAAATAGATGCGGTTACACACCGGCGAAAACAATGAGTTGACAGCTAACAAGAAACGCCGTTGGTGCTAAGTGACAGTGAACCAGTAAGTGAAAGTTAATGTGTCATGTTATCGTCTTGAGTGTGTGATGACGATGAAGCAGAATTCGGACTGCGTGTGATATTAATTGTACGAGCTGGAAGCTCTGTTAAGTTCCGTTTGTCAGCCGGTGTCGATCAACGTGATCAGTGTAGACGTACTCTAATGTAATCGTACTTTATAGACATTGATCTGTCATTCGTCGCTTCTAGGTCACTGATCAAATTCTGTATGTATGTAATATAATTTGGTTGGTTGCAAACTAAGTCGGTATCTAAAGCGTCCTTTATGGATTTGATACGACGATTTCCTAAGGCGATCGATATACCAGTAGTGTTGACTATGATCTGACAATTTTAACTTACGCTAAGTATACTATATGAACGGGCTCTCGGTAATTAGAACAAGAAATGTTTGCTCGCAATTTTTCATGTATTAATATCTTCCATAAAATCTGTAGAAGTGCGCTAAAAGTTTCCTAGCTTTAATCTTACGAATCGAATGCGGATTAAGTTCTTGCTGAATTATGTAATAGATTATCTATATTTTTGAAGCAATAATATTATGTATACAAGTAGCTATAAACGTGGCCTTTGATAGCTGTTACATTTATCTGCAATAATTAGATTTATGGTTGACTTTGTTGTTTTGCAGAAATATTTTGCAAATGGTACAGTACAAGTGTTATTCATGATCAATGTTATAAACTAGTATTTTCGAGTCCAGACTATTTCTAGCTAGCAAATAATAGATACCATTTTAATCAATTAAAGACCATTTACCGAAATACAGGATGTGATGCATAAGTATTAAAGTTCTTAAAATTGAAATCGATTCATATCAATAAATAAACATTGTAACAATGTACTGTCACATTTATCAAACTAGATAAGGAAGTTGGCGTAACAGCCATTTTAGACGAGACCATAACAATTATTGTGTTTGTATTGCGTTTGCCAAAGTTATGAGAAATAATAAAATGTTATTTAAACTGTGCTGTGAAGAATGGAACATTACGTCTCTGTTATAACAACAAAATGTTACAGTTTGTATTGAGACCGGAGCCTACGTAAGACTGAATTTCCGGAACACTAACAGTGCAGACAGTTAATAAATTAGTTCAATTATAGTGATTGTCGCTGCCAGCCGTTGGCGACTCATTTGTAGCGTTAAGAGACTCGTATAGTTCTAAGTAATCATTTGTGATACCAACATACTATGATAAAGTGGCTATGCTTGATGAATATAGTTTTAGACAAACATTTACCTACCCAGCGATCGTAATGCTTTAGACACATTTGCAGTGAAAGCACCTAAGTTTGTTCCAATTTATTATTTAATACTATTATTATTTTCGTTAATTTTGAACAATGTAAATATTTTTGGTATTGCGACTATGAAATTTGTATCACTTGAGTTTAAAAAAAATGTATTTTGTGTTGAATGTTTGTTTTTTTTTATCACGTATATTCAAGTTTTGATGTCATCTATTCCAATATTATAATGAAGTAGTTTTTGATTCTACTTAAGGTGTTTTAGCCTTCAAAATTATACTACTTAATCGTAATGTCTAAATTAACTGGAGAGGTTAGGGGGAGAACATTATAGTGAGGATCGTATTAACTCAGTATACCGTAATAGCTATTTATTTATTTATTGCTCATGTAGTTATTCGTTATATTATAATGAGCTATAATGTTGTCTCACAAAAAACTTATGTGACTATGATATTGAGCATCCTGGCATTAGTGTAAGGTGTTATGGCTATAAATATGACTTATTCAATTGTTTTGTCATTGTCCGCCGTTTCGTTGTAAATAGTTAATTAAGTCTAGACTATGATAAAATAAATAGAAAAATATGATTGTGCTTTTATTAATTTAATTATAGGGACCCGGCTATACAGAAATTGTTCTTAGCGTGGGTCTTCGTTAGAAGGAAAACAATGTTATTTTAAATTCTTCCAGTGCGCGTGTGCGGCACGTGGAGCCCGGCAACCGAATCTGGAATATTTGTAGGTGGAGTGATTTGTACATGGTACTTGCTCGAGGCACCGTGCGGCCGTTTGTGACGTAGCCAGCGAACATACAAGAGGATCATTATTTTAATTTTGAAAGGACTTTGTAAGTGGATGGTCAATATACAGTGACATTGTATCGAAAACTGATACTTTGGGAAGAAATATTGTTTCGGTCATTTCAAAAATTTTACGATTTTGACAATTTATACTAAGGATCATGGTATCAGTTATTGTTACGATGTTACACCCAGTATTTACGACCTCTGGCCTGGCGCCGCGCACGTCAGGTACAGTTCGTGCGCACGACGGCTCGTGAACTCTGCAGCTCACGTGATATACGGCTCGCGTCAATCATTACGGAAGCCCTGAATGTAGCTGTTTACCCCGCTCGCTCCTCTACAACGTAGGTACGTCTACGTCCGTCTCGCTCAGTGTTCCGCGCATCGGTACACAGTTACGGCTACATCCAGAGCGGCTATAAAGATTGATGCGAGCTGTAAATGCTTAGTTCAGTATTGGTCACGGGCGTCGCCAAGCGGTAGGTCCCGGGCACCTGCCCTCCCTAGCCTCCTAGATTTGAAAATATTTTCATCTATTAATGCGGGTTCTACATCACAGCCCTTGCATCCCAAATTCTAATACGTCAACCTCGCCTGCACCTGTGCTGTAAAGTACGATAGTAGTAATTATAAAAGATTTATCATGAATTGACTGCAATGATTGAAATTATCTCCATTGTAAACAAAAATTGCTAAGTATTTCGCTAGAGGCACTTCTTTGTCTTGCCTACTGCCGTGTGGTTCCCGGCACGGAGAATTCACCTCTCGTGAGTCTCGTCTTGTGGTGCAGTAGAGGCGATTGATGCGACTATGGTCATCGCAGGGGTCAGCTGTTCGGTCAGCTGCTGATGTGCACACAATTTTGTATCTTTTAACAATGAGAATACGGATATTTATTCAGTCTCATCAAATAATCCGCTGCCCTTGATCTTCGCTAGAAGGAGTTAGAGGTAGTGTAGAAGTCTAAAAGCAGTCCTGTAAATAAATAGTAGGTACAAATACGTACGTTGGCTGTATAAGCCAAGATTGTTTTTAGAGTATAGCGAATCTAATTTATATATCGCTCACAATTGAGGAAATAAAATGATCTTCATAAAAAAAATGTCAACAATTTCACGATGACCATTTGCGCATAAAAAAGAAGATAATAACAAGGTAACAATCGTTGGATAGGACGCGCCTGCGGCCAATTGAAAGCAATGACGTCAGACAGTCGCGTTATAGTAGGTACCTAGATACTTAACTATAGCTTAAACCAATCTTCATGGCCTTATATAAAGAACAAGCGGGTACTTCATCTGAGTTCTTGGCGGCTCTGAATGTAGCCGTTTATCGCCCGCTCGCTCTTCTTCATCGTACGTCCGTCCCACTCATACCTACGCGTTCTGCGCATCGGTACGCGGCTACATTCAGAGCAACCAAGAGGATGGGTTTTGAACTGTACATAACACCTCAGCATAAGAATAAGGCATAGGTCTTTTAAATAAAATTACGATTTTGTTCACAGTTTTTATAACTACCTAAAAAATCTGCGAACAAAATCGTAAATTTTATGAAAAGACCGACGCAAAATTCTTATGCTGAGGTGTTTAGAATCATGTACTGAATCCATGGTATCAGTTTTCGTTACGATGTCACTTACACCCTGTATACAAAAAATGCTATCCTATAAATTTTACAGTGTAGCGCAGAAATGGGATTGTGCTCAATGAATTCCGTCAGGCTTGCTTTCGACCAAACAGCTACTTAGCAGTAGTAGGTATCCTGTTGTCATCAGCAGTGAACTTAGAAACTGTGTAAGAACGAATCCTTGTCTAATCGTACTCGCTAAGATAGGTATCACAATGGCGAACCTAAAAAAACAAAATAAATACCGTCTGTAGGGTAGGGTGGTGTAAGATTGCGCGGGCGGTAAGATTGCGCACACGTCATAATTCGATACCAGTGTGAAATACGCTGCCAACTTCAGTCCTGTTTTGAATGCAAGCATGGCCGGCATGCGCTCCCGAAAAAATATTGAGAACCGAGTGAAAACGGCGAGTCCAGGTGAGTTAAAAGTTTTTAAAGCCCTGCGATCTAATTTTTTGACATTTTTCAAGTATAACTGATAAAAAACCTGTTGGAATTACAATGTTTTGCTGATCGTTTTACTTGTGTTTACCTTTGATATGTCGACTAGTTACAACGTAGTTCAATCATTTTCTAAGAGATGGCAGTAGTATCAAGATGGTTGCGCTGGAGGCCAAGTGTGTAAGTTTGCGCATTTAGGGGGTGGATAATATTGCGCGCGCAAACTTACACACCACTGCGTAACATTTATTTATACTAATTAATATTGGTTGTTTTCAATGATTTAAAATAGCACTTCACTTGTTGTAGAATGTCACGAAGACCACGCAAAACTGACCGTGCAGTTTGCTCACCCTCTACCATCAACGAAGCTCGTGAACGTATTGAAAAAGGAGAAAGCAAGAGACAAGTGGCTTTATCTTTAGGAATGGCTGAGTCAACACTAAGATACCGGTTGCAGCAATCACAATGTACAACTAAGCTAGGTAGATATGACGCTACATTTAGTCCAGAAGTAGAAAAAGGTTTCTGTGACCACTTGATAACCCTGGATGAAATGTTTTTCGGCTTGACAGCCAAGCAATTAAAAAGTGCAGCTTACGAGTTTGCAGAAAAGAATAATATACCCCATCGTTTCAACACACACACAAGAATTGCGGGGAAGGAGTGGTTTCGTGGATTTATGAAGCGCCACCCTGAAATTTCTCTTCGTCAGCCAACTTCCACGAGCATTGCGCGTGCTATGGGGTTTAACAGGCCTCAAGTTGAACGGTTTTATGTGAAAATGTCGGCATTGATGGACAAATACCAATTTCCACCGCAATCCATCTACAATATGGATGAAACCGGAATTTCTACAGTACCAAACCGACCACCTAAAGTACTTTCTGTCAAAGGAAAACGTGCGGTTAATAAAATATCAAGTGCTGAAAGAGGCATCAATGTGACTGCTGTCAACGCGATTTCTGCAACAGGTTATTTCATTCCACCGGCTTTCATTTTTAAGCGAAAGAGGATGAAAGCGGAGTTGATCGATGGTGCACCAGCCGGATCCATTGGAATGGTTTCCGACTCGAGCTTTATTAACGGGGATCTCTTCATAGACTGGCTATCGCATTTTAGATATCATACCAAGCCATCCAAAGATCAGCCTGTTTTGCTGATTCTAGATAATCACACATCACATTGTTCGCTGAAAGCTATTGACTTTTTCCGGCAAAACAACATCGTTGCCTTGACGTTACCACCTCACTGCAGCCATAAAATGCAACCTCTAGATAGAGGATTCCACGGTGCTTTAAAGAAGTATTATGCCAGCGAATGCGAGAAATGGCTCAGAAACCACCCAGGAAGAGCAATAACGACATTCCAGGTGACTTCAATCTTCGCTCCGGCATTTTACAAAGCTGCAACTGTTGCTTGTGGGGTAGAAAGCTTCAGATCAACTGGAATATGGCCATGGAATCCAGATATTTTCACAGATGCTGATTTTATGGCAAGCACTGTCACTGAACGGGAGAACCCAGAGAATAGCAACACTATTGAAATCAAAGATGACGACTTTTCTGTAGAAATCCCGGCAGAAGCACCAGTGGATGCTGTGGCAAGTGGTTCTTCTCAAATTCCAAAACTGGCTTTACTAGAAAATGCGGTTGATTGTATTTCTGGAGGCCTGGCAATGTCTTCTGTGGAATCTGTGAACCGTCTCTGTCTATCTGTGTCTAACCAGCTCACGACTATCGCATCCATGGAAGCCGTGGCAGGGATATCTCAGCCTGCCTCACCCTTACAGAGCTCTACAATTATCATAAATAAAGCGAACGTAAGTGCGCAGATCAGTCCATCGCTTGAAGATATTGTTCCGCTTCCAAGGTCTGAATTGAAGAGAATTACTCATCGGAAGCATAAACAAGCTGAAGTCATTAGCAGTTCACCCTATAAGAACCAACTACAAGAAAAATTAAATGAAAAAAAGAAGCCTAGTCCAAAAATAAACGCAAAGCGAGCTAAAAAGGTATTTAGAAAACCAAAAATTTTACCAAAAAAGAAAATATGGAGGTGTGGAGGATGCACAGAAGTCTTTTTAGAACCAATCGTTGAAGACTGGATCGAGTGCGATATGTGCCAGGTGTGGTGGCACGAAAAGTGTACTGATTATTTGGGTTTTGGGGTATTTAAATGTGATTTATGCAAGTAATTCTAGGCTTTTTTACTTGCATAAATCACGTTTAAATACCAAATCAAACACTGCGCAATCTTATCGCCATCTATGCGCAATTTTACACACCAGGGTGTGTAAAATTGCGCATATCCCGACTTCAAAGTTTTTGTTAATTAAGTAAAAAGTGATTATGTTTGCTCAATAATTAGTATTAAAATTTATTTTCAGATAAGTTTAGACTTATTAATTATAAAGAAACCTGTGATTAATCTGTATATTTTATTTTTATGACCGAATTATTCAAAACTGCGCAAACTTACACCACCCTACCCTATATTTTGTCGAAAGGCCAAAATACTTGTTGCTCCTCTATAAAACATGATTTAAAATGAATTGAATCTTGTTGAATGAATTGAATGAATGAATTGTTAAAAATATTACATAATTTTATTTATTTAAAATGCTTCAATGTACACAAGCGGTCTTAATGCCTCCGCGCCGTAGGCATTCTCTATCGGACCTTAGGTAGGTAACCTTAAATACACATAGCAGCTCTTAAAAATACTTGCGTCGTGTTGGGCAGGTAGAGACCATGTTACCATGTTGATTTTCCTAACCCCTATAGTGTTGCTTTGCATTGATGATGTCACCTTCTGCCAATACCTGGGATAATTACTTAGACCCCTCAGCCAAGTATTCCTACACTACAAACGAGTTGAAAATTTATATTGTGGATTGACCAACTTCTAGACACGCTTCTCAAGCTTTGTGGAGTGATTGACCCGGGACAGGTATCTACCTACTGCCTACCAGCTGTGTCAAAGGTGGGTAAGTTAGTGTGGTCCCCACTATTTGACTTTCTCTGTTCATATTTTATTAACGTAAAAATTGTGTCAAATTATTATATCATCAGTCATCATGCATGTATCCCCCGAATGGTTCGTTAGTGGTAGGTACATACCACATGATCCGCCGATGACTTCAGTCGCGAGCTGATTGCCATTTATCGGGTACAATTCTCCACTGCTATCACAGACACTGCTATTGACAATATCTCAGAAAATCTGAAATTTATTCTAGTTCGGCACCCTTAGCCCCTAGGTCGAACGAAACTTTTTGAATCATGGATGTCGTCATAAATAAATGATAGGTACTGAAGATTTTGGCGGCTCTCCACAGCCACACCCGATGCCTGGACCAGCCCTTGATGTCATTATTAGACTTATGAGTCACATTCAGAGTCAGATAAGTTAAAGTGATTATGTTAAACATTTTGTTGTGCTACTTAGTAACAACATTTTCGCCATTGTAAAATAGCAAACACTCATTTTAAAGAAAACTATTGCCTACAAAAGTGATAGCTAGGATCTAGGATGACAATGAATATAAAAAACTATTAATTGCTATTATTATTAATAATTATAATATTGAATAATAAGAATGCATAAAATAATAATATTGAATATTTTATAAACGTACTGCAATCACTAATCTGCCTGCCAAGCGTGGTAGTTAAAGAAATATCCTTATGAACGTTCATAAATGGGCCCTAATGAACGCTTCCTTCATTCATGAATAAAATATGCATAATTACTTAGGTTACCTTGATAGCAAACTCGTATTGTGTAGACGCCACAATTTGATGATTTCAGCTTTCTATAAGGTTAGCGGAGGTTAGTGGAGGTCGTGTTAAGGGGTTATAATACTCACACAGACTCACAGGGTTATAGTACCGTAGTGAAAGTTGTTCACAATGATCAGTAGTATAATCCCTTTAAAAGGACTTGCGCTAAAAATTAGGACTTTCTGGATAACTAAGTCTTATCAGCATAGATGCGTGGGCACGGACGTAGTCCGCGCGCTTGTCCGCACATTCGAACTACACGCAGTTTTTGCAGCGCAGCGTATCGACGTAACACGCTCATAATCTATAATAGTACTTCTATCGGCTACGGATGTAGCAATACGGCTACGTGTGTTATAGGACGGCTACGCGTGTAGCAGTGCGGCTACATGCGTAGCAGTGTTCTGCGGCACAAGATGCACGGCAACGCACATCGTCGTAACGAAAGTTTGTGGACATATTGGACATGGAGCGCGCAGAAAAAAATTCTAACTCTTTTAACTAATCACACAACTTTATTCTATATTTTGTCTTTGGTTGTCTGACCGCCAAATTAGACAATTTATTTTTGTAGGCATGTTCAGTTTTTGTTTTCTGTTTTGGAATACAATAAAGAATATTTCTATCTAAAGTCTATCTAGCTATAATCTTGATCTAAGAACTAAGTAAGGGGCAAGTCCACCGATAACATAACAGTCGATTAGAGCAAAATCTGCCGTTTAAACATGAATTTTTGTAAGGATAATCGGCTGATTGCATTTTAAACATCTGTTATATTGTCGGTGAACATGGCCCTAAGTGTCTTCCACAGCAGTACCCTGCGAGAGCCAGTTTCTCGATAAGGTCGATATAAAAGCGCCAGGTGCTAGGCCTTATTCAATAATTACCTCCCTTCTCTCCTCCGTGATAATTACCGACTTGCAATTGAATATACCGACTGCTTCGCAGATTCTGGTTATAGAATTTGTCAAATAAACTATTTTTGACCTGGTGAAATATTGGCAGCGGCTAGTCAAACCAGATGCCACTGAAGTCCAGAATTTTTATGGCCTGTGCTTATAGCAGGGTAGAAATTGAACTGCCCAGACTTCTCCAGTATGAGCTGACCTCGCACATCACTCGCTTCGCTTCGCTTCGCTTGGCTTTTCGTACATCATATAGGCTTTTCGTACGTCGTATAGGCTGCTATAAGAGCTTGTAGTAAGCCCCCTGGTGCCGAATTGCCGATCTACACCGAATACGACTATCTTATTCATATAACAATCTGTCCAAGACACGTAGGAGTTATATTGTGTAAAGAATGAAATAAAGAATGGTGTGCGCTTGCCGCGGTCAGTCGCTTTTAATTTTAGGTACGATTTACGTAAAATATTACTATTAGATAAAAAGTTAAAATTAATCTCAATCAATGCGAATGAAAGTTGTCGACTCAGCTGTGAATCGTGATGGGATGGCAACTGCATTTACAATCGGTTGATCAATGAGATCTTGATAAAATAAGCTATCATGAGAATACAAAAATAAGAATTAAACGTGTTCCATTAAGTGCATGACCTTTTGTCAAGTTTTTATCTACAACCGGAACATCAGCTGCGCTCGCGCACACATTGTGTTACATCTGTAGCGAATGACAATGTGTCCCGTGTGCGGCTACCTGTATGCGGGATGTTTTGATAGGCAGAGACCCGAGAGCAATACGTGGCTGCATTCTGGTCAACGTGTACCATTATGGTAATGGCGCCTCAACTACACGATGAACTAGTTTCAATTAATAAAAAATATGTTTATGTTCTAAAGTAGCTGTGGTAGAAGTAGGTCCACGTTTAAAATGTAACGGGTGGGGCTTGATCTCACGACTTCTTGGTCAACACAGGCTGTCGAGCGAGAGGTCGCCTTGACCATTGGACTTTTGCTGCTTATACAATGCTGCATGATTAAAAGCTGCGACTCGTTCTGGATTTGCCAAATATATTTCACAGCTTGTGGTTAAAATATGTCTTTATGAACAGAATAAGTTTCCGAGGGCAGAATCACCGGATTCAATTATTTATTTTAATTCAATTACTCTCTACACTAATATAATAATACCCGGCAACTTAATCCCTTAGTCGCTACTCTTTCCAATCATTTATCTAGCTCGGCTTTCAGGAATTAAAAATAATACACAAGTATGAGTATAAAAATAAAGTTTTGAAAACTAAAAGATCTGTTCAAAATAAATTCACAGATTTTGCAAAAATAAAAATAAAAATCCTAGAATAGATATTATTTATATATCTAAATATTATTACTCTGTTAAAACATATTCAATGCTCTACTTCTATTGCCTAGAATGAAATGATAGGCTCTGGAAGTAAGTTTAAAATTTTATTCATTAAAAAGGGTAATCCGGGAATCAAGTTAATGGAAACAAAGTCACGTAACGGTTTCCGTTTCGTACAAAAGTCAAAACTACGAGGGTTACTTATTATGCGGCAATAGAAATGCTGGTGCGGTCCGTTCCCTCCAAGCAAGCCGCCGCGCATTCATGGCATTTCATTGTACGCGGCAGTCGCGGCCTCGCCACCGCGGGGGGATCGCGTGCTTGCGTTGCCATGCTGCCGTGCTGTGTCGCACGCACACTGCTCTATTTACTACACCGCTCATAATCGTCGTTATCGTATCGTTTCCGTGTAGTACACGCGTAGACAACAGCTGAACATGACCGTGCGCGACTTACGAACTCAACTTTCATTCATCAAAACTCTATTCTGACAAGTGACAAAAATGATATGGACACAGTGCCGTTTAAAATGATAATTAACGCGATATTCTTTTGTTTAGTGATGGGCGCGGCGCTTACGGAAGCGCCTGACGATGCAGATGTTTGTTTCCGTGTGTCCGGTGATAATGATTTGGTGGAGTGCAATGTACGGACACTGTCGTCGGACAGGGACGTCGCCGGTTCGATGCACTCGGATGGCGCGGAGCGGCTCGCGATCCGGTGCAGCCCGCTGCTTCTCGAGAGCTCACTGCGAGACCACCACTTCGGAAGAATGCAAGGTTTGGCGGAGATAACCATAGATAACTGCAAAATACTGCGACTTCCCGGCAATGTTTTTGAGGGCTTACGAGGGCTGAAGACATTGAAGATTCGCTCTATGAACAACGAGTGGAGCAACAATAAAGAATTGGAGCTGTCTCTGGGAGCTTTCAATGGACTGAGGGAGCTGCACACGTTAGACCTAGCTCACAACAACATAAGAAAGATACCGTCAGACCTGTTTTGCGCGCTGGAAAATGTAATTTCTCTTAATTTAACGCACAACAAAATCAAGTTTGTCGATGAACTGGGTTTCGGTCATAAATGCGGGTCCACACTGCAGACTATAGATTTAAGTCATAACGACATCATGTCGTTGCCAGCCGACTCCGAAATTTTACATTTGCGCCGGCTGACACAGTTATTCCTTCAAAATAATAAAATAAATGAGCTGCCAGGCGAAGTTTTTAGTGACTTACTGTCGTTAAAAGTTGTGAACCTTTCGGATAACGCTATTAGTTATTTACCAGAAGGACTATTTCATAATACTAGGGAAATTCGGGAAATTTATATACATAATAATGAACTGGAAAGTTTGCCCAAGAGAATATTTAATCGGTTGGAACAATTGCTCGTTTTAGATCTTTCAGCGAATAAATTGAGGAGCGACCACATAGAAGATGAAACGTTCGGTGGTCTAATAAGATTAATCGTGCTCGACCTGTCCCACAACGCGGTCGCACGGGTCACACGCATCATGTTCAAAGACTTGTTCTTTTTACAAATTTTGAATCTGTACAATAACTCCATAGGGTTCATAGAGGATAATGCGTTTTCACCGCTTTTTAATCTACACACATTGAACTTAGGCCAGAATAAGTTACAAGCTATTGAAGATCATATATTTAATGGATTGTTTATATTAAATAAATTAAATTTAAATAATAACATGTTATCTTATATAAGTGAAAATGCATTTGGAAACTGTTCAGATTTGAAAGAATTAGATCTAAGTTCTAATAAAATTGCGAAAGTCCCTGATGCAATTTTGCAGTTACCGTTCCTGAAATCGCTAGATTTAGGTGAAAATTTATTAACTGAGATAACAAACACCTCATTCCAAAACCTATCGCAACTGACCGGGTTACGTTTAATCGACAATCAAATTGGAAACCTTACAGCGGGCATGTTTTGGGGCTTGCCGAGCCTGCAAGTACTAAATTTGGCGAAAAATAAAATACAGTCGATCGAGACCGAAACCTTTCAAAAGAACACCCAATTGGAAGCCGTGCGATTGGACGGCAACTTCATTTCTGACATTAACGGGGTGTTTGTGGCATTGACTAAACTTTTATGGCTTAATTTATCTGAGAACCATTTGGTCTGGTTTGATTACGCTTTTATTCCGGGAAGCCTGAAATGGTTGGACATCCACGCTAATTTTGTCGAAATTCTTGGTAATTACTATAAAATCCAAAATGAGCTACACGTCAAAACATTAGATGCCAGTCATAATCGTTTAGTGACCCTGTCCCCGATGTCGATTCCAAATAGCGTAGAGCTTTTGTTTATAAACAATAATTTTATTACGACTATAGAAACAGATACATTCCTTGAGAAGAGAAATTTAACTCGTGTTGATATGTATGCCAATGAGATTGAAAGTTTGGACATAAATAGTTTGCGTGTTTCACGAGTGGCAGATGAACGAGTGTTGCCTGAGTTTTACATTAGCGGTAATCCCTTTCGTTGCGACTGCACAATGAAATGGCTTTTACTCATCAATTCCATTACATCTCGAGAATACCCGCGCGTGATGGACTTGGAGAATGTAATCTGTAAGGAATCTTACGTTCGCGGCGTGAAATATCTCCCGGTCAGTTCTCTTCACATTAAAGACTTTTTGTGTAAATACGATAGTTACTGCCCTGATGGCTGTCATTGTTGCGATTTCAATAACTGTAACTGCAAAACACTGTGCCCAATTAATTGTTCATGTTATCACGATTCGTCGAAAAGTACTAGCGTTGTTGATTGTTCTGTTAAACAATTGAAATCAATACCTCACAATTTTCCTGTAGATGCAACTCATATATATTTAGATGGGAATGTTTATAGTGAACTTAACGAATCTGTTTTCGATTCAATGCGTAAAGCTGTTGTTGTTTACTTAAATTCAAGTAATATTATAAATATACATAACAATACATTCAGTCAACTCCGAGATATAAGAATACTACACTTGGACAACAACAAGCTGAAACAATTACGGGGTCTCGAGTTTTCAAAGCTAAGCAACTTAAAAGAACTGTATCTTCAAAGTAATTTAATTGAGTACGTCTCAAACGAAACTTTTTCTCTTTTGGGAGCCCTAGAAGTTTTACGCCTGGATGGAAACAGACTCGTGAATTACGGTCTGTGGCATTTAGACAATAACAAGAAGTTACAAACATTATACATTGGGAGTAACAACTGGTCTTGTGATTGTAAATATTTGCAAGGTTTTTTGACTTATGTTTCGCAGAATGTTGAGAAAATTATCGACATTCCCAACCTGTGGTGTGTGAATGCGAAGATGAACCCGGCAAAGAAGCCATTGAATTTAAATGTGACAGTGTGCAGTGAAATAGGCGATAGCTCGATGATAAGCGCGTTCTTCGTCTCCCACAACTTGCCATTATTGGCCTCGGCTTTGACTGGGTTCATGCTTATTTTATTAATATTAGCTTTAGTATTCACATTTAGATACGCTTGTAGAATGTGGTTGTATTCGAATTGCGGAATTAAGCTCTCCCCTTTAGCGGGCGCTTTTAAGGATGCTGATAAGCTTTACGACGCATATATTTGTTATAGCCCTAAAGACGAGGAGTTTGTCGTAGAGTCGCTTGCTCGTGAACTAGAGACCGGTTATCCGTCATACCATCTCTGCCTACATTACCGAGACGTTCCGCAGTTCGAAGCCACGTACGCTCAGTTCCCCGACTTGGTGGTCGAGGCCACCGAGGCGTCGAGGCGTATCATAGTAGTTTTAACAAAGAACTTTATCTTAACCGAGTGGTCCCAGATAGAGTTCCGACAAGCTTTACAGAAAGCGCTTCAAAAGAATCCACATAAATTAATAATAGTGAGCGTCGGGCTCATCCCACGAGATCCGGAGTTGAAGTCATATTTCAAAACGGGTTTGGAGATAACGTGGAAAGAGAAACGTTTTTGGGAGAGGTTACGTTATGCCATGCCGTCATCCAAGCGACACGGGCAGAAATTAAAAAGACTTAATTATGGAAGAAATTCTAATACTTATACTATGGACGCGTCTGTGTTGAACAGTACTTGTCAGACGTTGTGCGGCAAGTCTGCTAACTCAGCGGAGCGCTCGCCGTGCGACCGACCGCTGTCCGAACACATCTACTCCACTATAGATTCGGATTACTCCTCCAATGACTTCCAAGGTCGACACAATCAACCTCAGTCCGTGGTATTTCAGCACACTGTTCAAACGTACCTGGTATGAAGGACCTCATTAAAAATTAACCTAAACGATCTCTTAAACGATTGATTGTAGGCCTTAGTTTTAGCCTTAGGCGAACGCTAAAGAAATTGTTTTGTTAAAGACGAAAATCGTTCGAAGTTGTAAATATTTATAGAACTTTATAATCTACGAGTATCTTTAATAGCATAAATGTGTAACTTTTGTACAATAACGATACCAAATTTTCGCATTTGAAAAGGTTTGCTTCTTCGTATTTATTACTTTTTTAAATGAAAAAATGTTTTAAGTATTAATCGGAAAGACTGTAAATTATTGTGTAGTTGTATAATAATTCAATTGGCTGATGTTTGTATAGATATGTAATTAAAGAAGTTTATAAACGAAATTGGTTATTTTAATTAAGTCCTCCGCTTACTTAATTTTATTATGAAGTTGTTAAATGCGCAAGTCAATGCCAGTAGACATTAAACTACATGTTTTATTCTGTTTCCAATTCAGTTTTTACGAGCCGGGCCAGAAATGGAGCAGCTGGTCCATGTAAACAGAATAAAAATGAGAGGCAAACATGGCCGACATCTACCTATGCTTTCAATGGGCAGCTATGTAATAAGCCCTACTTGCTTGCATTCGCTTTGAAAAGCTCATTTCCATTAAAAGTTTTTTCTCAATTTTCTGTGTGCCGTTTGCGTGGCAAACGCGGTTATACCAATAAACAAACATTGTAAAGATTAAACATTTAATTATACTCTTAAAAGGAAAGTAGTTTTTCGTAATCACGACTTTGTGAGTATTGAAGTAATGATGACTTTCAAAACTATTATTATAACTAGGCTATTATCACTTTATATTTTTTAAATTAACCTGGATACCATTGTGTTTAAGCAGCTTGTCGTTTCGAGCTGGTCATAAAATTAACAAAAGAAAATCTGTGGCGAGGTTCTAGACCATTTATCTCAATTTGAAAACTTAATCTTTTATATTTTCTCATCCCTATCGACACTGCAAGTTCTAGATAGTGTTTACTTTACAAAAAAAAACAATATATCAACCACAAATAAGGCGAGTCAATAAATAAACTTTGGAAATATGTTTCACAGGAAAACCGCGTTATATAATGTGCGTAATCTGGTGGCCAATAAATAACAGCGCATCTCGGTGAGACAGCGACAACAAAAAACTATATCGATTTTATATTTTTTGCAGTCACCAACGGTTCGTAGCGTTTGTTGTTATACAGTTACATAACAATTTTATACGAAGTCGTGAGCAGAGTACAAAATTGTATGATGACGCAGGTTACATGATTGAATTTGGCTCACTTCGGCGGCTACAATGAGACAATAAAACTTGTCAGTACGCAGCTAATAGATTTCTCTCTTGTTTTATTTAAGGTTACCAAATTCCCGAATGTGTTTTGTGAGCTTATTACCGGTTAAAGGCACACAGCTATATTGTTCAACAGTCATTAGGGATGTACCCGAGGGTGTGGAAACGAGTTTTTAAATCATTAATTAACGTTAATCAGGAAGGACATTTACTTAATGACCAGAATATGAGGGTAAAGTGTTTTGTGCTTTCTAAAGTATGTCAACGCTGCAAAGTAGAAAGTTTGTGCAGTAGGGTTCAACCGAGACAATTTTTTTGATCTCGGACGAGACCGAGTATAAAATAAATTCTCGGCAGAGACTGAGACCAAGACCGAGAAATGACAAAATATTTACAAAGTTGAGAAAAAACACCACTAACCAATCAACTTTGTAAAAATTGTTTAATTATCTAATAATAAAAATTGAAAAATGTTATATTATAAGCTAAGATCAGCAATTTTTCAGGGTTATGTCTTCTTGTTTCTTCTGTGTGGCTTCAAATTGCGTCTTCTTTCATCATACCACTGCCCAGCCCTGCTAAATAATTACTCAACTTTAAAATACACTACTTTCTGAATGCTGCGTAGTCTTGGCCACGGCCGAGATTCTGCCAAAATTTGCGTCGAGAATGAGACTTAAGTTTTTGTCGAGTACGACCGAGACCGAGATCTTGGTCGGACCTTATTGCGCAGTGTATTTTATGAGAGGATTCTCTGTTAGTAGTATTTATTGGTAGCCTCGAGGTGGAAGGGGACGTAATATTCTAGGGTGGGGCAAGACTTTTAAGAATACCCCATTTTTAACGATTTTTATACTTTTGCACTTGGATTCTATCTTCAGAACTAGAGACTGAAGTTGAGTTGGTAGAGTTTAAATAATAACTGAGTCCATCTGCGATTATAGTTGTAGGCCCGGCGTGTGCGTTTGAGACTACGTTATCTCATAATAACTAAGTGGTCGAATTAATAATGTGGTCGAATAATTAAGAGAGTTTTTTGATAGTTAGGGTGGGGGTTCCGGTAAAACGCAGCACCACAATATTGCTACTCGCCGGTATCCTGTGAAAGCGTGGTACGAACGGCTACATATTAAGCTATACATTTTCAGTATAAGCTGACCTCTGATTGTACGTAAAGTCTATATCAATACGAGGACAGCTTATAATGGAAATGAATAGCTTGATATGTAGGTAGCCGTGTGTACTTCCCCGGTCGAGCCAGCCTATCCACAAGTTGTATTCAACTACTACGTACATCTAGGCTTTACCACGAAAGAGACAGGTTGTAACTCTTCGCCTACGACCACCATAACGGTAAGATATTCCTATAGACGCTCGTGGAAGAGATAACCCAGACCCTTCTATCATTTGGAAATTAACATTAAAATAAATTTCCTACCTCACCATATCAATAAGATTACACTATCTCTGCGTAGGCAGATTTAACTTCACAAAATTTTAGATTTAAGTGTTTTGAATGGTATACTCAAGACTAGGTCGAGACTCGAGTATAATCTCTTCGTAGGTGGGTGCTAATTCGCGTGGGCGAATGTGTACGGAGTACGGATTAAGGTAACACAGTACACTAAGTCCATTCTCAAACAGAGCTACCTGTTCCAAAGAAATCAATCACTAACTCGGATTAACAATCAGATGCTTTTGAGATGAGCACATACTTGAACAAGGTGTGTGACGCGTCAGTGATATTTCAATAGTGATTTCAGTTTGGAAGTAGTTTAGTTTTCTCCGAAAAGTACACCGAATCTCATTTTAATTACAAGAATTCTCGTGCTATATGTGACAACAAGAAGAATTTAGTAAACATTTTCTTGTTGCTGTAATTATTAAAAAATAAATTGTAAAGATTACGCAAAGGGTGTATTTATAAATAGAATATTCACTATGGATTAGTTGATGCAAATTACTAAGCGTTCTGGTAGTCTTGTTATCACAATATTTTTCTCTATGTACTTATTTTGAAATTGAAATCGTAGGTGATCGAACCGAATCGCGTTGGTGATTTGTTTTAAAAGTTATTTTAATTTGTGTGTAAGTAGTTTTCTTTGAAGTAGCGGTTTGTGAAAATGATGACAAGCCTCGTTTACACGAGAAACGTGTTCCCGACTATGAAATCCGAAATTTCGCAGAGATAACTGACAGCGAACTTATCGATGAATGTATTTCCCGTATATTCAAGAAAAATGAAGATGAAAACATTTGCGTTCATCGTGTGGATACCTGAGACTTTCTTCAAACAAGTTTACGAATTTCGGTCCGAAAATAGCCAGAACTTGATTATTCACTTCCGTTAGTGGACCGTGAAGCCTTGTTTGTTAACCTATTGTTTTTACTGAAGGTTGGGGAGTGATTGTACTAAAAGCGTTTGTTTACGTTGCTTTTTGTGGATGGAGGCTTAGGTTGGGCGCTTTGATAGACAAATTGTTTTTGTCAATATTGGTTCGTGGAATTAGGAAAAATCCAGTACTTAAGTAGTAAGTTTTTCACTCCGATGTTGTTTGTATTGGTGTTTATTGTACACGAAAGTGCTAAGCTTACTAATTAATGAAAAACCTAACCTAACCGTCAAAAACCCCCGACTCCAACTAGAAAAAGAGCTGTAACTTTTGAACGGCTCAACAGATTTTCATGAAATATATGATACCCGATTAAATTAGCTTTCGATTAAAAACAAAGTGCATTCAAATCGGTGCATCCGTTTTGGAGCTCCAATGCCACAGACAGATACACAGATACACACTAAATTTTTTGTCGGGGGTTAAAAAAGTGAATGTTTTTTAGATTTATCGAAGACGTTTTTTTTTTGTCTAAAATGCGACCTGAGTGCTTGTTGTTTCATCTGTATATCCAGTAGGAGTAGATGGCCTAATTTGGGCTTCATAAACATGTCAATGTAACATTAACTAGATAAAGTTAATAATTTCATAGAGTCATATAATTTGACACGTGCGTGACGCGCTAGTTAGATCACTGATAGTTTTGTTTGTGTAAAATAACCTACCTATATTGTGTGAAAATAGGTTAATTTGCCTTTATCATAACCAGGCTCATGTTTGAACAAATGCATAATGATAATAACAGATCATTATAATATCTACTTTAAAAACATTTTTTTAAATAAATAGCAAGTTATTGTAAATTAATTACTTAAAAAAATTGTACATTGACCATTTTCCTCGCTGACATCTTCATTACCATCTGTGTCACCATTTTTTTTTTTTTTTTTAAACATTGCCCCTCACTAGGATTTCTCCTGTATCGAGGGTACTGTTAACAAACATACATGTCACATGCATACACACCCAGACCCGAAATAACTATCTGTAGATCATACAAATAGTTGCTTTGTGCGGGGATCGAACCCGCGGCACGTAGCGTAGAAAGCTAATCGCTTAGCCACTGCGCCAACCGTGTCGTCTTAATCAAAGGATTGGTGCCAAAGCACTTCAAAGGTTTATACTCGACATAAATCTCTACATAGTATATGGTATAAAATATAAAGTCGCTCTCCGCGTCTGTCTGTCTGTATATCTGCTAACTCTTCCTAAACCACGCAACGGATTTTGATGCGGTTTTCACCAAAATGTTTGTGACCTTCAAAATTCTTTGCCTTCTTCTCGATAGACTGTACATTTACAGAAACATAAGAATATTTATTCTACTAACCATTTAGATATCAATAGTTTCACTGACGCTTTAAGACCTCAATTAATGGCAGTAGCTGTAAAAGGATGAGTGAACAGTCTAGAATAACGGTAAGTAATTGGACTGACCTGATTGACCTGTTAGGCTAGGTCGTTAGTGTCCAAAACTCGATTCATTTATGGCATTCTATAACTATGTGGTATACATTCGTATTTCTGTTAATGTTTTTGCCCACTATAGATTTTCATTAACCGCCTTATTATTGGTCAGATAAGTGTAAGTTTAATTTAACAATTTCGATTGTAAGCATCGACCGTGTTCTGCGTTCTAACCACGGTAAGCACTGCTTAACCTCGCTGATCGACTGATCTGCGCGGCAGTAAATAATATCAGCGGTCCCATACAAAACTTCAATACCTACTCAACCCACACGTATGGGACAGCTGCTTATTTTTTCATGATTACGATGCTGGTCCTACATAGAAAGTTTTCAGTTTGATGGTCTTCTGATACACATAATGATGAGTACAATTGTCTTTCGCGTACAAGTAATTCAATATTACTCGACTAATTGTATGGAATAGCTGATGATGAGTATTATTACCTTCTTTTAGCATAATAATAATATAGGTACCGGACCTACCCTTTCCGACTAACATTACGATTACTATTTTAGATATAGTACAATAGTAAAATGTTACCTTCACGTTTTATTTTCATACAATAATCACTTCAACACACACAAGTTCTTTTATAATTGTTATTTATTTAATTCATATTCAATTAATATATTTTCTGTACACGTAGGCACACATAACGTCACTCGATGTGGCTCCCGCTGAAAACCAGCGCTGTCGGGCTGCTCGCAGCGCGTCAGCTTAAGCTGAGCGGAAGCCTTTTTGACACAGCTGCGACGTACAACCCATTTGTTATTTAAGATAAATATTTTTTTCTTTTACATGTTTTATTCTTTTATTTTTTGTTACTTTATCTTTAAAATTGTTTTTGTGCTGTGTCAAATAAATACTTTTTTTTTTTTTTTTTTTTTTCTTTCTTTCTTTCTTTCTAACACGATACTTACAGATCTAATCGCTTCCAGTACAAGTGTGCAACATTCCGCTAATGTTTTAATTTTGTCGATACACACTGATTACCTATGAGTGCACACGCACACTAAGATGAATAGACTAAGCACGAGAGAGCGTTACGGTCAACTGGAAAGATGCGTCAAAAATTAGTGGGGGGGCGCGTTTTGGTGGATGGATGGCACTATCTGTAGGTACCCTTCGAGGATTAGCATCGTGGTGTTGAATAACGGAAGAGAAGTGGCGACATTATTAACGGAATTTCACATCTTAGCTGCAGGTAACAGCCGGCTCGAAGGTCGTAGAAATGTGAAAGCTTTAACAGCCTATACAACTTTTTACTTTAAAGCTACTTATCACTTTTGTTTATACCTTCTTTACCTTAAAGTTGTTTTCTCTTGTCAATATCCGCATTCTTGGATACATTTCGCCAGCTCATTCATTATGGTGTATCTGTGTTTCTTATTTCACGCGGAGCAACTGTAGACGTGGGTCTACCACAATGAATGATCCTGAAATAGTTGATATTGGAATTAACTCTATTGGTGGCTGTAACTTTATTAATAGGTAGGTATACTTACTACTGAAGATATTTAGATATTGCCTTTGTACTTAGAGTCTAATCTATACTTCTTTTCTTTGCATGTGTATACATAAATAATAAATGAATATTAAATGTTTAATATTGACTTACGAGTATATATTTCATTAGTCTTCTTCTACGACCAAGATAATGTATGACGATTTTTATTATTCACTCCAGTTTCACATTCATTCTGTTACATTCAACCATTCAGAAAAACTAATGAAATAATTTCCTGTTTTTGCTTATAAATAATTTTTATGGACAATTCTAGATCCTATTATTACTACACAGGTAAGTAATTTCTTACAATGCCTATGTCAAATGGTTCGTAAGTTCGTCGTCCGAAAAAAAGCACTTACGTCTTTGTAATTTTCACAGCATGGACACAGCATTTTCCCATAAAAACATCCTCCTTCTCTATCGGCCGCGTTTTCTAAGCACATTAGAATTCTATTCATGGTACGCTGACTATCCATTATAGTCCATTTAGGATAAATACATTTTTATTTACATGTAGTTATATTGAATTAAACGGGCCGGATGTTGGGGCCGTTTTCCTAAATTACATCACCATTATGGCCGAACCTGCGACTCATTGTCAAGTTTTTTAATAGAACATTGTGAAATAATGTCAGTGTATTATTATGTCAAGGTATTTTATCACGGAACCTTGTTTGGGCTTTGATGAATGATGTTATTCACTCGAACCCATAGAAATAGTACAAGTACTATGTATTATCTCTATGCTCGAACCATACTCGAACTTAGTACCTACTGAAACTATTTGATTTGGTTTTCGAACGTCTCAAGTTTTATTTTGAATTTTTGTTAAGAAGCGCTTTTAAAAAAAACTTTGTTTCTTAAAGAAGGTTTGTTAAAATATGAACATGTCACCATCATAATACAACAAACTTAAACGCTTCTGAACTAATATTAAAATAACACTTACTTAAAACTATAGAAGAACGGTTCTGCAGCGCAGCGTTATTACCTACTTGCGACCGCGACTATTGTAACAATTGCTGTCAAATAAGTCAATAGTAGATGTGTCTGACAGCTATTATTGCTTATTTGACAACAACTACTATTGTTACAATCGCTGCGGTCTCAGATAGCTAACAGACCCTGCCCATTGGTGTGATTTAGGTCACCTGACCTCAGTAGTACCTACTACCTAGGGATAATTATTAATAAATTAATGATCGTAGCCCAAACTGCCATTTAGTAGAGTCAATCGTAGGCGTAATTTTATTTTATTCATTCATATTCTAATCATTACCCATTCTTAAGCATTTATGCCACAATACCATTCACAAACTAAATTCGAACACTTAAGGCCACCACACATTTGAAGGCTGATCTGCAAGGATCATAAATTAAAAATAAAATCAATAAATTGTATTGATTTATTTCGTCAAACACTACACAAAAAGATCTGCTGTTCAATACGTTTATAATGTAGTTGAATAATATTGAATGATTTGTGTGGAACGACAGTTCTTTTTTCGCGATTTCTATGTTGATCTCTTTTTTTACTAATGATTACACTAGACTATCGTACTCGTATAATCGTTTAGAAACTAGATATACCGACAAAACTAATAAGTTCCTGTTAAAATTTAAATAGTTTTCGAACAGACATTCAGTCGGGAGCTTTGATATGTAATAATATAGTTATAGCACGTAACCAATATAAAGCTTTCTTATTACAAATGATGTTTCCTTATTGATCTATTCTATTACTTCATGCTAATAGAAAAGCTATTACTAGTTTTTATAACCTCGGGCATAACGTTCGGAGAATTAAAAGTAATTACGATGCCCGTCCGCTATCGGTTAGTAATCCATCTGTGTATATGGATACATACGAGCAGCATTAATAATAAATGCCGTTTATACGGCAAGATATGCTGTACAACTTACAACATAGATAGATGTAACACCTATGTAACCATATTTCATGCAAATAAATATTCTTATTCTAAAGCTTATAAAAATTAAACACGATGACATATACTTCACTTATTAATTATAACTAGTGGTCGCCCTGTGGTCCAAATTCGACCATAATTTTAGCATTATGCACTCCTTCTCCATATAAACTTTAACTATTCCAAATCTCACACTCGACTCCGTGCGCGCAATTTGCTTGAAAAGCGGTACAAAGTTTTCTCTTCACGTATTAATATATAGACATAGAAATAGTACACTATATATTATCTCTATGTATATAGATTAGTTTATTCAAGAGTAACACATAGACAAAGGTTAACATACTTACTAATAAATCTAATGCAGGTGGTTGTACATAGAATTCGCGAGTATCTAATCGGTTTTTCATAAATATTTTTATGTTGTTCATTTTGATAAAATAAACTCAAACTCAAACTCTTTATTGCTTTCATGTGTATCTAGTTACAGGTGTTATATTTTTATAGGTTTCAACATGAAACCCCGTAAGGGTACAGCAACTTATAACTATGTACTTAGCTATAATAATTATGTATAAGTAGGAACAAACGATAAATTTAAATAACTAGTGGTATTTAAATTATATTGAATTGCAAGTATAATATGTATTTTATTTTATTTTTATTTTAAGTATCAAAGTAATAAGTCGGTAATTATTATTTTTTGGTATATTAATGCAATAATTATATTTTTATCTAATTAATCTAAACCCGAACTGTGACATATCAACAACTGTTAAGTTGGTAGTAGCGCTGATTGCGTCGCGACAAACTTTTTTGTACTTCACCAATAGAGCAATATCCTTGAGCTTGTAATAGTTTTTCCCTGAATATTGCAACGGCCCGTGTTTCTCACTATCTGTCGATTATTACTATTGCGCTACTGTGCCATACATGGCAACACAATAACACATAGTTTCAATCACCAGTCAACGATTATGACTTCCTCGTGTTGACACAGTTCTGTTTACACCGAAGGGAAGTCTGCACTTTAATCTTCATTCATCAATACAAATTGAGCCACTCGAGCCAAGTGGCCCCCTGTGTCGTTTATCCCTCAACCCTCAGGGAATATTCCTAAGCCAATATATGCAGTAAAATTTGATTATTCCCCATGATTTTTGACTGGCCCCTATGAGAGCAAGACATAAAAATTACATAAGCAAATATGATATTTTTATGATAAAATATTTTATGACTTTACTGTTTTGGGTACGGAAGATAGGCATAGAGATCTTTTTACTTGACTTAAGAATAGAGTGATTAGTTGACTAAAATCATAACCACCAATTATATGAGTGATGATTGATAAACCAACCAGATAAAAGATTTATTTATTTAAGTTTTCAGAAACCGGGCGTTAATTTGTCTGTCTTTTGGTGTCAAGTGCTTATAATAATGTGTTGATAAAAGCAATGAGTACGGCCCTTTTCGTGCCCCTAGCGATGATTTCATTTTAAATTTTGAATGCAATAGAAACATCAAGAAAAATTATATCCCCGAGGTTTTACTCACTTGGTAAAAAGCGTGTACTTTTTCTGTAAATGTTGTTGGAGGTATTTCAATTCTACAATCAAGAATCTAGCCGAATGACATAATAGGTTTTCATCGAATGCATAACGTAGAATAGCTTTCAGTTCGTTCGATGTTTGGGTGACAGACCAAGTCTACGCGCCAAGCATTGCTAATAAGCGGCGCGTGCGCTGACGTCAGAGGTGTGAAATATGCTACCTACCTTATTAACACAACCGTCCACTGAAGTGTATCATCAACAATAAGAAATAATTCCATTACGTTAGATGTATCATGTACGTGATGAAATAAAAATGGAAAAAAAGGTAACAAGATCGAAAGCAACCCATGCCCATGGCGTCATGCTCTGTCATGATTAAATTCTATTAACACGATTTCACTTTCTAATAAAAAATCGATGAAGTTTTCTATGGGTTTGGTCTGGTTTGGAGGTTTACAAATATTATTTAGATACAAACATTTAGTATAAAGGGAATACTCGAATTAAAATTTCTTCTTCCCATGTACTTCAGTTGTACAGTCGAAGTCGTTTACAAAAGGTAACTTGTTGTAACTTCAATCTAGCATCAACTTCGTAAGGGTATAAACGAATTGTCGCCCAGTTAAAATTTTAAGCGTGACTTACCCCTCGCAGGGTTCTATTAAATTTATTGCTTGTAAAACGAGGAGCTAATTTAGAGTTACGTTTTATTGTGTTAACTTAACTAGTTTAAGCGATGGCGCCACGGGTGTTCGTCACTGTTGAACGCATCAGTGGAAAAGTAACTTTATGTTCACAGTAGTAAGAACAAGAGAAAATAACATAAATATCTACAAAAACAACTAGCTATGTATGTTTTTATTAGCCATATGTATTGCGTAATAAAGCAGTGGGGTGTGTTTTTATTTTACGATCCCTAAAGGGAATGAAAGAAGTTATGGAGCCACAGATGAATAATATTTTTAGGGCTCGTGTAGTCGCTAAGAAAAAAATATTAAATTTTACGCTGAATAGTGAAGACGATAAAGCTTTACAGGTATTTTTCAGAAAATTTCAAATAAAGTACATTTTGTGAGCCATTTTTTGTTTTATGAAAATATAACAACAGTCTGGAATTTGCGTTCTAGAATGTTTATATTTCAACCTTTTCCCAAATATGTATAGCAAAAAAATTGTTACCAAATGCGGCTAAATATTCTAAGGTAGGTAAACAATATGACGTATGTTAAGAATCTCGTTTATAGCCAGTGAACATGGAACAAAGGTCTGAAACGTCATTGCTCATTTCTTTTGGTTTGCACGATTTCTTCTGCTACACACGGCTGCACATACATTGTTGCTTGACCCCCGTACAAAGTGGGCCACGCTCGTCACTCTTCAACCTTCATTGTACATTCGTGTGTCTCGTTTATGATAGTGAATTATGACTCTTTTCTTTACTTATGCTTCTTCTCAATTAGACGGGAGTTTACAAACTCAGACCAATAAAGAAGTACTTCTTTATTGGTGTGAGTTTACAAAGGGATGCGTATCTTTATGATGTGGGTTTATCTATCGAAATTTTCCCGGTAATAGGTAATAAGCTCTTCCCACTACATGAATTCATACCGTCATCGAAATGTAGGTTTCCAACTGGTAGAGTCAGTGAGAATTTTTCTTAATTTTGAAATGAATATAGGTATCAACGAAGATAATCATCAACGAAGATAATCATTATTGTTCTTAAACCAACAATTACACTAGTTGAATAAAGTTACGCCATTTTATAATAATTGATCACAATAAGATAGGAATTCAGTAGGCCGACCACGAATATTCTTGATGTATCTTAACATCAATGTAAGCAAATTTTGAACAAAAAATACAATAATATTATCTATATCTACTATCACATTTTGTTTAATATTACGCAACATACACACTTGTTTCATGAAAATGTAAAAACCGCAAGTATTTCCAAAAAAATATGGATTAAACGTGTATTTTTTATTCAAAATTTATTTATCCAACTCAAAAAAATTCACGCATGGCTCTCTGCGTAAAAACTTATAAATCTTTGTACCTACAAAGATCTGCAGCTGACTGTTACTACTGGCATGATTTAAATACATACTTGTATTCTGAAATGAAATGAATTTATTTTTTGCAAGGGCATGGTACAAAAGTTCATAAGTTAAATATCGTTTCACAAAACTCAGCCAGTTAGGCATGCAAAAAATGATATAGTAGATATTTATGGCATACATAGGTACTAGTAAAGTAATTCTATAAATAAATGATTACAATTAAATGTCGATATAATGTCAATATGATTAATTAAATTTATATATTATAATTACATATATATATATATATTACAAAATAATTAATTTCTCGAAAACTACAAAATATCGTAGAACATACATGGGGGTTCAATCGATGAGTATTAGTGTCCCCTGCCCACAGACCTTCGCTGGTACAGGTTTCCTGGGACACCCTGTATATCAAATCAAGTTATGTTAATTTGGCGCTTCTATATGATCGAATTATTCGATTACCTATGCGTCGGTATTAACCTAGATCACATAGAACAAGTAACAATATCTGGCATTGCCGTTAATTGAGCTTGCACCTCCAATTATTATCCTATTAGACTATCTAATAGGTATCTTATCATAGTATTTTGGAGTTTCTGATGGACAAAATAGTATTATATCGTGGTAAACTGACATCTTTTGCATTAGTCATAGTCATAGTCATTTATTCATAAACAAGTAATTGTATCTGAATTTAAACACTAAAATAACACAAGTACAGTAAGACAATTAAGCACAATTAGACATACTAAAATAAATTACATTTGATTTTCCTAAATTCCAACAACAATAATAAGATAATAATCACAATAATATGAATAATAACAATAATAATAAAAATAAATTACAATTCAATAAAATTACAGCTCTTGTACCGCATATAGACACTTATTCAATAGGAATTCCTTTAGTTTTTTTATTATTTAAAGCAATTTTGTATTAAATATGATTTTAGTTTTTATTAGATGAAATAAAGGATTCTTGTTTTATATAAGCCATGTAATTGATATGCTTAAGAGATTATTACCTATTAATGTTTCTAACTACTAGCATACTACGGCCGTAAAATATTTTTGTGCTTTCGGTGTGTTTTCGGTCCGCTCATGGCATGGCTAGATGATGGTTGATGAAGAAATGGTCTTATAGGCCTTGTCTCATATTATAATAATTAAGCTCATTATTGTCCCTCTGCTGGGTACGGGACTCTTCTCAGAACGAGAAGGGCTTAAGTCTTATGTCCTATTTTTTAAAATGTATCTATTCCCTTATTTGTGTTACGTTGTAGTGGGCAGAAACCTTAATAGCAGAAATAACAATATGTACCAGTCATAAAGGCTTGGTTCACGAGGACCAGTTGTTGTTCATTATCATAGAACCGCTCGGCAAAACAAACTTAATGAAGTATAATGAAATTGAATAGCCAGGCTTACTGCGGCTCGTATTTACATTAGTTTTGCTTAACTTGTATTTGTTGATTCAAAACATTTTAATCCCTTAAAATAACGACCAAGTTCTATATATTATTATTATTATGCAAATGAAATGTGCTTACTCTATTTTACCACGCCTGCGTACACCAAACTGTTACCTGATTCTCTCAAAACCGTGTATTGTAGCTAGTGTACGAGGAGCAATGGACAATGGATATCTATATGATATGCAGATATTTGTCTTGCTCAGGGCGTGCACAGACATTTCGTACAGGGTAGGCAAAAACAACTTAGTGTTATATTGTCAAGTTAACTATGTTTGTGATTGGCCACCTCACCTTAAGACTTAAATTAACTGATATTACAGACATATTAACGTTTGTATAACTACTATCCGTGCGGATAAAAAATGGGATTAGAAACACCGGTATTTTGGTATTTTTTTTAACTTTTTTGATTCATAGAGCTCCCTTTCTGTTCTATTGACTTCTGGCACTAACTTCAGCGACCGTAACTGTGTAAATATCAGTAATATATTTAATTTTCCATTCAAAATTTACCAAAATCCCTAATTTTACCTAAGTTTTCTAATCCCATTCTTTATCCGCACGGATAGTAACTACTTAATTTATTAGGGTAGGCAGTGTCTTTTTGTTCCAATGGAGTGCACGCCACTGATCTTGCATCATCAACCGTTAGCCGGAGACAAATATGTACCTCTTCCAAGAAGGTGTAAGCTCGTTGCACCCGTAAAAGTTCGTAGGACGTGCAATACTCTACACACCGCCAAGCCAGCTCTCCTGCATTGCTGATTCTGCTGCATGTGACCAGCAGTTATCCTACTGGCTAATTCACGTAACTAAAGAAGTACAGTTGCCGCGCCGCAGTGGCAGTAAAATTTGATTGAACCAACAAGTTTGGTATTCTCTTAGCTTCAGTCAGATATGCTCGCGTCAACTTCGAGCGTCACTGCAATATGATCGGCACATCATAAAATTACGTGAAAATGCCCTCAGTTTGGGATATCCAACTTCATGGTTATCTCGCCATCTGATGTTCGAGAGTCCTAACGATGTTATAAAGGCTTTTGCTAAACATGGGGTACTTTAAACTGATAAAACTTTGGAATGCCTACCCATTGCTAATTCCACGTATAAGTTATACAGTTTTATATCACAGTATATACAGTGATACAGGTGTCCAAGAGAATGAATACCTGCTAAAAATAATACTCACAATGGTAGTTTAAAAATTTCAGCACATACATGGTAATAATCATCAATTCTTAACACCTGTCCAGGACATTAAAATTTCACATGTGCATCAATTTAAATACCCAGATATTTCGGTTAATAACACATTTGGCTATTGTTTTCAATACGGTTTGCATATTGAGCAGGACACGTGTTTGACACGAGCCAACAATCTGTTTTCCATTTTATCCTTATCGAATACAAACTATGGCTATTCCTGGAAATTATGGTTAGCATTCAGCTCATTTGAATAAAACACTGTATATCAGCGATGCAAAACCTTTTTTTTTGGAATTCGGGGCGCGGCGTACTCTGTCGATTGTTTCTGCATTTTTCTGAGAATGGCACCTGGAATACGATATTGCAAGATTCGAGGACTTTAGCTTGTCCTCAGAACTTACAGAAAGTGATGGAAAGGCAAAAAGAAAGAAAGAAAAGAAGAAGGTGAAAGTGACAGATAGTGTTGATCAACCTAAGGTTGATTGTTATTTGCGGATCTAACAGAACAGACGATAATAGCCATTTTCTTGTGTCACAGGTATTGATTGACTGTTCTACAATAATGTTCTTGTTCCAGATAATTATCAGCCCATTTTTGTGCAACCAGATGGGAGGGGGGGGGGGTATAAGGAAAGAGCCTCCACGACTAACGAATTCTGAAATCGTCTCGCACACCCTGGGCAGTCAGCCTCGATACCACCAGTGTAGGCTGGCTAATCTTTCCACTACAGCATGAGCGAATACCATGTGATAGCTTGTGCCGCCACGACAGAAGACGAAGAAGATCCAAACTTCAGAATTGGCGCATTAAGGAATAAATAACCTCACCGTCAAAAACCCCCGACTCCAACTAGAAAAAGAGCTGTAACTTTTGAACGGTTGAACAGATTTTCATGAAACATAGCTAAGATGATTCCCGATTAAACTAAACTGCGTTGAAATCGGTCTTTCCGTTTTGGAGCTACCTACGATGTCACAGACAGACACACAGATACTCAGATACACACTACAAACTTATACCTGACACCCGTTTCGGACCGCGCCGTACTTAAGTTTATTGCAGGGGTAGTAAAACTAGTGTTTGGAATAACACATTGCATTAATTTAGCGGTTGCTAGCAGCATAAACAAAACAGTGCTTACACAAAGCTATATTGTTGAATAAGTTATCCATAAAACCTTGAAATGTACTGCTATCTATTGTCTGTTGAGTAATAGTACCTAATTAAAATGTGGAAACACTTCCGTGGTAATAAAACGTAACGTGTGTTACGTCAGTGATTCAGCCGATCAGTAGTGAAAATAATATATAAAAATATACGCGGTCTATGGCCGCCGGCAAATCCTATGTGCCCAGAGTCATCAACTATTTTGGTGATAGAACACTCAAACATCGTATATTTAACAGTTTTCCGGCGGAAATAAGACACGAACCTGTTGCTTTTAAAAGAAAACTATTTAAATACTATTTAAGTCAGGCGTCGGCAAGTCATTTTAAATGGGGTCCGAATAATGTTGAAATTTTTATCGAGGTCCAGAAAAAAAGCTCATAATACTTTTCGTTGAATTTTTTTATTTTAATATTATTTGGCGGTCCTAGTTCCGACCTTTCGCGATTCGGATATTGACCGCGGTCCGCCTGTTGCCGACCGATGATTTAAGTTATATGTGCTAAATAATAAGTGTGTAAGTGGGATTGAGATCATCTGGTTAGTGATCTCAATACAGCTAGTGAGCACTTATTACCTAAATGTCTTATTAAATTTGTTTAGACTTACTGATCGATTACACGGTTTTGTGGGACTATGCTAATTCAATGTACAAATTGTGTATGTTTCAATAAATAAATCAGTAATAATAGTAGATAAGTACATACAATTAATACAAGCATTTGAAAATGGTTTTGTTAAAGTATTAAATTGATTACGCAATACAAAGCTAGGTGTTAAGTTACTATTAATAACATATTGTGTTTGTTTGACCTACTTTTTTATACAAATGTTTGTCATGCTATTTCTTTCTTTCTTTTATTTTTTTTATTTTTTATTCTTTTATTTTTATATGCCTACCTACCTTGAAACTAAAATACCTCATAGATTTTTTGTTAATTCAGTTATACAAATAGCATGCAGGGTAATGTATATATTTGGGTACGTATTTCAATATAAATATAGCAAAATCTGTTGAAATGTTATTATGAAACTATAGAGCGAACAAACTAACAGAACACGGTACAATCAATGAAAAAATAAAGTAAAAAAATTCGTATGATTGTTGTTTGATGTTTTTACTATTCTTTGAAATGTATAATTTTAATTTAAAATATTGTATTTAGTTTTCAAAGCCAATCCTAGTTTCCACACGCAATTATAGTTTCCAAGTTATAAACAAGGCGACAGTTATCCAATAAAAAAATCATATTATGCATACAAAGCGTAAATACGACATAGTTCAACTATCACAAACTTCACTGTCCCTAAAACCAACACCATTCAAAATTCAACCTTATTCTTAAAGGATTAAAGCTTATGAATTGTTACTCGGCTAGTACAGTCGCGTTGTCAAGTATTTTGGCACGTGCTGTTACCGTAGTGAATGATTATTCGCGCGAACAGTTATTGTTAGGCTACGCGTGCCAACGATCGCTGCCGATGATTGTACCAGTACCTACTAGGATCATAATCGATATTCAATGTGATATGAATTCGGTTCATGTAGTTAGTAATCGAATGTACAAACGGGATAAGATTGGGTCGGTATTAGGTCATGAAATTAAATAGGCTGTCAGCGTTGTTTGTTAGGTGTTATAGGCAATAAATTATGCAGTATTGTGTACAAAACATGTTAAAGGCAACATAAATCTGTTGTGATATATATTGACAGTAGACCTATGGATAAGTGATTTTGTTGATATAAATTTATTTGATCACATAAAATCCATAAAAAATATAATGCCCGCGGGTCTACCGTGTAACTAAAATGGTAATGAACATGAACTTCATCATGTGAGAGACAAATCTTCGAGCCACCTTGTAATTTTTATACCGATCATAAAGTTTGGACTCCCAACTTCATAATGATTGATAATTATGACTCGTTTTAAAAAAAAAATGTATAACAAGGTAATACCATTTTTCTTCATGTTTTGTTTTTTCAATTCATGTCTCTAATCTGACCTATGGTAATTACAAGATAAAATGTGTACCAATAATGCTCTGCTATAGCACAAGTTAATATAAATTGCCCATGACGACTCTATAGGTCAGAGCACCTGAGTGCATAGTATTGACGAAGTCCTAAGTAGGGCAAACAGTCACTGCGCTTTTAAAGTATTATTACCGTAACAGTTTAAAACGCCTTTTCACCTTTCTTGCCATTTATTTTTAGTGCTAGACTTTTAAAAGATTTTCAGCTTTATCGACCACAGGGTACTGATTCTCGTGTTGGACAGGACATTGTGTTGATGGCAGAATTTTGTGATGAGATCTGTAAGTCTTCAGAGCCTGATCGGTCAATGGAGGAGTTCATCGTCTATAGATTGTCATTTGGCTAACCCTCAATCTGCGACAGGCTTTGAGTGGGCAATCGGAGCTGGAGCCGGAACCTATTCGCATTCCCCTTATTCCTGAAAAGGCTCGATTAATCAATTAAAATCGGGTAACAATTAGGGTCGGTAACGCGCGATTGAAGCCCCTGGTGTTGTAAGCTGGTGTTGGGTTGAGTGTAGCGATGCTGACGCATGAGTCCTGCTCGTGAACGGCTGCCGTCTGTCGGGCCTGGTCAGCTTGTAACTGCTATGGCATTCTTATTTAAAGGCAAATCATTATTATTATCCTATTCTAATAATTTTTTATTCACATTAGCTTACATTGTTCTCGCAGCTCTTACCACAACATGGTACTAATCAAGATTGTAATCTATTATTTTTAAAATAGTTTATAAAGAGTTTCCGTGGAGTTTCTTGATCCGCGCACCTAGAATTTCGACATTTCATAAGTGCCAGTATTTGGTTTACATGAACTAAAGATCTATTCTATTCTATCTACTCTAAGCGTCTATAGGTAAAGTTTCTTACCATCAAGCAGGCCGTATCCTTGTTTGCGACTTTAGCAGTATAAAAAAATCACTTTGTGCAAACTCTAAGCTGGATATAAACACCCTATATTATGTAAGCATTTAAGCAACGATGGCAATATCCGATTCCAACAATTATGTATTGCGTCATACAATCGAGAATCGTTGTAATCTAAGTACTCCTGTATCGAGAACAATAACGCTCGAGGCGTAACTGATAATCCATTACGACTATGATGCAGTAAGCACTGTTTCAATGTTGCATGGATTAAGTTAAGGAACATAACTAGTACTTGTATATAATAGGCTTCAGCCGGAAGATCCAGTTAAGTAATAGATTAAAGTTTCCGTAAAATTGAATGATCATGGAATTGATGAGATGCCCTTATTAGGTGTTTAATAGGTCATAGAAGATCGATCAGAGAAGATTATATTTAAAGTTAGGGTCCGACTTGATTAACGGAGGTCTTTTTAAGGAGGTTCTAGTAATCATCATTATGAATAACTTTTAGTAAACTTGTATATATACAAGGATAGTCGGAAAGGGTATATAATACCGCGAAAAAATACAGCAACACAAACACTTTTGCTATGGAACCAACCATGAAATCTCTAAAAATTTAACTGCTGTTCTATACAAATTATTCAATATTTCTCGACTAAACATATGGATCAGCAGATATTTTTTCGCGACTTCTGTGTTGGTATTTTTTTTAAGTAGGTATATAAAAAATAAAGATCTCATTTTAATCAAAAGCCAAAATCATATCAGCTTTTCAACACAGATCGCCTCAAGGAGTGATGATAGATAATAGAGGCTTGCTTGGTCATTACCTAGTTGCAAAGGTGATTATCATTATACTCATAAGAGTTATACGACACTCTACGTCGGTTCGTGGCCAAGACAACACAGCATAAATAAGATAAACTTGACAAGAATAAACAAGTATAGTGCGGAGTGCCACAAACTTATCTGACCCGGTGAACAAAATTAGAACTAACGTCGCTACGGAACAAAAATGACATCAAAATGTCATTTTTGTACGGAGATGACATTGGTAATAGCGACGGCAGCGACGCCACGACTGGTCAGATAAGTTTGTGGCACTATAAGAGTTATCGCAGCGAATCAGATCACTAGCGCATTCGTAGGTGGTTCCAAATGTCACTTAGAGTGTAATTTCCAAAACCAACACGTTTTCCTGTAGGTGTCGCTATTTCGTGACCATACGTCCATACAACAGTTTACCGCTAACAGAAATAGAAGCGTATTTATCATACGTAATGTTAACAAGTTAGTTGCAACTGAACGAAGTGGAAACAAGTAGAAATAATGAGAGTTTCACTTCGTACAATGCGCGAAATAAGCTTACACAGTATCAATAATGTCATGGGAAACCAAAATATAGAAAAAAAGGAAGAAATCAACATTTATTGGTAGACACATCATTGCATTGGTGTCATCTGGAAATACTAGATTAGACTAGTTCATGAGTCAGAGACAATCATCGGACTTCTGGCTACCCGAGATCAATTGCTTAACTTGCCTTCCAATGATCAGCTACGTTCCTTGAAAAAAAGTTGAGTCATTTGTCTCGATGTATCGAGTCGCCCATCATAGACTATTGCTCCAAGTGTGGCTCCAAAGTTGTCTCATCAACCGGTCAGTGGTATGGCCATTTAGCAACTATCTTCTATGGGTTTTCTGTACCTATTATTTCGTAGTACTAGCTACTTGTACTTGTGTGGGGCCCTGCACTGGGCGTTGCTTCCTGCTCCGCCCACGTCTGGGGCAGACGGAATACATTGTTAATTATTTATGTTAATGTTATTGATAACTGTTACTAGACGCCTCTGATTCCCTGGTTTTGACACAAATGTCGAGCGTAATAATTAATGGTTGTATAAAAGGTACCACTGTCTTCATTCGAATAACGCTATGAGGGATGTCTCCCTTTATTGTTCAGGTCATTTCAAGCTCAAAAGCAAACTTTCATGGCTTTTGGATTTGGTCCTATCATCTTTGTGTGTGCGAGCAGTTTGCCACTGGGTAGCGTTTCTTCAGTACTCAATAAGTTTATGGCATGTCATAGATTCATCATGGACGGGTTGTTGGGCACAGTAGAGTAAGAGAGAGGAGTTACTTCCCTCTCTCTATAGTTGCCAGTATTTAAACTCTTCGTTTCGTCACATTGGCCTGAAACGAAGTTTCTTTGACCATATCATTCGAAGTTAAAAAATTCAAAGTCAAAGTGTTTTATTTCAACTGGGCCTTTGCAAGCACATTCAAAACGTCGTGACTCTAGGTGCACGGTTCCAAGTGGGTTGGTCAGCAGAAGATACCGGCAAGAAACTCCATGGCCACTCTTTTCACAAAACAAATTTAAAAAGTATACATGAAGTTCTTAAAAATAAAGGTCAGTAGCAGTAGCATGACATGCATGACATAGCAGATACATTAAACAATGTAGGAATGTGTAAGCCTCCCAGGATGTCGTGCGCATACGTCTGAAACAATTCTGGTACACAATTGTTTCGGAGCTTCCCGACATACGCCCAGCATTCTTCACAGTGAAAATGTATGGCACTGAGAACAAATTGTCCGCCACAAACTGGCTGTCTCATAGATGCCATTTAACTTGTTTCTTAATTGAAAATAAAAAGTTAACTTATGTAGCGGTGTGGTCTTGTGATTATGTGAATAAGATGGACTTCAAACTAAGAAAATTTGTTTTCTCTCTGGATTCGTGTTCTTATATATTCTTTTTCTTGTTTTCATGGTCTTTCTTGTACGTTCGGCATTGCCAGTTATTTTATCCGTGATTCGTGTAGGCTGGCGCAGTGACCACTTCACTGTCGCCACTGTAAAAGAAAGCATAACATGTTTAAGAGTTGGAACGATTTCTTCGTGGTGTTATGTTTTTTTTTTAAACTTTGTCTCACTCTAGGATTTATCTTTTTTCTTATACCAATAAGGTGACAAACAAGCAGACGGTCCGCCTACTGGTAAGCAGTTACTGTAACCTATCGACGCTGGCAACACCAGAGGCATCATTCATGCGTTGCCGACCCTACTACTAGCGTCGTGTCACAACACGCTTGCCCAGGGAGCACTGGCGCTTTTGCTCACCGTTTGAAACACAACACTGCAAAAGAACAGTGTTATTTGAATACGATATTCTGCAAATTGGAGGTACTTCCTCAGTCGGGCAGCTTCAATTTTGGGTGGAAAGTCTCACTATGCCCTACCTGTTTCATGCGGGGATTAAACCCACGGCACGTAGCGCAGAAAGCTAAACTACTTTAAAGCTTCTCCGTGCTTTAAAGTAAATTTGCTTAAAAATTATCGCTACTGATTTTACTTATCAGTCCCAACTTAGTTCGTAAAGCGCTCGGACGATGACGATGATGGATAACTTAGTTGCCCAGTTGAGGGGGAACATAGTCTTTTCTTGGTTAACTTACAAACGTTTGTTCTTCCCTCTAAGACTGATAGGTAAATGCTGAATAAAGTAGATAAATCAAACATAATTGTAATGGATAAATATTTACAAATATATTACTAAAAAATCAATTTCAACATGAGTAATAGCGGTGACTATGTCTTTATAAAAAAACGGGAAATAAAGCGAGCCTCGGAGCAAAAAGGCTGTATGGAGTGCGATATTTAAATTTGCTGTTCCAAAAAGGAGCTAGAGCGCGGATCATGGCCATTTCCTCTTAAACGTCAGCCTAAATCTTTAATAAAATATTAAGCTTCTGACCGCCAGGGGCCGCCCGCTCCGATGGCAAACGGGACTTAGAGGTAGGTCAAGTTTACACGTCAAAAAATGTATGGATAAAATTCCCCATTCATGTCATAACTTAACAGCGTTCATTAGTAATGGGGTTAATGTACATTTGGACGTATAGACGACAATCTCAAAAGCTTATCACTTAAGCTATATCACTTATAATGTGAACTCATAATTTATTCCAATTAATTACCAGGATTGCATACATTCTCAAGCAATTTGCAAATTCGTTCTGTAACACATTTCTCGCTCCCATGGTGTGGTTTCATAACCGTGAATTGTCAATGACTGACGTGGCACATTCCGGGAACATGTGACGTCACGGGACCGACTAGCGCTGCGGTCATATTTGCCGTAATATACTGCCACGGGAATAGTTTCAACTTTAGCAATCTCGGTTGCTGAATTGAGTGAGAAATTACGTTTTACGGAAATATTAACAAAGCTTATTAAACCTACTTTACTTTTGGACAGATTTCATGTATGAGAGAGTTTTGGTGCATTTGGGTTCTGATTAAATAATGCAATTATACATGCTGTGTATATTATCAGGTCCTACCTTTTCTAGAGGTTAATGTAATAATCATTTTAAATAACTTTTACTATGGGACCAAACCCGAAATCACGTTTACGCCTTGATCGAGATGGTTTGCACTTCATCTTTAGATGCCATTTTCAATGCGTAGCTGAGCGTCGTGGGTCACCAATTTACCAGGAAAGGGTAATAAAATAATGCGATAAGTTTTCCCAATACTTATAAATGACATAATATAATAAAGGTAACCAAGCAACAGACTATGAAGGTTATCTGCATAGATTAAATCCTAATACTGATAGCTATCCGGTACACACGTATCTCAAATCAGCTGTTCCATACAATTAGTCGAGTAATATTGAATTATTTGTATAGAGCAGCTGTTTTTTTATTTTGTACTTTCAGGTTTGATCCCATGGTAAAACTGTTCATCATGACGAGTACAATAACCCGTGAATGAGATCGGGATTAGAAAGTTAGGATGATAGTCGCTAGCGAGTATATACTTTTAAACTTATGTTAGTACTGTATTCAGTGTATGTACTAGGTAGTTACGTACATCTTGACGCTGTAAGCGCGACCCTCCCGACAGTTTGCGGGACGCGGGGCGACGGGTGTGCACGGATATACTGTGAAACTGTGATAGATATCTAGTGACAAATAGAATACTATCATAAACATTATATTGTTGTCTTTATTATAATGGAAATCCGAGGGCTGCGCTTACAGCGGTCGAGCTACGGTAACAATATTTTTGAAAATATTGCTCTCTTCGATCCGAGCCGCAAGTAAAAGCTAGTTAAGTAGCTTACATAACTTATCCCTGACCTTGAAATAAAAACACTGCGGTTTATCTTCGAGCGTCAATTCAAAGAGCCAGCTGTAGGAAATGGGTTGCTTAATGATGGTCATAAATGAGGGTTTGTCCTTTCGCCGCAGAGCCACCGAGTTATGTATCACCAGCTTTGGTCACAGGGTCGCTCACGTAAAATTTGGTAGGTAAACCTATAGTAGGTACCACATTACCATGAACTTGTTACAAAATAAATACATGTAGATTTTTAAGTTCCTTTAAAATTAATTTATATATAAGCGAAATCCAGGAATGATAATAGCATTCCAACATAAAAAGTAATTATTCTCTTATTAAAAATTCATTGTTTTGCCTGAGGAGTCTTCATTAATTATTATAGACGTAAATTGCACTCTGGGCGATGCGAGTGTCCCAGACGTATCTTACATTTAATTTAATGTTGCTTTTAGCTTCGCGCTGCTGACATTTAAAGAAATGAGATAGATATATTACAAAGGTTTTCATAATAAATGTAGAATACTGAGTTACTGACACATACAAGTATACACTGATTGTGTTGTGAATTTGTGATGTAGTGCTGTAGTCAAAGCAAGGGTTTAAGTTAAGCAAATATCAATTTATAATCACAGATTACAGAACAATCTGTGTTTATAATTATTTATTTATAACTGAGTCTGAGTTCAAACCTTGCCTGCACCTCTGACTTTTCGGATTCATGTGCGGATTAGAACTTGATTATTATATGCGATAACGGAGAAGGACAAACGTCATGAGGAAACCTGCACATCGGAGAGGACCTTATAAAGTTCTCGATGGTGTGTGTAGTCCGCCAACCCGCACTAGGCCAACGTGGTGGACTAAGGCCTAACCCTTCGCATTCTGAGAAGAGGCCCGTGCCCAGCAGTGGGACAGTAATGGGCTGGATTTATGATTTATAAGTTTACCAACTAAACTTAGGATACTGCGAATATCCTATAAAGTTGGGTAGAATAGATAGCACTTGATTCTGTCTTATATACTGATGCCTTTGCAAAACTGATTAGAATGAATGCTGGCACCTAGGCATTTACGTAGAAAGAAAGATTACATACCGACTTACACAATGTAAGTAAGTATTAAGTAAGCCGTAGATTATTTTGTTTTTAACCCTTCTACTTAGTTGCATCTAAAGAGGGACTCGTAGCTAGATAGCTACCGCGCTGATTACTCGATCAACGAAGTTAAGCAGCGCTTGCCGCGGTCAGTCCTAGGATGCGTGACCGTTTCTTTAAACTTCATGACTCCTCCGTGCTTCGGGTCCGGGTTGTCATACAGATATCTATGACAGTCGTTACGGGAGTCAGCAGTCTGACAACCGGTCTAACCTTTGGGTATCAGTGTCTCCTAATTGGGTGGCGGAGGTCAGATGGCAGTCGTTCTGAGTAAGATACTGATATTCAGACGCATCTGGTTAGACTGGGAGGCAACCCGAGCGTAGTTGGGAGAAGGCTAGGCAGGTGACCTAATTATATCAAACACACTTGAAATGATTCATTCATGAATCTTGAAACTTGTATTTTAAGTGACATTATTATTTCTGACATTTTTGACATGACTATTATTATTAATTAGACATTCCATTTAACATTGTAAATTAAATTGTTTGACTAATCTTGTAAAATCTTGCAATTTCTTTTATATAAAAATTATTGTATGGCAGCTACTTAACTGGCGCAATATGTAACACAATTTTTAACCCCTGACAATAAAGAGGGGTGTTATAAGTTTGTAGTTCGTATCGATGTTTGTTGTATCGGTGTATTTGTGTATCTGTATATCTGTGTATCTGTGTGGTGTCTATCGTGGCATCGTAGCTCCAAAACGGATGGACCGATTTCAATGCAGTTTTAGAAAATCTGTTCAGCCGTTCAAAGGTTAGAGCTTTTTTTTTCTAGTTGGAGTCGGGGGTTTTTGAAGGTTAGGTTAGATTATTATACCATAATTCAAACAAATAAAAAACTAAATTTCATTTCATTTCTGACGTTGACCCAAACATTTCAATAAAGGGTTACAGGAGTTACGGCCCATTCTATATTTTTAATAGATTTGTTATTCAAGATCAATCCATCATTCCATCATAAAACACAAGGACTTACAGTTCCTGTAAAAATAAAGGCGAATTTTGAACGGCAAACACTGAAATCTTGTTTGTGCTACTCCTTAGTCGTAAGTAAACAGATAAAAGGGTAATATTCCTTCAATACGAACGTTTTTCTTTAGACAGGTGTGGCATAACCGTTATTTATGAGGATCCTTCATACCCGCACGCCAGATGACTGTGTTTCATTTTTATAGGATTTATGTTACAGCGGCATTTGCAATTTCCTAGGGCTTGAAGTAAAAGTGCCCTGAAATATTGATGTCTGCAAAATAAGTACGGTTTTATGTAGGTTTATTTTAATGTTTACTGGTGCTCTAGTATTTTTAGGGTTCCGTACCTCAAAAGCAAATATGGAACTCTTACAGGACCGCTTCGTTGTCCGTCTGTCAAGACCCTTTTTCTCAGGAACGCGTTGAGGTATCAAGTTGAAATTAATATCAAATATTCAAATCCGCAATCCCTCGGAGCAGTAAAAAAACAAACTTCTAAGCTTATGTCGCTTATTTTGACACTCGCAAGAAAATCAAAACTTATAGGGTACTATCCGTTGACCTAGGGAAGAAGCAATGGCTTATAGCACAAGTAAAGGGAAAAATCCGAAAACCGTAAATTTGTAGTAACATCACAAAAAACGATTATAAACTTATTTGCAGTTGGTAACTGACCGCGCACCCTGAAGTCTGAACGTTCCTACCAATGTCTGGGATATTTGTCCGGAATCTGTAGGTCAACAAAAGCCTCGTTATTATAGAGTAGCTGAAGGCAACCGAGACGCTGACATTTGAGGAATACATGTAATTTGCCAGTTGCACATTCAATTCTATTGCCGTATATACCATCAAACAAAGATGTAACTAGGTCAATATATGAAATTTTGATTGATTTTTATAGGTCAATTATGTCTATTAATTAAATTATATATTACTGGAATACTTTCATATTTCCCTGTGATAACTTCATCTGTACATATTATGATGTTGCAAAGACCAACAAACATATTTGAACAAATAGGTAGGTGTATCTCTCATCGTATATTTTACGTTTTCGTCAACATTGATCGATCATACGATTAAATTGTATGTCTTTTAACATACATTCTCAAAGGATGTTATTTCAAACAAACATGACATGTTTATTGAATCTTGAGAAAAATTTCAATAAATGGATTATCTTAAGCCGGTTACAGACTACTAAAGAAGAGAAAGAAAGAAAGAAAATACATTTATTAGACAACATAAACAAGTAAAAGCGTGCATAATAATAATATATGAACTGATAAATAATAATAAATAATATTGTAGAGTGATATATGAAATAGCAGGCTCGGTGCAGCAATGTGCGTCTAATAGGCTTCAGCTCAGCATAATGCTGCATGTAACTGCAGCGTTGATTTTCAGCTGAAGCCTTAGGTTGCAGACGGACAAGAGTAAACTTACAAAAAAAAAAAACAATAGGAATATATTTTATGATACAGTATTGCAAAGAAACAACAATTGGTTGGTTGGTTGGTTTGGTAACTAACAATTGAGTGGGATTTTCAATTAAAGTGGATAAACAATGTCTAAAACAGGATTTGTCAGGAAAGTGTTATTATTATATTAAGTCCCGTGATTATGATGTTCAGTCCAGAATTGAATATTTAGTTTCAAAGTAAAAAATAATCGGATTTTGGTTTAGTAATCAAATACCTATTTACTACTTGTGTTGGATTTTTGGGTGTCAAGAAATATAATTTTTAATATTTTTCTAAATATGTGTACACTGCAGAGACTGGAAATCTTCCTGTAAACCGCTTGTTCATGTATTTTGTACTGCCAAATTCTTGTTTCGAAGTTCGAACCCGTTTCGCGAACTTACGATATTTCTGGAGATAGGTACATTTAGATGCGTACAAAGATTGCACATCAATCATGAATCTTTCATCACTTTGAATTTATAACTGAAGCATAGTACAATTCTCAAACTCACGTCAATAAAATATTTCAGGGCAGATGTTTGCTATGTATTTGGTTGACGTCAATACAAACAAACTGTCCATTCGTGAAAAAAGCAAAAAGTGTTGTCGAATTCACAGAGAGTGATGAATACCTACCGTATTGTGAATGTAAAGCTTTTTTAACCTGCCGAATACACGAAACCAAACCGTGGATTAGAAAAACAATGCAAAATATAGTTCAATAAAATCGGAGTTCTATACGGTGATTTGGGAATACTAAACAATGTATGATCGTAGCAGAACGTGAATCATATTACTGCACACAATTGTGTAAGAAATGAGACCAGTCCGCCCTTTAAAGCGCAAGAATATGTGCCAGTTAAATGAAAAAATACTACTTCCTCGGCGATGCTCGTCTCTTGAGACGTAACTAGTTTAAAGAGCACCTAGATAAAGCATTATGTTGTTCAATTTAATAATAAAGGTCCCAGCCAATTTGGCACGGAGCGAGCTTCTACTGAAGTCGAGGGCCGTCGTTCTGTGAGAGTAGTGCAATTTGCCTGCAGCCCGCACTCCGGCCCTTCAGCCGGCCTCCAAGAGCACACCAATTAGACGAGACAAATTCGGATTTATTATTCAGCGTGGGCGCAATTCAATTGGATAATAGATCGAGTTGTTTGTTTCCTTCGACCGATTACCTAGACGTAACAGGAATGGTATCGATCTGTTGCCGCACGCGACTTTTACGGATAACAAAACACTTATAAGACCTATAATATAACATTCTAGTTTTCTAGGAACTAGATATTAGACGGTGCAATCAACCGCAAACGACTGTGGTGTGTACCTGTAATTTGCTTGGATAATACGACGACTTTCTTATGCGTGTGTCATCGTTAGTGTATTGAGTATAGGTTAGTCTCGTTATAAGCGGCTGTTTCTTCCCACTCTAGGCCATAATCAAAGGCTGGTTTTTGCTCTACGTCGTCGTTATATGTAATCTAAGCGCAAGAGAAACTTCCAATGTCAATCTTTGCGCTATAAGCGTCGTATTATTTAGTGGGTACCGTTATAATTCATAAATAACGATGCGCAAAATGCCTATGAATGCTGTAATCTTTATCCATATTTTATCTACTGCTGTCAGCGGTTATCCAGTTAACCAACCGTGATTATACAGTATCGGGAATCAACAAGTCATGTAGGCGATCTTTTGTAAACATTATGCAAAATAACTGTTCCTATTTAAGCATTGTGAGCGTGGAACGGTGTTTTGACAAATGGTAAAGCTGGCTCTGATATAATCTGTATACGATCTCAGCAACGTGTAATTAGACCGACTGACTAAGCGGAATCTATGGGAGCGTTGCCCGTCTGACCCCGCACAAGATTTAAGATCCCATTGTGGAGACTTCTTTATTGCACACAACGGCTTAAAGTGGCTGGCATTCGTTTTCAAGTTATCGAAACATGCATTCGGGTCATAGCTTTGTGAATTTATCAGTCAGAAAATTGAATGTCAAGACTTCGACAGTAAATTATATTACTCAATACATCGGACTGTTAAAGTTATTCGCTCGAATGAATCATTGGTTCCAAAGAGGAATCTCGTTTCAGATGTGAGAAATATGTAATAAAAATTCTTATCCCTCATCACGTTGTGACATAAAGTGTGTATAAGAGGGTCGTGTTTACCATATTTTTTGTTCTATTCTATTACGCATCGCCGTTACCAATTAGTTATCTGATGTTAGATCAAATTACGTCTCGCCGGAGGTCGTTGGTTGGTGCTGTTGAATTGCATCACAATAGTGTTGTAGCTAAAAAGTCGCGAGTCATCGTCGCATGGACGAGAACAGCCTTCGGAGAATCGATACCGACGTACGTGAGCAGGGAACATCGTATATCGATGTGGTAATAACGACCAGCTTCATCTGTGCAACTAATACGAAAAGTTTTTTGTCCTAATTGGAATTTTGGATCGTGTATCCAATCAAGTGTTTTAATAGACACAGAGTAATTATTTAAACACTCTTTTCTAATATATGAAATATTTCACACCGTTTATTTAGTTATGCTGGGGCCGCACTAAGATTGAACGCCGTTAATGGAGACTAGAAGCCGAAACATGTACGCTCACTCAGGAGACTGTGCAGAAAATTAGGGTTGCACAAAGGGCCATGGAGCGTGCCATGTTAGATATCTCTTTGGAGACAGAGTCCGGAATATGGAAATTCGACGCAGGATTAAAGTCCAAGACTTGGCAAGACATAATGGCGGTAGGTGGAGTAGAGCCCTGACAGAATGGCTACCGATGGATGGTAGAAGAAGTGTTGGAAGATCGACAGCCAGATTGACGACCTGCAAAGAATCGCGGGAAAGATCTGGATGCGATTAGCACAGACCAGGGAAACATGGCATGAAAAAAAGGAGGCCTGTACTCAGCAGGGGGTAGAAACAGGCTGTCAATGATGAATGGACACTAGACGTAATATGTAGGTAGGCACGACTTAACGCACTAATTTTGTAAAGGCATTCAAGCTATTGCCTAACGTTAAACGTGATTTTGAATTCCCTTACAAAATTAGCGCGATAAGACCTATGTATAATGTCTATTATCGCGATAATTAACGGCGCTAAATCTTAGCGTGGTCTCAGCATTACGAAAAAATATCAAATTGATTATATTTTTACCCCTACCCCTATTAGAATAATTTGGAATTTGCCAAAAATATAACCCGTTAGATATATTTCGTAAATTCCGGATTATTCTGTGTTGTTAATAGAGTAATTAGACAGTCTCGCCGAACTAAAATAAAAAAGTCTCAATTTAAGTAAATCTATGTCCAAATCAATGATGTCGCAATTAACAATTTTGGATAATTATACCGATCGTCGAAGCGGAACGTAGCGATTGCGATTTTGATCCTCGAATTTGCGTATATTTTGCGAAACGCTGTCGACTTTTTTATTCGGATATCATGGCAGGGTTAATTACCACTCGTATTTTGTGAACTCTTTTGACCTTTCAATAACCCTTACGCGGTACCTTTTGTATAGACATTGGCTGTAATCAAACGGGTCAATCAGAGGATTATGAAGTCATCGGTTTATTTCTGGTGTTAATTGAAACGCGCTCATTTTGTCGGAGGCAAGCCAGACTGTATTCGTGAAATGGTTTGAAATACAAACAACTGGAAGATTCGCATAGTTCTTCGAATGCTGTCGATCTCCTTTGTTTTGATATTGTTATACACCTAATAGGAACATGAAGTAAAATATTAAATAGCGAAAGAAACCATAATTATTCCTAATTCTTCTGTTAAGTATCACAGTCTTTAACACTTGGCCTTTGACCCTTTATTTTAGAAAAAAACAACAGCTAGATAATGATACGTTATTACATTTTCAACTGCCGCGCGACAAAGTAATAGGCCAGCTAACCGAATTTTAATGACAAACTTCGTTCGTTAAAAATACTTTAGCACAAATTGTCGTCTACTAGAAAGTGTTTCCTTCGTAATTTTCTATCACTTATCGCAATTATTCGCATCTGTCGTTCGTTGGGATATTAATGCTCCAGGACTGGGCCACTTTTGTATCCACAGATAAAAAATAGGCCATATTTTGAAGCATTTTAATTTGTATTAACTCGAGTCTCCATATTGCCTGATTTTCTAGTATTGTCATATCTGCAGCTTATACATGATTCCCCTTGCTAATGAACGCTGTATAAAGTTATGTTAAGCTTATACGTTAAATAAAATACCGTTATTCATGACACACCTACCTAACTTTGGACACTTGTGAAAATATCTCTGACCAAATTTTGTGTCTCACTCGATTATGGGATGGAGAAGCCAGTGACTAAATAGTGTTCTGAAGACCACATGGTCGGATGAATAAGTTAACCAGAAGATCAGCGTCAATATTGAGAATAATAAAGCTGCTTGGTAAACTATACAGATTTTAAAAATTTTCCTCTACGCTTTTAAAATCCTTTAAATATGTTATACAAGTCCCGTACTCACGTACATTCTGAACACAAAACAAAGATGTTAATTTAATGACACCCAACCTAATTACATTTTAATTTAACACATAAAACTCTTTACGACGCCCTTAAAAATAAGTGGAATAAGATAGAAATTACGGCAGGCTGTGTCCTTAATCAGAAAGGGCAAGGACTAGGGTTGCAATAATCCTGAGAAGATGAGATAAGATGGTATCGGAGGGAAGGGACGTCCCTTTAATAAGTCCGATAGGTCAGAGCACTCGAGGCGCGAAGGTTACCCTCATTTCGTTTATTATGTACTCCAGTTACTTGGGGCTTGTGGCAAGATGATAATATCGAATTAAGAAATTAAGAGGCTCGGGTGGATGTGGTCGTAGTTGTTAATGTTTGTTAGTAGATAAACCGTCAAATGTACGTGTAGGTCTGTGTAGGTAATATGAACGTGGACCATCCAAAATACCTATTGTAATACTTCCTTAGATTTCCAAAGTATTAATTATTTTGGAAAGTGTTTGACTAGGTCGATCTCTTTCTACAATTCCTGCTGCACCGTTGTGGCAACAGCGCAGCCTGACTTACTGTACTTTTTGGCTTCTCAATCTTTTTCTTTAGACTTTGTGGTTTGATTCTACGTATTTTTTTTTTTTCTGTCGTCATTGTTCAGGATCTTATTCTGTACTTAGTACATGGTCAAATATTTCAAATATGATAATTATGGCACCTGACTGGTGGTCTGGCGGTAATTGAAAATTACTATAGATATACAATTTTAACAGAACTTTCAATCAAATAAAAATACCACTAAGTGGAAACTTCATTATTTTGACAGTGAATATACCTTTTTGTTTTATGGCATATTAACAAATTGCAACGTTAGGATGGTAGACCAATTCTTTGGCCGACTGTAGGTACCTACATACCTACATTATTATTATATATTTTTTATACTGGTGAAAATATTAAACACTTTTCGAAGGGGATTGGTTATATAAATACACTTGCAGTTCTAGATAAACAGTTCTGGCGATGTTGTCTAATGAAGCGCTTAACGAAGATTAATTAATTTGCATTGTCACTGCAACTTTAATAAATTAAGATAATCTGTCTATGCTACTACTAATCTGTTTGCAACCAGAGCAAAGCACACTTCTGAACACATTCTTCATTTTTGTTTGTGTAATGCACACGATAGAAATGATGGTTTAGGTTGATTACTAAAAATGAAGGTTGAATACTGAAAATGCTGTGTTAAATCAAAATTTGGTTTAGTTCCGAATGGAAATCAGAACCAACGAGAAAAGAGCCCAAGGCTAATATAAAAAACTAAGATGAATGAATATACAATAAGCTAAACGCCCACGTTTTAGACACATAAACAAAAATGATATATACACGTTTCGAAACTCACAAAGAAAACGAAAGTAAAGCAAGAGAGTATATCAAGAAAAGCTACAATGAACACTGACAGTAAATTAGCGTTATGATGAAGAACATTAACATTCACTTAAAACCCGAGACACGCGTGTAAGTGGATGAATGGGGATAAAAAGGAACACCAGAGATACAGGCGTTAATTTGTTACTTTGTGTGTGTGGGCTGTGCGTTCCCTTGCTTGGGGCGAAGTACGTTTTTCTACTGTTAACACTGTGTTTACTGGGTCTTATTTTAATGCGAATTTGATTAATGGCACTCGATTTCATACCCTCATTGTTTGGATTAGTTCTTCAGATGGTTGAACTTGTTTTGGTTCGTTGTTAGTTTTACGTCACTGAAAATATTGGTTGAGGTAGAAATTCGCAATTATGATTGTGAGTAATTCCAATATTGTATATCCAATTTTTTCTTCAAGGTTCTCTGATTTTCTAGTTCCCAAAACATACACATAATAAACAGGACATACACCTCATAATAAGTTATACTAATTTTATCTATTACTACGAGTTTGCACCTTATGACATCCTTAGGGCACAAAGGTTCCAGATGAAAACCAGCGTCAAGCACTTTGTGGTGCTTGAAATTAAGCTGATCTGGAGACCTATTTGGTCCAACTTTGATATACATGCCCATGAAGTTTTTATTCTTTTTATTTAATTTTATGGCATTCTCTTCCTTCAAATGTTGTTGTGTTAATACTGTATTTTGTGTCTCATTTTGTTGTGTCCAGTAAAGCTTAATTCTATTCTTCTTCTATTCTCATTCTTATCTCAGAAATAGTGCCTTTTTATTAGCTTCTTGGCGACATTAAAAAGGAAATAAATCTTGTTAGTATTAGCTTTTTCTTCTTTTAGAAAAAAAAAGCTAGGATTTTCTCGTATTTTCCTTCTAGCGTGCACCAGCTGTAAATTCCGCAGAGCAAGCCACGGTTCGTGAAGTCAACCAATCTTTATGGCTGGTTTACTTGCAAAGGTCTGCGGAACATTAGTATTGAAGACGTTTCCGTGTCGATATGTTTGACCTCGTTCTTAGTACTATTATAAAAAAATCCATTAGTTTGTGTCGAAGCCGTACAGTCAGGCGTTAATTTGTGCGACTGAGACAAACTTGTGCTTATAACTCTCACTGCGTCTCATTGACAAATTGTTTGCTCGTACTGCGGTTAGTGTCTCGTATACCGTTTGTATACGTCACGCTCTTTTTCTTTATTGGGTGAGCAGTAATATGAGCTTCAAACGGTATTCTTGTTTCGTTTCAGCTGCATGCACTGGGATACGTGTTGGATTTTAAAATACAGACAGTATCATAGCCAAACGTACTATTAGTTTCTTCATCCACAGTTATTCTTGTTTTATTTCCGTTAGTGAAGAAAATAAGCTTTTGGATTCCAGGTGAAACGATATTGCTTTTTTAATTTTATAAGTGTTTTATGGCACATGGGATTGCAAGATATATTTCTTTATAGGTAACTTATTCTTAACATCTCATGGAGATTTACTAATAATTATTACAAACACAGAATCATGTACTGGCGACATAAGTTTTAATTTTAATTTGATCATTTCAGTTGTTTGCAGTGTGTTTAGATTGTTTTTATGTCTAGTAATATTATTACCTATTTATAAGTAGGTAGTAGTAGTAGAGATTTCTTTTATTTAGGACAGATTTTTTAATCACCGGATAACTTTATCCGAGTGAATAAATTTGAATTTTTGACACCTTTCCCTATACAAAATCTATCAAACGTCAAAATTTCCTGGATAAAACATTAACATCATTAACAGCTCTTATCTATAATAAAAAGATAATAAACTATCTTTTTTTGGTTGCTTAAACCCATCCATGGGACGTGTGTTTGTGTTCTTTAGTACGCAACGTCATCCGCTAATTAAAGGACTTTGGTAGTCTTCGTTTTTGTAATGCGACGCCGCACGACATTTGCGGTTTGTTCGGCGCCACCTACCTCGTTAATAAGGTCAATAACGTTTGTTATCGACTGTACACGTGCGGTTTAATGGTGTTTGCGTAGGTCTGTGAGGAATTGCTATCATTTAACATCTTGAATGTACGAAATTGTAAAGTAATTGTCAATTATACCTACACGTTGCGCAGTCAGGGCCACATTCTGGATAGCGTTACAAAGGTGTACCTACTTTAAATTAAAGTAAGCTTTATTGATTGACAAATAAAGAAATCTTATCTTATCTTAGAATATAATAGAAATACTCTTTATTGTACAGGGTACAACACAACTAAGAAGTCGCAACGCCAAACATCGTAAAACCGATCAGTTCCGAACTGAGTGCGACTTCAAGACCACGAATGTTTATTAGTACTGCAGTAAAAAATGATCTTTATGCTGACGCAGTAAGTTGTAAAATCATCTAAGCGAGCGATTGGTATTGGTTGTTCGATCAGGCACATCGACGTAAGTTCTTAGTTGTGTCGTACTGTACACCAGATAAACAGGAGCAATGAAAATAATAATTACAATTTTTAATAAATTGAGGTAATTATTGTGTTTCTTTACAAGATATTTATAATCTATATATTACTACGTGATGAGAAAACTATGTACCCCTTTTTATGTATATTGCGCGCACGGAGGAGTGTGAGATTTGTCATAGTTAAAATTTATATGGAGAAGGATTGCAGAAAGCTAAAATTACGGTCGAATTTCGACCACAGGGCGACCACTAGTATTTATAATAGAGCCTAAAGCTTCTTTCATTTTGCTTCGCGTTCAGTAGGCCTATATCGAGCTTACCTATTTAGCTTGTATTTTCCTTGAAAGTCGACAAAATTAAACGTATTCAGGTACAAATATCAAGTAGACGAACAGATCACGTGATCTGGGTGCTGGTGACACATGATACCTACATAGTTTATAATTATATAAATTATTGAAATTATAGAGATTAGTAAAATATTCAAGTGAAATTTTTCTAAAAGTTACTGATGAAAGTCAAGAAGCTTAATTAAGTTGTTTGTTTAAATTGTTTTGTCTATCTGATTCTGAATCAGATATACACAACTTTCCAGTGGCTTGGGTTCAAAGTTCAAATAGGTACACCCTTTATTCAGCAATTGTGGCAGATTGCAACTGTTATGTCTGAATTTGTAGCGCATTTTGGTTTCAACGACCGATTGGCACGGAAGTTCAAACTGCAATAACCAAATAGCTTCGTAAATAAATGCTTTTTTTGTTTTACCATGTTTAGGCGACAGTATTTTGGCTTTCAGCCAGACGAAGAGTCACGAAACGTTATTTATTATCTGTGCTAATGGCGCGGACATTATTCAATTATGATAGTTCGTTTGTTACGATAACAGTAAACATTTTGATGACAGTGATAAAAATTAATAAATAGATGCTTATTGTGAAAAGTGTCATTAAAAGTTTGTTGAAAGATATGAAGGCTTTTGTTTTGTTAATAGGCTTTTTGTTTTCAAAGAGATATGATTAATAATTGAAATTTAAAGCACTATTTAATTAGTAGATGGGTAGATATTTAAAGTGTATTTTTTTATTTATTTTTATATTATAGGGGGGGGCAAACGAGCTAGCGGTTCACCTGATGGTAAGTGATCACCGCCGCCCATGAACATCCGCAACACCAGAGGAGTCACCGATGCGTTGCCGACCTTTTAGGGTGGAGTTAGGAAAAAGGGAGGGAAAGGAGAAGGAAGAGGACTAAGGGAGGAAATGGGCCTCCGGCGCTCCACACTCACCGGACGGAACGCAACAGTATACATACTGTAACTTAGTGTCGATATTTTGTGGGAGGGCAGTACTTCCCTGGTCGTGCAGACCCATTCATGCTGGCATGCTGGCAAGCCAGCGAGACACTACTACACTACAATTTATGGTTTATATCTGATATAGGTCGTTAAATCGCAGAAGCTGGTAAGTGCATAAATAAAGAGCTTTAGCTGGCAGCTGTAACAGCTTAAGATACGCCATGTGCGCCATTCAGTTGCATCGACGGAGAAGTTTTATTAGGAACGGAATTGATGTATTTGATGCACGGAATAACAAAATCTTATTCATGTTTTATTTATGTTTGTTACCTACATATTATTTGATTTTTGATATTGCTTGGAGACTTGTAAAACAAAGTTTTCCAATTCCTGGTAAAAACCTTATTAATATTTTAAATAAATATAATATTTAGCAAGATTTATGAATATTTAACCTAACCGTCAAAAACCCCCAACTCCAACTAGAAAAAGAGCTGTAACTTTCAAACGGCTGAACTGATTTCCATGAAATATAGCTAAGAAGATTTCCGATTAAATTAGCTGTCAAAAAAAACCTGCATTGAAATCGGTCCATCCGTTTTGGAGCTACGATGCCACAGACAGACACACAGATACACACTACAAACTTATAACACTCCTCTTTTTTGTCGGGTGTTAAAAACATTTTACTAATGAAATGTCTGTATTTTTATCTGCCTATTTAAAATAAATATAAACAACAAAAATAAGTCTACGGTAAAAATGAGATGTATTTTCGAGGTGAGACTCTCGTGGTGAGTCTGTTATGAAGAATACTTGAGTTGGGTGCGGCTGACGAACACACCGCTGTTCAGTATTACCGGGAAACCAGCCGTTTGAACATAAAATATCTTTTAACGTAAGTATTACCTGTAAATTAATAGTTATTTGTTATACAAGAGTGCAAAGTTGCTTTTTAACCGCGTGTTCAATTTTGATGACCGAGCAAGCGAAGGATTCAAAATTAGAATCCTGAGCGTTAGCGAGGGAATCAAAAGAGCACGAGGTGAAAAATCTTTGCACTCGAGTGCAACACGTAACTTTTCATTCCACCTCAGCGAGGAAATGACTAAATGCAAAAAAAAAAGTTTAATTCACAAACTTAGTGCACACGATGTTCTAAATTCAATTTACTTTATCCTCTAGAGAATAAAAACGGCTTTTCCACTCAGATATTGAAGATTAAAAATACTCTTTCCGAGATGGTGGGATGAAAATTTACTTTATCCTCTAGAGAATAAAAACGGCTTTTCCACTCAGATATTGAAGATTAAAAATACTCTTTCCGAGATGGTGGGATGAAAAGGATATTTTTATAAGCTTTTTATTTATTATCATACATGTATGTACCTATGTTTCTTTATTCAATGTTTTTTTTTTATTTAAATTTTTATTGAGGCTTCAGTTCACCGTAGTGACTATGCCAGCATTGCCAGCCTCGTAAGGTCACTCATATACAATAAATGACAAAACTTACCATATATGTACTTAAATTAATATTGACTACGACAAACTAATTTATTTAATTAAATAAAAAGACAAAGAAGATCTAGTTTCAAAAGTCAGTCAAAATTTTATCTAAAGCACATAAATTGTAATACGGCATTGTGATTTCAAATCAAAGGGTATTCAATAAAAATAATGTAATTACATTTTTATTTAGAGATTCTTTACAGATACTTTTTATACGAATTCTATCGTGTTGAATGTCTTTAATGTAACCTAAATGTTTAAATTAAAAGATTTTTTTAAACGCAATTTTATAAAAATGTTTTTGTAGAGCATCTTTTATTTATTTACGTATTGGAAAAAAAAGTAAGTATTCTTTTTGAGTTTTAAAATAAAGCTGAGTGAAAATATTAATTTAATGGCAAGCGAGACTCTTTATACAATTCTGAATTCAAACCCACTAGCATTTTATTCAGCAAATTTTATTTTCTTTTTAACCCCTTGTTTAACTTTAATAAAATACAGAGTTGGTAAATTGGTATATAGAGTTTTTCTACACCGCATGCCTAATATTTGCGACCGCACCTGGTTTTAATTAAGAAAACGCTCGTAACTGATGAAATGCTGCTTCGTATTTTTGGTCCAATATACAGCAACAAAGTTACGCTTTTAGAAACAGCTCGGTACACAAGGTGTGTGTACATAATCCACCTTTTACGTCAGTCCAATGTTTCTCGCCCGCTGTTTACATGGGAATCAATAAAACAAGGGACTCGCCAAAATGTAAACACGAACACTACACCCCTCTCTGTCTACACAAATATAAAAGACGAGGACAACAAACGAAATGTAGCGGCGATATTCATTTGATTATTATCATTAGGTTAAAACGGGGACTGTCGCCGCTGATCGCGTGACGTCCCAGTAAAGAACATGCATCCCCAGAGGACTATTTCCTGTTAATCTATGCTGTTAACATAATCTTTATAGCTATAGTAATAAAGTTCAAAATAGGTCAGGTTGTTACTTTGTTTGTGGGTTGTATCGCTATCATTATTAAGGTAATGAGTCATTGCGTTAAGTGGATCTATAAAATGAGTCATGGTACTAGTTTAGAGTTTTTGAACGGAGAAAGGCAAACTGCAGTGCATGTTGACACAGTGCGGCCGCGGCTTAATGTGCGTGGGTGGAACAAAGTTCGACGACCCCGGAAGGTATCTTTGATATTGTGTTGCCAGTGTATCGGGAGAAAGTCGTATCATGCATCTGGAAACTCGACAAAAACATTTTGCTGGAATGTATCCCAGGGTGCACGTTGTAGAAAGAAATGGTTCGTGCGTTATTTATTTTGTTGTTACATTACCCTTAGTCTCCTTCCGAATCCGATGGCGTATAAGCATAATGATAGGACATTGTAATTTTTTCTTTTTTATTTCTTGTGAATTTTCTTCCTTACTCTTATTATCAATTGCACATGGAGGGCACCTTAAGACCACTACGATATCCTTAGTACCTACCTACTTTTGTCAAATGCATCCTGGGCAATCAGTTAGCTACCTACGTTATGAACTTTGCTGAGTGCAGACTGGCAAATCTCTCAGCGAGAGGAGGAAACTCAATTTGCAAGTTCAAAAAATAAAATTCTAGGAACAAAAAATTCAATTTGCAAGTTCTTTGACCTCACTGCGTTGTACCGTGCAATTTACAGAGCAAAAACAACTTAATTAAATTACAAAAACTAGAACGTAAACTCGGTACATGAAAATAAAAATCCATGATGATATAATTACTGGCAAAAATGTTTTAATATCTCCTGTACTAATAAGGCAAAAGCATAAATCGCGTAGTATCGTGGACTATGGTTGAGTAAGCGCGAGACTGTCACGGTCAATTTATTATAAGGCCTCATTTACAAGTATGCAGTCTTTAGAAGTGCTGGTCTTTAGTACTAAAAGGTCACTTTAAGTCTAGACTAGGTGCAGGGTCTACAGATGACGTTACTTAGGTAAGTCTGATTTGTTGTAGTGTAACTCTTAAGATGCTTTTACATTTACAATTATTTTTATTGTATTTCTCTTGCTTGTGATCTTTGGATTTATAGTATGTGTACAGTCACGATACATTGCGGTGATACATTTCACAAACAAAATGTTTTAAACGACTGCGGTCCGCTTAGAGTTAGTAACTCTGCGTTTGGACGGCGAGCGCAAACGATTTTAGCCTTAAGGATGGTTGACCGGAAAAATTGCCAAAAGCTTACAATTATTAACATAATTTATTTGTGCTCATGTAGTGTTTACCTTTTAGTGATTGTTACACTGTTTATTTTTTAAATTATGCATGGTTTTTGATTATGTCATAAGTGTAAACAATTGTTGGTAGACCAAATAAATAAAATAAAAATATTCGCCCAGCGTACCCCGGATAATCAGCGCCGGCGCCGGCGGCGCGGCGTACGATCCTTGCCGGATGCTCTATTTTTTAGCACAGCATGGTTCTCATATGACAGCAGCTCACGCAAATACGATAGGTACAGATGAAGTAACTAGAAATGTGTAAATACCAACTTTAGAAGCTAGTCAATATTCTAGTGGTAATAGAGTTTCCGTCTGGAAACTAAACACCAAACTCGCGCTCCACTCGACTAATGTAAACGAGCCTTAAATAACTATGAATTCAAGAATACATTAAAATGGATAAGACTATTAGAGCGAGACCTTGATTATTTAAACACAGTATTATACAAACTAAAGAATTTTTAAACTATTTCCTACTTTTAGAAATGGCTTAATTATAGGCGTCGTTAAATACGCACATTATTGGTTTTGACGCCTACGCCTCACACGTTTTGTTAATCCATGTATAGAGTTTGATGGTGAATAAATGCAAATTAAGTATTACGTAGTCATCTTGTCATAAAATAAATATTGGATTATGTAAATAGTTTTTTTATTTACTTTTTCGTTCTTTACTTTATCTTCGAAATCATGCATTTTTAACCCCGGCAAAAAAGAGGGGTGTTATAACTTTGTAGTTTGTATCTGTGGCTCTCTGTGTATTTGTGTATCTGTGCATCTGTATATCTGTGTGTCTGTCTGTGGTATCGTAACTCCAAAACAGATAGATCGATTTCAATGCAGTTTTTTTAATTGAAAGCTAGTTTAATCGGGAATCATCTTAGCTATGTTTCTTGAAAATCTGTTCAGCCTTTCAAAAGTTACAGTTCTTTTTCTAGTTCGACTTTCACTGGCAGATAGCTGATGTTATAAATAAGGAGTAACTTTTCTTATAAGTTCCGACGACGTATTCTCATGCACAGCCAGTCTATAATATTAGTAGATTTTGAACTAAAAAAATATAAAAGAAACGTAAATAAAATAAATCCAGCTCACTACTGTCCCACTGCTGGGTACGGAGCTATTCTCGTAATGAGAATTGTTAGGCCTTAGTCCACCACTAATAGCCTAGCGCGGGTTGTCGGACAACACACACCATCGAGGACTTTATGACCTTATGCCTTTTTGTTTTAAGGAAATACATCATACAAGAAGGTATTCTTGTATGATGTATTTCCTTGCTACCTATGTAATTTGAAAGACAAATAAAAATCTTCTATGAAGCCCTCTCAGGTGTGCAGGTTTCCTCACGATGTTTTTCGTCACCGATAATTTAAGTGATAATCAAATTTCGATCAGCACATAAACTAGAAAAGTCAGAGGTGCGGGCCGGGTTCAAATTCAGACCCAGGTTATCACTGCTTAAAAGACACGTAAATTTTATTAAAATCCTTCATCACCTTGAGTACAACAATTTAGATTGATTGTATTGTGTCGCTCTAATACAAATGTATTGTCAAATGAAGGTTGTCATTATTTGAATTGTATCTTAATTTAAGACATTGTGTAACCATACGAAAGACCTCGCTAGTTACTAGATCCGAATGTTTAGAAGTAACGAATAGCTATAGTCAGTATTTTACAACTTTACTGAATCTAATATTATGATTGGATTAACAGTGAAGGAAAAATATCGTGAGGAAACCTACATATCTGAAGACCCCATAAAGTTCTCGGATGGTGTATGTAGTTCCACCCCTAACCTATAAAGATGAGCTGAGTGATATTTTTCAATATCAATGACTACATGACAATGACAAAAATATTCCATGTTGTCATCTTGTCATTATCGGGTTATGATTTTAGGCATTGAAGATTTTAAAATATTTTGATATTATTTTAAAATATCGATGATTTTTACATGTGACATGATTTCGGACTCAACTCTATAATCTAATCTCAGAATTTTTTTGCATATGAGAAACTTGAAATAATTTGTGCTCGTGAATTGCTATGCAAATATTACAGAAAAAATAAAACGACGTGTCTAATTTTCACATTTATCTATAATATTAGCTGGACTATAGCATGCAACTTTCAATAGAGCAAACGACACTATAAGAAGAAGCGGAGAGCGGCGAATGATATTCTACCTAGTAGACAAGGCTATATATTAAGCTATACATATCCAGTATAAACTGACCTCGCATTGTGCAGGCTTTCCGTACAAAGATAGGTCAGTGTATACTGATAATGTATAGCTTGATATAGCCGTGCGTACCTTTCAAACTTATGAGCATATAATGTGAGAAAGGCATCTAAGATAAACTTGCCTCAAATAGAACGTTTAGAATACTAATGTTAGTTCATAAGTTAGTTGAGCAAGTAAATTCGATAATACAGTTTTGGTTCCTATTTAAGTTTTCGACACCTCTCAGAATTGGGTTGTGTATTTTCTGTTTAACGACAGTGATTTAAAATTACGGGCTTTATTTTAATATCAAGGGTAAGTTAGAAGGATTATAATTATATTATGATAACATAACATTTGTATGCCTGCAGCTGTATTCTCCGTAGGGTTAGGAAAACATGTATTTGTACACCACGTTTCGCTAATGCTGTTATTAATGTGTAATTCCATAATAAATAGAACAGATATACGCGTACAAGACAAGTCGTCGTTGATAGTCCCATAGGTACCGCATAACTAACATTATTAAATACCGCGTATGTACCAAAATATCAAAATTGAGTTTTCGCGCCTATAACTCAATTTTGTTTTTTGTAAATACGCGGTATTTAACAGTGTTTGTTATTCAGTATGGGTCTATCGACGATGAAGTGCGTCCGTAGTGTTTTCACGGAACTTTAAATTATTATTTATTTCTTTTTCGCATTCGCACAACATGTACATTATTCTAACTTAATGTGTTGTGTGTGTGCTACAAAATTTGCGGCTAGATTGTACGGAAACGCCCTAAATATTCGAACGTAATATAATGATCTATCGGAAGTTTTGCTACAATATATATACGCTTACTCTATGTATATTGTATAGAGAAATGCAATGAAGTGGCAAATGAACACGTGCCATTCAAGAATAGCTGAGAGACGCAAACGGCATCTACCTACTGAGAATCAACACTAGTTACGCCTATGGTGCTGCCCGCTTGAAAATCTGTTCTAATTTTCCGGGATGAAAAGGTACGTATACATTTTATTACACACCAGAAAGAGAAGAAAAGATACAATAAATAGAAAAAGAGATGTACAAAGGGCGGTCTTATTGTATTTGACCATTTCTACCAGACAATCTTGGGATGGACAGATTTGCAGGTTAAAAGAAAAGGGTAGTTCGCGGTGTATGTTACTATATACTATAAGAAATACCCATGCATATTATTAAAGGTCGTGATTACTTTTCATCTCACTCAATTTGTTCATCTCTATGCTTGCTGTAGTTTGAAATCGTCCCAAGCGACGTGTAGAGAGATGAAGACCTAATCCTGACAGTATTTTAAAAACATCACATCTTGCGATTAATTTTGCACTATTGTCATATTTAATTTAAGCTTTTTTTTAGAATAGAATAGATCTTTATTTCATGTAAACTAGATACAGGCACATATGAAATGTCGAGACTCTAGGTGCGCGGTTGCAAATAGTAGTTTTAAGGTAGGAGAAGAACCGGCAAGAAAAGGGTGTCAGGTGGAGCGACGACTTGCGGAAGGTGGCTGGCAGAAAGTGGATGCGGAGAATCGAAGATCGGGCTCAGTGGCGCTTACTCGGAGAGGCCTATATCCAGCAGTGACCAAATATGGGCTGATGGTGATGATCATGATGATGAAAGGGTGCCTAACCACCAAATTCTACGAAAAACCAGACAAAATAAAAAATAAAAATATTTGAGGTCAAAAATAATTTATGCGGCCATGGCAAACATTTGGAGCTTATGTCCCATGTTTATGTAAGGATACGTGTGTCCCAGTGTATGTTCGTGTAATATCTGGGCCGCATTCTGTCTGCTAATTAATTAGGATTATACTTAGCGCTCGTTGTGCCCGGTCAGATAAAACTTTGTGGGCTGCTTAGGGTTGACAGTCCAAGGTTACAGGAATTTTGTTTTTACTAACAAGCTTGGATTTTTATTAAAAAAAAAACATATTTACTCCTGCCCGCGCTCTATATTGGCAAGATAAATGCAAGGTAAATGCCCTGCACCGACTGAGAGAATGAGCATGCAGCAGCTAATGCCACGTAACTAAACGTCTATATTCATCTTTTTCTAACAACCGAGATGGGGTATGGTGCCTTTCATTTTCTATCCCTTTCTTCGCGCACTGTATAATTATATCTACTGCTATGTAGCTATAGTAAAGTTTACGCCATTTTGTAGTGCATTAATGTTGGTGTATGGCCCGTCTATTTGTAAAATGTCATTGACTCAGTGACAATCTGCGAATACCTCTTCTTTGACATTAGGTTCATGGGTATGAGTGTTCCTATAACGGGATACTACTTATTAGTGAAAGTTTTTACATATTAGATTATCCGTGTTTGTGTCAACCTATACCTAATATTAACACGCCTATGCTGAATCATGTCCTTTATGTTGTTCGGTTATCCGCCATAAGGTGAGTCATATACTCTATGGAACAGTGAATCATATCAATTCCCCTATATTTTGATACTATGTAATTTCTCAAACATAAAAGGTTCTTATTAAGGTGTGTTGCAAACAAAACGTCACGATTCTCAAGGAGAGGTACCTTTACGATCGAGTTTCCCTTAGTTATTAATAAATATTGATTTAGTATAGTGATCGAATTTTTAATTAGAAGTAGGTAATTTTAATTTAGTGCATTTGATGTATCATAGATTATTTTTAAAAAAGTTGAGAAATTAACGAATTTAAAAGAGATAGTTATTGTTACATAATGTTGTGTTGGTAATTCAATTTAGGGTCACGGGCCAGCCCTAAGTGGGCCGTGTGGCGCCTCAACCCTTAAATCATTCCGGTACTAAAATTTTACCTAATCCTTCCCGCGGCCCGACCTACTTTTGTCTGATTGCGGTTGTGTTGAAGATTACAGATAAAAATGGTTGAGGAATACCACTTTTAATAACGCAGATAATACATAAAACGTAGGAAATGTAAGTACGTGCCGGATGAGATTATTTTAATGAGATATTTGACTAATGATTTGTGAAATGGTGAAACTTGAAAGTTGATTTCGTGCAGTTGTTAAGAATCGTTGTTTGTAAATTCTATGATGTTTTGTTTTCAATTAAGTTTTGTATGATGATTTACGTCGACTATACAAAATAACGATATATGTAGGTAGGTAATTTATTTTTATTTTTTTATCTTTATTTTAAGAGTTTATTCGCCAATGCGAATATGACACTCTATAATTACTTATCAATAGAGGTAGGTAATTGAAAAGTTTTGTTTTTAAATCGTTTCCCGCACTAATATTACTCCTCTATCGTGGATACAGTTTACAAACATACATGTCACATGCACACACATCCACATTCACATCCGGACCAACTATCTGTAGGCCATAAAAATATTTATACCATGCGGGGTTCAAACCCGCGGTACGTAGTGCAGAAAGCTAATCGCTTAGCCACTGCGCCAACGGTGCCGTCAAATGTCAAATTTTACCTACATACCATAAGTAGCATCCATCTAATGGTCGCAGTTACATGGCGACGTCGGCGTCTCAAATATATCATACGCCGTTGACAAATCACATAATTTTCTATTCCTAAAAAGCTTTTACTCCAACATATCTCCGTTATAACGTGTTTCAACCACGTAAAACAACGCAATCTTACACAAATGTGCCGAGACTCGTTCAATGACGAAACGAGGTCGATTATTGAACACCCGAAAATGACTGACAGTGGAGCACAAATGAGTCTGCGTCGTAAAATTTAACGTGACACCCAACACCCGCTGATAGGGACAATGGCGAAAGAAAGTGCCCATAAAGAGAATTGATGAACGCTCCCAGGCGTAATGTTGCGCTGATGTCGGATGGTGTGTAGCGCGCCTTATATTGATTCAGAATCGACTAGTAGATGCCGATGTAAGTAATGAAGATACGAGTGCTATTGATGAGATAGTAATGAGATGTTTTATTTTGTTGTGGAACTGGCAAGCGAAGAAACAACAGAGAAAATAGGGCGAGAATTGTATCATCAATCAGTAGACCTCAGTTTTTCTTGAGTACCTAGTGTTTACGTTCTAGGTAAAGTAGGTAAAACGTATTTCAGACTTATAAAATGCTCTGGTCTTTGAATAAGTTTGTGTACGTTGATTCCCCTGGGGAATTAATGAATCTACCAGAACGAACCCTATCAAAAATGGCATGATTTATTGTACAGACGAATTTAAAGCCTCTTTAGCAAAAACCTTTTAAGCCCTTAAAAAGGTATACATTCAGTCAAAAAAGTATCGGGAATGGATGATTTTTTTATGGTTCCAAATTCAAATTTTTGTTTTTATTGTTGTTGTTAGATTGGCACAACTGTTTTCCATTTTGGCGCGGAGTTTGAGTTACATCTGTTGTTTATATTAAATACAGTTCTGTTTTTAGTTATATCATATCTAGTGTGTATAGCGAATTTCATTATGGACAAAAACACCGAACAAAGAGTTAGTCTTAAATTTTGCATCGCTAATGGAATTTCGTGTTCGGAGTCACTGAAAATATCACAGAAGGCTTACGGTGAATCGAATTTATCAAAAACACGTGCTTATGAGTGGTACAAAGTATTCAAAAGCGGTCGAGATGTGATGGAAGATTTGCCTCGCTCTGGTAGGCCATCAACGTCTGCAACTGAAGTTAACATCGCAAAAATGAAGGAAATAGTGACTGAAAATCCTCATTCAACTTTGAGAGAGATAGCAGCCGAACTTTCTGTATCTCACGAGTCGATCCGTACCATTTTAACTAATCATTTGGGTATGAAACATGTTACCGCTCGGCTAGTCCCAAAAGATCTGAATTTTCTTCAAAAACTCAATCGCATGAGAGTCGCTGAGGACATGCTAGACCGAGTCAATTCCGACCCAACATTCATGAAACGCATTGTTACTGGTGACGAGACGTGGGTTTACGAGTTTGACATGCAAACTATAGTTTACAACTATAGTTTTCAATCGGTAGAAGACATAAAGGAGAATTCGCGGCGAGAACTGAACTCAATTCCGGAAAAGCGTTTAAAAAATGTTTTGATGATTGGATTATTCGTTGGCGTAAGTGTATCGTTTCTGAAAGAGCATACTTTGAAGGTGATAAAATAAATTTGGATGAATAACAAACATTTTGTGTATTATTGATCTTTTCCCGTTACTTTCTTGACAGAGTAGTATAGTACACAGTATTAATTAATTTTAAACATATCATGATGGTATCGTGATATGAAGTAAATCAAACAAGATAAGGATTTAACTCGGCAGGGGCAAGTATAGGTATGGACTGAAAACTAATAACCTACTCTCTATTAGTCTCTATATAAACTGAAGTTCATAGAATAGTACTAGAATTCCAGTACCTATCTTATACGCTCACCTACATGTTTTTGGAGCTAATCCGTACGTTACAATGTACGGTACGTTACAGTATACCTTGTGCAACATAATATATTCATAACTACGTACGTGCAACGTTAGCTCAAGGCAAGTTTGTGCAGTGTTGAGTTCTAGAACATTATTATGAACGCTTATCATAACAAAACAGGAACTTTCAACGACAATGTTGGAAAATTATGAGTTATTTTCTATTTTGTAAATAAGATTGTCTTCTTTTATGTTATCTTTAGTTGTGCTAATTGCCATCTAACCGCCGAATACGGTAACACAACTCAATTTTAAGACGCTCATAAAATGTCATTCTGTCGCTGCTGTTCACCTTAAAATGACAGTGATAGCACGAGAGTTAACGGCAACTTAATAATATTATAGTTTAAAAAAAAAACTAAAGAAAACGCTTTTGTCATTCAAACTAAACGTGTATGCAAAATTTCAGATCAATCGGAAAACGGGAAGCGGGTCAAATTTAAATTCCAACATTTTTTTTCATAATTAGTTAGTTACAAGTGAAGCTAATAAAAGCGTTTTAAAAATTGAGATGTGTTTCAGTAATCGGGGATAAGTCAGGTAAGATTGGAAGCCGTTCCCAAAATTATGAAAAAGCTACAACGGAACATTAGGAAGAGGCTACAAGAAAAGACAGCGAAAGATGTATTTAGGTGTATGCATGATCAGAACACATGCAGATTTTGTTCCTTCTTGTTATTATAATATTTATTTGGTTAGAGGTAAACATAACAAAAACATTCTAAAGATGCAAAAATAAATTCATTAGAAAACATACCGTGCATCAGTGTCATCGACCTTAAATAAAGGAAAACATAACAAAGTTAGATATTGTATATAGAAGACTGTATTACAGACATTCAATAAAATTATTATATTCAGCGTAAACGACAAAGTCTTTTTTGAACGTATAACTGTTGTTCAGTTTGGTTCAATTCCCGTCATTTCACCGAACATTAATTTTGGAAAATGTAATTACATATCCCGAGTGAACAAGCGTTATGCAAGATAACGCGTGACTGATGGCCGCTGTAATTATAAATCATTATTAAACATCTACCGCCTAATAACACGCACGCATAATGTTAAACCATAGTAACCTATATTTCTATACGAGACATTAATTAACCTCTTACATGAGCCGGATATGTATGGAACATGTATCGACATGGGCCGTTGGCCCAGATGCTGCATAATCTAAAGTCCAAATCCGTACAGAGCAGGGCATTGGGCGGGTCGTCCTGTGGCCGTAACAAACCCTGCCATTTGAGGCATTTGCATAGAAATTAACCGACCGACCGGCCGACATTTCGCACAGAATAAATAACTTGGCCATGCTACATCTTTACAGAATGCAGACGTAATGAAACGTTTGAGCTAATCCTACTTTGTTTCAAACCTCGCCTCATTTCAGTTTTTCTTTGTCAAAATTTTTTACTTACTCCGCAAGAAAAAATATGAAGGCACTGCCTAATGTATGTACAGACAAAAACAGATAGAACAAAATTTATGTAAGTACCTATACGTTGCTGTTACGCGAAAATGTTTGTATCTTGAAAGAAATACGAATACATTTGCTAAAACTTTTTACTTTTATCTACAAACGTAAAGGAGCGACATTTTTCTCGATTTTATAATAGTTTAAAAACAAATGACAAATACTTTGTTGAAGTTTTTTGGAACTTATTACTATTTTAAGTTGAGGTTTAACGGATTGGTTGTCAGATAATTTATTAATGGGCGAATCGATCGATAGTATCGCTCAATCCTTATGCATTTTATAAGAGACGTAGAACAGTGGATTCCTTTACGACGTTAAGCTTTTGTTCATCAATAATGACTGATGAGAACACGAAGGGTGGGTAGGTGGACTGGCGGTACTGGCAAGTACGTTGGATCATTGACGAGGTTAGTTATAAAAGGGAAATGAAGACAGAGTTCATTATTAAATATTTTTACTCATTCAGTCCTCTCTGCTAGACTCTTCGTTTGTGGAAGTACTTCCATGAAGTTTACCGTTGTGAGTTAAACGGACTCCGTACAGAGTCCACTCCGCTGCCAGTGGAAGCTAAGCTTTAGATTTGACTTAGGACTAGCGGTGGGCATTGGATCAACGAACGACTTTAAAAAAAAACTTTTTTATCAGAAAATAAATAAATGTTTTCTATTGCATAAAAAACATGCTGCAAAAATAGAAATTATGCCATTAACAAATTGACGAATGAGATGTTTCAAAAAACCAACTCAATTTTATTTCAACATGATTGACGTACTCCATTTATTTTGAAACATATTTTTTTATTGAAAAGAAACAGCTACATTACATTAGAGACCCTTGGGCGATCTTGCTCATCATTAGGAACACAACATGGCAAAAGTGCAGTGTATTCTGCAAGGTGGAAATACTTCCTCAGTCCATGGGGGCCGCTCCAATTGACTCCATGAGCGGGAATTCCCGTTATGCTTTCTCTATACCTCTCTTATATCATCACGTTTCCTATTTCCTTGTAAAACAAAAAAAATTCTGACGAAAGATTTTTATACATTTTTCACGCTTTATTGTAAACCGGTAAAAGATGCGGTTATGGAATACAGTCGCTGCTCACACACAAAGCATATTTATAAAAACAGTGTTGTTTCATTACCGTGAGTGCGGCTGACAGTACCTATTATGTAATAATGAAATATGCATGTAGCAGAAATCATTGTTCGTTATAGGGTTTTCATAGCTCGTTGTTCTATTTTTCAGATTTCGTACGCTTATTTTTATCAGCCTGTGAAGGTGAACATGTACCTCCAGTAAGACCCGCTACAAAGAACAGGACATAAGGGTGTAAATTGAAAACCCATTAATCACCGTGCTAGGCAAATCGTTTGGTGATCGCATGTTGTTGCAAAGGAGGATACTGTTGTACAGCTACGTTCTCCGGATCTTGAAAAAAGACAAGCACGATGATTAATTAACTAATAATATCATAGTACAAAGACAAATTAATATACAGTATCGTACCTACTTGAACCGATTTAACATTTCATAACATCCGCTGGAATCGGATGTTACTTAGTAATTAATTGACTAACTATTAACAATACGATGTTTGATTCCGCTTCTGAATCTTGTCTGAGTAAGTACTTCATCTATTTCCAAAATAATGCTTGTTATTTATTCGAAAAGAATAAACAAAAGGTTTATAATAGACTACAATAAACTTTATTGTGAACCAGAAATATAAAGCTTACATTAATTATGGCAACAATTAAATAATTATAATTACAATGGGCGTTCTGATTGCTAAAAGCGATGTCTTTCAGACAACCTTTTTCAATTTTCCAATAATATTTTTTTTATAAAATTAATAATATCTGAACACTATATTGTGAGTTTATCACTACATAATGGCATCAGGGTCTCATCCTATAAAGCCGGGCTTCCACTGCAAAATGGAAATGAGCAAGTAATTGCTGGACGGAACGGACCCCAGCTGGGGTCTAAAATAGGTTAAAATAGGTTTTACCTTTTGACTTCTACTGCAAAAGAGAAATGAAGAACGAGTTATTTACTAACTATTTTTACTCGTTCAGTCTCCGCTAGACTCTTTGTTGGTGGAAGCACTTCTATGAAGGCGGAGTCCGCTCCGCTGCCAGTGGAATCCCGGCTAAGACCGTGACCAAGCACAACTCTTCTTTCCTTAGGATGATGCTTTCACCATGTAAATTTAAGTCTGCTATATTATCTAGATTTTAGATAGTACAAGAATCATGTCAAGGGCTGGGCAGCAGCATCTTCTTGTGCGTTCTTCCTCATCCATGTCACTGGTTTTTTCTTTCGTTGTCCATAATGTTGGGTCAGATGGTTTTGGCTTGCTCTAATAACAATAAACTGGGTTATTTAGTTTATCATAAATTTGAATCAATCGCTTGACGAAGAAAATTGCCAACGAGGTATGGCGTGATGCCGTACATTTGAGGGGCAAACATGGCAAGAAGTTGCTCATAATAGATAGGTTTGGAATCAAAAAAGGGTGGCTTTTGCCCTACAGTGGGACTTAAAATAGAATAGAACACTGGTATTTTAGTTAAGTTTATATTATTGTATTTAATTGGTAGTTTTGATCTATTCTTGTACATCGCTGTCTACATTTCGTGTTTTAAATTCTCCTCTCGCAGGTCTGCTGGAACAGATTTCTTTTGTGAAATAAGCAGTAACCTTTGTACTTTGTTCTCCTATTTAATATTTTCTGTGTCTGTTCATGTATGTATATAAATTATTAAATAAATAAATAAAATATAAAAAAATCATAAGTGGTGATTATGGCAAATTCCCTCACGGCGATTGTAGTAGTTTAGGAGACTTCAAAATCCGTTATAGACATCTATACTCTATACCTTAAAATGTATGTAAGTCAGGAGTCCAATAACCCTTGCATATTCCATAAACTTAATGGTCGTGTTAACCCTACTGCAATGGTGTTACAACGGTGCCGCCATAATGGTTGTGAAACAAAGGTTTTTATGTCCCCAGCCTTGATTGCGTCCGGTATTAAAACATCCTCTAGTTGCAATGATGTAGCGCCATATTGTTATAAATGTGTCAATGTCGGTCACAGTGCCACAAACTTATCTCCAAAATCTAAACTAGTTATTATCACCCTCGGCGCCATGATTATCTTTTGTCACACAGTATCTGAAGCATTGTGTATCCAAAAGTATGCACATCCTGCTACTTGTAAAAAGCGCTGTGTATCTTTTAGGCACACGTTTTCTTTACTTTACTATTTAAAAATGAAAGCCAGTCAGGCCAGCTGACGATTTATTTCGGTATAAATGATCTAAGTCTGGCAATTGGTTATTTAAATAACCTAACCGTCAAAAACCCCCGACTCCAACTAGAAAAAGAACTGTAACTTTTGAACGGCTGAACAGATTTTCATGAAACATAGCTAAGATCATACCCGAAAACTAGTTTTCAATGAAAAAAACTGCATTGATATCGGTTCTTTCTCTTTGGAGCTACGGATGCCACAGGCAGATACACAGATACACACTACAAACTTATAACACCCCTCTTTTTTGTCGGGAGTTCTAAATAAATGTTAGGAAAAAATATAATGAGTACTTAGAAAAAGGTTTGATATATCTACTTAATAACTAACAGAGCTCACAAACTATAATTTTTTTAAATCAAAACTTAACTGTTATACCTAGTCATAAAAAGATTTTTTATATAATTATGTTTATCAAGTTTTTATCTATACACAAGGCTCAATAGTAAACGCTTTTTGTTCAGAATTGAAAATCAAGCGTGCGCAACGGCAAACAAAAAACAATTTTGGCGTATTAAGTCTTTGTATTCTCCGAAAGCTTGAGCTGAAATAAAAATCTTTTTCAATCTAAAATCTTTTATATCTAGTGATAGGCATAACAAGAATAAAAGAGCTCTGAAAATAGCAGATAGATGTAGGCCTGCATATTTTTTATTTCTTGGACCTTCGTTGAACTGAGTAAGAGATAAGAAACATTTTCAGTTGCGTCGTGGCTTTGACCTCGCGAAAAGATTTTTGTATTTCAAGTTTGAAAATTATATTTGCATATTCCGCCTTTGTGCACCGATAAAACAAAGAAAATTTACACTATTTCAAAAAACATTTTCAACACATGGTTTCGTGAGCATTATTTACTGCCTGTAAAATACACCCTTTTTATTTGTGTCTCGGGTTATCTATGCCTCAGCCGTCACAAGTTCAAACTTTTATTTTGTGAAATAATTAATTTTTGACTCCAAATAATTCTTTTTTTATTATTCATTTATAATTGCATTTTTGAAATCCAAAAACTGCTAATGGATACTGCTATGGTTTATCTTTAGAAGGTTGTTTGTTATTAATTTATTATGTACTGGAATATTCGTAATTCGACTCCTCTATTGTGTATTATATTCCTAAGTAGGTAGTTCAAAAACCCAACCTGTATATTTAATGCTGGGTGTTATTACGTAACGTCAGTTGACGTTTAAAAAGCAGCACTGAAATATAGGTGGCTCATAAATTCTTTAGCCTCCCGCCTGGCTGAATATTTTAAAAATGTTTTTGTTTCTAAACGACTTCAAATAGTTCTCTTGATAAAATATTTTATGATATCTGAGGGCAAACAAAAGTGAGGCGACCTCGAAAAGGTGACTGAAATAAAAGGAGAAGTGTGACGAGAGTACCTAGTTACTAGATAAGGCACATTTGATAAAATAGTGTCCGTACTTGATATTATTCTATAATTCGATTTTTTCCCTTATCCTAGAATACGACATGGGATGAAACCTAATCTTATTACAATCTAGCCTTGTAATTAGGCTAATAAGTAATTTGATTATAACTTTAACTATTAAATTGTATTTTACTAAGATTGTTTCCAATTGCATTTATCTTATTGTCTCTGTTAAGGCGAAGACACTTTGATCATTATATTTATTGAATTTCACTAAACACTAATTCTGCGCCCTCCACGCGTTCGTGTTCGCCTCTATTCGCCGAACGTGTAGAGAGCTCTTATTAATTAGTAGGGTCGCGAACCTTTCCGTTATGTGCTAACTTAACCAGAAACAGGAAAGAAATAAAAATAACTTTATTCTACATGGGACAGCACAAAAGTTTACACATAAATAAAAATTTACATCGATTTCTACTTAAATGGTTCCAATCGTAGGTGTAAATACCAAATGGTTTTATATTAATTTGCTGTACTCGTATTAAACGCGTTAGGCCTCTAGGTGGCTAGGTACTTAATAAATTAGAGCTAACATGCTTCGCTTAAGAGGAAAATGGTTGAGAGGGCACATATCACCGCCCACTCAAACCCGGCTCGTAAATCAATAGAACTGAATGGCTTCAATGCATAAAGCTATTAATGCCTGTACGTTCCAAGCTCTTTAACACATTTCAACTGCCACATGCTAATTAATACCCCTCACTAAAATTAACATACTGGGTGAACTGTAAAAATCAAATGAAAATTTTTGCTACGCTGTGGCACAATTCTCTGTATTGATTCACAATATTTGTACGGAAATACGAAGCTTCAGACCCAATACGTGTTCCGAACCCCTTGTATGCAAAACAAATGTAATATTTATGCACCTCCGTAATCGGAATATCGTCAGTCAAAAATAGTTGTTTTGATAAGTCAGGCTGTTACTTGTATATTTATTTAGTGCATGGTTAAGTTTTATAGGGATAAGCTTTACTGCACTTGCGTGTTTGATATCAATTCCTCATGCGCAAAGGCATAAAATTATAACGCGCGTATCAAATAATAAATGTACAGGTGGTTTTACTTGCTCGTTACCGGATTATTTCGTAATCGGTTTATGTTAACTTTTAATTATAAAGATTATTTTATTTTATATAATATCCTGCATTTAAATTTACTCACGTTAGTTGCATTGGTATTAACCAAAGAGATCAGTGGCGGATCCAGGATTTTGATTTGGGAGGGGCTTGACCCAGCTGTTGGGTAGGCTTTAGCAAAGTCCTGTAAATACCTTATTGAAATATATACTATAGGTACCTACTTAAATTGGATTATATAAGGATATTATAAGGATATTTTTTATTAATTTTTTATTCTTCATGATAACAAATAATTTCGTAATACTGCTTAACAAACGCTTATAAAACATTTTTAGGTAATTACACAACCAGCACCGTTATCCACAAAGTAATATTAATGAAAAATTTATGAGAGACAAACTTGAGCAAACAGTGTTATTTAGAGTATTGAAGTAATTTTACTTAATGAAATATTGGATAGATCAGTGATGAAAATTGTACAGCAGGTGTAGTACTAATAAAGTAGGATAATATCAAGTTTAATTTGAGATTTTGTAAAGGATGAACACAGATGATGCAGGAGGGGGGGGGGGGTCGACCCTTTAGCTCTGGATCCGCTACTGAAAGGGACTTTACATATGAGCCATGTTAGAGTGATAAAATAACGCCATCTGAAGCAGACACGTGTATTGCGTAAAATGGAATTTAGATATATCCGAAAATTTGTTACAAAGAAGCTACGCTACTGATTAAAATTTCAACCTGTATATATTTACCAGGGCATGTAATATGAGTGTTAGACGCTCCGTAATGAAATGCCGAGTCTACCCTTAAACACCAATAAAATACAAGCCGTATTTATTGAGCGTTCACATAAAATATTTTATTACAAACTCCAAACAAAACGGTCGACGAGACACCACTGTGTAGGTCTGCCCTTGTTTTCGTTGGGAACATGCGTTCAGATTTTATCGATATTGTCATATCGCATGTATACGCTACAACGCGTATGATATTCGCCGATAGACATCGCAATTTGTAAGGGCTCTTGTACTTTATAGTCTGCAACACTCATCTCGGGGTTCACAAAAGGCTAAAATGAAGGTTAGGGCGTCGAAGGTCGCAAGCATCATTTATCTTTTGTTATTATCATTGAATTTTTAAACGTAAGGGTTATTCAAATTACTTAAGTGTCCGATAATGGGTTTTTGTCTGTTTCACCTATATTTCAAGCGCGTGTGTGTCGCATACCCTCTTGTCAATCCATTAGACCGTCTCAAGTTAATGGACCGTATCGTAATTTGTATACAATTTCTCTAATAACTTAATGATTTAATTATAGATAGTTGAAGTTATTCCTTTTTAAACTATTTTTGTATTTGTCATTTCAAGTGACCACAAAATGTTACGGTCAGTTCGTTCTTCATTCAAATGTTAGAACCGAAATATTTTATGACGTAACATAAAACAGACTTGCATAGCGATCCATGTACCAACGAGGGTACAAGAAATTAACACAGAACATTTAAGTTTCAAGTAATTGTGCCACCCATGGTCATAGTGCGGAATAATTAAATGCTGGCGACATTTCATCAAATATTTGTGCGTGTGGTCCAACATGGGTGATGTTATCACGTCGAGGCAAAATAATACTTCCATAATTACTGTAATCAACGTTAATTGTATCCTGGGGGAAGGTGGCGTATGAAAAACAATGCTTCATTGTCGATCCTTCGTAGCTGGAGTAATTGTTTAAACTGTCTCATTAAGTTGCCGACGACTGGCATAGTTCAGTTTTTTGTTTACTCTCATTAATTATATTGCCTTCTGGATATTGCCTCATTTAAATTCTGGGCTTTCTTCCACTTTGTTGACGTAAACATATCGATTTTTACATCGATAATTTTATTCTTGTTATGTTTTATCTTGTAATTAATCGTGTCTTGCCACGCGAAATGTTCGTGTTATAATTACTTTTATTATTTCAGTACAAGTTAAAGTCGCAACCAGGTTAAATAAATTAACTGTTTCTAACTTTATTTCGTTAAATGTGTACCAACATTATTTTATTTATGATTGTATATGTTATACAAGGTGGCGGCGACAATGATAATCATGTATTTGATGATGTGTTTTACGACCTTCTAGTGTCGTCAATATCACTAGTATAGTCAGTGTCAGATACATAGATCCGTGGTCAGATACATTGAAATAATCAGTGTTCATAATTTATTAGGATTTACAACCTTATTTTTTTGACGAAAGTTTCGTTTCGTTTCGTTTGTCGCGTTATGTCATGAAAGAAAGAAAGAAAGAAAAGAAAAAAAAAGAGTTTATTAGCACAATAAAAAATAAATAAAACAAATCAAAGAAAACATAAAATGAGTTATTGTGCCAAAAGGCCGCAGCTCAGCATAATGTCAGGAGGCAGAGATACTGGCCACCTGACGCTGGTTTTCAGCTGCAACCCACGAGCACATGTGGACACATACATAAATTTAAAACTTATTTCAGCGGATTATGCTTTGTTATTATGCCCACTTTAACTGTTACAGTTTAGGTAATTGAAGCCGACTGTATCTTGTAGAATTAAAAATTGGTGTCATGAAATATAAGAGCTCAATTATGGAGAGGCGGAATGTCGCGCGGCGCGCAAAGCGGCATGTCGCTCTCGGAGTATACGCACCTTTCTCCGCGATGCGCGCCGCTTTGCGCTCCGCGCGACTTTCCGCCTCTCCATAATTGTGCCCTAAGGGTGTATGAAGTGAAAAGTAAAAGATAAGTAGGTATGTAACTTGCCATTAGATACACAGAAACCTAATAATAGCTAGCCTATAAATACTATTTCCAATTATTACCCAAGCTGGCGTTTTAGCGGAACCGTGGGCCGTTGGTTCTTTCTGTGGATTCATTGGGGTATGAACGATGTTCATATTTCATAGCTTTGTAGGTCAACTGGGGCTAACGATACCGCGGCCCAAATAAAATTGCTATTTGATTTATTTTATACATACACTTGTAATATTGGTAATGGCATGTTTGATGGTGACGGTTTGGCTACTTTAAAGTTGAATTCGTTCCCGCGTTGACGCGGGTACCTATTTAAAAAGAGATTGGTTTCAATGAAAACACTTTATAGGAGCTCTTTAAAATACATTTTGTTCTGTACTGAAAGATTTCAAACTCGTTATTATAAAGACTTTTACATATATTTTGAAAAAATAAAGAGAAGAGAAGTCGGCTTTCCGTCTCTCAACCCTTCTCGTTTGGTGCAAAAAGGCATTCAATGTAGTTTTAGAAACTTTTGAGATGCTGAATTTGATTACAACTAAGTAGGTAGTTACTTGTTTTAGGTTATCGTCAGAAATATCTTGTTCAAACTATCTCGTGTGCAGCGCGACATCTTAACTGTTACTTCAACCGTCCCGCACCGCGCAGCTATCTCAAGAACCAACTCAGTTAAGCGGTAGGCCAGTAATTAAATGACATAATTATGTAGACGACGTTTCCATTTTGACAGCTTCTCATGTGATAATCTGGATCAAAGGAGCGAATTTGAAATACGGGCCTGTTTTTGTCACAAACAAAACACAGCCGCTATTGAACGTGTGAACTGCATCTCGAATGCGGTCGATGCACTTACGCGGGTATATTTAAATCGTAGCTGCAATTAACGTCCGCTTCGCTCATTACACGTTCGATACCCCGTTCTAATTATACACCTATTGCAATACCGCACACTTTGCGAGGAAGATTGCGGTTTAGCTTGCTCTTAATGTATCTAGGACAAAATGGAGATTTGTTTGATTACGTTTAGTAGTGTTGCTTGGTCATCATTACCGTATCAGCATGTAAACTTCAACTGCTAGACTCCACTAACACTTACATAATTTTATTAAAAATAAATTGTCGTTTGGGTTAGTGATCACTGATCCCACAATTTTGTACCTATTACCATCCTTATTAATATTATAAATGCGGTAGTAACTCTGTCTCTCTGTCTGTTTTGTTACCTTTTCAGGACTAAACAGCTGAATCGATTTTAATAAAATTTAACAAATAAATTATGTGTATCAAGCGGAAGGACATAGCCAATATTTTTTTAAATCGCGTCTTTCTAATTTCATCCAGACGGACTCACGGGTACAGCTAGTTTACTGCAACTGAAGACGCTTCTGCAAGTCGCATTTTACTACAGCCACGGGTGTAGACAGAGTCCTAGTCTTTGCTGGTTAAGACCATAGTAAAGGTCCAACCATACCAATTGTAATTATTTTGACTGGAAGTTTTATTATACAATATTTAATTATATATATAAAAAAAGACAATATAGCAATAAAAATACCATCTTCTGCTTAAGAAAATAAGGCAAACAAACGGAAGGAAACAGTAGGATGAGTACCGCTCCCCTATGAGAACTCGAATCCCAAACTAATAACAACCAATACATCAACTTTGTAACTTACCAAGCATATTTCAGGTAGATGGGGAAAATAGCCAGTAAATTATCTCCCTGGCAACATAAATTGCACACTGGCACTCTGGCTACAAAAGCTTTGGCATTAAACTGTTACGACGCAAAATGGCACATTAAAATGTCAAAACGCAACCGTCACAGGATGACGTCACCTGAAATAATGACGATTATAAAACAAGGGTAAACATGTACTTAAAGGTTGGATTTTCTGAAATATTATGTGTATTTCTGTGACGTATTTTCTGGAAGGGGTTTGTGGCTTTTAATGATTGTTTTGAAGACACATTTCTTCTATTTTTTATTGCTTTCTTTTGTTATAATAGGTACTACACCACAATTTCTCCCATATACCAACATTATTTTATTCCAATGCAGGAATTGTTACCTTTTGTATCGAAGGCAGATCGTACCGCCACTGTTCTAATACCAATTAAATATTATGTTTAACGCATTTAATTATAATATAACTAAATGTTAAAATTAATTTAATAGATTTTGTAGGATAGAATTTACCTTGTATTTTCTAATTTACCTTTTCTCACAACTCTGCTCCAATCACAGCCAAGGATTATAATCAATCGATTAATTTTGAGTCTGAGGTTCGCATACGGTGCTAGAACTATTCGTCTGTAACGCTAGAGACAATTGTTAAATCGGCGCAAATAGTAAATAGAAAATATTATACAAAAAGTCGGGATAAAAATTGGGGGTTGATTATCGGACCAAAAATATATATTACGTTGTGTATTATATTCCTTTGTAAATTCTTTCAAGTTTCTTAGAACGCCTTACGAAATATCTAAGTGAAATTACAAAGATGCTGTAAGTGAAACGTCTAGAGAGCGGACGTATAAATTCTCTATTCGAAAGAAACAATCGAGTGAGTTTTATGGCGGCAAGTCCTTTGTACTTCTTTGATCATTCCACTTCGAAGTTTGAAATGGTGCAGGTGTCACTGCAAAGTTGGAGCGGCACTAAACTTTATGTTCCAAACCAATTTCGTTATAAATAGAGTTAGAACAATTGAAATATTTAGTTTGCAGTGACCGGGTTCTAGAAAAATCAATAGCAAATTAAATTGCACGTTTGATTGTTAATAGGACGGTTCAGCTTAAATATTCACAGGTAAAACCAAAAATGTTTCAACGAATTGCGACATACACTAAACATTGCCTGTGTGTGTGCCAAACAGTGTCTGTACATTGCCGAAGGCCTCATGAAACAAACTTTCGAAATAGAAATAAACTCGTGGAACTATTCAAGCACAGATCCTGTGTCTGGATTTCTGAATAAATGGCTGTCGATACTTCTTCACAGATGGAAAAATATGTCCAAGATAATATAGCAAAATAGTAAAAAACTAAGAGGAAGCAATACATAAGTCTGCTGAACGGATTTGTCCTAGTTTCAAAGCATCCGGTTCTTAGCGTTACAGGGATGTCCGAGGGACAAAAATATGAGTCTTAAAGTCTGGGCCAAATGTTCTAAAATGATATCGTTTAAACTTTTAAAACTTTCTTTGAATCGAATATCGTACATTTTTGTCGCAGTTGTAAGGAAGGACGTTGTAAATATTTACTGCTGTTTGCTAAGTTAAAAATTTAATTAGATAACCCAACCGTCAAAAACCCCCGACTCCAACTAGAAAAAAAGCTATTACTTTTGAACGGCTGAACAATTTCCATGAAACATTCCTAAGATGATACTCGATTAAACTAACTTTTAATTAAAAAAACTGCATTGTAATCGGTCCGTCCGTTTTGGAGCTACGGTGCCACAGACAGATACACAGATCCACTGATACATAGATACACACTACATACTTATAACACCCCTCTTTTTTGTCGGGGTTTAAAAATACAAATCCCTATACCAAATAGAAATAGAAATTATTTATTTTGTAAAAATAGATACCTAATAAGTGGGATGTTACAATAATTGGTATATAATGTGTCCATCTATGGTTGGCATTCTATCTAAATCTATTGAATTAATTTTTACGTTTATTTATAAAATATGCCTATTTTTTGTTATTGGCTTAGAGTCCTGATATTATTTGTTGCTACAGTAAAAACATTGTAATAAAGTAGGGTGATATAATTTTTATGATCGCTGAATCAGTAAACAAACATGATTCGCATATAACTTGCGCCCCAATTGAGTTTCGTACTGCTGGCTGTTATTTTGATATGTATCTTAATATTTATTCACGTGTTATTGCCAGTCGTAATTTCATAGGATTGCTTGTAAAATGGTCTGAAAAAATAATATTACAATGTCAGTGTTTTTAATCCTGAAAAACAATACAGGCCAAATATTGTGCAAAAAGTAGGAAAAATGTGAGTATCCCGTAAATTTTTATTATTATTTGTATTGATTTTGTTTGTTTTTGTGGAGCGACTGCCATCTGGACCTCTAAACTCATAGAGGAAGACCGAGAGCGACGAAACGTATTATAACATCATCTGGCGCACCCTGGGCAGTCAGCCTCGATGTAGGTAACATAAACTGCTGACTAGCTAGTCAGCAATTTATGGTAGGTACCTATACAGAGCATGCATTAATTTGTGCTCAAACATGAAAACGTGAAAAAAAATCTGTTGTTCCATTCAAACAGTTTAATATTAGTAGACTAAATGTATGGAAAAGCAGATTTATTTTTTTATTTTCTATTTACATAGTAAAAGTTGTTTATAATGATGACTATAATAACCCCTTGAAGCACTATCCCTGTATTTTTTTATGTAGTGCGCAAAATTTGCAGAGTGTTTCAGTGTCCGTTCCCAAATGCAACCGCAGTACTAAAATTTACTCCAATACAACATAAAAATTGGATTTTGTATGGCTTGCGTTAGAAAATTATGGGTGTCCCCATACTATATCGAATTTTCGTTTTGTTTCAAAGTGTATCCCAATACTGCAGTTGCATTTAGGAACAGAGACTGAATGACTACAAATTATGCGGACTACATAAAAAATATCCTGTATAGGTATATCATCGATTATTTTGAGCAAAACCATTCGTATTTGATATAGGGATGCATTAATCACTTTATGGCTTACAAGTGACCTCCTGCCATATTTCTCGTAAACGGTAAGCCGCCACCTGTGCCATCATAACATGTTATTTTACTGACCACCGCACGTTAACAGGACAAACAAAAGGTACACTTCGTAGCGTTTGTGTAATGCGTAGGTGGGTATTGATATATGTAAGCCGCCGGACATAAGCGTTCCCATTCCGTGGCATACAGGATGGACAAATATTAGTAAGTTTGAGTTTACTATATTGTTTTTGTGTCGCCTGTCGCCTGTCGCATTGTTGTACAGTCATTTGTTCTAAGTTTTTTTGAGGATTTCATTTATCTGTTTGGTAGCACTGATAGAGGGAATCTATGTATTTTAGAAATTTGAGTGCAGATCAGTGAAAATCATTGAAAGGTACCTGTTTCTGGTGGCTATCATAATATGTAATGCATATGTAAGGCATATGAAATGGCCGGCGCTCACCAAAGGGACGGCATGGGCATGGAAAAGTATTTATTTCAGACGACTCAAAATAGGCCTTATGTAATGGACTTAGAAATTGAATGCCAAAGTAGCTTAAGCATGCCATGCTCAGGCATGCATGCCGTGGCATGCTTAAGCCCGTCACGCCATCGCCATTGCAGAGATTTAGGTTCTAAGGTTATTTAATATGTATATATGTAGGGTCTATTTTAAGTTGTTAGAAATAAAAACTTCTCCGTGCCGTAGCTTTGGTGAGCCGCCTGAAGTGTTAACATTAGCTATTTTTAGACGACTGGAGTAATAATACGAAAGACTATGTACAGATAAAAAAAGAACCGTTTTTGTTGCATTCAAAGGTAAATAACTTGACTAAGACCTAACCTTTTCAGAATTACTCAAACAATGTTCACATTCTACTTACCAACTTCCACCGAGAAATACGGAGTATTCCACAAACATTCCGTTACTTTAACATTTTTCTCACGTACTTTGAATTTGGAATCTTAAATACAGGCTGTATATCCGATACGGGTTGTACGAACTTGATTATAAATTACAGGAATTAATGCACGCATGCCTTTGCTTTGTTTACTGATAAATATCTGCTTCGCTCCATTTTGTTTTGTTTTCGCGCCAATGCAATGCTGCAATGTATCTGTGCGGGCGTTCTTAGGGGTAAGGTATATTTGCTTACTTTTTGTTTATGTTGCGACTTTTTCTTATGAGGTGGTCTGGTATAAATGAAGTAGGTACTTGTAGAACATTGTTGAATATTTAGAGTTAAGGTTTCAATAGAATTCAAGAACAATTTAAACAAATCAATGTTCCGCTTCCGATGCGTTTTCCGATTTTTATCACTGATTATAATGATAAAACATAAAAATGAAAATGCCAAATTGTGTTTATTTCGAGATCTATTTTAAAATTGTATGGTAAATAAAACTTGACATTAGGTATTAATTTTATTATTGTCACAAAATCCACAGCTCTTAATCTTATCAAGATATGATATGTGTATAATTATAATATTATAGTGGTACTTATGATCTTTGCTGTTCTTTTTTAATTTTTTTATTGTAATATTGTGTAAATTGAGGTCGAATTTTAGCCGGGGCCGCTCCAGCGGCCCCACATTTGTTGTGTAGTAAGCTTGATTTATGAAAAGAGTATCCATGGAGTTTCTTGCCGGTATCTTCTCCAGGATTCTAGGCGCACGGTTCCAAGTGGGTTGGCCACTTGGAACCGTGCGCCTAGAATCACGACGTTTTGAAAGTGCCTGCAAAGGCCCAGTTGAAATAAAAATCTTTGACTTTGACTTTGATATAAACAAATCTTAGAGCCAATTACGGATTTACAATTTATTCACTTAACTTACCTATTTTAAATTAAATATATTTATAAGATTAAATTATTTAATATGAACCGCTTTCCGACGCTTTTATCTCATTAATCGTTTGTGGCTACAGTGCTAAAATAGTGTGAGTATGTAATGTTGCCGTAAATGTCAGCATTCATCATTCCTCAGTTGAATTTACAAAGTTTCGCGAAATGACAGGCAACTGGCAAACTTCGTACTATATTTAGAAACAACGTGAAAATTTTCACATAACATTTTGACTGTATATAATGTATATATTATATTAATGTGTGTGTATATTTTAATTTTTTTACTTTTTATGTGTGTCGTAATTTGTGTAAGAAATAAATCCTTTTTCTTTCTTTCTTTCTTTATATAGGTTCGATTTGGTTTCTCTATAATAAATAATTATATTATGTATCTATTTATATAATAAATAAGTATTGTTTCATTGTTTGTATGTATGGTAATCTCTGGAACCACTGCACTGGACCGATTCTAATTTTTTTTTCACTTATAGAAATCTACACTATCCCTGAGTGATATAGGCTAGGCTATAGGTATTTTATTATAATAAAAATAAAACGCGCGGGTGAGACCGCGGACAACAGCTAGTTTATATACAGGTCGAAATTATTAGTGTCTATATCAATATGATTGAAATAATTTGTTTTAAAATTATGGACTCATAAAAAAAGAAAGGAAAGAAGGATAAAAAATATTTATATTCATTTTATTAAATAGACGACGCCGACGGCGACGTCTCCTTACGACGCTGACTACCCATGCAATATCCCAAATTTATACCATTAAATTATATCGGCCACCTTGTATATTGTAATACCCTGCACTACCTATTTTTCATAACTTTTTATTTATCCAGAACTTAATATTACCTCAATTGTTACCCAATAACCGATAAAATACTTATCCAATCGACGAAAATCGTTTATAACGTCAGCGACACGACATAACTCAATGACGTAGAAAATCGCTCATGCGTTCTTGTCCTTAGAGAAATGGCGCGAAAGGAAATAGGCCGTTTGTCTATGGTGACGTTAGTTTACACCCGTTCCGTTTGTATTCAAAACATTCTACTGATATTTCTCCCGATACATAATAAATGTACAATATTCACTTTATTTACCTATCTGTAATGTGTCGAAGAAATTTATATCTTCCTTTTCAGATAGTCCACTAAAGCTCCATTTACACGTCTTCAGTTTTAGTTAAAGTATTTGTATACAAAGTGTATTAGAAATGCGTGGTCATGTTTAAAGGTGTGGATTACACCATCAAACTGAACAATTTTGTCTATGGGACCAACATCGTAATCGCGAAAAAATAATCAGCTGTCAGCTGTCACGCACAAAACTTTAATACCTACTCAAGAACCCTATAAGGTTCTTGTACCTACTCGATCCAAACGTATGGAATAACTCATACATCAAACAACATTCATTTAACATACGACATCTAAATACACATTCCTCTGGGAAAACGGAAAGCCATTTTCGTTAACAATACGTAACATACATAAGTGGTACGCGCACATAAATCTCAAAATCCTTATTGTAACACGTCTATATTGCGTGTGTCACGAGTGATTGATAGTTTCCGTTTGCCTGTACTCTAAATTGGACTAATGTGTGTTTGGTAACATGAACTGCCGGGACAATACGATTCTGTACTATAGTTATTTAGATAGATATGATATGGAGAATCTAATATTCGAAAACGGAACAGAGATGTTCCGTTTTCGAATATTAGAGTTGCGTAAGTGATTAATGATTATGCAGGAGAATTGAAAAATTACCCGAAACTTCTTAGTACTAACTTCGGGTTGTTCCCATCGGATCGCGCGATCCGTTGCTTCATGATTTTGAACAACGTTGGTTTTGCGACTGCGAGCAGTTTTCTTTGGCTACGATATTCTGCAAGGAGGAGGTACTTCCCCAGTCGGGGAGCTCCAATTTTCGGCGGAAAGTCCCGCTATATATAATATACTTCTCCTACCAATTACCTGGAAAAATTTGCTGGATAGGAAATTCATTTCCTTCTGCTCAGTACTGGAGTGGTTTTCTATTTACCCATGTAATTTTTAACAACCGTTCTTCTAATCAAGTTTACCCTTCACACTTTATATGTGACAGTTAACCTAAATTCTATAACAGCCAATTTTTTTATAGAATGAATATATTATTACAGTGAAGCCAGTAATATTAGCGTGACCTCTTTGTCCCGTCGGCAGCGAAGTTGATTACTTTATCCACACTGGAATGAATAACCGGATCTCCATTTTAGTCAGTTAATGTGGAAATATGGGATATCTCTGTCATGTCCTACTTACATAAAGTAATTCTCGGGTTCCAAGAAGGACTATTCAAAACCGCGTTTGGCATACATTTCATGGATTACATTATAAAAGGAATAGCCGTGTCGCCGAAGAATAGTTCACCGGCCACCATGGGCGATGTTTGGCGAAAAATAGGATAACGGTAGATATGTATACAAAATATTTTTGTATTTAGTGCGCATAATTTGTAGAGTGATTCAGTCTCTGTTCCTAAGGGCAACCGGAGTATTGGGATACACTTTAAAACAAAACGAAAATTCGACTTAGTATAGGGTACATGCATTTACTAGCGCAAGCCACGCTACTTCAAATTTTTCTTTTGTTTTGGAGTGAATTTTAGTACTGCAGTTGCATTTGGAAACGGACACTGAATCACTCTGCTGCGCACTACATAAAAAAATATCCTGTATGTATTGGCATGTCATTACCATTACGGATGCTGCTGCCTATTGCTCATTGGAAGCATTTATTTATCTGCGTTGTTCAATTCTTCATGGAAGAGAAGAGGTGGAGTTACGAGTACTTCGACGACTGCATGCATACTGCCACCAGTGACTAGGATATTAGTCTTTTGTTTAGTTTGTATCTGCTATTCTTTACGTTCGGTAGTGTCTTCAAAAATGATGAAATAGCGCCTAATAATACGCATAATAATATTTCTTCTTTTTAAAGAAATTTTAAATTCACTTAGGTCTGCTGGAAGAAATTCCGTTGAAAATTTATTTATTTATTTAACAATTTATGTACACACAGAAAGAAGAATAATTACAATTAAATAGGAAAGATGACACAAAGGTACTGCTTATTTCTAAAGAAATCTCTTCCAGCAGACCTGCGAGAGGAGAGTTTGAAAGAAAGAAATGTAGACTATAGTGTGAAATTAATACAAGAGGATAACTAAATAAAACTGATGACATTATATTACATCCTAATAGAAGATATACATAATACAAATCTACATAAATACACACAAATACATATTTATATATAAATAAATATAGAATAAATAATATATAAATGCAAACTATTTCGATAAGGAAAGGAAGTGAACTTTTAGACGCTACATAAAAATAAAATTTAAAAAACGCTAAACGCAAAATTTGGAGGTATTCCACGAATAGCACCGATCTGAACGGCACTAAAACGAATAGCACCAACGCTATTCCACGAACGGCACCGATCCAAATTTTGGTTTGGTGCGATTCGTGGAATAGTAAAATAATATTAATTTTATTCCACGAACGGCACCAACGTAAAATTTTCTTCTAGTGATGGGAACTATTTTTTGTTCACAACATTATTAAATAAAACATATCGATATAAATCAGCAGGAAGTACGTTTATTGATCAGATTATTTTTTTACGTTATTTTTTTTTATTAATAGATCTAACAATCAGTTTTCTTAACTATTTGGGTCACTTGCAAAAACAGCCTTAAGTTATTTATTACCTACTTACTATAAATACCTAAAATCAAATCACATTCTTTTATCACAATTTCTCTTAGTATAACATTTTTTTCATATAAATAAACTTTTTTCTACTTATAATTTTGTATATATTTTTTTACTTTCTACTGTATAATAATAATTATTATCACTATTAACGATTACAATATCAGTCATTCTTAGTATTAACTACCTATAAACTTTTTGCTACTTATAATTTTGTATTTTTTTTTTATACTTTCTACTGTATAATAATTATTATTATCACTATTAACGATTACAATATCAGTCATTCTTAGTATTAAATACCTATAAACTTTTTTACATTCTACTGTATAATAATTATTATTATCACTATTAACGATTACAAAATCAGTCATTCTTAGTATTAACTACCTATAAACTTTTTGCTACTTATAATTTTGTATATTTCTTTTTTTACATTCTGCTGTATTATAATTATTATTATCACAATTAACGTTTACAATATCAGTTTTTCTTAGTATTATCTACCTATACAACATTTTACTGATTTTATTTTTATTGCCATTAGTATTCCTCTTGCAAACCAACTCAGTTTTAAAATCGCATCTTTTACAAGACCATTTATTCGACCACAGTTTGTGTTCGATCCACTGTGTAACCATATAACCGTTAAACTTTGTCACGTTTTCCTGTCGTGGACTTTCACTCATGAAGTAAAGCCATGCATCATCCAGCACCTCGGGTGGCAGATGGGGTAGGACGGTGCACAAAGCAACGTGCTTCCTGACTATGCTATTCTTATAGAGACCTAGATCCTTCCCCTTCTTTTTCAACGCCTTTTTAAAATGGAAGTAGCATCCTTTTACTAAAACATTGGGAAACACTGCCAGCACTCCTCTAACAGCGGCTTCTTCAAAGTCACTTGAGAAATAATCCAAATGCAAGGCTGGTATTGATGATTTTAGTAATTGAAATACTTTAACATATGATAATAATAATTATTATACAGTAGAAAGTAAAAAAATATATACAAAATTATAAGTAGAAAAAAGTTTATATAAATGAAAAAAATGTGATACTAAGAGAAATTGTGATAAAAGAATGTGATTTGATTTTAGGTATTTATAGTAAGTAGGTAATAAATAACTTAAGGCTGTTTTTGCAAGTGACCCAAATAGTTAAGAAAACTGATTGTTAGATCTATTAATAAAAAAAATAACGTTAAAAAAATAATATGATCAATAAACGTACTTCCTGCTGATTTATATCGATATGTTTTATTTAATAATGTTGTGAACAAAAAATTGTTCCCATCACTAGAAGAAAATTTTACGTTGGTGCCGTTCGTGGAATAAAATTAATATTATTTTACTATTCCACGAATCGCACCAAACCAAAATTTGGATCGGTGCCGTTCGTGGAATAGCGTTGGTGCTATTCGTTTTAGTGCCGTTCAGATCGGTGCTATTCGTGGAATACCTCAAAATTTGTACTTTATAAGTAATCCTACTTCATATTTCTCATGTATTTTATGTGTGCATTAATTGTTAAATAAGTAAATAACGGGTTACTTTACTAGTACATTGTTAATCCACTAAAATAATTGTTACCATTTTTGCTTTCCCTTGTGTTGTTTATTTGGTAGAGAAATAGAAGGAAATGTTTGTTGTATCGTGTTAAGCTTATTAAATATTATATTATATTAGTGCTCGTTAAGCTTCGTGTAAGTTACGGTTGATGAAATCTATTGCCTACTAATTTAATTAATTTATACTAACATGCTTTTATTATATTACTAGCTGTGCCTTGAAATGCCTCTTTTTTATTTTAACCTTCTCGGGCATGCGCACTTCTCACCAAAATTTCATCGTAATCGGATAAATGGTATAGGAACGCATAGAAGACGAACAAATAAACGTATTAATTTTTTTATACAACGTGTATCAGAAATATTTGGTCATATTTAAGGGTGTGGAACAGACCATCAAACTGAACAACTTTCTCTATGAGACCAACATCGTAATCGCGAAAATATAATCAGCTGTCCGGCTGTCCCATACAAAACTTCAATACCTACTCGAACCAAAAATATATTAACGTAAAATTTAATCGATTCCGATGCTTGTATCGTGATTACCCTGCAGGACCTGGACTTGCTTTAACGACGTCAACATCAGGCTCTTTCAGAGTTGAGGGTCATATTTCAGATCTTGTATCTACAGCTTTTATGTACTGTATTTATGATACACAGACGATTGTAAACATAAACTAATAAAACATCTGCTTGTTATTCAGTTCATATTCCACGCATGTCTAATCTTAGACATCTTAATAGATTTGCGTAAGCGCAGATACAATAGTATTAGTTGGAAAGCATCACTTCGTACGCATGTCCAATATTTCCAGACAATATTTTAGCTAACGACTGTACCTAGAATCAACTGAGTCCATTTTATCGCGACTATAAGGGAGATCACACACGTCCTATTGTATGTAGGTTTGATAATTTTCCATAGATTGGATTTTCCTACTTTTTGTAGGACGTTATGTGGTAAGTACGTGATCTAATGTTCCACTTATGTCGATGAACGTTTGACATGTGTGATCCTGATCAATCTAGGTGTCAATGCAGACGACTTGTTTTTTTGTCGTCATAATAGATCTTCGCAGGTTGCAGTGACAAAGGGGACTAGGACCCTACCTCTTCTAAATAATAAAATGTCACATCGTTCGTCTGTTTCTTTCTATATTTTAACGTCGGCAAAAGGGGTAGCTGACGTAGCTGTCAGTCGTCAGAAATGTCACAGATTGTATTAGAAACATTTTTGTGGACCATGTACGTTGAAGAATGAAATGTCATGTTCTATTTTGACATACATAAAAGTCGGTCACCGATTTTATATTAATCGTTTGCGTTCAGACTAATCTAGTGAAAACACATAAGTGCTGAAAACACATAACTCATTTGAAGCATTCGCGTGACGTGAACGGTCATATTTTATACTTGGATCTCGGATAAAGTGGAAAATAACGCGATTGGCTCAATGGACGCTTTTATTATTATTAAAGAGTTTAGGAAATGGCCCCATTGATGTACCTAGACAATTTATTACTGCTTGTGAAGAATTTCATAATCCATTTCATGATGATCTGGTAAAATAAAAAGAAAAGCGTTCTTCTTTTGAATCGGTATGACTTATCAGTTATCACATTGGTATGCTGGCATGCCAGTATGAATGGGTCGGGACGATAGGGGAAGTACTATCCTCCCACAGAATATCGACGTTAAGTAGCAGTATGCATACTGTTGCGTTTCGTTCGGTGAATGAGGAGCGCCGGAGGTTCAATTATTCCTTCCTTAGTTCGGGTCCTTCTCCTTTCCCTCCCTTTTTCCTAACTCCATCCTAAAAGGTCGGCAACTCATCGGTGACTCCTCTGGTGTTGCGGATGTTCATGGGCGGCGGTGATCATTTACCTACCATCAAGTGAACCGCAAGCTCAAATACCAAAAAAAAAAAAAAAAAAAAGGGAATTGCTTATTCCGTTGTGGAAAGATGAGCTCGTCAGCAGGTGATATAGAGGCTAACTGCCCAGGGTGTGCCAGATGTCCTCAGGTTTCGTATATCATATCGTTTACCTAATAACGTATCTTCGTCTACGTCATTTGATCAATAACGTAACGTATCTAAATACAAAATGACATCTAGCTGGATGCAACTGCACGTGTTTAAGATGCACTCGGAAAGATATGGAGTGGACTATGTATATCCGAACCACACAGAGTAAGAAACCTAAGTAAACCACGAATATTTTGCACTCCTACCTTCGTTGCATTACGTAATACTTCGGAATCTTCGGAGCGTATGCGTGGGAGATAAGATCTTATATCTGTTTTGTATTTACAAACTTTAAAGGAATCTAGAACAGTGCGGTTAGAATTCTACGAATAAATCTGTAATTTTACGAACCACTGCCATCGTAAATGTCACTGCAAAATTATCGAAGTCGAACCCGCCCCTGGTTTCACACGGGTACAAATTCTGTACTATCCTTACATAAAATATGAAAGTATTATACATTAATAAACTTTCCAGAAGAAATGCTTCAAAACTGCATCAAAATATGTAGTATAGTTAAGAAGTTGTTAGCGAACAAACAGACAGACCCGGGGGCGACTTTATTTTAAGCTACGTAGTGATAGCGAATTTATAAAAAAAAAAAAAGTCAATTGGTGATAGTTTTCATAATGACAAGAAATGTTACTGGTTACTGTAATGGTTGATGACCAGCAATATCCAGAATCCTTGTTCAGAAAAGACTTGGTTAGTATTCTTGTTTAAATTACGTGGTTATTGTTTTAGCACCATGAAAATCCTTGCTTTGCTTTTAGTATTATTCTCTTTTTTATTTTGAATATTAAATTTAAAACACAAAGTTTCTCTACGACTGAAATCTAATCAGTTAGTTTTCCTGACAATGTAGTAAAAAAACTAAAAATTCAAATTTCGCTAGAGCTATCAAAATAAAACCGTTTCGATAATGTAACTGCAACAGAAATACTAGTCTTAAGTTTATTTATTTGAATCAAGGAATTTGTATAAGGTTCCTTTGGTACAGTTAAGAAGCCATAACGTCTTGGGAATTTCCGGAGGGTCATTATGGATTCTGACTGACTAGCTGAAGCTCTGTTTAGTCTGTAAAGGCAAACTGTGGTCGTCTTGATTATTCTACTAAATAAACACGATCAGAATTCTCTGTACAAAGCAGTTTGATTAAGGATTAGTTACTTATGTGTTTCATGTCAAGATAAGATGTACCAGTTCATTATCCTTTTGGCCGGGGCTTTATGCATCCGTGTTCTCTGAGTCTGTAAAATTTAATTCCCTCGGTGATGTCACACGATCCGCTGCACTGCGTTGCGTTGACGTAAAGCAACGAAGCGCAAAACTGAGGGTGCCACCACAAGCAATGCGAGCGAGGACCGAGCGGTGCGAGCGAGGTGCGAGTGGTGTCCGTTCGAACAGCGTAACGCAAAGTTCTGCGTTGCGTTGGGTCAACGCACGTCATGTCATTTGGGAATTCGGGTCCTAAAGAAATGTTAGGAGTGCTAACAAGTACTCGGAGAAAAAACTGCCCGGGTAGACGAAAAAAAGGAAAAAACGGCTGCATAAACTCCTCGATTTAAGGCCCAGCATAACATATGGTAAGGACAAAATCAGCCGTTAAACATGACCTTCCTAAACGACCGTTTTCATAAACATCTGAATTGACGGTGAACATGGCCTTTAGTTGTAATCCAATAGGAACCGCTATAAACAGCCAAGCAATAACAATTAATTAAGGAACTTATTAGCCAGTGGTCGCAGTCCCCACCGTATGTTATGTTGTGATGAATGCGACTTACGAGAGCGAATCATACTGTGTTCTGCGGCATCGAGATATGGACCGCTTTATGTGAGGAGCAAAAAGTTGTATGGAATTAATTAGTTATGGAAGTTTGTGAGCCGTTGTTAAGTAAATTACGGACTTAAATAATGTTGAGATTATTACCGGCTTCTTCTGTTAAGTCGCTCATGCTATGGAAAGATTAGCGGGTCAGCAATGGTGGTATCGAGGCTGCCTGCTCAGGGTGCGCCATGACCAGGGAAGTACTATATACCCTCCCACAGAATATCGACGTTATGTAGCAGTACCTCTGCATACTATTGCGTTTTGTTCGGTAAGTGTGGAGCGCCAAAGGCCCCATTCCTCCCTTAGCTTCGGCCTTGAAGCTTTGGCCAGTTAAATACGGTATTGGCTGCTACAATATTCTCATATTATTCTAGGCGAGAAATGGTAAGCGTTTCTGGCACACAGCCGAGTAAAAAGAAAACAAAATTTTGGCTTGAGCATATGGAAAAGAAAGAAAGAAAACGAAGATTACCGTAATATTATGTAAACACTAAACAGAAAAGGAAGTCTACGTCTAAGTAATAGTACTTTACTAACCACAGTTTTTATAAGTACATCATATTATCTACACTTCATCTATAAGTATGTGGTGGTCCTGTTACTTAACTTTTTTTTTATTGTACTGAACTAGATTTTTTTTTTTTTTTTTTAAACATTTTCCCTCGGATTTCTCCTGTATCGAGGGTACAGTTTACAAACATACATGTCACATGCACACACAACCAGACCCGAAACAACTATATATATGTAGATCATACAAATATTTGTTCCGTGCGGGGATCGAACCCGCGGCACGTAGCGCAGAAAGCTAATCGCTTAGCCACTGCGCCAACCGTGTCGTCAGAAATAATTCATTCCTGATTAATTTCTATAGTCATGTACACGGAACTCGCCGGTAAGAAAAGATTAAGTGTCTCGTTTCCGATTGATATCACTTTCGTCAAATTAGCCTTTGTTTTACCCAGTGGCCTCTGTTATCTATCATCGAAAACGCTTTCACTCAACGAAGTTAAGGTTCATTCACACGTCGCCGAACCAAAACATCCGGACAGTGATAGCAAAATGTATTTAAAACAATTTTTTTCGAATATAGAACCAAATGCGAACGTTTTGTATTGTTCTTCGAAACAATTTTTGAATTTGATTGACGTTAGTTTTTCCCGAAATTGCGATGTTTGTTTTGCTTACTTTCGTTCCGATGACGTGCGAGTCGACTTTAATGCGTCAATTCAATCATTATGCTCTCTTTGTTTTGCCAACCAACAACCGTCCTTGTTCTTGATAGAAAAAAATAATAAAAGGTCTGCCACACGACGAGAGATAATCACTGATGAGATCTTTGCCGTCGGGATCTCATTGTTTGTAAATGAGAGCAGCGAAAATAAAATAAAACTGTTCATTTGATAGTGCTCTCCCGACTCGATTCTCGATTGTTTCGGACCTTTGAATCGAATCGTTTGTGTTTTTAAATTATAATTATGTTTTAGTGGTTTCTATTTGCAATGGGGCGGTGTGTTAAGAATTGATTGGGACGAACGAGTGTAAAGTTTCTTTTTCGCTTGTTTGTTTTGACAGGCCAATTACGGGTAACATTTTTCATCATAAAAGGATCGAATTTGGCTTAGTTACATGTAACAAGCTTATTGCATTCCATTGCTGAACAAAGAGGTCTTCTAAAAAGATAAAGCTGCGCCAGTACCCTCATAGCTTTAAGTTTTCTTTTTTGAGCTGAGAAATGCAGACCAGACAAGGAAATTGTTCTTACAAAAAAAAAGCTGAATGTTATTATTTCGGAGATAATATGACTGGTTTCAGACTCAACTGGAACAAAATAGTTGTTTTTTAGAACTGTACTATTTTTTTGTACTGTTTGTGTCTGTAACTGGAACTTTTGAATTCTTCTTGTTGACTTAGCTATTATTTTATGTGACTATTATGCTAAGACTAAGAAGTCTAAGAAGTAAGAAGACTAGGCATGCATATCCATGAATGTTTTCTTGGTTTATATCAAACGTTATCCAACTCCGACATAATTATATTGTAGGTAATTATTTTGGGGAAAAACGTTTTGTTTTGCGGTGTTCTACGGTTGTTTTTGGCAAAAGAAACGTATGTTTACCTAACCACAACTCCGTAATGCGTTACAGTAAAAAATATTACAGTTTTTACATCATGCTCTTTTTGCTGTGATTTTACGTACCTATAGAAAGTTTTGCCTAATTTTCTTGGGATATAAGTAGGAGAAATTTAAAAATACACATATTTTTTTATGGTTTTATAAGCGGTGTGTATTTTTTCTTCGATAGAGTTTGGTTATGTTTGCTCCTGTTGGTTTTCAAGGAGTTTCTCATTATAGTAGATATGTAAAAGAATATTTTTCTTTCACGAAATTCCAAGTAAATAAAAAAGTTGATTCGCAATGACATTCAGCGGTTCTCTAGACACGTAATAAAAAGAAACATTCGGTGGTTCTTGACATTAGCCTTCACAAACAAAGGCACGCGTGCAGGCCATTGATTGTATAGCAAAGTGCTCGTACGCATTGATTGGTCCGTTTATCTATCGCGAGCGCTGAACGTTGACCGTGACCGCTGAAGCGTTATGTTCAAGCGACGTAACGAGAGTAATGCAGTCAGCGCTTTGCGGTCGGGTGACCATTGTCAAATATTTGGAATATTGAATTTAGTGAGGGGACGCTTTTTCTGTTAGTTTCGGATGGGTAAGCGGTGCTGGATGGTTTAAACTTTTTTTGTTTGGATTGTATGTCGACATATTGTGGGGATTTCCCGGGAATATTTTGAATTTAGTATTCTATGTGTTAAAGTCAGTGCGTTCATATGTCGTTTTGTACTTCCTTCCTTCCATGAGTCGTTTTCCTCATTGATGAGGGTTGTGACCTCTATGTATGTAGCACCTTCTTCTGGACTATACTCCGCCATTTTGCCCTGTTCCCTGCAGCATGGATGGCGTCGCTCACACTGTAGTCGAGTGTCGATCGGATCTGGTCAGTCGAACGCATTGGGCTCCGTCCTTTGGGTCTTTTCCCTTTCACCTTGCCTGTCATGAGCATTTTCTCCAGGTTATCACCACGTTCCTTGTCGTTTTGTACAGTAGCGTTACAATTGATGCCAGGCTTGCACCCCCGTTTTCCAAAAGACATGACATCGCGTGCTACATTTTGATAAAATCACCCTTCACATGTTCAGGTCCTTTGCCCTATGTTAGTACAAAAACAAACCTTCCCCTTAGTAACAGGTACTCGTAATTTGAATTAACCTCACTCTGAAAAGTGAGACAGACACTACAAAAACACCCGACTACGGAAAAACTAACTGAAATCGTGAAGTTCTTCTCTAGACTTAGAGAATTCAGTATAGTGAAAAACTATTCAATAAATAGTTTATATTGGAAGAACGCGTTACACCTGATTACCGACTTAATACTTTTCGCAGCTGTTTGTGCATCATCAGTGATTCAAAGTGTTAATTTTAATAAAGTTTAAGTTACGATGAGGCTGGTATATCATTATGGATAACTCGCCTCGTTTATAATTAAAGAATAAAAATAAAGAAAACATTTTATCTAAATGTTTGCCCGATTCATTACAATCATTATAGCCAAATATCAAGAGCTATTTATCTCCTAATCACATAATGACGTGTTTTTATTGCCTTTCCCAAAGATTAATCAATGAAATATATTGTCCATTAAGACATAAATAGCCGACGATTCTCACAAATACTATTGCAGGCAACGATGCATTTAAGGATGTTATTAATATAATACGTCGCGCATCATTGCCCAGCCTGAATGCGACATTGCCCGGCTTGAATGCGATGTTCGAAGTACTCGTAGTCGCAGCATTTACATTGCATCACTTACGACTAATGGTGCGTTTACATTGGTATAGATATATCACGAGTTACAATTACTTATCAAATTACCCGCGCTTAGCTATAATCATAATAATTTTATGATATTTATTTTTGTTGATTTTTTATGTTATATTTTGTACTTTATTAATATTGTTTGTCCTACTGAACATTTATTTTTATAAAATATGTATTTCTCGTAAGTGATTCCATGTAATCTTTGAGAAATAAAGAACTCTTAAACCGTATAGTGGCTCATCGTTCCACTGAGACATGATCATTTTCCATAATATCCAAGCTCGTGGCAATACGATAGAAGTAAGGTAAGTTTTTTGCAAATCCACTGTTTTCTGCACCATTTAATAATATAACCTTACCTTTTTAATTGTAGGTACCTACCTTATTATAATTATAAAAAATCAATCAATTAATAATTAAACTACTGTGATATGGATGTTTATGTAACTTTTGTGCCTTGCCTGAAATAAAGTTTTTTTTTTTTTTTTTTTTTTCTATACTTATTACCCCAAGTGCGACTTCTCTTCGACTTCGACAAAACAATTTGCGCGCGTTTTCGATACTTGTTCATTCAAATGCGCGCAAATCTTTTTCATAAATTTTTGGCTTGACAGTAACTACGGTTGAGGTCAAGAAAAACTGACTTGGGGTACTGACCACTATTTAGAGAGAGTTTACATTTCCCTAATAATAGGATTGTTAGTAGGTACTGGCTCTTGTTTATCAACATTAGCTTTTATTTAGTAACGCTAAGGAGATCTTTAAAGGAATTCCTTTGTCAATTTGACGTAAACATTTCTAACTTTGGAAATCTATGAATGATTCATTTGCTCTTGGCTTGAGGGTAGTTGGTGATGCTAAAGCTTTTTACTCTACCAATGTAAACGCACCCTTACGACTAATGGTCTCGTTATTATCTACCATCAAGTTATTTATGGTGAATTTGTTTAGTTTTGTGCGGTTGGGCTTCCGTGAGGTATCTTTAGCGGTTATTCATAAATCTGTAGTACAGAAAATTCATTAGTGTATAATAAATGTTTTGTTAGGGTGATTATTATAATTTATGTGTACCACCACCTCTTAAAGCAATATTGTTTTAACCTTACATCGAAATTTCATACAATGTCCTTAAAGTAAGTACAGTGCCACAAACTTATCTAACCTGGTGACCAAAATTGGAACTAACGTCGCTACAGAACAAAAATGACTTCAAAATTTATTTTTTGTATAGAGATGACATTGGTAAAAGCGACGGCAGCGCGACGCCACCGTTTGTGGTACTGAATATTGCTAAGAAGCGTAGACAGCTAAGAAGTTATGTTATGTCATCGCAAATCTTTGACATATTTATCTAAGACAAAAATATGGACAAAAATAATCAAGGTTCAAAATAAATATTCCTTCTTTCTTAAAATAGGCGTATTTTGGACAATTACCATATTACCTATATACTTACTTACTAATCATTCATTCTTTTACATCACAATGCAGGAGTAAAATAATTTTATTGTTCAAAGGTCATGGTAAGAATTTGATTAGAATAGAATTTTATAGTTTTAAAAAAGATACTGGTAAGCCGGTTCGTTTATAGAATTTGCGAAAATTGTGTATCGGAAACGGAATATAGAATTCTTTTAAATAAAATAAGTAATCTGTATCTATTGTTTCATTTTGAGAAAGAATGGAATGAGCGACAATTGTATTTTGTGTATGTCAGTCAGTCTTGACCCGATACGATTGGTGCCTTTGCTTGCTACCAGGGTCATAATTCTGCTATTTCAATCGAATCTCAATCGTCTCAGAATGGCCTTGCAATTGCTGGTTTTTGCAGTGTCGTTCAATCGATTTTGACTTCTGCAGGCTGGGTGAGAAGACTTGCTGTTGTACTTATTACAAAATAAGTAGTATTTGGGCCCAAATATGGCAATATCTATATTGATAACACTACGCAGCAATTAAATTGGCCTTTTTAATTGCCACCCCAAATTTCTAGCGGATTAACTCAATATCTATGTAGGTGGATGTACCTATATAGCTACCCTCGTCATTTGGACAGTTGACACCTGCTATTAACGGATCAGATATAGCGTTAAATTAATTTCACTACGCCTCCATAGCTCCGAGCGAACTGACGTGCGGACAACATTCGCGTTATTAATGTTTATTTAATATGAAATTATTCTGTATTAATTAAGTATTTTCAATAAACCGTTCTAAGTTTACTACACACGAGTAAATTAAAATTCTTGACGTAGTATTATTTTTGGTTTTAATTTAAATTTGATGTCCCGAAATCTGACATTTGGTGTAATAATAATCATATTAGGATGTTGGTATTTCCAACTTATTTGGTAATGCAGAAGAGACGGCGGGCGTACTTGAAAATACTGATAACTAGCTGCATCTTTAGGATCATTCGAAAGCAATTATTCTCAACAGCAGAGATAACCTAGTGGTCGAACGCTTACCTTTCATGCAGGAGTGTCTGAGTTCGAACCCGGCCTGCACCTCTGACTTTTCGAATTTATGTGCGGATTAGAGTTTGATTAAATCCTGCGCATCTGAGAGGGCCTTATAATGTCCTCGATGGTGTAGTTCGTGTAGTCCGTTTACCCGCATCAGGCCAGTGTGGCCTAAGGCCTAACCCTTCTCATTCTGAGAAGTGGCTCGTGCTCAGCAGTAGGAAAGTAATGGGCTGGATTTATCTATTTATGGAGATGATAAAATATGTAGTATCTATTGGGGTTGCCATTACAATAATTCAAGTCTCCGCTTTTTCGGTAGGTATGGCAAAAAACTGCCATTGCGTTAGGTCGTCCTTACACTTAAAATTAATATCTTCAGTATCAACACAAACGCTGTATTGGATCGCATCAAAGCCGAGATTAGCACGCTTGTGATAAGCTGTCAGTTCGTCGCTTGTAAACGCCATTATGTTATCGCTTCCTATCCTCGCTTGACAGGTCGTTAGTCCGATCGTCTACTAGCTAAACTGTAGTTTAACGTATCAGTAATCTACAGTTTATAATCATCCATCCTTTATGATCGTGAATATTGTTGATAATATGAAATTGAACTCTGCGGTGTTCATAGATCTTAAAAAACATGTCATTTTTGATGCATAAATTTCTGATAACACTACGTGAGTGCGACAAACGTATGCTCGAAAAACGGAAGTGCGACAAAACTGAAATGCGACTCACTGTAGGGCGAAGTCTTGAGATTGTAAGTAGTTCTACACTGAAAAGGTAACGACTAGGATTAAATAGTTATTGCTATTAATAACCGAGTTCTTGGTTGGGATGGAACCTGCAAAGTTAACATATCTAACACTGAAATAACGTAACGGCTAAAAATAAATAAGTTATTGCTAATTACAACCAAATAACTTGGTTCGGATGGAGCAAGCAAGGCGTTTTTCCCGTGTACATAGTATATTATAAAGCAAAAGTATTGTTCTATGAATGGAGATATAAGGGGTATTTCTTGTAACTTTATCCCTAGCCACTTATTCACGATATTGATTTTGGCTGAACGACAACACAAATGCATGCACGAATGTGACATAACTGACTTAGGGCCATAGCACATTAGCTACTTTTTCCAGCAGAATCGTGCGTTTTCGTGTTTGTTATTCACTTCTTGTAAGCAAAAGGCAGCCGATGAACGCGAAAACGTACAATTCTGCTCCAAAAAGTTGCAAGTGCGCTATATATGGCCCTAGACTTACCAAAGTTATTCATTCGTTCTTCATTCATGTCGGCACGAGCATTTCACATGAAAGTAGCATAACAAAGTAAACTTTCAATACTTCCGACTCCCGTATAGATGAACAGAATACGACATTTCCACATCGTATACATAAGTGTTCGATTCCATTTACCGCAGGAGCACAAATATCGTTGTATCTGTCACGTATACCATCCGTCACGCTCCCCATAAGAGTTGGATTTTTGATTTGTTATCCCGGCCCGACGTTGTCACTGTTATTGATGTGTAGCGAAATTGGAAAGTTCAGAGGCACTTATCTCTCAGATTTAGATAGCGGGGCAATTTATAAAGCGGGGTTTTCTTCCCCCAAAGCACCCTTGACGACGCCCGCGGCTGTGTCGCTCGCAGCTCGACTCGCCTTTTGTCCTATGTGAGCAACAAATGCGATGCTACGTCATCGCGTAGCGTCGTATTTCTTGCTCTTGTATGACAAAAGGTACCCTCAATAAAATCATAATTATGCAGTCGGAGTTGGTTGAATCACGTCACATCTGATGCGTAATAAAGAAAACTCAATTTTTTATTGGAAAGTAGAGTTTTAATTATTCTTTATTGTATTGTCAATTCAACTTCGCCTATCGCAGTCACTGCAGGAAACCAAAGTTTCCCTTATTATACTCTGAAATAAAATCCTAATAATGCTTAAAATATAAAGGGTATGAAATGGAGATTGTGAGCAAGAAATACGATGCTTCGTCACCGCAAATAATCAGCTGTCCCATAAATTTTGTCGAGAATTATTTGTATGGATCAGCAGATTTTTTTTCGCGATTTTCTTTTAACTGGAAGACAAGTTGTTCATAATGATGGGTATGATAACCCCTTAAAGGGATCGTGAATAGAAACGTAGGACCTTATATAAAGACAACATTCTATTCTATTCTATACCAGATAATGTACTTACGTAATGTGATACTGTATCACATATTGTTACATGCTTAATATTCGCGATAACAGGCCATCGAGTAAGAAGTATAGAAGTAAGTAAGTAAGAAGTAAGCTTCTATCTGATTATGTCGCTTCGCATAGTAAGATAGCGTTTTTCACCCACATAGGACAACGAGACACTCTCGGATTATTGAACTTGGTTTCATAAATACCAAATGTGGATAGACAATGATATGGTTTGGGTTTATTTTATTTTGGTTTACACAGTAGACATCGTTTCATGTCTCGTCTTGTTTCGGTTTTGGACCTGTTTTGGTAAACAAAATATATCTTTGAATTCTACTATAAAATAATCTATATATTAATACGTCAACAGAAAACTTTGTACCTACCTCTTTTTAAGCATAATACGCGCACGGAGGAGTGTGAGATTTGGCATCGTTAATGTTTATAATTATATAGAGAAGGAATGCAGAACGCTAAAATTACGGTCGAATTTCGACCACTGGGCGACCACATAAATAAATCCAGCCCATTACTGTCCCACTACTGAGCACGGGTCTCTTCTCGGAATGAGACGGGTTAGGCATTAGTCCACCACGTTGGCCTAGGTGTGGGTTGGCAGACTACAGACACCATCGAATACTTTAAGAGGTACTCTCAGGTGTGTAGGAACCCTCACGATGCTTTCTTTCACCATTAATGCTAATGATAGTGATCCGCACTTTTCGAAAAGTGCAGGCCATGTTCGAACTCAGATCTCCTTGCATGGAAGCCAAGCGTTCAACCGTTCAACCACTAGGCTATCACTACAATTCTACTATATGAAATAAAATGTTTTTAAAGCTTATATCTAATACCATCATTAGGTTAACCAACTAGGTTAATACTTCATCTAATGATATCACCGTGTATTTCCTTTCTATCAAAAAAAAAAATAGAGTTCTGCGAACTCACAAAAAATAGGACGAATTTTAGTGGCATGTCATGTTAACAAGTTCCACTAATGGATCTAATGTCTAGTAATGGATTTGACGAAAAAACTATTCAGAATGATACGTATATGTATTCTTCATCTTCCTTTTGCTACTGGCGTTTTTGGGATATACAGGGTAGGTGACGACGTTACGACATTAAAAGAAACCATTAATTTGGTATCGCGTTTTGTGACCATAAAGAATCAAGCAAATCCAATCATTACGCCATAGGAAGTAATTAAGTTTTCCTAATTTTATTTTTTCCACATTTTCCACAATTCCACATATCACGATCTCTACGCGAAATTTGAAAAGCCTCTCACCTGTTCTTACCAAAATAATCTTAATTTATACGTATACAATAGATAAAGATGACATAAGTTCCTACTATGCAGAAAAAGATGACATACGTTCCTACTATGATGTCCCTTTATCTAAATGAATGAGAATAGAGTGAAATATTATGCGAAAATAACATTCGTGAAAATCGTTGATTTTTTATGTACGGCTTCAGAACGTGAAACCAAATAATGTGGGTTCATTTAATTTCATATCGTCGCGCGTCGTCGCCACCCTCTAGGTATGTCAAGGGTGATGAGCAGTTTCATTATCCAGTACCATACGAACTGTAAGGTTTTATAGCAAAAGCCAAACTCTTAAAGGAATGATTGGCAATCGACAATTTGAACATCGGCATTCGAATTTTAAATATTTAAGAGTAGAATGTTTGAGAAAGTGACATATGGTGTAATTCGGAGATGGGATTGGAACTGATAAGACTAAGAACACCTAGCTAGAACATGATAGTTTATATCTTGGTTTATATCCACCTTTGACATTGGCAGAATTGTCGACATCGGCACCACTTGCCATAATGAAAAATAGAATAGAATAGATAGTTTATATCTACTATTTTCTTTTTCTTCTAGTCATTTTTTGACAAAGCGGCTACTGTCTCCACAAACAATATACAGGCCGAAAAATGTATCCAGATATCTGAATTAATTTCACAAAGATAATCAACCGAACCGTTAAGCCGATTTTTTGTGATACCAAAGCTATGATATTAAACATAAAACACAAAGGATATAAAAATCTGTTTCAAGTCGTTTCCCGAACCATTTGGAGACGAGGGCCCTCGAATCGCGTGTCGAATCATGTCTTCGCTATCGATACTTCACTTTTTCTTCCCTTCGTGAAGAACGTTACCGTTTCTTGCCGAGACAGAAATGCTCCTTATCTTTCAAGAGATTAATACTGGAGGGCACGTTAGGTATCAAAGCTGCCCAAATATTTTGTTAACATTTACGCCCTGATAAAAATGTTGTGAAATTTTGTTTAAAGACGGTTAATGTCGCTGGTTTGTAAGTTAGTTGGTTGTATAGTATGATGAGTAGAAAACATTTTTTTTTTTGATTGCGTGAATTGGCTTAAATCCCCTTTCAACCTCACTCAAATCATCTCTGTCAACGCATACTTAACCGTCAAAAACCCCCGACTCCAACTAGAAAAAGAGCTATTACTTTTGAACGGCTTTTCATGAAAAGTAACTAAGATGATTTCCGATTAAACTGGTTTTCAATTAAAAATACTGCATTGTAATCGGTCCATCCATTTTGGGGCTACGATGCCACAGACAGACACATAGATACACACTGGAAACATTTTTGTAGGGGGTAAAAATAGAGTAATTTCGTATACAATAACCTACTGCTACAATACCCAGTATGTTCAGGTGTCACAAACCGGTGGTCGATAAGATTCGTCTGTACGATATATCGGGCGGGCAGCTTGGAATGCCTTCAATTTCCACTTGCGCCAGTCTGTTGAGTTCAGAGCATGAATATTTATGGGCTCCAAACGCTAATGTACTATGTGGTGGATGCGCTTGTTGGAAGATATATTTGGCTGGCTATTTGAGTATGCGGTCAGAGCTTGAATCTGGGCGACTACTGTCCAAATCCATTGTGATATTTGCGGAGTTACTTGAAATTTAAAACATGGAAGCAATAGCAACATAGATGAACTCGCCTATGAAACTGGGTGTAAGTGTCATGGTGACAAAAACTGATACCATGGATTCAGTAAACGATTCTGGACGATTTATGCCACACTCGCCCCACAAAGTTTCGCTTCGCATAAAAAAATCCATAGATGTGTTTGGATTTTTTATGCGAGGTGAAACCTATAAATCATAAAAATTCTGGACACCACAGTCTCGGACATTTCCGACAATATCGTTAAATTTTTGAGAAGTTCGACGCAAAGTTCTTAATCTGAGGGGCCCAGAATCCTCCCTATCAGCTTTTGTTCCTATGTCACTTACATCCAATATATTATACAATTTCCATTATAAGTAATAGGTAAGTATAGGTCCATATTGTGTAAAATAATTTTTTTTTTATATTTTTTGCGAGATTTATCGCCTCGTATAAGTACTGCCACTGATAAACATAAATCTCTCACTGAATTACCACAATGAACGGTCACGTGGGAATTTTGGCAAATGGTTTGAAGGTTGTTACTACCTATACTCTTGACAAAGGTAATGCCTTAGTAGCTTTTCACGACACATATATTGAAAAAGAAAAAGTGGCCTATTCTTTGGCGGGAACCACACGATTGCTTATACACAGCTTTCTAGTAACTTAGGAGTCTTCAAAACACGAGTGTATAGGTTACTTATAGTGTACCATCTTCGACTGCATCATTGCTTAACATCAGATGAGATTAAAATCAATCCTATTCAATATTAAAAAAAACTTGTCACGAGTATTCGGGAGAAAACGGAACTCAAGACTGTGTTGGTCACAGTCGATTCAGTCGTTAGATGACACAGAGATACTAACACACACAATTATATACTATATGCACTATGGAGGATATTTTTTTCTATGTAGTGCGCATAATTTAATCACTCTACAGAGTGATACAGTTTCTGTTCCTAAATTGCAACCGTGGTATTGGCATACACTGGGCACACTTTAAATCAAAACGAAAATTCGACTGAGTATGGGGGACACGCATAATTTACTAGTGCAAGCTATACCAAATCAAATGTTTATTTTGTTTTGGAGTGAATTTTAGTACTGCGGTGCATTTGGGAACGGACACTGAATCACTCTGCAAATTTTGCGCACTACATACTACATAAAAAATTACCCTGTATGGGACACAGCCTATTGTAACTGTCTTCCGCCCCACATCAGTCATGTGTAAAAAAACAAACAGAAGCTAAGAAAATGATGCTTTTTCTTTTGACTGCTTTTACCATATATATGGTATATTATGTATGGAGGGGGACTTGATATGCCAATGTATTTGATCCCCCTCGTAACCTGTCGCTTCAGGCAATGCGTAGATGCATTTGGAAATTATGTTTCCGATTTATTATTACCAGTAACCTTATGCCATATACGATATTACAAAATTTGGGATAGCGACGTTTCTGTACTGGGTTTCGACAATCCTATTGGAGCTAAGCAGTCCTCTTTCTGTGCTGTGGTATGCTGGTATGGTAAGATCTCCACACGGAACAAAATAATATTGAATCGTAATAATGTGTATTACGATTCTATTCTTTTCGTCTCTATTTAACTTGGAAATGAAGTATGGCACCAAAATAAACTTTTTACATTGCGTCGGTACTATATCAAGATCTTAACTACTCTATTAAACTAGTTTAGTCCAGGCACTGTCCAGCCATTTTTCACAGACGCAACAACCAACATAATAATTTGTTTATACCAATACCCCGCTAATTTCCCAGTACCCTTGCATCCTACATCCGGGCTCAAGTCTGTCCATATCGTCCGGTTTAATTACTAAGCTGCCAACGCCTCAGTAACACATTGATGACAGCACAGCGAGCTTGCTTGCAAGTTATAGCTCAAACTGAGTTTACTTAGGGCTTCTTGTCATGTCATGTTGAATGTGGGGTAGCGATTGATGATGATGAACAAGTTAAAAAGTGAAGTATGGCGAGATCATTCTCTCTGAGAGGTTAAGCTGCGCAAGCAGTGGCATAAGAATAATAATTATTAAGATTATAGAAATGAAACTAGCCTACCGTCTCATGATAATAGCCTACCGTCTCGCGTCCATTAAACGAAAACGTCAGTCAGGCAAAAAGAAGATTCCATTCTATACTCGTATTATTTATTATTCTTAGGGTCGTGGTCATGCCTAAAATGGGTGACATTCCTATTGTTTACTCATTGAATCCCTTCCGTGCTTCGGAAATCGGAGAGTCCCGGTTATGATAACCGGGTGTTTTACGAATAAAAATGAGCCTATAACAATTCCTACGGATAGTCGGAACCCCAAAAGTCTGACAACTACTAATTTAACAAGTGTCGCTCAGTTCTTGGGTTGCGAAAGTCAAATGACTGTCATTCTGTGTAAATACGTAAATACTGATTTAGCCGCATCTGTCATGGTTGGTACAGTTAGCACATTAACTGCCATAGATACATTTGGCATTGTGATAGTCAAAGAAATTTTGAACCGAATGTACCTAAACTGAATAAAACTTGACTACTTCTTCATCCTTAAGGTTATAAAAAGAAAGTCTAAGAAATATCTCTTAGCTTAAAAAATATCAAGTTTCAAGTTACATTTTCTGTATTTTTCCTTACAAAATGAAGATTTGTACTGTATTAAAGTACAATTACTTCATTACTCAAGAGCGCCGTCTTGACTTCGCTGGTCTTGAGTATTTTCTGAAGATACCTTTTTCACCATTCGCTATTGTATTATAAACGGTAAAATAAAAATACAAAAACATTGTCTAAATTTAAAAAAAGCGTCGCTATCGTTTTGTGTATATTTTTTATTATCTTTATGTTGTCCTAGTCATTGGAAGATAAAATATGGTTCATATAATGTTTTTATTTTATTCCCAAAGCAGCGCAATGGAGAAAAACATGTTAAAAAGTTTTATTTGGATCTGATTTATTGTTTCAAAACAAAATAAAAATATAGGTGCAATATAAAAACTTTGAAGATATATAAACCAACTTTGTTCGCAATCGCCTTTTTGTTTCGTTTAGCTAGACGCATTTATTATTTGGTTGCGTAAAATAAATTAGATTTATTAAGTTTAATTTATTGAGTCTGGTTAGAAATCTATTTACTTCGTTTATTGGTATTTGTTTGTTTATTTATCTGTCTTTGATCATTTTCTTTCTTTAAAACGTTTTATCGGTGAAAATAGATTCTTAAGTGGATTTTCTGTTGTAATGAATTATAGCTATAAACATTTTTTTTTGTGGTAATTTTAAGAAGTTTGTATTTTCTTTTCAGTCAATCTTTTTTCACCTAATTTTCACATTATAATCAAGTTCTTCTGAATATTGACGCAGACTTAGCCCGCTTATCTGTAAGTCTTAACCCGGGCAGGTACATCATATTATTTTATTTATTTATTTATTAACAAATATATTATTGCGAACAGACAAGTACTTACGCAATAAGTGATGATTATATTACATTATAAATTTATAATAATTAAATTATATAGGTAGATATATATTAAAACATTTGAATGGTATAAAATCGCATAATGTGTAACATTAAACTTAATTCATTAATATATGTATGATTGGATTAAAAAAAATCCGCAAAAATGAAATTAAAGAAAAAGAAAAACTATATCCCTTAAAATTATTGTTAATTTATTATCTATATATTAATACGTGAAGAGAAAACTATGTACCCCTTGTACGGAGGGGTGTGAGATTTGGCATAGTTAACGTTTATATTTAGAAGGAGTGCAAAAAGCTAAATCCACATAAATAGGTTGAAATAATTCCAATTAATCATTACAACGACGATTGATGACGATGTGACGATATCTATTATTAAAGTAAACTTCTTTTCACAATATAATAATGGTCTCCTTGTTTGTGCTAGTAGCAATAACGAACTTAATCGAATGAATAATCATAAATATTTACAGGGTAATTACTTGGTAATTTTCCATGTAAAACGTAATAGGTAAGTACTTCATATGAAAGGCATTATGGATAATTATCTAGAAGCTCAATTCACTACGATCATTGATCATTAATTGAAGGCTCATTAAAGATAAATCGCATATGGCAGGCAATTTGCTCCTAGTAATGCATTATAAATGCCTTTAATTGTCAAAAATAATGTCTGATGGAGGGCTATAGACAATTTGCAACCATACATGGACTAAGCAATTGTAAAATTGTTTTTTATTGGCTATTGATGGACAGAAAGTATTTTCGTAATTTTTTTCGCTGAAATATATATACATGATTTGGAAAACCTTGCTTTTCTCCATTACCGCCAAATTTGATCAAATTCCTCTTTTTTATTAGGTATACATTGATACATTTTTAGCACAAATTATGATTAAATTATACCTATAATTAAAAATGAAATAAATATACCAACGCAATATAGAGTTTAATAAACTCATATAGTCGAAGCGTAGCAGAAAACAATGCATTTCATAAATTAAATGGAAAATGAGAGCGAAGGTAATTTACATATAACTGAATTTCATGGAAGCCACCTGTGAAGCCGCGGCTTCATTACGCCAGCCGCACTTATTTCAGTATTTGATGTGTGTATCAAATATTCCTTATATTTAATATTCTGATATATTATTTAATGAAAGGAGGCTTTTTATTTTGTTATTTTTAATAAAAGGAACTTTATCTTTTTACTAATATTATACGCCTTCGCAGCAGTGATAGTCTAGCGGTTGAACGCTTGCCTTCCATGCAGGAGGGTCTGAGTTCGAACTCGGCCCGCATTTCAGACTTTTCAAATTGATGTGCGGATCGCAATTTGATTATCACTTACGTTAGCGGTGAAGGAAAACCATTAACTCCTCAGCTTGCTAATTCTGTGGGCTATGTCGATTACGACTCAAGTAAGGCAAGTCCCAGTAACATCATCAATGAGAATCCTTTCAAATAAACTTTTAAAAGTTAACTGTGTTATAAGTAATGCTTCTACGACTTCAATTTAAAACCGCTATCACAAAGAGGAGATAATACTTGTCCAAGATCACAGTCCGTAACTTCAAAGAGACCAATAAATCTTCGTAACAAAAGACTTAACATAAAACACAAGTTAAGTTCGTCAGTGCAAACTGCAGTACAGTGAAGTAAGAAAAAGACACGGAGGAGGTAGTAAAGGGAGTGTTAAAACATAATCATGTTACTTTGACAGATGCTGTCGTCCATCCCTATATCATAATGCCCTTTATTTACAACACCCACGAGAAGAGAGAGGGAGACATATTCTTAGCCAGGAATTACACGATAAAAAATCATGTCAATTCTGTTTTCCGATTGGCGACTGCTGTATCGGTACTGGTGTATTGGATATGCCCTGATATCAGTTATTATGCCCTTGATCTCGACATTATCACTCCATTTGCAACCTACTCCGTGGAAAAAAACCGTTGTCGGACGTTTTATTTTACGTAACTTGATACGAGGCTAACGTCAAACTTTTCACTTAAGCTGTATTCGTCGCATCTGTGAATTCACAATTGAAGCTTTGCGACTGAAGTTGGTATAACTCAATAGGTAGCTAAGTTAGGTAGATATTAAATTGTGCCGAATTTTTTGGTAAAATACAAACTTCTGCTAATTCCGCAAAGTGAGAGTCATTATCGCAATTTTCCCACAGGATAGTGAAGGCTGAGTAATTTATCCCTTTATCGTGCTTAGATTGCCTTTGTTTAATTGCCTGAGCCAACGACTAAGTGTATTGAATACATTTGGGTGTTGAATTTCCTCTGCTTACTAATAAATAAGTGACTATAATATTTTTATCTCATGAAGTGAAATTGCTGTAATTTCTTTTGAGAAAATAAAGTTCTATAACCATAGATACTGTATACTAAACGGTGACTATTCTCATAGAATACTGAATTTGATACATCTATCAATCTGGCTCTTTCATAGATAAACAGCAAGATGGTGCCAAATGACTTATTTTAGTGAGTATATTAATACAATAACCCTCTCCGTAGTCGGGTAAATAGAAGAATATACTTTGGAGGTCTTTGATATCTAATTAGACAATATAATTAATAAATCTAGCTTCGAATAGAAATGGATTATAAAAAGTTTGTTACAAACCTATAAACCTATCATAACGAACGAACAGGCGCGATATTGTTTATAGAAAATTAAAAATAAAACGTTTTACGGGATGCATTTCGTAATAAAAGTTGTTAATAATATTCCGCGGTCGACTACGTTGAACAACTTAAAAATGTTGTTAGTTTAAAGCCGTTGTTAATTTACGAGTTTATTCCCTCAGTTTACTTTCAAAATATAATGAAGAACAACTGACGGTTAACATAAATGAATATACAGGTTGCCTTTTTTACCGACGGGGAAAAAAATAGGGTGTGAGGAGGAGAGATCCATGCAAAAGAGAAGATAAAAAAATAATTTTACTTTTCTGCAAGCCCCGTAGTATGGTTTCTTTTTAACCGACTTCAAAAAAAAGGAGGGGGTTCTCAATTCGACGCATATGCTTTTTTTTTTTTTATATTTGTTACCTCATAACTTTCGACTGCGTGAACCGATTTTTATGATTCTTTTTTGTTTGAAAGGGTATACTTCCGAAGTCTTCCCGTTTAAATTTGGTGAGGATCTGATGAAGATCTTCGGAGATAGACAATGGAACTCTTGAATGAATAACAGCACATCACTCGCGATTGCTGTAATCTCATGTTTATGTATTGTTTATGCCACTCAAAATTGAAAAATAAAATAAACTTTAAAAAAAAGTAAAAACCGACTTCAATTTTTTTTTACTAAAAAGTATAAAATAATTTTCTTAAAAAAATTATCATGTATCTATTTGGATAAACTTTAGTATGTTTAGTAATTTCATGAGAATAAAAGAGAGTCGCCGCGAGGCCGGTCGCCTGTGTGAGCACTCTCTTAAACTGATTCGTTTTCTCAATTCACTTTACATGTTGTTAGGTTATATTTAAAGACTTCCCACTAATATTTTACGTTTAGATCATTTATTTCTGTATAATTATATAGGATATTTTGTATGTACTGCGCATAATTTGCAGAGTGATTCAGTGTCTGTTCCTAAATACAACCGCAGTATTGAGATTCATTTTAAAACATAACGAAAATTCGTCTTAGTATGGAGGACACGCATAATTTACTAGCGCAAGCCATACAAAATCAGTTTTTTATTTTGTTTCAGTGAGAATTTTAGTACTTCGGTTGCATTTAGGAACGGCCACTGAATCATTCTGAAAGCTATGCGCACTATATAAAAAAATATCCTGTTTAAATTGGAATTACCCACTCCAATATTTCTCCAATAACGAAATTGACTCTGTAATATTATTACATTCAAATTATTAGGTAACTATTTCGGATAGCTTTGAGTTTAATTTTATTAGAAATTCGAGGAAACGTACCTTTGCGGATATTTCTGCGGTTACAGAATAAATTCTAAATTCTGACCATTTCCAGTCGTGGAGAGAGGGTTATTAATATACAACCAGTAATTTAATTAACACAAAACCTTACACACCCCTAATTAGTATATCTAGTTAAAAGCATAATACAATAACTAAAACTTAAGTTTTTTAAAGTTAACTGGTATTTTTTTTAAGAAAATACTTTTGACCCTATAATTACTTACTGCATTTATAATTGAGTTTTGTCTTTAAAAAAGTTTATAAACAGATACACACTACATACTTATTAACTTATAACACATTTTTGTCGGGGGGTAAAAATGTGTATGACCCATGTTGTATGGGTCATACACATTTTTACCCCCTTTTTGAGCAGTGGCCTATGAACAGGAGAGGGCTGCAAAGGCTGTTTATGATTTCATACAAGATCCTTCTTTTCTAGTCCCGAATCCTTTAAGGGGTTATATTGTGCTCATCATTATAAACAACTTTTACAATAGGACCAACTCTGAAATCGCGAAAATAAAATACAGCTGTTCAATACAAATAATTCAATATTACTCGACTAGAATGTATGGAACAGCAGATTTTTTTTTCCTAATTTCTAGGTTGGTTATATAGTAAAACTTGTTCATAATGATGATTAAAATAGCCCATTTAAGGGGTCAGGAATAGTAAGGGAGGACCTTATATAATTATTTTATTTACTGTACACAGCAAACTAATATAAACTCGTGCCTAAACATTACACTAAAACAAAACAAATACAATCAAACAATACCAATCCCTGAAAAACAAATTGCTTCCTCAAAACTCCACAGGGTTGTCACTTAATATTCAAGAACATCCACTGCACATCTACTCCATTATTCGAAGCGTCATTTGTCCGGTAGACGCGTCACCCTTCACTGGCAGCGCTCTAATTAGAGCACTCAGCTGACAACCATGAATATTGACTGAGAATCGATGCGATTTGAATTTAGTTCGTCGCCTGGATCCTGATTTGGGTGATTATCGCCTGTTCTTGTCACTGAGTGCATGTGAAGCTAAATGGGATCGAAATTAATGTTATTAACCCCTGACAAAAAAAAGGGGTGTTATAAGTTCGTAGCGTGTATCTGTGTATCTGCGTATCTGTGTATCTGTCTGTGTCCTCGTAGCTCCAAAACGGATAGACCGATTTCTATGCATTTTTTTATTGAAAGTTTGTTTAATCGGCTATCATCTTAGCTATGTTTCATAAAAATCTGTTCAGACGTTCAAAAGTTACAGCTCTTTTTCTAGTTGGAGTTAGGGTTTTTGTTGTGTGAATTATAATACTTATAGCTCGTCGTGCTTTGGGGAGTCGTTTTGATTTTTATGGTTTCGTATTTAGCTATTAAAAATTTAAGATACTTTAGAGTAGTTTTTCTCCGTACCTATATTTACTATTTATTTATTAAATACTTTATTGTACATCTGAATATAATTATAATGTTTGTAAGTAAAGGAGATTAGTTACAATAATATTGTACAATGGGCTGCCTTATCGCATAAAGCATTTTCTTCCAGGCCACTTTTGGGTGGAATACAATATAGTTGTATTGCTATACGAGTTGACTAATTAGCTAGTCATTATTATAATAATTAAATTAATTGTTATACCAAGTTGTGTTATTTACACGAACCTACATAAAATACAATGGTACATAAGCAAATGGAATATTCGCCAGATTCTAAGACAATAAGACAATGCCGACTCATCATCTTCCCTAGCCTTTTCCTTATTATGTTGAGGGTGGCTACCAGTCACTGAAATAGTATTTTACCATCAGTCAGATGCCACTGAAATAGTATTTTACCATCTGACTTCCGCAACCCAATTACTGGGTGACACTAATTAAATACCTTAAGGCTAGACCCGGTTGGCAGACTTTTTGGGCTGCTGACTCCTGTAATGATTGTCATAGGTATTCGAAGTCTCGATGTTTGAAGAAACGGTCACCCGTCAAAAGACTGCCCGTGGCAAGCGCTGCTTAACCTCGCTGATCGACTGATGTGCGCAATAGCTATTTAAAGTCCCTAAGACAATGCTGATTGACGACGCTTAAAACGGAACAAACTAAGGCCCAAGTTCACGGACAACATAACAGACGAATAGAGCAAAATCAGCCGTTTATACATAAACTAGCGACCAGTCCCCCGCTTTGCACGGATACAATTTCTCTACTATCCTTACATTACATATGAAAGGATTATGCATACCTATAAACCTTCCTTCAAAATCCGTTGCGTGGTTTAGGTGGAGTTAGCGGATTTACAGACAGACAGATGCGGATAGCGACTTTATTTTATACTATGTAAAAGAGATAAAGATTTTTGTATGGATAATCGGCCAATTTCTTTTTAACCATCTGTTATTTTGTCAGTGAAGATGGCCTTAATAGTGCCTAAAAATTATTATGTACAGTACTATAATCATTGTTAATCAATAAGTTGTTCATTTATTTATTTATTGCTTGTAAACCGTACAGTTGCACAGCGACTCTACTGTAACTTTTAATTACCTATACAAACATGAACGGCTCAATTAAATTATCGTAAATATAATACGAAAGAATATTAATGATGCAATTTATGGCGAGTCCACCACCTACCGTGTTCACTGTACAAATAAATATTATTTTACAACCGGCTACTTATAGAATTGTTTAATTAATACCTGGATCGTATAATTACCCGTTTTATTATTCATAAAATACTTAATGAATAAACAAGCAGTGCGGTTTTTAATGATTTTATATAATTAATGTGTATTTTTGAAAAATACATGTTTTAGTTTTTTTCTGTAAAATTGTTCATGAAGTGGAAGAAAACTGTAAATTGTTAACTTGTATTAAAGTAATTTGATTAATTAATAAAATGATTAGCTGTTGCCTGCGGTTTCACCAGCGCGTTTTATTTTTATCAAAATAAAATTTAAGCTATATCCACTGAGAAGAGAAGGGAGGCTATTTATTACTCTGGGATAGTGTCACTTTCTAGTAGTGAAAGATTTTTCAAATCGGTTCAGTATTTCCAGAGATTACTCCCTACATACAAACAAACATACACATAAATAGGTCTTTATACTACATATTAGTAAAGATGAAAAAAGGTCGACTACTTATAACTTACATTCATACAGTTAAGAAAAAACTGTCTTTTTAAATTCACCATAAAACTATTTTGATATAAAATAAATAAATCCAGCCCACCACTGTCCCATTGCTGGGCACGGGCCTTTTCTCAGAATGAGAAGGGTTGTTTTATTGTTTTTGGTTTATTTCAGTTTGGTTTTGTAAAAGGTGAAAGGGCAGATTTGATACAGTACCCCCGAATAAGGGTTCGGTTAGGTTAGTTACACCACGCTCCCCGGGACGTGCCTGGGGGGAGACCTCTTAATGGTCTCTCCCCCGAGAAGTGCCCTAATAGGCGTGTCACCAAGGTGGGCTTTGGCGCGGTTTTCTAAGAGTACCTGAAGCCCACCTATAGGTGCCGAAGCGGACCTCCGTGGTGAGTTTAGCCGGTAGGTGTCCGGCACACCCCTCCGCCACCCCTAGGCGCAAGACAGCCCATGAGGGTTTTTACCACGTTAATAACCGTCAAAAACCCCCGACTCCAACTAGAAAAAGAGTTGTAACTTTTGAAAAGTTGAACAGATTTTCATGAAACATGGCTAAGAACATTCGGGATAAAATTATCTATGACACAGAAAAACTAAACGAAAATCGATTCATCCGTTTGGGAGCTACGACACCACAGACAGATACACAGACAGACACGTTAAACTTATAACACCCCTCTTTTTTGTCGGGGGTTAAAAAGGTCCACCACGCTGGCCTAGTGCGGGTTGGCGGACTATACACGAGAACTTTATGAGGCCCTCTCAGGTGTGCAGTTTTCCTTCACCGTTATCGCAAGTGATAATCAAATTCTGATTCACACATGAAAGCGAATGATGCACTGATAGCCTAGCGGTGGAACGCTCGCCTTCCAATGTTATAGCTAGAAAATTGGCATAATAACATCATCGTCAGAAGCGTAAACTTTGAAGTTGTACCTAAAGGCATTTACACAACATCAAAGTTGCAGAAGAAATACAAAAAATCAAATTAATAAATCATGTTTATTCAAAATATTTTGCTCATACAATATTTAAAATAAAAATAATGTCTTATAATAAAAACAATATTTTCAAAACAAAACAAGGTAAAAGTTAAATTTCGTTATTTTTCCAATTCACTAGCGGGTACTGCGAAAAAGAATTTCTGGATGATGAATAAAATTTTTTTCAACACTTCTGCTACAATGGGGTCGCCGGCTGTCTTCGTCAGTGCTTCCGAATTCTGGTGTATGATCCCCCCGAGAGCCTCAGCATCTTCAGCTAGAATATTAAGTATTGTAATTTTATTTATAAGGATTTGATGTATGTTAAGTATCTATTGTCGCATCTAGAGTATCGACATTTCATAAGAGCCTGAATCTGGTTTACATGAATTAAAGATATATTCTATCTTAAAGCTAATCCGATATAAATATATTAATAGTAAAAAATATATTTTTAAAACATCCTTGGAACCGTGCACGAATCACGACGTTTTTAAAGTGCCTGCAAAGGCCCAGTTGAAATAAAAAACTGTGTCTTTGTGTAGGAAACAAAGTCAAAGTTGGCAATCAGTGTGTAGTGTATTAAAATAGTTTTAAATATTTGTCCTGTAAAATAAAAAAAATGTCGCTTAGTACAAATAGCCTTTCAAACGTCGATATGATAATGATAATATAATTATATCATTTATCATTATTTGTACTAAGCGACAATATTTTGTATTTTTTTTAAATTTTTATCGAAAAACAATTATAAAATATTAAAAAAAATACCAAAAAACGTCGCTTGGATCAAATAGCCTTTCAACCGTCGATATGATGTACAATGATGTGTAACTATTTAAATTCTTACCTTTTTCCGGGTCTCCATTGTATAAATTTTGGAAATCTAACAAGACCTCCCCGATTGGTTCGTATATATGCTCAGTTTTGCCAAGCTGCCAGTGCTTCTGACCGTCTTTACCATCCACTGTCGTTAAGTATACTTTTACTGTGAAGTGCATTTTATCTGTAATACAAATGATTTATTAATGCTTGAACCAGCGTTGCATACGCTGAACAGAACCTTTTTGGTGCAGCCGTTAGGCCCACATGACTGTGGTATATTATCCTACATACGTACTTTATTATCTAGGTATGTGATAATCATATTTTTTGTTTTTTTTGTTTTTTGTTTGTTTGTGTTTGCATTTTTATTTTTGCATGTAGCTAAAAACCTAAATTATTTACTTCAAATAGTAAAACATAGGTAATTTATATAAATAAATATGAAATGTTAGTTTTCAGGCACATCCAGGTTAATTTTGCTTAGAGCCAATTGGCAACACTGCCTTGAACAAAAGTTTTGTTAAAGTTAGTTTAATAGAATGATATTGGCTTGTCTTTTAATACAGTTGTTTTTTACATTAGTATGAACGGCTATAAAAGGAACGCAACATAGAATCACGTCTGTGAAGGATTAGGCAGAAGAGTATGACGCCACAGTTGGCGCAGTTGCTAAGCGATTGGCTTTAGGGCAACAGCTATATAGTAAGTAATAAAGTGTTTTACCGATCTTCACGGTAAATGGTCCGCTTCCCTCGAACGGTTTAGTAAACAGATTGCCAGAACCGATGTACGTTCCCTTGACAAAGATGGGACAGTCAGCTGTTATTTCTATACTTGACTCTTCCAGGTCACGCCTGTAGAAGAAAAAGTGCGTAAATTGGTACATTTTATATATATTTCGCAGGGATATTGTCAAATCAGTGATACTACGGGTTTGACAATATCTCTGCGACATAAATATACATATACTTAAAAAGAACTAAGTGAAAGTAGAATATAAAATCTTTATCTATACATACATATATTATAAAGAGGTAAAATTTGTATGTTTGTATTGTATGTCCGATAATCTCTAGAAATACAGAACGGCGGGTCTACCGCGTAACTAAAATTGTAATGAACATCGACATCGGTATTAAACTTCAATACGATCGTGAGAGCCTAAACTTTGACCTAACTTGTATTTTTTTTACCGATCATGAAGATAGGAGTCCCAACTATATGATAGGTAATTTTTTTACAAGTTAGCTCAAAGTTTAGGCTCTCACGATCGTATTGAAGTTTAATGCCGATGTCGATGTTCATTACAATTTTAGTTACGCGGTAGACCCGCCGATTCAAAATATTCTTTCACAAATAAAAAGCTAAACTATCCCTGAGTGAATATATTTAATTTTTATATATTTAATATTTATAGCTATATTTTTTTTAATATCAATAACTATTTAAATTGCAATGCCTTAACAGGCAACTAAGCTCTAAGAACATACCTATTGTTAACATCTTCAAAATGCTGTACACTCAGTTCGCAATAAAGGATTTGAATTTGAATAAGACTTAGATTGACTGATATTACAGACATATCAAGGTTTGTACTACTTAATACTTAATTTACTCGTATTAGGGTAGGCAGTGTCTTTTTCTCTATAAGGAATGCACGCCACTGCAAAATGTACTGAATTGACATAAGCTATTGAATTGACACGTAACTCGTAAATGTTAGTCCTATACTGGCATTTCTATTCTTTAGCGATTTTAGATTGCAACTTGTCTAGGGGGTTTGATTTTACACGGAGGCTTTTTCCATGTATAGTTCTCGCAAATCTTTATGAGCCCTAAACTGAGCTCTGAACTCTCTCTCTCCCTCTAGCACCTATAATAAGCGTACTATTATATATGCTAGAGGGAAAGCAGGAGAGAGTTCAGAGGGCTCATAAAGATTTGCGTGTACTATACCTACCCCATCAATGATTTTATAACATGTTGATAAAAAATACTTACTCTACTTCTAACACTTTGCACTTGCCACTGCCAGTCATTGTCATGTCATTGAAGTTTATTTTCAAGCCCCCCTCGTGATAAACGACTGGATCCAACGTTAAGGGGTCTAGAGGTGACATATCAAACTCTGGCAGGCCGGCCGCAAAGACAGACACGCATGCTTGCGACGATTTCACCAAGCAGTCCTTGTCGTTCCATACGCATTTGGTAATGAATGGCGCTGAAAAGAAAATGAAGTTAATTCATCGGGCTGCGAACGGTTGTCGGAAATTTTCTATATATAATAGAGTTTCTCTGTGTCGCTTGACGAGAATGTTTGAAGTTACAAAATAGCGAAAATAGAAATAAATGTAACAGAAATCGATGTAATACAAGGTTACTCAACGAGTTTGTTTTGGAGGACATTTTTTGTGTTATTTCCAAAAGTAACGACTTTTGGAATAATGACAAGAATACTTAAAGACGAGTAAAATTATCCCTGAAAGTAATAAACACAAAATCTATACTAATATTACAAAGAGGTAAAGTTCGTTTGTTTGCATGTAGGGGGAATCTCTGGAACTACTCAACCAATTCTAAAAATTCTTGCACTAATAGAAAGATACAACATCCCTGAGTGATATAGCCTATATAATAAGAATAAAACGTGCGATTGAAATGGCGGGCAACAGCTAGTATAATTAACAATTCAGCCTATTACTGGGCACGGATCTCTTCTCAGAATGAGAAGGAATTAGGCCTTACTCCACCACGCAGGCTTAGAGCGGATTGACGGGATACATTGGTGTGTGAGCCTGCCAACCCAAATTAGGCCAGGCCAGTATCGAGAACTGTGAGGCCCTCTCAGGTGGTCACACACACAACTCACAATATTTCGCAAGTAATCATCGTACATCGCAAAGTCTGGTGCGGGCTGGGAACGAACTCAGACGCTATTGCATGGAAGGCTTTCTACCATTTGGGTAACACTGCTTGTAAAAAGCCACTAAGCACACAAAAAAACATTAGTATTGTGACCCTTACCTAAGCTAGCATGACAGCCTAGCATCACGTAGCAGAAACACAAGAACATACACTTCGACCTAAACATTTTTATATTTAGAAATTATAATTATAATTGAATGATTGTACTAGCTGCTTCTATTGTATGTTGTAAGGATAAAACTGGCGCTCACTTTAAAAATTGGCCCAATATATACTGCATCTGAGGTCATTCTCGACGCGTCCTTATATTTTTTGTTCTAGGAACTTTTAACCTTTAAGCGTGATTATTGTATGTACCTAATATTTACTTTTTATTTGTTTTTGTTTTAGGAATGCTTTTTTATTCATATCCCATATCTAAAAACGAGGAGGTTAATTTCTTTTGTTTGTGATGAATTTGCATAGTTACGGAGAGTGAGTTTATGATTTTATTTTGAGTGTCAAGTAAGCATAATGTCTGTGTTCCTATGTGATGATAAAATATTTCATTGATTTTATTATATCTATTTATATACCTGAATTTTGGTAGAATGAAAAGAAGAAACATACTTTTTGTAAGCAAGACCATATATATTTTTGATTAATGTGTCATATAAGCATACGGCCCTCCTGATGATATGATGACCAGGGGCCATTCACTCGCGCATTGCCGATCCTACTACTAGCATCGGTAGTAACACCAAGGAGCACTGGCGACCTTGCTCATTGTTAGGACCACAACACTGCAAAAGAGCAGTGTTATTTGGATACGATATTCTGCAAGGTGGAGGTTCTTCCCCAGTCGGGCAGCTCCAATTTTGAGCGGAAAGTCCCGCTATGCCCTATCTATCTTATTTCTCTTATATGAATCATGAATCATAACCTATTTCTAAAGCTTTCGTTTTCAGCAGTTTTTCAATGCTCAGGAAACAAACTTCACAAGCGTTCCGGGTCACCTGTCCATGCATAAATATGTGTATTTATTCATATTTATGACGAATGATATGTCATTCTCCTTTTTATGATTTATTATTGTTAAATATTGTTATGATACTGAAAAAGATTTATTAGTATTTAAGTAAGTAAAGAAATTCTTAAATCAATGTAATATTGAATTTTTTTATTATTTCAACAGATAAGAATTGACATTCTACAATTTTTTTTTTTTATAATTAATAATTCATAAATACATAACTAAAAAACAGCTTTCATCTAAAAATAATGTGTAAGTACCGAAGGATTCACAGAATAACAAACTATATTTTGTGTGAACAAATGCGAAATAAAAAACAAAATATAAAATAAGAAAATTTATTTATTATATAAAAATATACTATTTATTCATATGCATAGACGAGACCCACAGATGCACCCGGCTAGTTTTTGCATAACAATATTATGAAAAATCATCATATATGTCATAGTGTCGTTGACCTTCCTAAAAAGCAAACACGAACTTGTTCTATAAAAATAATATGAATAAAAATCTTGACGTTTTTATTCCACCTTCAGACAATGTCATTATGTAATTAAATAATTATGTAAGTAATAAAGTGTGTTTAGTATCTAAGTTTTATACATAGAGATAATACATAGTACCTTTCTATGGTTTTATATTATTACTAGCTGACCCGGGGAACTTCGTACTGCCAATAAAAGAACTGTTCACCTACCTACCTAGTACCTTTTTTTTTTTTTTGTTTTACGTGGTGAGAACCCATCATAGGGCTGTCCTCCGCCTGGGGGGGGCGAAGGGGTGTGCCGGACTCCTACCGGCTAAACTCACCACGGTGGTCCACTTCGGCATCTACAGGTGGGCTTCGAAGACCGCGCCGAAGCCCACCTCAGTGCCACGCCTATTAGGGCACTTCTCGGGGAGGGAGACTGTAGAAAGGTCCCCCTCCCAGGCACGTCCCGGGGGAGACTGTAAAGAGGTCCCCCCGGTACCTTCGCTGTGCGGTGCACGGCGCGCAGGACTGACCAGTGCGCGCCGTCTTCTCGGGGGTCGCTTCGGTGAGAGCGTCACAGAGTCCCCACTCTGTGCGCTCACGACCCCGGACCTACCTAGTACCTACCCTAGCCTATCTACTATACCTACCCTACCCACTATACCTACCCTACCCTACTCTACCTTCTTCTATATTATAAACAAACACAACAATTTTTTTTTTTGCGAAATTGGTCCAGCCGTTCGCGCGTGATCAAGGGAATCGCGCACGACCAAGGGAAATAGGGTTTTTTTTTTCTTTTTTTCTTTTTCATTTTTGTAATTTTTTATGTTTTTATGTTTATCTATGATTTGACTTGTTATAACCCATCGCTAAGACCCTTCCCTTGCACAGATTTATTGAGTAATCCAAGGAAGGAGAAGAAAATAGGGTACATAGAACGGAACACTATTTTAGTTGGTCTAACAACATTCTGTTTGGTAGGTATGTTTGTAAAGTTCGCTAAAACTTTTGGAATTCTATTTGTTAGGTCGCTGTAGAGCCTCCACGTTTGGCCTGCTGCCACGGCTTGGACTAGATTGCACCTGTTATTTACTTTATCTTTACAATTAATTACTTCACTAACCTTAGTCTGTTCTCAATTTATTACGGTATTTTTATTCAGTTTCTTTTTTAGACATTATTTCTTTAATTCTGTGTTACTCGTTTGTTTTATAGGTTGTGTCACGCCCTCGACCGACTCTGGAAAACGTAAGAAGTTAGGACTTAGTAGTTAGTCCTCCGGTTAAAAGATGAACTTGAAGTTTTACGTTTGAACTCATCAAATAAGTTATGGTGATTTTTGATGAGTAATTCTGTTTAAGTATTAGGTTAGAATAAATGAAGAGATGAGCTAAAAAAAATTGTACATATGAAACTTATTTCAAAAGCTTGCTATAAATTGTGGGTTTGAACTTGCTGTGTTTATTCCCTTATTGTTGTAGTCTTGGATTTTTTTTTTGGTATAAAATGACAAATGACAAACGTTTCACGACAAACTTTCTAGACTTCTGCATTCTCATATGCACACTCACCTAGACCCAGAACAACTTTGATATCAGTCGACCTTATAATTAATATTTTGTTCCGTCCGGAGATCGAAGCCCCGACACGTAGCACAAAAAGCCAATCGCTTAGTCTTGCGCTAGCCATGCCGTCGAAATCACAGATTTCAGTAATTACCAGACTTCATTCCCAGAAAGCTGGTTGCAGCCAAACTTGAAATGTATCGGCCGGCTAATATGCCTAGCTCTTGTACACAATGTCGATTTCGGCCGTTACGGTCGTCAGTCACCTCCATACCGCCGCAATAGGGCTTTTGGCGTTGCGTCGTATTTTGAGCATTTGCGGCTGGCAGTTCGAACGATAGGTATGACTCGTTAGACTAAAATTGGGCTAGGGGCATCATAGTCAGCCCGGAATATTTACTGCATGTCCGAGACTTCACTATTATTACTAAACTTTCGTTGTTTCATGACATCATCATTGGCTGATATGTCTGTTACAGTTGATATAAACAGTGTATAAAACCAAGAAGTGTGTAGAAGACCACTTCTTTTCATGATTGTACGGTCCAAAACGACAGTGGCATAAAAAAAAACAATCCACAATCTTGAAATAAAAACAAAACATGGCCCCGTCGTTTTTATTTTTATTTATTTTTTTACAGAAGAAATTAAATATATTAACTACGATGGAATAAAACACGAAACGTGATGAACGTCAAATTATGATTATCAACGAAATTATTACCTACAGTTTTTTTTTTTTTTTTGCCTTTTTTTTTAAACTACATGATTGTTTTTTTTTAAATCACTAGGATTTCTCCTGTATCGAGGGTACAGTTTACAAAGATACATGTCACATGCACTCTCAACCAGACCTGAAAAAACTATCTGTAGATCATACAAATATTTGTTCCGTGCAGGGATCGAACCCGCGTCACGTAGCACAGAAGGCTAACCGCTTAGCCACTGCGCCAACCGAAAATTATTTACTTATTGAACAAAAAATACTTTAATCTTTACCTGTGTTAGAAATTAGAATCACCTGTATCAGTGACTCTGGTACCTACACTAAACTTGTTCTATCGACATCGGATTAATTGTCATTTATGTAGAGTGCCACAAACTTATCTGACCGGTAATGGCGTCGCTGCCGTCACTTTTACCAATGTCATCTCTCTACAAAAAATACATTTTGAAGTCATTTTTGTTCTGTAGCGACGTTAGTTACAATTTTGACCAAAATTTTGGTCATCGGTCAAATAAGTTTGTGGCACTGTAGACTTCAGTGAGCGTTATCAGTTATTTTGAGTCATTAATGCTTTGAGTATCAGCATTAATGTTTTATTTTACGAAAGAATTTCCTTATTAAACGAAAAAATGTAATGTCATCGCATATTACAACGCAAAGTTATCAATTTAATCACATTTTTCTTTTTGTAAACACGAAAACGTCCTACTCCACAAAAAATAACATTGTTTTCATAATTTTTCATCTCAGAAAAAATATCGTATTTTTACAATTCTAGGCACAATTAATGACCGCATACTCTGCATTGAAACTGCACGCGGATGGAATGTGATGGGTAAGTGGAAGTAAGATGTCTTTTGACACGCTTATCAGACAGATTTACGAGTCAGGCTATAAATTCGAGTAGGTTGCAAGCGCTCGTCCCCGCCGCGCAGCGCACTACAAGACGGCGTGGCGGCGCGGCGACCTGTGAATTCTGGATTATTTCAAGAGAATCCAATGGATACAAGCAAGTAATTCACCGGTCAAGCGAGGAGATTACCTAAAGGATCTAGATTGTCTACATAAAGTTCGTTGCGGCCAGTGGCGGTTTCTGGGGAGGCTTAAGCTTGGTCTCGAAGAAGACATTGCCGGCTCCCATGGATTAGGTGTGTAATTTATGACGTCATCTATGTAGAGCTCATGGAGTACGTATATGATTCTCGAAACTAAGAATCTGATAGAAAAACCTTTCAATTGAAGATATGTTACTTTCGTCACATATAGGTAGTATTATATCTGCGGTAAGTAGGACATCAAATATTTTGTCCCGAAACGGGAATCGAACCCGTGGCTTGAATGATTGGATCAGGCCAAAATATTGGTCGTCGATCAACTTGTATGGCCAATGCTTTGACAAGAATTTTCGGATTCTTTGTACCATAATACATACCTATATTATAAAATGAAGCATTATTGCTTAAAGCAATAATTATTATTTTTTGTTCTCAAGTTTTACTATGACTATAAAATGTCTATATTCAGTTACTTTAATTAAACAATCAAATTAGTCAATTTTTATTTAGCCTTCATAAAATCTTACAAAGATCACGCACGACACAACTACACACCAACTCTATGAATGAAAAAATAAAATAACTGTCATTTAAAAACAATTTTATTATTTTATAATACTCCCATAAATATAAGACTTTCCTTTTCCAAAATACCTAATAGGTACTACCGAAGGGGGGTGCGCTTACCTTTTATCTAAATTAAATATTAGTTGGGCCTATTATACATGAACTACGGTCGATTCCCGGCGCCCACACACGCGCTCACGGCGCTCACGGCTGTGCTGGCGAGTTAAGTTGGCTCACATAATACATCTCAAATAACGTCCCTGATAGACATATTAAGAGCATTTTATTATAACAGACCTAGGAGGAAGTAGATGTATAAGTTTTTAAACTGTCATGGACACTAACACTGTTAGTACCTATTAATAATAGGATAATGAACTGATAGTGGTAGCCGAATATTTTGGCAAATATTTTAGTTTATCTGTGACCAATAGAGCTTGCGACACTGCCGAATTACCGGGAGCTCATAAAAAAGTTAATAAATTGGGTCTCGTTTGTAATGCTAATAACAGAACTATTCTTAGTATTAGGTATTTTATTCACATTAGGCAATTTCCAAGTCTTCAGCAGGTACAGCATGGAAAAATTTGTCGATGATTCCGGCCAGAACAGTCATGCCTTCCTTCATGACGGGCTTGCCGACCTCCAATATGAGTTCCTTCCAATTTTGACTCAGGATCTTTTCGATCGGTTCGGCTGTGAAAATTCAAAATGTTAAATCTTATGTCAACTGTATGATTGGTTGTTAAATTAAGTGGATATTTCGGTCACTTAATCGCAATTCGACTAGGCTTTGAGAAACTGGGGGTGGGGAGCGTATGTTGACCGGAAATGCAATTGGAACAGTAGCAAAAACTGCTGAAGGTACTGCTCAGTCAAGTCAAGGCAACGTCAAGGTCAAAGATTTTTATTTCAACTGGCCTTTACAGGCACTTTCAAAACGTCGTGATTCTACATGCGCGATTCCAAGTGGGTTAGTCCTGGAGTAGATACCGGCAAGAAACATTTTTTCGGAACAATTTTTATTAACAGAAAGGTGTCGTATCGAGAATGTTCTTAGCTATATTTCAAGAAAATATAGCTAAGAACATTCTCGGTACGGGTTTTTGACGGTTAGGTTATTAGTATTGAAGAACACTAGCCACTTTAGGGTTCAAAAAGTGCTATGTGCTTGCTTAAAAACTTGCCTCTAAAGAAAAATTTCATGACTTTTATTTACTTTTCAAAGGATAGCCAAAACATCGTTCATTGTCTTGTCTCTGTTAGCCGCATTTTTGACACCCACGGGTGGAAAGGGTGAGGATCTTTGGCAGGAGTCAGACGGTCAAAAAAAGATAATACAAAATACTCACCTTTCACCCTGTCTCCTTTGAATAAATTCTCGAATATGATGTTGTATTTTTCAATAAGTTCGTATTTGTAGTCGAAGGTTTTGACCTTGTAGTGCTTTTTGCCTTCTTTATCTTTAAATTCTTTCAATTTGAAGTCTACTGTTACGTGCATTTTACCTGAAATTTAATACAATCATGTGGTCACTACAAAATATGTTTTACAGAATCTATGTATTAATACGTGAAGAGAAAACTTTGTGCCCCTTTTTAAGCATATTGCGCACACGGAGGAGTGTGAGATTTGACATAGTTAAGGGTCAATCAATATCTCTAAATGAAAATAAGAACCTGGCATGAGAAAAGAAAGTCCACTTAATGGACTTTCTTTTCTCATACCAGGTTCTTATTTTCTCAAAAACTGAAGAAAATATTTAGCCACCAAAATTGACAAAAATTTTAATTTACAGATATTGACCCTTAAAGTTTATATTGAGAAGGAGTGCAGAAAGCAAAAAATTATATATTATAAATTACGGTCGAATTTCGGCCACTGGGCGACCACTAGTGTTGTACATAATTCTGTCGATTTTGGGTTGTAGGGTGCTACGCAATTTTTTAATTTTTTGTTTTTGTGGTTACGCGGATTACGCGATAGATACATACATACATATCAAAAATTAAATTTGACAGTGCTGTATTGGAGAATGATTTCTATGGAACGTTATTCTAATTACAAGTTTCTTTTTCTAATTGTCTTGTACTGATATTCGGGCTATATACAAAAACTACAGAAAAGGTCCGACTTTAATAGCGGAGGTCCTTTTAAAGGGGTTATAGTACTCATCATTATGAACAACTATTACTATGGGAACAACACTGAAATCGCAAAAATTATATCAGCTGTTCCATACAAATAATTCAATAATATTCGATTAAATGTATGGAACAGCAGATTTTTCGCTATTTCGTGGTCATTGTAAAAGTTGTTGATAATGATGAGCAGGTTAGATGGGCAGGCTTAACTTCCACTTATAAAGTAGAATTTTTTTTATGTAGTGTGCAAAATTTGCACCGTGATTCAGTGTCCGTTCCCAAATGCAACCGCAGAACAAAAATTCAATTCAAAACAAAATAAAAAATTGAATTTTTATGGCTTGCGCTAGTAAATTAAGCGTGTCCCCCGTACTAAGTCGAATTTTCGTTTTGTTTTAAAGTCTATCCCAATACTGCGGTTGTATTTAGGAAAAGAGACTGGACCTCTCTACAAATTATGCGCACTACATAAAAAATATCCTGTATACACAGATTACTTAATTATTTTGAGGTAGGTATGGTGATACCGCTGCTTATACATATATAATAATACTTACCTCCCTTGATTTCAAATCCGCCATCTCCATCAATATCTAGGTACAACAATTTTCCGCCTAACGTGTAGTCGCCCTTAATTATGAGCGGACATATCGTCGCCAACTTTCCTGTTGACTCTACAGGATCTCGTCTAATGACAAAAAAACATTAATTAATCATCATCATCATCAAATTATGAATATTTCTACTACTGAGACTTAGGCTGAGATGTATAGTTTAGTGCGTACGTACTTACACTTTACCTTTACTCATATATAGGTACATATATGATTATAATAAAATACGTCAAAACATTAGTGTTTGGCCGAAGGAACGGTCACCAATGCTCTATCAAAAAAAAAAATACGTTTCCCTCACTAGGATTTCTCCTGTATCGAGGATACAGTTTACACACATATATACACATACACCCACATCCAGACCCGAAACAACTATCTATAGATCATACAAATAATTGTTCCGTGCGGGGTTCGAACCCGCGGATCGTAGCGCAGAAAGCTAATAGCTAACTACTGGGCTAACGGTGTCGTCGATTAATTAGCATTTAATTAAATATTCCGGAGAAGATATACACGAACAGTACTATACAGTACTTCTATTATTTATTTGACAGGTGCAGCCTGTATGGTTGAGTGGTTCGGAACAAATAAATACATTTCTGATTGTTTACTATTAATTATGGAATTTGCATTTTCAATTTTGAAAATTGTGTATTCAGATTATTTGTGGAATTATTGTATGGAAATTTGAATTTTATGCAAGGTAAAGTACAAATAATGATTTTATGATTGTTGATCGGTACACATTGCACTTAAACTCGGGAGCAATGAATACGGGTCTCTATCAAAAACCGGAAACTGATGCTAAGAATTCTAGCTCATGAAATTTTAAAAATAACAGTTTGATGATTATGTATCATAATATACTATAACTTAAGCTTACTTATTTACGACCTATCGTTAGTCGAGGGGGCTACAACAGTTCCGCCACTACTCATAAGTTGCGAATAAGTAACAAACGGTTGACTGGCAGTCAATGTTCCCGCCTTTTGTATATTAAAGGTAAAAAAAACAAAATAAATAACACCATTTTTTTAAGTGCTGTAGTTAACTGAAATATTGTGTCTACGCCAACTAAATTCAAACTTTCTTTATTTTAACGGCCTATTTAGAGACAATTGCGACATCTATCAAACTCATTTCGAGATTCTAATAAAAATAACGTGTATTCAAATCGCGGTTACGTCAATAATTTTGTACACGTTTGTATTTAGCAAAAGAAAGCTCAAAAACAATGACCTATACTCTTATTAAATACGTAATAGCATAAATCAAGCAGTGATAGCCTAGCGGTTGAACGCTTGCCTTCCGTGCAAGATGGTCTGCGTTCGAAACCAGCCCGCACTGACTTTTAGAATTCATGTGCGGATCAGAATTTGATTATCACTTGCGATAACGATGAAGGAAAACATTGTGCGGAAAACTGCACATCTGAGAGGGCCTCATACAGTTCTCGATGGTGTGTCTAGTTCATCAACCCGTACCAGCTAGGCTAACATGCGCGCCGCGACAGAAGTTTGTCGTCGTGACAAGACGAGATAATGCCTCTAAAAATCTGTTACAGGACGACATAATGCGACGACAAAATTATATCGTGGCGCTCATGTTAACCCGGCAGGTCAGCGCATGGTGGCCTAAGGCTGACATTCAGAGACGACAGAAACGAGTCTAAGCGTGAACTTACGTTTCCATCTGTCAAGCTTACGAACAAATTTTGACAGATGGAAGCGTAATTTCACGCTTAGACTCGTTTCTGTCGTCTCTGAATGTAAGCCTGAGTGTTAACCCATCTCATTCCGAGAAGAGGCCCGTGCCCATCAGTGGGACAGTAATGGGCTGGATTTATTTATTTTTATTTTTAATAGCTCTTCACATACCTTCTGTTTATTTATCGATTCTTTTGTTTGTAAAAAGTCACATAAGATTAAACAAGTAAAAAAAAAATGGACGGTAGTTACTCACGATATCGAAACGAATTCGCATTTGCTGAGCTGAAGGACCTTGACTTTTCTGAAGGTCAGCTTCAGTTCTCCAGAGTCGGCCACAATGTCTTTCAGAGCTAAAGGTTCAATCGCTGTTATACCTAGCTCACTAACTCCCTTAGCGAAGTATGGTAGTGCGATTGTGGCAGAGTTCAGGATACATTTGGAGTCTAAGGCTGTGCATGGCTTGATGAAAGGAGCTGGAACAAACGGATAATATTTTTAAAATAAGAATGTTCTTGAACGTTAAAAATTGTTAATAACGTAACAAAATACTTTTGAACGCATCGTAAGGATTTTTTTTTTTTCGTTTTGAGCTATTTCTGATGGCTCCGGGAGCCTTGTAAGAGTAAACGAGCATTGGCTAGAAAAAAAAAACTGAGTTTAAGTATCAGTCGTAAGGAAAATATAGCGCATGTTTTTATTATACATAGTGCGGTACTGTGCTGGACTAAAAAATATCTACGCATTCATGCGTAATTTTAATTTGTTTTTGGACATAAGACACATCCCATATACAAACTGATAACGATACTTATTTGAAATGCTCCGTTTTTTGTCACACTGAGATAATTAATCATACGAGAATTTATTATCTACTATTTATAATATCACTTTAATTAAAGAATAGATAGCCCGATTTTAAAATTTAGATTTTTCTTCAATTTATATTATTGAATATTCCAATTTAGAGGTATATTATTCTAAGATCATACCTAAAGAAGCTCTTGCTTCTATTCCAAGGTAGCAGATCCATAAAATCATGCACTTTTTGAACATCTTTACTGATATGGCTCAAACTCACAAGTTTAAAAGGTAGTACTGGCGTATTATGAAAACCCAAGGTTTTATATAGGAACAGAAGTCAAGGTTGTATTTTTTTTTATGGAACTGGTTTGCTGGCTAGGGACAATATAAACCTACATTACATTTTTGTTTTTTTTTTTAAGTACCTACACAACGAATGTTTTTTTCCTCTTAGTACCTACGTGCATTCATGCACAGAGTGATTCATGGGTATTTTTTTGATACACAGGTGGATCCATGGTTCATTTGCTCCACTCTTGTGTAAGTTGCGCTCCTGTCCCAATTATTATCAAAGTGGTCATAATAAATCATGGTAACCAAAATGAAAAATATTTCATTACTAATAAAAGTTCAACAAAACGTTACAACAACAAAATTATTTCAACGGAATAAGATTTATTGTTTCTATAGTTACTAAACGTCAAAGCGAAAGCCTAATTTGGCTGCCTTAGTGTACGCATACGACAAAAAAATAGTTAAACTTTGATGTCAAAATATGTATTATTTTGACGTCAACGTACTCACATAAATAATCGTAATTAGTAAATTACGATTATTTATATGAATCCACCTGTGTTCTGTCCAATACCACAAGTTCAGACGCGTAACAAAAATCTAAAATTTATAATCCATATAGGTTTTTATACTGATTCAGTTGTAGCTGACGTTGAGAATTCTGTACACATGGGCCAAACACGAATGTTTTTAACGTATCATAAGTCGTAACGTTAACATAAGCAAATTTTGGATAAAAAATACACGTTCAATCAAATTAAATTTAGAATAGAATTAGAACATACAAGCATTATTTTTATATTTTCATGAAACATATTGCATATTGCATCAAATTAAACAAAAATGCTCCAACATTATTGTATTTTTTATTAAAAACTTTGCTTACGTAAACGTTACCCTCTGAGTCCAAAATAAAAATTCTTCCGCAGTACCAAACAGCTTCTCAAATTCCATCTCAATTCGTTTTCCAAATGACGGAAGTACCTAATCAGCTTTACCGATTCTACACGACACTAAAAATTGACATTTACTTCGAACATAAAATCGAGAAGTGAAAATGCATCCTATAGTCTATGGCATCCTACATATTTTATACGGCACTGAGATCTTGGGAAGAAAATATCATCTATCTGCCGGTGGCTCGGTCGCATCAGCTATTTCATACAAAATTCAACGGATCCCTCAAAGCACCGGGGACCATCCAAGTTTACGTCGCGATCGACTGTGCACCTTTGAACTTGGATCAACTAGGTATTCAGACTTGTATCTTGAGTAGATGTAGTTTCAGTGTAGTGCTGTTTGAAATGTGGGACCTACCTACAGTTTAAAAGGAAATGAGGGTGTGTGTGCGTGTATTGGTCTTTTCATTTCTATCTTCTTTTATCTTTGAATCTTCTGTAGGATATTTTTTTTATGATATTTGTTATTCCCCTGTAGGTCGCAATTTGTTAATTTATTCAACGTACTAAATTATTTATTATCCTATAAAGTATCACGATTATCTTATTATTATGTAGGTATATGAATATTTTTTTCCTCCATCCGTGTGTCACTGTAAGGGTACCAACAGAAAAGCAAAATATGCTGAGTTGGAATCCCATTCGGTATTGGGATTCCGCAAGCACATGTCTTTTTCTTTTCTGTTTTGAAATCTTATATTTCACTCTGTTTTATCTAATGTCTACTCCGAATAAATACATTTTCTGTCTTTCTTTTTTTTAATGAAAGAGTAGAAGACATACCTTTTTAAATACAATGTACGAGGCCAGTAACAGAAGTCACCTGAGAGATGCAATGTTGTTATATGAGTTAGGTTCACAGAAATCTAATAGTTAACGAGCTATATGAAGCTATACTCTAATTATAGCTTGCAGAATAAACTATGTAGATGACTAGGTAGAGTAGGCGAACATTGTTTGTGTAGGTTATCTTGTTGTCTTGTTGACAGGTCTAATAAGACCAAATTGGTCTTTGGAGCAGACGAATCATTGAGCCATCGCAAACTGGCAAACAAAACGTAGCGTATCCAGACGGACCGACACCATGAAGATTGAAGAATTTAGCAAAGTTATTAGATACGAGGCCTTGTGATGCAAGTGACAAAATTGGGAATTATTTGAAAAGTGAAATGCAAAAGGCTGAGTTGATACTAAAAGTAACATAAAAATAATTCTATGGCGTATCGTTGGTTATATTCAATTCGTGTTATGGGCATTGAATGTTTGTTACATTAATTTGGATTCGTGATTCGAAAAAATGTAAATGGAAAATGTGGTAGTAATTGATCGCTTAATCGGCAATAAACGTACGTGCATCGAACACATTAAACTTATTAACAAACCACACTAACCACGAACACTTTCCATTTTATAACACCTATTATAAGCGAAAGTGTCGCACTAAGGGCCATACTAAACTATTCTAATCACATCAAATCTCGCTGTTATGTGTGGCGTGAATCACACAGTGTTTACAATAGAATGCGTCGGCAGGACGGACTGTTCCGGCGGTCGGCGGCATTAGCATGCAAATGGACAGGACACGCCACGTGCGCCGCACGGTAATCGCACGACCTGAGACGATTTGAGACGCTTTACTTACCTGAGTGACATAGATTACCAAGACGGAGACGTAATGTTAACAGTTTTCGGTTTTTTTTTACCTATACGAATTTAAGAGTTTTGTTTTTGTTTTGTTTGTTTGTTTTTTATAAAAACGTTGCCCTTCCTTCTGTATCGAGGGTACAGTTTACAAACAGACATATCATATGCACACACACTCAGACCGGGAAGAACTATCCGTTGATCATACAAATATTAAAAAAAAAAAAATGTTCCGTGCGGGTATCGAACCCGCGGCACGTAGCCTAGAAAGCTAATCGCTTAGCCACTGCGCCAACCGTGCCATCAAAGTATTATGTCCATCCCAAGGTTGTTTGGGAGAAATCGCTAAGTGCGACATCGCTATTTGTACATCTCTTTTTCTATTGACTGTATCTTTTCTTCTCTTTTTGGTGTGCAATAAGGGGTACTGTATGGTCCAACTGTATAGGGATAGGAGATTAAGAATTTTTAATAGTTTCTTTTACGAACGCTGGTGATATGATATTCGCATTGTTGGGCAGACTGTTGTCGTACAAACTTCACACAGAGGTTGGTCTTTGCAAGGAGGAAAGGAGAGTCTTATAAAAGGCTCGAATTTAAAGTACATAGCAAAAAGAGCACTGATATTGTGTACTCACAGTAGATTCCTTGCGAGAAAGCTAAGAATTTAATTAAATCTATGGAGCTTGTTATGGTTTTTGTTTTTTCAGGTCAGATTAACTTTCAAAATACTTGTTTATTTTGATACTTCAAAAATATACTACAAAATGTATCATAGAAGATTTTGACCATAATCTTTTGAAAATTCTCTTGTTACATTCACAAGTTTTTGCTAAATTGCGTTTTTTTAAATAAACCTTCTAAATAAGCATGTTTCGCTAGCTTGTTTTCGGTAAGCATTACACAGCAACTCCATTCATGCACGTTAGGCAAGATACTTGTATACAGTGTGTGGTTTTGGCAAACCTGGTTGCTGACTTTTTGGGAGCAGTGTTAAAATATCTGTAGGAGCGTATTACTGAAATATTTTGGTTAGTCTGCCCAGTGTCCCGTTGATTCGAATAATAATGACTGTTATAATATTGATTGGCATAAAATGTTTGGCATAAAGTATTTTCGCATAATTTTTATTGGCATAATTGTTTTTGAACATGATAGTTTCATCGACGCGAAACACTGTTACAGTAAGGTGTGGCTGTTGCGAACACGTATACACAAAAAATAGTTGTAGTCAAACGTGAATACTGTCATTATACCTAATCAGGGTATGCGGATAGACTTTATGCGAAATGACGAGTATGACAAGTACAGATATGCGAGTGAATATGGAACCGTCTAACCAGCGCGCAGCGGCCATGATAGGTTCCATACCACATCCAATCTATAATTTTTTTTAAAACATCTCGTTTACACTTACTTATATTGATGACCAAATGATGTGAACCAGACTAGTAACAGCGTCACTGGTGCTGATTCTTTGGTCAGCTACGGACTTACTCACTGGGTTTTTTTTTTTTTTTTTTAGCGTGGTAAAATCATCAAATGAGTCCTCCCACCCCGGGCAGGGCAGGAGGGACTGTCAGACTTGTACTGACTAAAATCCACGGTGTTCCTTCCATAGCCCTTTACGTTCCGGGGTCACGGTAATGAGATAAGTCCCGCGACCACTTACTGTGTTAACAATGCGAATATTATGAACGATAGACTATTAGGGCAGGGACCAGTCTTCATATTATTTTGATCTTTGTTGTGTTTGATATTGATATATGCGTTAATGTTATGAGTATGCTTACTTTACAAAGAACAATACCTACTAACTTAAAAAAGATTTTGACGTCATTGCATTATTTACATTTCTATTTTGAAAAGGCGAAGAGAATGGAGTGCTAAAAATAACTTACGAGTGCATACTTTAGTTACACGCGACGTCTGCCTTGCGACATCCTTATACTATTATCATAGATGAGAATACATATTCGGATGGTCTACCCGCACGATCCGTAAAATTCCGTGTAAAGGAGCGTTAAGTTGGTAAGACCGAATGTTCTTAGATAACTATCTGTCTCTTTCTTATCTGTGCTATTATAAATGTGATCTTGTTTAATTCATTAAGTGATGAATCGTAGATTTGTAGTATTAGAAAGAAGAAAGAAAGAAAGAATAATTATTTATTTTTGCATGATGAAGACACAAATTTAACAAAACACATTAGTATTGTATTATTTTATTTTATTATTTTAGTAAAACTTACAGTTTATACAGTTTAGTGTTCTCGGCTGTTCTCGGCCACAGGTATCAGCTAGATAACCAATGAGTTAATTAATACAGGGTAACTTGTGACATCGTTACAAAACCGAACACCATAGATTCTATAATTATGATTCTGGAAGCCTCAGGATTAGAATTATGCATCGCTCTTTTCAAAAATGTAATGTAATGTAAGATTTTATAAGTATAAAATTTGCAAACAATATCGTATAGCCTTTATAAATAGTACAATAACTTTTTTCCATGGTGCAATTTTCAAGGGATTTGACAAATAAGGATCTAATTAAGTACTGAATACTGTAAATAATTTATCATCTTCCGATGCCGGTTGGACCAAGGGCCATACAAAAATACCCGATCTCCTTTTTCGAAAAGACCTGCTAAATTGTAACTATGAGGTGTCCGTATTAATTAATCAAATTGTCCTTTTTCTAAAGTCTCATGAAGTCTTGACTGAAGCCACACATCGTAGCGTGCATTCTCTTTATTTTGAAATTGTATAGCGTAATATTATATTCCAATGGTATCTATAACATAAATATGTACTTTATCCCAAATAAAAGACTACGTATAAAATCGAATTAACACTTAAACCAGATAAAGTCACTATTTTAATTTCCATTAACAGTTTTAAATAACCATCGATCAGCAGGCATTCTATCTAACTAGATTACAATGATAAGAGTTTATGCTAAAACTCTTTAACTATTATTAGGGTCATAAAATGTTTTACCATCTTAATTAAGAAGTTCCCTCTATCTTAAAAAACGACTTTTGACTACCAGTAGAATTTTAATCTCACTATAATAGTCGTTGAACTCTTTCGAAAAGCCGTTATTTTTGTGTAAAAGGTACGTAAACCCGTTATCTTTGTATAAAAGGAACGTAAAAGGTACGTGCCCCTATCTTTAGTGTTATGGTCCTAACATTGTGGGGCTGCACTCGTTGCATTGACTAAGGTTTTTCAGACTACCACTTTCAAACCAGACCACGACCACAAAATGTTGGTGGACTGTGGTATGAATGAATAATTCCACTGCAGCTGCTTGTAGAATGTAGGTGCAATGTTGTTACCACAAAAGCCTATGATTGTTTGGAGGTGGTGGAGTTGTGGTTGCGATATTGTCGATATCAACCACCATCGTTCTTAAGTTGCCTTTGCGACAGACGTTGAAATTGATTTTTGACTTCATGCTTTCGCTCACACATACTTACACACGTACAGAATCACATAACATAGAGAGGTTCTCTATAATCACTTAAACATTGTGTTGGTAATTTTTTTGGTGGTTTTGTCAATACGGCAGTACTTGCCTAGAAGGCTAGTTTGAACCGACTTTCCTCGGGTAGTGACGCTAAGTGCTGAAATACAGGTTTATAAAGTAGTTTGGAAGAGAATGCTCTTTTAAAAATAATGCCATAAAATTTCTAGCTCGTTTTTTGTGTACTGCACATTGTGAACCAATTTATGTAAATAGAGTTAGACCACTAAAGTGGCAAACAAGCATACGGCCGGCCTGGTGGTACGCTGTTACCGTACTGCTATTATTATTGTTATAAAATACCGATCTCTTAACTGCATTTCCATATGTCTATGTATTTTCATGCATAGGTACCTACTACTTATTCGTACCGGTCCACTTTTTGTCAAGTTTTCGTTGTGGTTGTGATATGGTTTGAAAGTGTTACGTCTGAAACAGCCCTTAAAGTCAACGGGTATAATGTTGATAGTAATAAAATTTTGCTAAGTGTAGCCGTGTTTTAGTGTAATGCGAGTTTTAATTTAGTTTTAAGTGGTAGTGATTTGTTCCCAGCATATGAGAGGGATAAAATCGTTTATGAGACATTTTTTTTAATCTACTAAGGTGGTAAATAACCATACGGCCCCCATGATGGCAAACGGTTAGCGTAACCTATGGATGCTTGCAACACCAGGGCATCAATTGCGCGTAGCCGACTCTGTAAAAGTCTTTGGGCAGAATTTTTTAAACTGTGTTTGGTCTGTTGGCCGCCAGCGTGGCTGTCCAGTGGGATCCTGGGTTTCGATTCCTAGGTCGGGATTGAGTGGGTGGTTCTATTAGCCAATATTTCGCAAGACAGAAATGTACGCTTCAAAAATATAACCATTCCACAATTTTAAAGCAATATGAAATGAATAGGAGGATTTGCTTATTCCGGAAGCTAAAGTTTGCAGAAAAAATTGTGACGGATTAATTAAAATACCTAAGTATTAATTATACATTCGTACTTTTTAATTAATTAAATGATTTAAGTACAATTAATGACATACGTCAAAAGTTGTGGGACTTTGATAAACTGAATGTTAATGATTTAGGATAAACAATTCGGTTGCATTTTCACATTAGGTATAATATTTGTTTATGAAATAGTCTTCTATCAGCTCGTTGACATGGAAATATTTCCATTAATTTTTATCCAATATTTGGTAATACTTCTTATCATCGGATTAACACAGGTCTCGTACAGATCGGGGATCGGTGAGGCCTTCTATTAGATTATCAAGGCGACTAAGACATCTTAATATTTCTGTGATACGAACGAGTGATTCTCTAGATCACCTACATCAGGGGAAAGTAATTACTACACATTTATTTCCTATCTCTATAAATTCATATATCAAAAAATATTCCACTGCAGCCATCGATTCATTCGCATCGCGAGGGTTGCTAAATACAATGTGTCTTCTTCGCGCTTCCCTCCACGCCGACGCCGCACTGGATTCCGGTCACGAACGTTGAATAAAATCTATATGCTGGACGTGTTCCGCCCTGCATTAGATAGACGCGATAAACACAGATTAGTGTGGCTGACGAAAGTTCTTGACGCCTTTTTTTGGCGGTACCAAGAACGTTTAAGTTTGGTTGGGTAAGAGAGAACTGCGCGACTGTCACGAAAGTAGGTCGATGAGCTTTTTGTTAAATTAAATATTTGTTGATATATAGTAGAGTCTTAACAGAATGGCTTTAATTAAATATTTGTTTTCCATGTAGTAAATATATGTAGTCTACTATTATCATCATTCTTATCTTTGTTCCGCCCATATAATTTTTCTCTATAATATTATAATTATATAGATATTGCTGATAGCAGCATACGAGAAGTTTTTTTTCAGAAGTAAATCTTTTACTGTTAATTCTTTTATTGTGATATAGTTTAATATGTGATAAACCTACATTTATGTAGAATTAACAAATATTTTTGTTAATTCGTTTCCAGTATTCAATCTTTCGTTTTAAAGACAAGTTTAAAATCATTTATAGTTATTTTTTATTTTTTTCATAAGAAATATTATATAATTATTGTACCTACCTATACTAATTGAATAACATCCGAAAGGAAACAAGTTTAAACCATAAAGTTATTATTACTGTAATAATAACTTTATGGTTTAAACACGGTATATTATTCTATGAAAACTAAATTACTAAGAGGGTAATTCGCGTAAAACCAGATAGTAAGACTCAGCTATCGTATCTAGTCAATATATTATAATATTTCGATATCCGCGCCCTCTCGTGCGTCATTATTCTGGAGTACACTTCGCACGTCGATCCCTCACTGCAACGCATTATAATTATTCGGAAAGTTTTCACTAATGTTTAACTTGGGGAGATACAGCAGGGGGCGCTATCAAAGAGATCTTTTGTGAGCTATAACTGTGCCTACTTACTTCCAGACTTTTAATATAGTCTGGTAAATATATGAGTATTCTGTAAGTGGGCAAGAAGGTGAAAACTATCGTTGAAGTGTGTTATGAAATACTTCAAGTTAGATTATACCTACAAGATGAATGGAACATCTACCGTTTCCGTAGAAGGCATGATAGTTGGTCTTATATGCAGCAAATTAGTCCGCCTGAAAATCAATAGTTTATTGCAATTTTCAGAGTAGGTCGAAGTTCTGGTCAGCTGTTTATTATTTATTTACTGGTTAAAATTTTTAGTAGACGCATCTTAAAATATTTAAAAGTTAATAAAAGCACAGTAAAAGTACGAGTTCTCTGTTTATAAAAGTAGCCTATGATAGCTTATCTTAGATCGGGACAATTCAAAGCATCGGTTATCATAATCATATTCCCCCTTTATAAAGTAAGCACCATTTGCTTCTTGTTCAAAGTTACTTCAGTCACTTTGACTACATGTAGTTTTGTGTTCCTTTCACCCAGTGCCTTTGTTTTGTTATTGTTTCACTAAAGTCGTAACAGCAATAAATTCTAATTAGAGACTTCGTACAGCCATTAGCCATTTGTTCTAAATCCATTTCGTAATCATTAAATGAGGATAAATTTTGTTTAGGCCGGGAAAATATTAAAGTTATTGATTAAAGAAAATATCTCTATGAGTTCATTCAAGAACTTACACGACAACTGGCACCGACAAATAGACTCTCTTTATAATATCTATGAACAATAAAACGTCAATTCTCAACACTGTGTGATATAGACACAGCAGCAAAGCTCGTCTATAATAAATAAATAAGATCTTTTATAAAAATCTTAGGTGTAATTATAATTAACATGTTTTATACATACACACACAACTAAAATAAAAAAAACCATAAGTGAATTCATAAAAAGTTCTAAAGTTATTACAAGCAAACCATAAAATCTGTTAATTTGGCAGCTTTGAGACTAAACATGATATAACTATGAACGACTACTACTACTACGAACTAATGACATTTTTAATTTTCTTGGAATTATTTTTTATGATGTTATTAGTGATTGATTAAGTTTGACTGATTTTGAAAAGTATAACAAAAAACTAACTTTAAAAAGATTATATTTGCACGTCGCAGTGCGGCAAAATGTATGTGGGTCTTTATTAAATTATTGTACCATCTGTTGTATTACCTACATTTAAGCAAATAAATCTATTCTATTCGAACTTATTGCAACTTGAAATATGAAAAACATAAACTGTTTTATTACAAAAGATGGTTTAAAGCTAGTCTCGTAAAACCCAGGTTTTAAGATAACCCTCTCTCTTTTTGTTATATGACGTTAGAAAGTGACGGATATATTTAAAACCTGGGTTTTACAAGAATTGCTTCCAACCATCCTTTGTAATAACGGCAGAATAGTTTAAGGATTAGCAAATCATTACTTGTGCGTGTCACAATTAAGTCGTATGTCATCGTATCGTACGTGCCTCGACCAGCAATAACACCCCACGCATTTGTAAGGGTTCTATCTTTAATTACGTTGTAGAGAAGAGGCCCTCGACGGTAGTTTGTTGTGTTGAGATTCCGATGGAAATCTATTACCGTTTGTAGGTACTACACAGAGTAATGAAACTTGGTGACCGAAGTATAAAGTAGGTACCTATCTGGAGTGCAGCTGTGTTTTCTGCCTATCCATATAACATACCTAGACATATATACCATATATGCCTAGACATATTACGATATATTTTCCATAAAATATATCGTAATATGTCTTACTATAATATATATTATAGCTATGTGTGTGGTGGGCTTATAAAAAAAATTGCGGTCACGTGAGAAAACAAAATAAACATTATACAGCTGTACTTTAAGCTCCAAATACGATCATAATGAGTGTCAAGTTTACAGTAGTCAGGTTACGATTTCGCAACACTAATTCCGTAATGTAAATCCCGCTTTAGTGTTAGTACCTACTTATCAGCAATAAGAATTCTAAACACCAAATACTTTAATATGCGGCTGCGCAGCGTCGGTCGTCACTCGGGGAGGTTCTTTCAGTACTCTTTTAATCCAATTATCTTTACATAATATTAAATAAAGTCGATTTTCGCGTCTGTCTGCCTGTCTGTATATCTGCTAACTCCTCCTAAACGGATTTTTATTCAGTTTTCACCATCATTTTGAGCATTTCTTCCAGAAGGTTTGTAAGTATAATACTTTCATATTGAATGTAAGGATAGTAAAGAAGTTGCACTCGTGCGAAGCTGAGGACGGGTCGCTAGTAGTTAAGTAAAAACTAAACTCGTACTTTAAATTACGTTATTAATGCACATATCAAAGTTAACGAAGGGCCTACAATCAACAATTAACTCGTATTGATCCTGTAATTCAACATACAAACATGCAATTTAGCATCTTGACACAAGTAAACTTATCTCGACGGAGACTACAAGACTTCCTAACTACCAACTAGTTAGGATATGAATGACGATAGCTCGCAACACATCTCTATGAATAGCTACACGCTGATACCAGCTCAAAGTTACAGTCACACCCAGCAATAGAATATTCATGCTGGTATCCGACTTCGTTGAAGTTGCATCTCCATTTAATTACATACTGCCTGCCATGAAGGAAGTAGTCAATGGATTGACTACTGGACTACTTGGATTTCTTATAATAATATATGTTCACTCAGAAGGGCAACTACCGACCCTTGGTTACGGGCCGGTAGCCCACATTGAGCGATTAATCTAAAAAAAAGTCTCTTAATAATCCTAACCAGATCCCGCAAGTCTCCTCTTGTTGTCCCCCCAGCAACGCACTAAGCCGAGGTCCGACTCCCACTGAGGGGCACTCTTAGCCATGTTATTACTTAAATTCTTGCCTGACTGGAGGCCCTCTGGTCTCCCACTTGATTGATTAATCAGGGAAGGCTCCCTGAGCCGCCAGCGAGAGAGATTCAAGAACAAAATAGAAGGGAATTTTCTGAAGTTCAGCAGTGAACGTGCAGACATCGACAACCATTTGCCTGCACAAGATCACTCCATGCAGCTTCTTACTCCATGCAGCTTCCAGGAGTCAACCACAGCTAGAAACTTTTACTTAATCACTACCTGTTCAGTTTAATTGTACACTTGTCTGAATTAGCGAGTTCTGATCCTGTTTGTTCGTAATTAATATTTAAGATTGTGGCTTATTAGTCGATTCTTAACATCCAAACAAAGTTTATGAGTCGGTTTGATGAGACTGTGGGCGGCGTGTAGGTGTCGCCAGTCGCGTCAATATGAAAGTCTTATGGCACTTTCAAATTGCCTTGAACAATGTAAGCTGTTGATTGGTGTTGTTTAGTTGAAAATGATTACGAAACTTAACACAGTTTTTTCTTTTGTTTATCCAATGTGAAAACTGAAGACATAAAAACTGTCTGCTCAGTTTTGTTAGAAAAGAGAAACGGGCAGTAAAACGACTCGACTGAAAACGAAATTACATCTGACGTCAGACACAAAGATAAAACACTTATCCAGCAAATCAGAGTTGAGCTGAAAACGTTGAACATTATCCAATTCTTGAGCGATGCTAGACTTTGCAAGTTTTTCTTATATAAAAAAAAGCAGTGCATTCGTGGAGTGGCGAGGAAAGGCTTGTTTATGATGTACTCGCTTGAAGCCGCGTTGGTGTTTGTACAGCCGAGTTATTTTCTCACGAGCGGGAAGCGTCTTTGATAGTTGCGCATTCTGGCGGTGTAAGTGTAATTGTGTGACTTGCTAGTAGGCGCGGTCAAATGTTACTAGGAGTTCGAAACACGAAAGTGGAATTAAGCGGACCAGTTTTGTTTTCAATTTGCATTTGATTACATTATGTATGTCTTTGCGCGTGTCTTTTGCCTCATCATTGACAATATATTTTAGTGCACTGAACAATATTGATTTCTTCCTAAACATAGGTATTGCATTGTAGAGTAAGATCTTCACACTGACTGACAGCAGCTACCTCCTTAGTACAAGTGATGCTGCTACTTGTTGGGCTAGTATATATAGTTTTGCTAGCCACAGCCGTGATTAGCAAGACTAACCACAGAACGAGTTTATGCCATTACTCGTTCGTCGGCGCCCTATGAAGGCTGCATTTCTGAAACCAATTCATTTGTGTCAATTAACAAAATACTATCACCCCTCACAGGTACGGTCTCATTTTATTGTCTTTTTTTTGTGGTATTCTTAAAATCTTTTATAATATGTATTACGAGCGTTGTTACCACACCTACCCGACCAATGTCAATCAATCAATAGAAAATGAGATCAGTTGACTTCGATAGATAGTTTTTTTCTACCAACACCAATCGTGGATCGATGCCGTTGAACGACGTTGTTCGGGTTTACAACCATAAGCAACTATAAAAAAGTAAATACATTTTATTAAATAATGGATCGCTTTGAATAATAAAAAAAGCTTCTCAATGTAACCTATCTAATTTATTTAACAAAAAACCTTCTTATAAATCTTTCACGCTTTAATTAAGATAATGAAAAAGCTTTTCAGTGTTTTATTGATGCTATTGAAAAGCAGGGATTTATTGGGAAAGTGTAAAACAAAGATATTTTATGTTCTATTCATTACTTTTATCGACTCTCAGATATCCATCAACGCTCTTTGCTTGACTGCTTCGTTTATCTTATGGTAGCAAAACTGGCTTGCTGATCAAGAGGTTTTGGGTTTGATATTCAGGTTGAATCTGACTTCATTTCAGCCTGAGGAATTGTTCCAGATAAGGCGATATCATTACGAAATGTGCGTACGATCAATACATCTATCCTTACCGATTGACAAACCGGCATTTCATCTTTGATTGCTCCCTAAGGGGTCACAAAAGTCACAGTTATATTTTATCGAAGTGTCAAAACGTATTCCAACGTAACTCTCTGAAGACTACCCCTACTAAAAAGCTGTCATAGCACAGTAGCTACTTTTTGCAGCAGAATCACGTGTTTTCGCGTTCGTTGGCTGCCTTTTTGCTTACAAAAAGTGAATGACGAACGCGATAACGCGCGATTCTATTTATTTATTTATACAAGGTAACTTCACAGCTTACAGTAAATAACAATTCTTCTTTTTCTTAATTCAGCTGCAGATATTGGCTAGTGTGCATTGGCCCTAAATTATACTTGTCCTAGACATTTGAATGCCAATAAATAGAGATGGCAATAGATGTAAGAGCTAGTTTAGTTAAACGTTTATTAGTAAGGTGGTATATCGCTAAATTATTACAGTCCTATAGTAGGGGAATACTTCAGACAGAACCAAATTTCTTAGCAGCCAAAGCTAAACAAGTGGATAACTTCACATTTTAGTGTCGGAAGTTTCTTACACCATGAAACATGAATGTTCATTGTCCATTATGGAGATTGTAGTAAACTTGAATAAATGGGCCAAAAGAAGTGGATTTCTTTTCATAGTGAATGAGAGCAGTAGATAAAATACAAGTTATTCTTCGAATATCGTGACATATGAGGGTTCGTTTTAAATTTTCTTAGTCAAGTTTTTTGCCATTAAGAATAAAGAAAAAGCCTATAAAAATTGATAAAAAGGTATCATAATGTGACATTGAAAGAGATGACATGAGTAGAGATGGAAAAATGTTCCATTGACTGATTTAAAAGTTTTTTTAAGAAACGGGAGATTTTTTCATATAATATTTTTTTTACAAGTCGAGTCGAGAAGGGACGCCTTTACCCAGCAAAGGCGTCCCTTCTCTTCTTCCACTTTTCCTGGTCTATGGCAATTTGGGGTCAATCTTTTAAAAAAGATATGTGTACATACATAAACAAAGTACAAAGGTACTGCTTATTTCATAAAATAAATTTTATCCAGAAGAAATAAAGGAGTTTTTTTTTATCATCTTATTAGTTTGATATTAAGATCTCAATTTTTGAATTATAACAATGTTTTCGATTTCAACCTGTAGATCGAACGTGGCACGTTCTGAGAGTTAGTTATCATTAGCCGGAAAAAACTACAGCCGTTAAAATGAAGTCTTCCATTAACCGATAAGGTATGTGACATTCGAAATAAACTTCGCCAACACTAACTATGGCCGACACCCGTGTGAATCTACGAATTAAATTGTTCCTTTAATTTAAACTTAAGGTAAGGTCAGTTAGGGTCGGTTCACAATAGCCGCTTGCTGACAAATTCCTACCAGCCGACATTCCACGGATACCCTCGCTTTTAATTGCGAACGTAATTGCTTTAGCGAAAATTGTTCTAGAACAACGTAATTTTAGTAGGAGGATATAAAAAGCGTATTTATATTTCCCGTTCACGATGCTTAATTAGAAGGAATGGAAGACGGTGTAATTTTAAAGCGAATTAATGTTAACATACTTTAGGATTCATTAAATTGGTAATTGCACGCGTTCTATGTTCAAGCCCCTTAGCCTGGTTTTTTTTTATCAATGCTATTTCCGTTTTTTCCTACTGCGGCTAAGCCCAAAAGGACGGTATTGTTTTTAGTTGATATGTATGGCTGTATTTTATCATAGTGGCTAAACAAGTCAACGAATTTTAACAAATTAATGAGGTGTCCTTATATTCTTCTTAAAACCGCGAGTGACACTGGCTATAGAAAATACCAACATGGCGGGTTTTGGCCGCCATTAAGTGGCCGTAAAAATGTTGTAATGCGACCTCATTAATTTGTATTTCAAAATGGAAGGCTCGAAGCATAAAGTTATTATTACTATAACTTTATGGCTCGAAGAGACAATTTCCAACGTAAGTTTAACATTAATAAAACTAAAAAGATTAAAATAAAATAAATTATTATTAAAACAAAAAACCCGACTGCAACAAACGAACATAAAAGATGGACACAAGATGAATAGAAAAACGAAAATTCTTAAAAAAAATTATAACATGCAGTCGGAAGCATCTAGGGTGTAACGAACGCCGTAAAATATGAGGCATACGGTTGAACGGATTTGAACAAACATGGACGATGTAGTGGATTAACACATAGGGTACTGTTTCTTTTTATCCGGTACATAAAGTAGTTCCCCTGAACCACGGGCAACAGCTAGTAATGAATGTATCAGATTTATAGTTCCATCAGTTACAATTGGTGTCATGTCTGTGTTGATGTGAAAACGCCCAATACAAAGTATTTTCGCAACCAAAATAACATGTTACGGCTTCGATACCTATCATCACTCGGAGTTAAGTTACAAATCAAACCAAACAATAACCGAACACCTACGCAAAACACAAGAAAATGACTTCATTACATTACAACACGTTAGTCACAGTATAAATGTGGACAGAAGTTCCATTAAAATAAGTGATATCAACAAACAAGGAATTGCGAAGACTGATAGTGCGAATCACTTACAATCAAGTTCGAAAGTTCAGTGCGATGTACTTACCTTGTTCATAAACGCTATATAAAGTTATGTCAAGGTCGTCGAATTATGTATGGTATAAATGCCGTTATTTAATACACCATTTGTCAGTAAAGGGTTAATATGTGGGGCAGAGAATTCTGGCTATCCGCTCGTTGCTGTGCATTCTTCTGTCACATATAAGGCACTGGATCTATAGATTTGCGCAAAAACATTTAGTCAAGTAGTCCAAGATCTTTTAGGTCAGTGATTTGGTATTTAAATGGCTAATAGGTTTTTAGGTGCTTCGAGACTCATCGTCTTCACGAAGGTTATTCGTGCGTCTGTGACTAAGATACCATTTGAAATTGTCAACTTTCGCGGAATGTGATTGTGAGGTGCTAGAATTAAATTGTAAAATTGACTACCATATTTTCATTGTACGAAATAAATTCAATCTATACATAGTTAATTCAGCTTATCTTTTCACTAAAAACCACTCCGACTTCTATAACATAGTTTATATGTGTTAGTTCCGTGTAGTATGTTGTTATGAGTCGATTTACGGTTCTCTTTTGTTTCATGTTCCAGATTGACATCGGGCGGGGCGTCAGTAGCGAGATACATATCGGACTCGCATCGTGTAATCAACGGAGCTTCGCAACCGTAGGCTGATGTATCGCCTCCTTAACTGATCTGGAGTTCGAATAAAATTAAAGATTTGTTGTTGAGTGTGAGAGAGGTTTACACTTTATTTTTAACGTTACGAGATTGCGCCATAGCAATACTGTGGTTAGTCACAAACGCGCGATCATTGACCCTTGTTTTTGGGATGACATGACAAGTCCTCTGTCGTGTCTCTTTCAATGCTGGATAAAGATTACCATAGAACAAACCTTTAGGATAGCAGTGGTGCTATTTTCGGTACAAAAAAAGCATTTCATTTTGGTTACCTATTTCTTCTTTTGCTTTCGAGTCCGCAACAGCTATAACAATATCGGAATTGCTGTGAATTGTAAAGATTAACCATGCCACAATGGTGGTATCGAACCATTGTTCGATACCACCATTGTGGCATGGTCAGCTTCCATACCAATGACTATGTCATTACATAGTCATTGGTATGGAAGCTGACTACCCAGGGTGCACCAGACTATCTCAGGGTTCGTCACTCGTGGAGACTCTTTCCTGACCCCTGACCTTTCTTTATAACCTATTGACTGTCCAAGTCCCATTGGTCTAGTGATCACAAGGGCATTGGTGAAATTTGGACCTCTGCCATCAGGAAATTCAGGCATGATTCTATGTATTGTAACCTAGATTTTTACACCTTAGTACTATAGTACTGTAGAAATAATGCAACGTTAAATATTAGGACAATTATATTTTTTGGCTTTTCACCCTCATTACCCATCACCTATCTCCGAATACACCGCTTGTCACTTCCTAAACATTCTACACTAAAATGCAGATGTCAAATTATCTATTGCCAAGCATTCACTGAAGGAGGTTGGCTTATTACCATAAAATCTTACAGAACCTATCACTGCTATTCACCGCAGTTGCAACAAAGTTACCAGTCAGCTAGATAGCATGAAATCTTAAAGGATCTGCCTCCTACTAGGTGTACCGTCGATGCAAATACGTCAAAGAAATTTTATTCGCTTGCCTCTGGTAACGAGGCAACAAGGCAGTCGCAAGTCAGACGCTTGCCGTAAATTGTGAACTATTGCGTTTATCTAGATTGAAATCTTGGGTTTAAGTACGTACTTTGAGCTTTTTTTGTTTTATTTCGGTATAACTGCCAGTGTTAATGTTCAATTTACGGTACAAAGTACCGAACGTTAAAATGTCAACCAAGGAAAAATATTGGTGTAAGAAACTATGAAGTGCAACGTACAGTAGGTTTTGTGATGATGTTATTAGTCGACAATAAACTTGCAATAATTGTAACCCACACTCAATACACCTAGAAATTAAATGAACAGGAAGTCAAGTAAATATTCACTCATAAATATAGATCTCCCCAGAAAATCAACGAACAGCTAGAAAATCATTCATAATAACTATTTTGTGGTGTTATAAATGACATTTTTAATTAAATTTATTTGAATAGAATTATTAATAGAACATAATATTTAATCGAATATAATATTATTAATATTTCGTTCGTTAATATTTATGACATTGTTTGATCATAATTTTTTTAATAATGTTTCTAAGGCAAAATGGACTGAACCTAAAAGTAAAGTACCTATGAACCCCAGTAACTCAATTTTTATAAAAAAAAATATTACAATTTAGATAATTGATGCAAAGAAAATTGATGATTTGGTTGTTTTTATGCATGTATTTTATAATAATACCCATTAAAGTAGGCCCAGACTATTATAAAGAAATCTTATAAACTTATTTGCTTGGAATTTGCATGTTCATAATTTCAACTCCTTACATTCCACTCTAGAGCATTCATACTATCTATGTTACTGTTCATCTACAAGAAACAGAATATTAGACGCGACATCTTACCGCTTATCTTCCGTCTTATAACTCGTGAGGTGCTGAGCGATCCACCGCAAGCTCGAACTTCGCTCAGACGCTTCAGCCGTACCGCCCGTCTAAGCGTTTTATCGCAACGTCGCAGAGCTGAGCTTTCCTCGATGTTTATAGTATATTCTATAGTGGAAAACAACATCTTTATCAGTATAAAGTGTTAGGAGTATCGCTATCGAAAATAGAATTGTGAGTGCTTTGAGATCGATGAGTGCTTGAAACGTTTATAATGTTCCGCTTTTGGACTGACCAGTTCCCCTAGATTATACATTTATGGTTTTATGGCACCCACCTGTAACACAGTGAAAACTGTTTGGGATTTTTACTAGTTTAATTCATACAGGTGCCGTAGCTGATGTAAGGTTTTATGGCAGAAGCCAACCTCTGTAAAGAATGACTGGCAATCAATAATTTGGCCATCGGTATTTGAATTTTAAATATTGAATAGTAGGTAGAATGTCTTGAAAGTAGTTAATAGTAGAAAGTGACATACGGTGTAATTCGGAAATGGGATTGGAATTGATAAGTCTGAAAATATAATTATCCTAAATATTAAATGTTGATTCATTTCCCCGGTCCCAACTATACCTAGGACCAACCCACTTGGACCTACGTCCGAGTACAAATACTGACAATATCAATATCGCCGATGAAAACAAATTATAAATAAAGTGTAATGTAGCAACATTCAAGATAGAAATGGTCATATTTCGAAATCGAATATCGCAATATCCAGTTTGTCGTTTATTTCATGATATTACAACCAAATTAACAATTCATACCAAATGGAAAGATCGCCGAAGGGTAATTGGAATTGAAAAGTTAATAAGGATCGATTTACACTATTTCCGATATAGCTGTATACTCTCGAAACGTTTCTGTTTCGATCAAATATTGTTCATAATGTATAACGGGGCGTGGACTCTATCGATACAGTTCTGATTGGTAACAGAAGTTGCAATGTAAATCATTGGTATAATATAACAGGCGAGGTACTCGTATATCGCAAGATATTCTTCAATATTGAATGATTTTTCAAATAAGGTGACAAAACTGCCATTTCATACATTTCGGCTTAGTATTTAAAAAAGAAGAGTAGGTTTTACTTCTTAACGAGAATTTTCTTAAAAGTCGTGTAGAGTCTGGCTAAGCTAACTCTGCAGTAGAATTTTAATGACAACACTGCAAAGAACTATTAAAATCTGTACAATTTTGTCATTATTTCAATGTAAGGTTAGCTTTGGCAGACTATGTAACAAGGTACGAATCTGGCCAGCTAACTCTGCAGTAGAATAATGCCAACATTGCAAATATTTTCATAGTAATTGTTTGCAGTATTTCCATAGTGCCACTGCAGAGTTAGCTTGGCCAGATTCTAGTATAGAATGTCATGATTATGCACATTTTTTATTCCACCTTGTATGGTTATTACATTCGAACTTTAATTTTAAAAATAGTGATCAATATTTGGGCACAATAATTTTGTAAAAAATAGAATAATAAATAAATTGATCGATATTTTTCTTTTGATGTGTTACCTACTAACATAACGTCCAGGCATATCGGACTTACTATCTGTAATGAATTGCAATTATAACTACAGCGTGACTGATTTAACTCGTGCGTTATCTACAATCGCTGCAGCTGTCTGCCACCTTCTACAATTATCATTTGAGTAGCAAATAACAGGTTAAATTGGATAATTGGAATACATCCACGCCTTACCGGTCAAACTATTTTTATGCAAATAATGGAAAAGAACTCTGATGTTATTGTAGGTACTAAGATTTTAATCTTATTATCCTTTGAGTCAGTTTAATTATTCTTCGATGAATAAATCATATAATACCTACATAAAAAATAACTCTATAAAACAATATATGTATAGATTATCTATATTATAACCACTTTTAAAACAATATTGCCGTACACATCACACTCGATCAAAAGATATGTTGCCCTTGGCTTTTTAATAATTTTCATTTCAAAAAGCCTTTATTCAATAATATTTAAACCACTCCAAGAAATACAATTTACTAATATCTATCTATTTTTTTAATAATATCTGTCTTGTCAGCTTATTTTCCAAGTACTAAAAAAAGATTTTCATTATTAATTTGCAACAAATCCCACCCATCCCTTCAAATTAAGTCCACCAAAAATTCGTGGAAAACTTTCAGCCGTTCCAGTTTTGACCTCGTTTCCTTAATCCCTGGACCGCTACGTTTGGTCAGTTCGGTCTAATATTTCGTGTGATACCGCAGGATCTTGCCACTTTGTAGTGACCACATGATTTTGGTTGCCATGTTGTTTGTGGTCCAAAAGCCTTTGTGTTATGATGTGTCGTGTTTTGTTTTGAGTATTTGGGTTGGTTGAATTATTTTACTGTGTGCGTCATTGGTCTAGTAGCCCATTGAAAAGGGTGACGGATGACTCCCAAAAATAAAGTGTAAAGTGTTATTCGGTAGGTATTTTGTTTTTTCTTCATCGCCTCATTCTATGATTTCTCCTGTATGTATATTGAGTACAGTTTAGAAACATACATCTCACATGCACATAAGCATCTCCATGCATCTGAAATTCTCAGTAGCAAGTCAAATTTTGGATGTGTGGCCAGTAAAAGACTCGCGGCTATTACCACTTCTTCTTACCTTTTCAGGGAATACAGAGGCCATGCTTGGTTCTGTTCATTTATGTTATTTTACTTATATGTGATCCTACAACTGTATTAACACCGATTATAACCATATATTGTGCAAATAAATGAATTTTAATTTATGATGTTTCTTTTTTTTTTTTTTTTTTTTACTTGTTAATAAATTATGCCTAAACGTTAATTGACTAAACTAGCTCTTAAGTGTTTTGCCATCTCTATTTATTGGCATACAAATTACAAGGACAGGTATAATTTAATCAATGGTAAAATATTACAGGTTTTTATTTGTAAGGGGAAAGAAAACATACACCGCTTAGTATTCACACATATACGTACATTTCATTCATCGCATGCTCAGCAAGCTCTCGATCAATATTCCCATGTATTGGATATGTGCAGTGATCTGAACTCTTTGTTGTTATTTTTACTCGACAGCGGCGGAGTCCAAAAGGACGGTAGGTATTGTGTTTGATTGGTATTGGTTGTTTTTATTTGATATGTAGGTATTTTTTATTCTTTCCACTATGTTGAATGGGTTGTGTATTTTTGTGGCAAAAAAATTAATTGTACGATTCCGCATGATTCTGAATTTTCGCGTCGTGACCCTTTTCTACCAGCAACCTTTTCTACCTTTCAAATTGTTTGCATATTATAATTAGCGTTAATAAGCATTCACTACCCAACCGCCTAATATCCTGAATCCACTGAATTCCACATAGCCGGGATGGAAAATAGTCCTTTCGAAACAACTGAAGCCTACAAATTCATTCACAGAAACTATATGCAACGCGAATTTCACAACCCATATCTATTCACGGGCCGAACCCTTTGACCATCTGATCAAAATGGCCCAGTTCCCACCCCCTGTGTAGGTCAGCCACTGCTTATAATGCATGACCGACGTGCTATTCGAATACGTATCGCCGAAAACCAATTTGTATGAGGATCTCTATAGCATATTGCAGCATCTACAATCTACTTGGTTACATTGTGAGATGTTATTTGGTTTGGATGTTGTAGTATGGTTTTAGGGGCTTGTGGCTAATTGGTTATCGAGCAGACCAATCGATCGCAATCAGTGGATGGGTAGCCACGAACACCACAGTATGTGTTGAAGAGCTCGTTAACTCGTCTGTTCCGGTTGTTACAAGGATACATATGACGTTTGTTACGCTTACTGAGAAGCCAGAAACTCTGGCAAACAGTAGACCAGATATAACCAAATACAGAGTGGTGACGACGGCGACGTTAATACATTAGTATCACGTTCTGTGATCTTAAACAAGAAAACAATAAAATCGAATCAGTAGTTTAGCCACAGGAACTTATTTTTAGAAAAAAATCTACACTATAATTATTCATGAGTAACATTAAAATATTAGGAACTGCATAACGCATAAGTAACAGAATGCAAGCTCAAAGCTTATGCAGAGCGGAATGACCCGTTTCATTTTAATACTTATTAATTTATGTATTGTCACGTCCTTTCTTCTTATGGGACAGAGCTTTAGCCGGTCCAAACATTAAATGCATGCGCAGACGGTTATGGCAATGTGTATTAAGGTCAGTATTAAAAGACTGGATAGTGAATAGTGCACATTATAGTGCTATCCATGCCAGAATAAATGGTGTCATCTGGTGTAACGGGAAAATAATGAGGTGATGAGATGGTTGGTTGCTTTGGTACTGACATTATGTATCCTTATGACCAATATTTCTGACAAACTTTTTAAATGGTGATAGGTTTGTTTTTTTATATGCTGATCGGTCAGAATACGATACACTTCTGCGCATCCCTAGTATTGTAAATCTTCGGTTACGTAAACATTATCCGGCCTGCAAAAAAAATTGTCCGCGGCCGAAGAATAACTTTTCAAAGTAGTAAGTAATAAATAGTTCAAATTGGTTATGTTAGGTTTGATGTGGTGACCGCAACGCACGATCCGAGCGAGCTAAGCGAGCATGCCGTGGCAAAGGTGCCGCTTGGACTATTTGATACCTACTCATTTAAAAAGTTATTAACTGGGCCGCTGGTAAGGGATCTCGAGGGACACCTAAAGTCAGGTGGATGGATGTAGTCTAAAGAGATATGGCGACATGCGAAGTTTCCGACACGGAAGTCAAGAATAGAGCGAAGTGGAACCGAAAGATAAGGAAGGCTGACCCCACCACCATATGGGATTGACAGTCGGGAAGAGACAGAGAGAGATAAACTGGGCCGCGAATAAAAACAAATTGCGGGCCAGATAATACTTAACCCGGAATCTTAGGTGCCCCGATCATCATATTAACCTGTAAACGTCAACTGGGTGATTCTCCAAAAAAAATCAATTAAGTACGTCATTACCGTCACCTCAAAGTTAACAATGCAGAAGTTTAAATCACATACCTAATGTTTTTATGACAAATCGAACTACGTTACTATCATGACAATTCAAACATATTATATACAATTCAAATATAAATGTGATAATTACAACCCAAAGGAAGGAAGGATAGCATGATTTATGACGATGAATGATAAATGTTTTTTGGAGAATCACCAACTGCAGAATAATAGCCTCCACATGATCCACATCACATGTAAGACATTACCAATAAAGGTACAATATTTCTAGCAAAGCAGTAAAAGTTACTATCAATTCCATTGAGATCTTTTTGTAAACACCACAATGTTTGTACCGCACACAGTAAGATTTACGCTGAAACAATCAAATTACAGTTCATGTACTACAAAGAACTAAAGGATAAACAACACCAGCACTATTGGAAGAAATAAATTTCCCTAGCTCACCTAAAGATTTTCATTACATTTGAAGTCACTTGACCGAGTTCTACCACAAAGGAATCTAACTTTTATCTCTTTAGCGAGGCATTTATTGCGGTCAGCAAAAAGGTTTTTTAGATCAAAGGAGGGTACTATAAAATATCTTGTTGGAAGTAGAAGCGTTTAACTCCCTTGTTTTATTTGTTCAAGATGAACGGAAACTGATAATGTATCTGCTAAAGATCTTGGCGTTGTAAAAAACTTAATTGTTGCCAGTTTTGATTATAGTGCTCCGGAATGATGGTTTGAAAGTTTGATTCGTGATGGGGATTAAATTGTTTTTGTTACTTGAAGTAGCGGCTCATAGCGCCGTTGTTTCCTGTTTAAAGTTTGGTAATAATAAATTATGGCGAAGATGACGAAGAAGAAACTAGCTGTGTGTTAATTTAATGTAAGGGCCTAAGCGTCGTAACGATAGAATAACCGCAAGTTGAATTATATTAAATCGTTCATACAATGCGGTGAGTATGAGATGTGACTGGCACGCTCTGGATAGTGAGTCTCTTTATGGACTTTGGTGATCAGCTAGCCTTTTCATCACTATGTACGTAGGGTTGCACACCATATTGTTAAAAATATTAGTATACTGTTTTTCGCTCATACTGTTTACTGTTCATCAAAAATAAAGTATGCAAAATACTGTTTGTTTTGGTTGGTTGGTGATGACCAGTATAAAAATGTTGTTTCGGTCAGACAATTTAGCGCCGAGCAATACTCGAAGCACCAGTAGATGGAAAAATAATTGTAAGGAAGCTTTCGTGAACGTAAATACTATTCAAAATTTTCAAATACTGTTCATTTATCTTCTCACATTAGCGTATCTAAAATATACACATCTGTCCGATATTAAACGTGGGGCTTCAGCCCGCCAGGCAATATCACCTCGCCTGGTCAGAGGATCCTTCCTTTTCAATGGATGAACAACATACCTCGTTCCTCCACAACGGTATGACCAATTTCCAAGTGAGAGCAAGATAGAACAAGAAGACGTCATGTGTTAGTTGTTTATCATTCAAATGGTTAAACGATCCATTTCCTCAGGCACATGACTTTAACAAGTCTTTGTTAGTTAACTACTAAGGAAATGACAATTTAGTTGATCATTTAATTTGTATGCAAGCTGCTGACACATTTTGCCTTCTCTTTCAGTCCCTTCCTACATTGCTAGTGGGCAGTGGCTATTAAATACTGCAACTTACCTACCAAATATCATACAACTTGTGGCTGTCATACAAAATAATGTCTATCACAGTCATTACGGGAGTCAGCAGCCCAAAAAGTCTGACAACCGGTCTCCCAGTAATTGGATGGTGGAGGTCAGATGGCAGTCGCTCCGTGTAAAATACTGATATACAGCCGCATCTGGTTACACTAATACCCGACCCTAGCGTAGTTGGGAAGAAGGCTGGACAGATGATGTCCTACCAAAAATCAGAGTATGTATGACGTGGGTATGACGGTCGTCCATATAAACGTACTAATAGGTACAATAGTATCGGATTGAAATATCATTGTTTTTCACGCTTACTTAGCGCCGATCCAATCAAATGACCCACTGATCCGGGTTATTATAAATTGGATATAAATAACAAATATATTTATTAGGTGGCGGATTTAGGGTTGTTGTTATTACATTGATTTATGGGGCTGGCTATCGTGTAAATGCAAGGCAGTTTTCAGATGTGTGACTGATTTTTGAGATCTCTATTGAGACTCCTTTGTACTTCGGTGAGGACGTTAGTCGACGCCTTACCAACCCTAACTGAAGGATAACTTTATATAACACAATTTAGGTTTAGATGGTTAGCTATTTGGTTGGACTGAAAACCAACTCAATGTGGTACCACCTTTGGCAAAAACGAATCATCATATTATTTAAGGGTGTGGATCAGACTATCGTACTGAACAACTTTCTCTATGGGACCAACATAGTATTTGCGAAAAAACAATCAGCTGTCCCATACTATACTTCAATACCTACTCGACCCTAACGTATAATCCGACGACACGTTTGGCGCAGTGGCTAAGCGATTAGCCTTCTACGCTACGTGCCGCGGGTTCGATCCCCGCACGGAACAAGTATTTGTATGATCTACAGATAGTTGTTTCGGGTCTGGGTGGTGTGTGCATGTGACATGTATGTTTGTAAACTGAACCCTCGATACAGGAGAAATCCTAGAGAGGGGCAACGTTTAAAAAAAAAAAAAACCGTAAACGTACGTAATAAATATGACTACGCATTTCTAATACACGTTGTAAAGGACGTAGCGCAAACGTGACGTAGAGTATCCAATTATATTTTGCGTCGGCGCAATATTGTATACTTTTCTTCATACATCATATCAGAGTACCCTCGATACAGGAGAAATCCTAGTGAGGGGCAATGTTTTTTAAAAAAGAAGAAGAATAGTTTGGATTGCAATGATTGCGAAGACTTACTTTTGTCTATTAAAATCTAGATAATTTTGTATTCGCAATTTTACCTTTTAACAAACAAAACACAAACAGTGTCAACTTAACCTAGATTTATATCTAACTTTGAACTTCTCTAAAAGTCAGTTTAGTCAAAGAAGTTAAATTGAAATAAAAACAAAACAACTTAATCTAAGTATTCATTTTTTTGCCGTATCATTAGCTGGATTCTTTGGTTTACTTTTTATTCTAAATATAAATGTTTTTATCTATTAATAGAAGTGTATAAGAAGCATATAATTATGTATCTACAGAGTGATAAATTAAGAAAAAAAGAAGTGATAGTTATAAGTACAGATGGTTCTAGTAACGCCATGTCATTCGTTGCCTAGCCGGGTGGTATCAGCGAGAATTTTCAGAATTGACCTATCTCATCTATTCTGAAAAAAGAGAATCGGCCTTGAAAGAGCAGTGCCCCTTGTATGTACTTGAAGATATTTCAACATTTGGGACATTAATAATGATACAAATTTTCTCAGGAGACTAGATAACAAAAAGACGCACTATTTATTTAACATTTTTATCTATAGTTTTATAATTAACTTAATGTTCTATGTTAATAAATAGATAATAGTTTTATCTTCTAAAGTTACTCGGGTGTGCCTCAGGGAACGAAGCTTCAATTACTCACAATTGTTATATTAAAGTGTCACAAAATTCCACAAATCCATTTGTCACGTACCCTTCAAAGGGTTGGCATACTCACCCCTTTATAAGGACATTTAATACTTACATTTGAACCAATGAGTGGGATTAGTGCGGACTTGGTTTCTAATGTGGTGGCAAAGATCAAGTAGAAATGTAGAGGGAATATCAAATTTTGATTATTATGCCTACCTACTTTCTCAGTGAATAAATGATTATAACTTATATATGAAAGTAATAATGTGTATTTTACGACAAAGATCTAAAGCGAAAAGACATTCTTGTACGGCCAAATGATTATATATATTATGTAGTTCATTCAATCCACGAAGACTCGCCCCTCCCTTTCTCGTTCAATGTTCAATGTTCTGCTTGATGTTATAGTTCTATTGTTACACACTAAGATGAATAATTATTGTCCAATCACGAGAAAGAGTTACGGTTAACTGAAAAGATACTCTCGAAATTTTTCGGGAGTATCTTTTCAGTTAACCGTAACTCTTTCACTATTTAGTGGGGTGTGTGTTTGTGAATTGGATTAACTTTATACAGCTAGGTAGATAAAGTAAGGTAAGGTAAAGGTAAGTCGTCAGATCATATTAGGTTGATGAATTTAAATCCCAATTATTGTACTATCCTATATTTCCTTTTCCATTTATATTTTTCATATGTGCGGAAAGTCGCATCTGTCAGCTTTTCTTACTCTTAGTACGTTATCGAGCATCTTCACGCAGTCGCAGTCGTAATCCTTTTAACGCCGATGTGAAAATTGTTAAATTTATCATTTTAGATCCTATTATGTACGTATAAGGTTGAAATTTAAATCTCTATGTATGTTTTCATCGTCCTGTAGGACGCAGATGTGCAAGCAAGTGTCTGCCTTGATTACACCAACGAAATACGAATCTAATTTGTGTGCAACACTATTGGTATCGGATCAGCTGTGCTTGTCACAAGATAATGGATTTAAGGACGTTCCCTGAATATTTAATGCAGAGTTTTGTTTTGCGGGGATTTTGATGTAGATGGGAATTTGATTATGCATTAAATGTAAGGGTTTGAATGTCTTTATTTAGTACGTGTCCCAGGATTTTGGAGGACGTCCCTTTTTAGCTTTCCTAGTTAATTGAATTGCTCGTAGTTTAATCAAGTTTTCGCTGAATATTGGATTTTATTATTGGTCAAGTTTGTTGTATATGAATACTGGCTAGCGTCCATTCAATTTGAAATAATGTTTACGTACAATGAAACATTTTGTATACATATCCAATTATCGAAATAGGTTATAAATCAATACATATTTATTCATAGTAAAAGTTGTTCATAATGATCACTACAATACCCTCCTTCAATGATTCCCTCGTTCTACCAGTCACCCTGTATATTATCTCAGTCATAAAATATTCTACTTTTACGACTGTTGAGAACAGAAATGACCGCTGATAACTTTGTCTTATTTAATATGTGTACAGATACTGTTTGACTTCACCTAATGTTTTTATCTTTATGGCAGAAATATATTTTTATTAGTAGACATGAAAGCACTGGAGCCAGATATTTAAATTAATTCTTATGGTTGAAGTGCTTTATTATCTTCTTGCTCCTAATAATTTCCTGGCCAAAAGCCTATCCTTTTAATTAAAAGAGGTTGATGTATGAGGAAACTATTCAGCCGTGGACGTATACGGGCTGTTATGATCATGATTCAGTTTTTAACAATAGGAAAAACCTAAGTATTGGGCCCTTACCCATTGACATCGGCCATCTAATTTTGTATTGCCAGACTCACCGGTGTCGTTTACTACCAATTCGAAGAAAAAATATTAAAACTTAAAATTATAAGGAAAAATAAACAGCTGTTATATTTTTTCATTTTCGGAAAATAGCTATTTTCACAAAAAAAATACAGCAAATTGAGTCATCAGTACAATTCTCTTAATTTTATTTAAGGGTAAAATGGCAAATTAATATTTTATTAATTAGTATTTCATAGTATTTATAGACTGCATTAAGTGCGCATCATAATTCGTACGGGGTTCGGGTATTATGCGAATCACCTTGAACTAATTCAATCTTTTGTTGGCTCGTAATAATTAAAGTCGTTTGAATTTATATGCTCGTAAACCGTATGCTCCTGTTTGCATACATTTGTTGTAGCAACGTGTTTGTTTGTACGGTTTTATTGCTTTTTACCTGCAATCGTAACGTTTCTGTATCCGTTTAAATTGATTGGTCTTTGCCGTTTGTTTTTATCATGCGGATTTTCTCTATATTCGTACGTAAGCTGTGGGTTGTTGTTCAATAGTATCTCTAGAGATATTTTTCCTTGTGTCGTTTCTTTATTTTTACTTTGTGTATAGAGAAACAAACAAAAATAAGCTTTTGTTTAAATTGAATGTACAATGTACATATTGTACATTCCTAGGACTTACGAGTTTCGTATAGACGAATAAAACGAAAATGTTGTCTATTCGACGTTCAAACTGTCATGGTCACTTAAACTATTATTATCCCTTAAGAAAGTCAATACATGGTAGAATATCCCGTTTTTAATACTAATGTAGTCTAGTCTTCTTCGTAGCGAGTCGATGGTAATTTATACAGAATGTAACAAAAATCGTGTGGTTAAACGAATTTTGTTACATCCTGTTCCCTTAAATCCCGCGCTTTACTGGTATTTCTTATTATGAACCACTTGCAGCGTTGATTCTAAATAAAAGTTGTACATAATAAGCATTAGAATGCGTGGTATAATTGATTTACACGATTTTTGTTACAACTTGTACAGTCCCAGACCAGAAGTTAGCTACAAGGACTGCGCTATCAGTAGCATCTATTAGTAGGTACTTGAGGTGCAGGTGTCAGGCCACGCAGGGCACGTTTGCTGGACCGCACCGCATCTACACATCACCGGGTTTACCGCGTAACTAAAATGGTAATGAACATCGACTCTGGTAATTAATTTCAACACAATTTTGAGAGACTAAACTTTGAGCTTCTTTGTATAACCTAACCGACAAAACTAGAAAAAAAGAGTTGTAACTTTTGAACGGCTGAACAGATTTTCATGAGACATAGCTAAGATGATTTCCAATTAAACTAGCTTTCAATTTAAAAAATGCATTGAAATCGGTCCATCCGTTTTGACAGACATACAGATACACACTACAAACTAACACCCATCTTTTTTGTCGGGGGTTAAAAAATTATACCGATCATGATGATTAAAAAAGCATACTACTCTATAAAGGAATACTTCGATGATAAAATTATTTCTGGTTAATGGTGTTGTTGTTCTAATGTAATGTTTTTATCTATGAGTTGTTAAGTATTACTTAGATATTTAATATTATTTTGTAAAACTATATAGATTCTTTAATTAGGTACTACCAAATATTTGTATGCCTTGCAAGGTGAAACATAGTGGTACATGAAAAACATTTAATTTTCCACCAAGTTTGTAACTTTTACCTATGTTTATAACAAATAAATTATTTTGATTTTGATTTTGATTTTTGATTTTGATGATGATTGGACTCCCAACTCGATGCGGTAACTCGATGCGGTAACTCGATGCTTGAGGCTTTGGAGCTTGTTTGATACAAATTCCTCGCCACCTGAGTCTGCTGGCGCGTCGGTCAATCTAACAGTCGGTCGGTTCTATATGTATTGTACATGTGGGGCTACAGCTGAATATCAGCGCTGCAGCTAGCTGCAGCTTTTTGCTGAGCTGAGGCCTATTAGACACACCATAACGACAACGAAGATGCAATGCCGAATTAAAAAAAAATGTATGTTTATGAATAGTTTTACTATTATAATTAATTTTCATTTTTGTTTTTTGTCATATAGGTTAATTATTTTTTATTTTTCCTTTAATATTTTTTTTTAATGTTATATTTTATTGTTTCGGTGTCGATTACTTTGTGATGTCTAATAAACGTTTTTTCTTTCTTTCTTGTACATCTTTGTTGCTCCTCATGATCTTAAGTATCATTAAATATTTAATCGGTTAAAAGACACCTGCTATTTTTTGCTAAGGTCATCACACGCGTATGCATGGTATATTCAATGTTCTGGTCTTATTTAATAAATAACTTAACCAGTTTAACTTGATCTTTATCTGTCGTCTACACAATTATCTGTGAAGTCGTCTGTACATAAATTATGTTTTTAAAAATAATTTCAAAGTACAATATTTTTTTTAAGTTTCTGGATTCTTGGAGCCATTTTAACCTTGAATCATAATTTTGAATTAAGATACTGTAGGAGGAAACACAAGATTTTTTAAGGGAAATGGAAGTTAAGTCTTTGCTTTATTGTTTTTCATCATTTCAAGTCTGGAGTCTATTGACCTTTTTTAACACGCTTTAATTAGCTTCACCTGTAACTAACTAACTAACTATGTAAGAAAATCTTGGAAGTTACACTACCCGGTTTCCGATTGAGCTGAAATTTTGCATACACGTTTAGTTTGGATGACTGAAGCGTGTTCTATAGTTTTTTTTAAACTATAATATTTTATTAAGGTTTGTTATCCAAACGCAACTGTGTCTAAAACTAATCTCATAATATTTTTATAACAAGATACTTAAGAATTCGACCTTTTTGTTCTCCAGTCACCTTTGAGTTATGAGTCCTAAAAACATTTTGCGAAGTCCTATAAAAACTTTTAAACCTAACAGTCTTTACTTATGGTACACTTTTTTATTTTTTGTTGGTATTAAGTCTTTTCTTTAAAAGACAAAAGCAGCAAAAGATTAAGTTTTAAGAAAAGTAAAATTGGATTTTAAATTCAAAACTGAATTTTTTGTGTTATCATAGAAAGGTGAGTTGTGAGTTTATATTTAGATTCAGTTTTCGGTTCATTACAATTATAGCGTAGCCAGGTTTATAAGCATAGTTTGGGATCAATGGTAAATACTCGTATAATATATGAATGGTGTAAATATTTATGGAAAAAAATAATAATTAAAAAAATTAAATTGAATTGATTGATTGAATTGAGTTACAACACTAATTGCCAATACGATTTTACTTTACTAACTAAAAGTTGACGGACGGACAAATTCTAATGTATAAATGTGGTTCTATTCTATTGAAAACACTCGTGTGATACTATTAAAAATCTCGCCTGCGGCTTGATTTTTAAACACACACTCGTGGTTTATTACCCCCTATTATGCAACAGTTTCATAAACTACTATTATTCAATAGAATAGAACCACATTTATACAATAGTACAACATTTATTAAATCTAAAGTCCTCATTCTGTATGTGTCATTTTATAAAGTATCGAGTTGGTATGTAACAGTCCATATCAATAGCTATCGATATATGTTGATAGCTATCTATTTGTGCCAATACTCAATTCATCGAAAATACCAAAATGATGATACACTATACGATTACTATTCATAGCTCAAGGTTTCTAATGAACGGTTTATTCATACATGAATCAGATTCATATTTTATCTATCATACTATACGAGTAGTTCCGCAGAAATAGATGAGCTCCAAAATGATTCACTGTTTTGATTAGGAAAAAATATTGGCTTGATTTTCGAGTACGTAAGATATGTAACAATATTTATTGTAACAATATTAATTGTAACAATATTTATTGTAACAATATTTATTGTAACAATATTCATACTATCATGCCTGTATTATCTAAGTGTTAGGCAGCGGTGTCCTGTTGGAAATTTATGGCAGTGACGGTATTAGGCCCATGTTATAGAATCCATAGGGTATACTTCCAAGCCACGGATTGTAACCATCATCTGCTAGGGAAGGCATTTATACACATACTATAGACAAAATTTATCCCTTTCCTTTCTTTCTTTCCTTCCCTTAAAATTGAAGTCTCATAACCAATCAATAGACTCTGAAATAAAGATAATTTCTAGCTGTTAATAGCGAAAATATTTGATGGTTCGAAGCTGTGAATAGCCTATTGAACTGAATATCTCTCAAATAAACAACGGGTTCCCATTCAGTTTGTTCCAATTACTCGCACTAAACATTTACTCTGTTGAGGATTGATGGCACGAATTCAATTTTTATTTTTTAAAACGCTTTGTAAATATGTAACTCGATGTGAAAAGCTTGTGATATAAACAGAATCGTATAAAAGGATTCATAGTTAGTTACTAGAACGGTAAAATCTACTTTGCAAGCTTAATTCGAACCTTTCGGTCGTAACGTTATTTCAGTGTAGACTGTTAACTTTGCAGGCTCCATCCGAACCAAGTACTCGGTTGTAAATAGCAATGACTTGTTTATTCTAGCCGTTAAGTTTCTGCAAGAGGTTTCATTATAATTTCATACAAAGAATACTAAAATACACATCTCTACATATGTAGTATAAAATAAAGCCGCTTTCTGCGTCTGTCTGTCTGTATATCCGCTAACCGATTTTGATGCGGTTTTCACCATAATTTTGAGCATTTCTTCCGAAAGGTTTATATGTATATTACTTTCATATATTTTAATGTAAGTATAGAAGAGAATATAAAAATATATTACCTTAAACGAGTTCGTATAATGCTTTATTATTACTACAACGAATTTTACATTAAAGAATATTAATAAATTAATAGACACGGCTAATTAATAGCCGCGAATACATAATATTATTATCATCACTATTATATATATATATACACGCATAATTACTTATTTAATAATTATATGCCATAGGATACATGTAAGTCACGGGAGCACCATTTATCATAATTTTGTCGTTAATATGCATAAAAATAATTGAGCAATTATGACGAATAGGAACAGTAATAAACTTTATTACTTACCGACGATCAATGTAATTATTTTAAAGTATTTTAATTTAATAAAAGTCTTTATATTTTACCTAACCTAGTGTAATCTTGTTTCTGGAAAGAAAAAGGCCAAGGTTGCAAACCTTTTTATACCATAAAGTAAGAAAAAGAAAAGTATATATATCATAAAGTTATTATTAGTAATAATAACTTTATGATATATATATTCAGTTCTGTATTAGATTGTATGTGATCTTAATATTTGGTAAAAAGAAAAAAACTTATAACTTAACACAAGTCATTACATATTTATATCCTTGAGGATTTTTCTTTATATTCCATTATAGAATTAAATTAGCTGGGTACTAATAAAAAATACATTAGTCGAGTAATAATGAATTATTTGTATGGACCAGTAGATTTTATTTTCGCGATTTCAGTGTTGGATAAATATAATAAATAAATAATAATAAATATTGTTCATAATGCTGAGTACAATAAACTTATAAATCAGGTGTCCTGTTTATATAGAAACTTTGTATATCAAGAGCAAGATTAGAAAAAAAAATAAAAATACAAAATACATATTTTATTATGCGAGTCTTCAATTAGTACTGTGTTGAACAACTTTATATTATATTATAGCCTTCATTTTGCACCAGTGGTATTAAGAGCCCGGGGCAGGTGCGCAAGTATGGAGAGAAACTATGTATGTATAAATTAAAGTAAACACAAGATATACTATACATACGTGATACTCTGAGAAGGGCTTACCTTAATTAAAGTGCCAAATAAACCTTCAAACATGTTTAGAAGAAGAAGAAAAAACATTTATTCAGCGCGGACGAACGGACATACGAACAGACATATTGATAACACAAGAGAGAGAAGATTAAAGATAAAAAATAATACACTACAAAAAGAGAATATTAAGAAATAAAATATAAAATTCTTGAAAATACATAGGTATGCTGTCAACCATGCCCAATTGCCCATGCCGAAAGGGTAGCCAGCTGAGCATTTGCTGGGCGCGGAGAGCCCAACGCTGATTTGGCAGTGACGCACGAACGAAGGTAAGAAATAAAAACAAAAAAAAAAGTGTAAGAAGAAAATATATAAATACCTATATATTAAAGAAATATAGCTACCTGTTGATTAAAGGTATCTGTATACGATAATCCTATATTCTATGAACCTATAATTTTACCTTACAATGGTCTTCTTCAATACAAATGAAAGAATAATATATAAAAAAGTTTGTTCATTTCAACGATCTTTTGGTCTGCTTCACGTCTTGTCCTTTCAGGCACTTATATTTGAACTATGAAACATAATCAGCATAACATATTCCTGGATTAAATGTATTAATGTCTTCAAATAGCAATAATACTAAACCAAAGAGTATTGAAATAAACCGAAGCAATTGCCTTCCATGAAACCTTAAGTTTCTGGACAGCCTGTAGATACCTATAAATATTCCGTGTTAATTAATGTGTACTGTGTCGCTAGCAGGAAAGCGTTCTATCACGCAGACTTATCGCCAGCAGCCATCTTGAAAATAAAACATAAATGATTCTTGCATATCTGGTTCATAAAATGCAACTTGTCTTAAGCAAGCCATACACCTTTCGATTTATTGTTTGATATATTGCATGGCTGGCTAAAACTGATAATTCAAATTGAATATCAGAGTTAGAAATATTGTTCACACATATAAAAAGAAATAAGGTTTATTGGTCAACACAATACATGGTTAAATCACATCATATACAACACAGAAACGAAAAAACTGGGAGTAACACATCAGTAATTGCACATTGCAGCAGGCTTACTTCGGCACATAAATTTATGCTATGACATTAAATTAGGCTCGGTGTAGTATTGCGTGACCAAAAGGCTCAGCATATGCTGCAGTAACACTACAGCTACTATCAAAGCCAAAGTTTCAAACTGAGACATAGGAAATTCCTAGCGTCATATCATAATGACAAAACACCAATATCATTGTAGACTTTGAGATATTTGTCATTCTCCATTTAGTTCGTCAAAGACTAATTTGAAAGTGTATGATCAGCCTTATACTGGTACTTATATTTTTTTAATACTTTTAGGTTTTATTGCAAAAATGTACTGCAATGACCCTTGTAGGTTAAGCAAAGATGTATAATCGTATGAAAGTTATATTAGTGAAGGCCACAGAATTTTATCCTTAGTATAAACTTTGCATGATGTTCAACATCAGTCATGAACTAAAGTAAAGACTGCTTGGTTATTACTTCATTGAGTAGTAATTATCCAGCTGTTGACTGATGATAAAGGACTGGCAAGCTGAAAAAGGAGGTAGGGTGGACTGGATACGGAAGACGGAGGATCGAGCAACTTAGGAGAGCCTAGAAACTGAAAGCAAGAGGTTTGATTGAGATAAAAAGTCCGTGTTCCTAATAGGTCGGAATGGATAATTATGATCTCCTTCAGATCTCCAGCGACATATAGGAAACTTATTCCTACATTCGTACATTTGTACGCCTTCTGGCATAACATAGCGCACTCTTTATCATCTTTTGTACCTATGTCAAACAAATGAAAAAATGATATAATATGATTTATGATTCCTCGAGTATAAAGTTAAACCCGTTCATAAAGGCTAGTTTATTAGGTAAAACGATACGATCCTACCCTAATAGCGGTGGTCCTTTTAAGGGGTGAATAATAAGTGAATAGAAATCATTAAGCCTAAAATAAAAAAATAAAAATTATATGCATGTGTGTAAAAATTAATACCAAAAAAATTACGTAATTATTCACTGGTTTCTTCTCGAATTTTCATACGGATAGCGGCTTCATTCAACTTTTAATAGTGGACTGGATAGTTTTGTAAATCCGAGAGGAGAGGAGTAAATATATAAAAAAGTATGTACCTATTTTAATTTTTTTTTAAAACGATTTATTTTCCCTTATACAATTCGCCCCTGAAGAAGACCTCCGATAATAAAGAACGATCTTATTTATATTGTGTCCGTGTAATGTCAGCAACACTTAACTTGTCAGGTGTCACTTATATCAGACATTACAATCTCCGAGTTGATTAAAATTGGCTCACTTTTCCTAATGGGTTTTTTATAAACTTGTAAATACCACAGGGTTATGAAGTATGTTCCATTGGTATGTCTCAAGGGATAGGGGCGTGTCTATCATCATTATTCAAGCGCAATTTCATTTCCCGTAGGTATATATATTCTTTAACAGAAAATCTATCTTCTATCTTTTTCTTCTTCTATACCGTCATTATAATAAACCTAACCGTCAAACACCCCGACTCCAACTAGAAAAAGAGCGGTAACTTTTGAACGGCTGAACAGATTTTCATGAGATAGCTAAGATGATACCCGATGAAACTAGCTTTCAATTAAAAACAAACTGCATTGAAATCGGTCCATCCGTTTTGGAGCTACGATGCCACAGACAGTTACACAGATACGCATCTGCGTGTCTATGTAACTGCGTGTGTGTATCTGTATACAAACTACAAACTACTACAATCTTATAACACCCCTCTTTTTTGTCAGGGGTTAAAAATACTTGTCCTGACTGACTGATCTATCAACGCACAGCAACCGCTGGGACTAAAAACTTGAAATTTTATTTTATTTAATTTTCTCCATAAATGACGTTGGCATGGCACCCACTAAGAAAGATTTTTTGGAATTTCTACCTCTAAGGGGGTAAAATAAGAGATTTAACTTTAAAAATGACGGATTTTCATATATATTTTGAGCACGGAGTTTCAAGGATTTTCTGTTGTAAACTTCTCTGTAGCAGCCCTGTGTCTGGATTGTAATAGACTGGCCTCCTGTAACATGTCTTAAAATCGGCATCGCCGAAATGTAATGTTAATTTGTCCTGTTCTTTGAAAGAGAATCAGCTGTTAGTATTGTACAGAAAAAGAAAAAAAAAAAAAAAGAAAGAAAGAACTCTATTTAGATGGTGCACCAGATATACATATGTCAGGTGATCAATTTGTTCGATTGTACTTGTAGTTCAATGTGCCGTTAATAACAACAGTTTCAGTGTGCAAAAAGTTTGTATGGAGGAAATATGCTTTCCTGCTATATTTTCCTTATATTTTGCACCTGATACCTAAGAGGCAAGGAAAAACCCCTTTGTAGGTAGGTTCTCTAAGGTAATTAGTAATTTATGATCTCTAGTCAACGATCAGTGAATATTTAGTAAGTTACTCTAGGTAGGTACTTAATTAGTCATAGTCGTCATATTTAACCGACTTCAAAAAAAGGAGGAGGTTCTCAATTCAACTGTATGTTTTTTTATTGGCAACTATTAAGGTACAGGTCAACAGAATATAATCGATACAAAATACATTTTTTTTTTTTTTCAACATTCTTTTACCTATATATTTTTACAAAAAACAAAAAAGACATTAAAAATATAAAAGGGTCACAAAGGGAACAGGGTCCAAGTTATCGGTGGTCAGGGCTCTAGAGAGAGGAACCTCCTTACAATGCGCGCAGTGTCAAGGAGTACTGCTTTCTGAATCTGGCCCTTGTTCCATTTACTCAGCGAGAGCCTCTTGAGGCGATGGTCGAGACTCTTGGCAAATAAACCATTACGACTATCGGTACAATGATTACTCCACGTCCATTATTATTATGATCAATTAATGTGAACCTGCAATTACTTCAAATCCGCAAATAACCATAGACTTATTTACTTACCTACGTGATGAATTATATTTTATTATTGTGTATTTATCTAAACAACGGTCGCTTAGTGGTCGAAATTCAACCTTAATTTTAGCTTTCTGCACTCCTTCTCGATATAAACTTTAATTATGCCAAATCGCACACTCCTACGTTCGCGCAATATGCTTAAAAAGGGGTACAAAGTTTTCTCTTATATAGGTAGATAATGTTTACAGGTAAATAAAATAAAAGCAATTAGCTTTCCTTTAAAAATTTCCGTTTGATGTAGTTTTTGCATTACACAGTTAAAGCCTCTTTGAGTCCCGGAATTCAATATGTTCTCAATAAAAAATTTGCATACTATTCAAAATTAAGCACATTCTCTATAGTGTCGGATATTTTAGATCCTGCTCCTAATTTTAGTCGTACTTTTAGTCATGATCTCTTTAAGGGGTTATTGTACTCATTATGTATTATAAACAAATTTTATTACCGGACTAAAGATAAAATCACGGAAAAAATCTGCTGTTCCATACAAATAATTCAATATTACCTAAATTCAAATTCATTTGTTTACCAGAGTACAGGTGTACAAAACATGATCTTAAATAATTATGATGGCCCATTTACAGTCTACCATTACATACGGTGTACAAATATTAATTTTATTAGTGGTACAAACAATGGTATTATTAAATAAAAAAATAAAGAAATAATATTATAAAACAACAAATAGGAACTCCATCATGTAGGTAGCTATTATGATTATTATGAAACAAATTAATTAATTGTGTCAATGTTATAGGTAAAGAATAATATATCGACTCGACTCGACTGGTATGGAACAGCTGTTTTATTTTTTGCGAATTCTAGTTTGGTCCGGTAAATATACTTATACATAATTATACACGTTTGATCCCCTAGCGTTGTTCCAAAATGGGGTCAACATTTTCTTTTAAAGCAGCCTTCATATAATCAATTATAAAAATACACTTCCAGAATCCAACTAAAATAACAAAGTGGAGCTAATTAGTATATTTTAGTGCACTTTCTTTGGCTTAATTACCCTCTACCCCGGGCTTTGCATTTAAATAAGCTATAATGGTCAATTAAATTTGTGTGCAATACGCGGTGCGCATACGAAAAACTTTATTATTGTGTTTTTGAACGAAACTTCCAGCTTGAAACTCTTTATTATTTTTGGTTTTAATATAAGGAAAATTTTGTTTAAGTGAGAATATTCTCCATTATTTACATTTATACCTTTGTGTAATATGCTATTTGTTTCTGTACATCCTTTAAAAATATAAAGTATTTTCATTTAGTTTTTAACACAACAACTGAAACATATTTATAAATAATGTATGAAGCAGCTGGATTAATATTTAGGGAGCTTCAATAAAGCTAATATTATAAATATTTACATGAAATAATAATTCGTTTTTAGGATTAATTGTACAGGATTTAATAGCAAGTACGTGAATTAAATGGTAAGGATGTAGAATAATTATACAAGTAGCTACCTAATAATATTAGTACCTAGTAGTAGATAATAATTAGTGGTCTGTAATTAATATAACTTAATTTATTTATGGCATTTACGATATGTTTTTTTTTTGCTGGCAATTATGTTTACATCGACATCTAAATTGACATTTTCCGATCCCTTTATACCGCTATACACAAAATTGTATTGAATAAACAGCAGAAGTCGTAGCGTAATAAATAGGATAACGGATTCTGGCTGTAAGATTTTTAGTGGCTTTGAAAGAAAATCTCGTAAATAAAATCGCCTCAGCCGAAACAGATTACCTTAAGAAGACAAAGCATTTAATAACAAAACCAAACAAGTAATTATTTAAAAAGATTGTATGAAATAGATATGGATCGAGATTTGAATAAGTAATTTGGTGGATACAATGTAAACATCGGTAGAGGCTGATGGGACATCGGATTTGAACGGGTCGCCTGTTATATTGCCTTTTCGGGTAGCGCCCATATTGTTGGGAGAAATCAGGACATGGACTCAATGACATTTTACAAATACACGCGTTGCCCGCGCTCTATATTGGCAAGATAAATGCAAGGTAAATGCCCTGCACCGACTGAGAGAAAGAGCATGCAGCAGCTAATGCCACGTAACTAAACGTCTATATTCATCTTTTTCTAACAACCGACATGGCGTGTGGTGGCTTTCATTTTCTTTCGCTTTCTTCGCGCACTGTATAATTAAATGTACTGCTATGTAGCTACAGTAAAGTTTACGTCATTTTGTAGTGCATTAATATTGGTGTATGGCCCGTCTATTTGTAAAATGTCATTGCATGGACTAGTATAAATTGTTAGAGATATATATAGTAGTTCTCTTTGACATACCTAACAAGAAAGATTTTTTTTTTTTTTTACATTTCCCCTCACTAGGATTTCTCCTGTGTCGAGGGTACAGTTTACAAACATACATGTCACATGTACACACAACCAGACCCGAAACAACTATCTGTAGACCATACAAATATTTGTTCCGTGCGGGGATCGAACCCGCGGCACGTAGCGTAGAAAGCTAATCCACTTAGCCACTGCGCCAACCGTGTCGTCAAATATATATTACAAATTGTATTTCATCTACTCAGTTGTATTCATCACTTCTTTAACAGCCTACTAATGTTTCATTGCTAGAATTCAAGCCTTCTTTCAATCCAATATTGCATGAATCTAATTAATTCATGTCTTTTCGACCTTAATGTTCGAATAGATAATTATCTACATTAATATCAAAAAGACTGCGTGCAATATTTTTATTCATTTACTGGTTACTAGAATGTAATTTCATCTTTTGTGAACTGTCTTTCACCATATCTTTTATTCCTTGATCAAAATTCTTGGCAGCCCTACCGTCCCTACGGCCAACTTTATAAAAGACGAAAGCGTTAGAATCTTTTCCCAATCCATCCGCTCTGTTCACAATAAAACATTTCCCTTCACTTCGCTCCAGTGTGTCAGCCGTTTTCACATTGATTGAAAACCTGTTAATATCCAAGTTTCTTTGCCTCGCCTTCCTTTATCTTGTTTATACAAACTTTCTTTTTATTTTCACTGGAAAAACGTGTTGAAAAGCGAGTGGGTGTTCTGTTTGAAGATTATAATAAATGTCATCTAGGAATATTGATGAGGGGTAAATATACAACGATTGGAGATAATTTGGTAATTTTGAAATTCGTACCTATTAGCATAAACAGACTATTTTTATCTTTTTTAGGTTAAAGTCAACAATCTTAATTGGGAGCATTGTCCTAGTAATTACGAAGATTTTTGAACCTTTCATTTAAAGTGTTTACTTTTGTTTAATTATAGGAGTTGTTATAAAAGTGTTGATCTTTGCCTTTATTTTATTAATGAACTTTTTGATTTAAGAATAATTAATCATTTTTGCGTTGACCCTAATAATCTTTTTTTGTTTAATAGGTACCTATATTCTATTTTAAACATTGCCGGCAACCTCGTGTACACGTAGCGACGTATCAAGCTATACATTTTCCGTATAAGCTGACCTCGCATATTATAGGTTTTGCGTAAAATAAGAGGTCAGCTTATATTGAAAATATACGTACGTTCAAAAATTTGGTAGCTAGTTAGGTATACCACAATACAGACAGTAATTTTCGGATACCAGACGTACAGTCCAATAATCATAAACGATTCTAAAATAAACAATAGGTACTTACATAAATTATAATAAAAATAAATCTTATCAAATAAGCTCACATGAGCGGCATGTTCCTGTGTTTCATTTAGAAAACGCTGAGGTTTCACGAAGCGTTTCATCTGTGTTTTACAATGAAGTGTTGGCACTTGTCTCAGCACAGATAATAAGCCTGTTTAACTCTATCTTCATAATTCGAGTGGCTTCGTTAACAAAAGGTCATGTTTACTTTGTAATAATAGAAGTCTTTGTGTCACGGAATGAAAACGATGTGGAAATTCAACTGCTCAATGTTTGTATAAGGAATGGATTACTGAAGAACTGTGGCTTGGGGCGAAGCTGGAATTTCTCGGGCAAAATGCTGATAATAGGATTTATGTCTTTACAAATTAGCAGGAAAATAATTGTATGTAATGCGGAGGTAAGATGGGCTATTTTAGTTGATTTATATTTCTGTAATATGAAGGTAGACATTTAAACTTAAAGGTTTTCATAAACAAATAGGGGGAAAATATGTAAAAATTCTAACAATATCAATACTTATTTATTTTGATTTAAAAATTTGGTAAAATTTTAAGCATGTAGGTAATCCTAATCAGAAATAAATATAAAGTCTTTGATATCTCTACAGGTAAGTCATTATTCAAATAAACATATTATATCCATAATTAAAATCATAATGTTTTAGAATTAAATAACACAAAATTGTTTTATTACATTGAATAAAAAGGTTTCTTTCATATCCATCACGTTTATCATAATTTGTTTCACTCTACTCCGCAACAGATGGCGCTAGTAGTATGTATTATTATAACTAAACACAACAGCCGCAAGACATTAAAATAATTGTGTCGTAAGGAAAATAAAGTGAAAATTATTGTATTTTTCACATGGCTCTTCATAAAATGTGTTTGTGTTTATTTTTATAGTAGTTTGTATGCTATAAAATTAAATTCTGGGATTTACGAATGTTCTCGTTAATTTCGAATGGAGGGTGTTATTCTTATTATAATTATGATTATTTGTATATTTCTTTGTTCCGTATAGAAAAGTTTCAACATGATCCGTAAATGTATTTTTCAAAACATGTTTATTGATTATATTATAAGTTTTAAAAAAATTAGCTTTAAAATACCTAGTAATATCGAAACTTAATGGATATGTGAACGGTATAGTTGTTTTAGATTACGTGCATACGAAAGTATGTTTTCATAGAAACATGTAGGTAGGTATGGGAAATAGTTTTGTATTTTTCTCAATTTCGGCACGTACGATTTCATCGGTTGTTTGGAGGAAAAATTCCTGTTGGGAAATAGAGTAGATTGGCTCCACTCAAGTTTTTAGAGAAATGTCAACTATCTCGCTGAGTGTAGGTACCTTTTCAAAAAACTAATAAAGGGATTTAATATCTTCAAAATTCACCTACAATTTCCTGAGACTCGAACTCTCTAACTATAACAGAAAAGGTAGCTACCCTTAATGCCCAAAATTTTGCGCCATCCTGTAGAAGATAGGTAGGTATATAATAAAATGAGTAGTAAGTTTTATTAGCATATTCGCGCTCATCCTCTTGAGACCTTTAATGACACCCGAGGCTAATCAGGGGTTTTTCGTTGCCAAGAACAACATGGATACCTACTATTTCAGTACTTTCTCCAAATAACATGCTATGATAATAATGAAACGAGGTGAATAGGATTGTTTTTCTTTTCAAAGATTGCTATGTTACCGCATGATATTAATATGTGTAGGCAGGCACCCAAACCTAAAAATAATAAACCCAAATTGATTTCAGATAAAGAAATAATGCTTGCCTTGCGGTTTGTTCATAACTCTACCTGTCCGTTTAATACCAGGGAGCAAGTTATAAAAACTTCGTCACTTAATACGCGTCCAACGTAAACTTAAACATGCAATAAAGCAGAAGAGACCGGATTATGAAATAAAATTTCATTACGGAGCCTTCTGTTTTTTATTTCATTCATATTTTATTACTTCATCGCTACCTGATCATAGGTTTGATCGGTGAGTCAAACAGATCGGTATCCGATTACTAAAACAGTCACGGGTGGAAAAAGTGCCGCCAAAGGGAGGCAGACGACATCGGGAGACGCGGCGCGCCGTTCAGCCGACCGGACGTTTTTTCTTGCACCGTGCTGCTTGGCAATGTGATATACAGTTCCAATGTTTGCCTAACACCGCTTTGATTGCATGGCTTTCATAGCTGATGGCCGTTGAATAGTTTGTGAATTTTTATGTGCGATTTTTTGGGGCTTGATTTTTGTATGTACCTACGAATTTTATTAGCAAGAGAAGGCTGTCCTTTGAAAACAGTAGATAATATAACTGGTTTGTTATTTTGATGGTTGATGTCAGTCGTATCCAAATTGCATGTTTCGAATTTTCAATACATTTCTGCAACATCATCATTATTAGACCTTGCCTTGCGTTCTTGTATACCTAGACTCATTTTAATTATTATGATTTTCGTTAAAAAATCCCGACTTAAAGCTCTGGAAGCTTTTATGAATGTTTGCCTTTCTTATGAGCAATGTGTCGCGCTTATAAAGGCGCCTTGTCTTAAAACACACCTGCTTAGAATCTTGATATTGAATTCCCAGACTTCAGAAACCAGTCAGTGAGAGCTTTCATTACTCGCAAATCCTCTTCTTTTTATCAGAAACGAAAGGCCCCTGAGTTAAGGCATGGTTCTTTTATTTTTGGTCTTTGAAGTGTTAAAAAATGATGGCAGTCGTCAAATGCATTCTTTGATGTATTGTGATTTACACAAACGTGATGTTTATGCAGTATGAGGGGTTCTAAATCAAAATAATTGATGTGTTTATAGCTTTATATAAGTTTTATGACTATACTAATGTTTATTACGTAAATTATAATTGTTTTAATGGTATGCGGTATTTTTGATCCGTTCTATGAATTTAATTATATTCCTCTTTGTGTTTAAATATGTGTTAGGGGTTGAATTTTAATATTTTAATAGTATTCTTTGAATATCAAATTAAATGGCTATTAGAAGTGACGTATTTACGTTGTCATAACGTCGGGGATACTACGGCTATGCATTTCCAGTATAAGCTGACCTCGCATTGCTTAAGCTTTTCATACAATGAGAGGTCAGCTTATACTGAAAATATATAGTTACATACAATACCGTGGGTACAAACTAGCATTACCTAGTAAATACCGCGTAAGTGATGAAAGTAGCCAAATTGAGATTTCGCGCCAGTTCACCGCAGACGCTAATTCGCTCATGTTGAATTTCCCTCCTAAAAAAAATGGTATTTGACACTAAATTCACACGATATTTACCAATACTACTCACATGATATTGAACTATCCCCAACGTTAACATGTAACGCTTATAATCAGACGAGATACGATTTTATGAAATTGAATGTAGGTAGGTACCTAGTTATTAAAACATTGCTTTGCTTTTTGCTATCTTGTATGATGGCCTACATTTTGCTTTTGTTTAATTATTACACTGCACAAAATCTGTAACTAAAATTTCGAAACAATAAAAGCAAATGTTATGTTAATTAAGAGAAGAACATATTTCGAGAGTATTTCATTCGAAAACCCGTAATCCCTTCCAAACAAAGCCATTTCCGAATCTAATGAGGCGTAACCAGAACACATATTGATTTATTATAGCCACACCAAAAGGGAGCAAGGTGGACGGCACTGGACGTGCGACAAAAACAATAATGAAGATAAAACGCTGGAAATCCGAGTGGCAGGTGTTTAGCATGACACCGATATTGATACTGGTCGATTTCGAATCCGTGGTATGATTAAACATGCTGCTGGTAAACAAAGATTATGGAATTGGTTGGATGGTTCAGGATTGTTGCCTAAATTGTGAACTATTCTTAGAGTCAAGGCAGCTGTTGTTTCTCGTACCTACATAATTATTATCTTTGCTTTTAGCCCCAAGTATGTCAGAATCAGGAATTGACTGTCCATAGTAGAAATCCGACGTTATTTATTTATTTATACAAAAATAATACAATTGTACAGGCAGTAAGATTCAACTACAGCTAATGAATAGATAAAACTTGTACATGAGAAATCAGGTTTGAATTGGTGATTGTAATTTACTTATACTAGTCACATTAGGTATTAACATCTTCATCGAAGGCTTCCATGGATAATACAACAGACTCATTAGCATTACAAGAGACAAAACATAACGACAACCTCATTTAAAACAACGTAGGTACTCTCCGTACCCAATATACTTATTCGATGTCCCTTTACTACCGAACACTTGGCACCTGCGTTTCACCAACGCGACAAAATGCTGTGACTGTTTTCAACTGCTTATCGCACGGTAGAGCGTAACAAAACAAAATCTTATCTTTCTTTAAAGATAACTTGAGGCTTTCGTCCGTGGTGTTAATTGGAGGCTAATGCTGGCCTTTCTTTTGTGTTCACCTTTTAGATCGCCGCTGATAAAAATAAGCTGCGATTTTGTTGGAAAGTGTGGATTCGTGTTTCTATTGTTTTTTATTATTGTTGGCGCTGGCTTATCGAGAATTTGGCAGGTGGAGGTTCTGTGAATGTTTAGTGATGTTTTGAATCCATTAGAATACTTACGTTTACCTGTGTGTTATTCATGGCGGCTTCTTCATGTATTGTGTGGAGGTTTTAAAGAAATTTAAATAAGACATGTTCAAACAACTAATAGATTTTCCTCATAACGTGATTGGGTTTTATATTTATACATTTTCAATTAAATATGTACCTATACAGCATGGTCTAAGAGTGTAAAACATCGTAGTTTTAAGGTTTATTTTTATATTATTATCATACGTTTTATATCATTATTATAAAATAAACTATATTAAAAAGATTTACTAAACTAGACACAAAACTAAACAAGCCTCCCCTTTCTTCTAAATTTAAAATTCACATAAACTTCATCGTATACCATACTTATCCGAGATACGTGATATTTTGACTAAAAGACGACATTAAGGTTCAAACCGTAGATGTGATAACATCAGCCGTGATTTAAGGTGGCGCTATCCTTCTGAGAAACCATAAAGATTATCTCACTTCATGCTAATGGAGCCACTAATTAATTATTAAGGACCTCGGTACAAGTGTTACTTTACACGACGCTAAAACTTTAGCTGTAGCTAAAGTACTTAGTGGAACGTGGACGAATGAATTTAGCATTTTTTTTTTTTTTTTTTAAACATTGCCCCTCACTAGGATTTCTCCTGTATCGAGGGTACAGTTTACAAACATACATGTCACATGCACACACAACCAGACCCGAAACAACTATTTGTAGATCATATAAATATTTGTTCCGTGCGGGGATCGAACCCGCGGCACGTAGCGCAGAAAGCTAATTGCTTAGCCACTGCGCCAACCGTGTCGTCAAATTTTGGTTTGAGTAGGTATTCAGCTTTTTATCTATAGTAATTCTTCAACATTCTAGTTTGGTCTTGCTCGCTCCGTCTAATCTCGCTTTGATTAAAAGGCAAACTGGATTTACTCTATATACCTATACAATCAAAATATATGATTTGTACTCACTTTTATCCTACCTCATCCATCCACACCAAAGTATGGATGAGGAAGTGGTAGGTATATGAGTTTTAAGAATGAATGTCGAAGGAGATAAGTGAAGAGGCAGCCCGAAGCCAAGATGGATGGATTGTGTGAAATATAAAATGGTTGATAAGAAAGTAAACTCTACGATGACGTGGGAGAGAGATGAATAGAAGAAGAAAACATATATTATATTGCACCCATCCTACATAAGATGGTATAAGGGCAGGAGATTGATGATGCTATCATGGTTGACGGTCTTGATGCCTTAGTATCATTGACGCGACCCTCAGGAGAAAAGTCAAGGTGGCTAAGTCTTATTCTGAAGTCACAAGGAAAAACTTTCTACTGTTGGTAAACTATGCATTGTCCGTAAAACTAACAATTCATTTAATTCATTTGAGTTTCTTCCTCAGGTAATTGTGAACTAGAAGTAACTATCTAATTAGGACACTGTTTTATTATCTTAGTTAGGTATCTTTCTAATTTCCATGGCTTCATTTGAGGACTTGTTTTTACTATCTATACTTTGTCTAATCCTACGCTCTCTGCTATACTTTGTAGTTTTCATATCGCTTTTATTGCCACGGGCTTGAATTTTTTAAACCGTTAATGTTTTTGTTACTATAAAATTAGGGTTGTATAAGAAAGATGAGTAAACGCTTAAGTGTTTTATAGCTACGTATATGGCGCTTCGCTGGCTTGCAATACTATGTAATTACTATATAGATCCGCGCGATGCGACATAGTTGAAAGTGTTAACAAAACGCACATCCAAGCGCTTTTCATTTGAACTTAGTCTAATGCTCTGTACTCATGAACTGCGTTATACTTGATAGCGAAGCTTGGTACGAAAGATATTGCATTTATTTAATTTCATCGCGCCATAAGTTTTCCGGTCCACATGGAGACATCTACTCACTATCGAGTTAAAACTGTATGTGAGTATCTACGTTTTAATGACACGGCCCGCCTGATGGTAAGCGGTTACCGTAGTCTATGAACGTTTGCAACACCAGGGTAACAATTCGCGCATTGCCGACCGTGTATAAATATTTTGATTCCTTTTTTGATGAATTCTATGCAGTAGTCTCTAGGAAAACCCTTGGTTGCTGCTGATTGACCTGACCGATGGCGAGAGGTTTTATAGTAAAAAGTTGCTGTTGGCATCTAACAGATAATTCGTCAGACAACGCAGTTTGACTGTGGCCATATGTGATGAAAATGTACCAATCTACGTTGTATTCAAATTGGTGACACGTTTGTGTGCTGAAGATACAATGTAGGTTTAGTTCGAAACCAATACAGCTTTGATCTCGTTACTTTGTACCCGTAATTTAATCACCAACACACAACATGATTTTAGCAATTTAGTTAACAAGCTGTTAAGAAAACACCATCTTTATGCCGTTATAAATATGACTAACTTTGTTACTGAATTGATTATACCATAAAAGTGGCTGCTGCTCGGTAATGGCGATGTCTTCTACGATTTATAAAGCTAAAGAGTTATTGAAGTAATAAAACTAGAATCGACTGTACACTTTGAGATTCTGTTTTAATGAACCGGGTATCGAATGAGGAATCCGATAAAAGTTTTTGCCGTAGCATAAACATTGTAAATCTTAAACTAACAATAAGTACTTTGATCGTGTGGCTACAAATAATCTTGACTTTTTTCTTTAATACAACCACGACTTAATATTCCTATCCCTTAGCGTTTTGAATTAATATCTTGATGTTTCTTGGTATGTTCATTCTTTAGTATCATCATAATTATTCTTCTTTTAAATCATTTCGGGTTCCAATAATGCAGGTCAAAATTGCCTATTGCATATATCAAAAAAGAAATATACCACTATCTTGGCTAAAAAGCATATGGCCTGCACGTTGGTACCTGATGGTGGTTACCATAACGTACGAACACTTGCAACACCAGATTTTTACCGGATCGGTATCACGCGAATGCTGCTCCAAAACTCGCGCGTTGCTGACACTGTATAAAATCTACCAACAAGAACTAACGAATTTATCAATTTCAAGTGTTGATGATAAAAGCAATGCTACATGCATACAATGCAATGGTGCGATTCTAAGATCATTTACGATAGTTTTTGCTTCCAGCCTATATCATCCCACTGTAAATTGAGCACAGTTATTTGAAGTTTCAGTGCCATTCGTCTATTATTTTGCTTGTCCGTTACCCTGACAATGTCGTCTGTCTATCGGGCTGATCGGTCTACCTAGCTGTCGACTTCCTCTTCTAGGCCACCAATTCGGTTACTGCCTTAGTCCGCCTGCTGCGTTCCTTATGAAACTGCCTTAAATTAACTAAAGTTTCATAATTTCGTATTTTCAGAATCACCCATAAATTTCGAAGCTGGTGTTAACTTTAGGTTTAATTGTCCGTTAGAAATTAATGTTAATTCCTCAGTTTTATGATTAACCATCTAATTTGATTATGCATGATATTATTGTGTTGATATCAACATTTAATTTATAGTGGATATTAAAACACTATAAAATAGGATATTCTCACAGAGGTAATGAAAGATAAGTTCGTCACTGATAAGTTATTAAATAACCTTTTTTATTACAATTCTGAAACGTTTATAGGTGAAGTTTATGACGTTATTAATATTTAAAATATTTAATGTAATATAAACAATTATTCAATGGATTTAATCGTGCTCATTAAAAACTTTTAAAAAAGTAAAAACCGACTTCATAAGACTAAAAAGTATAAAATAATTTTCTTAAAAAACTTAATAGCTTCAGAAGTTTGTACCACTGCCAAGCTAGGTGCATTGATGAATTAAAGGCCCCGACTTCAGAAGTTGTTAAGGCATAAACAATACATAAAAACATAAAAAACCGGGACTAAAAATACCAGACAGAGAGCCAAGAAGAGTTAACAAATAGATACCGCTCAGTTTTTTATCAAAATTAAGTGCACGCGCAATCCTTTTTCTCTTACTGACGTCATGCTGTCACGACAGAAGGAGCAGTATCAAGAAGAAAGATAAAGAGAATATTGTTCTCTCTGACACAGTTGGCTAAGATTCTGAGCAAGCTACGACTATTTGAACAAGCTGTTGAGGCAGTTACGTGTGTATATCAATATGATATTTTTATTTAATAGACTTTGTCTTTACCTAGATGTACCTACATATGTTTTTTTTTTTTTATAAATGCTTAGAAATATGGTGCTTTTTCTAAAGCAGAAAAGCAAATAAAGATTTATGAAACACTAGCGTAAAGGGAGGCTTCCTAGACTTCGTGACAGCAAAATATTTATTGCTCTGTCTGTTAGAGACATTGCGTGATGATATACCTACTGTATGCAGCTAACGGGGATTTGACTACAACAATGAAAAAGCAACCGTACATAGGAAATATATGACTACAAAATTGAAAATTATTGTTCAACAAAAAATACATAAAAATATGATTGACGTAATATTTAGCACCTTTGGACATTTATGAGATGAGTGCAGCCATTGATAGTTCCGGGATGGTGACCATTTCTTAGTTACACAGTTAGTGACACTTTCTATTTAGGATAATTTGTTTCGTGTGCGTTGTTGTGCCCCTAAAGCACCGCACTGGTGCGCTAATCATGATACACGATTATAATCGAAGTCGATTTTATTTTGAGAGTTCATTAATGTACATTGCGCAGTATGCTTTTAAAATCACTCCATTCGATAATTGGAACAACGCAATGAAGTCCCTACTTCAGTCATCTTAGCTTATTGCAGCCCCTACTTATTGACTACCAATAGAAGTTGCATGGGAAACATGTTTCAGTCAGATGTTATTTGAAATTTAGGTGTTTCAGCACCTTGACGTAGAATTATGATACATCCATTGGCTTTCGTAGACAGGGTCTGCTTAGACCTACAATTTGAAAATTGGTCAATTTGATTGTAAAAGGGGGATGCCCTTCTGCAATCATGGCAACTATCCCTCAAGACTAGAGATGAGCGTTTTTAGAAATAACGATGCTAGGCTTCGATGCCACTAACGGATATCGGATGCCGTGTCTCATATTGAAAATCAGATGCTGGTGCCATCTAGTTGTAGTAGATATTGTATTTTTAGATTGGATGCGTATTGTCAATAATATTAGCATCGTATTGCAGTTAACGGTACGAACATTGATAAAGTAGATATCGATGCCAAAAATAACGATACTGATATCTGATATCGATGCGTATCGATTACAAAAATATCCAAAAACGCCCTATGTCTACTCAAGACCGTTCACTGTAGCTGTTAATGAGGCAGTCCTTGTTCTGCAGTGGACGTTCGCTAAGAGAAACTGGAATAACTTTGTTAAATTAAAACACCTGTTAGTACAAAATATTGCAATTACTTTGTCCCTAACTCACGTCCCAAAGAGTTTCAGTCAAGTAATTTCCTAGGTCCCGGTAAATGCACGATGTGACTTGACGCTGCATCGCGTGAGCCTCGACAGCAATTACTCGTGGCTCGGTTTGTCTCCTTGCAATTAGAGAATTCCTAGGCGTCAGCGTGTGGGAGAGTTATTTCAACGCTAACATCGTTTAAGCAAACTGTTCTGTATTTTCATGTGAAAATTATTTTGTTACATACGGTGCTTAATGCGGAATTCCTGTTAGCATAGTATACTGGTGTAGAATCGTGAATTTCTCATCCATCTTTGCGTTATCTCCGCATGGCTGTGCTTTTTAAATTATGTCTTATGCATCATCGAATAACTTATCTTGTTTACCAATAGCAACTTTTGGTGCTGGTTTCATTGTTTAATCATTTTTAATTGCCTTGGTCGCTTCTAAGCGCTGTAGAAAGTTTACAATCCAAAACTCATACGAAGAATTTTGTTTGGTAATGAAACAAGACATTATAACCAATATAGTCGAGTGGATAAGTAGACTCAGATTCACCGGCTAACACAGTTTTGTTACAATGATTAATTCGTTTACTAGATACCTAAGCTATATATCTCGACATAGATAGTGCAACAGCGCTTTGCCGTTTCTAGCTTGTATGACCTGGGGGAATAACGTTATTTTTATACGAGCAGCATTTCAGTGATAGTTCGCGTTTTCGTATTGCAGTAATGAGAGTTTTTTGATTGCGGAATGTTTTTACATCCGCACACACGGTGGTTATAATTGCGAGTGGGATTTGTGGAATTATGATTGTTGAACGCTCGGAAATTAAGGTGATAGTTACTGTTTTTGTTTCAGTAAATTACCCACCCACAATTATCCACCTGTCATGACAATTTTATGTTAATTAAAGCAAATGGAACAAGTGTTTCGCGACGAATTGTCACCTATCACATGTTAGATGAAATTTTGTATTAAACAGTATCATGTCAAATTTTCATGACAATTCTACTAAATTGGCGCTTTTTGACGAAGACAATTATTGTTCCAATTATTGGATTGTCACCTTAGATTGTCACCTATCATCCTGTCACCTGTCATTGTCACGTTTATTAAACAGGCCCCTGTGTGTTAATAATAATATTAATTAGCGATCAACATCTGAAGAGGCTCTCGTTGGGCGGCTGCGTCAAGGGTCTGATACAGAAAGCAGAAATCTTTGACACAGCACGCATTGTGAGGAGGTTTCCTTCTCTGGAGCCCTAACCACCGGTAGCTAGTACTTTGTTTAAGTAACCGGAGGGCCGCTTTTTTTAAAATATTTCTACATGTATTGTGTATACCATACGTTTGTCATTACATAAATAAAAATATTGATACATTAATATATTTATTTATTTATATAAAGATAAACAAAAAATTGGCTGCACTCAACTATCTGCCAAGCAAGTTGATTAAGAAAAAATGGTTGTTCTTGGAGTATGGTGAATATTAATGAAGGCTTTCAATACCCAAGTGATTTTCGGCGAAGAAAACGAGGTTTGCAAATCCCGTAAGCATAATATCATAAAAATTTACTAATGAACAAGAAGATAGATCACCGAAGTGGTGCGGATGGGACTATTCCCTTAGGTGTGTTCACTGCGTTCTTTTAGGAGGTTGATATTTAGCAAAGTATGAAAACAACTAACGAACATCTATGCAATACGTAGACAACTGTTATTCTATGTATAAAAACAGCATCATTGAGAAAAGCTCTGAAATGTAGAACAAAGCTGATAGTTCCTTTTAATAAATGTTATCATAAGCCTGCCTGGTGTTAATTTGGAACAAAATCCAAAGAATCCGGTGTTGTACCTCTTTTAAACATAAAAACTTCATTTTCATAATGCGAGGGGCGGAAGCTATAAACCGGAATTGTTTCGCTTTTTCCGTTGCCCTGCTTTTTTCGTTAACATTTTTAAGTTGTACGTACTCAAATGTATTTGAAGCCGGAAAGTTTATGTTTACATTGTTTATGGTGGGTTGAGTTAATAGGGGGGGTCTTATGTGGGTAAAAATAATATTAAGTACATTAGGTTAGGTTACTAATGTTGACTCAAACCCTTTGAGTTTTCAAAATATTTATGATAGCTCAGTAAAGCAATGAATATTTAAGGAAGGAAAAGTTTCCTGGCTAAAAACTGACTACTACTTCAGCCTTCAAAAGTTACACGTAAAACATAATATCTAAAGCGAACGAGCACCGCAATCCACCATCGGCTTGGCAAGAGCAAAAAATATCGAATGAACTGACATTAAGCCAATCAAAGTACCTATCATAAGACATTAACAATGAAAAACTGCCAATATCCCCCGTAGGAATCCAAACATTGACCTATTTCACACCTTATAAAACAGCAAGCATAGGCACTGCAGCGTTCAGGAGCAGTTTAAGCATTTTTTTCACAAAGGTCAGGAGGCCGAGATGATTTACTTTCTCAATATTACGGCAGTCAGGTGGGTGGGACGCCGACCGGAATTAAACTCCCAAGAAAATATGGCGTTTGTCCTCTCGTTGAATTAAAGTAGTGGACGACGAAATATGGGCCTTAGTAAAAATGTTACGGAATCATTTTATTAATATTGTTCTCAGGCTGAAAAGGCTGAACTAAAAGTCTTGTCAGGTTACAATTCTCTTTTTAATTAGGTTACGAGATCCTGTTTTGAACTTAATTAAGTGAGAATGGGTGGACAGTTAATTTTTTTGTAGATATTTTATTTTCTCTTCCTATATAAAAGCTAAATATTTTGAGCATTAAAAAGTCATTCAGGTCGTTCAGTCGAGAGGCTATTACACTATCTGTGAGCATTTCAGAAGAGTTGAAACTTTTCTTGAAATACTAGTCAGCTACGGATTCAAGGGACTGGTGTTTTCAAGTTAAATTATCTATAAGCTGAGGGCTTACTTATAATACATGATTTCTCGGTCTTTTGTTGTTGGTATATACTTAAAATCTAGCTACAAAATATCTAGCCCTTAAGGTGCCTATATATTAACTCGATTTTTACCATCAACATTGTCGATTGGCTAACTTTCTATAAAAGTCTATGAAAAATACCTAAATACATGCCGAGTTTTTCCGATTGCACATATTGCTCGACAAAAATCGAGTAGGTGACTTAGTTGGCTATATAGACTTGAAGTGCTATAGACGGTCATTGTCAACACGGGCCGATCGTGAAGCATCCAGTTAATACTGAAATTGTTTGGGCGTTGCACACAAAGCGGATTGTGGCCGTGACACTATTTTAAACGCGTCTGATGGCCCATTTTGTGGCCATATTATAGCTAGTTGTGTGGTGGAGTGCAGTAATAAGAGATCATACTTTTTGTACATTATATGAAAAGTTGTTGAAGATATTGCCAGACACATTATTTTCAACGTGAGATCGAAAATTAATATTTTCACGCCTCTTTCTATCGGGGAAGGTTCGAATAATTACATTTTATTTCATGATACAAGAACTACGAACTTTGCCTGGTGGGTTTGAAATTAGCTTTAGATAAACCACATCGGGGGTCAGTTGTTTTAAGATTATGTTATTCATCAATGATAAAATGTCTTAAATCAAATTAGTCCGAAGATGTTTACTGCTGAACATTTGTACTTTATGTTCTTGACATAATCTCTATATATCGCCTTTGAGGAAACCTATGAGTAGAAAGTATCGGTCCAACATGGGAGAATTATTGTCCTTCATCTAATTCTATAGATTTGTATATCCCGGTACGTCTTATATTTTAATTCTTTACAGTGAGTCGAGCCTTAATCTATGTTTGCCGAGTTAATGCTGGTTAAAACCCTGTATAGAGATAAACACTGGTTTATGATTGCAGTGGTTTATTAAAACTGGAATCTTTTTCTCTGTTGAAAGAATTTTTAGTTTGAACCGAAATCATAATTTCTTTTGATCTATCACATGAAAGAATGTTGAAGGGTTGACTGGGTAACCGATCAATTAATTTTGTTGCAGAAATAGTCCCTTTACAAATATCTCAAATATCTAAATATACGTATACTTTTAAAACTACAAAAGTGAAGCCATATATTTACTTACTTGTATTTATATAGGTACCTTTCTTAATATCGACCGCTAAGTATCCACCGTTATTAAGGTGGACCTATTATTGGCCCCTGCGGTACGCCTCAAATCCACCGGTCTTATCTTCCCTTGTCATTTATAACCGAGTATCATGGAATGACGTTTCGAGTGGGGTTCCGCAGGGTTTATTCCAGGGGTTAATTCTGTGAGAGGGATGGTAATGATTCGCTAGCTTGCCGGCTTAGTGCATTCCGTAATAACAATATGTAGTGAGTAATTTAAAGGTATTATTTTGATTGAAGTTGAGAATAATACGTAGAATGGGAATAGTCTGTGTATAATGTATAGTTTGAAATCTAAATATCAATAATATGTTAATTTGGTTTATTTCCAGACTCTATCTGACTTTGATAAAGCATTTCCATACGTTATTCTAACAAACATAGGACTGTTACTTGCTTCAATAATTCCTGATACTCCAAACACTTCATAATTTTAGTCACACCTGTTCCGAACCCACAAAAGCAATTCACGAGACACCAGCAGCAAATCCCACCGAAATTATCCTTTGCCAAATAAAACCACAAACTCAAGTAATTAATTCAATTTATTAGTCAATACCGTGCCAAGACTCCCGAAGCCGTATATACCTTTCGGAGAACACTTTATGACTTATTGTGCCATACAAGAATTTTAATGCGTTTCCACCGCGGGTGATGTATCGGCAAAATAAATATATGTGGAGTAAGGAGGGTCGACGCGAAAGGACATTAGTCATGTGTAATAAGTTCCGAGCGAAGATCACAATTTATAATTGCGGCTTTCAAATTTAGTAGCGGATTGCGGTTAGTTGGTCTTTGTTTTGTCTTGTCTGAGATTTTGTTACTAGTTTTATAGAAATCAAAAAAGAAAAGAATATAATCATAGAACTTATTGGTTCTAGCCCTAATAGTATAATTATACTGACTAATTTGCCCCAATCTCTTGCTATAAAGAAGATTAGGTACACTGAAAGTTTTTAGTATTTAATTTAACAAGCAAAAAGCTGAAGCCCCATGTTGTGCTACCGTCTACGTGGTCGTACCAAACTCACTGATGATCCAAGTCAGGGATATCCTTCAACAGCGATGACTGAGAATAACATCTATGCCGTATGCCTCTTGATAGAGTCTGACAGGAGAGTGGCCTATCAGAAGATTAGGGCAAGTTTTGGTATTGGTATGAGTCAAGTACAAAACATCTTACATGAACATTTGGGCGTTACGAAACATTGTGCTAGACGGATACCCCAACATTTCAAAAGGCCGTGGAAGAAACCCCCTAAGAGGATTGGGCCCATTGCTTCTCTTAGTGGTTCCATCGAAATCAACGATGCAGATTGTCAAGGCGACTATTTTTTAAAACAGTAAATGGTTCAATAGTTACTATTTTGTTTCTATTTCGATATTCTAAAAACACTTTCAGTGTTACCTTAGTATTATCTTATACACAATGTGATGATAGCATTGACGAATTTATAGAATACCTTATAAATAAAGAAGAGAATTCTGGGGCATGCATTGTTTTACCGCAAAAGCTCTCATAGCTTGTAACAAAGGCAAAACATACCCATTTCATATAACCGACAAATATTAATCCTTTCAACTTTAATAATAGCTGCTCCGCATACATTTTCGTTTCGCATTACAATTTCATCCATTGCGATTTCACGGTAGAAGAACTTCGATGCAATATTGTATGGAGTGATTCTAATCAAACAGTAGTGGCAAAAACTGGGTCAAACGATGAAAATCAATGCATTGCTGGCCACTACCTATTGCGATATGCCTATGAATGCTATTGTGTACGATGGACAGGCGACCTGTAAAGGTCGCGGGGATGTTGAATGCACGCTGCCCGGAACTGTTTGAAGGCTGTGGGGAAAGCCTATGTGAATTTCACAATACATTTCAATGTAAGTGATGACGTGTACTGTATAATAAGTTTGAAAGTGATGGTGGTGTCAGACTAACATTGGATCAAATGTTTGCAATGTGCAAGCCCATTTAATAATCAGTCCAGATAGACTATGTACTTGACCTTATTTGTCTAGATTAGAGGGTAGATTTCTTATTACTCTATATGCCTTGTGAGTAGTTTTGAGGAAAGACGAAAATTACCTCAAATATCTGGGGTTAGATCCGATCTAATAATCTAAAACCTGTAGATCAGAAATGATTATGCATACAACGTTTTACAGCATATTTTGAAAAGCACTCTTTACGACATCATAACTATTTAGAAATTTATTCATGGCTTTAAAAACATCGGCGAAACCAAATTGTTTCTGGGCTGTTCACTAAAATTTAGCATAGCCTCATAACGTAGCTTCCGTTTTTATAATACCGAGGTAGCCGCCCCTAAAAATGGAGAAAATTTAATAATCGACCACAAAATTCCTCATATCGTAACGATAGGTATGACCACAATGAATATTTTATGATGACTTTTATTACGTCACGTTCTTGGTACCTTTATTGGCTGTAAAGATAGTATAAGAGTAGATCGCTCGAAATACTTATTCCGTTTTGTATGTACGAGTAGGTACTTTACTGTTTCTATTCTACAATTTTATTTCCATATGGAATAAAGTTGCTCAAATACCTATTTAACAAAGAGGTAACGTAAATTATATATTTTTTAAATGAGGCGGATCTACAATCATGATAAAGTCTTCTGAAGAGGTAGGAATTTTTAATTAGTTATAAGTAATTTGTTTTGTTCATTCCTACTATTTTTCCTTTATTTTGGTTGGCAGAGATGTCATCCAAATGAAGTGGTCATTGATTAAAGGTTTCTAAATGTATGGAATTTTTTACGATTTCACTTCGTAGATCTTGAAAAAAAAAAAATCTTTAAATCAAAAAGCATTTCTATTAAAATATCCACACAAATTATAAAAATAAATGTAGGAGGAAACTTCTACGGCTCATTTGTTGGAAAAAAATTCCCATATTCAATACATAAACTTCAAACCCGTATATTTAAAGCAAATAGAAAACTAATGAGTCGTTACGTAACGTGTGTTGGCGTAGCACAAAGCACAGCAGTTTGCAAGTTTGCGGCAATCACTTATGCTGCTGTAACTGATTGCATGTTGCACGAACACGTTTGTAATGGCCCTTCATTTGTTGTTTAGTTTGTGGGCGATATGAATATCGCTGTCTTGTTTTAGCGGGGTATGTTTGCTGTGGCTGTGAATGATGCATCACTTCCCGTATTACTAGATGGGGGATAAGATCGCGACCCGTTTGCTAGGATGATTGTGGTAAATCTCCCAGGATCAGTTATAAATGTCATTCTCATCATAATAAATTCAGCCCGTAAACAACAACTGCTCATTTGGTCTCGCTACAACGAACGCCTGTTAGAAAATATTTATTAATTTTATAGACATCTTATTGCTAACAGTTTTAAGTCCATGTACATTAAAAGATTATAATAATTTAACTTTAAAAAAAAATAAGTAGGTACCTACATTATACAAATATTAAATTAAAAATAATATACATTTCAATAAATATGTATAAAAGTGTATAAATGTTAATAAATTCATTCGTTACTAATAAAAGGATAATAATCAATATACAATAATAATAATTCATTCATAAGATCAAAACAAATATAATAATATAGCAGTATATAGTATATACACATGACTACATATCAAGCTATTCATTTCCAGTATAAGCTGACCACACATTGTATAGACTTTCCATGGGAGACTTTCTATAGAGGTCAGATTATACTGAAAATATATAGCTTGATATATGTAGCTGTTTGTGCTAATAGGAAGAATGCAGAAAGACGGCACAGGAATATGCTACTGTCCATTCTTTTCGCTACATTCATGGGAAGAAAGGCCACGCTACGGGCTGTAAACTAATGTGGAATCAGCTTCAAATATTGCGATCCCGTTTGGTAAATACATGTTTAATCCATGATTTTTTAGAAAATTCATCATATATTTTTACAGTAAAATGAAACAAGGTTTTGTTGCGTAAAATTATACAAAAACGATTTAGAATATAGTATTTTATTATTCAAAATTGGCTTACGTTAACGTTACGATACGAAAAGAAATCGTTTTCGGCCCTCTGGAGTCTTGCAGTAGAATTTACTTGTGTACTACTCACGGTACTGTGTGATCTATAACTCTCTCGTCAAGTGACTGTGATGTTAATGGTTATGGTATTGCACAATGCTTGTTACAGTAGTTTGCGGTATTGTTGAGGTCTTGTAGAAGACGTATATATACGGGTTTCTATGGAGCTGTGTCCAGGTATAGTGACGTAAATAACTTAGTGTAGAACGGATTTTGGTCTAATCATGGTCTAACAGTTGTCCCTTTCGGTACCGATAACAGAAAACCTATGAAGGTATGTGAGCGAATTAAACCGTCTTTATAAAGCTTAGCGAAGTCTTTTACATTTAGGTGCATGCAAACTATTATAATGGTAGTATTTATAGTGTATATTTGTTACTTTACCGTTTCTACGCAAAAACTTACCTAAAAAACAAAGCAGATGTTTCTTTGTCAGTAATTATATAAATCACTGCCAATTTAAATTATTTATAAAAGAAGAATAGGTACACAAAGGAATTTTTTACCAGTATATCAAATCAATTAATATACTAGTATAAATATTTGAGTGATAAAACATGTAAAAAAATCTCGATGACGATGACGAATCGTTAAACTAACAGGCATTTAATCGATTTGCTTCTAAGACGACATGCCGCGTTTGTAAGTCTGTTTGTTACCAATTTTTGGAGTTACGTAGCGAGGAGCTTAAATCTTTGGGAGTGAGATTTGAAAACAATGTTTTTTTAAATATACTGAGTGAGTTTTGCCTCTTAACATACCTGGGGACTTATCAGCGTCAAATAGAAAACGGTTCATTTTCAATGTATATAAATATAGGTATAAGTCTTTAATATGAATCGTATTCACTTCGTACCAGGACGTCTCTAAATCATGTCTGATTTTAGTCTGCTGAACAAACAAGTGAACTATTTTGGGTTATAGCGACAATTTGACACGAGACACATATAGATACAAGTTTAAATGTAAGTTTGTATGATATCAGTGTTCTATCAATTATTGTAATGTCATGGCACGAAAATGAGTAAACGAAATATGTTAGCAGCGCTTTTGCAGCTTCTATTCCATCAACTTGAAAAAACCGAGACTTCCTGGTACGAATAAGCAGAACTATTTATTTATTTCAAGCCTTAAACATAGCTACAATAAGATACGCTGGTAGGTCCCCTGATAAGATAACTCTGAGATAACGTTTGATAGAGATGAATTGAAGAAGGAGACTGCGCCGACTCTATCCAAACTGGGACAAAGGCAGGAGAATGGTGAATGAGTTTTACCTATTGATTTTGATGCAATATTGTACCTTATTTCTAGTAGTTAGCAATTCTCAGTGTAATCTCGTTAGTATTTCAGGATTTCATAGAAGTCTGTAACTATGCGAATGTCAGTCAATTTCACAATATTGCTTAACTAAAACCTGTAACTATCTAGTTTTTACGTAAATCTAAACAATATCTTGTCAAATACATCGCAGTTTGCACCCATCTCAATGCCGATCACAGACCTCCCCATGTAATGCTACTAACGATCGATCTTAATGGGGATTATGCCATAATCACCCGGCTTGACAGATGGATTGTTAATCACAGTTACATGGGATCAGTATAACAGGTGGAAGCTGTTCGCTGTGATAGAATTGACTGCTAGATTAGTAGCTTTTCACGATACCGACGCCGAAGGAGGGTGTGTATCGTTGTCAATACTTGGCGTTACACAAATAAAACATTTTTTTTTGTCATCTAATATTTTCATATACTGCTCATTATTATTACATTTGGGACTCCTCTCTGAAACAGGTTAGTTAAAATATGTAGAAGTTCAAAACTTCATAGTGACATTAATATTGTATTGACTGAACAAAACTCATCGCTGGGCGCTTCAACACGCGCTTGACCATTTTTTATTTGGTTCAATTACTGGAGAATTAAAGGCGTTGATGAGGCACGTACACCGCACAACTCAACGGTACTCAATACGAATCCTATACACATTATAACTGCCTTTAAATCAATTACAATAAAGGTCAATATAACGTGTACATATTTTACGTTTGAACAAACTCATTGAGCAGTACAATCAGTTCAACAATTAATGTTGATTTCTATACTGCTATTTGATTTGTATCTTGGTTTAACAGTACGATTGTATGGGAAATGCGCCAATTAAATTGCTATAGAGCAATTCGAGCTATCGAATAGACAGGAGGATCAGACATTGTCGATCCAAAACAATAAATGGTAGATTAGTTTGCATGTAAGCCGCTATTGTTCTGGAGATGGGCTTGTATGGCGAGGATTTAACGCTAGATATATCTATTATTTAAATTAGATTGTCATCTATGAACAGAATAGATGTTGGAGTAGATACATAACTGCCGATGTCGTGTTTGGGGATATATTGGGCTTTGTTTGTTACCTTCAAAGAGACTATGGTTAAACTTGTAGATTGAGTTTGATGAAGATCTATTGTGCAGTATTCAATTAACCAGTTTCTTCAGCTAGCAGGAAACTACAAAGAGTGGACCAAAATGTGAGAACATAGTTTAGTTAAGTGTGATTCCGCATTTATATCGACTCTTAGTGAAATCTATCCAAGGTATTCCTCTCAAGAACTCCGGTTTTCTAAGGTTTCTGTCTTGCTCTCCTCTACAGTCACCATTTATAGTAATTGGTCCAGAACGTATGAAATCATCGGGATGAGTCCCAAAAACGAGATAATTTTTTAAAATTCTCAGCCGCAATAATACACGAGCTCCTTAATATAGTAATTAGAAACGACAAGCATTGCCGATCGTAATTTCACAAGATATGAGGGACATAAAAGCTAATGATGCTAGCAGGTTAGTCGGTAATGACTGCTGTCAAAACACATTATTCATGGCAAAGGCGATCAATGTGCGTAACGCAGATTGAAGAAGCAAGTGAGATAATAATGAAATCTCTTTGAATTCTTACGTATCAATGAAAACACATAATACTAAAGTAAACAGTAAGCCTATGAAGCTAGAATGATGGGGAATTAGTGGGGAGTACATTTTGGAAGAGTGGATAAAGAGGTTTATAGTTTCGATTGTTTGAAAAATTTTAAGAGCGATTTGCGAGATTTCAAATTCACACTACCGATCGGAATAAAGGCCTATTCAGACCTAAGCGGTATTCGCTACCGTCTGCGGCAGAGAAAACCCAGTGGGTATGCGGTAATATTACTGTTCAGACCTAAGCGGTATTCGCTACCGTCTGCGGCAGAGAAAACTCAGTGGGTATGCGGTAATATTACTGTTCAGATTTCGCTATCCCGCGCGGTATGTACTTCTACCCACAGCGGCAGCGAATATCGCTCAGGTTTGAATAGGCCTTAAATCGACAGCACGTACTTCTGTCACGACATTGAGGTTAACTACAAGGCAAACTATCTTAAGTACTGACATTTTACTAATGACAGTATTAGAGCCTTATATAGCCCAATTTGAGTTGAGTCTCTCGTCAATAAAATAGGTACAACACTAGTACACCAGAGGAATTCGCTAATATGTAGCCAGCGTACCTACTTCTACGTGGGTTTGTAGACAGTATTATGATAAGTACTTAAAAGTAAAGCTCAAGTAAACAATAAAGGACGGCACGGTTGGAAGTGTTGGAACAGTGGCAATACGATTGACTTTCTGCGTTGCATGTTTCGAGTTTGGTTCTCGCACGCAACAAATATTTGTACGTATCTACGTATAAATTTATAAAGCACGAATTTCCCTTGTTTGTGCCAGCCCACATTGAGTCATTAGTCTGAAAACAAGACTCTTAATAAATAAAACCAGATCCAGCAAGTCCTCTCTTGTTGTCACACCAGCAACGCCTTAAACCGAGGCCCGTGTCCCACTATGACCCTTGGAAAAAAAAAAAAAGAAATAAAGATAACAGTTTTATTCTGAAGGCGCCAGGAAATAACAAATGAAAGTATAAAAAAAATAAACAAAAGAAAAAGCAACCTGGACGAGACCAAAAATGGCCCCCATCTCAGATTCATGCTGTGACATTGTGGCGGTGTTGTTGCATGTCAGAGACATCGATAAAAAATTAAAGTCTATGTCAGTTTTGGTCATATAGCGGCGTCAGTTGTTACTCCTTTATTTCTATGGTCTTAGGTGCGTACGTAATATAACGATGCGTCCTTCCGGAGACGGAGAGAGATAACTAAGCTAATGGGTGTTCGATGGGTGCTTATAAGTAGGTTATTAGTACACAGATGTATGTGGCGCAAGCATGAAGACTTGGAGTTGTCTGATACAGACAGACAGTGTGGAAAGATGGGATGAGAGGGTACATGTTGAATGCTTTCTATGTCTTGCAATTTTAGGGCATTTTGTAATGTAATGTATTTACTTGCATATTATAATAATCTAAGAATAAAACATTGTAAATTACAACCACATTTTAATAGGGAAAAAGCATAACGAAGGCAAAAACAAATAGTAATACCATGTAGGCATTCAACTTCAACCTACATGATACAACACTAAACTTCAAACTTTAAACTTTAACCTTTATTACAAAAGATGATTTAAAAGAAGTCTATTATAAATCAGGTTTTAAATATCTCTGTTACTTTCTTACGTCATATAAAAAAGATACGGGACCTGGGTTTTACAGGATTTGCATTAAACTATCTTTTGTAATAAGACAGTATAAGTTCTATAGCAAAAACTTTATAAAAGACACTTACAAATCGTCGAGCTGGTTTAGTTAGTCATTACATGGAGAAAGAGCCAGCAAGATGCCATGGAATCCACCGACGTGCAGTAATAGAACGGGATAGTCAACATGACAAACTGCTCTTGACTATTATAAGACTTTTTAATGACCTGCCAATGATAAATATCACTTGAACTACCGTAACCTGGATACATTCACCGTGATAAGGAATTTTGACAACGGCTATCCACGACTGACAGTCGATTAAATACCTTCGATTGTCTTATCTCTGGCCGCGAAATGAGATATCGTGATGTTACTTTTTAGAGAATAATAGTATCTAAAATTCCAAAAGCTCTTCCCCTTCTTATAATAATAAACAAGCGGTTGCCCGTGGTTTCGACCGTGTTTTAAATTTTTATTAACATAAAATATAGCCTATATCACTTAAGCATAGCATAACTATCAACTAGTGAAAGAATTTGTAGAATTGGTCCTAGAAGTCCTCAGAATTCCCTCTAAATACAAACAAACAAATATGAGCTGAAACTTGAGCTTGGTATAGATGGAACAATTATTCCACAGTGATTTAGAATAACGCTTAAAAACTGCAGATGGTAAAAGACTTGGATATGCTTAAACTCACACCAATTTGTTACCAATCAAGTCCTAATAACATAACACTACCACATTTACATGATGATCTATTCACAAATAAACGAGAGTACAATCACGCTAATATAAACAATGCATAGCAATCAGCTGGGTGAAAGCCTACGCGGTCAGTGACCCGAGATCATCGATACGTTTCGGTGATGTATGGACGGCGTGGTGAACGGAGGCCAGTTGGTGGCTGGGGGTCAAGTTCAATGGATAAGGATGTGGTTGCACTGGAGATTATAATAAAGAAAAAATGTTTTTCTTTTCAACGAATATAGATAAAAATATTAATTAATTGTTTGTATCGGGTGATTTGTGCCAAATTCTGAGATATTAAAAAAAAAATGTTTTAATGTTTTTGTATGCTGTATCTTCTTTCATGGAAATTAAACTGCATAAGTATTGGTTTTCTAACTTCATTCAAGTTTTTTTTACGATATTCATAATAATATAAATTATTTTAAAGCCATTTGAAAAAATATCAGTGGAGGTTTTATTTTTAAATTTAGTTCTTGCATTTTAATAAAAACGTATTTGTTTGGAGATATGCCTGTTTTAATTCAAATAAACTGTAACAAATACGTTTGCATTTTCGTCGTTGACAGTTTTTCACAGTCAAACAATGTATCACTATGTTTGACACAACACAACATATCATTTGGAGAACGTACCTATACCTATATTTTCATTAAATATGTACATTGGAAGTACGTATTACTTCACAGTATTACTCATCGTTGCTAACAGCACGCGAACTGTCACTGTTTACTTATCGTGATTTGCGGTGGCAATGAATTATTGAGAGGGGAAGGTTAGCCCCATGATTCTACAAGTAAACGAGCGAGCGATGTTGACGTCACCCGTTGGAGCCAACATTGGAGATTAATTTACTCAAGCTTTTTCCTAGTATCAAGTTGGGGTAGACGTTGGATCAAACATTGTTGGCACTATGTCATCACGCACGCATGTCAAAGTGGTATAGCATACAAAGGGTTAACAGTTGCGTGTATTTATCAAATAAATAATGGAAATTAAATATGAAATAATAATATGTTGCAAGTTAGGAGTGATCATGATAATAATTATTTGTTTATTTATTATTTAACATAAGGGTATTAAGTAGGTACCACGTTTAGGAGTTTCGAAATCGTTAAAATCTGTAGTTGTCTACCGAATTTTAACGATAACACAGATTTTCTGTTTCTGATGTATGTTAATAAGTAATTTTTGGGTTATGGTACGAAACGAAACTAAGCAAAAATAAAGAGGCATGCCATTTAGCGCACCAATTTTATGCGCACCAATTAAAGCGCACCCAGAGTATTCCACATAGCGAAACCGCGTGGTGCGCATCAAACAAAAATAAAAATAATTTATTTTCTATTCTACCTTGCGTACTAGTGGTTATAGTACACAATAAAAGTTAAATTTATAATGTTCTGTATTTTTTTATAAATTTTGAAGTGTTATTATGAACGCTTCTTTAGAAACTGTTTTCAATCAATGTCAAGTCTATAGATTACGATGACTTATGAACTCTATATGAGTCAAGTATTTCCCATTATCTGTACCACCACACGAGATGTTTGATGCGGTATTATACTTTGGTAGTTATTAACCACTGTTATTGCTATGATACATACGCTGATAATAAATATAATGATAATAAATCCTTCCATCCTTATTATTTTTATGAAAATAAATTTAAAATTAAAATAAATTAATTTTTTTTTAAATAATATATGTTATTTATTAATTAACTTTTCCAAATCAATTTGTATCACACATATCTAATAGTATTATTTCTTGTAAACCAGATACAGTCACGTATGAAATGTCGAGACTAAAGGTGCACGGTTCCAAGTAGGAGAAGAATCGGCAAGAAATTCTATGGAAACTCTTTTAAAATAATAGATTACAATCTTCATTAATAAAATGTTGAGGTAAGAGCTGCGAGAATAATTTAATTTAATGTGAATAAAAATAGGATGTTAACGATTTGCGTCAGAGATTGCCCTGGTAGATACAAGTTGACCAGACTTATAATAACACAGATATTAAGTAAAATTTATTTAATTAGCACTAAATACAGCTTGCTCAGAGCGATCGCTGTTGACCGTTTGTCATTTGTAATGGACGTATTCCATGAAACCAGTAGGGTGAAAATTATTTCTTACAATATTTCATACTGTTTAATCACAGTGTTCATTTCAATTTGAAGCTTGGAAGTTGGCGGGAGATGAAATAAGTGGAAGTGACGTAGTAAATAGACGGCGTGGTTGACGCTGTAGTTAAGCGATTGGCTTTCTGCACTATGCTCTGCGGGTTCGATCCCCGTACGGAACAATTATTTGTATGATCTACAGATAGTTGTTCCGGGTCTGGATGTTTGTGCATGTGAAGATTTGTGTTAGATGCGAATCGAGATGCGAATTGTTCTCATTGAACGGCTCTCCAACCGGGCTAACACGAGCGCCGTGACATAATTTTGTCGTCGCATTATCTCGTGCGGTAGCAGGTTTTTAGAGACAGTATCTCATCTTGTCATGACGACAAACATTTGTCGCTGCGCGCATGTTAGCGTAGCAGGAGACTATATTGGACGCGTGGTTTCCGGCTAACGATAGATCAATATCCGCGATTCCTAATGATTGACATTGACATTATATTATGGGCTTTAATTAAAAAAACGTGTAATTTTTAAAAATTGATTAATTTAGTATTTGTCCTTGGTTTTTGTATGCCTATGAATTGAGATGGCAATGGACTAAGAGCTAGTTTAGATATATAACGTTTAATCATAACCTTTATAGTTATGGTGTATTCATATAATATTTAAATTAATCTATTTTTATTTCTATGCTTAAACACATAAAATTCTGTCGTGAAAAGAAAACTTGTACCCCTTTTTAAGCATATATCGCGCACGGAGGAGTTTGAGATTTGGTTTAGTTAAAGTTTATATGGGGAAGGAGTGGTGAATGATAAGATTACGGTCGATTTTCGACCACTGGGCGACCACTAGTTGATATAAATGTTTCCCCTTTGCTTCTTCTTTTCTAGTACCTATCTAGATATGGCTGTACCACAAGAAAAAGAAACGTCGAGTATTTGTTTATTTTCCAACCCGTGGAAAAAATTCGTAATAATCGCTGTTTTTAAAGCCCCAGTCAATGCATGTCAACTGTGCAGTGTGACAACCACTAATCACTTTGCGACAACCTTTTAATGCAGTCTATTTACACAAATTTTGACCTTACTGCCTTCTAGTAACGTATGTTTTGAAAGTAAACCTTAGTTGGTTTTTAATGTGTTCGTGTTTACTTCAAATATTGTTCATTGTGAAAAGAAATATTTAATTAGGAACAAATTAAAGTTTAAATAATGTTAATTAGAGACACGCGTATGCAAAACGGAAGCGGAATTAACCCTGTAATTATTCGTTTGTGTATAGGATTTAAATATAAACTCGTGGAGAAAGGGTTTTATTTGTTGTTTTGTAAAAGGTCCTAATTTACTAGAGGCCGGCCGTATTTCTATTTTGGCATTTCAAATCTCGAGCAATAAATAATTATATTTTTTAGAATGTCAAACCCAAACTGTCTTTCTCATAGAAATAATAAGTAGGGCTTCCCTAGATAATAAGTCTATGGTCTTTTCTTTCTAGAAGTCGACCCAGAGTATATCGACCACAGAAGAGCCACTTTTGTATGACAGTTGCCAATTAATCCTCCAACTGTAAATAAGAAAACAAACCAGAAAAAAAAGAAAAAGTAAACACTTTAACATTTGCGCCGCATATGGCAGCCGCTAGATTTTCATTCGCTCTTTCCTTCAACGAAAATATCTAAGTGAATATAGAACAATAAAATTCGTTTCAATTTTACTGCCTATTGTTTCGCTCTTGGCTGTATTGTTTGGAAGCTTAATGTAGGTAGTCTCAAAGAGCTTGTGAATTCTTTCTCGTATTTTTTCCCTGTCACTTAGGTTCAATTAGCTTTATCTATCATCGGATTAGGTACTTACCGAACATTGGAACCCTCTAAATTACATTAAAGGGAGCAAAAAATGTGAGGAGTCATACTTGGCCTTAGAGTAGCTGGGTGAATTTCTCGAGTAGAAAATTTTCATGGCGTGGCTAAAAACGGTAGGTAGTGCAATTTTTTATATTGCTGTTAATTTTTTTTCTCGGGTGAATATGTGGTCAGTGTCACCTACTTGGGCAAGAAATAATATTAAACTTAGGTAATCTAATAGTATTAGCAGTGCTAGCCTAGCGGTTGAACGCTTGCCTTCCATGCAGGAGGGTCTGAGTTCGAAACCTGCCCGCACCTCTGACTTTTAGAATCTATGTGCAGATCGCAATTTGATTAAGGAAAAACATCGTGAGGAAACCTGCACACCTGAGAGGGCCTCATAAAGAACTTTGTAATTACAAGCTTTCGAGACGAATCATTATGTACAGGATATTTTTTTATGTATGTAGTGCGCACATTTTGCAGAACGATTCAGTGTCCCTTCACATATGCAACCGCAGTATTAAAATTCACTCTAAACCAAAATAAAAATTAGATTTTGTATGGCTTGCGCTAGTAAATTATGCGTTTCCTCCATACTAAGTCAAATTTTCATTTTGTTTTAAAGTGTATCCCAATACTGCGGTTGCACTTAGTAACAGAGACTGAATCACTATACAAATTATATGCGCACTAAATAAAAAAATATCCTGTTTAAGGCGAACCATTCAATTATCCTTAAAATTACTAACAAAAGTCGATGGTACAAGTTGGGTGAAATACCCTATTTGTTCCATCGAATTTTGGGTACCTACATATTTCTTCCCTTAAGATCCAAACTGATACCAGTAGCTCGTAAAGCCATTTACCCTCGCAACCGAACAGAACCTCAACTCATTCGTTAGTCGTTTTACAAGAGCTCATCTCGATACGTCACGCGAATGGTTTCGGCACGTGTCATCCGCCCCTTCGCGATAGCGGTAAAATCGTGGCTGTTTACACGATACTGCGGTAAAGTGTGGTGGGTATTGTAGCGGGTAAGTCAAAGAAGGTTTTTAGGTTATAGTAACATAAAAATTACAACAACAACCTTGTACACTCAGTGACATGTGCAGGTGATCCCACAGTCAAACTCCCACTTCCAGGTGTGCGTACGCATTCACGTACTAACACGTGTTCGAACGTATACGTACGTACACGTTCTTTCGCCCGCTTACATAGCGACCGAGCCCTAAATGTAGTAAAGATTTTTTCATTGATATCAACACCCCACGGGAATAAATCAGTTTGTTATTGATTGGTAGTTAGTAACGCCCCGGTTAATTCGGTTTTCTTCCTCATTTGAGGGGTCAAGTTACATTATGATAATGTATGTGAGAGTTTTGCTTTTTTTGTTGCAAAATATGAACCCCTAAAATACAGCTAAGTATTAGATAATTTTATTAGGGTGTAATATTTTTCATTTTCGTTCATTGGGCTACATCAATCTAGGTAAGTATTATTGGTTTTCTTCTGTTTGACACCAACTTAACCGGTCCTCAGCCCGTCTCGCCGAGTCTCTTTTATGATTCAGAAATATTTTGCAGATCATAAATAAACAACTTTTGACATTTATATCAATATGCATAATTAATTGTATTGCACATTGACATGATTATTTATTGTTATAGTAGAATCAAATAAAATTTGTACGCCACTACAGGTGGCAAGCATGACTAGATATTGTAAACTGTAACATCTTGCATGCACACTCGTAATGTATATATACTCATGTTAGAACAAATAAAGCTATTTTATCTTATCTTATATCGACAGATCATTAAGTAAAGTAGGTATGTATGTAAGTAACCTAATTATTTATCGGTTTTTGGTTCTAACGTAGTTGTAATTCTGCGACTTATAATATAAGATTACCAGATTATATTATAATCTTGATTTCTGGAAAGAAAACCGCACGTAGCAGAATGAATATTCATTAGAGAATATGTCATCAACAAGTATTATTATACTTTGAAGCTTTATAGAAATACGTATTTTAGTAAACGCTTCTTACTAAAATCCAGGAAGTATTAATAATACTCACAAATAAATTAATAATCTCGGTTTTGACATTCTAAAGATTTATGGCTAAAAGGTTATCTTAGTGATTGTGAGGCGTTGATAGCCCAAAGGATGTTGTATTCGAAAGACAAATAAAACCTCCCTTACTGCCTTGAACTTGCTACTAGTATTATAAGATATTTTTATGTTTAAGTGGACATTTAAAATTACCGGTTTAAAACTACGACGGAAAATACCGTGAACAATTTTTATTCATTTACTTACTTAGTTGTATTGACGATTGATTTATACATCATTATTAGAAAGACGTAGCTCATACTATCGCAAATGTCTTATCGATTGCCAATAATCGGTCGCTTTCTCACAATAGGTTGTGACAACTAAAAGAGTGTAGGGTGAGTTGGGGAAAGTGTAATTAAAATATGAGAATTAAACTCCCCAACCTTGTCAACATAAAAATTTATTAAGTCGTAGGTACATGTATGCCCGTCACTATAATTCCACTTCCTAAGGTGAATGCGCTGTACTCTCCTGGCTCAGCCTCGAAGTGGTGTAGGCCGCCGAGGAGGTGGCTTGCGGAGTTGGTGACCCGCAGATGGTGACCCGCAGAGATGGTGACACGCGGTGAGCCGTGTCACGCGGGAAGGTGGCACCGAGGTGGTGGTGGTGCCGATGTCACACTGGTATATACCAGCGGATAAGATACCGGTATCGTGCACCTGGTATAGGGCAGCCGATAGGTGGCAGCCAGTGACAGGAGCCGGAAAGAAGAAGCCGGTAATCCGGTAGGTAGCACCCTGGAAAATCATTCCAGCGTGTGAATAAAAGTTTCACCGTCACCTCTGATTGTGACCACCCGAAGCGTAAGCAAAGCGAGAAGTACTATTGCGCTAGTAATGGTGGTGCGTGATCGTCACAATCAGAACGGAGTAAAAAAATAAGAATGTGAGAAGCACTAAAGTTAATACAATAAAAAGATTCTAAGTTGAGGGTAAGCGAAGCGAATTACACATTTAAGAAATGTAGCTGAAGGCTCCAAGATTATTATAAATGACACGTAAAATATAACACATGACTTGCACAAATGATAAAGCGTTACAAGTCAAATATACCTGCAAGAACATAATGTTATACACGAATACAGTTTGTTCAACACTTACCCAATATGGGGTTTATAACACTGATTTTACATACTGATTTTAGTTTAAAAATATATTTCACCAACATGAGTTGTGGGATTGCCTAGGACAACGGGAGAGGTCACGGTCAGAGTCACGCCGCCTTAAAGTAGGGAAGGCGACGCGCCCGTGCCTCCCCCGGTGATGGCAAATCCCGACTGTCGGACCGAATGAATCTAAAATCATCAGCTGCGCCGCGACGATACAGCGGTGACAAAACGAGGTAGGGATGGCTAGGACCGGTTTACGAATGTGAGCGCGTCTCAGTCGCACGCTCGTCTAGAACATTCGCAAACCTATGAGTCTATAGCTAAGTATGTAACGCTACAACGTTACAATACCCCCCGCGCGCAGTGAAGGATTTTATTATCTCTAAAAATAATAAAATCCGCTAAAATCTTGAAAATGAGTGAGTGTTAGTTTACCTTTTAAACATCATTCATTTAACCAACCTTACATACTTCACGCATACATAAAAGTAACGTCAGTGAGTAGACTAATGTTAACTAACACCACTGACGCATTAACCCTTACAAAACCCTTAGGTAACTAGTTGCATGAACTCGAGACCCTACCAACACCTAGTAGTTCCAAAATAAATGGCGAAGAAGAACGCGCGAGAGAAAAAAAAAAACTGAAAAAATAATAAAAGTAAAACCAGGTAAATGTTGAACCAAACGTAAAAACAAAAGAAGTTACTCCGTCTGTTACAATAAGAAATATTAAATTGAGCAACGTTATGGTTGTTTTCTCCCTTTATAAGACAAAACAAAAAAGAAGTAAAAACAATAAAATTGCAACAAAAAAAAAAAAAAAAATTGCAACAGAAAAATTTAGTGCAACTAATGTGTACGAACACCTTAAAGAAATGAACATCCAACAAATATTTAATGGAGTTCAAAAAAAACAAGAAGAAAAAAAAAAAAATTAATAAAATATTACACAATGATGTCGTTGACTGTACTTGTGAGTAGCACAACAGCAAACGGTTACCGTAAAAACATTTAAAAAATTTAAGAATAAAAAAATTAAAAAAAAATCGGTGACTAAAATAAAATATTTCGGAATGTACTCGACAAACAACAAAAATAAATTATTTTTATCAGTCAACGTTTTAAGTTACGTACACCTTAGTTGCTGGCAACCAATAAAACATAAAAATAAACGTTTCACAAGACACACAGAACACCAGAGAAGAAGAAAAAAATATACCCACCTTAGGAAATAAAAAAAATAGTGACCATAAAAAATATACCACGTTAAGGGCGCCAATGTGACAACTAAACCACTGGCCCGTCACTAATGTGACATGCCCGCCACTAGTAAAAAAATTTAATAAAGGACGTAGGTAGCATATTATAAGGACGTCACTATATATTCCCTTCCTAAGGTGAAAGCGCTGTACTCTCCTGGCTCAGCCTCGAAGTGGTGTAGGCCGCCGAGGAGGTGGCTTGCGGAGTTGGTGACCCGCAGATGGTGACCCGCAGAGATGGTGACACGCGGTGAGCCGTGTCACGCGGGAAGGTGGCACCGAGGTGGTGGTGGTGCCGATGTCACACTGGTATATACCAGCGGATAAGATACCGGTATCGTGCACCTGGTATAGGGCAGCCGATAGGTGGCAGCCAGTGACAGGAGCCGGAAAGAAGAAGCCGGTAATCCGGTAGGTAGCACCCTGGAAAATCATTCCAGCGTGTGAATAAAAGTTTCACCGTCACCTCTGATTGTGACCACCCGAAGCGTAAGCAAAGCGAGAAGTACTATTGCGCTAGTAATGGTGGTGCGTGATCGTCACAATCAGAACGGAGTAAAAAAATAAGAATGTGAGAAGCACTAAAGTTAATACAATAAAAAGATTCTAAGTTGAGGGTAAGCGAAGCGAATTACATATTTAAGAAATGTAGCTGAAGGCTCCAAGATTATTATAAATGACACGTAAAATATAACACATGACTTGCACAAATGATAAAGCGTTACAAGTCAAATATACCTGCAAGAACATAATGTTATACACGAATACAGTTTGTTCAACACTTACCCAATATGGGGTTTATAACACTGATTTTACATACTGATTTTAGTTTAAAAATATATTTCACCAACATGAGTTGTGGGATTGCCTAGGACAACGGGAGAGGTCACGGTCAGAGTCACGCCGCCTTAAAGTAGGGAAGGCGACGCGCCCGTGCCTCCCCCGGTGATGGCAAATCCCGACTGTCGGACCGAATGAATCTAAAATCATCAGCTGCGCCGCGACGATACAGCGGTGACAAAACGAGGTAGGGATGGCTAGGACCGGTTTACGAATGTGAGCGCGTCTCAGTCGCACGCTCGTCTAGAACATTCGCAAACCTATGAGTCTATAGCTAAGTATGTAACGCTACAACGTTACAAGGTATCGGGATTTCGCATCTTGGCAGGTGATAAACTACAAAATTTGCATAATTTTAAACTCAATCATCACTTCAAGTTTATATCGTACTCTTTTAGTGGCGTCGTTATATTTTCAGATATGTTTTACTTGTTACCATCAATAAACGATTTTAGTTCCACGACTTTTGGATAAAAAACACAAATACATATTCCCATACAAAGTCCTCAAAATGATCGGTGACTTATTTACTTTTTTAAATTGTAGACCCGATATGTTTAATATGAAAAATTTAAATACATGCTATAAAACAGTCAGAACTGATACTCCAGTGTATTTTTATGTAATAATAATTAAAATCTGCCTTAAATCCAGTAGCCTTGGTGTAGAAATAACAATTTTTTAAGGCGGTTATTTTTTTATTTCAAATGTCTTTGTTACAATCTGTACCTACCTATGTGAATCTAAAAAAACAGATTTTGCGTTCAAGGCTTGTGCTTAATAAAATTAAAAATGCAAATACTTGGTAGGTACCTACACATTTATTTTGCTGTGAACATTCATGATCTTAGTATACTTAGTATTCATTCCGAATATAGATACTATAATTATATCTCATACATGACGCATTGTACTTGTTGTTTATACCTAAAGACGGAATCAGAGTTGAAGTTGAGTCAAAACATTAATCTAGTTTTTTATTTTTTTTACCTTTTTGTATTCTTTATAATTTTAAGTGTTCACTCCATCACCACAACGAATATCATAAAAAATCATGCACCGAAAATTTTCTCGCATTAAATTCATGACCGCTATTTTAAAATAGCCGCCAATTTTTAGAAACAAATGGTAAATTGATGCGATGTACCCAAGGAACATAACTACTCTCTAACGGATGTACCTATTTGTATTACTAAAGAGTTCTTTATTCGAATGTAATATTCTTTTTTTAAATATTGTTTTTAAATTGGCCAGTTCTAAAATCTTTAAGTGTAAACCTTCGTAATAGTGATGTGTAACGTTCAAATAATTACTTTCTAATAAGGTATAATGCCACTTATGGCACGTGCAAAATAAAACGGTTTTGGAATTTAAAATTATTTACTTGAACTTGTTCTAAGACCAGTATAACCTGTAGGTACCTGTTTATAATTTTTTGCTTTGATTTTATTAGTCTGCTACCATGAGCTTTATTTCCGAATTATCGGATTTAAATATGACAAGTTATGAATAACTGGTTGTGGTAGTATGTATAATTTATATATACAGAAGATAAACAATATTAGGGAATGCCCGCGTCTTCGCCCCCCATTGATTTCCATACTAAATTTGACACTGTTTGACATTCCGAAAATTCAAAAAGCTTGTCTATGAAATGTGACCAACTAACAGACATTGGCTATAAGAAATAACAAGTCTTCACCTAAAACCGCAGAATAGTTAATAATAACATACTAAAATTAAGGCAAATTAACAATGTCTTCTTTCAGTGGGTTTGTAGAAGAGAAGCAGAGCAAATGTTCTGCGTTTCAACAAATAAACTACTGGAGGATTACTACAAGCTCATTAGCAGGGCAGAAATTGAACTACCCAGACATTTCCAGTATAAGCTGACATTTCATTGTACCAAAAGCCTATACAGTGCGAGGTCAGCTCATACTGGAAATGTCTGGGCGGTTCAATTTCCGCCCTGCTATAAAAGTTCGTGGTAAGCCCCTGTTCTAACTAAAGATCTGTTATCTACTGCTAAATTCTAACCGACAATAAGCACCATTAGAAAAAAAATCGTAGAGTCAACGACATCTAGTACGTCATAATCATAAATTAACGTATTAATATCTGGAGTTAATCATCTGTTTGTCGAAATAATATTAACATGTTTCATCGTCGCCGTCATCCATTATGACCACCTATAATTTGATGAGTTTATTTATTTCAAGGCATCCTATTGCCAACAGTTTTAAGTCCATGTATATCAACAAATTACAATAATAGGTATAATTAAAAATACATCCAATAATTCATCAGGTTAAAAAAATTGACATTTTATTAGAATATTTTAAAAAGTGTAAACATAATAAAATTTATATTCATTCGTTAATAATAAAAGGATAATAATCTATATAATATATTCATAATTCATTTGATCAAAACAATTTATAACGTACCACGAATCAACTACTATCAGCTGTTTTCCCAAACACATACAACATGGGGGACTTTCAAAACCTAAACCATACTAAAAGTGTTTCCGATGTTCATGGGCAGCGGTGATCATTAGGTGAACCGCACGATCGTTTGCCCCATATAATATTATTAAAAAAAAAACCTAAAAGTCGGTGGGAAAAGATAATTGTATAATTTTGGTTGTATGTGCATGTGACATGTATGTTTGTAAACTGTACCCTCGATACAGGAGAAATACTAGTGAGGGGCAACGTTTTTAAAAAAAAAAGAAAAAAAAAAAATCTTTCGAATCAAGATTACAACTTCATCATTCACCTCATGCTAAGTTTCTTCGAATATTTTACTAGCGTATACATAATTATACATGTTCAAATTTTCTGTTCACTGAGTAAGCAGCATCTTAAAGGTTACTGGGTCTCGGAGACCGAACACAAATCTTTTGCGAACACCAAAGAATTTCCCTTAGTTGACCCTCGTAACTTGTACCTTTTCCCTTAGTTAAATCTCGCAACGAGGAAAGATAAATGTTGGGGAGATTTACGGCTGATGCTTTCTATCTAACTATGTATACTAGCAGACCCTCCTGAAAGAAAGAAAGAAAGAAAAAGTATTTATTTGACACAGCACAAAAACGATTTTAAAGATAATAAATAACAAAAATAAAAGAATAAAACATGTAAAACAAAAAAAAAACAAAAAAAATTATCTTAAATAAAAAATGGAAATTGAAATGGATGGATGGATGGATGGTCCTGCATGGAAGGGAAGCGTTCCATCCCCAGGCTATCACTGCTTGCCTCTGAACAATACGAATGTTTATCAATCCGGTTTCATCGTTTGTACATACCTATATCTAGCTTTGTGACATAATTAGAATTTATTACATAGCGCTCGTAAACATTACTTTGTAACTGCTTTTCGATGAATAAGGAATTAACTTGGATATATTATTTACAACAATGTTGTATCTATGATATCATAAATCATGCTTCGACAAATCAATGTATGAATTTATGAATACTGTAACTAACAATAATTATTATTATAGCTAATTGTTCAATAGTCTAAAAAAATCTTGAAAAGGGTATGCTGTAAATTCACTATAATAAAATACAATAAAGCAATTAAAAATAACATGTAATTTGCTCTTGTATGGGTTGTAGAAACTCAACTATAGCCTTAAGTATAAACAAGAACTTAAATGCAGCTTCTATACAGCTTTTGTGCTACCGGGTTAAGACTACTGAATTGATTATTTTCCAACATCGAATAACCTAGATAAGAAAGTAAATATAGGTAAGACTTAAACTAATATTTTTATTTGTTAGCATTTATTTAAACAAATGCGCAGAAATAGATGATAGCTGTAGAATCCTAGAGTTTTGTAGAAGCAGGAGACGGCAGCAACACCAATACAGCTAAGAATAAATAATTTTCATATTTTAACCATTAAAGGGCCATTTTCATATTCTCACGACCCGGTGGGTCCCTCGACATGGCAAGCGACAAGGCGGCAGACTGGTTCTTAGTAACTTCAGGTAAAGAGAAGTGGGAAAAGAGTAGAGAGGCCGTTGCCCTGCAGTGGGACAATACAAGCTTGTAATAATAATAACGTTACTGTCCCACATAACGAGAACCTCGTGAAAGCCGAAAAAGATAAACAAATCGAATATCTGAACATGGTTCGTGAGGTTGTCGATATGTGAGAAGTGGACTCAGCTATAATTGTGCCGATAGTCGTATCGGCTAATGGCTTAATTGCCAAGAGTCTCGACCAACACCTCTCGCGGCTCTCGCTGGGTGTCTGGATCAAGTGCCTGATTCAGAAAGCAATACTTCTTGACACGGCGCGCATTGTTAGGAGGTTCCTCCTTCTAGAGCCCTGACACCGGCAACTTGGACTTTGTTTTCGATGCCGGTGGGCTACTACTATTTTATACTTATAAATGTTTTTAGTTGTAAAATTTTATAAAGGAAATAATAATAACCATTACAGATTATAAAAACCCTAGCTGTACAAGAAAACGCTTGGAAGAACAATATATTTAAATAAATAACCATACACTAAAATATGTATTATTTGTAGTTTCGACATTACACCGGCATTTATAGGCCAGTCCGATGTCAAAGTTCCAGATCTTCTTATTGTATTGTACGAAAACAGATTTAACAACGGCATTCCCTTTGTCTGTAAATAAACCAATGACATTCATTGCCACCATGTGTGCCTTACATTCACTGCTCTGTTGACGTTTTTATATTCTTTGGCTGCGTGTGAAGATCCGAAATAATTGTGCTTTTATAGTTTATTATGTTACCAACGCAGTGTTTAGTGTTGATGACAGCTTGATGACGAGGTAATACTATTTATTTGGAGCTGTTAAAATGAGTTGTTTTTTATCTTCTTTGGAATATTAGAGAGTTAAATACAGCCTAAATAGCTACTTGATTTCTTTTCTTTTGGTTTATGGCTCCATCGTAATTTGATGATTTTGCCAACGTCGGAGTAGGAAATGTGACGTGATTAGTTATTAAACTTAATTAATTAGGTAATATCACTATCACCGTTGCTATTGACAAATCATTGGCATTTTCATATGGTCGTCAGTCGTCACATGATGCGAAAATAACAATAATTTTAATTGACAAAATTACAAACCTACAAGCAAAAGTTTTGAAAAAATGGACGTGTTAACAAAAGTACGCAAAAGAGTCCTGACATTTTTATTTTATTTTAATTCAATGTTATTCTGAGAATGGCGAACCTAAGGTAATTTTGTAGTTTTGTCGATGAAGTCCATTATATTTTTAATTGGTCAGCAACACCCTTTAGTCTTCCATCCTAATAATGTTTCATAGCAAACTTATATTTACGGGACGTATTTATAGTAAAATGAATGAAATATAATGATGAATGAAACAACTATTTCAGTGATAAAGAAGAATACAAAAAATGTAGTTTAAATATGGTAGCCGTTTATTATTATAATTATTCAGTTTTAATTATCTTGCCGATACAACTACAAATTACAATAATATATTAGAAGTAGAGCGACCTAGGCACTACTACTGACAATAAGGTACCGTTTAATCAACGAACAAATTTTCAAAATAATTTTTCATAAATATTACACCATGTATTCTAGTTATAGGAACATTATTGGGTCAAATCGCTGGCTGGGACATTGTGGAAGAATTTTTCGACGTTTCCGATAATTTTGCTTATGATAGCTTTAACAATAGGAGGTCCGACTTCTTTGACGATCTCGTTACCGCTTGCTGCAATCAACTCACGGGCAGCACGACCTGAAGAAGTTAAGTTATCAGTATAATGGGTTGGTAATTTTTTTTAATTTCTTTTATGCTAGTTTTTTATTGAGGGTTCAGTTCACCGTATTTTATTAAGAGAATATGCTCCTTGAGCGCCAGATCAAATTATAGTTATATTGCCATGCATATCACTACACTTGGCAGATGTTGGTAATCGCAATTTGTTGTTATTAGCACACAAGAGGATGCTACTGCTTAGTCTTTTGACACCATTTTTGTACCTATATCTATGTCGCAGTAAAATAGGTAAAGCCTTGATATAATTATACCCCTAGTAATATAATCATATTCCGGATGATAGTTGTACGAAAGCATCTCATATCTATCACACTAAACATATAACTATGACACGGTCTCAGGCTGGTAGCGTAACTATATCCCTAAACTAGTCTAGTGAAAAAGTTAAAAATCAACCGAAGGATAAAATAAAAGGCGATTTCCCATCCTCCCCGGTGAACTTGACTAGTCAAAGCGCAGATAGGAAAAATAGTTTATTTGTTCCCGGTAGCCCTGGCGTCGACTTTTAACTGGGAGGACGGTTTGTTTAGGTTAGGTTAGGACCAAAATCCGTGAGCTGGGTCTGGAGATAGCGCCTCACAACACCGAGGCGCTATGGTTCCACAAACTGCCACGTGGCAGGGAACCACCCAGCTCGCGCATACGCGTTGGTGACGCGCAGGTCGAGGTGGGCCGGTACATGAAGTACCTGGGGCTCACCTTGGACAGTCGCTGGGGCTTCGAGGAGCATTTCGAATGCCTGGTCCCCCGGATCAGTGGAAGTGATCCGGGGGACAGAGGAAGTGGGAAAGTGGGTGCTTTGCACAGACTACTGCCCAATCTCGGGGGGCTTCGGGAGGAGGTTCGCCGCCTCTACGGGGGGGTCGTGCGGTCGTGGCCCTCTACGGGGCGTCTGTATGGTCAGCTAGACTATCAGGCGTCCGGCGCTGCAGAACCAAGATTCATAGTCTGCAGCGCAAAGTGGCCATCCGGATCGCACGAGGATACCGTACGGTATCGTTTGAGGCGGTGACTCTTCTGGCGCGATTTCCGCCGTTCGACATCCTGACGGACACGGACGCGAAGGTCCGGATCCGTGCCATCCGTCAGGGCGGCGAGATCGCGCCGGCAGCGGCGTTCGAAAGGCTCAAGCGGCGGGCACGTAGAAACGCACTCGAACTGTGGCGTGAGCGGCTTTCACAGCATCAGCTCGCGCACAAGCGCGTTGTCGAAGCCATTCTGCCGCACTTCGGAGCCTGGCTCAGGAGGAGCGAGCGTGTCACCTTCCGCCTTACCCAGGTGTTCACCGGGCACGGTTGCTTCGGTGAATACCTGAATAGGATCGGACGCGAGGCCACGGCAAATTGCCACCACTGTGGAGGTGGCCAGGATTCTGCACAGCACACGCTCGAGGCGTGCCCTGCATGGGACAGGGAGCGGCAGATCCTGGTCGACCAGATCGGGCAAGATCTCCGTCTGCCAGCCATAGTATCGGCTATGCTGGCAGACCAGGAAAATTGGAGGGCAGTGGTCTCTTTCTGTGAAGCCGTTATGCTCCAGAAGGAGACCGCAGAGCGGGATCGAAAGAGGGCCGATCCCGCTCAGAAAAGAAGGCGCCGAGGAGCAACCGCCTCTCCACGTACGCCTTAACCCCCCGCCGGACAAAACCTGGCGGAGGGCCTCCGGGGTCGCGGGCCCACAGAGTGGGGACTCTGTGGCGCTCTCACTGAAGCGACCCCCGAGAAGACGGCGCGCACTGGTCGGTCCTGCGCGCCGTGCACCGCACAGCGAGGGTACCGGGGGGACCTCTTTACAGTCTCACCCGGGACGTGCCTGGGAGGGAGACCTCTTTACAGTTTTCCTCCCCGAGAAGTGCCCTAACAGGCGTGGCACCGAGGTGGGCTTCGGCGCGGTCTTCTAAGAGTACTCGAAGCCCACCTGTAGGTGCCGAAGTGGACCACCGTGGTGAGTTTAGCCGGTAGGAGTCCGGCACACCCCTCCACCCCCCCCAGGCGGAGGACAGCCCTACGATGGGTTCCCACCACGACAATAAAAAAAAAAGCTTAGAACTGTGACCAAGCAACGCACGAGCTGATCCCGAGCGTAGCGAGCGTAGCCACGGCAGCGGTCGGCGAGTGCCAGAAATGTCCCCTCGATCACTTTCCACCATTAGCGACGGGGTAAATGATACTTGATCTATGTTATTCGCCCCGTTACGTTCGGTCGATAATTATTTCACAAAATTAATCAAGTAATAATTTAATATATAACTAGATTGAGACTGTGTTATAGTTATATCCCTAGTAAGATAGTAATTAAATGGTTTCGTACAACTATCATCATATATGATTATTTAACTAGGGTTATAATTATATTACCTACGTCTTTATTTATCTTACTGCGACATATAAAATTTAGCAATTAATGCAAATGAGACAAAAATCAAGGATTATAATTGCGTCAAACAGTAATGTATTTATGTTTTTTTTTTAATATCCTGTCTACTAATAGATGAATCTCATTTAAATACATAATTATCTAATAATCAAGTAAAAGGATAAAGTTTGACTTACCAAGAATTTCGTTCCCATTGAAAAGATTTTGCAATTCAATTTCAGATTTATCCTTTACATCATAAGTGTGCTTCCAGCTCTTAATGGTCCAGTGGTTGATTCCATCTTTGCCTACCTTGTCACCAATATCAATTTCAACTCGTATTACAATTTTCCCTGAAAAAAATTATAGGATTTATTTATGAGGTGCCAACCGGTCGTCGGTGACTGCAACAGTGATACATAAGTCTGTATTAAGACACGCAATGAATTAAAAATAGCGTTATCAAAGATTACTGTGGTTTAATATTGCGATAGTGACAGCACGGTTGGTATGATCAACAGATAGTTGTTTCGGGTCTGAGTGTGTGTGCATGTGAGATGTATATTGTCAACTGTACCCTCGATACAGGAGAAATCCTAGTGAGGTGACAACGTTTATTTAAGAAATGAAAGAAAAAATTGATACTGGAATTTCAGAACCGGGAAGAATAAGAAATTTGAAGGACGTGTATAATCAATAATGGTCAAAAAAGCACCATTTAAGTTTAGGCGCTGAGCTGAAGATGGACATTTTTTCCTGCGGGTATTTTACCGCGATGATAGAGCTTCTGGAGTCCTATGAAACAACGCACATAGTGGACGAAAACTCGGCTGCTCAATACATTGCCAAATAATGCTCGGTGGTGGCGACGCGCCGACGGTGGACGACGACGGACAAAAAGTCCGTCATATAACGTTGGGCCTATTACAATAAATAAAGCTATCAGCGTGAAAGTGGTGTTAGCCCTAATTTGGCAATTTGTCGCTTACACCATTTTTGCAATGTAAGGAATGTAATTTACACTAAAACCAAAACCAGCACAAATTGTGGCCTACACCATTTTTGCGCTGATAGCCTTAATTATCATTTCGAAAAATTTGTAGTGTAATGTTGTAGTGGAATGTTGTTTAGATGGGAATACACAATGAAGACATTAAATTAATTCATAACATTTACACAGCAAATTAATGAAAAAATAATTAGATCACTCGTTATGGCTGCTTACGTAGAGCAAACCGGATAAATTTAAAATAGTTCATGCGCTATTATTCTTCCAATAATATGTATATAAGTAAGATTACTGTAAATTGTGTATTTTTCCTAAAACCCTTCATAATATCAAGACTTGTTTTTATTTCTACTGCTGTATGCACAAAAAATTTGGTATTTGTCTCCAAAGTCCGTTTATTGAACTGGTATGGAAAATTTCTGGTATAAATGTGTCTAATGAATAATGTTTTGTCCAGATTGTATTTATAATTTGCGCGGATGTAAAGGAGAATATGCGATAGTCTATACATTATTAATATAGAACTTGCCTAGTAATATTGTACAATGTTTTATATCACTTATTATTATGCTCTTAGATTATCTATATGTTTTCAATTACCATTAATAAGCTTTAACCGGTTTGATGATAGGATATATTCTCAACGGAGGTCGTAGTTTTGTAAATGTTATGAACACTGTTTGTTGAAATGTCAAGTATTATAAATTGTCCTTCCGGGAAATACAGGCATTGAGTGGGGTACTTATTAAAAGGCTGCGGATTTTCTTTTATACCGTTTGTATCCCAGACGCGAACTGGTATCATATTTGATGTATTCAATAAAATTGGATTTTCTACAAAATATCACCTAAACCCTTATTCTGGGACGTATGCTTTGAAAGATTTATCTTCCTAAAAAAATTGATAACTAATAGCAATCGCTAGTCATAAAACGGCTATTAACGTCATTCTAAAATGAAATGCTAACTGGCGTCATAAGTTAATTTATTGTCTATTTCAAATTTTATTTTGTTCAAGTTGAAAGCTCTTTGTCTCAAGCGGGGTGAATGAACTTCGCATAGTGACAATGGTACATCATCTCACTTTGATCTACGTAGATGGCATATTCCTAGGCCAGAAGTAATTACAATTTGACTTACTCAGAACGACGTGAGCGTCTCCCTTTCCTTGAATGGGCAGGATGAGCAATTTACCATCCATCTCGTATTTGCCAACGAAGTCAACAGAGCACTGGAGTTTAACAAAGAGTTTTGACTTTTCAGCATCACGTCTGAAAACAAAAGAAGAGGAGTTATTATTATTATTCGATGGAAAAGATAAGGCTACAGAATGTCTTTCGGTAGCTTTATTAGCTGGCTTATTGAGAATAGGTGGTATGTAAGTACTAGCAACCACTTTAACCCTATTTAGAGGAAATTTTGTTTCTATTGGGATTTTGTTATGACATTAAAAAGAAGTTTAAAGGAATCTCAATTATAAGTTTATGATTAGTTACCATATCCTGGTAATAAAATAAATTCGTCTGGCAAGTTAAGATCACCATTTGTCGCTTTATATTCTGTGACTAAACTAGAACCCAACAGACTAATATTTATGGCTAAAAATCAGACCGTGGGTTCCTCGAATTTCATTACTGAATAGCATTATAGGGGTAAGATTTATTTGCATCAGTATTCGATTATATTCTTAAACACCCTTTAAAAATCTGAAATTCGAAGGGTTGCTAACTCCAAGCAAGCAACTAATACTTTGAGTGAAAATCTGGTCCTATTGCTTAGTCCTGACCGTATTTAGTTTTTTTATACTTAAGAATGATTGAAAAAGCTTTGAAAGTTCAAAGGAATTTTGATCTCGTCGATAATAAAATTGTCACTTACTCCACTTTCTTAGCGATACAATCCTTAAGTCCTGTTCCAGAGACGTCCCAAAGTAGCAGTTTGAGTCCAGGAGAGCTAGCATCCAAGGACTTCATGTGGAATGGGTCTAGTTGCTGTACTCCAAGCTCGGGGATTCCTTTGGCGAACAACGGGATGGCGAATTGGGCGGTCTCCTTAATACATTGTGAATCGTCCCATTTGCATTTTTTTATGAACGGCGCTGTAAAATGAATTTATTGAAGTTTTGGCGTATAAATACTGCGTATAGGGTAAGGTGAATTTAAATTGACTAAAACGATTTTTTTTTCCGGATTTACTGAAAGGTATTTTTGCGTTGCATTTAAATCACTGAGTTTGAAAGGAAATAAATAAATGTATTACTTAAAAAAATAATTTTCAAATTAATGATAATAGTTTAGGTTAGGTAGGTACCTATACAAAAAAGAATCTTAATGATTTGTTACTTCATAATTATATACATGCACAAAAAAAAACTTTATCCAAATATTTTTATATACATATTTATAAATTAAATAAACATACCGTATCCAGCATTTGTCGAATAAATTATACTCAATGCAAGCACTAAAAATAAATATCTCGAATACATTTTTTAAATAATTATTTTTTACTTGGACACAACTGTTTGGTTGCGAGATATTCCGCGTATTATAAGTACCACCCGAGTTCCTCATACATATATATAGGATAATAAAACACATCTATATATATGAAAGCGATGTCGGCAAACTAGTTTTTTCATTATGGAGCCACTTTTTAAGTCTTTATTAAACATTGATTATAACAAAGTTTTAAAGTACGTTGACATTGCGCCAAGTTTTTATGCCTAGATACAAAATCAGCATTATTTTTGTACTGTAGAATTATGTTTATATCTATCTATATCAGCAGTTGTCTGTTTGCCATTTGGTGATTTTTTTATATCGAAATTACTAGTAGATACCTAATCTTGTTTCCTTAGACGATTTTCGTAGCTTTTATCACGTTTAGCATGCTTACTCGTAGTATGACTGAGCTATCGCAAATATAATCTACATAGATAATTATGACATATTAGCAAAAACTTAAAAGTTCCGGGCCGGTACTTTTGAGTCGAAATGAAATGCACAGATTATTATTTGTGCACTTCTTAATATATATATATATAAAAAAAATAAGAACCTTGCCCCTCTCTAGGATTTCTCCTGTATCGAATATTTGTTCCGTGCAGGGATCGAACCCGCGGCAGCGCAAGGTAGCGCAGAAAGCTAATCGCTCAGACACTGCGCCAACCGTGTCAAAAAAATAAATACATATTTTGATATTTTTTGTTTTGAATGAATACATATTCAATTAATATTAATGTACCTACCGTAATCAACCTCATCGATTTATTTTTAAGCATGGTAGTTGAACCGAAACCTCTTAGTGCTAACTTCGTACCACGATCCTGAATAACGTTATGTTTTACGAGTTTGATTAAAAATAAACAGGTATTTACTTACGTTTACATAAAATACCACAGAATGGCTAATAGTAAGTACTAACGTACAGAATTACGAAAGAATCTTTCTTCCATTTCTTTCAATTTTTCTACAGAATACCTAGTTTCAAAATTTTGTATGAAAAAAAAAAGTTTCGAATTATGATAAGTTCGAGAACAAACGTTGTTCAGGGTCATAATAGTTAAAAAGTTAATGCTAAGAGGTTTCGGGTATTTTTTCAATTTCCGTGTATAAACTTAGAAGCAAAATAAGAAAAATATATCTTATTTCATTTATTTGTTTAATAATTTTAAATTTTTTGTTATAATAATATTTCCCACAAACATAAAAATTTAGGATTCGTATCTACGTAATTACGCTTTTTTAAAGTATAATTAATATTGTAATGAAATACGTCATTAATACCTTAACTCGTTAGTAAAGTATAAAATTGTGTCGAGATAGAATTTATGATTTCATTTTAGAATTTATATTCCATAAACCAGTCCACTTTTTTTGAAATATGATAGACAGATTTTAAAGGTGTGACCACACCGGCATAAGTATAAGTACACAGGTGTGTTATATCGGTCGATATTATCGCAATGGCAATTTTGATATTGCCAACCTTTAGTGCTCAATTTGTGCCCAAAGGACAGAATTTGTGCCATCATACTTTGGTAGTTATATCCCCCCATATTAGATATGCGGTAAATGTCGGACTAGTTCTATCTTGTCGTTATTATAGCAGCAATGTGTAAGATTGCGTTCGTCACTACGAGTATACAAAATGTGCTAAAAACAGATATAGCAATAACGCATTGCGATAATATCGCCCAATATAATACACCCGTGCGTGTGGTCAATTTTCAATACAATTTTTGGTAAAGTATATTCGTTTTGGTTCCGTACCCAAAGGGTAAAACGGGACCCTATTACTAAGGCCCCGCTGTCCGTCTATCCGTCTGTCACCAGGCTGTATCTCATGTACCTTGATAGTTAGATAGTTGAAATTTGTTAGATAGATGATGTATTTCTGTTGCCGCTATAACAAAAAATACTAAAAAATAGAATAATATAAATATTTAAGGGGGCTCTCATACAACAAACGTGATTTTTTTGCCGTTTTTATAGATAATGGTACGGAACCCTTCGTGCGTCAGTCCGACTCGCACTTGGCCGATTTTTGTTTTCATCTTGTTACCGTCTTTTCTGTGTTTTTGCAGTCGGGTTGTCTGATAATAAAAATGAACACATTCTGATGTCAATAAACTAATAAGTAGGCTTTCAAAACAAAAAATTGAAGTGCCTATCACTAGGATAGATATATAATCTTGATTCGCAATGCGGCTATAATCGTTACGCAATAAAGTCTTAATTTAGATAAATTGGTAGGTAAGTGGAAAGACTTGTTAGCTCATTCTAAATGTTCCAGTAATTACGGATATGCGAAGCTAAGTTTAGAAAACATGACCATGGGCTGATGGTTTCTATGTCGTTTTCTGACGTGTCTTTTCGATTTTACCTTACTTTTACTACTTTAACATTGACGTATAAAGAATAAAATTCCAAAATACGAAATCCTCAGGCTTTTTCTATATAATGGATGTTTTTTCAATTTTGTAGGATTTATATCTAATACAAATTATGTTAAAGAAGGACTGAACTTCGACGAGTGATGATACCTGAGATCGTCTGGTGGACCCTGGGCAGTCAGCTTCAATACCAGTATTACTGACTGGCTAATATTTCCACTACAACATGAGCAATATCCATGTGATATCTTGTGATGACTTGACGGAAGGAAGGAACTAATACAAAATTGTCTAGTTTTTTTTATTTGGCTATGTATATTATCATTTTACTATTAATATTATTTTCTTCTCTTTAATTTGTTCCTAGATGAATGATGCAATACTCAGTTACCCTTACTTATTCGCTTAAAACAACTACTGCTTTTGCGTATCAAAGGACCAAACGGACAAACTGGGTATATTGTATATACAGGATGCCGCAGAACACACACTAAATACACACACACACATACACACACAGACACGCACACACCACACACACACACAACAACCACACACACACGCATTCACACAAAACCACATCACACACACACACACATCAAATAGAACCATGTATTTAGTATCACGTTCTGTGACCGTACACAAAAAAATAATGAAATCCAATCAGTAGTTTAGCCACATGAACTAATTTAAAATTTCATAATTTTACGCATTACTCGTATCACGATCTCTAGGCTATTAAAAAGTCTCCAACATATTCTAACCAAAATTATTTTTATTTGCACGTGTAGAATAGATAAAGATGACAAATTTCTACTTCGATGTCCCTCCACCTAGACGAATGATAGCAGAGTGACATTAATCGCAAAAAAAAGTTGCGTAAAAATCGGCGATTTTTTTAATACGGCTTCATAACACGATATCAAATACGTGGTTCAACGTGATAACATCTGCGGCACTTGTATATTAAGAATTTACTTCGATGATTAACTTCCGATGTCAGTGTATAAAACAGAAGGTTCAATAACCCGAAACTCCGAGCAATTAAGTACCTATAATGGTAAAATAAATAATCACGATATTCCTGTCAAAGTCAAGACTATGGTTTTTTTTGTTTAGTATGAGGTTTTTTTGCACTATAGTAGCGCCACATCGTACGATGGCATTTTTGACATTTGCCTGCTCGTGAAGATCCTTAAATATTGACAACTACGTATAATGGAAATCTAAGAATGGAATTTACCGAATCTATTATTATAGGACAGCATAATTCGTTTAGTATTTTCATTTGTTTTGTTTTTAATTTACAATTATCCGTAATATAGTAATTGTAAGTTATTTAAATCATTTGACGTCGGTCTTATGTTATGTATCACTGAATAACTATTGAAACCTTTAAGATATAATACAATAAAAATAATAATAACTAATATTTACATTTAAATATCTCTAATCTTCCATGCTCAAAGGACATTTGAATTTAAGGGGATTACCTGGCACAACGGTCTTGTAATGTCAAAATGGGATAACACCAATATTTTCTCACGTGAGCACACGAGAAAATAATAGTAGAAAATAATAATAGAGGGCCTTGAGTGTTAAATCGACCAAAAATAGGGCTTTTATAAATTATTTTGAAATGAATTTAAAAATAAAGAAAAAATCAATACATATTGTTAAAGGAGACACACAGTTTTCATGTAAATGTAATGACACTTTTTTTGCCTTATTTTATGATATTTTTTAATAAGATTGGACAAATTAAATAAAATGATCAAATCAATTGTTCCGTTATGTCCATAAGTATAACATAATATGGCTAATTAATACAGTCAAAGATTCCTCAGTAAACTTTTTTAATATACTGTATTTGAGCCATTCAATCCCTTTGTTTCAAGTTGTTGTCAGTGTAATCAATGCAAGTTAAGTTTTAGAAGTCTGCCATTTGTAATACGAGTATAAGTATGTAGTTATGAGTGTCATTTTTAGTGCATAAATGAATCATTTTTATTTCATTCTTTCAAGTAATTCTGTCGTTATTGTCCTTAAACTGACAACATTGTCACTTGTACGTGGAGTGTGTAGCTTGAACATCATGACTTAAAAGATACAGGCTACAAATTGAGTAGCGTTTAAAAATTTGGGGTTACATCAAATAAATCCTAAAGAAATTGTAGATTTTTTGTGAGACTCAGAACATAATTAAACAACCAATAGTTAACAAACCAAACGGAAAATCATTTTATTGCACACTTTAATCTAGGGATAGTTCTTTGATGGGTACTTTTCCGAAGAAATTGTTGAGATTTTCTACGACCTTCGTAATACAAACTTGGAACATTTTGCCTCCAATCTCTTTCACTATTTCGTTCCCATTGGTTTTAAAGAGTTCAACTGCTGCGGTACCTGCAATAAGAAATGCGTAAATGTTAGCTGATTGGTCTCTTTTTGTATGAGCTACCCTCAGATCACAGAAGCAGAGCTACCCCATTCGTCGTGAGGTCTTACTTGCAAATTGTTTATTGTTTTTCAAAAGGCTTTAGTATAATTGATACATATACAGGGTGCAAGGAAAGAGCCTCCAAGAGTAACGGAACATGAGATCGTCTGGCGCACCCTGGGCAGTCAGCATTGGTACAAACATTGCTGTCTGGCTTATCTTTCCACTACACCATGAGCGAGTCCCATGTGATAGCTCATTAATCGGAAGAAGAAGGTACTACATACCAGTGGCGAAGAGTCCATACAACCCGATTTCCATCGGCTTCCTTTTCGAAATTGGCTATTGCATAGACCAACAGACATTGTGGCAGAGAAGCAGTTTTTGGATTTTTTCGCTGTTAGTGGTAGCCGAAATCTTGATGCTTTGTTGGCAGTGTTATGACAAATTATGCATTTTTTTTTTGTGACTTATTTTTAGGACATCTTCCCCTTTGAAAATGTTCACCCTTCGCCACTGCTACATACACATTTTTCTTAGAATATTGTATATCCAATTATACACACAGTATTAGTACACAGTAGTAATACTATAATACACATTATATGGGTTTTGTTTACATAAGATAATCCTGCCGACAAACTGCACTGCAGTTTGGTAGAAGATTATGTTGGTATATTTTTGTAAACCTTCTTTAGATAAAATAAAAAATAAATAGGCTAAGCACCTTTCGGTGGTATGCAAGGTAAATGTAAAAATAGTAAAGGTATTACTGTTACTGTTAGCCTGTATCATCCCACTGCTGGGCAAAGGCCTCCCCCCTTGATTTCCATGCTGTTCTATCATGTGCCAGTGATGAGCAGTCTAGTTCGTCCTGCCATCTCTCTCGTTTTGCTGTGTCACGGCTCAGTAAAGGTATTATTTAGAAGTGGTAGGGTCCTAAGCCCCTTTGTCACTGCGACTTGCGAAGATCTATTGTAACGAAAGTAAAGGTATACAAGAATAAAAATGATGAGGGTATAAAGATATTTCAATCGGTTGATACGACGCAACACGATAGAAATACTGCGGGATCTGGTTTTGCGTCTATGATGTATGATTCGTAACAGGGTGAAGCCGACTGTCCTGACTGCGCTGGACGTATACTTAGGCGTCGTCATTGAGTGTACAACTGAAGTAGAAGAAGAAAATCCCACTTACGAAAAGCCTTAACATAGACGGAACTCATCTACAACAGGACTTATATACGACAGCGCTCATCTATGACAATTGTGTGTATGACAAATGTGTAACAATTGTAGGCAAATCTTTAAATAAATAAATGACAGGATTTATCTTCGTCATGACTTATCTCTCCGATCATCAAATACTTTGAGAATCAATTCTGTTGGAGCTACTAACATAAAAAATATATTCGGTTCTAGCTGGCGGTCGGTAGCCTTTGCCGCGGAACGCTTGCTTTACTCGCTCGCTCCCACCCTGCGTACTGTATAACATATTTCGTTATACAGGATAATTGTTTATGTAGTGCGCAAAATATGCAGAGTGATCCAGTGTCCGTTCCGAAATGCAATCGAAGTACTACAATTCACTCCAAAACAAAATAAAAATTTGATATTGTATGGCTTGTGCTAGTAAATTATGCGTCCCATACTAATTCGCATTTTCGTTTTGTTATAAAGTGTATCCCAATACTGCGGTTGGATTAGTAACAGAGATTGAATCACTCTACAAATTATGCGCACTACATAAAAAAATATCCTGTATTACCTGTATATTAGACAACTGGTTTCGTAATTTCACGGCACTACGCTATCCTACCGAGATATACATGAGATAAATCATGTCGAGGATAAGTCTTGTCGCAGATGAGTCCTGTCATAGATGAGTCCCGTCGAAGTTAATGTTTTTCGTAGTTGCGTCATTTGTAGTAGCGTACGTTGAACTTCAATCGTACGTCCTCGTTATTTGGAGAAGTCTTCGAAGACTGATTTCTACCTTAAAATTAATAAAAGCGTAGTAGGAGACTTTTAAGAACTAATATGTTTTCAGGAGTTATACTTACGCAATACGGCATTATCCTCAAGCAAGCCTTCAAAGACAACATCAGACTTATCATGTAGATCATAACTGTGTTTAAATTTCTCAATATGGAAGTATTTCTCACCATCCTTTCCATCATTTTCTGCTATGTCCAAAACTAAATTTAGTATCAATTTTCCTACAAAAAAGATTATTTATGTATTGGTTTTTTTTATGTATAAAAAAAACACAGCTTTTGTTAGAGGTTGTGTAGCCTCCAACAAAGGCTACACAGACACATGATTGATTCTATACTGGGTATAACATATTCTACATAGATAAGTACCAGTTATATTTGCTATACTCACTGAGCAGAACGTGCATCTTTCCTTTGCCAGCAATATTCACAGAGATAACCTCTCCAGCCAACTCGTACTGTCCATCAAGAGTTAAAACACATTCGAGTTGTATAAAGATGTTGGACTTCGCTGTGTCACGCCTGTGATGCAAAAAATGAACATTGAACACTAGTCTAGAGTAATACTGATAACGCCTACACATTCGCTGCGTAGCCGCGCTGCTGAGTCAAATTGCTACGTATCATTATGATTGCGCTGCTAAATCACCAATGAGTACAACTAGTCATCATAATATTAGATATTTCCCAAGTTTATTAGGGTCTCCTTTGAGATTCTGATGGCCCGTAACGACTGACATAGGAGTTTGTGTGAAAACCAAGCCGAGCGGGTGTGTAACCTACCCCGTGAACCTACCCAAGTTGAAAGGGCCGGGGCATGCGCAGCTTTTTCCTCGCAGATTAGTGACATCTGCGTTGTAGCAATTTGGTTATGAGCCCCTAGCTAGTTTATTGTTTATATAACATAGTTGCGAGTGCACATCAAATATTCCCGGCATAATAATATGGTTAGGTTAGGTATACCTAGTGTTATTTTTTTTTTGCTTATTTATTATGTATTTTTTGTGGTTTCAGGCTCATGAAAAGTTTCTGCTTCGATGCGACCGTATAATTAAATGAATACAGTCGCGGTGTCCGCGACAGTCCGCCGTCTGCTCAGCGTTGAATAAGAAATTTTGTCAAGAAGTGCACAACATACTTCTTTGTGCTAATACTAAAAGCGCTCATCAAGCCATATGTCAATTTTCTTACGACCATTTATTTTACTAGGAGTAATAAATATGACTTACTGCACTTTATTTCCTTTACAAGTTTTCAGACCAATCATGGTGACGTCATACATGATAAATTTCAAATGGGAAGAACTGGAGTCAACAGTCTTAAAAAATATAGGGTCCATGGTCTCTACTCCATATTCTGGGAGTCCAGCCGCGAATAACGGTATTGCTTTTACAGAGTTTGCTTGTGCACATACCGGATCGTTGGATTTGCATGGTGTGATAAACGGCACTGAAATATATTCCAAAAATCAGTCAATCAATTTAGTTAAGGCTTTTCAAAAGCCGTTTGGATCCAGCAAAGCAGATTACCTAATAAACCAATACCTCTTTCGCTTTCGGTGTTGTAAAGATTGATTAAAGAATGAGAATAAGGGGCTTAACAAAAGCATTGTGTAAAGCAGCAGAAGCGGCCTCTCGGAAAGACAATATCGAGCGAAAGAAAGCAGGCTGAGATGATGTTTATATTTTATAGAACCTTCAGATTAAGAATAGAAGATCAAGGCGTAACAGACAACCCAATTCCAGATCTAATCTGGTTATTGGCACGATCACATCAAGCATGATCGATATACAGATCATAGTGAGCAGGTATTTTTTTAATAATCGGAAGGCAAACGAGCTTGCTTTTCACCGAATGCCCGCGAACGCCGTGCCACTGCCCCATGCCTATGCGCAATCTAATTATTGTAGTCACATCATCCGCCTAAATTAAAATTGGCTTGCCTCGTGTTCTGGTAATTTCGCTGGTTGTTCCTACCCTTCATCTGCAATACAACTATACTTACACATCGTTGTTGTGACAGGGGAAATAGGACTGTGGTACCGCACCAGTCCACACCGTAACATGGAACTCTACATCCACTAAAGAGACCTTTAAGATACGAATGTTGAACGGTTCTTTAGTGGAAGTACCTACCAGAGTCTTCAGCCTCAACCTTTACTGATGGCAGTGAAAGTTGAGACTGAAGAAGTTTTATCTACAGGTACCCTAATTTTATCAAGCAAATCTTAGCATTTTATTTTTTAATATGAACTTTGCGCCGCTCTTTTATTTCTCCTGTGTCGTGGCTAAAGTTTACAAAGATACTCGTACGTGTCACATGCACACACATCTAGGAGCAATTCCCGAGCAATCAAAGTAGTCTGGCATTTGAGAAAAAGTTATATTTTTCTTGAGTGGTAATTAAGTTGAGCTATTCTGGAAAATTCGAAAGAAAAGCCGTTCGAATTGCTTCGTCGGTACCGTTCCAGACGTACATTTCGAATTCTGAACTATTATAATTATCAATAAGCGGTCGAAGTGCAAACTCAATTCCGAGATAATCTCGCAGGAAACGAGAATTGCCTCCCAAGTCCCAGACCCGGAACAGCTATGTATATACAAATATTTATATTTATTATACCGAAACAGTCGACTCACCCGATGTGGCGTTTGTTAAAGCTATCACAGATAATACACCAACTACTAATATTTTAGCAATCATTTTTCTTGAAGACAATGTATGAGTAACAACAGCAATGCAACTACAACGGAGCACATTAGTGCGTTCAACACATTTATATGTTTGGCTTCAAATAATTATTAATAATTATTGGCAATTTTTCTCTATTTTGTATTAGATCTAAAAGATTATTTGGGAGTACAATTAGATCATTACAATGTATTTTGATATTTAAGCCTCAGGTGCAACGGCACATATTCAAATCACCTTTGTAAAAGTATGATTATGAAACAATTATGTTTTGGATGACAGAAATCAAATATTTTTGTGGAGAATACCAAAAATGTTAACCCATCTGAGCGACGGCAAAAGCAGGGTTAAGTTTTTCGCACGTATCTATGCGTATGTAGGATTCTTAAAAACTCGTAGTATCCTAATGGTTAGATATTTTTTGATGAATAAAGTGTCATTAGATTTATCTTCAGCAGTGTTGATCCCGGTTGTTATACAAATACCTATGACAGTCGTTAGGGGGAGTCAGTAGCAGAAAAATTTATATACACTAACTAGGTATATGTATATACTAACAAACTACAAAAAATTTTTACTAACGGTGTGTTTTATTTAGATTTACTGTGCTGTCTGCCTACCTACCTATAAATAAATTTGATATAAAAAAATAAAAAAGTAAAATTATAATAAATTATTGTGTGTAAGTGAGTCTGTTTTGTTTTTTTTCTGTATTCTATTCTATTAGACATAAATTTAATTTTACTGTAGGCATAATATTGTATGTACTTTATATAGATTAGATATTATATCATCAAGGTAGCATTATAATAATTATTCTAGAAATTATATTATTATTCGAAAAATATGTTTAAATTGTAGCATTGTAAGTGTCTTTAATATCCCGTAATTATAGGAAGGCCATTAGATTGGCCCTTCAAAATCGCAATTTACTTGATGAATATTATAATTATATTATTTATATATTTTCACGATTACTAGCAATTTGGGTTTCACATGACTAGTATTACTATATGGATATATACCCGCCTACCCACTATATTTAATATGGGAGCGGCGCAGCGAGAGAAGGAGATTCTGTTGGGAGCTGCCCAAAAAGAAAAGTAATCATATGGAGCTGCCGGAGGGAACTGACGTTGATTGAACTGTAGGGTAATCACGATACCCACTCGTAATCGGGATCGATTCACTTTTGACAGTTTTAGAATGTCCATTGCGTTATTCGAATTGCCGTTCAGAATATTTGTTAAAGCATACTGCGCAATGTACTTTGTTGAATTGTCTTACAATTAAGACAGTTCAACAATCGATTCCGATTTCGAGCGTGCATCGTGATTACCCTGCGGGACTGTTAGCTTATGTCCTCTTGTTGTGTTTGCGTATGTAAAATTATTGTGAAACCGTTATTCAGAGCTTATGATGTGCCATATTTGACTGTGACAATTGACTGACTCTTATAACTTGCTTTCAGTGGTTAGAAATCCAAATATATATTATGTCGGAGAAATGGATTGTATCCCACTACTTATGGCGTTTTGATTGAAAGTAAAGAAATACGTGTTTCAGCGTTTTTAGAAAATCAATATAAGGGAGAAATAGTAGGTGAAAACTTGTATGGGAAATGACTGTAACATTTGGAAAGTTAAATCCAAAAAAATTGTTATTCGCATTCTCGCCTTTGACCGGCAGTTCCTGGAAATCTATTATGTTCGAAGGCCGATCTGCCATGCATTGAGTTGAGAGCATAAACATTATCAGAGGCCCAATTCTCGTAATTAAAAATGTTCAAAATATAGTTCGGATCTCATTCCGATCTACTACCAATGTCCTAAATGTCACAAATGGTATTCTCCTACCCTAACAAACAACGTCAAACGTGACATTATATTGTAATGAGATCGAAAGTTGAATAAAAGGCAAATCGGTATTCTGCTAACATTTTGAACTGACACAGATAAGAAAATTGACACTCTCGTCTATACACAAACGTCAAAAATGAGATTGAAATGAGTTTGTAAGAAGATTGAATCCAAATCATACTGGAATCGGACTGAACTTTAAGAGGAGTAGAATACATGACTTTTTGTCAATTCATAATATAATCTCAGTTCGGTCAACTTTCAGTCATATTATAAATTAATTACGAGAATTGGGCTTCAGTAGATCATTTTTATGCGTTTTCGACGCGACATTCCATATCTGTTAGTTTGTTCTCGTAGACTAGCCCAAGTAAATGGACTCATTGAGAATGTATGTCTTAGCCATCTTTAACGCCCTACTTTTTATGTTATGCGTGATGACTTTTTCTTTGACCGATCTATCAAGTTCAATATCAATGATTACTGGCTTATCTTAGAACATTCTGTTCTTACTCAGCGATTCCTGGGAGTTGATTCTGGGAGTTGACCTGAGATTTGTTTAATATTTTAAAATGTGCTCGGGTGGTACTTGATCTATAAAATGTGTGTGAAGAAAAACTGCGCCTATACGTAAGTTTTATAGGTTAGTAGATTTAAAGGTCCTCGCTTTGTACAACTTTATCTAGGAAAAACTTCATCGTATTGTAGCTGTAAAGTCCACGGTCCTCGCATTGTACAAGGAACAAGAATAGTGTGTAAGATTTAGTCCTCGGATGGACACCTCTGGTCAGGTGGTTAGGTCCTCGTTTGGCTCACACACAAGTCCTCGGAAGGATGTCGCTGGAAGCGTTGCGAGTGTATATTTGCTCCGCACATTGAACACAGAAAGTCAAATAAAGAAATGTTGAGATAGCGCTATACGAGTTAGCTCATCCATCCACATTTCATTTTCCGTCTCATTCGGTCTTCTTAAAAAGGTCGTACGACGTCGATAATCTACTTTTTTAGACGGTCTTTGGATGGTCAGAACCCACCATAGTCCTCGAAAGGACGTCCTCACAAACAGGGGTGTGTATCAGTGTGTCTGTCTGTGGCATCGTAACTGCAAAACGTATGGACTGATTTCAATGCAGTCTTTTTAATTGAAAGCTAGTTTATACGGGTAGCATTTTAGCTATAGGTATTTCATGAAAATCAGTTGAGCCGGTCTAAAGTTACAGCTTTTTTATAGTTGGAGGCGGGGGTTTTTGAAGGTTAGGTTAGGTTATGTATTCAGCCGATATGAGATTAATTGTATACCATTGCGTCATTACCTAGTGTGATTTTCTTTGCAATGAACAGCATTTAAAAATTCGGGGGTACATCAAATAAATGCTGAGCTTCTGAACTGTAGATTTTTTTGGTTAATCAGAATATAATGAAACAACGAAGAGTTAACAAATCAAACGGAAAACCATTTTATTGCACACTTTAATCTAGGGATAGTTCTTTGATGGGTACTTTTCCAAAGAAATTGTTGAGATTTTTTACGACCCTCATAACACAATCTTGGAACATTTTGCCTCCAATCTCTTTCACTATTTCGTTCCCATTGGTTTTAAAGAGTTCAACTGCTGCGGTACCTGCAATAAGAAATGCGTAAATGTTAGCCGATCGGTCTCTTTTTGTACAAGCCACCCTCAGATTATAGAAACAGAGGAACCCCATTCGTCATGAACTCTTACATGCAAATTGTTTGTTGATTCTCAAAAATTATTATTAATATTTTCTTGTTTTCTTTTTTAAAACGTTGCCCCTCACTAGGATTTCTCCTGTATCGAGTATACAATTTACAAACAGACATGTCACATGCACATGTATGTGCATGTGACATGTATGTTTGAAGACCCAGACCCGAAACCAGTGTTACCAACTCTCAGAAATATTTATCCCCAAAGCTAAAATGAAAAACACCTAAAATCCCCCAAAAAAAAAAAACTGTAAAAATAATAAATAAATTGTAATATTATACAATAATTGAAACATTTTCAAAAAGTTTACAGCCAACTGCGTCACAATCATTATAAACTTCACAGTAAAAGTCAAGAATAAAAAAAAACCTAAAAATACCCCCTAAATTTGGGGGGAAAACCCCTAAGTTGGGAACTCTGCCTGAAACAACTATCTGCAGATCATACAAATACTTGTTCCGTGCGGGGATCGAACCCGCTGCACGTAGCGTAGAAAGCTAATCGCTTAGCCACTGCGCCAACCGTGTTGTCAAAATTGATATATAGGTACACGGGGGGCAAGGAAAGAACCTTCGACAGTGACGGAACATGAGATCGTGTGGTGCACTCTGGGCAGTCAGCTTCGACATCACCATTGCTGACTGTCTAATCTTTCCACTATGGCATGAGTGATTCCCATGTGATTGCTCATTAATCGGAAGAAGAAGATACATACTTATTTTTTTTAGAACATTGGACACATGCCAATGCCTTACATACAGTAGTAATACACGTTTTCACAAGCTTAAAAACACTTACGTCAACGTTTTAGAAATCTTAGTACTATTTGTTTATTTATTTATTAGGACCTCCAACAAAGGCTACACAGACACATGACATGTTAAACAATTTTATTTGTTGGTAGTAATTGTGCACCTTCAATTATAGGAGATCACAGCATGGACTTACTAGGCACTATACTTCATTTGAAATAAGATTAGAAATTGTAATAAACCTTTTTTACAGTTCGTTCAACCGATTTTGACTTCTATTTCGTTGGCATAAGGATGGCATTAAAAGCAAAAACGTGGTTACAATACCAACTATTTGCTGCAGCTGCCATTTGTCATGCCACTAACGCAATAGAAGTCAAAATCGGTTGAATGGATTGTAAAAAAGGTTTATTTATTTCAAATGGAGTATAGGTGAAACAAAAATAAAGTAATTAACACACAGACAAAAAAATTAATCGGACTATAAAATTTTAATTAATCTGAGACATACATCATTATACATTAAAGAGATAACATTTCAGGTAAGTACATAACATTCAAGAATAATATTAAATCATAAATTATTATTTTATTAATGTTATATGGGTTATATTTACAAAGTATTATGATAATCCTGCTGACAAACTGCACTGCCGTTTAGCAGAAGATATTATAAATAAAATAAAAAATAAATAGGCTAAGCACCATGTTGAGCGTATTAAAATATTTCTATAGGTTGGTAGCACGCGATACAATAGAAATACTGCGGGATCTGGTTTTGCGTCTACGATGTATGATCGCCGTACATTGCGAGTTGGAACAATCGCTAAGATGCATTTAAATTGCTAATGCTGTAGTGAAAAGTGCTGTAGTAAACAAGGTGCGTAACGGTGCGAGGCCGACTGCCAATAGTACGAAAAGCCTCAACTTTGACGGAACTCATCTACAACAGAACTTATATACGACAGCGCTCATCTATGACAGGATTTATCTTCGTCATGACTTATCTCCGATAATCAGATACTTTGAGAATCGATTCTGATGGAGCTACTAACATAAAAATATATTCGGTTCTGGCTGGGGGTCGGTATATAGCCTTGCCGCGGAACGCTTGCTTCACTCAGTCGCTCCCACCCTGCATACTGTATAACAAATGTGGTTATATTACCTACTAGACAACCTTATTGCGTAATTTTATAAGTCTTGTGCAGGTGAGTCCTGTCATAGATGAGTCCCGTCGAAGTTAAGGTTTTTCGTAGTTGTGTCTTATGTAGTAGCATACGTCGAACTTCAGTCGTTCCGTCGTTATTTGGAGAAGCCATCCCAAGACTGATTTCTACACCTTAAAATGAATATATGCGTAGTAAGAGACGTTTACGAAATATGTTTTCAGGAGTTATACTTACGTAATACGGCATTATCCTCAAGCAAGCCTTCAAAGACAACATCAGACTTGTCAAGTAGATCATAACTGTGTTCATATTTCTCAATGTGGAAGTATTTCTCACCATCCTTTCCATCATTTTCTGCTATCTCCAAAACCACTTCTTGTACCAATTTTCCTATAAAACATTATTGATGTTAAACTGGGTATAATATATTCTTCTTAGATAAGTACCAGTTTATTTATTTATTTATTTATTTAAAATGCTTCATGTACAATGTACAAAGGCGGTCTTAATGCCGTAGGCATTCTCTACCAGACAACCAGTTGTATTTGCTATACTCACTGAGTAGAACGTGTATCTTTCCTTTTCCAGCAACTTTCACGGAGATAACCTCTCCAGCCAACTCGTACTGTCCATCAAGATTTAAAACACATTCAAGTTGCAGAAGGATGTTGGACTTCGCTGTGTCACGCCTGTAATGCAAACAATGCTTGAATTTAAAGTAACACTGATAACGCCTACACATTCGCTGCGTAGCCGCGCAGGCGCTGCTGAGTCAAATTGCTACGTATCTTTACAATTGTGGTGCTAAATCACCAATGAGTATTGAGTACAACCAGTCATCATAGTAGACGTTTACCAAGTTTATTAGGGTCTGCTTCGGGATTCAGAAGACCAAGCCGCAGCACGGAGGGGTCTTGATGTGTAAAGAATGGTTACGGTTAATAAATGGCCGTAGCAAGCGGTGTTTTACCTCGCAGATTAGTAACAATCTGCGTTATAGCAATTTAGCTACGAGCTTTTAGCTAGTTTATTGTTACGAGTGCACATTAAATATTCCTGTCGTAATAATATGGTTAGTTTAAAAAACTATTGTTATTTATTTATTTAACAATTAATGCATACATAAAATACATGAGAAATATGAAGTAGGAGCATAAAGTACAAAGGTACTGCTTATTTTTAAAGAAATCTCTCCCAGCAGACCTGCGAGAGGAGAAATTAAAAAGAACAATCTAGACACATGTTATTATTTTTTGGCATTATTATAATATGTATTTTATATCGTTTCACGCTCATGAAAAGTATCTGCTTCGATGCGGCCCAATAATTAAATGAATATCTACTGTCGCGGTATCCACGACAGTCCAACGGACAATAAGTCCGTCGTCTGCTCAGCGTCCAATAAGAAATTTTGTCACAAATTGCTCAACATTCTTCTTTATGCTAATACTAACATAATATGCGCTCATCAAGCCGTATGTAAATTTTTTCACGACCATTTATTTTACTAGGAGTAATAAATATGACTTACTGCACTTTATTTGGTTTACAAGTTTTCATACCAGTTATGGTGACGTCATACATGATAAATTTCAAATGTGCAGAACCGGAGTCAACCGTTTTAAAAAATATAGGGTCCATGGTCTCTACTCCATATTCTGGGAGTCCAGCCGCGAATAACGGTATTGCTTTTACAGCGTTTTCTTGTGCACATACCGGATCGTTGGATTTGCATGGTGTAATAAACGGCACTGAAATATATTCCAAAAATCACTCAATCAACTTAGTTCAGGCTTTTCAAAAGGCACTCGATTTTTTATCCCGTTTGAATCCAGCAAAGAGATTTCAATAAGTCAATATATCTTTCCCCATGGGTGATGTAATAATTAGAGAATGATAATATACATGTAGACTATAGAATGATATCAAGAGGCTCAACAACAGCATTGTGTAAAGCGGCGGAAGGACAATATCAAGCGAAAGAAAGCAGGATGAGATGATGTTAATATTTTAGAAGATCTAGGCATACCAGACAAGATGGTCAACTCGTTAAATAATGCTTGTTGATGGAGTTGTAGTTTTATCTGGTTATTGGCACAAACACAACAAGCACGATGGCTATAAAGATCATAGTGAGTATGTATATTTTTAATAGTCTTGAAAATTTTGGTAATTAATGTGCTATTCTGGAAAAGTTGAGCCTGATATTTCTCGAAGGAAAGCCTGAAAGACTGGTCGGTACCGATCCAGACGTAAGTACATTTCGAATTGAACTCGAATCTGAATCGCCAATAAACGCTCGAAGTGCAAATTCAATTCCGAAATGATCTCGCAGGAAAAGAGAATTTCCTACCAGACCCGTTACAACTATCTGTATACAAATATTTGTTCCGTTCGGGGAACGAACCTGCGGCAAGTAGCACAGAAAGTATTGGCAGGACCCTGGTCCTCAGCAGTTCATTTAATGTACAATAATACGATTTCTCTGAAGAATCACCGTTGACTATGTCATCTTCGCTTTCTCCCTTGGTAGGAAGGATCTGGCCGCTTGCCCATCTCCCAAGGGATCTAACGTGACCCCTAAAAGTATGCGCCGGGCGTGGGCTTGTGTCAACATCGATCAAATAGGATGGACTGAAGAATCACTCAATTATGTTTAATTATTTGTATTGAAACATCCGACTCACCCGACATGGCGTTTATTAAACCTACCACACATATTACACCAACTATTATTATTTTTGCAATCATTTTTCTTGAAGATAATGTATGAGAAACAACAGTAATTCAACAACTGAACACATTAATGCGTTCAATACATTTATATGTTTCGCCTACAGATAATTATCAATTATATTTGGTAATTTTTCTCTATTTTGTATTTAGATCTGAAAGATTATTTGGGACTACAATTAGATCAGTACAATGTATTTTGATATTTATTCTTAACGTGCAACGACACATACTCAAATCACCTTTGTAAAAGTATGATTATGTAATTATTATGTTTTGGATGACATAAATCAAATATTTTGGTCGCAAATGCCAAAAATTGTGGTTTATTCCTTTCTAATACCAATAACTAATACCACCGGTATTTGTTTCAACTCATATTTATTTTCTATCCTGAACGGATACCACATTTGGGTGCACACACATTTGTGTACTCGATGTGGAAGGATGGGGACTTGTATCCTGTAACTAACCAACTTCTATGAATGTGTAGTTCGTAATAAATATTTTGAATTGAATTGAATAGTCCTCGAAAGGACGTCCTCACAAACAGGGGTGTGTATCTGTGTGTCTGTCTGTGACATCGTAGCTGCAAAACGTATAGACTGATTTCAATGCAGTTTTTTTAATTGAAGGCTAGTTTTTTTTTTAGCTATATTTCATGACAATCTGTTGAGCCGGTACAAAGTTACAGCTCTTTTTCTAGTTGGAGTCGGTGGCTTTTGACGGTTAGATAAGCTTATGTATTCAGCCGATATGAGATTAATTGTATACCACTGCGACATTACCTAGTGTGATTTCCTTGCAATGAACAGCATTTAAAAATTCGGGGTTACATAAAAAAATGGTTACTCGGAACATAATTAAACAACCAATAGATAACAAACCAAACGGAAAATCATTTTATTGCACACTTTAATCTAGGGATAGTTCTTTGATGGGTACTTTTCCGAAAAAATTGTTGACATTTTCTACGACCCTCGTAACACAATCTTGGAACATTTTGCCTCCAATCTCTTTCACTATTTCGTTCCCATTGGTTTTAATGAGTTTAACTGCTGCCGTATCTGTAATAAGAAATGCCTAAAAGTTAGCCGATTGGTCTCTTTTTGTACAAGCCACCCTCAGATTATAGAAACAGTGCGACCCCATTCGTCATGAACTTTTACATGCAGATTGTTTGTTGTTTTTCAATAGTCTTTATTATAAATTTCTTGTTTTCTTTTTTAAAATGCTTCCCCCTCACTAGGATTTTTCCTGTATCGAGGGTACAATTTACAAACATACATGTCACATTCACATACACCCAGACCCGAAACAACTATCTGCAGATCATACAAATACTTGTTCCGTGCGGGGATCGAACCCGCTGCACGTAGCGTAGAAAGCTAATCGCTTAGCCACTGCGCCAACCGTGTTGTCAATATTGATATATACACGGGGCGCAAGGAAAGAACCTTCGAGAGTGACGGAACATGAGATCGTGTGGTGCACTCTGGGCAGTCAGCTTCGACATCACCTTTGCTGACTTTCTAATCTTTTCACTATGGCATGAGTGACTGCCATGTGATGTCTCATTAATCGGAAGAAGAATATACATAAGTAGGTACATATTTTTTTTAGAACATTGAACACATGCCAATGCCTTACATACAGTAGTAATACTGTAATACACGTTTTCACAAGGTTAAAAATATGGGTTATGTTTACAAAGTATTAAGATAATCCTGCCGACAAACTGCACTGCAGTTTAGCAGAAGATATGTTGGTATTGGTATATTTTTTTAAATCATCTATAAATAAAATAAAAAATAAATAGGCTAAGCGCCTTTTGGTTATAGAATAAAAATGTTGAGCGTATTAAAATATTTCTATAGGTTGGTACCATCGCTAAGATGCATTTAAATTCCTAATCGACCATATATGCGTCCAATACCTCATTACTGGCAAGATTTTAAAGAGATTTTTTTTTTGTATTACTTTTTTTCAGATAGCTACTAAAAGTTCAAGTCTATTAATCGGCGAATAAAATTATAAAAAAAAAAATTGTTAGTCTAAGATAATTTTACAGCAGATGTCATTAAAATCAATATTTGAGAAAAATGTTAGATAGCAGGTATTGGTTGCATGCTGTAGTGAAAAGTGCTGTAGTACGCGAGGTGCGTAACAGTGCGAGGCCGACTGCCCATAGTGCGCCGGACGTACTTAGGCGTCGCCATTCCGTACGACTGAAGTTCGATGGACACTACAAAAAACACAATTAAGAAAAGCCTTAACTTTGACGGAACCATCTACAACAGGAATATACGACAAGGCTCATCTATGACAGGATTTATCTTCTTCGTGCCTTATTTCTGATAATCAGATACTTTGAGAATCGATTCTGTTGGAGCTACTAACATAAAAAATATATACGGTTCTGGCTGGCGGTCGGTAGCCTTGCCGCGAAATGCTTGCTTTACTCGCTCGCTATATTGTATAAAAAATTTCGTTATATTACCTACTACAATCTTATTGCGTAATTTCTCAGCACGCGATCCTACGGCGACATATTAACTATACATGAGATAAGTGTTGTGCAGGTGAGTCCTGAGTCCTGTCATAGATGAGTCTCGTCGAAGTTAAGGTTTTTAGTAGATAGTTGTGTCTTTAATAGTAGCGTACGTTGAACTTCAGTTGTACGCCCTCGTATTTGGAGAAGCCCTCCAAGACTGATTTCTACACCTTAAAATGAATATATGCTTAGTAAGAGATGTTTACGAAATATGTTTTCAGGAGTTATACTTACGTAATACGGCATTATCCTCAAGCAAGCCTTCAAAGACAACATCAGACTTGTCAAGTAGATCATAACTGTGCTCAAATTTCTCAATGTGGAAGTATTTCTCACCATCCTTTCCATCATTTTCTGCTATGTCCAAAACCACTTCTTGTACCAATTTTCCTATAAAAAAAAGATTGATGTTAAACCGGGTATAATATATTCTACTTAGATAAGTACCAGTTATATTTGCTATACTCACTGAGCAGAACGTGTATCTTTCCTTTCCCAGTAATATTCACAGAGATAACCTCTCCAGCCAACTCGTACTGTCCATCAAGAGTTAAAACACATTCAAGTTGAATAAAGATTTTGGACTTCGCTGTGTCACGTCTGTAATGTAATGCAAATGCTTGAATTTAGAGTAACACTGATAACACCTACACATTCGTTGCGTAGCCGCGCAGGCGCTGCTGAGTCAAATTGCTACGTATATTTACGATTGTGGTGCTAAATCACCAATGAGTATTGAGTATAACAACCAGTCATTATCATAGTAGACGTTTACCAAGTTTATTAGGGTCTGCTTCGGTATTCAGAAAACCGAGCCGAAGCACGGAGGGATGTGTAAAGAACGGTTACCTAATAACATAGAAGAAATGGCCGTGGCAAGAACTGCTTTACCTCGCAGATTAGTAACAATCTGCGTTATAGCAATTTAGCTACGAGCCCCTAGCTAGTTTATTGTTTAAATAACAGATACGAGTGCACATCAAATATTCCTGTCATAATAATAATATTATGGTTAGTTATTTCACGCTCATGAAAAGTTTTGGCTTCGATGCCGCCGAATAATTAAATGAATACTGTCGCTGTATCCGCGGCACTCCAATGGACAAAATGTCTGTCGTCTGCTCAGCGTCGGATAAGAAATTTTGTAAAAAATTGCTCAACATTCTTCTTTATGTTCATAAGCCGTATGTCAATTTTCTCACGACCATATATTTTACAAGGAGTAATAAATATGACTTACTGCACTTTATTTGGTTTACAAGTTTTCAAACCAGTTAAGGTGACGTCATACATGATAAATTTCAATAGTGACGAACTGGAGTTGACCATCTTAAAAAATATAGGGTCCATGGTCTCTACTCCATATTCTGGGAGTCCAGCCGCGAATAATGGTATTGCTTTTACAGTGCTTTCTCGTGCACATACCGGATCGTTGGATTTGCATGGTGTGATAAATGGCACTGAAATATATTCCAAAAATCACTTCATCAATTTAGTTCAGGATTTTCAAAAGGCACTCGAGTACTCGAGTACTAGCCGTTTTGATCCAGCAAAGAGATTTTAGTAAGTCAATATCTCTTTCGCCATGGGTGATGAATTAGAGAATGAAAATGTACATGTAGATTATAGAATTATATCAAGAGGCTCAACAACAGCATTGTGTAAAGCGACGGAAGGACAATATCAAGCGAAAGAAAGCAGGCTGAGATGATGTTATTATTTTAAAAGATCTAGGCGTACCAGACAACATGATTTCAGATCTAATCGGATTGTTTTTCTTTCTCAACCCATTAAATAATGCTTATTGATTGAGTTGTAGTTTTATCTGGTTATTGGCACAAACACAACAAAGACGATGGCTATAAAGTTTATAGTGAGCAGGTATATTTTTAATAATCTTGGATGATGATTGATGAAAATTTTGGTAATCAATTTGCTATTTTGGATAAGCCGAGCCTGACATTTCTCGAAGGAAAGCCGCTCGAATTGCTTCACCTGGTCGGTACTGATCGAGACTTAGGTACATTTCGAATTCTGAACTCTCATAATCATCAATAAGTGCTCGAAGTGCAAATTCAATTTCGAAATGAACTCCCAGGAAAAAAGAATTGACTCCCAGACCCGTTACAACTATCTGTATACAAATACTAGAGGTCGCGCGGTGCGCGGGCCGCGAGCGGCCCGCGAGGGCTTTTCGGGTGGAGCTTGTAACATTACTCAAAAGAAATATGATATTTGATTTTGTATGGCAGCCATGTTTTTTTGTATGGAAACCATCTTTTTTTCACCGGCTCGTCAAACGGCCCAGGGTCCTTGACATTTTTAGTTCCGGCGGTATAGGTTTGCGACTTGTAATTTTCGAGATCCGTAGGGCAGTTCCAGCAGCGTTCCACTTTCAGGTCATTTCGGACTTTTCCTGAACTCATAGGACCCCCTTCTATACGACTCCCAAACATGACTTTTACCCCCGACGGCTCCTTTTGGGAGAACAATTGAGTGAAAAACCAAAATGAACACTTTTGTATGGCCGCCATCTTTTTTTGTATGGAAGCCATCTTTTCTTCACCGGCTCGACGATCTGACCAGGCTCCTCGACATTTTTAGTTCCGGCAACCTCGGTCTGCGACTTGTCGTTTTTGAGCTCCGTAGGGCAGTTCTGGTCAGTGTTCCACTTTCAGGTCATTTCGGACTTTTCCTAAACTCACAGGAACCCCTTCTATACGACTCCCATACATGACTTTTACTCCTGACGGCTCCTTCTGGGAGAACAATTGAATGAAAATCCAAAAATGAACACTTGTATGGCGGCCATGTTTTTTTGTATAGTAGCCATGATTTTTCACCAGTTCGTCGATCGACCCAAGGTCCTTGACATTTTTAGTTCGGACACTACAGGTCTGTGACTTGTCGTTTTCGAGATCCGTAGGGCAGTTTCGGTCAGCGTTCCACTTTCAGGTCATTTTGGACTTTTCCTGAACTAACTGGACTTGTAACCCCCCTCTACCTCTAAGGGTTTAGGAACGGTGAGCGTATCAATTTTGTATGGTATTTTTTTTTTGCATGTTAGCAATGTTTTTTCACCGGCTCGTCAAACGGCCCAGGATCCTTGACATTTTTAGTTCCGGCGGTATGGGTGTGCGACTTGCCGTTTTAGAGATGCATATGGCTGTTCCGGTCAGGGTTCCCCTTTCAGTTCATTTCACACTGGACCTCCTATGTGACTGTCATTCATGACTTTTACCCCCCGCGGCTCCTTCTCCGAAAACAATATCTCCAAAAGATGCATTTGAATGGCGGCCATATTGAAAAATGGCGGAAAAGAAAGTCGATTCCGGTTTATGAATTGGTGCCCCCTAAAACCCCCGGACGCCAATTTTCAGCCAGATCGGACCTTATTATTTTTTGGCCTCCATTTTGAATCCGCCATCTTGGATTTTTATGACCACCACCGGAAAGCTCCCTCCATACTCTATGAAATTGGTTCGAGCACCCCCCCGCTATCTCTAACGGTTTCGGAACGGTGAATGTTTCAATTTTGTATGGCGGCCATGTTTTTTTGTATGGAAGCCATCTTTTTTTCACCGGCTCGTCAAACGGCCCAAGGTCCTCGACATTTTTAGTTCCGGTGGTATAGGTTTGCGACTTGTAATTTTCGAGATCCGTAGGGCAGTTCCGGTCAGTGTTCCACATTCAGGTCATTTCGGACTTTTCCTAAACTCACAGGACCCCCTCCATACGACTCCAATACATCACTTTTACCCTCGAAGGCTCCTTCTGGGAGAACAATTGTGTGAAAATCCAAAATGAACACCTGTATGGCAGCCATGTTTTTTTGTATGGAAGCCATCTTTTTTTCACCGGCACGTCAATGGACCCAGGGTCCTCGACATTTTTAGTTCCGGCACCGTGCATCTGCCACTTGTAGTTTTCGAGATCCGTAGGGCAGTTCTGGTCAGCGTTTCACTTTCAGGTCATTTCGGACTTTTCGTAAACTCACTGAACCTCTCTCTATACGATTACCATACATGACTTTTACTCCCCGGGGCTCCTTCCGGGAGAACAATTGCTCCATAAGATGCGTTTGTATGGCGGCCATATTGAAAAATGGCGGGAAAAAATAATTGATCCTGGATTATGAATCGGTGCCCCTGAAAACCCCCGGGCGCCAATTTTCAGCCGGCTCGAACAATATTTTTTTTTGGCCGCCATTTTGAATCCGCCATCTTGGATTTTTATCACTACCACTGGAAAGCCCCCCTCGTTCTCTATGATATTTGGTCGAGCACCCCCCCTCTATCTCTAACGGTTTCGGAACGGCGAGGGTTTCGAAAAAGTAGAGGCCGCGCAGTGCGCGGGCCGCAAGCGGCCCGCGGGTGGCGGTTTTGGAGCTCTTAAATTAACTTAAAAAAAAAAAAAAACACGCTTTTGAAAGTGCCTGCAAAGGCTCAGTTGTAATAAAAAACTTTGACTTCGACTTTGGCTTCGGCTTCGGCTCCGGTTTCGGCCTCGGCTTTGGCCTCGGTTTCGGCTTCGGCCTCGGCTTCGGCCTCGGCTTCGGCCTCGTCTTCGGCCTCGGCTTTGGCTTCGGCCTCGGCTTTGCCCTCGGCTTCGGCTCGGCTTCGGCTTCGGACTCGGCTTCGGCCTCGTCTTCGTCTTTGTCTTCGGCTTCGACTTCGACTTTGACTTTGAATTTTACTTTGACTTTGACTTTGACTTCGACATCGACTTTGACTTTATTTTTCGTTTTCTTCCCAGCAGACCCTTTCATTTGATACCCATATCATGATGGTAGATAAGAAAAATTTGCCTACCATCTTGGGGCGTCCGCCATATTGAATTAAGTGTGACGTTATTTTAGTTTCGTACTCTTCTCAGCAAACCCTTTCATTTGATACCCATATCATGGTAGTGCATAATACATAAGTATTCCGCCAGTCCGCCATATTGGATTTAGAATGACGTCAGTTATCTAACTATGTATTGTCATCCTAACTAAACGTGTGTGCAAAAGTTCAACTCAATCGGAAACCGCGAAGTGGGTCAAATTTAACGTCCAAGATTTTCTTACATAGTTAGTTAGTTACAGGTGAAGCTAATAAAAGCGTTAAAAAAAAAGGTGGAAATAAATTTCGATCCTGAATAATGAATCGGTGCCCCCAAAAACCCAAAGACGCCAATATTCAGCCCGATCGGAATATATTGTTTTGGCCGCCATTTTGAATCGGCCATCTTGGATTTTTATGATCACCACCGGAAAGCCCCCTCCATCCTCTATGAAATTGGTTCGAGCATCCCCCCGCTATCTCCAACGGTTTCGGAACGGTGAGCGTTTCAATTTTGTATGGCGCCATTTTTTTTGTATGGAAGCCATCTTTTTTTCACTGGCTCGTCAAACAACCCAGGGTCCTCGACATTTTTAGTTCCGGCGGTATAGCATTGCGACTTGTAATTTTCGAGATCCGTAGGGCAGTTCCGGTCAGTGTTCCACTTTCAGATCATTTCGGACTTTTCCTGAACTCACAGGACCCCCCTCTATACGACTCCCATACATTACTTTTACCCTTCACGGCTCCTTCTGGGAGAACAATTGGGTGAAAATCCAAAATGAACACTTGTATGGCGGCCATATTGAAAAATGGCGGAAAAAAAAAGTCGACCCCGGATTATGAATCGGTGTCCCTGAAAACCCCCGGACGCCAATTTTCAGCCGGATCGAGACAACTTTTTTTGGCCGCCATTTTGAATCCGCCATCTTGGATTTTTATGACCACCTCCGGAAAGCCCCCTCCATTCTCTATGAAATTGGTTCGAGCACCCTCCCGCTATCTCCAACGGTTTCGGAACGGTGAGCGTTTCTATTTTGTATGGCGGCCATGTTTTTTTGTATGGAAGCCATCTTTTTTTCACCGGATCGTCAACCGGCCCAGGGTCCTTGACATTTTTAGTTCAGGCACTATATGTCTGCGACTTGTAATTTTCGAGATCCGTAGGGCAGTTCCGGTCAGCGTTCCACTTTCAGGTCATTTCGGACTTTTTCTAAACTCACAGGACCCCCCTCTATACGACTCCCATACATGGCTTTTACCCCCCAAGGCTCCTTCTGGGAGAACAATTGGTTGAAAATCCAAAACGAACACTTGTATGGCAGCCATCTTGAAAAATGGCGGAAAGAAAAATTTGATCCCGGATTATGAATCGGTGCCCCCGAAAACCCCCGGACGCCAATTTTCAGCCGGCTCGGACCATATTTTTTTATGGCCGCCATTTTGAATCCGCCATCTTGGATTTTTATGACCCCCACCGGAAAGCCCCTGTCGTCCTCTATGACATTTGGTCGAGCACCCCCCCGATATCTCCAACGGTTTCGGAACGGTGAACGTTTCAATTTTGTATGGCCGCCATCTTTTTTTGTATGGAAGCCATCTTTTTTTCACCGGTCCGTCAATCGACCCAGGGTCCTCGACATTTTTAGTTCCGGCACTATGGGTGTGCGACTTGCCATTTTCGAGATCCGTAGGGCAGTTCCAGTCAGCGTTCCACTTTCAGGTCATTTTGGATTTTTCCCGGACTCACTGGACCTCGAGGTGTATGACTCTCATACATGACTTTAACCCCCCACGGCTCCATCTGGGAGAACAATTCTGTCAATCAGTGAGTCAGTGAGTGAGTGAGTCAGTGGTAATCGAGCTTTATATATCTGTGATTTGTAGATTTGTCAGAAAGTATCGGCAGGACCATAATCAGTCTAATTAATGTACTACTATGGATAATATAATTTATCTGAAGAATCACTGTCGGCTATGTCCTCTGCGCTTCCTCCCTTGGGAGGTGTGAGGGGGAGGGGGAATCAGGATCTAGGCGCTTGCCCACCTCCCGAGGGATCCATCGTGACACTTAAAAGTATGCGCCGGGCGTGGGCTTGCGTCTACATCAGGGACTGACTGAAGAATCACTCATTTAAGTTTAATTATTAGTATTGAGACATCCGACTCACCCGATGTGGCGTTTATTAAACCTACCACACATATTACACCAACTATTATTATTTTCGCAATCATTTTTTTTGGAGATAATGTATGAGAAACAACAGTAATGCAACAACTGAACACAGTAATGCATTCAATACATTTATATGTTTCGCCTACAGATAATTATTAATTATAATTGGTAATTTTTTCTCTATTTTGTATTTAGATCTGAAAGATTATTTGAGAGTACAATTAGATCAATACTATGCATTTTGATATTTATGCCTTACGTGCAACGGCACATATTCAAATCACCTTTGTAAAAGTATTAATAAGAAACTATTAGGTATGTTTTGGATGATAGAAATCAAATATTTTTTAGAGAATACCAAAAATGCCCATCTGAGCGACGGCAAAAGCAAGGTTAAGTTTTTCGCAAGTATCTATGTGTATGTAGGATTCTTAAAAACTATCCTAATTGATGTAATGGATGTATCCTGATGGATACTACGAGTTTTTAAGAATAAAAACAAAAAAAAAAACCCTTTTAACCCATACAGTTTGAGAACCGGTCTAATCTTATTGTATGAGTTTCTCCCAGGAATTGGGTGGCGGAGGTCAGAGGGCAGTCGCTCCGTGTAAAATGCTGATATTCAGCCGCATCTGGTTAGACTGGGAGCCGACCACAACATAGATTGGAAAAGGCATGTATGTGTAGATTTGTGTGTAGGTCTCAATCGTCATACTACGGCTGTCAGCTACCGTAATGTCGTACGTGTATATGTATTGACACAATGGCATTGGTTATATTTTTCACTAGCTTCCGTCAGTATGGCGGGGCCCCCCCCTGTAGAGGGCCGAAGCCTGCCGGGGTCGCGGGACTTATCTCATTACCGTGACCCCGGAACGTAAAGGGCTATCGAAGGACCACCGTGGATTTTAGTCAGTACAAATCTGACAGTCCCTCCCGCCCTGCCCGGGGTGGGAGGACTCATTTGATGATTTTACCACGGTAAAAAAAAAAAAAAAAAATGCTTCCGTCAGTGGCTTCGCCCGTGTTTATATATTTATAAATTATAGCATATTACTTAGTGATAATACATACGTAATACATACGTGCATTCAGTTGGTGAAAGAATGCTTAAAATCGGTCTAGTGGTGTTGAGTTTATCTATTACAAAAAAACATACAAACAATCAAATCTTATCTTTATAATATTAGTTTAGGTAAAAGTAATGACAATTTAGAGATTTCACGAAATCCCTTTTAGATATTTTATTTTCTCTGCGATAAAACATTATACATTACATACATGCATAAATCAGGCTTTTTACCACTGACGAATGACTGATACTGACGAATTACCTACACTTTCTTGGTTTAATACTAAATAAATTGGACTATGCAAAGTTACGTTTTACAAGCCATCACTTGACTAATGGGTGCCCATAGACGGTCGACAATCCGATTTTTGGTAAGTCATCAAAATCAAAAATCAAAATCAAAATTCTTTATGGGTCATACCTTTCTAGACCCGATCCCTTTAAGGGGTTATTGTATTCATCATTATGAACAAATTTACTATAGGAACTAAGCTGTAATCGTGAAAAAAACTATCATCGAAACGGTATTATAACATCAAGGTAAAATTATAATAAATTGTGTGTGAGTGTTTTATTTTTATTTTTTATTCCTTTCTAGTAGACATAAATTTAGTTTTACTGTATGCATAATATTGTATAATGTACTATAAATACAATAGATAGATCATCAAGGTAGAATTATAATAATGATTGTAGAAATTATATTTATAATCGAAAAATACATTATAATTGTAGCATTATAACTCTCTGTAATATCCCGTAATTATTGGAAGCCCATTAGATTGCCCCTTCCAATTCGTAATTTACTTGATGAAAATTATAATTATTATATTAATTTATTTTCACGATTACCTACATACCCTGGCGCCTGATAGCCTAGCGGTTGAACGCTTGCCTTCCATGCTGAGGGTCTGAGTGCGAACCCGGTTCGCACCTCTGACTTATCGAATTCTTGTGTGGTTCGCAATTTAATTATCACTTGCGTTACTGGTAAAGGAAAACATCGTGAGGCAACCTGCTCCATCGAGATCTCCCCTGAGAGGGCCTCATAAAGTCCTCGATGGTGTGTGTAGTCCACCAACCCGCATTAGGCCAGCGACGTGGATTAAAGCCTAACTCTTCTCATTCCGAGAAGAGGCCCGTGCCCAGCAGTGGGACAATAATAGTGGGGCTGGATTTATTTATTTTCACGATTACTAGCAAATTGGGTTTCACTTTCAGATAACTAGTAAGTAGGTATATGGATGCCAGCAATGTGCTTAAGGTGAGGCAGGGGTAAATAATTAATCTCAAATCGGCTGCTTTTTAACCGCGGACAAAAAAGACGTTCATTATAAATTTGTAGTGTGTGTCTGTGTATCTGTCTGTGGCATCGTAGTTCAAAACGGTGGACCAATTTCAATGCAGTTTTTTTAATTGAAAGGTAGTTTAATCAGGTAGGTATCTTGGCTATGTTTCATGAGAATCTGTTCAGCCGTTCAAAAGTTACAGCTCTTTTTCTACTTGGAGTCGGGGTTTTATATTTAGCACGTATTTAAAAGCGCCATAAAATATGGTTTTTCGTTATGTGGACCACTTTGTGCATGCCGCCTCCGCCAGCCCTCCTTATTGTGTCCGACCATCTTGCCGGCGCTCTACGTTGGGTGCGTTTCCGTTCCAACCGGCCTACTATTATGAGTTTTTCCAGACTATGCCTAGAAGAATAATAACATGATACGTCCGAAAAAATCCTGGCCATGCTCCCGGCAAGCTGTGGAAAGTCGCTTGGCGATGTTGAGCTCCTGCAGAATGGATTGTAATAATACTTTAAAATAAAAGATCATCCTTGTAATTCTATATTTTTTTTATAAAAGATCATTCTTGTAATATTACAAAATAAAAGATCCACATGTTACAGCTATTTAATGCTTAATATAATTTTTTTAATACTTTGACTGCCATCTTCATGCCGCTTTTTATTACAATTAAGTTAAAAGATTACATAATTAATCACAACAGTTTTGATAGCTACTTGAAATAATTTAAAGTTTGCAAAATATTGTAGTTTATTGTTTCATTATATTTTATTAGGTTCGATAGTATTATGGACGTAAAATAGAAGTCTCAAGGTTGAAAATATTTTACTATAGAACCAAAGTCTTCAACGGGTACTTTAGTGAGAAAACTCTGTACGATTGCTGAGACTTGGTCGATTGCAGTTTGTAATATCGTAGGTCCTATTTCCTCGAAAACATCCTTTCCGTTTTTAGCTATCGTGTACTCGGTTGCATTACCTGTTAGAATAAATATAAAAATATTATTTTTCATGTGCATTTTTGAAAATAAACTTATCTATGTACAATGTACAAACGGCTACTTTATCAAACTAAACAAGTTCAGTATAAGCTGACCTTTCACTGTTTGGAAAGCCTATACAAAGCGAGGTCAGCTTATACTGGATATATATAGCTTTATATGTAACCACGTGTACGCTTATTCATAACCTAACTTAAAATTAAATATACTTTTTTAATAACATTGACTACAATGTCACTTGTATGGTGGGAAAAGTTTACAAATGTACATGTCACACGCACACACACCCCGACCCGAAACAACTATCAGTAGATCATATCGTCAGTGGAAAGCCAAAACTACTAAAGCGCCAATTTATTGCCAAACTAACTTAAACTTTACAGGGGCACATTTTAAAGTTTAAGTTAGTTTGGCAACGAATTGGCGCTTAAGTAGTTTTGGCTCTCCACTGACGATATAAATATTTGTCACACGCGGGAATCGAACCCGCGATACGTAACGCAGAAAGCTAATAGATTAACCACTTCGCCAGCCGTGTCATCAAAATTATAGTGTCTATTATTATCATGATTGTATTAAGTAGTATTTTTTCTTTTTGAGATGTTTTTTGTATCTTCTTAGGGCACCTTTTCACTGACAGTACCTATATCAGACATTTCTAATCAATACAACAGTTTAGGTATACCCTTATAAAGGCCAGGTTCACCGACAATATAACAGAAGTTTAAAATCAAATCGGCCGATTACCCACGCAAAATTCATGTTTAACCGGCAGATTTCCCTCTAATCGTCTGTTATGTTTTTGGTGAATTTGGGCCTAAAAGTTTATGTTAAACGGCTGATTTTATCGTCAATGTCTACTATATCGGCTTAACTTTGCCATAGCGATAACGAAGGGATAATTCACGTAATTTTATGACGCGAGCGTATCTCACTGAAGCTAAGAGAATATCAAAAATTGTTTTGTTTTGATCTAAATTTTACTGCAACTGCGCGGCAACTGCACTTCATTAGTTAAGTGTTTTTTTTTTTATACATAACCTCTCACTAGGATTTCTCCTGTATCGAGGGTACAGTTTTCAAATATACATGTCACAAAAATTTAAATTAGCCTACAGGATCGTTTTCGATAATACAAATGGCATGTTTTGCCCCGGCTCGGCTCGGCTTTTTAAGAGTTTTAGGTTTTTGTAGGATAACAAGTAGATAGGTAGATGATATTAATTTATGATTTACTAGATGTGCCCCCGCCTCCGCCAGAGAGGACAAATGAAGCAGCGATTGATAAAAAAAAAGCCAAATTCCTAAATAGGATTTTTTTTTATGTAGTGCGCAAAATTTGCAGAGTGATTTAGTGTCCGTTCCCAAATGCAACCGCAGTACTAAAATTCAGTCCAAAACAAAATGATCATTTGATTTTGTATGGCTTCCGCTTCCGCTAGTAAATTATGCGTGTCCACCATACTAAGTCGAATTTTCGTTTTGTTTTAAAGTGTATCCTAAAACTGTGGTTGCATTTAGGCACAGAGACTCTACAAATTATACAAATTATACAAATTGTACATAAAAAAATATCCTATAAATATACAGTGTGTAAGGGACATCGTAACGAAAACTGATACCATGGATTCAGTACATGAATCTGAACACCTCAGCATAAGAATAAGTCACAGGTCTTTTCAAAAATTTACGATTTTGTTCAGTTTTGATAACTACCTAAAAAATCAGCGATCAAAATCGTAAAATTTTTGAAAAGACCGACGCAAATTTCTTACACTGAGGTGTCCAGAATCATGTACTGAATCCATGGTATCAGTTTTCGTTACGATGTCACTCACAGACACCCTGTATATCTTCCAAATTCCATCAAGATCGGTTCAGTCGTTTAGTCATGAAAAGGAAACATACAGACAGAGAGATAGAGCTACTTTCGCATTTATAGGTAAAATTAGGTGATTTAAGGGAAAAAAACGTAAAGAATACGTACGCAGACATTGGTTGTCAGGGCATAATTTTTCGAATTTGAAAACTAGTTTGACTAGATCATAATTCGCATTATAATTTTTTATTATTCAATGTTTCTTATCGGCTTTATCTACTTTATCTTTGAAATAAATTTTTGCATCTATGGTCAGCTTTCCTGGAATTATAAAAAAAGCTCTAATTTCTAATGTAACACACAAATGAAGCAAAATTAGTCAATTAAAAATAATGTCGAAGTTCAAATTTCGATCAATTTCGGATGAAAAAAAGCGATTTAGCAGGCGGCAGCAAGCGGTTACTTTTTAGAAATTAGAAGATCTCCGAAAAACTATTTAATAAGCGTATAGGTATCGAGCTCCATCTATTTCGCTGAGCAGGAACTATTTATAACACTGTTGGCATTAAATGTAATGTACACATTTAGCAATTTTTTCAATATTCTTTTTTTGGTTTTCTTTTAGATCTATATTTTATATAATATCATCATTGTTGTTGAAATTGCCACATATTGGAAGGTCAATGAGGGCAATGGCAATCCGAAGATTGCAGGTTCATGTCCTGTCACGGTCGTCATATATGGACTTGGTAAAGGAAACAACCGAATGCCTGTGTAGTAGTGTTTTTTTTTGTTTTTTAGACTTAATGGTTCTTGCCTACCTATACATAGATACTACATGTCATCTTCACACTACAAGGACAATGGCAAGGTGGTATATATTTTTTTTTTTACTTTTTTATACTTGTGCATTGTGTTGTCTGATGCCAAATAAATGTTTTTTCTTTTATTCTTTCTTCTATCTTAAATATACTTACCGGACTTAATATGAACGTCTCCACTGCCTTCAATTGGCATAAATAAGAGTCGTCCTTGCATGTCATACTTTCCGATTATCTCCCACGAACATACGAACTGGATAGTTATCTTTCCTTTAGTTAAATACAACCTGGAAAACAAGAATACATACTATAGGTTCATGATTTTGATCAATACCTCTTACTTGTGGTTCTCGGATTATAGATACATATCATCTGTTTAGCAGCTGGCATGATGTAGAGCGTACAATTTATCATGCACATTGCATGATAAATTGTACGCTCTACAGCGTGGGTTTTGAATTACCTGAGTTTAGTACATATGTAGTATGTACTCAGGACTGAAGTCTTTAAAAATGCGGAAGAATGCGTATTGCGGTGGAAATTGGGAAAGGCCTATGTCTCATGGTGGGCTACGATAGGCAGATCTGATTATAAGCTCCCCCATATAGGTACGTTATTGCGATAATACGTCCCGTGCCCTTGCTACACAGCTGTGTTTTTACCCGACTACGGAGAGGGCTATGTTTGACCGGTATGTATGTTTATCTAATATACACGCACGCTTTTATCTGAATGCAGTTTCTGAGATAAACGTCAGATAATATACAAAACAAGGCGCATTTGATTGGACGCTGAATGAATCAGAAGAGAATAAAGCTTAGCAAGCCACGCCACCAGTCTAGGCCGGGGGTGCGACTATATTGTTGATTGGTTGTAATTTTTATAAAGACGAGTACCCACTTTCGAACATGATGTTGTTGTGTTGCATGATACGCAACAACTTTGTTTGCATGTGCGTAGGTAGGTACCATTAACAAACATTCAACAATGTAGGGCGAAATCGTTCGCAGTGATCCAATTGTTCCGTTCTACATGGACTATGTTCGGAGAAATTTTGAACACTTTAAATCTATTATATATGCCGTAAGGCCATGGTTACTGACAGTGACAAGGCGATTGTTCATGAACCCTGATCGAACTGTTTTGGTGTCCTGTTTGCTAATTTGCGTCCAAACATACGATCCAAACATTCGTGATCGATGTACGTGTTCGCGATGTTCATGTTTGAAAGTGCGTACACGGCTTTATTCAACATAAATATTGCGCAACGTAAAATAGCTTACTATGAACTTTATTTTCAACTTATTATTTATATTATTTAAGCGAATGAGATCGCCACAAGTCTCGTCAAGGCCATCGATGACGTTAGCCAGACAAGCTTTTGGCTCAATGAATTATACAGGAAACAACATATTATTAAATTATATCTATCAAAGGAAGAAAGGTGATTTGAGAATACAATCATATCTTTTTGTATGAATGTAAAGGAAACCCTTTCATGCTGTAAACTGACAGCAAATTCAGAGAAATAGCTAGACTTAGAAGGGCCGTAACCAATCGAGATTGTTATAAACAAAGTAACGAGAATATCGAAGGCTGGCAACAATTATGGCAAAACATCTCTCATCAACTGTAGAAGTGGAAACTCTTCCTAGGTCTCATTTTTCAACTTATCTCGTACTAGCGATCCATCCCCAGTTTCGCACGGGTGCAATTTCTCTAATATCCAAACATTAAATATACACATATTAAACAAATAAACCTTCCGTGAACAATTAACTAACTGAAACCGCATCAAAATTGTTGCGTGGTTTAGGAGAAAGCGACTTTTATTTAATACTATCTACATAGTCTTAAATAAAAGTCGCATCTTCTCTATAGACGATGAGCAATTGACGGGTACATGGAACGACTTATCGACGAACGAGTAACCCGACACTTCTCTATTCTCCTAATTTTTGACTGCTTGGTACCTTTTATGAAACGACACATTGTCTTTACTTTAGTATGTAACAACTGATGTACCATATTTCAAGCAAATAGGTAAATTAATTGAATGAATGACATTAACTTTTCCTTCACCCTGAGGAGGATAATTGCGCAGGGGTTTCCTAGGGATTTAATAATAACTTGTTAGAAACCGGTTGATGTGGCTGCTTTTTGGGTAAATAAAATATAACTAATGATGTTACCTACAGGAGGAAAACGATCAAGGTGAATTAAATATCTTCTGTAGTTGAATCTTAATTATTATTTTCTATCAAAATATCTCAAACGAGTCCCAACATAAGCGGAGATACAGTCATACAGATGCGTGATACAGAGGGCGAACTCCGGACACGGCCCGTTGTTAGGAGGTTCTATTCTCTGCGGCCCTGACCACCGGTAGCTTGAACCCTGTCCTGATTCCGGTGGGCTACTACTTTTTATACTTTGTAATGTTTTGTGAAAATATTTAAAAATGTATGTGTTTATAATAAAAGAATGAAGGAATAATAAATTATAAACAGGCAAAACAAGTTCTCTTATGACCAGTTTTGTACTCGATCAAGAACAAACGCTGATTTCAACTAGTTTTTCCTGCTTGTTACTAACAAACGTAGAATCAAATAAATCTGAATAACTAATTTAATAATTTAATAAAGTTGAAGTTCTAATTTATGAATTAAATTATTACAATTTATTAAAAAACATTAAAGACATTTCGAGTTTCCTTATTCAATCGATAGAATCATACAACATGTTGACATAACATTTTTGTGGGATAGAACCTTCTCTTTTTTGTCGTTTCGCTCTTGACAGAGCGGTTGTGGTCAAGATGTAGTATCATGGATAAATGTGACTTGCCTTACGATATCTCGCCATAGATTTCTGTTGGCATACATTCTGGTGCACTCATGCACAGGCCCGCCCACACAAGACACCACGGATAATGCAAGACACCAATACTAGGTATCTATTATATCAATGATTGATTAATTAATATTAAATGTTAATGTGTGATTTAAAACGACAATTTTTAATTAAATCCATTACCTATGTGCATGTAAAATTATTCAATGTATATGATATGTCCTGAAATATATTTATTTCCTAAAATAAATATTGAAAAAAAATGGTTTAAAGAATAAAAACATAAACTGACTTAGCTACTTGAGAACAATAATCTTTAATTCGTCTTTTTATTAGTATTTATTGTGATTGTATTAATTTAAGAGTTCTACAGTTACGATTGATTTTAAATCCATTCCATTGAATGGATTTAAAATCACCCATTGGTGTATTTTTATATTATTCAGTGTATTTTATTATAAAGTTGTGCTCTCTCTGTAAATTGTTGTCATAGTTAGTTCAAATTTTAACGTTATACATTTCGTTCACATTTACAATACCTCCTAGACTTACCAAAAGACATTAAGGAGGAAAATCAAACACATATAATATTTACTAGTAAATTAAAACGTTTTCTGCAACAGAACTGGTTCGGTTGGATTCAATTTAATTTTTGTAATTTGACAACAATAATTTCTACCTATAGAAATCTATGTGTACTTACAATATATATGCGTAAGAGTGTAAAGTTGCAAGCACAGAACACAGAAAACTTCTTTTCTGTGTTCTGTGGTTGCAAGTAGGTACCTAAGTCAAAAATCATATCCTCAAACTTCATAATAATAATTTATAATATGGGTACTTAATCATAAAGTTAAAGTTATTTTTTTTTATAATGAAGATTATACCTGATGTTGAGTCCAGTAAACAAATATACGTTAAACACACAAATATTAAAACTTTGCCACACATGTTAGTAACAATAAAAGAACAACAACGACTAAACACAAAATAATTTTTAACTATATAATTTTCCGGTATCAAGATAATATTATAATATATTTACATTTATATAAGTATCAAGGAGTGCCGGAATATCTTTTGACACGAATGATCACGCACTACATTATGCGCACGACTGCGTTAACGAGGAAGTTAAAACCTATTTAGTAGTGACGTAATGCGAGGTACAAAAATTCGGTAGAAATAGGGTAATACCTAGACAACAACATATTACAATGACATTGGATATTATTAATAATGTTCGCCCCAGTGGTCGAAATTCGACCGTAACATTAAATATAAACTTTTGCTTTCTGCACTTCTTCCCCATTTAAATTTTAACTATGCCAAGTCTCACAGTCCTCCGTACGCGCAATCTGCATAAAAATAATACGTAAATACACGTACGTATATATAGTATAGATTATTATTTCTTATCTTATCTTATCGGCCATAGTCAATTATAAATAAATAATAATAAATTTTGTAAGAAACCAAAGAACTGCTAAAAAAAATACGCGCTCTCGTTTTTGAAATACGGGAATGTGTGCGCGTGCACTAACTTCTGACTACTCATTACTGGATCTATCCCTTTCTCACACGGCGCTTGGTGAAATAGCAAACATTTTGTCAGAGATAGAACAATGTTCGTTATTATATTTTGATAAACGTCATCATTATCTTAAACCTAATACCACGACGGCGGCTTCGTTCAATAGAATTTGTAATTGATCATGGTGCTTGCCAACTCGAATAGTTAATTAAAGCTTCTTAGCAATTAGGCTGGCAAAACGAAATAGTAATTTAAACGCAGATTTAAGTATTATTTTAATTTTCTTGACGTCAGGTGTTCGCTCGTTAGCTAATGAATTAAATAGAATAGAATAGAAGAGATACACAATGCGGATATATTGAGGCTGGTAGGATTATGTGTGCCGGACGGTACGTGTGGCGAAGACGCCGGCCGCCGCTGCTGGCGGTGCCGCACGGGCGCACCAACCTATTGAGTGAGATGCCATTTATCCGTGCGCTTAGGATTTTAAATGGTGTCGCGAGGGACACAGACATATTTTGTTGTATTCTGAGCGAATTCACAATTAAAGCATTACATACAATATGTTACACAGAATTGCGTAATCCGCCAAATTGTTAAGTACCATAAACTTACATTAGATTAGATTATTTAGATTAGATTAAATTATACTTAGATTAGACTGTACCTATATTGTTATATCAAGTTACAAGATTCTACGATATTGCATTAGGATATCCCTGTAAAAATAGTCGTAAGTTTGGAAAATAAATAAATGTCTTTGAAATTACAGATGTAGTAAGTAGCAAGGAAGTACACCATACAAGAACGTAAAAAGACAAAATGGTCTTGGACTCAGTTTAATAGTTAGCAGCGCGAGGCATGCTCAACTGATGGTATTCTGTCCAAGCCAGTGATGCGTAGAAAAGAAACAATTTTGTAGTGTAAAAGAAATCGATGTAGCTCAGAAAGCCGCGAAACTCAAGTAGGATTGGGCTGGTACGTCTGACGTATGCCTTGATGAGCTGTGGGCCAAAATTAGCACTATGCGGAACCATGACACAGCTAGACGGCGCGGGCGTCGAGGTAGACCACGAGAAGTGGAGGCTCGAGCTTAATAAAACAAATAAAGAATGGCTCCGGACCGCAAGATCTGGAAGTCATGGGGGGAGGCCTATGCTCAGTAGCAGAATGCTACAGACGGACAGTAACAGTAAAAGGAAGGACGAGGAGGAGGTTGTGAATTAAGTTGCACTTGTAGAGTTATGTAGTTATACAACATTCTAGAAGTAAAGGTCATAAACCTAATAACAAGAATGGCGTTAAAATTTGATGTCTTCTCTTTTCGTTTTACAAGAAAATCACATTGTGAGAGGTATAATTTATAAAGCGTTTATGGAAAGTCGGTTTTAATCAATAATAAGGTCCCTTGTTTTGAAAACTGGGTGGCTTGAGTGTTAAGTTTGCAACTACTTGTACCTACTGTTTAAATTGTAGTAGTACTTATCAAATGATCTTTTCTGTTCTTTCTTATTTTTTTGTAATATTGTGTAAATTCATCATTCATCAGGTAAACAAGACTTGTTTTGGTACAGATAGAATATATAGATTTATTTATTTTATTATCTTTGTACATATTACAAAAAAATAGAAAAGAACAAGAAATAAAGAAAAGAAATAAAAAATCAAAGAAGAAATTTAATAACATAATTAATAATACAATTATAAATCATGTTTAATCTCTTGATGCTGATAATGCATCCTTTGGTAACTTTCTGTTAAGCATTTCATAGTAGAGATTTACATTACAAAACTTGTGTCGCTAAATCGTTTAATTAAATAGGTACGATAAAAAAATCTAAAGAAAAAGGATGTCAATAAAATATAATACCCGCTTTTCGTAAATGTGCATAGTAACTGGGAGCTATTTGTGTTTTTTTTTTATTATGATTAATAATAATAATATAGGCTTTCTTTCTTTCTTTCTTTCTAAACTTGAAGCTCACAGTTTGTAGTCACATTACAGTTTCGCGACACTAGCTTCGTAACGTAAATCTCACTTAGATAGGTATATACTTATACAGGGTGTAAGTGACATCGTAACGAAAACTGATACCATGGATTCAGTATATGATTATGGACAGCTCAGGGTAAAAAATTTGGTTAAGTCTTTTCATAAAATTTACGGTTTTGTTCACAGTTTATATAACTACCTAAATATGCTACGAACAAAATCGTAAAAAAAATTAAAGGCCGACCCGGAATTCTCTTGTTGAGGTGTCCAGAATCATGTACTGAATCCATGGTATCAGTTTTCGTTACGATGTCACTTACATCCTGTATATATTACATTTTAATTATATATTTTACTGTTTTTTATATTCATCGATTGGTAACGTCTTTAGACATCTGTTGGCATTCTTAATTACTTTCTTGGTGTTTGCTGTGAATACGGGCCCTTGTAGTTCTTTGGCGACTTCTTTCCAATTTTCACTGGCGAATTTATGCACGGCATCAGCTGAAAGTGATACAATATTTTATTAGATCAGAGTATAGTGTGAATAGATAGTATCGATTAATAATAATAATAAATCATTTATTTCGAACAAACATCAGTCCATAGAATTATATTTACACACATTAAGAAAAATTATTTAATTGAGACGAGCATGGCTGCTGGCTTTTGCACAGTCAGCCAGTGTCTCATAATAACACTCTCGAAATCCTGGGCCACAATAGCCAGAAGACTGTTGGAACTACCCCGCACCCGATGCATCAGGGATGCAATCCTTTTACGCATGACTGCATAAAAATTAACAAATGTAATGACAAACTAAAAACATAATTTAATTCCATACACAGGTAGTCGGAAAGGTATTTGAAGCCGAAAGGGGGTTATGGTATAGAATATAATAGATCTTTATTTCATGTAAACCAGATACAGGCACTTATGAAATGTCAAAACTCTAGGTGCGCGGTTCCAAATAGTAGGTCCCTGATCTTGCACACCTAGCGTTGAGCACGCTAGGTCTATTTACACCATCCAATCTGGTGCGCTAGCTAGTGCATTAGATGAGCAAGCGTGGCAGAGCCCATACGATTGCACCAGATTGGATCACTAACTGCCTAATTGCCTTTACACTATCCAATTTTAGCTTAAGCACGCTAGCTCACCTAGGGCTCTGCAAATTGGATAATAATAATAAAACATTTAATTCAGACTATTAAAATCCATACATTTAGGTAACTCAATCATCATCATCATATTCACAGTGTTATAAATAATAAAAAGACAAAAACATAACATAACTCCACAAATAATCAATCATTACAATAAATTAATTTTACAATAAGATAATGAATTGATAATGAATAGGATAATATAATTCCCGCTTTAATTAACTGATATATTTTAAAGTTTACATTATGTAATACTTTTGATACATTACATACCTAAGTCTTTTTGTCCATTAAACAGATTTTTGAATTCAAATTCAAAAGGTTCTAAAAGTTCCGGCTCAACTTTGAAATTCTTCACATTTATGTAAGCTTTTCCATCTTTACCGGTGACTGTCTTTAGTTCCATGTTAATTACTTGGCGATTTTTTTCTGAAAAATTACAATACAAATACCTGATTATTAAGAACATCAAGAAAATACTGAAAGCCAAGCACATCTAGTTCGACTGAAAGCTAACTCCAACATAGTTCGCACAAACTAATAATTCACAACATTCATTAAACAATTTGGGTTTTAGAGAATGGCTCCACTGGACATTCACATATTAAGTAGTAATAAGGGTATGAAAAAAAAAAAAATGTTTCCAGTTGAATAAATTAATTAATTGAATTGCATGCATTCTCTGCTGCAGAATCAAATAACTAAAAATGTTAATGTGCGCAACGCAAAGGAGGGTAATGTGTTTATTAGCTTATGTATGTAGGTATGTATGTTTGTTCCTTTGTAGCGCTCTAGAGACCAAACGCGTGGGCCGATTTTAATAATTCTAACGTCTATTTGTCTTAATCATAAAGTTATTATTAGTAATAATAACTTTATGGTCTTAATATTGAAAGTGTCACTTAATATATGACAGTAATCAAAGTTCAATATGGCGACAAACAGACGCCATATTGTGAAAAAGAAAAAAATGTATGTCGACGAACTATCCTATGATACCCTCATTGAATAGGTATTTGAAAATCATTTTTAAGTGTTTAAGACGATTTAAAGTTGGTTAGCAAACATTCTCACTCAATACTAAACTAAAATGATGACGACCCGGTTGGCGCAGTGGCTAAGCGATTAGCTTTCTACGCTACGTGCCGCGGGTTCGATCCCCGCACGGAACAAGTATTTGTATGATCTACAGATAGTTGTTTCGGGTCTGGGTCGTGTGTGCATGTAACATGTATGTTTGTAAACTGTACCCTCGATACAGGAGAAATCCTAGTGAGGGGCAACGTTTTAAAAAAAAAAAAAAAGTGTAAAATTAAGAAAAGTAAACAAATAACCCGACTTCTTAAAAAGTGAATTTTAAATAAATATTGGAAAAAAAATAAACAGATCGACAAAGAACAAAAATTGTCGGGACCCATTGTTGGGAAGATTCGAGACAGTCTCGATTTTTAATGGCTCCCGACTGATAAGGTATCCATGTTTCGCATTAGAATTCTGCTGGACCGTTTGATTTTTAAAATTTATTTATTCTTAATCTACAATTTGCAAAGAAAATCCACCGTACTGGTATTCAGGTAGTAGTCCCCATTTCCTTCGATGGGCAGTACAATTAATCTGCCGCTGACCTCATATAATCCTTTCATATTAAAACCAGGGCATAGCAAATCAACCTGTAGTGATTGTTGTTCCTCGCTGTACCTGAAAATTTTCAAACAGAAAATAAATTAAAGATGCTGTACCTAGTCTGTTCAAAAATAATGTTACATGTAAAAGTCCATAAATTATGCAAATAAAAATTATAATTAACGTCAACTCATCAATATGTGTCTATATATTAATAACTTGAGAGAAAACTTTTTACCCATACCCTACCCTACTTTTTACCCTTTTTAAAAAGGGGTAAAATGTTTTCAGAACGTGCAATATGCTTTTAAAAGCACATTACATGTTCTGAGGAGTGTGAGATTTGGCATAGTTAAAGTTTATATAGAGAAGTAATGCACAATTTGTATGTATATTTGTACGCTAGTAACTGTGGTAGAATGTATAGATCTACTTATATTAATTTAACATCATACTATGACTCTAATACTGTCTACATTTTGACAATTATATGATTCTGATTCTGATTCTGAAGGTGTGCACTAAGCTAAAATTTATATTATACCTATAAGTAGTATATGGTCGAAATTCAACCACTGGGTGACCACTAGTAAATATTTATTATGCATATTTTGATAAAAAACTGAAGTCAAGAAAAATACTCATAATGATCAAAGTAACCAATAAAATTTATTGTATTGTATTGTAACCATACTTTAATATGAACGTTTCAAATTAACTTTTTCTTTGAATAAAGAAACAATACTCACTTTGCGGTTTGAACTGCGCATGATTTGAAACCTGTCATCGTTGTATTAAAGAGTTTAAACTTCAAGACCGATAGGTTTCCTTCAATTAGTGGTTGGAACATAGGATCTAAGTTTTCAGTGCCAATTTCTGCATTTGCTTCCAACACCAGTGGATATGCCGCCTTAACGGCGTTTGTAACGCATACATCATCACCAGATTTGCACTGGTACAAACTTAGAGCTAAAAAGAGATAAAACATGAAACAAAAATCTTGATTAAAATAAATGAAGTAAATATTCTTACACAAAATATGGAATGTACAAAAATATTATACTATAAATATTATTATTTCAACATAATAAAATCTAAAGTAAAATTTATTCTTCTGTAAGTGCTTCTTGGACTAGCGAAGGTTTGCAGTCAGCTCCGCATATTTATATTTCAATATATTTAATATAATTATTTCAATTCTTCTAATTATTATGATACTGAAAATCCTCACTCACCTGGGCTTGATAGCACATTAACAATAGCACAAGAAAAAAGCAATAAAAGACAAAACATGGCTAGCACGGACCGGACTTTACCTCCGACAACTTGAGTAACCTTTGACTAAATGCAGAATCTTGAGGTCAGTGTCTGTTTATATTGTAGCAAAAGATCTAAGTCTATATCTATATAATATATGTACATAAAAGCTGTTTGTATCCCTAACATAAATAAATAAATATATATATATATATATTATAATTATAAAGAGATAAGATTTGGTAGTTTGTTTGTAATGGATAAACATAAAAACTATCCTACCGATTTTAAGAATTCTTTCACCAGCAGAATGTTCTGTTATCACTGAGTAACATATGCTACAATTTGTAAAGACATGACGCTGGCGAAGCCGCTGGTAGAAGCTAGTTATTTTTTTTTTTATTGCTAAATAAAAAATATAGTTGTAAAATTCTTTGAAGAATATTCAAAAACGTTTTATTACATGAATGTGTGAATTAATTTTTTTGTTTTTTTGTCTGTTGGTAACTCCAAAATTTTCTACAAGTTGTTATTATTTTTTTAAACTTGTGCTAAAACTCGCTTACTAATAAAATAATTCACCAGAGGCCATCGCATAATCTATTCATTAGCCTTGAGCGATTAATTAATACCTAATAAAAATACAAAAACTGACATTTGATTCAGGTTGGTGTAATACTAAGTGAATATCTAAAGATACGACACTAGCCGATTTTTTTTTAAATCTCCGATCTCATAGCGAATTACATACTTAAAAGGTAATTAAGAATAAAAACATTAGAAAACAAAAAATAATGTTGGTTTAGTATAGAAAGTCTAATTTTCTTGAGCCAAAAGATCCCTTTGAAATCTCAATATTGTAAGTCAACGGGAAGTAGGTGAATGTGATTTTCTTAGTATGAAAATACTTACGCTTTGAAAGGCAGTATCTTTTTATCGCGTTAAACTAGAAACTATATTTTTTACGGCAGTATTAGGTTATTAATATAGATATTTGTTATTCATTTTAACTTGATACCTACCTCAAGTTTTGACATACGGAAATATACAAATACCAAAATGGACAACAAAGTGACGCTATAAGAGTTCCGTTTTTCCATTGCAATGCTTTATAATATCTATATATTTTATTAATACGTGAAGAGAAAACTTTGTACCCCTTTTTAAGCGTATTGCGCGGGCGGAGGAGTGTGAGATTTGGCACAGTTAAAGTTTATAATGGAGCTGGAGAAGGAGTGCAGAAAGCTAAAATTACGGTTGAATTTAGACCACCGGGTGACCACTAGTTAGTCCTTATAGATATTTAATTAACGAGCGTCTGCTCGTTAATTAAATATCTATAAGGAGGTGTCTACCTGAGGGCTAGCACGATGGGTAAACAAACCCGTTTTCTTAACTCTTTGTCTCCTCCACGACGTTTTGAAAGTGCCTGCAAAGGCCCAGTTGAAATAAAAAACCTTTGACTTTGACTTGATAGAAGACAAAACGAAAAATCGAGAGAGAAAACAGTATAGATACGGTTTTGTACCTGATTTTCTGTCTCCCCCTTTTTCCTTGCTGGCACTGCTGTGGACGAGAAGAGTTTATTGTTTTGTTTAGTCACTTAATTAATTCATCATTTATTGCACATTAGTATTTATAAAGTGCAAAATGTTTTAATCAGCTTACCTACATTACCTCATTATATTAATTTTTAACATAGTAAATAAGCAGTGCTATATTTTCGAATGTGAATACCAATACAAACCATCTTGATTTAATGGTACAAAACAAACTTGTAAATGTGTATAATTAAATTAATTAAAGAAAAGAATTTTTTTTTTCTTCGAATTAAAATGGTTTGAAAGCAGTTTCACCGAGAATTTTTGTTGTTGCTTGCAAATGGGAGTCTGAACAGTCCATTAATGTAAAAGACCCTGGCAATAAATAGGCTGGTAGAATAGCGTGGTAATAAAAACGATCTAGGTATAAGCATTTTTTGTTTATTTTTTAGGTTTACCAACAATTGTTTACACTGACAATACATACATACAGTCATGTAAAATAAAAAAAAATAACAATATATCTAACAATTGGATGTAGATAAACGAAAAGGATCCAACCCACATGCAGCTAGTTTTGAGATATATAATTATAAATTTAGAATATGAAAACAAACCTAACAACACATATAAAGTTAAAAATATAAAATGGCCTTCAATACCAATAAAACCAAAAAATGTATAGCGTCAATAAAGAATTACGATTCAAACTTAATAATTAAATATCTCAAAACTAGCTGTAGGTTGGATCCTTTTCTTGTAATTACGTCCAATTACTTATACGTAAACACCACAAATTGCTATACTTAATAACTAAAGAAACAGAAAGCTCACTTGAATGTCAGAAATGAAATACTTCAGTTTATAATAGGTACTGCATTGCAGTTCCTACCTAAGGTATCAAATACTTTAGTGCAGTAACAGAATTCAGAAGAGGTAGCTGCAAGAGAGAGTAAAGACTACTCACCCTGTTCTTAAAAATATGTGGCACAGGAACCCGTTGTAGTATACAGGATATTTTTTTATGTAGTGCGCAAAATTTGCAGAGTGATTCAGTGTCCGTTCCCAAATGCAACCCCAGTACTAAAATTCACTCCAAAACAAAATAAAATTTTGATTTTGTACGGCTTGCGCTAGTAAATTATGCGTCCCCCCATACTAATGTCGAATTATCTTTTTGTTTGAATAGTAATATATATATAATAGGAGTGAATTTTAGTACTGCGGTTGCATTTAGGAACGGACACTGAATCACACTTCAAATTTTGCGCACTACATAAAAAATTATCCTGTACGCTTTCTGAGAGAAATGAACTTAGCAAGTTCTTGTTTATGTTATGTTACTCTAATCTACATATAATATAAATACACGGTGAATTTCGGATATTTTATTAAATGATTGTACTCATGGTAATGAACAACTTTGCAACGGAAATAACATTTCGGCGTGAATTTTTTTTTCGACTTCACTTTCTGTGTCATCCAGCTGATCGCACCATTATGTATGGGAAGCCAAAAGATTTTTTAGCTTGGAAGAGGTTTCCCTTTTCCAAAATTGTTCATGAGTACAATCATACGCTATCGTATCCGAAACGACTTGAATTTCACCTTGTATAATTAAGATAATCGAAAGCTAAGAATTGTACTAGAGAACCACAACCACATCATTCATCCAGGATTTTAGATAAACGAGACTTGTTTTGGTATAGATAAAATAATTACTTATTATCACAATCGTCAATTCTATAACATGTTAAAATATCGTTTGGTAACTTTCTTATTAATAACCATCACTTTAAAGTAATATAACAATGATATTTATATTTTACTGCTTATTATATTCATCAATTGGTACGGTCTTCAGATATTTGTTGGCATTTTTAACTATTTTCTTGATGTTTTCTACGTATACCGGGTGTTGTACAAAATTGGCGACTTCTTTCCAGTTTTCATTCGCGAACTTAAGCACGGTCTCAGCTGAAAGTGATACAGTGTTTAATTAGACCACAGCAGCATCTATACACACACACGGTCCATATCAAGCTACATATTTTCAGTATAAACTGACCTCGCATCGTATAGGCTTTCCGTACAATGAGAGGTCAGTTTATACTGACTATATATAGCTTTGTAATCAGCCGTGTGTAAATAATATGTAGGTACATTATACACGAAAAATAAATAAATAAAAAATATCTGTATGAATTATTATTATATATCTATTAAATATATATTATATATTTGTATATATTATTATATATAATCAAAACCTTTTCCTGTTTCGGAGAGTACTTTGAATTACTGCATATTAAGACTGTTATTTATAATTATCAGTTACAATATGCAGTCAAAATAATTAAGAAACCTTTTAAAATATCCTGTAGGATATTATAAAAGGTTTCTTAATTATTTATTTATTTTAGCTTTGGTGTACCAAAGCTGAACATAATTATATAAACAATTAAAAGTTTTAGCATTGGATAGAACTAGATGGAAATTGCCACACCGACAAATGCCTGGCACTTAAATTTTGGATGGATGGATCATGAACAAATGATGGATACATTACCTAATTCTTTTTGTCCATTGAACAAATTTCTGAAATCAAATACAACAGGTTCTATGGCTTCCGGCTCAACTTTGAAGTTCTTGACATTTAAGTAAGATTTACCATCTTTACCGGTGACTGTTTTTAGTTCCATGTTAATAAGTAAGCGGTATTTTTCTGAAAAATAAAATTGAGATCTGTATACTGTTTTTATAGTATCAATACAAATACACTCGAGAGCAATGAATCCGGGTCATTAATAAACCTTAATATCTCGGAAACTAAAAATGTTAGCTTATTCAAATAAAAAGCATTTCATAGACCATTTAATACCACTCAAATAAAATTAATAAAAGAACTTAGTTATCATTTGTTTTACTTATTAAAAATACATAAATTAAAAATGCGAAAATTTTAATGCAAGTTTTTTTTTAAATTTCAATTTTTTTCAAATATATCATTTTCTCACATTTTAATTCTTTGTATTACCTCCGTGTATTGTTAATACAGATGTCATGCGATTCGGTATACGGCACAAAGTTTCTGAGCCGAAGTTGGGGAATATTCTCGCATTCCTCTATCAACGCAATGATCAGCTCTCGAATCGTATTATTTAAGTAGTATTAAATAGGTCTATAAAATACTTTTTATTTGAACAAGCTAACATTCTTAGTTTCCGAGATATTAAGGTTTACTCTTCTGGTGACCCGGATTCATTGCTCTCGAGTGTATTTACAATGAATGATGTTTATAAGTCATCTGCCTAGCTTTTTCCCAACTACGTTGGGGTCGGGTCCCAGTCTCCCCATATGCGGCTGAATATCAGTATTATATACAGAGCGACTGCCATCTGGGGGGCTAAAAAGGCCGCTTTAGATGAATCATAATATGATTCATATTACGAATGTCAAAATACCTACTTAATTGACAACTCATAATGTCATCCGCATAAGGTTCATATTCAGTAATCATCTGTTTGACAGTTACTAAGCAGATCATTAGATGAATTGCTCAATGTGGCCTTTTTAGGCCCCCTGACCTTGACCACCGAATTACTGGGACACACTGATATAGGTTAGACCGGTTGTCAGACTTTTCCAGCTGCTGGCTCCCGTTACGACTCTCATAGGTAAATGTGATAACCGGCACGGATGGGTCTCAATGTTTGAATAAACGGTCACCCATCCAACGACTGACCGCGGCAAGCGCTGCTTAACCTAGCTGATCGATTGATCCGCGGGGTAGCTTTGAAGCTCCTAAATGAATAATGAATATTTTTTATTGGAAAATGAAATCTGTTTCAACGAAATGTTAACCCAAGCACGGTAAAAAAAAGGCTAGGTTAATAATTATAAAAAAAATGTCGAAATAAATCTGAAGTTTCATAGGTATACTTTTCAAATTATGTTTTTAGAAAATGGCTGGACTCTTTTAATAACTAAAATAGATACTCAAAGGCTGGACCGGGGAGATTCACAATAAAACAAGACAGTTTTAAGATAGAAAAAAAGAATCATAAAAATATAAAAATCCGGTTGAATATAATTGATATTGCATGCATTATTGTCAAATAACTCTCATTATTAATTTGTCCTACATAATAATCTCTCTTCCTTATAAACTAAGACAAAACTTTTTTTTTTTTCTTTTCGTTTTGGCAATTCAGTCGGGTCGTCGACTATTCTGCCAGCGTCAAGTTGCTAATCTTTTACTTTGAAGATACTTCGTGGTTGTTCGAACTATAAGTGTAGCTGAAAAGACGGGACATACAACTAAACAACTAAAGTATTGTTATTGTCATCTCTATTCATTAGCATAAAAATGACAAGGACAGTCATTACTGAACAAGTTTTTAAAATTTATATGTTTTTATACGTAAGAGGTACTGTTTTTCCTCTTACTGGAATTAGGTAAAAAATTACTAACGTACCAGTATTTAGCTGGTAGTCTCCATTTCCTTCGACGGGCAATATGATCAGCCGGCCATTGATGTCATACTGCCCTTTCAAAATAAAGGCAGGGCATAGCAAATCAACTTGCAGTGTTTGTTGTTCCTCGCTGTACCTGAATTTTTCAATCAGAGAATCTTAATGCTATTAAATCTTACTATTTTGCTATTTTAACAGTGGCAATTTTTTTTTTAATCAGAAATGTTAGAATAACTATAAATAAAAATTAAAAATAATATTTAGTACCATTGACGTAAAAACACACGTGTTACTATTTCAATATTTATTATGCATCTTTTACTAGATAAAAACCTTGAACCTAGAAATAATGGCCGGAAGAATTTTAATTATAACAGGCTATTATAATACTGTTTAAAATTACTGTGTTATTACGCACTTTTAAGTAAAACTAGTTACCCGCCCCGGCTTCGCAAGGTTACAATTTATACTTCTTAATTAATAAATAATTAATAATATATCTTAAACCCAAATAATAATTTTACAAAAAAGTTCTTGTCCTGACAATTACGAACACATTAAAAAAAAAGGACAGCCGAATTGGTCGAGCCGTTCTCAAGTTGGTGACATTTCATACATGCAGCAATCTGTTTTTATTTATATACTGTTTATGTAATTTTCCACATCGATGTAAATTTACATTCCAACATTTTTAAAACGAAAATAAGTTGAAACGTAAGTTATTTATTTGTAATATTGTAAGAAGTTTACTTTTGAAATTTGAAATTTATTTAAATGTTAGGTTATTGAATAAAAAATAAAAAATGTAAATTGATTATGTACATTTACATCACTCATTTTGGTAAGGATTTTTTTCAAATAAATGTATTTAATAATTGTAGGCTTACATTAATTTATATAATGTGATTTTAAATAATAATTTGATTGAAAAGTACTCACTTTGCATTTTGAACTGCACATGATTTGAATCCTGTGATAGTAGTATTGAAGAGTTTAAACTTCAAGATTGATAGGTCTCCTTCAATTAGTGGTTGGAACATAGGATCTAAGTTTTCAGCACCAATTTCTGAGTTTTCTGCCAGCACCAGTGGATATGCCGCCTTTACCGCATTTGTGACGCATGCATCATCACCAGATTTGCACTGGTACAAATTTAAAGCTAAAAAGAAAATATAATACTTATTAAATTCCTCAATTTTAGTTGTTCCAATTAAACCGAAAAAATACAATGTTTTTCATACCTATAAGATCCGAAAGTTCTTAAAATGACACTAATAAAAAAATTAAATAAAGTATTTCATTTATAACTAAAATTGAACACAATAAAATGTAAAGTAGTTCAATTGAACTACTTTAAATGTTATTGTGTTTTATAATTTGAGGAATTTAAATTTCTCAAATTATTAGAATATACAGACAATTCTCACTCACCTGGGCTTGATAGCACATTAACAATAACACAAAACAAAAGAAATAGGGGAGTAAACATGGCTACCGCGGATTTAACCTCCGAAGACATGCGTTACTCAAGATCGAATGCAGTCTTGAGCTTAGTACTTCTTTTTATATGTAGCAAGATCATACATATATTAAAACAACAACATGTCCTCAAATCCGAATTATTCTTTAACTGATATTCAAAGTTGTAATTAATTTTAATGTAAGCCTTAATTAAAACTAAAAGCGGTTTAAAAAATACTCAAACACGTCATTTAGTTAGATAATTATAATTAAATATGTTTTTTTGCTTTATATTTATTGTCATATTTAATGGTCCTTTGTTAAATATATTTAGGCCCTTAGTAAAGTAGTATCCTCTTGAGCTCTTATACAGGTTGATTTTCCGATTATTACACAAATAGATAAGAGTGTTTATTATAGTATTACACTGTCCAACGGATTATAATATTCCGAATTCCTAATCTGTCTATAAAGTGTAGTAGGTATGAATAATAGTCTATGGGAGTTTCCCCAAGTAGCTATTTTACCCATCTGTGGGCGTTTAGAAAGAAGCGTTACTCATGTTTGCATACCCTTACCTACAAATAGATATAACTAGTTGTAGGTAAAGACTACAAATGAAAACATGTGAACCTGGTAAATACTGTAATTAGTTGTATGTATAATTGTTATAATAAACACTCTTATTTGTGTCACAATCCGAAAGTCATCCTGTATAATAATCAACCAGCTTTTGCTTCAAACGATACCATAATTGTATTAATTTCTGCTATACGTGTATTATCATGCAGATATGGACACAGGACAGTCGCCTTCAAAAAGTGTTAATAAAAAGAATTATTGTTATATTCTCTGATCTTCGATCGATTAAGGAGTAGACCGGCAGGTAGGTCCTGCAGGAAGTCATGTGAAAAATGCAGTGGATGAAAAATATTAAGCAAGCAAACACAAAAAGTGAAATGGTTCAAGTTTTTATTTTCCCAAAAGTTATTGATCAAAACGAGTCGTCCCTCTGATGTGCCGGACAACTAAAAGGCTATCAATATCAGGGTTAGATTTTGCGAACAGACAGCCGAGTTAACAGAACTTCCTATCAAATGCAAATATCACTAAAATTGTAACTTCATTATTTTTACAAGAGAATATAGACCTTTTTATCCAACTGCGCGACGCAAAGGAGGGTTATTATTTTATGGCGTACAAACAAATTGCAACCGACCAATTCTTTGGCTGACTGTACCTACAATTTTACATCTTTCTAAGGTTGCGAATCTACATGTCAGTTATTATTATATCAGGCGTTTACAAAAACGAGATCGACTTTATAAATCATCATCATGAAATCATGTGGTTTTTTATCCACTATTTCCTTTGAGTATTTAAATACTCAAAGACTATTGCGTGACCAATGACATTTTACAAATAGACGCGTTGCCCGCGCTGGATATTGGAAAGATAAATGCAAGGTAAATGCCCTGCACCGACTGAGAGAATGAGCATGCAGCAGCTAATGCCACGTGTCCGATATACTATTGTAGTCTTTGATGCCACGTAACTAAAAATATGGACCATTATAAACGTCTATATTCATCTTTTTTTAACAACCGACATGGTGACTTTCCTTTTTTTTCCCGTTCTTCGCGCACTGTGTAATTATAAGTATTGCTATGTAGCTATAGTAAAGTTTACGCCATTTTGTAGTGCATTAATGTTGGTGTATGGCCCGTCTATTTGTAAAATGTCATTGATTGTCACTTTATAGCATGATAGATAATACAATTAATTAAACAACGTTCCTTTTTTATAACTTGATGACCTAGCCATGTTCTCAATGGTCTGATTATAAATAAGACAACTCGTCATTGTAGTGTATAGAGATCAGTTCGCGTGTACTAATGATTTTTATTACTCATATTTTTCGTAAGAGATGAATGACTAAAATCTCAAGTACCCTTTAATACGTTATGAACTGGTTTTTGAGGATACCTAAATCAGCTTCCATAGCAAGTATACACATGGCCGTCAACAATCACACCAGTTTTTTTAATTTTATTATTTAAAAGTGTGGAAAAATACATACCATTACTTTAAGTTAGGTCTTAGTTTCGTATTTAAAAGGTGTTATTACATAGTAGGATCACGTGTTTCTTTAAGTGGTCTGACATGATAATTACTTCTATAATAGTAGTATGATGTTAATTTTGTCACATTTCATGATAATTTAAACCTGAGTGTTACGGACTTAAAACTACGAGTTAAGAGTACGCATGCCATGAAGACAAACTCACCGTTGGGTGCAGACAAATTGCTTGTTATTTCACCAAGCGCCGTGTGAGAAAGGGATAGACACCCAGAAATGAGTAGTCAGAAGCCAGTTCACGCGCACACATTACCGTATTGTAAAAACGAGCGGGCAAAATGGCTATAACAGGTCATTGGCAAAAGGGTTCTTACAAAAACCCACTGAATGTATATATGCAAAATAAAGTTATTTGAAGTTTCGAATAAATAAACTATGCCTATTGTTATATTATTTTGGAGTTTCCATACTCCTAATGTTATTCAATTACGCCCAAAGTTACGTTGAAATTAGAGTCGAAATATGAACCTTTCGTGGCTCGTATCTTTCAAATTGATACTTTTGTTTACTATTTTATTTGGCAATAACCCTAGAAATGATGAGATAATCCATATCATGCTAAGTTTTGGGCGTTTAATATTAAACCAGTGGTCGCCCAGTGGTTGAAATTTAACCATAATAATATTATCTACCTAGTTACATTTTAGCTTTTTGCACTCCTTCTCCATATAAACTTTAACTACCTATACCAAAACTCACAACCCTTCGATGTGCTTAAAAAGGTGTACAGACTTTTCTCTTCACGAACTATACATATATACTATTATATATATATATATTATATATACTATTATAAATAGATAGTAAAGTTATGACCTTTCTACGTTTTTATGGAAAAATAACCGGCATGCGCGGTCTTAACAGTAAGAATCACACTTGCTTTTAAAAATAAATAGGTTTAATAAATTAATACAAAATTTAAATTACTGTACAATGAACATATCAAGTGGTAGATGCTTCAGATACTTGTTGAAGTTCTTGATAAGCCTCCTAACGTTAGCACTAAATACAGGTCCTTGGAGCTCCCTCGACACAGGACCCCAGTTGTCGTTTGCAAATCGAAGAACAGCTTCAGCTGTAAATAGAAAGAAAACCGTCATAATAAAATTATGGCTGGCCTATTCTTTGGTCAAAGAATGAACATTGCCATTCAACGTGGCAATGCTGCCGGTCTTTTGGGCACGCTGCCAATAGTAAAGATTTTTCAAATTACATTATTTTGAGATTATTACATATCTCGTTTTATTGATTAATTAGACAGTAATAATCTCAAAATAATGTTATTTGAAAAATCTTTACTCTCCTAGGTCAGAAAGCAAAATAAATTATAATTACGAATTAAAAATAAATTACCAAAAATACAAAAAAAATATCCGTAGTATATTATAAAATACCGGAATAATACATGATTATTTTGGTATTAAATTGTATTTTTATATCTCTAGTTGGGACACGTGTACAATAACAACAATTTTCTTCGCATACGGAATGCGGGAGAAGTTCAGTCATAAACATTCTTAGGGTCCATTAAGCAAAAGAATTATTTATGTATGCTGAGACAGTGAGTCCGTGCGTTAAATTTATGGCAAAAGTAAGGAAATTGAAGAAGTAGAGGTAAAGTGGGAGAGATTTTGAATTATTGCGCCCAAAAACTGCTTGACTGAGCGGCGTTTATATGGAAAATGTGAATTTATAGGCCTCTTTTGTTTAAGGGCCTACTCAAACCATAGTCAAGGCAGTAGTCAGACAGACTACCGCTTGAAGAAAGTAATAATGATGCACAAACTTTCGACTAGTATCCGAATACTATAATTATTTTGTGAATGTGTGTGTATATCTTTTTTTGAAGACCCCAAATAAATAAATAAAACTAAAAATAAAATAGGCATATACGCGGAGTGTAACTTTCAGACGCTGTACCTATCGAGCTTCCGAAAAGCAACCAAATTATTGACCGCTGATGCTAAGGGCATAGGCTTAGAGCTCAGTAATTGTGTCTAGTTTCAGAAAAGCTAAAATAATCTATAATTAATAGAAATCTATTCAAACAAAAGGCAAAGAAAGGTTTCACTCTACGTCCCAATATATTACACTAATCTAATACATTGCCACTAAACTAACTATAGTATATTATTACGAAAACCACAGGATATTTGCCTTGACCCAGTTACCAGAGCCGAAAACAGTTGACCCGAATAATCTTGAGGCTTAGTTTGTAAGGTGAGAGGCAATTAACTAAGGGAGAGCAAAACTCCCTCTAATCACCAAATAATAGACAATTGGACGCGTATATCAGATGTAGGGTTGTCACTCGTATTATTATGTAAGTATACTGAGTGTGTCGAATAGAGAAAGTGCCTTGGACAGAAAAAGTGACCAACGAAGAGATACTAAGAAGAGTAAAAGAGAAAAGACATATATTGAAACACATAGAAAAAAGGAGAGGAAGCATGATTGGTCATTTGATTAGGCACGATAAGTTCGTTACAACATTATAGAAGGGATAATAGAAGCAAAAAGAAAAAGAGGAACACCTGTCCCAGCCTGTCCCTCAACTTAATAAAAAATTAATTATAGTAGATACCTTATCTTAGACATACAATGTAAAGATGCTGTTAAGATCAAATAACAAGTTTTTGTAAGATGTTGCTGAAAGCCACAAAAAATAAATGGAAAACAGCAAGTTGACAAAATTGTACTTTATTCTCACACGTTGTACCTACTTTTTTTTTTTGCTTAGAAAAATAAAAAAGCTTTGCTAAAAAAAAAGGTGGTATCCCTAATCACATGGGATTTGTGCGTGAAAAGGAAAAATAAATGAAAGAATCAATACCTAGTAGATTTTCTATAAAAAGTGTGGGATTATATCTAAAGCTTTCAGGCGCAAATCTGTAATTTGATCGATATAGACTCTATATCGAGTCACACCTGTGTGACAGCCATTACTCTCAGTACAGAACATTATAAAAAAAATGAGGTACCTACTAGACGTGTGCGCCGATGCCGGCTTCGGCGTCATCGGCGTGGATGGTCGGACGGTTATTTTAGATACAATGCAGACATATACTAGTAAACTAAACATTTTCTTGATTTCATGTTTCATGTTTCTTGATTTTTGCTTTGGACTGGTCAGAGCGGTGTTTTTGTGTGAAAAATAAAGGCAATACTGTGAAAAAGCTCAATTAAAATTTAATTATGTCAAAAAGAAAGTCTCGTGTATGGTTTCTTTTTGACCAATTGGACAATGATTCCCGTAAGATCAATTGTAACCAGTGCCAAATGACAATTTCTCGTGGTTGGCAGGGAAAATCAGCAAATACTACGAGTATGAACAACCATATTAAATATCGACATCCAACCTTGATACCTCAGTTAGGTTCATTTTTAGGCTCATTTTATTGAGAAATACATACAAAGTAAGAAGCCGGATAGTCGGCGCTCTTTGCCGAATAGTCACCGACTAGTCGCCGACTACGAAAGTGGCCGGATAGTCGGTTTTACCCACTAGTCGGAACATCTCTAATAAAATACCATTTTTATATGACCATAATTTAAATAGGGCATTTGGCCGATAACTTCGTCCGTCACAGTCATTTGGCGAATAAGTCTGAATATTTTGTTTTAATAAAATCACCATCTACGCCGATGACGCTACGTTGGCTGCTTTTTGCTTAGAAAATGTGGATAACGAACGCGAAAACGCGCGAATCTGCTGCTATAAGTGTCGAGTGCGGTAGAGGAATAAATATAATAATATTATACACTGATATTCTCACCCAATTTAGGTTGTTGTCCGTTGAACAAGTTCTTGAGGTCAAGAGACATCCCTCCTTTCAAGTCACCAGTAACTTTGAAACTCTTGAACGACATATGTTTTTTCCCGTCTGTGGCTTCACTGACCTTTATACCGGTATCAATGTGAATGCGGTAGTCCTCTGAAATTTTTATGTATCATTTGTAATTACTATGTAATAGAGAAAATAATGGGTGTCTAAGATTAAGATAAGGCACCACCATTTTTGTTTTTTGATAAAGCTTGTTGGCTATTCATAAGGAATCGTAGGAATAAATTAGATAGAGGTCAATCAAGTTCTTTTAAACATGAAAGTAGCTGTTGCCCGCGAAATAAAATACAGCCTGTATCACTCAGAGATAGTGCAGCTTTCTATTAGTGATATATTTTTACACGATTGAGATAGCAGAAATTAGCAGACTTGGGGTCCTGGATCGGTCCTCGGTTACTCTCATCCAGTTGTTACCAGCAGTATAATAATAGCTAATACAAGTCTGTGCTTCTACTTCATCATCGTTATCATCATCGGCCTGTAGCCATCCACTGCTGAAGAAAGGCCTCTCCAATCGCACGCCATCTAGCTCGATCCTCAGCTATTCTCCTCCAGCTGCTAGCAGCAACATTGCGAAGATCGTCGGTCCACCTAGCCTGAGGGCGGCCTACCCTGCGTTTGTCGCTTCACGGCCTCCACTCAAGAACACGCCTTCCCCAACTGTCATCGGTTCTACGGCTAATACGGCTACTTGCTAATTCTACCTACTAATAAGTGGACTAAAAGAAAACTTACTGCATTCAAGCCTGTAGTCTCCTCTCCCTTCAATGGGAACTACTATGAGTCGTCCAGAAGCCTCGTAGAGTCCATAGACTTCTAAATATGGACAAACTAAATCGAAACTTACTGTAGACTTCCCGAAGTTAACCCTAAAACGTGAAAAGTTGTACATGTGTCTTAGTTTTATAGGATATAAGTTTCATTCTCTACTTGGTATTGTTAGTATTGTTATTTGAATATATTGAATTAATTTTGCAACTGATGCATATATTTTCAAATATCTATTAAAATTTGTAGATCTTACGTCTGTGGGAAAATGGAGCGATGTTATTTTATAGTATGATTTTTACCTCTTTTTCCAGTTATAACGTGACAGTTAACAGCAAATCATTCGCGATAAGAATTTTATTATCGTCTTGGGCTTGTGTAATTGTTTATTTTCCAAAAAATGTTCTAGATACTCCAAGCATAAAAGGGATAAATAAATAAACTTAAAAAGCCGTCATCAAAACACTTAACCACTTCTGAAATCGGGGCTTTTAATTTTTCAATGCACATTTTTAGCTTAGCACCGACTTCAGAAGCTGTTAAGTTTCAGAAAATTATTTTATCCGTTTTTTGTTTTTTGAAGTCGATTTTTACTTTTTTTATATTCTCGGCTATTGTTCCATCAGTCGCAGTTTTTATATTACAAAAATTCTGCTCCTGTATTATTTTTAGATTTTCGGTAAAAACTGTTTGGGAGTTCATAAGCGTACTGTCTATTCCATATCATTGTTCCTTAATTATTCGGCCTTGATGCTAGAATTCTTCTTCTTTTCGTAAGGAAAAAAAATTCCTTATATTTATTTATAATTAAGAATGCTGGGTGACCCTTGTAATTAAATTATTCAATAGCGTTACTGAAGTCATACGAATTAATTCATTTGCTTATATACTCTCACAATACAGTTTCTGGTATTAATCTTTAACCTAAGAATGTAGACTACCTGGCTGCTAAAGATTTCTCAACGGTTTCCATTAGCAGTCATGGATTAGAAAATAAAATAAATGTAATTATAAATGTTTAGTAAAAAAATAAAAAAATAACGGAGAATATGGTTTCTCTCAACGATTATGTTTTATAATCAACAAAACTTTTGAAATAGACATACATATCTAACTGAACTAGCTTCCGCCAGCGGCTTCACCCGCGTGTTGCTTTATAAATTAAAGCCTATGTTACTCAGTGATAATATAGCATTCTGCTGGTGAAAGAATTTTTAAAATCGGTCCAGTAGTTTTTGAGTTCATCGATTATAAACAAACATCCAACAAATTATGTATTTATTATAGATAGATATAGAAAAATGAAAAAACCGGCCAAGTTCGAGTCGAACTCGCGCACGAAGGGTTCCGTACCGTTATCTATAAAAACGGCAAAAAAAACACGTTTTGTATGGGAGCCAACTTAAATAATTATTTTATTCTGCTTTTTAGTATTTGTTTTCATAGCGGCAACAGAAATACATCATCTGTGAAAATTTCAACTGACTAACTATCACTATTCGTGAGATACAGCCTGGTGACAGACAGACAGACGGATGGACAGCGGAGTCTTAGTAATAGGGTCCCGTTTTACCCTTTGGGTACGGAACCCTAAAAAGATCCCATTTGGTACTTACTTTGAATTTATCACATCGCATCTCTTTAATCCGTTGACAGTGCTGTTGTATAACTTATATTTTATTATTGCCAAGTTTCCTTCCATTACATTTTGATACATTGGATCCAACGACTCTATGCCCAATTCCGGAACACCTTCAACACTCAACTTGTATAGTGTGATTGCGTTTTTTGTGTGACAAGCGGATTCATTTTTCTTGCATTTCGTTATGTTGGGAGCTAAAATAATGTAAAATCCATTTAGTCTTCAGTAGATAATTCGCTGTGATGTAATTTAAAAAACATAAATTATTCTTGAGAAATAATTGCCATATAGGTACCTATTTGTCTGTATTTTAGTTTATTAATATATTTTTTATTTAAAAAATATTTGCCCGTTTCTTGGATTAATTACCATATGGTGGGTTTACAAACATACATGTCACATGCACACACACCCAGACCCGGAAAAACCATCTGTAGACCATACAAATATTTGTTCCGTGCGGGAATCGAACCCGCGACATGTAGGGCAGCAGTCGATCTCTCAACCATTGTGCTAACCGTGCCGTAAGGTTGACACTAACACTAGAAACAAATGAATTTACAAAACATAATCGTGCTGAAATGGATCAAAATAATAACACTCACATGAAATCGACTGCACTCCAATAGCAACACAAAATATTAGTAATATTCTTCTGGACATGTCAACCACAACACTCTCCACACTTCCTCAGAACAAAATAACTTTCGTTGACATTCAAAGTCATTTTATATACTTCATTGATAACCCACTAACGACTGCACTAAACGAGTTTCAGTAAAAACCAAAAGTGAAATGATATCTAAAAGCCTGTTTAACTATGTACCTATAAAATGTTTTGCATCTTAACGATTCATATTCTCAGGGTGATTCCAAAATAAAATGTAAATAAAAATGTTCTAATTTTGGTAAGGATATAAATAAAGGGTGATTGTATAATGAAACATGTTTCCGGTCCCGACTCTCGGTAATATAAGTCGGTACAGACCGACCTTTTCAGTACAGACTTATTGGTGCAGGTTGATTTCCCGTACAGACTCTTTGTAAGCAGGCAACTTGCCACCTCTTCGAGTACCCAAACACTATTAGAATGAATGAGTCGATAAGCCAAAACATATAAAACTTAGTGTTAACAATCTTGACAAGATTAAATAGATCTATCTGTATAATATACAGGGTTACTGGATAATGGTTACAATCCCGTGAAAGGGTTGTAGAATACGTTATTCCCTCTATAAGGTCATACCTTTCTAGTCCCGATCCCCAGGGGTTATTATACTCAATATTATGAACAAATTTTATTATACCTATGGCCTCAAAGCTGAAATCGTGAAAAACAAAATCTGCTTTTCCATACATTTCATTAAATTATTTGTATAAAACAGCAGTTTTTTTTTTCGCTATTTTAGATTTGGTCCATAGTAAAAGTTGTTCATAATGATGAGTACAATAACTCTATAAAGGTATTGGGACTAGAAAGGTAGAACCTTGTATAATATCAGGTGACTCTTGTTTGGCAGTTGAATTTCTTTCGACGTAATCTAATCATGCCGAAGTTCTATGGTGTTCAGTTTCTTCGATGGCTTGAATGTCATAATTTCTCTTTAAGTGGACTGTAATTTGTTCTTTGAGAAATAAATGTCTTTAAACCGAAGTTGGATAAGCAGGTAATAATATAAAAAAATAAATAAAAAAAACGCACGCTGTAGCTGTACCTAGCTATAGCGAGAAATGTCATTTATAATTTCTGGGTCGAACAGCTTTGTCGTCCAATAATCTCTTTTCTATATTTACTCATATAAATGTTTCTATTTTAACATTAATTATTAATTCAGTGTCAGTATGCAAATATGCGTAAACTCGAATAACAGAGTAATCTAAAGCCCGATTGACCAGACTAGACGTAGCGCAGGCGTGACGCAGACATGCCGTCGATTTGCAAAATTTAGACGTAGTGTGGTCGTATTTATTTGCGAAGTTGGATTTTTCATATCTTCAATTTCAGGGTTCGAATTAAAAAAGAAAATAAAGCAGCATCTCGTAAATTATAATTTGGTGATACATTTTACTTGGGTCGTCAATAACCACGGGCGGGAAATGATCGCTACTACACATTGCGTATCAGCAACCACCAAGAAAAGGAAAAGCAATGGATGAATGTCCACAACACGTCCATACACGTTACAGCTCTGCGGCTAACATGGTACTTTTTCTTTAGAAATCTTCTAGTGATAAGAGCAAATGTGGGGTTCGTAGCTACATGGCTACCGCGCAGATTAGTCGGTCAGCGAGGTTAAGCAGCACTTGCCACCGTCAGTCCTTGGTAGTTACAGGAATCAGCAGCCCAAAAAGTCTGGCTACCAGTTTAATCTTAGGGTATCAGTGTCTCCCAGTATAAATTGGTTGGCGGAAGTCAGATAGCAATCGCTTTGTGTAAAATACTGATATTCAGACGCATGTGGTTAGACCGGGAGCCGATCCCGACATAGTTGGGAAAGGCTAGGTACTTAGTAATGATAGAAATTTTATTTATTTATTTATTATTATCAGCCTATGCTGTCTCACTCCTGGGCAAAGGCCTCCCTACATTTACGCCATTTCTCTCGATCCCGCGCCTTTTCATTCCAGTCTTTGAGAAATGTGTCGATTTCGTCCCGCCATCTCTTTCGTGGTCTGCCGCGACCTCGTTTTACTGATATCGTATGATAGTAATATTAGCAAATATTCCCCCTGCCCCCTTACGATCTTCATCATAAATCTTAAAAGAAGATTTATGATGAAGAGAATAGAAACGCTATGTTCGACGGATTATGTCAATCATACTACGGCTATCGGAGATTGTTATCTAGAAGCTCAGCCCACGTAGCATAAACATTTTCTTGACCTTACTCACTATATTAAATACACAAATTCTGTGAAAAAATCTCCGAATTATGCTCTGTAACTCTGTAAAAAATCGTGTCTCTGACCAATTTTATTTTTGTATCAGCATTAAAAGTTATTTGAATTACTTAATAATTATATTTATTCCTCTGCTTTTATCTTTATCTGCCACCAACGCTTTCTTGTCGTTAGCACAATAAAAATATACTTTATTCAGGGCAAAAACATACTATATGTGGTATTAATCCGACAATCTTTAAAACATTTTATTTTTAATTGAAATTGATCATAAATATATCAACGCACGTATTTAAAATGTAAATCTTCAACCGGAACGTGTTGATGGAAGCTTTTCAAATTTTGTATGTATTTGTTCATAAAAACATCCATCACAACGTCTCGAGTCATTTCTTCCAAAACCTTTACACGATTGTCACCTGTAAGTAAATAATGAACACGTTATTAAGCGCCGATGAACTCCGAAGGATATTTTGAAGTCTTTATATCTGTATCCTAATTAATAAAACTCCCCAATACTACCTAGTAATAGTTAGTATTATTTGCTAATACTGTGGAACTGTTAGATAATTCAGGACAACTGACTTGTTAGTTCTAAACAAAAATAATAGATGTCGTTGTTTTGAACTTTATATAGCTTTTAATGTATGGATTTGATTTTTCAAAAAATATTTTTTTCTGTTTCTACCGAGGTGGTAATACGCTGCACTTGCGGCTATAATTCGGAAAAGCAAGGAATGATGGCTTTCCCCAAAATATATATATTGAAGACGAAGAAGTGAAGTCAGCTAAGATAGTTAATTATAGAATCTTCCTATAGAATTTTCACATTAAACTGGTGTGGTTCCTGTGAAAGGAAACGGTTGCTTCTCTTTATCTGTGGATGCTGTAGGTAAATGGATAAGTAATAGATTGTATTCAGAGGGTGGGGAACCGGTGTCTTCAGGTGTGCTCATAACAATTATAAGTATTGCGACCATTAATCCGTCTGTCAAACGTGGTGATTATGGCAAGACCACCGCATTGCAGTTGTCATTGGAATGTATGGACATAATTACTACAATTACGACGAACATTTTTTTTTAAATTTTCTCCTGAATCGTGGGTTACAAACACAAATCTCACAAGCACATACATCCAAACACGGAAAAACTATCTGTAAATCATACAAATATTTGTCCCGAGCGGGAATCGAACCCGCGACCCGTAAAGCACAAAGACAATCGGTTAGCCACTGCGTCGACGGTGTCGTCAAAATAATTCAGGATACCAATGTGTTCTGTTGCCATAGCTGTCTACAAGCGGATTTTTTTAATGAAATATTATAATTACAAGAGTCATGGTTGCTGAAGACCAGGTTTTTATACTCAGGATCTATAACTCGTCCTTGGAGAACCGGCGTTACTGTATAATCTATTATATTGACGTGCAGTCTTCCCTGTTCATCTTTTATTTTCTCGTGTTTGCCACTGATTGATATGTGGTAGTCCTCTGTAAAATGTAAGAAGAATTTCCTTTTTATTAATAATAAACGTAAGAATATGTTATTTTTTGCATTGCACACTAGATTTTCTCTCCTTTATCGTGGGTAGATAATAAACAACTTTCTTACAACAAATTTCTTATCAACTGCAAAAATAAAAACCTAGTGACGGGGGGAATGTCAATCTACTTATATAATTTTCATATTATTCAGCTTTTAAATGCAAGTATTTACTTATACTAGTGGTCGTCCTGTAGTCGAAATTCGACCGTTTTTTTTTTTTTTTTTTTAGCTTTCTGCACTACCTAACTTTGCCAAATCTCACACTACTCCGTTCCCGCAATATGCTTAAAAAGGGGTACAAAGTTATCTCTTCACGTATTATTATATAGATTTAATTTCTCTGACATAAGTATTTATATTTAATTTCTCTGACAATGTTATTTCAATTATATAGCTTTGATGATCAATGAAAATATTATGTAACTATATAATTCCGTTACAATTAAAATTAAAATTACTGTTGTTATTATTGTATGATCTCAAAATTTATTTCAAGAACATCTGATTCTGTATTTTGTACCTACCTATGATCTACAATAAAGATTATGAATAATCTGATGAAAAAATCCGTGGAAATTAACATCATTGTTCATTAAGTAGGTAATAAAGAACTGGTCATTAAAAAAAATACGTGAGACATTATTACTTAATAAAAAAAAATACTAATAATAATCAATTTAATATTATTAATTACTTCATTAATTTATATTTATTATAATTTTTTTATCATCTCAAAATTTATTTCAAGGACATCTGTATTTTGTACCTACCTGTGATCCACAATAAAGATTATGATAATTATGAATTGGCGTATAAGCTGACGAGAAAAATTCGTGGAAAAACATCATTGTTCATGAATTAGGTACATATTGAAATAGTCATTAAAAAAAAATCGTGAGAAATTATTATTTAATTTGTTACAACACAACCCATAAATCTTTTCATTATTACGTCAGTACAGTATTTTTTAGCATGAAAAGACGTACCGTAGACAAGTTATGTTAATCTGTTTAGTAGGTGGGTTCTCAGAAAGAACCTTCCCGACCACCTATATCTTATTTATTCTTTATGCACAGGCAAAAAAACACTGCAAAAAGGCGGACTTATATCATATCTACTATAGTTTAATCTAGTATATCTCTAGTATACTCTGTTTTTTCTTCCTTGATCTTATTTAGTAAACAATATTCACAGAACTCATTAATCAATTAATCATTTATAGAATATATCAAATCGTTTACTACAAATAGATTTGGTGAAATGTGGTTAAATATCAGACATTTTATTTTGACGATATTCATACTTTTTAATAAAGTTTTTCGTAAATAAGACATGTGAAAATTGTTTAAATAAGAAAAAAATGATTATACGCCCGGTACTTCCTGGGTAGACGCGGTCCTGTTAGGAATTTTGCTGACTTTAAATAGCTACACAATTTGTCCCTGGATGTGTGTGTGCAAACGAAAATGGGTGAAACTAAACCAGATATAGACTGAAAAAATGGTAAAAAATTATCTAAAAAAGGCGATCAATTAAAAACCGATTTTTGTTACAAAGGAACTAAGATGAGGATAAATAAAATGTAATAAAAATATTATGGACATGATGCATTTCTTAAAAACAAAAACTGAAGTAAAAATAAAACGCACATTGTTTTCAAGATTATCTTAAAAAAAACGCACAATATATTCAAAACTTCTTCAAATAAACTTATCGTTTGTGTTTATTTCAAAGTATTTTGTCGATAAATTTTGGTCTAATTTCAGTCATTTTATTTCTGCTCATTATCCAGGGATACACTGTGTAATAATAATTAATTTTTTTATTATAGTTTAAAAAAAACTGTAAAAGACGCCTTAGTCATCCAAACTGAACGGGTATGCAAAATTTTAGCTCAATCGGAAACCGGGTAGTGGGTCAAATTTAACTTCCAAGATTTTCTTACATATAGTTAGTTAGTTACAGGTGAAGCTAATAAAAGCGTGTTAAAACTAGTTCAGCACCTTTACTGTCCCTCTTCTTAGAATGGAAAAGCTTAGGCCTTAGTCAATCACGTTGGCCTGGTGCGAGTTGGCGGACTACACAACTATCCAGAACTTGATGAAGCTCTGTCAGGTGTGCAGGTTTCCTAACGATATTTGTTTTCACTATTATCGCAAGTGGTAATCAAGTAGCTAATGATATGCCAAAACTTACCGTAGATAATTTTACAAGATCCTTTGCCTTCAACTGGTAATGAATCTATAAGTCCGTTCAGTGCATATTCACCTTGCACAGTGAGAGCTGCACAGGATATTGCGTAGTCAAAAACTGTGTAGATGCCCTGACGTTTATTTCTGAAATAAATATTACACATATAAATACGCCTAGGTGCTAAGTTTTACATTTTTATTTTATGTTTTATATAATTAGGGTGTTTAAATAATAATAACTATATGTGTATAATAATTCTTCTGTTGAAATGTAAGAAAATGTAATATTCTTGTTTAATTTTACGCTAAATATTACACATCACTTAGTTTTAAATTCCAGATTTTTTAAAGGCCAGCTCTTCTCTTTTTCGACACAAGTTTTGTTCAGGAACCTTGAAGGTAAACTAGGAGGTAAATACATTGCCATATTAATCTATGTACCTATATCTACACTCGAGAGCAATGAATCCGGGTCACCAGAAGAGTAAACCTTAATATCTCGGAAACTAAGAATGTTAGCTTGTTCAAATAAAAAGTATTTTATAGACCTATTTAATACTACTTAAATAATACGATTCGAGAGCTGATCATTGCGTTGATAGAGGAATGCGAGAATATTCCCCAACTTCGGCTCAGAAACTTTGTGCCGTATACCGAATCGCATGACATCTGTATTAACAATACACGGAGGTAATACAAAGTATTAAAATGTGATAAAATGATATATTTGAAAAAAAATGAAATTTAAAAAAAAACTTGCATTAAAATTTTCGCATTTTTAATTTATGTATTTTTAATAAGTAAAACAAATGATAACTAAGTTCTTTTATTAATTTTATTTGAGTGGTATTAAATGGTCTATGAAATGCTTTTTATTTGAATAAGCTAACATTTTTAGTTTCCGAGATATTAAGGTTTATTAATGACCCGGATTCATTGCTCTCGAGTGTATTTGTAATTTTTCTCATATCCATATAATATCTAGATATATTTTCTGTCGAAGCCACAAACGAATCAGAACTTCAGGGCCGACATTTTCAATAAGTAACAATAGCATGTAAAATTATGAGGTATTGTTTTTAAATGATTAAATTATCTACATAAAACATCTGAGATAAGTACGGGGGGGTCGCTTTGTTAAGAATGGTCACCCATTCAAGAATTGACCGCGGCAACAACATAAACCTCGCAGATTTATTGATCAACGTTGTAGCCATTTAGCTACGTGCATCAGAGCTAGTTTGAAAGTTAAATGAAAGTCAGGCAAAGCATAAAGAATCATACAACTTTATCACTTACTCTAGTTGCACGAACACACAATCCTTCAACCCAGTCATCGTGGCGTTGAATAGTGCGAATCTTATGGTGGGCAGATCAGCAATAATGGCGTCAAGATGGAGTGGATCCGAAGTTTCCACACCAGGCATACCCTCCACAAATCTTGGATATACCCGTTCGATCACTGCGTTCATTAGGCATTCTTCGTCATTGAGACATTGTTGTCGATGTAAACCTTAAAAATTCTCAGAGCGTAAGATTTCAGGACACACACGATGCTTTTATTTTAATCACGTACAAAAAAGAGGGGTTTTATAAGTTTATCTGTGGCATCGTAACTCCAAAACGGATGGACCAATTTCAATGGAGATTTTTTTTTATTGAAAGCTAGTTTAATCGGGAATCATCTTAGCTATGTTTTATAAAAATCTGTTCAGCCGTTCAAAAGTTACAGCCCTCTTTCTAGTTGGAGTCGGGGGTTTTTGACGGTTACGTTATTCTATAATATTAGGGAAAGGCTAAACAAATCAGAGTTATACATAAAAAAAACAACATTTTTTGACAAAAAAAATTTGAAGTTTAAAAGCGGTTGCTTGTTCTGTTAATAAAATACAATGAACATGGGTACTTACATGATGCGTATTTTAAACAAAATATTATAAGAAATAAACGAGCTGGGAACATTTTGGCCGTAATACTTATAAGTAAATGCTTATTATTATCTCTGTTCACATTTTATATTGTTTAGCTCCAGACAAGAAGAACAAGATTAGATTTTATGTACAATAGTTTTAGATCTGACGAGATGATAAAAAGGTCATCTTAATTTATTTATGGAAATCCAACTAATGTGGTAGGTGCAAATGTATTAAAATAAAAATGAGTGAGCAATCATGAGAAAATAACATTAAATGTTTTATCAAGTAATGCAGTCAATAAAATTACAGTGAAACGTTAATTGTACTGAATATTTATATAATAATATCAAGAACATTTTATACCCCTATTTAAACATATAAGCTCTCGCATGAGAATAGCTCACGCCGCCGTGGTGTAAAGATTACCCTCTCAAGAACGTTTGTAATGGGTCTGACTACCCAGGCTGTACTGAACGAACTAGACTCTAGTTCGTCCGGTAAATCTAGTTTTGGTTCGTCTAGTTACTAGAGTAGCGTCAATCGAGGAGTCTTTTTCTTTGGATTCCTGGGGTTCACTTTTATTTTTGGTTCAATATATTGATGCAGCTGGATTTGGACATTGAAGATGTCCTTTTACACATACATGGTTTCAACGGAAAAATAAAAGAAGTAAAATAGTATATTAGGTACTTAATTTATTGTAAAATAAAGAGATTTTGGCCAATTACTCTATGTAAAAAGTAAAAAAAGAATGACAATGGCAAAAAGCTTTTATCAGACATTGCTGTAGCAGACATGCAGGTAGTTGTGTCTGATAAATTTTGTTAAATGTATTTTCTATTTATTTATTTTTTCTAGTTTTTCTGTATTTATGTGTTTTATGGGCTCACCATTGTTGCCTGAAATAAAAGAATTTTATTTATTTATTATTTAAAAAGGTTAGTAATAACAAATACACACAATAAATAACAATTCAATTTTTTTCAAACACGTCTTAAATGCAAGTCTTCAAACGAGACTACTCTTTGGAAATCCTGAAGGTTGAGTACGTATTTTCCCAAAAATTTCTTCATTACAATGTCTCGTGTTAGTTTTTCTAACTTATTTGAAAATTCATCAACTGAAAAAAAAAACGCTGTTTAACTAATGCAATTAAATTAATGTACATTAGTAGGAAAACTGTAACTCTCTTAACTACAAAAAATGGTTTAAAGCGAGTCTAGTAAAACCCAGGTTTTAAATATATCTGGAGCGACATTTATCGCCACATAGAATAACTACTTGTCAAGGTAGCAAGCTAACTACAGTGGCGCGTAAATATGAATGTGACCAATCAGATTACGAGGCCTGCATCGCGCAAGGAAAAAGATTATCGTATCACATCAACACTGTAGGGATATTTCAGTTATTCATTGTTAACTAAAAAAATATTGGAAATAGCATAAGACAAGTTTATATGCAAATAAACTTTAGTTTATGGACTATCATAAATAAAAATAAAAATCAAGTTTTTTTTTTATTCGTCTCATTTATAGACAAAATGAAAAAATAATGCAAAATGAACTAAAATAAGGGGTACTTGTTTTGATGGATAAAAGCAAAAAGAAACAATTTTTTATGCCTTTTTTACAGGGATATATAAATTAATAACCAGTAAAAGCACCCCTGATGTTAATTACGCATCTGCAATAGTTCTGTCTGTCTTGCTGTGAAATTTTGTCCCCGATTCTGCTGAGATGTAAAAAAAGTTGCTCATCAGTCAAAGAATTGTCGGAGAAATCCCTCAGAGCTCTTCGTTACACCGTATCTCAAGCATGCTGAGATGCTGTCATTTGGCCATCAATCTATTGCAGATTTAGGTTTATTATATCCTTAATAACAAATAATAAAAAAGATTTTCCTTAATTATATACCTTTTCCTTTGTCGCCGATTACTAGATTTTGGTATTCGTGTGTTGTTCCTGACTGAAGATCTAGTTTGAGACTGAATTCAATTATATGGAAATGTTGCTTTCCATCTTCTCCCTTCACTTTCTCATATTTACCGGAGATGGTTATGTAGTAGTTATCTATGGAATAGAAAAAAAAAATCAATGCTAGTGATTAGTGATTGTAGAATTAGGCTCGTTAATTTCAGATTCATCTAATTATCTAGAAATATAACTATATTGACGATGAAAACAGTAGTTTATTGATTTATTATTATAAACTTGTAGGAAACTGTAAAACGTGTATAAGAAATGAGGGGTCATATTAAGGGTGTGGATGAGACCATTAAACTGAACTATTTTCTCTATGGGACCAACATCGTAATCGCCGAAAAAATAATCAGCAGTTCCATACAAAACTACAACACGTACGTATGAGACAGTTAGTTATTTTTTCGCGATACTGATGTTGGTCATGTAGAGAAGTTGTTCAGCAAACCGATGATGTCCATTAAAATGGTCTGATCCACACCCTTAAATATGACCACGCATTTCTGATACACGTTGTTTAAAATAACGATGAAATTCGGATCTATATAATACATACCATAAGTAATATCACAGTTGCCATTTCCTTCTAGCACCACTTCATTTATTTCACCTTGTACTGCATATTCTGATTGTATGATCAAGTGAGGACATAGAAGTTCATATTTAACAGTACCTTCTTCTCGACTAAGTCTGAAAGTCATTAATGGTTATAAAACATTACGCAAGTACTTAAAGTTGGTTATAGTACACAAATTTCACAAGTGTATGGGAAACATCGTCGTCATATGGATATGAAGATGCACATGCAGCATGATTAAAAAAAAATACCTACGTTAATTTGAGGAAGTCGCATTCCTTCATCCCTATAAGTGTAGCGTTCTTCAGCGTATATGTTAAATGAGGTAGATTAGCAATAATTTCATCTAAGTGCAATGGGTCCGAGGATGCTACCCCGGGTAATCCCGTCACAAACTTTTGGTAAGCATAGGCTTTCACTGCATTTGTCATACATATGTTATCTGTGGGGTCACATAACTCGTTACCTGAAAAATAAAGAAACAAGCCTGATTGTAATATTGTTTCATATTCTTCGTATCATTCTATCTTTGTAGAGGTTTTCTTGTGCCGAACTTACTAACTACTAACTAACGTACTTTTTAGTCAAAAGTAGTTTTGCCTGAAATCTTCAGTTAAAAGATCCTTGAGTAGGAGTTTGTACGCAAAACATAAAATATGTAAATGTTTTTTAAGGAATTCTATCTAGAAACTGGTAGAATTACGCAATTTTCTGCTATTCTTGCGACTTACGAGATCAACGTGAATTTAGGATGTGGTCTATGTAGCTAAGACCCTACAGCAAAATATAGCGACACAATGGTACAAATGAAAAACAAAAATATTGACTCACCAAAACCATTTTTAAAACAAAATATAATCAAAAATACCAAATGTACTGACAACATTGTTATAGGGATATCAATTTACTAATGTGTCTATTTTGCTGGGACTTATGCAGTTTTATATGAAAATTAAAAAAAAGAAATATTTACATGTTGCGTCAAAGATCTTTTGGTTTGATTATAACAATGCTAAAGGAAATAATTAATATGCGAAATACGTTTATCTTATCAGTTATCTTCTGGCTGTATAACAATTCAACTGGAATTCTAGACAGCGCTACAAAAATGTTGTAATTTAATAGATGCACTGTTTCGTACAAAAAATAAAGTTCGACTTGGGACGCAACTCGCAATTGTTATGACCAATAACCGGATACCGAATATTCGGCTAATACTTTGCCAAATCTTCAGTAACCGGCTCTCAAAAATTCGAGGCATGTAGGCTACTTAACAAAATAATTAAAGAGATACGGACGGACGCGCGTGAAGTGGAATGAAAATGGCGGACGAAAAAGAAATGTCACTGATCTTCACGTAATTAATTCTCACATCTGTTTTTATGATTGGTTTTTGTGGACCTGCACATCTGAGAGGGCCTCATTAAAGTTCTCGATGGTGTGTGTAGTCCGCCAACCCGCACTAGGCCAGCGTGGTGGACTAAGGCCTAACCGTTCTCATTCTGAGAAGACGCCCGTGCCCAGCAGTGGGGCAGTAATGGGCTGCATTTATTTAATTTATTTGGTGAATTGGTTTCATACATTGTTTGAGTTCTTTTTAAAAAAAAACTGTCTATTCACATTATATCTACTTGCTATCCGGCTGGGGTCGGATAATGACAGACCATAACCAGCATGATAGTACAGTATAGCCGGATATCCGTTCCTAATCATAATAATAAGAATATTATTTCAAGGTTATGACAATAATTGAGAACACCAATGTTGTCAAAGAAGTTATATAGAAGTATAAATTAAAATGTATCAAATAAGTTATAGATGCGTTAGAATAAAATAGAATAGAACGTTTATTTGCAGGAACAGCAGTTTTCAAGGTCTTACAGCTGATAATGGTCGATAGAATCATGTTCCACCTTACAAAAGGCAGGCAAGCCAAGACTACAAAATAGTACCTAAACTGGTTGCAAACAGTAGGTATTATAAGTCAATATGACAAACCAATGGGACCGACGAACACAAAACAAAGATAGGGAAATGAAACAGTAGATTTTTATAGACATGTAATTTATCGTAATTAATCTTAAATCTAATTCACAAACGTTTTTAAACGTTTTTGTAATACATTTCTTCAATAGGAACTATATTATGTAAAACCTTTGCGTTGTCCATTAATTTATTTATGAAAGCTTCCATGATGAGCGTCCTTGTCATTTTCTCGAGTTTGTCGAAATATCTCCTTCTCAAAGCAGCAGCACCTACAAATAGAATAGTAATATAATTTCAGAAGAAAAAAACCTTTTTCAGAATGTTGTAATAAACTTCCTATATTTATTAGATCGGGATACTTTTTATTGATAGGTTTCGTGTAAAAATTACAGATAGTGTGACATGGCGGGTTTATGAAAATAAAAATTAACATTTATAATATTCTCATAATAGGGTTGATACGAGTTCTATTATTGGAGTTCTAGTTCTTATGTAAAATTACATTATTCTCATACGTAAGAAAAGGCTGGGATGAGTAAAAAATGCGTGAGAAATTTGTCAAAAAAAAACTTACATCCTCCATTAACCCCGAAGGTCATATTTTCGTAGTCGTACGCCGATTTTCCTATAAGATCTAAATCTATAATATAATTCAGTATATTGATATAATGTTTACAATCCCCTTTGTTTACTTTCACTTGTTTTCCAATAATTCTTATTTCATAATTCTCTGCAAAAATAAAAAAATAAACGTTATAGAAAATTAAAACTGTGTGCATAAAAGGTAAATATCTCATGAAAAACACTTGAACAGGCCAAATTCCAATCATGGCTGTAGAGCCAAGACGATGATGAAATAATGAGCAATTGTTGATTTTGAAATTTAGATTTTTCAATCACTTTTACAGGTCTTTTTTTACTAGATGGCGTCAGCGTTCCGAGAAGACATACCGAAACAAACGTAACATTTTCTCGTAACGCGCTGTGAGAACAATATAGAGCAGCGTCTGGAATTTAACGTCAACGTCCTTTTCAGGAGAGCGCTATAGTAGTTTAAGTAGACTGTTATGGCCTTTCAATGGTGACCAAGAAGTAATCAATTTACTAAACACAATTGATAGGAGAAATGGTAGCAGCGTATTTCTGTGTAATACTAAAATGAGAGCTAAAACCTTCTTCCAAAATTAATCCTATTGATATTGTACGGAACTACTCACCATAGGTAATTTTAAATGACCCTTTTCCTTTGACAGCCATTGCGTCTATTTGACCATCAGCTTCATATTGAGATTCTATTGTCAGTCCAGGACAGCAAGGTTTATATTCAAAGAGCGTATCTGCATCATTTCTCCTGAAAATGTAAGCTACATTGAAAATATCCATAAAGTTAAAATTGCCTGTTTTTTTTTTAATTGTTCTTAAGTAAGACGGTTTAGTTGATGGATGTACAAATACATCTACAGGACTTCAGAATAATGAACAAATATTTTGATAATATTCCTTAAACAGCATTGTCGATTAACTATCTGTGTTTTGCTGTTACATTTTGTTTTGGAATCAATTTTAGTACTGCAGTTGCATTTGGGAATGGACACTGAATCACTCTGCAAATTTTGAGCTCTACATAAAAATATATACTGTATTACAATATTATTAAACTTTATTGCAGGGCGGTCTTGTCATAGACATTTTAAAATGGAACAGTAAAAACGTATACGAAAACAAGAAAATTTTAATGAAACGTGCTTATTACTGCAAAGGCAACAGAGAGAATGGAAAAGCGATTGATTTGAAAAGAGAAATATAACAAAACCTTACTTAGCATATAGTTCACAGTCTTTAACGCCAATCAAAGTGGCATTATATAATGTGAAGTTCAAGTCTGGCAGGTTCAGTTCTAGTTTGCTCAAGTGCAATGGCTCTGAAGGTTCTAAGCCGGGTACACCAGCCAATAACATTGGAAACATCCTTTCATTTGATGCATTTGTTAGACAATCTTCATCTTTGGGATCACAGTTTACTTTTTCTAGACCTAAGAAAAAGGGAAAATTAAAAATGCTGCTGTTCTTAGATGTGAGTGTATCAATAGCCTATGAAAGGCCATTGCACAGGAGTAAAGGAGGTGTCTGCAAAGACGGTCCTGTACATGTTTTGAAGCAATTAAATATTTTTATTTTGAGTTTGTGGTATCGGTGGCGTTGTTGCTCGTTACCAGGGATACTATATGTATTAGTATTAGTACACTGTTACTAATAAGCTGACAAAATGAACACATTTCCCGCTATCCATCGGATGTCAATCTGTAAAATCCTCAGCGTAGTGAGATCAACGATTTGACAGCCTTCCTAATGTTGGACTAGAACTATTATTTATTTATTGCAGTTGAATCAAACACGAGTATTCAATTAGATTATAGCATTTGTTGTCAAAACTATTCAAAAGAGTTTAGAATAGAATGTTTCACATAAAAGTTTAAAATTTAAGTTTTTTATACTAGATAATATAGAAAACTAAATTTTGGTAATAATATCTCAATTGTTATAAAACATTATATCTATTGTAATGTCATTAAAAGAACATATTGCAGAAAAATAAAGGTGTATTAGGTACTTACCTATTATATCTTGTACACAAAATAAAGTTATTGTGAATATTATAAAGATGAACATTGTGACTGACGCAAGCACTATTCTTCATCTACTAGAATGAATAATTGCTGCTAGCTAATTATAATGTTATATATATAGTGTTATAACAGGAGCAATGACCTAAAATAACGACAATCTCAAAATGTGAACAAACTAATAAAGAGATCAAAAATTATATTATTTTTAGATATTTTCATATAAATTGCGCTTTGTTGAGTTGAATACCGTTGTTTGCTTATGCGTCATATTTTGTAATTAGGATATAAACCTCGTAATTAAAACTATGAGGGCATTAACCTAGAAAATTATTCGAAGTACTGGAGAGATGAACCACACACATCAATCCGAACATTCATTGCTGAAATAATTATTATATACATATATGAAGTTCTCAAAGGAATATCACACTTGTCAAACAGGGGTCTACCGCGTAACTAAAATGGTAATGAACATCGATTTTTGATCGATCATGAAGATAGGAGCTTCATGCCTCCCTGGCCTTTATCCCAACTATGTAGTTTGGGGTCGGTTCCCAGTCTAACCAGATGCGGCTGAATATCAGTAGATATTTTATTCGGAGCATCTGCCATCTAACCTCCGCCACCCAATTACTGGGAGACATTGATACCCTAAAGTTAGACCGGTTGTCAGACTGAAGATAGGAACCTCATGATCGGTAGAGAAAAATAAAAAGATTACCGGAAGTTTTGTCTCTCACGATCGTATTGAAGTTTATGACCAGAGTCGATATTTATTACCATTTTAGTTACGCGGTTATAGACCCACAGATTGCTGATCGCAGTCTGTAGTCATTGTTCTTCTTCTGTCGTGTCGTTACTAGCTATCACACGGGAATTGCCCATGCCATAGTGGAAAGATTCGCCAGTCAGCAATGGTGGTATCGAAGCTGACTGCCCAGGGTGCACCAGACGATCTAAGGTTTAATTACTCATGGAAGCTATTGCTAGTTATTGTTATCGAAGCAGAATGTGGCCCATCCGCCGCACCCACGGCAAGGATAGAGATCGACTATTTATTTATTTATTAACAGATATTTATATCGGTATATATAAATTACTCGCGGTATTCGCTTGTTGGGATTATAACATCATTAAAATAAAATATATTGCTTGATATAATGTGCTTTTATTCAACAAAATATTAAACTGTCTTAATCACAACATATTAATCTACCTTATTCACGGTAAAATAAATCTTCAATAGCCACTACTTTCAGGAAAGCGTTAACGTTTTCGATGTATTTAGTCATAAAAGCGTCCATTACGCGATGACGGATCAATTTGTCCACCTCCCGCCAATTTTTATTTGCCCATTTGTGGAAATCGTCAGCTGAAAATACAAATACATGCAGTTAATATACAATATAATCTATATAATATCAACACGTGAAAAGATAACTTTGTACGCTTTTTAAGCATATTGCGCGCACGGAGGAGTGTGAGATTTGGCATAGTTAAAGTTTATATGATGAAAGAGTGCAGAAAGCTTAAATTCATATACATACTCGTATAATACTCTTAGATTTATATATATGAAATTGGCGTAATAAATAGAAAAAGCCAAACGATTTTTTTTTAAGTGAAAATGGTAATCTTTTGTAGCATCTAGCAAGGTCCGGGGAGTAAGGTGGGTGTCGGAGACATTCCAATCGCAGTTCCTCAAATTTTTCCGGAATTTGGACAATTTCTTGCAAGGAAAAAAATTCAATTTCGATGCGGCAGTCAAAACCGCCTTCAAAGATTTTATTGATTCTCGCTCCCACAATTTTTTCAGAAATGGAATCAATGAACTACCTATAAAATGGCGAGAGTGCATAGATAAAAATGGTACATACTTTGATTGATTTAATATAACATTATAATTTCATTAAAAAAACAATAGTTTTTATTTATCCATATAAAACGCCAATTTCATATGTAAGGACCTAATAACAATATGAGGCTGAATTTCGACCACTGGACGATCTAGGATTTATTTTTTCTTTCGTATTTAAACCCTCTTGCATCTTCTGAAGTCGGGGCCTTTAATTCTTCAATGCACCTAGCTTGAAAGTGGCACTGACTTCAGAAGCTGTTAAGTTTTTTAAGAAAATTATTTTATACTTTTTAGTTTTTTGAATTCGGTTTTTTTTACTTTTTTTTTAAAGTTTATTTTATTCCAGTTGGAGTCGGGGGTTTTGACGGAAGGTTTATATCTTTGTCACATCATCAATTTATGTATATTTTAAGCGATGTTCTATATTGTAGATACCTATAAGAATGAAGCTGGCATAGTCGCCAAAGTGCAATTCGCCTCAACAAAAATATGAATAAAAAATATTTAAATTTTCGCAAGTTTCTTACATTTCTCCTTGTCACCGTAGAAAAGATTTTTGTAGTCATAATGTACTTTTCCTTTAGCATTTATATCCAATACGTGATTTTTCAAACGCAAGTGAGGTTTTCCTTCTTCACCAACAATGTTTTCGGTTTCACCACTCAAAAGGAAGATATAATCATCTGAAAATAGAATTGAAATGTTTCCATTATGGATTCAAACACAAACAATGGTCCAAACTTTATTTTTTACGAAAAGTCTCTTAAAAAAATATGAGAAAAAGTTAAAAATTATTTAGTCATGTCAAAATAGTCGTAAGTTTGGAAAATAAATATATACCTAAATGTTATGTTATGTTTATGTTTTTGTCTTTTTATTATTTAGTATGAATATGATGATGATGAGTGAGTTACCTAAATGTATGGATTTTAATAGTCTGAAATAAATGATTTATTATTATTATAAATAAATAAAATAAATAGTCTTGCTTGTTATCGATGTAAAGTTATTTTAAAATATTATTACCTATGTCAATCATTAACATCATCATTCTCCTGCCCTTATCCCATTTTATTTGGGGTCGATGCAATATGTGTTTTTTATCATTTCATGTCATGTCAATATATAAAAGATATAGGGGAGAGTGTGTATGAAAGAGCCAGGCTTTGAAATAGCCGATGCAATTTTCTCCCACTTGCCAAAATCAATTCAAATTTAATTTTACTCTCTAGATTAAAAGTACTTACAATAATCCAGTTTGCAGGTACCCTTTCCTTCCACAAATTTGGGGCCTAGTTGATTCTTCAATTCATACTCTGATTCAAGACTAATATGTGGACATCCAATGTGATAGTCATACCTCAGATCCTTCTTAGAAATTCTGGAATTCAACAAACATACCATTAGGTATTATTGTTATGGTATTGCAAAATGGGTTTATTCCAATTAAAGATGAAGTGTTAATTCTCACACTTATTTGTAAATTGGAGTCATAGATAGTGAAACTGCATTTTGTACAGTAGTATCCTGTTTAGAAGTTACATCTAATATCGACTAATATAATTCTATATTAAAAGGTACATCGGCGATCTTAGTTTGCGTAAAAGAACATAGAAGTCTCCGAATATTTTCAAGGTATGACAAGATAATTATTTAACCGTCAAAATCCCCCGACTCCAACTAGAAAAAGAGCTGTAGCTTTTGAACGGCTGAACATATTTTCATGAAAATAGCTAAGATGATACGTGACTAAACTAGTTTTCAATAAAAAAAACTGCATAGAAATCGGTCCATCCGTGTTGGAGCTACGATGCCACAGGCAGATATACAGATACACCGATACCCAGATCCACAGATAGACAGATACACATCCACAGATAAACAGATACAAACTACAAACTTATAGTACCCCTCCTTTTTGTCGGGGGTTAATAAATGATTTGAAAAGACGGCCCTGTAATGGAACTGATTTTAATGGCTGCGGTGCTGTTTCTGTAAATATTTATGGTTTTAAATGTGTATTTTTTTCATTTTATTTTATGTATTTAAAATGTAATTAACATGTACATATACAAAATAATTTTCAACGTAACTGCCATACGTGGTAATATCTTAGTATAAAATTCTGATCGTATACAGGATAATTTTTTATATAGCGCTATTTGCAGTGATTCAGTGTCCGTTCCCAAATGCAACCGCAGTACAAAAATTCACTCCAAAACAAAGTGAAAATTTAATTTTGTATAGCTTGCGCTAGTAAATAATACGTGTGTTCGATACTAAGTCGAATTTTTGTTTTGTTTTAAAGTGTATCCCAATACCGCGGTTACATTTAGAAACATAGCCTGAATCACTCTACAAATTGTGCGCCCTACATAAACAAATATCCTTTATGTATAAGAAAACTTACCTCACAAGATCCACTTGACAGTTTTTCATTCCATTGAGATTAGCGTTAGTTAATTTGAAGCTTGGTGTAGGCGAGTCTTCTGTTATCAAGTCCTGATGTAAAGGATCCGAAGACTCCACACCTGGTATGCCGGAAATAACCTCAGGAAAAGTTCTTTTTCCACTGTCTGTAAGACATTTTTCGTCACCAAGGTCACATGGTATTTTTTCGCCTGAAATTAGATTGAAGTTGGTTGGTTAGTAATTATAGTCCATAATATTTCTTTTATCCTTTAATATTTTTAGAATCCTGTAGTTTCCCATTGCAGGGCAAAGGCCTTCCTTCCTTCCACTTTTCCCGCCGATGGCAATTTGGGGACAATCCTTAACACAGGCATCCAGCTCATCAGGCTGGCTCCTTTTGGTCCTGCCTTGTTGCCGTTTTCTGCTATTTGGGAACCCACTGTGTGGTTATTACTGCCCAAAGCTCCTTCGGCATATGGCGGATCTGACGAGCCCAGATCAATTTTAATTTGGCAGCTGTGTGACTTGAATTAAGTATCGAAATCCTTATATAGTCCGTAAGCTTCACCTAGGATACTACGTTCGATTGCTGTTTGGCAAACTCCGAGTGCTGACTTTTGACGCAAAGTTAGCGACTATGTCTACGATCTATAGGTGAGGGTGGAGAGAATGCACATATCCATTAATAATATCAGATGTTGAATTAGCCTTGTTGCTAAGAGCTTTGCAATTATTATGTGATATTCTTCCTCGTTATGGATTGAGCTAGCAACGGAAGTAATCTCCATAGCCTTCGAAATTTCGAACACTACTTCGACGAAGCTATTTTATTCGACCAGTGTTGGCAGCAGCATCGTCTGTGTGAGGCCAGGAACAGGTTACCAACCCGCTGGCTTGCCACTCGCGGGAATTACTTCATTTCGTGAAGAGTCTTAATTCCAGCAATTACCAGAACCCTTTAGGTTTGAATAGTACGGCAGAGGACTCGCGACCGAGTGAAATGGATGAACGTGCTCTTATATTCTTTGTCTTAGGTTTCTTGTGACTATGCACAAAGAAATAGGAACCCTCTTCCTCTCCCGTCGAAACTAAACTACGGAGATTTATAATTAGGCTATCGTACTATACTAGGTCCGAAGGGGTCATAGTATAAATTATTTCGCACGCCATCAACCGGATTGTACCTATACATGGTCTTAGAATATTAGCTAAATTCCGTCTTATTGCTAATAATTATAATCGCGACATATATTTCAATAGGTTACTGGGATATTTTGGTAGATTGCAATAGGCTCGCCGCCTATTACATGGGACTCAATAACGGCATCAGAGAAATGTGAGTATACAACAGTACACCTCTGCATCCTTTGGGGAACAAAAGGTCCAATCTTTCTAATCCCAATCACTTTAAGTAGTTATTGTACTCAATAATTCAATATTACTTGCCTAAACATATGGAACAGCAGATTTTTTTTTGTTATTTTAGTGTTAGTCCGGTTGCTCCCATATTAAGAGTAGTTCATAATATTAAGTAAGGAATTGGAGTTAGAAAGGTTGGACTTATATACGCGATGTTATGATGGTCAACTAAATAAAATCAAATAAGTATCTACCTACTTCAAATTGATGAGGAAAACAAAAAATAACTTACTCAAAACACAGCTGAAGCAAAATGTTGCAAAAATGAATAATCGCGCTGAGTACATAATTGTACGTCGGTAATCACGTTTGGATAGATAATGCGAAATTGAACTAACTTGGGGATATATTTATAGTCCATTGCATACTAACGAAAAACTATATAGGTAATACGTTTTAGATATTTTGTTGGTTCTGCAAAAAATATTATAGCTTCAATAAAACATCCTAGTTCAATGATTAAAATTAATAATCCTTGAAATGAATCAAAAAAGGCATGAAGACACTATTAACGAATCTGTATTTGCAAGATATTACTGCCAGCATGTATAACCAGGGATTAATAATTATAATTTTTTATTTGATCTTTAATATTTAGTCTCATGTCATAAAACAATAAGTATCTAATAGTAATTGTAACAGGGTTTTGCTTATAAAACAAAAAAAACCCATAAAAATAATAAAAACCGCAAAAAAAATATTGATTATATTTTTTTTATTGTTTGCTATTAAAAAGTTCCACGTGGGAATTAATTTGCCGGTTAGAAAATGAAAAAGTATTTAAAAAATTAAATTAGTCGGTGTTTTTTCGAGTCAGCGCCATTGGTAACCTATATCATAAATCCGCGATTACTATAATAATTTATGTGTATATTTATTTCCTCGAAACATTTATTCGAACCTTATTCATTTATATTCGAAAATATGATAAACATTTTATTGCATTTCACAAAACAAAATGACGATACGATTATGCTGGGGAGAGAACAAAAACAGCGTACCTATTTTTTATACATAGTCATAATCGACAACTTTTTCATAAACTTAATCTTGACCATGAGATCTGAAATATCACGATTGACTTTTAAAACATCTAATGTTAGATAAAAAGTTAATAAATTTTACACGCTAATTGTAAGTTACATTTTTTAGTTCCGTGCAAAACTTCAGTATACTGGTTTAAATAGCTACCGCGCAGCTTAAACAAGCTTAGATACCAACAGTCATGCAAGCAGAATAAGACGAATCTCGAGTAAGTTTTATCATCGGCTACTGCAATTAGTGACAGGTACGCCCAAATCTTTATGAGCCCTCTGAACTCATTCCCTCTCTCACTCTAGCACTTTTAATAGTACGCTTATTATAGGTGCTAGAGGGAGAGAGAGAGTTCAGAGCTCAGTTCAGGGCTCACAAAGATTTGCGAGTACTATACTTCATAGCTTAATAATTCTTCTTTTTTCTTTTCATTTAAGGTGATGAAGTGATAAACAATTAATCTCAAATCAGCTGCATACAAAACCACGCGCGAACTAGCTTGTGTTGTATTGCGTCAAAACTCTATTACTGCTTTAAAATAAATACCATCGTTAATTCTATAAAATCCAATTAACATTTATTAAAGTGTGTGTGTGTATATGGTGTATATACCGACAGAAATTTTTGTGTCTTATTAGAATGAAAATATCTGTTTTGAAAGAGCAGTTTTTGATATTTTTTTCTTTGCTGTAAAAGTTAACCAATCATGTAAAACAATTATCAAAGTGATGTCAGACATGATAAATGAAGTGTAGATAGTGAATGTTTGTCAATTCATCAAATATGAACGGACAATAAGAGTGTGATTCGAATCGAGATTCGAGATATTGTTACCGAATAGCTATGGAGTACTCTTGAAATATTTATTTATTTATTATTTATGTACACACAAACACATTATAAAGAAAAGAAGTAAAGATAGCAAAGTCCAAAGGGAGCGGGGGGCTTGTTGTAATAATTTTTTGTATTCGATGGGGAAGTCAAAATATTGAGTATTTTCATGATGAAGCACTTTTAAATGAGAGGACATCTATTCAGGTTTCGATTAGAATGATAATTGGGTTTAAATTGATAATAGATGCTTGTACAAATGACTTTGGGGCAAGTTGTAACTGGCGTGGGGCAATTAGTTACTAAAATAAAATATTTGTATGATTTTTAGGCTTTTATTGTAAATCAATATGAAAAATATCACTTATAATGTATTTATTACAAACTAATAAGTTTAACAGTTTTTCTTTATCAACATTTAGAGATCTTTCTTGTCGCTTGGTATCTATTTAGTTTGTCTGTGTAGTATATTAAGCTGTTACTACTTACCCCTGTTACTTCTAGCCCCCCGCTCGCCTACTGCATAAATGCAAAATAATTAGCAGCTAATAAGTACTTATCCCTTAATGTTCAGATAAGATACTTTCCAAGCAGGAACTTATTTCCAAAACCAAAAGCAAACCTAATTTCGTTAGATTAAAACTGTAAAGAAGGACATCCTTCCTTATCAACAGTGAACACTGACTTGAAAGATTGAATATAAAATAGAATTTCTCGAAGTTTCCATTCGACGCTAACCGTATACAAATTTTGGGCGTTCCGGACTCTGCTCTGTGGCCAGATAAAAGGAAAGTTCTGAAATGGATCGAGTCTGAGTTTTATCAGATTTAAGGATCACATTTTAACAGCGGTATCTTTTTACACGAACTTTCCTCTTTATGTGAATGTTTTAATTAAATTAACCCTTGACGTTGGCGTCCGTCTCTGTGATTAAAGATTTCATTAGGACTAATGTTTTAAGGTAGGTATATATATAATCTGTATGTACGAGAACGTCTGACTACTATAATCCATGTGAATACTTATTATCATCGTTTTAGGTATCTTGACAAATTCAGTGTTCATAACTTTCCTCTCTGTATCTTATTTGTTCTGATGAGTCATTTTTGCTCCAAATGTAATAAATATTTTTTATTTTTGGTTATTTTCCTCAAAAGCAGTGGCGTGCACAGTATTTTTTTGCAGGGTAAGCAAAAACATCTTGTTCTGACAAGTAAAATGATGTTTGTGATTGGCCATGGCCACCTCACCCTATGGGTCAGCTCACACCGAGACGCGACGCGACGCGACGATGCGCGCACATTTTAATAGAGTGACTCAAAATAGAACTTTATTTACTACGCGAAAAGATACACATTTCATTGTGAGAATTTAGAATACGTTGCTTCATGCAGCGCTGCGCCTCGTGATGCCTCGCGGCGTAGAGCGATGCATCGCGACGCAGCGGTGCATCGCTGCGCCGCGAGACGTCGTGTTGCCAACGATTTTACTATGCGCCTCGCAACGTTGCGATGCGTCTCGCGGTGGCGCGCGGCGCAGCGCGAAATCACTGGCCTCTTCCAGTATCGTCGCGTCGCGTCGCGTCTCGGTGTGAGCTGACCCTAAGACGACACACTGACCCAAATATTCTTAAATTAAGTGATACTACAGACATATTAACGTTTGTATTACTTATTACTTAATATATTAGGGCAGACAGTGTCTTTTGGTCTCTATGAAATGCACGCCACTGCTCCAAAGTATTATTTAATTATTAACAATTTCAGGTTCTAAAATCCCAGGTAAACGCTATCTTCTATTGTCAGTCAATCTTCTTTCTCGTAACATAACAGCAAAATTGTATTAAAAACCGACGCGAGACGTGATAATCGTTTGGTGTTCAACTGACGTGAAAATGTAACGTGCGCTTAAAGGAAATATTCTAACATTTTCATCGTATACCAAGTCATAATCTGGCTGGATTGCTTAGCCATCGCAGCCAACGAGGCGTCAAATAATCCCGCCTTTACGCTGCAGGAATCCGCGGTAAGTTGGCTGCAAAGATGCCTTAAGCACAGAGGCTGGAATGGACGCGACTTATGTTTACATTTTTGCCTGCAGTATGTTGGTGTGTTTAAGAAGATTTGAATAACACATAACTTAAAATGATATTAAACTGTTCGGCCCCTTAATTACGGATGTAGCAGACATTTTGCGAAAGGCATATTTCGCGCGGTAGCTGCTGTCCAAACATCACTTTGGTATTACGTATTTGCCGATAGCGACGCGACAGCCACCGTTTACGGGTTCATCCTCTCACGGTGCAAACTTGGCGCTGCAAACGCGACCAGTAGCCACAGGCGGACGAATGCCGTACTTAATATGAATTGGATAAACAGTTCGCGACCGATTGCGCTGTCTGCTGTTGCGTGGCTGTTGGGTCGTTGTCAGGTAATTTTTACGCAATCTATAAGGACACGGTTTTCGGTAGTTGAGACTACATCTCTGGGTATTATATGAAATAGCTAGAGTTAATCTGTAATCTTAAATTATTACTCAACAATATTATCACAAGATAATATTGTTGTCTTGTATAAAAAGATAAATGCTAATACCTGCAGCGAATAATCAGAACAAAAGTATTTTAGGTAAGTAAGTATATTAGTATATATAGGTAAGTGTAGTCTATGTAGTATCTACACGAAATGTTTCTTTTTTACTGTACCTACCTAGCCTCAAATATTTTTAATTTTTTTAAACTTAAAAATATAGGTGACGAATTTTGGATGGCATAACCGCCATAAAAATAATCCACTAAACGAATGAAACAAAATAAACTCATTTTCGACAAAACTCGCGTTTATTTTTTTTCCACTATCGATTTAATATAATAAAATTAATATTCCCATTTCATTCGACTCCATGGTTTTCTTTATTACTACGTTAATGCGCTCCATTTGCGCTGTGAGTTTTATGATTATCTTCTACGAACGGCTTAATATTGTTTCGTATGAGTTCGTGTGGCATTTAAAAGTCGAAAACAATTTATAATATCGTACAAGACTTACCATCTTTATACACAAAAGTTTCTGTTTAATATCACACAGGTGGCGCTTTCTGTTTACCATATTTTTTTTGATATGAAAGAATTTATCTTCTTACATTTGATATAATTGGTAAAGTATTTGATTAACAACAGAAATACTAGTAAAACATTTTCCGAAAATGCCAAACAATAATTAATTAAAGAAATTAATTGAAGAAGTAGGCAGTTACTGAGTTTGCATTGTACAGTAATATAATATTTAGGTACCTAAATAGGTAGGTATATTAAAATTTGTTCATAGAATGAAGGGAAAATACAAAAGAAAAATTATTTTACATTTAATTTTATTTTAAACTGTCAAAATAAAGCATTACATTATTTTCCACTAAAAGATTATTAATATTTTTTATAAAAACAATTGCCACAATCAACAAATTGCTAAACAGCGCCATCTCTGTTTCCAGTGTGGAAGCGTTTAGCGCGAAAGCCTACAATGTGACATATTGTTGCCGATGTAAAACTACCTTGAGAATCAATAACATTTGGTGCAGAGTACAGCACTGCGCTCCTTTGGGAAATTAAAAGAAGTATGTAAAGATAGCTGAATAGAATTAAAAATCATTATAATTTATGTATGTACTACTGTATGTATGTTGTTTAGCTAAGTTGTTCGATTTCGCATGCCTATAATATAATACTACGAGAAAATAATTACAAACTGAGATGATAATACTTATAATGAATATATCCAGACTGTCGTTCATCGTAGCGCCGCGAGCCGTTATAAAGGGGTCCATGTTTAGTTCAGTTCATTTATGGCCTGTTTATAGGTCGTGCTTAGTTATTGAATAGAACCTCTACATAGATATAATAAATATTGAAGTTTAAAAAAAATAACTAAAGAAAACGCTTTTGTCATCCAAACTAAACGGGTATGCTAAATTTCAGCTCAATCGGAAACCGGGAAGTGGGTCAAATTTAACTTCCAAGATTTTTTTATATAGTTAGTTAGTTACAGGTGAAGCTAATAAAACCGTTTTAAAAATCATATCATATTCTTTGTTGCTTGCATATATTTTTTCTTTGTTTTGGTAGATAAGTACCTACTACTGCTTACGTGCTTTCATTTATAGCAAAAGTCGTCTTAATATTTTTTTATGTTTCCCCTCTCTTCCTACATTTTAAAAACAAACTTTTAGAAAGAAAGAAAGAAAGAAAGAAAAAAGTATTTATTTGACACAGCACAAAAACAATTTTAAAGATAAAGTAACAAAAAATAAAAGAATAAAACATGTAAAAGAAAAAAAGAAAAAATATTTATCTAAAATAACAAATGGGTTGTACATCGCAGCTGTGTCAAAAAGGCTTCCGCTCAGCTTAAGCTGACGCGCTGCGAGCAGCCCGACAGCGCTGGTTTTCAGCGGGAGCGTGCTTTTCACATGCACACACATCCAGACCTGGAATTACCCGATCCGTTCAGGAATCAAACCTGCAAAACGTAGTTCAGCAAGCCAATCGCTTAGCTTCTTCACCAACTGTACCGTTAAAACCTTTTGGGTCTCTGCAAATTGCAATACCGTAGACGTGCCTTCTTATATTTTTATTAAATACTAAAGTGACGGCCAAGTGACTTGCCCAGTCATCTCTAATCGAGCAAATAAATACCCAAGTCCTTTCAAATCTATTTTTATATAATTTTCACCTGGTGTATAAAATTAAACTTACCTACAACAATATTTCTATAAGAATTGTACAATAAACTTCGGAATCCCATTAAATGTGACTGCAAGAAGTTTGCTCGTTGCTGTATGATGTGTGGCCTGCGTCTACGCACATTGTTTGGTAATCCTTGCGGGCTTGCGCAAAAAATGTGGGAACTATAATGTTGCACTTTAGTGATGTGGCTGGTATATCGATAAGTTTTGATCGAATGCATTTTTTGTTGCGTTCTGTACAGTAAATACAGGCTAACATATATCGCTAACTTCCTTTGCCAGTTCAAGTGCCTTCGAGGACCTTGAATATATTACCTGTTTTTCAATTTGCTAGCCAAAATAGTCATAGTACCTAGGTAGGTATACACGATATATGGCAGAATCCAAACTCTTTAAATTAATGATTGGCAATCAATAATTTGGACATCAGCATTTGAATTTTAAATATTAAGAGTAGAATGTCTGAGAAAGTGTCATACCTACGGTGTAATTCGGAGATGGGATTGGAACTGATAGTCAGAATATATAATTATCCTATACATTAAATGTTTCATTATTTATACGGTCCCGACAGTACTTACTATTTTAACCATTAAATGAGAGGTAAAATAAGATTTCAGTAGGTAAGGTAAAGCTGTATCAGCTGTTTGTCTTGTTCTATTGTGTTAGCATCATATTTTGAAGTGGATGGAATATAAGTTTTCGTTATCTTTTTTATTATTAGTTACTTTAATATGACTTATAAGCTTTTTTATAAGCTTTAATAATACTTTTTATTTATAAGCTTTTTCTCGCAGTTAGCAGAAACAAAATCGTAATGATTGGCGTTTTAGCTATTTACAAATAATTTTACCCCGATACTGTAAACATCAACAAAATATCGATACAAAGCGTATGCCAATCACTATCAACCCCAGCACATTTGGCTGACAGAATAATGACGTGCCTACCTTCGCCTTCCATTCACAAACCACCTCGACAATAGCACGGCAAATAGCCATTATTATCGTTGCAAGGGTCCACTCTATTAATACTATAGAGCTCGGACGAGGCGATTATTAAAGTTTCGTATCGATATTGTAATAGAGAGTGGGACTGATCGGCGACAATTTTTCTTAGAAAGTCTTTGGCAATTTTGTATTTGATAACAAGACCGTTTCAAACGTGAGGTATTATTTAAGTTGTATAACTTTACCTCTATTTCAGGCAAGAAAGCTTCACTCAAAGTCTTTGAAGAATGCTAAGAGCCACGAACTAGAGTTACTTCATATGTAATAAATTAAGGAGCCATAAGTCTTGCTTGCTTTCTTGAGTATCTAACAGTAGACTCATTCGATCAGAAGGAAACATCGCAATTTACCAATAATACTTGGATATTATGTACCCCATAGGCGGTATGATAAGAACAGGACGCTCCTGTGTTTCCCTGATCACCAGACAAGTAGTTGATGAATAGGATGTTATAGGAGGAGTACCACTGTATTCATCTTATCCTTGTTACTTCAGAAGAAACATTTTTGTTGGATTCCCTATCGATGATGAATCGTCTAAAGAATAGTTGGACCAAACATGCAAACCAGTATGTCGTTCAATTCAAACCGAACATACCATAAAACTGATTTTATATCGACCACCGCTTCGCGAAACTCTGCAAAAAATAACCCTACAATAAACGCCCATTATTTCCACGTCAGGGGTTCCACAAAACATTTTTTTTCAAACAATTGTACAATGATCACAACAGACTATAAATAAAACACGCCCACTTTACACGACATTGTGTGGACGTTCGAATTTCAATTCAGTGTTATCAAAATACTGGAAGCATAGACAAAAGGTATCGTGCTGATATGGAATACGATGATAAAAGAGATTGTTCGGTATTTAAAAAGGTTGTGTTTGATTCTCTATGGTTTGATTGATTTTGTATCACAAAGAGTGATGTATAGCTGTTCATTCATATCTTCTAATTTTGTGGGTTATGCAGATGGGACACGTGCCACAGATATAATGTGTCTGTTTATACGTGAACAAAGAAACAAGCATTATTGGTCCTTTCATCCGCGTCGCTAGCATGGTTAGTCCGATAGATCACATTAGTGGACGTCCTAATTACCACATTAGAATCCTTTCATTATTGATCGTCATGAAGCCTTTGTCATCTCCTCTGTGTGTGAAGCTAGAGGCACGAGTTCAAGAAGTCATTTTAAAACGTCTGCACATGAGTCTAAAAACTGCGATACAGTTTGGCATTTACGAACAAAACGTTCAGATGTTCAGATTATCATATTCTGTCTAAAATAATTATTTGCATATAAGTGGGAAGATAACTCAAAAAAATATACATTCTTGCAAAAGGATTATTCAAACTAAATAGTAATTGTTTACCCAGGACTTATCTAAGTCTATTGTGTTTAAAAATCTTATGTCTAGTCATGTCTTAAAATCACTATTCGAGCAGGTAGCCAAACCGATTTGTAAAAATTTGTCAAAGAAATCTTCTGGAACTAAAAATAAAATTCATTACGCAAACATCTGTTGGTCTTCAAGGGCCGTTGGCGGTCGGGACCCAAAGCTTTTCATACGATTAATCCGGATGATAAGAACCGCAAGGGCTTACAATGTGTGCCTTACAGATTCCAGATCGCAAGCCGATAAACACATTTGAGGTAGAAAAATGTTTTTTTGAGTAACTTATCAAGTTATCAGCGATCTCTTTGGTGTTTGTCGGGGACACGTGTTTTGACTGGTTATTATTTTTGCGAGCACGGGCGGCTGTCCTCAATTGTCTGTTACATTTGTGGTGATCTTATCGGTGCTGTGTCATCTGAGGTTAAGTACAGTCTGTTAAGAAATAATAGAAAATATTTATTAAGAAATAAAATTCGTCTTTGTCTGCTTCCCAAAAAAAACTACCATTGCATTGCATTGGGTTCACCGTTGTGTAAATTTTATTTTTCTATTTAGTTTTTTTAATAAAAGGATATTTTAATAATGTAATATAAATAGATAAGACAATGTAAAAGTGACGGTAAGTTTGGCACAGTGATCGGCTTTTTGCGCTACGTGTTGCGGGTTCGATCCCCGCACGGAACTAATATTTGTATGGCCTACAGATAGTTGTTTCGGGTGTGGGTGTGTGTGTATGTGAGATATACACACACACCCACACCCTAAGCAAAAGCTAAGCTTTAGGTATCACGATACAGGTGAAATACAAGAGTGGAGCAAAGATATTATAAAAAAGTGGCGCCCATAAGTCTATACTTTTTTGCCTGATTGTACTCTGGTAGACTGTATAACGTGGTAACAGTTAAACACAGTTTCGTAACTAAGTACAATAAGGGGCAATAAGTAAGAAGATAACAGAGATGGACAGTCAACGAATGCAAAGGATGTTAAATGGGTATTTCTTATTCTAGGTTAAGGTTAAGTAATTTATACTGTAATGGCTACTTGGAAGACATTGTTGGAATTGTATTGCTTATCCGATGTTGCGAAGAATACTGCTTTACATAAATTGAATTTTAAAATTTAGCCTACACTATTTCAAAGATAAAAAAATGCCAATAACTCTTCAATTAAGTATTTACAAGTTCATATTGCAACGCCTGGTCCAAAAAGTATTAGCAGTCAAGTTAAGAGTACAGGTAAAATTGTAGTTTTACTGATATACATAGTAAGTACTAGACAAAGTTGTTAGTAGGTACAGGTACAGGCAAAGATACTAAAATTTTCTCATTTAGTTTTTATAAATCTTTGGATTTGACGCCGTGAAATTTGTTATTACAAAATAAGCTTTTAAGTAATATATTAAATACCTATCTAAAATTATCTTTGAGTCGCTTGCTATGAAATTCTCACATCGTATCTCCTCAGGGTTCGTCAAAACCGTTTATTCTCAGAACGCTGCATATACACAATAACATTACAGCAACATAGATGCCCAGATTAATTGCTAACAAGGACGCAAGCGTCGTGTGTGGCTGCCCTTTGACGCATCACTGATCAAAACCACGATAATGACCTAAAACCTAGTGAGCGTTATAAAATTCCTTAGGGCAACGTCACGATGTCATTACATACCAGTTCCAGAGATTAAATAATAGTTCCAGTTCTTTTCGTTGTTCCACTACAAATCTTGATTACCTAAATGGTTTTGATACAATGAAAGATTAGAGTACTTTCGTCTTCGTCCTAATTGTCTATTGTGACTAACATTCATAGTAAGTATCCCTTCTAAGTCCAGAGATAAAATTGAAATAATTAGCTCTAATTTTTGTCTAATACAATTTTGCCTAATCTCGAGCGTGTCATTTAAATTGAGCTAGAAGATGAACTAAAAGAGCGGTAAATATCATAGTTATGTGCAGAAATAGGAGCAAATGACACGCTGCTATCTAGACGGTTAGTCGGAAAGGGTACCTAACTTTTACTATGGGACCAAAGGTTAAATCGCGAATAATATAATTATCAGCTGTTCCATACAAATAATTTAATATTAATCGATTTATGTATGGAACAATTGAATAATGATTAATGGAATAGTTATTATGTATGGAACAGATATAGGAATTATGTATGGAACGGTTAGTGATTTCATGTTTGGTCCGATATTAAAAGTTGTTCATAATTATGAGTATATTAACCCTCTTTTGCTTTATATATATTTTTCGATTAACTGTGTAGAAAATTGTCAAGCTCCGTGTGACATACTTAAATAATTAATTATATTGTCTTGGATCGTGTTAAGCCAAGTGTTGTTTAAACTATTATGTAGATATACGAAAATAATGCTTAAACAAATTACAATATCTAAACAAAAAAATAAAAATCTAACCAACAAATAATATAATATTCCGAACATATTTTTATAAGCAATACCATTCACAAAAAATATTACTAGAGTAAATAATGAATGACTCGTCCAGACATGACATCTTCCTTTTACGCGTTGTTTAGGCCGTTATTGTATTCGAAAATACAATTTTTGGTTAAAAGGAGACGATGAACTGTTATTGTGGGCACCGTGTGGTTGACAGAGTATTTGTATAAACAGTCCTACCCGGGGCCCATTGTCGTTGGCATTATAGGACGTCCTTTAATCTGCCGAAAATTTCGCACGAATTGTTCTCCTAGTATTGTGAGCTTTGTTTGTTCTTTGCTCAATCGGCTGCTCGATTTTGGGTTGTCGAATGCCTTGGGATTGAGGATTATCTGTAATGTGGTTCTGTTTGGTTTAACATTATTATCTGATATTGCTCGGATAGCAATAGATATTATTAATTCGAGATAGGCATTTGCCTCTGTCTACCTCACCTAAAGTTATTTGAGGAATATTTTAAACAGGTCAAAATATCGTAATGAAAATGGGATAGAATCATTTTTGAAGAAAGAAAGAAGAAAGAAAATACATTTATTCAGCACGGACAGTGATAACACACGAGAGAGAAATAAAATAAAAATTAACTTAAACCCTCAGACCAATAAAGAAGTATAGACAGAACATTCGCTCTTCAAAGTGAGGCACGCAATATGAAGACGATTCGGCCGTATGAAGACGGCCGCTTGGCAGTCTGCCGCGAGTGAGTGAAAGCGCACGACGTATTTTTAATAAAAACAAAAATTACGAAATTATGCATTCCTGTGTCATAAACGGTTGCAAAAACAATTCATGTTATCAAAAAAAGTCTTCTGGAATTACTTTTCACAAATAGATAACCGATTCTCTATATAATTTAAACCTAATCGCAAAAATATTCAACTTAATTTCTCGGAACACCAATTCAAGACGCCATTGCATTAGTGTTGCAACTTTCCACATAATTTTTTTCCCAAAATTATGGGAATTTTTTATGTTCGTATATAAACGCTACAAATAAACATGATTTTATTTTGATTATTGCATATTTAACTTTTGCAGTATTATTATAACTAAGTAAAGAAATATGATACCTATTTATAAAAATATTTTTAAATAATGGTTATGTTTTATATCATATTTTTAGTCCCCTCGTCCGACCAGTCACTCTGTATAATATAAGGAGGTACCTACATTTTTTGTTTTTACAGTAAAAAAATATATTTGTATATAAACAATTATTATCTTTCATTTCATACAACCAAAATATTAATAAATAAAACTCCATACTACATAATAATAAAACTTTTCTCCGAATTATATCACTCGCACTTGGGAGTCGTAGCACAACGCTTGCAATATTATTCTCTAGCACACATGCGCAAATCTAAGTGTATCTTACACGGTGTTACGCACACAAAGCCAAAAATAGTCCTCGCATATTTCGTCGCCATTGTTTACGACGGCACTGTCTGTACTTCTTTATTGGTCTGAGCTTAAACCTTTAAACAGTAAAAAATAAAACAGACACTGAGAACAAAAAAGAAAAGAAGTAAAATTGTCATCCTATAGAAACTTGAACTGTCATCCAAATAAAATGATAATAAAGTGATTGTTTACCCTCTACAAATTATCTAGATTATTCTAGGACACAAAATCTTGAATCTCGAATCTTTTTTCATAATATAAATCGGACTAGGTATACGGATATAATTTTAATAAAAGCACTGTTAACGGATAAGTAACCTTAATAATGATTGATTTGTTTCAGGTCGCTGGCCGATCTTTGAGCGGACTTAACGGGTTGATGGTTGCGTTCATTAGGACCGTGTATAAATCAATTAAACTGGGTTGATGCGGTGACACTAAAGTGGCAATATTGCGAAGTTTAGTTGTGAAACTTGATCGCATTCGGTTAATATTTGCAATGGCTATTAATAAGACTGTTTATGAAATTATTGTTTAAATTCTACCTACGTGAATATTGAACTTCCTAATGTTGTGTACGCCCGCTCCGTACCACTCCGCGCGTATACTTAGACTTAACTAATAAACGTTTTTTCTTTCTTTCTTTCTTTCTTTTCTTTCTTTCTAACTGGTCTGGCCTAATTCTTGACCAGGGATCATCCCTCCAAAACTCCCATCCGAGCTCCTCCATCCAATACTTATTTCCATCCTAACTTTAGTCACGTGACTATCGTAAAATATTAGGTATGTCTGTTCACTCCATGAGCCGCCACTACACATGCTACTCCGGAAAACAATAAAAACGCATAATAAAACCACCCTTTATGACTGTAGTGAAAACTAAATTATTATATGAATTCCTGCACATAAAACGGTAATAGTTCTATTTACAGTATGAACAATAAACCTAAATTATGAACCACAATCGGAGTGAAAATTGAAACGGAAGCTTTCATAAACTCATTTGTTTATAACTAAGGTATTCGTAAAACGAATAAATTAATGAGTCATGAAAAAAACGTTTATGACGTTTTATAGTTCAGTATGACCCAGATTTTAAAACAATTGTGACCGCAGTTGATCTAATTATTATAAGCCGTGTTATAAAGGCATACTATTATAAAATAATTACCATTAAAATCATTCACTTCAGATCCCTATCCATCGAACAATCTTTGGTAATATTAGCACACCATGTATTTTTCTGCGACAAAATTATACATACCTACAGGCTGGTGATGACGTTACAACATATTTTAATGAAACCACATTTTTATTTTCACAACAAATCAACGATTTTCACACAGTTATTTTTGCATAATATTTCACTTTACTCTCATTTGTTTAGGTGACGGGACATCAAAGTAGGAAAATTATTTTGGTAAGAACAGATTACAGACTCGCCTACAGAGGTTATGGGATCACTATCGGGATAATATGTTTAAAATTAAGAAAATATTAATTAGTTCCTGTGGCTGTGATTTTTTGTGTACGGTCACGGAACTTGATACCAAATACGAGTACGTAGTTTTAGTTAATCTCGTAACGTTGTTGCCATCCTGTATAGTAGAGTCAGTCCTTACAGTAAAAACATGAGTTTTGAATCGATATAAATGGGAGCCAAAAGTAAAAGGAAACTCACACAAATGTTGCAAAAGCCAATGCAACAATATGTTCAAAGTAATAAATGCATTTACCGATCACTTGAAAGGTGGGGTGGATGAATAAAAATTGATTATGCATTTAGAACAATAAACTTAGTCGATCAGTGCAAGGTCCAGTAATTTTAGATTACTTACATACCAATGTATTTTTTCATAGAAAATGTATGGGAAATAGTATTTTGTATTTTTTTAAATTCCGACAATCACATCTACGATTTCGTCGGTTCTTTGGAGGTAACATTCCTGTCGGGAAATAGAGTCAATGGGGCTCCTTAGACTCCACTTATGTTTTTTGATAAATGTCAATTCGTCAAATATTAACCGACAATAATTAATAAGAGTGAGATTTATATCGACTACAGCTATGCTGCATGGCGACGACAGACGCAATAATGTCATGTGATCATGCCAGACAATGAAGGTACCAATATGGTACCCATATTGATGCTGAATATTATGGCTATAGATAGCATATACAGACAATTAATTAACTTACTGAATGGCACACAGCAATTGTACTCTCTAATGAACCGGCCAGTCGCAACTCGAATTAATTGTCATACGTGCTTGGAGTATCAACACGACCAGTCTAAGAAGACACATACCGACCCGCCCCAATCCCTTTTTTATTCCAGTTTCAAATAGAAATGCACGCGGCAGGGGAGGTCGTACGTAATGCTGGTCAATCGCTAATAATGCTAGCTTAGAGTAGTAATTGTGCACAGCAATGTATGTTTAGGTATTTTGTACAACGGATTATTTTCATAAAAACAATAAATTAACTGAAAATTTAGTTATTAGCTCTCGTATCCAAGAGAAAAGGCCTGAAGGGTCAATAAAAATAGAATTGTACAAATGTTTTGGTATGTAAAATAATGTGCGCTGAAAAATTATATTAAAATTGTATTTGTCAAAATGAGTTTTTCTGAAAGTAAAGGAGAAAAACTCGAACGTCTTTTTGCAAATAGTTTCGAGGAAATCCAAAAAGTTACTCCAAAGTAAAAATAGCTTTCACACAATATAACGAGTCCAAATAATAAATGATAAAAAAGTACATTATTTGTTTATAATTATATTCTATAATATCAACAGTAAAACAAATATACACATATAAGACTTGCATGAACATTAATTGTACAATGGGCGGCCCATAGATTTAGGATGTTTTCGCTAACGCTCAATCCTACGCCTATAGGGCGACGGTGATTTCTTCCAGGCAATCTTTAGATGGACAAGAGTGAAATGAACAAGTTATAGGGCAGTTAATGGGGTACATAATATATATGTAAGGTCAAACTATTCCAGCCCAATTCCCTCAAGGGGCCGCTGCACTCATCACTATGAACAACCCCAACATGACATAATATTGTACAGGTATTACCTGTTTAAACCTAGCGAAATGTGCACAGAAAAAGCTACCCAAGGTTACTTGTAACTATTATTTATTCTGTGCCCAAGCACATCCGACTCACCCGCAACTGGTCAGTCAGTTCCATGATAGCTGATACTTCTACCATGGTATATTCAGAGATTCAGAGCATATTCAGAGTGACTCAGAGAGATTCCCATGTGACAGCTCCTAACAAAAAAAGAGCTTACTGAATCAAACATAAATATTTCGAAATTCGAATTTTTAGGTGGCCATCAATGGTTTATAGAAATATTTAAAAAAGGAATTAAATGTTTCATCCAACTTTATACACAGACAGTAATCTATTGATAAACGAACCATCATATTGGAAACAAACACAGCGCTAGTGATGTCCAATGACACGTCCGAGTTGATTAGTTTACGTAGCACGGGACTATCGACTGTTTGGTTTAATTTATTGAAATCAATATAATTGATAATTGAATGATTGCGTCGCATTTCCAATTGGATTGGGCGATAGGGAATGGAAATTATAAGGGTTATGTAGGGTCGTTTACTTTTTAAGTGTTGAAAGGGTTTTTTATTGGATATATTACACTACTTCTCTACAGAAATTTTAAAGGGAATTTAAAAATAGAGTGACAGTTATTTTATTAGTTTTCTAACATTTAAATAAAAATAAAAATATCTCTCATCTCTCTCTCATGTATATAATATTTTTATTACCATGTTTCCTTGTGTGTACATAAATAAATAAATAATAAAAACATCTTATACGTTGGGACCTATGCATTGCTTAACATCCTGGGAACTTTGCAACTATCTGGGAAGTCATAGTTCGAAATAGTATTTGCAAAAATATTTGTTCCCAGACCAAGTCTGGTAGTATTTTGTGACATCTCCACATCGTAGTCTGTTATCGTCTAGATACGTAGATAATAAACGAAAAGCGCTAAAAATAACAATAATACAGATAGGTATCTAATTTAAAAAAAAAAAAAACTTGTGAAAATTATTCACTCTCCAAGTCCAAGTATCTGTCGAATTTCATACATCAAAGGTCATTCACCATGTTTCATAAATACACTTATTAGTTAATATGAAAGTCATATAACTCGTGATTTCTGCAGTTATTGCAGAAGTTTTGATTAGTTTCCACTAGATCTAAGTAGAGGGTTAGGGGAGATTGGGGGAATATTTCTCATTAATATTGATTTTGATTTTGTTATAGATATTGTACAGACACCGATACAGTTAATTCACTATGTGACGAAACGCAGACATTGTTCTTGGCCGAAGGTGATGGGTTGTGATTATAAAATATACAATAGAATAGAAATTATATTGTTTTTATTTCATGTAAACCAGATTCTTATTCTTCTTCATTTAGTGCCTCTCCGACTAGCGAAGGTTGGCAGTCAGCTCCGCACATTTCTGTCCGTCTCTTGCGAGGTGAAACAGTCCCCGCACGAGGCCCGTGCCCGGCAGTGGGACAGTAATGAGTTGGATTTATTTATTTATTTTTATGTAAGTTTAGTATACAATAACATATTATAAGCTTGATCTCTGATCGACTTCAGTGACTCAAAGTTTCATAGATTTTTTGTAACAATACCTAATTACGCAGTTATCGCCTTTTAACTTAGAATTCCACCCTCCAAAGACAATACCAACAATTCTACAAAAAAAATGTACCACGAATAAAATTAATGTAATCTTATTAAGTGTTACCTGCAAGCTTTCCCATCGCAGCGATGATCCGTCTATGTAGAGCTCATTGTGAGCGAGTTTGAAAGGCGCGACCCGAATATTGTCACAATGGACTGAGTGCCTGAGGGACAAAGAGCTTCGTATAATTAATGACTGAGACCACGAAATGTCGCTGTCTTGCGACGGCTACGGATAGAGAGATGAATTGAGAGGGATGCAGCATTCTTTAATTAAATGTTGCTGTTTGTGTTTTTGAGTTGGTCTTAGGCTTACATTCAGAAACGACAGAAACGAGTCTAAGCGTGAACTTACGCTTCCATAATATGTCAATTTTACGAACAAATTTTGACAGATGGAAGCGTAAGTTCACGCTTAGACTCGTTTCTGTCGTCTCTGAATGTAAGCCTTAGTTCCGTAAAGATATCTAATATCGAAAATCTTAAGCTACGAAAGTTTTGATGTTTGTAACTCAATCAGGCCTATAGCTGGACAGATTGCGATTAAATTTGGTTGAGCGGTTAAAGGTATTGATATTCTTATATAGAATTGGCAAGAGCTCGAATCGTGTATGCCGTGGTGGAAAGATTAGCCAGTCAGTATTGTTGTTATCGAAGCTGACTGTCCAGTGTCCATGATGCAACAGAGGATCACATGGCTCGTCGCCCATGGAGGTTCTTTCCTAGTACACACATAACGAAAAGATTGTCAAGCTAGCTGTGTTTTTAACCTTATAAAAGGCAAGCATAATATGTTATAGTATAGCTACCACGTACTACGTACTACGTCTACGTCACGCACTACGTCACGCACTATATATATATATGTATAATATATATTAATATACTGAGCTATATATTACATTATAGCAAGCCCCCATACGTGGTAGCTATACTATAACATATTTTGATGACGTAATAGAAATATATATTATAGCTGCGTCTGAGGTCGCTCAAAGATTACTAGGTATGGAAAATATGTCGTAATATGCCTTGTTATAATATATATTATAGCTACGTGTGTGACGGGCTTAAATAGAGTATAATGGTAGAAGGAAATAAATATTATTCTATAGAAAACCCATCTTAAACACGTCTTATGCGTATTTTTAAAACTTTTACGAGAATGATACTTGTCTATAGGTATACGTGAAAACTGTACCCCTTATTCAGCATATTGCGCGCACGGAGGAATGTGATTTTTGGCATGGTTTAAGTTTATATGGAGAAGGAGTGCAGAATGCTAAAATTACGGTCGAATTTCGACCACAAGGCGACCACTAGTTATTATAATTATTCCAATAAAACTGCGACGGGCTGAGTTAATGATAAACCTTTTTTGTTCAGCACTTTTCAACACTGCCATATTAATAGTTAAACTTAGGCAACGCAATAAATATAACACTTATCTTAACACGATGACAAAACAATATAACTAAAATTAATGCGCGTCGTTAACCTGCCATCTAAAAATATACATCTCTACAGTTTCTTTGTCCCGCGTCATCCCACACCGAGGCTCATATCGTTAGATTAAGATAAAACTAAAACAATAATCCTTTTTATTTCTACAGTCCTTTATTTCAACCACTCTGAATGGGATAGACAATGTCTTTATATCTGTAAATGACGAAAAAATCTGTGTAGGATGATCTTTACAACCGTCTTTAAGCCTTTTATACTTTGTATCGTTATTAAAGCCAGTATAAATGCATGTGAGATATAGCTTCAGCCGTTTACTCTCATTAGCCTCAGTACTAACAATAGTATTATTTTTATTGCGGTCAGCATAAACAAAGGAGTGTTTACGATGATCCTCGCATGATTTTATGTTCTTTCTCGTTTATGATTTGATTTACTGCGTTAAAATGTTTCGGAGTTTAAAACGGTTGAAGTATGTAATTTTGTATGAGTAAAGGATCTAAAGTCGTTTTTGTGTTAAAAATTAAATTTATTCCACGCAACACGTAACGATACATTGTTACCGAATGTTTTCCCAAATTTATTTAAACCCAATTTTTTTCAAAAAAGGGTTATTGCGGTAGACAGTTTTACTGCTTTGTAATGATACCCCAGGAACATTCGGTTAGTATTCTCAAATCGAATCTATATAAAATCCGCTGCGGGATAGAGGGATCTTTCAAGTTGCACCACAATACTTGGTCTTTCGTTTACAACGTCCACTTCTTTTTTATCTACTTTTAAGTTAGTGCTCACTGCTGGCAAAAATCGCTCATAGGTACTCTTCCACAGTTCTTTCTGTTTTGATTTCTTTGATCAATGTTTTCGAAAAGCATACCAAATACCCATACAGATCGTCTTGCTAGTGATTCCTCGCCCTACTTTGGTGACAACGTCGTTCCTCAGCCAACTGCAAAGTAACCCTCTCCACATAATAATAATTACGTTGCTTGATGCAACGTAATTATTATGCCATATCAAAAAGAATTAATTCCAACAAAGAATAATTAAGTTACCTACTGTTCCAGCAGTATCTACTTCGTAATTCCCTTTTAAATTCTAAATCAAGGTAGAAAAACCGCAGACATCGTCGCGTCGCGTGGAACATCCTTTTAAGTATTCAGAATTGCATGGAAGCTTTGATTTGCTATTTACCGGAGTACTCGCTGCGGCTTCTTAATAAAGCAAAGGTGTTTAATTGGCTGACAAACTGCTCGCGAAGTAATTACGTCTTGGCTGGCAACGGTTCAAACAACGCGTCAATCTGGTTGCGTAGGGATGGGATGGGTTGCATGATGTTACCTTACTTTAAATCTTATGTTATTTTTTATATTTTTAGGTATGACAAATTTTCAGCTCTAGCCTGCAGTCCAGTTAGTAGGTAGATACTAGATTTTGCCTTTGGCGAACTGGTAAGTGATAAATAACTAGTTGCTGCTGTTCCGGCTGCCTAAAGATTGCAAAATCAGGACTGCAGTCGGTTCGCGTAAAGCCGATTGCAGTCCTGATGTGGCCGTAACGATTTGGAAGTTTTTGGCTTTACTCTATTCGCCAAATGATACTATCTGTAGGATTACCTACCTATGTCAAAAGATAGAGTGAGATTGAATACCTACTTACTGTGATCCCGAATCCGCGGTGATCTGCTGATCCTTTTCCCTCACAACTGGTAATTTTAGCGGTTGATGAAGAACCCTAAGATTCATGAGGGTAAGTCAGATATTTATAATGATGATGTACATTTAAAGATGTTATAATATTTTTATCGACATGTGTTCTTCGAAGCCCTAGTGTCAGGAGTATTTCGCGAACACTTCAAGTGTCAAAGAACGAGTTCACAGCGTGGTGCGGTTACCAGCTATTACAGTGTGCGCCGTAAGCAATTGCTTTCTAGCAACGATGAGCCTTTCTACATCAATTAGTTTTTGCATCGGAAACGTTTTAATTCAACTCATTTACTACGGGAAAGTTCTGCAGCAATTATGAATAGTATTCCCATTCAGCTGCAGGTAAAGACCACAATTTTGATTACGTTATTCGCGACTGCTTAATTGTTCTGCTGGTTGCAACTGTAGCTGATAAGCGTGAACACCTAGATTGTAGCAATGTTTTTTTTTGGAAATTTTTCGTAGCAATCCAATGTTTGCAATTTGTTTTGTAAATGGATACCATTCCAGGACTGATCTGAAGTAGCAGTTGGGTGTGAACACCACCGGCTGGGCCGATTTTGACGGGAATTTCACTGGTAGATAGTTTATGTTATAAGGAGTAACTTAGGCTACTTTTGGCTTCACTTTTACTTTAAAGAAAAATATATTTTGTTAATTTCCACGCGGACGAAGTCGCAGGCATAGCTAGTGTTATATAAACCTATGTAAGCTATTCAGGATTGTAGTTAGAATCCAGCATGTTCAGTTCCCATTGACTTTGATCTCGCAGGTGTAAATTACAGGTAAGTACTCCAATTGAGCTATACGATCCATTGACAGGCATCAGCGTCACTGGTGCGAGACGTTTGGCAATGCGGTCTGTACTGGGCCTAGGCATTGGGCAGTGTGGAGATTAGTTCGGTTTCTATCAGTTGCGAAGAGTCCATACAACCCGATTCCCATCGGCTTCCCTTTAGGAATTGGTTAGTGCATAGACCAACGTAATATTATATTATTTGCCCATCCAACTGGTAAAATAAAGCTTTTTATTCAGTTAGGTCTAGCTCTTCCAGACATGACCAATATATGGATAGATTACAAGAGACTGTATGGATTTTTGTCCTGCAGCAATTTTTACAGGGCATTTTTGGAACGGCTAGTCCCCTTTGAAAACTGTCACCCTTCGCCACTGGTTTCTTTCTATATACCTTTGGGGAAGGCTTCCTTCCAGCAGAGGACAGCCAAAGGTGGAGTAGATCTGTTTTAGATCGAGTTTTCATCTCAATTGGCTTTTAGACATTTGGTTACTAATACATTTTCCTTGCCTTTAGGTCCTTATCAAATGCCAAGTAGACTCCAACTAGATCCTGCAACTTTTGAACGGCTGAACAGATTTTCGTAAAACATAGCTAATAATAATTATGATACCTGATCAATCAAGCTTTCAATAAAAAAAAACTGCATTGAAATCAGTCCATCCATTTTAGAGTAGAGATGCGACAGACAGATCCACAGATACACACAAAAAACTTTAAAAAAAATTGTCGGGGGTTAAAAATTACACAATTTTTATGTTTAATATTTTATGTTTTGTGGTTTGAAGTCATTTCCATAAATATTTTTAAACATTTGACTGACCAGTAACGTTTATTATTAAAGAACGCATTACATTACGTACATTTTCAAAATTTTCTTTTAGCATTCATAATTCCCTATATAGATAGAGAACAAAATGATAGGTTGCATACAATTTACATTTCAAATGAAACTGGGGCAAAGGCATGCATTTCATTGCGCTCTGTTATTAATAGAAAAGGGTACAGGCAGTGTCATTAGGCTACTTCTCATTCAAGTAGAGTACAGTAATTAGAAGTTCGAGTCACTACTATAAAAATGTTGACGTACTTCCATTATAGTAAGTAACTATACGCAGGTCTGCTGGAAGACATTTCTTTAGAAACCTTAAAGTACCTTTGTACTTTATGCTCCTACTTCATAATTATTTCTCATGTACTTTATGTGTGCATTAATTGTTAAATAAATAAATATACTGCAATAAAGTGTTATTGATTTTTCCTGTATGGAAATTATCAATAGCAGCCCTGGACGGTAGGTTGGCAGTTTGGCACAGTGGCTAAACGATTGGTGTTCGATCTCCGCACGGAACAAATAGTTGTTCCGGTTCTCGATCTGTGTACGTGTGAGATTTGTCGGTAAACTGTACCCACAGTACAGGAGCAATTACTGGTGTAGGGTATATTTTTTATAAAAATAGAAAAAAGACAAATATAACATAAGGGCTTGTTTTTACTTTTCTAATTAAAACATATTTTCGTTTATCGCTGTAACAGCTGAAAATACCCCAGCGATAACAAGAACATTGCCCGTCTTATTACCATCTCGCTTTACCCCCTGGGTGTTTTACGCGACACTTGTCAACACATATTGGTGGCATGAGGGTAACAAAACCAGGCATTCGAGCGTGATATGAGCCTAACGACGTACGGGCATTGATATAAAAACTCCACATGCAGCGACTTAAAAACGACCGAGAAAAATAGGCTCATGCATAGAAATTGTGCGCGTTTTGTTTGCAGTTTTGCTTCAAAGCGCGGCCAGTAAACAGATCTAAGGGCCTGCGCAGACAATAGTTAAGATTATAGTAAAACAGACTAAGAAAGCAATGAAGTTATGACACACTTGGTACAAAGCGTCTATGGACAAAATTGACTTACTTTGATGAACTGTTCTAAGTTGTGTGTGGCACTGGGTAAAGAGGCGTCTTAATAAGTGCGCCCCACCACAGATAAACCTGCGTTTTCGTTGGTGACTTAGTGATTTAAGTGTATAATATAATTAATAAATATATTTAAAAAAATTAAGGCTGTTAACCGTACTCTAAAATAGAGTATTCTGTTCTATTTTATGTAAGTGTTTTCGTTCTAGTTACACGATCAGTTTATAGTATGCGTATAATAATATACTTAATATAACTTAAAAAGAGAATGAAGTTTAACCAATTCGCCGTTACAGTATTTTTAGTGAACATCTTAATTTTTTTATATCAATAAGGAAGGGTCATGTTCAGGCATTAACAGCACGAATTAACTGTTTAATTAAAGTTGCACGTTTAACACGGGTTAGGTTAGTTAGGTATTATGTAAAGGGCGATGTTACATACAATAATTATAAAGTAGGATCAAATTTTGGTACTTCCACGTGTTCCTACTGATTCTGTAGTTGGATTATTATATAAAGTTGTTCAACCTTCCGGGTAATTGGTAATAGTGGAGCTTTATTAACAAGTTTTCTAGAGCTGGGAGGCAATGAGCTACTAAATTAATACTAGTAATACTAATACTAAGAAACTAAACTAGTACCTAATAATCCCCCCCAACTGTGTCCCCACGTTGTTGTCGTGGGGGGGCTTGCGTGTTTCAGTGATCTCTGGGGCCATGCCGGTAGAGGCACTCATGCCGGACGGGCCCAGAGGGAGAAACCAGACCAAGAGGGACACACCGGGGAAAGGCGCGCCGCCTGGAGGATCGAGCAGTTAGCTCGAGCTTCTAGACGGCGCGGGGCCCAGTCTCAGAGATTGGGTCAAAGGGGGGAAAGATTCACTCCCGGTACGCGTCTAATCTTTAGACGTAACCGTGAAGTGAACCAGGGGATGGGAAATGGGGTGTAGGGACAGAGGAACTCACCTCTCTAAAAAAGTTAACAACATGGAGCACAAAGTTTTTGGTAAAGCTACCCAGGCGGGTCCCAGCTGCTCTTCAGCTGGGGAATCCGGCACCGGACACGTCCGGTCAGTCCCATCGTACTCTGGGGGGGACAACAACAACTTTTACCCAGTTTTCGCACCGGCAGTCGCCGCATCGAGCCAGGGAGGCTCACGTGCCCGTGAGGAGGAGTCACTGGACTTGTCCAGTACGTCCGACTCACCGGCACCGAACATCGAGCGGGCACAGAGTGCCGCTCCGCGGAGGAAGGGGGCGCTGGTGCTCGAGTCGGAGTCCGACTCGGCATCAGACGCCGTGAGCTTCCAGAGCGTAGTCTCTGGAAGCGTAGTGAGGAGCGACGAGGGGGGCGCCGATAGGAGGAGGGATTTCCTCAAGCGCTCCCGCGAGGACGTCTCGTCGTCGTCGGGGGAAGGGCCTGTCTCGGCCCGCAAGATCCCCGCGAGCGTGCGGGGTAAAGGCCGAGGCAGGACCTCGGGGAGGGGGCTTTCCTCTGGAGAGCCCAACACTGGTCTGGCCTCGAACGAGGCCAAACTAGCAGAGGCCGTGGTAGCTGCCATCCGTATCGTAAACCTGAAGCGGAAGAGAAGCAGCAAGGAGGGTGCGATCAGCGAAGCCACGGCCTCCATCATGGCGGCCGTGCGGACTTACGGCGGGGCTCCGGCTGCAAGGGACGATATGTCCGAACTGCGGTCGGAGGTCACCCGCCTGACTGCCGCCATGGAGGCTCTCCAGAGGGAGAACGCCGCCCTCAAGGCGGACCTGACCGCAATCCGGGGAGACGGCCAGCGGAAGGCGCCGCCGCGGGGCCAAAAGGAGAAAGGCCAGCCCACACCAGCGGAGAATTCTGTTCTCGACCTGGTGCGACAGGAGCTGACCGCCTTCCGGCAGCGGTTCTCCGTATTGGAGAGCCGCGTGCTGCGACCCCCGCTGGCGGCGCCTTCGTACGCGGCTGCGGCCGCGTCCAAACCCCCCCCGACGACGACGAGGCCGCCTCAGGCGAAGACGGCCACTGTGCGGATGGCCCCGGCGACGGCGGCTCCTGCGAAGGCAAAGACGGCCCCGGCCAAGCCTAGTCAGGCGAAACCGGGCTCATCAAAGCCGCCTCCGACCCCGACACCTGCGGGGCCGAAACAGGCGGCCAAAAAGGAGAAGGCCCAGGCTGGGAACCAGCCGTCCCAGCAGCCTCCTCCAGAGACTCCTTTGGCCGACGCCGACTGGCAGGTGGCCGGGGAGAAGAGGAAGGCTGCAAGCGCGGCCAGGTCGTCGAGGCGAAGGGAGAGACGGCGGCGGCGCAGGGAGCGAGACGCCGCGGCGCGATTGCGCGCCCCCAAGACCGCGGCTGTGGTGATTACACTGCAGCCGGACGCAGTGAATAGGGGCGTGTCGTACCGCGACTTGCTTGCGAAGGCGCGGGAGGCGGTAGACCTCACGGAGCTCGGCATCGTCGGCGGCCTCCGTTACCGGGTCACTGCGACGGGGGCTCGGATGCTAGAGATCCCCGGCGCGGCCAGTGGCCCTACCGCTGACGCTCTGGCCGAACGGCTCAGAGCGTCCTTAAACGCGGAGGAGGCCCGAGTCTCTAGACCCACCAAGCGCGCAGACGTGCGCATATTGGGTCTGGATGACTCCGTGACGGTCGAGGACGTGGTGGCAGCCGTTGCCGGGACTGGGGGGTGCCCTCCCGATCAGGTGAGGGCGGGCGCCCTGCGTCCTGGCTTCACGGGGTTGCAAACCATCACGGTTAGCTGCCCCGTCTCGGCGGCAAAAAAGATACAGGAGGGCCGAAGGCTCCTGGTTGGTTGGGTGTCTGCGCAGGTGAAAGTCCTGGACCCCAGACCCCTGAGGTGTTTCCGCTGCCAAGTGGGCAACCATGCGGCATGTGTGTGCACCTCGGAGGTAGACCGCAGCGATAGGTGCTTCCGCTGCGGTCAGCCCGGTCACAAGGCCGGCTCGTGCTCCGCCCCGTCTCACTGCTTCGCATGTGAGGCGGCTGGCAAGCCGGCCGATCACCGGGCTGGGGGCAAGTCCTGCGCCCCATCCACCAAAGCTAGGCGCAGAGCTAGGCCCTCTGCTGCCGCCGTTTCCGCCACCGCCGCCGCCGCCGCCGCCGCTACTGTTGCCGCCGCCGCCGCTGCTGTCGTGGCTGAACCCCCGCGAGGGGCCCTGGAGGAGGTTGCAATGGATTCCGATTAATGGCCCCATTGCGCTTCCTCCAGGCGAACATCAACCACTGCGCCGCTGCTCAGGATCTCTTGCTCCAGAGCATGGCGCAGTGGTTGATCAACGTCGCCGTGGTCGCCGAGCCGTATTTTGTCCTGCCCAGGAATGACTGGGTGGCGGACCTGGACGGCTCGGTGACCCTCATTTCATCGGCCGCCGCCGGTACCCCGCCCCTCGATCGCGTCAAGAGAGGGCGTGGGATCGTCGCGGCACGGTTCGGGGAGATCGCCGTTGTAGGCGTTTATTTCTCCCCGAACCGATCTCTCGCCGAGTTCCGGGACTCCCTAACGGAGCTGGGAGACGTCGTCGTCGCCCTCGGTTCCCTCCCCGCGCTCGTCCTTGGGGACTTCAACGCCAAAAGTCCGGCTTGGGGTTCCCGGTCCACGGACTATACGCGGGGTAGGATGCTCGAGCACTGGGCCCGTGCGCAGGGCCTGGTGATCGAGAACCGGGGTTCTGTCCCCACGTGCGTGCGGTTTACGGGCGAGTCGGTGGTGGACATTACGTTCGCCACCCCCAGCCTGTCACCGCGCGTCACCGACTGGCGCGTTGTGGAGGAGGTGGAGACCTATTCCGACCACCGGTATATCCGGTTCGACGTCTCCGCCCAGACCCCAGACGCGCCGGTCCGACGGAACCTAAGTGGTCCGCGATGGGCGCTGAAGCAGCTGGACCGGGAGCTATTCCTGGAAGCCTCGATCGTGCAGGCCTGGGTGTCACCACCGGACAGGCCTGCCGACATAAACGACGAGGCGGAGTGGTTCCGGGAGGCCATGTCGGAGATCTGCGACGTGGCCATGCCCCGGGTCCGGCAAGGACGCGCCCGGCGTCAGCTGTACTGGTGGTCGCGCGAGCTAGCAGCGCTGCGCGAAGCGTGCGTTGCGGCGCGACGCCGATACACCAGGTTCCGCAGGCGCCGCACCCGACCACCAGATGCGGCGACTGTAGAGGCGGAGCTGTACGAGGGCTACAGGGCAGCGAAGGCCGTCCTCCGAGACGAGATCTGGCGGGCCAAGGAATTTGCCCGTGAGGAGATGCTGGGGACTCTGGACGGGAACCCATGGGGGCGCCCCTACAAGTGGGTGCGAGAAAAGCTCCGCCCCTGGGCTCCCCCGTTGACGCAGAGTCTCCAGCCTCAGTTCTTGGAGGACGTGGTGAGCGCCCTGTTCCCATCGCGAGAGGAGCATGCTCCCCCGCCCATGGCTCCGTCTCTGACGGAATCTGACAGCGAAGCTGGCGCAAATGCGGACCACAGCGACGGCGACGTCCACGACGCTCCAGAGGTGACCGAGGTAGACTTGAGAGTGGCGGTACAACGGCTCAAGGCCAAAAATACCGCCCCAGGACCCGACGGCCTGTCAGGGAAAGCCTGGGTCCTGGCCTCGGGAACTCTCGGGCCTCGACTGGGGGGGCTCTTTAGCGCATGCCTGGAGAGGGGCCAGTTTCCGCTCGGCTGGAAGACGGGGAAGTTGGTCCTGATCCAGAAAGTCGGGCGCCCTACGGACTCTCCGTCCGCTTTCCGGCCCATTGTGCTGCTCGACGAGGTGGGCAAGCTCTTGGAAAGAGTCATTGCAGACCGCCTCGTCGGGCACCTGAATCGGGTGGGCCCGGATCTTGCGGAGTGCCAGTTTGGCTTCCGCAGGGGGCGCTCCACGGTGGACGCTATCATGCGCGTGAGAGCCCTCACGACGGGGGACGCGGTATCCCGGGGCAGGGTCGTCTTGGCGGTGTCTTTGGACATCACCAATGCCTTTAACACCCTGCCCTGGAGTTGCATCAGGGAAGCACTCCGGTATCACCGGGTGCCGACCTACCTCCGTCGCATAGTCGAGGACTACCTGACGGACAGAGCCGTAATCTACCCCGGTCACCGGGGAGAGTGGAACCGGCGAGAGATGTCGTGCGGTGTCCCGCAGGGTTCGGTCTTGGGGCCGCTCCTGTGGAACATCGGATACGACTGGGTGCTGCGCGGCGACCTCCCTGACGGCGTCGGCGTAATTTGTTACGCCGACGACACGCTCGTCCTGGCGCAGGGAGAGTCGCACCAGGCGGCGGCCGATCTGGCGACGCAAGCGGTTGCGACAGTCGCCCATAGGATTCGGCAGCTGGGACTCGACGTGGCGCTGCACAAGACAGAGGCCATGTGCTTTCATGGCGGTCGGAACGCGCCACGGTCCGAGTCCCACATAACGGTGGAGGGGGTTCGCATCGGCGTCGGGAGGACGATGAAGTACCTGGGACTCGTCCTCGACAGCCGGTGGAACTTCAGGGAGCATTTCCTGAGTTTGGCCCCAAAGCTGAACCGGGCAGCAGCCGCCCTCAGGCGACTCCTGCCAAATCTCGGCGGGCCAAACGCCTCCTGCCGAAGGCTGTACGCCGGCGTCGTGCGGTCCATGGCCCTCTACGGGGCCCCCGTGTGGGCCCTGAGCATCCGGACGCGACCACTAAAGTTGGTCGCATGCCAGAGGGTCATGGCTATCCGGATGATCCGGGGATACCGCACGATCGCCGGCGAATCGGCCAACCTCCTTGCCGGATTGCTGCCCTGGGATCTGGAGGCGACTGCCCTCCAGCGCGTCTATGAATGGCGCGTGGAGGCGCAGCGCCGGGGCGTATCCCTGCTGCCACAAGAAGTCGAGGCGCGGCGGGAAGAGCTCCGACGCGATCTCGGGGCAGTATGGAGGGGACGATTGTCGCAACCGACGGCCGGGCACGCCGCAATCGCGGCGGTAAGACCCCTCTTTGAGGAGTGGCTGGATCGGCGGCACGGCGTCCTGACCTACCGCGTGACGCAGGTCCTCACCGGACACGGAAGTTTCGGGAGGTACCTGTGTCTGATGAGGAAGGCAGAAACGCCTGGGTGTCACCACTGCGAGGATCGCCCTGAGGACACAGTAGAGCATACGGTGCAAGACTGCCCCGCTTGGGCAGAGCACCGACGTGTCCTCAGGGCGGCGATAGGCGGAGACCTCTCGCGCCCGGCATTGGTCGAGGCCATGCTGCGGGGCGAGACGGAGTGGGAAGCGGTCGCCTCCTTCTGCGAAGCAGTCATGCTATCGAAGGAGGAGGCGGGCCGCTTGAGGGAGAGGATGGCGTCCTCCCTCCAGCCCAGCCGCAGTGGTGGTCGCCCACGGCGTCGGGCGCCGGCCGACGATCTCCGGCCACCGTAGGCGCGGGCATGCGGACAGCGAGTAAAGGGCAACTCGCTGTCCGACCATGGACCATGCCCGGGTCGACGGCGCGTTGTGTTCCACGCGCGCCTCAAAGAACGTCAGCAAGATGACGGGGCCCCCCCTGTAGAGGGCCGATGCCTGCCGGGGTCGCGGGGCTTATCTCATTACCGTGACCCCGGAACGTAAAGGGCTATTGAAGGAACACCGTGGATTTTAGTCAGTACAAGTCTGACAGTCCCTCCCGCCCTGCCCGGGGTGGGAGGACTCATTTGATGATTTTACCACGATAAAAAAAAAAAAAAAAAAAAAAAAAAAAAAGTACCTAATAATAATAGTATTTTTTTAATTATATTTTTGTCTTTGAATGGAATCTTCTCCTTTCTCTATTTTATGAAAAGCTTATCCATGGAATTTCTTGTATCTTCTCCAGGACCATTGCACTTGGAACCATGCACCTAGAATCACGACGTTTTGAAAGTGCTTGCAAAGGCCCAGTTGAAATAAAAACTTTGACTTTGACTTCATCTGTCGTGTGTCATGGGCTATCACGTGGGAATCGTCGTAGTAGAAAGATTAGCCAGTCAGCAATATTAGTATCGAGGCTGATTGATACAAAACTTTAATACCAATATGACCCAAACGTATGGGACAGGTGAATAATTTTTTCGCGATTATGCTGGTCCCATAGAGAAAGTTGTTGTTTTATGGTCTGATCCACACCCTTAAATATGACCACGAGTTTCTAATACACGTTGTTTAAAAAATAAAAACAAATTCCAATAAAATTTCTGATCGTTGTCAACGAGAATCCATTACTGTTAACCCTTCACAGATAGGGCGTAACATAAATGTATGTTACACTAAAACATTTTACTACTGACTATTGTTGGTCGCATTTGAAAGAACCAATAACCGTTTTTCGGTTGCGGCTTCGAAGGGCGTGAAGATAAAAGACTTGATTCGACTTTCAACAGTCAAAATAAAACAAATCTCTTATTTTAAAAGTTTTTTAACCGGGTACCTTTTTGAGACACCTGGTGGTGGCTGTTGCTTACACCTGCATCGCCGGACGGAGTGTTACCTTGTACAAGGGGTACAAGGTAACACTCCGTCCGGCGATGCAGGTGTAAGCAACAGCCACCACCAGGTGTCTCACGCTTTTTTGGACATCCTTGCGGAAGAACTTTGGTGGTCTTGACGAATAAAAAAGAAAGCAATAACACGGGAGTATTAATTAAGAAAGGGTTGATTAGGTGATGATCTTGCATGGAGTTTTTCTTTTATAACAACGTAAAATTAAGTTCCTGTCCGCATTTGTTAAGATTTTGGAGATATATTTCAGTTTGCTATTACTTAGTGCATTCGAAAAACGGTTTTTATTTACAAAATAATAATTCGCGATCTTAAACCGAAACCCGGTTTTACGAAAAACCGGGTTAGAAAGTTGCTTGCAAGCATTCTAATTTGTGTTGTAAATTCAAACCGTGCTAAAAACACGCGGTAGGTGTTTAAAACGGTCAATTTAAAAAGGGATAAGCTACATTGTATATTATTCGGATTGGTTTGGACCTTTTTCTCGGATTAGGGACGAATTATTATTTAATATTAAAGAGATTTTCGTATAAACCTGTAAAGTTTGTGAAGCCCCTATATGGCAGAGGATGTGTTTAAGGGCACACCTCTATGCCAAAATAATATTCACTAGGATATTCTCGCAACTTTGCCTTACTGATGTCATGTTAAGGGTTACCTTTAACTATTTGACTTGACTTTAGTTAGGGATGTATAAATGTGTGAAAATCCTAGGAGTAAATTTTAATCAGTTTTTCTCAACCTCGACTATAGTAACCATCAAGCCAAAAATATATGAAAACAATCTGCGCGCGCATTTGAGTGAACTGCTATCGAAAACGCGCGTACACTTTTTTCACACATTTTTGGTTTGACGGTAACTACGGTCGAAGTTGAGTAATCTCGGTATAGGGGTACAGTTCTGTAAAAGGAACCTCTTTTTAACATCCTAGCCTCAAACCTACACTATGTTTCGTATACATTGTTATTCTGTGGGCTGAGTACGAATGTTTTTGACGAATCGTAACGTTAACGTAAGCAAATTTTATACAAGTTTAATATGATATTTTATTAAAATACATGCAATATTTTTAAGTTTTCAAGAAACAAGTGTGTATGTTGCGTAAAATTAAACAAAAATGCGATAGATTCATTGTATTTTATTTATAATCAAAATTTGAGTAACTTAACGTTTCGATACCTACGTTAAAAAAACCGAGCCTGGCACTCTATATTTTGCCCAGTAGTTACTATAGTGAAAACGAGACAGTTTACATCAAGTTGTAATTGTCAATTAGTGAGTGCAAATTATGCTATCCAAAATATCTTCAACGAACACCCGCACCGTTACCCCAGATTTTATATGTAGACATAGCCCTAAGGCGTGGGTTCCACATCTGCTTACACAGATTACACCTGTACTAAATCCCTTAATTAATTATGAACCAACCTGCGACACATGATAACGGAAATGGTGGTTAGTTCCCCATACGATTTTATTACAACAGTAAAAAGGATTTAATTATATTTTAAGGGTTTTGGTCGGGGTCCAAGATAGGTTAATGTAAATTTAGTTTTATGATGTTGTGTTAATAGTGCTGAACTGGGTTTGGTTCTGTGGGGTGCGTTTTATAGATAGATTAGGAGGAATTGCTTTGATAAAAGTTAAGGGCGATTTGATTGAGGTAGATACTTAGTACCCTTATCTACTCCTAGTAATATTATTTAAGGCTTCGAAGAACTGTCTCGCTTAGAATAGAATAGATCTTTATTTCATGTAAACCAGATACAGGCACTTATGAAATGTCGAGACTCTAGTTGCACGGTTCCAAATAGTAGATCCGCTTGACAGGAGTTCTAAAAGATTACAGCTTACAATGGAGAGGCACCAGAAATAGTAAATCGGACAAACGAAGACGAAGCATAGACGAACCTTCACACGAAGATCTGGTAAATGATATAGGTAGCCAGTGGATATTAAGTCTCCAGGAGCCGTACATTATAAAATAAATTTCGGGTTAGATTGGGTTTTTTCGAAAGAAAATTTTGAATCTTTTCGATCTTCACAATTTCAGTGAATATTTTCTTTATCTTCTTTATCGTCATAGTATAAGTGATGTGCATTGTAATTTTTACTAAACCGTACTTTAAAGGGACCAATTTATGGGCTTAGAACTCCCAATAACCATTTTCGAAAATTTACTGAGGGCTTATATTAGTTTTGAGGTAATTTTATGATGCCTGGGTAATCTCTGACGTTATGTGCAATAATTTTGGAATTAAATATTGCAATTTTATTTGCCTTTATCATTTTAGGTGTAGGTAACCATTTTGTGGCACGTTAGCAGCTTCTGATTTTTGGTTTTGATGGCTGATATAAATGGTGTAACAATTACTACGCTTACCTACTCACGGAAAACAGTCTTCGCAGGATCCGTCCGACTGAACCGAATTTAAGTGGTAAATATACCTGTGACTTATTTATTTCTAGCCATTGCTTTATTTTAGTGTAAATATGTCAACTTTGGAGGCTACATCCGAAACGAGTACTCGGTTGTAAATATCACGTGTTTATTTCTAGGCGTTACGTATTTTAGGCCATAAACGGGCTGCAGCATATTACTCATGGTTTTTTTTTTCATACCAATCCCAGGGTCTTTAGGAATTAGGTAAGATTCGTATCCAACAATGGATACGGAGGCAAGAAAATTTCACAGATATAAAAGCTTATCTAGTCAGTTTCAAAGTACCTTGTTACTTATCATTGTTATTGCAACAATAGGCAACAAAAAATTTGGAACAATTTTAATATATTGCTAAAAATATCTGAACCAGCGTACACTATTGTGTTTATCCCTTAGGAAAGGTTTCCATAAACACCAATAAAGTCAGCGATCGGATGCGTGGTGCTAACAAGCCAATATGGACGAGATTAGTGGACGGACCGCTCTAAGGACGATGCTACACGATCGCCTGTACATGATGTTTATTTTAGGGTAACATCTCAAAATAGATTTCTATTTGCTACTCGTCTATCGCTTGCTTAAATTCAAAATACTATATTAGTCATATGTACTATCTTTATGTATATTAAAAAACAAGCATTTTTTTGATTTGCAGTTTCCTAATTCTTGTGGTTATTTGCTTAAATATTTCTATGAAGATATAGATTTTTTCTTAGCCTTTGAAGGAACTGATCATGCAAAATTGCTTACGAATGCCGAATCACCTATAGTATTTTTTGTCTTTGTAGAATTTGGACACAGATTCGCATTTTCTACTGAAATCAGATGGAAATACAAATTCTGCAAGTCTTTTTAAAATTATGAACGCATTGCAGCTGCTTTGCGAAGTCAACATTTTTTTTTGTAGAAAGGAAAATTCGACCAGGACCTAGACTCGAAACTGCGACCTTCTGCTTCAGTACACCAGCCACATTTGCCATCTAAATTACCGCGATCCCTGCTTGCAGTATCGAATTCTTCCTCCACATTTATCCGTCTGTCCACTATCATATTTTTCTCTCCATATTCAATAAAGTTGCGAATATTTTCCCAAGTTTGTGCCTCAGCCTTTACTGAGCGGTCATAATGAGCTGCGACGTTGGACGGTGGCAAAGTGACATATATCACGGTAATGTGAATTACTGTTATGATCTCAACGGGTCATAAAAGTGCGTTTGTTACTCTTGTTTTGCGCTGTTTATATATTTTATGTTGCGTTTAAGTCTCGTTAAGTTTGTTGATGTTATAATCGGAATTTGTTCATATTTTATAGAATGGATGATGTTTTGTTTTTGCTGGTTTTGTTGGGTGTTTTATATTTTATTAGTATGTAATCACAGTTGAAACATAGCATTTTTGCTAAAACATCATGAACAGAGAAAAATAAAATCAATAAAAATTCTGTAGCATTTGTTTATAGCAAAGTGGTCGGGGTGTCTTCTAGACTTGTTTTTGTTCTTGAATCTGCGTTTAATAATCACCTGCATTTCAAACAATTCCACTTGCTGTATTTTATTTTATATTTTGTGTGTTAATTTATCGCAGGAAAAATGTGGCCATATTTCAATAACAGAATTTGTAACGTGCCGCGGGCGTAAAACACGATGCAAATATTTCTTCATTTTAGAACTTTGAACGTTTTTTCAATACGAAAATTCAATTTACTGTGTGGATATAATTTTTAGGCTACATAAGCAAATTTCCGAATTGGATATCAAATGCAAACTTTATTCCAACACTATTGAAGCTACAAAATCCTTTACAAACAATCTGAGTCCTATCGAAACGCATACTGATCAAATAAACGCTATCCTAAACAAACATGAAATTAAATTCTCAGCAATCGATGAACGATATAAATGACAAAGCGAATTAATACGCGATGAAGTTTATGGAACGCTGCTACATTTCCTGTAGGTAGCAGATGTCAATAACAAGGGCAAACTTCCGAAAGAGTTGGGAAGTAATATTGTGCTCCCGCGAGTACTGAGTCAATAATAAACAAAGGGGGCGTCTGATACACTTGTAAACTAATAACCCCGCCCCTAGACGTTCGTGACTGTATATTAATAAACAATAGGTCGTGACAAATATGTTCCTGTTGGTAACAATCTGATATTGTGACGGAGGGTGATTTAATTGAATTTTTTGGTGATTGTAATTTGTTTTAGAATTCCGGGTGTGAGGAAGTTACTGAAGAAATCATAATATTGAGCAGATAGAGATAGATTAATGACAAAAAATGTATCTACAATAGTAACTTCGAACTAGGTATAGTGAAGCAGTTATAGTTCAGCTTCTGACGTCATGACTGTTTCAAAAGAAGGTGATGTCCACTAATACACCTCCTCACTTTAATCACAAATTGGTCATTTTATATGAAACAACTGACCTTATCCTCAGTAATAAATGCAGGATCAGTAAAACAAAAAACTGAGGCAATAATCCAGAAACACGCAAGGATAAAAGGAGAGAGGGGTGACTAGCTCAGTCTACGAGCGTTATTAAACAATTCATTTCTTTCCAACCGTCTCATACAACTTGCATCAAATAAGCTTCCCACATTTTGTTTTGGTTCCTTTGGAAATGAAAATGATGAAAATATTCTTGCAATTTAAATTAAGTTTTGACTATTGAAAAGCAATTGATTCTTTATTTGATTTCTTACAACAATATAATATAAATATTACAACGGAGTGCAATCGCTTTATTAAAACGAATAAGTCTTTATAAATCTTGGGCAAAAGCATGTCTTCCATCTTCTTTAGTTTTGTATTGAGTACAATTCTTGTCTGACATGAATTAACAACTCAAAAATTAGAGTAATTATATGTACTGTCTAGAAGTTTATCTGAAGAGGAAATCGAAATTTGTATTAACGTGAACTTATTGTAAATCAATGATTCGACTAATAGGGGGATCAAAATATTGTTAAACTTGCCTCACCTATCAACCTTCCCACGAATTTCAATTAATGATGGAATTAGAAACATTTAAGTCCCTCTATAAGTTCTACTAAATTCTTGGCAATAACATTGAATTGAGATTAACTTCGAAGTCAACTAATGGGTTCTTATTAGTTTAGCGTAGTTACTGTGAATTTCCCGGAATAATTGTCATTTATGAATGCGTTGAAATGTTTAGTTCAAATAACATTCATATAGGTAGATAAAAAAAATTGCAAATGGAGATATTAATGTTGATTCTATTTCGCGTTTTGACAGTACTAAACTAGACTATCTACAGTGCCACAAACTTATCTGACCGCTGCCGTCGCTTTTACCAATGTCATCTGCCTACAAAAATGACATTTTGAATTCATTTTTGTTCTGTAGCGACGTTAGTTCCAATTTTGATCACCGGGTAAACCAGACTAAACGCATCTGTCACTTTCTTTTTCTGTTGAAATAGAAAGGGACAAACGCCCTTACAGTGCCACAAACTTATATGACCCGGTGACCAAAATTGGAACGTCGCTACAGAACAATAGTTACTTCAAAATGTCATTTTTGTACGGAGATGACATTGGTAAAAGGGTCAGATAAATTTGTGGGACTGTAGTTTAGTTATGTGCTGACGAAATACGCCACAGAATCGACACTAATCAAAGTCGAAGTCAAAGATTTTTATTTCAACCGGGCCTTTGCAGGCACTTTCAAAACGTTGTAATTCTAGGCGCACGGTTCCAAATGGGTTGGTCCTGGAGAAGATACCGGCAAGAAACTCCATGGATTCTCTTTTCATAATGATTATCTACGCTATGACGTTTCATACAAACTGTAACTAATTAGGTGCTAAATTGTAAAACATCGGATTTCAATAATTAGGTACTCAGATTTTTTGTACTGACGAAATTACCCCTTAAATCAGATATTTTACATTATTTTCCCAAAAACACCTTGCACCCACAAATTCATTCATTTATAATACCTAATGACAAAAGTTTGAATATTTGCGTTATCAGATTTATAAAATTTCAGAAGTTAGGAAAATTTACCTTTTTATTGAACAACTGTCACACATCTTTTTAAAGGAAGACGTGTATTTTTTTTCCAAAATTTCTTGTGTCTGAACAAACAATGGCGGCGCGGGCGTTGCAATAGGTGCGGCTGAATGAGTTAATTATTTACAATCCGACACGCAACCAGCACTTTGTTCCAAAAAACTGTTACGTGAAATCTCATTTCCTAAGTTTGCTTTGTCCCGACTCTAAAAAAATAACAAAAGGGTTCCCCTGTGTGTTCTTTAGCTTGATTGATAAACTATGCTTACTCAGTCGTTACATGCTTTTTTTTAAACTAAAGTGTCAATGGCCGGCCATCGTTCGATCGAATTTTCGTAATAATTATTTTTAAATCGATGCGCCTCTCAACTTGGCAGTCGAAGCATTTGATAATGATATAAAAGAATCATTTTTAAAAAGCGCGCGTAGTGTTGTGCCGGTCGATGCGTTCTGTCGCGTGATCCGCTCGCGTGTCTCATGCCAGCCTCAAATTAAAACCCAACCGATAAGACACCATGCACCTCACGACTGTCGCACGACGCGTCTCTTTTAATTACGCACCCCACACAAAACTTATCTACCCCTTTCAGAATTTACATTTTAAACGCTATTACTCGGCCAATTTGTTTCGAAAACATTTTGTAAAAATGGGAGTCTTTAATTAGAGATGTAAATAGTAAATTCAAATTAAATATGTTTACTAAACAGTGAAGCAGACAGGAGAAGCAAGAGTGAGTTGTGTTTTGATCTGTCGGTCACGACGTTGAGGATTTTCTCAGCGATTTCAGTTCATTAAAATACTGGTGAATATTTTCTGAGCAAACAACATCCGACAGAATAAAATTAATGGTATCGATTAGCAGGCGTCGTTGCTGAGATCGCGTGCGAGTGATGCGAACAGCGACACCTTCTGGGAGCTGTCTGTGTCAATTTTAATTGGGCCAGTTGTTTTGCTCTTGTTGCGATGCGAAACGTGATTGCCCCGCCTTATTTATGTGGGGTCACGGAATTTAATAAAATAGTTTTTGTTCACTTTTATTTCGATGTGAATTTTTGTGGGAAAGTATTCAATCAATATTATTATATAAGCTACCCCTATATTGTTTGATGTCCAGTCATGGGTACAAATGTTCGGACGTTTTGTTATACTGGCTTTAATGGAACAAATAAAATAGCTACCTATTATTTTTGAAAGAGAATGCATTTTTTTAGTACATAATAAATATTTTATATTTGAATTGGTAACTTTCAAATTGACATTGAGATAAAGTCCCCTTTAAGTACCGTTTGATTTTTAATGAGACATTGAATTTTAATTGAACTTAGTAAGAAACATCGTGTTCCAAATAATTATTTCAAATTTATTCTTCAATCTGATACTTGAAATAAATGGCGATTCACGCAGTTTGTTATAATTAAGGTTTAGGAATCTGAATTATTGATGAAACAATACGTTAATAATTCAGAATACCGATGGGTGCCGAATAAAATATCGAGTTCGAACATTAATACAGTTTACCTTCTTGATTAAAATTTTTATATGACCTGACCAGAGCGCCCTTTGAACAATATGTCTGAAGGACGTTCAGTTATAAAAAGAAAGAAAGTTTTATTAAAGGTAATCTTTTTACTTTTTATAGAAATATTGGAACGTGTTCTCGTCCAATTGGGCTTTGTAAGTTTTACAATTCAAAATAATCAATCCTGTTATTAGTGCGCCATTGTCGATATTTTGTTTGGCATAAATTAGCATGTCAAAAAGTATGATTTATTTTTTCTGAGCCATTACCAGAACGTACATAAAAAGTTGAGGGATTATTCCCGAAGGTTAAATAAAAGCTTACACTTTTTACGCTGAAATTAAGTGATATGAAATACGCGTTCGTGATGTGGCGCTGGCCTTCTGAGAATTCCTTGGACAGCCTACAGAATGAATGTGTCTATCACATTGAAATATTTGAAGCTAGACAAGCAAAATCGCCTGTCTTCTGTTTGCCTGCACAGAATATTAAAATACTTTAGTCACATTGCCCGCAGAAACACCGATAATATGGAGAGACTAATTGTGACAGGCAAAATAGAAGGCAAAAGACCGAAGAGGACGCAGCCCGAAGAGGTGGTCAAACCAGGACAGACAGCACCCATTCACAAGTATGACGCATGCGCCAGCATCGCCAAGCTCGACCACAATGAAGGGAGCTCAACGATTTTAAAAATACCGAATAATCTTGGAAATAAAGACGTTAGCCTATTCTTTTCACCTTATTTCCACACGACACACAGGTAATACACGAACATTACATTTTAAATAAAGAGGCACAATGATCTAATTTCATGGAGCATAGTCTATTCAACGCTCGATTACGGGGAGGTAAATTGGACCATCTATTGCCGCGGCTCAGGACCGAGTCTCTTATTGTCTCAATGAGAATGTTATCTTAGTGTTAGGTGTAATGTCCGGGGGTTAGTAGTATTATTATGGGTTGTTTTGATTACAATTATTGGACTATGTAAGTCGATATGAGAAGGCGACGAGATTTTTTATCATGATGTTGTTGCAATATACATAGAACAGAGTTTAAAATTAGAACTAAAAATTATTCGTTTGCATTCTGTTCTTTTTATAAAGAATATTAATGTCCCTTTAAAATTCACTCCAAAACCAAAATAAAAATTTGATTTTGTATGGCTTGCGCTAGTAAATTATGCGTGCCCCGCATACTTACTAAGTCGAATTTTCGTAGTATCCCAATACTGCGGTTGCATTTAGGAACAGAAACTAAATCACTCTACAAATTATGCGCACTACATAAAAAATATCCAATTATTAGTTGCTTAGTCGTTATAGTCAATCCGAATGAAATCAGTTTGATTAAACACGGAAGAAGAATATCCTCTATCCAATCTTCGTATACTGACTATCTTATCAGAGATGAATTATTACAAATATTGCTATTACTTCAAAGCTTTTAAGACCAGCTAAGAACTAACCTTTAATTATTAAGAAAGAGCTTATTTTTTACAGACAAAGATAAGGCTTTGTCTATAAAATATAAGCTCTTTTCAACCAGTAACAGCACAAAAGATAAAAGCTATCAAATAATCGTTTCAAAAATGGAATTCCATACGCGCTTTATAATCGTAATGACATCGTGATATCTAACGTTTCATTTTGAAATACGAACGTACTAAAATTAAATGAGTTTTCAACGACACAAAAGACTGTGGAAGCCATCGATTCATTCTAATTCCAGCTGTTGGCTCAATGCAACATTCATTTCAGTAAGTGGCGTACGAATCGAGCTCGGAGCCACTCGGGGGAATCATACAATCGACTTTATCGACCCTCATAGTTGTAAATTTTAGTTTTCTTTCACCTAGAACAGAATGTCTCTGCGGTTGCAATAAAAATTTTCTACATTGAATTCTAAGTTCTTTTTTATTTTTACGTCGAACGTTCTAGATTCTTTAGGTTTTATTTTTTCAGCGTTTGTGATCTGGGTCAGAACATTAAGTGACTGTTCTATTTTTTTATTTAAATTTGGTAGATGATAGGTACGTGTAAGAAATCTAGGTTGATCCAAATACGCCTGATATGTGGTTTTGCGCAATACCAGCTATGAAGCGAAACAGAATCATCTTAATCCATGAAATCATAATGTGCGATATAAACTGTCATATACTCGTCAAAACAAAATAAGGGCCACTTGCAAATTTCGACATTATGGGTGATTTAATGACCATTAACTATATCCATGTGGTAAATTGTACAGCGTTGTATTATCTTAAGTGTTTGCGAACACATTAACAGCATTCCGCTTGAAAAACCGTTAAAATGGGTAATTTTATCAACTTTTTTAAAACCAATTAATTTTACCCTGTTTTTAACGTGAGCTTTAGGCTCATTTAACATTTGTATTGTACTGAGAACAGTTAAGTGTGTCGAGTTAGTGCCTACATCGGCATTTTAAGAACGTAATTCCACATGTTCGACTTCAAATAGACTTGACTACAACGACCACGACCATAACACTCATCCAAGAAGGCTATTCGTAACGATCTGTAGTTTTACAGCCGAGATTTTCGCAGCGAGCGATTCAGAATGCCTGGAATTGCTTTTATGAGATCCAAAACTTTGTCAGAAGTCAGGAATTAGGCAGAGCCAGAGGAACCACCGCTCAGGAAGACCGCTACATAGACTTACATGCACGCAGAGAGAGCACCGTCACTTCCCGCTCTTTGCAAACCCGCTGGTGCCTGACCACAGGCACGTGACTTAGTGACCAAACAATTAGTAACCAGTTTTATGAAGACCAGCAATTGTCCAGGAGTCAAGTGGTGCGAATTTCATAGACCAGTATTCATCATGCAAATCCATAAACATCCGCAAGGCAACAATTGGACTGTAGCGTAAGTGACTGAAGCACATTGCTTTTTACAGGTGAGAGCAAAGTAAAAGTTTTTAGTGTTGACCGTTGCATAAGGGTGTGGAGATGAAAAGGGAGCAATTTGCAGAAGCCTGCATCCACAACAGTGATCGATTTGGGGGGCCCAATATTATGGTGTGGGGAAGCATAAGCCAAACTGGAAGAACTGAGCCTATAATTCAGAACCAGGGTACAGTAACAACTTAACGATACATCCAGGAGGTCATAAGACTCTATGTGGTGCCATTTGCATAGTAAGTGGGTGCAGGTTTCAAGCTGTTGCACGGCAATGCACGCGCTTATACTGTTAGAGCCACCAGAGAGACACTAGAAGAGGCTTGTATACAAGTGTTGCCGAGGCCAGCGAACAGTTCGGGCTTGAAAACAATTGAACACATGTGGGATCTGTTGAAAAAAAGAGTATGAGACACAGATTGATCACTGGACAATGAAAGACAGCCCTTAAACGTCCTAAAATCGAGCTAGGAACAAATCTCTCAAGAAACAATGCGCCATCTGATAGAAAATGTCCTCTAGGCTTCAAGAATATGTTCAGAAAAGAGGAGGATACACCAGATATTGATTCAAAAAGGAAGAAGAATAAACGCCCGGAATTTCATTTTTAATTGCATTTTTAGTCCAAGTGTACTTTTTGCTGAAATTGCACTTTTTCTCGAAAATGTTGTAAAATTGTTTTTCTTTCCTGTGGATTGTGTAAAATTTAAGCCCATTTCATTAAAAACAAATCATTGCAATGAATTTTACAACTTAGAAACCTAGGAACCTCATAATTTTCCCAGAAGATCAAAAATATAAGGTGGCCCTTATTTTGTTTTGACGAGTATATTTATCAATCAGATGGACAAGTTCTGATCATCAAATTTTATCACATCAATCAAAATATCCTTGAATTTCTAAGGTTCAGAATAAAATCGAGGATATTTTTTATCCAGTAATAAACAGGCGAGTAGAGTTGCAGGCAATGGCTAGTTATTACTTTTAATTCCTATGGTTTCATTTTAATTTATCGTAGCAATTTTGCGGTACAATTCCACTGAGTTCCTTCAAGTTTTAAGTTATATATATCACCAGGCAACTTGAATTTTTCGAAACTTCCAGGAAAGCTAAGTTTTCAGTTTCATTAGTGGATTGAATACTGGAACACATCCACTTGATATTTATTACCTGATATCTATTTTCACTACTACTGTATAACTATAGAACTCTGGTATCGAGCGTACCAATATTTTCTTTACTTTAAAGTTTTAATTTTGTGATTAGGTATCAGCGTTTAGGCGGTTAATCGTAATCGTCCATTATCTTTACGATTATTTAAGGATTATCTACCAAAAATATTATTATATTTAAATTTTGATTATTTAAATTTTTAGATACCATATTGATTGAAATAACTTGAATATACAGGATACAGTGTCTTAATTTTAAAACATGTTTGATATAAAGTTTGTGATAATCGAAATCGTAATCGCTAAGTGATAATAGTTTTATCATTAATTGCAATAGTATTGAAATACAAACCAAAAATCTCATACAAAATAAACGCCTAAATTATTTATAATAGCTAGAAATATCTATATAACATTAAGCAACACATACCGCTATTGATAATTATTATTAATTTGTTGTAATAAGAGCATGACATGCAACTGAGTTTGTTTACAAAACGCTTTCTAAACGGGTTATCCAATGTTTATGATATTTTATTGAAGCTGCAACTGCATCGTTACATCATTCTTGAGGAGCTTATACATTATTTGGATCATTGATTATAGATCTGAATATAATAATAGCTCATACAAGTCTGTGCTTCTACTTCATCATCATTATCATCATCGGCCTGTAGCAATCCACTGCTGAAGAAAGACCTCTCCAATCGCACGCCATCTAGCTCGATCCTCAGCTATTCTCCTCCAGCTGCTACCAGCAACACTGCGAAGATCATCACTTCACCTAGTTTGAGGACGTCCTATCCTACGTTTCCCGATTTGCGGTCTCCATTCAAGAACACGTCTACCCCAACGGTCATCATTTCTACGGCTAATATGGCCGGTAGATTTCCACTTCAGGTTGCTAATTCTGCGGGCTATATCGATTACTCTGGTTCTCTGTCTGATCCCCTCATTTCGGATTCGATTCTTCAGAGCGACTCCAAGCTTAGCTCTTTCCCTAGCTTGCTGAATGACTTTAAATTTGTGGACCTTCCAATTGGTGCTTCTGCAAAGCTGGATTAAACTGTCTTTGTTAGGATTATTTTGAGTACTATGTTGTTTGCATCGGACATGGTTATCATAATTTGTTACCAACTCATGGCTGTCAAGTCTTCTCGTTTTTTATGCCGTTACAATCTTAATATAGGAACTCTTCAGTATACCAAGTCAATTACTAATTGTCATAAATGCCTATATGTTGTTACTATTCCTGAACGACATGTTGGAAGAAGTTACTTTTGCTCTACCAATCGATACCCCCATGAAATTCTACCCCTGCGTGGAATAGAAAACAACTGGCGAACGGTTTTTATAATTCCCACAGGAACTAGTGCAAATTCATCCATAATTGGAACACTATTAATTATATTTTGATAGCCGATAAGGCTAGGAGCGTATGTTTTGCTCATACGTTTTTTCCCAGCATAGAGTTCAAAGACAGTGTACAACCCTCTTTAACAGTAATTACGAGCACTAACTTTAAAAGCTAATAAAAGTTATATGGTTGTAAACAAACTATCAGCGGAAGAGTCCTTTAAAAGTGTTCATAATAATTATAATTAACATTCCATCTGGATTCTTCCTAATTGGGTAGTTTCAAATCGATCGTTAAATTTGTTGTAGGTTCACTTACTAAACAAATTATGGACGTCTGGAATAACTGCTTTTAAATATTTTCTCCGATTGTTAATCGATTGCTAGGTTGAATAACACCATAATAACTCAGTTCTCCGATTTCCGAATGTCCCAGCAGCTTTTTTCAGGTCGTCGGTCCACCCAGCTGAGGGACGACTACGAATGGTCTGCTCCAAGGGTAGTTCTTCGATAGACATGGCCAGCCTATTGCAACTTTAACTTGTAACTTCTGCAAGATTATTTGCTAGATTTCTATTGCTCAAAACACCTGATCGTTATGAAATAAGTTTTTAATCATAATATGTGTAAGAAAGTACTGTCTGACCGCCACAACTCCTAAGAAACACAGTTTTTCCATGGTTCCAACTCAAGTTTGGACACCGTCTGTCTTCATGAATTTTCTTTATAGATTCTATATTGCCAGGCATATTGCTACTTTGCTAGGTACAATAATTGCACATTAGTTTTAAAAGTGCCTGCAAAGGCCCAGTTGGAATAAAAAACTTTGATTTTGAGTAAAAATTTTGGGCTACATTACGTTTGCTCTTTCACATTCATAATGTAAGTATCTCGTTCTTAGAATCTTAACGTAGGTATCAATTTGTTGTACGAAGTGCACTAAAGTGTATTTCCATGTTTTCGTGCGTAACAAATGAAGCGGAAATACAAAATATAGTTGTATCGTTCGCTGGACAAAAAATGGTTTAACAAATAGAATAAGCCGTAACATAGCCGTTTAAAATGGATGCCAAGCGTATAAAAGAGTGCATTAAAAATTGATATAGATGTGGGATGGAAATAAATTCTCGTTCTTCTAGTAATCTTGTATAATAATTATTAAAACCGTGTCAAACAAAAACTTTAACACACCGTACGCCATGTATTCAAAAAGTATATCCCTGCTAGTAGGTATAGCCCATAATTATGGTATCATCAGGAAAAATCATTATTTTTACATCGACAAGCAAATGTTTGGTCGCCTTCTCAATTATGCAATTGGGAACTTATATGCAAGTTCCCAGTTGCGTAGGTACGTAGGTAAAAATGATAAATAATGCTAAAAAAAAAGTTGTGAAAAGTGCTTTAATGAAAGATTCATTAAAAAATTATACGTTTTTTGTAAATTATATTTATTTATTCTACCAACGAATAAAATTGAAATAAACAACTAAATTACTTAGCAATTTTTAAAAATTTATTATCTATCTTGAGTTGTTGCTCTGTGGTTTTGTTTCGGAGTCGGAACAAAATCATCCGTAACGAAAAATCTGGTAACGCTTGCCTATAATAAATTTATAGAACTGTAACTATTAACATATTAACAACATCTAGCGACACTTAATATACAAATTGATTCGTACTTTCTATAGTGTCGAAAAGACGGAAACATTAATCATACAACAGGAAACTCAGTACCTATATCACCATTTAGACTCATCTAGCTAGGGTTGCTAGGTTTCAGAAAATATGCATCATACAAAAGCATGACATAGCTTACCTACAATAAGTAGGCTTAATGTGCTTTTTTAAATTCAGCGGCAATTGTTTTATTGTAGTAGGTACTTAAATTTTAATACTCTCTATCAGATCGTCTATCGAAGTACCTATGTATATAGGAATCAGTTTCCAGTGTATTCTGTTCAGTAACGGCGAAATATCAAAATTAAAGACGGATTATTGTGAACAGAAAACATCTAAAACTACTTGAAAATATCTCTCACCACATAGATTGCAGAGTTTAAATGGTAGTCATTCCATGTAAAATCTGCATCAAGCCTCTGTTCAAAGTATGGAATACAGTCAAATTGTATTGATTACAAACAGTATTTCTTATCAAATCCGAATGCCAGATATGCGCTAATCATTATCAGTAAACAAACCACATATTATATCTGGCTAAACCCAGACGTTTGCCAACCCTATCTGGAGAGAATTATGCTGAGAATGTCATTAAGGGACGCCCTTCACCTTACCTACAGCGTTGCTTGTCACTCAGTGCTGTCTTTCAACGCAGCTTTTTTGGTGCGTATAAAAATATAAATGTTCATTAACGTGACATCAACACTGAGGGCGATTCATTTTGCTTACAACGGTTCTAATGGACGGTTAAGATGAATACTTTGCTAAGTATAATGTTGGTAAAAAAATGTGTTGATTAAATAATGGTAGGTATGTTGTATTGAGTGTATAACTGAAGTTGTCGGATACTTCAGCGAAAGACGGAACAGCGACAAGCCTGTTATCTGTCTCCAATATTGTAGTCAGATAGATTAAATTTTTCTCGTAATTATTTATTAGTATACAAAATATGCTCGGTTCTGGCACTCGGCGACCGCACCGTTCACTAACCATCGCGCCCCGGTTGGTTGCAAGAAAACCTACACGAATGGTAAGTCAGGGTGCTCTTGAACTCCCAAGATCGCTTTGGCCGCTCCCGCCCTCTATATTATAATATTAAAGTAGCAGATTTGATATTACTAGACAAACTTATTTCGTAATTTCACGGTATTACGCGATCCTCCAGCGACATACACCTTCATGAGATGAGTCATGTTGAAGATAAGTCTTGTCGCGGATAAGTCGCGTTGAAATTAAGGTTTGTCGTCTCTCGCTGTAGTGTCCGTCGCACTTCAGTCGTACTATGGTTGTATTAACTTGATAAATAAATTCTCAATTTTATGCCCATAAATAAAATTATTTTAATATTTTGTATCATAAAAGTTATCTAAAATTATAGTTAGCTCAAACCGCAGTTTAAGACTTGAGAATAATTATTTTCATGCAAATAAAAATCTCAAAGATAATCAACGCACCAAACATAAAATCTTTTTGTTTACAACTTTTTTGGTACATTCGAGCTCAGCCTACGATCAACAAATTAGGCTGGCTACACGTTACGTGACGCGACGGACGTGATTACAGCACGTGCTGCAAACGTGACGTCGATGTCCGTGACTGTACGTACGTAACGGCTGATAAGCAGGAATATGCTGGAGTAGACATTATGCAATGTAACGTAACAGTAGGAACTTCTATGAATATTTTAATTTCCTCGTGGGTGATGGTCTCTGTCACAACAGCCTGTGAATAAACACGGAAGACCATGGGCTTCGTGTATACATGATTCGGGGAATACAAGATTTCTCGAAGAGAAACCTAAATTCTGCTGATGTCTTTACTGACCTTTTTTTATAAGATTATTGCCATTTACCGGGCGATCATTCAAACTCAGTTAGGCTTCCATAAAAAAAATCCCAACAAGTCATGGACAAATTAATTTAAGTCCTCGTAGCTACATGGCAACTGAACAGCTCGATGAGTCTGCAATTAATACCGGTTGTCATACGAATACCTATGGTAGTCACTAGTCATGATACCTTAAATATTAGTATACAGCCGCATCTAGTTAGACCATATTGACACCAACATAATTGGAATAAGGCTAGGTAGATGGAGATATGGAAAATAAATCTAAAAATAAAAAAAGGTTTTACACCCATTGGGAAGAAGAACCACTTGCCAATCTTAAATTTTTAAACACCTTTTTACCTGTAGCCTCGTACAAAGCTGTTAAAGAAGCAATTAGTTCATTTTATTTTTCATTTTATTTTATCGTCTGTATCATTGTGGCTTAAGATTGCTTGATCACGTTATTTCTGCAACGAAGCATTTTAATTCGAACTAAGCATCCTTCTAGCTGAAGCACCGTTAAAATCAGTTCGTGGTTTGACAGTATGCAAATAAACAGATACGAAAATAATTGGTTTAAAATGTCTTTTCAATTCTAACTACTGCAGATTTATCAAATTCTCAGACGAAATTGTTCTTAGAACCGTAGACTATATTTAAAGGGCATTGAACTCCGTAAAAAATGTGGCACACATTCAACCTTTGCTAATTGACACTTAATCGCGAAAGCCTAGAAACATAATTGCACGTAAAAGCCATCTAAAGTACGTCATCAAATATTAACACTACACATTACAGTTACTCACAAAAATTCAATTAGTTCTAAATGTCAACACGGACTCATGGAGGTCGAAAGCGATGGGTGTGCGATATGGAGTTATGTTGGCGACGAGACGTGACTATGATCTCTATGATCATGGCTTACTAACATTTAGTTATGTGGTCATATTTAAGGGCAGATCAGACCATCAAACTGAACAACTTTATCGCACCAACAGTATAATCGTGAAAATAAAATCTGCTGTCCCATACAAAACTACCTACGGGACAGCAGTTTTTTTTTTTTGCATTTGCGATTTTGGTCCCATAGAGAAAGTTCTTTAGTTTGATATTCTGATCCACACTCTTAAATTTGACCATGCATTTCTGATACACGTTGTATTTAAATCCAGAACAGAACGACGTGAATTCTCATATGGTAGGTACCTACACCATAAAAATAAAATAAAATAAGGTTACAGTAAACATTAGATAAGTGGGCATTTGAATTTAATTTGACCATTTCAGACGATGAAAATCTATTTTAATATCTAGATTTATTTTGAATAAAATAAATGCTTCAGATTCTGAATGGTTTTCTACCGATTTACTATAATTCTAAGTGCTAGTATCTACGTAATGGCGTCGTTATTGTATTGTTTTTTTTAAAATCACGAATGACATAGAATCTATATTCATGTTAAGAGGGCGTTTTTAGAATTAATGAGAACATCGACATTTGCAACTAACTCATGAGATCGGAAGCCTCCCGTTAGATGACGAGATAATGACTCGTTCAATACAAAAGATACTTCAGGGCACAACGCAGCATATTGTCAAATTTCCCCACCATACCTCTTAAAAGGGGAAAAGGCAAAAAATGATTCAATTAATCAAATAGTCACGGCGTGACTTTGAAGATCTTCCCGATGTGAATTGACGACATTATTAGTCTTCCCTCGTAACGAGTCATCGGAGGGCGTATTTCAATTTCGTCTAATGCAAATTTAATACGCTCCCCACGACCCCTGAAGGGTTCCAAATCGAGTTTCTTTGTTTTCCTCTACATGTTTCGCCCTTAGCAGAAAAAGTAAGGACGCGATTGTGCCCGAGTTTGGTAGCTTAATTGTTATTCCTTAGGGCTAGTGTTAAATTGTAAGCTATTAATCATGATTAATTAAAGTTTTTCGAAGGGGATGATAAACATGCTGTTGGTCTAATTTGATTACAATGGAAGCAAAACAAACGCGTAAAAATAAAAACACCTTACAAATAAGGTATTGAGGGGGATTAAAATGGAATCCATAATAAACTGCTTGGTGCTTAGATAGGATAAAAACAATTACCTACTTTGTTGCGCGTAGACGAATTAACTCAAACTAGTCATTTGGGAAGGCATGGGGAGTATTTACATTAATTAATACACATATTTGTTGGCACCATGTTTTGTGAGAGAAAAAGTAAAATCCCGATTATAATGTTCCACATTATTTGTGATAATTACCTGTTGACGATGAATCGTTGAATAAAGAAATTATTTTTATTCGTATTTTTGTCGAGGCGTCAGTTCACCTTGGTGACTATGCTAGCCTCGTAAGGTCATTCATAAACATTATAATTAACAAAATTTAACATATATTTCAAATAATAATATTGACATCAAACTATTATACTTAATTAAATAACAAAGAATATCTAGTTAGAACTAGTTTTCTTTAACGATTAATCGTCAACAGGTAACTTGGATGTATTCTAAATCTTTCTTCACAATTAGGCCTAAATTAGACAGACTAAAATATATTCGAAAAAGGTCCCAATCTCATTAAGTAGGGCAACAAGATATTCCAAGAAAAACGAGAAAGTAAGTGGAAAGACCAGAGTTCTTGGCTTTCAGGCCTAGATAAATACACGGTGTATTCATGGGGGCTAAAGAATCAGGGAAGCTATTTATACTAATAATACTGTAAAAAGCCTGACCTTGGGCCCGATTAATTTTCTATAAAAGTTTCATATAACGGTCTTGCCTGAAGGATTTTCTTTACTCTGCTTACGCTAGTACATAATGTTTTTCATAAATACTAAAGTAGAAGGTACCTGTGTAATATTTTTCACGTGAAACTGACAAATTAATATCGTAACATTAGATTACTTTATCTAATATGTTTAGCGTGACGACTTCATTGTAGAAACCCGAGCTTGTTAAGGGTCTAATTATAGCTAAAACAGCTATTTAGCTAGAGGGAAATCAGATAATCCAGCAAACAGTATTTCTAATCGAAGGGAATTAAAATGACAGATTTTATCACCGCTATTTACTTTGAAAATGATAGGTACAAAAATAACCTAACCGTCAAAAACCCCCAACTCCAACTAGAAAAAGGGCCGTAACTTTTGAACGGCTGAACAGATTTTCATGTAACATAGCTAAGATGATACCCGATTATACTAGCTTTAAATAAAAAAAAACTGCATTGAAAATGGTCCATCCATTTTGGAGCTATGATGCCACAGACATATACACAGATACACAAATACACAGATACACAGTTACACAGATACACACTACAAACTTATAACACTCCTCTTTTTTGTCGGAGGTAAAAATACCATCGTCCAACCATGTAGAGCAGTTGCAAAATATTATTATAAATTTTAAAATCCATGTTACGTAACAAAGCTGGAACTGATGGAACACATGGATTTTACAAAGGTATCTATTAGAAAAAAGAACCAGGGAGCAAATAGTGTAAAATTCATATAAATCAAATGCCTGCCATGTCGGAACTATCCGTCGGTTAATATATAAAATTGAATTTGTGTACGGACAGCCAGGCGAACACAATGTTTTTTCTATAACGGAATTCTTGTTTCCTTTTTTAAACCAGAATAAAACGTGTTGGAATTACGTGGCTACGAAGATGTATGCTTACGTGGAAGATAGTAAGTGATGGTAATAGCTTTTTAAAGTTTTTATGCTAATAAAATTCAAATTAAAACTGTTGTTGATTACAAAGGACATGTAGCATCTTAAGAAGACGAACACCTCTTTGCGTGGTTGTCAATAAGATCACAGCGCAAACGTCCACATTATAATCTGGATGCGAACTTAGTAAAATAATACTACTTTCACTTATAAGATTGTGATCTATTATTTAAAAAGAGTTTCCATGGAGTTTCTTGTCGGTTCTTCTCTATAGGATCTACCATAAAGTTATTATTACTTGGGATCTACTATTAGGAATCGTGCAGCCTGTATCTGGTTTACATGAAATAAAAATCTATTCTATTCTATTCTAATGAAATATCACACGACACTAGATTCCTGAACTCTCTATTTTATGATTTCAAAGCGTATAAATCATTTTTAGGGAACGATGTAGGTACGCTTCTACAACAAACTTCCGAAAAGTATCACCGATTTTATTGATAAGAAGTGTACAACTTATATATTTTAAGAGACCAGACTTAAGGAAAGCCTATGTTGATGATAGAGATGTGTGGAGCTAATTATCTTCTGTACATGTGGCTTCCCTGGTGATTCACTGTTTCCAGTCATCATAAGCTAGTTTTGATGACGCTTCCTATGTTTACAGAATTAGGTATAGTATAAAAATAATCACGTCTTACACCATACTTAGGTACATCAACTGCAGTAGTTGCTTTGGTTTTTATATCAACATCATTAAAAGTAATATATATATATATTAATATATATATTAATTATATATATATTATATATATATATATTATATTATATATATATATATATTATATATATATATATATAATATATATATATTTTTATATCACAATCGGTCTACGCAGGTCTTAGTGCAAAAACAATAAAAATTGAGCATTATTTGTTAAACAATTGGTTCGAGAGATCAGCTATGAATATTTTAATAGAATTCACTTTCTTTTTCTTCAGATCATTTACTTCTGCGACATTTATACTAACAGGAAATATTTTTTTAAGACATTTAACGTCTTTATTAAAAACATTACTTTATGGAACTTCTTGCTTCGTGTAAATTGTATTTTCCTACACACACGAGTGAACTTCAAACGTAAATTTTAGGAAAGCGTATAGCCACAGATGTTCTGTGCGTATAGCGATATTTCTTTGTAAAGGTGAATGGTTTGTGCTTATGCATGATGTCTGAAATATTGGAGAAACGTGTGTGGCCTGTTATGTAGGACCTTAGAGTACAAATGAGATAAGGTATAGAGCGCGCCTATGGAATGAAGTGCTGGCATCAGGTTCCAACCGATATTTGCAGCTTTCAAAGTCTAATTCTGTGTGAGAACAGAGGCGTGAGAGATGACTGATTTTAAGTATTAAACAATACAATAAAATATGCTCAACGACTACTGACTATTACTCATTACATTACATTATATAAACATATACATTACATAAAACAGATACAGGCAATTATGAAATTTCGAAACTCTAGGTGCGCGGTTCCAAATCATCATACTATGGAGAAGAATCGGCAAGAAACTCCATTGAGTGTACTGAGTAACTTATTCACCTCTCCTAACACTTTTGCGGTGGTTGCATTGCCTTTGTATAAGAACGCAAAATCATTAATAGCTGTAGAGGCTTCCAACGTCAAAATTAAGCTCTCTAGCTTGTATTACTCATACTCTTGCGTTGTAACTATTGTTTATCTATAGACAGAGAAAAATGGCGATGGTTACATATGGGACACCGTTTTAATAATGTTTTAAGTTTTAGAGTGTAGGTACGTAGAGAAAAGGAAACAATAACATCTGTGAGCAACTATCGATTCTGTTTATTTATGTTTTTCTGCTTATTTTAATAAATTATGGGACTTGGACTTGCAATCAAAAAAAAAAAACTGCTGTTTCCATGCAATTAATTCAGTATTACTCGATTAAATGTATGAAACAACAGATCTTTTTTCGCGATTTCAGGTTTGGTCTTATGGTAAAAGTTGTTCATAGTGATGAGCACAACAACCCCTTAAAGGCATCAGAACTAGAAAGGCAGGACCTTGTAGACATAATAGTAAACTACATAATAAAATATGATGATAATATATTTTATTTATTTCAACCAAAACTTACAACTATCATTACAGGTATACACCCAATGCGAAATTAAATGATGTTATTGCACATGCAAATGCACAGTCTCTAGGTGCTATTGATACATATAATCCCCTACTCTGGTCTCCAACGATACCTACGGGTTAAAAAGGTTGGGATGTGATCGACAAACTGAACGCCTTGGTAACCCTGTGAGGCATGAAACTTCTTATCTCTCAATAACACGACACACAATCCTCTCAAATCTATCTATCCAACGCAGCCAACGACCATAACGCTAGAGGAACATAAAATTACATTTTATCCGGCACTCAGTAAAGTCGTTAATACGAAATGTTGGTATAATTCCTGTAGCTGAGGGTCTATAAATTTCTTGAGCAACTTAGTAAGTTAGCCTACATTGTGGAGACTGAATCGTATCGAGGGGAGTTTACCGGAAACTTGAGGGAGACTGATGCGTCGCACTTATGTATTCGTAGTGGTACGAAAATGTGGGAATGGATTTTGATTGTTGACAATATTTTTGAACGGATTATTATTTGGGTTTATGAAAAACTATTTCTTTTTAGAGTTCCTCTCCACGTTGGAGGTTGTCAGTCAGCTCTTTGTAACGTTTATAAAAAACAAAAGGAAAGAAAAAAATAAATTGGACAAATAATAATATCGGATCAAAAAGCATGAAGACTGAAACAGCTGTATAATTATCTGTCAGGATATATATATACTCGTCAAAACAAAATAAGGGCCACCTTATATTTTTGATCTTCTGGGCAAATTATGAGGTTCCTAGGTTTCTAAGTTGTAAAATTCATTGCAATGATTTGTTTTTAATGAAATGGGCTTAAATTTTACACAATCCACAGGAAAGAAAAACAATTTTACAACATTTTCGAGAACAAGTGCAATTTCAGCAAAAAGTGCCCTTGGACTAAAAATGCAATTAAAAATGAAATTCCAGGGCGTTTATTCTTCTTCCTTTTTGAATCAATATCTGGTGTACCTTCCTCTTTTCTGAACATATTCTTGAAGCCTAGAGGGCATTTTCTATCAGATGGCGCATTGTTTCTTGAGAGATTTGTTCCTAGCTCGATTTTAGGATGTTTAAGGGCTGTCTTTCATTGTCCAGTGATCAATCTGTGTCTCATACTCTTCTTTTCAACAGATCCCACATGTGTTCAATTGTGTTCAAGCCCGAACTGTTCGCTGGCCTCGGCAACACTTGTATACAAGCCTCTTCTAGTGTCTCTCTGGTGGCTCTAACAGTATAAGCGCGTGCATTGCCGTGCAACAGCTTGAAACCTGCACCCACTTGCTATGCAAATGGCACCACATAGAGTCTTATGACCTCCTGGATGTATCGTTAAGTTGTTACTGTACCCTGGTTCTGAATTATAGGCTCAGTTCTTCCAGTTTGGCTTATGCTTCCCCACGCCATAATATTGGGCCCCCCAAATCGATCACTTTTGTGGATGCAGGCTTCTGCAAATTGATCACCTTTTCATCTCCACACTCTTATACAACGGTCAACACTAAAAACTTTTACTTTGCTCTCATCTGTAAAAAGCAATGTGCTTCAGTCACTTACGCTACAGTCCAATTGTTGCCTTGCGGATGTTTATTGATTTGCATGATGAATACTGGTCTATGGAATTCACACCACTTGACTCCTGGATAATTGCTGGTCTTCATAAAACTGGTTTCTAATTGTTTGGTCACTAAGTCACGTGCCTGTGATCAGGCACAAGCGGGTTTGCAAAGAGCGGGAAGTGACGGTGCTCTCTCTGCGTGCATGTAAGTCTATGTAGCGGTCTTCCTGAGCGGTGGTTCCTCTGGCTCTGCCTAATTCCTGACTTCTGACAAAATTTTGGATCTCATAAAAGCAATTCCAGGCATTCTGAATCGCTCGCTGCGAAAATCTCGGCTGTAAAACTACAGATCGCTACGAATAGCCTTCTTGGATGAGTGTTATGGTCCTGGTCGTTGTAGTCAAGTCTATTTGAAGTCAAACCTGTGGAATTACGTTCTTAAAATGCCGATGTAGGCACTAACTCGACACACTTAACTGTTCTCAGTACAATACAAATGTTAAATGAGCCTAAAGTTCACGTTAAAAACAGGGTAAAATTAATTGGTTTCAAAAAAATTGATAAAATCTACCCATTTTAACGGTTTTTCAAGCGGAATGCTGTTAAAGTGTTCGCAAACACTTAAGATAATACAACGCTGTACAATTTACCACATGGATATAGTTAATGGTCATTAAATCACCCATAATGTCGAAATTTGCAAGTGGCCCTTATTTTGTTTTGACGAGAAATTTTACCACTCAATGTAACACAACCAAAGATTTCTCAAGAAAAGTACAACGATCTAATGGCTTTGACTGCGGGTGACACACCAGTCATAAGGTTACCCGAATTCGTTTATATATATTATTATGTTGTCGACATCTTTCCTATTTAATAATAATTATTCTTCTTTCTGTCTGTACATAAACTGTTAGATAATTAAATAAACAAATCATTTTAAAGCTTCTTTAACCCTGTGCCAGACCGTAATAATAATAATTGAAGTCGCATAGTTTGAAGTTGTAATCACAACATCTAAAGATTTTGAAATATAAAAATCCAGTAATAAACTCAATTACCATCAGCATTATTATTTTAGCATAGTCTCTAGTTCAAAATTCTTCAATACCTACCCAAAATCACTTTTAAAGTTTTCCTTCCGTTTATTTCCTTTAATTTTCTGTATCGTCCTTCCACTAAACATAAATTTTGAATCCAAACACATGTACTTCGAAACTAACAAACGAAGGTGCTCTGAGCCCACCCTCACTTAACCCTCCGAATGTATTCGAACACGGATCTTATCTGCATTGTGGCTCTTATTGCGGTCGTATAATGATGTCAACACATTACAGCGTGTCCCAAGTACCGAAGAGCCGTACAATAGACTTGGAATTGAATGTTATACGGATGGAGATGCGATTCTTGGGGATAGGTTGGTTGTATGCAGTATAAGGAAAAGCTCTACGTGAGAATATGCCGCTTGTTTCTAAGCTCTTCGTTTTCTATGAAAAGGCAGAAAACATCATTATAAAAAAACAGTTTTTAACATTTCTAGTATTGCCTAATACACAAGATTTTACTTAGAAAATATGGTATTTGAGTTCTATGTTGCTTTTAGAATAAATTTTCTTTGTGTAATTATTAATCAGTCCTGCGTGTGTTTCTTTATTACACTGTAGCACGTCTTCAATCTTTTGTCTACTTCGTATTCTACGGAGAATAGAAAATCACTTCGGAATTTTGTCTTTCGTGTATTCACAAGTCTAACTTAATCAGAAACTAAGTTACAAGAACCAATATTACTAGATAACGAAAGTTTAAAGAAACGTATTTGCACTATTGCATTAATCCTTACAAAATCTTTGCTTTTACACTATGTAGATAATACTCATAAAGGAGACAAAGGTCTACAATGTTCCCAGGGGATGACTCACGTCAAAATCATAAATATTTTGTCGAAATATTCTCAAAACAATAGAGTATCCGAAGAAGTGCTAATGCAGGGTTAGATAAGCCTCCTACCTGGAGTGATGTAACACCGGATGTCATTAATGAAGGGTTGAAATGAACCATTATCAGTGAGAGTGATAATGATAAATATTAAAATGTGGTTATTAATAATGTGGGTGTTAAGAAAACAAAAGTAATTCGTGTGCCTGATAGTGTTTTAGATAAGTTGGCTTCAAAAATGATAAGTAGAAATTGAAAAGTTCTGTGAGAAACAATGTTTTGCTGTTTCTTAGAAATGAAATGGCATCATTGTTCGATAACGAAATTGCATCATTGTTGTCAATGGTAGTTCACAAGTATGTCGAGATTCTGAGACTAAGACCAAAATCAGGTAGAAGTTTACTTACTAAATGAACTGCATCCTATTTTATGAGACCTACTGGCCATAGTGTTATCGGCAAATATTATTATATTTGCCTAAAATTTTGGAAATAGCAGAGGATTCGCTACATTATCACACTAGTATTCATCTTTTATTGTGAATTTGCAAGTGTATTTACTTAAGTAATAGAAGGATAATCCACTTGCACAATTTTTTTATTTTATTAGCCGACTTTTTCATGAACAATTGAACACATTACATTGGAATACATGAACTCTGCTACGGCACTGCATTAAAGACTAATCACTCTCAGTCCAGTTTCCTCCATCTTTCTTCAGCACCACATCTCAAAAGCTTTAAGACTTTTGCTATTTGTATTATTAAGCCAGTATACAAGGTCCTATCTTACTAGTCCCGATCCCTTTAAGGGGTTATTGTACTCATCATTATGACCAACTTTTAATATGGGACCAACAATGAAATTGTGAAAAAAATACAGCTGTTCCATACCAATAATTCAATATTACCCGACTAATTAATAGGTATGGAAGAGCAGACTTTTTTTTGTAATTTTAATGTTGGTCCCATAGTAACGTTGTTCATAATGATGAGTACAATAACCTCTTTAAGGGATCGGGATTAGAAATGTAGGCCCTTATATGTAACAATTATATCAATTAGTATAACTGCATCTCCAACATTAGCCAGCGTGGCGTCAAAACTTTGAAATGAGTTTCACTAAGAACTCACTTGTGGTCCGTAGGAGACGAGAAAACCCGCATTATGTGGTCGCAGATGTGACGTCACGGTTTCGTTAATGTATGTATTATCGTGTAGAGTTTAGTATTAGGTGTGAATTAATTTTGAGGGAACATTTTTGTGTGTTTGATTACGTTTGTAGCTTCAAATGTGAAAATGGTGTCTATTCTAGTGCGCACTTTAACAGGACTAAAATAAAATACCTACGGGCATTTGATTTTACTGTTTCAATAGAATAAGTAACCTAACCTAACCATCAAAAACCCCCGACTCCAACTAGAAAAAAAGCTGTAACTTTTGAACGGCTGAACAGATTTTCATAAAACATAGCTAAGATGATACCCGATTAAAATAGCTTTCAATTAAAAAACGGCATTGATATCGGTCCGTCCGTTTTAGAGCTACGATGCCACAGACAGATACATAGATACCTAAATAACCACTACAGACTTATGACACCCCTCTATTTTGTCGGGGGTTAAAAATAAGTTTTTTAGTCCTGACATAGTACCCAACACCATTTTCCACAGTCGATACGTAACGTTTTCATTTATAATTTAATTTAAATGCATCCAAAGCATACCGCCTATTGTTTCCGTTTTTAACTTTTGCTTTAACCAAGAAACAAAACCCAAACAGTATACAGTAAACCACATATAATTTAAAACAAGGTTACATTTTCAAAGTATTTGAGTAGGAATTCGTTCGTGGTCGCTTTGTGGTACCGACCGCCCACGTGGTTGTGGTAATAACGTCCCATTTTTGATAATGGACGCCATTATGACGTCACAGTATGACACATTAAGGAATGGGGATTAATTTTATGGATTTTTTTTGTTGTCAAATAGTTATTAAGAAGCATTAGGTGTTGGCAGGTTAATTTTGTGTGTCTTATAAATTATGTTATACATTATGTTAGGTAAATGATTAATAGTATATTGAGACAGGTATTGAAATCTTTGGTGGGCTTCAGTGCGGTCTTTAATCCCTATATTACAAAATACAGTTTGAAGCAAGTCTAGTAAAATCCAGGTTTTAAATATATTCGTCACTTTCTAACGTCATATAACAAAAAGAGACAGGGCTATCTTAAAAGCTGGACTTTACAAGACTTGCTTTAAACCGTTTTTTTATAAGGTAATAAGAGTTCCCGAGGTTCACCATTCGGTGCCAAGAACCGATATCGGTGGTGAGTTTAGCCGGTAGAAGTCATTACACATTCTCCCACCTTCCCTTGGTCGAAGATAGCCCATAAAGAGTTCTCCCCACTCTAATTAAAAAAAAGGGTACTGACCTTACGGTAAGTACAGAAAAAGAAAATAGTGTAGGTAAGTTACCATGTTCGTTGAACTTTATAAAGCCTATAATTGATCCTGACTTACGAGTCATACGTGCATGGACTCCAATCTAGGCGCACATCAATGGGTTAGTATTTATCACTAAACCTCTGACAGTGAAGAAAACATTCCGAGGAAACCAGCAGTCCTATAATAAAAAAATAACCAGTATACACTGGACCCATGTGGTGGAAAGAAAGAAAGAAACTGGATTTATTATACACTGTTGTTGTCACACTTATCATGAATTTAATTTTTAAATAACAAAATTATCATGAGGTTTCCCTTGTCCCAAATTGACACATAAATCACAAATTTAAAACAAACTCAAATAAAAATATTACAACATTACCCGTCAAAAACCTATAAAAAGCTTTACGAAAATTATTTACCAGAATACATAGCATGTACTCTCGCATTCAACAAGACTTTTCCATTTTTCTCCCTCCGCATTCCGGCAGACATCGCCACAAACTGCGATAAAAACATTAGGACAAAATAAAACATTCGTGAATTTTCAAATTTCGTTATGAGTGTCGGTAAAAATTCGAAAGTGCCTCCATAATGGCTTTTATGAGCTTGCAGACGTGATTTACGCCAATGAATTTGTGTAGGAAAATTCTAAAGTCTATTAAATGTACGTAGATTGGGTGTTCCACTGATTTATTGTTAGCGCTACTTATCTTTGTGGCGAGCAGCGCCATCTAGCGGCAGATAGGAGGAATTGTGATGAATTCGCTCTGCATCGTGTTTAGTGGAGGCAATAAGATTAAAAACGAATTGTATAAAGAACTGTGGTATGAGTTGTTTTACGAACGTCTTTTATGAATACATTTACCTATTTCTTATAACGCCTGTTTGATGAAGAGGCGACCTAAACTTCTTAGCACCGTCAAAGTTTACAGTAGGCATCAGGAAAGCTGAAAGCTACATACTCACACACACTCTCTTATTACAAAATATGAATCAAAGCGATTCTTATAAAACCCAGATTTTTACATAGCCCAGTCTAAACCCCGACAAAAAAGAGGGGTGTGTGAGTTTGTAATGTGTAGCTATCTGTTGATCTGTGGATCTGTGCACCTGTCTGTGGCATCGTAGCTCTAAAACGGATGGACCGATTTCAATGCAGTTTTTTTAATTGAAAGCTAGCTTAATAATGTAATTATTGTAGCTTATTCGGGTAGGTCTAGGTATTGTCTTAGGTATGTTTCATGAAAATCTGTTCAGCAATTCAAAAGTTACAGCTCTTTTTCTAGTTGGAGCCGGGGTTTTTGACGGTTAGGTTATTTATGTATTATGACGATAGAAAGTGATGGATATATTTAAAACCTGGGTTTTACTAAACCATATCTCTCGTAATAAGGGGGAAAGTTAGGAATCGTAATTGTACAAAATATACAAGTACAAAGCATAAAGATGCACAAATGTTTCCAGGTATGCGTACATTAACAATAGAATATTTTGTATGGTCATCCGGACATTGCGATACTTTTTTATGAGCTGACTTTAACAAAGTGATAAGCAGAAGGTATTTACTATACGACGTGTCACGTGTTACGGTTTCGTATTTATATTCTTTGACTGGGAGTCGACCCTAACGTAGTAAGTTGGGGAAAGATTAGGCAGATGATGAATAATTGATGATTCATTGAAATTTAATGAATGATTTAGACTAGGTAGGTACTCTTATTTAATTTAATTTTTGTTAAATAATATACTTACATATTTATAATAAAAGCAGTGATAGCCTAGCGGTTTGTGCAGAAAAGTCTGACTTCGGACCCACTTCTGAGTTTTCGAATTCATGTGCTGATCAGAATTTGAGTATCACTTGTATTAACGGTGATGGAAAACATTGTGAGGAAACCTGCGCATCTGAGATGGCCTCATTAAGTTCTCGATGGTGTGTGTATCCGATGTGTGTGTCCGTCAACCCGCACCAGGCCAGCGTGGTGGACTAAGGCCTTAAGAGATCTTAGATCAGTACAGTGATGGTCTGTAATTATTGTATTAAAACATGTATACAAATCAATTTGGGTCGAAATATTAGTAAGAAAGTTTGTGCACAATCTATGAACTTAAGCAAAGTTTATCGCATTATTACGTAGTGAGTCAGTTTTTAGTAGAAATTTAAAACTATGTTGCTATCTAGCTCTGCAAATTTTACAGGTACCTATACTATATACCACCTATTCATAAGTTAGGTTATAAATACAGAAAATGCTCTCTATACGTAACTTAAATGCATAAGGCTTAAGTATATACCTATTATTTTGTAAGTGCTAAAATATTATTTACGAAAATTTGATTTCCTTTCATTGTAATTATTTACTTTATAATATTTTTGTTAACAATAAGCTCAATACCCAGAAAATATGGGCTACACAATTCGTGAAAACGTTGATAGAGCTTCATTTTACATCGCTACTCACTACTAGATAGCGCTACGTGCTCTTACAAAACAAGCGAAGAGCTTACGCGGGACGCGAGGGACGAAGAGGGCTAAGTTGCGCGCCCCACTGCTTCTTCCACGAGTCAAGCTCTCCGCTTGACAGTCGCAACGCAACCGCGCCGCGGGAAGGTCGTGCTACACCTCGCGCCGGTCTATACTTCACGCAATAAATATTTAATACACAAACTGATCTCAAACGATAAACAACTATTCATGAGTGAAAAATACAATCAAATTCGATCATTAAGGACTTCTACCACCAAGTAAATTACGGACTACAGTGCAGTGAAATGCTAGGAAGTTTTTCTTCGGCGCTCAAGTGTACCACGTACTTTGTTTCGGAAATGGTGATATCGACCCACGGGGTGTGTTTATGAGACGTTTTGTGGTGAAATGAAAAATCTGTGATAATGTACGCTATTACGGCAGTACTCTGTGCGCTAGTGCACGTCGGCTCGACGGTCCTACCCTACGGCTCGGACAAATGCGTTCGGGTCGCGGACCGAGGGTTGGACAGCGGCGTGCTCTGCAGGATACGTACTCTTGATGGTGACGGTAGCAGTATCATCTCAGTGAATTCGGACACTAGCCGCCTGGCTATCGAGTGCAACCATTTACTACTTTTTGAAAGCTCTCTAAGAGCTCACTACTTTAGCCCAGTTTCGGCTCTTACCGACCTGTCAATAAACAACTGCAAACTGCTACAAGTTCCAGACAACACTTTTCATGAACTGAAGAAATTGAAGAAACTAAAGATACGTTCAAAGAATTTTGAGTGGAGTCCTTCTAAGAATTTAGAGTTATCTCTGAACGCTTTCAATGGATTGTCGGAACTACAGTCGTTGGATCTCGCTCAGAATAACATAAAATTTGTTCCTTCCGGCGTGTTCTGCTCCTTGGAAAATTTAAGCACATTGAATTTGACGCACAATAGAATAAGAACAGTGGGACAACTTGGATTTGGACAAGGTTGTGGATCAAACTTACATGGCTTAGATTTAAGCTATAATGAAATCAAATCGCTGCCAGAGGATTCGGAATTACTGAAATTGAGGAGTTTGCAACATTTATATCTGCAACACAACAATATCTCTGACATATCAAGTGAAGCTTTTAACGGACTTGTATCAATGAGAGTTCTAAACATATCACATAACCATCTACATACACTGCCCGAAAGCCTTTTTGCTAATGCTAGAGAATTAAGAGAAATATACCTGAATGATAATACTCTTTTTGAATTAGCTCGAGGAATATTTCATCGCTTGGAGCAACTGATTGTTTTGGATCTATCAAGCAATCAACTTACAAGTAGTCACATTGACGACGGCACGTTTTTGGGATTAATACGCTTGATAGTTTTGAATCTATCAAATAATGCACTAACGAGGATCGACGGAAAAACATTCAAAGATTTATTCTTCCTGCAAATATTGAATCTCAAGAACAACTCTATTGGCTACATCGAAGATAATGCATTCCTCCCGCTGTATAATCTACATACGCTAAATCTAGCGGAGAATCGACTTCATACAATAGATGAGAACTTATTCAATGGTTTATTTGTTTTGAGCAAGTTGACTCTCAACAACAATTTGCTTGTGAATATAGACCGAAAATCATTCAAAAATTGTTCCGACCTAAAAGAGTTGGATTTGAGCTCCAATCAAATTTTAGAGGTTCCGGAAGCATTATGGGAGCTCTCTTTCCTCAAAACACTCGACCTCGGAGAGAATCAAATATCCGACTTCAAAAATGGTTCCTTCAAAAACCTAAACCAATTAACGGGACTGAGACTGATTGACAATCAAATTGGGAATCTCTCCGTCGGAATGTTTTGGGACTTACCGAGCTTACAAGTACTTAACATCGCTAAGAACAAGATCCAGTCAATCGAGAGAGGTACTTTTAGCAGAAATATGCAACTGGAGGCCATCCGACTCGACGGGAATTTCCTGTCTGACATCAACGGTGTCTTCTCGACGCTCGCGAGCCTTTTGTGGCTCAACTTATCGGAAAATCATCTAGTGTGGTTCGATTACGCGTTTGTGCCCAGCAATTTAAAGTGGTTAGACATTCACGGCAATTTCATTGAACACTTGGGTAACTACTACAAGTTGCAAGATGAAATCCGTATAAAGACGTTGGACGTTAGTCATAATCGTATAGCAGAAATATCGCCTATGGCGATCCCTAATAGTGTAGAACTGCTGTTTATAAATAACAACTTTTTGAACAATATTCATGTGAATACGTTTTTCGATAAAAAGAATTTGACACGTGTGGACATGTATGCAAATGAACTTATACATTTAGAATTAAATAGTTTGCGTCTAGCTGCAGTGCCGGGAAATAAAAGTTTACCTGAGTTTTATATCGGTGGCAACCCGTTTCAATGTGATTGTACTATGGAGTGGTTACCGATCATAAACAATATGACCGCTATGAGACAATACCCGCGTGTGATGGACTTAGAAAATGTATTGTGTAAAATGACGAACACTCGAAGTGGAACTCATGTGCCCTTAACAAACTTAAAGACAACAGACTTTCTTTGTAAGTATGAGACTCATTGTTTTGCAATCTGTCATTGCTGCGACTACGATGCGTGTGACTGTGAAATGACATGCCCTCAAAACTGTACCTGTTACCACGACCCATTGTGGAATACGAACGTTGTGGACTGTTCCGGACAATCTTCAATTGAAATTCCGCACAAAATACCCATGGACGCAACTGAGGTATTTTTAGATGGAAATAATATTAAAGAACTGCAGGATCACGCTTTTATTGGGAGACAGAAAATGAGATCTCTTTACGTAAACAACAGCAATGTTGACAACATACAAAATAGAACTTTTGCTGGCTTGAATGCTCTTCAAATACTACACTTGGGCAACAATAAGCTCAAGGAACTGAAAGGGTATGAATTTCTTCAACTGAGCAGTTTGAAGGAGTTATTCTTACAAAATAACCTTATCAGCCATATCGCCAACATATCATTCCTATCTTTGAAATCTTTAGAAGTTTTACGCCTTGACGGCAACAGACTAGTCGATTTTGGTGTATGGAGCTTTAACAACAATCCCAATTTAAAAGCCTTGTCACTCGGCAACAACTTGTGGTCTTGCAAATGTCGCTACTTACAAGAGTTAACTGCATATTTGGCCGAGAATGCACAAAAAATCATCGACATAACCGACGTATGGTGTTGGAACGGCGACGCGAAGCCGCCGCAGAAAAAAGAACTCAATTTAAACGGTACAGCCTGCAGCGATTATTATGCTGATAATTCAGTCATCGGAAACATGCTCGTGTCCAACTATGTTCCCATGATGGTCTCGACGCTCACCGGCTTTATGTTAATTTTATTGGCCCTCGTCATACTATTCCTTTTTAGAGATTCACTCAGAGTGTGGCTGTACACAAACTGTGGCATAAGAGTGTTCTCGTTCTCGGGCGCATTTGAGGAGAGCCAGAAATTGTACGACGCTTATGTCTGCTACAGTCCGAAAGATGAAGAATCCGTCGTACAATCGTTAGCAAACGAGCTAGAAAATGGGAATCCATCATACCGGCTCTGCCTTCATTATAGAGACATTCCACACCACGGCGCTCAGTACATGCAATGCGCGCCGCCTGCCGTCGAGACCGCGGAAGCATCGAAACGAATAATCATCGTACTAACGAGAAATTTCATGCAAACGGAATGGTCTCGATACGAATTCCGACAAGGGTTGCACGATGCGTTGAAGGGGTGTATTTATAAACTAGTACTAATAGAAGAATACTCAGTTGTGGCGGATGCGATGTGCGACCCCGATTTGCGTCCCTACCTAAAAACAGGGTCGCGGCTGAGATGGGGCGAGAAAAGGTTTTGGAAGCGCCTCAGGTACATGATGCCGGAATCACAGCCGAATCACAAAGCGCGGAGTCACAGCTATAGAAAAAGTTTGAATACTTATACGTTAGATTCGTCGGTGCCTAATGGTGGGAACCGTACGTTGCCTTTTCCTGAGAGATCGCCTGTGTTGGCAGGAGGTCAAGGTGCTAGTGCCCCGCCGGAGTATAGTAGTGAAGTGCGGCAGTCGCCGTCAGCTGTGAGGCAAACACAGGCGGTCGCATACGGGCCAGATGGGAGGCCGATCTCAGATCACATTTACTCATCAATAGACTCTGATTACTCTTCGCTGGAGCACGGCATGGCCCCAGGCAGGCGGCGGGAGATGCGCCAATGGCCCCCGCCGCCGCCTCTCGTCGACACGGGCAACGCCGTGCAAGCCTACCTAGTCTAGACGGGCAACTAGCCCACCTTCCAGTCAGAATTGTAAATATGTAGATTTTACTAGCGCGCTGTAAATATTGTAATTATTAGATAGTAAGTGCTATACCAAATGTATGTAAGTGAACTATTATTGCCTGTTCGTTATCATGTGTATAGATATTAAAATTTTAAAGACTGCTGTAGTATATGATTGTAAATAGCGAAAACAAGTGATCATTCTATATTATTATCAGTAATATGGTTATTTATACAAATAAAATTAAAGTGATGAAGATTTATAAATATATATTTTATTTCATATCCTTTGATAATGCAAACCTAGAACACAAGAACTTTCAGAAATTGCTTAATTTTATTAAAGCCAAACAACACAAAAATATTAATAAAGGAGTTTAATAATTTTATGAAAGCATAGTTCATAACTCAATATTTGCTTATAGGTAAACAAAGAATTTCACAATACACAATGATATTAATGTTGATTTAACTTGTTGATTAAACGAATTAACAAATAAATGAAGTCGCAGTAATTTTAATTAAACAAAAAGCTCAAACATTTTTCAATCATGATATTGGATATTATGTAAACAGAATTTACATATTTATGAAAATCCGATGAGTGGAGTCATAAAACTCGTTGATATAACCACAGACAGTGCGAGAGTATCAATAAATTCATTTAAATTACTATAAAATGTAAAACTCATAGGTTCTTCCCGCACAATTCACAATTTAGTTGATAGCACTATCTATTAATATAATACGTGAAGAGAAAACTTTGTACCCCTTTTTAAGCATATTGCGTGCACAGGAGAGTGAGATTTTGCATAGTTAATGTTTATATTATGGAGAAGGAGTGCAGAAAACAAAAGTTTATTGTTAGTAACAGTTTAAAAAAATACGAATACAAGCTGTAATTGTGTTTTTTTCAACTGTTACCAACATTAAATTTTAAGTATTGCAGGGAATCACGGCAAACAACACACACTAATGATGTATTTGTAGACGCTCGCAGCAAACAAAATTGGAAAAAGAAATATATGCATTGGTTAAAGAGGACTCTTTGAAAAAAGAATCTTACTAACGTCAAAACTATTTTTTTTATGAATTACAATCGAATTTCGACCACTGGGCTACAACTACTATAATATAATTCTTACTTATACAAACACACTCATACTTACATACATTTACGTTCGTCCTAGTCGAGTTACTACTTCTACTTATTGATTACTCTTTCTTTGCTGTGACATTTTATAATCTTTGAGCAGCTTATCTATTCAACAAAAACAACAACACCTCGCATGCCGATTCGAATCACAGTCTTATACTCGGTTGATATTTGATGAAACGACATACGATAATAACCGCGTAACTTAGTAACAGGAGATGTGAGTATTTTTATGTTCACAGTTGATCAAATTATCATTATGTCAATTCGTGATAAGTATCAACCGTCAATAAGAGTGAGATTTGAATCGAGATGCGAGATATTAGGTCTTACGTTGCATAATATGAAATTGGCGTTTTATATGGAAAAAGTAATACGATTTTTTTATGAAATTATTATATTTAATCAATCAAAGTATACGAAGCTTATGACTATTGTTATTTATATACTTTCGCCATTCTATAGGTAGTTCATTGATTCCTTTGCTGAAAAAATTGTGGGAGCGAGAATTAATAAAATCTTTGAAGGCGGTTTTGACTGCCTTAAAGGATTTTTTTTTTTTCCTTGCAAGAAATTGTCCTAATTCCGGAAAAAGTGTCAATCTGTTGAAGCAAGATCCGGGGAGTATATGGATGTCGGAGACGTTCAAATCGCAGTTCCTCTAATTTTTCCGGAATATGGACAATTTCTTGCAACGAAAAAAGTTCAATTCCGATGAGGCAGTTAAAACCGCCTTCAAAGGTTTTATTGATTCTCGCTCCCACAATTTTTTATAATTCATTATTATAGCATTTATTATAGATTAATATGTAGCCGTTCGTACAGCTGAAAAACTTCCCCTGTCATATATTTTAAGAAAATAATTTGATATTTTTAATATTTAGTTTAATGTTCATGTCACTTACACCGCCCACGGGAAGCGATGATGTCGCTTAGTTTAAAATCCAACCAATTCATTATAAATTTTATCAAATAATAGCTTCATTTTAAAACACATATTTTACAATATCTAGTAGAATGTAAATTGACGTGTCTCTTCACCAAATTTCTTTGAGTTAAAACATGTGAGAGAAAATACATAATGCCCTATTTCAACTCAATTTATATTATGAATGCGTTCTGTAATACAACATTTATAATATTAAATGTATTTGAGTGAAGACTCATGTTTTTCTCACGTATTCAAATGAAGAAATTTTGTGGTAGCTGACGTCTATTTACAAGAGACTGCCTATACATTACATATTTATTCATACAACGTGTATCAGAAATGCGTGGTCATATTTAAGGGTGTGGATCAGACCATCAAACTGAACAACTTTCAATATGTGACCAACATTGTATTCACGAAAAAATAATCAGCTGTCCCATACGTTTGGGTCGAGTTAGGTATGGATAGACAGCTGATTATTTTTTCGCGATTTTCCCGGTATACGTTGTATAGCCGTTCACTCGCTGAGGATAGAGAGGGTTCAGAAAAGATTTCTCAACCACTTGGGTTACTCATTTGGGAACAAATGCAAAAAGATGTCATATCTTAAGAAGCTATCATTTTTCAAAATGAAGACTCTCGAAAGTCGTAGAGATATTCTGGACCTTAAGTTTATCTATAAGTTATTTAGAAACCAGATTGACTGTCCTCAGCTTCTGACCAAGTTCTGCCTTAGAGTCCCCCGTAGACCGCCTCGTAAACCGGTTACCCCTTTGGCTCCACCCCTCCGACGAACCAAATTTGGCACTAGCTCCCCGATTCCACGCTTATGTAGACTCGTTAACGAATACAGCGACCTGAACGACATCCACGGAGATGGTCTAGTATCATTTATCCGCAATACAAAGTTATAATCTATGCGTACCCATGTTCGATGTCTTTTCACTTGTCTTAACACTTAAACACTTAACCATTAATTTAACTTGTGTTGTATTATTAAAAATTTAAAATAAAACACATTGCATGTTGTGTTTACCTATAATTGACTGTGCAGTAATCTCAAAACCTTATTGTATTTGTAAAATTTATTATGTACTGCTGTAACAGACGTTGGTAGACCTTAAATAAATAAATAAATAAATAAATAGACTGGGTTATGTGTAATATGAAATTACTCTTATATAGGTACTTTTTTTTTCTAAAGGATATGATCATGAATGGTAGCTCAGTAGTTCTGGGCTGACAACATCTTCTTTCTTAACTCCTTTAACAGATAAACAGATAAACATTTTTATTGATAATTGATTCAAATTATAGGTCAGGGTATCATACATACAATCATAGGCATTATATAATCATAGACATCAAATTAACATACATTATTGCATTACATTACATAATTATTTAATTTACAATCTATTTTACATGCGTCAATGCCTTTTTCTGCTGATACCTCTTGTATGTATTAAAATTGCAATTCATTTCATGAGCTTTCGTAAGTCTTTTACCAAGCGTACTGTTATTATAACCTACAGTCCCTGCTCTCGTGTTGTTTCTGAAACAAAAAGCAAAAAAAATATTTACAGTTTCTAAGAACCTATTTCTCTGCATTGGCTCTCAGCATGAATGCATCTCGCAAGCATGGGGTTGCAAATTCTGTCTGTATCTAACTTTAACTTAATATTCTAACATGGACGAAAATCTTATATCAACAACTGTCAACCCATACTAATTTTGAAACAAACGCAGATAACGCAAACCGATGCTTTGAATCAACCCAACGAACAAACCAACAATTGCGGACCCAAATCAATTTTCACAAACTTGAACAAACAGAAAGCTATCAAAATTGAATCAAATGGCTCCGAACACAATCTTGGCACACAACACACCAAAATAACATATGAACAAAGAGTAGTAAAGTGACGTATTTTATTGTCAGTGGTACATTATTTACCATAATCGGAAATTCACTTTGGCGTGTGGCCAGTAAGCTTCCTAAATCAAGCAGTGGAACGTACAAGATTGGTGTTTCCATTCGTTTCTGGGTATTGAAGAAAAACAGAGTAGGTATCAGTTGATTCTTGTACGAAGTAAGTTGCAAGAATCAAAAATATTGTTACTGTTTTTATTCCTTTGACAAAATGAGTAGAATGAATGTCACGGTTTTATGCATTTTCACATACAAGAATTTTACGCACAAAATAAATAAATCAATACTGTATAGAATTTACCTAGCGTCAACACCAGAACGACTTATATTGTACGGTATAATACCTATTGGTCCATGGGGCCATTTTCGGTCTCGTATAAGTTGCAATTTTTTTTTGTTTGTTGTTATTTTCATTCTTCTTCGTTGTTAAATATGGTTTTCTAAAAGCCCAAACACTTTATTTAAACATAGGTAAGTACGAATGTACGAGAACTTCATGTGCTTAAGATGATTATGAGTCATGGTAATGCAATTTAAATTAAATTAATTAAGTTTTCCCTGTTAGCACAGTCAAGTTTAAAGCTATAAATAAGTACATTACCCACTATAATCGGTAATTCAGTCTGGCGTACGGCCAGTAAACCACCTACCATCAGTATAACGCGGCATAAGAATCGTATCCATTACGAATGAATAATTGTCTCGTATACAAGAATGCTTTTGTGGACGCTGTGCTAATGACTACAAAAATTAAGGAAACCAGATGATGTGTATTGAATTATTTTTAATCTTTGTTCCTTGTGGATTTGGGAAGCTTTAGATGAAATTGGTTGAATATGGATTTGTTTTACGTCGTGATTGCTGGTGGAATGCGTAGTCACTCACCATGTATCTTCATGGCTAGAGTCAAAACCTTTTAGTACAATCACCATACGAAAACGTTGATCACTTTTGGATACTCGTTATTTGTCAATTGATGTAGCTTTCTTTATCACTTGAGTAGAGCGTCGGAGACGCGACATTGTTTAAATAATAATGACAGATAAATCTATGTTTGCTCTATGACAAGGCTCGTATGGTCAAGGTATCTATTTATAGGCCGATTGCACCTAGTTACGACTTACGACACACAAGCAGATTATTTTGTAGCACATAATAATCGTAGGATGAGTTGGTTGTTATTGACGGTTTGGTGCCGGTAATAAACAACATAAATATAAAAATAATCGCCACAAAACCAGTTGACAAAATAATAAATAGATTCACATGTCAAGGCTCAGAACCAACTTGAACCAGAAGCCCAATTCTCGTAAGTAAAAATGTGTTTTTTAATATTTTTTTACAGAAAATATAATAATTTTTCATAAAATAAAAATTAAAATAATTCCATTCGGGTGATAGTTTTCACCTTTTTTGTAAGTCTATGTCCTACAATAACAAACAACGTCAAACGAGAAATTATATTGTACTCAATTGTACTGAGTTCGAAAGTTGATTGAAGCCAAATCGGTATTCTGCTACTGCTTACATTTTGAACGGACACAGATAATAAATTTGGTATTCTGGTCCTTAAATAAACATCAAAAATGAGATTGAAATAATTCTGTATGAAGATTGAATTCAAATCATACTGAAATCGGACTGAACTTTAAAAGGAATAGAATATCAATTTTTTGTCGATTCATAATATAATTGCAGTTTGGCCAACTTTCAGTGATGGTTTAAATTAATTACGAGAATTGGGCTTCTGATACACACGTTAAGGCGACTAGCGACAGTCGACAAGTCGACGCTGTTGATTATGCCAATTATTTCTCATTGAGCTGATGTACTTAATAAGAGAGGAATGTTTGGATTAACAAATTGGTGTAATTAACGCTTGAATACTTGAGAATGTTCTGGAGATTTTGCTGTAAATTAAAATTGTTATTTACTGTGATATTGCGCTTCGGGAATCGGAGTAAATAATTACCCAATCTTTTCTCGAGGATGCCGTGTTATTATGATGTTATTTAATTTGTTATATATTTTTTCAGACCAATCATCATTACATCTAAAATAATGAATAATTTTAATATTCTAATATGGTGAAAACACTTTCCATTATTTTATTATGACTAAGTAAATATGTCTACATAATCTAGCAGGTAAGTATTGTGTTTTCTTTCATCGACTGCATAGTAAAAGCGTCTGTTAGGTAGGACCTAAGTACCGGACCATGATTATTCAATTCAGCCTGAGAATATTGTTTAAATTGCCGAATTCTTTTTACTATAAATAGCCGAATTTCTTCGTTTTCTTTAAAAAAATATGGGGGAAATATTCCGAAAATCTTCAAATGTCTACACTGATTTCCAACGCAAAACTATTTTTTACTAACAAACCAAATTTATGGAATCCAACATCACATACTGACGTCATCCGATTAAACCATCACCCTGCACATAAATCACTTGTAACACTGTTATCCTTACTTTCCTTATAAAATCATCTATTAGCTATTAGTATTATTTTTTCTACGCCCGTGGCACCGGACGCCACATCCGTTGAGGTTCGTGACCACAGTCACCTTTGTCAGGCGGCTCAACACAAACTCCTGGGCTTGAATGTTTAATGCCATATTAGCTCATAGTGTATATGATTTGACTAAGAATGAGAGTGTTATAGCCACGCTTCAATTGCTTTAAGTGTTGTTATGACCAGTTCCTGGTGGATATAGCGTTTTAAATCTCCGGTATTTTATGAACTCGTGGAAGAATAAGTTTAGTTTATTTTTGGAATGGTAGCGAATGCCGTAAACATTCAAAATGAGTCATCCGAGACAACACGGTGCTTTAAAAATATAAGAAAGAAAAAATATACAGGGTGACTGGTTAAACGAGGGAAACATTGAAGGAGGGTATTGTACTTATCATTATAAACAACTTTTACTATGGGACCAAAAATGAAATCGCGAATTAAAAAAAGCAGCTGTTCCATACATTTAGTCGAATATAATATTTATTTTTTTATATGGCACAGCAGATTTTTTTTTGGCAATTTCTGTGTTGGTCCCATAGTAAAAGTTGTTCATAATCATGAGTACAATAACCTCCTTCAATGTTTCCCTCGCTGTATAAATATATCAAATTCGTAAATATTAGAATTATCCTTCCACGTCTATTGAAGCAAATGAGATTTATTATACATTAGTGTAGCAGTAGTGAGCAGTCTTTGATTAACCAGTGGCAGTAAACATGTACCTATTTTTTTTGTATTAAAATTGGGATTTCCTAAAATCGGTCTTCTAAGCACAGATCCTTGAACGAGTGTCTCCTTTTATTTGTAATAGCATTCATAAAGCTAATTTAATCTCGAAATGCTGTTAGAAGATTTAAATTAGATTTAAAACTGAAACTGAGCTCGACACCGCGATTCAATTACGACCTTTCAACGACACTTTTTGCAATTAAAATCTAGCTAGATAGAACTAGATGAAACTATGTTTTTAATGAATGCATAGCTGATTATGTTTTATCTAAATATCACTAGAGAACATGACGTGAATGGTTCGTTAAACTTGTATTGAATTTGGGTTCGGAAACATGTAACTATTGACAAAAGAAGAGTAGGGACCTAGTTCACCTAGTTTTAGTTAATTTGAAAATAGAACGTTATGATAACAATAGATCCTGGCTATAAAGAATAAGAATAACATAGCATCAATAGCATCTATATATTTAAAAACAGAACGTTATAAACATTCAACGTAAAAAAACAAATTAAAAAGAAACATTAAAAAGAGACTGCACCTATCAAATATCATTCTATAAATGAAATATGTAACGATTCCGACGTGATCGAAAGTCTCTATCAGTAGTAACAATAAAAAATAATGTACAAATAATATTTTATCTCCTCTCGTGTTTAAAGATACTTTGCAATTGGCAGTGTTTTAAAATAACGACCGCTGGCTATTACGTAGATATTGTTTATATGCAACTAGACACATGACTACTAAAGAAATATGAAAACTACAATCGAATTTCAACCTTATTTATTATAAGTTAAGGATCATACAAGCGCTTTGTGTAAGTAACAGTAATATTTTTGAAAACCGAACGTGTTACAATCGAACTCGATTTATAAATAATTAAAAGTTATGTACTTGGATAGTGTTGTGCCTTTTTTGAGTTATACAAACCATTCGACTAGTTTATTATTGTAACCAGTTTATATTATCAGACTATGTTATTATTTTTATGACAATAATATTATGTTGATCTAAATGGCCTAGGGAGCATTCAAGCCATGGAGTACAATAACCGATTCAAGCATAGCTTTCCTATATATGATGAAACTTTACCAACAAAATTGTGTTATATAATTACATATCTTTATTAAAAAATAGGTTACCTATGAACTTAATTATTATAATGAGTGACAAAAATATGAGATACAATTCATATACACAGAACAGAGCAAAAAACCAAGATTGATCCATCGCCGCACTCACTACATGGTTACATCTATCATCCTAAAGTAGCAAAAAGTAATTTAAGATCACTAGATTTCAAAATAGGCATGCCTGTATTTAAGGTACCAATAAAATCAGTCTAGAATTAATATAGGTCGCGAGTCGACATTTAATAAAAAACCGTATTAAATCAAAATACCTTTCGGAACCTTGTAATAACAGTTATTAGCCTAAAACAATGTTAACGTTGATTGCCATGCAAAATTGCATAGTACAACGTAAAGGCAATTCTTTTACAGAATATTAATTTCCAATTAATTCTCAACCGTCAAAGTAGCGACTTCATTTAAATTGATGACAGCAAATATAAGTATCACTTATTTGTTATACTTCTTAGTAATTTGTTCTGATACACATTTCTCGTGAATTAGAAGGTTGGTATTTAAAAGTTATGGCACTTTGTATCGGTTTTACAAATTCTGGTAATTTTAGCAGTGTGAATTTTAATCGAACAGGTTTTGTTTTATTTATACTAGCTGTTGCCCGCGGATTCACCCGCGTATTTATTTTTATTCAAATAAAATATAGCCTATTTCACTCTAGTGGGATAGTGTAGCTTTCTATCAGTGTTTTTTTTTTTATTCTGGGTGCTTACCCCAACTGGAATGGTAATTAACATCGACTCTGGTAATAATCTTCAATACGATCGTGAGATATAAAACGTCCAGCTACTTTAAAAAAAATAAAAAATTACCGATCATGAAGTTGAGGTTCCCATCTTCTTGATCGGTAAAATTTTTCAAGGCTTGCAATTCTTACTTCCTTCGAGATGATCTCGGATACGAGTTTGCAATTCGAGCGCTTTTTGACGATTATGTTGGTTCGAATTCGAAATGTAGGTACCTACGTATCAAACGGTACCGACCAGTCGAAGCAATTCGAGCGGCTTTCCTTCGAAAAATGTCGGGCTCGACTTTTCCAGTTTTACCGCTCGAGAAATGTTCGTATATGACCTTTTTTTCCAATTTGAGACTGCTTCGATTGCAAGAGAATTACCGCCATTTTATTTATGCATTAGACCCGCGGTTCCGAAGTTCCAAAGATTGTCCCTGATTTATAAAATATTTTCAAAATTTTACGTCTTTATAATATTAGTATTAAAATACATACAGATTATAATAATTGATCAATGCTGTTCAACCCGAAATAAAATTCGTTAAGTCCGCAAACAATCTGTCTTTAAACTGTTAGTACAAAAGCTATTATATGCGAATGCAGGTTGATTGAACGAGTCATTAATTTTCGCCATGACATAGCAATTCCAACTGTTTACTATTTGCTATAAATTAACAACGCTAATGTTTGACCAGTGGATAGCGATAAAGTGAGTGGTGGGTGGTACGTATGCTTTTTATTCGCTTTTCTATTGTAAATATGTAGTAATAACTCTTATTTTTTTTGGAAAAAGGGCATAGTGAAGAATCCAGAACCCGAAATAAAGATTGAGACAAAGATACTTTCGAGAATTATTCCAGTAATTATTTCCTTAAACTTTTGTAGGATTATGACTTCATTGGTTTAACTCAAGAATGGCTCTCAAACTTGAAGTCCTGGGTTCTTCTGCAAGAAAGTTCTCAGTAGAGCAGACTGGAGTTAGAAATTATGGCCATTAAACAATGGAGTCGCCTCTTGTTTCATAGAATATAAGTACGCACGAAAATGTATAGTATATACATTTTCAATATAAGCTGACCTCTCATTGTACAGAAAGCCTTGAAGTCAGCTTATACTGGAAACGTTACCGCTTAATTAACCGCGTGTACAGCAGTCACCTCTATCTACCCCTTCGGAGAAAACAGCGTAAACATACTTCTATGTTAATAATAAAATTAAATCACTATGTACATTAGTTCCTAAGAGATGAAGAAAAATCTACTGTCAACTTTTTCACTCATTTTTCACTCATTAATAACATGAACATTATCATCCGTTTTACTAGGCCATAAAAGTGGAAGTACTTATATTATTTCTCCTGAGCTTTCACATAAAGTAAATTCATCACTCCATTGCAGAATTTTTGTCAACTCTGCTTTTACCTGATACTTACTGCTTTTATGAGTAAAGTTGGGATCATTTCCTCAGTCGTTAAAACCTGTTTATAGACGTTCTCCATTTAAAATTCTTTCATTTTCTATTATTTATGTATAACAAACAAGTGTGACCAATATATTATGATTTTATTTAACAGTTTGGTGTAGCCGACTTCGTTCTTATTTTAGGCACTTTCTGAGTACAAAAGATCGGACGTCATGTTCTACTTTGGCTGAATTTGTTCAATACTTTGCAGAATTGCACGTAAATTTGTCTTTTTTAGAAATACGGTGATATTTTTTACTTTTTTTTTATTTTTTTTTATTAAACTTTTATAATTACATTTTTGTTTTCTAATCTAAGACTGCTAATGGAAACCGATGTGGTGGGCTGAATTCAGTTTAGTATTAAAATAGAACCTCCTTCTTTTTTGAAGTCGGTTAATCAGTAGTCAGACAAACGGACTAAAGTTAAATAAAACTGCTGATTATAAAGTTTTTACTTCCATTTTTATCATCGATGACTATCATTTACATAAATAATGAGATTCCTCATATAAATGACGCTGTTTATCTTTTTCTGAATACCTACTACTTATTAAACTTGAGTAGTAAAAAGACAGACACTAGTTATCTCACGCGTGCGAATTATTTCAATCATCACTTATAAAACTTCTTAACACCATTCATTCAATTGCTACCATTCACACATCATTCGCACCTGTCGTAAAAATCTCATTCACAACAATTTTGATCCAGATAGACGAAACTTTCACTCTGTGGTTTTCGAAATTCAAAACCATACGTTATAAACGTTTGGTAAATCTGTTACGCTCCAGTAGGACCATTCAAATAACGTCGTTACTTTCTCTCTATTCAATAAAATGGCGCTCATTACTGGACTTTCCATAATTTTTGGATTTTTTGTCTGCACTGTGACTAAATTGATGTCACGCATTCATTTAAATATCGGGTAGGAAATGAACATCATTTTGCTTCAATTTTGTCAGTGATGCTGATGACAAATTGAGTGTAAGGTCAGACAAACAATATTCGGCTATTCTCACAATATAAAAAATATTAAAAACTTAAAAAATAATAGCAACGTTTGAGACGAATTCGAGCCATGTTAAAATAATATTTTTTGTTTCCTACTATTCTGTATTACTTTACTTAAAATATTGCACGTATATTTTTCAACTAAAATTGCAACAATTCGCATGTTCTATGTCCATTGTTGGCACGAAAGTCTACCATTTAATCATTTAAATTCGTATTACAAACACCTCGTTCCATAAACTGGTTGTTTCACCTTAATCCGTGAAAATAATTGGGTACTGTTCAATTTATGGGTAATACGCAAATAATTGAATCTACGACAAGCTTGGTCAGTATTACTTTCATTTTATCTTCGCCTGAGTAACTCCTTATTGATTTGGTACTGGGATGATACAAACAGTTAAACAAGTCGAAAATGTTAAGTTAAGTATGGCGCAGATATATGAATTTAGTTACTATTAAATCAGTTATCACGTCTTCAAATGATGAAAGTTTTTAAGTGAATATTAAACTATTCTAATAAAATATGTACTTTATGAAATAAATTCATGAAGTAGGTAGGTACTTACTGTCTACCCAAAACATAAAAACAAAATTATTATCAAACTAATATACATAAAATTTTGAAAGAAAGAAAGAAAGAAATAAGTTTTATTGGTCAATACAATACATGCTTGGCATGCTTGCATTTTCATATTTTATTTTTATGTATGAACAGACTATTTGATATCTATAATAATATCTGCAAGTTTTTTCAAATACCTATTAATTTTTTTGTTACTAAAAATAAATATTTCCGATTATTCGCCCTGTTTTGGTCTCGCGCGCTCTATTCCTGTCCCGTACCTACTACGTAAGAAATCAGATGCTGTCTGCCTTTCTTACTCTTAGGTCTTATCAGCCTCTTGAGAATAAAAATTACCACATCTATTGTATAATAATCAATATTCGTTTTACAATTATCTGCCGACCACAGGAATTCGACCAATATGCTTATAGGTCCATAAGATATACTCATATTAAATATTATGAAAACAACACTACAATAAATTAACCATCACAGTATTTCATAACCCGCACACTTCATTGAAAAACAAAACAATAAAAACGAGACAATCCAAAATGTTTTGAAGCGTGATTTTAATACACCTTTTATAGCATCAAATAAAGTGATTACCTCTCGTCACATTATCGACACAAAAGACTCATCGGAGCGTGAAACACGTTTCATTTCCAATACGTTCGACACACGCGGCACATGCGTCTAAACCAACTTTAACATCAGAGCAACCAGTCTTTTTGCCACGTCGACGTCTAAGTAAAACAATTGACCATAAAATCGTCCGTACGTGTCCCTCACAAAAAGAGAAAGCCTCGCCCGGGTCCATTCTAATGTCCCGTTTCTAAGAACATTATGTCTTATTTAAGAGATACGACAAAAAAAATAAAATTGCTCGCGCCATGAAAGAATAAGGCAAAATGGGCCATATAAACGCTGCCCTGTCGTATCTAAGAACAAAAGTCGTAGAGCTACGGCGGCGTAGAAATATTTGGGATGTTGTAAAATGTCTTTCTAAGTTTATTGCGACATTGTTACACATAACATTTTTTCTCATTCAGCAAGTTTTGACAGCGGAACAATGGTAATTTTAGCTTCTGTTTTATAATGAGTAGCTGAGTGACAAAAGCTTTAAGATTATTTTGGGATGCCCGCCGTTACGCTTTTGTTTTGATGCTGACAACGGTCTTATTATAATATTGTAAACACGAACTTCATTTTAAAGTTAAGCGGGTACCATCAATTGCATAATGCTTTATCATGGATTTTCTTGGCAGTTCTCCTCAATAGGACCTACTATTTGGAACAGTGCACCTAGAGTCTCGACATTTCATAAGTGCCTGTATCTGGATTATATGAAATAAAGATCTATTCTGATAAATTCTAATAATTTTAGGTCAAAGATTTCAAAACGACGTAAAAAAATAAGTCGTTAAGTCCGCATTTGATTTACATGCAATAACGATCTATTCTATTCTATTCATTATTATTTTTTATTCTGTACCGTTATACTGGTATTACTATGACTGGACAAGTAGTCAGTGTTGCATATAAATTTCCTTTTTTATATTCCTTCCTATTCGTGTGTCTATCAACTATCAAACCAAAGAATGGTAGCGTAGTCACATGTTCTGAATTTGAATCAGTTGCAATTAAAATATTAAAGAACCATAACTTTTTGCGTCTTATCATATATCCCATAACTTTTTACGCGGAAATGTAGTAAAACGTACTGTAGTAAGTACCTACCTATGTAATTTGCCAGACTCAAAAGATAGCGCCACCAGATTATGTGACAAAAAAACCATAAGGGTTGTTTAATCGTTCTTTTTACCTCCGTCGGCATTACCTTCACATGTGGAACCAACAGACCAGAACCAAGAACCGATGTTCATACTTCAGACTGACAGCATCGTTAAAAACAGAGGATGTAGCATGCAGTAATATGACGTCAACACTATGGACGTAAAGTACCTATATGCTATGTTATAATATAATATTTTCAATACCAAGAAATTGACTATTAGTGAATTTATAACACAATTTATAATTATGGTACGTGGTAATCAGAGACAACGACAAATTAGATGCGGAGCGAAAATAAATGCAGCAGAGTGGTAATCCACTATTTATCCACTATTATTATCCAAACCTTTAGGCGTGTTAATTTATGAGTAAAAGACATGTTGAGTTCAGCTTATGATATGCAGATGCGACTAAATATCAGTATTCTAAAGTGCAGTCATTGTAAAAATTGACTATTTTGCTATGTCCAAATTGATAAATGAAATATGACTCTGTAGAACTAATTAAACAATGACAAAAAGATGCGAATTTACACCATTCGAAAAGAGTACCAGCGCATTTTTTTTATGAATACGAATTATTCTCGGTTATACCGCTGCCTTTATAGCCACAAGCAAAGCAACTTAAATTGTACAGTAGCGCATATTGTGACTATTCGTGACGTCCTGTTTATGCCAAACAGATACGAACCGATCCCGACCCCATCCGAACTATTCGGTAGCTGTCGGTAGACATCAAATAAAATTTAATTCGCCCATTGTTTGCTAGGGTTGCTAGAGCAAAAAATACTTGGATTGAAGTACAAGTGGGGGAGGTTTGATGTGTGGAGAGAATGATAGTATGGATTTTGGCGCCGCGTGTTTTGTAAGTGATGTGAGAGAGGAAATTAAATTTATTAACTGTCAACTGTTTGTTATGCAGACAACGTTGCAAGAGACAATAGAAACAGCCGATGCTATTAATAGAAAAGTATAAACATGAAGTAATATAGATGTTACCTCTATTATTTTATGACTGAGTAAAAATTATTATGCTTCTAAGTTTAAAAATTTAGCCATCGTAAGGATGGCTAAATTTTTAAACTGGGCAGATTATTATGAATTTTATAGTGTAGGGAAAGGTCACAATAAAGAGCGTCAGAAATTTCATGATATTTGCACTCTCTCAAATAATATCGAGATTCGAGATACACAATTGCAATATGATGTTCGCTATAAAATTTTAATATTGAGTAATAAATGAGCACAAATTGAGTTGAAATAGAAATAGAAATAGAAATTTATTCGCAGGAACATGTGTTACAAAGTTCTTATAATAGTATGCAGTACAATGTATTCCGCCTTTTCAAAGGCATGCAAATATTCGTTTCCACAATAATTATGGTAAACGTAGGCAAGTGAGTCCACAACAGAAACAATTAAAACTCAAATCAAATACAGTAATAAGTTGGTTCTTTTGATTTGATACAGCGCCCGCACCAGCACATTATAACAAGGCGGCATCTTCCCATCGCCTTGTCACATTTGTATTACATCCCTCATTAAACTCATACAACGGCGGGAAAGCTTCGCCAACGAACACATGTTTATGTCTATTCATTGCTAGTTTATTTGAAAAGTTTGAGCCAATTGTGTCCCACTTTCATCGTAAATCATTCCAGTACTCCTGTTGCTTGCTACCGAAGTTTGGCTGTTCGTTTTATGATTCTTTTGTTTAAAACTTTTATTGGTTCTGGCCGTTCCAAAAACTAATTTATTCACGAGCCTTTACCATCAGCCTTGGAACTTACCTACTTTGAAAGGTCCCATTCCGCTTTTTACGTTTTACGATTATTTTTTCTTCAAAGTGTAAATGTATCGGATTGGAGTAAATCGGTGCTCTGTTTAAGTTTGTGCTTTTATTGCTGTTAGTTTTCATTCAGTGCTGATTTATTTGCTTTTGCTCAGTCTTTTTGTCGCGAGGATATACAACATGTAAACGCACATCCTGAAAGTAGTTTGACGATAGGTTATGAAACGGCTACTGAAATCGATGGCAGCCATTTTTTTTTAAGTCAAGACAAATGGTTTGGTTTTCCTTTGTTTCGACTGTTCAATGAAGATTTAAGTAATTTACTTCGTTTTAATCATTAAATAAAAAAAAATGCTGAAATCGATTACTAGCCGATTCTAACAAACTAATTTACATGGGAATCGCTCATGCTGAAGTTAAAAGATTAGCCTGTCAGCAATAGATCTATTGACACGGTCTGCCCAGGGTGCGCCAGGTGATCTCAGGTGATCTCAAGTTTGGGCACACCTGGGGGCTCCTTGTACCCCATAAAACTTAATAAAAGCTTGTTAAAAAGGGGTCACTTAGACCCAATGGGTGTCACTTTGTAATATCTTGACGTAAGTGAAGTAAAAGGCGACTGATATCTTTTGTAAAATGATATTTAATTCATCGATTCTATCGGGATATTAAAATTTAAAACTATGATTATAAATTCATCTACCAAGTTAAAAGTGATTATGATTATTTATGATAATAACTCTGATGAAGCAATACAAAATGATGATAAAAATATTTCCTTGGCAGCTTCAAGTGCTTTCTTTAGGGAAATTTAGGGCCAATAATTTCCCAAACAAACGGTCGGATTCAATTTACAATATTTTCAATAAACAACACTCATAATCAACATCAAGTGGTTTTATCAAATTAAAATGTCCAAAACCTATTAGGAGTTGCGTAATAGTTTGAAGTTTGTTATCACTTGATACACGAGCTCTAATAAAATTTTATGTCACACTTTCTATAATAACCGTAACATAGATAAACCGTGTTCAATGGGAATGACTCTATTCAACTTTGACATTATGTATGCAAAGAGCAGTAAACCAACTTGATCGTGATTCGTGAGTAAAGAATTCATTAGTAAAGTCGGTGAGTTTAGAACTGTCATTTACATTTTGAACTTTAAGCGGATTTCGTTTTGTTAGTCACATGGCATCTAATGAATCTATCATTAGATGACATGAATGTGATTTCTGCTTCGTTAACATAAATGTATTCAATAAATTAATAGCATTTAAAATTCACAAAATTAACTTTATTCATAGGTTACCAAGATATCGCTAAACTATCTAACTACTACCTTTAAGTCATTCTATGGTCCTTTTTATAATTTTAATAACTTTCAATAAATAAAATCCGGAATGTCCAACCAATTCTGACCTACGCATCTTCACTTGTGCATTGTCCAACGCCTTTCTATATGTCGATGTCGGCGTGAAAATACCAAGTAATCATGCACCGGATTCTTAAAACATACCTAATGAGTTTTTAAAGTTATTAAGGCAAATTACCATTGAAACGACGCGGGGTTCTAAAGGTGTGTAATAAGTTACCATGATGTGATGTGGGCGTTCAGATTTAAGCCGCTAGAAAGGCTTCTGTATTGCAGCCGATTAGTCTTATGATTTATTGAGGGATCTTTCAGTTTTTGCTGGCATGACTGATCTTATGGCGGCTCTTGAGCGAATGAGTCTGGATGATTTGTAGGTCTTAGCGTATGATGTACGGTGTAATTGGTTTGGTAAATGTTAGTGCTTTGGTTTTTAATTAACGCGATTTTTTTTGTATTTTCTGGATAATTGTTATATTGTTAATTAACGTTTTAGCCACTTTTAAGGATATTATACTTTTTTATTTCATACTGTCAAGTTTTTCTGGAACCCTTGCTACAAAAATAGAAAATTTGTACTGATCATCTAGCTTAACCTATATCCAAAAAAATATTTCCATTTTTAAAGCTGTTCAATATTGTTAATGTCTAGACTATTGTTTGAGCCATTAGAGTTTGAACAGTTCCGATCAAAAGTCGTTCAACATTTTTACAAGATTTAACTCTCATTCATTTATAATATACGTACCTACAGGAAACGAACTATAAAAACTTTATCGATGATCGTTTAGGCCGAGCGGTACCGCCGAAATGGTTATTTAATGTGAAAAAATTATAGAACTCTTTTTATTTGGAGGTTCTGGTTATGACTGACTTAATTACCGGTTTACTATGATTTATTATATAATGCAGGAATAATTTTTGAGGCAGTCCAATGACGTATGACTGCTCTCACTAGGGAACAGGTTACGCGGCCGCCGGCGTTACGGACACGGGCATAGATCAAGTAAATTGAACGTATTCAGAAATGCCATCGAATAAAAATAAAAAAAACAATATTTCGACTCAAATCCTATTGGAATCAAATTTGTTTATAGACTGAATAAATCCGGGATTATGCAGCTGTGACACAATAGCACTTTTTATTTAATTGTGAATTATAAGCTCTACGCAAACGAAATCGTAAACAAAACCAAGTATGTATTAAAATGGCTTTGGTAGGACGGAGTCATAATTTTTAATTTTACTTTATTAAAGTTTTAAAAGTTGGACAAACTTGTTAGTACAAATTGCAAAAGAACTAGATAATGAAATAATAAGACAGCTGTCTTCGTTCAGTATATTAAAGTAATAAAGTTATTTGAAAACTTTGTGCCTATTAAAAAAAATATGCAATAAAGTAATTGGTTCATTTATCAAAGAAAAAGAACGGACTTTATAATGAAAACATATAGAAGGTTATTTATGGTCTATTCAGTAGATAATATTCAGGAACAAATAAGTTTTCTTTACAACTTAACCAGGGAGAATGTCGTAACCAGGTAAAATGTTAATGAACATAATTCAGTGCTATCACGCATCTGCATCACTAATCTATGCACTCTAGCGCATGCTTCGCCTTTCTACTGCGCCTGAGTCGAGCTGACTTGCTCCGGTTATAAATAATACTATAATGACAAGGAATTACCGTGTTCTGCCACACTACACGCTAGACGTTCCCGTTCTTATACTAGTTCATTATACTCAAGGTCTGTACCTACTTACGGTTTTATAATGTTAGGAATTATTGAGAAGGGAAATTCCATGTTGCGAACAAATTATTCTAGTACCCATGTATCGATTTGGAATTTTGCTCGTTTTGAAGTATGTTTGTATAAGAAAATTGTTAGTGTGAGCGTTGGTTATTTTATCAATTGCCTACCTACTAGCTAGCTAGTTAAGTGTAACAATAGGGACTGTTTATTCTTGCTATCTGTTAAACCATTTTAATATACTAAACTATCTCAGTACATCTAAGCATCTGCCTTATTTGAGCAAGTTTAATGCAGTAATGTGTAATAATTATAATTAGGTACACAATATTTAATCCCAATACACAATAACACGATATTTATTTAATCTTATCTAATTAATATTCCAGACTCCAAAAAGTTTTATGTTAGATTCGATCATGCTACGGTACTACCTGACGAATATTTCCAGTAATCTGCTACAATGTTACTCTACAATCCAAACACTTACCGTGCGTCAGCACCAAGATTACAATAGCTTATCTGCATCAGAACAATAATCAATTGTCCATTTCTCGAAGCTCCTCGTTTTACTAGTGACGTCACAGATCTCGTTGCCACACAAGTGGTGATTATTTATCGAGCCCGTCCGAGGGTGGAACATTAAAACAATGTTCTTATAAGAACATGCGTCGTTAATTACGAACAAACATGAAGCTTATGACGGTAGTGGTACGGGAGTTGAGAGTTTAGTACTGTAAACCTGGAACCAATTATGTCTGTGCGTGTGAATGTACCTTTGGTATATGAATAACAGATGTTCATTCAGATAAATGCACAAATATGTATATACGTAACGACATCAAAAGTGGGAAGAGTTATTGATTAAAATCTTTAAAAATTGTTCACATTTATATGCAACCACATAAAATATTGTACCTACTTGGTCTGTGTTCAAAAATTTCATAATCAATACGTTATGCTATTAATTTCTTTTGAATGGACCTTTAAAGAAATTGCACTGCAAAATGGGGAGGAAGAAAAATCGGAGACAAAACCATCTCTTTAGCGTTTTCTCTCCCGACTTTTGGTTTTGTCTTCTGTCAAGGAGACAAAAGATGGACTAAACGGGTTTAACGAAAGAAAAATCGGGGATACAATCATCTCTTTACCGTTTTCTTTCTTGATTTTTCGTTTTGTCTTCTTTCAAGGAGATAAAGGGCGGAGAAAACGAGTTTGTCCACCCGCCGCAGCACGCAGCGCGTAGTCATGTATTCTCTTCTATGACCAGCAGAGCTAGCAAGCTCTGCTGGTCATAGAAGAGAATACATGACTCTTTAACGAATGGGACAGTCTTTATTTTATTTTTGTACAGTGGGGATAAAACTCAATTTTTAGTTTCCTCAAATGCTAACATTAGTGAATAATACCTACCCTATCTTCACTAACCCACCCAAATACCCCCTGGTGATCAGCAAATTCTTCCGTGTGAGAGGACTGGGTGTGTGCTCATCAACCAGTTAACCAAGAATGTTACCTAACAACATCATCTCCCGTAAAAAAATTGTCACCCATCCAAAGCAAGACCGTCGCAAGTGTAGCAAAACCTCGCAGATAAAACCATCTGCGCAGTTGCCATCCAGCCACGAATTCCAACTATATTCTTCTAATTTACATAATATTTGTACACTCAAAACAAAATATTCTATCCACGCTCCCGGTCTACAATACCGTTGTCGGCTTCTGTTCATCGCTGAAAGGACCATTGTCCACGGCCGGAATACCGCTCACGTGCTGTAAGTAAATAACACCGCTTAAACTATACATACACGGGTGTTAATCAATAGTTAACTAGGTCTTGTTCCGAGGAATTTAGCTGAGCTCAAAGCTTAGAAGTTTGAAATGTCAAAGGAGAACAGATACTCACATAGCAGACTATAATGTAGGTTAATACGAGTAAGTATACCTGTTATATTTGCCATGTTATTCAGGGAAAATAAATAAACTAATAAATAAAATCGAGAATGAAAACGATAAAAAGATGATTTTGTCCCAGATTTTTCTATGGACAAACCCGTTTTCTCCACCCTTTGTCACCTCGACAGAAGAAAAAACGAACAGTCGAGGAGAAAACCGGTAAAAAAATGATTTTGTCCCCGACTTTCTCTCTTCCCTTTTCTGCCGTGCTAGCCCTCCCTGTAGGCTAATTCATGTAACTAAAGAAGTGCAATTCAAACAACACATTTGGTATTCTCTTAGCTTCAGTGAGATACGCTCGCGTCAAGTTCGAGCGTCACTGCAATATGATCGGCGCGTCATAAAATTACTTGAATTAGCCCTCTGGAGGACTCATCATTCTCCTGCCCTTATCCCATTTTATTTGGGGTCGGCGCAATATGTCTTCTTCTTCCATTCATCTCTATTAGACGTCATCTTAGAGTTTACGTTCTTACCATCCATGTCAAATTTCACACAATCCATCCATCTTTTCTTGGGTCTGCCTCTTCTCTTACATCCATACACACACACACTCTTACCTCCCTCTGGACGAATAACGCATACAAAAAAATAATTCATGATGATAGGAAGAATAGGTGGCTCTCAGCTTCATTAAGGGTCTTTTTACAGCCGTTAAATCGTAGAGTATTACTAAAGCTACTAAGTAATAAGTATTTGTCATATTGGTTGATAGAACAACTAGCAACATGATAGTTATGCTGCAGCCAATGCATTCTATGTCTGTTTCCCGTATCACATTTCATAAACAATAGCCGCGTATAATATACCGTAAACACATAATGAAATCATTATCTTATCGATACCTAAATAGATTATTGCCCTAATGCACAGAATAAAGAATTACAGAAGGTCTACTCCTATTCATGCGAGTACGTTAAGTCACAATTATATTGCTAATTTAAACTTATATTACCTATTCAATTTTATCTGATATTCATCATAATATCATGTCTTTTAACGTACACCGCTGGACATATGCCTACCCCACTTTCAAATCGAAAGGTTTTGAGCTGTTTGAATCCAGGGGTTGGTTGTGATCTTTACCAGGTTGCTATCCTACCCTCTTTTCTGAAGCTTGGTCTCCAATTTGAGGTCGCCTGAATCGACTTGCTCGGAATATCGTGCATGAGCGGTTTTTTGTCAATTCTGCGGCAGTGAGCCTTCTGCATTTGTCTGTTTAGCGGATGCTATATTTGATCAGTAACATCTGAGATTATCTGTGATATGGCTTATCGGCTTTCGTGTATTACGGATTGCTAATATGTGAGCATGTGTTAATTATATCATGTTTTGTTAGCTGCGGTTTCGATGTTTGATGTTCTGAAGCCTTGCTTACTCCAGATGGGAAAAGTGGTTGTTAAGATTAGTGGGATGATTAATTTAATAAATAGTGTCAATAATGCGGTGCTTCTGATTCTTCCTTGACGTACCAATCAGTTCACCTAGCATGGTAATTATGGCAATATTTCCCCCACGACCTTTAACTAAAATGGTCTATGTTGAGCAATGGTCATTTACAGGCTGATAAAAGTACCAGCTGTGTTTCATGTCATGGCATTTTTTTTTAATACCAAATGATATGACATGATTAGAAAAAACCTACCTAGGTAAGGTAGGTTTTTTCTTCAAGTACCAAAGGCAAAATTACTAACGAGACGGTACATAAGCCTACTAGAGGTGCAGCAACTAGAGGTGGGCCAACTAAACACCGACTATTCGGCAAAAAAGGCCAAATATTATTTGGCCTTTTTCATCAATACAAAAAAGAAGGATATAATGGACCATATGAATAATTAAAGTCTTCGATTCTTGAGGTAAGGTGTTTAATGCAGGTTAACCTATTACAGATTTGTGAAATAAATGCAGATAAAACTATAAATGGTGTGAACCATTTGAATGCGGTAGCGCTCCCGAAAGAAAACTACATTATTCAATCAACATTAACAAGATTCATTTTAATAAATCAAATACTATCAACAATTAGTAGGTATAACAATTAATTTGCCCAATTTATCTATTTTATCTATCAATGTCGTGCGCGGCTCTGTTATTCGTTCCGGCGAGCTGGAGATGCGCGAACTTGATCGAACTCAGAATGATCAGCATTGCAAACTAGTCGGCCGATTAAACGACAATTTTCTAACTGATTAGTCAGCTAGTCGGCTGATGGGCAAAACTTATAGTCGCCCCATCTCTACTTTCCACGCCGCGTAGGACACTCGTGACCTACAAATAATCCATTTTCTATTGTGTCACTGCAGCAGCGGTGGTAGTGAACGCGTTAAAATATATTTAGTACAGACAGACTATTTCAATTTGCCTTGCAAAAACAAAAAGCATAACGTTTCACCTTCGCCTACCACCCCATAAAAACGTAATAGGACACTAACAAAACTATCAATCCGAAGATATAAAGAGTTAACACCAGAATGTTTTATAACCAGCCACCACAACCGTTTGAGATTCTATGTCAAAGTGTCGTGGATATGTAATGGGTTTGGTTTACAGCCAAGCAGTCGTTTAACCTCGACTTGCATCTGTAACGCGATTGCTTACGAATAGCAGTTGGTTTATGGCGTTGCGAATGTCTTTTCGGAATAGACTGGAGAGTAAATTGAATCGGGGATAAGAAGCTTTCTTGTTGTGTGTCTACACTGTGTCTAGGGTTGTACCGTTTGCGTAACAAAGAACGAATGTGATTATTGTTATGGTAACAGTTAGGTATAATAAAACTTACTAGACGTCGCCAAGTAGTCGAAATTCGACCGTAATTTTAGCTTTCTGTAATCCTTCTCCATATAAACTTTAACTATGCCAAATCTCACACTCCTCCGTGAGCGTAATAAGCTTAAAAAGGTGTACGAAGCTTTCCCTTCACGTATTAATATAAATATAGATTATTTTGGCATTGTCAATTTATCGTGTATGACATGTGGACTGTAAATAGCATCATAGCTAAAGCACGCCAAAGGTGTAAGTAGGTACCTACTCGTTTATGCGAAACAACTTATTCAAGGTCTTAAAACAGTCTCCCTCATACACTACTGCCTAGATTCCTCTCCAAGATAAAAGATCTATAAACATTAAACAAGTAAAAACCCAGTACATAAGTGCGTATTAAATTTACATAAACGGAAAGAACTTCGTTTAACGTCTACTAAATGCTACTTATCCTTTTATGGAAGGTGAATGTCGTGCTAAACATTTTTTTGATTGAATAAGAATTCCATTCTATGGCTTGAAATAAAAGATTTAATTTATTTTCCTGTTAACGATTTGTGGCAAGGAATAAATGTGGAGACATAAAGTAGGCAGCAGTCGGTCTCGGTTGTCATACGAATACCTATTATCTACAGTAGTTACGGGCAGCTATAAAGCTCGGCGTCAGATCACTGGTCTAACCTTCGAACCGGTTCGGTTTCTAATAATTGGGTTGCGGGAGGCAAGGGCTGTAAAACGTCGCTGATATTCAGATAGATACAAAGTAGAAGCCGACTTTAACATTGTAAAAAGGGTAGGCCAGGATGACGCTGTAAAAAGCGATACAAAATTAGCTATGACTGTTTAATATCGCGATACATTAGTATGTGAAGCAAGTACAAGTATAGACGATATCTATAGCTAATCTAATACAATCGTAGCATCGCCTATAACAAAGCCCACTTACAAATCACTTCGACACCCACCATATAAATTAGAGTTTGCACGCACACTAATAAATAACTGCGAACGGTGCACGGTGCAAGTGGAGTATCACACTTATAAATTTATAAGTGCTATCACTAGTATTATAAATATAGTTTGAATGTGTGTTCTGATGCGATTAAATAAAAGGTTCAGGATATAAGAATGCGAAATGATTTCAATGATATAAAAGTCACCTCTGACTCTTGCAAATAACAAATTACCAATATTTTAAACGGTATTTTAACCAGTGTTGCTAACACACAAAAATAAACATAATTAAGTCTTTATTGTTGCCACTTACTACAGTACTAAAATGTTTTATATTAACATGTTCTTTACTCAATCACATAGCGGAAGAGATTTTTGATGTGAGTTTTGATTGCAATAGACGCAAGTAGAGTTATGGATCTGCGCAAGATTTTGGCAATATCAACATGTACCTATGACCATTTCATTGTGCCGGTCATTGAGAGCCCTATGTCCAGTAGTTGACGTGAATTGGATGAAACAATCTTGAAAATTAAGACTTCTCACGCGGGAAAAGCTGCGGATAGAACTAGTATAGTTACAATTGTAATAGTGCACTGTATAACAATCTATACAAATCGAGTCTTCCGGATTGTCGCGCTCATTGTAGACACAAGCCGTTATGAAGTCGAGTTGTGGACCTATGCAATTTGCGCAAACGCTTTACATACGAGTCCATTCCGAGTAACGGGTATCGTATCCGCTTGGATCCCGTTTGTATGGGAAATGTTATGTTTTATGGTTGTGTGTACCAATAGTGTGGATGTTTTGTTAAGAGGCGAAATAGCTCAAAAGTTGCCTTGTGTTAACTTAAAAACTTATATGACCCGTTTGTCAAAGATTTGAGAAATTATATGCCAGCAAGCTCATTGGTGACGGAATAAGGGGGGTGAAAAGGAATTTGTGGGTTGCAGGACCGCCTAGCAGGAGCGTCAGTCGTCCCGTGGACCATGGGAGTGTCATGAACGAACTTACCTAACATAACCATCATAGCATCACGCCTGTATTTAAAGGGTATGCAGAGATGTACTATTGTCTATTTATTATTGCCGTTTTCCGGGAACGATATCAAACTCCATGCTGCTACTCAGATTAGAATTGCCTGATGCAAAAATTCTGGCCTGGGAATCAAACTCGGCGCTTCACACTTAGCAGCTGCGATTACAACCACTAGACCAAGGCAAGAGAGAAATTAAAATAAGTTAAAAAAGACATAAATAAAGCAAAGCTTAGAAATGAAGCTGAGCATGTTTGTTACTGTTTCGTTATGTAATTGTTGTTTACATAATTATCAGATGAAGCGATATGTTTAAACATAAATCCACTGCACGTGACTTTTTTCTCCAAGCTACTTATGTTATACAGACAAAGTTCGATCTCTCTCTATCTCAAAGCAGTTATAACAAAGCACTTACCTTCATAACTAGAACAAACAGCGGATAACACGCGAAAATGAAATGGCTGCTTTACAAACCAATTTAGTTGTAACCAGCATGTGATATTGGTCCGGTGGACGCTGTATCCAATAGCAATTTATTTTATTGTACGTAATCGAATGTCTATTGTCTTCGTTATTGTCGGGTTGCATGTACGACTATATCACCTTAGTAGACGCTCAGTAGACATGGAATTTAATGGGATAAGGCTTGCTTTAGATACGTCTGTATTAAGGATCATCCAGCCGCGTTATATCGCTGCGATAATTATGTGTTTTTGGTACTTTTTGCATTAGGACACATGTGATCTTACACACTTCCGCGATAATGCGTCCATTAGATATTATACAAAATGTACTAAAACAGATATCGCAATAACGCAGCGATATTATCGACCGGATAATATCGGTTTATTTTTTGTTTGAATTACAGATAGTTGTTTCGGATCTTAAGTGTGTGTATCAGACATGTATATTGTACACCTTGATACAGGAGAAATGCTTTGAGAGGGGCAAAGTTATAAAAAAAAAATCTTGTTTCTAGGTATTCAGATATGCTTCGGCATATTAATTTTCTTTTTGGGCGTCACTTTTTGTGCTATCCAGAAATTTGTTTCAAGAAGTTGGTAGGCGGTAGCCCTATTTTATGAGGTTGGAAATTAAACCTGTTTAAATTAATTAAATAACTGTCCTATAAAGGTGCAATTTTAGTAAATTCTAGTGCGAAGCGTTTGATATAAATCGTTTATTTTATATACCTACTTTATGTGCGTATAAACTGTATATTTAAGGGGCAGGAGCAATTTTCTTCTTGACGTGAAAGTGGATTTCTTGTAACAGGTAGGTACTGTGCGGAGAAACCCCAATACGATCATTGCAGATATAACTATAGTTGGATTTTTAATTCGATGTAGTATCTTGACAGTACAAACCAAAATTTTGAATATAAAGTCAAGTTATCAAATTCGATTTTCTTTTTGCATATAAATAGGTACCAACATCATTAAGTAAATTTTAGTTCTTTTTTTTTTATCTAAAAGGTACCTCTTTTTTAGTCAAAAATTATATCCCTCCAACTACCATGTTACAGCATCGAATTAAAAATCCCACTACAAAAGCTAGTCGAGGACAGATGTATATTTGCAACTCAAAGATTGGATAAAAATGTAGTGTAGCTTAGACATGTTTTACTAGGAAAGTAAAAGTAATAATTTATTTTCTTAAGTTAATATCAAACAAACAAACTGCAAACTGCCCTTTTTCTATTTCTGCAGAGTCATGTCCATCCAAAGGTTGTCTGGAAGACATCGCTTCTAGCGTCATTGTAGTCGATGACCATTCTATTTGCCAAGCAAGTCATCAATATTTCCCTAGGACGATTAAGTCCAGCACTGATCTTAACGGGCTAATATGATTTGTTATACTATGTATTTACACTAAGAATAACGTGATGGACCTACTGTGTGACACATTTATTCGTAAAAGTTTTATTGACCTAATTTTTTTTAATGACTAGTCGCCTAGATAATAACAGTAAACTTATTCTTGTTCTATGCGGGTGGTCAGCTAAAGTAGTAAAAACAAATACATTTGGTATTTTTATCGTTAAGTTGTGATACAATCGCATGCCATCACATTTGGCAGCGATACTCTGGTATCGTGTTACTATTTCCATTTAATCGCTTACATTGTAAAGACCGCACACGTATTGAGTACCGAGTTATAGGTATCTGGGTATAACTTGAAATATTGGAGGATAGTTGGTATCTATGTGAAACTAGAATGTAAGGGGTGGAGAAAAGTTTTCATTCTTGGCGCAATATGCTGATGTTTCTAATGAAATTATCTACTGTTACAGTCAGGCCATATCATTCCACTGCTGAGCCTTGACTTTCAGAGGGTTTACTATGAGCTCATATAGCAAGACAGAAGTTGAACTACCCAGACATTTCCAGTATAAGCTGACCTTGCATTGTACGAAAAGCCTATACAGTGCGAGTTCAGCTGATACTGGAAATGTCTGAGCAGTTCAATTTCTGATTTGCTATAAGAGTTCGTAGTGAGCCCCCAGGTCTTCCGGTCCAGAGCCAGTGTGGACTATTCGTTATTTGTTTTGTTTAACTCATCCCTCCATCTTCTTCGTGGTCTGCCGCGATGCTGTGTCAGCCAATATAATGAACTGAATGTTGGTTTTAAAAATGTTTCTTCAATATGTCTTGTGGTCTTCTTCTTTCGTGTGCATGAGTTATCACATGGGAACTGCATACTGTAGTGGATAGATTACCCTATCAGCAATGGTGGTGTTGTAGCTGATTGCTCATAATGCGCCAGACGAAGTCAGGATTCGTCACTCGTAGAGGCTTTTGCCTTGCACCTTGTTATAGGAACAAAATAGAATGCTAGAAAAGAAATACTGATGAAAACATTACAAGATTTTTATTCATACATTTCTTTAATCTACTGAAGCGTCTGTCTATCCTTTATTGTTATTACTGTTACGTAGAGTGCTTCACTCTACCTATGTCGCAGTTAAACGGGAAATTATGGATCAATACATTTATGATATTTTAAACCCCTTTAAAATAGAGATTAGAGTCATAAAAACGAATGTCAGGCACCCGTTATCAAGTAAATGCCTTTGCCTATCGCCAGGCCGCTTAGGCTTCAATTAAGTTACAGCCGATCTAATCCAGCCACCTCCTTCAATTCTTATCGCTTAGACTTCAAAGCACGTTTACATTATAATTATAACTTGGACTTTATCTCAGCAAAGTGATCATTTAAGTACAGTAACTACTAATCAATAACCCTAGGGGCTTGTTTAGGGTTGCTACTGCGGTGTACCGCAAAATCCGGAAAATACTTGCAAATTGAAAATTAGAACCAAATATAACTTTAATCAGAAACGTGCGTGCCAGTATTCGTGTAACGTAAGACGTAAATAACTAGGAAAATCCACTTAAACTGGGTCTTGAGTCTAGATTCAGGCTTGATCAAACGGACCCAGACATAAGCCCGACAATCGGACAATCGAAGATATTATCCTCCCTGGATTTCTACACCTGAGATGTGACAACCCTAAGCCAACTGCTTCAGTAGATTGCAAACATAGACTACGGCCAATTCCGTTTAATCATAATGGGCGATTCAGTGTAATGCCTTCATCGGGCACCTGCGTCAGTTCTTGGTGGTCCCGTACGTTCGGTAGGGTTCCTTTGTTATCTGATCCTGTAAATAAACTTGTAGGTATTAATACCTCCTATAAAGATGTATGCGTGAATTGGAGAGCAATTTGTTCTAAAAGCGTTCTTTTTTTAATGTATCTAGTGTCAGGCTGGTTACAGTTACTAGTGTAATTTTTTACTCTTAATTAATGTTATGAATTTAAGGAATGAGGAGAGAGTGTATAACCTTACCAGTACATCCCAAGAAACTGCTACCGTTATCTTATACGGTCTGTGTCTTCATCAAAAGTAACAGTTAAAGTCAAATTGAACTACTGATTACCTTTCTCAGCATCGGTCGAAATATGACAAGCCCTTCGAAATCTGATTTGACAGACTTTAATTTCGACAACGCGTTCTTCTTTACAGTAAAGTCTTAAACAGATAAAGTGTTACTTTAGCTTTTCCTTTCGATGAATAAACTGACCGTTACTCGCCTCTTACAGAATCACCGGGAGGCTAACTTCTTCTTTGTCAGGAAACCTATGGAATCATCGTCACTAAATGGAAGAATAGATCCACCACAGATTGGAAAGACTACCATACTTCCAATAGTTGCTTGCATAACTCACTGAATGATAAAATATTATGAGAATGGAATAATGAGGCTGCATAGTAAACTTCTATATACCCTTTATGGAATTACACACAAAACAGTTTTGTAATGAAATCTAAAGTAGGCTTCTTAATATGCGTGAATTTTACATTGTAGAGCGATATTAAAGAAAGTTTCATAGCAACTAGTTTTTATAATTATTCGGTTATATAACAAAATTGTGACAATTGAACAATCGTGACTGCTCTTATTTGACTTGCTTCTTTTTTTATAATATTTTTGTTCACAGCTTTATCTCTTCGTATATAATTCATAATGGTAAACAGGTAGGTAGGTACTCTAATATGCATTATCTCGCTACTGAAAGTGACGTAGGTATACAATATTTTGTTAATAACGTCAAGTAGGTATGTGTTAATATTTATTTAACAATATCCGTAGTGAAAAAGCATACCATTTTTCCAATTAACTTCATAATATCTGAATATTCACTCGTCTTTGGCACTATCGAGAACTTTATAGAGCACTCACAGATGTGTAGGTTTCTCCACGATGTTTTCCTTTGCCGTTATCGCAAGTGATAATAAAATTGATCTGCACATCAACTGAAAAAGACACGAGATTCTACATGGAAAGCAAACTTTTAACCATTAGACTATCACTGCTATCACTACCAGTGAATTACTTAAAAAGTATCTAAAAATGATGACGTAACTCATTAGTAGAGTATCAAGATTATTTTTGAAAGTGTAGTTTAAGCTTTCACTCTACATTGATCGTTCACAGTATCTCATTGATGTCCGATTACCCAAAATCAAAATGCCCAAACATTGAGATGACGTCACTCATCAGTGGGGTATCTGAGAGATTACGGCCGGTAGCCGCGCTTGGGTGGCGCGCGCGGCGGCACGCGAGCGATGCGCGCGAAGCGTCGAGTTGGGCCCGCCCTCCAACGCGGGCGTCATAGATTATGAATATGAGAAATAAGATAATGGACTGGTACAAACTGTTTAGGAATTTTGGAGAAGTCGGATATACAGCACCATAATATCTGCCCATTATTTTGATGATGATAGCGATGATTATAAAGGCTTTAGACATAATAACATTTATTTTTCTTTTCTTTAAAGGCTTAAAACTATATTTTTGCATGCCTGAAGAAAATGCTAACTAGAATGATGTGAAAGCCACAACCTAATAGCTCCTACTAATGCCAAAGACCTGGTGCAGTGGTGAACTTTCAGCCTGAGAAGAGACGACGAAAGCCTGGGATAACACTAGGACGAAGAATAAAGTGTAGATGATGCTTTCACACGACGATTTCAAATAGTCATTTTTTTTCTATAGTTTTCGTGTCTGAGTACTATACAATATTATAATCTTTGGCAAGTAACCGCGCAGGCCGGCCGCGCACATACCCCCACCACTGCGCGTACGCAAGAGCTTCATCTACATAATTACTCCAAGCTCATTGGTGACTATTAACCTCATGATAATTCATGAGTCCGAGCGGTGTTTAATTAATACCGTATCATGTGGGCTGTCAGATAAAACATAATGAAACTTGATGTTGTTTTGTAGAAAAAAATTAGAACGCTTTGGGTAAACTTCCTTTTATGATGTTCAACAGAGGTGAATGAAATTGGTTTAATAAAAACATGTCCATGTCACGGTGTTTGTGTTAATATTTATTTTTAGAATGCAGCGTCTGGTTTTAACAGATCCTTAGATTGTTGGTATTAGATAAGAAAATAATGACTATCATGTTTGTCCGTTGCAAAGTTGAATTCCAATTACTACAACAGAAATAGACATAGAAAAATCATTTTGTTCGTGTGAACTTTTCCTGCTCTTGGGTCCTTTATTGCTCTCCCAGGGCTTTGAGCCACAAAAAATGTATTTTAACTTCAAGAAAGCACACAGTTTCGACCCAGTTTAATTTAAAAAATCTCATTACTAACATTCTATGAAAACAGACATTCAACATTGCTTCAAAATATTTTAAACATAAATGCTTCCTTATTCCATATGTTATTGTTAATTAAGTATCTTGATTTATGAAAAGAGTATCCATCGAGTTTCTTGCCGGTATCTTCTCCAGGACCAACCCACTTGGAACCGTGCATCTAGAATCACGACGTTTTGAAAGTGCCTGCAAAGGCCCAGTTGAAATAAAAACTTTTGACTTTGACTTTGACTTATTGCGTGTTGCCGCCACAAAAGGAACATATTGGCATAATTTCGTGATTCTGGCTTTGGTAGTTTTGGCTCTGCATTGATGTCAATCAGAACTTCTCTCTTTGTGATATTAGACTTATGATGATAATTATGACTCTTTATATGATTACGTAACTCCAAAAATACACTGTTAAGCTCAGTTACATTTACTCTATATCTCGCGTGCAAGCCGCAGGTGCGAGCGTTCCATTATGCAAGTTATTATCAACTTGTGGCTCGCGTGTTACCTACTTAAGCTAGCTAAGAATATATTCACGGTTTCACTATACAGTTTATTCTAGACTTAATTCAATTACTAGCATAATGGGTGCGGAAGCGATGGAAAATTTATAACCACAAAGGCCTTGACAGTGCCTTCCATTTTACGTCCCCCTGAACGCAGTACAGCTACTACTGCTACAATCGATGAAGTTCTGATGTTGGACATATGGCAAGCTTGGCTTTTGATTACCAATTTATCCAAATATCACAGACCGGTAACGAGCAGCATGTCTTTGGTGTTAGAGAGCTGTTACTGCGTTTAGCCCAGTTGGCCTGCATGGAGAATAATATATGCGTTTCTTCATGTTTTGGAAAAAAACTGTGTCCAGTAATAGACTAAGATGGGTTGAAACCTCCTTTCTTTACTCAGACTTAGTGCTGACTATCGTACTTGCATCAAGCACCAACTTATAAAAAGTTGATTATTTTATTAGTAAAACGAGTTTGGGTGACTGCCATCTTACCTCCGCAACTATTTTACGGCATGATCTACACAATAATATCTAAGAAATTTAAGTATGCGGATCTAATATCCAACTTTTAAGACGATCAAACAGTGCCGTCTCTTTACCTCCAAATCTGAAAGTTCGATCACGGTCGATAAAGTTTTAAAGCCCAATAGATTTGTAATAAAGATCGGTAGAAAGTACTCAATAATCAATAGGAACATCTAACTAATACTAAGTAGGTGGTGTCTGTTAGAACGATTCAATGCGCTCATCGCGGTGCATTCATATGGCGTGTGCATCATCAGAAACGCACAGTGTATGTTTTGTGCATTATCACTGTTGTTCCGGAATGTTTGATGGGCATACAACTGTAAAATCTACGCAGTTATGACGTGATCGTACTGGTAAGCGTCAGCTAAGCTATATCAGCTTTGCTAAATATTGTATTTAAGTTTGGATGCACTTACACAAATAGTTTTGATATTTTGTAACTTCACGCTGTAACGGCTGTACAGATTTGAATTAAATTTTGTATCTACACAAAATAACTATATGTTTTTATATCACACGGCCACGACTAGTCAAAAGTGTTAATTTTATGGGTAGACCGTGTTTATTTAATTAAGAACATGTTCATGTATAAAACCTCATTAATGCATTTTATTATCTCACCTTTGTTAATATTTTACTTGGAATAAACGCATTTATTATCCTCTCTATACGCTTATTAACACATTTTAAAATAGGCAAGAATAATGTTTATTCGTGTTAATAACGTAAAGGTGTCTTAAAATTATTTGGCTCTTTTAAAAAGTAGCTACTGATAATAATTCACAACACCAGTATCATAAAGTTTTAACAGTAATCGATTTTATTTGCCTTCGTATTTACGATTTCGTATTTATGTCTTTCACAATGCTAATTACTAAAACATTTGAGCATTTGGCTCGAACATTTAATTGTAAGTAATTAGGTTATTTCACGGCAATGTTAATCGCTACGAACAGCCGTTATTTCCATGTCACCGATTTCGTATGGATTGCGTAAAGCAAATTGATCGCTTTGTAATTTCGTTGCGGTGTGGCAAGGACCTAAAATTAACTCTTCACAGGAAAGAGATGAAACGTAGGTCAACAAATAGTACCAAGAATTATATGCTTCTAAGTGGATTATTTTCAAAGAATTTTGAACCTTATTTCAATGTGATAAGAGTTGTCTTAAGTTTTGTTAAGTGCAACGCGTGTGGCTGAATAACACAGGGATGAAGAACTTTTTGTTATAGTTTTCTGTTTTAATAAGGAATTTAGAGATTCTTTATACTCTAATAACAGCCCAAATTGGGTGTGAACGTTTTTTGTGTGTTTATTAATAGTTTTTGAGTTGTTTATATTAAATTTTGTGAGGTCTTCGTGAAATTGTCCCTATTAAGGTCGGACCATTTGAAGGAAAAAATATTTGCCGAAACTAATTAGGTTAAAATATATTTCGGCAGAGGAAATGGAGCGTAATTACATGTGTTAGCAGTGTTTTACGAGCGGGTACCAGCTATTAAAAGTAAATTAGCTTATTTTTGCTGGAGTCCCATCTTCCTCGTTCTTTTTGTACGGAAAGAGGTTTGGGGTTTGCGAATATTTTTGTGTTGACAGCAAAGGTTAAGCAAAAATTTTGATGAATATTGGAAATTGAAGGAGTGGTTTAAAATAGAATTAAGAAGAAGAAGTAGAATATAAAGCGAAGATAGTGTTACATAACAAGATAGAAAATTTTAAAACATAAAATAAATTAATGAAAGAGTGTGCCTTATCTTTGTAAAAAGGGCAATTTAATTAAAGTACATTATTTCTTGATCATCGCTATTACTGTTAGTTATATCACACTGCTGGGAAAATACCACCCTCCATGACAGGAATTCATAATTAGTTAATGCCAGCTCAGCTCAGGGCCAGGTACCGTAGGTGTACTAAACACACCTACTCCTACAATCACTTACAAATCCGTAGGCAGCAAAAGCCTACAATCTCTACACAATCAATGTCCAACAGAGCAATAAACTTAAATACAGGCACGGAGTCACGCATTTCCAAATTAAAACTATCGAACTTGCATCACTCAAATTGCTGGCTTCAAAAGGTGGGCTAGGGACGGCTAGTGCCTTTGTCGGCACAAAACAGCACAGGTTGTAATTTGATAAAGCCGGACCGCCTACAATACGGACCTTTCTTTGGGGTTGCCCACGCAACCTTCGATTGTTGAGAATGTTTGAAGTGTGGATGCGTCATTTTGGTAGTACGGATTTTGGGGTATTTATTTTGGTTGGTATCAAATTATTGCGGTCTTCTTGACTGTCATGAAGAATTCTTGCTTTTTACATTCTTCGCTAGACTTAGTTTTGTGATTTCTCCGATAGTTTTTTAAAACTAGCTATTAAATAATGATAAATGTTCAAACATGTTATATTTAGCGCTAGGAATATATTCTATGTTCTGTGCTAGGAATATTCAAAATAACGATTCAGGTGCTCGCCCTTTTTCAGCTTCATTCGCTGGTTATTCTAGAATTTTCCTCACTGGCCACGATATTTAAATATCCGACACATAACGAATTTTAAAAACTCAATTCCCAACTGTGCTCTGACTGAAAGAGGTCACTTGCGGTTGCCGCCTCCAGACGTAATAAAACAACATTCTGCGTTTAAAATTATACAGGTTTAATTAAATCGACATTAATCCAGGACTATTTGGGATAGAGACGCGTTTTATTCGTTGCTTCACTGTCATTAAACCATTATGTCGTTACCATAAGTTTTGGAAGAACATGTTAGGAATTTGTTCGGCGTTAGGTGGAATCGTTCGTTCCTTCGGTATCCTTTTTGTGGTTTGGTGGATTAGGTACCGAATGATTTTTATAAGCTAGGTTTTGTAATTTGCGAGTGTAATACCGTTGAATTTTTTATTATGTTCTGCTTTAGCTTCTAGACTCTAGCTTCTAGAATATCAGATAGTTTACAATTATTTTATTTTATTTATATAATTACAACGGTTGTGTTACAACCAATTACAGTAACTAAATTATTTTTAGATAGTTACATTACCTACATGTCACATACACACACACTCAGACCTGTTTGTTAAACTGTACCCACGACACAGGAGAAAATCCTAGAGAGGGGCAAAGATATAATAAAAAATAAAGATAAAGATTTTTTTTAAGTCTTTGCCCCTCTCTAGGATTTTCTCCTTAATATTATTTTTATTATGTATTTGTAACTACTTTTCTAAAATAAATTATAACGATATTAAGGACACTAAAATGCGTCTTTGTTCTTCTTTTAATTTAATTTATTTTTTCATTTCAATTTTCTCTTATTTTGCAATATTTAGGTACAGGCTTAGTCGCGACCGACGTGTTAAACTAACATTCAAAATACTTTAAGCATAACTATTTTATTCAGCGGCTGAATACAATAAACATTATGTAAACACAACATCGTCCTCTAACGATGAATAAATTGTATGAAATAATTAACTGTTTTGTCAACCTAATCCCTCCTTTGTTACAACCAGAACCAGTTAGCAGAGTTAAAACCCCTGAGCATTGATATTAAAATAATTTATTATAACAATAATTCAATACTTAATCCTGCCCTACTTCTATAACACATAACATTACGAACATTTGAATGAAATTTGGCCTAGACAAATGTTTTCGGATATAATAAGCGTAACAATAAAATTTCTATTCAGTGGGCCGAGCACGAATGTTTTGACGTATAGTAACGTAAACGTAAGCAAATTTTGAACCAAAAATACACGTTTAATCCATGATATTTTTTTGGAAATACATGCAATTTTTTTACATTTTGATGAAACAAGTGCGTTTGTTGCATAAAATTGAACAAAATGCGATAGGTTCGTCGTATTTTATAATCAAAATTTGCTTACGTTTACTTTACTATACGTCAAAACATTCGTGCTCGGCCCACAGGTTGGTTCTCAGCCGCCATATTAACATATTTCGCAGACAAACAGTAAAATGCTGTTGAAGATTGACACATATTCGTTAACTAATATTAGAGTATTTGTTCTGGCTGATCTTGTATATGAAACACCTGCTTGTCATTTCACGCAAGCTTTCAAAGTTAATTGAGCGAAATCTTTAGTAGGTAGAGAAGAAATACGCTACATTAGTTTTTAAATGCATCTTTTAACATAAAAGCAATGCTTTAATAGTTTGTTTTATTACCTTGAAATTAATTTATTTTAAAATAAAGTCGGATTGGGTTACTCAATAAAGAAAAAAAATATTATTCCCACAATTTTCATCATAACACGGTCCATAATGAATGCCATTTTGTAAATATTTTGTAGAATTGAATGAACCATCGATATCCTGGAGTTTGTCAGTCACGTGTGTTAATAAGAACGTTAGGTCTTCATATCTTTTTTCTCGCATTCTGTCACACAAATCTGAGCACATGGGGCAAGAGTAACAAAAAAGCTAATTAATTTGTCGGGTCACAACAACCCTTATCTATATGTTTCTCAGGCAAACACTATACTGTGCTTAATCGTTAAGAAAACAAAGCTGGAATGGGATAACAAAACTGAATGCTCTGTAAAAAACCCACAGTTTTTCGAATCAAACTGCCATTAGCAAATCAGTCAACGCAGGTAAAGGGAGGACTTATTGGAAGTAGTCGAAATTAGGCCCATTATTTTAATTATAGAGCAAACAAACTTGAGGGGTTGACTGTTTGAATTTTATAACAATAATTAAGGTCGGTTAATCTAATTTTCGGGAACAGTTTTTAGGTTAGAATAGGTAATTTTCAATAAACTGGCAAATTATAGACGAGTCATTGGAGTTCGTTCTCATGCTTTCTTCAAGGAATTAATCTAATTCAGGTAAAAAACAAAAAAAGGATTAAAAAAGGTTAAAAAAATTATTCTCTAAGCCATTGTGAAAACTATATTCAATTTGCCATTCGTTTCTGAATCAGATGATGCAGTTAGTGCACAAAAAATCAAATTTTCAACAAGCAAAGTAAACAAAGAAAACATTGTCAGTGATAACGCTTGAGGACAGTAAGAGAGAAACAGGGATTACACTCCCCTGGTCTTCCCATAATCTTCCCCTGACAGCCTTCAGTCAAGGCGACCCGCCTTCACACAGGATTAACCACGTCATTGATGTGAAAAGTGATATAAAGCTTACCAATCCACTTTTAATCACCTGCGCTTTTTGAGGATTATTTGGGACTCGTATTGTTTGCTAAATGAACGAAACAAGTATTAATTTGGTATAGCTTAGGGAAGCCAATTTCCATTAGTAAAAAAGAGAAAAATGTTTAATGATTGAGGAGATAGAAGCCGTTATACACGTCTGATACTTTAAATCGATATCTAAGACAGAAAACTCGTAAAAGGAAGAAATCGCATGTTTTTCTACACCTGATATTAAATTTCATGTTCTACGATCGTTTCTTACAGATACGTACAGGTTTACACAAACTAAATCAAAATGGATCCTATAAAGTCCACTCATAACTCGTCTGCTGCAAAATATGAGGTGCAAATATGAATGCCTTATTTAGCAATGTCGGAAACAAACCAGTTGCCAGTAGCCTGAGAAACTCTTAGTTGCGCGCCTCCGGGGATCTAAATCATAAAGATTCATTCTGAACATTGCAGCGATCTGATGAACGAGTGCGGTCTAAACAACCTATTGCGGGGTTAACATATCGTGATATCGTAGACGACGGCAACTCAGAGATTGCAGATCTTCCCTCTCGAGCTTTGCAACTAGTTGAAGTGGGATGGGCGATAATGTGATTAGTCGAACGATACTTGATAGCCCCGCGGCATTCGATTCTCAACTGCATAAAAACCAGGCGACGTCCACACTACACGCACGCATTCAAAGCTCTGATTACACAACATGACACGCACACACGCGTCTGTGGGATTAACGTCAGACAACCCGTTTCCTGTTACCTGCTCTGGAGCAAAAAGCAGACGTCGCTTTGTAATTTAGAATTAATTTCACATTTGAAATCAAAACACTGCTCTTGTAAAAAGGAATTACATAGAATTCCAGAAAACGCAGTAAACCAAACAGAGAAGATTACGTCGAAACATTGGATTCAGTCAACCGTTTTGAAGTCTCTATTTTCTAACACCAAAAATGTCTGTAACAAATCCGTACAGCGGACGCAATCTACGGGACTTAAAACAAACAATTACTTCGGTTTATTTGAAAAGGAGAAAAAAAAGTGGAGCAATCAAATCGGTGCAGCTACCGTGCGGCAAAAAACTTCGGTCTGGGATGTGCCCGGTCGATGTAACGGGCGCAGCGGCAGCCGACGCGACGTAATAAGGTAGCCGATGAGAACTTGGCAGATCGTTTCCACGTACCTCTTCAGCTTTCACTCGATTCTAATGCAGGCGTATGTAGCAAGAAATTACTTCATTTATAAAGTTTCGAGCTTTATGTAACGTAGAAGTTGTTTAATGCTGCAACAATTTTCCTTTGTTTCCAACTCGCACGTGAGTCCCTTGAGATAAGTTAATTATTGTACGTTTGGGCTTTGTTTATATAAAACTTGAAAAGAAATACTGTATGTGATAACAACAATTTATATAACGTATACCTTCCTAAGTACGGTGAAGTTTTTAAATTAAATGTTGAAATTAAAAGTAACCAAAGGAATGTCAGAAACGTAATAAAATATTACATGTAGAACGAATTATTAACAGGAACTGCAGCTACAAGTAATAGAAGTCCCCGATCAATCACGGAAACTCGACAGACCAACAATTTCAATCCATGCATAAGTTGGGAACGCGTCACTAATTCTAGGCAAGGTGACACACTTTCCTTAAAGCAGTCCGCCAGCCAGGGTACCGTGGCTAAATGACTATAGATTTTCATAAATAACGCATAAGAAAGATTCAAACAATAAATAGTATAAATTCGTTTCGCCCAAACCAGCTGCGTTAAGGAGCGCGTTGAATCGCGCGATTTGATACGCGCTTCCATCAACTTTGCCTTTGTCAAAGGTAAGCTAATAAAGTTTAGCAGATGTGATCTTCTAAACAAGACACTAACAAATGGAAGCTGCAAGGAGCTTGATAACATCGTAAGAAAATGTTCGACGATCTCGGAAGGCAATTTTCTCTTTATGATATGATTAATGTTCTAAGAAAAGGTACATCTTCGCAACAACATCATACAAGTTACAGTTATATCTATGGACAGAGTGAAGTTAAATAATGCAATTCTAACAATTTTCTTGTACGAATGCTGTTGAATTAATTTTGGAATGCGAACATCGTTACTGGCGACAGCGTGGAGGGAATTTGGCATCACAAACTTCCAAAAAACGCGGTCCACTTTATTCGAGCTATCGCCACACGATCGATATCGAACACATTCAAAAAGTAAAACTTTGCCGTTAAAGACCATACCGCGAATTCTTTGTGCCCTACAACATTCTGATACGGACAAAGAAACGGGTCTGCATCATTATAGCCTATTGTAACGAATTTAAAATTTTCCAAATGCGAATTCGTCAAACGTAAAACAATTCGATACGCGTTTGAATTTGTTGTTCGGGCTGGTTTCAATTCAATTTCTTCGTCGTCCGAACCGCTCGCGTGAATTGGGTCGCGTAAACGGGTCCGCCCTTTTGGGACCAAAACGTTATTTTTTTCACACAGATTGCGCGTTCTTTGATCTCCAGAATGTGTGCGTTAAGCGTTTCCTTCGCTTTGTGCCAGCGCTGTGTGTGTCTTGTATAGACGACGCCTCCCGACAACGACACCCAGCGGGATGTAAAAATCAAGCAACAACGAATCGCAATGATTTTTCCTTTTGCTTTTTATGTCCAGAAGGGGTGAATTTAAATTTAATATATGTAGGTACATTAAACCCGAAGTCGATTTGTGAACAAAATTGAATTCACATTAGATCAAACAACTTTGTTATACTACTGCACTCTTCCGTGACAAAATTTCTAAGCTTCATGTAGCTAAATCCGGGGTGAGAGCGCCAACGTGTCAAGACCTCGGAAACTCATTCTTGACACAGTTCAGTGTTATGAACATTACTTCATCCATACCGGGGAGAGTTTAGCACGTCGTAAACTGTAGGATCCATTACGCGGGGGCGCTTGAGATTATTCTCGGCTTACTTTATGAGCTGGCGGTGAACATGATCCAATATTTTTCAATGGTTTCTTCTTTTATTATTCGGGTTTGGCAAGTGAATTGTGAGTGTAAAAGATTTAGTTTGCGACGTTCGTGCGCAGAGCTCATTCAGGTCGACGGTAGATGGTTACGAGCGCAAAGCCGGAGGTCGTATGGAACAGTGCCTAGCACCTCATAAACTGCGAGAACTTGTTAAGTCTTCAAGATACCTATGTACAGTAAGTCAGAATTTCGTTTGAAATTAGAACATTCTATTTCTAGAATATTACTTATTCTGAAAGATATTTGAGAAATAAAATCTTGAAAAGCTAACGGCAAGTACCTTTACTATACTGTTCATTTTTATGTGAAGGCAGATCATAGGAATGGTATATGATCGTGACACCACCATCTATTATGTCCTTGAGATATTAAGGTCGTAAATAATTACAAAAACATCGTATCTCACAATTATAATGTGAGATATGAACATAAAAAGTAACATCGGTGGGACTCACAAATATTCCCGTGGGGTCTGAAGCAAACGCACAATATTTTATTATAAGTAGTGAATGGTCGTTTGAGCGACCAAAATACGCGTCTTTGTTCGATGTGAGGTCCTTTTTCGGCTCAGGTGACACAGAACCGTCACTAATTTGAATTCGATTTGAAAAAAAAAACATAATTATACCGAAAGCGAAACGCTTAAATGAAAAAGAGCATTCTTTTGTACAATTCTGTTTAGTATTTACCGACTGCACACACGCAGAGCGCTAATTTTTCGCCTCCACGGGGTTAAGTTGTTACAATACATGACAAAAGATGCACCGTTACAAATGTCAGAAGTGTATAAATTAATGGCGACAACCTTTTATTTGTTCCTTTTGTCTCGAACAAAGTTTCTTTGTCTATTTAAGACGTAATAATGGAAGTGTTTAGCGTCAGTGCTTTTGTTGTTTCCAAAAAATAAGTATTGGAGTGATGAATAGATCGCGTGGCGCGCACGACAAGACATTGAACCATGATTTTCCTCGCACATTAGTTAAATAGTTGGACAGAAAGATTTTTGAACGTGAAGATTTTTTCTAAACACAAAAGACACGGATAATGCTTGTTCACGCTAGGTTACCTAATGAATAACAGTTGACATAGAAACGTGCGTAAAAAAATAATCTAAAAGTATTTTGTACTTCATAGAAACCTTATAGTATCCTATGAACTTTACAGATATATAAGCAATTTGCCATCCTACATTGCAAGAGATATAACTACAAGGAAACACTTAAACAAATCTGCATAAAGCTCACTAATGGCATATCACGTCACTCCAATTATGTACATATTACGAAGATGTAGATTACTTGATAATTTTGATTGGTACGTAGCAGAAATAGGTAGATCAATCCAACTGGTATGATGTTAAGCCATAATGTAAACATCAGATGCGGCGAAAGATCTTGGTTAAAATGAAACAGGTCTGAGAGAGGAAATGCGTGCAGTAAATGATAAAAATTTACATACTGACGCTAGCGACCGCGATCTGGTTTGTACGCTCAATATTTGCTGAATAATAGTTGTGCTTTGTGGAATTTTTAAATAAGATAAACATGAGATAAGAGTTTCGAAGAATATGAGAAATAATTTAAAAGTGTCCTAAAATAGCTAAAAGACGAATATCTTTTAGCTATTTTAAGATGCTTGATGATGTTTGATGATTCTAAAGACTTTAATTTATTTTAGACACAATATTTTGTTAATATAAACCTTATGTGGCGAAATCCTCTTTCATTTGAATAAATAATGGTAAAAATTTACAATATTACTTCAATAATGTTGCTAAAATTTGCAAGCAGTATTTTCTTTTACTTATATGATAACGAATAGGTACCAACCTTCTTATATTTAAAAAAATTCATACTCTATCTCCATAAAATATTATTTTTCTTTACTTTCCAAATTATAGTTAAGATTTTTATTTTAACGTATCTTTAAATGACTAGAGACGCACATTAATTTTCAAACAGTGGTAGCATCGTCATTAAAATAAGGCATAACGACATAACTCAAATGAGTCAACGTAAAAAGTAAGTATTAATAAAACAAATGAATCTAATGATGAATAATAACAAGATAAAACATTCAGATAAGTTCGAGGAACCAAAGTAATAAATAACAACAATAATAAACGTTTGGAAACATATTTTAAACGGATAAAGATTAACAATCGAAAACCTATTAATGACTAATCAAGGATATGGGACTCTACTGTGTGTGTCGGTATTATAATTTTTAATATCTCTAAATCATCCGAATAGACGGGCATTCTTAGAATCCCTACTAAATTATGTCTCCATATACTATAGGGACAGATTTAAATTATATTCTGACATAGGAGCGAAAAATTCCATCACTAATCGGGAACCAATAAATTTTTCATGCAAATTTTGCGCTTTTTGGTATCACCGTTCTGAGAAAGACATTTAGAAAAAAAAATAACGTTGGAAACAATCGTTTTAGTCATGCAGAGAATTCAACACGATCTGAACTTCGAATTCGAATTTAACATTAACAGGAAATAGGATGCGTTCATATGCATTCAGGTGTCTAACAAAATTCATGGCAGACGTTAGAAGAATATTTTATAAAACAGAATGAATGTGGCGCCAAAATGGAAGATAAAAACTAAGCAGCTCTCAAGTGTTGTCTATGGACTCTGTGGAACGTGTTAATGAGAGTTTGGACAAAGGATAGGTATAGGCAGGCCTAATACTTCCTGCAACGATAATATTTTAGCACGTCTCGTTAAGCCCCAGATTAGATGTGAGATCGGATAAAGAAAGTCCATACATTTTAATCTTTTCCGTACCAATGTGTACGCAACGCTTACAACAATAGCCTTAAACAAAGAGAAATATTTCCCAAGAAAGTTATGGCAAACACCTTTTCAAATTCTTACTTTTTATCTGCATAATCAGTGGTTGTTTTTATTCCTATTTTTCTTGCTTACTGCTTAGAAAGATGAGCGATACCGGCAGTATGACGCCTAGTTAGTAATCTTCCTTCATGCGTATAAAATGCGCATTTTTATCGGAACTAACAATCAAAATGAAGCATTCAAAGCAAAACAACAAAAAACAATAAAAAGATTCTTCCGGTACCGGGAATCGAACCCGAGCCTCCTGGGTGAGAGCCAGGTATCCTAGCCACTAGACCATACCGGATCCTGCTCTCATTTCCGAAATTGTGCATCATTTAAAACAAAATGCGACGTTAACGGAATTATATCTGCATCGTTATTTTTATAGGTAACAAGGATGGGCTTATTTTAGTAGACTTCTTTAAAGATAAGTGAAACAACAGTATGTTATGAAGTAAAATTAGCACTGTGTTCATTGCCATTACGTGCGGGATAAAGAGGTTGGTTATGATATGATGAGTGGATCTTTGTGTGAGGTGCAACGGTCGACCACCCACAGTGTTGTATGGACTTGTACCTATTGTATTCGACTTTTGCCTAATGTAATACAGTGTGGGAATGTGCCACGGAAGCCGACTGTGTGATTAGATTAGTGTGAATGAGTGATTTTGTTTGACGTTTCTGATGCGTGTTGATGCGTTTCTGATATTGATCGTGAGTACAGTAACAGTTAGTAGGTATACTTCTCTATGTTTTAGAACACAGCGCTCACGGAAATTATACACGATCATTATGAACAACTTTTACTATGGACCAACCCTGAAATCACGAAAATGAAAACAGCTGTTTCGTAATGATGAATACCATAACCCCATAAAGGGATTGGGCCTAGAAAGGTAGGACCTTATTAAACGGAAAAATCTTTGAGTTTTTTGTAAAAACAACATGTTCATTGTTCATGAAAACAATAGCATAATTTTATTCTGTTGAACTATATCTGCCTACAGTACAGGCCAATATGATTAATGAAAAAAAAAAAATTCGCATGTTTTAGGTAATGTCGGAAAATTATTACATTACCTTCAAGACGTGTGTCCATCTGGATCTGATTCAATTGATTAATAAAATTGAACCATTCTTTATGTTCTAACACGAATTATCTTCGCAGGTCGCAGTGACAAAGGGGCTTAGTACCCTACCTCTTCAAATAAATAATGATATAGATCTATAGGTTGCATAGTTCTTGTTCTTGGTTCTTGCCGGTATCTTCTCCAGGACCAACCCACTTGGAACCGTGCGCCTAGAATCACGACGTTTTGAAAGTGCCTGCAAAGGCCCAGTTGAAATAAAAATCTTTGACTTTGACTTTGACTTTGATAGATACCTGGTAATAATTAAATAATTAAATATATTGCATATTATGCACTGCTTTTCGATGTGTGTAAGATCATTAATTCAAGACCGTAACTACTAAAAAACTAATGCGGAACTAATAATTTCGTGTGTCAAATAATTTTAAATTAATTAATTTAAATAATAAAAACTCCGATTTAAAAAAATCATTTGAATGGCATCTTTACCAGGTATAGATGTTCCTCCTAAAATATTTCGTGTAGAATGGAAGAGCCACACATTTGACACCACTACTGAACTGAAAATGACCCTTCCCACAAACCGTTATGAACAGTCATGTGAAATATATCCGTTATGGTAGTATCATAAAGTACATAGAGACTTCATTGATTCAAACACTAAAGAAAAACCAGCGATAGGAAACCCACCAGCTAATCCTAAGAACTCCCGTATATAGCCATTGTCGCCACCTGTTGAATTGAGTGTGAACTACCGGTACACAGGAGCTACACCGAGTATCGAGAATTCATTACAATGAAACTTAAGACAGGTATAGTACGACACAACTAAGAAGTAACATCGATGTACCTGATCGAACAACCAATGGCAGTCGTAGATACGCTTAAATAATTGTACAATTTATTGCATGAGCGTAAATATCATGTTTTACTGCCAGTACTAATAAACATTCGTGGTTTTGAAGACGCACGCAGTTCGGAACTGGGGGTCTCCACGTAACTAAAATGGTAATGAACATCGACTCTGGTAATAAACTTCAATTGGCGCCTTGATTACGTAAGAAAAATCTGACAGCCACAGCGACCAACAAACAATGCATCCCTTTCTCGCTTATAGATGTTTTCATAAGAGGATACGGAATAGGACGTTTATTTGCGACAGCAACTATTATATTTATCGTAGTCAGGCGGAAAGTGAAAGAATAAACTGCGAGTTACCTTCTAAATTTTTTAACGATCATGAAATTGGGAGTCTCGTCTTCATGATCAGTATAATTTTTACAAAGTAGCTCAAAGTTTAGTTTCTCAAGATCGTATTGAAGTTTACTACCAGAGTCAATGTTCATTACCATATTAGTTACGAATAGACCCGCAAATCGGTTTTACGACGTTTGCCGATGCAACTTCTTAGGTGTGTCGTACTATATCTTTGTTGGAACCTTACAAGTGGTTGAGGTATTTTATGTAGTTTTCTCAACCATTTCCTGTAAGCCTTTTATAAAGAAGGTAGATTGAAGTTGCATTTTATACCGTTATTATTACTATTGCAGTGATAGCCTAGCGGTTGGACGCTTGCCCTCCATGCAGGAGGGTCTGAGTTCGAAACTAGCCCGCACCTCTGACATTTCGAATTTATGTGCGAATTGCAATTTGATTTGGTTTTGATTTGGTTATCAAAGGGTGAAGGAAAACATTGTGAGGCTATATACCTAACCTACCTGAGAGAGTCTCATAAAGTTGTCGATGGTGTGTGTAGTCTATCAACCCGCACCAACCCGTGTCCAAAAGAGGGTATTTTTTAGTTTTAGTTTTATTACCAGAGTTCATGAGTTCATGTTAATTTTAGTTACGCAGTAGACCCGTAGGTTAGATGGTGGACAGAAGCAGTATCGCTATCTATAAAAAATAGTTTTTTTTTTTTCGAAGATATTATAGAATTATAACAATGTTCTAGAATGTAACAAATACCCACATAAAGAAAATAGAAAATATTATATTAGTCACGTTTTAATAGACTCTTAAAAACTAATAAGAATCTATGATTAGTTTTCTTAAACTAATTGGCAATCTTAACAATTTTATGTTTCATTTTACCAAATTAATTTCGCAACAAATTCATCCAATTACGAATACAATACACTCCTTTACCGATCTTTATAAGTGCTTATGAAATTTTATTAGCCTAATGTATTACTCATAGGGCAATAAACAAACATGTGTCGGTACTTAAGACTCAGAAACCAGACATGGTGTCAATCAATTGAAACTCTAACATTAAGCATATGCTACAGGCGTGAATAACCATATTATAAGAATTCCCCTACCATGAGTTTGTGTTTTGAGTTTCGGAACTCACCTGAAACTCGACCAAAACTCATCTATCGTGTGTATCGGCGCAGAACGCGTGTGAGCGGGATGGACATACGTTGTAGAGGAGCGAGCGGGTAAACGGCTACATTCAGAGCCGCCATAAACATTGACGCGAGCTATACTCTTCCAGTCATCCAAACTTAAATCAAAATTATCATTCGCGTTCTGTAAATGGAGTTGAAAGAAGTATCTATACTTATAATAAAATCGTAACGAGGCTAAATTTTAGTAAAAGGCGAAACATTTTTGCGTTTTGAAGGGAATCCAGAGTGACAAAACAAATTAGTTCAAACAGACCCAACTAAACTGCGGAAAATCTTAACACCGCCATTCAGAAAGACGCCATGAATGTACAGTGACATCTATTGAATAAAAGCAGTCTTCAATATAGTACCTCTAAATGTATATAAAATCGTAACGAGGCTAAATCTGTACATTGAATATAAAAAAAAGTAAGTGCTACGTATACTGGGAACGATACAGAAAAGTGCTACGTATACTAGGAACGATACAGAAACCGAAACATACATTTTTAGAATTTTTGTCAGTTTGTCGGTTGGGCGGTTTGTTTGATTGAAGATAAAAAAAAAAAACTGCTACGTGATCTATAATCGACATTGATGCCAAAAATATAGTTTTTAGAATTTTTGTCTGTTTGTCTGTTTGTCTGTTTGTCTGTATCTCTGTCCGAGCTTCACGGCCAAACCGCCGAACAGATCGTCATGAAATTTAAAAGTAAAATCCGTTAATGGCCTGGTCAACATATAGGGTACAAATTATTACGCTATTGTCAAAGGGGGGTGAGCAATAAACCAATATGTCTGTGTACAATTATTATTCGCTACCTATATGACGAATCCATTTGAAATATTGGATGATTGTAGTTAATAGATCCGATTAACATTTTATATACAATAGAAATCATTTCGCATTTTTTTAAACGTACTTTTTCATTTATTCTTTAGCCTTATATATTTTAATTCGTCTGTTTATACCTAGATGGCATTAGTAGTAATTTATAGGCGAGTTTTTAATTTCCAATATTTTTATAAGCGATTTTTTTATTGATACGGCATCCAAACTCCTGTAGGCCGAGTTCTATATAATAATTTAATTTGTAACGTTCAAATATCTATACTTATAATGAAATCTATACTACTTATAATAAAATCGTAACGAGGCGAAAACTGTACATTGAATATTTTTCAAAAAAAATGATTGCTGCGTATACTAGGAACGATACTGAAGCCAAATCAGATGTTTTTAGAATTTTTGTCTGTTTGTCTGTATATCCGTTTGTCTGTTTATATTATGTCCGAGCTTCACGCCTATACTACTGGACAAATTTAGTTTAAATTTTGCAGTAATATCTGTCAAAGGGCTGGTCAACATACTATTATCTAAGGGGGGTGAGCTAAAGTGCATTATGCCTGTGTACTATTATGAGCAACCACTTCATTATTAAGAGCCGAATCTTAATGAAATATTGTCTTATTATAATTCATAGGTCCGGTCAAAATATATAATATAAATCATCACCCTATTCGTCTAGGGGGCTAAGCAAAATTAATCTTCGTTTTAGTTTCACAGTTCCTGTGTTCATTTTAACTCCTCACTTGATCCCGTTCTTAAATTAGTAATTTGGTATATTTAGTAATGCCCAGTATTTTTTTTTACTGATAAACGTTCTTTCTTTGGCATCTTACTTTAAGGTACGTATTTCACTAACTGCTATGTTCCAAAAGGTGAAGCGTGATGAAAGCATACGACATAATACCTTACCCACGAGATAATTACTTTTTTAAATGCTCTACCAGATATTTCGACGTAACTTTGATTTCATTATTATTTTATTACATTTTTCTGAAACTAGATGGCGTTAATAGACTTTTTAACTAAGACCAAGATTTTGTATTTCCAGGAAGTATTTTGATAAGATCATTATTAAGACTTTATTAGGATTGGGTAGAATTTTTTTTTATCCATAAAAGTTATCGGAAACCTGTAGGATGGGCTTTTCGGAATCTAATAGGTAATTATGAATTTCAAAGCCTTATTGGCAGTACTATAATGACGTGTGCTTGCTGTTTACTGCTACCATTTCAAATTGATAAGGGCTAACATCGTTTGCATTCTGGAGAACAGCAAATTAAGTTCATAGAACATTCTTTTTATAACATAGCCTTTTGCCTGATGCACGGCAGCTGAAAATTCATTGACTTGAGGATGACTAGAATGATCGGTCGGCTACCAATTTCTCACTGAAAATAATAAAATAATTATTACCTTATGTTTCTTTAAATTTGTCTTCAGTCTCCCTAGATAGCGTTGGGATCGAAATATTTGTTCTTTTAATTGGGTTTATGTGTTTACGAAAATGTAAAGTTTATAATTTGGATGTTTTCTCCAAGTATTTTAAATAGCTACTATTGTTAGATTCAAGACGATAAAATCATTACGAGGGGCAGTAACGGTTACCGAATTTTCACCGACTACATCGTTGTCGTTGTTAGTCGTTAGTAGAGTGTAGGCAAAATAAAGGTATCGCTAGATCACCTGCTTTGTATTTATGGGATGAAAGTCTGAGAGCCAACAAAAAAAAAAGAAGTTACTCCACCTCGGGAAAACAGCGAAAAATATTTCAATGAAACTTTACGGTAATTGTATAGATAATAGTCTAACTTAACAACTTTTATTTGCAACAATAATTGACTAGATCCTTAGATACAGCTTGATCGTTCTATTGTAAGCAGTCCCGTACAAAGCAGAGGTCACGATTGATTAGCTATACAAAATAATGTTGTATTGGACCTACTTTGATGCGACTTTCACTGTAGTATAATTTATAAGGGATCGAGGACTTATAGTAAACATATTTCATCGCACTATCACTCATAGGAGTCGAGCAATGTAACATATTTTGTGTATAATGTATGATGGTTATGAAATGTAAGAATTTAACAGTAAGAATTTAACAATTTCGATAGGACTTTCACAGTTGCGCTACTAAGGGGTCGACTTTTTAACATAAATAATTATGTATCATCACGCTACGCTACGCTCACAGGAACTGAACAGTGTAACATTTTTTTTTTGTACACACGGCTACTATCAAGCTATACATTTCCAGTAAAAGCTGACCACGTATTGTATAGGCTTTCCTTACAATAAGAGGTCAGCTTATTATACTGAAAATTTATAGCTCAATATGTATCCGTGGGTACTAAGGTCGATAGTTAAGAAATTTGTGATTTAAACGAGTTTATTTATTAACATTTTCGGTAAAAAACCATCACGGAAAATTACTATACATATGAAGGAAACTAGGTATTTTTTCAACATTAGAAATGTTTATTTCGATACCCATCGTAACTAGCTAAGTGGAACGGTAAATAGTAGAATAGAAGCCGACAAATATCAGGTTCAAATCCGGTCCCTGCGTTGTAACTGTTTTTATTTAATACTAATTGATACAATTTTATATTATTAGAAACATGTATTTTCAAAACATAATTCGAGCACCCCTACACCACGCGAACGAAGTCGCGGGCACAGCTAGTCTACTTATAATGAGATATGGATTTGAATCCAAGAGAAACTTAAAATTTTTCACATAATAATGCTTGTATGCATTGATGCAACTGAGTCACCTAATAATATTATTTAGCGTAAACAACATAGAAATCGACAATTATAATTTTATTATATTCACGTCTTGTTACTATACAAAGCTCATATTCAGTATTGGACCTATTATGAATTTATGACCGATGATAATATTTCGTTTAATAATAATTAATTTCTAAAGAACACTACACACTCAAAACAACCATGAGTTTCCCGTGCCGTCTAACGCTATCGTTCACATTCAATATAAATGTATAGTGACTTTAGTTCACTATTTATACCGGTAGAGGCGCTGAAAAAATTCCCATACAAATATTGCATGTGAACGTGAACGTTAGACGGCACGGAAAACTCATGGTAGAGGTACTGATATCCTTACTAATATTATAAATGCGAAAGTAACCAATTTTGATGAAATGTGATATGGAAATAGTGTGCATCATCAAGAAGGATATAAGGTACTTATTAAATTTTTCGATCACCCCCCGGCTCACGGGCATAGCTATTTAAAGATAAAAAAAAATATATGAATCGAGAAGTACGTGAATTAAGGATCTGTAGTACCTACGGACTTTCGAGTATTAGGTGGCCTATAATGTCGCGACCTATTTATCAAAGGCTAATTAGTAGGTGACACAGAGGCGTTATACATATGGCGTATTAGACCCAACCTCACAATATCCCGAATAAGGTGTGTTATTATTTAGAAATTGAGTGCTAAGTAAATTATATGAATTAAGCTTTGGTAACATATGTTGCTGATTTACCCTTTCGTCTGTGAATATTGTATAATCACGTTAGAATCAAATTGTTGAATGACTTTAGAGTCTTAGCCCTTGAAATGGGAAAAGAGGCTAATCATGCACCTGTTATTTCAGAATAGATAAGGAAAATGCTTTCTATTTCAGGTAATATAAAAGAAATCAAAAGCACACTTAAATGCCACCTCTAAATGAATGTTCTTCAATAGCTGCACCTTATGGTGGTAACAATAAATCAACTAATTACTTACATTCCTTTGTCTGGACCATAAAGTCTTATATGACCATCTTTTAAAACAGTGTCTCCCACATTTCATTACCGGACCTCACAACATTATATACGTATTCGCGTTGAGATATCCACGTTAATAAATCAAGAAGGATATCGTGTAATGGACACCGCCCGACCGTCCCCGAAGAGACATAAATTTGTTTTTGTACTTTTTTGGTAAATCATTTTGTTGTGGCAACACAGCGAGTGAATAATTAGGTTTTAATACGATTTTTAGTTGTTTTAGATGAAATTCGGTAACGTAATTAGCTGGCAATTTTTATGTTATGTTTGCCATTGCATTCACGTTTGTCGGTTCGTTTTAATTTTTAGTTGTTTGTTGTTTCTCCGGTCCATTTTCAGGGTTCGCTTCATTTACTTACTAAACAGTTTGCTCATTAGCGAGTTATTTGTTACATGGATGATACATGATTTCACTGAGCTACTTTCTCTGACTTCTCTATTAATTCAGAGATTAATTAATTTGATATTTTTAGTTTACTGTAATCTATGTTAGGCAATAATAATAACAGAATCGATCAATCGAAATCATCACAAGTGTATTCTAGATACCTACTTCTTTTGACATCCAAGTTATAATTTTCGTTGATCTAGTATTCTATTCTTTAACAGCCTTGCCGTCTAAAATTATCAAACTGTAGGTATTTTTGTTTGGTCCTCATTTTATTATGAGTCAATTCTTGCTGATTAGCTTTTAACGTGGTTATAAGTGCTCTTACAATACTTAGGTATTTAAAGTCCTACTTTGTAAGCAATAAATCAGTATCAAAGTCTAATGAGATCTTATTACGTACTTTAAGGTATTTTCAACCACTTTTGCCTTTTGTTTCATCCATATCAGATCAAGACCACGAGCTTTTTATTTTGTAGCACTAAACCTTATCTGCGTTGAAAATCTACTACGATGGAGTTCAAGATGTTGAAACGAAAGAAAACAATAATAAATTCAGTAAATGAAGTAGGTAGTTTTTATTGCGTGAAGGTAACGCATTACTAAAGTAATTATTTATGAAAACTGACCTCTGGTACTTGCAAGGTTAAGATTAGAAGATGTTTGTCAGACTTATGGTTCATTTGAGGGATTAATTTTAACGCTTATTTAAAAACATTTTTTAAAGCGTACTTTGAAGAACCAGAAACGTAACAAAATAATTAATCACACAAAAAAATATTTTCTTTCAAGGCATAACAACGAAGACAATTATATTGCCAAATATCCAAGTTTTGTCTTAACCAGTTAATTTAAATATATTTTGGTCTACAGTAATTCCCTAAGTCATCTAAAATTAATTTATAGTAGGCCATAACATGAAATTTAATATCTATTCTTTGTCGTTTTCTGAGAAGCGATGTTATCTGATTATTTTAATGTCTGCGTTGTTATTAAAGGATATCATAATATTTTCCGGTTTCACATTTCATCGCCAAAATTTAAGAGGTATTGAATTTTGATATGTCCGTTTCAAAATGAAGACTAACAAGAATATATTAATAATTATTTGCATCATAATAATTATAGATCAAGGATGTAATTCGATACTTTGTTATGACAGTGATGAAGTATTATATATCAGTTAACTTAATAAAAAATCATACAAAATGACTGAATGTATGCGTTATAGCAATATCACCCTTAATTTGTTAGACCTTGTACGAATACAGATTTCTTTCATAGAAGAGGTTCAAAGTTAATAATCTATCATAAGTCTCAAAAAATACAATATTGATTAAATAAATATCAAAGGTCAACGAGTCTAATAACAGTATTCTCTTAACAAATAAAATCATCGACAAATTCCTTAATAATATTATTTTCATTAGCAGTTCAGTACAACCTTTGCCAAACAAATCGTGCAAACTAATTATAAAACCCGAGCAACGAATCAGAATTCATTCTGACATTGACAACCCCTGACCTTCTTTATAAACTTAAACCCTCAAAAACAAAAGACTTATAACACACGAGTACCCTCAATGTCTGAACCATTCATCATTCCAGAAAATGTCGGCATCGACTCTTGACTTCGTCAGAAGATTCCTCTTCAGCAACAAAGCGAGTTTATTGTCTGAAAACAAAGACATCGGTTCAAGGCTCAGCTTAGAGCTTCAAAATCAGCGAGGCCAAAGCGTGTTGGAAGCGGATCGACGGATTTTGATTTTGTCTCCGCCAAGACAAAATTGTCGGTGATTTGAGGTAGGTATGTATGTTTTGCGTTATTTGGTATCATTGGAAAATTCTGTTCAACTCTGAATATTGAGATACGAATTCGTCATTAGACCTATCCAGCAACATATTGAAAGAAAATATTATGATGAAACCAGCACACGCGCTGTGAGGATAGTAGAACTAAAGTTTAAATTCATCATTGAACCTTTACTCAACCAACACTGATTAGTCTGTACATCAAGCTCACACGTCCGACTTAATCTGACAATGAAAAGGTCGTCTCACTGCCGCGCTACGACCGTCCCCATTCTATAGCCTAAATGGTGACAGATTAGCGTCATAGCAGAATGCCAATTACTAAGGTAACGTGGTTCCAACACGCGAACAGTCGAGTCAATTTCGTGCTTCAAGACCGACTGCTGGCTTCCTATGTTTATGAGTGCGCACCAACCCGTTTATCTATGCAACGTACTGCTTCCTCTATTGCACGTTTTGTTTGATCATATTTATTGTAGCGCGACTCGGTACCATTACTTAACGGAGCTTTATACCGTAGTAGCGACTCATTAGAGAATGTATTCGGAGTACTACTTTACTTTGTATCTAATCTAGGCTCAGTAAGTCTCTGATAACGTTTTCAATTGCCTACACGATGTTGAATCTCGATGATCATTAAGTCTAACCATTAGTTATGTCATTACTTTTCTCCTTCCTGCTATTGAAAGCACTAATAGTAGGTAGTCTTGGTATCTACTATATAATAGATACCAGTGTTTATCTCGGAGAATTCCTAGAGGATTTCAAAGTAATCAGAAGTAATTTAGTAGATGTTTCTACACGTTTTCTGATGTTAGATGTGTAAAAGATATCGTAAACAAAATGGAAGATCAAGAAAAAATGGATCGAGAAATGTAGCAAGCTAAATGGACTCTCCCTGCTCGGAGTATTTAATGTCTTTATAAGTGCTGTTGGACATAAAGTTAATGAAATAGCCATTTTATTGATCTACCTGCGAGTTGACACGAATCCCGCCGCTTCCAACCCTGCATTATGTTTTTCTTCAAATTATTTTCTATCTTTTTCTACCTCATCATTCTTTACAAGACAGAAAAGAATAGCGGCATCTTAAAAACGTGCATTAAGAAAGGGACATTTCATTTTGAGAATACGACCCCCATCATTTGATAAGCCGATGAGACATTCTAACATTAATCCATTAGGACACAGAAATATTTCAATTATTTTCCAATTACTTTTTTTATACCGCCTGAGTCAGACGAACCATTATGGTCATGTAAATTTTAAAATATCTACGACTTAAGGTCCTTCTATTTGTACCCAGCCTTTAGTAGAATGCCAGTTACTAAAATTGTGCAGTGTATTGATTTAAACTATTCCAACGATCATTTTACTAATTACAAAATTGTTTGTTTACACATTTCAAATGAAATAATAACCAATCACATTCAAATAAATTAGACCCGTACTTTACTAAATACTTGAGATTTGTAATATGTAGATATGTATGAACTACGTGGCACTCATAATTAATAAATATTCACAGATTTATTTATTTATTAAGTATACTAATTTTATAATTACCAACGAATATTTAAATGCTTACATTATGAAATAAAAGATACAAGTAATTATACGAATCACAGGTAAGCATGAAATTTACAAAATACAAAAAAATACTAATTAAGCTAAAATAATCTAAAAATATTGCATTTCCACAATGATCACTATAACTGAATCAGTTAGAAGTGATCAATATCAAAATACCGAATTAAATGATAACAAGTTCATAAGGTATGTCTGTATGATAAAAAATTCACGTAGAAGATGACAGTGGAGTTTATTTATTTATTTATTTTACTTTTATTAAAACGGTACGAAACCAATTACAATAATAAAAGATAGGCACATAGGTAATTAATTACACATATAAACAAAAGAACACAGTCATACAACTCTCTCACAAAAAAGTAAAGTGGAGTTGTTTGTCTCAATGCATTTCTCATTACACAACCTTACCATACGCGTACAGAAGATATTGATGTTATTACCCTCGAAATTAAATACCGAAATAAATGCTGTATTTTATTTATAACAGTGAGTTTACCAAAATGCCTCTAGAGCTCCTACAGTCAATCATAAGTCAGCCGATGCCTTAGTACATAATATAAGCAGGGAATATAAATTACTCAAGAATTATAATTCAACTTTGACCTTACCTGAATATAATATTGAATATGAAAGGATATCAAGGTCACAAATAAATTGAATAATTTAATTTACCGTACCCTTAATACGAAGGTACGTTTCGTCACGAAACCTTCACATTATTAATATGAATATTACTTGACATACACAAAATTCGGGTCTCATATTGTCAATTTTATGTAAGGATAGCATGCTGCTGCCACATGTACCGTTTGTAAACAAATATCCGCTTATCAGGAACCACTTATAGGTGAATACTAATAAGGTCTTTTGTTCTCTAAAATATTGCTTTAGGATTTCCGCTAAAGTTTGTAGGATCTCCTTTAGAATGTCATTTTCTGCTTTTACTTGTCTGACTATTTTGTCGTCGTACACTACCTATTGGCATATTAAAGTAACATCGTTAACTTTAGATTTTTGCTTAATGCTCGTAAGCTTTTTACAACTGTCATTCGTGCCATAATTACGGAGTGAATTCAGAAAGGTGCTCGAATGTCCTTGCTTAACTTCACTTTTTGAAAGGGAAGAAATTGAAAATTGAGACAGGTACCCAAAAATTATATGAATCGGACAAGAGACTTGATGATAATTATACAGATTGCCTGTGAAATAAAATTGCAGAGAATTTTGCTCTTACTGAGCTTGCTTAGTATATTATTTTTATTGGTTTACATAATCATGGTCAGTATTAATTCTTTTGCCTTAATATTCTCTAAGTCTCTTCTTACTGCACCCATGAGATTATACAGGATATTTATAATTGCATAGCCTCACAACATAGATTGTGGTATTTTATTTTATTTTGGGGAATGAATAAATACATAATATATTTTTGATTTCGTAGTCATCCATAATACTTCCAATTATTACTATAGAAAAACAATTTAGATCGTAACCACAGATGGTGTGAGAATTATCACATCACCCTTATAAAAATGACATTTTCATAATTTTATCACAATTTATATCGGGATCAACAAGCCGTCGCCACCCGCATACCAGACAATTGATGCAATCATCGCCAACGAGATTTTGGGGTGTGTAAAACGGAACTGTAATTGCATTGGCCACAACCAAATTAATGTTAAAGTAACTATTCAATGATAATTTCATTCCGAAGACTGCGGGTGAAGGATGGCCATGTAATAATTTTGATTGTGGTGACATTGTTTATAGCTGAGTGTACCCTTGGGTACTTTGATATGGGTTGTTTGGTTTGAGATTTATTTGGATTGGCTTCTGTGTTTTTTTTTTTTCTGTTAGCTATTATAGACTTTATTTTAAGTTTATTGCTAAGCGCCTTAATATCTAATATTACTACTATGATACCAGTTATGCCTTCAACTTCGTCGGAGTAGGCAATTCACATAAAACTAAATTTAAATTTACGTTTTGTCACTAACACAATGGTTTATACGTACGTAAATAGAACGGCAATTAAGGAAAACTGTTTCCTGGAATAATAATTATTAATCACATAAACATCAGTCATGGTAATAAAAGATTGATTTGTTTTCGTTAGACGTCCATATCCTTGATAAATAAGCTTTATTCGTGTGTAAAGATAAGTAATCTTCATGGAATGACAGACACATAAATCAAAAAGCCGTGAAAAGGTCGTACTGGTCGGGCGATAAAGTACTAGTTATACTGTGGAATTATAGAAATTTTGTTTGAAATTCAAACAATTTTTAGTGTTATGAAAGTACGATCTTAATAAGATATTATTCGAATTTACGTTCAAAGTTATCACAATGCATTTTATGACCGAGTCGGAATGAAGGAGTTTATAAATGGTTGTGTACAAGACAAGCCACGGTTCTTCAGGGTGTGGTTGGCCAAAACCAGACTGGGGGAGCGCCGACAGCGACATTTATTTGTAGCTAGCCACAAAATGTACGTAACTGTCTCGTAAGATTTATTCTCAAACATGCCGTAATCTTTTCTCTCGTGGGCGTAGACGCTCTTGTACCAAACGACCCATGGAAAGATACTCACCCTTGTTGTATATTTTCGGTTAAAACAACCTTGATAAGCGCGGGTCGGACCTCCATATTCGTCGATAAAGGAAAATATGTTAATTTAGTCGCTACGAGAGAACCGATATGACCTACTAAGTGATTGGGTTCCCTATGCGTTGGCGTGTATTGAATTTGAACTCCGACGGCCTCAAAGATCAGTCCAATGTTTACAAATTGCCCGAAGAAAAAAACTCGATTCATTCGATTGAGATATTCGTTTTGATTAGGTTCGATTTAAATAAGATTCTTTTGGAGATGAAGGTCTATGAAGTGAAATTGGATAAAGGTTATTTATTAACAATTCCACAAACAATGAACTGGAATTTATTTAAAATGAAATTAAGGTTGTAACACAGTGAAATTGAATAAGAACGAGTAATCTAAGAAAGTGGGTCAAATTATCCATGAAATATATCCACTAGGAGATGCAAAATATCGCCGAAATGGATGCCCTTTCTCACAATATGGCGCCACTAGAATTTCCATCTTTTATGAAATATTACGGATTACGTAGGCGGTCGTTTCATAAAATCTAATTTTAATTAAAAAATAAGCAAACGGTAATTAATTTCGCCTCGGTCTCCTCTCTCGGTTACAATGGTGTACAAATTAAACGTTTTGAGTCGTAACGCTCGCGGATAAATTCTGCCTCAACTTTTTCGTCTTCAGTATTTATTTTTTTCCATTAAAATCATAATAGAAAATTTAATTTCTTCCTTACGTTTCGGGGTAACGATGCTATTATACTTAACTCAGCTTTGAAATTATTGCTTTGTTATAATTTGTTGAAATGAATTTTACTAAATATAAAACTGATAAAATATCGTAAATTAAATCGTTGTCTCAGATAAACTAATTTCGGGTTTAATAAAGCTAAAACGGCCCAATTCCCGAGCGCTCGGAGCGATGTTATTTTATTTGTCAGCATATCGTTCTAAAATAATTAGAATGGGAATTTATTGATGTCATCGGGGGCCGTGATTTAGGACGCGCTTCAATTCGTCGTATCCGCATTGTTTTAATACAAAGATCTAATCTGAGTTCCCTCTTATCATTTAAGACTATATCTTCCATGCATTGTTGTGATAATTTTCACATAAATTAGATAAGAAGTACTATCAAGCTAACTTTGACAGCGCTTTGATAATAAAATTTGAAAAGTTACTATACAAATTGTACCTAAAGTCTCTGCGTGTACGTTATTTAAGCTTTCGATAATTACGTTTTGCAGCTCATTATGACTGCATATCTCTCTTTAGTCTATAAGCTATGGTAACTTAGCAGACCTTCGAACATTTCATTTCACATAATTACGACTAAAGGAAATTATGTTAAATTTGCAAGGTATGCAATATTCTAACAAATTACGAGTTTAGTATTAGAAGTTAAGATCGAAATAGCAAAATGAAAGGCGTTTGCCTAATAACCTGCCACCTACAACGTTCACCAAAAGAACTTGTAAATATTTCAGTTAATCGATAGGTATACCTGGCGCGAGCCATGAAGCTATAATAGAACGCAATAAAAAGCGTTTTATTATTAACGGCTCTTAGTTGTAATGGTCAACGTTTTTGTTTTCAAGTTTTATGTACTCGTATTTGATTGAGTATGAATTTTGTATGTTGTGATGTTTTATATTTGGAAAGTTATTTTTGTGATGTCGAACTTATTTCAGGTTTATAATTCAAGGGTTACTAAGGTCATTCAAGATCTGCGTACACACTCGATATGGGATGTAAGAATTGATTTTGAATTTAGAACACGAGCTGTTTCTTACTTCCAAATTCTTCACCGAAAGTAAAAGTAAATTTTAACTACTGTTTTAACCATAAAGTTATTATTACTTTACCACTAATAATAACTTTATGGTTTTAACTGATGATTCAGAATGTGAGTTGACAGACTTTAATTTCTACAACGCAACTTAACTTAAGGTCAACTTCATAGTAAAGATAAGTCTCATATAGTTAGGTATATGAACAGTAGAGTTGAATTTTAGCTGTTACCTTCGACGAAGAAACAGGCCGTAAGTGAAAAATAATAATATTTACAGCTGTGATTTGAGCTCTTAGTTTTCAGGTGGCTGTCGAAGTAAATGATATTACCTAAGTACCTATAAGTGACAAAATGGTAATGTTTCATAAATTAACCTCGCGTTGAATGCTACGAGAAAGCCCATAAAACTTTGATGTAATTAGCTAAATCCTATAGACTTTATTACTCAATTCCCATTTCTATAGAAAATTCTAATTCCTTCAGCATATCTGTAGCCGTGAGTAATTTCGAAGAAAATAACCCGTGTTTCAGTTTGTAACGTTCAGAGCTTTAGAGATAGTTTGGAAGATTGTAGTAAAAAGTCTTAAAAGCGAAGTTCTGCTACCATCTGCCACACCTACCTGTTCCTCTACTGAATCAGATAGCAATCTTTCAAACTGACAAATGTTAGTTGCTCTCACTTATTTATAGTCAACGGCTGAAGTAAAATTAACTCTATCGAAATAAGCTTTATTAATCACTGCGCTTTCAAACAAATTGTTGGTATGTGCTCCAAGAGTTCGGTTACCAAGAATGTGAGTGTTTCTTTGGCGGACTTGTTTTACTTGTCACCTTGATTTAGATTCTTGTTTATCTTAGAAGGTTTTTAAATATGCGTACGACGAAACTCTGATTTGGAATTAACTCGTTTCGTTCACGGATTAGGCGGGAGGGGAATAGCTCGGGTTTTGGTTCTTTTATGTAGATGTCCAAACTGTTGCTGGTTTAACATTTTGTGTCAAATGTTTGTGTTACAATAATGCAGATTTTTTAGAATATTTTATACCTTTAGCAATTTATTGTAATAATTGTAACTGTGCATAGTACGCCATTTGATGTTTGAAATTATATTGCGGAATTTTATCATTGTTTATGTACCTAAATCCTAATTAAAGTTTATTACAGGATATTTTTTTATGTAGTAGGTACCTACGCATAATTTGTAGTGTTTCAGTCTCTGTTCCTAAATGCAACCGCAGTATTGAGATACCCTTTAAAACAAAACAAAATTCGACTTAGTATGGGGGACACGCATAATTTACTAGCGCAAGCCATACAAAATCAAATTTTTATTTTGTTTTGGAGTAAATTTTAGTACTACGGTTGCATTTGGGAACGGACACTAAATCACTCTACAAATTTTGAAAAAAATATCCTGTATAGAGTATCATTTTAAGAGCACTTTACTGTCTAAATAAACTAAAATAAAAATTGTCACGGACAAAACAACATCTATAGATACAAAATCCCCGAGGGCCAGTCTCAAATATGTTGAAATCGTTTTCCCAACAACTAAACTAGTATGCGCGAAACAAAGTAATATTATGAAACAAACAGTTTATATACATGTACTTATTTGTACTTGTATTCGAAACTATAGCGTGTAGTTTCTTAGCAACGGATATGGGTAAGTGCGTTTAATAATTTATAAGCAAAGTTTTGCCCGCGTGGTTTTCTAACTAGGCATCCTAATTTTGTAAAGTTTTGAACTCCTTACAATGAATTTACTTTGTTATGTATTTATGTAAGTATTTACTTACTATAATGTATGATCGGTCAGTATATAGGATGTGTTTTATTATTTCACAGGACACCTTGTACTCAACATTACCTATGAACAAACTCTTACTACGGGACAAACACTGAAATCATCATCATTATTTAGTCGAATAATATTGAATTATTTGTATGGAAAAGCAGTATTTTTTGCGTATTTTCAATGTTTATGTCATAATATAAAAGTTGTTCATAATGAGTACAAAAACCCCTTAAAGCATGTATCCTTACTAAATATATACACCTTGTAATTCATTCTCTAAAATGACAGATAATTACGATCCGCTCCAGTTTATTTCAGAATTATCTATGTAGATATTACTTTACTCTATGACTGGATTATATAAAGAATGTTATATAGATACTGTATAACTGATAACTACTCCATGTACTTTAGAGAATATATTTTTGCATTTTTTTACGAAAGATATTATCGATATCGAATCGATTTTTTTTAGTACATCATATATGAAGTAAAATTAATAATGTTGAGGGCAACAAAATCACTTCAACCGTGAATTTTTTTGTAGGCCATTGAATTTTATTATATTTTGGAAAGGCGTGTTTTTAAATGAATACAAATTGCACCGCTTTTTTAATTTTTTAAGTGTTGAACAGTATTTATTAAACAGTTAAACAGCAAGTACCTACTTCATAGTATTTTTGATGCACAGTAAGAAAAGACCGCCCATTGTTCATTAATTTATACATAAAGTTCTTTAGTATATTTTTCTAATGATGTACAATAAAGAATACTTCTATTACTATATAATAATATTTTTTATGCTGAAACATCTATAATTTTAAGTAATTAACGAGAGGATTACATTAAAAAAATACAAGTATTTTCGGTATCAAAGCGATCCAAAATGTGAATTGTGAATGTCTATAGTGATAATTTTATACAATATTTTTATAGTCTTGTGCCTACTGATTTTTTAAATTGATCTCAAGTAGATTCGTTTAGAGTTTTCTATAAGTAAGTAGGACAACGAAAGCTTTAGTTATTAGCAACATATTAAGTTATTTTTTCAATGAGCTAAAGCTTACGGTACCAAACGCTGCTAAATAGAGAGAATGGATATTTTTTGTGATCAGGTCTGCACGGGTTAAGTGTACTTAGAGCTCGTATTAAGGCTCGTAACCTAATTAAAGCTTTTAGTCTACAACGTAACCCAAAAAACCCTTCGAAAACCTCATAACAAGATCCGAATCCCACATTGGATCACCGGACTTTTATTTTTCGTTCAGTTGGCGGATTTGCTGGGTCGACGTGAGTTAGCCGTAATAAATATAAAAGTTATAGCTTGCAGGAGCCTTAACCCTTCGCTTAAAGCTTACCACAAGCGGATTACGGTCATTACTCATTCCTACCGTCTAGAGTGCCCCAGGCTGGAATCGAAGAGAGACGGTGAATGTAAATGTATTTTTTTTTTCTCTTACACTTTTATTTATGCTATCCACACTGAGACGCAGTTCGGTCATTGATACATTTTAACAGGTACAATACCAACCTAAATTGAAAATTCTTTGTATATTTTTTTTCTTTGGATTAACCGTTCTTCATTACGTTGCTCTTCCACCTTCTGAAATGGAACCTAATATAACGAAATAATATACTATAGTGAAATACTTCTGGTAATTTTGCTACCGAGCACGAATCTTGATATAGTTGAAGATTTTCGCATAGGTAAGTAATGTAACAGTCCGGAATTCGACAATGAGCATTGTTGCAATACAATACATTATTATATAGTACAATATTGTCCAGACTGTAACGATTGTCTTGATGTATATTGATATAGTAAAGAATTCCGAACATAGCATTACAAAATATGTATGTAATATACAAAATGCTTTTGCTGAATGTCCGCCTGTAGACGAACGAGCAACAATGCTTGATTGAACTTATGTCACTGCAAAAACCCTAAAATTGTAGTCAAAATTTCGTTATTCTGCATTTTGAAGAACTCGCTTTAACACTGTGCGCTCTCCAACAGGACTTTTAAAACCAAATTTGGTTTTGCCAGCCATAATATTTGCGCACATGATGGAAGTTGGAATACATCAAGGAGAACATCATCATCATAATCGTCACCATAGCATAGATAGAAAAAAAAAAAAAACTCATACATTTTCATGCATCATAGAAATTGAGGCAGCCCAGTAAGTTATAAAAATACTTGTGTTGGAATTTCCTCGCATCGTCCCTTAATTATTACTATTACAACGCTGAGACTATTAGAAAAGTACATAATTAAAGAAAAACAAAAACTTATAAGCTACCTATTTAAATTTTCATAAGCTGCTCTAAGTGTAGGGATGTGTACGGGTAAGTGTGTACTATGTGTGGATAAGATAAGCATAGCTGAAAAACTGGCCAGCATTTATTACTAATGGTAAAGAAATGATAGGAAAATGAACGAGAATAAATAAGTTATCATAACGGCTGCAAGTGCTACCACTATAAAAGTGATTGATAACATCAATACAACTTTCACTTCCAGTATATATAACAAATTCAGGTGTACCTATTAATAACAAAGTTACTGTAGTAGACCGCAATACATTTTCCTCATTTCTACCCAAAATGTCCCAAAGGTTTTATTGATTACATGAAACATGTTCCACTTTTTATATTGGCCCTAAAAGCGTATAAAACGAAATGTACGAGTAAAAAGGTTTACTTGCCATTTGATTGTTTGCTATTCGTTTCCCCAAAAAGTTTGTGGGAAAAAAACTTCAAATGATCCCCTTGCCCACTATATGATTTATATAGTTCCATTGTGTTCCCTTAGTCATTTAATAACAAGATAGGTATAGGTATTGATTCGATTTTGAAATTTTGAAGTTTTTGCAATGTACGTTTATATCGGGGGGTTTAAAAAGGCCGTCTTAAATTAATCATAATAATTATGATTCATATACACTTAATTGAAGATTCTTACTATCATATGCGTAAGGCAGATCAGAAATCATCTGCTTGACAGTTTTCATGGAGATTTGTAGTTGAATTGCTAAATGTGGTCAGCTTGTAACTGCCACGGCTTATTCTATTCAGAAGCAAACCATTATTATCGTATTATAATTTTTTATTCACATTATATGACATTATTCTCACAGCTCTTACCACGCCATAGTACTAACCAAGATTGTAATCTATTATTCTATAAGAGTTGCCATGGAGTTTCTTGCCACTTCTTCTCCACAGGACCTAGGTACTTACTAATTGGAACTGCGCATCATCAAAATTTTATGAGTGCCTGTATCTGGTTTACATGAAACAAAGATCTATTCTATTCTATCGAAAGAGTTAGAAAGCAAGCGCCGAGCAAAAAAGTTTTAAGATTGTTAGAAATTTTTAAAGTAAACAAAAGGTTTTTATTTCGTCGTAAATATTTTTATGGTTTATTCAATACATTAAAGAAAAATATTAGATTTTACCTTTATTTACGGCCAAACTTTTTAATATTCCAACTTAGTTATTATCTACTAAGATTTTTTAGTGCAGTTCACCCAGATCTGGTCCATTCACTTGGAGATTGGGTTAAAACCTCTTACATTCCACAGTAATTATCTGATTGATCGCCTATTCATCACCTATAAGTGCGATAGTAATTCATTTCCCGTAATTAAGTGTCATAACTTACGTGCGAAGATGAAGAGCTAATATATTCTATTTTTTTTTAATAAAAACCGTTTTTATATTATGATTTAAACGTTTGTTGTTAAGATTATATGCATTTATCATACTTACTGTAACACGTTTTACGAATAGCTTTTTTTCATGGGTCCGTGAGTAGAACCTTGAGGCACACCCCTTTTTAGGCGATGTATAAACAAATACGAAATCAAATAATTTTTTGTAACGGTCTTAGGCATAATAACTTCAAAAATAAATGTTATATTAGTAAATCAGAATAAATTATCATAAAAAAAAATTTGTATGAGTTTATTAATTTATTCTTGTATATTCTCCTTATTGCCTTGTCTATTTAATATATCCGTGCAAAATATTTTCTTATTATAATCATCTACTCGTATATTGTCTTTACACAAAAGCCGATTCTATTTGTGTGGCATTAGACCGAACAAAAGTATGACAGTCGAAAAATTTATGATGTTTATCTCTTACAAAAGGAACTACAAAAGATTGTCATTTACGGTGTCTTTATTCCGAAAAGAGCCGTAAACAATTGGCAACTTTGACGGACATCACGAAATGACAAAAAGGATTACGTGTCTGTTTCTACAATCTCGCTTTTACATATTATTTATGAAGAATTGTCTATACTCTGTTACATTGAAATAAAGAACATTTAAAATCCGTCTCTGTGATTCAAGTTTCTCATTCTCACAAATCTTGTGTTTTTAGCTGCACCGCGCCACTTCTGAATAAACACTAGTTTTTGTGTCGTTTACTTTTTTATTTTTGGACTTATTCATTCTTGCGGAAGATTTTTGCACATAGTACTTATGTAAACAACTTATTCAACCCGTTACGAATTGCCCTTTGTCAAGCCTCGATTGACAGTTTCTTGCCGTCGTCTACGAAATGATTTTTTGCCCCTTAAATAAATACTGCGCCGAGATTTCACAACGAAGGTTCCCGATTTAAGTGTTTAAATTAAATTCATAATACACATCTACAAGCGATTTTGTTCCTTATTTTATGTTTGTACGATAACTTAGAAAAAATACAACGTAGCGCTTTAAATTCTAACCGTCATGTACCTACTCAGAGGGCCCTTTAGCGAAGAAACCACGACAAAGTAATTTTCAAAACTTTCACGGGTACTTCTTTCTGTATAGAAATATGGTTGAAATTGGCATGAAATGCAATTTAAGGGCCCCTAGACTTGCAGTGTAGAATAATAACCATGTTTTTCTTATGTTTGTCTTTGGAGGAGATTACAAACATGCGCGCACATGGCAAGCTCTTCAATCGATGGTTCCCTCTCGTCGTGACATCAAAACTATTTGTCTTTGAAATAACTTGGTGACTTTCTACGGACGGTATTGTAGCGAGATGAGTTATTGTGTTATCCCCTTGAAACACAAGTCCATGTCTGCAAGTCACGACAGTGTTCATGTATCATGTAAACTAGAAAGAACACCTTTATTTGGTTGGTGGACATTGAGTTTTCTGCTACTATTTTCTCAGAATTTATGTATTTAAAACTTTTAAATAAAATAAAACTCCAATGAATGGACAAGTAGAAAATCAGCGAACCGAAAATATTTCGCGTATTTAAAACAGCCGACGATTAAAGTTAACATGTAATTGCTGTTTTTTTACCACCAGCAACATTAGTGTTTTCGAACACGTCGCTAAATAAAAATGCATTCTAAAATAAATCGTTGTAAAATTCGCGCCTTGGGCACTGGCCGTTGAGACTCCGAGGCCGGTTATTAAAACGACTATACTATGTCATTATTCTCGAAACAAAAAAAGGAGTGAATCGTAACAGGCGCGCCACATATCATCGAGGGAACTGGCACTTATGCGCGTAGTTTCTATCGTAAATCAAAGATATTAAACGGAATGGCGGAACCTCTTTTGAGTTCACATTATAAATCATAGAGGCGCAAGAAGACCTCTGGCTGCCACCAATAGGGTCTTTGCGAACGCCGTCCACATAAATCGTGTAAGTAATAAAAAATACAAAATGTATGATGATAAACTTGTGTAAGGCGAAACTGTCCTGTTGTCTCCAATTCTTGTTGTTGGGTTATTATAGTAAATTTAATGCTATGAAGAACCGAAACTGAATCCGTGGTGGGGTCTATACAAAGAAAGTAAAACCTAAACAAATAAATGGTAAATAGTACAATTTACTACAAGTAGAGTAAAAAGTCATAACTTATTTATAAGTGGGCCTTACGCAATCATTTTTAGGTTGTTTTATTGTCAAAACCCAAAAAAACATTAGAAAAAGCGCAGCAAAAAATTGGCATGATATAAAATCAGTAACGCCTCAAAATCTAGTTCTTATTGATTATAGCGTGAATTCTGCTAAAATATTGAAAAGAAAGAGGTCTATTGACTACATAATTTATAAAAAAAATCTCGTAAACCAGATGTTCCAAATTGTAAAATTCCAATGTGTTTATGAGACGTTGACATGATAAAACGAATTCTTTTCAAGGATAGCATCATTGCTACTTTCACTATACGTTTGAACGTGATCATTGTCTATTATGATTTTAAACGGTATACGCCAATTGTGGTTTTGAGGTTTGAGTCCATCGCATGAAGAATATTTATAAAATATCTTTGAAGATATTTTTAGTAGGTATCTAACAATATCGTTTTGGAAGACATAGTGGACTTAGCACTATAAGTTCGATATTGAAATAATTTATGAATGTACAAATAATTACAAGAACCTGAAGATTAAACATTCAAAATGATTAATCAAGAAAAATGTCAAAAGAATTAATAACAGGAATAATGCCGAAATTAATAAACATTCAATGACAACTTAAATTGGACCGTTATCTACATTTCCACAGTAGCCTGTGTGAGAAGTAGCAAGCCATCGTATATGTCTATTCTCATAAATAAAAGTATAAATTCATTTAAATGTAGCAGTCTGTCCCGATTCCGTCAGTAATTTATCTTAGCTGCCGGTGTAACCTCACCTCAAGCGCTCGCCAATTGCTGCCTTATTGACTCTCGGTTTCGTTTATCAAGTTTCGTTTAAAATTGCTTTCTTTGTGAACGTCGAACTTAAAGATCCACATAAAGATAGATTTTCAATCTTTAAACTCACTTTCTACATCACGTTCCGCCAACAAATGGCTATAGTACTGACTTTGTTTGGGCCAGATTTATCGTTAGGTGAAAAGAGTTACATAAAGATATCATAACTAATATCATTGTGAAACTTCAAGTCATTCGATATAAAAGTGTTTTGTAGGAACTCTAAGGGTTTCCTTGTTAGGATCGTGACAAGATTGAGTTAGATATGGTGCTGTGAGCTCTGTTATTGCATTCGGTTTGTTGACGGCGATAATTTTTGTTCAAAGGGGACAAAAACTGTCTGTCTGTGCAATGACTGTTCGGTTGTTTTTATTTATGTCATTTGATAATCTATGGATCTATCGAATTGTAGATTAGTTCCGTGCTTAGTGAGTTTTTATACACTCCAGATTGCAGGTTAAGATGTTGATACTACACTGTTCTTTTAATATTTTAAACAAACAACACGACTATTAGAAAATAACAAAACAAGTACAAATTTTAGTCAACTTTCTCGGGAGGCTTACCAGAATGTAATCTATTTAAAACTAAGTTTGGCCTCAAACACGCAAATTGCTTTATCCACCTCATGCCATTGTGAATTTTAATTTCACACCTTAGCCCGCAATCAAAGCATGCGCAAATCACCGCAAAGCTTCATTTATAAGCATTAGTCTTTCCATCAAGTTAAATCGAAAAATATGTAAACGAACGTGATATTCAATGTGTCGTGGAAAAAAAAAACATGAAGCTCTGTCATTTTTAACGTGCGATAGATGGCGCGGCTGTAACGCTAACACAGATAAATCGGTCGGAAGGCGCCTCGCTACATTGCCTTCCATAACGACCTTTGCTACGGAATCAGTTTAGGGTTAAAGGTGATTTTCTTCGCTTTTGTGTATATGTGTAATGCGGTGTCAAAGGAAGTTTGAAACGTCGAGAGATGATACGACTTTTCTTGGAGAATATTCGAAGGTGGAGGGTATTTGAAAAATATGCTTTTAAATTATGAAATGAAGAAATATCATTGCGCCTTTGTTGATTTCTTTCTATTTGGTATACATTTTAATGCACGCGAAAGAGATATGAAAAATAAAAACTATAGTAATTACGCTGTAACCACAAAAGTAGAACAGGATCAGTTGTTGAGTAACATTTAAAAATGAACAATTTAAAATTTATTATTAATAATCGCTCGCAAAAATACTTGAAGTTAATGGAAGACAATTTTAGTTAGATTATATCATTATAACTTGTTAAATCAAAAGTAACAGATTGCAAATACTTAGATAATGCGCATAAAAGGCACTTTTGTAGGATCTACTAACTCTCACAATTGGAATCCCCCTTAGAGTTTCTCCAGGGGGAATAGGCCGAAGTATAGTAAGTACACTCATAGTCCGATCATAATGATTAATGACTCTGAGACATCAGTTGGTGGCCGGAGCATAGCGGTCAAATTAAGCTTTACTTGTCATATAAAACGTAGAACCATTGCTACCGATGTAACTCCCTCTCCGGAGATTTTCCTCGGAACACTACATTTGCCTGAAAGTAAAAAAAAAAACAAGCATATTATAATAATTTAACTTGAATCTGTAAAACCATATAAAATAGCCTATTGAACAAACTAGGTACGTCATCAGTACTAGCCATTAATTAACTCGAACCCAAAAAAATCGATTACGTCACCACTCGTTCTTAACGCATAAATTACCGATCACCGTGAGTTATAAAGTTGTCAAGCACATTATGTATAAGATGCAACAATAGACATACTACATGAGGGCGTTGCTTCGCGTTGTTATAAGTCCGTTGCCTAGATTAATGTGCGTGCCACATCGAATGTGTAGAAAGATCTTTGTGGGAACCGCGTTTGGAAATGGAGTAGTGCGGGCTACACTGATAGAATGGTTGGACGACCGATTGGTGGTTCGACGACTTAATTAGTTATGTATTCGTATTTGTAAGACTAGATGAATAGACGACATGAAGAAGGCAGTAGAGAGGAAGATTGACTGCGCAAGGCATGTGTCAGAGCCGACGTGTGGAGTATCTTGGGAGCGATAATTTCCATTAATTGGTTTTGATAAGGTTGGATCGTCATTATTTATACCACAAAAATAATAATATCCTTGTACTTCTTATTTTAAATTGTGAAATCTATAAGAGGTGTACATCAGGCTCCCTTACTCCTTTAGAACGAGATTGGTACATGTTGTTAGTTCATCATCTAAATATTCAAAAACGATTATTAGAATTATTATTTACTTCTCTTGTCAGGTAAGGAAATAGATTGCTAGGCTGCTTATATCTCAGCTACATAGCTAATGGGAAAGTATGTCGTCTGACCTTCCTTGAAACTTAGCCTCTTAGGTTCAGAAGGGTTCAAGTAAATTTTTTATCCGCTTTAAATGACTTGCATGCAAGAGTCTCATTGAAACGTGCTTAATTCGAATTTTGTAGCAGAGATTGTATTTCTGAATCAGCTTACAGACAACATTTTCCATTCATTAATTAGATGATCTTGCTTCTCTAGTTCGTCAAGCTAACTATCTGTATGTCTCGTCATAGCGTCGTACTGTCGTCCTTTTGTCTCTGACACTCCCTCACTATTTGATTTATAGATCTGTGCGTTGACTAGCTGTCTCTACCGAGGCTTATTAATGAATTTATTTAAACGCTAATGAACGAGTTACGTTAGAGACAAGTAAAACCAATTTATCTGTAGCCGAAATGAAACGTTATTTTAGGATCATAATTGAACTCCCGATCAGTTCGAACTTTCCTTTTAGTTGTAAATTTTAAAGTTAAATAAGTATCGTTCATTTATCTTATGGAACTTTCGGATGATCTTTCCGATTCCGAAAATTCATTTCATCAAATTTGATTTTGTGTAAACAATGATATTTAATTATTATGGGATTATTATTAGGAGATTGAACTTAAATTGAATTATATTGATTAAATAAATGTCTATTATTTTGTAAATGATTTTTTTTTAATCTTTGGTACCTATTTTTCGTATTTCACTGTCAACTAGACTGAAGCGGAAAAAATACTCTGAAGCGAGGACCAAAACCACCACTAGAAAAATTTGATATACAACACTGATACCTACATCTGGAATAACATTGATACTTTGCTGAAAATAACTAATAGAAATAGACTAGATCAATTATAATCAAAGTAATAATAAAATAATTTTCGTTTAAAATTCTAATAAAACATAGTGACATAATAATAAATTCCGCATGACAGCATCACAACGAAACCGTGTATAACTTTAACACAAGCTTAAGCAAGCCTACAGTTTCAATGATAAACGTGCTTCATCAATTTTAAACACACGGCTCAACTTCATACTGCAACGAAGCTCATTCAAAAGACTCCGAGCTTTTTACTAATGCTTTCAGAGGCTTAATTAACATCCACTCTAGTGAATAGGCAAGAGTACTTAATTCAAGCGAGATAGTCGACGTTCTATATGAGAGTCAGTGTTACCACTTGAAATATTTACGTACCTAGTAGGATTTTTTTTTTATTCAGAGGATTTTTTATTTTATTTTATATGTTCTCACTTTTTGCTGGTAGTTTATAATTTGTTTCAAAGTTAGGGACATGTATTATTTTTCTATACTACTACGAGCTACCAATTGACATTTTATACGCTTCCTTGAATCGTATTTGCACTAACATTTTAAGATTAATTTGTTTTACAATATTATCTAGAACATAATTATTATCCTTCTGATGAATATGAGATAAACAAAATAAAATACAGACATCATAATTATTTTAACGTAGCAAAATAACCTTCTGAACTAAAAGAGCGTTAACTAACTTACATAGTTACAAAGACAATAATTACAATCCTAACTACTCATTACTTAATTTAATTCCACCAAGAGCTATAAACTTAAAGTCAGCTCCAGCCAAGACTTTAAATTTAAAACACGCCATAGGCATCTTAATACATGTGTGAGAATGCGAGGCAAATTCAATTCTTGGCGCGGGACCATCCAACCGGCGAAGATTTAGGGTTCATTTTAGTCGGTGTAAGTTATTCGCTCATGAACATCTGGAGCTACCAATTTTAGATTGAAATTGTTACCTCGTACAATGAAATTGAAAACTTTATTCCGCATTTGTCTTTTTGCTTTACTTGTTTCTAGTATTTTGATACTGGATTCTGCGTTTTAGTAATTAGGACATGTGAATTTTGATAACTTTGCAGAGAATTTGGATTCTTCAATGTGTATCAGAAATGCGTGGTCATATTTAAGGGTGTGAATCAGTCCATCAAACTGAATAAATATCTCTATGGGACCAACATCGTAATCGCGAAAAATAATCAGCTGTTCCATACCTTTGGGTCAAGTAGGTATTGAATTTTGTATGGGACAGCTGATAATTTAGCAGAACTAATAAAGTTGCAAGATGATGCGTCATCAATAATGTTGTCATCAAGTTTCATAAGGCATGGATTTTGGTTTGGTTTTATTATCATTTTATTAGTTGTCTATCATAATAAAGGTCATAAATAAAACATCGTATTCAGTATTTACTCAGCCAGACGTATTCAAAATATTATGATTTAATATTCGATTCTGGCTTCTTCCTTTCATTATATGCAAAGCGTTCGGTCACGCGTTTATTATTTCTAACAGCCGCTTTGACATTCGGCTCCTTTATTTACGTAACAAGCTTTGCTACGTCGCGACTCGCACATAAATTCCTATAAAATGAGACATAAATACTCCGCAATTCTAGCAATAAAAGGGAAACATCAAAGAGTTTGTTCGGGGAAACCACTATTGAACATAGTTGCTATTGAACGTTCGTTTTTTCTTTTCCAGCATCGGTACTTTCTTCCCCGTCGCGCTCCTAGTGATTAATTAAAAATTGAATAGAGCTCTAATAGTCACATTGTGATAACTTGAATGGCTCTTAATGAATTTCCATTCTGCAAAGTGGGTCGTTGTAGGGAAGTCGCGTAATTGGTGGAAAGTCGGGATCGGTGACCGCGGCCTGTTTCAGGACGCTGCACCAATTTTAGGTTTATTGTTTCTATAATTGCTCCAGGGAAATTCGCGACGAGTTGAACTGACTTCACTTAAAACTTTACCCCCAGATACAACTCCGCAATATTGGCTCCCGTTCAGTTCCGTTTGTGTTCGTGAACATTTTTGTTTAATCGACTCTGATTGGTTTTTGACTTTATATTTAATTTTCATCATAACAATCCATTTGTTTAATTTTCATTTCTGCTGCGATGGTAACGAACGTTTATTATTTGATTCGATTTGTTATGGTTACATCATTTATTTTAGGGAACGGTAGAAAATCTTTCTGGATTTGATGTAATTCCGCATAAAACGAAGGAAGTAATTTTTTTTTCATTTTTATCAATTTAGTAGAAGAATGAATTGTAACTTAAAGGTTATTTCATGAATCTATGTTGCAACCACGAGCACAGGCCTTATGTTACTTCTCCTACGTCGTGCCATATCAAGAAATTCCGGATCCAATCTTCTTCCACAATGACGTTCCAAGAATTTATATTATAGTTATGTCTAAAAATGGTGAAAGTGTGTGTATGGTGGAAAGTTCAGGGATGCATAACTTATCTATTGAAGAATGATAATATAAGCCATATCACATGGACTATATACTATCCCGTTGTTATACTTTATTTATACTGAGTCTATTTCCTTCAGTATAAATCTTCCCATTTTATCGTTTAACTACAAGTCACGTTGTTTTTCCATACATAGAAATGAGGGACAGTATAGATCGTAAGTACAGTCTTCTGGAAACTCGTAAAAGATATTATTCCATATAAAACTTCATAAAGAAAATCATAGTGTATTGACTACTTGTACATATATCTATACTAATGTAATAAAGAGGTAAAATTTGTTTGTTTGTATACCTACAGATATTCTTTTATGGAGTGCGCATAATTTGTAGTCTTTCATATTATCATATCATCATAATTCAGTCTCTGTTCCTAAATGCAACTGCAGTATTGGGATACACTTTAAAACAAAACGAAAATTCGACTTAGTATTGCCTGAGCATTGCTTTAAAGGTTAGATTTAACAATAAAAAAAACTTTGTACTTCTTTTTACTATGATTTAGGTTCAAGTTGGGGAAAGCTGAGTAGTTTGATGTTAAACTGAATTCGGTACGCGACCTCACTGCTTGAAAAGTTACTAATTAAAGACTAGTTGAGTACGACAGCCTGATTATGTATCATAAATATGATAGTTGCTGTCAGAAATACACATCCTATTCCGTATCCTCTTATGAAAAAATCTATAAGCGAGAAAGGGATGCATTGTTTGTTGGTCGCTGTGGCTGTCAGATGTCTTACGTAATCAAGGCGCGTGACTAGCCGGGCATCCCATGAATATAGTGTGATTGTTTTCCATGTATTAATATTAACCCTTTGGTATTTTACAAAATTAAACAATATATAATTATTAATCAAGGTGGTCGACGTATTTTCTCTAAAAGCATTAGCAATACACGTATGACTAATATACTACGAATAGCAAAAAACATTTTGTGTTGAAAAAGATAAAACCATTACGTGCGATTATTCATTCTCTATATTACACAAATTTTTAACACATACCATAATCCAACATTTTAGGAGACAAATTACAAACTTTGAACTTTATAATTCTTCACTAAAAACAAAATTACAGATCGGCCCTTAACATCAGTGGCTAATCTCGGAGAAACCTTTATCATTACAGTGACTAATGTGTTCATACACGTTCCTATGCGTTAGATTACTGTTACAACATTTAACTGAGCAGGCACGCTATCGAAATTTCTACATTAAGACGGAACGGCGATAAATCGTGTCCACTTAATATCTGACCACAATCATTCATTACGGAAAGCATTACCTTAATATATTTTGGTTGAATCGACGTCTGAGTAGATTTCCCTCGGACTTGAGATTAGGGACACCCACGGATTTTATCAATAATCCATTATGCGTACAGCAAACAATGAGGTGTGTTATCAGAAGCGGTGCTATCGAAGCCGGCATGATGAATGGCCGCGATGGTACATTAGAAAATGTCAATAAATAAAAAGTCAATATCTCTCTGCCCATCTCTCGGCCTATACCAGAAACTTGAGATGAAATGTTGCTAGCGCAGTACAGTCCGCTACACAAGTTATAGATCGTACAAAAATGTTGTAAAGAAATTTCCCGTTATTGCCGTTTCTTTAATTGGAAGCAAAAATTAATTAGAGATACTGTACAAATAAGGTGTTTGGAGAAATATACAATACGCACGTATATAGCACATTCATTATTTTTTACGGCTACGACAAATTCAATTTTGATAATTTTGTACGCATTAAAATTTTATTTGTTTAAGAGAAAGGTTGTGAAATATTGGATTATGAGCAGATATAATTGCTTGATACTCGACCTCATTACGCGCTCGGATCCGAACAGCTGGTTTTTGTCAATGCTCTCAGATAGCATTATGCGGTAGTTATAAATAGGAAATAGTATCTATGTTATTTGATTATTTTAATGGGATGCGTTATTATTACAACACTTGAAAATATTATGATATAATAAAAACTAAAATCCGTGTTCTAAAGATTACCAACTTTGCTCGGGTATTGTTAACAATAAAATTAATAAAAAGCTATCAAACATAGTTACACCATGATACTCTAAAACATTGTCATTCGTCTTTTTCTGGTAAGTAACAAAAAATACCATCAAAACATAACACAGACATCATTAAAAAAATAGAAAAAATATCACGGTCTCATATCTTGACCAAGCCGACTATAATAACTAAGAGGAACCGGTAGCTTCGGATAAGTGGAGTTATGCTCAACCCAAGTTTGGTACACATCGCGTCCGCTCCTACGCGCTCAATTTGCTTCGACAAACTGGTCGGGCTGTTTTCATTTGCGCTGTTGTATTACGCGTTAAAACGTTTGCCTTTAGGTGAGGTATTGGATGTAATTGTCTCGTATATTGACACCCAATTTCCTGTGTTGTTGTGTGCAGATGACTAAAATTAAGCTTTGGCGTTAAAGGTATTTGCTTATAATTGCCATACCTACAGTGAGAGGTGGTAAACCTCTCATTGTTAGTGTCGTAAAAAGCGAATATGGGATCACGTTAATACGGTAGCAGCAGCATCCTGCAATGTAACACAAGATTTCTTGCCTTTATGGTTAGGTACTAAATTTCAACTCGGTACGCGCATTGTAACCTCCTATAGGAAGAACTGATGTTCAGTGAGTAGGCTTATAAAGATGTAATGATTATAAAAACAATTGCTGATTATGATGTGAATTTGGAAGTAAAAGAAAAATTTCATACATCATAATTCTTAACAGGCTGGCAACTCCGCCTCCGGCACTATGTAAGTGTGTACGGGCACAGCCATAGCCCGCATGGATTTTTTGTAGTGAATCATAAATAAACTAAACCATAATAAGTATCTAGTAACTTAAAAGTGTTTATAAACGACCAGAAAAGTCCACCAATTGCTATCCAAGAGAAACGAGATCGTTATCAAGTAATATAACTGTAGGTATCATAATTTTACACCCGCATCTTATAAGAAGGGACAAACTCGCAATCTACCCACTATAGATGCACTATAGTTATGATAATTTCCGGTCAACATCAAATGACAGCAATTTTTTACACTATTGACCATAAAGTTATTATTACTACTAGTAATAATAACTTTATGCTATTGACACTGCCACATGACACCCAAATAGTAAAAGTGTTGCCAGCGTATTGAAGTTAACCCAGTAAACGGGAGACCACAATAATAAAATCTAAAATTTATTTTGCTCATCTAATATGCTTATATAATTATTTTGCGTATATAACAAATAACGTAACACAACACAACCCATGATTTTTGATGCATTAAGACGTAAGTAAATATCCGTCATATTTATATCTTACATTCATATCACCTTCATCAGCCTGTAGCAGTCCACTGCTGGAAATAAGCTTCTCCAATTGCAAGCCATCTAGCTTAAGCCTTGATTACTCTCAGCTAGCTGTTACTAGCTACACTGCGAATATTATCTCTCTACCTAGCCTGAGGGCGTACTATCCTATGTTTGGCGATTCGCAGTCTTAACTCAAGAACACGTCTAATCTTCCATATACTTACTGTTTCCACGCTCTCATTTCCATTCGGAATGATCGGTACGCCAGATGGTATTAAAACTTATGAAGCAGTGCTGTGTCGGGTTTCAAAATCTTAATTAGTAATAAGTACAAGCAAATCGTTAGGTTGTTCTTGTGTGGTCTCCGAATATAGTACGATCCTATCTTTTCATGTACTAGTAAGTGTCGCAAGAAGTGTCAAGTGTATTGATTTGATCAATACATGTTAAAATCAAAATACAAAAGAATGTTTCTTCCCATAACACCCATAATTTTGCTTGTTAGCTTTTTATGAAGATCGTACAGTTACGATGAAACTTACGACCTTCTAAAGAGTAGTAAAGACTAGTTGAGACTTCCCATTTTTATTTTTTGCCGGGAACCACAGGCAGTTTCCTTGATTCATTCCATTAACCCGTCGAACGACGCAACGTAGACCCAATAGAAAATCTTTCGTGTGAGGGCGCCGCGCTGGCATCCGTTCGCAGCTAAATTAATTATAAATTTGCAAAACAGCTATCATCATCATCACCACATCAGCCCGGTAACACCTACTGTAGAACTTGGAAGTCCCAATAACCTGTTACAATAAATGCTCGTGACTATACCCATGATCACCACCCTTGGCAAACGGACTAGTGCTCGCAGATTATGCTCTAGAGGTAGCCAACATTTTTTGGAAACGAGACTAGTTACCTGCAGTTGTCTTTACAATTTCTATAGCCTATAGACAACATCTTCCTATTTCCATAGAATAGTAAAATACTCTTACGGTTATTGCCGCAGCATAAGTAGATGGTACTTAATCGAGTGTCAGTCATAGTGATGAATGCATGGTATTCAACGTTGCGGTTGTTACATCAACGGCTTGTAAAGCCTATGGACTTGTTGACAGCATATGTGATGCATCACATCTTTATATTGTAAGTCCTTCAGTAAGAGATTGCAATATAGGCGATATCTAAAGTTAGTTGTGTGTGCAGACTTAATTTTATGTAAATAAAAATAATTCGTTGATTCTACTATATTTCTTGTTTTAGATAAATATCACCGGCTGTTTCTTCCCACTGACTAATTGACTCTTGCTTTGAGAAGAAATGCTGAACGAACTCAATAATAAATTTTTTTAATGTCACGACTCTTATTTTGGTATAAGGTTTTGTTAAAAGGTGAAGGAATAATCCTCCGAGGAAACTGTTGATCTATCCCAACAGAATCCACTGTGAAATCTTTGTTGGTACAATAAAATGAAAATGATCGTGTAAATTAATCCTTACAAAGATTTTTCATTTTCATGACGTTTATATAAGCTGAAATTAAGCTCCGGTTTATAATTACATGTTGTTTGATCATATTCTCATAACAACGAGATGAACAAACGGTATTACAGCAATTTCACGTTTACCAAAACACAAATTACTGGTCGAACAGTACATAATGGTTGAATTAACCCTATAATTAGTATTTTATAACTCAATTACGGCAGTAGCAAAGTTTTTGACCGGAAACAGAGAATTTCATTCCGAACACAACGATATGAACATCTATATTTGATTTGGCCTTCGAACGGACGAACCTACTAATTTAGAGTATTTTAGAGCGACCCATTCAAATTAATTTATTTTTGGTAGTTTGCTCACAAGACCGGATGTGTTTTGGAACAGTGCTGCCTGCGTTTGAAGTAAGCTAAATTAAATTTTGCCGAGAACAATTTCTAAATTAATTCCGGGAACACTAAGCAAGCTCAGAACTCGGTTGTTACTATTCTTGTTATTGCAACTGTAAATGTGTATGTAGATTCAAATGTTGGATGTTTGCTTTTACCACGTAAGGTTTTTAAGATTTAGGAAGACTAGATCATAAAAGAAAGAAGAAGAAGAGTATTTGGAGTATCTATACAGGTTATTTGTTGCCTAGTTTTGGTAGCAGTAGCAAAAATTTATTAAACTTAATAGAATTGTCCCACTATTGCTGTTAAAGTACATATAAGTAGTATTGATGTTAATATATGTAGATACGACTAATGTAATGTGCAACCAAAATATCTGGTACATAATAATATATTATCTTCAATTTTTTTTTATAAGTTGAGTTTTGCTAAGAGGCATTGTGATAATAATTACGAAACATAAGACAGTAATGCGATTGAAACCTTTATGCGTGTAAAATAGTTTCTAATCTAACGTTCTGCGATCATAATTATAGAAATAGTCACAAAGGATGATTAATTTAGTACGAAACTTGACTGTTTGTCTCGTTTGTAATTACGTTATCTTATCACATTGGGTGTAATATAAAGGCACTGTTAGATTTTAAATAAATTAAATTTATTTTAGCTGTCTTACGAGGAGATATGCTTAATTAACTTCAGAAGTGAATATTCAAAGCTGATAATGGTACAATTATGGTACGTAATGAAGTAATTTCAAGTAGACAAGTAGTACTAGTAACAACAAGAAAACTCATTTGTAACATTATACCCATAAAGTCAATACTAAAAGTCCGTTTAAAAATCTTTTATTCATACCAAGGACGGATTGGCTAGTACCTATCGTTCTTGCTTAGTAACGTCCAATGGATTTAATTGGATTATTAGACATAGACAGATATTAAGAAATTGTCCGGTTTAATGAAATTTTAAGGTCCCTATCAGATGTTGATAATTTGTTGAATCCCACAATTTTGTGATGATAACGTAGACCAGGGGTAGCCAACCTGATTAGACCCAAGATCTACTGTTTACTGACGAAACCCTGTGCGACCTACCAATTCCAATTCTTCTTGAAATTTTAAATGAATACTATACCTACATATATTCTTATATTGGTTTTTGCCTTGCCACGGTCGACTGGACTAATACCCGCGATCAACCGGTTGTTCGCGATCGACCAATGGGCCATCCCTGACGTAGACGATATCGTCGATATCATTGTTATTAATAAACCAATAATTTAAATATAAGCTGCTACCATAAACTTGAAAATTATTGTGGATGATGATGAGTAAGGTAACATAATTATGTACTGTAGATACCTAACTTTTAAAAAAGTGAATTTTATGTAGGTACTTCTTTACAGGTAAATAACTAGCTACTAAATTAAAATTATGCAAGCAAATATTCCCGTTTTTATTCTTGAATCATTCAATATTGTCTTCGTTATCTTGTTTAAACATGAATATCCGCGTTGTTAAATCAAATCCTCAATAAACTAAAAATTTAATTAGGACAGGATGTATAACACTTTTTTTCTCATCTCGTTCCGTGCTGTTGGATCCAAAGGGGACAATGTTTTGACTTCTTTTAATCGTCCACCTAATTAACCATATCGCTCTATGTAAACAAAAAAATAAAGTATAAAACTTTACGGTTTATTAAGACATCCGTTGATAGAGGTAATTAAAACGCAGCAGCAAGGATTTTATAGTGTTTTTTGTTTATATTATTAGTGGATTTTGTAATTGTGATTCATATTTTATAAGTTTAGGTGGTTTTTATTGAGTTGAATGACTTTTCCTCTATATTTATGAATGGGAAATTAAATCAATGTGTCTGCTGATAATAATTGCTGTTATTTGTCTTGTTTTAGATTTGAAGGGATTTCCTATAACTGCGCACAAGACAAGAGAAAATGATTTTATAGAAGGTAAAATCTTAGTAAGTACAGGACCAAAAAGGATCCAAATTGGTGTAGAAGTGGATGGACGGCTAATTACTGTTAAGATAGGTGATAAAATTATGATTTATCATAATCATGAACATTAAAAAGATGTTAGTCCAAGCCAACTAAATATCAAACACAATAAATGATTGTAATAAAGAAAAAAATATGTTCAGTTTTACGTTAAACTTTTTGTATAGGTATTCAAACTTAACATGATCTGTCAATTATTTTATATCTTTGATCTTCATAATATGTGTAAATTGCAGGACAGCTGTTTAAACTGCTTTGTCGATTACACTTGAGACTACCCGTTTACCCATCTTCCCATTGCATGCAGCTTATAAACAGGTAAGGTACTTTTATAGATGACTCCAATATTCTTATCAATAAAAATCTCCGTATGAAGAATGGTTCAACGTCGAGGCACGTCATTTAGATTGTATCCCTTCCCTAGAAACTAATCTGTACTTACCTTTACAATGGGAAGGGTTGAATAATGGGGAACTTTTTACTTTTATTATTTTTTATAACCTTAGGGGACAGGCATCTTATGACGGATTGGTCGTGTTGCGGATAAAAAAGGATTGTTGAACGTTGGGCTGTTCTCAGGCATATTATGAGTATTCTATTTATGATTTGGGGAACTTTACAATTGAATTAATATTTAAATAGCTTGCGGTTTTTAATTGGTGTTCCTGAATAATTTAGGGTTGGGTGAAGTGTTTACACGTCATGAATAAATAATTAATTTAAAAATAAGTATGCGTGTAAAACGGCTACTGAACCGAGTATAATTATATCTGATATTGAAAGCTAAATATCAATTATGCCATTTTTGTTTAGAATCCTTACAAATAAATAAACCCGTTTTCTTAATAATCTTGGAGTAGCTTTTACACGCTCGTCTGATTCGAAGATTAATGTAAAAATATCAAGTGTATTACTGAAGCCCTCCCCATACCTACAAGTTATAAGAGTCAACTGGGGGAAAGAGATTGATGACACCCGTTGGCATTAATCTGGCAATCCGTCATTACTTGTCTACTGCTGCATTTTTTGCAACTGCAACACTGACACATGGCTAAATACCATAGCCGTCCCTATTCGTAACTTTAGATCTAGCTTTTTGGATCATTTAAAATTATTGTGGGTCAAACTATTTTCTTTGTAGGATCATTGAAGTAAGATACAATAAATTGTATCATTTTTTTTTACCAAATACATAAGGTACTAAATACAAGCAAACAAACACAGACAGTTTCAACGAAGAATTTTACTTTTATGTCGATACAGAGAGCATTCTAAATTACTCAGAGTATACTTCATTAAAAAATCATTAATCCATACGAAGCGCGAGTCGATAATATCATTGTTGGTAAGGAAACGAACGTGATTCAAAAAAAGTTTAACCAGTATAAATGAAATGATTGAACATACCTTGTTTGTGTATGCATACCACACACGGTTCAGTAAACCGAACGCACCTCTTATAAACATCAAAATAGCTTATGATACGGCTATAGCTAATTTAGGTAGCATTGTGAACCTCACAAGAGGCGCGTTTGAATAAGATTATCACGAGACTAAAACCCGTTGGGAGTCATTGGTCATAAATCATAACCCATAAAACGAGACTGACAATAACCTCTTTTCTTAGCTGCGCTTCCTAGATAGCAATTATTGTGAAGAAAAATCAAACTTAATCATAATGATGTAGAGTTGAAAATTGGATGTAGAATATGTGGTACTTTGTGACGATGTTAGAGATGATAGTTAAAATGACAAGCGAACTTAATATTCCGTTTGATCGGACCAATTGTTGCTATTGTGTTTACCGTCGATTTTTAGAAAGCCAAAGAGCGCATCGGTTTAATAAGTGTATGTGGGGTTGGAGGACAAGCATCAATCACATCGGCCGTCAGTTCATTTTCGGCTAATCCACCGATTTTAGATGCGTGGATGATCAATCGGAAATTATTTGTAATGAGGCATAAGTCAGTTCTATGTCAATGCTTTTTGCGCTTGTGTACGTCTGTTTTGTAAATGACAGCCATTTTTTATTCAAACAAAATATTTTGTAAGCTTTTCGTTGAGGTTAATTTGAGTGACCTCGAAATTGTTGATACCATTATTATATTTGATATATCTTTTATAGTAAAGCAATTTTATGGTTTATTTTCTAATTAAATTAACATAGTGTGGGTATAAAGCTCTAGAATTGAATACCGCTGTATATAAAATAAAGCCCGCAATACGAAATTCTAAGTAATTTTATTATGAACCCACAAAAATAACGCTAATGGCACCCACATTAAAAATAACAACGGAGTATCACGAAACGCTATTTCAACACAATACGAGGCCCTATCAAACCGATGTTTGATAACATCCTTCGACTCTTTTTATTCCTCCTGCATTCTGTGTCCAACTAAATTGGAATTCGTGTACGTTATTGTGACCGAGGGAATTAGATCCGCCGCATTCAAAACCCAGACTATCCTATTGAGACCTCTCGGAAGGGAACTGGATCTGATAAGGCAGATCGTCGATACGGACCCTTTTTCTTTACGCGACACCTTTGTCATGACAAAGGGGCTGTTTGGCCTCAACTGTGGCATCTGAATAGGCTTGCAATAACGCGTCCTGGCCCCGAAGCTCGCATCCCGCGAGATCGGCCGCAGATACTCAACTCTCTAAAGATTTATTAATCTTTCTCGTTCACTGGAACAATGAGCGCTTTCGGTAGGCACCTGGTGCTTTTTTCTCGTCACTGAAGTATGCTCGAGCCATGTATTCAGTTTTTGCTTGACGCTCGAGTGATGTAAGTGGGGTCTCAAGAACGATTGTGGCCACTTTGAGTGTAGCTTCGGCTACGAACTTAAAATAGTAAACCAAATTAATAGTGGTGGAGCTGTAGGCGATTAATTACGGTCCTAATTGGCTAAAAGTAGAAAATATAAATTAAGTAAACACATTTACAACCGGTTTCTTGGATATAAAGTGATTTTTCTGTTAATTTGTATTGAGATTGATGTCTGATAGATTGTTAGCAAAAACATAAAATTATTAACAAGTCAATCAAAATTTTATGTTTAGAGAATTTTGATCCGTTACGCAATATAAGTGTTGAGGTATATTTCGTTTCAACTGATTGAAGGCGGATTTGTGTTTTAATTAATTTAAGGCTTTTTATCTTGATGGTATCGTGTTGCATCACGGGCGATATCACAATATTAATTCACTTCTTAGAACATAATGCATGTGCTCCACCAAAACTTATTCCTGACGTGTCGTCTGATCAAGTTACTCGTTTAATTTGTCTAGATCGCGTGCAGGGGGACAACGGTCATAAATAATGTTTTTTATCTCGACACCACGGAGGCTCTAGGCAGAAATTCTTACACGTTCGTTCGCTGAATCAACGCTTTTTAATCTTGTTTGATATTTGTGCCTTTAAATTATGAAGCGCATGCAATTGATATGATTATGTGATAAGTTCAAGTAAAGTGGCCTTTGCTTATTTTTCTTATCTATGTACCTACTATTTCCATGATTACTTATGGATTACTCAAAATTCATATAGGTAATCAATTAAATGTCAGCCACGTTTTAGATGTTAATAATCCCATTGAACAAAAGAGTTAATATGAGAATTTTTTTAAAGTAATCCTTCTGTTTATCACTATCCAAACATTTAAATTGATAAATTGACTTACCATCGAAATTCTAAACATTGTAATGTCGTAAAACAAAATATTGAACACACAATTGAATCCGTAAAATAAAAATTTAATAGTGCAAATACAATAGAGGTATAATGGCAAAGCCCCAACAATAAAAATGATGAACTACTAAACATTGTTGGTATTTTAGAAGATAATTTAGTTGTGAATGAAGGAGTCTGCAATGTGCATTTTAGAGAGCCAACAATAACATCTGCAGAGGTCGTTGATGTGATGCCACATCTTGATAAGGCACCCACATTTTGGCAAATACATCACAGCGGGATGCCGTCAAAATATTTTAGTATCTACGACTGTATCTGTGGCAGAGAATTGCTTTTTTTGGAATGTCATCAAAATATATGAAAAGGCGGTTAGGATCGTTGAAAAAAATTGCCTGATTGCTTTATTATGAGGTTTGAGTGAAATGGTCAACTGTCACAATAAAATATTAGATTTATCGTAGCCCAAAATATGAATATGGCTCCTATTTCAGTAAATATTTCGTCTAAGTAATATTTAAAAATGTTTGTTAATTAAAATCACACTGTCCATAGGCACTTTGTGTGTACTTGAGTAACAATGCGTCTACTGTCTAGTCTGAATTACTCCTTCATGGATATTCTCACAATAAAATATGTACGTTATTATGAATGCAAGAAATATTTTCTGAGGAAACGAATTAAAATTCGGTTTCCGATTCTTTTTGTCGTATTAAAGTTGTCTAGATTTCCTGTGCTAAAAAAACGTACCTATTATGTTAGCAAACGACGATAAAATTGTCGCAAAGTACGTCAACATCTCAAGTCACTGTGTCTCCGCATTGCATACGTAAAAACTACCTATAAATTATGTAACTCGAAACTTTATGTGTTTTGATGACTCCCTTGTTCCCAAGCATTGTACAAAGGGGATGTGGGACTTGAAATTCACTTGAAAAAACTACAATTCTGTCCCAAAACCTCAATCTTTTGTACCATAAACCGCCCTTTTTGGAATTTATTGTCGTAGAATGATATGATGTCTTTATGTCGTGGCTCTATTGTAATACACTTATCTGATCGTCTCCCGTATTATGTGTAATGGGGTCGGATTATGGATTCTAAGATTTAAATTTTTATATACGAGAAATGTTTGTCTTGATGTTTTGAAGTTTTGTTACTACGACATTATTGAATTTTGTTCATAGAAATAGCAATTTCTGTAAAAAATTAATTGTATAATATCAATTACTTTGGAAATATGGAATGGAAGTACACTGGCTCCTGTAATACAGTTTATACTAGCTCAGGGGCCAGGGAAAGCTTATTATATTGTAACATGCCTGTGTCAATAAAGATATTTCTATTTCAATAAATACTTACGCACGGGATATGCATCTTTCACACGTAGGTATATTAATTTATATTTATGAAGAAGCTGAGAATACAAGACTACTCAAGTGTGATGCAGTATCAATTTCCTTAATAATTACTTCAAGGTAAATGCGCTTCATGCTGTGAATAAATGAGAGGCTTCACAACTATAGCTGGCAATAAGATCTGAGACAAACATATTAATTAAAATTTGAAATTATTATCCCCGATCTGATTTATATTTTCAATTTTTTCTTTCGCCGTCCAGAGGTTGCCAAGAAGAAGTTGCTTTTAGGGGTAAAGCCCTAACTTATTTTATGCACACATCTTTTGGTATTCTATAAAGTATAGTCCACTCTTTTCTGTAAGTATTGCTCCTTCCTTTCAATCACGCAAATATTCCAGACACCCGGTATTTTTCTTTGTGAAATTAAAACTAAGTTACAATTAAAAGAGAACCTCAGAAATTTTAATGATATTTCCACCGTTCTACAATAACTCCATAACGAAACGTCACAACGAAAGAAAATAGAATTAAAAAACTTTCATTTAACCGCAAAAAGAACTAAAATGTCGGATGGTGCGCGCAATACGCTTTTTGCTCGCGAAAAAATATTCGTCCGAATTGAAAAGTCTTTTTTACAATATTTTAGTGAAAGCTGAATGGTTGTGTGATTTTTTGCGGTTTGTTTATGGCTATAAAGGAATATTGATGCGTTTAGGGTTTTACTGTAGGGTTCCTTGAACAATTACTTATTCTAAATAGAACGACACGGTTGCCGCAGTGGCTAAGCTTAGCTTTCTACGCTACGTGCCGCGAGTTCGATCCCCGCACGGAGCAATTATTTGTATGATCTACAGATAGTTGTTCCGAGTCTGGGTGTGTATGCATATGTCGATATAGGAAAAATTCAAGTGAGGGGCAAAGTTTTATTAATAAAAAATAAAGAAATAAGGTCCGTTTGCATTCACGGTCACTCAAAGTACTTAGTTTTATCTAGTGGTGCGGGCGTTCGTTGTAGTCTAAAAGCGATGCGGGATGCGTCTCGTGCCACTACCGTCAAACATTAGCTTCGCGGCAGACCGAGACGCAGATGGAGAGATAAACTTGACGCCTCTGTACAAGGATATCCACAGGAGGTATCAAATTGGGGAGACATGTAGATACAAAAGCGAGACTGTCCAGTATTGTGGACTTATTTTAGATAACTTTTTGTACAAACTAAATAATGTGTTTATTCGAGTGAAATATATAGGTGGTCAAATAGCCGTTGCGTGTATCATATTCGTGTTGTATGGATTAGTATCCATCACACATTTTGTACACGCGTCGATTGAATTAGGTTAGTGCGTTGTTGGCAATCGGCCAGCTTATGTATCATTGTGAACTTGATAGGTAGGTACCTAGTTCAAACGATATCAATACACTTGGCATGGATGATAGTAGAAATTATTCAATCAATCAACTCAGCCTATCGCAGTCTACTGCTGGACATAGGTCTCTCCCAAGCTGTACCATTACTCTCGGTGCTTCGACTTCCGCATCCAGTCTGGCCCAGCTACCCTCCTCAGGTCGTCGGTCCACCTGCCGATTCGCGGTCTCTACTCAAGGACTCGTCTGCTCCAATGGCTATCGGTCCTTCAGCAGACATGGCGAGCCCACTGCTACTTCAACTTGCTAATTCTGCAAGTGATGTCGGTGACTCCGGTTCTTCTCCGGAAGTAATTGTTGAGATGCAACTATCAAAAGAAGGTTTCGCATTTCGATTTGAACCCGTTGAGTTATCTCTCACAATACATCACAGCGTATGTCACACAGTCAGCTTAAATTTTATCTTAATACGAAGTGTCGACAAACTCCACAGCTGTGAAAAGTCAGAAAGATTTGTAAGGAGTAGGATACAGCAAACTCACGAAACTTGAGATCGAGATGAAACGCCGACAATTGTAACACGGGCTACGTGACCTGAACCCGAATGAGATGAAGCCCAAGTTCCTTTTTACGAAATATACGAGGTATACTTGTAACTTAGTGAACTTGGTGAAGAGTATTGAATGTCACCTGTTTGTATAAGATATCAGAGGGACGTGGGAGGAAGAAAATATTTAAGTCTCGGAGTACTATTGTCTATGAAAATTATGATGAAATTTTGTGGTGGTTTCTGAAGGAAGAAAATTGAATTTGATATTGCAATATTTTTACAGAATCATCTATTTTAATTTCAAGTGGTGAATCTATAGTTTGTTTCATTTGTCTTGTTACTAACACTATGGGCTAAATTGTCTGAATTTTTTATTTTTATTTATAGTTAAGTGGCAAAATGATTCTAGTCGAAAATCGAGAGCCACGGTGCTTAAAAATACACCGACTGTCTGTTATTCAGGTGGACTAAATTCCTAAAAGGTACTAATAGCATTTCAGATAACATTAGCCATAGTGCGATGTCCCAACAAAGCCTGTCTGGCACACTGAAGGGGTATCAAAATAGATACAGCCTAATTCAGGTGACGACAAATACCTATACATAAATGGATGGATATTGGAGATATTTATATCGATATCAGGATACCAGAACCTCATAACTTTATGGCACGTTTGATATAATCTCCAGTGCGTGTGACCCGTCTACTGTGTTTGTTAGCTTGCGGTCGCACGGAAAGCTCTCGATTATGAGATCATTTTCTAACAAACATTACTTTTACGCCAAAAGTATTACGATATACTAGTTCAAAGTACCAGGGCATCATAACTTTATGACACGTTTGTTCTACAGAACCTCGTGTGCGTGCGATCCGTCTACTGTGTTAGCTTGTGGTTGCTCGCAAATCTCTCGATTAGTATTCTGCGGCGGCGGCTCTGTCATCGGTTTATCGTATCTCGTGTTTCCAATACTTAGATTATGAATATGAATTTAATATTTTTTTATAGGTGCCGATAGCTTTTGTTTACCGTATTTGTGGTTTTCTCTAACCGACAAAAAGGTTTGCTTATACGCGTTTAAGTTTTTTTGGCATAAGAATTTATATAGCTTCTGTAGAGACTGTTTTAATAGTATGTCGCGTGTCTATTAAGATAAGATAGGTAATAATGACCAATAAATTCTTTAAATAAATATTTCATCGACATTTAGATAGCAATTAAAGTTTTTTCCAATCGATTATTTTTTATATCTCTTAGCAAAAATTTTAATGAAATTTTAAATTTTTGATAAATACCTTTGTAAAATTTAAATTTTAAGCATAATTTTATTGCTGCTCTTTCAAAACATTCGTACCAGCTTTGGGTTAAGTTTTGTTATCACTTACTTGTACCACAATAGTCGTTTATAGAATCGATCAAGAAGGTCGATTGGATGTAGCATCTTCATTAAACTAAGGAGGAACGAGGTATGGTGTTCCTCCGTTGAAAAGGGAGGATCCCCCGACTAGACGAGGTGATATTGCACCACAGGCTCAGCAGAACAGATTTTTTAAAAAAACGCCCCTCGCTAGGATTTCTTCTGTATCGAGGGTACAGTTTGCAAACATACATGTCACATGCACACACACCCAGACCCGAAACAACTATCTGTAGATCATACAAATATTCGTTCCGCGCGAAGATCGAACCCGCGGCACGTAGCACAGAAAGCTAATCGCTTAGCCACTGCGCCAACCGTGTCGTCAAAGTTGATTTCGGACAGGCGTGTAATGTTAGATACTATAATCTTTTTACTAGTAGTAGTTTTTATAATCTGACTGGTCGAATTCATATTGTGTACGCTCAGTGTAGTTAGTTTGCTGTGTTGCTACGTAATTACTTTTTGTAACTCTTTCTCTGCATCACTACCCCCCAGACCGGAGGTTGATACTGTTGAAGATGCTTGCCTTGAAGATGCTTGCCAGGGCCAGTTTGGGAATTGTGATCACTATTACGCTTACCGAGTGTGGTGGTAACATAATAACCTCAAGATCGCCAACTAGCTGCTTTGTAGACATTTTGTATTCAGCATATAAAGTTAATCAAGAAATAATTGGATTTCATTAAACCACTTTTCCAATAAGCTGCTACTAATAACCGGGTACTTCGAGTTTATTGAATGCAACTAAGTACTAGTAATCCAGTTTCTTTATAGTTTACCTAGGCCTGATGAGCAGTTTGCCTAGATTAAACCGATGCCGATATTGGACTTTCAGATGCATTCCCATTGAACAACGATAGAACTTCATGTAATAAGGTTCTAACGATTTTAACTCTAATAAAGTCTAATAAGGATAAAATCTTACTAGAAACTTCTGTTTGATGAAATGCATCCGTAAGGAGCAAAGCGCACTATTTTTGTAAGCCAAGAAGACGGAAATGAAGGAAATTAAAATATTAAACAAATAGACATAGGGAGGACAGTCTTATAAGACGTCATTGTAATTTCGGGTTTTTAATTTTCTTGTTGAAATTCATACGTGAAGTGGAAGAAGGGATAGTCGAAAGAGGAGGGAAAGAGAAAAGTGGAAGGAGGGAAGAGAGTGCTTTGCCCAGCAGAGGGACGTCCAACGCTTGAAAAACCAAAACCTGAGTACAAGTTATTAGGAATTATACCTACATCAGTAACATTATAATAACGTAGTATGCTTGTCCTACCTAATATATTGTTTTCAGTACCAAGTAAATAAGATATAGACTTCTGATAGATACATTTCATCAATTTGAATGCAGTGAGCTACACAACTTACCACTCTTACCGAATCCTTTAATTTATCAGTCTGTAATTACGCGCAATCAAGTAGTATGGAAACGAAGCTAAGAATACAGCCCAAAACCAATTAAATAATTAAGTCGCTTTTAAGCCATGGATAGATATTATTAGAAACCGGTCAGGATTTTGTTGCTTAGTTATCTGGCTATTGAACATTTAAACTGGAAGCTAAATGTTCTCTTTAAGCTCTGCTTATCTACTTTATGTCTGTATGTAAGAATTTTATCCGAAGCATTTAAGTGTTTCATTAATTTGGATACCGATTTTATATAAAGTAGTTAATTAAGTGTTTTAAACGATGCCGTCAGAGTCGATTACATTAATAAAAGTATATCGATCGGTTTAATGAATTTTAATCAGATCCTTTTTGTTAGATGTATTGGTACAGCGGATTTCTTTGGAATTAATAGGTATTCTTGAGAAGAGCTGCACAGTTTTACTCACGGTCCATCACACGGCGTCGCTATCAATCTGAAGTTAACTTCTATTAAATCAATACTTAAAATACTATATCTACAGAGATATCCATTAACTGGTATTCCCGTCCCAAAAGACACATCTTAACAACTCAATGTAGTAAAAATGTGATAGATATTACCATAAGTGTTGCGTTACTGTCTTGCTAATGCTTTGTGTTTCTACATAGCTTAGCTTTGTTACCAACGCTAGTCATGACGACCATCTAGTCTACCAGTATAAAAACCAAAATACAATCAATTTTCATCCTTATAACTAGAAGGAGAAGAGCTAGAGAGTTCAAATTTGGAGTTTTTGAAAGTGTATGTGGGAATAGAAACGAATGCATTTTGAATAATGTAAACCTGTCTTGCTCTCTGAGGCTCAAGAGATGACATGGCATAATACTGAATCGGAGTTGTGTGCTGTATGCCTGGATAGTCTTGATAGGCTAGTTGAGAGTGGCAATGTTCGAATAGAGTGGTCAGTTTTGACTGTATTTTGACAGAGAGTGTAGCAGAAGCAAGAGTTTACTGTAGGTAATATTTTAGAAGTAACAAATATTTTTTGTGTAACTGATTGGTGAATATCATAATTATTATCATCAGCTTTTTACTGATCCCACAGATGAGACTCATTTTTTCCCTCCGGGAGATGGGATCGGGTTATAATACACCAAACGGGCCGAGTGTGTTGGTAACTTCCGAATTTTTCTTACTCACTAAGTATTCTTCTTTCAACTTTTCATTACATTCTATAAACAAAAAAAAAAAGTGAAATACATAAGTAACATCCATGCTATCCCTATCGCTGCCGTGTCCTAGGAGCACACAAGTAACAAATTATTCCTCCCACATACTTATGTAAGTGCACCTGAATCAATCAGAACAGAACTCAGTCCCGCCTTTTGCGTGTGCATCATGCTTATTGATATCATTTTATGGACAGTGAGATTATAAACAGTGGTCTAATGTAACGCGAATTGGATGGCGTAAAAAAATTACGAATGATAGGCATTAGAATTTACTGTGTCAACACTCTTCTACAGTAAAATTCATAAAAGATATAAAAAAATTCCTGCGTCGTTAGAAAAAGGATAATAATGATGATTATACCTGTTTGGAAAAAATCTGTAATGTTCCATAACGTTTATGCCCTCAGCAAGAAAGATTAGGTTATTATTCTGGTATTTAAAGCATTTAAAAGTAATCAAGAGTCAATCCGTTTTATGAAGTTAGCAAACAATTCAATAGATGTGTTCCTGAATTTTAGTTTACAGATCTCTCTTATGTGGGATTAAATCAATCTTTGCATAGATATTTATTGCAAAGATGCGATAATGTTTCCCGACATAAATAAACTGTCATATACAATTACAGTGTCAAACATTTGGATGATAAAGTCAACTTAGTTCTTAAGATAAATAATATTTACATATTACTTCAAAAGCTTTGATCATCGAATCAATCAATTCATCATGCGATCAAGCAGAAACTATTTGCAAAGCAATATTTATCATCACAAACGAAATTCGTCTCATTGCGAATGCGAATACGCAATTTATTTCTTTGCCAGTTTGACAGTTCGACTCGAGTCACCAGAAATTTATTTAGCGTACTCAAAACTTTGTTGAAGTCGTGAAATTGTAAAGTTTACCCGTACTTACGGTGACTTTGAAAGATTTAGGTCTGACAACTACGGTATTGCATTGAACGAAAGCGTTAAAACTTACAATTTAGTTTGGAATGTGTGAAGAACAATACATAAAAGTTTTGTTTAATATGACAAATGACTTAAAAATATAGTTTTTCTTCACTGACACAAAGATAAGTTCAACACCTAGCATATAATTACTATACATTATCTTCACCACTTAATATTATTTTACTGGTTTTTATTGACATTCTCATTTATCTGTCTTCACATTCGCTTACTTCGTTTTCTTCAAGAAGCGTAGTCATTTCAAGATTATTGTCGTCGTCAGCTTTTACGAGTCCATTGCCGGGCGTACTATAAATTTCCAAATCACATGAGTAAGTATGCTCTTCAGCTTTACGTCCTTGTCATTTGTTACCGTCAAACATTTAAACAGGATACGGAATGTGTTTTTTTTTTGTTTTATTCAAAATTATGACTTTGTGGCCATTCAAGTAAATTATTTTTTTGTGATTTTTTGTGTAAATTTACGCTTATAAATAGATTTTATGTCATATTGGTCACTATAAACATCTACAGCTGCTGGACCTACAACTCTCCTTAAAATATAAGTAGGTATCTGTTGCCTCTTCGGTTCGTGTTTTCCAATTTCGTCTCACGATAAATCTTATTATGTTCAAAACATTAGACTTTGTTGACAGATCAACTGAACCTTTAAAAGTAGGTACCTCGTTTTCTTCACGACTGCACGAACATCATTCAGTTTTATTTTCTTCGTCAACATTAAAGAGTCCACTTCTAGACATGCTTTATATTTTTAAATCATCTAGCTCAAGACCCTCTTCAGCTTTATATCTTTTTAAGCATTAAACTACCTGGGAGGTCTATTTCATTTGACATCTGGTTGAATGTTATCTTATCCTATTAAACATTTTTACCACCAATTCTTTGATTCAAGTACGTCATGATATTTATGAACACACAATTTCCTGTAATTCACACAAGAATCAGTTGTCGAACGCAGTATGATCATAACCAAACTGTTGCTACTGCAAACATTGCAAATGGACCCATATTTAATTCGCTAAATGATTCATTTTTAAATAATCTTTGTAGAATAGAATAGAATAAATCTTTATTGAATGTAAACCAGATACAGGCATCTATGATAGTGTCATAGTTTAGTTAGTTATAGTAATTCCAATGTCATTTATTCCCAACCTGAATTAAGTTTGAATGAATTTACACTTCTGTCTTTTAATTGAACTTAGTCACTAAACTTGTCTTAGTTTTCAGTCTAGTTCATTCAAACTCGTAATTCAGTCTCCCGTGCAATTCAAATCAATTATTCAGAGATTATTCTTTAAGTATATGTCACTAGTTGAACTGAGTCGTTCAGTGAAATAATTGCTTTCGTTTGAATGAAATGTGTTTTTTTAAGTTTAAAGCAAAATACCTATTTGATCCAGATTTTAAGAAACTTGTGAAATTGTGGATGAGATCAGCTTATAAACTTTAAATGCTTTTTTATGTATAAGTGACTAAAAATTTTCATAATCCACAATTAGTTAGCCTAAATATCCTACTATGATTTATTAATAGCCAAGTAATGGCATAATAGTAATAATGTACGTATTGGATTGCAATAAGATGCGTTGCAGAATGGCCCTTAAATCCCTAGCCTTTTCTTTTCTAGAACATCAACAACAACTTCATATATTAATCCTGTATCTATATATTAAAGATTTTTGAACTATACATTATTGATTCATAGGAATCATAGGGCACTATGTATTCTGAAACCTTTAAAAATAAAATAAGCTTTGTTTTCAATAGAGCATAAAACTATTTACAGCTTTAAAATGTAACCATTGAAGGGTTGAACAAATAAACTCTGAGGCGACAAAATATAGGTAGGTAGTTATTTTTTTTGATACAGCCAGTAACAAAAATTACACGTAATTAAAAATGTGTCTTCATAGTTATTATTCATAACATTCCCATGTGAAATATGGAATAAGCATTAAAAAGATCAAAGCAACATACGAAGGGTGACAAGTTAGAAAAACTTAGACCCGACTGTTCTGACATGACGGGGGTTTGACAACCCTATTTTAGTACAACTCAAATGAAAATTCATGAGTATATTTTCGAGTTTTTTTACTTTTTCTTTCTTTCGTTTTTTTATGAAATCGTTTAAAATTATAATCATCTTTGAAGTTTAACAAAAGGGAGAGTCAAAGGTTGAAGACGGTATTGTTTCTGACTTAAGACAATTATCTTGTTTTAGCTGCTTAAGAGGCATTTCTGAATTTGAAGGAATTAATTGTTTGGCTTCAGAACAAAAATTTTTGGGCCAGCAATTATTTTTTTTGCAACATTTTTGCTTCTAGTCCATAAAGCTTAAATACAAACCTCTTGTCTATAGTATTAAAAATAATAGATAGATAATTATTGATTACTTACCTAACTACGCACTTATTACCCCCGATTAAAATAATCTAGTCTAGACCCGTCTTTATCATTTGTTTATTTTGTTTATAAATAACAAACAATATTAAGGAAAAAAAAATATTTTTTGTTGCCGAAATGGGTGAGGCATGAGGAAAAAAAAAATACTGACAATTTCAAGAAAAAGAGAATTCCCTGATAATTTACTTAAGAAATTAAACGTAAAAGCACAATACTTACAATTTGCTTCTCAGAAACGTTTCTATTAAGTTATCAACAAGTGATCTTTAGACAATATAGCAACAAACAAGATGTCTAGACCTTTGCCTCTATACCTACACAAAGCTATTGTTCTTAGTGAATTGGATAGTATTGTCTCATCGATTGGACCTATTTATAGGTGGACAACATCACATAGATTACGGCTTAAGGTAAAGACAGAAGCGACAATTATAACATAAAAGAAGGCTGACATTCTTTTAATCTCGTTGAACTGCCCAGACATTTCCAGTATGAGCTGACCTCGCACTGCTGGCTTTTCGTACAATGAAAGGTTATCTTATATTATACTGGAAATATCTGGGCACTTCAATTTCTGCCCTACTATATATATGAGCTTGTGGTAAGCCCCCAGTAAAAGTTAAACAAAATAATACTAATTAAAGTTGAGAAGTGTCATCCTTTGCAAACTTTTGTTCTTCTAATCAAATCGCTACCAGCTTTTACCTTTGCTCTTATTAGAACAAAACAAATAATTGTGTGTGTGACTGCGTAATGCGAGTGTTCGACACATGGTCGACATGATGGGAGGGTCCACCAAGATTTGTAGTTGTCAACTGGATAAAGAACGTCACTTACGGCATCTATTCAGAAGTAAGAAGCTAGTTTTTGTGATAAGGCAGTGTTAATTAATGAGGGGGACATGAATGATTTAATGCTTGGAATTTCGATGACATCACGTTTTGTAGTATGACTTTGTTTATATTTCAGAAAAAAAATAATGAATGCAAGTTGCTAAGTGGATTATGATATACTGAGTTGAATACGTGCTTCTATGTCACGATACGTTGCGGTGATACATTTCGCGAACAAAATGCTTTGAACGACTGCGGCCTGCTTAGAGTTAGTAACTCTGCGTTTGGCCGCAGGGCGCAAACGATTTTAGCCTTAAGGTTGGTTGACCGGAAAAATTACCAATTGTACATTGATGCATCTGTTTCCAGAAAGTAATCCTTTAATGGATGTAAGCTTGGACAGCATTGCTTATGTGGCAAGAGCCTTAACTTAAGAATACTAACTTGCCTTTTTATACTCTCTGTCATTTTCTGTTTACCCACCTGTCATCATCCAAACATGTCACAGGTCATCCATTTGGGCATTTAATTCAAACAATTGACTTTCGTACCTAACAATTATATGTGAAAAATAAATATTAAATGTACACACGGCAGATTTATGCCATATAATTAAAAAAGTCAATATATACTTTGTGGATTTTATTACGTGTATGGATAGCCATTGAATATTTAAGTGCTATTAACAGAACGAATCGTGGCCATAATTAATAATTGAGCACACTTTAATTAGTAGGTTCACAACGAAGGCGTTGACATGCCAGTTCGTAAATATTCTTATCTAAAATTTATATGCGTACAGATACTATTTGAAAACGACCTTCTATTTGATCTTTTCGTAATTAATCTCAACATAAATAAACGTACATTGAGACGTAAATTAATGCTTACAAGACTACGTACCGTTACATCAATACCTATGCATATTATTATAGCTTTTGTGTGAACATGAAAAACTATTTATTTGTACGATTTTGACAAATTATACGATTACATAAATTTTGCCACTTTTTTATAACGTATTCGATTATTTCTAAACGGTTTTAATGACAAGCTTACAAGATAACTAATGGAGATTTTGATTAGATTACTTATGTATTACGTAAATCAGATATGTAAAAACTTAAAAAAAATACAATGATTATTAAGTTGTTTGTGATGGAATAAATCTTTGATGTTGAAGAATGGTAAAACATAGAAAAAATACAAATAGCTGTTGAAATTAATGGAACATTTTAAAACCTTAAGATTTTTTTGTGGAAAATGAAGATGATAAATATTAGGCATTTTGTTATTGAGGATACATGACTCAGTCGATACGCGATGGATTTTTGATCGAGTAAAAATTTGATCATATATAAATAAATAAAAATTCAATACTAAAAGTAACAATAGGTTTCTAGATTTATAGTTTCATACTTTCATATCGATGAAACAAATAATCAAGTAGGTCGATCGTCTGCACGAGTTTTTAAATTATTAACAATAGCCCACGGCTAATTAATTGGAATGGCGACTGAGATATCATGAATTTGAACGCCAAGCCTTCCTATAGGTATATTTTGTAGTGTAGTTGCTATATGTCTATGCCATACATCATCATCATCACAATATCATCCCCTATACGATTATTGCTGAACATTTTTGTTATACATATTAGCTTCTGTTCTTCTAAACATATTTTATTGCTCTAATGTATGATGTACTAGTATAATTTTGCTTTTGATGAACCTAATATGAATAAACAAAAATGTGTCATTCCAGAGACGGTTTCTTAAGAATATTGTAATGATTGGTAATGAAAGCAAATAGATTTGCACAAGGAGGATGGTGCGGTCCATACTTTTGATTAGATATCGATGAAGACGAATAGAAAAATACGCTATATAATTTTTCTGTTAAGTTACCTTTAAAATCGTTTTTGTGCTGTGTCAAATAAATACTTTTTTCTTTCTTTCTTTCTATGCCCAGCGTATTCAAAATTTCTAAAATTGACGCATTTGATAACGCATATATACCTACTTTGATCTCTATAATCTACATCCTTACGGCCGGTTCCATCAAACATCATTCAATTTTTACGTTATACGTATGATTTAAGATTTACGTTTATATCTACAGACATCGAGCGTGCCAGACACGTGCCGTGGCAGACACCATTTATTTACATCTAACGTGAAAGAAGTGTGCCGTGTCAGACATCGACAGACACCAATCAACACACACAATCGGCAAAAAGAAAACAAAACACGTCTGCACGGTCCATTTAAACTGCCCGGCAAGTAGCCACAGATACGTAAAGACATGAACCGCGAAGACAAAATATTATTTTCGAGAATACCGGCCGGGCGGCCGGGCACGACCCGTGTCTGTCAGTGTCTGCGCGACTGCGTTAAGATAGATATAGGTAAATACGATAACACATACTGTATACAATAATTATTATTTTGTCTGCCACGGCACATGTCTGGCACGCTCGATGTCTGTAGATTTAATACGTAGATACCTTTTACAATTTTGGCGTGTGATGAAATTTGTGAAATCTTTTGTTTTGAAGCAGCCGGCTATATGTACCCAATAAGCCTACCCAAGCACTATCAGAGTTCGATAATTCTAATAAAATTCCTCCAATAATCTAACCATGTCGTTCTCACAAATGCCGTGTTCCATGTTCCTATTCCAATTTGGCCGGCTTTAATACCCTTCTAATTCGCGTAGGCGTTATTACTGTTAGCCTTTGAGCACCATCGATTTAATTAGCTAATCCTTTAGAAGTTACGGTGCAAATACTTTAATTGTAATTTTCCTTGGAGGTTTAATTTAAACTAATAGTTTCTACCTTATTAAGAATTGAAGCAATTTAGATTTCATGTTCTGTAGGGACTGAGTATTACAGATAAGATATAATTGTACAGTGATGTATGTATTATATTAATTATGTGAATATACTATGAAAACAGGAGAACTTTGCTGCTCACAATTTTGTTTATATAGACTTACAATAGGATAATGGAAATAGTATTCCTATATTTAGATATATATTCGCAAACATAGACATCACGTAGATACTCTATCAGGGTCGGCGTTCGCTAGAACTCGATTTTTACGGTCTAACTCAGCAAGAATATTTTTATAGGCAAGCAATATTGTGAGAGTAAAGTAAAAACAAAGAAAATAGGAATAAGGTTATGATCTACTTTGGATGTTTTCATTGTTTTTACTCTGTATACGAGTGTTGTTAATTAAGTTTCTCTTTAAATCAATGACTATAGAATCCTTGATTCAAATCATCTCAGTAATACGCTATCAGAATAAAAGGAAAATATTATAAAAACTGAACATAATTATATAACTAATTTTATTATTTCTACAGACAGTATCTTTATCGTCTGTTTTCCATAATGCATAAACATTATAGACTTAAACGATTTTGACGTACCTATTTCTTTTCTGAATACTTTATTGCTTTTTCTTGCCATAATTTTATGCTTACATAAATTCCACTTCTGTAGTAATAAATAAATATGCGATGGGCAAACGGGAAGATGAAGTTGTAAGATCAGCAGGGAAGCCGTAAACAGGTACGATGTAATTCACGGAATAGGTAGTAAATGGAGTCCTAATAACTTTTTGTTCGGCATGTTTTTAGTGGCGACAACTTGTTTTTGACCCGTGGGTATCTTAAGTCTATATTTAGAGGACGAGCGATAACTTCGTATGATGTTCATGTTTAGTAGATCATGCTTGGTTTATAAAAGTCTTCATTCGAATTTTTGGGAAGCTCAATGTACAGGAACGTACTACATTTGATGATTGCCATTGTCACATCGTACTGTGTATTTTGATTGGCGGTGCATAAGGCAGTGATAATGCTGAAGCTTCATGGAGTCATAACTCCATTTCTATACTGCTCTTTGTCGTAACCGGAAAATTTGACGTGGGCGATTTCACCTGCAGTTGTGTAGCACAGTGTGTAAGTCGTTGTTTTTGAATACAAAATGACAATGTGTTCTCGATAGATGGTCAGAAATATATTGTGTCATATATTTATTTACATGTGTTTGATAATGTTTCTGTTTTAGAAATTAGTTAAAAATATTCTTACTGGATTTGCATCCGTAGGTACTTATATCTTTAAGCGAGATTAAATAGATAGTCTTTCTCTCTGCTGTTACTTCTTCGCGGTTAAAACGCCGCAAAAAGGATAGTTGAAAGCCGAAACTGTGTAATTTTCATCCCGCTTAAAATATTTTGAAGTGGGCGAAGCTTTGGGCTCATTTTGTAGATATTAAACGTTTCATGTTTTCTAAATGTGTTACGTTTTACCAACCTATCCTAGTTCTCAGACCGACAAGACCTTTATTACAGCCTCCAGCAACAATATCAACAAAACATTCACCCCATATTTGCTCTAATCGTTTCAACTTTCACCAACTTTGTTCTATCTACTACCAATAATTTCACATCACTAGACTAGTATTATCCAATTTTACACTTGACACTGTCAGTTTCATTCCAATATTTCTCCAAGTCTGACGTATCTATCAAAGAAAGCGGCTTACCTGCCTGTCTTGGGGTAATTTCGCCGTCCACTGGCTTCTCGTAAAGGGAACAAGTAAGCTGTACTAAGTCTTTGTACATCCTCAGAAGCTTGTAATACTGTTGCTACATGCTATTGATGTGTTTGTATAGGTTAACTTATTGGAAGCTTCGCGTGTTGTTTACTTTGGACGGAAGCTAGTTTTGGGAGACGAGTAGTTTTACTAAGAAATTGTCTATCAGAAGTATTTATATTTCTTTAATTTAGATACTAAGAAGAAGGCAATCAGTAATAATGAAGAATTTATCGGCCTGTAGATAATTCAGTATAAGGAGTTTATGGAGACTACACTGGAGAGAGCTACATCAGCTACACCAACAAGACCAATGCTCTTAAATCTGAAGAAAAAAGAAGAAAATAATTCATTGAAAAACAAAGACGGAATCCTTGGTATTATCTATATTGATGCAGATTAGGAATACGAATGTGATAAAAAAAATCAAGAACCTATCTATCGTCATTTAATTATTACTCAGTACTACAAAGCTCAACAATTCCGTTCTGCCTTCTGTTCTCAGTTTCTCCCCATTCATCTTTTAGATCATAATCTATTATTGATCACACTTCCTTTGCTACAATAGAATAATCACATTCACCGTTACTATTCACTCCTCTTCATGTTTTATAAACAAGTCTGGCCATACATCTGGGCCATGACGCAGTGCGGTGCACCTCGACAAACATCATTTAAATCACAAATGAAACCGCTTGGTTACCCCGCTAAGTGATTTCGATGTTCAACTCTGTGACAGCATCAGGTATTCAAATAAGTTTGTTGATTTAAGGTTATTTGATTTTGTGTTTGTGTCTTGATATTTCCGTCTTCAATTTCTGAGTAAGGATATCCGGAACATTTCCTTTTGGAAATAGTAGTTGAAGATGACGGATCAGCAAATTGAAGGGTGGTGTAATGCGGAAGTATGAGTCATGTAAAGAAGCTTATAATTCCCAGTACTGCGGTAGACTGATTGGATTGATAATGAGTAGACAATTTTTAATTCATTTTGATAGTGACCTTATCAATAATAGCAACAATTTTTATGGATTCTTTCACAACTTTTGAGTTGTGAAAGAATCCATATAAATTGTTGTTGTAGGGTTGGATTTTGAACTAGGTCAACACGTTTAATGGTTAACGTTTGATATGACACTTTTTCTCTCCCAGAACGAAATTAACCGTGAATACTTACTTTTACTCGATTCTCCACTTCAAATAAGTGTGTCAACTATTAGAATCGAGGCCATGAAATTTTCTGCAAAAGAAATTAACAGCATTTAATGAACCAGAAACAAAAACAGCGACGTGATTATGGACAGAGCGAGTGTTAGGCACTACCGCAAAATGTTGTGTTAGTTGATATTTTACTTTGGAAAGGTTACCGCATTCTTTTTTCATTGATATATTCTTTGACTCTGCCATCAGTTAATCCAAATAAAATATCTGAAAGACGTTATTAAAATCTGCCTGTAGTGTTTGACCTATTTTTACAACAAGTTAGTATTCAAACTTCACAACAAGTAACTGATACTTAACGTATTTGATGGGTATGTTTATCACTTTAAACAAAAAATGGTAACTGTCGTCAAAATAAGTTATGCGAAAAACATAACGCTACATTTTTGGATAGATGCGCACACGCATTGTCTGTCGATGCAATAATCTTGGATTTCGATTTCGACGGCCTTAGTGAATCCTCTCGTATCAAAGATTTTACTTCCAACACGGCCCTGGGTGTTATTATTGAAATGACAGCAGTGACTTGTATTATAGTCGTACAATAACTTTATTAATTACTGTACTATTAAACAGATAGTCCTCCACATACGATAGTAATTATAACACTCACGATAAGAATCTTAATAAAACCAGGTGTTATGAATATGGGGATGATAGGTTTCATCGCAACAATACATTATGACTCTCAGTTTCTGTGGCTCTATTAAAACAATTTAGTGGGACTATTGTTAGGTATAATAGACAAACCCGAGTTGGCGTCCCGTAGCGAATTATAATGAGATAAAACATTATGAAGGAGAACAAATGAAGCTATCATATTTCTATCAACATGCGGTTTGACAAAAACTTTTTCGCTATACAATTAAGGATGTTCCTATTGTCATGTTTTTGCTGATATGTGATACAAATAAAGATCATTAGTTTTTTAGTGTGTGAACTCCAGGTGAAAAGGAGGCTTTTAATGCTATTAATTTGTTTTTCACAGAAATGATTTGCAACAAAAAAAAAAAACGCAAAAAACGAATGCCCATTTTACAAAGAACATGAGTAATTATGTGTATTTTTAGGTCTAGCAAAACGTTTAAGTACCGAAGTAATATGAACTGTTTAGTAATTGTACGACGCAACAATGTATAGAAAGTCTTAAAACAATACTCCACTACGAAAATAAGCTATACGGTGAACACCAAAAGTAAATATGTCACAAAGAAAACAATGGACGAAACACGATTGGTATTAAAAATAATCTTAGAATTTTTAAGCCGGTACTTCAAAATATGCGTCTCACTGTATGCGGTAGGCAACGAGGCCCAAGTATTTGTAAAATGGTAGTTATTATGTTTTAACTCGCCCACACGCAACCTCGGACGTGCTCGAATAAAGAAAAAATAAGGGGAAAATACACGAGGAAATCGTCACGTTAAATTCTTGAGCCAAGCTTTCATTGACTCAAGAATTCCCTCCTGAAATGTCGCTGAAACCAAAAAAGTCTTGACAAATCTGTCTCGAAGTTTAACGATTTATAAAAAATATCCCTCGTGGTCGAACCTGCTCCCCTGGAGGACATTTCGAAAAAGTAATCTATTCCGATAAGCCAACAAGGAGACTGTTCATTTTTATTTTGTCCATTCCCTGAGGCTTAGAACATCTTACAAATTTCGTGCAAGTGAGAAGCGGGTAGCGTAACTGATAGCGCTGTGTGATAATGTGCGACAACTCACAGAGATTGTTTTAGTAAAATTAAAAGAACAGGATAGTATTATCCTTATACTATGAAGCATATTTAGGGATGTGCATTGTGCATACTTATGGTGAACGTTACTTCGTATTCTCTTTCTAGAAAAATAATATTGAATTGTTTATATCTATAAATTTTGAATCATTATTTTTGAAATTTTCTCTTATAGGTATCAGTTTTTCTTCGTGCATCATTACCTTTAATTTCATCGCTCATTGCCAATTCTTCGCTTTAACGATGATAATTGATATACATTTAACAGTCTTTTAACTTGCACCAAACACACAGGGGCATGACGCTGCATTCGCCTCCCACCACAGCCTTAATCTCCCTACGATGCGGCCGCGATAACGTTTGTGTGGCGACTCTAGCGCAGCAGCCTCAGAATAAACAGGCGTAGAAAATAAGAGGACGACTTTAATGCCTATAGGAGTTAATCAGGTGTTAATAAGAGATATCATCATTCTAGTCTTTTCTCAACAATATTGGGTCGGCTAACTGTATAACCAGATGCGGCTAAATATCTGTATTAAGTGAGTACTACCAGATAACTCTGCAGCCCAGTTGGGAGATGGCAATTTAAAAATCACTATAAAAAAATATTATAAAATAATAATTAATGTTTCTCTTATATTTGATTTGAAAGTGATCGAAAGACAAGACTCAATCGTCAGCCTTTTATAGATTATTTAGGAATATGTTGCAAAATAATAATATATAATTTTTAATGTGCGGTAAAATATCTACATTGTATAATATCCTAACTTTTTTAACAATAAGGATAGAACTATCTTACCTACTTCAGCATCTGCATGTCAGTGGTTACAATTGAATAGAATGTAAGGTTTTTGTGAGCATAATATTGATACTGTACACTTTCATGCGAAGGATGATTATCCAGATAAATGATTCTGTATTTATTGAACGGTACTTTGCCGTTTGAAGGTTTATTTAAAGGAAATTCTTTTGATACCTTCATATTACGCAGTAGGAAGACCTCCAGGGGTGTTAGCTGGAGCCTGACCTTTAGTGATCTTGTACCTGATACTAGTAATGATGATCCTTTTTTTATTGCAATCCTCATGGACTTTCTCGATTGTGGGGGCGACGGAAGGGCCTACATCTCTCTCTTACCAGCTAAAACCACCGCGGTGTTCGGGGGAGCAGGTCTTGCCTAAGCATTTACCATGTCCCCAATGCTTTCTATTTGCTGTTTGTTAAGCGAGACTGAACTCTGCTTACCTTATGACATGTTTTTTTGGTTCTTGCTTTCCTATAAAATTGTCGGACTAATCACACTTAGCGTCAATTAAGCTGAATTGCTATACTTATGGCCAAGTTATAAACCTCGATGAGCCGTGAAAGCATTCGATTGTGTGCTCTCACTTGCGAAAACCTTTTATAGCATCCACATAAAGAATTCTTTAGCATGCTATCATCGGTGAAAGATTACGGTTGTAAACCATTACCTAACTATTGCGTTTATAGGTATTCGACGAACAATGATCTCTCATAAAACTCTCTGAGAATTCTATCTAGTTACCAAAGGAAGCATATTTGTTCTAAACTGTCGACAACAACTCACTAATACCCACACGGCATGTTACAGAGTCGTATGTATAATTAATCGGATTTGTCCAAAACAAATGTTCTGTCAATGACAAGTTTTGTAGCCATGCCATCGAATGTTTCTTTCGATATCCTGTTCCATTTTTTACTTAACGGTATTAGAGTAACAGTTACATAAAAAACGTTACCTCAAAATTTCGTCCAGCACATAAAGTACCGTATTATACAGCAACGGAAGCATTACAACCCCCTTTTAAATATTTAAATGTTCCCAATGACAGAAGTTAAAATTCATTGGATTCCGAAACCCACCCTCTGTCTACAAATACGGGCATAATGCCTCATTTAATAACAAATTAGATCTCGCCACGTTAATAAAACGACTCAAATACCTTCTGTATTTTCAAAGGGACGGGCCGAGATCCTTTTGTTTAGATATAACACGATTCGAAACGAAGATTTCGTAATTTATAAAGAAGCGTATAAATCTTACAGTGAGGTTGTGTGTGATAAAAAAGTTAAAACACGTGTGAAGTCCAGTTTGGATGCTAAAAAAAGATTTAGGTTTTATAAAACAGCTTTGTGTAGAACAGTTTAATTAGCTTAGCTTAGGTGTGATAAAAATGCTGTGAATATGCAATAGAGCGGCGCCGGTCCAAGGTTGAGGTAATAAATAAAGAGGTGTTTTCAAAATATTTCATGTAGAATTATGTGAGTGGAAAAGTTTCTTGAAAGTAGGTACTGTCCTTGGCAAGCGTAAGGGTAGCTTCATCACTCATAATATACGACGAAAAACCGATTAAAATGAAACGAATTCTTTCAAAGCTTTTTGCAGAATAATGTCGTAATTAAGTCTGAAGTCCCCCTAAGGTACTGAAGAAAAGATACAGGTGGTCCTATTTTTATCCGGGAACCAATCACTATCCGTGGCGCGTGGGTGTCGTAAAAAGCGGCGAAGGGATTATATCCAGAAGTCGGGCAGCAGGATTACAAATTGCTATCATGAATTGGTATGTTAGCTAAGAGTATGGATTATAGCAAATTTCGATTACGAAATACGGAATACGGTTCCAAATAGTAGGTCCTATGGAGAAGAACCGGTAATAAACTCCATGGAAACTGTTAAAATAATAGATTACAATCTTGATCAGTAAAATGTTGTTGTAAGAGCTACGAGAATAATGTAATTTAATATGAATAATAATAGGATAGTAATAATTTGCCTCTGAATAAGATTGCCATGCCAGTTACAAACTGACCAATCCTGACAGACGGCGCCGGAGCACGACACATACGTCATCATTGCTAAGTTCAATCATAATGAAGGGAACTCAACGACTCAGAGGTACTCGTAGTTCTGCAAATGCTTTAAAGAAACTAGAACGTGAACATTCAAGAAACATACCTGCAATTTCAATCGATGAGTATATTACAAAGATTAGAATCTAAAAAATTCTCGAATGATTTACACGTAACCATATATGGAGGAAACAATAGAATATTAACCTCCCACCATCACGATAGCAAAAGGTCTATGTAATAACTTTCACGAGCTTTTGGCTGCTACTGATAATGGTGAATATATGGCGGCCCTTGTACATATTTAATTAAAATTATTATATAGTGTTATTGTATCGTGTAAATATCATCATGAAAATGTAATAAAACGACCTTGTTTTAAAATTATTTATATTTAAAGGTTTACCAACGATCGCTGCAATTTTCAAAAAGAGACACATTGCGAATAATTTAACTTTATGAGCATATTAAATCATTCAATGGAAATTAGTAAAGCAGATATAAAAGAAGGACTGAAACTCTTGCGCACTAATCGTAATCAGTAATTAAGATAACACAATATATTTAAAAAAAAATGAGATTGTAATTATTATTTAAACTTATTTTAATTTAATTTAATTTAGTTGAATGTGTTTATTTCATTGCGATTAATAAATTTCGAGCATGAAGTAAATGTAAATTATAATTTATTGTATAATCATGTATAATAATTATATTTTAATTGAATGTCGATATATTGTAGGTACAATAGTTTATGATATTTTTTAAATTTAAATTTTTATCTATATAATCTATTTTGTGTAATAATAATTATTCAATGAATTAGCTTTTAATTAAGACTGAAAACAACAGTAAAATTTAAAAAACTCGACTGGAAAACACTCCTAACACTAAATACTAAATATTACTGTAAGCACAATGTACATTAATTAGTATTTTCTCATTATTTTACAAATTAATGTATAAAGTATGTTCAAAAGAGAAAGTTGAGAGATCTATTATTGTTTGTTGAATTTTGGGAGCTAAATTCATTCTCAACTTTTGTTAACCAAACTCTATTAATAAAACTTCTGTAACCAAACCAATAGTTCATCTAACAGTGAATTTCCAAACAAGTCCAAGGTTTCCATTTAGGAAATCGAAGAAACCTAACAAAAGTGGGTCTCGCTGTTTTATAGCTATGTCAGAGCTTTTAATTATTACCCTCGTGCTATCAGCCTGGCAATCTGAGAGGGCAAGACGCCTACTTCCTCTGTGGTAAGCTTACTGTATGTATTTCAATACGGAATTTGTAATGTTTTTGCTTGAGGATATGTGACGTCGAGTGCGAGGTTGCTTGCGACTGTGAGTTTCTAGAATAAATATTATAGGTGCAAAAATAACATAAGATTGTGCAGAATGAAAGTATCACTGTAGCCTCTTCAACTGCGAAAGACGTACGAGTATGTTAGATGTCGTAAATCAAGAAATTGAATAGAATAATAAATAATAACATAATTATTCAGTTTTTGTTGTTTTAGGTTCATTATGTAGCTTACAAAGAGTCAACTAAAGGTTTCGCTTTCTGATGTTCTGAGCACAGCCATCTAATATCTTCCTGGAAAGATATTTTACACATTATTGAACGTCTAAATGAAAATGTAAAGCGAAGAAAGTGAAAATGAAATCCGAAGAAGATTATCAGGATACACAGGTAATCATGATTGTGTTTGTTTAAAAAACGCATCCATTTTATGAACTTGTCATTCATAGATATTATGCATAGAGATTAGAAGTTTATATTGTACAATGCTGTAACTATATATGCTGTAAATGACTCTACAAAAGTTGAATGTTGTGATACCTATATTTATTTATTTTGGTACCTATGTTAGTAATTTTACTGGATCCCGTTATAATGTAATACATACAACTTCATTGCGATGTCTATGTTATTATTCAGTAATTGAATAAATTGTAGTCTTGAATATACATGTAAAAATAATGCCTTGTTAAAGCTAGACGGGACGTGAACATCCATTTTAATTTAAGACTTAAAGATTAAAATGTCTGCAGAACTTGAACCTTGGGCCGCATTTGTGAGTACATCCACCGTTTTAATACTATACAAAAAATCTTGCCAAATAAGTATCCATACATAAGTATTACTTACTAACAATTAATATTCTATTATTGTAAGTATTTATTATGTAGCAGGAATCTGATGTTGAAGCTAGGAAAAGGTTGCTAGCCATCAACCTGAAGTAAGTATCTGTAAGTAACCTTAATGAATGAATAAATTCAAACTAGATATTAACAAGACAATACGCTTTTGCATTTCTTACAACATGGCATCATACGAGAGTTTTCTCTTTCTTTGATCATTACAGAATTCATAAAAATAAAATAAGTAAGATTTTTTTTATCGATAATAATGTAGCAACCAACGTGAAAGTTAACACAGTAATAATAATACAAGCATAATACGCAGTTATCATTGACCTGATTTTATTTCATTTCACCTTTTACGACACTCATATAGGTAGGTCACATCATATCATCATAGGTAGGCTTAGCACAAATAGGTCCCTAATATAAGTTGGTTATACAGTTCTATTCTCTCACCCTGTTTATTGTAGCTTGTGTATATTTTATGTACCTATATCTAGTATTTATTTTGTAGTAAGTATACCTATATATTGATAGTTTCGAGCGTATGGCAATCGTGGGTTGCAGCTGAAAACCAGCGTCAGGTGGCCAGTATCTCTGCCTCCTGACATTATGCTGAGCTGCGGCCTTTTGGCACAATAACTCATTTTATGTTTTCTTTGATTTGTTTTATTTATTTTTTATTGTGCTAATAAACTCTTTTTCTTTCTTTCTTTCTTTCTTTCTAGGTCATAGATCAAATAGAGAAAATCCGAAGAAACTTTCCGCACATGTCCGGAAAATTCCGGACGTATGGCAACCCCGCACTCACAGTAGTGATGTGGTGAGTAATGGTTAAGAGTAGATAACAAACAGGACAAACATAATTATTTCGCTTCATGTTGCAATACATAAAAATTATACCAATGCACTAAATACTCCCGTATAATGTGATTGTAAAATGCATACTTAACAGCTCCGAATGGGTATTAAAATTAGGAAATTAAGTATACCGATTCGATCGGAATTAATTAGCAACCGCATACCGGTATTGGATTACATTTGTTTTCTTAAAAACCGTACATTTCTCACGCCTGTTTTTATCTTCCTCACACTACTGAGAAAGCTAGCATTAAAACTTTTTGCCTTATCTCTCATCTTGGTACATTCATTTTTGAGGTCGCAGCTGACGATCCCAAAATGAATTTAAATTTTGTACCGCGAATTCATAAAGAAAAAGAAACAAAATAGCATAATATTAACGTTTTCGAATTTATCAGTTCATCTCGTGTTATTGTTTGTTTTATTAATGCATTAAACAAGGTTTATGAGGATAGGGACCTTCATGACGTGAATATTAATTTAGGGGTGAGTGTTGTGAGATAGTTCGGAGATAAGATGGGACATTTAAATGGAGGTAATGTTTTGAATGAAGAAGAAGGGGTGCTTAATCGCGAAGATATTATCTCGTGATTTAATGGTCCTTCATTAGCTTAGAAACGCAATAGAGTGAGCATAAGGAATAGAAATGGATATGTTTTGTTCTAATGTTTATTATCATAACATGGATCGTAATATTTATTGCAACCCTATGTTATTAGTTTAAGTATCTTTTTAGACTCTGGGTAAGGTACTTATCGGCATTGGCCAGACTACCAAATCATCAGTACTTATTGCACTTTAAAAATCATCATCATTTTAAATTAGTACGTATAGAGCAAAAATATTTAATGTGTTAAATATTCAACAAAGGAATTAATCAAACATAATTAACCCAGTGATGATAAGTGCTATTTAATTGGCATGTATGATAATTATCAAGATCATAATCTCATTAATGAACACTTTATTTAATCAATGTTAGGAAATGAATCACCATCAAACCAGTTTGGTATTAACGTTTCCTGTAACCTAAATTAAAATAATATTGGCTTTAGAAACAATGTTGTATTGGAGACAAAATAATATAATGCACCGGATGTTTTGCATGCAAATGATCGTAAATTAAAGGCTGGAGTTTGGTCACATCCTGCAAAACGTGATATTATTTCGACAAGAACTAATAATTATTATCATGGAAGCGAGGACCTGAAGAATACAACAGAAGTAGACTATGGAGAAGAAAGTAAACGATAAAGTGTTAGTTTATATGGAAATGAAAGGCATATTATGTTCACCAGTAGATTGCAACAGACTGTTAGTCATAACAAGGAAAAGACAGCGCCTTTGAACTTCGAAGAATTCTTCCTAAAATACCACAATGAACACGAAGAAGTCACAGAATGCGGCTACCACGTTAAGTTTTTCCATCAAGTTGCTGACGGTTATTCAAGCTGTTATCTTCCCATCGCCACTATATCTCACTAAACCCACATTACTGCTTTTTGTGGTAAAGAAAGGCATCGTCATAATTCGCGGTTTTACAACTTACTGCTCTACTTACCCAGTGATGGATAAAAACGGCGCTTCAATAGAATAGGTTTCATTTACGTATAAACCACTTTGATAAATTCCGTAATGTAGGCCGCAGTACTACTGACCTCTACAAAGTGCAATTATAAGGGCATCAAGTTCTAATTTACTATGGCGCAAGGTAGATATATTTTCAATGAAAAGTCAGTGGTGACTGTCTTTACCAATAGCGAAAAGAACCCAAATCTCATAGGAATTCTAAATTAATTCTACTTAACAAAAGTCGTAAAGGTAAAAGAACAATAAATAATGAAGTTCAAAATTAAATAGTAATGCCTATGTTCGACTTTACTAAAATAATTATAGACAAAAGTGACCTCGTTGACCACGCAAGTTCTAATATTGATCGAGCACGCATAGCATACTTAGAAGCTTTTTATTCTTACCATATTTTGTAAATTGATTTGATTATTACGAAGTTTTGAAGAACAATATGTGCATAAATAAAGCAAAACTGTATTCCTGGTGAATGGCTATCTAGAACTCCGTAAAGCTATTCCAGTAATTGTGTTAAAACCAATAGTAACAGCGGTAAAATATTTGGAAACAAAAAGACATGTTTCATCATCAATCCTCGAAGGGATATCTGAGATAGCAATCAATCGTATTCGATTGAAATTATAATTGAGATTATTATTACGAACGCAAAATACAAAAATAAAATACCTTCTACCGATTACAAAATACAAATAAAATCGATTTATTAGTTACTCTATCACAAGTAACTTCATACGAAGTTTGAGTAAACAAAAAAATATATTGCACGTGAAAATGTTTTTATCGTCCAAACAATCCGGCGATATCTCGACTCCAAAACAAACAGGCGTCAAAACAGAAACTTGCAGATAAATTGTTTGCTGTACACTCCAAATCATTCGTCGAGTGTTTTGATCAAATCGTATCGATATCATAAAATACAGAGCCGAAAATCGCATTCGCTGACAGAATATTAATTCCCAAGTTATCGTATCTCTCGCCCCCTACTGCTTCTCAAACAATACAAATATGCTTAACAATAAAGTGTGCCATTTTAAGCAATAATTTTTGGTGTTTAACAGCTTGCCACCTCTTTATTAAGTGGTTATGATCGTCATGGTACGTAAACTTGGATCATTTTTTATAAGATTTCGGCGCTTATTTAAGTCTTATAGTTTGTAACAAAGACCAATAAATAATTTGTACAGGATTTTAGAATTAGTTTTAAATTACACAGATGTGAACTATGGCCGTAAGCGAGAGCAATGCAATAAAAAAAAGCATTTTATTAATACTTTTTTTTATGTTAGTAACAAAAAATAATAATCCTTGTTAAAGACAACTATTGAATACAATCTTAAAATAAATGAACGGCACTAAAATAAAAGCCGAAACAATCAACACACCTATATCATCCCGCCACATTAATCCAAACTCCAACCCGTCCAACTGAGCGAAAACAATATTTATTTCTATCGCCCATACATCTCTTGGCAATCCTACCATGAAACTCATATCGACAGAGCACACTCAACATTGTGCTAAAGCTAAAACAAAAGTCAGTAGGAACCCTCACATACATCAGGGGGATCCCGGTAGAGGCAAATAGCCCGTAGTGGTAAATCGTCTGGCGTAACGCGCAATATCAATGGCTGCAGCATCATTGGCGGGAACGGTCGATTGGGCGCACGCGTCGCTCGACCTTGCGTGCGCCAAAGAGTAGGTTAGAAAGGATAAAGGTTCGATTGAACTTTGATTGTTCACGAATTGTGCCTATTGTAGCAATGTGTGAATGTGTGACATTTATTGGTATTGCGTTTTGCATAATTACTTGAGTTGCTTAGGAATTTTAGCCCGGCAAGTCTGAAATATCTCTTGAATAAACGCACGATTGGCATAGTGGCTGAGTGATTGACTACGCGTCTCGTCTGTGTTTGGAGTGTTTATTTCTGTAAACGCATCCAAGAGATAAAATTGGACCGATGCAAAAAGAAACTGATTATCGAGATAAATCTCAAATAAATTCCTTAGTCTCCTCTCCTCAATTTTTATTTCTTAATCTTTGGTGGTCTTTGGTATCGTATATTTTCAATTCACCACTATTTCCTGAAATTGGCCCCTGCTTTTGTAAATATTATGTTTGGTTCAATGAATCCCAGACGAAGGAAGTCATTGTTGAGCATCTTTTATTTTTAGCTCGAGACAAAACAGAACCACTTATAGAAACACTTCAACGCATTGAGTCTTTAAAGTATAATCACGAGTAATTTAAGGCTAAAATTTTAAAGGTAAAGTTTCAAGTCTTAAGCAATGATTAGGTCTCGAATACTGGGCGTATTAAACTCCTAAGAATGTAAAACAATACATAGTTAACGAATAAAACGCCGAAAGTTACCCAAGTTTTGTAACAGGCCCAACATTCAATTTAGCTTTCTTTTATTTCCCGTCTCTTTGTTTAGATTTCCGTCACGGGACTAAGAAAAATAGCGAGTCAAACAAAAAGTTTTACCATCGCCAAAGGGCCAGTCAAGCGTGAACCTTCAAAAACAGATAACGGCAGACTCAAAATATCCGGTGTCTTTGAGCAGAGATGCGTAGTTATGGTTCACTTGGCACTGGTCATTGACGAAGATTTACACACACATTTATCACCTTGTCTTTAAGATTATCCGCACTCACACATTGACAAAATTCTGCGAGGCTTATGTCTTATGTGTGGTGGACGGGATAAAGCCCAATGTGTGCGTAACATAATTAAGAATGATCGAAGTGTGCGTGCCTCGTTCCCAACTTTTGCAGGGATGACATTACTTTGATGCCGGGAGGAACATATTGTGTCATAGTGCAATTCCTTAACAAGCTGTCTTTGTTCGGCCTAATAACCGCAAGCTTCGTTTTGTTGTCGACCTAGTTAGCGGGGTCTGTGCACAAAGACGTATCCTATTTTCGCGGTGCACTTATGCAAAAACAAACGTGCCCCAGTTTGCTGGAGTCAGTGCAGTTTTGTTTGTGGTCAGGTGTCGTTTACGTGACGATTCGGTTGCGGTGCGGTTCTAGGGCAAACATTTTTGGAACAGCGTAGACTGGTGTGAAATTGTCTTTCACTTTGAATTAGAGTTTGTAAAGTTGTAGTTTGTTTTTAAATAAACTTAGAAGAACAGTATTCGACCAATTCGGGCTGCTAACGCTTCTAAGGTTAGTTTCGGGGATAGGTTGGTACTATACAATTTGGTCTTGACATATTCTTTTTACAGTTGACCCGAAAAGTAGTATACGGGGTATACTCAACAAAATTCTCATTTTTTACTAGAAAACGACTATATTCCATTCTTTTAAACGTTTAATATAAAACTAATTAAAATGTCCCATCTAACTACATACGAAGTACGACAAACGTAATATTATTCTAACAAAGTAAATAGTAGCTATTAGACAGACTCCCTTGAGTCGAATAACTTACAATTAGTGGTAAAAAACGTCTGCGCCGCGCCGTAAGCGCTTTTTGATGCGATCGCCGCTTGTTTGGTATAGCTACACGATTTCATTAGTGATGTTCATGATGTACGAAAAAGCGATTTAATGCTGCTTTTTCCTCAATTTCTTTCGATTACAAATCTGTCAGTTGCTAAAGAAGGGTACAATGCGGTTATATTTAATGTTTTTATTTATTCTTTTGTGTGGAAATGGCTTTATGGACAGATGAACATGCATTCATGAATCATTTTTAAATAAGAAAGTAAATTCTGGACATTCAGCTCCAGTACCATTCAAAATTTATGTTAAAAACATGATTTTGTTTTAAACTGAAATGTACGTAGCTGTACCGAATACTGCCAGAAAAAAAAGCTCCTATAAAAGCGTCCTCTTATTTTTATTTAAGTAGGTAACGAGAAACACAACCTATTTCACATAGTAATTGGCGGACAATTCGAAACGTCTATTTACTCTCCCAACGAAATTCCAATAGTATAAAATTACCAGTAATTGGTAAGGTTGCGGAATACCGTATCCAATTAAAGGTTCCAATTTTTTACGCCAGATTCTCGGCGCTGGGCATCTACGGTTTTTGCTGCGGACGGCCATTGGGTCTGTCGAAGTTTTTACTGGACGACAACGACGGCAAAATTTTTTGCTGCGTCCGAACTCATCTCCGCACGTCAAGTACCCATATATTTCGGTAGCGACCAACCATGGGCGGCGTAATTGATTGAATTCGTTGTAAATAAGTCTCATTTTTGTCCGTACTTTTTTATTTATTAAACACATGCTCCGGCGACATTTTTTGCTAGTGAAAAAACTCGGTGAGCCTTTTGTGTTTTTCGCGATTGAAGTAAATGTTAAGACTGAAAAGTCGTATTGGAACTTATTAATATTTTAACTTTTTACTTCACTTGATTCAGGACAATGAACTGTGTCTCCACATTTTTTGTTTGCTGCCCAATTTTTATGACTGACAATCAAAGCTAAAAGCCCTCTGACATTCCTATCGGCTTCTTTTTACTGTCACACATCGAATTAACTGCTCTCAAATACAGAAGAATGCCTTAAAAGTTATAATGTAAATATTTCAATAGGTAGGTACATCTTTATACAATTAATTATATTTTAATACGTATCTATTATTTTTAGAATTCTAAGTGTTGTTGATATAGATCTTTATCACAAATGACGGAACTACTTGATATATTTTAGAAGAAAAATATAGAATACATATTTACCTGATTATTTAATTAAATATAATATAGAAACTATAAAATCTTTAATCTATATATTAATACGTGAAGAGAAAAATTTGTACCCCTTTTAAAGCATATTGCGCGCACGCAGGTGTGTGAGATTTGGCACAGTTAAAGTTTATATGGAGAAAGAGTGCACAAGGCTAAAATTACGGTCGAATTTCGACCACTAGGCGACCACTATATATAGTTAGTATAGTTAAGTACCTACGCAAACTCACATCGCCTGATATAAAGGACCTTAATTAACGCTTGCGTAGAAACCCGCCCCTCTATTATTATAATATTAGCAGAACATAAAAACAATACAAATAATGAAGAAAAAAGCAATAATTTTGCAGTTTGGAGAAGACCGCTTATACACAGATTCCTTAAGATAAAAGATGCATGCAGATGAAAAAACGAGGTTCTGATAAGCGAACCCAATCATCACAGCTCGGTAGGCGTGAACACCATAACTTATAACGACTATAAATTGAACAAAGTCAAACATTCAACAATCGCGGTTGCATTGATTCGAATCGAATCATTCAATTAAAACGCCTCAGATCCAACATCCTCCGTCGAAACGGCAATCGAGATCAATATCGCAGTTTTAATAAAACAGATGGGGAACGCGCCTCCATATCCGGAGCTTGCTTATTTTTTCCAAACAAGAAAAAAGTTCGAGCCCCTCGAAAAAGCAAGCAGTGATAATAGAAACAACGGGAGCGTTCTAAAGGGTTACTTGTGTTTTTATTTGCACCACAGAGGTCCTTTTAGAATGCGTTAAAAGGAAACGGCTCGAAATATCCCGAACGAGTGCGTGGGTGAAAAAATAATACGGCCACTCTGTCGCCTAACGTTTATTGTTTAGATATTTGTGTGTCCTGTGACTGTTTTACATTAATTCATTGGTATATCATTGCAAATGTATAGAAAGTCAAATTAATGAGAATATACTTTAGGTGACACGCGATATGTATAATGTTATATTATAATAGTGTTAGTTGTGAAATATTTATATGGCAGAACAATAATTTTTATTCTATTGAACCCTATTTAAAACGCAATGATTGCGTTTTGTTTTTATATCACCGTAAATTTATATTCAATTAAAATTAAAATATAACTTAATCGCAACAATTTCGCGAATTATATCTGACTTTCATCAAATTTATATGGCAGTTTTTATTTAGCTCGTCATCAATAAAATAATCCTAGTAATATTTGAGTGGATTATGAAGTCCATTCAAAAATTGTCTCAGGTTTCAACTAATGTTCTTGTATATTTTTCTAAAATAAGTCGTTTAGTTTAACAATAAAGATGTCCTTATTGTTTATGTCGTTTCATAGAGTAGGATGACCTGACAAATAAAAATATGGTAATAATGGAACTTGATACTTATGACATTTCGAATCAGAATTTATTTACCATCAGCCGGCTACCTCTAGTATTTTTATAAGAAACCCGACCTAATTGGTGACTTACGAGCACGCCATCTAGCGTGACCGGTCGTGGTGACAGTTTGAATTCTTAATTACGTAAAATATAGTAATTGGCGGCACCCACTTCACTGTTATTGACATTTGCTTTGTTTTGTCTCAAGTAATGACGTCATTTAATAAACTAAGGTGGACCATCGCAATTTCGATGAAGGTCTTTATTTGAAATAGGTGTTGTAGAGAGAATGACATAATTGTAATGAAGCATAGGTGCCTAGATAAACATACGTTCGTTCAATCTGTACTCGTATCGTACAATCTGGATAAATATACATCGAATTTGAATTATAGCTCTCTCTAATCCGACAAATACTTATTTTTTTCTAATTAAGATACCTAAAAAATTAATATACTTCAGTTTATATTTCTCTTAAAAAGTACACGGCAAACTATTATTTTTAATTTACTAACATTTCCAGATTAGGCATTGCCCTGTTTCGAATATTTAATTAATTAACGTTACCTGTTAGATTAACAGTATTCGTCTTATTAGAATATTTACGTTAAGGAATAGGTACTTGACGGCAGAGCTTGTTAAGGCAAAGGTGACACTTTCAACTAGGTCAAGCGACACGATGTGGGGGTCGTTTATACTAAGTAATGAAGCTGTCACAGGAACAAGGTTAGCGCAAGTTCAATAAATAAATCGAATGAATAATAAGTGTTTAATAACGAACTTTCTCATTGGTGTAATCGATGTTAGTGCTGTTACTGACCTTGGGGTTGTGGATTCCAAGATTTCCAAGGTCAGTCAGTTATTTTGTTGTTTTCTGTTAGGAAATTCTCAGTGTTCCTAACAAAAAAAGGAGTCCATTTCTGTTAGGAAAACTGAGACATTTGAAAAATGTTACAGCGCTAGTAGTCTGATCGAGCCGTTCGCGTTGTTGTGATGTTACGGGTAGTTACGACACAAATAAATATGATATAATTGATTATTATTTAAACATATTATAATATTACAAAATAATACAATTTTATACATGATAATAATTATAAAGAGTTGATCTATTTTGTGAGTGAAATAAAATAAACTTATAAATAAAACGCACACAGCCACAATATTTCGATTATTAGGTATTTAAAAAGTGTAATTTCGGCGGTGGTTTCAAGTTTCGGTTCATGTAACAAGATGTAAATTTCTGTAAATTTACTGTCAGATGTAAATTTTTTACGTTTTTTTTTTTAAGTAAGTACGCTATAATATTAAGTGACTTATATAATAGGTACTTACCGAAAAAGCGAAAAAGGCAACGAAAAACAAAATGACTTCGCCATTTCTTTGGTTTCAGAGTCACGGTCACGGCAACGATTATAAGTTCCCGAGCCAAAATAAGGATTTTATTACCAAAACAGACAGTCTTTTGAAATTTCATCACGCACATTAGTCGATTGTACTCAAAGATTAAAAAATGGATGCGCACATGATAAGAAGGTCATAAATACCAGTTTTGAAAATGGAATACCTCTCTAACTGGAATACGATAACATCTCTTAAGCTTTTTATACTAAAAAGGGGTGTAAGTAAAAAAAAAAGCATATAAAAGTAGGGTCCTTGCCCCGTTGACGGCCACAACGAGTTTTATTACATTACGACATGTTGACGAATAGGGCGTAAAATGCTACGGTTTTATGTCATAGAGTAGATTTTAAAATAGACGAGATAGAGGGCAAGAGTAGCTAGGGTTGCCAACCGTACTTTAAAATATAGTATTGTGCTCTATTTTATGTAGGTGTAGTTTCTAAGCTATCATCCCAATAAAATACGCTAAAATACTGTAAGTATTAGTCTTATTCCATTGACTCTGACTTTTTTTGGCACAAAGTTCACTTGTGCCAGTCACAAAACAAGAAAAAAAAACAGATTAAAAACCCTTTTTATAAGTCTGTACTCTTTATTTACCCTGTCTGAAATCAGATATAATTATATACTTACCTACCTACTTTATTACTTAAAAAAAACTAACAACCCTAGCAAGAGTTGGCAAGAGGCATACCATTACATATTATGACCTGCTGTTGTGTTTTTATGATTACAATGTTGAAAACAATTTTTTCTCAAAATTCTCCACGATGCATAATTTTGTTAATTTTAAAATGATCTTTCCTGTCTCCATTAAAAAAATTCTAACAGATTTTTTCATAGTTTTGAACTGACCTACTTAATTGTTTCTTCTTTTTTTATGTCAATGGTTAACACTGTAACCAACATAAAATACATAATAGGTAAATAACCCTTAACTTTGAGATAAGAAAATATAGTTATACCTTATACAACTACTGTAAACACAATATTCAAGTCAGGGTAGTTGGCAAGTAAGTAATAATGCATCAGGAAGGAGATAAAGTCTGGCCTCCAGGGGACCAACTAAGTTATGCGATAGAATAAGTAATATACATACATGTACTTGTTTGTTTACGTAAATAGGTATATACACACATCTTGTTCGGAACTGGTCCTTGAATTTTCAGATAATGGTAATATCCTTGATGCTAAATATTTTAGTTGTAGTTTTTGAAGTGAAACTTCCATAAGACGGGTGATATTAGGATTTTTCCGTCACGAAAAAGAGTACACTTTTCTTAGGAACTTTCAGTAGGTAATTCGAATGTTTACTGGAATCTTCCAAGTTTCAAGTAGATGACTGATGATAATGAATGCTGTAATTATTGTTCAGTACCTGTATTATGATTTGATAAGTATAAACTCGCTAGCGACTATCGAATAATACATTTTTCGTTTAGTGTATTAGACGCTAGGGGTGCCGCGCTTGGTAACCTAGAATTTTTTTTTAACTTTTCTCCACCTTACTATTTCTTCTGTATCGTGGGTGCAGTTTACAAACATAGGTACTATATGCATTAAGCATACATACACAGACCCGGAACAACTATCTGTAGGCCATACTAATATTTTTTCGGTGCGGGGATCGATTTGCAGCACATAGCGCAAAAAGAAATTCATTTGGCCACTGCACCAGCTGGGCCTTCAATGTAATTCGATAGTCGCTATAGAGTTTAGACTTGTGAACTCATAACAGAGGTTTCTGATCTGAGTAAAACATAAAAAGATCTTTCTATACTGCATTTCTTACATTAGAGGAAGACGTATTAGCTTTTGATGTTCCCAATGTGATGATCATTGCAATAGATAAAAATAAGTTATTCCTATTTTTATTTTTTTGGGGTTGGCCCCATTTTTATTAGAAAGACTTTTATGAGGGAGAAGAAGTAAAAAATATTATGATAAAATACTTATAGGCACGATTCTCTCTATCGTAAATTGATCACCAATCAAGTATACATTCTACAATTTTTATAGTCTTTGCCGACCTGGGCACGGCAGCCAAAGTATTGCGTGACAAAATAATACTGCACGCACACTGTCAAATGATAACTCTACGTCTATCAATTTCCAGAGGAATGGAGCACTGTTGTGTGCTTAAAGTTTATTATGGCGTTCATAGATAAGGCTCAATTGTATTATTCAGTCGCTGAATAAGTAATAGGCTAGTTTGGACTTATCCTTAATTTTTTTGGGTCACAGCGCTAATTAATTGGTTGTTCGCGCGAAATGTTTGTTGATTTTTAGGAAAGGTATAATTATCATAATATTTTTGGTCTAATATTACAAAGCATATTAAAATTTGTTAGTATTTAGAATTTGATTATCACTGAAAACATCGTGAGGAAACCTGGACATCTTAGAGGGCCTCATAAAGTTCTCGATAGTGTTTGTAGTCCGCCAACCCGCACTAGGCCAGCGTGATGGACTAAGGCTTAGACCCTTCTCATTCTGAGAAGAGGCCCAGCCATGGGAAGTAATGGGCTGGATTTATTATTACAAAGGATTTGTGTGGCACACCACACATCCTTTGTAATAATGAATCCAGCCCAGCTCCAGCAGAATCCATGCAAACTTCACAAAGTTTGCATGGATTCTGCTGGAGCTGGGTGTATGCATTTTTTTTTTTTTATTTATTTGTTAGAAGAGGTAGGGTACTAAGCCCCTTTGTCACTGCGACCTGCGAAGATCTATTGTGACGCCTCTTGTATTATTACAGCACTCCCTCTAGCCGTAAGTCAATAATAAAATTGACTATATTCTTGGGGTGGAGGGATTTAATCTCATCTGGTGAGATTAGGTGGCCCCCCAGGTGCTGGCTTCTAGTGTGGTGTACTACGTCACACTCGCATAGGATATGTATGGGCGTCTCATCCTTCTCGCGACAGAATCTGCAAATTGTAGTGTCACTAAGGCCCATTTTTTGTAGATGCTTGTTTAGTTTGCAGTGCCCAGTGAGGGTTCTTGTCAAGATCCTAATTCGGCTCCTGTTCATGGAAAGCGCTTGTTCCGTAAACTTTCTGTTGAAGCCTATGAGAAGCGCTTTGGAGTGTGCTTGGCCTGAGGACTTTTCCCAGAGCTTGATACTCTGTTTATAGCCCCAGGACCTGAGGTAGGTGGAGGTTGTGCACTTAGGAATTCCACAAATGGGTTCAGGGCCCATTGTAGTGCTTTCCGCTCCAGCTCTTGCTAGCTCATCGGCAGTTTCATTACCACCGATGCCACTGTGTCCAGGTACCCATCCTATCGCTACCGAGTTCGATGTTCCTAGTAAGTTCAGCAACTGGACACACTCCTTGATGAGTTTAGAGTTGATCTCCTCTGAGTTAAGGGCTTTAATTACAGCTTGACTATCAGAGAAGATAAAGATGTGCCTGTTTAGGTAGGCTTTTTGCAGACTCTCACGAACACAGCCTATGATGGCGAGTAGTTCTGCTTGAAATACAGTGGCGTATTGCCCAAGGTTAGCAAATTTCTGCACCCTTGGTTGTCCTCCGTGGTATCCAGCTCCTGCTAGACCCTCTTTCTTTGATCCATCGGTGAACCAAACAATATCACAGGTCCGGGGTTCGCAAGGCATATTGTCCTTCCATTCGGACCTCTGAGGTATGAATGTCCTAAACAGCTTATTGAAGCTGTATTCTTTTAGCTGAACATCAGAGGGCATGGCTGTGATGCTTTGATTCATGAGGTTTTCGTGCAGAACTCTCATGATTTTTGATCTCCATCTTGTCCTTCCTGCATGGTTAGCCCTTAGCATGGCTGCTCTAGCGTCCATTTGCACCTGCACATGTAGTGGAACGAGGTTGAGCAGCGCTTCCAGGGCGGAGGTCGGAGTCGATGAGAGAGCTCCCGTTGTGGTGATACACGCGAGTCGTTGGAGGCTTGTAAGATTATCCCTGCAGGTTACTTGGTCAACTTTTTTGTGCCATACCACACAGCCATATGTTATCATGGGCCTTGCTATAGCTGTATACAGCCACAGCGCTGCCCTTGGTCTGAGTCCCCATCTTGAGTTGACCAGTCTGCAGGAGGCCCCTAAAGCGATTTTAGCTTTTCTAGTCACAAATTTGATGTGTTGGTTCCAGGTGAGTTTTTGATCGAGGATGATCCCTAGATACTTGACTTCACTGGAGAATTTGACTGTTTTTCCGAAGAGAGTAGGCTGTTTTAAAGCCTCCAGTTTCCTCTTTTTCGTAAAGGGTATAATAACCGTCTTATCGGCATTCACCGAGAGTTGGGTGTCTTTGCACCACCTTTCTATCTTCCTGAAGGCTGTTTGCATTAGGTCAGAGATGGTTGATTGGCATTTGCCAACGGTAACCACCACTAGATCATCTGCGTAGCCTTGTGTGTAAAAGCCAGCGTTGTTGAGCTCGCTTAGCAGTCCATCAACAACCAGTGACCATTCCAGGGGGGATAGGACACCGCCTTGTGGACATCCCCTGTTAAGTTTGACTCTTACATTGGAGTCTAAGAGGGTTGTTGATGCTACCCTGTTGCGTAACATGGCTTCGATCCATTTAGTGGTCGTTCGGTCGATGTTGCGTGTTTCCATGCTTTGGACTATGACATTTGTCGAGGTGTTATCAAATGCCCCCTCGATATCCAAGAAGGCGCAGAGGGCAATCTCTTTGTCTTCGATGGCTTTTTCTATAAGATCTACCAAGTCCATCAATGCAGACTCAGTTGATTTGCCTTTTTGATAGGCATGTTGTTTTGCATGCAGGGGTCTATCAATCATGTAGGTGGCCCTGATGTGTTGGTCCAATACCTTCTCCATGGTTTTTAGCACGAAGGAGGTGAGGCTTATCGGTCTATAGGATTTGGGTAGCGACTTGTCTCTATCTCCCCCTTTGGGGATGAAGGTGACAGTGACCCTAGTCCACGCTGTCGGTATATAGGCCCATGCAAAGCTGGCTCTGAACACCTTGATCAGCGTTGGCAGGATAATATCTAGCCCTTTTTGAAGAAGTGCTGGGAAGATGGTATCCTCCCCACCGGACTTGAAGGGTTTGAAGCTGTTAACAGCCCATTTGATCCGGTCGGGTTTGAAGATGAGGGAGGCCATGCGCCAATCCTCAACCCTCGGTTTGTGGATCTGGGAATTTTGCCCAGGGGGTAAGTCCATATTGTTTAATTGCACCGAGTCCGGGAAGTGTACTTTAGCTAGGAGCCTCAGTGTTTCTTCTGCGGATCTTGTGAAGGTACCATCAGGGTATTTTAGTAGTCCAAGATGGGATTGAGGAGACTTTGAGATTATTTTGTGAATCCGCGCCGCGTGTGAGGTGCTGTTTATCTCCTCACAGAACTTGCGCCACGATTTTCTCTTGGCCTTTCTCAATTCTTTGTTAAACATAGTAAGTGCTTTTCTGTAAGCTTCCCAGTCTTTATCCCTCATGGCTCTGTTAAACAGAGCCCGGGCGTTCCGCCTGAGTCGCTCCAGATTTTTGTTCCACCAGGGAACATCTCTCTTCGCCTTGGAGGTTTTAAGTGGGCAATTCTGGAGAAAGGCGGTATTAATGCCGTTCTCAAGATCGCCCACCGCTGCCTCCAGTTGGTCGCGAGTTTTGACGGATTTGCTGATCGGAAGCAGGTTTGTACAGAGGCAGTCTCTGTATCCTGCCCAGTTGGTCGTCTTTTTATCTCTGTAGGATGTGGTTGTTCTTTCCGCAGAGTAAGATATGTCGAATCTTAAATGTCTGTGATCAGACATGGATGCATCCTCAGATACATGCCAATTAATCGCGTGGTTATATAAGGTCCCTGTGCAAAAAGTTATATCTAAAACCTCCTGTCGAATACTGTTAACAAAAGTCGGGGAGTTGCCCCTGTTAAGAACAAGAAGGTTATTGGATAATAAGTAATCAAATAGTAACTCACCCCTAGAATTGGTGTCAGTGCTTCCCCAGCTGGTGTGGTGGGCGTTGCTGTCACACCCCACGAGTAGCTGGGTGTTCGTCTCCTGACTGTAAGTTACTGTGGCGGCCAGTTGTAGGGTAGGGTTTGCTTCATCACCGGGTAGGTAGGCGGAGCAGGCTATAGGCCTAGTTCCTCCTCCCGGGAGTTCCACGTACGCAGCGACGCTATCATCTGTGCACATGGAGGGAATTGGCAAAAATTTTATGTTCTTTTTGAACAGAATGCAAGCTCTGGGTCTTATGCCGTCGGTATTGTAAAGCAGCGTACCTACGGAGTTAAGGCCCATGACCGTATTTCTATTGATCCACGGTTCTTGGATCAGAGCCATATCAAGTTTCTCTTCAGCAAATTTCTTGCAAAGGATAGCGGTAGCTGCCTTTGCGTGCCTCAGGTTAGCTTGAATGACTTTGAACATAGTTGTTGGGTGGGGTTTGGTGTTGGGAGGGATAGGGATTTGGGGTAGGGATAGGGAAAGATTAGGTGAGGTAGGTTTAGCGGAGTTAAGGGGGAGGGAGGTTGTTGAAGGGGTTGCGTGCGGCCTTTCTGCTGGAGTGCTCCTTGACCAGCGGGGGCAGCTGCATTGGCCTCCCTGCTGTTCTGCCTCCAGCTCCACGGCTCCTTCTTGCACCCCTGGCAGCATTAGGATGCCTACCAGGGGGCCGGACCACAGGTCTAGGATGTTGGGGGTTTGGCCCAGTCCTAGCCTCCGCCGTCATTAGCCTCGGCCGTTCGCCGGCCGCTGCCTTTCGGAAAACAGCGAGGGCGGCATTGGAAACGCCATCCTTGCCTCCTCCTAAGGATGCGGACGGCGATGCCGAGGAGGTTGATGCAACGGGTTCGGCTTGTGGTGCTACCTTGTTGGTTGCCACTGGCTGAGCAGCAAGCCGCTCAGTCGTGGCCTCCTTAGGTCGCTCCTCTGCCTTACCCGTTGCATCATCCTGCGATTTGGCTTTCACCCGAATGTGGATCCTGCCAAACCCAAGAAATAGATAGCAGGAGCTATCTATGAGAGGTCCGATTGAGGATTCGTCGAAGGAAAAGGTCACAGTCTGACCCTTTTCTTCGATTTTCCTATTCACAACCCTCCAGCTTGTGAAATCCAAGCCCACGTTTTGGGCCTGGAGGCGTCTTAATAGGGACGCTTGATCCAGCTTAGCATCCTGGATCCATGCAATTCCAATCCTGGGCTTGGGCATGTCACGCTCATCTAGGATGGACAATCGTGCCCCTTCCCAGGGTTGGATCTGCGGCACGTGTGCAATGAGCCATTTTTTCGACGCCTCGTCTGCACAGTGGAGCATCAAACCACCTGCTCGGTAGGAACAGCTCAGGAATCGTGGGCCTTTGCCGTCTACCTCTTTGTCTACGAGCTCCATCAGTTTCTTCTGGAGCTCCTCGATCTTCGGCTGGGATATAGGCCCATCCGCATCGATGATGCCCATGCGAGTGGCACCAGCGATCTCGCAAAAGGTCGGTTTAGGAGTAGGCCCATGCAGCCTTGCTACCTTCCCCGGCTTTTCCTGAGAAGAAGCGCCGTCTTGTCGTGGCCGTTTTTCGGCCCTAAGCTTCTTCTCTTCCTCCATCGCAGCCAAGTACTCTGGGAATTCCTTGAGGTGGATTTCGCAGAGGGATTTGGCCTCCTGGAAGGATTTCCCTCGGCTCATCCACCACGCGATCCTCTTCTTGGCCGCTCCAGAGAGCCTTTTGTTAGGCTTTTTGCCTTCACCTTGGGAGTCATTTAAGCCCTCGGTGATGGCCGTTTTAAGTGGTTCGCTAGGGCCACTGAGCCCAGCTTGCACTGCAGATTCCACAGGAACAGTAGGGAGATTTAGCCCGTCTGTCTGTGGCAGAGTATGTTCCTCGAAGATATCTCCGAGGGACATATCCGAGGAGGGGCTGGAAAGCGCCTCTTCGGTAAGGGGGGAACTAGTTATTACTAGCTCCGGGATGGCCTTATTAGGTTTTTTAACTTTGTTACTCATTAAGTTCCCACGAGTAGCTAGGGAAATAAAGGTCGATCCCCACAGAGCCCCGCATGTGGAGATAAGGCAAGATAATCCTCGAGGTCGCCTGGTATCGAGGATCCTCCGTTCGCGACTGAGCTGCTCCTCAGCCATGCATCCTTCGGCACGGGTCGGGTGACACCTTGGATTGAGTGTAGATACATAAATAGATAATTATAATAAATAGACTACATAAACTAGTTACAAAATGCATACATAAATAGATACAGATTTTTAGGGGCGAGGTTTTCTCCTCCAGGATAGATGGAGGAAAGGATTGGAAGGGTTGGAGTAGTACGAGGACGGGAACACGGGAATAGGTTTAAGGCTGGGTAGCCCACATAGTGGGGTTGTGTGTGGGCTACCCTTCCCTTGTCCGGGGTTCAAAATTGCGAACGTTCCCCGTCCCATTCAGCCAAAACTGGTGAAGTTAAGAGTTGAATAGGGCGGGGCGAGCTATCCGCAGCCTGCTCACCCGCTCGGTAGCTTGGGAAGAAAGCTCCCCCCGCAGCAAGCGATACAAAGCCTACAAAGCACAGGAAGCAGAATAAGCAAAGCATAACTTAAAGCGAGAGCCCGAGGGGTGTATGCATATGCAGTGCATGAAACAACACGAGGCGTCAGGAGATGTTGTTTATTCGGTGATTCTCAGCAAAAGACGCCCAAGTGACCGTTAAATGCTATTTATAAAATATGCAGTATAAAGCTTCTAGAAATCAATATTACCAACACAAGTTTTTTCTTTCACGGAAAAACCCAGGTCTTTGGAGCAGATGAGTGCTTGAGTGGAAACTGCGAATCGAAAAACATAGCATCGAGTACCCCCAGCGAGGTTAATTGACGATTTGTTATTCAGGCCACTGGAGTGGACTGGAAGTGGAAGGCGGAGAGGTCTTATATCCAGCAATGGACTGAGTTAGGCTGATTGGATTGAATGTCAGATGGATAGGTACCCATTTTTTTCCATATCTATTATGTTTCTAAGAATCTAGACACAAATCCATACCTACACATATTTATAAAGTCTATTTTGTGGGCCGAGCACGAATGTTTTGACGTATAGTAACGGAAACGTAAGCAAATTTTAATTATAAAATACGATGAATCTATAATCGCATTTTTTTTTCAATTTTGTGCAACAAACGCACTTGTTTCATAAAAATGTAAAAATATTGCATGTATTTCCAAAAAAATATCATGGATTAAACGTGTATTTTTGGTTCTAAATTTGGTTACGTTTACGTTACTATACGTCAAAACATTCGTTCTCGGCCCACTGATGATTCGAGTTATTAAAGTAAAAATTAAAAACCCACAACACTTAGCAACCATTCAAGTTTCCATAATAAAAGGCGTCCCTCAACATCAACACAGGAAACGAAATTACTAGCCTCAGAGGGCAATATGTCCTCATCATAATTATTAATGGGAACAAATTAAAGCTTGTTGAAGCCACCGCCCGATTTTTCTCTCTCCCTTCGCAAATTAACTACAACGAATTCTACTCAGACTACCAGATTTAAAATTTAAATTATATTAATGGTACTGTTAGTGTTTGATAAATAGAAGAGACTTTTAGAATTTTATGATTAAACTAGCTGTGCCCGCGACTTTGTTCGCGTGGAATTTTACTTTTTTTTGTGTGCTTGTCCCTAATTATTTTTCTTTACAATTGAAAGTAGTCTACGTTACTCCTTATAACATCAGCTATCTGCCAGTGGAAGTTAGCCGGAACAGACAGACAGATAGACAGACAGACAGACAGACAGACAGACATAGAGACCCCAACAGGAATGTTTCCTCCAAACAACCCACGATACCTATCGTACTTGCCGAAACTGAGAAAAATACAAAATCTATTTCATATAATATTTTTTTTATATAAACTTACCTTCGTGTATATGTAACGCTTTTCAATACTCAGTAAAGAATAATCTTGAATTCGAGTAATATCTTTGAGTATCTAGGTAGAACAGTAATATTGAATTATTTGTATGGAACAGCAGTTTTTTTTTCTCGCGATTTTAGCCTTTGTTCCATAGTAAAAGTAGTTCTTAATGATGAGTACTATAACCCCTTATTAGGACCCTCCGCCAATAAATTAGAACCATAATATTATTATATTCATAAAAAAATAATCTTGAGAAAAAAATATCTACTGGCAATATATATTATCAGAGGAAATTTTAACCCAACATTGTGCGAGAATTTATGAATAAATTGAATTTGTTGACAATCGATTCCTTTCGATTCGTTTCATAATTACTTGGAAGCGTCGTTTATTGCTCCTGCTACTGACAGATGGTGCGCCAGTAGTTGTTGCCGGTCAATGCGGTTGAAACTATAAAGGTGTCACTTACAATTACACAAGAGATATTATTTTTGTTTTCAGTATTAAGAGTGTAGCGACATCTATCGCCACATAGAATAACTACTTACAAGTCAGCAAACTGTCAACAGTAGTGGCGCGAAAATATGAATTGACCAATCAAATTACGAGGCCTGCATCGCGCAAGGAAAAAGAATATCGTATCTAACACATATAGTCAACCGTAGGGCTTCGGCCCGCCAGGCAATATCACCTCGCCTGGTCGGAGGATCCTCCCTTTTCAATGGAGGAACACCATACCTCGTTCCTCCACAAGAGATTTTAAATTATAACGAATGCCAAATGGTAAGCGCACTGAGTGAAATCTATATTTTTAATTAATGTACGATTTTTTTTAATAGGGGGGGAAATTTTATTAGTATATAAATGTTTTCTTTCGTACACTGTATTTTAATTAACTTCAGGCACCTGTTATAATCTAATGTATAAATTCGAATGTTTGATTGTTTGTTCATCTTCTATGAGTATACCATTCATCCGATTACGATAAAACTTTGTTGAGTTAATGTGAGCGCGCATGCGAATCTTATTGATAAAAAAAAAATGAATGCTGAGAAAAAGATGTGACTAGTTGAATATAAAAATAAGCAACTTTCATATCCTTTAGGATAACTTCAAAGGACTTCAAGTATTTGTTCCAAGGAAGAGAAAAATAAATAGTATTTTATTTTCAGATGGTAAATCTCTGTCGTTAATTTCATACGTCCCTCGGGGGTAGCTTTTCCTAATTCGGTTAGGGGAGGTTTTAGCTCTACGTGTTAATGAAAAAGTGTTTTGCATTTATATGGGAAAACAACAATCTCTAATGGAATATTTGTTATCTTTGACAAGGTGTGTACGTTTTTGGTGCTCTTGTTATTTTTTATTATACCGCAGTAAGAAGACAAAGCATAAGTTAATTAGGATCGGGGCTAACACGACTACAATTTTTATTAGTCTTACAATTGTAATAAGCTTTAGCAAGTATATTTACTCCGATTTTTTGGAGGAAACATTCCTGTTCGGAATTGGAGTCGTATGAACTTAAGTTTTTTTGAGAAATGTCTATTTTCTCGCTGACTGATGTACCTTACTTCAAAAAACAAATAGTGGGGTTTTTAATACCATCATAATTCACCTAGCGTTCATAAGATCAGAACTTTCTAACTAAAACTAAGGCCCTTAGTGCCCCAAAATTATGCGCCATCCACTCATTATGAATTTCTGATATAATTTATTTTTTCTTGTTTTATTTAACCCTGAATGGCATAAGCTTTTTCTCAGATTTCAGATTATTCAGCCCTTCACTTAGTAACTACTACTTACGTAAAAAGCGCTGTTACTACAAATTACAGTCGGCAAACAGAACTTATGTAGGTCCGATAATGTATAAAAATATAGCACTACTGTGTACCTATTTTTTTTTTTTTTTTTTTTTTGTAGTTGAATAACGCATAATCATCGTTTATAACAAAAATAATGTACATGATACTTACTTCGATTTCACAACATTCGACAAAATGCACACACGCAAACTCCTTTACTGCTTTGCTCGACATCCGTATGTCATAACCGGGATCCAGCAGAATATCAGCGTCAGGTGTCATAGCCTGGCACATGCTGAGCTGGACACCCATTTGCTACAGCTCGGGACACACACTGATTAGGTGATGCGCAGTCGCAGATACCCACACATTTTTTATTATTTTAAATTATTATTTTTTCTACTCAATTTTACATTGTTGCCATCCTAAAATAATGTCTTCTCTGTCTATGCACCTGTCCTCTTCTTATTACCTGTATCTGTCATTCTAGTGTGTCTTGTTTTTGTGGCAAATAAATGATTTTTCTTTCTTTCTTTCTTTCTATTAATCAAACAACATGTACCTACTACAATGAAGATAACAAAAATAAATAAGCCTAATATAGCCTCATTATAAGCCAATATCCTACTTTATAAAGTATTCAAAAAGTAATCCGGTAACAATCTTACACGAAGAGGAAAATATTTTTTTCGGAATCAAAAATAAGATTTTTGTGGAAGAATCTTTTCAATTATTTTCGTAAATAAGACCTCAGCTGAATCTATTTTTAATACAAAGTTCTTTGAAAATCTAAACAGCAGACTTTTTGGCGTTCTATTGAATTAGTATTAGTATTTGAACTGGTATTGACTTTTAGGTAAGCTATATTAAAATTGTACGGGCCTGGCCAAATCAATACCTTTTGATGTTAAGTCCTGAAATATTTTGCCATTAGGTTGTAGGTATTCCACGTGCATATGGCGATAACTCAAAAATTCTATAATATTATGAAACACGAAACCGTTGTTTGGATAACCCCCAAGTTCTACTATGTGCCATCACAAGAATGTACAAAGAACAACTCATACACACATGGTAACCAGTAGCAGGTAGTGCGCTTTTGCGGTTTCATTGCGTGCAGGAAATTTGTGAATGGAACGGGTGGGCTCGTGAACGTTTAGGATAAGAGTTTTTGCATTCCCACGATGCCTGACCATTGAAGGGTTAAAGATTGACGTAGCGCTGATTTTTTGTGAACGCTTCATTTGTGAATTATGGTAAATAAGGAAATGCGAGGCATTTGAGTTATGGAGATAAATTTTTGTCGATAAAAATGTGACTCAGAGATTTTTGGGTTATTTATGTTGCTCCGTTAACTTCGATACTTACAAAATATAATTGATATATTTCTTAAATATTTTCTTCTAGAAACTAAACTATTATTAACGCAAAAAAACAAAATGTTAGCCAGCTGAGTTCTGACAGGATTTTTGCTTAACGAGAATTCATCGCAAAAACTGATAATTAAATTACAAAATGCGCAGAAACGCAAACAGATGGCGCACCTACTCACTCGGTGTGATTTATTACAGGTGAATTATTCTGTTTTATATTACACTGAAATCCGGTCTTCTCAGAAATACCTGTGTTATTTAATTTGGTCACAGAGGTGAGTTATGAAAACTCGAGTAAGAAGTCTGTAACACTTTGTTATTAGGTAACTTTGTAGACGTCTGTATTGGATTATGGTTTTAATTTGTTTTTACTGAGAAGTTAGAACATTGAAGGTTATTTTGGCGTCCATTAGCTGGGTGGATATTTAGAAGGAGAATGTGAAAGTATCAGAACTACCGAGGAATGCGAAAAATGAGCACATTGAAACATTTACTCAAAAAGTAGGTAAGCTTGGACAAAAGCCCGTCAAAAGTCTGTTGAAAAATGAATAAACACTGGCAATATTATTAATATTTATTAATAAGAACGAAATCATAATTCCTATTTGCAAAACAGGCAATTCAAAAATAAAAAATTAAGTAAAAATCTATATTTTAATTTTTCGTAATATTATAAGTTACGATATACAATCGCCATGATTGGCTCAATCGTCATACGGAAACATTCGCAAAAATCCTCGATCGCATGATTAAAGATATTTTATAGACTATAAATACGAAACATAAAAGCTTAGCAGCCGCTTTCTATAACATTTTAGCGACACTAAATCTTTTATGAATTATAACAAAAGTTCCGTATTAGAAAAATCGTCACGCGCTCATAATAAAACTCATACAAACATCACTTTTATTGCATGACGGTAAAATACACAAATCGCCAAAAAAATCTATGCATGCGCGCTATAAAATATAAGGACAGGGGGGGCCAATAAAGAAAACGGTATATTAGGTTCTGAAAATAAGGGCTGCGCCACAAATGTAGTACGTTTTGCCTGACTTTTATAGGTCATAAAACGGGATAATGTGTCGGTATAAGCGTATTTCGGAATGGTACAAATTTAGACGGGAGGCGCCGTGCGGCCCGCTACTCGATATTAGCCGATATTATGTAGCCACAGTGAATACGAGTGCTCAAAGGACTTTTACACTTCAAGACTGAGATTTTTGTGAGGTTTGAGTGGTAGGCTTTGTAAATGAGAAAGGCTGGAGTGAAACACGTACTTATAATGTCACAGGCGACATGTAAGAGTATTCATTCATCAAATTGTGAGAGTGAAGTTGTGGAAGACTTGTATAATGTTGTAATGGAGTGTGCGCGGTTCGAAGCTATACAGGGTTATTTGTAAAACACCGACAATGCTTTAAGGGGTGAAACTACTCATCAATATGAACAACTTTTACTATGGGACTATCCATGAAATCGCGAAAAAATAATTCAAACTTTTCATACATTTTGATGGAGCAAGGTTAATCTTTTGTATGAAAAGTTTGATTATATTTTTTGCGATTTTATGGTTTGTCCCATAGTAAAAGTTGTTCACATTGATGAGCAGTTTCACCCCTTAAAGCATTGCCGGTGTTTTACAAATAACCCTGTATATAAGAAAAACTTTGTACCCCGCATGGAGAAGTGTGAGATTTGGCATACTTAAAGTTTATATGGAGAAGGAGTGCAGAAAGCCAATATGTGGTCGAATTTCGACCACTGGGCGACCACTAGTAATTATTATTGCACTATACTGGGGGCTTAACACAATCCTCTACAAAACCATCATATAACAGAAACGTTTTGTTTCAAGCTTAAAGTAATGTCAATGAAATTCGTACAAAGACATTTCAAGAATAAGAATGTTCTGTCTATTCCTTGCTATAAGAAAACGAGACGAATGATTTACGATGACGTTATTAATAATTAATAATAATGCAATATCGTTATTGTGCATGTTTATTGCCAATGTTGCTGACTAATAAATATAATTTTGGTGTTGTGTATAAATATTTGTATGCCAAATCATGGCAAAACATGAGTAGTTCACTTTGAAAGACCTTTTATTATGCCCAATTTTCATACAAATCAATATTTTTCTATTCTATTCTATCCTAATAATGGAAGACATTTCTACAATACACACTTATGCACAGCGTTTTAAAGTTTCTAAATGCATCTTAAGGAATTCCAGCTTCAAAATAAAACATCAACCAATTAGACAGTTCTCAAAACAACTAATCAACTCCACATAACCATTACGCCTAATACTAATAAAATTCCTACAAATTCATCTCATTTATAACGTACAAATAACGGTGTGTTACAGCAGATGGGGCAATATATAGGTGTCACAACACTTCACACTTCGCTTGACGAATCGACAAATAGACGACGATGGGATACAGCTCATTTGACACTTCTGTGTCCGTGATACAGAAAGATTATTTATAGATACGATAAAAATAGTTTTGGTATGTAAAGGGCTCGAAAATGTTCTGATTATCTGAATGAGAGGCGCTGTATGGTGAAAGAGCTTCGGAAGTGTTTGCAATCGCAATAACTTATTGACTACGATCAAAAATGGACAATGGGTGACATGTTCATGTATGAACAAACCTTCTTTAAATAAAGATTAAAAAAATGGACAAATATAAGATATTATTATAACATTCCCATAAGATACGTGAATAAAATCGGTGAATAAATTCCGGAGTATATAAGGTGCTTCCAAATTAGGTACAAATATTTTAAGGGCTGCTTACTTACTTAAAACCAATCGCGTTCAGCACAAAATAAAAACCAAAATTAGTTGAAGGTGTGAATTTTTCACAGAATGATGTACTTATTTTACGTATCTCATATGAACAATTTTTTAATTTTTTTACGTAATTTAATATGAAATCATTTTTATTTTATGCAAAACGGGATTGTTTCGATGTACTTGAGCAGCCCTTAAAATATTTGTACCTAATTTGGAAACACCCTATATATAGCTATAGTCATGGCACTATCCATTGTTTTCCCACAAAATGGAATATCTATAAAATTGTCACAATGACATTACTAGTTTATAACGTCACAAGCCAGTAGTGCCTAGTAATCCATGGCAATTTAAAATGCTTATAGCAATCGGCTGTGGCCATAAAAAAGAAACTTAATTATTTTTAAACATTAGCCATCTATTTTTACATTACTGTTTATTTTTTATAGCATATAGAATAGCTTATATTTTACCTACAAAAAATAACAGTCTATTGTTGCCTTGTGATATTGTGGTTGTAAATTCATCATAATTCAGTAACCCATATTCAAAATTGTTTATTGTGTTTGTAGTATAGTCCATCGTCAAACACGACTTCAGCATGTAAACAAGTTATGTTTATTGATCAGAAAGTCTACTTTACTGCGAAATTACGACCAGATAAGCGTTTTCCGCTGACCATTTCTTTATATCCTATGCAGAAAATCGTGAGCGGGTAAAAACGTTGACTTGATTACTCCACCATTTTCACAGCACAATTTTCGTACTAAGCTTTGTTATAAATAATGTATTTATCGTGAGCTTTAAACAGCCCCATAGCGTATGCATCGAGCCAGGTTTGGGTCGGCACTTAGGTAAACTCCGCAAGGAAAATCGCACTATTTGTTGGTAGTTGTTTATTGATATTTTCGCCGCCGCTGCTGCCCCTGCGCGCTCTATCCACGAGTTACTGCGTTGTTTTAAACTTTTACAGACTATTTTTGCCGTGATTCGAAAAAGTCCCTTAAATGCCCTGCATATAATATTTATAAAAGTTTTGACGTACATATTTCACTCTACATAAAAAACACAAACATAATGTTGGAAAAGTGATATTTTGTTCTTAGTATTTATGAATTAAAATTAGGGCCATTTTCACCGATAAAATAACAGATGTTTAAAATGAAAGCCGATTACCCATACAAAAATTCATGTATAAACGGCAGATTTTGCCCCAATCGTCAGTTATTTTGTCGGTGAACTTGGACCTTAGAGAGCATCCCCTCTGTCCGCTATTAATAGCTACAAGTAGTTAAATTACCCTCGCATGTTATCTATATTATGCTAAAAATAATCAAAATACAAAACGCTTCAGAACTATACACAAATATACACAGTCAATTTCTACACCAACTATGACTGACACGATATACGATACGACACAATATCTAGAGACGCCCTTAGGGACGTCATTTTCTCCACTATATTTCGCGACAGTCATTAAGCGTTGATATAACTCCAAATTATTGATTATCATTCGTGAATCGTAAAATAAAACAACGTTAAAGTCCGTATCGATTGTTGTACTGGTATTGTGTGGGTTAATTTATCGATTTGTTTACGATGTCTGCTCGGGTACAGTTGATAGTTTCAGTACTAAACGATCATTGAACAGATAAATGAACTGTGAGTTCTGTCACGCTATAAAATATAATAGGCGACAGAAATAAGATGATAATCAATTAGGAGACCATTATGTTTCTCCTTGACTATGGCAAGAAATAAATTTTGTTCTAACTATAGCCCAGCATACAATTTTCAATTTATTGCAACTTGTATAGTGAGGTAAATAATTCAGTTTGCTTAAATAATACATAGTTTTGAGTGATTTTATTCATTTGTGTTTCTCAACATGACTATTTTGGCACGTCATCGTCATGTTGATTTGAAGAAAAGAAAAAAAATAAAAAAAATTACTGGCGGCTACAATTTTTTTTTTTTTTTTTTTATAAATTTATTAAAACAGACCTAATATTTTTTTTTTCTATGGCCTTTATTTAGTCAATCCTGCAAAACTAATAAAATTCGAAAACATGAAAGATCAGCGACTACGATTTCAAAAACAAATAAATTAATAAGTTTTGGAAATCGATCCGTCACTCTTTAACCTAGTTCCTACATAATAGTTCAGTTAAAATTGACGGATAAACGGTTGACTGCTTTTAATAACATGGGTGCGATGTTGAGGCCGTATAAAAATAGGTCGCTTTTTTATTCGATCAATGTTGTAGCTAAAACCAAACAAAACTATGCAACACAATATGCTATATGGCTATATAGAAGCTTCTAAATTATGAAACTATGTGAAACGATTTTTTTATTTTGGTAATTCTATATTTGCAGAATACATTTTATTTGCTTGAAGTATGGTACATTACCTCAGATCGGTTGGTATACATATATTGGACTTCGTGAGAAGAAACAATATGTTTTTTTTTACATATCTAATTGTGGAATTTAAATTGAAAAAATACTTATTGAATATAGTTTAAATTGACTCATTATTAATGATTACTATTAAAAAAACTTGGCACTGTAGAAAGAATTGAAATAAAATTGAATATAAAATAATTAAATAATATTATGTCATAAAGAAATCATTTGTATTTAAAACATTTTTGTTGAAGCCCCCTATTGAGTTTTATCTTAAATTTCAATAATACATAGGTATAGGGAATCAGGAATTGAAATTATTAAAAACTAAAGCCGGTTTTCAATAGATAGCGCTTCTGCTGATATGGATTTCAAGTCAACCAAACATTAACAGGTATACTTAATTAGTTTTATCTGTGGGTATGACAATTATTACTTATGGCGGATCTATTTTAGAATCGTAGATCCAAAATTGATGATAGCCTGGTCGTTATCAACAGGATTTAATATTGTAGCAACGGTCTGTGGGCGTATTAAGTACTACTTTGCGTGTCTCTTTGGAGAAGAAACCTGCCTCTCTTATAGAATTATTGGGAATCTAATAATCAATTCTTTATTCGTTCTTTTTACTTAGCGTACTTTTTCAAAAGTTTAATGTTATAATTATAATCATCAGTCTTTAGGAACCAGTAAATGAGGTGATCAGACAGAGAACCAGAGCACTCGATATAGCATAGAATTATCAAGCCGAAGTGGCAATGGGCCGGCCATATTGGCCGTAGGACCAATGGCCGTTGGGGAAGACGTTTTCTTGAGTGGAGACCGCGAATCAGCAAATGTAGGGTAGGACGCCCTCAGGCTAGGTGGAGCGACGATCTTCGCAGTGTGGCTGATAATAACTGGATAAGAGTAGCCTAGGATCGAACCAGATGGCGTGCGATTGGAGAGGCCTATATCCAGCAGTGGACTGCTACAGGCTGATGATGATAATGATGAGGAGCCAGCCTAATTATATTTAAAATTAAAACTTATGTACAAATAAAATATTAACATCGTTACTTATGTGTTGCCATTTTACTCATTCAACTGATACTAAATTACAAATAACCTAGCTATACACTTTTAAGCTCCTATAATTAAAAGAACTTTATATACCGACCCAAAAACCAAAACAAATGAAGATATTCATAATGAACCCTAAGTTAAATATATTGCATTTGACCTCAAAATGTTATTAGCGTTAAGAATGATGGAGGTCGGAAAAGGGTAATCCTTCGGGAAACAATAGAAGGGGTTGCGTACCAAAAGTTCCATGAAAGCAATGCCTATGGTAACAATAACTTTGTATCATGTGATATTATTTGGGAAGTTTAATAGTATCCAATAGCGATTCTGATATCAATAGGAATAAAGTCGCCTTATTTAATGAAGTTATTTATTTCATGATTTCAACAAATTAGGTAGAAATCGTAGTTATATTTAGTGTCCATAAAGTTATGTTAAATTGCTCCTAATTGCTATGAATAGACATTCAATAGCCCTTCCTCCTATCATTCGAACTCATCATAAATATGAACTACAAAGTTCGGGATAGTCCATTTTGAAATTATGAGCCCATCATTTGTCATCATTATAATAAGCCGTTCCGTTAGTTCCGCAAATCCTACATCATGTTAAATCAAATAATATATTACCACAACATGCTACTCTGTCATTCCCGACACTACTATGGAGAATACCTATAAAATAGCACAAATATAATTTTTTTGACGTACCACACCCATCAAATATTTTATCCACACCTATAGTAATTGGCCATTCACAATCTAACGTCAACAAATATTTTATGAGTGTTAAAAATATGTAACGTCCACACTGGGTGGCGCCAGTTAATGGAGCCAGTTTATTGCCTAGCACTAGACTCAAAACAACAGACAAAATAATTGCAACAGTTCCAAGAATAAAAAGCTACCTAAACTGAATTCTGAAATTATATTCTTTAACAAATGAATTAATATCCTACAATGAACGAGCAATCAATAAAAAGAAAATAAAGATCTATGTATGGTGATTCCGCCATTCGAACTCTTTGATTAACTGCCAGAAAATAAAAATAAAACACAAATTTTCATGCAGTATAAAGAATTAAAGCTCTTTTAAAGACCTTAAGTTTAACATTACAAGCAAAACGAATTGATAATACGGACACGACGTAACAAGCATGTAGGGAATCCGATACATGGTATTATCTGAGACAATGGACGCCTGATTGGTTTAGTTACACAGAATAGACTTCCGATCCCTGAGCGGTGGAACGAACGTGACCGTACTGCCAGATCAATTTGACACTTTTTTTAACCTTGCACCCTTACCAATGTACCTGAGCCTTTGTCAAAATTCACCAAAATAAATCTCAACTTTATGCCTTAGCATCAAGGACGAAACTGAGGGGCTACTTAAATTTACAAAGCAGAAGAAATAAATTTGTTAAAAAACGTCGCATTGAGCATGGAAGGCAGAAAAATTGCCCACTGGACCTTTTATCAACATTTTGTAGATTCACGAAGTATTTCTATTTATACTCGAAAACACCCACGTCATGTCGAATTTAAAATATCGGTTATTAAAATTTAAGCTTTATTTATTGTGTTTATAAAAGAGATTTAGCCGTCATCAATCATTCTCGAACTTCAACAAAATACGTAGGTAATGGGGAAATTTATGCAACAGGCTTTATCACCTTTTAGATCTTTCGTACCATCCCAAATAGTATTAAAAGCAATTATGAAACACGCACACATTTCTCTTCTTATCGTAAAGATGCATATCTGTACGCCAGGCGTGAGAGTCTTTATAGAAAATAAATTTTAATTGGTGCACACAACTAACTTTTATAAAACATGTTACGACTTAATCGTCTCAGGATTGGCGGTTAATGAGCGTAAAGATTGTAAACGCATTAACAACGTGGGTAGTCCAAACCAAAAATTGGGATTGACGGTTCCCTAAAACGTGGCCACAAACATCAGGCACAGTCAAGTCAATTAAAAGAATCAGACGAAGCAATCGATCACTCAACGATCGAACATAAACCGTTAAGTTTTTAGCATTTATTGGATCAGACAAGTTTTGATAATCAGCCGAATTCCAAAGTCTAGAAGATCATCACATTATTAATGAATAACCAAGTCAGTTACAGCACTACAAAATAATTTCTAAAAAACAAAGCGGAGCCGATGATATGATTATAAATTTACATACCTCTATCATATGAAGCTAATGAATTACGTCGGATATATGATAGGAATGATGGCGTCATTTATATGAAACTTAATCGAATAATTGATTATAAGAGTAGAACAATAAAGTGATTAGTTTAACAAAAAGTAAGACAATGAGTTATTATTCAACGGATAGGTTCCTATTGTTGGACTTTAGATAGTACGAGTACGGCTATCTGACAGCTCGGGTCGTTGACCAGTCGTTTGTATCATTTGTTTATACGATCATCGGAGATATTAATCTCCTAACGATGAGGAGTCAGATTTTTCGGGAAGATATTTAAAGGTTACTTCCTAAATTATATTTATAATTTGTCATTTTGTCTTAAGATAGACTCTACTTTGGCGTTGATGATAATCTGGTGCTTTATCGTTTGAATTTCGTCGAGATCATCTTCGTCTTCAGTCATTGTTATGGATTCTTATTTGAATAAGTGTGATTAAGAAATAAAGCCCTCGGCAAAGAACAATAAAATCTTTCCCAATCAAGTAATTATTCGAAAGCATAAAAGAGCGATGAATTAAGTTTATCATCAAAATAAAAAGTTCAATGCAAAGTAATAAAAATAAATGCAGCCTTCTAGAATCTCGTTTTATATCTTTAGAGCAATAGTGTTAATGCTGAGTGGTACTTAAGACTTATTGAAGAAGTTAAAGTTATTCCAGTTAAAATCATTAAAGTTCTTGTTTTAAAATACATAGCTAACTAAAGAGTTATAATAGATTTTAGAGAGTATTACTGCATTTATTTTAATAAAACATTAACATTTGGTGTCTTTGATGTAATCGTAGTTTCTATTATTTTAAATAGAATTTGAAATCTTTATTTAAAATTTCACAAAACCTATTAAAAACAAACCTTTATGTCAGGATTTATATTTTTGATAAAGTTTTAAAAACATTTTTATGAATAGAATAAATATCATTTAAAAGCTTTTTTAAAATCATAAACTTATCGTTTCTAAAACTATTCTCGGGTAAGAAGTCTAAAGAGACATTTACGATTTTACGATTTAAGCTTGCCGAGAATACATTTCATATTGACACAAACACACATGTCCTTACCGAAGCCGTCGGTATAAACGAAGCAAACGAGAAAAATATATCAGTATTTAGTCCCACACTTAATAAGTTGTTCGACGCTAAGCGGATTACTTCTCAGCCAGTTGCTGGAAGGCAATAAATTGTGGAATCTTTATAATTTTTAGTCGCCCGATTCCTTAACGTCATAAATTCAATATCGTTAAATATGCAGCGACTTCAAATGTGTGCTTAAGTAGGCATTATTCGAAAAGATAAAGTCGTTAACTTAGCTCGTTGCCTCGCGTTTACGTAAGTATGTGTAGTGGATAGTCATGTCATATAAGTTTACTGCTTATACCCAACTAATCCCTAAAGTACGACTGAAGATACCAGAGTTAGGTTTTATTATAACACAATATGAAATTCAGTGCTGTTGAAAATCTTACAAGTTTTATTTTAAGTTATGATTCTATGAGTGAATCCTAGCTTATGTTGAGTGCCTTTATAAGCTTCTGTATAAAAATTGTGTTCTAAATAAAAAAATTGACAACAATTTTTGTGAGATTTAAATATTCAATCTTAATGTTATATTTTTAGTTGTATTAATAGACATTTCTTAAAGAGAATTCCTATGTTTTTATCTTAATCTTAGCTATTTTCAATAAAGATATTCTTTAATTTTATAAAATCTGAATTCAATGTCATGAGTTCAAAGTCTTAGATGATGGATCTTGAAACCAAGCAATCAATGAACGTCATAATGTGGCAGAAGATAATTTGAAATAATTTCTTTAGAACTTTGTGCATTAGTTTCATTTTTACTCCAATTTTACCTAGACAATGATTAAAATGAATTGTCTGTCAAAGACAGTTTTATTCGGCTACTATTGTTCAAGAATCGAGTTCTAAACAAACATTACAATTCAAATTCTTGCTTATTGGTATCGTGGTGTGCGCGTTTGTACCGCGGCAATAAACCCACATGCCTTCTCTTCTCTAATAGTTGTAAGATGTGTTATGCCTGTTCGTTCGCTTCCCGCAGCGCTCAGCTTCGCGCCAGCATACGATACCGGCTTTATAGCTTAATCTCTTACACGCTATATCAATAAATAATCGGTTAGGAAACAAAGTAGATAAAACCCTTCACGAGTGAAAAAAGTAAACAAAATCAGTGACTTAATTTTGTTGTAATTTTGTTTTGACATTCCGATTTAGGGGATCAAATAAAATTTTATTTGTAAGTATTAAATGTATTAATATCGAGTGTGGAATTTTAATGCTCATTAACACCATAGAATTACAAAGTGTTGATTGTTATGAAATACTATGGTATAAATTCTGTTTCTAAAAAGGTTTAATTAATATTAAAAACAATAACAGAAATGAAAGAACAAGGAGATTTCAAGTTAAAGCCCTCAAAGAAACTTGAAACGTTTTCCTCTGAAACAATTAATTAAGTGTCATCTCATCTTCACTATAAAAGTCTTATAAATCGGGCTTAACCGTTTCTGAACTTTGTAGATGCGTCTTCAAAAGCATCTGAATTCCTATTAAAACTAAATTTAAGCCTTCACGTTTCTTAAAACGCATCAAATACGAGTGATGTCCCAAAAAGTACACTGTGACAGCGTAGTCGACAACTAACAAATACAAGCTTATAGTTTGCGATTAAAAATGAGAACTCTTTAAGAAAAACACCTCTATTCAAATGTAATAAGGTTGATGATTTTCAGGGTGTTGATTTTGAACACGAAGTTTAAGTTGGTTTTGTTAAAGATGTCACTCATTCAAAGTTTAACGATCAACCTAATAGCGTTTTTAAAGCAGTTCCCGAAATCCTTGAAACGTGACTGGAGCGTCAACAAATTTAAAAATGAATCCGTCGGCTTATTTCATAATACGTTTGATGAGTTAGTTTGAACTCATGATATGGTGCTCACAATTTGTCCTTAAGTTTACAATAATTTAGTTTTATTGAAATCGTCTGTTCCTTTTATGGAATGTTCTACTTGAGTGGGATAGTACTTATCTGTTGCTTAGTTTTTATCGTAACTGTTACTCCTTTAATCGTTTATCTTATTAAAAGTGATATATACTCGATGGCCTATACCTGAAACTGTACAGACAAACCGTTAGTGTATCTGGACAACTGTATCACTTAACTTGATATTTCCTACCTATTCTGGCATATTATTATCAAGTACACCCATTTATGCGTAAGACAATTTTTACGCTACGATGAGAACTTAAAAAACTAAAGAAAACTGTTCACATCTATAACTATAATATTTATGTCTGAAGACCAAAAGTGAATGGATGGATAATGATCCATTTTACTTTTTCTTGCAACTTCCGTCCCAATTCCAACCAATTGCTAAGTAGCAACTACTTACGGTAATATATCAGAGAAAGCCGCAGAGCAATTTTCCACAAACATATTTAGCAAACATATTACGGGTGGCATTATAACTTCATTAGAAACCGTCTGTGCTCAACGAACCGTAGATCTGACCACCGCCACCGGTAGATTCACATAATTACGTGTTATTTGTTTTTCTAACAAGTCAAGAGAAAAATGTTGCTTTTTTTTGCATTGTAGGTACTAGTATATGATTTGCACTAGTTATTCAGCATGTTATAAAATCCTATAGACGTATCAAAATATAGGCTATCCTTCTTCGAATAAGTTGGGTCTAGAAATGACTGTCTTTGGTCTGTGAGCTTTGTCATTACGTCTTGGTGGAGATTTTAGTCGACGAATAAGGGTAATAACACCATCAAGCATTAGAGAAATAAACTGTGTAAATAAATGATCTTTTTATTCCAGGACAAATAATCGAAATTATATATACAATTTTATGTATATTAACAGAGCAGCCTGGAAAAAGAAAAATACATTCCTGATTGAGAAATATCTCGTGTCTTCTGCATGTTATTATTGCACGAACCCAAAACAATACTTATTATTTCAGCCTTTCGTAAAATAACGTTGCGTTAAAATCTAGGAATAAAATATGTTTAGGACTAGATTAATTCTGACGTTATAGCTGTGAGATTTATATTTCATCTCAGCAAGTTGAAACAGCGTTAAATTGCTTTAGAGTCAACAATCAACATCAAATCACGTCCATGGCTGAAAATTATCCTCCTCATATACCGCTACAATAACCGGTCTACTGAGATTTTAGTTATTATCACCACACTTGGATTCGGATTGGTGATTGCCGAATGTTATTATTATAAAGTACAAAGAAGGATACAAAAAAAATGGTGATAGAACTACCTTATAGTCATTAAAATTTACTTCCGGAAAAAGTGACACGATACGAAATATTTAAATAGCTGTAGTAAATTAAAAGTAATTTTTAGTAGGAACATGACTATAAATAATTTGGAACATTCTGCTGCAAACACAATAAATGTTATACTTGTCAATCTAACTTGTCAATTAGGTAATTAATTTTAAAGGGCACAAACTTTTCTTTTGGTGCAAAGGACTTAAACAAATTGAGTACAATCATTAACAAAACATAACCTGACAGTCACTTTTGAAAGAATAACTCTACTCTATAAAGAATATCTCAGTTCCAAACTCAAAATGGTGTTAGAGTTTTATTTTTAAAATAAGTCGCTGAGGTAAAATAAAAAAGTTAGTCCAGCCATCGAGATTATGCCCCACTTGAGACTAGGATAGACTTGCCGGGTAGCCTGCAAACTTTTTAATAAACAAAATATTATTTTTATTTCTCCGCTGCCAGTATTATGAAGTGTTTTAAATGAAATTGTTTTAAAGTAGTTTGAAGCTTAAGTGAGAATGAGAATAACATTGTTTTATTCAATTAAATGATATTGATGGTCTGTAATACCTTGTAGCTGCATAAGTTTTTACGCAGTCATTTAGTTTTTTCTATAAAAACTAAAATAGACAACAGTTACAAGTTTTCTATTCTATTATAAAATGGATGAACATATCATCCAGACAACCATTGCTGATATAAAAATATATATATATTACAAATAAACAGTCCCCTGAAAATCATAATAAAAAAAAACAAAAAAAAAATGACTTCAAAAGCCGTAATGTCCAGCACGCACTAAGGACTAAACGGGCGGCCGACAGTTGCCCGATTTTATTTTTATATGAGAATCGAGTCGGGTTAATATGCGCACTTCCATATTGCTGTACCCATTAGTAATCCACCTAAACTATCGAACGACTAAAAGTCTCTAGTACACGTTGTCTGCACACGTTCCACAATTTGGCAAACAACTATTACTATTTTCGTTCCCGTTCCGGATTAAATACGGAAATTAATTTTGCCTTAACAAAACCTTTATGATAGAGAATGTCAGTTTAACAAAGGTTACAAACGGTACTCCAAGATCTGAAACTGAATATTTCGAAGGAAAACTCGTCTTCCTGTGGGAACGATAAGTGGCATGATGCTTTCAATTCCAATAAAACTTTTCTATTCAACGAGACTACTGTTTCAATCTATGTAAATCAAACTTGTGTTTACTTTTCATCTGGCTCACTAAGCTTTCTCCTTTGCGCTGATGCGAAGAGCTTGGAAAAGAGTTGGTTAAAGCAGTATTTCCTTTTTCTTCTTTGAGATTTTATTGGAAGGCAATTTTTCTATTATTAGATACGTCAAGAAACACAGTTATATTTTCATTAGATCTGGCATGTAACATGAAAACATTATCCTTAGGAGAAAACAAAAATTATTGCAGAAAATCTCTTGCGGTATTTATTAACTCTTTAATAACTTTATACATTTTATAATTGACAGTTAGCGGTTTTACCGCAACAATACCGGGGGAACCGTTTTTAAAGTTCAAAAATATCCGATATTTTTTATAGCAATTATCAAAGTATTTCATTTATGTAGCTCACCGTATCTAAAAGATAATAGAGGCTTACTTTTTCGAGAACACCGCTTGCATTCGGTCGCTTATATGTCAATGAATGGGGTGATAAAAAAATTCGTCAGATTAATTTAAATTGTTAAAATTGCAACTTCGCTGTTTCTCGTTTATGACATCAATTTCGGATTTTATTATTTTGAATTGCTATGAAATTAATTCGCAGTGTGTCTGTCTTTTTCGGAACAGTTTTAACGATTTTCACATTAATTATCTTTCGCTGATCACTTCTGCAGTAAACTTCGCAGTTATGTCGAATTCCGAAATTGATGTGTTCGTTAGGTTAGGTTATTGGCACGCGTCTAGTTTCTTTTTTATTTTATGTTTCCCTGGTTCCGTTTATGACTTAAAAATATTACAACTCTTCATCAATAAAATTAATAATCATAACGGATTAAAAAATATTATTCGATTTAAACGACTCCTCCAGTGATGTACTGGCGGTAGCGATGGATTCCCATCCGCTGACCCACATGGTCGTTAGCCCCAACTATACAACGTGTATCAGAAATACATGGTCATATTTAAGGGTATGGATCAGACCATCAAACTGAACCACTTTCTCTATGGTGCCAACATCGTAAAATGTAAAACTTTGTATCTACCTATACTCAATGACAAATCGACGCGTTGCCCGCGCTCTATATTGGCAAGGTAAATGCCCTGCACCGACTGAGAGAATGAGCATGCAGCAGCTAATGCCACGTAACTAAATGTCTATATTCATTTTTTCTAACAACTGACTGGCGTATGGTGGCTTTCATTTTCTTTCCCTTTCTTTGCGCACTGTATAGTTATATGCACTGCTATGTAGCTATAGTAAAGTTTACGCCATTTTGTAGTGCATTAATGTTGGTGTATGGCCCGTCTATTTGTAAAATGTCATTGATCTATACTACGACTACCTAATATTACGAAGAGGTCAAATAATGTTTGTTTGTTTGTATTTAGGGGGTAATCTCTGGGACTACTGAACTGATTCTAAAAAAAAAAAATCAACCATAGTTAGCTACACTATCCTCTAGTGATAAAGACTATATTTTATTGTGATTAAAATAAAACGCGCGGGTGAATCTGCGGGCAACAGCTATCTATTATTAAAAAATAACTTCAAACATAAAAGCTATAATCTGGATTCAAGGCTGTCTACCTTCTCAATATCACAGCCCAATTATCTAACTTGAAATGTATTCAATACCTATTTTCGTATTCGTGTAATTTCGTATAAGTGTTGGTAACAAAAAGCCATTATTATTCTATAATATATTTGATTTCTGTTATAATAATAGAGTCCCTTAGAATTTCATAACATAAATATCTTCGCAACTACGAGTATATATATTATTATTGAACTTATTGTGAAACCACAGCTGAAAACGATATACAGGATGACATAATATTGGAAGAGGGTATTGTACTCATCATCATGAATAACTTTGACTACGGGACAAAACCAAAAATCTTGAAAACACACACATTTACACACACGTTTACATTTATTGACATTTAGTTGGGTAATATTGAATTATTTGTACGGAAATCAGGTTTGTTCCCATAGTAAAAGTTGTTCATAATAATGAGTACAATATACTCTGAGAATATTGTCATTTTCAATATGTCCAGCGTTCATGCATTCATACCCTGTATATTTAATAACGATTCCAAAAATAACCATCTCTTATTAGAACCCACACAATTTATTTCCAAAATTAACATTCACCAACCCATCTATTGAGATAACTTTATCAACATCAAATCAAATCAATTTATTTCCTATAAATGTTGGTACAATTTCGGTCTTAAAATAAATAAATTTCATAGATGCAGCACATTTAGTCTGAATTATTGTGACATGTAAACATTTATATGTACAGTTTAAATTATATTAAATAACATTATTTAATTACTGAAACTTCGTATTGAAGACATCGGCTACCGTGTAGAAGTTTTTTTCTCCTAACCATACTTTAAGACACCTTATAAATTTATTAGCATCCTACAAAGAGTTTAAATCACTCGATTCTGCATTAGCTGCGCATCAAGATTACCAGTAAATCAAACGCTAAACCGGCCAACGTGTACAAATCTATCATTGGATCGTGTTCGGTCCGACTGGGAACTTCATTTCACAACGTAATCCTTTCAATTCAAGAGTTAGATGTGAACTTTACTGGCGAGCAAATGAAGTAAATTGGATTTGATTTCCGACTTCGGCTACCGTTTGTGATTCTACAGTCACGAATCTTTCTATCAGCGATTTAGAGTGTGCTCTCATACGTGTGCAGTTGTGCTACGTTCCGATGTGGCGATATTTTTATGGATTATGATAAAAAAAAGTGTTGTCGCCAACCCGCACTAGGCCAGCGTGGTGGACTAAGGTCTAAACCTTTCTCATTCCGAGAAGAGAACAGTAATGGGCTGGATTTATTTATGATACAAGAAAAGCTTCTACACTTAAACAGAACTACTAGAGTAGCTGACTGAGTAAGCCAGTTCTGCGGCCGAATTTGTCGTGTAGAAACATTGCAAATTATAGATTCGATCAAACACTTTTCTCTAGTTCGCACAGAGAAGAATATTGTGATAACAAGACTACTTGAACGCTTAGTAAGTAGCATCATCATCTAAACTTTAGTATTCCATACTGAATATTTTATTTATAAATACATCCTTTACGTTAACTTTACAAAAAAAATATTAATAATTACAACAACAACGTAAAGTTTACTAAATGCTTCTTGTTGTCACATATTAGCACGAGAATTTTTGTAATTACGAGATTATTTTTTCGGTGCGCCTTTATCTTCCTAACGACAACAAAATGCTGAGGTGTAGACCTATCATGGCTGATCTGACCGTGTATAAGCGCCCTTTGGGTAAGGATTTCTATAGAGATCGCGCATAAAGTTCAACTCACGTAAACACCAACTTCACCCATTCATCATTCATCTTGATACTGAACATCAGCAGCAGCAGTTTTTTACGGTAGTAGTGTCTCGCTGGCATGCCAGCATGAATGGGTCGGCACGACCGGGGAAGTACTACCCTCCCACAGAATATAGACGCTAAGTAGCAGTATGTATGTTGCATTTCGTTCGGTGAATGTGGTGCGTTGGAGTCCCAATTCATCCCTTAATGTCCTTCCTTCTCCTTTCCCTCCCTTCTTCCTAATATCATCCTAAAAGGTCGGCAACGCATGTGTGACTCCACTGGTGTTGCGGATGTTCTTGGGCTGCGGTGATCACTTACCATTATTCACCTAACGCAATAATCGAAAGCTCGTTTGCCCCCTATAATATAAAAAAGCAACAGTTGTGCCTATTTTTTTTATGAGAAAACCATTCAAATTGACGCTCAGTGTAGTGAAAAGAAGCTTCGAAGCTAAATCTAGCCGAGTGTAGTAAATTTACACTAATGAAACATTGTAGGCTGAGAAAATCAAGATCAAAAAGATCAAAATCAATCAAAGACATCAAAATTGTATTCTTCTTCATGAGCTATCGCTAGCCTTATTATATCTAAATGGGAATCGCTTATGCTCCATCCATAATTATATCAAATATATGTTTATATGTTGATTATTCTTGTTTTTGTCCTTTGTATTTTTTCTTGTGTAATTTTTGTTGTATTGTGTTATTATGTTTTATAGCTTGTTTTCAAAATCAATGTATATTGTGCCTGAAATTAAATTGAAGTAACGTGTGTCGCTCTAAAGAAACCAAACCTTAACATACAATCTTGCCGTCGTATTAGCAGTATACCGGTGTAGTATTACCGGTTGAACATTAAACACTGACTGAATGAGTGCACCGATGCGTCTGAGACGATAAAACGAATCGTGAACCCCGGATTTGCGGTGCTTACGACCGGATTCGAATGTTTGTCGTGCAAACGAGACGGTACCTTAATTAAAAACGATTTGAATTAAATCGAATCATCGTTACTGGGTTAATGTATTCGGATAGTTTTCGTTTACGGTTTGGTTTAATATGTAGGTAAATTCAGATATAAACAGTAAATAAATCGGTTAATTTTGAACCTTATTAAGACAATTTCAGACGTCCGATTCTGTATACTATATATAAATATATTGTAATAAATAAATAATATTTTATATCTTCTTATTATCTGTTTACTTTATCTACGTCCATGTGTCACTGCAGGGGTGCAAACTGAAAATCAGCACTGGGTGTCCCACATCCAGCATAAGCTGAGTTGGTAACCTTTTTGGCACAAGGTATTATACTCGACGGCATATTTTATTATAAGTGTACCTATTTCTCTTTTTGTGTTTTGTGTATTGTGAATGTTGCGCCTTCATTTCCCGTACGGAATTTAATTATATTTCTTTATTTCTTCTTTCCTTCTTTCTTTCTTTCTGCATTATAATATTATAGAGGTAGGCTTGGCTACACTATCCCTAACTAAGAACGTGTTCACACGATAGTCAGCCTGCTCGAACGCTCTCTAATGTCGAAATGTTATTGCAGCATCAGCGTTGATTTGTGAATGGTTTTAAGCGTTGACATAATTATACATTAAGATGCTTTGGTGTCAGCTAGCATTAGGGCGATAATTTTTTTTTAAAACGTAAGACGCCTTTATTCTTTGAAAGTGACAAATAGGGAAATTGCATGAATTTTATAGTTTATCGTAAAGATTGAAGAATAAAATAAACACAGTAAAATAAAATAAAAAAAAGATTAATATTACAAAAAAAAAATGACTAAAATTTTCGCGCCAAAACACAGTCAGTACGTGACATAGTGTCATCGCGTCGATCGTTCATAACGAGTGAATATGGTCACCATGGAAATACGAAGGAGTGACGTCACAAACTCGATAATAGTATTGGAAATAACGTTTCGTTTTACGTAATTTATAATAAAGATAATATTTTGTAAAAGTAAGGCTTATTTTTTGAATAAATCTTTCATTATAGTGCCTACCTTTCACAACTTTTAAAATAAAACGACTCTTTCAGTTTGACATGCTGAATCAGACAAAAGAATTTTATATTCATATTTTGAAATACAACACCCCCTCTCAAAATATCTCTTATAAAAATCATTGAACATTAGGTACTTTATACACATGAAACATTAACAATACCTAATGTATTCATAAACTTATAATGCTTAACAGAATTTAAACTTTTTGTTAATAAATCTGCTGGCATATCTGATGTACATAAATACTTAACCAAAACAATTTTATTATTTATCATCTCTCTACAATAATGATATCGAACATCAATGTGTTTAGTCCTATTATGAAATACAGGATTAACTAACAACTTATGTGCACTTTGATTATCATTATATAAAGTTATTTTGTACATCACTTTGGTCATTTCATATTGCAAGTTTCTCAAATACACTGCTTCTTTACAGGCCTCTGAAATTGCTACATATTCTGCTTCTGTGCTAGAAAGCGCAATGCATTTTTGTTTACTACAACTCCAAGATATTGCAGACCCTGACAACATGAAACAATAACCTGTGTATGACCTTCTATCATTCAGATCATTAGCCCAGTCAGCATCAACAAAACCTTCTATCTGAATATTGTCATTCTTACAATACTTCAAACCTATACCCTTAGTTTTCTTTAAATATCTTAATAACCTCTTAGCATAAATCCAATGCTCTTCACTATGACAGTTATTAAATTGACTAAGATAAGACACTGAATAAGCTATATCAGGTCGTGTGAGAACAGCCAAATACATTAAACTACCTATAAGCTGTTGATAAGGATTTTGACTTTGACAACCTTCCTTTTTGTTTACAGTCAACTTGGTCTCCATTGGAGTAACAGCTGGTTTACAATCTGCCATGTTAAACCTACTTAACAACTTGTCAATGTAATTTTCCTGACTCAAAGTTACAATACTTTTTTCTCTATCAAAATTAACTGACATTCCAAGACATTGCTTCACACGTCCTAAGTCTTTAATTTTAAAATTATTACTCAACATTTCTTTAAGATGTTTCATTTCATTTACATTGTTTGAGAATACAAAAAAATCGTCAACATACAATGTAACAATTGTCCGATTGCTACCAACAAATTTTGTATACAAACATGGTTCCAATTTAGATTTATAATAGCCATCTGCTAACATACAGTTATCTACCTTCTTATGCCAAGCACGGGCAGCCTGTTTGAGACCATACACAGCCTTTTTTAACTTGAGAACTTTTTTATCATCTCTACATACAAAACCAGGTGGTTTTTGCATGTATATAGTCTCATCCAGATCCCCATTTAAAAAAGCTGTCTTGACATCTAGATGAACAATATCTAAATTCAACTGAACAGACAATGAAAACAATAATCTCAATGTAGTATTCCTTACTACCGGGGAGAATGTCTCGTCATAATCTACACCATACTTTTGTGAACACCCCTTAGCGACAAGTCTTGCCCGAAATCGCACAGTGTTGTCATCCTCAAACTTCTTTCTAAGAACCCACTTGCATTTTACGACAGTCGAACCTCTCGGAGCGTCTACGACTTCCCAAGCTTTGTTGTCATCAAAGCTTTTCAACTCATCTTTAACAGCTTCCTGCCAATGCTCCTTCTCAGGTCCCTGTAATGCCTCTTCTAATGACAGATCTTCGACATCAACACTATTCTCTGTGCACATAAAACCATATCTATCAGGCTTTTTCCTTTCTCTAGGTGGTAAAGACCTTGAATTTATTTCCATATCACAACTTTTATCAGCTGCCATCGATTCTTCATTTGGTACATACGTTTCATCAGGGTTTTCTGTAGAAATAAAAGAATCATCAAGCTGACTATCGTCTCCTCGTACATCCCCCACTGGATCCTGACTCCCTGATGCTGCACTCCCTGTCTCTACAACTTCAATCAAACTCTCCTGATGTAATTTATTTTCTTCTAAAATAATAACATCTCGACTGGTTGTGATTGCCTTAGTTGTTGGGTTATACACTCTGTATCCTTTGACATCCTCAGGATAACCTAACAGAATACATTTTTCAGACTTCTTGTCCCATTTACGTCTTTTCTCCTTAGGGATATGCTTCAAAACGGTACTGCCAAAAATTCTAATGTGACTAAGATTTGGTTTTTTGTTCGTCCACAGCTCATACGGGGTACGATTATTCAATGCAGTTTTCACAATGCGATTCTGTAAATAAACAGCGGTGTTAATGGCTTCCGCCCAGAATTTCTTATCCAGTTTTGCTTCAAACAAAAGACATCTGGCTTTTTCTATGATCGTCCTATTCATACGCTCACAAAGCCCGTTTTGTTCTGGCGTATAGGCATTCGATTTTTGATGAATTATTCCCATTTTCTTTAAATAATTATCAAAAACATTGTTACAAAATTCACGCCCATTATCGCTTCGCAAAATCTTAATTTTCTTCGAAGTCAAATTCTCAACCTTCGCCATATACTCTTTGAAACACTGCAAAGCCTCATTTTTATTCTTTAAAAAATAGACATACGTCATGCGGCTGTGATCATCAACAAAAAGAAGAAAGTACCTTGAACCTCCAAGAGATACAGTTTCCATTGGCCCACAGATGTCAGTGTGTATTATGTTCAGTAGTTCATTACACCTGTTGCCTTTATGAGGGAACGGCAATCGGCTTTGCTTGCCCTCACAGCACACAACACAATTCATCTTACTAATATCTGCCTTTTTTTCTAACTTTACTCCTTCCACAGCATTCTTAGACAACATGTTATTAAGAGAATAACTGTTCACATGTCCCAGTCTTCGGTGCCATACATCTGGAGACTCCGCCACCGCAGCTATTAAGCAACTTGGTATATCCAGCTTGTAAACTCCATTTACGAGTGAAGCTGTAGCTACTAACGTATTTATCTTGTTGAAGATTTCACATCCGTTACTCGTAAATAACACCGTATTTCCTTGACGTATCAATTGACTGACTGATAAGAGATTAGTAGTCAAACTGGGAACACAGAGTACTTTTTCTACCATGACCTCATATTCACACTCTTTAGCTAAAGTCGTAAGCTTTACGTTTCCGCTACATAGTACAGGTATTTTTTCTTTATTAGCAACCATAATTTCTTTAGTGAAACCGTCATAACATTGGTTGATCACCCAATGTTGGTTTGCTGTTAGATGTGAACAGGCACCCGAGTCAACATACCAGTCACTCTTGTAAAAGTTACCACTATAAAACACGGCACTAAATGCATTAGTATGTTTCTTTTCATCTTCGTGTGTATTCTGTGAAGAAACATTTTCATTTTTGCACTTATTCCGATAGTGACCCAACTGTTTACATCTGTAACATTTGACAGTTCGTTTTTCTTTATTTTCGACAGTTGTCAATTTCTGCCCACTCGGACCATCTTTTCCAACCAAAGAGTTTTGATGTCTTTTATTCTGTTTACGGAAACATGCCAAAGCATTATTCTCATCAGAGTCTTCTGGTTCAATGTCCATCAATTTCGACTTTATAGCATCGGTCGTGATTGAGATTCCTGAGTGCTCAATCGCCATGATCATGGGCATATATTTTTCAGTAAGCCCAGCCAACATGATCGAACCGATCCACTCATCGCTGATGCCAAACCCTGTTCCTGCCAATTTTTGACCAGCTTGAACAATCTGTTAGGGATTGCAAATATTCGATGTTTTTCGGTATTCGAATATTCGAATATTTTTTCAGCCCTATTCGAACTATTCGAATAATATTCGAATATTTCAGAAAAATTAAATATTTATATAATTTGTCACATTTTTATAGCCTTACAAACTGGTATCATATTTTTATGTAAGTTCGCCTAACATCCCCAATCATTACCAATATTTAAACATCAAACTTGTAATCAAATAAAATAATTTTAACAAATTCTTAATACAAATGTCGTTCAGTGAAGTTTTCTCTTCACGTATTAATATATAAATAGTTAGAAGTAATATGAACTTCGACCATAACCAGAAAATAAAAAATTCACAAATAAAATCAAATAAACAATTATTTTTTTTCAAATTGTCCTCCAAAACTCATAGTGGACGTAATCAAAACAATGCCACCAGTATCATTCAATTACCTTCCATTGAAAGTTGTTGAAACCAAATAATACCTACAATAACAACTAATTAATCATAATGTTCATGAAATAAAAAATTCTTAATTCTTAAAAAATGATAGGAAACCTACTTGGTAGGATAAACAATTAGAATCTCACTAGAAAAGTCAAACAATATGTTAATAAACTTTATACAACATACAAAGTAGGTAATTGTATTATCAATTTTTTAAGGATAACTAGAAACGCGATCAAAATTACTATAAGAATGCACTGATAACTAGCACCTAAGGAGATATTTAAATTACAAGTGCACGCAATCACTTAAATTGAAAGTTATGAGATCCAAGTGATCCAACGCGGTAAGTACCAATTATAATTAAATAAATGTGCGGTGATCGGATAGGCACAATAAAATTATTCTTATTTACGAATCCTTTGAAAGTGTGACGTAAGAAAAATTAAAGAATTAACGGAATTATCATTTAATTTACATCTGAGATGATTGCTTTATATTTGGTAGAAGAAAATACCCTTTCGCACTCTACGCTATAGGTGGTGGAATGCATATTAGCACGTCATACATAGGAATGACTTAGGTGTCTTTGCGTACCTGTGTCACTTATGTCCCATGCAAGTAATATCCTCCTGCGCATAATTAACGCTGGACTATCAGCACATATAGACCACCAGATATCGAGGGAACAATAAGACTCACGAACCTAAGGTACGCGGATAATACCACTATAATTGTGTCTAGTGTAGAAGAGATGGCGAACCTGCTAAAGCATATACGGGAACACTTCCACGTTCTTATCTACTTGACGGGTAAGAGAAAGTCAGCGAGTTCGTGTATCCTTGGATCACTGATAACTAGTGAGTCGTCTGCCGTAGATCCGGTATGGCTAAGAGTGCAATGGCAAAACCTGACAAAATTTGGAAGAAACGTGGTATTCACCGTATGTCCAAAGTGCGATTGATGCGTCCTCTGGTCTTCTCAATATATTTATATGGCGCGAAAACGTGTTGCATAGAAAGTCGTGATAGCAGTAAGATCGATGATTTTGAGATGTGGTGTTGGCGCAGATTGCTTCATATACCCTGGAATGCTATGAGAACTAATGAATCCATTCTGCAGGAGCTCAACATCGCCAAGCGACTTTCCACAGTTTGCCAGGAGCGTGCCCTCGGTTTTTTCGGACATATCATGCGGTCTTCTAAGCATTGTCTGGAAAAACCTTATAATAGTGGGCCGGCTGGAAGGGAAACCCACTCAAGGCAGAGCGCCGGTAAGATGGTCGGATGCAATAAGGAGGGCTGGTGGAGGCAGCATGCAGAAAGCGGTCCACACAACGAAAGACCGCATGGTTTGGAGGCGCGTTGTATGTGGTCGCGATTCTCATCAGTGAGGGAACGATGAAGAAGAGACCTGTGTCATATAGAGCCATCCGCATTTTTATTGATGTTTCTAGATCATGATGTTCGCAAGTGACCGTTGATTGGTCGAATGGCCGTCAATCTGAGCAGTGCCGATCTATTCGAAGATTTGACGACCACGCCTTAGACTTCGCGTTAATAATCAACAAATAATGCTGTAACCTTAATTGTTGCGGTAATATTCGAATGTTCGAATATTTTATAATTTACTATTCGAACATGAATTTCAAATTGATATTCGAATAATTCGAATATTCGAATATCGAATTGCAATCCCTAGTTACATAAGACGTCATCGATGTGCAGTTTTCCAGCCGAATAGATATAAGATTTCTCAGCAGACTGATTCTTCTGGAGAATCCTGAGTCATCAAATAACGTCTTCAACGTTTGCCACAACTCCTTCGATGTTCTGACGCTTTTTATATGAACGTAGATAGATGGGTCGATTGTCAAAATCAGCTTGGCTTTTGTTTTCGCATCATCTGTAGATTCTGGCGTTTTTCCTGCATCTGGATTCACACAGTGGACCATACCTTCCAACACCAGAAAATTCTCTACGGCGAAACACCACTCGCTATAGTTTTCGCGACCTTTCAGTTTAGGTACACTGACTAAATAGTTTGAGCTAGTAGCCATCACGGATAAAACACACGAACACAGTTTCGAACCAATATTCGCAAGATTTGCTCAGTTTTACTTCTCTTCAGAAGCCTGATAGTAAAACGCAAAACCTATTGTTTATCACCACTGATTACAAGGACATTATCGTGAAGAATTATATTTTACACGGGTCTGGGCCCATAACCTAAAATAAAACGACTCTTTCAGTTTGACATGCTGAATCAGACAAAAGAATTTTATATTCATACTAGAGGTCGCGCGGGTGCGCGGGCCGCATGCGGCCCGCGTGGGCTTTTTGGGTGGAGTTTGTAACATAACTAAAAAAAATTTGGTTTTTTGATTTTGTATGGCAGCCATTTTTTTTTGTATGGAATCCATCTTTTTTTCACCGGCTCGTCAAACGGCCCAGGGTCCTCGACATTTTTAGTTCCGGCGGTATAGGTTTGCGACTTGTAATTTTCGGGATCCGTAGGGCAGTTCCGGTCAGCGTTCCACTTTCAGGTCATTTCGGACTTTTTCTAAACTCACAGAATCCCCCTCTATACGACTCCCGTACATCACTTTTACCCCCGACGGCTGCTTCTGGGAGAACAATTGGGTGAGAATCCAAAATGAACACTTGTATGGCGGCCATATTGGAAAATGGCAGAAAGAAAAATTTGATCCCGGATTATGAATTGGTGCCCCCGAAAACCCCCGGACGCCAATTTTCAGCCGGCTCGGACCATATTTTTTTTTGGCCGCCATTTTGATTCCGCCATCTTGGATTTTTATGACCCCCACCGGAAAGCCCCCGTCGTCCTCTATGACATTTGGTCGAACACCCCCCAGCTATCTCTAACGGTTGCGGAATGGTGAGCGTTTCAATTTTGTATGGCCGCCATCTTTTTTTGTATGGAAGCCATCTTTTTTTCACCGGCTCGTCAAACGGCCCAGGGTTCTTGACATTTTTAGTTCCAGCAGTGTGGGTGTGCGACTTTTCATTTTCGAGATCCGTAGGGCAGTTCCGGTCAGCGTTCCACTTTCAGGTCATTTCGGATTTTTCCCGGACTCACTGGACCTCAAGGTTTATGAGTCTTATACATCACTTTAACCCCCCACGGCTCCATCTGGGAGATCAATTCTGTCAATCAGTCAGTGAGTCAGTGAGTCAGTGGTAATCGAGCTTTATATATATAGTCAATTTTGAAATACAACAACTTTTATTATTGATTTTTTATCATCATTTCTCATTATAGTTTAGATGGCCAGTTCCTTGGATTTTTAAGAATACAAACTCCTGTTTCAAATACATTATAAAATCACCTGATACATAAACATCCTACCCACCCAAACAGCTTTACCTACATTATTTCTATTACCAATTTGTTATACGGAATTAGATTTTTATGTATAACAAGATCTGCAGTTAAGGTCTTCAGTCACGTCGCCGTGCAATTAAGCCGTCGTTTCTGAGTCTTTAATTTAGCTATCATGAGTCCTTAACCTGAATATATCACCGGGGTTAGTAATTAAGGGATAATCCAGGCATTTCTTAGTAATGGTATATACAGGGTTATTTTTAATTCACTGGCAATGCTTTAAGTGGTTGAAATACTCATCAATATGAACAACTTTTACTATGGGATCAACAATGAAAACGCGAAAAATTTATGCAAAATTTTCATACATTTTGATCGAGCAAGGTTGATATTGTGTATGTTTTTTTTTATGATTTCAGGTTTGGTACCATAGTAAAAGTTGTTCATATTGATGAGTACTTTCACCCTATAAACATTGACGGTAAATTACAAATAACCCTGTAAGTGACGTAGCGAATGAGGGAGAATTGTTAATGTTAACGGTATTTGTCTAGGTTTACAAAACAATACACTTTATTGCACACTAGAAAGAGAAAAAAGATACAATAAATAGAAAAAGAAATTTACAAAGGGCGGTGTAATCGCACTTGACGATTTCTACCAGACAACCTTGGGATGAACAGAATAGAGATGAGTAGTTCGCGGTGTAACAATAATCATAGGTACTCTTTATGAAGATGAAGAAGAATTCATATTTCATTATGACAAAACCGATACATAACTTTGTTATGAAAATCTATCGAATAAGATAAGTTATATAACCAGTAAAATGAGATTCAAGTTTATTTAAAGTAAATATTTTTAAAGTACTTTCATAATAAATTATAATATTTTGATAAACTTAATAATAAACATCAAACAAAACTACTAAATGAATTTATCTTCAAAACAATAAACTTAGAATCCACAAGAAGCAGGTACATAAATTATTTCATCCAAACAATAAACCCGTGTGTCCGCAGCTTTATTCTAAGGGGTGGACAGACAATAGCTTTCCGGGCAAGTGCGTACTCCGATATTACGCTGTTATGGGCCTTTAACAAATTGTAGGTCCTTTTATCGACAAGAAAATTCATGTATCGTCTTATTTCTGCTTTATACACAGTTGGTTTTATGGTTGAGAAGTTTATGGGGTAGGCACAGCTTTAAGTGCTACTAAAAATATTTGTATAATGGTGGTTTTCTTGCAGGATGATCAGGGGGCCACATTGAGCAATTCATCTATAAATCTCCATAGCAACTTTCAAATGGATGATAGCTGAATATGAACCTTACGCGAACTATGCTAAGAGTCGTCGATTAAGTAGCCATTTTGTTTTTTGTAATGTGTTATGTGAAATATAATTATGATTCATCTAAAACGGCCTTTTTAACCCCCGGATCTGTCTACACTTAGATTTCTCCTATATTCTTTTAGGATATCGAATCCCTAACTAAGTGGAGCCTTTTTTTACTACCTATATGGAAATGCATCATAATCTTCCTCCGCCCTGGGGAAGGCGAAGGGACATGATCCTAGTCGCCTAATTACTCCGATAAATATTGCCCAATAGGATACTAATATCGACTAGCGAGTTCGTTTTCCGCACAAAACAATTGAAATTTCTGTGACCTAAAGATAGTTGGTCCAGATCTGGGTGTTTATGAATGGATCTATTTCTATTCACGTAAATCACGATATAGGAGATTTAATGTATTAAGATACTGGGGGATATGGACCAGATTGTTGGACAACTATGTTGAAGTCTGCAATAATGCAGTACGTTATCATAGAGCAGTCCAAACACCGCAATGGATATTACTGTCTCCAAGAATATTGACTTTAATAGGAATGAAATGCAAAAGTTCAAACAATAATAATTAACTAGTGGTCGCCCAGCGGTCGAAATTCGACCACAAATTATTATTATATTATAAATTTTAGCTTTCTGCTCTCCTTTTCCATATAAACTTTAACTATGCCAAATCTCACACTCCTCCGTGCGCGCAATAAGCTTAAAAAGAGGTACAAAGATTTCTATTCACATATCATAGTAATATTATAAAGAGAGAAGTCCTGATTGACTGACTGACTGACTGACTGACTGACTGACTTATCATCAACGCACAGCCGAAACTACTGAAGCTAGAGTCACGAAATTTGGAGAGTAGGTCCCTTTTGTATTGTAGGCAAGCAATAAGAAGGGATTTTTGAAAATTCAGCCCCTAAAGGGGGGAAAAAGGGGGTGAAATTTTGTATGGGAGTCCCTTAATTTTTGAAGTGAGAAAGATGAAAATTGGGATTTAGGCTTTTGGTTACAAATAAAGAAACACGTGATTCTGCGTTTTTGGAAATTCATCCCCTAAAGGGGCGAAATAGGGGTGAAAATTGTTTTTGAAGTGTAAAATATGAATATTGGGATTGTTTTTGAAGTGAGAAACGTGAGAATTGGTGTTTCGGCTTTTGGTTAGAAATAAAGAAATACGTGATACCGCGTTTTTGGAAATTCATCCCCTAAAGGGGCGAAATAGGGGTAAAAATTGTTTTTGAAGTTAGAAACGTGAAAATTGAGATTTAGGCTTTTGGTTAGAAATAAAGAAATACGTGATACCGCGTTTTTGGAAATTCATCCCCTAAAGGGGCGAAATAGGGGTGAAAATTGTTTTTGAAGTTAGAAACGTGAAAATTGAGATTTAGGCTTTTGGTTAGAAATAAAGAAATACGTGATACCGCGTTTTTGGAAATTCATCCCCTAAAGGGGCGAAATAGGGGTAAAAATTGTTTTTGAAGTGAGAAACGTGAAAATTGAGATTTAGGGTTTTGGTTAGAAATAAAGAAATACGTGATACCGCGTTTTTGGAAATTCATGCCCTAAAGGGGCGAAATAGGGGTAAAAAAAATTTTGAAGTTAGAAACGTGAAAATTGAGATTTAGGCTTTTGGTTAGAAATAAAGAAATACGTGATACCGCATTTTTGGAAATTCATCCCCTAAAGGGGCGAAATAGGGGTAAAAATTGTTTTTGAAGTTAGAAACGTGAAAATTGAGATTTAGGCTTTTGGTTAGAAATAAAGAAATACGTGATACCGCGTTTTTAGAAATTCATCCCCTAAAGGGGCGAAATAGGGGTGAAAATTGTTTTTGAGGTGAGAAACGTGAAAATTGAGATTTATGCTTTTGGTTAGAAATAAAGAAACACGTGTCACCGCGTTTTTGAAAATTCATTCCCTAAAGGGGCGTAATAGGGGTGAAAATTGTTTTTGAAGTGCGAAACGTGAAAATTGAGATTTAGGCTTTTAGTTAAAAATGAAGAAACACGTGTTTCTGCGTTTTTGGTAATTCATCCCCCATAGTGGCGATAAAGGAGTGAAAAATGTTTTTGAAGTTAGGATGATGCCAATTTTGGTCCCACCCTCCAATAGCGACGTGTCATACATCGTTGGATAGGTATTTTTGAGCTGAACAAAAGTTACTATGGCGCCAAGTTTCAAATCTTAGTCCGTTCAGAGTTATGCATTATTAAACATGTCAGTTTAACAACAGTTAAACATGATGCTTTTCCCTAATACAATACAGTTTTTGAATGAATACCAGTATTACCTATATACCTATCTACCATTATCATCAGAGTCGTAAGAAGAGTTGGTCGGACGTAACGCAAAGTGCCCGTTTCCTCAGGTGCTGATTCCTCAGAGCTCGCGCGCGGACTATACCTTACCATCGTGTTTTATCTCTAAAAAAACCTTACGACTCTGATGATAACGGTAGATAGGTATATAATACTAGTATTAATTCAAAAACTGTATTGTATTAGGGAAAAGCATAATGTTTAACTATTGTTAAACTGACATGTTTAATAATGAATAACTCTGAACGGACTAAGATTTGAAACTTGGCGCCATAGTAACTTTTGTTCAGCTCAAAAATACCTATCCAACGATGTATGACACGTAGCTATTGGAGGGTGGGACCAGAGTTCATACAAATCCTGGCATCATCCAAATGTATTTAAGCTTTTGGTTAAAATTAAAAACAAAATCGGTTTCGTGTTTTTCGAAATTCAACCTCTAAGCGGATGAAATAGTTATATGAGAGTCCGTATTTTTTGGAGCCGAACGATTTGTAAGAGGTCAGGAATTGATGAAAATTAAAACGTATCTACCGGCTAATTTGTACCCGAACGAAGTCGGGACGGGCCGCTATTAATATATATAGATAAAAGCTTCAACATAAGGATGTTCGGTGCTCCTTCTTACAAAGTTTCCCACAAATTAGTATTCCATTATTTCGAATTATAATTTCTCTAATGTTTTTAGGGTTACCACTTTGATTAAAAGTTGTTCAGTAGACTGTGAAATCTTGTCAAGTGTTCGGTCGACAGATAAATGTATTAGTACAGTTAATAGGAGTAGACAGCCGTGTGATTCGGGTGGCCCGTTTGTGTTTAGAATAACTCCTTGGTTTCACTAACTGAATGTGAAGTATTAGGTATTTCTTTATCATCGAACTTACCTTTAGAAAAACGGTTTGTTTAGATGAAAAGCAATAATATATCTGATATGATATTTGTGTACTGTGTACTGTGGGCAGTACGTTGAAGCTTGAAGATGTATCACCTTTCCCACCACGCTTGGCCCTACCAAGCATTATGGGTGGTGATTACAATACATAATAATTATATACCTAGGTACTTATTAGAACCGAGATTGTCTTGCTAATAATATATTATGTATAACTAAGTACACTAAATCGTAGTCCGTAGTACTCAGATCCAAATCTCGAATTAAAAACTGCAGATGCACCTAACCAAAACTGTCATGTCAGCAGTTACTAATACTGGAGAAATGTAATGAAATTGTTTGATTTGCAATTGGGATTTTTCATTCACTTTTACAGGTATTTTTTATATACTAAATGACTTATAAACCTACTAAATGAACTCTGTGAAAAAACACCGAAACAAACTCAGCGGTCACGGAAGAACAATATTGGGTAGCGTCTGAAAGGGCCTTTTAAGGAAAGCGTCATAGCAGTTTGAGCTTAGAATTTCTTGCCGGTTCTTCTTCATAGGACTTGCTATTTGAAACCACACGCCTAGAGTCTTGACATTTCATACCTGTATTTGGTTTACATGAAAAAAAGATCTATTCTATTCTGTTCTAATCAATGTTCCTTCGTCTGTTCGCTTAGTAAAAACTCACCTTAACTAAGTCCGTTGCCCCAAATGGGTAGCAGTTGTACGTATTCAATTTCATAGTGGTTTTGGTGCCTTTCGTGGGGCGTTAGGTAAATTAACGGACGCGTTGGAATACACCGGGACGATGATTAGTACCAATTATACTGCACGTCAACCACTCTTTTTAGTTTTAGTTTTACATAATGAATGTTGCGTCGTAAGTGTAGAAATGTGGATGGTAGGGGACGGTTAGGGCTGTCCAGTGTAGATCGTTATTTTGTACCCGAATAATCAAAATATTGAAGGAATAATTTTGATGTCTATATAATTATATTCAATTTAAATCGATGAAAAATTCGTTAATTTGGAAAGATGGGAGCTGGGGATCTACCGCGTGACTATACTGGTAATGAACATCAGACTCTGGTAATAAACTTCAATACGATCGTGAGAGACTAAACTTTGAACTACCTTGTAATTTTTTAACCGATCATGAAGATGGGAGTCCTGACTTCATGATGGGTAATTTTTTTACAAGGTAGCTCGAAGCTTCGTTTCTCAGGATCATATTGAAGTTTATTACCAGAGTCGATGTTCATTACCATTATAGTTACGCGGTAGACCCGGTGATCCAGATATATCCAGAATCTAGCCGTATTACTGATAAAAAACTAGTAGGAGCTCATGACGAATTTTAAGAATGTTATGTGTATCTTGAAAATTGTCCGTGAAAGTAATTTGATGAAAAAGACTACATTTTATTAGAGTTCAGAGCAAAATTAAATTATCTCTCAAGCGTCTTGAATTAATATATGAAAAGAAATATACCTACCACAGCCTATAAATAAATCTTACAGTAGGCACGATGGGCCTGGATGACCTTATTTTAAGATTTTTATTTCCGCCGAGATTCGACTAACCTACATTTTATTTATTCAATCCATCTCCTTGCACAGCCAAAGAAATGGTCTATAAATTTTCAAGAGAACTGACTAGAGTTATTTAGTGGGCAATTTCTTACCAGAAAATTAGTAGAAGTACTTTTAGACAATACAATTTACTTTTACATCTCTTTATTGCCTTAAATGTCACGGAAGTTTTGTAAAACCGTATCGTTAGCTGTTATTTATTTCATTCATTTTCTTGGATTAACTACAAGTGTTTATTTTATTTTATTAGGAAAACTTACAGTTTATAACAAAGAATGAGTACAGTTTTTAGTCGGGTTAAGGCCAATTACAAGTTTATACTTACATTAAATTGTGAATTAATATCTAATAATGTTATTGTTTTTTGTGTTAATATTTTTGCAAATAACAATAATTAAAAAAAGGAAGCAAGAAAAAAAAAAGATGTATAAAAAAAAAAAACATGAAGAAGTAGTAAAGTAGTAGTGTAGTAATAGTAGTAAAAATAAGTAGTTAGTATTAAGGTTTATACTCATTTTCTTAATACCATCATTATTGATCATGAAATAAGGTAACCTTTTTCGTATACTTTCAGGCTTTTTATTTAGACATTTACCTACCTACTTCTTGGTATTAAGTTCCTCCATTTTATGCCATGCTTATTCTGAGCCATACGAACTTGCCTTCTTCTAGGTAGAATCTTCCCTGGATCATCTAGCACTCTTCTTCTGACTTCTTTCAAAAAAATAATTCTAAAAGATGATTGATACGTCAGTCTACCTACTGACTGTGATAATCTTAGTTGAAGTATACCTACATTCCTAAACTAGACTCATCAATTGGGTATTTATATTATCGCCATTCACATACATTTAGATAGAAATCATAATTTAAACGACAGCATCTAACCTACTGATATTTATCAGAAATCTCTAACAAAGTTGCCGCCAAATGAAATCATTCCAGTACAAATTCATTCTAAGCGTTACAAATAACGAGACCGAATGAAAAGCGGCTTATAAATGTTATTCAACTATAAATCTAAGCTCATATGATGTCCACGTCACACAAACTGATGTCTTGCGCAAGTACCTATATACAAATGAATTGATTCCCGTCAACTCTGCTTAGTAATCCGATTAAGGTTAAGAGAGATGTAACGGGAATTATCTACCTACGAAACGAATTAGGTACTTCGATTTTGTTCATCGGCCGCGCGGCGTTCTATGAGTACAGATGCGTTATTTAATCAAGAATTGTTGCGGTCGGGAACTCTAGTACTTGTAGTAGCCAAATCTAGATAAAGGTGACAGAATCTGGATATGAATTAATCTTTAATGTGTAGCTACCATACAGTGACATCAGCAGCGATTGGATTCAGCTAAAGCAAGAAACAGAACCTGACGATAGCTATGATAAAAACCGTATTCGAAAATTGACATAGGTAAAGGGAAGTATATTATTCTGTACCAATATCTACCATATCTATATTTTTTATTAGCATGTTTCCTTGTGTGTACATAAATACCTAAATAAAATATATGAATCTACCTGCATAAACGTGAAATGACAAGAACTTCTGCGTACAAATCGTCGTCAACACGTTGAACCCACAAATATCTTGAATCAATTCCTACTAGTTGGAATTCTATAAATGTCAATATCGTATTACAAAGTATCCATTTACGAACTCTCAGTTATGAAAGGCGTTACACTGTTGCTCCAGTGACACTTGAGTATCAGATTTGTGGTTAGAATTGGCCACCAGTAAAAAATCTCCAGTCGAGTTGACAACTGGCCTAATATGGCCGATGACATATCTGAATCGGCGACCGCAACGAAACCTGAATGTAATTAAAATAATTTTGACAACCCATTTATTTCTTAGATTATTGTGTACTGGATGAGAATTCAATAATAATTATAATTTTTTTGTATGTAGATATAGATGGGTAAAGTGCTAGTACAATTTAATGTACTTATCGAAATCCTCTAGATATGAAAATCACGCACGATCAAAAATGGATAGCCCTATTTTTTAATTTTAGTAAACTGGGTTACGTATTAAAATATAACGTAGTTACTCGTATGACAATACAGCATGCAATATTTTAACAAAAACACTTAGCTGATAAACTAGTATCTACCTATTAAAAGAATTTTGGCGTATTCTTTTGCTATATACCCACTTGGAAAACTGATTTTGAGGAACAGGCGTAAAAAAGTAACCAATTTTTTTATCCTATCAATATTTCAGAGATATTACTACACGCTGCCTTGATGACTTCAACTTGGACTATCCGATTTTCGTTAATCTATGAATAGTGCTATTTCCAAAATGTTTCACACGAACCAAAAACCGCAGATGAACCGATAAAATCTTGTCACGTTTGGTGGACTGTCAAAATTGTACTTAATTTGCTTTCTGTTTGATGCAGAATACGTATGGACAGCCATCCGCCTAATTAATTGGATTAATAACAAAAAATATAATAAGCAGTATAAACAAATTAATAGTATGAAGTTTTTTTATATTATGTTTTTTACAATGTTTATGCTTGTATTCGTTTTAGATTATTATGCCAAAACTAAGCTAAGTACCAACATTTCCATTTTTTAAATCGTTTAAAACTTAACATTAATGTATTCAAATAAGCACTCTAGTTTTGGAAAGTGCACATGAAACTAATTTAACAAACAAGCATTCTAAATTGATTCAACAATAAAAGGAAATGCTGTGCAGTTTTTACTTACTAATTTTAATTTAAAACGACGGGTTTTAACTGTCATACAAAATGATATTAGAACCGTACAAAGCCAGGCAACAAATTAGCTCTTAGTTCATGAAAAGTACGATGCGAATAAAATTTGAAAGAAATTTTGAGTTGAATATTAAAGAAATACAGTTGGTACCTACTTTTAGAGACACACACATGTGTTCAGTAATGGTATTATACGTTGTTGAAATAGTTCTATTAAAATAAATAAATTCCAGCTTTAAGAAAGACATAATAAAAAAACCTAACACCTACCAGCTGATATATAATTATTTAATATCTCTTCAATGAAATAACAAGCTACTAATTCATATTAGAAATCCCATAATATCTACCCAACTTCTAAACAACAACTTTTTTAAATCATCAGTAGTTTAATTTTATCAATATAACATCGCTGAACTCATGCCAATAGTTTGTTGAGAATGGCATTATCTGTTTTGACTGAAGATATAAACGCAAAGTAGGCCGATCATAAGTGTGAATCACCTTTAGTGCAGTCATGCAATGGAATCGTAGAATGCAGTTCTACTAGAAGAGGTAGAGAGATACCCGAATATAAATTGTAGGAGTAATCAAATGTATAATGTACCTCATTCCGTCGATAACGATATCAGGTCCTATTGTGATGTTTTGGGTGCGGAGCCTCCACGAATGACGAAAATTGAGATCGTGTGACGCACCCTGGCAGTCAGCCTCGGTACCACCATTGCTGGAATGGCTAATCTTTCCACTCTCTCTCTCTTCAGTCGGTCCCTCATTACTGAGGATCAGAAACTTTCCATTAAGGAATGAGTAATTTCCATGAGCTAAATTGTGCCGACTCGACAGAACAATTGAGATGTCAGCCCCTTTTGCCATATTTGGGATCAATTCTTCAGTTTTTTCATTAATTAAAATCGACTCTACACAATGCTGCAGACAATATTGTTATTCTTTAATTTCTTTTATTTATGTCTCCATATCTTCTTTCACAGCATTATTATCACCGTAAAAATATTCGATCGCGTCCGCCTTCACTATCATTGTCTAAATCTAGTTAAACATAGTTTCAAATCCAATTCCCAGTAGTCAATTTCACGCGTTTCGTGCCATATAAACGAACGACCAATAAGCTTAGAACCCACATTCGTCGTGCAGATATATCGTATATATAAATGGAGATAACTATGCATTCTCATGACAATGTGTGTACTTATTGCCTTACCTTTGAAAAGGTTATTGGAAAATTATATTGAGATATGGCGACAGGTAAATAGTGTTTGTGGAATTGGTATGCGATAGCGATCTTCAGAGCTAAAATTTTGGCATTGTGTAGTTTAATAAATAGAAATTAGAGTGAATTGTTAGCGTTTGAATTTATGTCGGCTACTCCATGGCGTACAAAGGATTTTGTCATATTTCTGCCGTAGTTATCAAATATCGTTGTGACTGTAAATTGTGTATTCGTTTTCTCACTTATAAGTATAACTCAATAATGTTATGGATGGTGTTTATTTTAGCTATAGACATTATGATCATCTTAAATTAGTATTTCCCATTCTTGTCTCCTTTCCGCCAGTTTTCACTTCTTTGTATGTCTTGACGTTCAGCTTTTCCTTTATCTGGTCTACGTAGCTCCTTCTAGGTCTTCCTCTTTCTCTTTCCTTAAACTTTAGATATATTCTTGCTACTCGTAAAATGGAATATTATTTTAACTTTATTACGCAAATTATGCTGTAAAAATCGATAATTTTCTTAGTATTAAGATTTGGCAATATCGATAGAGACCAATTTAAAAAAGTATTTTATTATCACTGATTGATTATAATTGGATGACAATAACCGACTTCAAATTAATATCAACTTCAAATAAATAAGGTTTACTATCTTTTTGTTCATTAATTAGTAATGGCAAGCTTAATTCTGGATTTAGGTCTTGTCGGTTTCGTGTTTGATTTGATGAACCAATAATTTTGTAGATGATTAGAAATCAGTTAAATATTTTTTTATTTGTGAATGACGAGAGCTTTGCTTGCAAGTGCGCACGTTATAAACTATGTTAAATGTATGTAGGTATGTATATTCGACCAAAATATTAAGTTCTAATTTATTGTTTTTTTTTTAATGAGAATCTTAATTATATCATAAAACTTAGCTCATATAATAATTATTGGGAGATGACATTGGCGAGCAGCCAATGAAAACAAAGCAACTCAAATCTTAAGGTTTACATTTCTTCAGATATTTCCGATTTCATGGATTTTACGTATAATTGACATAAAATTATCTACATAGTAACTGGTAATTACTACATTTTACATTTAAAATGCGTATACGTAGCACTCATACGTCACAATCAGCGAACGAACACGCGATAGGGCGTGATTCATGCGTCCAGTGCGCGTCCAACTTATCGCTCTTGTAATTGGGTGTTACGGGGCCCGACGCTCAAGATAATCCTATAACGGTATCACGTATCGCGATCAAAGAATCAGCCTCCGATATTATGTCCAAAATTTGAAAATTAGGGTCGAAATAAATAAAAATGTTCGATAGTTTCCGAAATTAACGTCAGATTTGCAAGGCGATTAGCTTTCTACGTGCCTCGGGTTCGATCCCCGCACGGAACAAATATTTGTATGATCTACACTACAGATAGTTGTTTCGGGTCTGGGTGTGTGTGCATGTGACATGTATGTTTGTAAACTGTACCCTCGATACAGGAGAAATCCTAGTTAGGGGTAAAGATAGTTTTTTTTTATTATGAAGTCATATTAAGTATATTAATACCTATAAAAGATGACATAAAGAACTTTTCTATCAATGCAATACTGGATGTATTGCATTGATAGAAAAGTTCTTTTATTGTGTCAGTAAAACGAAGTTCTTACAATGGGTAGTCATTATGAACATTACATTATAGCTCATAACATGATATTTTCTTGCAGTTTCAGAAACGCTTGAAGCAATGGCAGCACCAGGTGACTAAGTACATTGAAGTTGTACTCATAATAAAGCCTTGAGGTTAAGAATTGGAATTCTGAGTAAGTAGTAACAGTTGCAAACCTCAGGGGGGCCATTATAGCAGCCTGACATTTCGTACTTTTTATGCCTCGATCATCGATTGTAATTACATCAAGTAGTAAGTAAGTACCCATCTATTATCTCATTTTGTGGTGAATTATATTTTTGCCGTAATTGATACCCAGTATCAAAGCTGTTATTGATGATGATCAATGAATTTCTTGTAGCATTAATAAAAACACACAACATTGTATTTAATACTTTTTATTCCGAAAATTACCTACTATTTTAACCGTTCGGGTGCCGTTACGGTGGTCGAAGTTTTATTGTCTACATCTGTGGTATTCAACCATAATTCTACTATAATTATGGACCTTGTTCCCCCAGCAAAACGAAGGAGAGGGGAGGACGATAAAGTACCTAAAGAACCAATATTGATGCTACATACTGTTAAAAACTCAAAAGAAAGTAAACCAGCCTCAATGGATGCGTAAATATCTTGAAAGTTTATAGTATAAAGCGATCCTACAGGATTATGAAGCGTGAGGACGAGTATGAATAACGCAGCTGTGATAATATGATCACCGCGTTCATAATTAGAACGGCCGCGGGTCGAGTAGGTTCTTGGCATGAAAAATATAGATTTTTAGCCTATTTTTTTTTAATTGTAAATGTATTTAAAAATGATTAAAGAAAACATAATAAACGAATTAATATCAAACCATTTCATAAATTTTTCGTTTCTTTATTCATACTTTTATCGAGAATGACAAACCACTCTTATCGACATTTTTTCGTACGAAAGTATCTAAAGTACCATAATTATAATTGCAATAAATGCAGATCCACATGCAAACTGCTCACGCTTTCCACAAGATAATGTAGTTTACGTCATTACTCTATACTTTTTATACACAAAAGATAGAAGTTCTCAAAATAAATAAGAGTAGATAGACAAGGTAACATAGGTAAGGTAACATAACCTACTCAAAAGTTTTCACAAGCGATGAAACCCTGTCTGTTCATTGAATATTGCTGGAGTTATTTTTGGATGTATCTGTTGCCTGAGAGATATAATTTTACACCCTCTGTATACTTACAATATCAAAGAGGTGAACTTGACCCCAAACGGTATCATAATTGGGTTGCTTTTCTCGTATAAGCAACGGAATGGAACGTTATCTATTACGTAAACCATTTCAGCGAAGTGAATTGAGAGTTTAATTTGTCTATTGTTTAAAAATCGTACAACGTTTTTTTGATCTATAATATCGACGGGTACAAAGTAAAATATGACTTCTGCAAACTGGTAACGTCTCAGTAAAGCATAGAAAGAACATTGTTGCGCGTTGTTTATAATAATGACCGATTTCGATGAGACATAAACTACTAGCATATGGTTTTATCAGTTAAAATAGCCATTTTATTTTGCCAAAAAAATTGCAATTGTCTGCATTTACATATTGTACTAAATATTTTGTCAAATAAATCACCTACCACTTGGTCCTGTTTACACCGTATGATTGTAGGGAATAAATCCTTTATTTTATGGACTTATAATGATTTAATACCCAAACTTATTTATTAATTTCGAACAGAACATTCTGGTACGATAATTTGATAATTTATGAACATCTGTAATATAATTTGATGAATTTTGATAATATAATTTGGTGAATTTCGTTAATATCACTCAAAGCGAAAACAATTCAGCCTCAATTATATACACTTCGAGTTTATGATTAGCTAGGATTAGCCCGCCGGCGGCGCGGCGTAGTGCGTGTCAAGTGACAGATGACATGTTGTTGGACGTAGTGATAGTGAATTGGTCGAGTTCACGTCGTTCAATTATATTTAACACTAGCTGTACCCGCGGCTTTGCCCACGTGACAATATTTCGATTATTCTAAGTTAAGTGACTCCACATTGTAAGAGTCGCGAAAGTTTAACAACATTTAACTTGACCTCCATGAAAAAGTGGAGTTATCCTTCATCATTCATAATTATTATCAAAAACTTACAAAAAATATGAGATCGATGCAATTAAATGCTGTATTTTTTACTTATTATCCAAAATAATAACATAGAATTTTCCTATGCGAAGTGAAAACACGCGTTGCTTGGATGGGAGTTCTTTACTCTCCTAGGAATCCGTCCGGACTTCAAAGACCACGATAGCTCGCATTCACGACAGTTAAAAAAGAATACATGATAAATGATAGGTAATTGTAATAGTTAGTCGATAAAAAAAGCAAAAGTCTCGCAACCGGTCAACCGGTTGTGAGACTTTGGAAGCCTGAAACTTTGTTCGTATCATGTGCTGTAAAATTACTTGTTCATACATTTAACCAAATACTTACCTACTGTATTGTACCTATTTTAGTAAGAGAAACTCATCAGCGAATGATTTACCGCCAAGAGACATAGGCAGATTCGCCTGGATGCCACGCCGCGCTGGCCGATCGTGTTTCTCTCTCTAGCTTGCATCACTTCATCAAGCTCAAACTGTATATGAAGCATAACCTATAATCTTTGGGCCCTAGTGTAACCATAACATTGACATCTACTGCTGGAAATCGCCGCAAGAGAACTCTAATAATTATGCTTTATTAACCGATTTGTACGGTGCACCGCTAAAACCACAGCTTTCACGCTATTTTAGTAGGTCCTCGGATATTTACCGCTTATAAGATAATAATGAATGAACACTTTGGTTTTATATACATATACGGCATTTTATTGCTATTTAAGTTAATAGAAGAGGAGTAGAAACACAATGAGCAGGGAAGTAGATGACATTGTTTGTGGGACAACGCCACATCTATATCCTGTCGCTGTTTCGACGATATAGAGGGACTTGGGTCCGGAGTCGGTTTAACGGGCCATGGCTGAGGAACCCTTGCCTTTGTTCTTTTAAAGAACGGTGCAGTGCCGTCTTTTTAAACACTGCATTGGTAATTAAGCGCCTAACAGTGGATTTCTGTTGTTGGACTGCAATGTCGGCGTCGCTGTGAATTTGTAGAGGTGCTATGCTAGCCGTAGGATAAACTATATTGGGCGGGGTCGGTTTGAAGCAGTCGGGGATAGTCCGACATGTGTAACCGTGACCGACGGCGACGATTACTACTTTTGCATGCGTGGATTATTTGTTGATTTTCAAACAATCGTTTTTATGTTAACATTCTGTCACGGCTGAGGTATAGGTAACCATTGCTTAATCTTGACCACTTTCCAAGTTATTTTAGTCTTGAACCGCGACCAATTATAACAGCAAGCTAGCCGTAGTCATTAAGACTACCCACTACTATCTACTATTAAGACTGGTTTAGAAAACGTTTTGACTTGAATTACATATAAATGTAATAAACTGTTAAAACCCTGCCTTCAGGTGTCTGCAATATCAAACAAAAATTCACCTTTTTTTCATTTTTAAATACAACAAACTCACTTAAAAATTACTACTAACGCCATCTTGTTTCAAAAAGTCGAAATTAAAAATTAAATGGCTAGAACTGAATAGAAAAAGCTCGTAATCCGTTTAAAAAAGTTATCTATAATGGTTTAGGAACAACCTGGGAAAACTGGTAAATAATTTCATCAAGCTTTGTATTTATGGAACACGACAGGGAGTGAAATACGTACCTAGGTAATTATCTAAAAGTAAGATGCCAAAGAGTGAACTTCTAGTAGGTTGTTAATTTAAGTTAGTATGTAATACCATTACCCTAGGTATACCGTGTCACTGGAACCCGTCTTTACTGGTTCTATTAAGGAGTTTAAATTTACGGAGACATTACGAACAATTATTTTGCTCAGCTCCCAACAGAAATAGCGTAATGATTTCTATAACATAAAATAATGTTGACCGGACCTATGAACTACAACAATATAATATTTCAAAAGGAGTCGCCAGTTCTACCATGACTTATAATTGTACACAGACATGATGATCTATTGCTTACCCCCCTTTGGTAAAAGCGTAATAATTTGTAGCCTATATGTTGACCAGCCTTATAACGAACATTCCTATAAATTTTCATGAAATTCTGTTCAGCGGTTTTGCCGTGAAGCTCGGACATAGATACAGACAAACATACAAACAGACAAAAATTCTAAAAACTATATTTTTGGCATCAATGTCGATTATAGATCACGTAGCAGTTTTTTTTTTTTATCTTCAATCAAACAAACCGACCAATCGACAAACAGACAAAAATTCTAAAAATGTATGTTTCGGTTTCTGTATCGTTCCTAGTATACGTAGCACTTTTCTGTATCGTTCCTAGTATACGTAGCACTTACTTTTTTTTTATATTCAATGTACAGATTTAGCCTCGTTACGATTTTATATACATTTAGAGGTACTATATTGAAGACTGCTTTTATTCAATAGATGTCACTGTACATTCGTGGCGTCTTTCTGAATGGCGGTGTTAAGATTTTCCGCAGTTTAGTTGGGTCTGTTTGAACTAATTTGTTTTGTCACTCTGGTTTCCCTTCAAAACGCAACGATTTTATTATAAGTATAGATTATTTCAATCTATGCGCATATAAAAATTGGAATACACTAACTTAAGAAAATGATAATTTCAGTCAGTTAGTGAAAAACCCTAAAAATCACTATTTTGTAAATGACTTTTTGTACTTTGCACCCAATGACATTTTACAAATAGACGGGCCATACACCAACATTAATGCACTACAAAATGGCGTAAACTTTACTATAGCTACATAGCAGTACATATAATTATACAGTGCGCGAAGAAAGGGAAAGAAAATAAAAGCCACCATACGCCATGTCGGTTGTTAGAAAAAGATGAATATAGACGTTTAGTTACGTGGCATTAGCTACTGCATGCTCACTCTCTCAGTCGGTGCAGGGCATTTACCTTGCATTTATCCTGCCAATATAGAGCGCGGGCAACGCGTCTATTTGTAAATTAATGTCATTGTTTGCACCCGGTTAAGCAATGTGGTTAAGGATTATACTTATATCTTACAGGCAAAGTTCACGATGATAAGATATCCTTAGCAGATAATGGTTAAATTTTATAGTGACTTCGTGAATTTATGACTATATTTATATTGAATACATTTTACGCAGTGTTCGCGCATCCATTACTTCGCCTGTTTTCTCAAATTTATAGTTTGTTAACATCTTTTATTAGCTCCATAAAGGATAACACAAAGAAATATCCCTAACAATATCGGATAAGGCTATTAATTCTTTACAATCAATCATTATAATTTTATAGCTAGGATGTTATATAGCTTTACAATAATCCATAATATCTAATAAGAAAACAGATAAAGTCACATCAAAGTTAGCTATAAAATGGACTTATTGATGTTTACGACACATACATATAAACGGATCTTTAAGTTCGGCATCCTGGGTTCACAAATTGCGTTTTATTAGGGAACGAAGCGTTTACGATAGTTTTTATATTACGAAAGAGTGCATAAATGTACGAAGTTGTAGGAAACTATCGTTGATCATTTTGTTTGAGAACATTACTTTGTAGCTTGAAAGCATGACATAAAACGTAAATCAAGATGCAACTGTAGCATCTCAAAAATATTGGAGAAAATTTGTGCTTATATCAAAACTGTGCGTGTACATTTTTTAGTATTGATTCGACAAAAACATGCAATGTTCGTAAAAAAATGTTAAAATATCATATCTAGACAGTTTTAAAAATGAGAGTGGCTTTATTTCATTTGACAATTTAAACAATTTGACAGATCATAGCAAGATATGAACATTGTAGGTATGTAGTGAATAAGGACCCAGGATTTTAATTTCATTATGTAATTAAAAGTGACCATTGTATTGTAAGTTATAAAAAGCGTTGCAGTAGTACCTATAGTTACAAATAAACTCGACTGATTCAAAAGTTCAAACATTTTTAAATAAGAAAACTAACACAGAGAGACCAAATTAAATGACTATACAAATATAAAAGTTATATAAAAAGCCATCAAACTTTTTATCAAATATTATTATCGTTCCGCGGGCCGCGCGACCAACCCATCTTTGCGACCGTACCGCTAAATTATACACTAAGGGTCCACAGTACCCCATTACGTAGGAAATGCGCACTAATGCATCTCATTCTCTATTTGTCAAATTATAGACCGCGGTGTGGTAGTAATCTCACGAAATAAGATAATGGCGCCGAGAGTGTGTTGTGAGTGGATTTTGGCTCGTTATTTGACGGACATCTGATATTTGCAATAGAGGTGAAAGTGCTTGTGTTAGGTTACGATGTAAATTAATTTGATTAAGTGTGTATCAATGTCTTGTTTGTAAAGTGACGCCATGGTATAATGACACATCTATATATCACGTTTTGGTATTGGTATGATGTAATATTAATTTTAACTGATGTATCATTCCCTATAAGAAAGGGCAGTCCTCGTCTTTCCTAAAGTAAAAGGCAACTAAGGGATTAATTAATTGGAAGGGCAGATGCATCTTAATTGTGCACTTACATAAAACAACTTTCAATAATCACAAATCCGTTTCAAGAATGGAGATCTATATGGTTAAAGAACTTTGTTTTCAAAAAAAATCACTTCATGAGATAGAATTACTTATTTATTAGCGAGCAGAGCAAATTCATAAATTTTTTATAAAGTATGCAACCCAATAAACACTCTGTTGTCGGCCCAGGCAATGAACCAAAGCAACCAATCCCGACACGACCATACATCCAAACCAACACTTATTAGAAAAATCCGAAAACTTACTTAGAGATAAAAATATTATGATTCTTCTTCTTCTAGTGGCAACTTGGGTTATCACGTGAGAATAGCCTATGTCGTAGTGGAAATAGCCAAACAGCAATGGTGATATCGAGGCTGTTTGCCCAGGATGTGTCAGACGTTCTCAGGTTTCGTCACTTTCCTTGCACCTTCCTTTCCTTTTCCATAAAAAGATGTATGTACTAGGTAATTAGTGTCAGTATAATTTGCCTAATAGGCATCTGGTTATAACTATGATCATTAAAGCTAATATCCTAAAATATAAATAGTACAAATAACATGCATTAGACAGTGATTTGTGTTGTTATGAATAAACCCAATTTACAAAGGAGAAAGGATTTAAATATGAGCGTGATATTTCTACTTAATGCCATAATGTCTCATTATATTGTCCATTTGTGTCCGCAATCATAATAGGTCCGCTTAGAAAGCGTTCACCGTGTACAGGCTATCACATAAAGGTTAGTTTAGAAAAATACAATACACTACCGATTATATTTACATACAAAAGGTAATAAGAGATTTATATTTTGAGCTACTTTCAAATGAGTTAATGATGTTAGTTTTGTGTGTATTTATGTATCTAAAACAAACTATAACCTTCAAACAAAAGATGAATAAAAAGTATTTATGTACTGCAAACAAATATTATGGATATTCTACTATATTTATTTAACATTATATTATACACTCTGTGTTTGGGACAGAAATAGCTTTGTAATTATAAAAACCAGACATAAATAATAGTATACGCCCATCATCGCATTATTTATCCAGATATTCCCTTAATTACTTGTAAAAAAAGGCGAACTCGACTGTACTACAACCATTAGCATACAAACAGTACTACCGAAGATATACGAGATAAATTGTCAAGATAAAGCCGCGGTGAAAGAACTACAGGCTGGCGTAATTACTGGTACGCCGCGTCTAGGTGTAAAAGACCGCGTAAATCGTTTCGCGCGGATAAAATTTCCCGTCATCATTCTAGGGTTGAGTGTTACATCTGTCATAATTTTATGCGGTTACAATTTTGCGTAGTGTGGTTGCACGTTATTAATTTATGATTATTTTATTATCCCGGTAATAAATTTAGACAAGAGTATATGAAATTTAATTAATTTAGTGATTTGTATGAGATTTGTATTTTCTTTTTTCAAGTATTCTGACACGGAACACGAGAGGATTAATTTAGGATTTCTTTGCACCTAATTTCGTTAGATCTATAATTATATTAGCTGCTTCTGCGCAATTTATCTGCCGTTATTAATTATTCGCCATCATTCGAATAGCGGAAAGTGGTTAAAAAACAACTCGTGATCTCATAGACAGAAACAGAAAGTTAAGAAGTATTTTTATTAAAAAAAAATATACCTCCCAACACCACGTAAGTATAATTTGTAATCAAGCTTTCAATCTCATAATCCGTCCCTTAGTTATGTCACATGACACCTACAAACAGATAGTGTATCAGTTTGTCAGAGACAAAATTAAATTAATTAAGAAAATTACTTCAAGTAATAACGTAGCAGAGTCGTGTTTCATCGCGGTAGATAATAAGACGATGGTGGTAAGGTGAGATGGGAGGAAAGTATCTTGAATATACGTAAATGGTAACGATTTTTGGTTACAAATAAAGTCATATCTTGAGATGAATCTTCTTCTTAACCGCACTAAGATGTAACGCATGGCTACTGTTACTGGAGTCGGATTTTTTCTTAGGTTTTTTTAATGGAGTTTGATAAAGCTCGTAGCTACATAGCTGTTGCGGAGATCAGTCGATCAGTGCGGTTCAGCTGTGCTTGCCGGGGTCAACCTGTAGATCCGTGACCGTTTCTTCGAACATCGAGACTCCTCCCTGCCTCGGAAAGCATGTTAAGCAGTTGGTCTCGGTTGTCATACAAATATCTATGACAGTCGTTACGGGAGTCAGCAACCCAAAGTCTGACAACCGGTCAAACCTTAGGGTATCAGTGTCTGCCATTAATTGGCAGTCGCTCCGTGTAAAATACTGATATCCAGCCGCATCTGGCTAGACTGGCCAGGCAGATGATGAGGTTGATAAGGCTTTAAGGGGGACGTATTGGATATGTTAACAGCAGGGAGTCAGGGACCTCAATTTTTTTCAAAACATTTTAAGTGATTGTTATGTACTTCATTTATCATGTTTTTGAAATCAATTCGGTAATTGCTTTACATGATTGTTTATCTTTTACTGGAGAGAAAAAAAACATCAAAAACGCTTCTTTAAAACAGAGATTTTCAATTCTACAGTGAAACGAAACCGATTTAAGCGTCCAAACTTTCTGTATAGACTAAACACTTTAATATGTTAAATGAATTTTATATAACTAACGATATTCTTTATTTTAATCGACAATTAATACTGTTTTAGCTAGCTTGCGCACGTTTTTGTATGCAGCCAATTTGAGATTCATTGTTTATCACTGCGTCAACTTAAATACCTTCTCCAGACTATAACTTGGATAGTGTGGTCGACTTAACAATCTTTTGGATCAAAGAATTATTTGTAATGGTTAACCCTGTTTTCGTTTTCTGTACCTACCTACTTTTTGTACTGTTGTGATGCCTCGTAATGCTGGAAAGATAGGTATCTTATTATATTATGTTATTTAAAAGGAAATCTACGCTGTCATCGTCATTTCGAGTTGTAGTTTCTTTATTTTTCTTCATAATCATACTAAGCTCCATTATATTTTTCAAAATCATAACGTAAGTAACAATGGATTTTTTATTTCATGATTTTTTCTTATCATACAAATACACTGGTGTTCACTTAACTTGACCGGAAAAGGATCGACAACGAACCGGACATATGTTTTTACTTTTGCTCTTAAATAACGGGTTTGAAACCTGTCATTATTTGTGCATTATTGCGACCGCTGTACCACTTTGTTACTATGGCTACATTTATCACTACATATTCGAATCGCATCTGTCTGTCTGTTGGTGCTTATCTCAGAAACTGCTCAACCCTAGGAAGTCGGCACGGTAGTTGATGGCACGTTTAGCGCAGGGGCTAAACGATTGGCTTTCTGCGCTACGTTCCACGGATTCGATCCCCGCACGGAACAAATATTTATATGGCCTACAGGTAGTTGTTCCGGGTGTGGGTGTGTGTGCATGTGACATGTTTGTTTGTAAACTTTACCCACGATACAGGAGAAAAGAGGGGCAAGGTTTTAAAATAAAATAAAAGAATTCTGAGGAATCGATTATTAATAGACTACTGAACTAAATGAACACGATAAGGAAAGACCTCAAACAATTTTCCTAATCTGAAATTGAGATACCAGTCTGTTAGCCTATCCTCTGATTCGATAACTGTGTCCAAGCATCCTTCATAGAAAGCTTACAACAACATGCAACAAAAACACCAACATAAAATCTCCACATAACATATTGTTGTCTCAACAAACTCTACAAGCGCATAGCGGACATTAGAAAGAGCAATCAAAATAAAATTATATTTATTTGAAGTGATAGTCGTGGATTCGGTTCCGGTCTTAATGGGCGCCCGGCAGGTGGCGGCGCGTGGAAGAGAAGATGTAGTATACAGTGTGGTGTCGGACTACTGGGTGGGGTTCGGTACATGAATATTATGTCAATAAAAAATTTTTTTTTGATGAAAATAAGGGCCTACAACTAACTATTTTAAGGATATCCGAATATGGGATTGGTGGAATGCGTTAGCGAGCTTCGGTCTGGACGTCATAAATTTTCAAACCTCCGTCACAATTCCATCGTATTCCCATTAAGTTAAAACTTTATTTTTAAACCAGAATGATCTTAATCCCGTGACGCTTACATTATTCTCGCAGCTCTTACCGCAACATTGTATTAATCAAGATTATATTATAATCTAACCGGTAATTCTTCCCCATAGGACCTACTTATGCAAAATGCCAAAAAAAATATATAATTTGGGACTTTAGCAAACCAAAATCAAACGTAAGCCAATACATAAGTATTTACTCGTATATGCAACAAAGAACCCTAATAAAGTAGTCGATTCACTCAACGTCGACGCCGAGTGTGACCGATTTGACATTACGTCAGTGACACCTGCGGAGTTCGTTTGTTTTACCTGCATTTACACCAGCTGCCCAATTTATGTATGCCTGGTACATTACAACCGGTATTAGTAAATTAGTGACTGTAAGATTTATATTAAATATCATATTTCTTCATAATTTTTAGGTTTTTACAATGAATAATGTCACTATTTTAACACATTATTGACACTATTCATGTGTTGGAACTGCAATAATATACTGCTGGGAAGCTTCTATTAAAATATGTAAACAGTAGGTGTGTATGTTATTTTAGTGTCACTTAATCGTAGATCATTATTTATGACTATGAATAGAATGTTTCTTCACATATCACATCCTATAGGACAGGGATGGCAAACCTTGCTACATCTTGTTACTATTTTCTGTGGCCGTAACCTGCCGAAAAAACATTATAATTACAACTTTTTAGGGTTCTCAATTAATGCCGTGCCCGCTACTTCAAGTCGCGTGTCATCTCGGTGGCAGGCAAACCATTGGTTTGCCATCCCTGATATAGGATGTAGTAACAGACTAATGGTACAAAACGAGCTGTAACAATCTGTGGATATTGCGTAGTGTTGAATATGATATTTATAAATAGTGATTGAATGTTGGCATTTGAATACAATCTGCCAAGAAACAGTAGAAATTTATTAAGGAAACCACTTGTAGTCTTTTTTATTCTTCAACGTAATTTTGAGAAATGACTTCAACAAGTTTATCTCACAGCCTCATCGTACCATAAAAAAAACCCATAAAGTTCTAGTAATAATAACTTTATGAAAAAACCATAGCAAAAAGAAAAACAATAAGTCCTCTTATCAATTTTGATAGCATCTTCACTATAAGGCTTTGATAAGATTGTTTGAAATGCACTATGTTGAGTACCTATATTATTTGCGAATACTTTCTTTTATCACAACCAAATTTCACAGAAAATTAAAATTAATAATGCGGTAAATTATTATAAATAATAGCTACGGTACCTTTTTTTTAAGTTGGCAGACGAATACGAATTTTATTTCCTTTCAAATTCTTTATTAGGTACTTCTTTTTTGACAGACTATGCAGGGCGACATGACGGTATGAAAAAACATTGACACATGATGAAACTTCTTTTCTTTTCTTTATGGTGTGCAATAAAGTGTATTGTATTGTATTGCCCTTATCAAATCCTTTATAAACACACCACTAGCCACGAAAACGTAACAAGCCAAATTTTAAAGTGCAGTTATGAGCAGTTGTGAAATATCCCGTTACACTTACGACAAATCGCCCAAGTTTAATAATCAACACAGAATTGTAACCAATTAACAAAGGCACCTACTAACTCAATAACTTCGAATATTTCTATCAATATTTTTAATGTATGGAAGTTCATTTATAACTGGTGTCGTTATGACAACCATAACATTCAATCAGTCAAGTTCATTATAAACAAACGGGTGGGATTAATACTACGAACGTCATGGTTGCTTGTTTATACAAAATTTATAATAAACATCAAAAATAATGTGCCAGTTTAGCATATTTAAATTTTTACGCTTTAAATTAATGAAGTATATTAACGATGTAACTCAGAAAGGGTCAATTACATAAAAATGTTTTAACACAAATATTTCTATTCACATAAAGATGTAAAAATGTTTAGACTTGTGAAACGAGGTATGGCGTTCCTCCATTGCAAAGGGACTCCGACCAGACGAGGCGATGGCATGTGATATCGGACCGATTCTCAATTCCAGAACTGGATTTCGTTATTGAGCCTTGATTCCGGAATTCTGGTATTGGTTCCAGTATTGATGGTTTTAGAGGACATGCTATAGGTATAACAAGAAGAGATAATAGAGGTTAGAGGAAGTGCTTTAACAATAATTAAGAGACGCTTAATTGACTTTATCAAAACGCCCCTTCAGCTTTTAGGATTAAATCTCGAATCTACTTCTACCGAATACGTGAACTTCGCTTAGTATAAACAGTTGACTCTCGCAAAAATGTCTGAGCAATAAGCTTGAACATTCAAATTACCGTAAGTACTAAAATGTTTTGAATAAGTACCGGATTTTCTTTAGGAAGTTAAAGCTTTTACGTTGTAAAATGCTTGTTAGTGTTTAGGACTTAATATGCTTCCTTTCATGAGTTATGTGGGAATAATCACGTTTCCTTTAGTTGGGTTGGGCAGAGGGGTTACTGACCGCACGCGGTCTTAAAGGCCCCACACAGCCGCGTTATTACCCGTCGATAATATCGCAGATAGGTTAAGTTTCGATTTATTTATTCACCTTTAACTAACCCTCTTACTTTTGGTGAAACTGGCTGTAACTTTACCTATAACTGCTACCTTTTCTTTACAGGAATTATGGCCAGTCGATAGTGGATGGTTTCTTTTGTGTTAGTTAGTTGGTAAGCTATTCCATTTGTTGGTAGTTACTGGCAAGATGGCCCATCTGCAGGTGAGATTGTTTGGGGAAACTGCGTATTGTGTGACGTTTATACATGCTGCATGCTATTGAAAGAAAGAAAGAAAGAAAATCAATTTATTTTTTGCACATAGGACACCGAGCATGCACATATAACAGACATAAAAAAACCAGAAAATTACATAAAATAAAAACAATTGTTGGGTGCTACTGTTTAATTTAATTATTAATTATCATCCCTTTCGCCCGTTTATGTCGCAGAGATTATTTCAGGAGGATGGCAAGCAGCATTAGTACCGTCTATCTTTTTGCCATTCGTGGTAACTATGACAATTTCCTGAAATACCTATATTACTTATTTATTTCCATATATTTTTTATGCTTTTAATAAAAATATGTACAAAGGCGGTCTTAATGCCAACGGCATTCTTTGCCTGACAAATTTTTGGGTGAAGCAGAGACAAAAACATGGTAGATGCACTAGTTATCAGTGTTGCTGTATTGTGTAGTAGTGTTTTATGTAGTGTTCAATAAAGAGGCCTATATTCAGCAGTAAGTTTACTAGCTTAATAATGAAAATTGTTTACTTTCCTCTTTAAAAAAATTAAAAGCCACCTGTACTTTGGCATATCCCTTCAGGAATTTCGCCCCCAAAAACTTCTAATGAAATTATTAAAATTCTTAAAGAAGCTAGCTACACAATATAACCCATTTATACCGAAAGCACAAACAAAACGCTTAACTAACATAACAAAAAGGTATAAACGGTTGAATTGGCACGTCGTTACTGCCCCCCCACACCTATTTGGCATTAGGAAAAATATGTCTTATTGCACGCCACCAATTGCAAGTCACGCCCTACAAGCTCCCCTTTGACTCAACGATCGAAAATTATGACCTTTTAGGGTGGAATCATAGAAATATTAGAGGTCTGGTTTTTTACGGTTTATGACTCGACTATTATTTCTTTTAAATGGTGTTTTTAATATGACTGCTAATGGTGTTTTTTTTATTTTGGTTATTGTCCCAATTCAATTCTTTATGCTTCTAAATCTAATTCAGAAAAGTATTTTTTTGCGCAGCTTCATTATCATCGTCCCTATTATTTGCACCTGAGATTAATTGTGATATTTAAGGCCATGTTCACCGAAAATATAACAGATGTTTAAAATTAAAACGGCTGTTTACCCATATAAAAGTTCGTGTCCGGCTGATTTGTGTCCTAACTGTCTGTTATATTTTCAGTGAACTTAGGCCTTAATAGTCTACAATGCTACGGGTCTAATGCTAAACTTGCAATCTCGATCTGTGTTATTACAAAAGATGAAAGGAAGTCTTGTAAAATCCAGGTTTTAAGTTAGCCCCGTCTCTTTTTATATATTTTTTATCACTTTAGAAATTGATGGATACATTTAAAACCTGGGTTTTACTAGACTTGATTGAAACCATCTTTTGTAATATAAGTTAAGGTCTGTTTGCACATTGTCGACTTCTCGATGGCTGTTTCAAATGCTATCTATATTTACCAATTGCGGGCCATTTAAAGTAACTTACAGCTGATAGCTGAGTTTTTCAGTCGCCCTTAAAATCTATCTACTTCATCTAAACATCTAGTATAGTATTATAATTATTACCCTTAGGTACAGTCACGAGCTTTAATTTGGGACCCACCTAAGGTTGAATATCGTGTAGCAAACTTTCGCCATTTATTCTATTCTATTTTTCGTTATGGCAAGTGGTGCCGATGCCGACAATTCTGCCAATGTCAAAGGTGATGGAAAGACGTGTGGTGATAGTTAAAGTAAAAATTGGAGCTATTATGTTAACGCTGTCACTGCACAAACAATAAACGTCATAATAGTCTACGGTCATAATGTTTACCATCGACAACTTTACGTTTCTAGGGGCTAACGTCAACTGGAGCGAGGGCAAACGATCATTACCGATTTCCGAGTAATAATTACTTTTTGGTCCTGTGGTCCCATAAGAAAAAAGAAACAAATAAAAAAGAACAAAATTATATTGTCAATATATGATAGCTAGTCAACTAACCCGCTTATTCTTCAAACCTATATTAGTTAAAAAGTTTTGTCTCTTTCTCAAACATAAATATCAAAGTGACGGACCAAAACAACATATTTAAAATAAAATAGGTTTAAAGGCCGTTTATGATTATGGGGGCTTAGAAGATTTTAGCTAAAATATTGATTAATAAAATCTTTAGAAAAACAAAGTTTTTTATTCTTTATATTTATTAAGACATTTATGACGCAAACCTCAATCTTAACACAATTATATAGAAAGCATGGTTAGCGGAATAGCGGTGCACAAAATAAACACTTATGACCGAAGGCTACGACTAAATTAATTTAAATCTCTCCAGTAATTTTTTTATCATAAATATTCAAAACCGCGTATATCCACCTTCATTGTCAATCACAGCCTGGAGCCGGTTACGCATGGATCCAATCAATTTGTCACATATGTCAGTACCCCTAAAACTTTCCCAGACTGTGAGGCAGTGATCCATAAGTGCTTCTCTAGTTCTTTCGTTTCTATTTGACCATTTTTGAACTATTAAGCCCCATATATTTTCTATAGGATTTAAATCGGCACACTTTGCAGGCCACGGAATACGATTTAAATTTGCTCTATTATTGTCGAACCAAGTTCTAACGATTCTTGCCGTATGAATTGTTGCGTTATCTTGAACAAAGTTCATTGGAGCAACATCTTCTTGTGGATAATATAGTTGCAATGTTGGAAGGACACTCTCGTCTAATAAATCGACATAATCTTGAGCAGTGGCCCTGGGTGGTAAATTTATTAGTTCTCCAATGCCGGCTGAACTAATCCAGCCAGACATGTTAACTGTAATGCGACCAGACGCGTTGTTAGCTATGACGTGGTCTTCCGTGTATCGCGTCCTGTCAATTCGCCACAAATGTAGTCTGCCCGTTTGGGAAGATTGAAAAGTCTTTTCATCGATGAAAGCCGTCGTCGTCCAATCAAAATTTAGATACTGACGTGCGAAAATAAGTCGAGCAGCTTTATGGGCATCCGTCAACGCAATTTTTTTTGCAGGCCGCCTGTGATGCAGTCCCATAGCTTTAAGATGCCTTCTAACTGTTGAAGGGTGGACTTCAAACGCTTCCGCAAAATGCCTCGTTGGCGTAAATCCATTCATCAGGTATTGCCTTTGCATCAAGCGGCTCTGCTCTTGTGTTATAACTTGCGGGTGATGGTTGTTTCGTCGTAAGTCAATAATATTTTCTTCGTTCCCGTGGCGTCGAACCCAGCGGCGAACTGTGTTTCTTGTCACATTTATTCGTCGCGATATCTCGTGAATGCCTACTCCTTGTTCGTGCAAATCAATAATTTGGAGCCTTATTTGGTCACGATTAGCCGCAAGCATTTTATTAATTGGCAAATTATATTTTGTGAAAATATCACATTAAACTATTTTCTTAAATGACACTGACACGACACATGTTCGTAATTAGAAAATCGTAATGATAGCTTTTTGCAACGAGGTTATCATTTCATAGGTCGATTAGATAAGACATTTTATGTCTTGACATTCAACATTATTACACTAAAGTTTCGACCTTATTGCATTATGATTGTTCTAACAACATTTAACGGAAATGGGTCCCAAATTAAAGCTCGTGACTGTACCTATAAATTATGATGTCACTGCATATTAAACATACATTCTTAGATTATTTGACGTATAAGCTTGACATAACTTTATACAGCGTTTATTATTAAGGGTATTCATTTATAGTTTTCATAACACGTTTTTAACCACCAAATCGCTGCCACTAACGCTTTTCTCATCTAACAAGCACACTGTCTTACCGATTTAGCCTCACGCCCGCACTCTTGAGACCAACTGGAAAACGCTAACAAGCCATTCATACAGTTTTTACCATAAACAAGTTACGCAATATAAAGAAACAACCCTCTAATGACTTATTTAATTATTCATAATTGGACACTTAGGCGATTTTGTTCGAGAGAAATATTTGTTAAGATGCTAATTTAGAACGCGAATTCAAATATCTACATTTGCATTTTTGATTTAGCTAATGGTTTGTCTTTGGTGTTTCTAATAAATAATTTAGTTATTAAATAATATTTAATTAGTTATCGGACGACGGAATTTTTTATTTCTGTTGTATTTCAATAGTAGTAATTTATTTTATTAGCATGATAATTTATATAAATAATTTATTTCACAAATAAATAACACTAAACTCTTATGTCAAAGGTTATTATATCCTGGAGAGATATGGTAGTATGTAAATAGGTCTGATATGGATAAACATTATCTATGGTTTATCTGCATAAAGCCTCTACCGAACCACAAAGTACCAGGAGCGCAGAACGAACCAGAAACAATTTAGTCAGATATCAAGACATATTGCAAGTCAGCATAGAGGAACACAGTAGATTTATTAACCTCGGTTCGACTGTGGCAAAATTATCTCTCATCACTGATATATTAATAATAATGATCCGGTATTAATACGTCTGGCTACGGATCTAATGGCGCGTGTCTGCAAAAGCCCTGTAGCGTATCGTCTTGGGAGAATACACGTAGATGTAATAACTTGCGTTGAGATTTGTACTGTCATCAATCATTGTAGAGTGAAGTTCTAAGTACAGATGAAGATTTTGTATACTTAGGTATAATAATTCAGGCACTTAAGGCTGTATCTACATGTCGGTTATTTTTCCACACAAACGTAGAAAGGTAATAACCCCACTATGAGATATTAAACGCCCAAAACTAAGCATGATATCGATTAATCTCATCATTATCTAGGATTATTGCTAAATAGAATAGTAAAAAAATATTAATTTAGAAGTTACGAGCCACAAAAGGTTCATATTTCGACACTAATTTTATCGCAACTTTGGACGATAATAAATAACATTAGAATTAATAGGCTTAGTTAATTTATATAACTTTATTTTGCATAGATACATTTATTCGTGTTTTATAAGAAAATTATCCCAAAAAACTATTAAAAAAATATTCGTGCGTTCTTCTTTACAATACGGGAGTGTGTGCGCGTGCACTAGCATCTGACTACTCATTACTGGGTTAACCCAATAAGTAAGGGATAGATCCCTTTCTCACACAGCACTTGGTTGTAATAGGGAAGCATTTTGTCTGCGCCCACCGGTAAGTTCGTTTTCACGGCATGCGTACTCTTAACCTTCAGATGCTTGTGTTGACATGCTAAAGCCTGCAAAGGCCCAGTTGAACTAAAAAACTTTGCCTTTGAAGCAAGTTCTCTCATCCTCTATCCCTAAAGCATTTAAACGGTTAAAATCTGTGTTATTTAGTATTACCCGCTTGTCAGCAATTTTAAATACACATGTACTGCAAATTCTAATCATGTGATTGCAAAGCTTTATACTGTATCCGGCTTACTGCGCCCCAGGTAACATATAGACATTAAACAAATTGAAAACGGCCCGTAACTGCAGCCCTTTCAAATTTTAGTACTGATTGACAATTCGCCCTTGCTTATGGAGCCAACTCATATTTCCCATGAGCCTCTGGTTGTGATCCCCTTTGAAACAGTAAACATACGCCTGTAATCCGAGACTATTTTGTCCTCCTCTAACATCGAAGAAATGAGGAAGATAGGTGTAAAGTTATTGCCAGGTATGTCGAGCAGGATAATGTGGTACAGGGGCTGGACGTACAAACATATTCCCTGTCTCCCCATACGCGGTGAAGTCGACCCTAAAGTTCTAGCCTTCCCCTAATAAGCTGTCGCGTCTCACCTTAGGGTGGTGCGATGTCGTTTTAAACAAAGATCAAGCTGGATGAGATATGAATTGTAAAATTGAAAGGTCATAAAGTAAGATTGATGTTTAAGATTAAAAGTGTTATTTATGCCAATAGTCAATATTAAATTGTATGAGCACTTTTTGTTATTTTTAACCATATTAGCCTAGTCGTCATTATCAAGGAAAATGTCTACTGCAGACATGGAACAATACGATCAACAGTCATAATATGATGGGTTGTTGCAGGAATTCGTAAACATAACGCTTGACAGACGATAAGTGATTGAAGTATGTCATTCTTAGCACACTGGCGGACGCAGCTACCCCACCCTCTCGACATAGTCACCTTTAACGCCATCCCGGGTGAAGATTTTTTAACACACGGCCAAAATTCATAGTATTTTCAGTTAGGTCGATGGCAGTCTTGTTATGTTTGTTTTTTATAATATCTCCCAGCTCATTGCCTAAACAGTCATATAATTACTTTACGTAAGGTATGTCATGTCTGTCGTCTACCTCTAACTGTTCTTTGTGCGCAGAGGTGAGGTCACATGATTAATGTGCGGGGGGCGCCGCGACGGACGATAAACAGAGCTCCGTCTGATCATCAACAAGTTGCAAATTAATATTGCGCAGGTCTCCTGATGTTTATGAGAACATAGTACCCACACTTGGGGTGTGTGCTTGTAATTTATGAATTTAAGACAAGTCTTGCGAGGGTTAATGTGTAGGTATAAATATGAGCTATAATGTCTCGTGTTTAATCAATGTTTCACTTGTATCATCTTTAATATTTCATTTCTAGATCAAATAGATACGAGGCAAATTAGAAAATGGGGTCTCGAATTAAAAAAAAAATTGTTCTTCGTAACTGTCAATTAAATCTAGACTAAAACTAATACTCAGATGCACGTTTCAGCAATTCTCAAAATAATCTTTGACCTTCAGAACTACTGTTAAAAAATCTAGACTAAAACAATACCCAAATGCATATAGTCTAAGATCCCTTTAACAACGACCTTCACCGAGATGTTTATTTAATGAAACATATTTTATATTTAATTTAATATGTCAATAAATATATTGCATATGGGTTGCCTAACAAATTTCAGTCAAGGATATGATTAATTAATAATTTAAAAAAATATTTTTTTTAAACTTTTCACCGGTGTGATTATTAGACAAATGCTATACCAATCGAAAGTATGAAGCCCATAGAACATGCAAACGTTAGGTTGCCTATTCTTTTCCGGTCACAACTGTCGGGTTGCCAGGTATAAACAGGTAAGTCGACATAGCATTTTGCACCGGTCTGATTATTGAATAAAAATTAAATGAAAATAAAGATTATTTCATTATGAACACGGTGGTATAGGGTTGCCTGCGAAAAATCAGTCCAGAATACCGGTTGCCGAATTTTGAAAAGTAAAATATTGCTGCGCCATCCCATGCGATAGCGAAGACAAAAGACAGAGCTAACGTGCTAACAATAAAACACGCCATGCTAATAACAATTTAACACCAAAAATTATACATGGCAGCCAAAAGATACTTCCGGATATCGCAAAAAAATGTTGTGATTATAATAAATAATAATATAATAAATCGTTTATTTTCAAGCATCTACAGACTCATATTTTGTTAGTAAAAACATACACTTACAATCTAAAGTTAGTATAATACATATTATAATTAATTCACAACAACGAGAGCCATACAGCAGTGGTTCACGTATGGATAGTCGACCCTGTCCGCTATCATAGTCAGGATGCTGTTGGAGCTGGCCTTAACCCTGCGCACCAGGGAGGCGCATCGTTTCCGGATGGTCGCTTAGAAACAGTCGACGCGCGCTTCTGCAAACATCCCTGATGCGCTGCAGAATCGCGGCAACCCCAGCAGCACCCTGAATGCGTTATTAAACTATATACTTATACATATAATTATAAGTTTTTATATTTCATTGCCATAGTTCAAAATTTAAAATTAATTTGGCATTTTATTTTAGCACTTTTTAAAAAAAATAGATTATTTTTGTCATTTTTTTAACAGCAAGTTAGCATATTTGGTATTAATTAGCCTAGTTGCCAACACTGTGTATGCTGTGCTAGTGTAATTGGAAGTGGAATGTAAGTAGATCAGTCCAGAATTCCGGTTGCCGAATTTTGAAAAGTGAAATAATGATGCGAGTGAATATGTGCGACTGAGAGGTCCCAACCAACCATCCAATGCGATAGAAGAGGACACAGCATAGCAGTTGTTTGAAGTCCGTCCAGTTAAAGAAAGAGAGTGCGCATGCTATTTGTTCTTGAAAATGAAAAGTATAGCGATAGACTCGTGTATGCTGTGCATCATTTTGGAGTAGTTTATTATTAAAATAGAGGAATAGTTTTTTTTTATGTGTGTATATATTTTAATAAAGTTTAAGTTAGTTTGGCAACGAATTGGCGCTTTAGTAGTTTTGGCTTTCCACTGACGAAATATGTATTACTATAACCTTCTTTTTTACTAAAGATGTATATATACTTTAATGTCACCTAAAATATATACACACATAAAAAAAAACTATTCCTCTATTTTAATAATAAACTACTCCAAAATGATGCACAGCATACACGAGTCTATCGCTATACTTTTCATTTTCAAGAACAAATAGCATGCGCACTCTCTTTCTTTAACTAGACGGACTTCAAACAACTGCTATGCTGTGTCCTCTTCTATCGCATTGGATGGTTGGGTGGGACCTCTCAGTCGCACATATTCACTCGCATCATTATTTCACTTTTCAAAATTCGGCAACCGGAATTCTGGACTGATCTACTTACATTCAACTTCCAATTACACTAGCACAGCATACACAGTGTTGGCAACTAGGCTAATTAATACCAAATATGCTAACTTGCTGTTAAAAAAATGACAAAAATAATCTATTTTTTTTAAAAAGTGCTAAAATAAAATGCCAAATTAATTTTAAATTTTGAACTATGGCAATGAAATATAAAAACTTATAATTATATGTATAAGTATATAGTTTAATAACGCATTCAGGGTGCTGCTGGGGTTGCCGCGATTCTGCAGCGCATCAGGGATGTTTGCAGAAGCGCGCGTCGACTGTTTCTAAGCGACCATCCGGAAACGATGCGCCTCCCTGGTGCGCAGGGTTAAGGCCAGCTCCAACAGCATCCTGACTATGATAGCGGACAGGGTCGACTATTCATACGTGAACCACTGCTGTATGGCTCACGTTGTTGTGAATTAATTATAATATGTATTATACTAACTTTAGATTGTAAGTGTATGTTTTTACTAACAAAATATGAGTCTGTAGATGCTTGAAAATAAACGATTTATTATATTATTATTTATTATAATCACAACATTTTTTTTGCGATATCCGGAAGTATCTTTTGGCTGCCATGTATAATTTTTGGTGTTAAATTGTTATTAGCATGGCGTGTTTTATTGTTAGCACGTTAGCTCTGTCTTTTGTCTTCGCTATCGCATGGGATGGCGCAGCAATATTTTACTTTTCAAAATTCGGCAACCGGTATTCTGGACTGATTTTTCGCAGGCAACCCTATACCACCGTGTTCATAATGAAATAATCTTTATTTTCATTTAATTTTTATTCAATAATCAGACCGGTGCAAAATGCTATGTCGACTTACCTGTTTATACCTGGCAACCCGACAGTTGTGACCGGAAAAGAATAGGCAACCTAACGTTTGCATGTTCTATGGGCTTCATACTTTCGATTGGTATAGCATTTGTCTAATAATCACACCGGTGAAAAGTTTAAAAAAAATATTTTTTTAAATTATTAATTAATCATATCCTTGACTGAAATTTGTTAGGCAACCCATATGCAATATATTTATTGACATATTAAATTAAATATAAAATATGTTTCATTAAATAAACATCTCGGTGAATGTCGTTGTTAAAGGGATCCTATACTAATAGGTATTTCAAAAATACCTACTTAAATTATCTCTCTCAACACCGTTTTTAATTCTTCAACCTTTTTGCACTGTATACCTACGTTTTTACTATTCTTTTTTTATTTACACCTCAATTAATTAACCCGTTGATGCTATCGGCGACCATCTAAATCTACTCGCGTCAATTTTTTTATCTTCGCACGTCAAAACTTCTTGCTATCTAACACATCAGTGTGATTTAGACCGACAGCCTTCTTGAATACATTGTATCGAGTAGAAACATGGCCGATGGCAATGGCGATAACCTAACCGTCAAAAACTCCCGACTTCAACTAGAATAAGAGCTGTAACCTTTGAACGGCTACACAGATTTTCATGAAACATAACTAAGATGATACCCGATTAAACTAGCTTTCGATTTAAGAAAACTGCATTGGTGTCGGTTCATCCGTTTTGGAGCTACGATGCCACAGACAGATACACAGATTCACAGATACACACTATAAAATTATAACACCCCTCATTTTTGTCGGGAGTTAAAAAGGAATAAGATTAGAAATATTCATTCCTGTTTTACGTTGGGCTAGATTACGACTTGTTTTATTCAAGAATACTGGAGTGCTCTCGTGCGTTATAAGGAAATATTTAAGGTTGATGTAATGATGAGAAACTTGGAAATTTTGTATCAAAAATATACCGCTTGTATGTTCAAAGAAAATTGGAACTACTTATTTGACAAAAAATAACAAAACAAAAGTTTTCAAGAGTTTTCTATTTAAAACGCTTAGCTGATAAAGCCAGCAATGTTTTCTTACAGTAACAATTAAAGAACATAACCAACGACTATTTAGAAAAAAATATGGATGTGCAGAACAAAAATGTGCCGGCGGAACAACGCAGTAAAAACAAATGCCCGCGTAAAGTGGCCAGTCGACTGCGCGGGCGCCGTTTGTTTGACGTTAAAATGCTCTCGCGGTTCCCGAGCGTTCGAAATAACGAGCTTGAAGGAAACCGGAGGGTTTCTTAGTAAAGTTAACAATCTCACATCTGTGATACTTTAGCCAGGTACGTTTACTTACATCGAGTGTTTGGCTGAGATTCTGTTTTAAAGGAGTATTAAATTACAATCAGAGCACACCCGTGTTTATAAGACCGCACTCCTTTACTTTGTGAGGAACAAATAAAATGTACTAAATTAATTGTAAGGATTTTTAGTTTATTAGTTTCAATTCTATGTTTCGAAGAAATATCTTTATTTATTTGGTTACCTTGATACCTGAGAAAACTAACCTGAAATTGAGTCCAGCACCATGTGAACTTCCTAGGCAGGTGTTTTATTCCTAAAGAGCTAAAATATAAAATGAATAAAGAACATAATAAAAGCTAAATAATAATAACCGCTTTATAATAATAATAATAGCTTTATAAAATAATGGTAATATTTTTTGTACTTACCCGTCCTAATTCAATTCATCCATGAAAAGAAAATTCAAAGCAAATAAAGTCAAACGAACTAAAAAACTATGTTGAAAGCTAACGAAGCATTTGTACACACTAAAACATTAGAAGTCCTATTGTAAAAAATAACCCGACGAGTTTAAAGGTATGCCTTCATCACGACATCCTGTAACATAAAACATTTCTTACATAATGAAAGGTAATTTATGCAAACAGAAAAGTATCTGTCTTCGACTTGAATAATACAGCTAGGAAACAGACCACACAAACACTGGATATGCTAGTTTGCTAGGAAGTTAACTATAGGGGGATTTTCTCTTTGGTAATTAAATTTTACATCATGGTAATTACACAAACCTAAACATAACATTATGTGCTCGTGTTTCAGACTCTATAGGTATTGATTTTAATAGAGTACTACCTTGCATCATCATCGTCATTAGTGTCAACTGTAAGACATCCAACAAGAATAAACAAGAAGAGGGTCTTCCTAAGAGTAATCAGTTATCAGATAAATCATGTGTGCTACTTTATTTCAGAGGACCTACCCAATTTGAATAGCAGACATTTTATTATTTTCTAATCCAAAATAACTTTAGAAATAAAATGGGCTACCAATTCGATGTAAAATGAATAATAAAAAAATTAATAAAAAAAAGTCATTTATTTGCCACAAAAACAAGACACACTAGAATGATAGACATAGGTAATAAGAAGAATTATGTGTGTATGTGTATGTGTGGTATGTATTACTTAATTATTTAGACACATTTATATACCAAAACACCGATGGGAATAGAACATAACAAAGAATTGCGTATCCTGAATTCACAACAAAAACAAATTACGCAGCACTTATAGGTAGGCTACTACAAATGTGTAATTATTTCATCAAGTCTTTGTGTCCAGTGCTGCGATTCAGCCAATTACCTCCTACTTGTATTGTTAAGTGGCCTTTGTAACATCATATTCCGCCCACGATTTAACTATTGTAAGTTGCTGGTTGTATTAAACTAGCCACCATAGCATTTGCTGTCTCTGAAGGGTAGTTAAAGATCATATCAGAAATGTCTTGACCAACAAGCTCTTTAATCATCAGAACACCAGCTCGTTGAATTCTGAACATAAGCATTCTTACAGGATGCAACAATAAACAGTAGTGAACGAACATTGCAATCATTACGCTTGAGAAGCAAATCGGCGTCCGCAGTTACGTTCATTTTAACAATAGAACAACGTTGCTGTGTATTCTGTTTATATAGGTAAACCCAATAATATTAGGCTTTTATGATACCCATGGAAAGCAAGGAGGTGACTATTTTTTAGCTGAAAACCATAGTACAACTGCATTAATGTAGCTTCTATAGCATTTCGTGCCCTAAAGGGTAGTTTGATTTAGGTTTGAACCAAGACGATTTTTTTTAGAGAACAGTTAGTTCCATGGTAACCTAGCGATTGAACGCTAGTCATCCTTACTGGAGTGTCTGAGTTCAAACCAGGGCCCGCACTTTTGATTTTACGAATTTATGTGCGGATAAGAATTTGATTCACTAGCAGTGAAAGAAAATATCATGAGGAAACATGCACATCTTAGAGTGACTCATAAAGTTCTCTATGTTGTATAAAGTCCGCCAACCCACACTAGGTCATCTTGGTGGACTAAGATCTAATCCTTCTCATTCTGAGAAGCCCGTGTTCAGCAGTGAGACAGTAATGAGCTGGATTTATTAAAGTTCCAATACTGAAAATTCACTTGAAGATCATATCCGAAATATTGGGTAACATAATATTCCGATGGTTGCTTGCAGTTATTGATCAAGTAGTACTACCGTGACTTGAATTATTTCCGCAAAATACATACCAGTTGCTCTACTTCCACCAAAATTCTATCACCATAAATTCCATCCTCGTCTAACCTAAGTTTATCAAGAAGTCACCTGTTATTTACACTAGGCACGAGAAGTGTTTCCGTAGCGTATGCAAGCATATTTGCATTTCATTACCGCACCTCCGCTAGTTTGTTTTGTTTATAGCACTAGAGATATGCAGCCTTACTCGCTACATAATTTATTTTACCCACCCGCACTAAGATCTAAGCGGTTTGGGTTAAGAACGTGCATTTTAAGAATCTTATTTTAGCGCAAAGGTTTTGTAATTGAGTGATTTTCTTCAAGTCTTGTTAGGTAATAGTTGAGGAAATATCAAAACGATGTATAAAAAATTCTTGCAATATTAATTTAAAAAACATTTGCGATAAACCGTGGATAACATTAAACTGCTTAAATGTTTAGTTTGCTTTGTACAGATTTCAAGGATAATTCTTAATTTGAAGAAACACCCTGCAAGGCCAAAATAACTCATGAGATACCTACCTCATGCAAAACCTCTATGTAGGTTTCCAAAATTTTTGAGATCCATTCGATCTCTATACATATATTAAGTACATAATCTTTCTTCAGATAGACTGTAACATTTAGACGGACAAAGGCATTCTTAAAATACAATAAGTACCTACATAAATATTAATGATATAGAAAAAAATAACATCAAATAAAAGCTAAAACTGAATTAATTATCTAAAATTGAAAGTGGGTTGATACCACATTAACATCTTTTAAATAATTTGACGTTTACAGCATTATTCAATATACCTAATAATACACAACAAAGTAAAGAATTTCAGTAAATCGCAATACACAAACGAGAACAAAGGGAATTCTTTTACTTATCAAATTATCTATAGCTACTTTCGCTCGTTCTGCCAATAAGTTCTGTACTTTATTGAGGTACCTAAACATTGTGACAGTTTTACTGAAATAGGTTTTAGACAGCTCTGAGAAAGAATATTACAAATTCAATAATCTGGATTATGTAATTCCTTATCTTGCTCTAGGGAACATTGAATCAGTATTAGCATAAGAGCATTTTCAATCGAAATGATCTCTAGAAAGAATTTTCTAGACTCGACTTCATAAAGCCGATATTGGATTTTTGATACGAATTTATCGAAAACGCCTCAGCGGTGTCAAAGCGCCCCTCTGGCGATATCAAAAAATTATATCAGAACTTTATCGACAATGTTAAGCTGAATGCGCAATTCCAGTGACTGACGGCTAATGACAAATCAATGAATCTTACGAATCCAATTTTATTTACTTCAAAAGTACCTTTGGGACTGTAAAATGTGGATTAAGTTTGAAAGAGGATTTATTTTACGTAAATCGAGTACCTACTTATGTAAAAGTAGGAAGTGTCTACTGAGTTATGTATGTCTTCTATGATTTTAATTGTAAGTACCTATATGAAGGTATTAATAATCTTAATGAAGCGTCTGATTAGTTTGCTTGTCAAACTTCTAAGAAAATTGTATAAATAATGGATGTCGGTCAATTTTGTATCGGTACTAAAACTTAAAGTGACCTCAATACATTTAAAATTTTCAAATAGCGCAAAAGACAAAAGAGTGTTGTCCTGAAGTAAAGACCAATCAAAATGAAAACTTCCCAAAGATTGCCAATCTAACTATGGGATCTGATCCAAATGCCGTCCAGAAATGAAACTATGTGATTTTGGTCGCTAACGTCATCTTGTGTCTGGAAATCAAACCACATTAAAATCAGACCGAGGATATCTATCCAAAATAATGTAGAAGTACGGCAATTAGTACTGAATAACGATCAACTAACTGACTGATTAGTATTGTTACCATCACTTTGAGAGATAGGTAAGTATATTGTACGGTCTTATTTCTACTATCATATTATCTACTATTCCTATAAAACAAAACTATTATCCTATATTTTGATACATAAGATAGCATCATGCACCTACGTTCCCCAAAGAGTTAGGCAGAGGTTTTCACCCAGAGTTGTAACGCAATAAAAGTTACCTACGTAACTTTTTGCCAGTATTTTTTTATTTTGCTCATAGTAAAATATGTTACCTTTGATCCTGGAATTAAATGCCCATCTGACCGAATCCTAGCATGAATCCTTTGCTCTCAAATATTCACCAAAAACCTTTATCTAATACGCGTGACACTATAAAAGACAACACTCATTTTTCCCGTATCGCTTGTCAAAACGGACACGCGCCCACTTCAAAACAGCGAGGGGCCGAATCCGCGCAGCACGGTCTGACGCTATTTCACGGCGTATATGTCACGCATGCATATTTCATTGTAGACTACAACAGTGGGACTCTGTCGTGGGAAATCATCCGCGTGTAGCTGTAGAGATGTTTGACGTAATTATGCGTTATTTATTGGTTTGTAGCGTGTTCGATTGCGAATAGGAGTGTAAGCTAATAATTGAGTAGGATGAAAATGGGTCGTCTATTTCGATCTGTTACTGTACAAGATCATAAAATCACTGATTGGTTATACTCGATACAGCTTACGTTTATTTTTCTATACTTTTCATAGAATTTCTTTCAATTATTTGTATGTTACCTCAAAAACATTTCCTTGAAAGTTGTAGGTTTAGAATAGGTACATAAAAAAATACCCACTGATTGCTGAAGATAGAAAGTCCCATGATAGGGGTTGAGGCTAATGTCATTTTAGGAACTCATTCCAAACCTCGACCTGTTCTAAGAATTCTTTACCGGAAAAAACAATACCATTCCCTCACTTTAGGAATCGAACACACTATACAGAACTGTACGCGTGAGAGCTGCGCTGCCGAACACTAAGGCGGTGTGTACTTGTTATTCTTCTTTCCAAAATAAAATCCAACTTCCAAATTGCTAGTCCTTAAATTGCCTGCGTTGCTCAAAAAACTCATTGCAGAATATTTCCTAGCTTCTACACTCAAATGCAATATCAACAACAAAATATAGCAAAATATCATATTGTACAACAATGACAACTCGAACCTTATCTTGACTTGGTGCTCCGTTTGACCAGTCGACCGTTGACCATCAAGATGAAGTAACTGACCTATTTACTGGAGCGTGGAAAGTTGGCGGGACATCTCTATTGGGGACATATCTTGAAATAGAACAATCTATATGCAGGTTAGGTTATGATATTTGTGAAACTTTCCAGTTTCTTTGAAAGCTGATTTTAAGAATCGGATGGAAGAAAATTGTAACGATATGGTTTGGTTGTAGTGGCGGTTGGTTTTTTTGGTCGGTTTGGTACTAACCGCCGGTATCTTTTCCAGGTTCAACCTATTTGAAACCGTGCACCTAGAATTACGACGTTTTGAAAGTGCCTGCAAAGGCCCAGTTAAAATATAAAAACTTTGACTATAGATTTGTAATACATTTTATTTATTTCTCTCATAAAGGTACAGTGGTTACAAATAATATAATAAAGGTATGCAGTTAAAACTTAACCTTTGTGAGAGCTGGAGTCTGCACTAGGTTCAAGAATTGTATGACGGATCTCTAGGCTCCCATCCCTTAATAATCATAAAAATGTAGCAGCCAAAGTTTAAGGAATATTGAACCAGGAACAATGGAACTTGGAACCAGTCTTTACTTTTACTCTAAGAAATCAATTTGTGGACCTGATTTTACGCCTTTTATACAAAAAGATGTATTAGTCATCTCAAAACAATTATTATATTTATTTATTTATTTAAGTTCTACCAACGTCTGTTACAGCAATACATACAATAAGGTTTTGAGATTACTGCACAGTCAATTATAGGTAAACACAACATGCAATGCGTTATAATTTAAATTTTTAATAATACAACACAAGTTAAATTAATGGTTAAGTGTTAAGACAAGTGAGGGACGCTACTAACTATTACTGAAATTAAGTAAGTATTTGTATGCTCATGTTAGACAGTCATTTCGCTATAGTAGAGACATGAAATCAGGCATTGCACGCATGATGTGTTTCAACATCGAGAAGCCACCTTTGTAAATCTTTGTATAAATTATTTTATAATGAATTCGAATAATAGGTTTTTAATATCAATGCAATCTAAGAGCATTCTTGGAGTTTATCATCGGTTTTATCAAGTATAATAATGTTCTAAGAAATATTGGTTAAATGTGAAACCATGAACGTCGTAACGTTTAAATATTTTATTTTTATTTTATTACTATTATTACGTTTTTTTTTTTTTAATAGAGTTACCATGGAATTTCTTGCCGGTTCTTCTCCATAGGATCTACTATTTGGAACTGTGCACCCAGAGTCTCGACATTTCATAAGTGCCTGTATCTAGTTTAGGTAGGTACAGTCTCGGTCATTAATGCAGTAGCAGTCTCACAAAGCAATAGATTAACACTAATGAGTTGACTTACGACCTTCTTTACGAGTTTCTATGCTCGATATCGTGTTCATACTATAGAAACTCACACACACGCACTGTTGTCTGCAACCGATTGTATTACATAATTTCAATCTACTTAGAATATGGCATGCTAGCGTAGCGGGTAAGGTGCTGTGGTAGGTGTGTTTAAACAAAGGTATGCGGTGTGTTCGAATCTCACGTGCGGTTATAGTTTTTGTAAAGTTTTATAAAATATGGTTCGATAATAATAACAAGCCTATCGCGTTGTCTTGTTCAATTATAAATTGTAAAGTAAGTAGGTAGACAACAAAAATTTTAATAAATTATTTCGATTTCTGTAAGGTAGACAGATGCAGTTACGACTCAGTCATTTAGATCGGATAGAACTTTGTTGGAAGTTATTGTTGGTTAGTGATTTGTGTTAAATCTATTATAGTGGTGTTGTGGATAAAGTTTTCAAAATACAGGCAATAGTATTATTATCGAAGCGAGAGCGAATACCTATTATTACTCTGCCTAAAAGTGGACGTTATAAATAAAACACAAATATCGAATGAAATCGGACTGACTGTGAGTAATTTATATATTTTATTAAACATAAAACTAAATCAAAGATTGATGATCCTTTAATTATTTTTCAAATGTTTATTATTGATCATGATGTTCAAATAAAACAAAAGAAAAAGAAAAATCATTTATAAGTTTATTTATTTAGATTATTGAATGATGAATAAGAATTCTAATAACTTTATTCTTAATATTGTTTTGTTTCTTTAATTATTAGATATATAAGTATAATTATATATTTTTATTATATATTAATATATAATATATACTTATATATAACCTATTTCTTCACAAGTTTTAAAATCCCGGTGTATTATCCCGACCCCGGCGCCCTAGACCCTCAGGGAAAAGGAAGTTAGGTTATATAAGTATTTAATGTTATTTTGTTTCTAAATTATTATAATATAATAATTTAGAAACAAAATAATATTAAATATAGAATATAATATAATAATAATAGTAATCAGTTTTAGTATTTTGCTTATAGATGTTTAATAGTATTTCTTTTTATTGTTCTAGAAAAATACTATGAGTCGATGGGTTAAGAGATACCTATGAAGAAGAAAGTAGCCTTGGTAGTCGAGAGCGAAGTGGAAGGCCGGGCAGCAACGTCACATGGTGAACGAATATGAAACATCAAACAAGTGGTTTTATACCAACTAAATATTTTGCAGAAGTATTCGACACGTCATTACTAACTGTTCGCCATGCACTCCACGCTGAAGGTGTGCATCACCGAAGACCAGCTCCCTTTTTGACAGAAAATCAAAAACGTTTCGCAAGAGAATATTTATACTTACTTCAACTGAGACACTTAATTAACTACTATATTTTCAGATGAAAAAAATATTCTATCTAGCCAAAAGGGAAAACTTCATTTATGGTGTAAGGATAACACACGCTATAGTGAATAATACATAGTTATGTGGAAGTATTATATGATGTCGTATTGCATGCAGTGTCTGTTTTATTTTAATTTTTACTGTTTAAAGGTTAAGTTAATTTTTATTTTATTTCTCTCTCGTGTGTTGTCACTGTCCGTGCTGAATAAATGTGTTTTCTTTCTTTCTTTTCTTTAGATATGAGAAAATATAAGAGGAACGTAAATATGTTTTAATCTTGTGCTCAATGTGTCGACACTTACTTGACTGGATCGAGAACAATGGAGATCATACTAAATGTTGAAAATTTGCAAGTGCTTTACCCCCTTATTAAACACTTCATTTTTATTCACTCATTGTCATTTTCATATCAAAGAAAAGAGATAACAATAAACTTAACCATGAGTTTATTAATAAACGATGGAGGGGTAAAAGATTTAAGTTGTAATTGCTGGCCATATTAAAGTTAGTCGGTAGTTAAAGAATTAAAAGATTGAGGTTTAGTTTCAATCTTCTTTTCGTCAAGAAAACGAATACGTTAAGCTTACCTCAATAACTAATAAGTGTTACTGTAAGGATTATTGTTGTAATTAAAACAAATAAACGTATTTTGTTATAATTCTTTTTATTTTTCTTAATTTTGCATTAATGACCTAGAAAATAATCACTTACTTTATAGTATTAAATCATTAAGCGAATCCATCAATTAAAAAAAATTAAAAAAAGAAATACAATGTTTTGTCAAGGATTCGAACCCACACGCCTCGTAAATCGGAATCCTACGCATAACGCATACAGCTATAGTTGCTTATTGCAATTTCTTGAATTATAGAATTACAACAGTGGAATGGACCGTCCAAGGTCATTCATACTGACAAGCGAAACAGACGTATTCTTTCTTTCGTTTTATTTAACTTCTGAGTGTGTGTGGTGACGTCTCTTTACGTTGTGTGCGTTGAGTCATCCCTCACACAAACAGCGCGTACGCCCCGTAGCACGCGATTATGAACTCTAACATGCCACTGGACTTCTGTCCCCTTACTGTACATGAAATAAAGATCTATTCTTCATCTTCTTCTACTGGCAAGGTGAATTGAAAAACAGATCATTCCAACTGTCTGTTAGGTATTCAATCAAATAAAAACACAACACTATTATAGCTCGCCAAAATAAATGACTACACGGCCAAAATTCGCAATTTAGTTAGCTTTTTTAGATAACATAAGCCCGGCTCGTGTATAGAAACCGCCGTGTTAGCGCAAAGCCATTAGTCAATTACCTATCATAGATTAGCACATCAGTGCTTCCGAGATTAATGACCTAGCTCGCCAACCAAGTTTAGCACGTGAATAGTGCATGAATTTCGGATATTGATTGCTTATTTGAACTGGAAACGATTAATTATGTGATGAGTATGTTGATAAATTTTGGAGCATGTTCACGTGTTCTTTGGTTGAATAAGTAAATCTGTTATTGTTTCACTTCACCTGTTAGATACCAACAAAGAAAATTGATTGAATGAACTTAATTTTATAGTATTTATAAAATGAAAAGAAAAATAACGTATGACGTTGGTGTCCGTATTTTTTTGTCCAAAAAATATCAAATAAAAAGCTTCTGTTATAAGATGGATACTCGTAATTATTGTATGTAATAACTACCAGTGTTAAAAAAATACGTATTGTATTCAAAAATAGTGATTTGATAAGAATTTCTAAATCATTGACTATTTGCAACGTGTTTATTTCTTGAAGATTCAGTTTCAGGCCAAATTCTTATCCGGTCAAAATTACTATTGACTGTTTTGACTAAAGACGTCGACGTCGGTGGTTTTCACTAAAAATAATAATACTCATTTTAGTTAATTTAAAAACGAACCCTGGCACTCACCGGCCGCTGCCTCAGTAAAACTATTTTCTTTTGACGGCTGGCTTTAATTAAAAGTACCTAGTTTTGATTGACTATTTTTTGCAGATAAACGTACTTTTCACCGGTTAAGAGTTTTTACTGCAACATATTACATACGCATAATATATTATACTTTCTACATAACGTTACCTTACTGAACCTTTTCGTGTTCCCATAAAATACATGAAATACCTTGCACTCTTTCCATATCAGCGTCTCCTATCAACATAAGAGCGTGCAAACACCAACCAAGCTTTTCTACCCCCATAATAGTCGATAAGACATGGCAAAGTACATGAAAAGGGGGAGTGATAATAGGAACTCTTCTGAAGCGATCAGTCGACCCAACGTAAAGGGTTTGAAGGATAATGTCAGCAAACAGAATCAATTTCCTGACATCCAAATAGTTTTTGTGATAAGGATATTGCAATACTGCAAACTATGTTTTTTTATGAGTACGTACAAAGTATAGGTGAAAACATAACATACCGTAGCTGTCGCGAACAGTCGCGAAGTACCCAAAAAATTATAGGTACTAATATACCCGAATAAATATTATGATTAAAATATAAACAAATATTTACATGAACATATATTATCTGCAATCTGCAAAAATAGCAGATTACAAAACGTTCTCATTGTTGGCTGTATGATAGATAATTTAAAATAGATGATCATTGCCTATCAAAAAGTAGTTAGCGTCGAATGACGGAAAAATCTAAAAGAAGCGGGGAGCGAGGAAGGCGTTTGTGAATAACAGATTTTTACAGAGGTGAATTAGAATATTACGACTATGCACACTCGATACTTTTAGCGTCGACGCACAGATCTACAGATACACCGATCCACAGATACAGAAATACACACTGCAAACCTATACAGCCCTCTTTTTTGTCGGATGTTAATAAACGTGAAAGTTTGGATGTTGGTGAGTTTGTGCATTTGAATGTTTGATAAATCAATGACACTTTGTATTGGTCTTTCCCATAGACTGGGGAGCCCTACTTATTATTTCTATGGTCTTTTCCAAGAAGCCGCACAACACTATGTCATCTACGCTCCACATATAGTTTACTCCAGTTACCTTGATACTTTAACACAAAAGAGTTTTATGGAACGAGAAAAAATGTCAAGTAATACTTTACAAATTAATATCCAGGCCAATAAACATCAAGTCGGTACACTTACGAAGAAATGTAATAAAATTATGTATCACGTGAATCATGATGGAAACCGGGAGGTTCCTGTTCAAAGCGGCAACTTTTCTTTGATATTACTTTATTTGGTTACGTGTATGTGGGCGAGGATATGTAGAGAGGCTTATTGGGATAAGCCGTCGGGTGGATACGATCCTTAGTGAAAGTGAATGAAAATATCTCTTTGTGATATTTGTTACCTACTTTTTATTTGGGCCTTTAAACATAGATGAGTGGCTAAAATGGGTTACGATTAAATGATAGTACTTACGTGTGGCTGTATTTTATTTATTTAAGTCAATTTAGGATTTTGGCGATTGCACGCTTTGCTTACAACATTTAACGGGGAAGGAAAACATTCTGCACACCAGAGAGGGCCTCATAAAGTTCTCGATGGTGTGCCTAGTCCGTCAACCCCACAGAACACAGAAAAGAGGTCTTTCTGTTTTCTGTGGTCAACCCGCACCAGGAATGTGTGGTGGACTAAGGCCTAACCCCTCTTATTCTGAGCAGAGGCCCGTGCCCAGTAGTGGAACAGTAATGGACTATTAATTTTTTCTATTATTAGTAATGCCATTAATTTTAAATGTTGGCGCCAGAACCCATCAATGTCAGAGCAATATCACGACAAATTGAACTTATTTCTTAATTGACATACTTATTCATTCAACCACCTACACAAAATTAATTTAATTCAATCAATTTGATTTTTGAATATGTGATTGTCATTGCCCCTCCGATTGCGATACATTGAAAAAGAATCGTTAAAACCAATAAAATTAATGTCTACATTTATATGCCAAACATCAAGTTTTACATGAAGTTCATTACAATTTTTACTGCCGATATTCATGAGATATTCATGTTAATTAAATTTGTTCAAAGCGATGCATAAAATTACTTTTTAGTGCTTCACTTTTGTGTCCCCTATTAATGTTACTTGCATGTAAGACGAGACCACCTGTCATGTTGGAGGAATAGCTTTGAATTGATAGATAGAATAGAATAGATCTTTATTTCATTTAAACTAGATACAGGCACCAAGACTCTAGATAGGTACCTACGCGGTTTCAAATAGTGGGTCCTATGGAGAAGAACCGGCAAGAAACTTCTTGAGTGTCCAAGACTCGCTATGAACATCGGTCACGTTTTTTAATATTTTTTATTAAAATTCGTATTATAACGTCAACTTACAATAAACTAAAATGTCTTTAAAAGAAATATGTCTAACTGACATGGGAACACATTCTCTCGGCGGCCAAACTGTAATTAAACCTAGCCATTGACACGTTAAGAAGATGTTACTACGTAGAAATCAACATAATGAGCCACTCCGAGTTTCTACACCCCATCCTGTGTACCCTGGGCAGCCAGACCTATTATAAAATTTGTTGAATGGCTAATTTTTCCACTAAAAAACGAGTTTTATTTGAGTGAGAATCCAAGCCGATAATCAAAAAAAATATACTGGAGGCCGTATAAACATTTGAAATAACGCAATACCTACGTACATACGTCTTTACATTTTTTAAAGATAACCTAATAAAATTGATGCCCCCTTCAAACTTATCTTTGCCCCATTTAGCTCCATAAATCAAGTTGACTAAGGCAGTATCGTAAAATATCGACATAGACAAACGAACTCGTAAATCGCGACACAATTATATTAATCAGCGCACATTTGTCAACTAAACCGGCTGAATTGTCAATGTAAGTATTGAGTGCGGCTGTTCCAGCATATTCGGTAAAGCTATAGGATTGTATAAAGCGGGTTTTGATAACAATTTTAATCGTGATCAATAAAATATAATGACAAATGAAATCATACTATCAAAAATATATCTATAAATGGGTGTAATGGAAGTTGGAAGGTTATATGTAAAATCTTTTTACGCCGACGGAGTCGTAGCAGGGTACCGTTTTGATACACCTATCTATTTTTGATTCATACAAGTTTTTCTTTTCAGTTTCACACTAAGCTTACCAGCTTTCCATATGCTCCCCTTTCCATGCTTAATCATTCAGTTAGGCGGAATATATCGTTTCGTAGTGCAATACGTACCTGCTTAAGTACTTCTAACATTATTTGTACCTAAATACTTTTTTCTTTTCTTACCACAAGCATACGGCTCGCTCGGTGTGAAACGATTGCCGTAACCTATGGACGCACCAGGGGCATCACTCGCGCATTTTCGACCCTACGACTGGCGTGGTGTTGGCAGTAGGGAGCACTGCCTACCTTAGTCATCGTTAGGAACACAAACTGCAAAGGAGCAGTGTTATACTACGGCTACAATACATATTCTGCTAAGGTAGAGCTACTTCTCCAGTCAGGCTGTTCTAAATTTGAATGGAAAGCCCCGTTATATCTCTCGATTACTTCAATAAATTCCAAATAAAAATATAATAACATATGCAGAAGCCCGAATCTCTCCAAAAAGCACATTAATTAATCGAAATCGAAACAGTAATTCGGTTTTAAACAAAAATTAACACAGACAGAGCGAATCTACATCGTTATGCATAAATCCTTTTGTGAGAAACGTCAGCTGGCCCACTCGCTCGCAGCCATTTAACAAACTGTAAGTGCGTTCGGGTATTAATTTGCAAAACAAATGAGGATTGTGCATAACATAAATAAAACAATGTTGCCAGAAAACTGTTCAGCTTGTTTATTATGTCTCCCTAAAATCACAAAGGTAATTTTGCCTCTAGTTTTCGGGTATTGGTCCATATGGCAATTCCCGTAGGCTGTTTGTTGGTGCTATGTTTATCAATATCGTGGCGATATCAATTTGTTATTATATGCCTAGAGGTTGTGTGTCTAACCCCGAAGTGTTGGGCGACCCGTTTTTCCTCGGACATGGTTTCCAATTCAAGGCTATTTACTATGGTTCATACAATTTTGGAAACTTTTTCCACTATAGTCTAACTTGGGATCATAATTTTTTACTTTTTTTAAACGTTGCTCTCGCTGGTATTCCTCCAGAATCTTGAGTACAGTTTACAGACCATCCAAAACAGATAGAATAGAATAGATCTTTATTTCATGTAAACCAAATACAGGGACTTATGAAATTTCGAGGTGCACGGTTCCAAATGGTAGGTCCTATGAAGAAGAACCGGTAAGAAAATCCATGTAAAATCTTTTAAAATAATAGATTACAATTAATAGTTTTTAAAGTAAACATTGTTGGCTATTGCATCACAATATCCGAAAATAGATAAACATGGACATATTTTAAGCCTCCTGGAGGTAATGATACCATTTTTTATTTTCGTTCCTACTGATGACCCATGGCTGGGAGTATAGGATTTACTCCCATACATATGCGCTGTATCCTCAGTCGGCCTTGGTCTGCCACTTGCATTGGAAGACCTCGTCCTTCTGCGTGACCTAAATGCATACCTAACCTAACATCCAGCGCAACTTCGACGACATGGTTAGCGCAGTGGCTAAGCGATTAGCTTTCTACGCTACGTGCCGCGGGTTCGATAGCTGCACGGAACAAGTATTTTTATGATCTACAGATAGATGTTTCCGTCTGGGTGTGTGTGCATCTGAAATGTATGTTTGTAAACTGTACCCTTGATACAGGAATCTTTCCACCACAAGTTTTCCCAAGAGACAACAGCAGAAGAACCCCATGGTCTTCAAAAAGTGAGTGAAAAGATTTTTACAGGCTCGGTAGCGCGCGATTCATACTCCTGGTGTTGCCAGCGTTCGTAGGCTATAGTAACCGTTTACCATCAGGCTGGCCGTATGGTTGTTTGCCGCCATTGTGGTTTAAAAAGAAACAATCCAATACGAGAGCTTTTGCCCTGACAGACGAAGAAGAGGCGTCTCCCAAATGCGATTATAATATTATTGAGATAGTTAACCGCAAAACCAGCTCTCTCGCACCGATGAATAGCATCCGAAGTGATTTTATTTACCTTTCGACTACAATATTAATATTTCAGTCAGTAGATAGGCAATATAAGTAGTATTTATTGGTGTAGAATTATGTAAATTTAGGTCGAATTTTGGCCGAGGCCCAAGATATTATTGGACATTATGTTTTTTGAAAATTGTATCTATGGAGTTTCTCGCCAGTATATTCTCCAGAACGAACCCACTTGGAACCGTGCACCTAGAATCACGAGGTTTCGAAAGTGCATGCAAAGGCCCAGTTAAATTAAAAACTTTTGACTTTGACTTTGCTCCGTCTTCATTTCTCTAAATACCGTATAACTACATTACGAATGTTCGTTACTCATAATTAGCCATCTATAAAACAATTACAATGTTATCAACATTCAATTCACTATTTCTAATTGAGAACCGGTTTTGAAACATTTGCTTACTAAATCCATATAATTGACCGCAACGATCTTGATTGGGCCTACGTAAAAAATTGCCTTCATTCCCGTCGTAGATTTTCAACGGCAATTTGATATAGTATACAATTCGATACTACATAAAAACTGGTACCTAACACTTTGTTACCCGTTTTGTTTGTTCTCGAACCACTTATAAATGTTCCGATGCATGTTTTTGCTAACCTTCTAGTATATCAAAGCAGGTTCTAAAGAGATTTGATTAAAGATGGCTGCGTGTTTGGGATCAATTTCTAACGATTCGTTCCTTAACCGATGTGGGTTAAATTTTTAACTACTTACGGTGAATTTTTAATTATGTTTATCCTTGAAACAATTTTTAGTGATTTAATTTTGATACAATTAATAATTTCAAGCCTAAAGGGTTTTTAGCTGTGGGAAAACGATTAAAAAGTAACGAACTCCAAATATTTGTAGATCTCGTGTTCACCAAATCTGTCTCACTTTTGATGAAGGCCTATATAAAATCCATGAGATTATGTTCAAATGAATTAATAATAAAGCTTACGGAGGAAATAGTACCTACCCAGAAATTAAGAAAATAATTAGGTATTATTACCATTTTTGGGAAAAATATACGGTTTAGCCAACAAGTTATATCTACTTTTTCTACTAATTGTACTAAAAGCAACAAAGACAAACAAAACAAAGCCGAATCGTATAAAAAACAAGTACCAAACAAGTGTTCGAACAATACACGAGAAGATCACGCCAAATGAACAATATGTGAACATAAATGTACAATACGCCGTAATTACTGCCACAATGAGATGTCATAGTGATTCAAGCTACGACAATCGTTGGGGCGACAACACCAATAGCTGACAGTTAACGCAAGGGAATAAGTAATGAGAGGGAGCGATGGTGAAAATGAAGATAATGTTCAAGATATTGACACCGAAAAACCTTTTTACAAATTAGTGAAACCATATTTTTACTCGACTACGGAGAGGGTTATATGTTTGACCGGTATGTATGCATGTATTTTATCTTTTCCCTCATAACTTCTAAACAACTATGATTCGACAAATGACCACGGCTATCCTCTGAACATTACTATGAATATCTATTAATATTTTCTTATTTCATATTTTTTCTGTGGTCGGGTTTTAGTTTTTGAACCTCCTTTTTTATATAATTAGAATGATCTATTAACTCAAGTAATTGTTATTTAAAACCTGAAGAAAATAAAAATAATATGTTTTCGTTTTATTGACTTGAACAAAAATAGATTAGTAACCTAAAAAATTACTACTCCTCAATTATTTGAATTGTTTGTTTTCCACCAAAAACAATGCTAAAATAACACTTGACTAACTCGCTCTCGTTTGTTGTTTAGACCAACAAACTCAGGGAATTAGTACGCGGCAAGCAACGTAACTTGAGCTGGCATACATATGGTATTTATTCCATTCCGTTCATCCAATAAGGGTTGATATAATTTATGTCATATTCCCAAAATGTTCGCAACACATTCAAGTTCAATGTTGACATTTACATTGAACAATACAGGCTGTTTCATTGTTTCTTGATATTTTACATTCAAATCAAATGTCGAGGAAAGGTCGCTCAATTAGCGATTGTAAAAATGTCAGCGATCCATTATGAAACAATAAGAAATAGGAAGCTCATAAATAATGTATTTAATTTAAAAAACATGGGAATATCCTGGCACCAGAAATATTCCCCCAATACACACGTACACTATTATGTACGAGTACGTATCCTTCCTCGGCTTTGTTTTAGTCAAATAAAAACGATATTAGTAAATAAGTTTTAATCCTTACTAGTTTTTCATCTACCTAGTATATTAAGTAATACTGGTTGATGATTTTCGTTAATTAATATTGGCCAATCAATGGGATCTTCAACTTGTTAATAATTGTTGCAACTTTGCATACACCCACGCCCAATCAAAACTTACGAAAACCTAATTAAGTTTCCGTTTTTGCCAAAGTAAATTAAATGTCATAAAGGATTGATGTTTAATTGAATTTAATGTATTCTGTTCGAGTGATTGAGAAACACATATTCTACAAACTTCCTTCGTATTAAAATATTTTGTTTTCATGTCAATATTATTTTATACTATATTGCGTACAATATGTAGATATCTATTTTAAAATTTATTTATTTTAAACTTTCTTTTCTCATATTACTGTCAAAAAAATCATCATGCATATAGAACGTAATCATCTAATGACATTCGTGCCAAAAATGACCCAACCACAACACGCAACCAAAATAGGTACCTAATTATTGCTCCACCCAAAAATTATTAATTCTACGTCTTTTTACAAAGACATGGCATTTGACAAATGTATCTATGGCGTGACATTGTAAACATCCTGTACATACTCCGGTCAACCGACTCCCGAGTGGAGGTTAATCATTTTATTCAACAGTATTCTGTTACTCTGAATTATTATTGACATACCAACTGTCGGGGACGCGATCAAATTGAATGTGTTATTGGAAAATCAATACTATAGGTTATTATTGTTTTGTAAGTCTATGAAATAGACGAATAATAAAATTATCTATGAAATATTTAAGGGTAATACAGAGTTATTGGTTTTTTTTGACGACTAGTTACAAACAGAAAATATCTAATTGGTGTTATAGTAAGTATGCAGGTTACGGTTTCATTGTATTGCTGTTTCTATCTACCATTAAAAGCTATTCCAATAAATAAGGATTAGCTATTAGTACCGACCATGATTCTTCCTTAGATTAGTCAATTTGGGCTTGATTTGTAGGTACCTAATAAGGCAATAGAAGAAGAAATGTAACAAATCTTAAGATAAGCTTGGGTCATGTTTCAATTATAATATCGTCAGTGGAAAGCCAAAACTACTAAAGCGCCAATTCGTCGCCAAACTAACTTGAACTTACAGGGGCACATTTTAAAGTTTAAGTTAGTTTGGCAACGAATTGGCGCTTTAGTAGTTTTGGCTTTCCACTGACTATATGTACTAGTGGTCGCCCAGTGTTCCAAATTTGACCGAAATAATTATGTAAAAAATTTAGCTTTCTGCACTCACCATATAAACTTTAACTATGCCAAGTCTCACAATATGCTTATAAAGAGGTATAAAGTTTTCTCTTCACGTAGTAATATATAGGTAGATATTATATATGTTCAATGAATAATAAGAAATAAGAATACGTAGAATAGAGCAAAGCCACAAAAATATTCTTGCAGAGTAAGTAGAGTAAAACACGGAGTGCTATAAAAACTGCGTGATACTGTAAATATTCCAACGGATCCTTCAAAGAATATTTTAAACATTCGTAGCACCTTTAAGACTTGAAAAACATAAAAAAGTCATGACGAATCTTCCACAAGATGGTGTAAATATTCAACATAAAGCCAGCGCTGTGAGGAATCAAGCCAGATAATATCTGAACCAGTTTCAGTAATGTCTGAATTCCTGTAAATTATTCAACCGCAGAAATTCAGACGGGGTTGTAAAAAATGCATAAATTAGTTACCTGTTCTCTGGAGGTATGCTATGCATTTGTATTACTGTATTTCTGTTTTATCAGATGTGTAGAATTTCGTATGAATTTTCTCGGGTCAAATTCTTGAATAATAATGTAGTGGGAATATTTTTTAATCGTGTATTTTAATTGGTGAAATCTCCCTGTACAGAATAAAAACACTATTTATAGTCTCAGATCGTGATAGTCAAAATGTATTTAATAAAAAATCCAAGAAATTATTCAGGCCCCATGTGACGGAAACAACATAATTATCTCCAGATGTATTTGGTACCGTTCCACATCAGCATTACCTACTGATAAAAAACCCTTGGAAATTATGATTTCAGCAACATTGCGATCGATATCACGACGCACGCTCGTAATCGGTATCGATTTAATTTTGGCAATATAAGAATGTTCATTGCGTTGCTCCAATGGTCAAGCGGAGTGATCTGCGCAATGTAGTGCGTAGTGTGTGTTATTCAACTGTTAAATTGAATCGATTTCGATTACGAAGGTGTACCACTGTACCTATCATGATTACCCTACTGATCAAATTCGGTAGCAATCTGATACAATATTTACTATCAATACTAGTTGAATGGGTCGATGTAAATGAATCACTCATTATATAAATTAAGAAATTCAAAACATAATACGTGCATTATGAAACGTTCAAAGGATATACATTTCAAAATCATAATATTTCCGCAAATCATATCAGCAGTTACGATCGACTCGCGTCGATGGAATGAAATCAATTTCAGAGTTAGTGCGCACCGTCGATCGAGATATCGAGTACCGTTCTTCATTAACTCGATTTTATCGACAGCGATTTTTTAATAATTGGAACTCGCCTCAGATTTTTGACGGGCCGATTAAGATTGTTAACTCACGTAGATATATCTCGAAGTTCCGCGAATTTTGTGCTGATTGCAGAGAATTATGTTAGCGGAGTTAATCGTTCGTTACATAGTTTGAATAATTCGAACGCAACGGTACTTTAAAAGGTGTGAGTGAGACTACGATATTTATCGTGAAATAAATTTGAAATCAGAGCAGTTTACACTCGTTACGAGACACCTAGTGTATAATTTTAAAATAAACCGTGTTTCCGAACAATATCCCATAACATTCAATATCTATTCAACTTATCTGATTCACACTAACAATCGCACTTATTCGAAAAGCCTTGCATTTTATTGTTTTAAAATCAGCTAAGGCTATTATGGAGCGCGCCGTGAGATTTTATCTAAAGCTAAATGTTTCGTGAATAAAATTGGTCGCGCTCGTTCGAATCGGTTCTCGATCGCACGGTCGACGTATCGATCCCGTATCGATATAGCCTCCGATCGTATCGGCAGACGATGTTACGTAATTACAGAGTAGTTTTACGGTTACTTTATTCATTCGGTGAAACTTTGCACATGCATAATTCAAGCGTGTTTTTGAGGAGACTCGTATTAATTCGTAAAGTTTTACGTTAAGCACTTGAATAATCAGCTCCTTTACAAGCATCGGTGATTTTAAATGCTTGAAGTGAATTTTCTTTAAAGTGAATTGTTTTTGACTTTTATAAGCCTGCATTTTATATTCTTTGAAATAGTTGTAATTATGAGGTTGTATTTAACGCTTAGGTAGGACTTGAAGTTGTAATTGCGTATTTATTATTATCTCTCTTGTTAAGCTGTATACTTTTATGGGAGATTCTATTACGTATAATTTCCTCTTATAACTATTTATTTAAGTTAAAAAGATTCAGGCATATCAAGTCTGTCTTTATAACCTGAATTACTGGAATAAGCCCGACTGTTTCTTAGATAATGATTCCTTGTATGATAAGGGACGGGTTCGTGTTTTGGTCACCAACATAAATATTACAAGTTTTTTACATTGCTTCTCAAAAGTTTGACATAGCTTGTTTTGCCGGTTATTTTCTTTTATATTACAATATGCTAATTCCAGAACCTCTTAATTAGAGGGTAACTAAATATTTAATGCACGGAACTATCAATCTGCTAGATTAAGCTGAGCTTGCTGTCGCTTGCTGAGCGTCTGTCCTTGGATGGGTGACCATTCGACACCCCTCCGTGTCTCAATAGGCATACGAATACCTGTGACAGTTGTTGTATATGTAGTGTGCAGCCCGAAACATCTGACAACCGGTCTGACTTTAGGGCATCGGTAACTCCCAGTAATTTAGTCGCGATCAGTATTTAAACGAATCTGGTTTAAACTGGAAGCCTCAACAAAAATAAGAAAGGGCTAGGCTGATGCTAATTCAAAACAAAATCTCTCAAAGCTCTGATAAGAATTAACCCAAAATTTAATTTAATTGAAACAGGTACTATTGAGTTATTGACAAAGCGATTCAGTAATCAAACATAATTGTTTAATTGGGTGTAGGTAATTAAAAAGACATCAATAATGTAAAGGGCTGTAGGATGCCTCTTAATTTGCTCAATTTCGTGAGTTCGTTATACAGTGTCGCTAATTTTCTTCGGCATGTGTTTGGTCGCACGACGCTTATGGAACACGCAATCTTTGTTTGAGGGTACGCGCCTGCGACAGTGTCTGGTAATTTTAATTACAAACTCTTCTGTTATTAGGTATTATTTGGCTACAATTTAAACGCAAAATAATTCTATTTTGTATTATATTTCTTTTTGCTCACCAAAACGAATATGCTGTGATAGTTAAGTAGGTAGGGAGGAGTAGTGTGATTGGAGTTGTTTGGGGGAATCCTACGCCACCAACATGTAACTGTACACACAAAAAGATATTTTGTCAACAGAATTTGGTGAATATTTATCCGTTTTAGCAGAATTTTTTTGGTAGTAAAATTGGCACCATCGGCCATTATTCCAGTGGACCATCACTAAGGCTAAAGTCGTCTGCGCCCGGCGCGGCGCGTCCAAACGCAGAGTTACTAATTCTAAGCGGGCCGCATTCGTTCAAAGCATTTTGTTTGCGAAATGTATCACCGCAACGCATCGTGATTGTACATTATTGTTTTTAAGTGAAAAATCTTGTATACAAATTGTATTTATACGGTTGTAGAATACATCATAGAATATGTTGTATCAGAGCATCACGCCTCGTTTCCCCTAAGGGTTAGGTCCCCTAATTGGCAGAGGTGTTGTTGTATACCTACATTTCGTCAATGCTGTTATTAAATCCCATATAATATGGGGCGGGCCTATTGCCATCTGCCGGGCACAATTCCAAATTCACCGCCACTAAGACTTTTCTAACAGAAAAACCCATTATCACTTTGCTATACTCAGGAATTGAACCCAACAGTCGTATTTACAACCACTACTTCAATGAGGATCGTTTCTTCTCTCAGTGTTATTTCCACCTTGTTTCAACATCAAAATTGAAAATCGTTTACTCAAAGTGGAATTAACATAACCACAAACAAACACACGAAGTACTTAGTTAAAGACGTCCCATAAACCGCTTTAAGGAACAGCTCATAATTATCATAATCACCATATTTGGCTGACGAATAGGTGATCGCAATTTGTTGTTCTTTGCACACAGGATGACGTCATCAAGAATCTTCTTTTTTATTGAAACGTATTCCTAAGTCCTCTTTTACAACACTTTTACAAGGTGCACTCATCCATTAGCCATTCATGTGGCTAAGAAGACCTTTTCCTTTAATATGTTGGAAGTGCTGTCCAACTCATTCTAGATCTCTGTAAGGCTTAACAAATCAGAAATGCAATGAACCTGCAACGTGTAGTATTCCACGTATTGCCTGTCGTGGTTTAGGATAAAAGAGGTTTGAAGATATGGAGATATTAGAGCAATTTATCAGTATTTCGAACATAATTATAATACAACCTGTATCAGAAATGCGTGGTCATGTTTAAGGGTGTGCATCAGACCTTTAAACTGAACGACTTTCTATATGGGTCCAACATCGTAATTGCGAAAAATAATCAGCAGTCCTATACAATACTTCAATACCTACTCGACTCAAACGTATGGGACAGCTGATTATTTAATCGCGATTACGAAATTGGCCACATACAGAAAATCATTCAGTTTGATGGTCTGGTCCTCGCCTTTAAATATGACCACTTTTCAGGCATACTAGGCATTTCTGATACACGTTGTATAGGTACCATTTACTTTGTATAATTTTGGAATCAGATATCAATCAAACACCAAACAATCTCGGCTCTCGGATCTCCTAAACATAATTACCCATATTAATTTGATAGTCAATAAACATCAGATCAAACAACAGTTTCAGAGAGTCACAACTTGATTTCTACCGCTTGACCCAATAATATACTCAACCATGCTATCGATAATCGATACATCCATACATTATCGCCAATTAGCTCGTGTGCCGTCGTCCTAACTTTAGCATCGTGTAAGGGTTGAGACGAATAAGGATGTATATAGGGAATGACGCGCCGCGCATTCGAAATGGTCCCATTAACTCGCATCGCTTTTGAGATGCAAATGAGAATTTTTTTTCTTCATAAAATCTCTTCATTGAATATTTCAAGCCGCGCCTTGTGGATGAATTTATTTTCTTTCTCCAATTCTGAAACGAAATAAAGGAATCAACCATTTTATTTGGATTTTACTTTATCTTGAGTCTAACGCGGCATTATTATTTTTGTTCTATACAAGTAATAACTGATTAATATATTTTATTACGGACACTCTTATTATTAAAACTATTTATTATACCAAAAATTACTTACCACATGTTCCTAAAATCACGACTCGATTTCATATTCAAAGCTGTCCTAAAAGTGTATGCGAACATGAATAGGGTGAAGGCACCAATGATCGGCCATTGTGTAAGCGAACGCCCCTAGCTCTGTGTTGTCACATAATGTCAGTATCGGAAGGGCTCAAAGTGTCACCCCTGCCAGACGAGTGCACTTGCTACACGTTATCCAGATATGTTGTGAATTTGACTCGGTACTTTGAATGACGACTAATTCCATTGTTAACGTTCTGGCATATGGGCTACATGACAAGAGTGGTTTAGTACGGATTGCCAATATTGAGAGCTTGATCTCGGGTCCCTTATGCCTTGATTATTTATCTAATTCAAAATTTCGTGCGTTACAATGGAGAATTATAATGATATTCTCTTGTCAGATTTTATTATTTTTATAATTGAAATACTCGTTACTATTATTAACAGTAACGTTATGGGTACCAACAGTAACATATTCACGTTATTTATAATATGATAACATTCATAAATTATCTACGTCAATACCTAATTGTCAAATAGTTCACCTAAGGCTGTTACTGTATTATTGTAGACCTAATTGTGGTTACTGTAATTAGCATTACAGAAATATAGAATCCATTAAATCCAAATCTGAGACTAATCGAGATAAAAACCCAAATTACATAACATTTTACCATTAAAACACGAACCAAATTTCAAGAATCTCAATATTAAAGCAGCATTCGGCCACAAAATAGCAAACAAAAACACAATTAGCTGCTGGGGGAACAAGAGCACAATAGCGGTTAGGACAACGTTTGGAGCAGTTACCCTAATTTGTTATTACTGTCAGTGTTGGTGAACTTGCGGCGGCCTTATGCTAATAAATGCGTGCTCGCCTCGACAATTGACATAACGACTGCATAATAAGTAAACCTTATGAACTCCGTATTTGGTGCCAGAAATAGTTGTGGGGAAGTTAATAGTTAGTTCACCGTTATAAACAGCATACACTGTAGACGTAAAATCCATTAAGTATTTGTCTATAAATTTACATCCATTCTTGTGCGTTAGATAAAATAAAGCCTACATCGATAGCGATACAGAAACTTACAGATAACGCCTTAGTTTCAGATACCATAGACAAATACTACAAGCATCCTGATTTATCATCAATTCGCAATCTCATGACGTATTACTATAGAAATGGATGATTTTAAAATTCAACAACAGCTCAGAACATTTGTCTTGAGTAGCTTGCAACCATTTGCCAGCATAATGTTCCGAGATAAGAATGCACTCGGGAAAATATTATTAATCTCAGTGTGATTCATCTTTTATCGCTCAAACTTGCATGTATGTGGCGGCTTAAGACTATAAATCAAATTGTAAGTACCATTGGGCAGGGATCACAATGTTTTTATTCGTTTGACTTCAGATGTGTGAAGAGCGTAAATCTAAAGGTTGATTTTTGCAGCTAGATATAGCTTCTTTAGTTTCTTCAGACCAAACTTTGTTGAAAGTGACAAAGTTTGGTCTTAATCGTGATAAGCTTGTCATCAATGAAGTTTGATAAATATTAAAACCTGTTGTAGATAAGTATTTTATAAAAATAAAACGAGAGAATATGCCAAGTATTTTTATTTTAGACGAATTCCTCGTAGTGTTCCTTTCTGAGTTACATAGTCTTTGTCTCCACCAAATAGCAAACGAAATTGTAGACGAGTTCCACGAGAACCTAATAGGGAAAACTGAGAACTGAAGCCAAAGAAAACATGACATACAGACATTTTATGTTTGAAAAGTAACCTTATTTTAAAACATATTTTTTACTTTATGTACACACCTCAACGAACTTAGTAACATGATAAAACGGAATCAATAGTGCTCTCATACCGTGCCAAGATGTAATAAACGCATGAAAAGTGAACAGAACAGGACCATTTGTTCAACAGCGTTCAGACCCAATTACATCACCTAACTCTTAATACCAACACATAAAGTACATAATCGATTGACTTCCCGTAGGTTTAATGTTAGCATGTTGGAACTAGAAGAAAATTAATGATGTCTGTATTGAAAATCATTTGTTTTGCTTTGAAAATGTGTACTTTGGCAGAAAGTCTCTTAAGATCATATTTCATGGTGTCCTTACCAACTTTATAGGTCGATGATGTAATGATGTTGCCTTCAACTAGATAGATGGGCAGACCTTTGGGTGAACCTCATTTTTAGCATATTTAGTACATTCAGTTTCTGTCTAGGAATGTTTAAGTTGGGAATAAAGGCATTATGGACTTAATGACTGACTAGCATAACTGTAACGGCTGTCACGAGCTTCGGGCATGGGTTAAACACTATAAAGACTTGCGTGAAACTTTTTCTGGAATGATTATTTGAACTCAAATTTAAGTACCTTTGCCTATTTTGATCAAAACAGTCATAACTTTCATGCGGGCAGAGCTGCACCAGTATCATTGCATAGACTGAAGCTTTGCTTATTTTAAATTGTGAAATAGTTCCTGCACATTTACAAATTGGCATCCAATTCCATTGTTACAAATGCCAGTATCATAACTTTACATAATAATGACAATATCTTGGAAGTCTTGTCATTATGTGAGACTAAAGATGGCAAGCTGTAAATCAGTGCTCGAATCGACACGAAACTTGCCGAGTGTAGCCGAGAGGGCCGATAAAGAGGAACAATATGATCAGGGTGTCACGTTGTGTCCAAAGAAAGTGGCGAGCGATTAGTCGTACGATATCAAACGCCATAAGTTGCTGTAAGTGTTAAATATCGCGACGCCTGCTTGATATACGATGTTGGCTTAAAAAGAAAGGAATGTTTTGGCAAGTGGTAAAGTGTGAACGGTATTTTAGCAATATGTCACTGAAATGAATATGAAAGACAAATAAATTTTCCTTTTTTCTTTACAATATCAGCACAATAACTAAACGTGCCGAACTAATAACTGCTATGATAAATTATCGTTTGCCACATCCACCATGATTAACATGCGAATACGAATAGGTGAAAAAGGAACTCCTGATATTATAATCTTTAGTCACGTTTTTCATCGTTTCGTACTATTTTTTTCCGACACACAGTAAGCTTACATATTTATATTATCACGTTGAAGCCGAGACATACAAATCACATACTCAAGAATTTTATGCAGCGGGAATGTAGCGACATTTCCCATTGTCTTATATCACTTTACAAGAACCATTACGAAAAGCCGTCCAACTATCACCTCAGTAGAAATCATTTGGCACAGTTTCAATCCAAAAAGTATTCACTTTTCAACGTTTTCGTGAATCAGTAATGCAAGCCCTAAATCAGTCTGGGACAGAACCGCATTTGCATATGAGTAGGGCGACAAAGAACAAAGGGATATTTTTTAGTCTTTTTAGACCGATATGCTTTCGGCAAAAGCGGTATATACTATCTGTATGCTGTAAATCATTTAAGGTTTCGAAACGTATTTTGGTGAGCCTTTTTTTAAGTTGATGTGATTTATGTGTCCGTAATGAGGTTTTAAACAGATTGTATTTATTTGCGTAAAATATTTATTCAAAGCTTTATGTAAGCTAAAGTTTTGCCACACTTGGATTTCAGTAACACCTATAGTAGGTAAACTGATCCTTATTTCTGCATTCCATCAGTGACGTTTAACTCTCCTAGGTGCTGTCTATCATTTGGTCTAATTTTCCATCTGTTATCTTGAAATACTCAATTATAACTTGTGTGCACTATGCAGACGTCGTCCATTGTTCTACATTTTATTATGATTCTTCCAGTTATCGCTTCATTGCGTAGTTCATCACCTTTTACTCTACGATATTGTAATTAATTTAGTCTTTCACATACACAAATGTTTAAATACAGCATTCTTTTCATTTTTCTTCTTCAGAACATTAAAGAAAATAAATGTTCAGAAAGAAGCTAACTACCAAGAATTTACTGCCTTTTTTGTAATGCCACGCGCCAATACTCACATTCTGAATGAATAAGCGGCCATTATAGTTTTTACTTTAAAAATCAGTCACGTATTAACTACTGCCTAATTGAATTTTAAATAAAATCCGTCTACGTAACTATATAATGGACTGAGAGGTTTTGTCTTTGTTTGATCAGATAAACGGATGATTCGAATATTCTGGAATTTTAAGAAAGTTTTAGACTAGATCATTAGGATTTATTAATTGGGACGGTCTAAACAACTTAGACTAAAGGGTATTTCGAGTAAAACAAAAGGCAATATAAAAGTTTAAGGCAATGTTTTAGTACCTATGTATGTAAAATAAGATAAAATTTCAAATCTACCAAAATTATTTGAGATCAATAATTTATTAGTTACAAGTTTTGACGTGACACATTTACAGTTTGAAGCTATCTACACAGAAGTATGGATTTAATAGACACCTTTTCCACAAAATAGATTTAGCAGCATGATTCTTTGATTAATGGTACCAGAATTAATTCGCCTAATTAGAAATATACAAGCCAAATCTACTGTTACGTATATATTATTACTTTCCCAAAAAAAATATACGGCCATAATCGCCACCACAATGCGACCGCGACCATGTGGCGCAATTAATATATGTCGAGCTACTCCACAGTTTTCACTGCGCCAATAATAAATGACCCAAAATTGTCAACTTTATTTGCTTTTCAATTATCATTGTGTTTTATGTTTCAGAATGAATTATGTGCTTTGTGTTTGCCGGTTATAAGATTAAATTATCGAAATTATACTACCATCATTTGGTTGTTAAAGCTTTTTTCGTCAGCTTCAAGCTGTACTTACCATTGGAGAAGAAGTTGATGTTGTATGTAGTTGGATGGCTAAATCTTCTCTTTTACAGTCCTAAAATTAATTTTATTTAACAATGCTACCTAATTATATACATTTTAAGATTATTTATTTATTTATTTTATTTATTTATGTACACACAAGGAAACATGGTAATAAAAATGTTACAGACAAATGAGCACAATGGAACTACTTATTTCTAAAGAAATTTCTTCCAGTAGTCCCGCGATTGGAAATAAGGATGATAGACACGTAGACACAGTGTGTAAAAATTACAAAGTAACTTCTTTAGACTACTTAAACTTATGGTATACTAAACTAAACCAATAACTAAATACCTATGAAATAAACTACATAGATAACAAATACAATGAACTACATATACCGTACGAATAAATACCTATCTAAATATATAAAAACAAATACTTATATATAGGAATTATGTATATATATATTGTAATGGACAATCATTGTAAAGAAGAAAGGTAATGGTCTTTGACACAAATAATAAATAAATAAAAAATAAAAAATATTTCTTATACAATTTTTCTCAACGAATATACTTCCACTTTAAAGTGAACGCATTTTATAATTAAAACTTTAATTAACTTCACAACAGGTCCTTCACTATTGCTCCATTTTCTTAACACAAATCTGCGTTCATGCAAAGTCTTACCGCGAACTCACACCACGTCACATTGAACAGCCTTAGCGATTCGTGTTGCACCCAACACTTTTAATTTGAATTGCCTATGCATAAATCTAATATAGGCTTTAAAATGTTCAAAATAAGAGTTATGTTAGAATGATATGGGTGTTAATATTACTTTGTAAAGTTCGTCCAAGGAAGTGATCACTCAAAAGCGGCGACGTAATCAACCCGTGCTACATTATAATGAGGCTTTAAAACTTTCTGTTTATATTTTATTTTGTTTTGATTATTGTGGTCTGCTGGGTTATCACCTTCGTAATATTTATTTCATTAGTCATGTGGGTAAATGTTGTGACTGTTTTATGAAGGCTTGAAGTTTAATCAGTAGTAAAAATAATTATAATAGATAACTAAGCTTATGTGAGTAGTAAATTCTCAATAGTCTTGAAAGTGAACTGTTCCTAACTAATCATGATTCGTTTGTTATGCAATCAAAGTCTATGAAATTAAAATGGAATATTGTCATTGGTGAGCGAAAAATCGAAATCCAAACCGAGATCAACATTTGAAATGGCTGTAACACAGAAGCCACTAATCAGGTTCTTTAGGATTTCTAGAAATAGTGGCCACCCGTATGACGTATATTAAAAAGAAACTATTAAAACTTATTGAAATTCCTTATCTCACAACCATAACCAAATTAGAATTTAAACACAGCATAATTATAAAGTAAGCTATTAATAAAAACTAAATCTCAATTTATTACAGCGTAAGATAAGGCATTAGTAGAATCCAGTTCAATAATAAAGACATTATAGAATTTCTTTGAACAAACGCCATACATAATGTAACGGTTGGCAACGTCGAATTGATTCTACGGCTACGACTGGCGAACAATTAAAATGCAAATAAGGTTGTTGGGGCACCGCCTGAGACCATGATATGTAAAAAATGGACGAGATGTGTGTATATTGAAGCACAAAGTATGAAAATACAAACAAAATTAAAGGTTGGTTAATTGCAATTTCGAGCCAAAGTGGAAAAAACACTAAACAAAAAAAGAATACAAGATGCTCCTCCTTTAGATTCACTGATGATCAGGTGAAGGGTGCAGGAAGCTTCTTTGTCCACAAGATCTTCCATAGGTTTTTGTAACGAAAGGTTTTTGTAATGGAAATTTATTGAGGAGCTGATAATGGCATGACACTGCAGTAGTGCATCCAATGAATTGACTAGATGCCGATGTACCATGTACCCATATTTCTTTATGCCTTTGCTCCCTTTTAATGAAAATATATCTATAGCGCCATCTATCTGGAGATCCGTGGACTAACGTCAACTGTTATATTGAAACGATTTGTTTGTCTCAAAAATATTGTCTCATCTTGTGTTTCAATATGGTTAGCAACAGTTGCAATAATTTCTACGGTTATAAATAATACGGAAGAGCTTGTGAAATAAAATATTAAAATGACTGTTAGTGTGAACAGATCTTTAGAAAAATATATCAAAAATTTGCTACCGTGAATAGTACCATCGTTAAGATAAGAAAAGAACGCTTGACATTTCCAGTAACCTTTAGAGAAATCTACGTAATACGATCTAAAAGACCAACCATTTTAACTTTGATAGAAAATTATCCATTTAATTTTATTAATTTAAATAAATAAGACATAATTACGAAAGAGGTCATAATCTAAGTTTGGCGCGAAACATAAATTAAGCCTAATTTTGCTGATAAACTAATTAAGAAACAAAAATAATTATATCATGTTGTTTTAATTAATTTGATACCGGCCATGAGATCGCCCACCTTAAACTGATTAAGGTGCGTTTACGCTAGACGAGCCGAACAGGAGCGGAGCACGAACCGAGCACAAATTCGTGTAGTGTGGACCAACTTTCAAGCCTCGGCCGAGCGTGCTTCGAGCATTTGGTTCGTGCTTGACTGTGCTCCGCCAATTGTCGGTTTTTTGACCAACACAAAGGGATTTGCATCGCATTGAACTACGTTCAAGGACAGTGATCGTTGTCTAGGTTCGTTGTAAGTCCACAATTGACGCCGCGAACGACGACGGCGGCGACGCCCAGAACGGCTCGGCTCGTCTAGCGTAAACGCACCTTTAGAAATGCGAGTTATTCCAACAAACAAAATACCAAAATTTTACATACATAGGTACATTATAGATATTATCTCAAACTTACTAGTTTACTGGTGGTATTGGTTTTTAAATTGAAAATATTATAAATGAAATTCATTTCTCATCCACGCTATTGATTGAGTACCTATATGGTAACAGAACCAAAACTTCGCCCTTTAGAATTCATATTGTCAATGGAACACTTAATGATTCAAAGTTCTATAGATATCCAATCATAACTCATAACTCACTAAACAGGTGTTCAGAATTAGTAATGAGTGTTTCCATACCAATTCCTTATCAGTCGCGCCCTACCATTCAAACTATCGCACAATAATATGTCATAATTATTTAATTAATGCAACCCCTCTCTCGGTTATCTGCATTCATAATTCAAGCCACCTACACGAAGAGAATTTCCAAACCATGTGTTTCACGATACTCAATTTTGTATGAAACATATTGTCATACTGTACATTTCGGCTTGTAAATGTAGGACTCTTTCTGTGCTGTGGCGAAATTAAAAATTAATTCAATCGATTTGTGCACGATGGTAGGACATCGGCATGTACGGCGAATCACGTCACCCACGCTCGCCGGTCTTAATTATGCGATTGTATGCTTACACGCGTATCAATTAATTGCTGGTACCATTTCATTTGTTTTTATTGTCACATATTTTGTTAATAAAAACGTTTGTTCTTTGTTCGAAGAGGCGGCGCTCTTTTGTTGTTTGAAAAAAATAATATAGCAGGCTTTATATCGAATTGTATAGGTGGTATTGTTCTGCGAAATTATTCTATTGATACTTTGTTAACCTTTTTTAGCATTTTTTTGAAGTTCATTCATTATTTGATAGACCGAAATATTTACAAAATGATCTAAAACGACGGAAATTTTCACTTAAAAAAAGAGTCGAAATAGATACTTTCCATAATCACAACTTTTGCAGGCATTCAATATCAAAACAAGAATTGCCATTTTGCCGTTACAATTACAGATCAAAGTTCAAGATCAACCGGATGGCCCGAAAGAGTTACCTAATGACACAATATCGAGGCTTGCAAAGGGCGCCATTCAAATTCAATCACGGGCTTTGAAACAATTTGTAACAAATGTCAAGATCATAAAGGATCCTACTTTAGTCCGTGCGAACGTCTCGTCTGATGGAGAGGGGAATCGTGACTTCTATGGTACTGATCGATCTTAGATTTGGTAATATCGGTTTGGAAACTAGAACATTCAGAAATTCTTTTTGATCGCGAAGTTTTTATGTTCAGACTTGCAGAAACGTTTGGAATTGGTAACAATTTCAAAGTGAAAAATAAACTGTTAAAAGTGTTTTTTATCGTTCCAATTTTTCTGCCTAGTGAACCAGATGCGACTGAATTTAAATATCATTCAATCAAATATTAAAAGAATAAAAATCATAATTCAAAGTGTATGCTAATCGTAAATGATGCACGTTAGATGTTATCATTCTTGCTACTATTAGTCATAGAATAAACAAGGATCTAATTGTATCAATAGTTAAGCTTGTTATTTTACCATGACCCGAAAAATTATGTAATGGTTCGTTGTTCAGAGTAATTTTTATACCGACCTTCAATATTTTCAAGCCAAGACCGACAGGCGAGATGTTATCTCCAAGATTACGCAGCAGTTATATAACAGACGTACATTTGTTAACAAGAAATCGATCTTAGAAAATAAAACAGCAAAACGTCCATTTCATTAACTAGAGAACTAAATGCCTTTAAATCAAATCGTATAAGCGTTAGAGTAATTGTTGCGATAGTCCGTGGAAGCAGTGGAAATAATGGTTTGGCTTCTAGCGAGATAAAATCGTCGTGTCCTTGGTCGGTTCGCACTGGGCCTGTGTTGGTCGCGGCTAGTCTACCTCTTATGGTTGACTTAGTATGAGTGTAGATTATTTGTAAATATTTGGTGAGACTTCCCCTGTTATTTTTTAATATATTATTTACTTAATAACTGATTTTTAATTAGCATTCATTTTTCTCACAACAATATTATTACTATTCAGCCTTTATCGTCCCACTAATAGGGCAAGGGCTTCCTTACCTCCTTGCACTTCTGCAACCATATCTCCCTGAATATTTTTAAAGCTTCACTGCACTTAAATATAATATACAATGTAACTATTTCAGAAAAAATCACCGTAACCCATTTAGCTGTAAAGCTCAATTTTATTTTCTTCGCTTAACTAACAAGGACGAAGTCTAAGAAACTTTCCTCCTCAACCTTTCCCACTGTATTTGGAATTATATAATCCTTGCATATTTGCAAACTGAGAGTCCATTTTTATCCCGCAGATGCAGCACTTCTGCGTTCCCGGTAATTGGTTGAAGTTATCTACGTCATTACATCTCGACTCTTCCCTTTTTTGCCGGCTTTATTTCTCTCTCTTCGACCGCCACTTTCGTTTGTTTTTGATTCAATTACTTTTAATGCTCACTGATCATAATCTAAGGGAATCGCAACGTTGGGATATTGTTAGTACTTAATCTTTTTTTGAAATGTCGAGGTCGACAGTTTAACGTTCTAATTTTGAACAAAAAAAAACATCCGTAAGGTGTCCTCATTTTTTGCGTTAATCTTCTTAATTCTCTCATTCGTACTTCTATAGATCGTTTAAAATAGTGAGTACTATTCGTTTAATCTTTGAATGTTTAATATGTATCAACTTTGGTTTCAACAGAACGGTAACAATACAAAATTTACACTTGTAACCTTCACCGCGATCTAGATAACTATCCATTTTTCTTTACTCAACCTTGTTTATGCGGCTTTAATACGTTATTCTTAAGGACGCGACATAACTCATGCAGTATCGTTGGTCGGATCGGTATTTCACTAAATGAACGCGTCTCAAACGATATTTATAGCGACGGTGGACATAATTTAATAAACAAAGCAGGGCCGAGCCGACGTTTTAATGCCACCCCGGGCATAGGATCTGATAATGGATCATAACTGGTTTTCAGTCTCGGTAGATAGCATTGTAAGGAACAAGTCCCACTTCGTTACGAGCTCCCGGTAAAACGTACAGGGCTTCCAATCGTTAAGCGTAAACCCTATCTGCATTGGTGCTATTAATAATAGTATACGCCGCAATATCTGATACGCATTGAATGCATATTTTATATGTGCACGCGCTGTTAATATTTCGTTACTGTTTTCTGATACAAATTGTCGGTGCGTGGCATAATGTTGTAAAGGGTATATAAATAAAATCTTGATTTATTTTCGAAAATGAACAGGAAACTTGAACATGAAGAGGAAAAAAATATAGTGCTTGTAGCTATGTAAAATTATACAAATATGATGGTTGATCGATCATACTAAAACAAAGCTTTCAATCCTATAAATTGGTTGGAATACACATTGCAGTAAAGATAACATTTACTGGCTTTAGGTATTTTATTAGCAAAATATTTAGCAATGAACGAGAATATGTAAAAGAGCTTTATTAAGGATGTAAACAAAATCCATGTACATGTTGTTACTATTTAAATATCATAGCAATTGCATAACAACAAAGTATTGAAACAAAATGTTTCGAATAGCTCATTGGGTGCATGACAAATGACTGGCACGTCTCATATCAACCGAGATGTGAATCGAACTCCTACAAACGAGAAAGTATAAACATTTACATTTGAGACGTCTAACCGCCAACAAAAACGGATCGTGCTTCAATTTTGGTCTTATCTAGAGTTGCCTTTGTTTCCTTGACAGGTGCATTAGTGTGCTATCACACAACAATTAAATGCATCGGTATTGCCGCATCACGATGAGTAGGTGTACGAGACTCGTATCATGAACACGCTCTGCGTTCTATCTATAGTTTTTGATCTTTCACGTCGATTTGATTAAGGAATTCCTTTGTTTCGTTATATTGTTTACTGTCTGCGGTTGGATGACTTACAGAACCTAGACTGATTAGTTTCAAACTTAGTTATTTGCTACATTACTATCGTGTTATTTCAAGGATTAGAATTTGTCGACTATCGATTTTACGAGCTTATTTAAAACGTTTTGTATATTTCTACAGTCATAAAATTGTTCGGTAGTAATATTTTCGGCCGTCCTATTTCCATATCAGGGAATGTACTACAAATAGCATTGGAATTTTTGTCTGTTTATTTGAACAGCCGTATAGTAATGAGGTTTTGGTTGATATAGTTACTGATAGATTAGTTGCAGAAGAGTAAAATATCTTTGTGTTGTAAGATTTCTTTTAACAAATTCATATTTGACGATGGATTTAAGCCATTGAATATTCATTTGCTAAAAACTTTTGTTCTAAATTGTTTATTAATAGAATTTACCGGTGTAATACTTTGTGACAAGCGAGTGGCTTGCAAAATATTTAAGTGCACTGATAGTCATGAAAAAATCGTCATCCGTTGTAAATGACCGAACAGTAAGGTTAATCGATAAATTGGCACTAATTACATTAACCTAATGAAAAATATGTTAACTATCGTCGGAAGGTCAAAAACGGGTACCGTGTTCATTTCTAAATTACACAAAGATGAAACGCCTCGCTTCTTATAAAGCAATTTAGCCGGAAATCTAAAGGCAAATACCCCGATTAGATGTACGTACGCCCGCGGCCGGTATTCTGGGAGAAATTTTGGCTATTAAAAGAACATATTTTCACGCACCCAATATTTAGAGTGTGAGTGCCTTAAAAAGCAGTTTTATTACTTTTAAATGGCAGGTAACAGTTCGTTTTGGATGAGTCGTAAAACGTTAGTATCATACACAACTGTCTCACGAAGAGTAGTGTTACTCAGAGAGTGGGACGACACAGAATTCTTTGATGGTTTTTGTCAAATATTGAATATAAAAGTTTCCATGACTCATTGAAAGATTTTATGTTTAGATAGTTAAAATCTATTGGTTGGAAAGTGTTTAGATTTTATTGATTTGTTTGACTAAAATTATCATATATTTTCAATCAAATTGAATGAGGATTAAACTGTCACGGTGAATTAATAACCTATAACATTGTTGAGTAAAATACGACAAAATCTGATACCTAAAAGTTTATTTTCCCCAAACAAGGATGTGTTTACACGAATTCTTTATTTAATTTTCCAAATATTTATCTTAAAGTTTCCGTTACCCAAAATATTTATACTGTACATGACATACAGAACCACTTCCGTGGATTGCAATATGGCGCCAGTTTCCGTTACACGAATGGTCAGGGCAAACAAAATATCGAACCTTGCACCGATACATTGTTCGGGACCGACCTTATTTAGAAATAGCCACGCGTTGAGAGAAACGACCAAGTCGGAATCCATTAGAAACAGATACTTATTATGCGCAATTTTTTTTTAATGTTATGGTTTGCTTTTTATTGAAAAAAATTAGAAGCAATTCATTTGAAATATGCTATGTACCTACAGGTACGCAAAAAGAAAAACATGCATTTGTACTTATAGTAAAAAAGTTTAGATGACATAAGCAAATATTTTACTTTTTGATATTATTTTCCTAGCGATATAATCTAAGATCTCACATGAGATTTTTTTTTTTAAATCTTTGTCTTACATTCGGATATCTCTGTATCGTGGGTACAGTTTACAAACGTACAATGTACATGTCACATGCACACACATCCAGACCCGGAACAACTGTCTGTACGCTATACAAATATTTGTTCCGTGCAGGGATTGAACCCGCGACACGGAGCGCAGAAAGCTGCCCAACCATGCCGTCAAGCTATTTAATTTATTTTCTTTCACTTCATTTGATTTTCTTATTCGTTGCTCCAAAAATCAACATTGTTACCACAAAAGCGCTATATTTTTTTCTCATGCTGTCACATTTCTGTCGATTTCTAAGTTACGTATTTTCTCTTCGAGGCCGGCCCATTAAAGGTCAGCACAAGTGAGCTATAAATAAGGTATTTAACCCAATGTGTGTGGGCAAGCCTTAACTGGCTCGGCCATGGGAAAGCCTTCGGTTATTACAATCGCTACTATTTATTTGGTACTGGCTGAAGTATTGGGGAAGACAGGTATTCTATGAATACAATGTTGGCCATGCATGGCTCGCCGTGGAGTATTATTTGACCTTTGTTCGTGGTATTGTAAAGTCCATGTTCTTGGGAGGTCTTGTTTTATTGTAATTGGGGTCAATTTTCTTCTAACTAAGCTATCTATTATACTGTTTTGGGCTTACATATGCCCGTGTACAATGAGTCCTTACGGAGAGTCCAAACATTAGATTGTTTCGACGAAGAATCTATGTTGGAGTCTTTAATAATCTTGGCAACCGAATTGGTTATCACAGTATGATATTTTCTGAAACAACGAAGGTTATAGTGAACCAAATTCTGCACAGAGAAAAAATATGTGATAACAAGACTACCAGAACGCTTAGTAAGTTGCATTCAACTGATTGACGACACGGTTGGCGCAGTGGCTAAGCAATTAGCTTTCTGCGCTACGTGCCGCGGGTTCGATCCCCGCACGGAACAAATATTTGTATGATCTACAAATAGTTGTTTCGGGTCTGGTTGTGTGTGCATGTGACATGTATGTTTGTAAACTGTACCCTCGATACAGGAGAAATCCAAGTGAGGGGCAATGTTTAAAAAAAAAAAAAAAAAACTAAACGTTAGTACTCCTTAATGAATATTCTAATACATCTATTGCGATAATTTTACAATATTTTTTTATTAATTTCAACTACAAGGTAAAGTTTACTAATTATGTCAAAGTCAAAGGTTTTTATTTCAACTTGGCCTTTGCAGGCACTTTCAAAACGTCGTGATTCTAGATGCACGGTTCCAAGTGGGTTGATCCTGGAGAAGATACTGGCAAGAAACTCCAGGGATACTGTTTTCATAAATCAAGTTAACAATACTATGTGGTACTTACTTTCGACCTAAATTTACACAATATTACAACAAAAAAAAAAGAAACACATAATATGCTTCTTGTTGTCACATAAAGCACGAGAATTTTTGTAATGACAACGAGATATTTTTCTGTGTGCCTACTTTAAACAGCAGTCTTAATAGCAGTATAAAAAAGCAATTTAAACTGACTTTATCTTTAAAAGAATAGCAACTGTATCAAATTAAGGATAAAGAAACTTCTATTTTACATTTTTTATAGTATTTTAATTGAACATTTTATTAAAATTCTCTCACAGCTTTATCAATATTCCTTTATGGAATAAAAATTAAATGCCCAGTTTATATTTTACAGTCCTATTAGCGGCTGATTAGTGTAATACAGTTTTATCTACTTTATATAAAATAGCAATATAAATCTTTATCAAGTCTAATTAAGTGTTTATCTTTATTGCTTTTCAGTATAATGTATATTAACGATATAAAAACGTAATAATAGACACTTAAAATTCGTTTCCGATTACTTAAGGTGTTTTGACGGTAAAGTGAAAAAATACAAAGGCTATAAAATATCAAATTTTGACAAGGTAATACAATAGGAAATAGTAGCTGACGTAAATATTTAAAAGTTATTATTGTGTGGGTTTTCACGATTTCACACAATGTTTTCTTTCGTCAGTTTGACTTAGCGATAAAATAAAATTTTATGTGTTTCCATTTCTTAAAGACTCGTTTTTGAGGTTATTCTTTATTTGGATATCTATGACAATTATTATGACTTAAATATGAGATTTATCATGTCGTCAACTACGCAAGTACGCACTATTAGCATAAAAATACTTGATACGTCCAGTGTTCACCTATTATTAAGATGTGTATTATAAAAATCTTGGATAAACTCTCTAATTAGATTTTGGGTACTGAATATATCAGTCAATATTTGAAAGCGTATGAAAGTCGGCTGAATATCGAATTTAAGATGGTATTTCTTTTAGAACAAAAGCCTTTTAGTGTCCATAATTTGCAGATGTTTATCCAAAACTAAAAAGCTTTCGTAAAAATATTTTTTACATACTATTTCACTTATATTAATAAAATAACTTCAGCTCCTTACACAGAAAACATCAATAAACCACTCCTTATCAGAACAAAAACATTTCGGTTGAATAATAAAAAACTTAAGCTGAACAGTAAAATAAAGATATTGAAAAAATGTACCGCATAACACACAATATAAAATGGTAACTCGATAAATGCTCGCCTCGAATGCTATAAACAAACGAAAATATGAATTGAGATTACGGTAATACACGAACATGGGTTAGGTAGATGGAGCGAGCACTGTAGACTTAATCTTGCGACTTTTTTGTCGTCAAAATAACAGCATTACCTTTTTTTTTGGAAAAAAATGGTCTTTTTTAACCCTCATATAGAAGAATCAGGAGCACACAGATTAAATAGGAAATGGTGAATACTGACTACCCACCAGCAAGTACCTTTGTAATGTGGTCTAATTTAACACCTAATTAAGTCATTCTGTAAGTGGAAATACCTTCCAAATAATGTCTTCAATAAATTACCTTTAGCAAAATAATTACTATTTAAAAAAAGGGCCGGAAAATGTTCTTCGTGCGCCCTGTTCTTACGGGACCGCTCGAGCGTGGGTCGACATAAATGGTAGTGCAACGAACATGCTGTACCTATATGAGACACTGCATCATTTGCAATTACATGTTATTGTGCCTTTGTACTATTTTAATGTCCGCCAGTACGCCCCCGGTAAGAATGTGGTATTGTAAGCAAAATAGTTCGCCGTATATTTCTGTCAATTTAAGTATCAACAGATGAGTTGTAACGAGGCATAATAGGCTGGGATTGTATGGGAGTAGACAAATGAGTCGAGTTTTATTGGTTGGATTGCCTTACAACGTTAGGTCTAGAATGTTTTGTAACGATTGTAAGAAAGATCGATTACTTAGAATAATAAACTGTTAATTTATGACTGTAATGTTGAAGGGTAGTCGGGAATGTGATATTTTGTACTTCGATCATTGATATCTGATAGGATAGGGGGCGAGCTTAGCGCATTTTCTCAAATACAGCAGATGCACGTGTGTAATTTTTAAGTGATTTCGACACAATGTAAAAATTGTTATGAAATAAATGAAATGAAATGAAATGAATGATGAATTCAATCTGTCAACTAAACTAGTTACTTCTATATTTTGCAAAAGATTACTTGCACAATAATAATATATCATAAAATACAATTAACTCCTGTGTGGTCAACATTACTTACTTGCGTAGTGAAATGAAACAAAACTTTTTGCAAACTTCCATTCGATCATCAAGCTTCATTAAAGTATCAATGATCCCTTAGCTTACAAACTTTGACCTTTTATAAGTGACCTGACATTTATACATTCAATTTGGCCGTCCAACACAGTTCATTAATCATCCCAAAGGCTACCAGACCAGCGAACTAAATTCCCATTAGGCTGCAAAAACATCGATGGATTGCTGCGTGTAGTAATCACTAACACAAACAGCGTTAATCCTTTGCACAAGCAAACACATAGAATTAAGTAAATCCTTCAAATAATCCAGTGCGAAAAGCCGACAAGTCTCTGTCAACACTCGACGAACGCGATTTCCTTGGCAAGCGTCGAAGTTCTCAACGTATTTACATTTTCACACATAAAGTAAATTCCTCGTATCCAGAAGTTTGAGTGCGGGGAAACGAAAATAGCGATTCATCACAAGTTTTAATCTGTTCTAGAGTTTGGCCCACTTGCGGTCATGGGACGGGCAGACGAGCGTCCCAAACGTAGCGGTTGAACGACTCAAAGGTAAATAAGCGCTAAATACTTTTAATTAAAAAAGCAGTGATAGCCTAGCGGTTGAAGGCTTGCCTTCCATTCAGGAGGGTCTGAGTGCAAACCAAGCCCGCACTTCTAACTTTTCAAATTTATGTGTGGATCACAATTTGATTTTGCACTATCGGTGAAGGAAAACATCGTGAGGGACTTGCACACAATGCACACCTGAGAGCGCCTCATGAAGTCGTCAATGATGTGTATAGTCCGCCAACCCATACTAGTCCAGCGTGGTTGACTATGGCCTTAATCCTTCTCATTTCGAGAAGAGGCCAGGCCCATGCCCAGCAGTGGGACAGTAATGGACTGTTTTTTTTAAATATTTTACTCTTAATTACTTGGTTTCTCTCTCACCTATGTGGCCTGTCTAATGCCACTTCAAATAACTCAACAGACTGTAACCTATGTTTATTGACATTATTTCAAATTAATTGCATAATAACAGCCAGTCAAGATTAAATTACTACGCTGTGTGCTTTTCATCCCGCGTAAATCATGTGAGTTTCATAGTCTTGTGAAATGGGAGTCACTAAATAATACTTCCCACACGGTAATCGTATTCGCGTGGGTGATATAGTAGCAACCTGTCATTATTTGTTGCATTATAGGATGTTTGAAACCAATATACCTTTGTCAAATAAGGCAAGTTGGTCCATATTTACTTACAGAGTTTAAGTGGGAAACCAGAAAGATGTTTTGTAAATTAAATTGTCAGATAAATAACAATAAAGATATCATTATTAACAGCGTAGTTTTGAATGTGGATTTGAAAGAGCAATCTGTTTTTCTTACGCACATTATTCCAATTTGACCTATAAAAGTAGTAACTTTTCAACTGTCATGGTCAGAACGGGGTATTTACCATGTTTATACTTTCTTACGAGCTTCCGATATTTAGAAAGTATAAACATGTTAAATACCCCGTTCTTAACTCTATTAGTAATAAAAGTAGTGTTCGTATACTGGTGGTTAGTTGAAATCGGATCTTTGGAATTAGCGACTGAAACAAAAATATAAAAAAGGTTCTATCTCTATAAATATTAAGGAACGTAATTCGATTTTAAAAACAAATAATAAAATGATCTTAAGATTACAACTTCAGAAGGCAACTGTTATTGATCCATTTTATGCAAACGCGTAGGTATTAAACATGTGTCAACTGACAAACTCTTCCTTCCAACTATTAAAGTAGTCTACCATATTGAAATAAATGCAAAAGTTGGTTTTGTTTTAACACGATAAAAAATATTTTGTATTCCTATTTATTTCTAAAATACTGTGCTCATAAAATATAGCAAGTATATTTTAATTGAACAGTTTAAGTCAAGACGTGTTACCTCACAAACATACACATAATTATATATTGGTAGCTAAGCATGCAAAATTATGAAAAGAGAGCTGCTTTATACTCTTAAAAAATATGGATAACTATCCGTGTAATAGAATCGCATCTAATTAATATTATCCTCTTCAGGTATGTCTTATTCTTCTTCTTCCTGGCAATATTCTCCAAGGTCAATACATTAGCTGTCATTTATCATCTTTCACAACATCCAGGTCCACCAGGTCTAGCACTACAGATGTCAGCTAAATTTTAACTGTAAATAAGAACTTTACTAATAAAATGTTACTATAAATAACTATAAAACATGTACACCCAGTAGGAAAAGCAAAACCACAAAAAAACACTAGCCTCGCAAGAAAATAAACTTACAAAATCTTAGGTTTGTTTCTCGTGCAAAAGCCGATATGATATTTAAAACAATGCAATATCGACCGTTAAAACACCTCATGCAGTGCGATCCTTATTTTATCTCATTTTATTTTACATAACCATTGGATTGTATGACCCCTTTTTCAAGTTTCATAGGTCTAGAATCCCACCTACTGTTTTCCATTACAGACAATGGCGTTTGTGAGCTTATATTTGCTCGCGATCAGCTTACTAACTTCATCTTGTATGGATCTTACGAGCACTACATCCCTTTTTGATTCCTCTGTATTTTAGTTTTATTTGTGGTCATCATTATTGTATATTTAATATTACACATAGGTACTTAGAATACGACCTGAAAAACGTGGCTGTTTGTGAGGTGGAGAATTGTGTGTTGTGGCCAGGTTGTGGCACAACCTGAGGTAGGCTATTGCTATAGCATTGGACTGCGATAGGCTAAGTTGATCCTGTAGGATAGATAGGACGTAGGATTTAAGGAAAAGATAACTATGCAAATATCAGTAGAACGCTCGTCTGCAACGAACAAATTTAGCGTGCAATGTTTGGACGGCCCGCGGTTTCCCGCTCACCTCTGCAACTGTAAAGTACCCACATATTTTACGAGAATTCCATCGTAAGGAATAAATATATTTTTTTACTTTCATTGCGTGACGACACAAAGCACGCGACACACGATTTCTGATTTATTTCGAGGTAGAACGCGTGGCTTTTGTTTCGTGAATGCGTCACCTAATTAGAATTATGGTTGCATGATGAAAGAATTTAGGTGAACCGATTGTTTGGAAATTGAAAAATTTGTTTGTCATACAGTGTTCTTTTCACGGCTAGGATTTATTTTGGTAAAGAATTGCTCGCTCGTACAAGATAAGATCTTATTGAAAGTATTGCAAATTTGCAATACGTTTACCTACATTTTGCATGATTGTATGAAACTTAAATATTAGAAAGAAATAAAAATAATTTATTTCTGCAAAAACACGACACACATACATTAAAGATAGCAGTACCCATACCAAACATTTGCCACACCATTATGTACACATGACAATGTAAAAAATATTTCTAACGTCATCTGATACTGTATTTTAAATTTCTAGCAAACGATTCTTTCACGCCACTCAAGTGAGCCGTAAAAAAGTATTTCATTCAAGACTGTCATATAAATAACGTGATGACCCTATTCTAGCTTTATAACTTGTTTATAGTGAATCAGCTGTTAGTACTAAATCAGTGTTTTATTGCCAACAATCCGTTATTCGCCTGTCGAACTGGTGAGACCACATAATAGCAGTGTTTATGCCATGTGCTATAGATGATGTATATTCATCTATTGAGCTGTTGTCCGCAGTCTGCATTGCTTATAACTTTGATGTACGAATTGGGTTTCAATATGCATGTGTTAGTACAGGTGCTTGAAGTGGTACCTACTTCATTTTTTTTGGTTGATCTAGTAATACACAATGGTTGAAAGAGAAGAAGCGAGTGGAACTGAAATTACAAGTAAACAAAAACTTAAAGATAATGTGAGCAAAGAGATTCTAGAGATAGTCATTATTTACACAAATGATCAGTCTACTTGGAGAGAAAAGTACAAAGTTCAAAATATTCAGAGCACCAAATGCAAAGCTACCTATACTTAACTTTTATTACAATTAATAATTACTAGTTGATACTATTGGTCGCCTAGTGGTCGAAATTCGACCGTAATTTTAGCTTACTGCACTCCTTCTCCATGTAAATTTTAAATAACTTTTACTTTTTCTGTATACTAACTTTTTTTATTTATTTTTTTGAAATGAGCTTTTCCTTTTTACTTGTGTTCCTTATTCTATGCATTTTTCTTTATGTTGTGTGTACATAAATAATAAAATAAATAAACTTTAACTGTGCCAAATCTTACACTCCTTCGTGCGCCCAATATCCTTAAAATGGGGTACAAAGTTTTCTCTTCACGTATTAATATGTATAGAAGAAAGATGATGACCAAAAACTAAAGCATCGCATTTTTCAATTTAATCACCATTCAAGATGTTCAACGTGGCAACTTAATTTCAATTAACTTTCTTAATATCACAAGTCATGTAAAGAGACTTTAATTAAAGCATCTCTTGTCACCCATCACCTTGTAGACGAACATGATACCGCACGACACAGATCATCCAAACAGGTGCTTAACAATTTTCTCCCTCCATCGACATTATTAAAAATATCCCTTTTAATATTGATGGTCCATTACTGGTAAGCTTCTACGATGTATCGTTTCTTTGTAATACAACACCGCTACGTCAAGTTCTAATTGATGCTGTCAGTCAGTATAAACGGGCTTTAACAATACCGGAGTTAGTATCCATTTGATCGTCCCCTGGGAACAGTCCCGAGCCGATCGAAGTGTTTTTATTTTGTTCAAAGTAATAGGAGAAAGTTGGAGCGAAATATAGTTAAAAGATGTAAGTGGAATGATGACGAGTTGAATGATTTATACTAGGAGCTCTTGGATGAACCGATAGAGGACCTATCATGAAGGTTGCTACAGGCTTATAGAAAAAAGCTTTAGGTACTCGTTATCATCAGCTACATATTTCTTACAGTTTATAAAATATAACGTCTTATCTTTCTACTACCGATCCCTTTAAGAGGTTATAGTACTCAGGAGCGAAAGAAAAATCTGCTGTTCCTATACTTAGTCGAGTAACATTGAATTATTTGTATGGAACAGCTGACTTTAAAAGCAGTTCATTATGATGAGTAAGTACAAACTCGTTAAAAGGGGCGTTATAACCCTGCGTGACCTTTGTATTCGTATTTTAAAATATAATTATCCTTTTTTTTGCATTGCAACGACAACAAAAAATTGAAATATTCAAAAATATTATTAGAATACTAGCACTTCCCTTCATTTTACTATTACGATATTAGATGTTCTCGTGAAGCTTATTCGGATTTTAAATACCTACAATCACTGTGCACTGCTTTACAATGAAAATCTGTTGTAACATTAATCTTGCAGATTATTTAACTTCGAAACTCATTTATCATTCAACGATGATGTTTTTCGTAATGTTTTACTACTGTATAAAAACTCTTTAATACATACTGTTTATTTTAATACCTACCTCTCGCGATCAAAATAATATTTGCATCATTTTTTATTCATAACCATAAGAAAATAGTATAAAACACAAATAATCATTACCCAAGTCAACCACCTCATCTTCTATACGATGTTGCTATATAAATACCTAACGAATAGATTATGCTTAGTTTTTATCCCTCCTCGAATATTTAGAGAGACAAAAAACTATAATGGCAAATCAATAGTTACTGCATATTACCATCGCCAACGACGCCTCTAGAGACGTTTTTCGATTTGCCATAAATCTTGGGTTTAATTGTCCGCGAAATAAAGGGATTAAGCGTTGGGGATTAAATAGACAAATTCTTTTCAATATCCATCTTTTAGTTTTCATTGGATTGTTTTTAGACTTCGTGAAGAGTTTCTTTTTGTAATCAATAGTTTTCAAGACCTGTAGAAATTTTAATATCAATCCTCAAATCAAATTCAAACCTTAGCTTAGCGGTTGAACGCTTACCTTCCATCAAGATGATCTATGTACGAATCCGGTCCGCAACTCTGACTTTCCAGAATTTGAGTAGGTATCTATCACTTGCGTTAACGGTGAAGGAAAATATCATAAGGAAACGTGTACATCTGAGAGGGCCTCATAAAGTTCTCGATGGTGTGTGTAGTCTACCAACCTGAACCAGGCCGGCGTGGTGGACTAAGGCGTAACCCTTCTCATTCTGAGAAAAGGCCCGTGCCCAGGTGAGGCAGTAATGGGCCGGATATATTATTATTATTATTTTTATTTATTATACTGTTACGGCTTATATCAACAAACCAAGATCATCCTAAGTTTAACGATCCAAGGAAGATCCCAGGTGTAACCCCACTTCTATTACTATCACTTTTCATTAATTGGACAAAGACTACAAAATACCTACCCAGTTTTAAATTTTTCCAACCCAGTCCACCACGGCTACATTCACCAGGTTTATCGTCTATCTGGTCTCCTTTATCACTTGCCGGTTCCCGATTTACATTGAAGTCTTCGTCTTCTATAAGCGCTACGTGTATGCTATCGATCCTTTGTTTGGTTTGATCATCATTTATTTATTTAACAATTTATGTACACACAGAAAAATAATAATTACAATTAAATAAGAAAGAAGACACAAAAGCACTGCTTATTTCTCAGGAAATCTCTTCCAGCAGACCTGCGAGAGGAGAGTTGGAAAAAAAAGTTATGTAGACTTTAGTGTGGAATTAATATAAAAGGATACCTAAATTAAACTAATGACATCATTACATTTTGTGATGTCATAATATGAAAAATCTTCATAAATATTTCTGGCACACAGGAAGCTCCATGTTTGTGGATTATCGTCAGATATAAAGTAGCAATAATACCTACTCTGTTTTTACTTAATTCCCAGATCGTGGTAAAATTAATTTGGAATGTAATCACGACAGTACGGAAATGAGTGGATTACACAAAGTAATCCGTGCGCATATAAATTCCACTTATCAATGAATTAAGTACTGTCACGTTATATAAACTTTGGTGAATTTATAAATATTTAATTATTCCAATTATATTTAAGCTGTTTATATAGGCTTATTCTATGCAAGTACCTTCGTTACACTTGCATTAATCATGTTGCTTTTACATTAATTTTAGTATTACCATACTGAAATTTTATCATCAAATTAAAAATGATTGTTTACTTCAGAATTAACTACAGCTTTCGAAATTTGCAAGTTGAAGTGGTAGGGGGAGTGGGGCTGACTATGTCTGTTGAAGAACCGATGACCGTTGGTGCAGATGAGTCCATAAGTGGAGATCACGAATCCGTAAACGTAATGTGGGACGTACCCCAGCCAGATTTGAGGAGGGTAGCTGGGTCAGACTGGATGTGGGAGGCAGAGAACCGGGTGCTATGGTATAACTTGGAAGAGGCCTTTGTCCAGCAGTGGACTACAATACGCTGAGTTGATTGATTGATTAGCAGAGTTTTGATGTAAAGATATTATACAGATGTAACAGCTTCGATTTCAACATAAATGTGACTGTGTTCACTGTTTATGGTGTATTCGTTTCCAAATAAGATAATATTCGATGTTTTTAAATGGAAACCTGTGAACGTGAAGATATATTTAATCTTTAATAACCTAACCCAACCGTCAAAAACCCCGATTCCAACTAGAAAAAGAGCTGTAACTTTTGAACGACTGAACAGATTTTCATAAAACATAGCTAAGATGGTAACCGATTAAACCAGCTTTCGATTTAGAAAAACTGCATTGAAATCGGTCGATCCGTTTTGGAGGTATGATGCTACAGACAGATACACAGATACATCGATACACAGATACACACTACAAACTTATAACATTATTGTCGGGGGTCAAAAACATAAGTTGCTGGAACACATCCGATCAATCCATCTGTCAACTTCTACAAAAACATTGGCACAACCGGAGGTGTTATTGCAAAAACATTTTACGTCAGTCATAAACCATTTAACTCCTGTTTACGTGTTTTGAAAGCTAACGCTAATAAGGCCGTTAAAATTATACGGGTGAGCCCGCAACAGGACGTCCATACAAAGATATTATAACGATTCGGACGTATGTTTTCAAACACCGGGATCGTATAATTTTATAATACTGGTTGAGTTTTGCTGCTGTAAAAATGATCGCTATATTCATTTTAGATCTTATTACTCACGAATAAGAGTTGTAATTTGTGTGATTATTTGTTCTTCGACGACAACTTATGTTTTTACGGATAGTAATGCAACGGACAGTGGCTTGACCATCGGTGTTCAAGCCAATCAGCTAATCCTCACAAAATGTATATTAAACACGTATAGGGACAGAGTCGTAAAAGCACAAAAAAAATCCTCTGTTGCTATTGAAATTGGTCGGATAGGTACTAAAATTTTACGATACATTTTATTTTAATATTGTTATTGATAAAATCAAAGAAATGTTTAGTTTAGAGTGTCCTTTTATGAAAAGACGTGATTAAATTTAACCGCTCTTAAAATCCTGGTTATTTTATGGTCCATGTTTGGTTGCTTGTAAAAGCTTATCGATTGGCTATTTTGTACGTATAGCATTAAAACGATATTGACGTATTTATGAGCATTATTAAATTATAAGAAGTAATAGTCATATCGTAAATTATGTGCTTAAAATTCCTTTTTTCGCACTAGGTATTATTTGTTAATTTGTTATGTGTATGTGACGAATCGCCTGAAATTCGCAGTTCATTCTTCTTCAGTCTATAGCAGTCACGTCAAAGATATGGCCCACGGGGCGCGTCCGGCCCTCATGCCACTTCAATACGGCCCGCAACCACAACCTATCCAGTAGTATCCAGTGAGGATTTTTAGAGGGCACTCGATGCCACGCATTTTTAAAATTGCGCGCGCCTTATTTGTATTCCCAGAATTTGAATAATTATCCAAATAATAACTAACCTAACCGTCAAAAACCCCCGACTCCAACCAACTAGAAATAAAATGTTATAGTTTAAAAAAAACTAAAGAAAACGCTTTTGTCATCCAAACTAAACGTGTATGCAAAATTTCAGCTCAATCGGAAACCGGGAAGTGGGTCAAATTTAACTTCCAAGATTTTTTTACATAGTTACAACTTACAAGTGAAGCTAATAAAAGCGTTTTAAACAAGCTGTTACTTTTCATGAAACATAGCTAAAATGATTTCTTGTTAAACTAGCGTTCAATTTAAAGAAACTACATTGAAATCGGACCATCGGTTTTGGAGCTACGATGTCACAGACAGCCACACAAATACACAGTACAAACTTATACCTACACCCCTCTTTTTTTGTTGGGCTTTAAAAAAGCATGCAGCACGTATCCTGTGTATGTTCTGCAGTACCTATTTATGCAAGCTGCTGTTTTCGTTATGAAAATAAATAAAAACAAACATCGCTCCAGGATTACTAATGAACATCTTCAATATATTCTTAAAATAACTACCACGAATATAACACCCGACATCAATGAGCTTATTAAAAACAAGAGATACTCAGGTGTCTGGATCCTCAAACTCAAGATAATTTACTCTCTTGATTACCTTTATATGAAAATTTATACTATGTAAATAAATAATGATTTTAACAATTCAGTATGTGTTTTAGTTTTTAATTTTTAGTCTGGCCCGATAGAACACCCTAAATCTTATAGATGGCCATACATATTTAAATTGTGCCATTACGAAAATCAGTTTGACACCCCTGGAAGGTATAAGGAATGTCTGATTTTAAAAAAATTAAATAAAAAATACATACGCGACGAACATAGTACCTCCTCCTTTTTGGAAGTCGGTAAAAAATACTGTCAACGTAGAAGACGCTAATTAGATTTTTTTAACTCAGCGGGATGTAAAGCTAAATATGAATTGTACGGTACTCAACAATATAAAATATCGAAGAAAGTACTGAATGAAAAATGTAGCCTTTTATAAAATAAACTGAATATTTAACATTAATATGAAGAAGTTTACACACATGACGAACGTAACGCAGCGTGTAGCCACGCTGCGAACTCCTCGGTATGTCGACGATAGTACTTAATTTTTTATTAAAATATATTTATGTGTTATTAATATCTTTACGATCATAGAGAATCAACGGGATAAATAGATTTAGCTCTAAAAATATTAATAAGTAATTACACTGTGACATTAAATTTAAATACTTTAGTCGCCTAACCAAGTTCAAAAAGAATATTCTTAATGATCTGAAGAATGTTTATTAAAAATTGTTTTAATTTTTTTAGTAAAATATGCTAAGAATCTTTTATAAATCTGGATCAACAATTTTTTTACTTTTAAAAGATACTATTTACCTAACCTTACTTACTTTTTACTTTTTTATTATATTTAGTTCGTTTTTTTTCATTCTTAAAAAAAACTTCTTTCTTTCCAACAACACTTTTTTTCTAACAAATATAATGAATGATTAAATTATCCTTTCGAGTTTTACTCTTTCCGCAGTCACAACATCTTAATTAACTAAGCAGCTGACTTTGAAATGCGATTTTTACGACTGCGTTTATGCTCCTTACTGCATTACAGGATAATTATTCTTGCTGTTTAGTGTATATTTTATACATAGAATTAATGACCAAAAATATTTATTCGCGTAGGTTTTATAAGAGCTCATTAAATGATAATATTTTGAATATCATAATAACAGTTTACGCGACGCAAATGAAAAAGGAATTGATTCTTTGCTTAAGGCGCATTTAAACTTTATCTTTTTTACCTTTTTGCCGTTAATGAAGTCACTTTTTTGTATTATTTGCTGAGGTTTGCGCGTCGGCCGACAATATAATCGCAATGTCGTGGGAGTTGATTGGCTTTTTATTACCATCATGGTACTTGAGACAACAGCACCAGTGTTTTAATTTTATACTTTACGTTCTCCATTCGTTAATATTTTTTGAGGACCCGATAAAAGAATAATTTTGGCGTGTCATTGATATTTGCGGACCATCTTGTAAAGCATGTGTTTTATTTTCAATTGGATAATTATAGTGCAATTTGCATCGATCTGAAGACATTATTATTATATTATGATGAAATGATGATGATGAAAAATATTTTTGTTTTATTTCAATGTTTTTATTTTCTTTAAGATTCAGAAACGAATTGTTGTAAGTTTTATATTGATAAATTAATACTTCCACAAAAAACGTTTTCAAAATATGCATTTTAGGTATAATGCCTCAAACTTTTTGCATTTCATGTTTAAGTTAGGTAGGTGGGTCATTTTCAGAAAAAGTGTACACTATTCAAAATAATGCTGGATTTTAATTTTTTTATTTTTAATCGTTTTTTGCCTTAAATTTACAATTGGTAATCCTTTCATCATAGGAAAATACAAATAACACGTCTTATTCTGGATTATTTACTGAAATATAACACATTTATTACCCCTGGGGAACAAAATCTGTTCCATTCCGATACTAATGGTTTTCGGTTATAGAAATAAAACAAAACACGTCTGGATTTTATCAAATAGTATAATTAGTTCAAGATGTTTTGTACTTCAATATAAATTAGATAAAAAATTAAATAAACAATAGCAAAATATATAATCATCATTTTAATTTCCATTCCGTTACTCTTTGGACCAACATGGTCAAATACTTTTTGGTATTTTTCTCAATTACGATACAAAATAGGAACTCTTTTTTATTTCTATTAATCAAACGATTACACTCCAAATTATCAAAAACTATTAACAATCGTATAATATTTCGCTCTAAAAAAAATATTTCGAACAAAATATAAAATGGGACAGTCACGGAATGGACTGTGCCTATAACGGAATAGAATTCTTAAGAATATTACACATTGACAAGAAAATGAGATAAAATTACTACAAAAATAATTCACAAGAATATAAAGACAATTAAATCAATATAAATTTTGCAATTTGCTCTCCATTTTTTTTTCTCTGGTCTACCTTCTCTTTTTCTGATAATTGGTTTTTTTTATTGCATTTCATTCTATTCAAATAATTTTACTTATACTCTTCATATCTCTCGGGGTCTTCTTATAGATTTCCCCGAAATCTTTTCCTCTTCTCGGCTGGCGTCAGTGGCATCTTTGAAGGTAAAAAAGTATATTGAAATATTGTATAATTCAGTATACCAATACGACGGGAACAATACTGACTAATGTAAAAGATATTTAAAATTTATCAAAAAATAAGAAATTTAATTGTTAATAACTATTTTGCACAAACTCAAAACTTGAATTCATTATAAACAATATGTCACTTGTACACGATAAGAATTAATTAAGTCTGTCACATAAATTTAATATTTTTAGATCGGCACAAATAGGTATAATGTATAACCTTCCTAAGAATTCCATTCCGAAACATTTTAGTTCCAATTCTACGTTACCTGTGTTTTGGTAACGGAACAGAAGTAACGGAAGCCTAACTATAAACCATTTTGTTTTTATTATTTTAAACTAACACATCACATCAACAAGTTTAGTATCAAATTGGGTTCACGGGAAGCTAATAGAGATATCAAAATAATTTGCAAGAAATAAACTTATAAACTTACTTTGAAATTGGTTGCGGTTGCGGAAAGTCAAAAAGAGACCGTTACTGAGGTGCGTGTTGGTCGTTCGCTGGTCGCCGTCAAAATGGACAAATCAAACAACGGAATCCGTTTGACAGTATTAAAAATATTGCCCATCAGTAATAAAATTGATAGTAGTAGTTTTATTGCGATCATCTCGTAGAAATTGTGGTTTCGGAAGGGAATTTTCCACTATAACCAGATATGTCCCCCACAAAGATAAAATTATTTAAATATTTTGGTCGACATTACACCATTTCTGTAATTGTGAAACAAACCGTACTTAACTATACTTTCCGAAATATCAAACACATCAGTATATTTAAGTCAACAAAATACATTAAAGTTACGTTGTTTTACTGAAATTGGTAGTGGGACAGCGCTAAAATAGATACCTTCTACCAACATTTTTGAAAATTAAGGTATTATGACTATGTTTATAAGCAGCAACATTATAGAATATTATTAGAAACTTATCACAGATCTTAATTTTTAATCTTGTTTTTCCAAAAAGTATAAATTATTCTTTAAAAAAAATACAAAACTTGTGGGACACACCCGAAACTCGAATGTACAGTTTTTGTGAAAATGACCCAGGTACATTTAAAAATAATGCAAGGTTCAGGCTTTCTAGTCCCGATCCCATCGTATATTGTACTCATAAAAGTTTTATTTTTAAATCAGCTGTTCCATACTTTTAGTCGACTAATATTGAATTATTTGTATGGAACAGCTGATATTTCTTGATATATTTCTTTCTTAATTTGTTCATAATGATGAGAACTTTTCTACTAGAACTAGAAAGGTTTATAAATAACAAAGTGGCTATGAGTAGCTCATCCCTAAGTAGGTACAAACATAAAATCATTCAAATATTTAGCAGACACTACAATATTAAACTTTAATTCTTTTTTTTAATGTATAACAAACCAGCCTGTATACTGAAGATTTACATAACATGATGCTGATATAAACGCATTATCAAATAAAAAGCATTCCGATGTTCATATTAAAATGTATTTGATAATTCAATAGGTATACGCTGCCGCGGTAAACATAATGGATTTATTTTGTATTCGGATTGTGTAAAACAAAATTATTACTTCGACAATGTAGGTATAATAAAATTTGAGATGAAGAACAGAAACCTCTTTGTATGTATTTAGATGAAGTTTGTTTGAAGGTTTAGTTAGGTACGAAGTAAGTACCTCAGTACAGTGTATATATACAGTGTATATACGCACTTCTTGTTTCCAAATTGTTACGCTTTACATTACAATCTGAAATTTTTATTGAGATCTAACGATATAATAAATAATATACATCCAGCCCATTCCCGCCCCACTGCTGGGCACGGGCCTCTTCTCAGAATGAGAAGGGTTAGGCCTTAGCCCACCACGCTGACTACACATACCTTCAAGAACTTTATGAGGCCCTCTCCTATGCACAGGCTTCCTCACGATGTTTTCCTTCACCGTTAACGCAAGTGTTAATCAAATTCTAATTCATTTTATTTTTTTTATTTTACAGTTTATCCGATCGCAGTCAACTGTTGGACATAGGCCATCACGGTTTGGTCTACTTTAGTACTTTCTTCTTGGAATTCTCTACAAGGAATTCGTACATGCTGTGGTGGAAAATTTGCCAGTTAGCAAGGTCAAAAATACACGCTTGTAATCGGTATCGATTCAATTTCGACAGTTCCAAAATGTTCATTGCGTAGTTAAAATCATCGAGCGGAACGATTTTTAAAGCATACTGCGCAATGTACATTGTTGAGCTATCAAAATTATTACTATTATTACGAACTTATATAATTATATCATGATTACCCTTAGATCGCCACTCGATGACGCTGTTTCCCTGCAGTTCATGAATTGCTGGGAGCGCTAGCTCCTTGAAACTGCTTCTAAAAGTATAAAGTAAAATAAAAAGATTGTTGTTCATTAACGTAGATAAAAGTAAGTATAAAAGTTAATTAAACATCACAATCTTTGTTTATCAAGCAAAAGAATTTAATTACTATCCTGGGGCTATTTAATAAAATACCGCAGGATTTTATCATATTTCTAGGAACAAGGAAGTATCTGCAACCACCCACACTTCTTAGTCAGTCAGGCCACGCTTACACTGCATCCCGAAGCTATAATTACGATTTATAGAATTACACTATTAAACAAAATTTCCAAGCATAGAGAATTCATAATGGCATCTCTATATGAGGAGCAAATGCCTAATAGCTCATTCAAAGTAGAGTGCCAAAACTTTCAAGTTATCGTCGAGATAACTTGCCAATATAGTGGGAATTTCCACTTTCTAAGTTGTAAATTTGATATACCTACCAGTGTTGGTACAAGTTGGGGTAATTTTGCAGACATAAATGATGTATTTTAGTTGCAAAATGAGAAAGTGATTAATAGTTTGGTTAGAAGTTGTGAGAAGTTTTTGCGGGTTAATTATGCAAATTATAATGATGTTTTATTTAAAAAAGTTTAAATTATGTATATTTTGAATTTCAAGTCATCCATTGACAGGATCGATTGATAAAAAAATTATATCTTTGACGATTTTTTACAGTTACAATAATTAGCGTTTCAGTACATTTTGGCATAGGTAGGTATTAAAAGTTCAGTTTGTTGTAAAGATAGGTTGTTAATTTAAGATCTAAAGCGTTTGTGTTATATAACACGTTGTGTATCCATACCACCTGTCTACCCTTATAAGCGAGTAAATAATTTAATTTGATTTTATTTTTCCTGCGTCATCAGGTATTTGATAATAAAACACACAAACAAATGTTAAATTCTGACAAATTGCCGGTAAAAATCAGCTCAAATTGTAAATATTCCTTTCCTTTTAGAACACCCTGAAAATAATATAAAAATACCATTACTCAATGACTAAATCAAGTCAGAAATACATCACTAATTGACCAGAGATTTGATTTAATTGATTAACTAAATAGCTAACAAAAAGTGGACGTGCGCCGTCAATACAGTGCGATGTTACCCAACGTTTTGCTTACATCCGTATCGCTGGAGTCATGGGCATTCATGGTCAATGTACGGTAAGATGGACGTTTAATACTTTTGAACATTATGTTTTAAGTGATCGACTGAAGCGATTAAGATATTTTGATATTTGATATTATAATGAAAAGGACACAATCCTTCTAATAGGTAGGTGTTTGGTAGGTATGGATGCTGCTATTTGTATTGTATGTGTGTCGTTTTTGCTGCAGAAATAAAATATTTTTCTTTCTTTCTTTTTTCTTTCTAACAAGAATAAATCACAGAAAAAAAAACTGTAGGTACAATGCACCGTTTTTTTATATTTCTCAAAGTCAAAGATTTTTATTTCAACTGGGCCTTTGCAGGGACTTTCAAAACTTTCTTCTTTATACTTTCTTTCTCTCCGAGCTGTCTCATGGAGACTTCACTGTTTAATGGAACTTTTGGTGAGGCCTGAAGGGCCTCAGTGTTTTTTTTTCTGTCTCTCACTGATGGGTCTTTGAGTCTTCGCTGTTTAACCGGACTTTCGGCGAGGCCTGAAGGGCCTCCGACCGGCCTCCAAGTGGTGTAACTGTCTCGATTTATAGGTTAGCATGAAATCACACACGTGGTAGCTATATGGTCCCGAAATAGGTGACACCAGAATTTGTATCATCGGAAATACACATCCTCAACATTCATAGTTTGTAAGTGTTCAAATTATGCTCATCAATGTAGTCTGCTACAGAATCTCTTAAATTAAAAAGTACGACATTCACTAGTAATAACGTATGTGGATAGTGCATTGTGTACCACAGTCCACAAAATATAACCTAACCGGCAAAAAAACCCCGATTCCAACTACAAAAAGAGCTGTAACTTTTGAACGGCAGAACAGATTTTCATGAAACATAAATAAGATGATATCCGAATAAACGAGATTCCGATTTAAAAAAAGGCATTGAAATCGGTCCATCCATTTTGGAGCTACGATGCCACAGACAGATACACGTATCTATAAATACACAGATACACACTACAAACTTATAACACAATACTCTTTTTTGTCGGGGTTTAAAAAGAACCACAAAACGCTTTACCACCAGCTATCCGTTTAAACCTCGAGCCTCGAGTAAAAGAGAAGCAGTGATACGGCTCTCGCATCATCGCTCAATTACAAAAAGGTAATCCCAGGGAGGCACTTAATGAATCATTATGGCCAGCGGCGCGGCGCGTCGACCGATGTGATGCGTGCACGATTTATAGTCCTGCCTTTAACTGTTCATATTTTATTTTTTCGCCACAGGCTGGTGATATGCGACGTTTTTCGCTGTCTCATGGGTGATGGAATGACGAAGGTTTTTGTTGGATATTGCAATTTTATTAGAGCGAGAAGTTTTTCGGGTCTTTTGGTTCAGTGTAGGTACCTACCTATATTTGTTCCATGTTGAAAACGAAGATTAAACAAAGTTGAATAAATATGTAAAGATATTCTAGGTTTAAACGTGTATAATATAATAATCTCTTAATATAATTCGTAGATAATAATACTGTAGCATATTGTATTAATCAATTATGCATTACAAGATTCACATTATTCATGATTTTCAATATTTTGATACACATGTCATTCACTTTTGAAATACAGTGAAAGGCACAAAAGTTAATAATTTTCAGAATTAAAATAATGTATTATATTTATAAATTTCAAATAATACTAATACCTATCAAATGCGGTCTTTGACGACTACGATTGGTTTCTTAAATCTAAACACAATTTTCTTATACATAAAAACCTAAAATTTTATGTTCGGCACTATAGATAGGAGCATGCCTCGAGCTAGATCGACGTTTGAGCGACTCGGAGTCAAAGGCGACTCGCGTCAACATCAGTCATAGAGAGCCAGTGTGACCTTGCCTTTATGTCGGCGTGAAGCGTTGTAAGAGGGTCATAGTTGCTCTGCGTCCGTTACACTGTATGGTCAGTTAGACAATGTTCAAGCCAAATGGTGGAGCGGTGACCGTGTTTATAACGAGTTGTAAGAGTATGGCACCGTTGGGCATTTGAGGCCAGAAAGAACCGAAGAAATAATATCTATGGCTATCAAATAATATCTGAATAGATGAGATAATTATAATATTGCGGAGTTTCTAACTTGAATGCAATTTTATTGGTTCAACTTGAAACTAAACATGTTCGTTCATTTATAAGGATATCGATAGTTCTCTTAAGAAAATAATAATTTATCAAATAAGTGGGAGTGGTCAAATACAAACAAATTAAAAAGAATAAATAAATGTTGCAGGTAAGTTATAAGTACCTACAGGCATTAAATTGGTATGATCAAGAAATGATTCCAAATCCACGTACTCGTACTATGACGTCATGTGGATTGTGCCATGAATTTGAATTATAATATGAAGGTTCAATAAACGCTTATATTTCGATTCAAAAATTACATACAGTTTTACGATTGGACACGCTCAATCTAGACAAATATAGTATTTGATTTCCATAATCTTATAACATAAAGTTGATGAATTTGAAATGAAGTGGACTGAATAATCACGTGGATTTATGAATCATTTTAATAAATCTGGTAGTTTGCAAAGGCATTCGTTTCTGAAATGAAAAAACGTTTAACAAATTAGGTATATTAATATTACTTATTTGTGACATCAGAATATGTGGCTTAGCTTATAAGAATCTCTGGCTTTATTTAAATAATATCTACTGGAAAAGGATACAGTATGACGAGGATGAAAATTTACGATAAAAAAAGCGACTAGTTTTGCAAAACATCTATTTTATAAGTTTATTTTAATATCATATACCTCGGCAACAATACATATTCAAATAAGTAAAATTATTTCTGTTTTATTTATTCTTATTCTTTAATAAATACAAATTAAAATAAAATCATTTCAGATGATATAGGTAGGTATACAAAGGCCAGCTTAAGCCTGTTTTGTATTTCTAATAAAATAAAAACTTTCCAAAAACATTATTATTATTTCCTTTATTCTATTATTTTCACATCATTTTTTAATTTTATAAATATTTTTACAAAAAGAATAGATAAAAATATTTAAAAATATAAAAGAGTAGTAGCAGTAGCTCAACGGTATCGGGAACAGGTTTATAATTATGTTTTTGTAATAATCATTATTATTATTACAAAAACATACAAACTAGGTGGGTATAATTATATTGTATCATAGCAAGCGTCAACAATTGCTGTATATTTGTTGTTTCCTAAAATAAGGAAAGAGAATAGACAGCTTTACCGCCTCTTATAAAATACAAAATATTCAGACTAAATTATAAATAATACCTACACCATAATTCCTTCTCCCATTTTGAATATAATTTCGAATATTTATTTGTAAAACAGCACCGAAAATCACATTAATTCCCCCGCTTTAGCGTTTAAGAGCAGAAGAGTTTCTGGCAATCGTCGTCTAATTAATAATTTATTAAGCTTTTAAAGAAACGTAGGGCAGGGGTAACGAACATTTTTACAAACCGGTAAATATAATTTTGACTTATTCTACGTGGGTTCTGTAAGTTTTAAAACATATTTATATCAAATCTTTGACTAATATCTACACATTTTTTTGTAATAACGTAAAGAACTAGCTTAAAATTGCCCCACATTAAGAAGATGGAGGATTTATTTCTATACGTACTTATTAATAAACTAATAAATATTAAATACGACTCTATCTTCTGAACATACGTGGTTAGGTACCTAAATGGGTAATATTATTATTAATAATTATCTAATCATAATTATTTTACTATCATTTATTTTTAAATTTCGTCAGAGTATTCAATAAAGTTTTGTATTAAATGTACTTTTAAAGTCAACATGCACTCGATAATTATGTAAAGCAGTAATGCTTATTTTATTCTATATTTTTGAAAAATCCTGTGTAATTATACGTTGCCATCATGTCACGGTCCAAATCCGCAAAATTGCCAAGAAGACATAACCAAGTGCACTTGACCATAAACTATCATTTTTGATCAAAAAATTATAGCCAAGATATTTTTTTATTTATAATATGCTGAATCTTGAAAATCTTGGAACAAAAATTACTTTAATTTTTGAACGTGTTGCACCTGTTATACTGTGTATTAATAATTTAAATAAATAGGTACATAGTGCGTCGAACGCGGAACTCTAAAAATATGTGGGCTCGCTTCCGTGCATATAAAAGTATACTCTAGAGCTTCTGTAATTCAGTTTAATCGTTCCGAGAACGCCATTTTGTGAAAATATTTATAACATTAACCATATTTTACATTCTGGATACTAAAATTTATTATTGAAATTTCAACCTTATTTTTTAGCTATAAGGTACCACTAGTTATTATTGTCATGTCCTGCCCAAGGGTACATGCAGACCATTACAGTACGACACAACTTAGAAGTAACATCGGCAAATTTCGTAAAACCGATCACTTCCAAACTGGGTGCGACTTCAAGACCGCGAATGTTTATTAGTACTGCATTAAAAAATGAGCATTACGCTGACGCAATAAGTTGTAAAATTATTTAAGCAAGTGACTGCCAATGTTTGTTCGATCAGGTACATCGATGTAACTTCTTAGTGTTGTCGTACTGTACGCCGTATGCTTAAAAGATGTTGTTATAAAACGATTAAGGGAACATCACATTTTTTATAATTTGAGTATATTCAAAAAAAAAAATTATTATTATTTTAATCGACTCTTTAATAATTTTGCGATGAAAACTTTGGTAATCATCGTACATTATTAAAAGTGTAACATAGCTCTTATTTCACGGATTATAAGGTTCGATGTCGGTTGATTTTTGAGTAATGTGTTTATTGATGGTGTCAATTTAAATTGCAAATGTGCAACTCGTTTAGGTGAGCAAAGGTGTCGTCTTAAAGTATCGCCAATTGACGTTAATATTGTTAGTGCTTTCGCGAACTCAACAATAATTTCTTAGTAGGTATTTTATTATAAAATAATAAGCATTAATGTGATAAAGCAGACAAGAGACAAATTGTAAGACATCTAAATATTTTTAAGCTCATTTACTTTAGAGGCATTTCCAATAAGTAGCTGTTAGCTCTAGCCTAGTATTTATTTTAAATGTCGCGCGATTGATGCGAATTTTGCGGATGCCCGTGGAAGCATACATAGGTTACGGTAACCGCTTACCATCAGGCGGGCCGTATGCTTGTTAGGCACCTTAGGCCCAAGTTCACCGACAATATAACAGACGATTAGGGAAAAATCTGCCGTTTAAACATTACTTTTTGTATGGGTAATCAGCCGATTTCATTTTAAACATCTGTGGGCCGAGCACGAATGTTTTGACGTATAGTAACGTAAACGTAAGCAAATTTTGATTATATAATACGTTAAATCTGTCGCATTATTTTTCAATTTTATGCAACAAACGGACTTGTTTCATGAAAAGGTAAAAATATTGCATGTATTTCCAAAAAAATATCATGGAGTAAACGTGTATTTTTGGTTCTAAATTTGGTTACGTTTACGTTACTATACGTCACGTTACGTTTGTCAGTGAAAATGGCCCTTAGTAGTATGAATAAAAAGAATTATAGTGTTGACTATGGTGAGCGAACGCTCTTACTCTATCTAGCCACCAATGATTACGCGCTTATATAATAATTAAAAAAATGTTTATTGAGGCACAATTAATCCCAATAAAAAATTTAAATATCTAGTAGTAGGTACCTATACATTAAAATTTGTACAATATAAGGGAAGCAAAATTTTTGGTTGTGTATATGCTTACTCACTGTATTAAAAGACAGTACTGTACTAGGCAAAGTTAAAATAACATAAATACTGAAGATACCTATATAAAAATAATCTTCATTTCCTGATGTTCTACAATCATGGGATATCGCCTCGAGCTACTAAATATACGCTACACCTTATCCATTATATCCAGACACTCAATTTTCAAACGTTCATTTAAGATTTTATCTGTACGAGAGATCTCAGATTGATGGTCATTCATTAGTGAACCAACAAAAAATGTTACGTTCTTAAACAAAAATTATGTCTTTATTAGACCCATTACGATTATTATACGCTTAACATACGTTATAGTAAATAATGCCAGGTGAATTATATATGAATTACGTAATCCCGATTCTTTAACTCTAATTTAAGAAATAGCTCACATTCCTTTTTAGGGATACGCAGCTATGGTTATTAAACTATGTTGTTAAATTAAATAATATTTTTCGTAAAAAAAATAAGCATTAAAATTTGCTGAAATCAATGCTGCACACGAAACGAAAAAGGCATTTTTTATAAACTATTTAGATATGTCTTTTTTCCTGATGTTTCTGACGATATATGTATCTACATAACTCAATGTTGATTTGTGCCTATTTTATTTTTGAGAGCAGAATAGTTTCATCCCTATTACCTGGGATTTAATGATGGCATCGGGAAAAAGTTTATTCAGAAATATACATCTTTGCCTAAATCTACGGGGGAATAAAGCGTATATACTCAATACTCAATACTAGGTTCGCGAAAATCATATGGATGAAGTACCTATGGACATAACCATGGGCTCATGCGACTCATGTCCATACTATCATACTAATAATTATCATATATGTATACATCAAAAAAGTTTGAAATTACTTTAAAAAGATGAGATAATTATAAATTATTTTATGCTGGAATATTTTAAAATAAAAACAAATGAAAATTACGTATTTTATATTTATTTTTAAACATAGAACCTGCTTCCAAAAAGGTTTGTCATAATATTAGAAACAATATAAAAAAATCATCTCAACTTCTTAGTGATTTTAAACTTTTTTTGATGTGTGTATCTACGTCACGGAAGGTGCTTCTTCAACTAATGAGACATCAAAAGGTTCTAGGTCACTCAAAGGTCAAAAGTGATACCGACGTGAACTCAAGAGTTCTGTGCAATTAAATCAGTTTTTTCTTCTTCTAGACTTCTTCTTCATGAGATATCCATCTTCTTCTGTCGAGTCGGCACCAGCTATCTTATGGAAATCGTTCATGCCGTAGTGGAAAGATTAGGCAGTCAGCATTCAGCAGTCAGGTGGCCAGTATAACTGCCTTCTGACATTATGCTGAGCTGTGGCCTTTTGGCACAATAACTCTTATATTTTATATGTTTTCTTTTTTATTGGTTTTATTTATTTTTTGTTGTGCTAATAAAGTATTTTTCTTTCTTTCTTTCTTTCTTTCATTGGTGGTATCGAGGCTGACTGCCCAGGGTGCGGCAGACGATCTCATGTTTCTTCATTTGTGGAAGCTTCTTGCACACTGCCATATTCATGAAAAAATATTTCTAGCGAAAATATTCAATAATACAAAAAAGCTGTGATCTTATACTTATTTGCTGACAGTCAAGCGCAAAAGTTTTAAGGAAATAAATAAAAAGTAAAGCTGCCTAGTTCTTTATTCGGCATCAGAAATTCGTGGGCCCCTTAACGCGAACGCGAAATCCGTTTGTTTGAGTCCCACTACGGTTTCTGATGACGGCCCTGTGTGGGACGTCCTAAAAATAAAACGTTGGGAGCAAACACATGTCATTTGTCAGCGTTTCGCTCACATGACGTGAAGTAATTTACGATATCCTTCGATGATGCTCTTTAGTGGCTGATGCAGTTGGAAAATAATATAAAAGTAGTAATTTCGTTTTAACTTAATGCATTATTGTAACTTGCTTGTGTTATTACTTTAAATTCTATTGATACACTGTAGGTATTCATATAGTAATATAAAAAAATGTTTTAATAAGATTAAATAATCCAAAAATAATTAATTCAATATTGTCTTCGCATTAAATTATTGCAATAACGGCAATTGTTTTTATTTTCCTGTTTACTTACAATTGATTAAATTTTTATTTTGAGAAAGAGGCGACGGTCTTTAATTTTAAACGCTTATGGAGAAGCTTTGAATGATTTTCAAGTTAACGCTCTGTAGTCGTTATTCATATGACGTATAGCGTTCAAAATTAGGTCGGATTAGTGATTTCATGGTGTTTTTGTCCTACTTGTTCGCATTTTGACGCGTATTTGGTTACGTGCCACCGCATCGTAGCCGGAACTCAAAAAATCGAACAACGATGCTTTTACTGCATTTCGAAAAACGAATAGGTATACAGAACGATTTTTATGATTTTGTTAATTTTATTATTCTTGATGGCGAGTATACTTTTTGTGTTGCCAATTATAAAGTTTATGGCGGGTTCGTGGATTACTTGATTTAGTCATAACAATTATTCTTAAAGATTAGCCGACAAGGAAGGATCAATGATCTGTTGTACTATCTCAGCTATTTAAAATAAGAACAAAATAGCAGCAATCATGTTCATTATCATTCACTTTTTTTGCCGTCTATTTGACTTTTTTAAGAACGGAATTCGATACGGACAACATTTGATTGGATGAAAATCGTCTGTTATTTATTACGGACGATAATTCCTTTAGTGTAAACGAGTTACGTAATAATAAGTCATAAAAATACTGAGACAGACTCCAACCCGATATTCATCAGTATCGGTTCATGGGAGATAACTTGTAATCTTTGTACCATAGTTAACAATCACATTGGACGGCCCGGCCCGCGTAAATTGTCCCCGCAAGGTACAACCGAGCACGTATTTAGAAAAATCATTTTTTCCCTTGCGGCTCTCTGCACGGCTGTACCGACCCAGATACTCCGCGTAAATGATACCTATTTAATAATTCCAGATAAGTACATATTCTACATGGGATTCAATTTTTTTTTATTAAAATGTTTGGAATTTGACGCCATAATATACCACTCATTTTTTTAATAAGTACTTAGTAAGTACGTCTACTTATGTATCAGTCTACAATAGCTCAGCTTCCATACTCGTTTAGAACTTTATCTACAAGTCTCGACTAGCTACGTCATAAACAAAAACAAAAGATTAACAACAATAGCACCAACTTTTAATGAGTACCAGTAATAACTTGCATGGTACAGACTAAAAATACCGTAAAGTATGAAGAAAGTGTGTTGTAAAGACATAATTGGCCGTTCTCATAAACAATGGTACGGGTGCTAGTGCCTCAAGCAAGGAACAAATGAAGCATGCTCTCACGTATAAAGCAACCAATTTTCCTAGAACCCTCGCGCTTGTTGAAGTACCAATTTGCTCCTACATTTTATACTTTTGGCGGGGGACGAGGGAGATCTACCATGTTTGCGGTCCTACACCTACAAAATGCCATGTATGAAACAAACACTTTGGAAATTCTGTTCCGCATTAAAAGTATGTCCATGGAAGGGCAACGTGGATAATGGTAGGGGCTGTATTTGGTTGAAAGGTGAAATAGGTAACGTTAAAGTTAGGATTTATTTTATAGGAACATTATTTTCATGTACCTACTTACTAAGGTAAAAGATTTGTATAACTCGATGTCCTTTGTTCTTTTATCCGCAAACTAAGTTATTTAAAGTTTACTGCTAAACATGAGGATCCCATTTCACGACACCCAGAAGAAAGCCTTAAGTCGTAGATATAAACTAAGTATTATTTACATTAATACATACATAATTAGCTTTATATAGTAGCCATCCATTTGAATAAATGCTTTGAGTTATATTACTAAATTAATATTATTATAACATAAATCTAAACTAATATTAAAAGAGAAAAGATTAGATTTTTTGTATGTTTGTTTGTAATGGATAAACTCAAAAACTACTGGACCGATTTTCAAAATTATTTCACTAGCAGTATGCTATATTAACACTGAGTAACATAAGCTGTAATTTATAAAGATATCACGCGGGCGAAGCCGCTGGTGGAAGCTATTGCCCTATAAAAAGATGATACCATTATACACAGTATTCTGCTCCTAATCTGCATTCGTTCTTACATAAATTTTCATAACAAAACTGAAGTTTTTCAAACGACCCACTAGGGGCTGCATAATTTACCAACTCGCTAACTGTACGTAACATTATTGTCCTCGTTACAGACAATTCACTACTTTTTTGAGACACTTTTATATCCTTTCCACGCTTTACAACAGGATGTTGCAATGATGTGTCAAAGATTAAAATCTAGATGGGGAATTTCTTCGGTTTTACTTTTGGTTGTAGGTTTTCTATAAACACTTTATAAAATTATACCTGTCACTACCAATTTCATAAACATGAAAAGAGATAAAAGATTTTTTAAAGCCATTTTAGTTATGATTTTCTCTTTATAATATAAGATTAATTTATAACACGATTATGAGAAAGTTATTGTGTAACTTCACTGTTAACGCAATTGATAATCAAATTCTGATCCACACATGAATTCGATATGACACAGAGATCGAACTCAGACCCAGATACATTCAACTGCTAGACTATTATGAGGGCAGTTCAGTGCTTTATAAACAGTTTAGGTATATTAGGGAATTTTGATCCATTTTATCAGAATTAGTTCGCTAATTTGCTAAGCTAGATCGGATTAAAACTTCGGATAAAAGCCTTAAAGCCTTTCCCAATTAGACTGTCTAAATTTTCCAGTGCTTCAAATAAATCAATTTCTAATTTAATACTAAAACTTCGAAGGAAAGGCGTCTATCGTTTGGAAATTTTATAAGCCTATTTATATAAAAATAGCAAAAAAAGAATTTACTTCTAAGGATATTGTTATTACTCTTAAATCTTGTTTTGTGGTAATACCCTTAACATTTAAAGTGCGTGCCTACCTAAATACACTCAGAGTTTTGGCAAAATTGTGATTAATTTTCATATATTTTAGTTTTATTCATTTTACACAATGATAATAATTTAATATAGGGAAACATTGAAATATAGTAATAAAAATATTGGAAAAGTTGAACGCAGTGACCTGTCTCCAAAACTATTCCTTCCTTATTCTTTGTCCCAACTAAGTTAGTTAAATGCCTCCCTAAGGCCTCATACACGGTATCAGTTTAATCTTCCAGCGTAAAATATCGCGCATCATGTTTATTAATGTTTCGTATTTATTGCAGGCTTTGTACCAAATTTATTCATTGCGTGGACGTGTTGAGGGGTTTTTAACAACTTTATTTAAGTGGGAATAAGAGGGTTTTTGGCGGGATTAGTAGGTGGAATCGGTGGGATCCGGTGTTTGTTTTGTGAAACAATTATATATAACGTCTTTTTTATTTTTCAGGGGTCTGGAATATGCGAGGTTTTTCTAAAAAGAATAACTTAAAAAAGTTCTCAAAAATGGGGCTAACAAGCTAACATGATGAAATTAAAAACTAGGATACTGTATGTACTATCTTTTTAGTTGTTTAAGTACAGTACGACACAACTAAGAAGTAACATCGATGTATCTCTGGCTATGGCTCTATGGCAGTCTATGGTGTCATATTTCCCTATATTAAAGCTTCACTCTCATCGTCAAGCATACTAAACTTAAGCTGCTTAACCTTGACAGTTATAAATTCATCTCGTTTGAAGGTTTTAATTCGTAGAATTTGTATATATTTTTATTTTCCAGACATAAAACTGCGAGCATAAAAGAAAATAATAAAAATACCAATCACAACCTTTTCATTAAATTATTCAATTTACACAACAAAAAGTTTAATACACTACTAACATTTTACAATCTCTTTTAAATATTTAGAATTACCAAAACTTTCCAAATTGGCCGTTGTAAATTGAATAAACAACATAAAAATTGAGTTTCAAAGAGTTAACGCTCTACGCACAATATTATATACTCAACACATTGAACATAATTTCGTTGGAAAGCGTAGTTAGTAGGCAATAAAACTCAACAACACCACAATGCTTAATTAAAAAGTATAAAGTCGAATGTTCTAATTAAAAATTAATGGAACACCCTTTAATATGACGTGGCTATAAAATCGGGTTTTATTGAGTCGTAAAATATTTGATAGATTGACCTCTGTGGACTTTTGGGAGTAACGCACGTTACAATGACCATAGGTGTTTATTACCACAGAACAAAAGACATAATTTTAAGGGCTTTTTGCTGTTTAAACCAAAACTTTGTTCCATTGGCTCCAAAATGAAAAATTAATTTATTGAAAAAAAATACCTCAATCTATGAATAAAATTATTGACACGTTTTAAAACTAGAAAGTCATGATACTTTAATGGTTCTGAAGGGTGGCGCACATTTTTACGAACGCACGCGCAATACCTAGCTCGCGAGAAACTCGCGCGTACAAAATGCGCTTCAGTGGAAACAAAGAGTCGTTCGCGTAATACGGTTGCGTCGCGTCTGTTGTCGGCATTCGCAAATGTGTATGCAGCCTAATACATAGTACATACTTAATTATAAGATTACATACTTTTTAATCTCCTAAGATAACAACAATTGCAATTGGTAGACTTGATACAATTTTGGGCATGTTCCAGTTGACATTTAAGTACAATAATGATTACTTTTCAAAACTATTCTTTAGGAAAGAAATTAATTAAGTATATAAATATGTGCTTACGAAACAGTGAACGGATATCTGCTAACATTAATTAAAATAATTCCAATCAAATAGATCACAAAGATTTGTTAGCAGCAAAAGTCCAAGGTTGGACGTTTGTCAAATGGACTGACCGCTACGCATCCTTGACATAATTATCTGTTCTTTGAACTAACACACGAAAATGATCCTTATTACAACCTTATAAGGGTGAATGGAACACATGAGCTTTTCCGACTAACGACGCCACTTCATCTCAGGCTTTCGAGCCTTTGTTCACCTGACAAGGTTCGCGATAATATTGAAATGCCGTACGGTGTATAAATACGAGTAGAACGTCCATTCATCTATCTTTCTATCGTTTTAACGTGTTACATGGGCTAATTAAATGTGCAACCACATGAAATTATTGTTCTGGTGTTGCGGATGTTCATGGGCGGCGGTGATCACTTACCATCAGGTGAACACACACGCTCTATGAAATTTAAACATAAAGGATCACGGAATATAAAAAGCAAGTGGAAGGGGCATTTATTCTACGAGAACTGGTGTCGCTAAAGTCATACACCTCAGAACTCACACACATTTTGCAGCTCACAAAGCCAGCAGAAGGAAAAATAAACGGTCAAATAAAATAAAAAATCTGAATGCGATAACGCGAAGCTAAAAACAAACTTCATATCATGAAGTTTGCGTAGCTCAGCATAATTATGGCACACTCGATCCGATCATCTGACTAGCGTAGGAGCGCAGCCGAGCGGCCCTCAAGAAGACGGTGACGCATTGTGGTCATGCGTCGCCGTGCACTGCATAGCGATAGTAACGACCTATTCAGTCTTCCCCAAGATGTGCCTGGCCCCTGGGGGAGACCTATTTACCTCTTTATCTCTTCTATAGCTCAGTAGCCTAGACGCCGACTATTAGTTCATTTGACTCACGCGCTTCGAAGGAGACGACTCGGCTCTCTAATAGTCAATAGCTCTTGACCAGTCTGATTATCCGAAGTATTCCGAAGTCAGCCGAATGAGCCGTTTGTTGACTTTGGTGTCTCAGTGAGACGTGCCAGCTGCGAGAATTACTGAGCTAGTAAGTTAAAGTATACCCCCGAGATATGTCATAACGGGCTTCGATACGGCCTTTAAAAATTCCCTAAGTCCACCAGCAAGCGCCAAAACCGGACAAGCGTGGTGAGCCCGCGAGGTGGAGAACAGGGGTAGGTACTCGTACTCATAAAGCTAATAAAAACATTAAAAAAGTCTATGTAGCGAACAGTTTTGTCTATTAAATGCTTGCCAAACATAACATCGGTGTGTCCCATACTATTTACAAGAATTTCTTGCAAGCGTATGATTAGCTTATTGTATTCGGGCTACCGTTCGTACTTTGACAAGGCCGATGTAATAATACTATAGAGATATAATTACAATGAAATTCGATGTCCGTCGGTATTGCAATATCAAATCAAACGGGCCCATAATGTAACCGATTGGCATTTCCATTGTTAACGGACGTTAATAGAAGTAAAATATTCAATATTTGAGCTGATTCATAATGGATTTTAATTATGTATTGTGATTGAAATCAAATAGAGATGAATTATTTATGTGAAATGATTACGCATTATGAGTTAGCTTTAGGAGTTATGACATTAATTTATAATGTAGGTACTGCATTGTTTATTTTAGCAGTTACAGTGATTTTATTTCTGGATTGCGTGTAGATTTTTAAATTATAAATTTGTTTGCTAAGCTCTCAAAGGCTAAGCTTATTTGTATCTTATTTAGACGATCATGCAAAAAATACTTTAGACCTGACGGCTGCACCTGTATCTACAATATTGATATTTTTCTATGATAACCTAGTATTGTATGGTATAATTGTGGTGGTAAGACGTTTCCCATGTATAGTACTCGCAAATCTTTATGACCCCTGAACTGAGCTCTGAACTCTATCTCTCTCTCCCGCTAGCACCTATAATAAGCGTACTATTAAAGGTGCTAGAGGGAGAGAGGAAGAGAGTTCAGAGGGCTCATAAAAATTTGCGCGTACTATAACAAAAATGTAGTCTTTACATTGACGATAGCTTTATCTCTCTCTTGCAAATTGACAAAATGTGGAGTCATTCCATATTATGTTTAACATAACATAAATCAAATATTATAGTACTAGCCCGCGATTTTACTCGCAAGTTATATTTTTATCAAAATAAAATATAGCCTATATTACTCGTTTTCTAATTAGTAAAATATTTTTTAGAATTGATTCAGTATTTCCAAAGATTACCCCTACATACAAACATACAATTTGTAACTTAATATTATCTAGTATAGAAAAAAATAATTGAATCGATTCTATAGTTCCAAATATTATTATTATTATTATTAAATTATGGACGAGCAGCAGGCTTGCTGATGTGTCCACATCAAAGTACTGGAGTAAAGTCTATTTCACATGTAGTAGTCCAATGCATAAAATTCCGTTTTTAATAATTTAAATAGTCATATTCAGTCACGGGTTTGCTTTACGCCACTTGTCTAGGCGACATTTAAAACTATTCACTGAATTAGCAGACACCACACTTTCCGGGAGTTTATTCCACATATCCACAATACGATTATTCAGGGAGTGATAGGCCACCAAGGAGTGCTCCAAAGGAGGAGTGGAGGAGGAGTGAGGAAATACTCTTACATACAAACAAACAAATAAGTACCTCTATAAAATATTAAGTAAGATGATGCCTGTATTCCACAATTGGTTCGTTCGAGGTAACCAATGGCCGTCAATCGCACCTTTCCAAACTCTGGACTGCAATTGAGAATTACTACAGAAAAATCCATTAACAACTTGTTTATTTTCACCAGAAAACGTGCTTACCAACAGTTGTCGTGAAGCCAGAATACACCACCTGCTTGAATATATCATCGACCGCACCAATCATCGAGGTCCATATGATACTGGCTGGACACTCGATAAATTTTATCGAGTGTCCAGCCAGTATCCAGATTTTATAACAATTACTTGGACAACGCAACGTTTTACGTTTGAGGTTCCCTAATAGCAGTTATTGCACAGATGTTGAACTGCCAACAAAACAGGAATAAGCAAATTACCTCTGTAATGGTAGCTAGCCTGTAATTAGTCGGACATTTTCTTGAATCACCCAACTGTGGGCAAGTACAGACGGCGCAAACAATGTTTTAGTTTTTTTTGTAGTTTTTTTTTTTTTTTTTTCTTTTTTCCTTGGATCTGCAATCAGTACGCTTGTACTATAAGCGGATGAGTTGTAGGATAGATGTCATTTTGAGTGTGTCCTCCAGCGAGGGCAGCTACTCATTAGTTTAACTCCCGGTCTAGGCTGTTAGGATGTCTTTTCTTTTGAGGCGTTTGATGTAACTTCTGGTTGTCAGCTTTCCAGCCAGTTCATTCGGGTGAGCCTTCAGTCTCCCGTGGTATCTCTCAGTTGTGTTCCTGATTTCGCTATTAACGCTGCTCATGTCTAGGTGTTTGTGGATTTCTGCGTTGGTTATGAACCATGGCGCATCACATATTGACCTCAATATAATGTTTTGCATTCTTTGCAGTATTGAGATGTTGGAATTACTTGCGCTTCCCCATAGTTGGATACATTGTAGAATATAGTAACGAATTTATTGATCGTGAATTTATTAGAACATTGTGCGGTTGCCAGTTGTGGTTTTATTGTAGCCATTGGCAATTTTCCCCGAATTTCAGCATACGAACAAAGCTCACATCTGTTCCCATATCTAGACCCTTTGTGTACATAAAAAACATTTTTTTTTATACTGAGCTGTTGTAATTACTGTTACAATTGTAACGCTTTGTAGCGTTTTTATTAAAGAACATTGTTTCACTTTTTTTCTTTACTTTAAAATAAACAACAACAATCAACTTTTTAAATGGACTGTGCCAGATTTATCAATACAACATAACAGTTTAGGCACTGAAGGTTCCACATTTAAAGGTAAGGTTTGCATCATTAACTTTCAGGTCGCTATCTCACCTGTCCTGAGGACATCCCGCATGAAATAATAACCGGAGAATGTGCGGTAATTTCGTTTGATGAAATTGCTTCTATACCTTCATTACGATTGCTTATTAAATATTTTCATGTGCTAAGAGTTACGTGCGAGATTTTCTTACGACTTAATAAAGAAACAATTTAGAACTTGTTTTCACATCCGGAGACTGTCTTGAGATTATCAATGAAGTCTATCCGATATCGATATCTTAAGTAAGATGTAGATAGACTAGATAAAATATGGACATTTAATTAGTGATAAATTGTGTCTAGAATAGCTTGATATTATCTAGGAATAATAACGAGTTTATCAGCGGGATGATTAATATTACAATTACTTTATTTTGTTTTGTTTTGTGAAATTGTACGATATATCGTCAGCGTCCTCAAGGCTTTTCTTCATAACATAGACTCTGGTTGTAGCTAGGATCCTTAAAAAAATGGCATAACAGCCTCATAAGTTACGATCTATGTTAATCTATATATTAATACGTGAAGAGAAAACTTTGTACCCCTTTTTAAGCATATTGCGCGCGGCGCACGGTGGAGTGTGAGATTTGGCATATAAGTTAAAATTTAAATGGAGAAGGAGTGCAGAAAGCTAATTACGATCAAATTTCGACCTCTAGGCGACCACTAGTCATTATTTAATAAATAAACACAGAAACGCTGAACATTTTCTTTCTGGCTGTACTTGTCATATCAGTGCTACGAATGTGTGCATAAATACAAAACTATGCAATTAAAACATCCGTTTCTGTAGCAGTAAAAGGGTTGAGCAAATTAGGCATTGGAAAAAATAACCGCGTGCGAATGATTTGTGGGGTGAAAAGCAATTACATATCAAAATAGAAATGACGTACGGAGGGGAACGTATTATTTTAAACTTCATTATCACAGGTGTTTATTCTAGGTCTGATGACAGTAAATACATGATTGTAAATGTAGAGGGCAAATGTAGTTATTTTGTAAATGACAATTTAATTGCGCGTTCTGAGAACGTTTACGTGTTCACGATTTTGTCACGTGTGTTATTAAGGGTCGTGTTTTATGTGACATACAATGAAAATTGATGAAGATTGTTACGGTTTGATCAAACTGTAATTTATGTTCTTTGAGCGGCGCGGTGGTCATGTATCGTGATTTTTGAATTGATTTATGAATTTTTGTCTGACTTTATTGACGTCACTCTTATTTTTTTTCCTATATAGTAATGTTATTATTCGGAATTTAAAAATTAAGTGATTGAAGTTTCTGGTAAAGAATAGACTACACACATAGATTTAAAAATATTCTAAGTTTATGACTACACCTCTATAATACGGACAAGAGATTGAGAATTTACTTGAATTTAATTGTACCTAGATTAATATTGTAAAATTATGTTACGAGATTCTACGCGCATTAGATTATTCCTGTAAAAATAATCGTAAGTTTGGAAAATAAATAAATAAGTTTGGACAGTATGGTCCTTCTCAGTGCTTAGAGCAATATACTGCGATTATCTGCCCATCTTCTAAACGTGGTGTGTAAGAAAATATCCTTGTATCCCTATTCTGAGATTTTATCGACCTTGACCGTAGTTACCGTCAAGCCAAAAACGTATGAAAATGAACGCGTTTTCGATGCAAGTGCACTCAAATGCGCGCGCAAACTGTTTTCATACATTTTTGCCTTGATGGTAACTACGGTCAAGGTCGAAGAGAACTCGCACTTGGGGTACTAATCTATTGATAATGTTCATGACACGTAAATGGCATGTTTTTAAGAAAATTTTACATAAATGTTAAAGAAACAAGGGTACCTATGTAAGGATTGTTATAACATGTGGTTGGTTTTTAGTATGCCATACCGCCATGGGAGAAAGTCTTGATCTGTCATCTCATCATAACTTGGCAACGTCACTCTTAGAACGCAAAGCCGCGATCGTGGAATTACATTATTGTTGAAAAATCAAGCGTGCATTGAGGGACCGTGGTCGGTTTGTTTAGCGACCACAATGCGCCACGCTAACGAGTCGCGCGTCTGAATAAAACATCGTCGAGAGAAGGCGTGAGGGAGAAGAGGAAGAGTTTTGTGCGTGAGGTAAAGTTGATAGGTCAATGTGCTAATGATATCGTTCATAAAGACGTACGAAATTGTAATTTTTAAATGTATTGGGTATATATATAGCTTCCTCGATTACCAATTCATCAGAAATGGAACGGTTGGCAGAGTGGCTAAGCGGTTAGCTTTCTACTCTACGTGCGACACCAGCATGGTACAAATATGTGTATGATCTATAGATAGTTGTTTAGGGTCTGGACGTGTGTGTATGGGAGATGTATATTTGCAAACTATACCATCGATACAGGAGAAATCCTATTGAGGGACAAAGTTACTTAAAAAAAAAAAAAACTGCCAGCCGTGGTAAAATTTGTAATAATTCAGGTTCAGCACGATGATACAAGAAGAGGCTCAAGAACCGTTGGCAACATAGATTTAAAATAAGCGAAATCCTAAGTCTATGATTGGAAACCTATAGTATGCCGTCAAAACGGTAGACGTTTTCTCGGTTTATGAAACTGAGGAAAGTTCAAGGAAATCGAATTCTAAAAGTACTAGAATAGAACCTGATAATAAAGGAGAAATGAACATTATAATTAAAATTAACATTTTTAGATTGTACTATGCGATCTTATCGAAATCGGCGATTCCTAACAGACAACCTTTAATATTTTGATAAAGGGAAAATGATTCTTCTATTTTCGTTGCCAGATAAAATACCGCTCTTCTACAAAGTCTTTATTAAAATCGCTACCATGGTATTAGCTCCTTTCGCAACCCCTTATCCTTTGCCCCAAACATTAAACGGGAACGTTTCACTTTGCACAATAGACTCGGTTTGGCTGTACCTAACCTAAATATCGGATTGTGGTACAAGCACTACGGAAATGTCGCTGTTATGCCATTGAATAAAATATGGTTAACTTGCGGCGAGAACTCCTAATAATGATGTATCGCATCGTTTGTAATACTTATTTTAGGGTTGGGTAATGAATACAGATATAACTTTTGATGTATGGATGCCAATATTCGTATGTACCTATGTTATAATGACAAATAAAGTGTAAAATGTGACATTGGGGAAGTTGTGGACATTCCTCCACAAAAGCGATGAAGAGTTGATGTTGAAGTGTGTTTCAGATGAAACAAAAGAGACTAAAATACCGTGTATGTCCGCAGCTGAACTTAGGTCTTGTTAAAGACTACCAATGAAGGAAATATTATGGTGATTTATTTTTACTATAATCACCAAGCCTGGAAAAATATTGGTGATCGCAATATGTAGCAGGGCAAAGTGCAGCTCGCGTTTATTTATACAATTCCTTAAATTTTTTAATCACGCGCTAGTAATAATGTGATTTTTACCGGGATCCAAGGATTAGCCATATTCCCTAAACTTTGACCAAATTAAAACAAGCAAACCCATAGCTCACAGCATGCTAAGAATACACCTTTATTGGCTGTTATTTTCAATCTTAACATTAATAACATAGGCTACATAAAATAACATCGTAATGACACATGGCAGGTTGCAGATTAATTTGCTCCAAAGGAAATTAAAGCGCGCCCTTAGAATAGTAATTATGATCTCACATTTATGATCTATTTTTAACGCGGCACCTGGCTCCTGTGATAACTAGTTGAGCTGGTATTCGATGACTACGCCATCAACAATTATGTGACATTGACGGGAGCAAGTTCTTTTTATAGGTGACGGGGGATATACGATGTGGGTACGATATAGAAAAAGGTAGTTCAAAAAACTTGAAGCTTTCTTTCTTTATTATTAATCATCACCGTTCTAATGGTGAAGAAACGGGCATGTAATAAATGCAAAAATACTATACACAATAGTCCCGTAAGTCTGACGAGAGACTTTGTCTCTCTGTGTGTTCTACTGCTTGTACTACGGACCGGACAGTGCTCTGGGGAATCGTTTGATATGATGCCAATGGTCAACTCACTTGGAACCGTGCTATAGAATCACGACGTTTTGGAAGTGCCTGCAAAGGCCCAGTTGAAATAAAAATCTTTGACTTTAACTTCGGCTACTTTACCATCGCACCTCTTACCATCGGTACCCCACCGCCGCACTGGTCTCGTACCGTGCGGTTACAGAGGAATTTCCTCCCACGCATGGTCAAGTTGTGGAATCAGTTCCCCACTAAGATTTTCCCAGGAGTCTACAGCATGGGGTTCTTCAAGAAGGGAGTGAAAAGATTTTTACAGGGTCGGTAACACGCGATTGATGCCCGTGGTGTTGCAAGCGTCCATAGGTTACGGTAACCGCTTACCATCAGGCGGGCCGAATGAGTGTTGGCCACAATAATGGCATAAAAAATATATTGAAAAAGACGAAGGTAAAGTAAAGACACCGAACAGTGGCAATATTCAGGATGGCAAACATTAAGTAGCTAATAAAAATATTCTTTACTATTCAGACGATGAGAGAGAGAGAATTTTGTTTGCAATTCCAGAAGGATTTGAAAAGTTTTATTAGATAAAATCCTTTTGAGTGACATTTAAATTAGCTTGATACGTCATGTTGTCAAAGTTGTCCCCTATAATAGTCTCCTTGATATAAAGGGATATTGCTTTATCTCTTCACTTGGACTGTCAGTTCACTAGAGACACTGATGCACTTTCTCCAACTTAAATCCTCTAGTTTATTTTCAAATTCCATACTTAAATTGACAAATTCGGAGACCATTATAACGCAGTATTTTGGCTTTTGCGTAGCAGAGACCGCTGCAGGTGGTTAAACACATCCAAGTCCAAAACTTCAGTACCTACTCGACCCAAAATTATGGGACAGCTGATCATTTTTCGCGATTACGATATTGGTCCCATAGAGAATGCTGTTCAGTTTGATGTTCTGATCTTACATACTCAAATACGACCACGCATTTCTGATACACGTTGTATTCTTGTCCAGTAACTACCGCACATTGCGAATCACCTCAAAATTCACATTCAAAATGACATAACATTTCTTAGTATCCACTTCTCTTTTAACATCCCGCTATCGTTCCGTCCCATATAACACTCCCTTAATATCCTTAAAATGACTAGTAGGATCACCTAATAAAAAACCTTTCAAAGTTACTATTTTAATAGGTGACGCTGTAATGTCGTATGCCCATTTTGATCTACAGCAGATGGTTGTTGGGGCAGATTTCTCTACAATTGCATTTGTGGTTCAGCTACATTTTATTGCGTAGGGTTTTAATTAGATTTAAAGGCATGCGCTTGACTGACCCTGCAAAATTTATTAATAAGTAGTCGACGACATTCCTTGCTTTGGTTGTACATTGTTACATCAAGGCATAGGTACACATAATATACTACTATTACGTAATATATTATGTCTATGCATCAAGGTGATCGTCTTTTGGTACCCTTTGTCACAGATGTGTCATAGATTATCTTAAACTGTTAAATAATGATTTTCAAGGTATAGTTTTTTTTTTTTAAATTGCAATTTTCCTCTTCGAAAGGGTGGAAAGTAAACGAATTTAAAAAAAATACGTTCTTATTTTAACCAGGGATGTTACATTTCATGCTTATTTTAGAAAAGTTTTCTGCTGCCGGCTGGAAGCTATAATGAAATGTCACTAAATTCCAGATACATTTTCACTGATGGTCATACGTTATTTCGTAAGATGACGTCATGGCCCAGTTGTTTATATGGCACTGTTAGAACATAACCAGTTAAACTAGACCTCTCGACGAGTTTTAAACGGACTTAAATTTTGTGATTTTGCTCATAAGTCGGGTGTCAATGATAAGGTTGCCCCGGTCGCATAATTGTTACTACCTAGCTACATTGTTTCGATATATTAACCGTCCTTGATGGCAGCTGACGGACGATGAGGCTTGCTGTGTTCATTGTATTACATCAAAGAGTAGACAGTAGAAGATTTGAGACTGTATTGAATCCAGTAAATTATGTTTTCTGCTGAAGGCCATCTGTCAGTAGGTGGTTATTAGGACTGGATTTTTGAAGATAGCTATAGAATATTATTATTTTCCGGTACCTATTTATGCAGGGCTATGGAAGGATATTCATTTATTAGGGTAGGTAGTGTCATTTAGTCTTTATGAAGTGCACTCTTCTGTAAAACACAAAGACCTGTCGCATCTAAACTTATTTACCCTTGCAATCAACAAGTTCTATATTGAGACGGGCAACATTTTTTTTATGGAACTTTTTACTGGCTTCTGTCGCGCGCCCTGTCGAGCAATTATTGCAGAACTAGTACCTATTTCAAAAGTTGTTCGTAATTAACTGGTTGTACACAGCATCTGCCTGTTGTAAACATAGACGAATGCTCTCTTGCAGCTCCAATAAGATCCTTAACACTTGGAAATAAAGTCGAGTACTAAATAGCAATGAGTTGTGTGAAGGAATAGAATTATCAGTTTTCTGTTTTAGGTGATTAACGGTGTTCCATCTTTTTTTTTTTAAGTCTGCATTCTTTATTGGACTTGTTTGTACTGTTTTGGTATTTAAGAAACTGGATATTTTTGTAGCTGGCTTTTGACCGCGAGCAGTAGGTACTCGAACCTGCGACATTCTGAATCCACTACTAAATTTTTTGAAGTGCCTTGTAGCTTAATAAGTAAAAGGATAAAATAATTTTTATTAGATACAGCAGCGCAGTCAAATTCAATACAAAGACAGTAAATATAAGATCAAATTATACAACGTGTAGGCAAGTGTAGGTATCAGAAATGAGTGGTCATAAGGGTGTGGATCAGACCATCAAATTGAACAACTTTCTCTACAGAACCAACATCATAATCGGCAAAAAATAATCAGCTTTCCCATACGTTTGGGTCGTGTAGGTATTGAAATTTTGTATGGAACAGCTGATTATTTTTTCGCAATGACAATTTTGGTCCCATAGAGCAAGTTGTTCAGTTTGATGGTCTGATCCACACTCATAATATGTATGACAACGTATTGGAATACAATTTGTATATTTAAGATATCTGTGCCCGTGACTCCGTCAGTATGAATGCTGCAATTTCTAAAAATAGACTTGTCCTTCCTCATGATGTACACTATTTCCTTGTCAAGTTTCATCAAAATCAGTTCAGCAGTTTATCCGTGAAAGGGTAACAAACAGAGAGAGAGAGGGTTACTTTCATATTTATAAAATTATTAAGTATAGTAAGGATGAATATCAAACTTAGCGAATATGACCAATAATAAACACAAATCTATATTAAACGATTGCCAAAAAGTGGTTTTGATTGGACCCATAATCAAAACTAACAAATATTCAGCAAAAATCAAAAAAGTTACTGCTATACTCCATGGGCCAAACAAATCAGTATCAGGCAGTCAACACGTCCAAAATCTAAAAAAAACCGTTCGCAAACCACCATTAAGCCCAACAAACTGCCGTGGACGTCATAAAATATATTTTCCGATAGTCAAATTGCAGCATCGGCGTCGCCCACAAATCTTTTCCTATAAATTTTGCCCAACTGTGGTACTAGGAGTACTCGGATGGTACTCGACTGTAAATCGTATGAAATAAAGTTGCAAAAAACTTTGATGAGCTATAGAGGGTGGAGTAGAATAGAATAGATCTTTATTTATTCAACCAGATACAGGCACTTATTAAATGTCGAGACTCTAGGTGCGCGGTTCCAAATAGTAGGTCCCATAGTAGACGAACCGGCAAGAAACTCCATGGAAACTCTTATAAAATAGATTGCAATCTTGATTAGACTGATGATGATGACATGATTGATGGACTGGTCCATGACTATCCCACTGCTGGGCACGGGTCTCTTTTCAGAATAAGAAAGGTTAGGCCTTAGTCCCTTAGCCTGATGCGGCTTGGCGGACTACACACGCCATCGCAAACTTTATGGAGACCTCTCAGGTGTCAAGTGAGCTTGTTTCCTCTTGAACAATAATAAATGCATGATTGTCTTTCCTTATTTCTTTAAGATAACATGGTGTAATATGTGGTATGTGTGTTTAGCTATACTGGCAACTTTAAGCCTCATCTGGGTGCAGGTCTTTGATCCACAATATTTCTGGTGGTAGCGTTCGGGCTTCAAAATTTCTGTTCCAAATGCTTCTAAAGGAGTAGTGTTACACTTATTTAGATATCGTTAATACTTACAAGTAAATACGGTTCTACATAACATTCAAACAACTTGAAAATATTCATTTGTTTGGATTAAGAACAATCCAAACATAGAACGTTTTTAAAGTGTGCAGTAACATAAGAATAGGACTTCTAATTTTCATCCGATCACACATGTTGATACTCCAGAAACAAAATATTACATTTAAGTAGTAGCACTTCAGTGCGGACCGCACTCGAGTCAAGCCGTAAATGCATTTTGTGAATTATGCGCGCCGAATGTGGTGACTGGCCAAATTGTCGGCACACACCGAATGGACGAATCCTTCACACCTGCGCCCTCGTGTACGATTCATAAATCACACATAAATATATTAAACTGTTTTGGACTTCCATACATGTGGAGATAAAAACTGGACCGTAAAATATGGATATTCTTTTTTCTTTATTTTTAAAAAACATTGCCCCACACTAGGATTTCTCCTGTGTCGAGGGTACAGTTTACAAACATACATGTCACATGCACACACCACCCAGACCCGAAACAACTATCTGTAGATCATACTAATATTTGTTCCGTGCGGGGATCGAACCCGCGGCTCGTAGCGCAGAAAGCTAATCGCTAAGCCACTGCGCCAACTGTGTCGTCAAATGATATGGTGATTGACTGAATGACAGGGTTAGTTTTCAAAAGTAGCCAAATTTTTAGGAGTTATTGTATTCATCATTTTGAACAACTTTTACTATCAGTTCCAATAGTTGTTCAATATAGAAAAAGTGGGAAAAAGAAATTGCTTTTCAATACATTTAGTCGAGTAATATCGAATGTTTGTATGGACAGGAGTATTTTTTTTCGCTATTTCGGGATTGGACCCGTAGTAAGAGTTGTTCTTATTGATGAGTGCAATTATCCCTAAAATTTGGTAACCCTTTCAAAACTAACCCTGTGTAACTGGTCTGGAATTAAATCTATTTTCACTTCCCTAACTCTCTCGTAAACTCTTTTATCTTGTTGTTCTATTTCGGGATGTAATTGGTGAATAAATTTTAAAACTGTATGGAACAAATTTCGTCCCACATTTAGTTTGGACCAAATGGAAAAAATAAAAACACAAAAGAAATAAAAAAAAACACTTTTGTGGTTGTAAATAGCGAGTGATTTTATCTTTTAGAACACACGCTTTATACATATTTTTTTGTGAATATCAGTGACAATATACCTTTTTTTGTCTCTTTTTTCGTCAATCTGAAAATGAAATGAAAATAGTATCAACGGCTTTTTTTTTCTCATATAAATTGTATGAATTTATAAAAGTGGGTCATTCTTTACAATTCATTACCATTCTTGTATTGTATTTATGTAACATAGAATTAACATTTTATGTTATACGAGTATATATAATATGTTTCATTCTTGTAACAGTAGGTATTTATTATTTATTTTACTTTTAATAACAGTATCGAATTTCTAGGATTCTCTATGAAACCTCAATCAATTTAGCTTGATTGAAACGATACACGGTTTCATAACAAGCTATTCATTTCCAATATAAGCTGAACTCACATTGTATAGGCTATAGCTTTCCGTCCGTGACAGATCTCTCATCAGCTGACTAGTTTATACCTACTGAATGTATAGCACGAAATGAAGTCGTCCGTACCGACTATTAAAAAGCATCACCAACAAACCAAAATTGCAACATAGTATCTCTTTTCACGTCGGATCATAAACTATTATTCAACTATTACTAAACATTCCAGTTCTTATTTGGTGTCCAATTTAATCAAGACACCATCAGAACAGATTAGCACCGTCAAAGTAAAGACAAATTATCTTGATGTTACAAAAAGCAATCACGTTTAGTTTTGCAACGAGTCAACCTCTCCGCTCGTTTAAGGTCCGATTAAATTGATAACATAATAGATTTCCAGGAACTGGTGGTCAAAGAGTTGGGAGTACATGCAGTAGACTTTTCCTGTGTAATAAGGATGAATGTGATCACCAATTCGTATGCTAGGTAATTATTGTAATATCTTTCTGTTACTATAGATACTATAAATAATAATATTTATAAATGTTTGTGCACGGGCAAAACGACTTTGCAAGCTCCATTCGAACCAAGGACTTAGTTATTAATACCAATAAAATAATAATAAATGATAAATACCGCATTTTCCGTGTAGGATGAGAGTGAAACCACTAACAATTCTTTAAAAAAATTCACCTGCCTGCCTGCTTAATTTTTGACTTGAATACAAATGTGCATCGAATGCACACAAATAGATCACAACACTAGTTACTAACTGTCCGTTTCTCCTTACCTTACCTTAGATGAATATTGAGTAATTCCAAATTTTCATAATAAATTGATCAGTTTTACTGTTAAGGTGCGACTTGATATTTTTTTCTGAAAACCACATCACCAATTTCATTTAATAAGCATACCTACCTTAATTTCTGTACGCACATTATTGTGTTTTATACACTTGTACTACTATTGAATGTACGTATAGTTGTGCGGCTCTCCTAATATTCCAAAGTGAGAGGCGACCGTACAATCGCGCGGTCGCCGTTTTATTTGTCACGTCTGGTTTGATACCGCTGGCATTTGTGAACAAATTCATAGGGTTGACGGAGTTCAGCCGACCGATGTCTTGATACAACCTATAATTTTCGTAAAAATTATGATGTATTTTTTAAGAATTTTCTCTACTTTTCTTTTGCGTGATTTAATTCGAAGTAAGGTCTAAACTGCGGTTTTTTTTATTTTTGCCGTAAATAGTCATAGACATTATACTAGTGTTTGAGTTGGTAAAGCAACGGTTTCCTAAAAGACCGGTACCGGTATTTAGAAGTCATGAAAATTTTGTGATCCACTAGCGTAAAAGACAGCCTTCTAAACGGTAACCAGAGGTATCGAATATTGAATTGGCCGTTGTCTAGGTTTGACATCTCTGGTCATCATTCAAAAATCCGTTTTTTAAATCAGCTATATTTCTTTATTTTTGTTTTCATTTTTTTATGAAAAACATTGCCCCTCACTATGATATCTCCTGTATCGAGATTCGAGGGTACAGTTTACAAACATACATGTCACATGCACACACAACCAGACCCGAAACAACTATCTGTAGATCATACAAATATTTGTTCCGTGCGGGGATCGAACCCGCGGCATATAGCGCAGAAGGCTAATGGCTTAGGCACTGCGCCAACCGTGGCGTCAAAACATACACAAAACATATAATCAAATCAAAATCTAATATACAAAACTAATTACGACTGCTAGATACCGGTACCGCTTTATTAGAAAACTTGAGCTTTAGTAGTAATGACGTATACTTAGGAAAGTATAACTTAAGTAAAATCTAAGAAAAGTCAAATACGCACTATACATCTCAGCCCACTAGTTGGCACGTAAAATTGTTACGAGAATCATTCCCATAACCACCAAAACTCTAAAATCTACCAAATAAGTTCCTGCATACGCAAATTATGTTTATCTGTAAAATAACAAGGCAGCAATATTTTGTTGCCATCTGACTTATGCCATTTTACACGCTTCACAGTTACGACAATACAAAATTCAATAGATGTTAGATAGTCACGCTTCGTGTTGTTTGACGACTTTATCAAAATATCTTAACGTTTTCAAGGAATTGTTCGAAAACTATAGATTTTGATCAAAGGTTAATCATTATCAATAACAATCGTATTGCTTAAGACCACAGTATATTTGATTGGGTGTCAAACTTGTTGCGAACTAAGATTAGAGTTAGTAGTACAAGTTTGGTCGCATAGTTTGAGTGCTTAGCTGCAGGCTGCAGGGGTTTCGCTTTGGATTGTATGTGCCGGGGTTCGTGTATTACTTTTGGGCACGAATGTATATAATATTCTCGAAGGTTCCTTTGACTGTTTGTATTGGATGACAATAATACCATTCATCAATTCTCCATTTGGTATTAAGGCTCCATTAGTGGTTAGTTCTATAAACACCGTTAAACACAAAACATAGGCATATGTGAATGGCTTGTACTTTAGTAGCCACACAATAACCTGTATTGTTACATTTTTACCCACAGATATATTGTAGTAGTTCTTACTGCACCCTAAGCGATATCTGTTTTGCCATATAACGCCTTATAGGTGGCAAAGTTTTGGGCTGGTGAAATTTAGCGATGTACCATCGACATAAAAATAAAAAACGTAGTTTGAAATAGGTCCATAATAGAAATGTATCAAACGTCGACCACAAATAAGTCTCACTTGCACAATAAAGACATTTACCCTCTCTCACTTTTATTTCATCTCCAGCCTTACCGTATGCAACATCAGGAATATGCATGCAAGCATGCCATGAATATTTACGACATGTAATAATAGATACTTGTTCTTATAATTCAGGATACGCCGGCTGATATAAATTCCCAAAGTAGGGACGCACGCGGCGCAAGTGTAGACAATATATGAAGATAATATTTTATAAACTTTAAAAGCAATATTGAAGCACTCTTTAGGTCTCTCAAGAGCCCTGAAGAAGTTTGCCAAATGGAGAGTATATATAAGTAGTTTATTATAAGTGCATTATTAACTTTAACACTATGGGACTTTGGGAGTTGGAGTCATTATTAATTGGTTCTGTAATTTAGCTAACGAGACTAGTTTGTTAAGTGTGCATTTGGTTATTATTTATTGTTCTGTGGAGACAGCAAATTGTAAAAGATTTTGTCAAAACTATAATAGAAGAGACTTTCGTTAGTTAGATGAAGAAATCATCAATTATCGATACCTACATTACCTACATTCAAAGTGATATTGATTTGATTTAATTCGCTTTTATTGGCTTTTAGAAAATTATTAAAAAAAATCTCCTCAATTTTTTTTTGTAGTTTTTTTTTTCCAGCAAACTATCTTCACGATATCGTTTTTTAATTTCTCTCCAACGGCACATAAAGTCGATGCTGTACGTAATACTTATGACACAATATTTCTTGAAGTTCCAAACAATATTGAGCCGCTCCGACGACGTCCCCGGGCGGAGAACTTCCACGCTCCATTGTGATAAACGCCAAACAAACTTGGTCAAACTCGGCCAACTTGGCAAATTTTGGGAGAAAGGTGCACTCATATACAAACTTCAGTAAAGTTTTAATTGCACTAGATTGCAGCGTTGCCACACATTTGTGAACTGGCGTGTGTAATCTAGGTGCATTAAATTTAAACATGCAAGTTTTTGACTTATTCGCGTTTCGTTGTGGACCAGGTTTAATGTTGTGAAATAATGTCTTTGTTTATGATTATTGTTTCGACAGTTTTTATTGTTTCAAAACGACTAATTTCTAGTTGTGTGTGAAATATAAAATATATCTAGGTTTGAATTGCTATGCAAAAATGTATAATTATCAAAACCATATAACTACTTCATTCTTTACAGAGAGCTAGCTAGTTTTTAACAATAGAAGTGGTTACTCGTCGCAGACATACAATTGTAATATTTTGAAGTTGATACTAATTCATACTTAATATCATGATACTTAAGTCGTATTGACGGGTTTACTAGCTGACCAACAATGAACCAAATAATTAAATAAACTTGAATGAAAAGCTACCAATAGAGCGTATTGGCAGCTACAGTCCTTTGTTTGTGAAACATTAATTTAATATCTTCCAGTCTTGCAACGTGCATTATTTTGACAACCTAACAAATTAACGTCTCCGCTACAAAGAGCACCAACCAAGAAAATAATATTCCAAAGGTGTTTGGTATCAATAAATCAATGATTTCCGACCACTTCGCGCCCTCATAATGGAATTATTGAAAAATGTGCATTTTAACGCGCTCACTTCATTACGATTCCCGTCATGCAAGCTTCGCATAAATCGAACCGCGAATTCCAATATTGCCGTTAAAGATTTTATAAATTTAACGCCTCGACTGCGGTGTACCTGGCTAAGTGGTGAGCGAATATAATAATATTCAAGAATGATAGATTGTTTACTCGCATTTTGCTTTTCTTTTTAATAGAATGACTTTTATTTTTAATTCTGTTGAAGAACTGAGCTGCAAACGGAATTGACACATGCATCGCGATTAATAATGTCACTTACAGCAGTAATGTATTGTATTTAAATTATATTTGTGCCATAGTGAATGATCCTCGCTATCACTATCAATCAATCCATCAACGGCCTATTGAAATTGACTGCTGAATGACTGCAGTGGTGCAGTTCTTACAAGTTATTTCACGATACTCGCTTCTCCACTTTACGTAACCAGTCTACTCTTGTTCCTTCTTCAGATCGCCTGTAATATGGACCACTGTAAATAAACTGCTGGTTACGGACCTCTTCTCGGAATTAGAAGAGTTAGGCCTTAGTCTACCACGTTTGCTAAGTGCGGATTGGCGGACTACACAAACTATCGAGGACTTTATGAGGCCCTCCCAGGTGTGCAGGTTTCCTCACGATGTTTTCTTCCACGATAATCAAATTGCGTTCCGCATATAAATTCGAAAATTCTGAAGTGCGGGCCGGGTTCAAACTCAAACCCTTCTGATTGGAAGGCAAGCATTCAACCGCTAAGCTATCACTGCTTTATGTACCACTGTAGACCAGTAAATGTCAAAGAGCTACGAATAATCATGTGTGTTTTTCTTATCAAAATGGTACCTACTCTAACTTGACCTTCTGAAACCATAAATTCTACAAGAAATAAGCTTACTCTATTTCGAGTCCATAATATTAAAGTTCGATATTTATTATACATCAATGAAAAATATAAAAATAAATTTCACCTGAATATTGAAATACGAATCAGTTCATCTTTACGTGGGCAGTTTATTTACGCTATTGGAATAGAAATTACTTTATTTTGATCTCCTGTTGAGTGCTTTTTTAAAGGTTCAGAATAATTTAGCGAGAATCAAAACTTAACTTCTTCTTGGGTCTTCATGTCCCCAAGGAACTTGATGGATTTACTCTTCATTACAAAGAAGAAGACGTAGATTTTGTGATTTCTTCTATTTCTTTCGTAGAGCAAATGTTGTTTTTTATAACAAATATTTGTACCATGTTTTTCAAAGTACACAGTTTAGCATCAATTAAAACATCACATACTTCATTCATGTTTAAAAGTAATATTAGTGTCTTGTTACAAAATGCAACTTTTGTATTAATAGAAACTAGGCCATTAAGAAATAACAGGTTAATTATACCTGTTGTTGTATCGTCCGAAGATGATGAAGAATTTTACTAATGTAGTATATTTCCTGGTTACCCGAGGACGTCACATATAGTTTAAATCTTGAAATGAAAAATAATCTGGAATCGGAACGCTCCCTTTCCCAGCTCACCGTTCTATTATCTGTGGACTTCATTCGTTTCTTATGTCACCTGAGGCGTCACTTACGCTCCCGGTTAAAATTTAATATTTTTAGTTACAATACGAAATAGTATGATTTAACATGGGAAGAAGAAGTAAGAGTGAGAAATTAAAGCGGCAACTACAAAAGTTAGGACAAAAAATCCAAGAACTCGAAGAAAAAGAAATCGGTTAGTTGACGACAAGCAACATGTCGCCATTTTTTACCTTATTTTTTCAGATATACTTAATACCTAACAAGTTTATTACTGTTGTGTTGTGTTACTGCCGTGAAATAACAAGTACCTACGTGGATTTATCCATAGTATAATAAACAACGTGATATTTGTTCCTGTGTGGATACGAGTAGGTACCTATGAACTTTTATTCATGTTATAAAATCGAGCGGGAAACCTGTTTTTTCCGGTCACCCGCCGAAAGTTTTTTCTTTACAGATTGACAAATACCTGTATATCTGTTGTTGCTATGCTGTCAGAGCATCGAACAACTAGTCTTTCTTACTTACATGCAAGTCACACTACCGTTGTTGCTATACTGTTACGAGTATCGAACAACAAATAAGTACCTATCTAACAACTTTTTACTGGGTTACGAGTGATTTTGCTAAGTTTTTTACCGTTGTTGCTATACTGTCAGAGTATCGAACAACAGGTCAAAGTAGGTAATAAATCCAAAAAATGTTTTTGGACAGGGTCTTCAAGGAGTCGATCGCCAAGGGACCGGCACCATGGCCGATCGCCAAGGGACCGACGCCGTACCCGGTCGCCAAGGGACCGCCACCGGTCGCCAAGGGATCGATGCCGTACCGTATCGCCGGGGGACCGCTGCCATACCCCGTCGCCAACGACAAGTAGGCGATCGTCACGGGATCGCGGCCGTACCCGGTCGCCAACGCCAAGTAGATCACAAGATATACATGTTGATATGGAACAGAATACACCTGTTGCAGCGGAGCCACTTCCACAACATGATGTACAGGTTGAAGTGGAACAAATACCGAATGATATTGATATAGATATTTTAGCGGCTATGGGAACTGTGGAAGAGGAAACAATAAGTGGACCTCCAGCTCATAGTGAAATTGCACAACGCTGGACACCTATATTAACTAAAGGTCTCAAAAAAGAGGATAAGGCACTTCTATTAAAACAATATGTTCCGTTCAATAACATACCAGCTATGGTACCGCCAAAACTGAATCCTGAACTATCAGCTGCAGTATCAGAACCAGTAAAAAAGCGAGATATCATTATAGAATTCAGACAAAAGAATATTGCCGCAGCTTTAGCAGCCATTGGTTGTGGGTTGGAATGTTTTTTAACCAAAGGTAATAAAGTAGACGGAATCAAAAACTTCAACGATGCAGCTAGGATTTTATGCGAATTAATACACAATGAAACACAAAGCAGAAGAACACTTATTCAAAATGTTATAAACAAGGAAATGAAGGAATCCTTGCAAGGGAGTCCCGATGAATTCCTTTTTGGTGCAGGCCTCACAGAGAGGATCAAAGTTACCAAAGCGGTACAGAAGTCTGCACAGGATCTGTCTAAGACAATAACAAATAAGCAAAATATTGCACCACCTAATCAAAAATCTTTAAACTCGCGGGCCCCTCCTCAACCAGGATACAAACGCTCTGGGTTCAACAGGACCAAGAGCGAGCAGCGGGGTGGAGGAGGGAGGAAAGTGCCCTACAATACGAAGAAAACGCAACGACAACCCCCGCAGCAGCGCGAGCGCAACCACATCCGGCGCAAGTAAACCAGGAGGTAAGCAGATTACCATATTTCAGAGAGTTATGGGACTCTATAACAGATGACCAAGTAATTCTATCTTGGGTATCTGGATATGTACTTGATTTCTGTGAAACACCTTATCAGGGGGATATATCCTTGAATAACAATTTTTCAGAATCTGAGACAATTCTTATTAAAAAAGAAATTGATGATTTGCTACGCATTAAGGCTATTGAAACTTGTATGCCAACAAAGGATCAATTTTGTTCACCCATTTTCTTGGTAAAGAAACCAAATGGAGATTATCGCTTTATTCTTAATCTTAAAAAACTAAACAGGTTCATGCTGCCTGACCATTTTAAACTAGAAGATTATCGTACAGTTTGCAAATTAATACAAAAGAATGATTATTTAGCAACAATAGATTTAAAAAATGCTTATTATATGATTAACATAGACCACAGCTCAAGAAAATACCTCCGGTTCTATTTTGAGGATAGATTATACCAATTTACAGTTCTACCTTTTGGACTTTGTACAGCCCCTTTTTTGTTTACAAAAATATTCAAACCCATACTCTCTATAATAAGAAAAAGAGGAATAAGAATAGTACAGTACCTTGATGACACCTGCATCATAGCAGGCTCATACTTAGAATGCCAGAATCAACTTAATCATATACTTAACCTTTTTGAAAGCTTGGGTTTCCTAGTAAATTATAAGAAGTGCACTATTACACCCACAAGAGAATGCAAATTCTTAGGTTTTATTTTTAACAGTAAGAACATGACTATCTCAATTGATCAAGTCAAAAGGCAGAAATGTTTAGAATTACTCTCAAAACTTAAATCTAAATTTTCAATTAGATTTTTAGCCCAAGTTTTAGGAACATTGGTTTCAGCTTGCCCTGCCATAAAATATGGTATGTTGTATACTAAACAATTAGAGAGAATTAAATATTTATCACTGATATCAAATAAGAAAAATTTTGATGCCATTATAACATTACCAAATAGTTGCCAAGAAGACATAAGTTGGTGGCTCAAAAATCTAAAATCAGCAGTGTGCCCTATAAGGAAAAACAATTTCTCTTTAGAAATTGAGACAGATGCTTCTCTTACAGGATGGGGTGCAAGATGCGGTAATAAGACCGCCAGTGGGCCATGGACCAAAGATGAAGCAAAACTCCATATTAATACATTAGAACTTCATGCAGCCTTTTTAGGATTAAAAAGTTTTGCAAAAGAACTACATGACTGTGAGATACTGTTGAGAATCGACAATACAACTGCAATATCATATATAAATCGCTTAGGTGGAATCCAATACCATAATCTGAACAGTATCTCAAAATTAATATGGCAGTGGTGCGAATCACATAATATATGGATCTATGCGTCTTACATTAACACAAAAGATAATGTTATTGCAGATTTTCAATCGCGTAAAAATTTAGGGCATACAGAATGGGAACTAGGCAATGAATATTTTAATAGAATAATTTCCACTTTTGGAAACCCAAAGATAGATTTATTTGCATCACGCACAAACACAAAATGTGAAAAGTATGTGTCATGGTACCCTGACCCTGACGCATTTAAAGTTGATGCTTTTACACTTTCGTGGTCAAACATGTATTTCTATGCTTTTCCTCCTTTTTCGATGATCTCAAAGAGCATTGAGAAAATAATAGTAGACAAGGGTATAGGTATAATGGTTGTACCAGATTGGCCTACACAGCCATGGTATCCTCTCTTTCAAAAACTGTTAATAAAGAAGCCATTGATATTTAAACCTAACAAAGACTTACTAAAGTTATGCAATTCCAGGATATCTCATCCGCTACATGGGAACCTAACATTGATGGCAGGTCAGCTATCTGGCGCAGTTTTCTCGCAGCAGGTCTAGAGGAAGAAGCAATAGACATAATGTTAAGCTCGATCTCTGACAATACTCTTAAACAATATTCACCTTGTATAAGAGATTGGATTACATACTGCCATACTAACCAAATAAGTACATTAAAACCTAATATAGTACAAATAATTACTTATCTTACAAGAAAATTTAAAGACGGTTTATCATATGGCAGCTTGAACTCTACAAGGTCAGCCCTGTCACTACTGTTAGGATCTCATGTTGGAGAAGATTGTAACATTAAAAGACTGTTTAGAGGTTTCTTTAAGTTAAGACCAAGTCAACCAAAATATGATTACATATGGGATGTATCTAAAGTATTAAATTACATAGAAAACCAATTTATAACTTGTGATAACCTAGAAGTAAGTTCGAAAAAGACTGCAACTCTTTTAGTTTTAGCTACGGGACATAGGGCCCAAACTATATGTGCCATAAACATAGATCATATTAAGATAGAATCTGATGTTGTATTCATCCATGTGGATAAATTACTTAAAACATCTGCACCTAACAGGATGCAACCTCTTATTAGATTGCCTTTTTTCACAGATCGACCAAATGTCTGTCCAGCAAAAGCTGTTATTGATTATTTAAGTATTACTCAAAGCATTAGAGATGGTAATAAAAATTTATTCTTATCTTACAGAAAACCCTACAAACCTGTTAGTGTCGGTTCAATCAGCCGTTGGATAAAATCCGTACTTCAAGAAAGTGGTATAGACATTACAACCTTCTCGGCGCACAGCACACGACATGCGTCAACTTCTGCAGCGCTCAAGAGGGGTGTCTCGATCGACGAGATCAGAAGAACGGCTGGTTGGACCGACAACTCAAGTTGTTTCGCAAGGTTTTATAACCGCCCTATACGTGGCGAAGGCTTTCCAGAAGCAATTTTTTCTTAAAAAATTCAATTATAAATAAGTATTTAATTAAATGTGTAATTGTTTAAGTTATGTAAGTAACTTATCACAGAAATAAAAAATTCTGATTGTACACCGTTGTCTTTGAACATCTACATTAGTAAAATTCTTCATCATCTTCGGACGATACAACAACAGGTATAATTGAATAATCAAACTAGCTTACCTGTAAGCGCCGTTCGATTGAGATTATTCCTGTTGTTGTATCGTCCGAAGATGATGACTCCCGCCCACCCTTGACCCTATTGGTTGTAGCAATCAGATATTTTTTGGCTTATAACTGAATGAAGTCCACAGATAATAGAACGGTGAGCTGGGAAAGGGAGCGTTCCGATTCCAGATTATTTTTCATTTCAAGATTTAAACTATATGTGACGTCCTCGGGTAACCAGGAAATATACTACATTAGTAAAATTCTTCATCATCTTCGGACGATACAACAACAGGAATAATCTCAATCGAACGGCGCTTACAGGTAAGCTAGTTTGATTATTCAATTATTCATTACTTGAAACAACTCAGTACAGCCTACACTGAACCAGTTTATTAATACGTTTTAGACAAACTCAATTAGTGTCATTGTGTATGAAGTTTTGAAATACACAGTTGCAGTTGCGAATGCTGTTGAGACACATTTCAGCTATTATTAGAAACTAGACAGCTTCCTCTGAAAGAATCATCATCAATCATCATCCACAGCCCGACATCACCCATTCCCACCTCTGTATAATTGTGCTAGTCTCCACGTTCCTGCGCTAGTCTCATCCAGGTTACACCCTCGATGAAATATGATATAGGTATTTATATAGAACAGTTGATATTTTTTTCGTGATTTAAAGATTGGTCCTATTGTAAAAATTGTTCGCCATGATGATTACAATTATCCTTCTTCAATGTTTCCCTCATTTAACCAGTCACCTTGTGTATTTGATTGACTGTACCTAAAAATTATGTGCACAGTTATACTATATTACTAGCTGTTGCACCCGGTTTCACCCACGCGTTTTATTTTTATCAATTTAAAATATAGCTTATATTTCTCACGGATAAAGTAGCTTCCTATTAGTGAAAGAGCTTTGAGAATAAGTTCAGTAGGTAGTTCCAGAGATACAATAAAACACATTTTACCTCTTTATAAAATTACGTTTAGATTGTGACGGATCGAAATGCACTAGATATTTTGAGGTGTCATTCTTTTCTTTCATACTTCCTACAAGTCTGATATGCCGTTGGAAGATATCTATATATTAATACGTGAAGAGAAAACTTTATATCCCTTTTTAAGCACATTGCCCATACGGAGGAATGTAAGATTTGGCATATTTAAAGTTTATATAGAGAAGTAGTGCAGAAAGCTAAAATTACGGTCAAATTTCGACCATTGGGCGACCACTAGTTAACATACACACACACACACATCACACACACACACACACACACATGGCACACATGGCATCGCAAAGTTGCTTTTACATCAGAAAATAATAATATAATCATTTTGAAACTAATATTCCAACACATCAAAACAAGTTCCCAACAATACTGCATCACAACTTACGCATAAGTGGCGGTAGCTCCATGATCCAGATAGAGTCAAGTCACAAAGGGGCTCGACGACAAAGCCTGAGAACTGGGGCGGTTACCGGTACAAGCCGGTGTCCCGCATTTGTCTTGCTGCAATCCACAAGCAAGGATGTTACTAAGATTGCTTGGTGTTGCACTAACTTAAAAAGTGAGGAGATTCTGAAGTGGAGCGTCGAACCTTGGGTACTAGATGTTGCAGTATTTCGTATAAGTTACATTATTGGAAGTATGTTATGATTTTCAGTTCTTGGTATAGTGGTTAAAGTTAAATCTTATAGTTTAAGTAACCTCTGAACGATATTGATAGCTGTTTCCTTATTTCGCGTTATACGATAAAGTGTATACCTACCTAGAATGATGTGGAGAATGACATTAGACCGAAAGATCCGAATCTTGGTTCGGTATGGACGTCTCTGTTGAAATCTACGGCATTATCCACTAAAAGTTCAACCTAACGTCGTGTTGGTTCCATATAAAAAGTTCTGCCATAACAAATGTCAAACTCGCACGAGCAAAACAACGACGACCTTGCTTTCCAATAGTACGATATAGTTTTAATGAGCCTATAATATCCAAGGTTTGCATTCGATCGTCAAGATAAAGTTGTTGAATTTTGTTCCTAATTACTGGTCGGCTACTTGAGGGTGGCTGATAAAATCTTCGGTTCGGCTTTTGTCGTATCTCATTCGGTCTATTTGTTTGCCGTTATCAAGATTGCATTGCACAACGGATTCCATTGTTGTTATGTAAGTTTGGGTCCAATTAAGTTCCTTTGGATTAGCATTTGCTTCTGTTGTTAGGCTAATTGAATGTTTAGAGGTCCAAATTTTTCTGTTTTTTTTAGGAATGCCATTCATCAGAAATATTTTTTTCAAAGAACTGTACTAGAGCTAGATAGTTGATAGACGTGCAGTTTTGCATAAATATGACTTCCCCGTTAATCGTTATAAATGAATATTGAGATTAGGTGAGTAATATCATAGAGAGACTAACGCAGGTGGGTGAAGATGGACACAATCAAAGAAAGGCCTATACCCAGCAACTTAAGTGGGTCTGTGGTCGCTGTGTATGATGATGATAATGAGGAGTGATATCATAGTCATCGAGCTTGCTATTAGTATTAGTTAAGGTCGTATGGCACTCGTAGCTCGTAGCTCGTGGTAGCTGAAAACTAGCGTCAGGTGGCCAGTATTACTGACTCCTGACATTATACTGAGCTGGCCCTTTGGTTCAATGACTTTTATTGTTGTTAAGTATGTGAATACATTTCTGTGATTTCTCTTGTTGATAATAATAATATACGGTTTTCTTTGTTTTCCTAGTAATTAATTTTGTTCTGCCAATAAACATAATTATTTTCTTTTTGTCTTCTTGATAATCACATTGTTTCGTCAGTTTATGATGTTGCTACTCATACTGTAAGTATAAACCCAACAACAGTCTTTGAACAAACAACTAAAATCTTTTACTCTAGAATGGCGTAAAGTTTTACACTTCGCATATTGCCAGTATTCAACTAACGGCATATAGCTCGTACAAGTCGTCTAGTAACTTGTTTTTCTTCATTAACTATAACAACTTTCAAGAAAAGATAAGCAATAGATACGTCGCGTGTTTTTAAGCGTTTATGTGAATAATGAAAATTGTTTCCATGGAAGCTTATTGTAGTAAAATTCCATTGTATTTTGTGAAGCGCATACCAAGCTCACATACCAACCCATTTAAAAATGGGAAATACATTTTTGCACTGTTTTCTTGGACTGAAATTCTTGTAAACTCATAGCCAGCGTAATAAGTTACGGTCGTTCCGATACAAGTTAAATACGAGTACTCGATACTTTGGTTTCGAGAGCAAGTTATTTTAGCATCGAATCAATCTTGCGATTACTCACATGGTATCGAAACGAAAGTAAGTACCGAATCGAATCAGACTGACCGAATGTTACTTTACTTCCGCTATATTAAAAATAAATTCAATAACAACCATTCCCGAGAATATTTTCCTAAGTAGTACCTAGGTACAGCCTCATATAAAAAAAGTATCGATAATTTAGGGGTACTTATATGAGTAGTAGATATCCAAAAATTATTTGAGTACTAGGTACTTATACACTTTACTAGCTTTTAAGAACTCTATCAATGTAATTCAAGGGGATTGGCGCCGTTAGCCGACATACAGGTTCCTCCTAGTTCGGCTTCAGATGCTAAAACTTTTGTGTAATTCTGTTTTTTCATAGCACTTCTGTAATGTAATCTAAGTACTGTTTTTATGAAATAAAGTTACTTATTGTTATTGTTATATGAGTAGGAATCGATAACTTATGGGTATCGGAACATCACTATAATAAGTTAATTTGATGTTACTGGCCATCAGGCTTTCCTTAATAAGTTTCTTCCATCAATCACGCGACGTGATAAAATAAAATTTATTTTATTAGCCGAGGACCAATAGACCATACATGGATATATTATATTATTTAATAAGTTATCACTCGAAATACAAAGATGAAACAGTGAAAGACAATAATTGCACATTTTACGAGAGCCAATTGCAAATTTTACGAGAACCGCTATACTCGTCACATTCCTTATAAAAATACCAGCATCCGACATCAAAACAATTACATAGAACCGACACTTTAGCAGCGCGTTTATGTCGTGTTGCACTTACTCTACAACTTGTTTCGAGTATAAAAATTCCAGAGCAATTTGTCACACAACAGTGACAGCAGACCTTAAATTTGAATTTTAATCATACACTATTAAATTTCACCTCTAGGCGAAGCAAACCTGTCACAGATATTGTAATTACTTTTCACAGTCGCAATCGAATGTCGACCTTAAAAATGAAACGAACTGACATAATAGTCTTACTTACCGTCCTCGAGTCGTAGGCTGATGAAATAATTATATATTTGGGAGATGCACTGTATAATTAGGGATCTTTACTTTGCCCACCAACTGTGTGAAAATAAAATGAAAACAATTAAACATCAAAATAGTTGTAGGTCTGTGTTGTGTCGGTAATCCTCGGATTTTAGAAAAATGGATGGGTATTGGGTAGGATATATCCAATATTTTTCGATGATTTAAAAAATACTAGGCATCGTTCAAGTTTTAAAAATATGGTTTGTAATATCAACTATCAATTGCCGAATTATTATAACACAAAAACAATTAAGTATTAATAGGTAGCAAACATCACAAAGTTTGAACAAAAGTTATAAATTTTCATTTCATAGTGTCACGTACAAATAACGAATAATTTTGTATCTATTTAAAAGCGTCGAGTTTTTTTGATTACGTTCAAATATTTAATAATAATCGAGAAGCTACTTCCACGACCACTTCGTGTAAGACAGTAACCCTTCCGGTAGGCGTTTTTTTATTAAACTTGCTTAAAATTTAATTAAGTTTGTTATTTAAAACAAATGGCAATGACAAAGTGCCTATGTTATCTGTTTTTGATATCTGAAACACTTACTTTGTTTTTCTATCACTGGCAAAATTGTTCACTTCTTATCCTGTATACGACTTACTCTAAGTAAGAAACGGATGTAATTTGCTTACATTATGGGTAATTAATATAAGTGTTTCTATGGCTACTTCGTGGTATTTCCGAGTTATATCTTAGTTACATATCTGAATATTAGTCAGAGCGATTTGTGGTTACTCTAGGTATGATGTTTCCGAGAATGCTCATAACATCAGGCTTATTGCGCGGTCGCCTAAGGCAAAAAGTTGACGGTCTAGTTATGAAGGATGTGAGTGATTCACATTTTGTTTTAAATATTAAATGTGTTGAAACAGTTTTAATAGCATTCTTGATTTCTTTTGATCGAACCGAAATCGTTGTAGTTGTATCAAAAGAAATATGACTAAGAACTATGTCAGAAAAGCGTTCAGATATAGGTAATTCAAGATCTAAGTTTGCAGTAGCTGACTGCGGCTTCTTCGTCTAGTTATAATCATTATCCACAAAATGTATCAGAAATGCGTAAGTATACCACGATCAGACCATCAAACTGACAAAAAAAACGAGCGATTACGATGTTGGTTCCATAGAGAAAGTTGTTCAGTTTCATGGTTTTATCCATATCCTTAAATACGACCACGTATTCCTGATACATGTCGTATATTCTTACAATCATAGCATACATTTTCATTACAATAACCAACCAATTGTTGACTACAACCGTAAATATCCATACCGGAACATTCAAACATCTTTTACTGTAAGTAAAATCCAGTCCCAAACCCTTTCAATATAATAATCCTAAATCCAATCTATTCAAAGCCATTTCTGTATTGTAAATTGTAATACAAGTATTTAAAGCCTACACCACATAAATCTGAGTAGGTTAAGCTAACAATGCTAAGCACAGTTCGAGGCATTGCTTCGCGATAACTGTCGTACAAGCTCTTATTCGAGTCGTGGACAACAATGCTATAAATCGAGGGCTCGCAAGCGGAAGACATTTTAGTTTTGAAAATATGCTTTGTAAATCCCGGCTGTGTGGGACGCTCGGTATATACTATGAGCATTCTTGTAATGGTCACACGCTAACGGTGAAGCGCATAATTTTGATTTAGAAAATTGGACGGTAATTGATTTTTGTCTGGATGCACTTCATTTAATTGGGAACGAAGGAATTGTTGATATAGTTTCAACTACTTTCCAAGATGGTGGTGATTCAAATTTAAGTAACAATTTTGACATACCAATGTAATTCAATTCATTAGCTAACGAGAGGACACTTGTCGCCTAAAACAATACTCATGTTTGCAATTCGTCACTTAATGAATTAAAGTAACAGATCCATGTAAGTGTCCAATCTATGTAATATAAATTAAAGATATATATCTATTCACAACACAGAATATCGATATTAATATGTCATTTATGATCATTTCAAAATGGTGCAAAGAACCGTACATACTAATTGACATTCAAAGTAATCATATTAGATCAGGATAAGCCTTTTTAATTTACAACATTGGTTTATACCAATCAGGTAAGTAATTGTTCACTGACTCGAGGAAATCAGTATGTAAAACCTTTATACATTAAATAAACAACGAATACAAAGATAAAGACATAAATACTCAAGTATTAATTGTTATTGACAGTACATATCGTCCCCGTAGAACGAAAAGTCACTAAGTCCAAAAATGGTTAAAATGGTTTTAAATGCCATCAAACTCACCGTATTTTTCTCCAAATTTCTATTTAACTATATTTCAATAAGTTATATTAGTTTTTGTTTTAGCTTATGCGAAAACACATCATGTTGACATGTTGAACCTTAAAGTTTGGGGAACAAATACCCAAGTTACTTAATTATTTTATGACTACCTAAAATCGGCAAGACACAATACCTAAGTAAACTTAGTTATTTTTTCCTTTTTTTAAAACGTTATAATTATTAGTCTTATTTGTTTCAAAATTCACCAAAACAATTTAGTTTATTTTAAAATAAATGGTTGGTTACAAAATATAAAAGCGAAAACTAACTAAGTATACTTAGTGATTTCTCGATAGACGCATCAATATATTTAGCATTATTTCTACATACGCAAAAAATAATTAAATAATGTTATGGACTTTTTCTATACCATAAATACAACAAAATCATAGTTTTCGTAATATCATTAAAAGGTTTTAATGATTTTTTAAACATCCTTTACATGTTTCTATTCAGTTAGGTATATTTCGCGCGAGATTTAGTAAGTTTGTCGCCTTCGTTGGTCGCCGAGTGGGGAGTTAGTTATCTTTCTCGCGGCGAACCAGTCGCGACACGTGCGTTGATTAAGGAGCTCACGTTATATTATTATTGTTTTGTGTTGAATAAAATAATTTTGATAACATACGTGCAACAATACAATGAAACGAGCTATGTTTATTAATAATGACCTTTATTCACTTTTTATTACACATTTTTATGTTTTTAAATAATTTTACAATTAAATAAAAAAAAGATTATAAAAACATTTAAAAATATAAAAGAGTAGTAGGCCACCGGCATCGGGAACACGGTCCAAGCTACCGGCGGCTAGGGCTGCAGAGAAAGGAACCTGCTCACAATGCGTGTCGTGTCGAGGAGTACCGCTTTCTGTATTAAGCCCTTGATCCAGCCCCCCAACGAGAGCCTCATAAGATGTTGGTCGAGGCTCTTGGCAATTAAGCCATTGGCCGTCACAACTATCGGCACTATGATTGCTGAGTCCACATCCCACATGTCGACAACCTCGTGTGCTAAGTCAAGATATTTGATTTGTTTATCTTTTATTATTATTATTTATTTATCAGGCAGGCAATTGAGACAACTGATAAGTGCCTGTATCCTGCTGTTTCCCACTTGGTTTTATTCTTGCAGTTGAGAATATTTGTCAAGTCGATTCTTGAACTGATTTATATTTTGGGCTGAGACTACGTCTTCTGGGAGCTTATTCCACGCCCTGACTATTCGATTGCTCAGAAAGTGTTTGTGAGGGTTATTATTTGAGAAGCTGGTACATAACTTAAGGTGGTGGCCTCTTAGATGGACGTTATCATTACGTGTAAACAGCTTATCAAAATCATTGAGGTCGTAATGTCCTTATAAGATCTTATAAGTTTCAATTAGGTCCCCACGGTGCCTGCGATCCCTTAAAGTTGTGAGCTTCAAAACTTCTAAGCATTCCTCATACGGTCGATGTTTTAGCATTCGTGGTATTTTAGTGAAGCTGCGCTGCACCTTCTCCAGAAGATCAATGTCCTTTACGAAATAGGGGCTCCAGACCTGAAATGCGTACTCAAGGATTGGTCTGACAAACGTTTTGTGGATCCGGAGCACCATTTCGGGTGTAAAGACCCCAAAGGCTTTCCGAACGAGGTAGATTAGGCTTTTAGCTCTCTTGGTAACTGTTGTTGTATGCTCTTCCCATTTCAGGTCCTCTGTGATCTTCACTCCCAAGTCTGTTTGCACCTTGGCCTCCATTAATTGAGCATCATTCAGTTTATAAGTCAAACGGGGATTTCGACTGCCTATGTGCAACACCGTACATTTTGAGGCATTGAAATTTATGAGCCATTCCTTAGACCAGTTAACTATTTTGTTTAGGTCGTCCTGAAGGAGGTCGTAATCGATCAGTGGGTTCGCAAATATTTTAGTGTCATCGGCAAAGATGCTTACATTACACTGTAGGGAATGGGAAAGATCAAAGGTGTATATTATGTACAGCACTGGACCCAAGACAGCCCTGTGGCACACCACTATGTATCTCTCGGTGATCTGACATGGTTTCCCCTACTCTAACTTGGAAAGTTCTCTGCCGTAGGAATGCTTCGATCCAACTAAGTAGATTCCCACGTATTCCAATTTTTGTAGGAGTCTTCTTGTAGGAACCTTATCAAAGGCTTTTTCGTAATCAAGATAGATTACGTCGATTGGTTCTTTTCTATTGAAGTGTTTTGTCCATGACGACAAGCATGACAGCAGGTTGGATACCGTGGGGCGATGCGGACAAAAGCCATGTTGCTGTTAAGCAATAACTCTGTTGGTCGTTAAAAAAATTCTGATGTGCTTAACTATAAAGTTTTCCATAGCCTTGCATACCACACTGGTCAAGCTTATAGGTCTATAGTTTGATGGTTCCAACTTACTTCCTTTTTTAAATATGGGGGTCACCATTGCTGTTTTCCACAAGTCTGGTAGGGTTCCTGTATCGTATGATGTCTGGATTATTGTTGCAAGGCATTCGGTGAGGTCACATTTTTTTAGCATTGCTACGGGAATGCCGTCTGTTCCTGGCGAAGAGTCTATTTTCAATTCTTTTATGACCTGTTGAATTTTGTCATGGGTGAAAAATATCTCTTCAATCGAGTATTCAACATGTAGTACAGGGTCTAAGATAGGCAACTGGATCTGCGGCTCTATGTGAAAAACACTCGCGAACTGTTCCGCAAATACCTTGGCAATTTCATGGGGCTGAGTTACTGTTTGGCCATGTTTGTTGCGTAGAATACTTGGAATGCTAACTTTTGATGTTACTTGCTGTCTAATAAAGGAGTAAATTTTTTTTGGTCCAGCTTGCAATATGCTTTTTTCGTGTATTATGCGAGCTGCTCTATTTTGATTTATCAATTTGTTGTTTAGTTTTCTGTAATCCTTATAGTGTTCGTCGAGTCCAGTCAACACGTATCTATTCCATAATGCAAGTTTGTAGTTTAAGATTTTTGGTATCTCTAGATATCCATGGCTTATTCGTGGAGTGTTGACTAAGTCTGATCCGAGGTACGTATAATTTGATTGCTTCTCTGAGTGTACTGAGAAGGATCTCAAATTGGCTTTTTGCGCAGTTAATATTTCTTATACTTTCTGGTAACGTGGTGCGTAATTTTTCGTTGATTTTATCATAATCGGCTTTATTGAAGTTAAGCCTGGAGGCGGTGCCTTTATTTTGTTCTTGTACTTGTATAGTTGCTAACAAACAGGTATGGTCGCTTTTACCAATAGGGGCTTGGTGGTCAACATTGGCCATGAGTGACTCATCGTTAGATAAGACCAGATCTAGGACTGATGTTTGATTTCCTTGCCGAAATCTAGTGTGTTTGTCAATTAACTGCTGGAGATTGCTAATTAATAAAGATTAATGATGGTATAATATCGATTATATTTTAATGATTTTCTTATCCTCAATTATAACTATTAGCAGTGATAAAATAATAATATAATATAATTAGTCATTATTTTCAGAATATTGTATTGTGCTCAGAAAAAAGTTATAATATAACTAAATCAAGTTAATTTCTATCAAATTAGTTTAAAGATGGGCAAAAAATCACTAACTCAGATCAAAAAATCACTAACTTTTTTCGAAACTAAATGATTCAAGGGTAAAAATTAATTACTTTCGTTTTTCTCAATTATCTATAAAACAAATGATTTTCTTTTAATATTTTATATTAAAACATAAAATTGAATCAAATACCAATGAGATAAAATCATAAATTCAGAAATATCTATTGTCAAATTAAAGTTATGATTTTTTTTCTTTTTTTTTTCCTTGAGGCCTTGTTTCTCGTTTTGGTCATTTTCGACTTAATGACTTTTCGCTCTACGGGGACGATATACTATATTAAGACCATCCATTACAGCCACGGTCTATCTTCAATCGGACGTCAATACATTACAGACAGCTAACAAAGGGACTAATCCATAAATTGCAGGACAACGCGACTGTCAGACAAAGGACGTACTTAGCAGATATACTGAAGATAGTGGGAGTGACCAATCTGCTCTTAATTTCTATATTTACGTCTATATTTCCACCCAAACCCAGATAAATTTAGAAATATGGTATGTATCTTTTTTTTTTTTCGCTTGGAGTCTATGTATAAGAAAAATTGATTAGGATACTTTTCTCAGGCTTGTAGAAACTTTACAGCAAAGAAAATCTATTCAATTCTGAAATCCATTGTTAAGTATATTTCACTACCAGTATACATAATCAAGTAAAATTCCTTGTTGTAGCATAACTTGCCAGATTTTTTGTAATAATTGTAATATAATTGCAAGCCATTTATCTGGACGTGCATCATTAAAAATTTACAAACAAACGAACAGATATAGTTTTATAAACGTCGATCACATTAAAATCGCAAATGAGAATATTTAATTAGCATTCGTCAAAAGAAATAAAATAAATAAATACTCATTATGAAATGAAGCAATGATCAAATAAAAAGCTCATTTATTACCGGCCGGTCCCAACTGAGGTATTATTTTGATGGGATTAATTAAAAGTTATAATTAATGAAAGAGCAATATCGTGTGCAAGGCGTGCCGTTACAATAGTGCGTGGAAATAACCGTGTTATGTAAGTGTGGATAATATTCCGTAATACTTCACATGCATTCCTACGCAGTAGCGGGATTCCATTGTGTGTGGTAAATAATTTACCTTTTTGTTTCAATATTGACTCCGTAGAAACATATTTATTTCACTTAAAAACACATTATATTGTAGGCACATTCAATTGTAACTCTTTTTCATTAAACAATCTTATGGCCAATTTAATGGCAACCGCAGTAAAATGTCCGATTTCATCATCATCATCATAACAGCCTTTTCACGTCCACTACTGGTTATAGGCCTCCCCATAGACTCCTATGTCGAAGGGTTTAAGCCGTTTGCATTCATCGACTCACAAAGAATCAGTTTTTTTTTTCTACTTATGACCTACTTTAAAGACTCTGATGATAAAACATTCTTATTACACCCATAAGGTTAAATGGAACTAAATCTTAATCGAAAATATTAATATACAAAAAACATAATGTGAAACAACGAAATATTCATACATCTAGCGCCAAATCTATTTGTAGCTCAGTTCATGCCCAAAAAGAAAGAGACAAAGATGATATTATTTACGAAAATCAAATTCCTTATCTTTACATTCCAAACATTGCAAACACTGCCGAAAACTTTAAAACGTTCCTTTTAACACGAAAACAAACAGACCCTGATACTCCGCTCAAATCCAAAGCGGACGATCCTTCGACAAACTTGTAACTCAATCTAACTCCTTAAAGATTCGGAAGCTGATTAGAAGACCTCCGGCAACGCAAAACATTAAACGTAATATGAAAGGAAGCAACAAGTTATACTATAAATGTTGCCCTTTTGTTATTGCGAATTTTGACTTGCGTTAAATTTTGTTACTTTGGCTCCGAAATTATTTATTCATTGAAGATGGCTTTGCGTAACTAGTGGATCAAAGCTTTTAGAATTTCACTTTAGGAAGCCGTTTTTAGATTATATTTAATGTCTTTGCATTATCATTTTAAGATTTATTCACCTTTTCTTCTAGTTTCTAGATGATTTTTTTTCTTTTGAGGAATAAAGATAGGACCTACCATTTTATATTGTGTACCTGAAATATTTGCTTGATCGATAGCTATGTTTATTTTTACTGATAAAACGATTTAATTCAAATATGCCATTCGAATATTACGCTATGAATTATGTCCTATTTGATTATACAGATACATTCAGTTATGTCGGTAACCGTTTCGTAACATTTTGTCTTAAATCGATAAGGTGCTCTATATTAACAAACTACCGATAATTGATATTCTTGTCAATCAGAGCAAGAATTATACCAATAATTAGTTCAGTTTATCTACTGCGATCGAATTTCTATATCAGATCCTTGGCATTGCGCAAATCGTGATTGGCTTCGAGACATATATTTTTTATTAGATCACTATTGCGACATGCAATAGGTACATTCGTATAATGCGTTCAAAGGCATTGCAAGTAGATGTTACGTTACGGTTGACATTTTGTTACACTATCACATATTTGCATAAATAGTCGAACGTATTGAAATGTTGTTCCGAAGGTAACCGTGTCAACTGGATTTGTCCATTGTAATAACATGCTTAAACGGCTTTTATATTTTTTTGGCTACAGGATTAAGAACGAATGATAATAATTTATTCATTATACACAGTCAGTTTCGAAAGTAATTAGGCGTGAGGATTTACGTTGCGATGGTAAGTATAAGTATTGAAATATACTGTAATAAAATATTTATTTATTCGATACTCATGTATTAAAGGGCTATAAAAAATTTAAGCACGTGATTCTGAAATCACTTACATTAGAAAACTGGTTACATGACCTACTTTGCAATGTTTTAAAGTGGAAAAGCAATAACAATTAATTCAAATGATTTACACATACCATTTACAGTATCAGCGATATCTTTAACATTAATTTAATTATTCCAGGGCAAATCAAAACAAGAACTAAGAAAACTAATAAAAGCTAATGTTATGTAAATCGTTCATAACTTGGATACCCATTACGTGGAACTTTTCATTGATTGCTTAAGCCAAGTTGGGCTTGCTTTAAGTTTAAACGAGGTTATATGAATTTGTCAGGCAGTCTGAGTTATGAATTGTAAGCAAATAAGTCTGGTTTGTACTTCGTCCAGACGTTTTGTTAACATTGTAACTACTAAGGACACTTTCTTGGACTTTAATAGGTGTACATTAATTGAAACTATTTGTGGTCGTCTTACTTTGTCATTGTTTATCGTCTTTCCCCCATTCACGTTGGATTTAAGGCTTTGCGGATGACCAGAGGTACACAGAAGTATAACACATTATGGATGAAATAATGGATATTTTTACTAATGAATGAAGGACTTTCCTGTTTATATTTAATAATATAATGTTTATAACGTCAATAAAGTAAATAACGACGTAAAAACTGACCCACTTTGAAAATAATTCTCAAAGCGTGACCAAACAAAAATACTGCAGTGTCAACATTAAAACGAAACGTCACATTAAGACAAAAGTTTTAAAGCCAGACCACATAAACAAAGTTAACGGCTTCAATCAAAAAACATTCACATGGCGTTCTTATCTACAGTCTTTATACTTCTCTCTTCGAACCTGTTCCGTGGCCGAGATTAACAATAGCTGCAGGCTGTCCACCTCTTTATTGCCACTTGTATCTAGGAGTAAGGGATGAGCGACAAGCGGTAAAAACGCGAAACGAGAGAGAGCAAGGAAAATGTCCATGACAGTCGGATGTCCAGTCTCTGATATTTCTTTATTGAGTAAAGCCTTGATATTAAATTCAACTATAAAATATTGATTTTCATTATTAAAATGAAATTGCTGTCTGTAGATATTTTATTTCAAAACTAGCTGTTGCTTGGTGTTTTACTCTCATCGCATGGGATCTATTTCGTGCACCCGAATAAAAAGTATATTACTATTTATATAATATGTGCTAAATAATAGGTAATTTGTTTAGACTCACTGACCTCACAGTCAAACCGATTACATGGTTTTGTGGGCCACTTCAATGTACAAATTGTGTATTTTTCTATAAATAATAATAAAATGAAAATTAATCCAAGACATGATCAGCTATCAATGTGCCATACTTCATCCATTCCATTTCTACATGATTAAAGAATAAACATAGAAACATTTACAAACATTCATCACATTTATAATATCAGTATGATATTAGCGATATAAATTCCAATAGATGATTCGCAATTATATTTTTCGATCAATACTTAACAGTATTGATCGAAAAATATAATTGCTAATATCTGAATTATTTTTGTAGTAATTCTCTAAAATCACCATTATCTCAGACAGAAGATAAACCTAATGAACATTCTTAACCTCGCATAAATTAATATACATAATTAAATTAAAGATTTACGATCAGTTTGACGCCCGTAACTTATAACTTAAGCTAAACTTAAAAGCCGTCCACAACCATTTGGTAGTGCCTTTATGTCCTCACAAATGTCTTAAGCTTTGTAACGTTGCGGTATGTAATAACGACCGAAAATATCCATGTGACCACCTCCAGAGTGTCTCAAAATTGAGGTTTAACAAAATTGTGTGAAAATTACTCTCAACAAGACATTTTGATCAATTTCATTGCAAATTTTAAGTGATCTGACTCATTTTATGCTGATTCACATGGTGTAGATGACAAAGGTGAAACCGTTTAGTTTGGAGATACGTTTGACTTTCACGATGATTAATTTTAATTTAACGATTTATGTAGGGTTTGCGGTTTATAATATTCAGTCGTAGGGACTTATGGTTTTTGAGAAATTGCTTAAAATATTTATGTTGATGATGTTATGATCTTCCATGATGACTCCTTCAACGATTTAAAGAAGTGATTACATTCCGAATTCAAATTAACTAGATATTATTTTCCTGGTTCATCATAGCTGTTGTTTTGTTTTCTAACAGTGTTAAAAAATACTCCGCTCTTAGTTTAGGAATTCGATTTCAGAAAATAGTCATAGCAAGCGATTGAGATTCTTTCGAGGTTCTTTAAGGAATAACAACTGCGTCGTTATGTTTAAATATTCTTTTACTACTATCGCATAAAATAGATTCGGTCTTAATTGGACTTAATCGTAAAATTATGTTTACCTTTTACTTAAATGAGAATTTCCTATATGGAATCAAACGTTCTAGGAATACATAAAGTCATAGATTTAACACATCAAAAGCAATAATGATAGGTACTCAGAACAATTTTCATCCTCACTAAATGCCTCTATAGTTTGCAATCACTACTCATTTTAATAAATTTCTATTACTACTTAAGATGAAATAGTCTAATATTTTCATTTCACAGAAGCCCGTCTCCTAATTTCCTCCTTTGAATAAAATAATGGAAACCAAACTCATTTAGTCCACACAATCATATTAAATTAAATTTCCCTTTATATGGAAAGATACAATAGCTGTAGATTATAGTTAAAGTCTTATAGTGATGTCATAAATAGCGCTATAGATATAGAACATGGGAACACCCACGGCTTCATGTTTCAAGTCCGAGGATCAAATATCCTATTAGACTTCTAAGGAAATTGCGCTTTCTGGAATGCTAAGGTGTTTTAAATTTGCGACTCGCTTGCTTTTAGAAAATTAAATTACCGTTTCAACCAATGTTAGATTATGTATAAGATTCATGATTTCTCTTAAATAATCTAGGATTAAGTCTCATTTGTTCTCTGTTTAACTTAGTTTGAATTGAGTATTATCTTTATTTATGTTTGTGATTTCAATAGCAAATACCTTTATGTATTTAATAGTATCTAGTTTAATTAATTCAATTTTGATTGGAGTTCTTGTTTGTTACCAAAACTTTTGTAGGAAAATATTACAATAATATCTCAATTTATTCAGTGAAGAGCAAAGTTTGATTAACCTACTTGTTTTTGTTTTCATAATATCCATCGGCATTAAACAATAGATAAGTAACTAGGTACCAAAATATTATGTATATATTCGTACGAAATATAGGCAAAATTGTTATACCTATTTATTTTCATATTCGCCTGTAGGTTTAATTATCAGTGCTAGTTTTAATTTTCTTATAAGTAGAGCCCCATCACAGATCACTGGCTTGTTCAGAAAGCGCACACACAGTTAATAGAGCAATAAGTCATCTCCAACGATACACAAGGAAATAAAAATCTTGATGATACTATCTAAGAACCTAAATAGATTCAAATAAAAAGTACCTCGCGATTTTGTAAGAAAACTCATGAAAACTATCATGTCATGATCATGGGTAGGTGCTATAGAGTACAAAAACGTCATCTATACTAATGTTTTAAAGAAGTATAGGGGGATAATATCTGAAACTATTGAACGATTCAAAAAAATATTTCACTAATAGAAAGGTAGGTACACTATTTCTGATTTATTTCGATAAAAATAAAAGGCACAGGTGAAACCGCGGGCAACCCCAATTAACTATAATTATGTTTCTTGCATCTACAACAATACAATTAAGAATACTAAGAAATCTATAAAAATCGCAGCAAACGTTTCTTTAGTTCAGGCGTTTACAGGCATTTTGTACGTATTATTTACATATAAAAATAATGGCTCAGTAGTTTATAACACTACATTTAAATGTACGTGCACAATGGCGCATGAAACTTTTACTATCTCTTGCGTAATAGGTTACCTATTATTAGAGGCATTACGCATAATTTCGATCCATCCATTTATTGCAACTTGATGATAACGAAATTATCGGTTCCTTTGTACGTACGACGTTTCTTATAATAATTGCGGACCTTTCAAAGGCATCGAATAAAAGATTACGATGCTACTGACAAAGGCATGTCCGATTTGGATCTATAAAATTAATTATCGTTTCTTATTAATTGTTTGAGCAACCTTTCTATAGGAATTCTTTTCAGGTCAATGATGTTCGTAAACATTCGGCTTCTTAATTTGCTTTTGTCGTTCTGTCAGCATAATGTCTGACATTATTAATTGGTTGGTGTTTTAATTATATCTGATGTGTTCTTGTGTTGAAATGTGTTTGAAAGGTTCGTTTTGTGTTGCATAATCGCAATTTAGTTGGAATAAAAAATTGATGACTTGAAATTATGGATGTAAAAATATTGTTTTAAGTGAAACGGCATATAACAGTTACATCAAAATTATTTACGTGACCTTCTGTATTATGTAAATATAGTATTTTGCAAAGTTTAATAGGATTTCAAATGGTTCCTCAAAACTAATCAACGGGCCAAAGGCAAAGCCTTCTTCAGAATTACGGACAAAACACCTACAATTTATGCCTTAAGAGCCCAAAATTAGTGAGGTTCTATTTAGCGGAACGCCATCTGTCCTCGGTGTCCTCATTTCAAGCTCGTATTTCAAAAGCCTGTCAAAATTTCAGTTTCAAGAGAGGACCGTTGAAACAAAGAGCGAACGGCATCTGTTGAACGTCCAGCCTCCGGCGGAGACTCTCTGTAATCATCCGACATTTTGAAGAACGTAATTGGTCGACTAATGAATGCCGCCTTAGGCAAAGCTCCAGTTTACGCAACGATTCGACTGTGTCACTCGCGGTCTCTTAAACTTGGTACAAGTAAATATAAGATGGGAACTTATAATGATATACAATTTCGTTTTGTTCAATTTTTTTCGAATTTTTAATTTTATAGTATAGTTCTGCTGGGGCTAGTTTACGGTCATATTTGTACATGTTTTCGTAGGGGTATATGATTTGTGTCAATTATATGGTAAAGAAGACCAAGTGCCAGTGTAGTAACGATTACATGAAACCAATAATTTATTTATTTATTTGAAGGAAAATCTACAGCTAACCATACAGTTGTAGCGGTAGTGGATATAAACAGAAAGCCAATAACAGATTTTCACATATAGTAAATTGAGTAGGTAATAATAATAACTACATATGAGTATGATGTCGTACTTCTTGTTGACACATTTCTGTTTTATTTATGGAGAATGTTACAGCTTGGGTCGGAATATAAATATTTTGTTTCCAGTTTTTTGCTATTTTGCATTATTTATGAGAAATTTTTGGGAAGTAAATTTTCGGTCTTCCGTTAAGCGACTAAATCGCTAGTCGCCGATGCTAAAAGTAGCTCGTGTGAACGGCCCCTAGTCCAGTCAAAGTGCGCTACGGAAACGACACCAATGCATACGAAACATTTATTTTGCTTTATTCGAAGAATGCTCAAATGACCAAGTGCTCACTGCTCAACACTGACAAAAAATTCAACTTCCTTCAAATAATTTAATATAAGCAAGTGAAGCACCACTGCTTCATATCGTGAATGTCTACTTTGAGTCAAAGTATTCAAGACTAACTTAATAAAGCAAGTTCCTCTCAACTTAAACACAAAGCACTACAGTTTGGCTCTTAAAATACTTTTAAGTGTATGCTAAAGTTATTTCCAAGTGTTAAACTGTTTTCATAATGTAATAACGTCATATTTTATCTTGCAATGCTTCATTCCTCGGTGCTTTAAAAGGAACAGTACGGACAACTCTATCTTTTTCTGTATGTCTTTAGAAGATATTTTGATGGAATTTTTGATTTAAAACTCTTTTTTAACATTAATTTGAATACAAATATTGCAGCAGGCTGTTATTTGTTCTATGTTAAAGGTACAAAAAAAACTGGATGAATTAGAATGAACAAGCGACAGACCAAATTAATTACAGTCCTATGCTAGTCGAAAAACATAGATAACAAAAATATTTTTTGATATTATATCCAAATAAACACCAGATTCCACCAAACAACTTCCTTCCAGGTTTCGTCACGGCAAGAATAAAAGCCATTACTAACAATAACACGTAGTATTTACACGTTTATCATCCACCGATCGAACACAAATATAATATTGACACCTCACTGTGTACAGAAGTGCAAGTGACTACTAAACATAATGCAAACATGGGGAAATCTTAGTGATATCTTGTTTGAGCTTTTTATGTTTGGTATTATGGGATTTGTGTTAGTTTGCTTTCTTATCTGGAAGTGAAATGACTGCGGATTATTATGTGTACTGCAGTGTTGTTTTATGAATTATCTTAAGACCATTTCTGCTGCATTTTTTTTAAAAGGAAAGACTAATATTTCTTTGGAGCATTTCTCAGACCAGAAGAGGGAAACGATAGGCCAACTAATACGTCACGATACCTTTATGAAAAACATCATAGAAAGCAAGGTAGAAAGAAAAAGAGAATACAGAAGACCCCTAAAGAAGAAGAGTCGAATTTGTGCATATATTTGTTAATTTTTTGTATATTCCAATTTTGTGTACAATAAAGAATAAGAATAAGACCTAGAAAGAGCTACGTAGACCAGATAAAGGAAAAATTGGGCATTAAGACGTACAAGTTCCTTTCCGGTATCTTCTCGAAGACCAACCCACTTGGAACCGTGCACCTAGAATTACGACGTTTTGAAAGTGCCTGCAAAGGCCCAGTTGAAATAAAAAACTTTGACAAAGAAGTGAAAGACTAGCGGGAAAGAGACCGCCGAAGATTTCTACCGGTAATTTTAGGAGACAAGATATGTATCAGTAAAAATTTCCGTATTTCCGAACAAATTGACTTCAACAACATCAACCAATTTAGTATTTACTTTCATTTTCACGTAATTTGCCGAGCAATCGTGAAATATGAGTCAGTTTTACCGTAAAGCAGTTCCAGCAAACGCAATAACCGTCTTTTAGAATTTATATACGGTTAATGTTCTAATAACTATAGCGGCTATAAAGGTCTACGCTAGTGAAATCAAATCTACTTATAATATAATGCCACTTTGTACAAGTTAATTGAATAGAAATTTATCGGTGTACTAGCTGCGTGCTAAATTGTATTTGCATTTAAATAGCGTTAGAGTTGGCTTGTGGCTTTACTTGGGAAGCTGAGATTTGGCGAATAGTTTTATCTTTGATGAATGATTGTTATTCACAAATATGAAAAGGTTAAGCAAAAACAGTGCCTAAGCGAGTAGTCATGTAAGTGCCATTGACTTAGCGAAGGGCCTTTTTACAGTCTCTCCGAGGTGTGCCCTAACAAGCGTGGCACCGTGGTAGGCTTCGGTATGCTGAAAGTAGACCACTGTGGGGAGTTGACACACCCCTCCAAGGTTGAGGATAGCCCATGAAGGGATCTCACCATCATCATTCTCCTGCCGTTATTCCATTTTATTTAGGGTCGGCGCAATATGTCTTTTTCCACCATTCATCTCTATCAGACGTTATTTCCACATTCACTTCCTTCACATTCATGTTATGTTTCACACAGTCCATCTATCTTTGGTCTGCTTATTCTCTGATAGCAATCAACTATCACACTTACAACTCTTCAAACATGTTTCTCATCTCTCCGCATTACATGCCCATACCACGACAACCGGTTACTTTGCAACTTTTCTGTAACTGGTGCCACTTTCATACTTCCTCTAATATTCTTGATTTTGTACAATTTTGTTACAGCATACATCACTCTCAATATTCGCGGTTCCGCTGCATGCAATTGCGTTTCATTCATCCCTTTTATGGCCTAACCTTCTGATCCAAACCAGGGATCACACAATCATAATAAAAAATAATTGCCTTTGACCGTGGACATCCATCAAGATCTATGAAAAAAAAAACATTAACCGTATAGTATAGTAAAGACACTATACTCAATAATGAGGAACCGAGGCAGAAATTAAATCAAGAAAATATAATTGAATTAACTTTAAAACGTTATGGCCTAGTAAAAACACATGTCTAGATGAATATACATATAGGTAATTTGCTGGTAATATACTTAGGTATGTTCTTGACTCATAATTTCTTACGACCTAGGACTTCAAACATTTATCGCCGTAAAGTATAAGGTACAAAGCTATAGCACCTACACTTACGAAGATTACTACAAGAAGCATTCAGAGTTTAAATTAGTAAATTGCAGGTCTATCATATTTATGTTTTCCTAAATGGTTATAACAAAAGTTCTAAGAAAATATTATTATGATGAAAAGAGATAAAATAAGTGGATATTACAAACAGACAGATCTACTATTTTCCTTTCGTACGCAACTAAAGTGCGTTGTCTTATGAAATGACTTAGGGCCATACCACACTCGCTACTTTCTGCAGAATAACGCGCGTTTTCGTGTTCGTTAATTCACTTTTTGTAAGCAAAAGGCAACCGCCGAATGCGAAAACGCGTGATTCTGGTGTAAAAAGTATGAGTGCGCTAGGCTGCGCGGAGCAGAGGATTCTTGATGACTTGATGAAAAATGCTAATAAACGAACATCAAGCACGCTCGGAATGCCGTTACCAAATTCAGTTAGCTCATGTCATTTTCTTCATCTTTTGTCGCATGGCTGAGGACTTACTAATATTATTCATACCTATAGCTGATTTCCATGTAATTGAAAGAATGCATGTGAGCTACATTACGAGCCATCTCATGTAAGTTGGATAATGTCGGGAGCAGTTGCACGCTTCCCCGCGCTTTTCGGGTCTCCGCGCGCTTGTGTAAGCATCCTCGCAGATTGTTGCTCTAGGTGTAGCTTGCGGTCAAGAAGATGCTAATTGTATGCCATGAGGATTATTACGACAGAACACAGAAAAGAGGTGTGTGTCTTTCTGTGTTCTGTGATTATTACGATCAGTCTGCGCAGACCCTCACCCCCTTACTACAAAAGATGATTTAAAGAAAATCTAATAAAACCTAGCTTTTAACCATATCCGTCACTTTCTATCATCATATAAAAAAAGAGACGAGGCTATCTTAAAACTTGGGTGTTATAAGACTTGGTTTATACTATCTTTTGTAATAAGACAGTAAGAGTTCACAATAGTACCTACTACAAGTGGCAGTTAGTCGGAGGCAATATCATTATATATTAGAATTCATTGCGCCTTGCAGCGCTTAAATACAATAGACAATGTACTTTAAAGGAATAATAATATTTTGCGTTTTATTTTAGTGGCCATTAAAGCATCTGATATTGCTAGTAGGTGTTACGTAGATTATTGAGTAATAAAAGGTGAACTGGATACTTTGAAGAGAGTAGTTTACAAGTACCTAATAATAGATATAGAAACTAAGCAGATGATGTTAAAAGCAAAACGAGAAAATGTTATGGCGGCACTTCCCGTTAATATTCGCGTTGTTTGGCCAAAACAAAATCTGAATTGGGTAGTTTACAAAAGGTTTATTTTGCATTGGCATAAATATGCCAGTGAAATGCCAGTATTAAAAGCTTAGATTTATGGTGAACGACCAATTGAGCTGATTAAAAAAACAATTATCTTTCTTATACTTATCTTACAATCAATTAATAAACCTATGCACTTTTTCGTAGGCCTAGAAGTTTACTTATCAAGACGGAGTATCGTTTTCACATTTTTGATGTTCAGTTTTATATTTTTTTTTGTGTTTTAGAACCAAGGAGGTGATAAATACTTCCTATTTTTTTCATTTTTGATATCCAGTTTTAACTATTCTTTAGTGTTTTAGAACTAATAACTTCTTGAATATATCTTTAATGTCTATCGTAGAATGAAAAGGCCTACACACCAGTACTATACACTAATAACATAATGACCACGCCATAAAATAGTCTGGTGTAAAACCTACACTTCCAGGACAGTCGTAAAACTTATGCAAATAATTACTATTATATTCCTGCTCAAAATTAATTACCCGCCAATGCACACGTCATATAATGTTATAGTTCACTTCATTACCCTCAGACTTTACTCCATTACCGGTTTACATGCCTGCTGTATTCAATTCACTTGCGTCTATAGGCCGACCGCTATAAGCGCGGCCCTTCCGCTGGTTTGCGGGACGCGGGGCGGTGGGTGTGCACGGATATACACGGTATTGAGATAATACCTTATATCTTAAGAACAATTTACGCATGCTATTGAAACTGTGATATATATCTAGTGATAAATATAATACTATAATATAATATTATTGTATTAGTAACATAATTGCCGCGGTATTTAATTCTCTTGCGTCTAATACTCAGAACACTGTCTGGAGTTTCAATATGTACATTGTTCAGTATTACAACGAAATTCAAATTCAGTACAGGGGCCCAATTCTACAACAATCGAAGTAGTCTTCGAATTCGAGAAAACGTTCGAATTCGTACTTTTCTCGAGTGGTAATTACGTTGAGCTATTCTGGACATGTCGAGTTCGATATTTCTCCGCATTTCTCGAATGCCAGCCGCTCGAACTGCTTCGACTGGTCGGGACCACTCGAGACGTACATTTCGAATTCGAACCATCATAAACGTCAACATCGGTTCTCAGAGTTTTTCTTGAATTGTGCCTAAATTTAACTATTTCAAGTCCTTAAGTGCATAAACTTTATTTATAATGAATGACGAAGTAATTGCGACATTTATGCAAAGCATACTGGAAAGCGGTGGGTTGAGCTCACCATGTTTATGAACTTTTTAATTACGCGGACATATTATTGTACAGTTTGAAATGTTCAGTGAGAAAACTTACGAATATTATTTAAAGTGAATAACACCATTAAAATTTAGTGATATTAATTAATATAATAATTAAGCGTGCAAGGAAAATACACCACAGTCCAAGGAAAGTTCACTAACTAACTAACTAGTACCTAAAGTAACTAGGTACCTATTAAAAATACTTTTGGGCTGCTCCAGAATAAAGTTGTTGTCTAAATAAAGACCTAAAGACCGCACTCTGCACTACTCGACTGAAAATAGCGCAAAACCATGTACCAAACCCGGAATCGGAATAGAGAGCCAACGTCAGGAATCTCTGAACTCTCTGCAGCTATTTTTCAGGAGGAAAACTGAACGGCCAATAGCTATGATTTAACTCGGGGCAGAGCTATAAGAAACATGATAGTAAGAAGAATAAGTAGTGTTCATACATGAACCGTACTAAATCAACTGTTTGTCATAAGTTTACAAATAAATATATACTAGAACTTGAAATAAATAACTTTTATTTACTTACATAATATATTTTTTTACATTCATCACCTAACAATGATATTCATACACTTTCATAAATTTCAAATAATTTTCTCTCTTAATATCTTTTTACAACATGCATCCTTCTGTCGCACCCTTTCATTAATACAAAGTCACACAACCTCAACTCTTCATCAAACAGCTGCAGCCTTCACTCTCCGAGCATTCATTTGCTATGCCACACTCCCTTGCATACTCTGGCTTTGGCATCACTCTCCTCACACAAAACGGCCAATCATTCTTCTACTTCTTTGATGGTGGCTGCCAATAGTTGTCACCCACAGCATCAGCAACAAGGAGAATATTATGTGAAGGACAGGTTGGGGTAAGACAGTAGTGTGCACTCCATAGAGAATGTCTGTAATATCAGTTAATTTATGGATATTAGATATTCATTAGATAACATTTTTTAACTTTAAAATGCAACACAAGTTATTTTTGCCTACCTTGTAAAATATGTCTGTGCATGCCACTGGGGTAAGATATAATAATAATTTATATATTCAAGAGGATATCAAAATGAAGATCATAATTATTGAAATATATAACTTTTAATTATGTTACTTATTATCTAATACACTTCATGATAAAAATTAGGACTTAGCTGTGTTAATTCTCTCTTTAACTTGACTCTAGGATAAACATAGATATCATAAATCTAGATAAATTCTTATAATACAAACTTTTAAGTGAATTACAACAGAACCAACAAGTGTCAAAGTTATAAGTACCTAACATTGCAATTATAATAATCCACGTCATGTTTACATGTGACAAAATGCAACCATTATTGACAATAATTTATGATAAAGTAATTTCACTTCACTAACACCATAATTTCACTTCATCTTGCTCTTCATATGACACTAATCAATCTGCTTGTACAAAGAAGTAAATAGGTGATAAATTGATTCTCTGTCAGCGGTTTCCAACTATCCAGGGTTATGCTCAGCCTTTGGCCGTATCTCCAAGGAATGACAGGGTTGCGCCATCCAACACTTTGTGCGTAATTCTCTCGTCGCCCGGGCTGCACGCAGCGGGCTAGCACAGTGAGCACACTGTGTAATGAAGAGTCTCACTCTCGCCGCCGTGTCCACCATCGATGAAAGATACCGGGATAGGACCACGTCACACCACCACGATGTGTACAAACTCATAAATAGCGTTTTTTCCCGAATACTATGATGATCACCGTACTCGCGCTTGTTCTGCTTTTGATGTCCGATGATTTAGTTAGATCTTCAATTATTTTGACTCCAGCAAAAGGGGCGAGTCGCCTCTTATAATTTACGAGAACATGTTTGTAAGGTTTGTAGATATTATTTTGATTTTATATAATTTGATCTTTGTTAGATCAAGATGTCAAACTCAAAAATTGGTGCGTTCGAAAACATCAATGATTAAAAAATCCTCTCTTACATGCGCCAGCTACTACCTATGTAAACATGATAATATATTGTGGTCAACGTTAAATGAAACAAACATGTTTTCTTTTTATGATTTATAATTCTTTCGTTTTATCTATGCTCTTCCAATGTTATTTTTGTATTTTTAAAATCGATCTCAATAAACTTTCGGAACGAACAAAATATCTACATAGTTACATTCCGTTTCAGCAATTATTCTATGGAATGTATTAAATACAAAAAAAAAGTTAAGAAATTGAAAAACTTATTATTTCCCGATAGAAATTAATATAAAACGTATAGACTGACATTATAAACATTTATTATACTTACAAACTTTTTAAAATACGAATACGAGGTAAATAATTACAACTGTTTTAAAACAGGATGAAACTGTGTGAAACAGAACGCAACGCACGTAGTTTATCTCTTTTATTGGCAACATTTTACAATTACGAGTAGAAATTCATCTCGATTCGTCTCGATTAGTGCTGAGAATACCAAATTCGAATCCACAATGTCAGCTTGCGAGATTTTACAGTCGAAATAGCGCTCGAAGTGGAAACTCGAATTCGAAGACTATTTCGATTGTTGTAGAATTGGGCCCCTGCTTCGAAACTCTTGGTAATTATCGAAATTTGGCAATTTGTAACTTTACATGTACAGTCACGATACGTTGCGGTGATACATATTCACAAATAAAATGCTTTGAACGACTGCGGCCCGCTTCGAGTTAGTAACTCTGTGTTTGGACGCCGGGAGCAAACGATTTTAGCCTTAAGGATGGTCGACCGGAAAAATTGCCCATTGTATGTACATGAAAATGAGATTTACCGGCAATCTTTGTGTGCGCAGAAGGATGCAGAAATGTGCTGAAATTTAAAAATTACGGACATTTACGTTTTTTTCATACGTGAATTTATTTACACAAATATTAACTTTGCAACCTAGACTATCGAACTCAATCCAGTTTCTGGTTTATCCGTCCGCGGTGGTCCAGTGGTCGTACTAAGATTACTATAGTACAATTTACATGCAAGTAGTACCTAATAGTGTTTTTAAAATATGTTTCTATGACATGCGTAGTAGGTATTACTAACTACATAATATTATATTTAAACTGCACAAAATATTAAAATACTTTGGCCACATTGCCCGATACACCGATAACATCGAGAGACTTATTATGACAGGCAAAATAGAAGGCAAGAGACCTAGAGGACGCAGCCCGAAGAGGTGGTCAAGCCAGGTGTCAGACCAAATGGAAGTACCAGTGAATGTGGCACTCCATCAAGCCACAGACCGCAGAAAATGGAGAGCAAGCATCAGGAGGATCATGGGAAGGGGTCACGATCCTCAACATTGAGTGACCGACATTGGAGGAGGGAATATTATACTTATTTATTCTTTTACTAGCTAATGCGAATCTATTGCATGCGTCTGCAAACAATAATTATATCTACCTCATAAAAAATCTTGCCGTTACTTACGTTTATGTTCGTCTACACAAGTGGTTTAAAAAAATATTATATCTAGTTTAAAAAAAAAAGAACTAAAGAAAACGCTTTTGTCATCCAAACTAAACTTGTATGCAAAATTTTAGCTCAATCGGAAACCGAGAAGTGGGTCAAATTTAACTTCCAAGACTTTTTTACATAGTTACAGGTGAAGCTAATAAAAGCGTTTTAAAAACAGTAGCAATCTATTTTAAGTATACAATTTATAAGTTTAACAGCAATGTATTTTGCTTAAATTGCAATTTTATTCAATCATTGTCGGAATAATTTCTTGGTAGAATGATCATCCAACACTTTCAAGATATTTCGGACGTCTCCCATACTTCGTTACCGGTAACACGACTATGGTATTGAATCGCATCGCGTTTAATAGCCAGCAAACTGCTTTGGTGCTCCGATTCTATGTATAATATACGAGTATGTAGTACTTTAGACATATCTCATGATGTTTATAGAGCAGTTGATACTTGCAAGTGAAATGTTGTATTTATTTTGCTTTCACTTTTCTACTGTCAGTACTAACTGCAATAGCTATGGAACTACTGTGATAACTTAAGTTAATAAGGTTAAACTTCCTATTTTGAGACAAAAAATCCTCAAACGGAAACTTAGAAAAGATTGATTTTATTTTAATAACAATGGTTTTTTTTCTAATGACCTACCATTTGTTAACACCATAAAAAAGATTCAAAATCCATAAAAAATACGTATCGACAACATAATTATCTAAGAAGCCACCACCACCTTAAGCTAACTAGCTTCTCAAACAACAACCTTCACAAACACTTCTAAGCAACTAAATAGTGAATCAGTTCAAAAACCGACTTGACAAATATCTCAACTGAAAAAATAAAACCTAGTGGGAAATAGCAGGATACAGGCACTTGCCGGTTCTGAACTGCCTGCCTGTTAATTTATAATAATAATAATAAGTAGGGACACCAATCATTGAACCGATAGTTGTAACGGCTAATGGCTTAATTGTCAAGAGTCTCGACCAACACCTCGGGAGGCTTTCGCTGGGTGGCTGGATCTAGGGCCAGAAAGATCTAGGATTCAGAAAGTACTCCTTGACATGGCACCCATTGTTAGAAGGTTCCTTTCACCACCGGTAACCTAGACCCTGTTCCCGATGCCACTGAACTACTACTCTTTCATATATTTTATTACTGTTATTTAAAAAAATATATAAAAATATTTGGAAAATAGAATTATTTCTTCATTATTATTCGGTATTAGTTGTAATTTATTTTATGTGTGACACACTAATTTATCAGCTCTATATAAATCACTATCATTAAGCCGGCGAGGTGGAATGCTGCTAGCCTGTCCCACCACGCTTAACATCTGATATCGGAACCTTACCTGTACCTACCTTGGTATCTTTCTATCTGCTACCTAATGTCTTCTACATTGCATAGTTAATTGTCTTAAATTGTTCGTTTGTTTGTCCATAATATCTTAAGAAACAGTTTGACTATTTTCGATGATGTTAGGTTGATAGTTTTTAATTTTTTCAATGATTTTTTATTCATACTTACCTATTTTCTAATTATAGTACTAGGTCCTAAGTTCCTACCTTTCTAGTCCCGATCCCTATAAAGAACGATACGAATATTACGAACAACTCTATAGGACCAACATTAAAATCGCGAAAAAATTAATCTGCTGTAAAATGTATGGATACATTTAGTCGCGTAATATTGAATTATTTGTATGGAACAGCGTTATTTTTTTCGCGATTTCAGGTTTGTTTCCATCGTAAAAGTTGTTCATAATGATGAGAACAATAATCCCTTAAAAGGATTAGGACCAGAAAGGTAAGACCTTGTATAGGATTTCAGGTGTTGCTGCGGGTATTCATTATCAGTTTTTTTTTTAAGAAATATGTTTCTGACTTGGCAGTTCTTTTTATTTAGAATTCCGAAAGGTAAAGCTTGTGGAAAATATAAACTTATTTACATATAATTATGTGTATTCGTCTGAAATTTCGTCTTAATTATTTATCATCGTTATTTTTATATTTTCGTTTTATTCCTAAAAAGACATGTTTCTGGAATTCTGAAACGTTATCTAATTGACACAACAAATAATATACCAAAATCTACACAATATTTTTCGAAGTTATAACTTCGAAAAATATTGTAGGTATACCTAATAATTATAAATGATTGGAAACTTTATTTTAATTATGTAGACATAACTTGTTAATATTATAATGAGAAGGTACGCTATTGGAGAAATATCGCATGACGTCATTAAATCACGCCTTCACGCCTACATAAACTGGTTTCTTCGTAGAAAGGTCGGCTATAAATTTTGTGACTAATTAAATAAGGTTGACTTACATTAATGACTAATTTGTATCAAGTAAGACATTAAATTTTGCGGTTAATATATAAAAAAAAAATATGAATGACTAATTTAAAATTCGTGAGAATATATTTGATGTCATTTGGTCTTTTGGTCCGCAATCAAGTATGTCACACTAATCCTGTTTGAATCCGCAATGAACTTGTTATCTATCGTTTAATCGAGGTGACACCTAATTCGATTCAACTATGAGTAATGATAGGTATGTCCGTTGAAACATAAGATGACTTAATTTTTTTTATAAGCTTTGAAAGTTACTATCTCTCAGAACTTAGAAATAAATTAAATAAACACCCTGAAATAAAAAGATATATTTTAGAAGGTAATCAGGTTCATGAAACTGGAGAAATTTCCCCAAGGAATATAGATGATTAAACATTATATAACTAAACTAGCTCTTAAGTCTATTGCCATCTCTATTTACTGGCATACAAATGATAAGGTCAGGTATAATTTAATCAGTATAATCATAAAATTTACTAGTTTTGATTACTAAATAGATAAGTATTGATCTCCAAGCCCTATAACTACTGGATAGTACTGAAGGTACATTTATGTAATTTAATATGCAAAAACAATATCACAATTTACAAGTTCTAAAATAAACAAGATATTAAAACTACAGACTAAATTGCAAACCTCGCCTTTACAACAGAGGTTCGGATGTAGCCTATTATTGACCCACTGCTGGGCAAAAGGCAGCTCTCATTGATGTTATTATCACAACGGGAGGTAATTGACGTAATCGCCAGGCTTGCTATCCGTCTATCTATCTAAGTATAGGAGGGATCTGAATAACTAGGGGCTTTGTGAATAAAGCTAGAATTGTACGAGACAGACGTACTTCTGTGTATTTATTAAGTAGTCGTGCATACAAAATATCTTGCTTGTAATTCCTAGAAAATTAGGAACGTTGCAATAACGACAATGTATTCTGTAATAAGGTTTGGTAGGCAAAGAAACAGACATACAAACTCATGCACATACAAAGGCGTCAAAATTGGAACACCTCTTTTTCTTTTAGAAATGTTATAAAGTGTATTGATAAAATTTGCTCCATTTACAAATTGTTACCGAGTTAATCACAGTGTATAGAATTCCACTGTAGTAGGTATTTGCAACTGACATAAAACACATGGATAAAGGGTCTTGAATAAAATTCACGAAAGAAGAGTCCTGATCTTTAAACAATTATTATAGAAATACCAACAAACTAATTTAAATCCTATGTTATCAGCACATTGCCTAATTTAGCTCGCAACAATTTTCTGTGTTTCATCACTTGATGAGTTCAAATGTAGTTGCTTGCTCGCCCAAATGAAGAGGGACGCGCGATTAGTCAACTTTTTCGTGTTTTAGTCTACATTCGGTTCGGACATTTCTGAGCGCTGACCCGAGGTCCATATGTTTCTACGTCAATGAGTATAAGTCATTCCCAAGTTGTTTTACGTCACTGCGATTTCAGCTTTCTGGATCAAGTCAAGACCAGCTGCTTTCTTCAGATCGCATGTGGCTCAGGGGCGTCCAACGCTACACTCATGGACTCGTCTGGTAATCTGATTTCTCAGGATATTAATCTAGATTCTATGTTAAAGTCTTGGCATACATGTGTCAAACGTGAAACACCACGTTATTTAACGGTATTCTGCATAACTGTATCTGCAGTTTAAGAGAAAACATACATCGTCATTACAGCTATTTTCTTCTGCAAACTAATATTCAAAATGTATACCGGCTGACATGTTATTATGAGTAGAAACTGACTTACTAAACGCTTCATTTGTTTAGCTATTCATTTGAGAAAGCGATATAAATCTGCTGTTTCCCTGTCACGGTGGTTTGAGTGCTGAGGAAAGTCGGTCAATATGACTATAAGATTGTTAGACCTGTTGTTGCTTTGTATATCTCGGAAATCAAGTTATACTGGGAGCAAGGGATGTAAGTCTGGTATGTTATAGCTATATATTATTCTATGCTGCGATAATCCGTTCTTCGTCTTCTTCTTCATGTTGATTATGATTCTAAATTTAAATTATTTTTGACCAAAACTTGGCCACATAAATAGCATTGAAAATCAGCGTTGGGTTTCCCACATCCAGCACATGCTGAGTTGGTAACCTTTTCGGACGGCACATTTTTTTTTCTTTTTTTTTCGATAATTGGAATTTTTGTGCCGTCATTATCCCGTACGGAATAAAATTATGTTTCTGTCTTCCTTTTCTTTTACTACCGGTGGCCTCGCACAGTTCTAGCAAATAAAAAAAATAATGAATTTGTGTTTATAAGGTTTTCATTACACGGTGACGATATTATAATTATGAATGAACAAAAACTGCTTGTCAGTAAGAATACGACCAGTATTTTTGCGCACAGTGGAATGGCAAGGCTGGAAATAGCATGCTGCTAAAAAAGAAGAAAATAAAATCCAAAACAACACAGACCAAAAATCCATAAATTTTTCAGCCTGCATTTCAAACAAGCCAAAGCCAATTCTAGCTTAAAAAGCCGAGGTCTAAAACAGGCATCGCAACCCTTCACTGGCCGGGAAGCTAATAAAGCGTAGAGGTTTAAAGTTTTAATTAAAAAGGGCCGGTAATTAGATACGGTCTGTGGATATGTTAATTAATCCACGGGTTAATTCTTCAAAACAGTGCCATTGTTCCAGGAGTCATAAAAATTGCGTACCTTTGGAGAAACAGAGGGGTTTTGAGTGATTGGTCAAAATGCAAATTATTTTACGTACAAAATCTGCAGGAATTTATAATTGCCTACAAATATGTAGTTGTTCCGGGACTGCCTGTTTGCGCGTGTGTGATATCTAAACCAATATTAAAAGAAAAAAGTTTTTTTTTTTTGTAATGAATGAACTCAAAATCAATAGGACCGATTAAAAAAATTCTGTCACTAGTAGCATGCTACACTATACCTGTAGGCTCATTCACGTAACTAAAGAAGTGCAGTTGCAGCGCAGTTGCAGTAAAATTTTGATCAAAACAACACATGTGGTATTCTCTTAGCTTCAGTGAGATACGCTTGCGTCCAGTTCGAGCGTCTCTGCAATATGATCGGCGCGTCATAAAATTAGGTACGTGAATTAGCCCTCTGAGTGATAGGCTATATTTTATATTGTTAAAAAGAAAACGCGTGGGTAAAACCGCGGGAAGCAGCTTTATGATATACCTAATCTGTACCAACGTTAAGTAAAAACCAGAACACCACCACCACCACCACACCAGATACCACCACTCCTACACCACCCCAACACCAGTACTAGTGTGCCATTCATTTATTTTAACACGCCTTTATTAGCTTCACCTGTAACTAACTATGTAAGAAAATCTTGGAAGTTAAATTTGACCCATTTCCCGGTTTCCGATTGAGCTGAAATTTTGCATACACGTTCAGTTTGTATGACTAAAGCGTTTTCTATAGTTTTTTTTAAACTATATTTTTTTACTAAACATAAACAGTGCTTTATCAATTATAGATTTTAGTTGTAGTTTCATATCCTAGAAAAAATTTGCTCGTGTTAGAGTCGTAATGTAAAGAAATAATTGCTTGCTAAACCCACGCCTTGATTACGTATGAAAAATCTGACAGCCCCGGCGACCATCAAACAATGCATCCCTTTCTCGCTTATAGACGTTTTCATAAGAGGATACGGAATAGGATGTTTATTTGCGACATTAACTGTCATATTTATTATACGTAATCAGGCGACTGGAGTCATGATTGGACACTTACCTAATAGTTGTAGGTGTTATATATGGTTAATCGGATAGGGTAGGTAGGTACCTATATAAAACCTACAGGAAGTTATTGTGCTCATCATTTTGAACGACTATTACTCTAGGAACAAACATGAAATCGCGAAAATGCACTATGTTTTGCCATGTGGTGTACACAAATTTTTGATTTTAAACAGGTAATTATACTAACTATGCTCATAAAAGATTTACAATTTTTATTTTCTTTTATTTTAACATCTGTAATAGAATAATTCATGTATAAAAATATTCAAAATAATCATTTTAATTAATAACATGAGTGACATGTTATTAATTAAAATTATTATTTTAAATATTTTAATGTTAATTTACATCATAATAATTACGATAGAGGCAAATTATAATTAGTTTACGATGATAATAAAAAAATAGAGATATAAAATCTGATTCCAGAACATTCCACTTTAAGTTCGAAGCACATCCACTATTTCTTTCGCATATAGCACATGCAAGACACGGTTGAAAGGACCTGTTATTAAATTTCACATTGTCGTTTGTTATTTTTGGTCGTTCAGAGAAATATTAAGGGAACTTTATGAACGTGATTGATTACTCCCCGGTCTCCGTAATTAAGAAGTCTCATATAATGCATTGAGGAGAAGAGAACAATGCAGTTGCAAATGTATTTTATGAACGTTGATTGCGTATTTTTTAGCCTCATTTATTCTTATGGTCATTTGCGGGTTGGGTAGAGAAAAGCGATCAAACTTTTTTTAATGAGCCTCTAGTTTGGGCTGCAGGAAAATGTAACTTTTAAGAATTATGCATAACTAGCCGTGTATCTGCGAGGAGGCCGGATGCTGCGATTTTTGAAAAATGAAATTTCCTATTTCCTTGTCAAATTAGGTTTAGCCGTTTAGCCGTGAAAATGTAACAAACAAATAGACGGACTAAGAGACAGGGTTACTTTCGTATTTATAATATTTGTGTGATTATATCTTATTCAACAGAGCTTGAGACAAAATATAAAGAAAACAGCTGTTCCATACATTTGGTCGAGTAATATTAAATTATTTATATAGAACAGCAGCAACTTATATAGTAAGAAGTGTATCAAGTAGATTAACATCATACGATTTTTATTAATCGAGAAATAAACCTACAAAGTCAAAGTCAATGTTTTTTATTTCAACTGGGCCTTTGCAGACACTTTCAAAACGTCGTGATTCTAGGTGCATGGTTCCAAGTGGGTTGATCCTGGAGAAGATACCGGCAAGAAACTCCATGGATACTCTATTAAAAAAAACTTACAAATAACCTCTGGGGCGGATCTGAATTTCAACATTATTACAAACATTAAAAAGAACAGCCAAGATCATAATTAGTACCACTATAAGTTAAACAATACAAGTAGGCACATACTTAACACTCCAGCCAACCTAACTACATGCTCATAACAAGCTTCGCTTCACTTTATTCATTCCACGTGCCTAAAGTATATTATAAAAAATAGAGCATCCCACAAATGACTATTTAGCTCGAAATAAATTCGACAGTTCCCTCTAGAGTGTACTTATAGTCTCACTAATGACACTAAAACTTAGACTGTTTGTCATCATATTCACGACCATTTTGGCTATGTTTATTTAATTACTGGACTGTAACTCACCCTAACCTATTCTACACAAATAAACAATATTGAAGTGTCTAATTGTAATGTCAAAATAACAGTTTTTTACTAAATGCATATGAAAGTATATCTACAATAATACAAAAAAAAAACTACGAAACGGCTTATCCAATTTTGACGGGGCTTTCACTACTAGATACTTTTAATTTTAAAGATAAAATAATTTTGTTAAATTCCACGCGGACGAAGTCGCGGGCACTGCTAGTATGTAATAAAGGTCACACTAATAAAGGTACATAATATTTTATAACCCGTAAATATTTAGATTATGTAAGTGGAATATAATTTACATAAGATATATTATAGAGATTTTTCAATATCCTGACCTACTCCATACTCGCACACAAAATACGCCTGATACCATAGACTTAGAATATTTTCGCTTGATACCCAGCAAATGATTTTAAATTTTAAAAAGTTTTTATCTGTTATCAGCTGCCTTTCCATTAGACATTATTATCCTGTCTGTGTGAGTGTGTGTAGATTTTGGTTTCTGTCTTACTTATATTTTTTTATTTGTTTTATTTTATTTTTTGTTTTTTGTTTTTTTCGATGTCGGTTTTATTGTGTTAACAAACGTTTCTTTATTTATTTCTATTTCATATTCAATTTCTATGTTATCGTCGGGAGAAACACATAATTACCTATAGATTTGATATAAATGTATTACGCTTTCTTCAGAATTGTGCTAAATATTTATACAAGGTCCTATCTTTCTAGTCCCGATCCTTTTAAGGGGTTATTGTACTCATCATTATGAACAACTTTCACTATGGCTCAAACAAGAAATCGCAAAAAAAACATCTGCTCTTCCATACAATTCATTCAATATTACTTGATTTAAATATAAGGAACAGGAGATTTTTATTTCGCGATTTCAGAATATGGGTTTGCCAACTTAGTAGGTAGTATAAAAAAAAGGTTATAGTTTCACCGGCATCAACTCTCCGACCATCTCTGCCTAACCCTAAACAGAATGGAACCGTAACCATACATTAAGTAAATCTGTCTCATACACATCTACCCAACAATATCGTTATAGTGGGTGTATCTGATCTAATTAATGCGACGTTGATTGATACTAATGTAGTTCGTAACGTTGGTTCGGTGAGTAATTGATTGTCACAACATGATGTATACGGTTATAAAAATCGATATTTAGTGAACTGGTTTTTGTGTATTACGAGATTCAGGTTCATTAGAGGGTTTAATAAAGGTCAGGCGTAAAGTACTTGTTAGTTTTACTGATGCTGTATGAAAAGATTTTAATGTCTGAGGCAAACTTGAATATTGATTGTTAGTTTGCCTAAGTCATTCAAATATTAGTAGTATACAACTTTGTATACTAGTTAATTTATCCTTTACAAAAGGTGAAAAAAAAAGACTTAAATGAACCGCGCACTAACTAGGAAAAATAAAGTATGAAGGATCCAAATTATACAACAAAATGAAGAATCCAAAATACACAACAAATTACCAAAAGATTTAAAGGAATCTAAATTAAAGACCACTTTTATAGAGCTACTCATACAATACATCATTAACATGCTAAGTACGAGCCACTTCCAGATACACTTGATTTGTTGTAATTGTATTAGTTGTAAGACTAGTTACCGCACAAAGGTCAATAAAATAAAATTATGCTTTAGTTATTATTATTCTCATGTAAAGTAATGGATGTATTCTGGTGAGAATAAACTTATCTCAACCCGGAAACTTTAATCTTTATTATGTAATCGATTTGACGACTCGGTTGGCGCATTGATTGAGCGCTTGTGTTTCTGGATTGTAGGGTTTATATCACGGATTTTATTTTCTTTTAAAGTGCATAAATCTACTCACAATAACAGATGTAATCTATGTGAAGAGCATATAAGAAAAAGATATCACTTGTCTAAAACATGATGGCTATCCTGCCATCAATCGATCTCAAGTTTCCTAAGACAGTGCCGCTACCAAAATCCTTATTGTTGCCAATACACGTCTTAAAACATCGTTGAACTGTTCGTTACTAACAACGATATTAACAATTTAAACTCACTTGACGAACATAGCATAATAATCTATTTTCAGTACAACTTCAGCTACGCTCCAAAATTATGATCACAAGTTTTGCATAACATTTTGCACCGTGCACTAAGATGTCTTAGCTTTAGCGCAATATAAAGATGTGCAAAAGGTCCACTTCACACAAACTCGTACTGCAAACAGTTACAGTAGTAGATAATAGTAGTCTGTAATTTTTTCAATAAGCAAACGATCTCCTTCTCCTTGCCTGACTGTGCCGATATCGGCCATTCGTGTTGCTTCGGTTCCATTTCCGCCAAAATCGGGAAGCGAGTAGTCTGTTAGTTTTTCGTAACGTAGTTATTTTGACGATCTTTGCTCTAGCTGAAGATTTTTCCTTTAAGAGCATGCATTCTGCACAGTGAGGTTTTCATATCTGATATTTTTCATATCTGCAATGTTGATTAGGTTTTTAGTATTTACCTGCATAGGTCTCGTGGAGAGCTTATTGTCGAAGTGTAAAGAATAAAATGGTGTTTATAGGTACCTATCATCAATATCAAATTATAGGCATTTTTCCCAAGTTTGATAACGGCGGATTCAGTCTTAACCAGATCCATTGGAATATCAATACTTCGGGCCGGATCTTCTATATTATATTGTGTTGTGGCTATACCTGCATTATTCACCATCGTCTCAGGTGGAGCAGTTGCAAAATGTCCTGTCCCCTTCTAATTCTTAGCTAAAGCAGCTGTTATAAAACCGGTCCAAACTGAGTTATTATCAGTTAGATCCTTGTTTTCGGTAATATATGAGTTACATTGGTGTTTTGTTCATGTAGTTTAGGTTAATTTTATTAATACCCATGTTTGTAAATGACAATGCGGCATGTAAATCAATATTGTTAAGCTTTTAACAGCCTCGTCATTCTAATGATATAATGATTGATAAAAAATCTGTCATTTTTAAATAGTTATGTTTATATAAAAAAAATGGTATTTGGTCTCCCGACTTCCACGCAAGCAAAACCGTGGGTAACAGCTAGTTCATTTATATACATATATTTAGCTTTTATTAGACTATACGAATCGATAAAACGTTTATATCGCTGTCTGTAAACTGACTGACTACCTAATTTAATAAGTTTTCAGAAAGCGCCTTAATCAAGCGTTTTCTTAGCTGTAGTTGGGTATATAATTAGGGTTACAAAATGGAGGCCCCACATTTTAAAATCCCAATCCCAATTGATACGATCTGGAAAGCGAACCCAAACTCACTGAACACGAACCGGACACGAAGCCGGCGCTTTGGTCGGTTACGAAAACTAGACCAAAACGGGACAGTTAAAAAAAACTGGTGCTTAATATACTTGAAGGTAATTTAAAGTAGAATGCACACAAGAATATACCGAAAATTACTTACCTTGTGTAACATGAAAGTTTCGCGGTACATGCCAATGTCTGCCGCATTTGTTCAATTCAAATTATAGCACAGCATTCCAATACTTATTGAGCAAAGATATCGAAACAACATTGTTTGATATACATTTAAAATAAATTGCGAAACTTGGAGTATAAATCAGACAAGCTATGAAGCGATAAAGTAGTTGGAGCTTAAGCACGCAAAATGAAAGCTGTTTTTTGTAGCTACTCCTATGTAGATTGGTATATTGCATGAGAAACCATTTTTTATCGTAATATTTTTCCAAATAATCACAGGATTTTATTATTAGCATGCGATGAAAATGCTGCCAATCCTCTTAACATAATCTTTCGTTAGCTACAAAAATATCCTCAGTTGGAAAAGAGGTGTCATGCATGGTTGTTCATATTATCTTGAGTTGACCATTTTACCTCTCCTTAGGGCCATAGCACACTAGCTAGTTTTTGCTTACAAAAACTGAATATTGAACGCGAAAATGCGCGATTCTGCTGCAAAAAGTAATAAGTGTGCTATGGCCCATTAATACTTAAAAGTGCAAAATAATATTATAACGTTAGGAACTATATACCTAGTTAGTTTATTTGATATACTATCTGGCTCGTGTATTGTCGCCTTTATTATGTAGGTCAAAACAAATGTCTTAGTTCTAGTTATACTAGAAGTTATTATAAGAAGTACCTAATGTAGAATTGAGTTAAATGTCTTATCTTGTGCAGACATTTCTTCATTACTGTTTCATATAATACATTGTGTTTTCGTAAAACATAATACCTACAAAATATAGCTATTGTGGTGTAGGCCGGACTGATTGCTAGCAATGTGTTTCTTAGGTTTTTTTTTTAAATATTGCCCCTCACTAGGATTTCTCCTGTATCGAGGGTACAGTTTACAAACATACATGTCACACGCACACACAACCAGACCCGAAACAACTATTTGCAGATTATACAAATATTTGTTCCGTGCGGGGATCGAACCCGCGGCACGTAGCGCAGAAAGCTAGGTAATCACTTAGCCACTGCGCCAACCGTGTTGTCGTTCTAGTATGTTTTTGCTATTTTAAGGTCATGGGTCGACACAAATTACCCATTGACCTCTCAGTATACTTTTTAAGGTATACAATAAGGGATTTAATTATCTCCAGCTTGGGTCACGACCTTTAGATAAAAAGATTTGGAGGACCTAATTTGCCAAAATGAGCACCAAAAATTCCCGGACCGCGTCGAGAAATTAAATTTCTGGCAGAAAACACTAAAAATCTTGGAGGCTTCAGCAAACTCGACTTTAATTTCTTTTTAAAAGATTTTGGCGCTTGGACTTTATCGAATACGGCGGACGAAAAGCGAAAATGAAACAATTATGCAAATGGGCAACAAAATAAAACTCATTTTATTAATAATCAAATAACGGGAGTTCGCATTCGCAAATGAAATAAAATTTCGTAAATGGTGGCATTAATTGTCGGGCCGAGGAGGTGGGGCGTTTGTCCCCAACCTCCCCTCCTTCTGGCTTCTATCAAACAGAAGTTATCTCAAGGGGAGAAGTTTTAATAAAATTCCGAATGCCTCGGGCAGTTAGATACAGAGAGATTCTTATATGCCATATCTTCTAGTTATAAAAGTGGCAACTTAGCTGAAAGAGCCTTTCGCTTCAACGGATGACTTTGAGAGACTTCAGTATTCGAGCTCAGTCATATCCGCAGTGATTTGTTCAGTATTCGATCAAATGAAACTGATATCGACATTTTGCGACAGTTGAGGTTCAATAACTTTCTTTAAGGCATCTTTTGAATGTGGACCTAGACAACAAAGGGTTTTTTAGCAGGTCTAACGGTGTTTAGATTACGTGAATTCTTGTGAAAAATTCTTTGAATAACTTTACAGCTATTTAGGCTTAAAATACTGTGAGCTATGATTTGTTACCATCCTAATGAGAGTTGCCAGTTCAATGTCGTTAAATTCAGCATCCCGTTTTTCTCACCTATAATATGCAGTCGACGATGAAGCATGCTCGAAGATACATATTCACTCGTGACTTGAAGACTTCTCTAGAAAGACAGGCATTTTTTATTTTTCAAATTAAGAACATCTTTCTACCTCAAAAAAAAAAAGTAAAAAACTGCGAACATGTTGGTGTACGTCAAAAAAAAAACAAGAAATGTGTTCCAACTTTAAATCCAAATGGCTATTTAAAAACATATTACGTAAGTGCGTATCCTTTGTATTGGAATATGTTGGCTTTTTCAACAACGAATAGCAACATATTATCATCTAATTTAAATCGTGTTACCGCAGAGGTCAACAACCAATAATGAAACGTAGACATCTTTTAAAAAAAACAGCAAGTTCGATTGTGATAAAGGATCTCATTAATAATGTATTTGTCTGTTCTTGGAAATGTGGACAAAAAATTAAATGCCTCTCTATTCCTGGATTATATCTTCAACTTTAAAAGAGTAATAGGTAATGATAGGAAGCCTTTTTTTAAGTATTATTTCGTAAATCGTTTCTTAAACGGTTCAGATGTTAATAAAATTAATTGTCAAACTTTTTTAAAGTAAGGAAGATTTTTTGGTGATGCGCATTGATTGTGAAAACCAGGAAACTGACTATTGAGGATCTCATAACTAACAAAGTGTAAATTCTTAAGGAGAGATTATAATGCCAAATATCAAAGAATTAATATACAATTAAAAAGAGTCCAAAGGCAATTTAAATTAATAAAGCATCGGCAATACCAAATATAACTATAAATAAAACGCTAAAATATATTAACACAGATAGGTACCTATAGATACTGCTGAAATCTAAAACCATATCCGCATACCATATTGCATGCCGATTGTTCGGTGAGACATGCTGCACTGTAACCAAACCAATGTAACATCCATAAAACCATGTTTCCAGCAAATAAATATTCTTATTCTTATCTAAGTAATTTTTACGGTATCCTAAACCTATTTCATATTTAGATTTCTGTTGAACATCGAATAACAACATTCTAAAAACTCCGCCGGTATTAATTACCCAATTACAAATAACACATAATTCTACAAACAATAATTAATTCGTCAAGCGCAAATTAATTATTACTCGGATCATAATAATTCGCTAACTAATTAATAATATTTATTTACCGATCCACAGTTTACGGGAACGATTATCGCCAAAATTCTGAGTTCAAAGCGGCCATAAGAACCGTTAGACTCAATTAAAACGTTAACAGGACTAAGTAAATATTTTAGTGTTACTTTGGACGCTATTTATGAACCTTCTAAGGCTTAATTAAGGACTCTTTGATGTTCAATCTCCAACGGGAAACTCGGTAATTGCGTACGATACGTAAATGGAAAATTTTTGCTTATTTACGTATTTACCCACGCACTGTGGGAACGTAGGAGCGTGATTAGTTTTTAAAATATTTGATTGTGATATAAATAAATAAATAAAAATAAAATTCCTTTATTTCAGGTATTGAAGCCCATATTATGATATGAGTTCGCGTTTTCTACTCACTATGGTCCTGGCCAAAAGAAGATGGAGCCCTGAATCTAAAAATATTTTTCTATATCAGCATGAAGTAAGAGTCGGGGTACATGGTAGAGTACGTGTGCCAAAAGACGAGGTACACACTGAGGCAGTTGCTGGAGTCACGCCGCATCGTCAACTTCAAGGTGTTCGTGGTGCGAGTACCGAACTGCTTTCAGCCCCTCGTCATTAAAGAGAACTTTTGGCCGCAGGGCGTGGTGTTCCGACGCTCCAACGGACAAGTGTCACAGGACAGCACAAAGACCTTATAGAACAAAGTAAAGTGCTACGAACAGTCTTAAGCCTTATTTATTATCTCAATTTTGTATTTACTACTTATTTACTACTGCTGAACGGGTGCCGTCTGTCGAGACTGGTCAGCTTCTAACTGCAATAGCAATCTTATACTATTCTTATTTTTTATTCACATTCAATTACATTATTCTCGCAGCTCTTAATACAACATTGTACCTACTAATCAAGAATTGTGCCATTTTGCCATTCAACGTGGCAATGCTGCCAGTCTTCTGGGCACGTTCCCGGATGACAGCGATGCGGAGGAGTACTTTGACGCCGCCTAAGTGTTCCCTCTTTGTTTTTATTTATCTTTAATTTTTAATTAATTTTTAATTTATTTGTAAATATTTAGTCTATAATATATGTAAATACCTTTTTCTCAAAATATAACTAATCAAGATGGTAATCTATTATTTTAAAAGAGATTCCATGGAGTTAGTTTTTGGTTCTTTTCCATAAGGCCTAGATACTATTTGGAACCGTGCACCAAGAGTCTCGACATTTGATAAGTGCCTGTATCTGGTTTACTCATATAAATCAGGTAGATAGGCACTTGTGAAATGACGAGATAGTAGAATAGATCTTTATTTCATAATAAACATTATTTTACTATCTATAGGTCATGGAAGCCTGAAATAAATTATTATAGATTTGAAAAAGCTTTTCTTTTACTTGGCTTGGGTTTTGCGCATGAATACATTAGCCATCAATTTTATACCCTTACACGTATTTATATAAGTTAGCAAAAAGCTCATTATCCACCAAAAAAATTGCGGTACCTCATTCCACCACACTACGTCACGGTTAGTCTCGCCAATTCCGCTCCCCCAGTCACTAATCCGCGACCACACAAAAACTTAATTAACCAAAATATATATGGGAGTGTATAAACAAACAAGAGCCACAAAGTCACTCCCTCCCCCCCTGGGACTTTATACGGTGATACTATTTCGTGTAATGACTCCAAAATGAGGATACACCTCCCCGCAATATACGGGGCGTATGTTGCGAGGCTATTTCACCTGGAAGTGACACGGAGATAATAATATGCATAATTATTAATAAAGCTTTACCAATGTGATTTTGTTTATTTTAATATCATAATATGGATAACGAAATATTTATAATAATGATGGTACAGGGAATAGCTAAAGAGAGCCATACAACCTCACCTCTAACCATGATGTTTATGTGATTATTTGCTTCTCACCATACTGGATAATCCCACTGTTGAAAGAGCATAACCTTTTATTTATTTTATTTGCGTGGTGAGAACTCATTCTGGGCCATCCTCCACCTGTAGGGAGGGAGAGGTATGCCGAACTCCGCTAAACTCACCACGGTGATCCGTTTTCGGTACCTGATGGTGAACTTCAGGAATTCTCTGCAGGTAAATCTGAACAAAGTTATTCGGTTGTAAATAGCAATAACTTGTTTATTTCTAGCTGTTATTTCATTTCAGTGTAGATATGTAAACTTTGCAGGCCGCATCCTCAGTTGTAAATAGCAAAATTTAAACTTGTATACCTACTTTTAGCCCTTGCTTTTTTTTAGTGAACTTAACCAACAGGCCACTCTCAATCAAATACCTGATAACGTTGACAGTGAAGACTTCCGGTCGGCACGGTTGACCAGTGTAGTGGTTGTGGGTAATCCCCCACAGTGGCCTGCCTTTTATAGAAAGACCTATGTCCCACACTGAAGTACTAAGGGCAAAAGGCACAGCATTACTGGGCGAGTCACACCCTAAAATTGATTAAGCATAAATGGGCTCTGTCAAAAAAAAAGAAACGTGAATAGATTAACAGCAGTAAATGAAAGCTTCAATAAGCTTTTTCATTATGCCACTTCTGAAACTTCTACATATTTGTACTTTTATTCACGGCAGCTCCTTAATTCATACACGTCACGTTTTCATGGGAGGCGTCGAGTCGTTCTCGTGGATCGAGTAACGCGAAATGAGCATAGCATTAGAGTATAGTTTCCATCTCTTTTATTAAACATTCAATTTTGTAAGCTTAACCAATTAGTTTTATAATGGTTATGTTATATCTGTCTAGTGATTAACACCCTTTTGTTACAGATTAATAAGGATGAGCAACAGACGTGCATTTATGAATAGATTCAAGAATTTAAAAGAAGCAAAGGTATGGATTAAGACCCTTTTTAATACATACCTATGTGGGCATTTTAAAGATTTTACCAATCCCTAGGCAATGTTAGCTAAGCAACCGGTTATAATAATTATATATGATAAGAAAAGTTTTAAGAAAATAAGTTACCTGTTACTTTTAAAAGTAGGCAGAAATCTAACTTCTGAAAAAAAAGCACTTGATCATAAACACACGACCGATGGTGGTGGATGGTGAAAAATGAATAATTGCGCGCAAGACTCAACTAAACTATCATTTATTCGCAAATGAGATTTTCCGATTCGCAGACGAAATATAAAACAGTTCATTATTATCGTGCGCCCTAATCTTCTTCATATTCATAGAAATAAATTGGAATAAATAAAGACATTCATCTCACGAAAAATCTCCATAATTTAATTCAATATTATCACTAACTCAGTGCGACTCACATGCGAGGCATGCACGCACTTCTAATATCACGTTTATATGAATATTTGTCTCAATGAAAAAGGAATTATGAGTGAACACACCCCCCAGTAATGGGTCACAGGAAAATTTATATTCCACACCCATTCGAGGAATTTTTCATATCCGTAGTAAATTGTTATAATATTTTAAAATATTGCTGCGGTTATAGCGACTCTAGTGATGTATTGTTTCGTTCTTTATTTTAAAATGAATATATTTATAGGTATTTTTAGCACACACTGACTAAATTAAATAAAGAGAATAAGAATAGAATTTATTTATACCTATGAGTGTGTATTTTTGTGTGCGTGGATTAGATTTAAGTTGATATTTGTTTAGGCTGTCCAAATGTTTGTTTGATTTTTATTGCATGTAACAAGTCAGTATTGTTTGATTTTAGAACTAAATTGGATGCAAAAAGGATGATTGGAATCGGGATAAGTGTTAAATAACAAAGCTGATTAGATACTTTTTTCTTAAAATTGAATATAATATTTACTTATTTTCTTATCTAAATAACAATTTGAAATGTGGTATCATTCGGGAAAGTCACATAGTCTTTCGGCCAATATCAATATTTTCAATTTCAATACTTGTCAAATATGTCATGCTACTGAAAAACTAAATGTATGTAATGCATTCAGAGTTAACAATAGTTATAGATTTTATAAAAACATTGGTAGATATCGTAAAAAACCGTTTCTTAACACATCAATATTGGGGCTCAAATGCCTTAACATTTACAAGCAATTTAAACAGAATTCGATAAACATTAAAAAGACTTTATGACCGTCTTTTTATTTGATGCTCGAAGTTCAGATAAGTTCATAATCTTTACAACGATTCATCAAAACATTGAACAAGCAGATCGCCACACAGATAACACATAGGACACAGAAAATTACCTTACAAGACTAATTCACGGATACTTCCCCCCCGTCTAATAAATGGCTGTAATTAATCTCTCTGGCATCTGTCATGTTAAAGAATCGTCGGGTGCCTGAGGCCGACTGCACCCGACGTAATTGCTATTGTTAAATCAACAGTCAGCCATGGAGGCAGCTTGACGCAGTGTAGATTTTGCAGGGAGATAGACGAAGCTTAGTGCGTAGAAAAGTGTTAGACTTTTTAAAAATCTTATAGGAGGCAAAAGAAAGCTATTGACGTGATAGTTAGCAATAGTCGTTGTTCATGAAAATCCAGAACACCGGAGGGGTCATTGATGCGTTGCCTTTTATATACTGATAAAATGTAACGGCTAGAAACACACAAGTTTTTACTAATTACAACCGAGTACTTGGTTCGGATGGGGCCTGTAAAGTTAACATATCTACACTGAAATAACATAACGACTAGAAATAAGCAAGTTATTGCTTCAACCACATAACTTAGTTCGGATGGAGTCTGAAAATTCGTTTTTTCCGTGTACGTCCTCCCCAGATTGACGGGAGGGCTAGGGATTTAGCTTTGTAGTCCTACTCACCACATGCTTCAACACAATGTTCCTACTTTACTCGTATTCTTTGAGAGTGTGTTAGTTTAACGTTCGGGCTAGCCCATTTACGAGCTGTAGTCACCTACATAGGCTATAGATAGGCTTTACTGCAAAAATGATGAGGTATTGTCACTAGAAATGAAACTGGTTCTGCTTCCTCCACTTTTGATCATGCACGTAAAGGTATTGCACATCTGTGCATCGTGATATTCGAAAACAGAACACCAATAAATTTAGATATTCAAAACTTTCTTTCATTAAAGCAAAGAACATGAGTTATGGTTAACTTCAACACTTACAGCTGATTGCATCAAAACAAAAGATTTCATGAATTCGTATAAAGCCATCGTCTGCAGTAAAAGTAGACGTCAAATTGACAATTCCGGTTGCTAGAAGATTTTTTTATATTAATGAATTATGTAACATGATAAGTATACGAATGCGTATAATGTAAAAGTAGATACATCGTAAAAAACCATAATAAAGTTTGAAGCACCCGGCCGCGAGCATATTCAAGCGACAAATAGGTAACTTTGTCCATACATAATTATGACACATACCTACCTATTCAAAAAGGTTAACCCTGAATTCATTGCTCACGGCAAATAATTAAGACATCCACTTATATTCAAGACTCAATATAAAAATAACACATAAGTACATAATATTTAAACACATGTCATTTACGCACAGATGACCGGAAACACCTGGCGATATTAAAAACTCGTCGATGTAACTTTCATTCAGTGTCGTGCTGTTCAAAAATGAAGTGTATTCGTTTGTCACTTTGTAACTGGTTCAAATTTTAATATTTCGTCGGTTAATTAGTTCTGGTAATTGTTTTTCGGCCCTTGTTTAACGAACCTCCATTATTCGTTGAAATTAAAAAAGTTGTGCCCTGTTGAGCCTTACATGAGGTTATGCAATGTTCAACTACATAATTCATTGTTTTATGGACAATTATGGCTAAATAAATTCCTATATTTTATGCAAACACCTTAAATTGAAGATACGCAGACACGTCATTAGTTGTTTTGATTGTTAAATAAGTCTTTTGTAGATACCATTTACCCATAATAATATGTTAGTAAATGAACTCATTTCACCTTATAATCAGCTGAATAATACTAACTACACACGCAATAGCACAATAACTCAATGAGCTTAGGTACTGGTTTGTACGATTAACATGTTACCTATCACTTAGAATTTATTTTAGAAAAAAATAACATTAACTGGGTACCGATCGGTTCCTTCGTTGAAAACATCCCAAATTCCTTATTTTCTGCAGAGCATTTGTCTCTGAGTCTCAAAGCAACGCACCCAGAACTGGAACAAGATGTGGAATACTTCTAAAATAGCCCGGAGTTGCCTCGAATTAAATAAGCCTAGTTATTGACGTCATGCCCCAGAGCTAGTCGGGGTCAACAACCAATTTTCGTACACTTAACAAACATGTCGTAGAAAGCAAAAACATGACACAGGTGGCTAAAAACCTTCATTAAAATAGCTAAACTGCTATCATTATCGTTTTTCCATTGACCCAGAAGCTTAATAAGCATCTTACAGTCCTTCACGATACAGTTTGTAACCGCAAAGATAATAAGCGACAAGTTGCAATCTTAACTTACATCGAAGATATAAAATGTTACAAAATCGAAACAGAAACAATGGAACAGCTGTCGAAATAACAACACTGTTATGATTTAGAAATGGTAACAAAATTGTGTAACATAGTAGGTACGTAGATATGTTACTGTTGGAATTCGAGTACCGATGTTTGTGTAGGTAAGTGAAATTATTTGTCAATTTCATCAGTACTTGAGATACAGCTATGAAAATTGTATTTATGTCGAAGAACGTACAAGTTAACACACAAGACATTCCCTTTGTCTTCTCTTCTTAAACCGATCGGCATGGATAATTTATGGATATCTAAAATCGGACCTAATTTGTAATTCAAGTTAGCCGCATGGACAACATTTGAAATTCCTATACTACTGATCTAATTCGAGAAAATCTCATGTGCCGTATACAAGAAAATCTTCATCGTAAGAACCATCTCCAACAAAGTCAAAGGTTTTTATTTCAACTGGGCCTTTGCAGGCACTTTCAAAACGTCGTGATTCTAGGTGCAACGCTAACCGGTATTTCCCTTTGTCACTCATCACTTCGCCAAACAGTTCCCATTTTAACCGTAACCATAACCATCTACCTTCCCATTTAATTGATTTCATACTCGTGTATTCGATTATCTCTTACAATCTTAAAACATCGTTTTGTGACGCAAATTACCGAGCATGTACAAAGTAACTTCCTGGCTGGTTACTCGGCCAGCAAATGTCTATAATGATGACTACTATTTCACTTTTATGTCGTCGAAAACAGCTATAAAAAACCTAATTATATCCGAGGAAAGTTGCGAGCGCAACACCACACCAATTACTTGATAAATTACTGTATTTTTGTCAAATAATTTTCAAGTAATCGATACCTTTTGAAAGCTTCAATTATGGCTATCAGTATTATCGTACGTCGTACCATCTGGCTACGTAACGGACTTAAATTTCTGATTTAGAATTCCATTTCATTCGTCCATTGTGTGGTGTTGATGCCTAACCGATTATTATCAATGATAGATATAATTTTTTGTTGGCATTACATAAGAATGAACTTGGGCGTTATATAATGGAGGTGGAAAAACGTGCAGCTATGACAAATTGAATGGTCAATATGAGATGGAAAGTGGTGATAAGATTCTTTCACGTTATGGTTTCTATAGTTCATTTAGCGAGAACTTTACATATTTATTTAAAATAAAATATTTTCATGCGAATCGCAAGGGATCGCATCAAAAGATTCGAGTTTGTGAGCATAACACCTAACGTAATACCTAACAACTTGTCAACATTCTCTCGTTATTATAAATGTAGTTTGCATAGCAACTAAAGTAACAAACATTTCAAACAAAGCTTTAAAATTATATATAACTTTAAAATAAATCCAGGAAATAAACAAAACGTTAGAAGCAAACGACATCATAAACCACGAAATCACTTTAACATAAAGACGGCATACAATAAATTTGGCGAGCAAACTGCGCATGACTACTCGTAAATTTTCGACTTTCCGAATCAACCCTTTGGCGAAGCGTGCAGTATAGATTAACTTATTCATAATAATCGAAAGAATTCACATTGTTTTTAACACGTGAATTCTGTGCACGAGTTGGCCGTATCTCGGCACGTTGGCCATTTTACATCCAGTCTTCGATTTATTGGCAGGAGTCAGTTAAATAAGCCAAGGCATAGTGAAACTCTTTTTGTTTGAAATGTATTGAGGGTTCGGCGTTTCAATATTAATGTTTATTCGAAAAGGTCTTTGGAATTTTCGAACAAACATTAGTCTAATAAATTATCTGAAGCGATCTAAGAATTACCCAAAAATCAGAATTCAAACTATTTCTTTTGTGCTAACCTTTTTAACTTTAAGGATCTGCTTGAAATATCAACAAAACATTTTTGAAATCAATTTATTTCGATATCCTTATCTTAAACCAAAATAAAGAAAGGGATAAATGCTGTTCCACTCTAACTATTTATCGCCATCCAATACATTATACAACAAAATGTTGCAATAAAAATCGGCGCACGCTTCGCTTCGCTAACGTCAGTCTCACGCTTCCCACTAATGTCTACCAAACATAGTATTTACGACTGCCCCGTATACTTTGCGCCTTATTTGGTAACACCTTACAGCGCACCGTTAGAGCTTTTATGCATCTTTAGATTTTAAATTGAATTTATTGGGATAGGGGTGTTTTAGTTTATGATTTTAGTGAAATAAGCATGAATTCGGACCGCTTACTCGAAAATGGCCGTTTGGTTGGCCGTCTTTAAAAATAGGATTAACCCTTCACCATTTGTGGGTCGGGAGAAATGATACTAAGAGTTTATCTCAAGACAAAGAGCAGTGGCATCCCCCGGTGTATGTACTAGTATTAGATAATAATGTACCGCGATCACCAATTTATCTGCCCAACATGCTGTTTATGGCAATATCGATTGTCTCGTATAACCATTATTTCTAATCGTGAAGTTTACCATACTCTTGGGAAACCAGAGCAGTCAATGAATTCCTTAAAACAAGTTCTTAACATAATAATAATATGGGCTAAAAAATTCGACCCCCACTCAGATAAAATTGCTGAAAGAGAAAGTTAAAGCAGGTCTCCAGAGTTGGAACTGTAGTAAAAAAATCGTAGATACATTTAAAAGTTAAAAACACGTTCCATAGCTCGCTCCTGCACACACACTGGCACATCTCTAGTTAGGCGAGTTAGTCCCCAGGTGGCATGTACCCGACTAAGTTTCCGCTTGTGCATTTGGCGGTGTACCGAGCCGTTACATGTCAATAATTTCCGGAAGTAACCGCAAACACGCAATATCATGGCTGAAGGGACCGGTGGTCCACTTGCTAATGAGAACACGACTAGCTCGTTAAGCAAAACGTACCCGGGAAATAAACCGGGAAAATTGTTGTATAAAGAAAATACAGATGCAATAGATAGATACACTTTTGCCTGTGACTTTGTGTACTTTCTTATTTTAACTTAAGTTTTTGAAAAGAATGATGCCAGTTTAGCACATTTTTATCATCACCGTCATATTAAACGTAGATATGAATACAAAGATTCGTATAACCGTCCACCGCTGTACATGAGCATCTTTATACTATATTTCTCGCTTAGCAAATGAAAGTGATAGCCTAGCAGTTGAACGCTTGCCTTCTATGCAGCAGGGTCCGAATACCCGGTCAGCATCTCTGACTTTTAGAATTCATATGCGGATCAGAATTTGATTAAAAACGTTGTGAAGTAACCAGCACTCATAAGAGTAGGTACATACATAAGTATTTGTAGTCCGCCAACTTGCACTAGGCCAGCGTGGTGGCTAAGGCTTAGCTAACCCCTCTCTTACTGAGAAAAGGACTCGCCTAGCAGTGGGACAGTAAAGGGCTGAATTATTAATGATTAAAATGGATTGGTAATCGTAGTTTGTTATCATGATGCTGCCATGCTCTAGACAAAACCTATTGGTCACTTCTTGAGTCATTCAAGGATACAGAGCTTCTTTATCACAAACCACGGGGCGATTACTTGGCTCTTTCCTCTGTCGAGTCGCCACGAACTATCACATGGGAACTTCTAATGCCATAGTAGAAAGATCAGTCAGTCAGCAGTGGTGGTATCGAAGATGCCTACATAGGGTGTTCCAGACAAACAGAGAATCTCATGTTTCGTATGTGTGTATCTCATGTTTTAACAAATAAAAATATCTTTATCATTAATCTCTTTCATCACTCGTGGAAGATATTTCCTTGCACCCAATCTATCAAAATAATAAAATTTATGTCATGTAACAAAAAATACCTCGACACAATGCTTGTATGTCACACGTTGTCATATTAAATAACTGAACTGTCTGCAATTCAAGCCCTTTAAATTTTCTTTGGTAAACATTGTCTACGCAACATTATGCCAATATTGATAAGACGAATCAATATTCCCACCATCGTGGGCTCGGTAACCTTTTTCACAGCTAAAGCTTAAGCCTGCAAACATGCTTACTGATCTCTTTGTATTTTATCCTTTTAGATTACACACGCGATTTTAAACTCTTCACCGCTATGTTCAGAGTTGGAATTTGATTAAGTTTTTTTCGATAGAAAAGTCGAATATTCTTAAGCTAATATAAAATAAGCTCGCGAACAGAGAGTTATCGGATCCACGATTTTTTGGACGCTTTTCGAACGAAAATTAAGGGTGTATTACGACACTCACTGACCTGCCAGTTTAATCAAACTTTCGATGCCTTTTTATGTAATAAAGTGCGAACATTTTATAGTGAACGCTTGTTCTTTGAACACTGCCTTACTTTACTTTAGTGAGAATTTTATATTGAAAATCCACTATCGTTACTTTGATGTATTGCAGCTGAACTTAATAATCAGAACAAACAAAAGCTTAATAAAGAGAAAAGATTGCTTCACTTTTTATTATCAGAAATATTGTATAGCGTACTATGTAAAATAAACAGTATAGGTATAGTTTATGTAATAAAACCCGATTCCGTGTTTTTTTTTTTAAATTTTCATTGTGCTTTGTAGCGATATAGTGTTAATTTTAACTATTCATAGTAGCGAAAATACTACTTCAATTATCCCAAAATATTGCTATTGGATATAGGGAACCTTTTTTCTTGTATATCTATCATACGTCAGATATGTTATGTTTTGCAGGTTTTTTACAGTTTGTTTACTCGATGCGCACAGGTTTTTTTCTTCTATAGTAATTGAATTATGTGTGAAGTGGCGATCTTTTACACACCAATATCACCCAATCAGCGGCTTGTCGACGGTATATCAACCAAAATCACGGAAAATACTTGTACTTACCCCATTCTCCAAGCTTTCTAACAAGTTATCCATAGCTCAGTGCTAAATGAATCAGTCAGCCGTTTCGTTTGAACTTCAGCTCCGTTCCGTGAGGATATTACCAACTAAAAGCTATCCAATAAAAATATTTAACATTAAACGGAAGGGAAGGGAAAGAACGAAGGCCTCTGGTGTGGGACGTACTCGTAACCTGTGTCGACTCGACACCCTTGCTTCTTCCCATCTCCCTAGCTCGACGGGTTGTGCTGACGCTGCAGCTGCAGTCGGCGACACCCAAACAGCGCAAATATAATAACTTCATCAGCAGTTATTTATTTGAGCCGTTTGGTATCGAAACGCTGGGCCCCCTGTTTATGTATGATAAATATGACAGGTGCTGTCGCAAATAAACGTCCTATTCCGTATCCTCTTATGAATCCGTCTATAAGCGAGAAAGGGATGCATCGTTTGTTGGTTGCTGTGGCTGTCAGATTTTTCTTACGTAATCAAGGCGCGGGTCATGGTGTCCGAATACACGTTTCTTTTTTAGAGACATTGCCAGTTGGCCGACACTACGCGTGACCAGAGGGCTGGCCTATTCTTTGGTCAAAGAATAAGCATTGCCATTCAACGTGGCAATGCTGCCAGTCTTCTGGGCACGCTGTATAGTTAAGTTTAGTATAATTACGAACGATGTTCCATTTCCTCAAATAAATAATATTTAACATCACAAATTAAAATTCAACCCAACTGATATTAAAACCAGCTTCAGTAAAAATGCACAATAAAGTTTCACGCTCTCCTCGATATTTGAGGCATTGTTTTGATAAAAAAGGAAGTAAAAGAAAAATGGAAATCCTTCCTCTTCAGCTCCCGGCCGTCCAATTAGACGCACTTTGGAGTGAAACTCAAAAAACGTACAATAGAACCCTCGATATCGCACGTTAATAATTCATGAGGTGTGGTCCCAGTGCAAGAGACTCTGTGAACCAAGAGAAACTTCGTCATCTGAATTACTATAAACCTGCGGATCTAAAGCAGTACTAAATTTATATATCTACTTATGTGATAATTTCAGTTATTGTTTCTTAATTTTTGTTTTTCTTGTTGTTTTTGATTAACTTTTTATTTTGATACAAAAGTAGCTGATCAAAATCAATGACATTTTACAAATAGACGGGCCATACACCAACATTAATCCACTACAAAATGGCGTAAACTTTACTATAGTTAAACAGCAATAGATATAATTATACAGTGCGCGAAGAAAGGGAAAGAAAATTAAAGCCAGCATTCGCCATGTCAGTTGTTAAAAAAAGATGAATATTGACGTTTAGTTACGTGGCATTAGCTGCTGCAAGCTCATACTCGCAGTCGGTGCAGGGCATTTACCTTGCCAAAATAGAGCGTCTATTTGTAAAATGTCATTGATCAAAATGTACAGTTTCAAAAGATTTTTTATGAATGAAATCTTGCAAACTTCATTACTTTTGTATAGAATAGCGTTACTTTATCGACAAGTGTAATACTTAGATAAGAACAATAATTATTACCTTCTTTGATAAATCAATTACGTTAAACATTTTACTTACTTATTATTCCGCTTTTCCTAATGCAGATATTTCAACACATAGGTGCTCACCTACATAATAGATTACGTTTTTACAGAATGTTGTATTTTTCTTATACTTATTATTTCGATTTTGACCTTTATTTGCAGAAGTATTCCCGCTGTTACTAGGCCGTGCCCGACTCGGGATGCACTGGCACGAACTGTTGCTTGGCTTGAAATACAGCACCAATTAAAGTTGACACCCGACGCCTCCTCGGTTTGCACCTCGAACTTTCAATTGGTTCTCACGTGTCCACCTATTTATTTTGTTTATAGTTTTTTCGCGATTCTGTGGAGATCGTATCTTATGTCATTACGTGGGGTTTCGCAATTTGAAAATTCTAGTTATTGTTGAATCGTTCTTTACAGCAGCGGCCTTTAGAGAATATAACATTTATGGTATGTTAATTGTTATGTATGGTGAGTTCGTTGGCTCTCATATCATCTTTCACGACATCTACGACACAAAATAAGACAAAGCTTAGAGTTTATCGGAATTTATGAATAATTATAGTATACACCCGAAAAAAAATCTGCTGTTCTATACAAATAATTCAATATGTAAACGACTATTGTATGAAATAGCCGATTTTTTTTTTCGCGATTTGATCTTTGGTTTCATAGTATAAGGTGTTCATAATGAGGAGTAGGGTACGATATTAAAAAATTCTGGTAATAAATGGGGTGTAGGTTTTAACATATTTTCAAACTATTTATATAAAACTTAAACATACAAAACAGTTTTTTCTAAGCTCAAATAAAACGGTACTGAATACGAACAATCAACTCTCAAACCAATTGGAGTCCAAAAGGAAGCCTATTTGCGGCGGTAAAGGGAGCTGCAGTCAAAGGTTCTGTGTGCAAACCTCTTTATTTATTCGCTAGCTTGCGCTCGTGGCTTCGTCTGGGCCGAGATTGGGTTGGGTGCTCCTGTTTTGGCAGACCGTGTATGTAATTATGTGGTTGCATTTTCATCGTACTTATAGAGAAGTTAGGGACTCGATGTCATAAAGTCTAGTTGTTGAAAGCGTAAAAAATAATAGTTCAGCGTAATGCCAAGTCGAAATAATTCACTGAGCAATAGAAACTGTATTCTTGTGACTATAAAATTTATACCGATGGCGCAATTCAAGATAAAACTCAATTAGGTGCCTCCAGCTATATTTTTTTATAATACGTATTAATGATTTCTTTGATTAATTGTGACATTTTTTTTTATCTAATAAATAGTTTTTCATAATTTTCTTTAATTACATGGTTTTATTAATATTAATTATTATTAGTCAATTGTTAACTTTACTACTTTAAATATTAATTCAATTTAAATTCAATAATTATGTAAAAAAATTACATGTCAGGCATATACCCGCATATTGTTTCTTCTGACGAAGTATAAATTATGTACCTATACTAACAGATCTGTAATAGGTATACGAGTACCATACTTCAGGCAAAATAAATTTCATTTCATTTCATTTGAGCATTCGAATCCCAAGTCGGGGAAATTGTGATACTATGTCAATATAAATGATGATGCATCAAAGAATCTTTTATTGAAATCTGTCCGGTCGATTGCATGTCAAACGCGTACAAATATTGTATTCAGATATTGCAAATATAGTCGCTTGAAAGACTTTGTATGATATCAGTAAAATTTAATAAAACTTTATTGATTTAAAACTGTTTTTGGCTATGTAAAATATACGTAGTAGTGTCTATAAAATTTTAGTTCTTTTCCCTTGCAATAAAATCGTAACACGAAGTAATAACAAAGAATATAAAATTCTTGTTTAAAAGATTTTTTAACCCCACATTTTTATGTCCTTTTGTACTAGACAACATTAAAATCCTATATCCGAAAACCCATAAACTAGCAGTTTTTCAAAAAGTGTTTCTTAGTCATCGCATGCATTTCATTTCATGCATTACAGTATCGTGTGTAGCCGCAGTATTTTACTTTATGCAGCGCATACGTTTAGTGACAACTCAAGTAAAAAGATTGTATTGTTCAGAAAACCTTTTGGAGTTTGGTCTAACAGAAACTTACACACACTAGCAAAGGTCCTTGGTAACAAAAGGAAGGGTACAGCTGAAAAAAAAGTTTGATGCAGTATAGACAAAATTGTGCCATTCTTAGTAAACTCACTATTGGTAGACATATTTTTCTTTTTAATAAAGTTTTTGTTACTTACAATGCCATATGGATTGACATACGGTAGAAGGTAGCTGGGGTAAATAGGTAGCTTAATATACAGAATTGAGACTTGAAGAAAGCAGGTGGTAGACTAGATAGATAAACAGATAGAAGGCACAACTTGAGAAAGGCCTTTGTGCTGCAGTGGACTGCGACGTGATATCGCGAGTTACTAGTGACAGTGAGTAGAATGATAGAGAGCAATTTTTTGTTCCATTGAGTAATTATTATTAAACGCCAATGCTGTCTCACTCTTGAGCATAGGCCTCCCTTCCTTTCTTCCACTTCTCATGCTGTATCTGGCCAGTTATTAATAAACGCATCCAATTCATTCCGATATCTCCTTCGTGGTCTGCTGCGCCCCGTCTTATTGTCTCATGGCACCAGTTATGTGCTATGTGGGCCTACAGTTCGATGTGCATCCGGCAGACAGGTCCTACCAGTCCCATTTAAGCTAGGCGGCCTTTTATGCTACAAAATTTTAGGTTACAAAATGTTATACAATAATATTAACATTTTTTAACCTCAGTGTGGAAGCATCTATATAGAATCCATGATTTTGAATCAGATATTATGATTTTATCAATGTATTCTTTTATTTATTTGGGAAAACAAACAGTTCCGTATTATTTATTACACAAGAAATTACACATCAGGATAACAAAAAAATGTGCAACCAACGACATTCTCCACAGATACATTTCAGGTTCAGTGGGAGCCCTACTTATTATTTCTATGGGTTAAGCTAAACACAATGGAAAAAAATCAAATTGATTATTACAAAACAGTAAAATAAATACAAATTTTCGAAATGATTTTTTTTTTTAGAATAGAATAGAATAGATCTTTATTTCATGTAAACCAGATACAGGCACTTATGAAATGTCGAGACTCTAGGTGCACGGTTCCAAATAGTAGACCCTATGGAGAAGAACCGGCAAGAAACTCCATGGTAACTCTTTTCAAAAAATAGATTATAATCTTTATCAGTACAATGTTGCGGTAAGAGCTGCGAGAATAATGTAATTTAATGTGAATAAAAATAAGACTAGGATAATAATGATTTGCCTGTGAATAAGATTGCCATGGCAGTTACAAGCTGACCAGTTCCGACAGACGGCACCCGTTCACGAGTATGACGCATGCGTCAGCGTCGCCAAGCTCGACCACAATAAAGGGAACTCAACGGCCCGACACACAACGCCACCATCAGCGAGACATTTTAGTGAGCATGACAGACTCATAGTACCAGACAACAGGTAGGTATTTAGAAAATATCTCTAACATTATTACTTACATCATGCTCACATTTCACAAATTTTGTATGCATTCAAACTTTCAATTATATAAGATTAAGCAAAATAAGACATTTGGTACACCAAAAATAACTTCCAAGTATAAAAATGTATAGGGACATTATAAACAATGTCACAAAATAAAATTGTAAACAAATTAAATACTTAATTTAATCCAGTATAATAAATTACTCCATCGTAATAATAATAGTAAAGATAGATGCGATTAATCGCATTTTAATTATGTAAATACCTACATACAAAAATTTCAGACAGTGCCAGAGGGTCGCAGTGTGCAGGACGGAATCGTACGCCAGACATCTTTATCTTCTATATACTGATTGATGGTGTAATAGGCTTTGGACATTAATTTAAACTTTATATCTGGTAGTTCAGTAATACTAGTTGGAATTTTGTTATAAAACCTAACACTGTTTCCCATAAACGACTTGCTGGTTTTGCTAAGTCTAGTACCAGGTACAACAAGCTTGTTTTTATTGCGAGTATTCAAATTGTGTATATCACTTAACTTATCGAAACTAACTATGTTCTTGCGGATATACATAATGTTTTGTAAAATATACAGTGACGGTAGTGTAATTATATTTATTTATTTAAATGTTTCACGGAGCGAGTCACGTGATCTTAAATTATATATAGCGCGTACTGCTCTTTTTTGTAATATGAAGATTTAAATGCAGTTACCAATAATTCATTATTATTCACATTAATCTTCGATTGAGTTAAGAAGCGCGATTCCAAACCTACCATTTAAAATAATTGCTGTTTATGCTAAATAACTGCATTCAACTCTATGTATTAAGTAACAAATATACCTATTACTTAATACCCACGTGTTCATTATTGAAAATTCCCACCACACTCTGCATTATCATCTAATCTTACATGTTAAGAAAATACACCGAAAAGCAATTTCAGTGCCTAACCGCGGCAAATAATAAGACGCCTATGAATACATCTATGTTTACATTGAAAACTAAGGGAGTTCCACCCTTGGGGTGGCGTGGCGTGTCATAAAGAACGCTTTCATGCAAAGTGGATTTGTAAAAGTTTTCGCTTGAAATAATATTTGAATTTGTAATTCTGACGTCATAGTTTACGTTGGGATGATGGATGTTGTCTGGAAGCATGCTAGGTGGATTTGATATGGCTAGTAAAATGCTCGGCTTCGTTTGTTTTAGGATGTTCGTGACTGTATATTAAGACTATTTTGAATTTAATGATCGTAATCGGATTTAGTTTGATACTTTAAGTTTCGAAACCGATTTAGTGTCATAGACCTTATAATATAGTCTAGCTTAGAGCTTTTCTTTAAAAATTCAATATTAAAATTCAATTCAATCAGATTTGTGTACCGACGTCACCCGTCGTCGTCGTCGTTGTGTTATCTTATCTTATCTTATCTTATCTTATCTTACGTCAGTTTAAATATAAAAATCCGAATATCTACAGCGCATATAACACGCAGGCAACATTATTATAATTTCAATAAATTTGTGTAAACATTAATATGAATTTGATAATTGTCTAGGTATGCTGTGATATGAATAAACGAGAAAACCTTTTGTGAGGGCTTGCAGCATCGTATCACTTACGCTCGGTCAAAAGAACCCTTTAAAAAGCATGTGAAGTAAATTCTCGTCTAAAAAGAGATGCATACAGACTTGTAATAAAAGATACTTCTAAATTAGACAAGTATGCTAAAAGAATGCTAAAATCGCTTAGCGATGCTGACGCATGTGTCATGCTCGTGTACGGGTGCCGTCTGTCGGAACTGGTCAGCTTGTAACTGCCATGGCAATCTTATTCAGAGGCAAATCATTATTATCCTATTCTTATTTTTAGTCACATGGCAGTCGCTCTGTGTAAAACAGGTCCATTCAGCAGCATCTGGTTACACTGGAAGCCAGCCCCAAAGTAGTTTGGAAAATGGCTAGGCAAATGATGATGATAAATGGCTAAATGGCTTTTACTCCACTCTTAACTTTTATGACATTAATTTTCTTTTTACATCCAATTTCTTTAATCTAGCATTTAGAATAGGTATGATCTTATAATAATTATGGATAATGATGTATGTGCTGTATAACTTGAATTAGTATTATTAATCTGTGACATTTCTATCGTTCACCAATCACTTGTTCATTAATTATTTTTTGCATGCAATTGACAATAACACATTCAATCTTCTCTTACCTTACACACGGGAAACCTTTTCTCTTTCAGGTACCTATCTGCAGTGACAGGAATTAGCTATGATATCCGCAAAACGCATAATTTTGCAATATTTCCACTTAATAAAATTCACTTTTCATCACTTTTTACGCCATACTAACGTCATGAACTCTATACGAAGCATAAACAACATACACGTTCATATAGATGCAGCTGTCACAACATGTTTCATGAAAGTTTTCCCATAAGTTGCAAGGGGTTACTGCCCCTTCCCATAATTCACCCATGTACCACCCCCTTACGTGCTATGCTTCTAATATGATACAACTACATGCATATTTATAAAAGAACATTGAACTAAGTAAGTTTTCAGGTAATGTAAGAAAATCATGAACGCATTTTAAAGTTCTCTATGTTTATTTTAACAATCTGCGTGCTGATTGGCCCGCTCCGAGCTCTTCACCAATCAGAGCGCCGAACACGGTGAATTCGTAATATTGAGATGGTTAAAACAAAGTTATACTAGGACCTGAATTATCCATTTTAAAATAATATGTAAGTTAACTTACTCGGTCGCGGGACTTATCTCATTACCGTGACCCCGGAACGTAAAGGGCTATTGAAGGAACACCGTGGATTTTAGTCAGTACAAGTCTGACAGTCCCTCCCGCCCTGCCCGGGGTGGGAGGACTCATTTGATGATTTTACCACGCTAAAAAAAAAAAAAAAAAAAGTTAACTTACTCGTTGTCGGCAGGTGCCCAGAATTCTTTTTCAGGAGCGTTTATCATCCCATCTCTCAGGTTTACTATGGCAGATGTTGATGTAGACATACTTGATTCTTTTGACATAAAAACAAAATACTATATTTTTTATACTGTAGGTTAGTACCTATTATTATTATTAACCAGTCACCACATAATTAAACCAATTCCTTTACATTTAAATTGATTAAAAGTATAACTTTCACTAATTCCAATTCACCGACAGTTTTCCACAAAAATAATATACTTTTTTGAGATTTTTTATCAAAATTAGAAGTAAATACCTCTGTAAGTATATCCCCCATAACCACACAATGAACTATAAAAACCGTCGTCTCCAAGATATTGTCTAACGTGGGCCGCTTACAGAAACGCGCTCAAGTTTTATGATGGCTTTAACGGCATACGTATGTTTTATTTAGGTCCCCATATCAGTTTCCCTTATGTACTTTTGATGGCCTAATCTAAGACTGATCTTGGCAATAAAATATATCGGGACAAAAAATCGTTAGGCTTTTAGTCTATAGGTACATGGTGGCAACACTACGACATTAAACTAAACCACGTATTTGGTAAAAATGAGTGAAAATCGTAGTCATTTTTCTTACAGCTGCAGAACAGCTGTAAGAAAAATGACTAAGATTTTCACTCATTTTTTTTACACTTATTTTTCTAGGGACATCTAAATATAATGTTATGCCTTCTTTATCTTTATCTATTCTATAAACGTGTAAATAAAGATTATTTTGGTAAGAATAAGTTGGAGATTTTTCAAACCTCGCCTAGATATCGTGATATGCAAAATTAAGACAATTTAAATTAGTTGCTGTGGCTAAATTACTGATTAAATTTGATTGATACTAAATACGTGGTTTTAATTTAATGTCGTATCATCGTCACCATCCTATTATTTATGATGTTGTATCTCAAGTTGATGCTTGAGATCATGGCGCGAATCTTCAATCCACTTTTAGAAAAAAGCAAGTTTTAGTTAGAGGCCCGGTTGGCACAGTAGTTGAGTGTTTGGCTTTCTGCGCGACGAGTTGCGGTACAAATACAGAACTACAATATGTTCCTGGTCTGGGTGTTTCTGCATTTGAGATTTATCAGGTGGTCGTATCGTGGGTACAATTTACAGACGCGAAATGCGAATATCGGTGCATAGTTTAAAAATATCATTAATACATCACACACATACATTACATTATTTCCTACGCGAGCGCGAGTTCAAAACTTAAGTATTATTTGTTGATATACGCTACGAAATTCTAGAAAGTAAAACCTCATTCATAAATATAGTGAATGTAGTTACCAATTTTTGCATTACTTGGAAAAACACAAATTCTGATATTAAAATCTTTTTTTTTTATTATAACAACTTTCTTTCAAAACAGTACCTAAATAACATTACACAATTAAAAAAAATACTGGTGACTCTTTTTGAGAAAAAGATAACTTATTAATTATCGTATCATTGCAGTTTTCTCATTTCTTATGCATATTAGTATAAATAAATCCTTAAACATATTTTCGAAAAATTGTAAAAATCTACATAACCTCCGACGAAACGGTATTACTTGCAAAGGTTTTACTATTGTGCGAGCACAAGTATTACCAAGTAAAGTTGGTAAGTGCATCGCTCTCTACACTTTTGCCCAAGGGAATAAACAAAGTGAGAATTGCTTTACAGTAAATGAAAATAGAAGTTGTAAAAACTAAAATTGAAATATACGCAGACGAAACCACTGGCAAGTGCTATAAAATCTAACTGTAAAATTAAGGTTAAAGAGCCTATAAAAATAACATGAAATTGGTCCTTCTAAGAATTGAAAAGAAAAATACATAAACAACTGTATTTTTATTCGATGTAGGTACAATCGGCAAATTCTCCGGTCGACATCCTTTAGTCTAAAAACGTTTGCGTCCGGCGTCCAAACGCAGAGTTACTAACTCTAAGCGGGCCGCAGTCGTTCAAAGCATTTTGTTGGCGAAATGTATCACCGCAACGTATTGTGACTGTACACGTACACCACGGATTTCAAGACTTTCTTGTCCATCCAAAGTTTGTCTAGAAAAGATCACTTTAAGTGATAAGACCGCCCTTTGTAATTGATCAATACACTAATTATTTTCACATGGTGCGCATTAAAGCTTATCTATTTTATTCTACCACTTAATAACTTGGAAGACTATGATAATCTTCACCTAAGAAAAATATATCCTATAGAGGTCTATAATTTATACAATACGATAAATACAGTAAAATTTATTGTACACCAGAAATAAAAAAGATACATTAATTATTAAAAATAAACATGTACATTTGGCTCTTAATAATAACCTAATGGTTAATGGCTTATCTACATCTTAGAGTTTTATCATATCACTAATTACTTCCATTTATTTTGCGCCATGGGCCTCCCTTATCACCATACCCGTCAAACTACGGTTGCACACTACCACAGAGTACATACTAGTAGGTACGTTATCTTCTTTAGTACTCCCAAAAGCTGTGACTGATTCACAGTCAACCTGAATAAGGGATATAGTTCTATTTTCAAAACATAAATCCCTGTACCTAATTGTTTTTGAACATCTGCCACTATAGATTTTATTTTTTATCTCACTGATATTAAACTAACATAAACATTTTTATTGCCATCGGCATTTCATAATGATCATAATTACATCTGAATATACAATTCAACTGTATAATTACTGGCATTTTAAATCGATTTCAAGACGTAACCTAATATAAAATTAAATACGCAATTTGCTTGCAAACTAGCCAATAATAGGCCAATCAGCATTGTTAGAGTTAATAAGCAATTTATTGGATTCGATAATAATGGATTCCTTTATTCTATTTTAGAAAAGCAATTTTGGAATAGCTGACTATTTTATTGGGAAAATTCAGTAATAGAAACGAAATTTCGTTTGCCTCTAAAATTCTATGTAATAGCGATTTTGAGACCTCTAAATTGATGATGATTTCCTAATAGAGGATTGAATTTTTTGGGATTAAAAAGTAGATACATTAATTGATAAACATAAATGAGAATTTCCTTACACTTTTATTTTGTGCCTCTTAAACAAATATTAGTAACAAAATTAAAAAGAAACAGTTATATAACTCATTCGTTATTAGCACATAGTCTATTGCAAGAACATGTCGTTCATCAATGAACGGAAACTCCAAATAAGGTTAGACTCTTGCAGTAATAAAAACTTGAAGTCTTGTTGTCATAATACAATCATGTTCTTGTCATAACACGTGAGATGCAAGAATAGTCAGGTGCGACGTACTCTCATGCGCATGTATGAAAAGATGCATGAATGTAAATGAAGAAATAACCGTCAAAAACCTCCGACTCCAACTAGAAAAAGAGCTGTATCTTTTGAACGGCTGAACAGATTTTCATGAAACATAGCTATGATGATACTCGATTAAAATAGATTTCAATTAAAAAGAAACCGCATTGAAATCGGACATACAGATACACACTACAAACTTGATTTGATGGTTTTTAGCGATGTTTCATGAAAATCTGTTCAACCGTTCAAAAGTTACAGCTCTTTTTACCGACTTCCAAAAAGGAGGAGGTACTATGTTCGTCGCGTATGTTTTTTTTTTTTTTGTGTATGCTTATCGATATTTTCGCCAATTGTGAACCGATTTATTCTAGTTGGAATCGGTACTTGACGGTTAGGTTATATTAATTAAAAATTACATCACTATGGCAGTTTAGCAGCTTAAACACTTTTTTCTAAATGAGCACCAATAGTTTTACCAGACTAAATTATGACATCTTAGCCTATTAATTCCCTATTCTGTTCACCTGCTCTTTTCCAGACTAAAATAAATACGGAATTTAAAAATAGATCACTACACAATTCACGACACGAACTGAACAATTCGCCATCATTAATTCATTACCTTAACAGATCACCAAATGGCAGTACATGAGGGGAGGGAAATGTGCACTAATTAAAACTGTTGGAGGTCATACAGTACAGATGTGACAAGATACGATCGTCAGTACTTCGGTACGTGACGGTGGCTATCTCGCCACTGGTTTAATTGAACACGGCTGGGGCGGTTGACCGGTGTTGTGTTGGGGTACACAACCAGCGGTTTTGATAGGAGTGACTGGATAAGTAGTGGTTTGAGTTTTAAATGCATGAATGGGTCGGGGACACCGGGGAAGTGCTGCCCTCCCACAGAATATCGACGTTATGTAGCAGTATGCATACTGTTGCGTTTTGTTCGGTGAGTGTGGAGTGCTCGAGATCCAATTCCTCCCTTAGTCCTCTTCCCTCTCCTTTCCCTCCGTTTTTCCTAACACCATCCTAAAAGGTTGGCAACGCATCAGTGACTCCTCTGGTGTTGCGGATATTCATGGGCAGTGGTGATTACTCACCATCAGGTGAACCGAAAGATTGTTTGCCCCTATGATATAAAAAAAAGAATCAATAATTATTTATTTATTTAATAAATTTGTACACACATGTGAAGACACAGAATTCATGAAATAGAAAAACAAAGAACAAAGGTACGTAGTTTTCTAAAGTAAGTATTTCACAAAATAAATCTGGTCATCTATTTTGTTCGAGTCGTTTCAGTTCTAGGTGTGTGTGCATATGAGGTGTATGTTTATTGTGTAGTTTTTTTTCCAATTATGTGTGTATTTTGGTGTTTTTATTTTTCTGTAACTTTTTTTATGTATTTATTAGTTGTCGCATATTATTTACTGTGTGTGTGTTGTTGTGGTTAAATAATGTAGGTAAGAAAATAAATAAATAAATTATAAAGTAACATAATAATTAAATCGCCCGTTTCAAAGCTCCACAGTAAACAGAGCAGTCGAATACGAGTCTATAGTTCTACTGGTTGTTATCAAAACAACCTTTTATAAGGAGTAAGCCGTTTCGTTACGTAATAAATAGGCCCCACGTATTAGGGTAATAGAGCCTTGTATGTTAGAGTAGATTACAGATTGTGATACTGAATAGATTTTGTGTAATAGATATTGGGGCAATCTTTTGTGTACAGTATAGCCCAAATGAGAAGGCTAACTAAGGCCTAACTCTTCTCATTCCGAGAAGAAGGCCGTGCCCAGCAGTGACACAGTAATGGGCTGGATTTATTTATTTTATAGCCAAAATGAGGAATATTTGTGAATGGGCTTCAACGCATCTTCGTTCTAGATTTATATCTACTGGTTCAGTTCGCCCTTTGCAGACCTATTCTTTAACTGACTCGCATCTCTATTCCAATCTTATTCTTATTGTCGGTTATATTTGACGAATTGACGATAACTTAATAAAGGAGCAGTGAAAATAACTTGAGCACACCGAGAAAAAAATCTCGTTGTAATTACAAAAATTCTCGTATTTCGTTATTCTCGTGTGTGCTGTCACATGACAGCAAGAAGCATTTAGAAAAACTTAGTAGAAGAAGAATAACACCTTATTATTTTTTACTTTTAATTATAACACATTTATTCTTCAACCATGATACCTAGACATAATTATCTAGATACTTTGACAGCATCTAACACCTGTCATAAATTTAATTTAACTTCGACTGTCACTTGTCCTTTAAAATTCTTAAAAAGTAAGTTGATCACGTCTGAAAAGTTCACAGATTCTAGTAGGTAATTCACGACGATATTTTTTATTAAAAAGTAAAAAGCGAAGACACCTGTTAAAGTTTTTATTTTATCGCGAACTTTTAAAAATCACACTGTCGAGTCTAATTTCTTCGTCGATTAAATCAGATTGAAAAGTAATTTTACTTTTAATTTATTCGAGAAGAGAAAATGATATGCCCATTTTAATCAGACATTATTATTGTTCTCATCCGCAGGCAACCATTTGTGTTTAGTAAGGTTAAACGGACTCATTCCTTCAGTTATAATGACCTACCTTTAAGAATATCAATCTCAACTAGTTTATTCCTTAAGGTTATCGCAAAGTATCAATTTTAACCCCCGACGAAAAAGAGGGGTGTTATAAATTTGTAGTGTGTATCTTTGTATATGTGTGTCTGTCTGTAGCATCGTAGCTCCAAAATGGATGGACCGATTTCAATGCAGTTTGTTTTTAATTGAAAGCTAGTTTAATCGGGATGGTTCTTAGTTATGTTTCATGAAAATCTGTTCAGCCGTTCAAAAGCTATAGCTCTTTTATGCTTATATATATTATAATATATATAGGTATATTTTTTTTTTTTCTTTGGAGTCGAGGGTTTTTGACGGTTACGTTATTTCAGTGTGTTTTGGCTGGTAATATCTTTATCTTTTTGCCAACTGTACTTTACGATTTACGACCTAGGTAGTAGGTACGTAAAGTTCCTACGTACGTTATAAAGTGGGTCGAAACAGGAGAAAAAAATTACATGGGGCAAATAAGGGAAGCTGTGGAATGTAGGGCGAACAAGTGAAGCGAATGTGGCATAAATCTAAAATACACCTCACCTATCAAACTAAACTGTACTAAGACAAGTACGATCAAGAATTAAGTTTAACAATTTGTAGTGATGTAACACTGTTTCCAATACCCATATTTCATGTTACAGTTATAAGCTGCCTGGCGGCTACACCTAGGTTTGACCAGCTAAGGTTAACGCGCACTTACGCGGGCCGAACGCGACGAAGAAATCGAATTTGCTAATGGTCTCTCGTACCTATCCGCATCGAATGCGCACTTGTCCGAATCGCAAAATTGTTGGGGCAGAATACAGATGACGTCATCAGAATCGAACAGCCCGCACCGTTCGCGCAGAATCTGCGGGTCTACCGCGTAACATAATGGTAATGAACATCAGACTTTGGTAATAAACTTCAATACGATCGTGAGAGAATAAACTTTGAACTACCTTGTATAAAAATTGCCGAACATGAAGATGGGTTCCAACGTTATGATCGGTATTTTTTTTTACAATTTAGCTCCAAGTTTAGGCTCTCACGATCGTATTGAAGTTCGGACCAGAGTCTGATGTTTATTATACCATATTTTTACGCAGTAGACCCCTTGGTAACACCATTCACCAATGCGGGTGCAATCGGTATCACTAAGTATTTTACTGAAATACGCCGCGTACGGTGCGGTTAGATGCGCGAGGTTGCGTATCATTTCATACAAGGAATACTAAAATTCTATTCCTGCAGTGCGTGCGGCGCGTTCAGCCGGTGTAGGTGTGCATTCACCATTACACCTACATACTTGTACCCGGTAGCAGTTAAAACAAGGTGCACCGTATTTCATAATACCAATATTATCTTAAAGCTGTGCAATATCGTAATGGCGTAATAGTTCGTGATATTACAACAAAAACGTTATTTATTTCTATAAAACAGGATGTATTCAAACACATCATTAAAGAAGACCCCTTCTACGATCTCACACGACCTTAATCGACATCACATTGTGTATTACGTTCAAAATAAATAACCTGTCATCGCAAAATGGCACGTACAACGTTCAAGTAATGCGATTGTAGATTTGATAATAAAATAATTTGACTCCGACAACTTAAGCATCACCAGTGTTAACTGACCTCTCACTCTCTCAAAACCTTAACATTAGATATTTACCAAACTAAACTCTCAAGCGCAACCACGGGTCTTTTAAAGCAGTCATCAAAATTCCGGACCTGCATGAGAAGATACACCTGCCCCCGATAAAAGAAAAGACGCATCTAACATTTTTTCCAGATTTGAGTTATATACATTGCCGGAATCAGAAAAAAAAGGCGCATCTGCCTGTATTTTTAATATTTTTCTAACTGCCTCCAGTGCGGTTTTAGCACAACAAAATAGGGCGCTTCTGTTTATTTTTTTACACCCGATTGAAGATGAAAAGACGAATTTATGTGAAACTTAATTAAAAAGTCGCATTTATGTAGATAATGTCCTTATACTTTATAGTTTTTTTTTTAGTTCAGTAATATAAAAGGCGCATATTGGTCCCTATTTCTAAGATGAAGTTAATAAGACGCAAATAAGCATTTGCGTCTAACGCACTAATAAAAAACTGCTTTCACATTAAGAAAAAAAGACCACATCTGACCACTTACGCCCTATTTACTTCGTAAAATTGTTTTAGCATAGGCGCAATTGCCATAAGCGTCTTTATACGTTACGTTGTATAAAGAAATACAATATGATACTTAATAAAAAAGGCGCATGTGTGCAGAAACGTCCTTTTTTCCTAGAATTGTAAATCAAGCGAAGATTGCGCGGGGGTCGGGCGGGGTATATTTAGTACGGCGCCTGACCAGTTTCTATTTCAGTTGCGTCCGAGTAGGTTGTAGGAGCACCACGTGTCCCGGTCGCGCAATTTTTCGCAGCGTGATTCTGGATAGCATCCTCCACTTCAGTAATCAATATATTTGGTTCTTCCGAATGATTATCCCATCTTCGCTCCATGGAGTACCTCTCATCATCCCGATACAACTCATAACAGTCCTCCATCTTTCTAGAACCAAATCCAGATCTGTAAGAGCATTACCTTTACTCTCATATATTATCCAGTTTCTCGGTTTGAAAGATCCAGTAAGTTGTTTAACTTTCATAAAGAGATCTTGGAGATTGGGAGATGGTATCGAAAGAGTGGATGCAGCACGTAATTTAGGCCTTGTCACAGATCCAGAACTTAGATTTGAAGCTCACATTAATAGCGTAGTAAGGAACTGTTTTCCAATTAAAATTTCTGTCAATAGTTAGGCCTTAATATTTAAATGTGTCAACATATTCTAGTTTAATACAGCTGCAATTGCTTTTGTTGCTATGCAGACATCCATATGTATGTCCTATTACGGCAAGATTTAGTTTGTTTATAGCTTTAGCACGTTGGTTGTATGGCGAGTGTATATGCATGCATTTGGTTTTTGCTAAATTTAATATAATGCCGTTGTCATGTGCCCACTTGGTAATACTTTCGAAGTCTTCTTGTACGTACCTTTGTACCTCCAATATATCTTTCGATGCATAAGCAAGACACATGTCGTCTGCGTACATATACACTCGACACTTGGCACTTGATGGCACTGCGATACCCGTAAGTGACAAAGTGAAGAACTTGGGTATATATATTGATAAGACCTTTTCCTGGAGACCTCAAATACAGGAAGTCAGTCGCAAAATGTATGCCTCTGCTGGGTCGTTGAGAAGATTGCGCAACTTTCTCCCAACTGCCACCAAAATTGCACTTGCGCAATCACTTCTCCTACCTATCCTTGACTACGCCGATACCAGCTATCTTGATCTCACAGAGGATCTACTTGATAAGCTTGAACGCCTTCAAAATTTCTGTATTAGATTCATATTTGGTTTGCGTAAATATGATCATGTCTCTGAATTTCGTACTAAGCTCAAGTGGCTTCCAATACGCCATCGCCGGAATGCTCATATTATTTATCTTCTATACAATATTTTGTACAGTCCCAATACTCCCATCTATCTTAAAGAACGTTTCAAGTTCCTTCATGACACACATTCGCGTTCCCTGAGGTCATCGGAAAGTCTAACCCTGAAGATGCCTGCGCATTCTACAGGCTTTTATGACAAATCTTTTAGTGTTCAAGCTGTTCGACTTTGGAATGCACTGCCTCTTTCAATAAGACGTGCTCAATCCCTGCCAACATTTAAAACACTGGTAAAGAACACTATTTATCTTTATAATGTATCTCTTCAGACTTGAATATCATAATGTGTGTGTTAGGTTTATATTTATTGTTATATTATATATATATGTATTAGGTATTTAATATATTTATTTGTGTTTAATATAAATTCTATTGTTAATTAGCTTATGCTACACCGCGAGCTACCCTCGTTATTTTTTACATGCTGTACTGTCCATCCAAAGGTTGTCTGTAAGAAATCGCCGATTGCGATAAGACCGCCCATTGTACAATCTTAAATGATTAGTTGTAATTATTATGTCAATTGCTCCTTTTTTATCAGGTGTACAATAAAGAGTATTTCTATTCTATTCTATTCTACCATTTTTCTACCTCATTACCATAAATAGATATCTAATTTCCGTTTGTGTTAACACAAAAAGAAATTGGTGTTAAGATATTGATGTTTGTGTTTTTTTTTTTGAAGGAACGGTAATGAGATTTAAATCTCATTACCGTTCCTTCAAAAAAACAAACAAACAATCTTCAAAACTAAAAGTCTGATTACTGTCCCTTTCTTATATTTCACTTTTCATCATTAAACACTTTCAAAAAACATATAAAGAACATGATTAGGCACAGTTATTTGACTATTCTCCAAAAGATCATAATATGCACGAAATGAAATATTCACCCAATACATAGTTCTGATTTTCATTATAATTTATTGTGCCGTGGATAGTATTTTTGTTTCTGTGGGTCAAGAGTTTAAAATAAATACTTGACTATATCAATTGTTTTATTTACAAATAATAAATTAGGCTATGGCTTATATGATAACCACGAACCTACTGTACGATTTCGGATATATTACCTTAGATAAAAGGATTATTAAATAATTTTATAAACATTTTATCTAAGCCAAGGGTTATTTACATACTTTCTAATTCTTAAGAAAAAAGGCGGAAATACCTATATGCGCCCATTTCTGTTAAAATCATATACTAGATAGATAAACTAAATACTTAGAAGAAAAGTACAGCTAAAAGCGTTTGAAATTTAAAGGACGCATCTAGCCATTTATGTCCATTCAATTAAGTATGTATTATTTTTCTTCATTTTTTATGCTAAGATGAAACAGTTTTTTCATTATTTTTATTATAATAATTTAAGAAATTCATATTATTTATGAAACCAACTTAAAGCCTATTATAGTGGGCATTATTTTCAACTTTAAGTATGTAAATATTTTAATTTACTCGAAGACAGCAAAGCTATTTCCCGTTTCATTCATTAAAACATTTATTTCTCCATTTTTACATTTTGTTAGATACGTCTTTTTTTTTATCGGGGGCAGCTGACTGTGCACGTAGTTTTTTTTAATTACTTTAACGTCAATGGGACGTGCAATCATCAATCAATAAGTCAAAAAGATTGATGAATGGGCCTGTAAAATCAATTCACTGGTGATGATGTGTTTTACCGCTTAATTTGACACTAAATATATTCGATGAGGACGGCTAAATGATGTCTCGTAAACGCTTAAACGAATCGTAAATTTGTTTTTATTTCGTTCGTTATTTGAATAAGCTTTTTAAAGAGATAATGTGACAGTCCATCAGTCGAAACAATCCGCGCTTATCAACAGTCAAATCGCGACTGTCGGTCTGAATGGCCAATGGCACAATGAAGCCCTAAATAACGTCTGTGGACGTCGGTGCGGCGCCTCAGACGACGTCCGAGACCGCGCCGTTCGTATTCGCGCGGAGTGACGGACAATGCCACCGCCCTGACTGCCCTGCCACCGGCATTCATTCAAGCGGCGTGCGGCGGGTAGAAGCGACCGCATCCGCATTTACGGGTTATTCGAGTGAGAAAAGATAAAGCTTTTTATGGTGAATTGAAATGTTTCGCTATTAGAATATTTCACCGAGCTGAATTTTCAACGTGTTTGTTAGAGCGTATTCGGGATTTATTCAGTACGATATTAATCAGACAGATTTCATAAAACAGAAAATAAGAGTAACCTGTGACAGATACTCGTATTGTATTTATCGAATGTCTGGCATAATATAGGTACCTACAGGTCAGATTAATCAAACTGAAAATTCTTTGATATTAAGAACACGAGTAAGCTTTCAATACCTTGTCAATTTTCATATTTTTTGATACAAAATATCGACAAACGAACTTGATATATTATTCAATAATTAAGCCCATTCTACATGAAGCACGTAATTCGGTAAGTAACGAGGGATTTTGTTGTGATGTGTCGTCATTGTACGCGTTTTAACGTCACTTTAATTGACGTGGCTGACACGGGAAATGCCGTATTATAATATCATAACATGTTATTAAATGGGCCGAGGTTTTATGATAGAAAATGCGGTAGTAAGACTTGTGGACTACTTTTGAATAACAAGCTATGGTTCTTATTTTATATATAGAATACTTCGCACTTTATGAACTCGTAGATTACTTAGATAATTATAATCTAAATGTTAATTATTACTAAACTTAAATGTGTACCTACACTGCCTAATTATTTAAAACATAAAATAAAAATAAAAATATAAAACTGCGCAGTGAGCACCTAGGCGTCAAAGTACTCCTCATCGCTGTCAATTGGTATCGTGCCCAGAAGACCGGCAGCGTTGTCATGTTGAATGGAAAGAATTAAGCTGACCTTTCATTGTACCAAAAGCCTATACAGTGCGAGGTCAGCTCATACTGGATATGTCTGAGCAGTTCAATTTCTGCCCTGCTATAAGAGTTCGTGGTAAGCCCCCCTGTATCTTTCTTAACGTAGCCCGAACTGTCTCGTGGTCGCAAGTGCGGCTTTTAAGACTGAACTAATAGGCTGGGATCGATTACTAGAATGGAAAAAGTAATATTGGATTTGTCTGTTAGAAATTTTCAGTAGGTACCTACCTAGAATTATGGAACTTGAAATTTTATCCGGTGGATGGCAAACGTATCACTCTGGAAATTAATTATGGTCTCAGAAAAATGTTAGTGTCCTGTCATGCTGATCTTTATCAATACTATGTATAGGACAAAATCATATATATACAGGTTATAATTAGACAAATTTTGTAAATTTTTTAATGGCAAATAACTACAAATCACGTTTAATTATTTAAAATAATCTGCAATACGTTACAAATATAGTAATTTTATATTTTAATTTTTACTTTCAGAGCCAAAAGTAAAACCAATTTCGAAACCCAAATGGCAAAAATAGTTGTAAAGCATAACTGGAAGGCGCAGTAGGCGAAGTGCTGTTAACAAGAAAATGTCAAGCAACAAAGCAACTCGGCCCGACACGTCAGGGCCGCGGCGTGATTGCGCCGCGCTGTCTCGACGCCTTGAGATATTAGACTTGCACTGTCTCGGTGCAGTTGCTCGCAAACACCGAAATAAACCCCTAGAAATGTTACCTAATATAGTTCCAAGTACTTTGAAGGGGCCACGTTGCCCGCAGACACACTGTTAATATCAAGAGACTAATTGTGACAGGCAAAATAGAAGACAAGAGACTGAGAGGATGCAGCCCGAAAAGGTGGTGAAGCCAGGTGTCGGAACAACTGGAAGTAACGGTGAACACTCCATCAAGCCACATACCACACCAAATGGAGATCAAGATTAGAAAAATCATGGGAAGGAGTCACCACATTGAGGGACCGACATTAGAGGGATTTTGAAGGGGAAGGAAGGAAAATTTTGAAGGATTTTTTATGTGTTTAAATGTCAGCTATACAACTTGGTCTGACACGTCAGGGATAGGCGTCACTTCTGTCTCAATGCCCTGTAATATTAGATATGTATATTAAAAGTCTGATATCACAGGGCGTCGGTCATACGCGGTGCAAGCGCATCATTAACTAACTTTCATGACGTATGCAACTAGTCATCCTGATATTCAAGAGAATGCCATGTTTGTGCATAATATGAGGCACGGTGCTGAGTTTATTTATTTATCAATACTTTATTTTCAGAGCAACATAGAGAGCTAATTATAAAAATGCCCTATAGTTCGTTCCATCCACAACGATACGCCCCACTATTTTTCGAGAGCATATTCTGTGGATTGAACGAATTATAGGTAAACGCAAATTAATCAATCAATTTGTTTAAATTACGTTTCGTCCGGATAATTTAATTAAATAGCACATCTAGTCAGTGTAATATTCCACGTTTAAACTTTTGAGTTCGAGATTGTTTCCCGTCTCCTTCTAGCAGGTTATTAATGTAGTTTTAAAATGTGCACTCCAAATGACTTTATCTGAGTTAAAACCGCGGTTAAAGCTTGTCTTTGTGCCTCTGACGGACCCATTTAACTCAATTCATGAGGAATTAAAAGATTATGATTAAATTATACTTGAATGTATGATAAGTTTGTGAAGAGCATTGTTGTAAAACCTGGAGATTTATTCGAGTATTTCAGTGTCTAGTTTGGTTTGCAGACGTCCAATTTTGTAATAAATAACGTATTTATTATTTAATAAAATGACTTGTAACAGAGCTCTTCTAAGGCACTTTTACTTTCTCCAGTCATAATTATAGTGCGTAAACAGCCACTCGACTTATAACTAAAATTGGTTTTTACACTATGAGAAATAGGTAAATGTATCTATGCCAAACTGTGTATCTTTTTCGTTTTATATATTTACCCTGATTGCAATTCTTTGCACCTGAGCCTTTTTTTCCATTTGAATTATAACGCCAGCTTCATAAAACTTATCCCTTTAATTACCAAGAGACATTAAGCCAAAACTAAAGGGAAAAATATTTTAAAAATAATGAACACAGAAAAACCATTCGTTATGCTCTCGACATTCTCCGCCCAAATTTTCCCTTCCCTTAAGCAAAATTTATGTGCAAATATTTTGAAAGTCTATACATTAGTTAATGAATGCAGCTCTGGGCAATGTGTACGCAACGTCTTCAGTGGCCTTATTCTGTGCTTTACGGTTTTAGTGTTGGTAATGTTTTGGTAGGTTCTGACTGCAGTTTCTTTCTTCTAAATTCAAGTTTATTTTCCGCTACGTCAAGCGTTCTTTCGAGACCGTTTTATTTTATTTATTTCACGTTGTTTTAATATGACCAGCAGCTGACGCACATATATTTTTACGGCTACGGCTATTTTTGTGCAAACGATTTCAACAATAGTTTTGTGTTCAAGTGCTTCTTAGGGAAGCGTCGCCTCTACTGCCAACACGATGCTAGTAGAAGTGACGTCATTGGTGTTGCAAGCGCCCACAGGTTACGGTAACCTCTTACCATCCATGTTAGTAGCCATAGTATAGTACAGCACAATACAAAAAACATCGCTTTGAATTCAGTGCAAATTAATATCTTCTGGGAATTTTATCAGATGGCAGTTGCTATCCATAATGCAAATTGTCTACTCATTTAATAATATTTAAGATATTAGGTACGACATTTATACATATACCTACATCCAAAAATTTTGTAGTAAATGATTGTTTCAACAAAAAAGGTGTTCACTGAATTTGTGCTTTGTTTTCACAAACAATTAGTCCTAAATATCATCACAGTACTTTGAAATATTTAGAATAATTTTAGGTTTACGCAGTCTATCTCAGAATAAGGACTCAGATATAATGGATGGTATCGAGACAGTCACTTGACGCACCCCTGCAATACCATTATAGAGCCTTCTTTCCATCGCCCTCCTCGGAATAACGATAATTCGTTTATATCATACCTATCTCTTGTATTATAAACGACTATGAATTTTTACTTCATTTATAATATTAACCTTTTATAGAAAACAAATTTACACAGAGCTTAAATTAGTGAGGTATTTTAGCAGTATGATGAAGTCGGAAAGGGGAATTTTTTGAAGAATGCCTCGCTAATTTGATGCAAATTTTGTAATGAGTTTAAGTATGCATCGTTAGACTCTTTTCCGTTATAGTAAAGAGGGAAATATTCCTGTCATAGTAACCTTACTATGACAGGAATATTTCCCTCTTTAACAACCTTGTTACTCTCTCAGCCTAATCTATGTCATATGATGACGACACGGTTGGTGCAGTGGCGAAGCGATTAGCTTTCTGCGCTACGTACCGCGGGTTCAATCCCCGCACGGAACAAATATTAGTATGATCTACAGATAGTTGTTTCGGGTCTGGGTGGGTGTGCATGTGACATGTATGTATGTGAAATCCTGGTGAGGGGCAAAGTAAAAAATAAAAATCGTTTCTTGCCTCTTCTCAACTGTGGCGTGCAAATGGGCGCCCGTCTACCGTTTGCCACACTAGGTAATTATGGCATAATTGCCTCATGACCGTTCGTTGTAGTGATCTAGTTAGAGGCTCATGTTCATCAGTGGATGTTTACGGGATGATGATGACTGTCGTGTATGAAATGATTCAAAGGTAAGAGAAATCAGGTTTTCAGAAGTATATAGGTCATCCATATTTCCAGTCGCGGGACTACTGGAAGAAATTTCATTAGAAATAATATGTAGTTTCATTGTGCTCATGTCTGTAACCTTTTTATTACCATGTTTCCTTGTGTGTACATAAATAAAAAAATTGGTAGATTTAATTAACTCCATGTTTTCCTGAATTACACTGCATTCAGTTGACAGTCTCTTTGACTCAAGTTTTAAATGAAATATTTTAACACTTCATACTATTCTTTACTACATATGTAGGTAAGTAGATACAAAACGATACTTACAACCAAAAAAGTTGTACCTAACCATCCAGTTTTTTTTTTAATATACGGTATCTACCGTTTTTATTTCTTTATTGAATTTTAAAAAAAGATTCATCAATACGATATAATATTCTATATTCAAATATCATGTTTGATGTCAAGACCTCATTCCAAAGAAAAACAATTGAGAAGTTAAAACACAGAAAGAAAATTTTAAATGCAAAGGAATTCCGTAGGTATACAGTCGTGTTACACTGCAATCATATTTTTATTTTTTATACATTTCTAGTGTATTTTTAACGAGCTTCGCATGTTAATGAATGTATTTAACGCAGTTATTTATTTACTCACATTTTCTTTAGCATATTCAGTGTATGGCTGTGACCTAAAATGTAAAGATATATAAGCGAATGTAGCGTGAATTTCAGCTGCTAGTATACTTTTATATACACGGGCGGTTTTTTAATTAAGATTATTTTCCTCTTCTTTATTTAAATAGTTGAATTTTACGTCATTCTTTTCAGTCATTATTTTCTTCTGCATGAGATTTCCTTATGCCGCGGTGGAAAGTCAGATTATTCAATAGTCAGTCAGCTTCTATATCGCCTTAAATAAATATATATAAATTATATATGTCTGTATAACGAAGCTGACAGCACAGTTTGGGTACTTACGTTATTAATTATTCTTTCTGTTTATCTTTGTATTTTGTTGAAATTGAAATTATTACCTATTATTAATAAAAAAGAAAACGTTGCCCATCACTATTATTTCCACTGTATCGGGAGTACAGTTTACAATCACACATGTCATAATGCACACACACCCAGACCCGGAACAACTATCTATAGATTATACAAATAATTGCTGCGTCCGGGGATCGAACCCGCGGCACGTAGCGTACAAAGCTAATCGCTTAGCCACTGCGCCAACCGTGTCGTCAAAAATAATAAATAAAATAAATTTTATTTTTCTATACCTTAGTTACCTACCTTGTTTATTTATTTATTTGTTGTTTGGGATTATTATAAATTACTTATAGTGTATTGTAATTCTTAAGTATTGTTCCGGAAGGAGCAATGTTATTAAGTTTTAATGGATGTTTAAATTGGCTTGGCTTGTACTGTTTGCTGTTCATTTATAAATATTATTGCATAATTATAGTGTTTGCTTATTATTGGTTAAACATATACGAAAATACTCTATGCGCTTGTCTGCTAGAATATAAGTACCTATCAATGTATTAACTGTATGCGAACTTGAATAAATAAATAAATAGGGTGTGTGTTGTTGTGTTTACAAAATATAGTTTCTTTCTTAAATATTGTCAGAAAAGAAAAAATAAGAAAGAAAAGAAAGAAAAAAGTATTTATTTGACACAGCACAAAAACAATTTTAAAGATAATATAACAAAAATAAAAGAATAAAACAAAAAAAAATGAAATGATGAATGTCAGGTGGAAGAAAAAAAAAGCATTTTTGTGCATAATTATTCTTTGAACGGAATCACATTTCAAACTGCTCTCGTCTGGATCTAATAAACTGTCCCACAGTTTCAATTGAAGCTGAAAATATTTATTTACACTGAGAGAATCTGTTATATAAATCAGTTCTACGGTTGATTTTCCGTTAAAATAGAAAACCGAAGCAAATCATGGAGATACATTTATCTTATAAACGCGCTACCTATTTCACAGAAACAGAATCGTGTTAATTGGACCTTAAATGTTCCCTATTATTTTAAATGCAAGTGCCCACGCGTCTTACCATCAGTTTCAAGCCATAAAAGATTCATAGACTTTAATAATAAGCTATAACTGTTTGTAATATCCTGAGAATGGCGGCAGATCTGGTATGTATTTACTTCGCTACGTGAGAAAATAGCGTTGCATTCATGACAATAGAATACATTGCCTACTCCACAATTAAAGTAAGCTTGATAGTATTTTTTTGAAATAATCATTGCTATACTTAATACAGCTAATAACTTCATTTGATCATTTTCTCAGACTATTGTTAGTTCCCACTATTAATTAAAAACCGCAGTAGGTATACGACACAATTAAGAAGTCGCATCGGCAGACTTCGTAAAACCACTGCGCTCGTATTCAAGACCACGAATATTTAATACTGCAGAAAAACATGCTCTTTACGCTGATGCAATAAGTTGTACAATATTATTTAAACGAGCGACTGCCATCGGTTGTTCAATAAGATATCTACATCGATGTTACTTCTTAGTTGTGTCGTATGCGAGTTTTCTACAAAATAATGCATAGGTATGCATTATTTTGTAGAAAACTCGCATCTAACACTTAGCGTCAGTCAGTTGATATTTGCCTTTTTGAAAATCCAATTATGTCCGCTATAATTTCGATTAAGCGAAGTGTTAGCAGAATAGTACTACTAGTGCAATGATCTATGTATAACGAGTTCTTGGTTTTGTGCCACAGGACTGCTACTTAAATGCTTTATTAAATAATAAAAACTTACTACCTACCTGTGCCAGCGACATCGTCCGCGTGGAATTTAACAATTTTTTATGCTCTGTACCCTAAATTGAAATCACCCTAAGTTACTCCTATCTGCCAGTGAAAATCCCGTCAAAATCGGTATATACGGAGATTACCCGCAACAAACAGAAAGACAGACAGACAAAGTATAAAAAAAAAAAAAAATTGTTATATTTACAGTATATACTTTCATGCATTTAGTAAAAAGCTCTTATTTTGTCATTACAAACAGACACTTCAATTTTATTTATTTGTATAGGTATATAGATTCAACGCGTTCAAAACGCCCGTCTATAAAGTTTTATAAGCGTCAAGACATGTTTTTTGTAATCCAGATTAGGTTGAAGAAGAATAACGGCAGAGCCCGGTCAAAGGGAAACGTAAACAGGACTTAACTGGTAAATGCGGTGTTTACAGATGATATATTTTAGCTTTTTACAGGGCCTTTAAATGGCTTTAATTAGCGCCGCTTTGCATTTTGTTGCTGACTGTATTTTTGGTTTCGTTCCGATTTTTCTTTATTATATGTAATATTTTCTTGATTAGATTTTCAAAATTATCTTTCGACCGGGCTAACATGATCGTCGCGACATCATTTTGTCACATTAAGGGCCATGTTCAACAACAATTTAACACAAGTTTAAAATGAAAATGGCCGTTTACTCGTACAAAAACTTAGTGTTAAACCGATGATCTTGTCTTATGAACTTGGGCCTAAGTCGTGCGAAAACAGGTTTTTAGAGTTATCTCGTGTTATCATGATGACAAACTTCTGTCGTGACGCGGATGTTTGATAACTAGACATTGTTATATTGGAGAAAATTTACTCTTACGAGCACCGCCTGTTCGAAATTTAAATTAAATTAATATAATGTGGGTAGTGTGAAACATGATTTGACTAGGTACATTCAAATATTTTTTTATATTTAGAACGACGGTGTAGGTAAGTAATACATCGCCGTTGTGGGTAGTTCGCGATTGGAAAGACGTCTGGGGCTCTGGGCCGGTTATTCGCTATCGGCCTCAGAGCGGATTCGTGCGACCTTTGGCTATTGCGTGCGCGTTGATGCTCCTTATTTTGACTCACGCAATTACTTGGTGGCGTATATACGCTGTTAGTGGTGATATCCTTCCTGCGTTTTTCAAGTAACAACAGTTTTTTCGTGAAGTGTTCGGTGAAAAGTGGACGCACACTTTTGTTTATAGTTTTATTCCTAAACCTTAGACCTAGACTAGGCTTACTTGGAGCGTAAGCGAAGTCCTACGTCTATGCTTACTTGTGACAGTATTTACTTGAATTAAACCTCTACACGACTTAGGTATGTTTTATAGTATTACCATTTCTATGATTAGTAGCATTACCTAGGTATTAGTAGAATTATCATTTTGCAGCAGTGATAGTATAGCGGGTCGTGCGAGGTCGAATCCGGGCCGCACCTCTGACTTTTCGGATTCATATGCGAATTAGAATTTGATTATCACTTGCGACAACAGTGGACAGGGAACTTGCACATCTGAGAGAGCCTCATAAAGTTCTCGATGGTGTGTGTAGTTCGCCAACCCGAACTATGCCAGAGTCGTGGACTAAGGCCTATCCTTCTCAATCTGAAAAGAGGCCCGTGCTCAGCAGTAATAGGCTGTTTTTTTTGTGGAATCTTTGGGTTTTCACGCCCGACCCTTATTTACAACGGCGATAAACAATTAAGACACCTCTTTTCAATTATTCACGTTTGCAAATACTCTAAGTTCCATGCAGTCATTCTGTACGACATTCAGCACATATTATGATATATTTTATATAATTATTGAAGCCTGGCCAGCAAAATGTTTCTGTTTCAAAAATGTTCTAACGTAACGTATCTGAAGATCTAACGTTATTCTCAGTGACAATCATAAAGCAGTTCAAGAATGAGACGTGTAAATCCATCAAAAAATGTTTATCATTCATTAATGGTGAAAAAACTTCAAAACGTGCATCCAACTCATAAAAAACGTATCACTAAAAAAAACAAGTGATAACAACCCTAACAACATGCATTGGCCGTAAAATTTTTGATCCACAGCTACTGAAAAAAAAACATTTCCGTTCGTTCAACCCAATCCTATAAATTTTGTCACCTCGTTACGAATAACTGCACTCGCATGATCAAACGACATTATTGCGCCTGCACAGAAATCGTGGTGTTTTATGAATGGTATATCTACGTTACTTAGTGTTATTGTGGATCAAACACGCGATGCCAACTCGCCCTTTGATTAAGTATTTCGAGTTCTGCTACTTAAAAAGTTAGAAGGCGAGTTTTCGAGATATTGTTTTATTTCAAAATTGAAATCGTATGAATCAGTGATTTCATCAAATTAAAATAGGGTTATCAATGAGGTTGGTTGTTAAAAAAGTTATCATATCAAAAATAAAGTCATAATCTTATCATAAAAATCATATTGATAATATATAAAAAATCATCATTTTAATTAAAAAAATCATCATGCAGCAATTGTATCATCATAGGTATGGTAGGTACACTTATTTATTTAAGTTAGAAGTTTTCTTTTCTTTTTGTATACAAAAAGCTCTGAATTTTACTACCTCATTTTTTCAACCTTATCATCACCATGACGGATAGAAAACTTCACCATAAAATAACTGAGTTTTCCTTTTAAAATTAACCCTCTGAACGCAACGGCGGTTTTCCATCATACGTCGTAACGCATATTATCACGTTACGGCAAATAATGCGTTATCCTTTCACATTCTGACGGGACTAATGACGTTGAAAAATAAGCCTGGTTTAGCCGATGCAAGCAGTATACGGGTTAATATAGTAGGGTGCGCTACTGATATATCGTGTGCCATATTTTCGACATTATTACTCTAGGAAAAAGTAACAGTGACTTTTTATTTTAGAAAAGATTGTAAGAGTTCTTTTTTGGATTATATCGTTGAAGGGAATAAAGTGCTAGGTGCATGGTGAGATGATTTATTGATATATCTTTGCCTGTGCATAATATGAAGTAGGTATGGCTGGATCTACGTAAAGATAAAGATGACGGGTATTTTGTCTATAGGTACATATATTATCGCATTTCAGTTATGGGTATTAGGAGGTAAATCTATAGTAAACAAAGATTCATTTTAGCAAAAAAAAACTCTACCTTTTTTATACGTTTTAAATTGTTTCCGTTTACATAAAACCTTTATTCCTCTATGATTATGAATGGATGAAGGTCATGAACTCGAGTAGCGCCCCGCGTTCTTCTTCTTCTTCTTCTTAGAGTGCTTCTCCATCATCTCGCTCTACGTTACGTTCGCCAATGCCCAATCTCCACTCAAGGATTCGTCTTGTCCAGCGGCCATTAAATCTCCATAAGATACTACTTACTGATTCTGCAAGCTATGTCGGTGACTTAAGATTTTTCTGAATATTCTTGCGTTCTATAGCTTATTGAGCGGCTTTGAATTTGTGGATTCCTCAGCTCTATACCTACGTCATGAAAAGCACGAAGCATGATCTATATGAACTGCGGTAATTTAGGCGACAAGAATCGCAGGTATTCAGAACAATGAGATTCTTACTTTTTTACTAATTTAATATTAAATTGAAGTAGGTAGATATAGGTCAAATGTGCAAAGGTTAAAGTTTCATTAATAGGATTTATTTACACGGGAGCGACTATGTTACTTTAGCGTAAATTAAAGTGACATTTTTGTTGGAACTGCTCAAAAATTTCCATCACTAAAGTAATCAAGTTTCAATCACCGAATATAAAATTCAACTTTACTGCATATAAAAAATTATGAATGCTTTAAACAGCGTTCGGGCACGTATCGACGGTACACAGAAGTAAATATTTTGTACGTTAAGCCCATCACTGTTGTAGAACTCACGACCGTTGAAATGAACACGCGTGGATGAAAAACAACTTTGCACGCGACTGTACCTCGTTAAATAATTTAGCTGCTTAATCTACCTATATAGATTTATATTAGCATGGGAAATATCTATCGGTATTTTTTTTACAAGGTAGCTCACAGTTTATTCTCTCAAGTATTGAAGTTTATTACCAGAGACGATGTTCATTACTATTTTAGTTACGGGTAGATAGACCCCCAGGACCGTGAACGTGAGCTCAGCAGTCGCACTTGTGATCAATGAGGCTAATAAGTATCAAATACTAAATGAACTGGATAGAGGGTAGCCATCCTTAATGCCCCAAAATTTTGGTCCACCTGTATACGCTTTCCGACTAGAATAGAATTATAGATCTTTATTTCATGTAAACCAGATACAGGCACATATGAAATGTCGAGGCTCTAGGTGCGTGATTCCAAATAGCAGGGCCGATGGAGAAGAACCTGCAAGAAACTCCACAGAAACTCTTTTAAAATAATATAATAGATTACAATCTTGATCAGTAAAATGTTGTGGTAAGAGATGCGAGAATAATTGCATAAAAAAAAATAACAATAGGATCATATTGATTAGCCTCTGAATAAATTGTTATTCAGAGGCTAATCAATATGATCCTATTGTTATTTTTTAACTTTTAACTTAACTGTTAACTACCATTGGGCAGTTACAAGCCGACCAGTTCCGACAAGGTTCCGACAGACAGCACCCGTTGACGAGCATGACGCATCCGTCACCGTATTTAACATGTAAGTAGGTAATATAATTATATATGTATTTCTATAAAACTCATGTACAGCCTAATGTACTCTTAGATAAAGACGAGTGCAATGTCTTATTATTTTCTGTTCAGTGAATTCAAATACAGTTTCAGTATTCAGTAATTACTTTCTACTCCTTTCAAAACCTTCTAATCTTATTGTTATTCTCAACAAAAAGCAATACTTTGTCAAATAAAATTTCTAAATACTCTCCAACAATAACTCGATTGAATACTAAAATTTATATAAACAAAATCAGAACTTCGTTCAAAGCAAATAAAAAGCTTTGTAAAAGCGTGCACTCACAAGTTGGATGCATTATCAGCATTTGTTCTCGTAGTTTCGATCTTCACTCACAGCAGATAAGTGATCCAGTAGCTGTATCTAGGAATACGGTTTCGATATCGTTTCGATATTGTATTCCCTTTTAACAGAAAATTAACTAAGTAAAACTCCATAAAACGTCCATCCAGTCATTAAAAACTCACCCAAAGTTGTTAAAAATCCATTTAATTTCTTTATTAATTTTAGAATAAAATATGATAACACAAAGTTTCAGTCAGTTTTGTATTATTGGACGTTTTGGCAATCGAAAAAATCGTCTAGTAGTTTCCTATACGATTCGACAAGGATCATTATCAATAGATACAATGTAGGTACATTCCAGTTCAGATTTTAATGAAATTGAACGATTTGGAATTGTCTAGCGCGTCAGAGTTTGATTGGTTGGTGTAAACACTCGAATCTTTACTTTACGTTTACGTCTGTATACAAAGTAATACTTGCGCATTTGCACGCGTCGTTAGATACACCTTTATGAGCACTTACCGGGGTAGCAGTAAGCAGTTACTACTACAGTGGAAAGCCACCTACCTTTGACGGTCGCTGGCAAGATAAAAATCGAAGTACCTACATCTGGTTGTAATTTTTTTAAAAAATCTCTTGCTTTAATGTGACAGCAAGAAGCGTTTAGTAAAATTTACCTTATTGTAATTAATATGATTTTTTTGTAAAGTTAACTCAAATGCGGTACTTATTTGTAAATAGAATTTTCATTATGGAGTACCTACCTACTAACGTTTAGTTGATGCAACTCATGTCTATACAAGCGTTCGGGTAGCCTCGTTATTTTTTAAATTTTTGTTTTACATGTTTTTACTGTTTATCTTTGATATCGTTTTTGTGCTGTTTAAATAAATACTTTTTCATTCTTTCTTTTCTTTCAATATTTTTCTCTGTGTATCCGAATACGGACGCAGCTGTAACGCGATTTTGCGGATTTCGCTACTTGCTATCTTAAAGGACACTTGAAAACTGCCAAGTTTAGTCTACACTAAAAGAAAGCAGCTACATAAATACACAGAGGCTAAAGGTTGGATTGAAACGACAACTGTTTCTGTTAGATATGGCCTAAGTTATTCCCCTCTGTTTGAGCTTTGTCCAACATTATTAGCTTTTTACGAGCGCTGCGTATGTTGGTAGGTACTTTATTTTAATACTGTAGGTAGATAAGTGACACATGAAAAAGGTCATGAATTTGACCGTACATGACGTACTCGTACGTACACAAAGGCGTGACGACTGAAGGAGGTCATGATGACAGTAAGAATACACAGACTCTTTTAGCAAAACGTGTTCATAACTCTATATTAGCTGTTGTTTATCATTAAGACTTAATAATAGATATGATTATTGCCATTAATGAGAAGAGGTAGATTATAGAAAAGATAAATGCTAAGTGGGAAACATGACATATCTGAGAACAAAGTTAACTTTGAGACATACTCATATAAAACAGGTTAAGAACAAGGATAGTGATAAAAATGATGATGAATCCCGCTTAAATCCAGATTCCAATTCTTTGTTTCTCTAACACTTGTTCACAATCAAAATGAGAGCCGCACAGTATCAATGTTGCGTCCGACAGTTCGGACGCGACGAAAGCGTAGGAATTAATGACGTTAATAAAATAAATGTGCGACATTCGTTTACACGTCCCAGTGTTTATGTCTCATTTAAGACGACATATACTTTTACAGCCTCGTCGTAAAACGTCCCATGTGGCGTGCTTTATCAAGCGGGACTTTAAGAAGCCAATTCTTACGCACCGCTCTAATGACTCGGAAATGACCGACAAAGTGATTTCTGTTGTGTTTTATTTTAAGTTACGATTTCATTTTTATGTCTTAGTAGATTGGAGTAACACACTTGGGTATTTGGAGATTTCAAAATCGATTCAAATGACATAAAATTTTGAGGGATATATTTTTGGATTATAGCCGGAACCACTCTAGATTTGAATAATTTTCGAATTGTTAAAGTTTATGTCTTAATAAACCTTTATAACATAAAGGTTTAGTACCCATGGGTAATGTTTTTGAACAAGGCTATGGTGGTTAGTGTAACGATCGTAGCGTATAAGTCTATTACCACAATGAAACAAGCTTATTTTAAAACAATAAATATTACAAAGCTGCAACCCATTATAGTGGAAATGTACGTAATAATGGCTTTAGAAACCGTAGCATATCAATAGAAATAAATAAGGCAATAAGAATAAAAATAAACGAAATTCACTGAAATATTATACTCGTATTCTCAAATTCAAGTAAATTATGACATTAAAAGTTAATAGTGCCTGTAACTCTTCTAACGTACAGAACTACACGTATCCTGAACATGAGTCTTCTTAATAGACCACATATTATAAGCATGCCTGGACAAGCAATACTTAGCTTCTACGAAAGAATGAACTGAAATCGCAAGAATTAACAAATACGCACATCAATAGTTGATATCCCCCTCTGGATAATTAAAATTCTTTTGTTGCTCTTTACGCCACCGACAGGAAATGAGAGGATATCCTATTCATAGCCAGGCCACACGGTCAATCTATTCTAAAGTGAACGAATCCATATTCTATCTTAAATCTCCCAATCCTACATCTAACTGTCAACGTCCTCACAAATCAAGCGTTTCAAAACGTGTCACAATAAATACATTCGACTATAAAAAAAGAACCTTATCCAATGATTTATTTTATACAATTAGTGCGATTTAAGATAATCACGTTCGTATTAACGAGCGAAATCATCCATTACAACAGTCGTAAATATATCGTCGGACTATGGTCGAATGTTGTAACAGAAGAACAGACACCGCGCCCCGTCTTCAAAGAATTAAATTATGAGTCGGAATTCTACTGTGCATAATGAGTCACTGGAATAGATCTTGTATACATGACTATGTGACTATGGGAAGTGTATAAGTTATTTTTTTTTTTTTATAAAGAAACATTACCCCTCACTAGGATTTCTCCTGTATCGAGGGTACAGTGTACAAACATACATGTCACATGCACACACAACCAGACCCGAAACAACTATCTGTAGATCATACAAATATTTGTTCCGTGCGGGGATCGAACCCGCGGCACGTAGCGCTGAAGGCTAATCGCTTAGCCACTGGGCCAACCGTGTCGTCAAAGTCAAAGTCAAAGTCAAGTCAAAGTCTTTTGTCTTGTCTTGTCTTGTTTCTTTGCTACTGTGCTATTCAGAATAATGCTGCAAATTATATAGGTAGTGTGTCCTTGGTTCAGTTTGCGTTGATTTCAGAAAAAGCAAGGGCTATTATGTACTGTAATTTATTATCGATGTATGTTTTATTTGTTATTGTGTGATTAAAAAATATATTTTATCACTGAAGCTACTTTTACGTAGTTGTCTTTGTGAAATAAAATTAATATTATTTTACTGTTCCACGAATAGCACCAAACGAAAATTTGGATTGGTGCCGTTCGTGGAATAGCTTTGGAGCTATTCGTTTCAGTACTCTTCGTAGAAAATACGTATGATTGTGGACATTACTTCGTTTTAAAGAATATCATGATAATATCGAATATTAATTACCTTAAAAGTAATCGTATGATCGGATCTACCGTACTCGAAAAGCACTGTGGATTTTCAACATTCGGTTAAAGAGTAAAAATACAGGAATAGAATAGTAATATCAGCCTACGTGAAAGATTTTTTTTTGTGTTGTATCAGATTACTCCTCCCTCATTTCATATACCAAGACTTAGCCCAGCACAAAACATTATGCAAAAGGAAACAAATTAGACGAGAAAAAATAAAACGAAACTTTAAATTTATGGAGGTTGAATGTGAAACGACAAACGATGCAATAAATAACGTTGGTATATTTTACGTGATTTCGTAACCAAGTGAAGTGAAATTTTTAACAGTACAGAAACGCGAACTAATGGCACTTAATTCGAGCCCTAATGTCGCTTTTATTGTGATGAGTAGAAAGGGAGAGCGAATGGGAACGAAGTACGTAACTGTTATTGACATTATTTTTGATGTTACTGTCACGAGCCAGAGAATGGCTCCTTTCGCAGATTAGTGCTCAGTGGCGCGAAAATGTTGAAATGAGTTTGCGAGTTTAAATCGGGTTTATGGACGCTTACCGTCTTGATAAATTAGGTGCTTGAAACATAAAATTTTTATTCGTTATAATATTATGTTTTAATTGTGACGGCAGAAAGAAGATGTTTTGTTTTCTTCTTTACAAAACTTCCATGGTTTCAATCTCTCCGTTACCCCATTTTGTGTCTTATCATAGCGCAGATAAAGGTTGAAATTGCACACAAATCTAACAAAAACGACTAAAGGATTTGTAATGATATAATATAACTGAATGGATAAGCTACCGATAAGTTTGTTTGTATACAAAATAATGTGTCTAATAGAAGGTTACGTCAAAAACATCACGGAATTGTAACAAGTGTTTAATAAGATACTATACCATATAACTATCTACTTGAAATCTGTCCCAACTCTTGCATGTTACGCAACCTCTTTGCTTATTGTACGTGTTCTCAAGTGGTTACACCACACGAGTAAATGGCTTCCATATAAAAACCGCGTGCCACAAAAAATCACATTACACGGAACAAAGTGATACTAATTCGAAACAGATCCACATTACAACCAATTTCACTATTACCACATATTACGATACAGGTAGCACCAATAAAAGACCCTTGAATTATGCAACTAAGCATTACAAAAGGGTGGAAGTTAGCATGGAAAACAATGAACTAAACACATAGTGGATCGTGCCGTGTGAAACTTAGTGCAAAATGTTTGTTTATCGAAGGATCTAATCGGATTCGTAGCGTGCACCGCATTGATATTGCACGATGCGATGTTACCTGTAAGCAACTATTGCAAAATTTACTATTGTTTTCATACGATTTTGTTGCGTGATAATATTTATTTATTTATTTAGGGTCTCCAACAAAAGATATACACACACATTCACAAAATAATTTTAGTATCCATACAATACGTATCGTTTAGGTGTAGTCCTTCACTTATAGAATACTACTTATACACTACACTTATACTTATTCTTACACATAAACTACACAAAAATAAAAATACAACAAAAAGGAAAAATACAAACAATTTCTTTTAATGAATGTTTATTTTTTGTTTGCAGAACGTAGGCACCTATTTTGAATACAATTCGCGGGTAGGTTTTGTTGAGATCACGAGAACGTTTTAATTTTTTGATAGTCATCTCGAAAGCTTGATACTGAGTTCTGAATTATAATATTCTGAATTGTATAAAGATTTTCATTGGATTTTCACGCTCCAATTATTAGGTAGATATAACGTTATCTTTCTAATCAATCTTTGTGATTTAATATCATCGTTTTTCAAGTCATTCAGATGTTATACAGGGTGTACCTAAGTGACATCGTAACGAAAACTGATACCATGGATTCAATACATGATTCTGAACTCTTCAGAGAGAGAAATTAGAGATGTTTTAAAAAAAATACGATTTAGCTCGCAGGTTTTTTAGAAAGTTATAAAAACTGTGAAGAAAGTTGTGAATTTTTTGAAAAGACCGATGCTTATCATCTGTTAAAAAAAATTCATTAGTACCTACCTACTCTGCAAGTTGCTAACTACCTACTGCAAGTGCACAAAACTCCGTATTCTGTAACATAACGTAGTTTAGGCTAACATATTAGCTTTTCCAGTCACCAGAATTATGTTTATAACTACCAAAACTTCTGTCACGGAGAAATCTAACTCAGTAAGGACTATATATAAACAACTAATTGTTGACCGATATAGGTAGGACCCACGTCCAAACAAAACACAGCAATATTGACAGGAGCCAAAATAAACACTTGTAATGACAGACTATTAACACTTGCCAATGCATGTATACTGGGGGACATAAGTTCGTGTATGACAACCTAAATTATAACACGAAACACAGTGGTGTTTCGAATGAAGAACTTGTTTGAAAAAACGGTTTTGAAAACATTAGACATACTACGTTCATACATAGGTACTGTAAATATCATATTAAGTTAATTATACTAAGCAGAGTTATTAAAAGTTCACGAATATGATGTCCAATAAATAAATATTTCTATGTTTATTAGTGGTATTTATCGGCTATGGATTTGATTGTTACAACTATCCGCCGACTGCGAGCCGACCACAGCGTAGTTAGAAAAATGTTCGGAAAATGATGACGATGAATTAGTAGCTCTGCTTAACCCATCAGGGATAATAAACATGACTGTATTCAAGATATTTTTAACCCCCAACATAAAAATAGGGATGTTATCAGTTTGAACTCTATCTCTGTCTATCGCATCGTAGTTCCCAAATAGATCAACCGATTACAATGTGCTTTATTTTATCTGAAAGCTAGTTTAATTGGAATGGTTCTTAGCTAGTTTTATAAAAATCTGTTAAGCAGTTCAAAAGGTACAACTCTTTTTCTAACTGTAGTCGGGGGTTTATGATGATTTGGTTATTAATCCATATTATTCCAGACATTTATATTATAAACTCGAAAATATGTTTGTTTGTTTGCTTGTTTCTTCTTTATGCATCAACTTCAACGAAATTTGGTATATAAGTTAAATACAACCTGGGGAAGCACATAGGATAGTCTACAACTAAAGTGAAGATATAGAAACCTCTAAGCCTATTTGTTTTTGAGGACTGGAATACTTCTGTAACTGGACTCGTGAAATTTTTTGGTAGTCTAATCATCAGGGAGAAATACATAGGTACTTATTATCTTTTTTTACACCAGATAGACTTAACTACAGATTAATGTCCGTCAAATTAGCTAGGTACTTAAACTTTCTAAGCAATACAGTTTTTATATTAATGTTTGCTACATAGCGTGACCGTATGTATTAAGTTATTAGTTCACCACAACGAACATCGACATTACTCTAAACTTCTCCAAATTAAAATTCGTAGTCTCTATCACAAAGTACTAAGGTTTAAATTCCAATGGCAATCTGTTTCCTAGCTCGTCTACACATTCGGCAATGCACACACGTGTTGTTCCCATTAATGAGATAATTCCTCTAGGGATATGCCAGAAAATGGAATAAATATGGCGACCGAACAGCAAATGTACTTATTTGTGTTACTAAGCTAAACTGCGACTATTTCCTTGGCATGTTTGTAGATTTGAAGTACTTAACCCTTCAATATTCATTTGTAGTGTCAACAATTAGAGATAAACATTCGAACCTGATTGTATTTTGAATTACGTACGTACAAACATTCATTTCGGGAATTTGCGTACAACTACAATGGTACTAGGTTCTTCAAGAGATAAGTCAGCAATCGACTGTAATGTAGTATGACAAAGTAATCAAATAACGGTAGACGCGGTTACTTTACGAGTTACGCCTAACTACTAAAAGTTACAGTCATTCTGTATCATAGATTTAGGGAACCGAAAATATTCTAAGTTTATGTTCTGTATCATCCCACTGCGGAACAAATGCTTCAGACTACGAAACCTTTTAGTTTAGGTCATGCAGAGGGCTAACTCACATAATTTAATGACGCGCAGATCATATTGCAGTGACGCACGAACTTGACGTGAGCGTATATCACTGAAGCTAAGAGAATACCAAATATTTTGTTCTGATCAAAATTTTTATTGCAACTGCGCGGCAACTGCACTTCTTTAGTTACGTGAATTAATCTACAGTTCTAACTAGGGATATCTACATTTTTTTCAGTTGAACAAAAATAAGATATAATGATAATATTATAATATTCAGAATAAGCTATAAAAAATATAGTATACTTCAAAATTATAGTATTTTATGGAAAGAGTAAGAAAAGGCAAAGGTATATTTTTGCGTAGGTATTTATATATATATATATATATATATATATACTTTATTAACAGAGGTCCTTTCAAGGAGTTGAAGTACTTATCATTACGAAGAACTTTTACTATAATACCAAACCTAAAATCACAAAAACAAAGGCGATTGTTCCATACATTTAGTCTAGTAATATTATTTTTAGCGGTTTCTGCTTTGTTTCCATAGTAAAAGTTGGTCACAAAGTTCTAGAATCAAAAAGCACCTACAAACCCTATTATAATATGTAGGTATTGGTAAAAGTGTCTCTTAATATTAATTGGTGTTTATTTTTCCTCCAATTCCCACAAGAAAACACCGTGACGATAAACATACTGATAGTTTTTATCACACGTGTAAATACGGAAAATTTCCATCCTAAATGAATGATTCCAGGAATCGTTACATTCATATGCCTAGACGAAATCAATCATAAAACTGTTAAATTACAAAGGAATTGCGAAATGACGTGAAAGTATTTACAAAGAAGATCCGCGGGAACTCTGTTTGTTATCAAACAATAGGATAGCAGATAGGTACTTTTGTTTGGTCGAAACAAACAGACATTCTTGACGTGAGAAAAAATTGGAAGACGGAAGTAACTACAGTGACATCAGTGAAAGAAACATAGGATGTAACACTGAATGTTGATATGTAACATGTTACGTATTATGTACATAGTGTTTGTAGGGGTTTTCTCACGCTTCGAAGGTTGAAGCTGACAAAAGAGTAGCTTGTGGCTTCGTATTCTGGATATCTCGTACAGCTCTGTGCGAGATAGCTTAGTACCTACTGCGCAAGAAAAAAGTCCATCAATAAGGATTTCTTCATTCTAATTCCGCAGTATTCCAATTGGTGGAGTTTTTCCTCGCGCACCGCTTAGATTTCTCGCATAGCTCTAGTGGAAATGCAGTCTGATATTATCCTATCTTCGATGGCTACAAGAAACCTGTAGCTAAATGTCTTATTGAGCCTCAAAATGGAACTTCAGTGTATGTTTAGACCACTGGTTTAGACTGTACAGAGGCTTAAATCGGTCTTGTTTCCCTGTAGAATGTGAATGATATCTCTGTTTTTAAAGGGAAGTTTTTGATAATTTTCCTCTGGTGTAGAAATTAAACAAGTATGAAAAGCAATTACCATAATGATGTCAAAGACATAATAAATTAAGTACATAAATATCAGTAGGTACCAAAAGTATTGTAATTAAGAAAAATTGAAATCCAATAAAACCATTTTAAATTATTCGTGCCTGACTTTATTTTAATCGTTGTCGCTCTATTAACTTGTGTGAGAGAGGATATACTATGTAAAATTAGCGTTTAATTTCAGAGTACACAGGTGATGAAGCCGGTCGTAATTTTAGTACCTTATAACGACTAGGTATATACAAATGCAAGTCGTAATTTTTAATGTGTCTGGGCAATTAACTCATAAGTGTTTAGGTACAAGGCTTTTTCACGTGGTAGGTATTTTTAGCAAAGTTTCTATCCAAGTGTGATCTTAGACTAAGTACAGACCACCTAATTCGTAAGTTTATTAAAAGATAGAAATATATTTTGATGATAAATATAGATAATGGTGTTGTTGTTTTAATGTAATGTTCAAAATTAATAACGTAAAAAACCAATTAAAAATCCTATTACAACCATTTTCGACTTCTACGCGGACGAAGTCGCGGGCAAAAACTAGTTATTTTATAAAATTATATAAATCCTATAATTATTATACTACCAAATATTTGTATGCCTTGCAAGGTGAAACAAAGTGGCACATATTTTTTTTTAATTTTCCACCAAGTTTGTAACTTTTACCTATGTTTTTAACAATTAAATTATTTTGATTTGATTTTATTTGATTTGAAGCCCACCACGAGAAAATTACATTAGATCATCCATCCATCCCCGAACAGTACGCCAAAAAAATAACAGAATAAGAAATAGCACTAACTTTATTGTGTACTGAAACGTACCTACCTTCACAGTAGTGTAGTGAGTTGTACTTGTAATGTACCTACTATCACTTTACGTTCCGAAATTCCACTTTCACTTTACATCATGAAAATGGGCGTAAGCGCTTAAACATTCTTACCACATCACCAAAAATGATAAACATAATAAAAAACCTTGTTACTAAATTTGAATAATGTATTCGCTCAATGCTATCGTGTTTCACACTTCCATTAGTACCCCCCATTTCGTCTGCTCTTATTTATTTGCTTTACCTGCTTCTTTATTACAGGGGATTAAAGTTCATTTTTGTTTGGTGTCATGACGTCATAGCGTGTATCAAATTATCAGTTAGGTGTCAGAGGGCTATTAGGCTGTCTGCAGTATTTGCTCCCTAATGCAGTTGATCCGCGGTTTGGGGTTGATTAGGGAGGTTGGTGTTCGATAGAGCAAGCAAATTAAATTTGTCATAATATTGCTGGCTATGAAATCGATATAGGAAATGACTAAGGTACTGGATATAAATGGTGGAGGGGGATATAAATGGTCTTTTTAAAATATGAGATGAATATGAGAGAGTTTAAGACATAGCGGACACATTCCGCTCCAAATAAATCCAAATCCAAATAAATATGTGAAACGAAACCAAATTAAGTATAGGTACCTACGCATCTAAGTTTCTGTGAAACTGATTAAATCATAGTCAAAGTCAAAGATTTTTATTTTAACTGGGCCTTTGCAGGCACTTTCAAACGTCGTGATCAATCGTACAAAAAGGTCTCTGGAAGCCTAGGGAAAAATGAAAACGAATGTATTTGTGCACTACATCTGTACCAAAAATACTTTCCCTAACTCGATAGTAAAAAAGTTCTAACAATAATGGAGCTAGAAAGAGACGTATCCTAAATTCGCAAAGCCCCCGCGATGCTCACCGAGGCGTTTGACAACTGACATCACAATTAATTCCCAACCCTTTTTCATATTCCCTTTCACGGTAAATGGTCCGTAGAAAAACTTCTCAAGTCATCCAGCTATGAGTTTATCATATCGCAATGATATTTGTTCAGTTTGTTCGGCATGTGGAATAGGATAGTTCCGATGTTATACATATTTGGTGTAGTTGTTTTAGGGGTTTTATTATTTGTATTTTTTCATTGTAGTTTTTGTCTTTTTTACTAAAATATTTTAGTACCTATCACTATTGATGAGGATGTCTCGCATTAGTGACCCTGTTAGTAACATTGAATACAACGAGTATCAGAAATGTGTGCTGTGGATCAGACCATCAAACTGAACAACTTTCTCAATGGGACCAACATCGTAATCGTGAAAAAATTATCAGCTACCCCATACGTTTTGGGTCGAGTAGGTATTGAAGTATTGTATGGGACAGCTGATATTTTTTCGCGATTACGATGTTGGTCCTTTAGGGAAAGTTGTTGAGTTTGATGATGATCCACAACCTTAAATTTAACCATGCATTTCTGATACACATTGTGTAATACTGAATTTAAACCTTGGACGTATCAATTTCACACCTGCAGAGTCTTCGAATCCAGTCAAACTTTTTGGCAATCATAATCCCAGCCCATCCATATACATAGCAAGTAATGTGATTTATAAATTCAATTACATCCACATGCAAATAAAATGATAAGTCAAATAAATTATATTAATCCACTAAACCGTCCAATGTCCAACCATGTTGACAGTGTCATCTAATGCACAACAAACAAACACAATGCAACACAACGCAACCTAATTGGTAACCATCGACGCGACGGCGTTTGCATAAGCTGGGAGGGTGCTAGCCAGCATTATTTTTGCACGTACTCAATTTCTCGGCTCACTGGGTGTCCCAGAGAATAGATATTAATTTACATGAATAAATAAAATTTGCATTAAAAGCGTCCGAGACGGCGAAGGCGCAAAGAAAACTGTTTTTTGAGTGTAGCCAGCTTCTTCTCGCATCATATTCTTATGGCATGCGTAAACATCAGTATAAGTGTCGGTTTCTGTTTACAGTAGCGTGTTTGTTCAGAAGGCGTCGCGTCGCGTCGGTTCACGAAAATCATGTTGCAGAATGATTTTTTGGTATGTATGTCGTTTAAATAATACGTAAATGTATAGGTGATTATAAATAAAATCATTCACAAAAACATATTAATTATACAATATATTGACAAGAGATAATCATTCTTGCTTCTGTTCCATTTTTTTAATTACTAACTGATAGTCTTACTACTTAGGTACCTACCATACTAAAATTAATTACTCAGTGGCTCAGAGTTTTAGTAGAAGGTGGAGTAATATTTTAAATTGTTTAAATACTTGTTCATTTTTAATTTAGTTTAGTTCTACTGTAATAATGCTATAGTCGTGTTTTAATAAAAATTAATGTCCCTTTTTTACTATGAATTTGATTGCAACTATGAACTGAAATCCAACTTCACTCTTCTCGAAAGCTTCGACAATAACGGTGTTCGTTTCAAAAATTGAACCCTATCATAGTACTTGGTGCACTCCCATGTTACGAAATTGAAATCTCTCTCTTATTTTCTTATTCCCTGTGGGTCCTATTCTAATGTATTTCATTTATGCTAATTTTATTTTTTTATTTTTCCTTGATGCTTTGTTGTGTTCCTGCTAATGGAGTTTTGTGTTTTTGTTTTTAAATTGCCAATATTAATATTTCCTTTCTTAATAAAAATTATTATTTTGTATTAAAATTCAACGCCGTCGGTGGCGCTGATATTTTTATCTGCGAGGATATAAAATTACGAGATTTTTTTATCTGCTGACGAAGTTAAAGGTAATTGGAGTCTGTTACCGTCACAAGTCGGGAACTTAATTACTTTTAACAAATTTATTTTTACCTAGCTGTTGCCCGCGGTTTCACACAGGTGTTTTATTGTTATCAAAATAAAATTTAGCATATATTACTCAAGGATAGTGTAGTGTTCTAATAGTGAAAGAATTTTCAGAATTGCCTCAGTAGTTCCACAGATATGCCTTTAGCGTTCGTTCACACTGGATACTTTTAGCAGCAGAATCGCGCATTTTCGCGTTCGTTGGCTGCCTTTTGTATACAAAAAGTGAATAACGAACGCGAAAACGCGCGATTCTGCTGCTAAAAGTCATAAGTATGGATGGGCCCTTCGAAAAAAAAAAAAGCATGTAGGCAATAATCGCTACGCTCGACAAGCGGACAGATATTTTTTAAAAACAGATTATATAATAATAAAAGAGAAACAGACGACACGGTTGGCGCAGACGCTAAGCGATTCACTTTCTGCGCTAAGTATTTCGAGTTCGATCCCCACACGGTACGAATATTTCTGTTGCCTACAGATAGTTGTTCCGGGTCTGGGAGTGTGTGCATGTGACATAATTATATATTTGTAAACTGTACCCACGAAACAGGATAATTCAAGAGCCGGGCAAAAATTTCTTTAAAGAAAAACAGTACTTTATTTATTTATTTATATAAACACATGACAAAGAAAATAAGTAAAGATATCAAAATACAAACTATTCTAATGTTAACTCCGCTGAAAAATCGCTCATATATTATTGTAGAATATATTAAAACCTCATAATATGCATCAACGATCGCGTTTAATATTATCGTGTAAAACTTAATTCATTTCGTAACAGAGACTAATGTGGCACTCAAGTTTTCAGACCTCTTGATATATTTACGTAAGCTTAAGTATTATATAGCCCGCTTTAATATATCTCCAATTATATAAACTACCAAATAGATACATTTACTCCACAAGCATATGGCAATATTTTACATTTGTTGAATTAGAAACGAAATTAAGACGAAATGGAACAGATTTTATATGACACAAATTAAATTAAAGTTAAAGTAGGTATGTTTTGTATCTTTTACTAATGAATAAAACCGAAACTTCCAAGAAATTCCATATTTTAAACTTAAAGAAATTCCATAATTTAAACTTCCTTAAAAATCATATTTGAAATTTTGTTTAACAAGTCTAAATTTCTTTAGTCAATTAAATTTATCAAGTAAGAGATAATTGTATTTTAAATTTATTTAAGTCGGTGCCTTACACTATTAAATTTTCAGCGCTATCATTAGGTATGACACGGCCCTCTAAACTAGAATTAGATTATGCAACGAAACAAGTGACTATCATTAAAATATGATGCTCAAAACAGAACATTATAATGAATAAACCTTCGTAAAGATAATTAAAGACATTCCCTACTGAGACTGGCATTTAGTCTTATCAAAATTCCTTCAATTTAATGCCTTAACTAGTTTCGCTTTCAATTACCTAAATCTGTCTTGCATTCATAGAAAATGCTGGAATTATCTGAATCATTAAAGTTGCTGAAATTCTAAATTTTGATCTGCTATACTCTATAGATTTATAGAATATTCAGGGATCATTCTACTTGGAATTTAAATTGTTATTTATCTAAGTATCGAACCTACTTTTCCGACTGTGTTTAAAGTTTAAACCGGGTAAAAGTGATGACGTTATGAACAATTTTTACTATGGGACAAATAATGCAATCGCGAAAAAAAATACGCTGTTCCATAGATTTAGTCGAGTAATATTGAATTATTTGTATGGAGTAGCTGATTTTATTTTCGCAAATTTGTAGTTTGTCCCATAGTACCTAATACTTGTTAATAATGAAGAGTATAATGACCCCTTTAGGTATATACCCAGTTCTCGACTGTGTATAGATTCAAAAGTAATTATCAGTTGATTTTGACTCTATAACATATTATGGTAACAAAATTGATATTTTGTTTGTTTTTTTCCACTGGTTACAACCCCTCTCATACATATGGAACGAAACACATTTATTATATATCTGAAAATATTATCGACGAACAGTGAAAGAAAACCTTCAAATGGAATCGTTCAAGCAACGAATAAATAAAATATATTATTTTCGTTTAACGGATGAAAAACACGTTTTTGAAATACGCACGGGTGCCAATGTAAGTCCAAGGTATACGCGATAAAACAGTGCTAACAACGTAACAGACAGCTTTCCTAGACTTGGTTTAAACCATCTTTTGTAATAACACAAAAGATGGTTTAAACCAAGTCTAGGAAAGCCAAGGTTTTAAATATATCCCTCACTTTCTAACGTCAATGACAAAAAGAGACGGCGCTATCTTAAAACCTGAATTTTTACAAGACTTGCTTTAAACCATCTTTTGTATTAAGAGGGTATGAGTTTCGTGTCATACAGACGCTCCCTATTTAAACGGTGCAGGCAGTAACTACGCATCAAATACAACTCGGTTTGTTATTGAATTGTCTTCATTTCGGTCTACTGACTATATTTTTATCAACTTTGTATTGTTTTGTTTTTAGGTCTCTAATATTGATTTCATGGACAATGTCATTCATGCCAGTTATTTGTATGATTGCTAGAATTCCAATTTTTTTGTTAACTTTATTTGAATTTTAAGTGATTAAACTATCTGTGTGTTTATTACAAATAAATAATATCATAATCTATTGCCTTATCATAAGAAATGCCGTGGTAAAGTTAGTTATAAAGTAAAAGGTAGGTAAGGTAAGGTAGGTTTAAAGGTATTTCTAGTGATTCTTGATTATCTTCTTCTGCTTGATTTGAATTAAATTGATTTCGGCTTTCGGCTTAATCATCTCTTCTTTTCCGAATTTAAAAATCTTCCATATCTATTATGTTCGTTTTTTTTTATAGAAGGTACAAAGATCATGTTTACTTTTCATATAATACGGTCTGGTAGAGTTAGTTCTATTTTAATATAACAAAAAATAACTAATATCAAAAAGTATAAACTATCCTCCCTCTTGACGCTTATAACTTGAAAAAAAGTCGTAATCTGACACACTCGAAGGGTTTCAATTTGTCATAAAATTTATCGTTGAGCCTCCGCTGCCCGCACAAAGAGATTGGAAAAATTGTTTCCAGCAATTCCCTTATTAGATGTCCGGCGACCCAGCCCGAACGCCATTCGCCTTTGACCTTAAGCTAGATAGGATACGGGTGTATTGAATGTAAAGATGCGACTACTAGTACAAATACAATCGAAACAACAGGAGTATTAAATAATACAGGATGTTGGAACTGATGTTGGTAAGAATTTTACGTTCAGAAGAATATTCTCAGAAATCATAAATATTTTTCAATTAACAGTGATTTATGGAAAAGTTTCGCGAAAAGCTGAGTGGATTGATTGCTCGATATGCAACTCTTCCCCATGCGCTCTTTCCCATATGATATTAATATTCGATTTCTTAGTACCTACCTACTGTTACTAAGAAATCGAATATTAATATCGTATATTATGATTTTTGTTCAGGTTTTAAAGGAATATGGCATGGGGTTTCGCTTATCTCATTTCGATAACTATTGCTATATATTTTGCACTCCAATCTACATATAACCAATTATCTTAAATTGCTTATGATTTATAATGGTATAGATGGCGCAGTGCCTAATTTTCAAATGTTACAAATTAATAAAATTATAAATATTGTTACGTGTCTTATTAAGCTTCTTGTTTAAAAATAACCACTTAAATAAATGAAAACTTTCATGCTACATCTATACACCTAATGTTGTGAAAGCATTTACCTGTTACGAAATCCTTACTTGGCCGATCGTTCCATGTTTTACAGCAGCAATAAAAGTCCCCAGGATATCCAAAGGGAATGAGGGTCGGTGGAAGCCTGCGGATCCCTGATATGTAACCACTACACCGTATAAGGTAATCTCCTATGTCCGCGGATTGCTTTCCAGAATGACGCCACTACGACGTAATGGAGATTGATTCTTAGTCTCAAAGATTTGGATGAAGGGCGGGATTTTTTATGGATTTAGGTAGACTGAAATTTAGTGGTCATTTTGGTAAGCTGTTCTAGGTTCGGCTAAAGAGCAAGTCCTTCTTTACTAATGCTAAGTTCAGATAGTTCTTATACATACAGAAATAAAAGATGTGGATTTTGATAATGCTGATTTACTATTACTGCTTGCAGCTATCGCTATGGACTGATCAGCATCGCGAATTATACAACGTAGGTATATCAGAAATGCGTGGTCATATTTAAGGGTGTAGATCAGACCATCAAACTAAACAACTTTCCCTATAGGACCACCATCGTACCTAATCCAGAAAAAGTAATCAGCTGTCCCATACAAAACTGCAGTACCTATTCGACCTAAACGTATGGGACAGCTGATGATTTTTTCGCGATTACGATGTTGGTCCCATAGAGAAAGTTGTTCAGTTTGATAGCCTGATCTGTACCCTTAAATATGACTATGCATGTCTTATATACGTTGTATTGAGGTGATACTAAGGACGATTGCAAATGCGCGACTAAAATTCACCATCTAAATAAAAGCTTGGTTAATATAATCACTATTACGCGAAACGACTATGGTGTTCAGAAGTACGTCTGTTTCCTTTTTTTAACGAATAATCTTTTCTCTCTAGTAACACCGAATGAAGTGTTACAAAGTCACCTAACCTGAAGTTAGGCGGGTTTGTAACGTTTTTAATTAAAACGTGGAACATGAACACATTTTCTGTGCAGCAGCTCAGTCAGATTAAAATATGCAATGCATCTCCATAAAAACTGACATTCTATTATATGTACTTTTTATTATTCTGATCCGCCATAGCGCAACGCTAAGAATTTTTAATTTTAACCTTGTTCGTATTACTTCACTTTTACGTAAAATGCCTTACACATTTATTTTAAAATTGCACATATATTTACGTGTAATTTTAAAACAACATAAGGTTGTAAAATAATAAAAATATTTAAAAAAATACGTTTTCACTCACTACGTCCATTTGTATCTCACGTGTCCCTTCAATATTTCCTTCTCCTACCTCATAAGTTATATCAATCTTACGTAATCCAAAAACATACGAACGAATAAAACCAATTTTTAAAGGTCCAACTTCTAAAGGATTTGTGACCCACTTATTCGGGTCGAGTTTTCTTTACAAGGTTTCGTATTCCTCTATCCTTGTGATAGATCACCCTCTCTGACGTCCAATGTTCAATAAGCTTGAATAATTTGTGCAAAAAATACAAGAATAAATACCCTTAAAGCCTTAGAACAAAGAGAGCCGATCCAATTTCGTTCAACGGCCTTTTAATTAAAAAAAGAATCGGTAATCATTCGAGATAAGGCCTTGTTTATATTAACATACCCGGTATTTTGGATACAGAGATAACGATATAAAGGGATATTGATAATTATGTAGTCTGCGACCGTGCATAATACTGTAGGTAATATGCTTCCATGATTAGAGCATCCAGTGATTTTGCCATGGTAACTGCTATCAGCGTTGATAATAATAACAATTTCATATATTTCAAGTATCTCTATAATACTAAACTTACAGTATTATAGACATTCCTAATAATTATCATAATTCACAAAAGGTTATGCAGAATCAGTGAATAAAATTTAATCATGCACAACAAAACATATTTATCACAAACAATTCCAACGAGTAACATATTTCATAACATATCGATCACACTTCAATCAAACCATCATTGGTAGTTCAAATTTATTCAAATTGTGTAATACTTAATTAACCCTCTTGAGCGATCGAATCTCTATTGCTTACTTCGTGCCAGTTGCTATACAGTACGACACAAAGAAGTAACAAAAGATGGCAGTTGCTCGCTCAGATAATTTTACAACTTATTGCATCCACGTAAAGATCATGTTTTACTTTTTTATATATTCGTGGTCTTAATTAAAGAGGCACTCAGTCCGGAAGTGATCGGTTTTATGAAGTTTACCGATGCGACTTCTTAGTTGTATGTACGTATGTCATATTTGTACATAAAGAATGCTAATTAAAACCAAACATCAAAAGCTCATCATGACCAAAGAATAAAATATATCAAAAGAAGGTACAACTCCAAAATATGGTAATGCAATACTCCAAACAAATCCTGGCGTATTATCAACGCCCAAATAATAGCATTGGCTAGAAATAACCAGTTTTTCTACCTCGTATTTTCCATATTAAGTATTTTGTTGAAAGCCCTTTCGTATTTCGACCCCTCTTTGTACTGTATCCGATATCATCCCTTCAAAATTATGAAAGTGTATAAACATTTTCACGCCCCAGTCGGGCTCGCCCCCTGATTTCCACATTTTCCGTCTGCAAGTTATTATTATCAAATCAAGCTATGGATACCTGGCTTGATAACAGTTGCATGACTACTCACTCCCCCAACCTTAATGGAAATATAAGACTGATATCGAGATTTTCAATCATTGTTTTACGATACTGTAATTTTGAGGGGACTGAATTGGTTTTCAGGGAAGTTTGTTCGTAAATTTGTTTTTATTTATGATATAGGAGTCATTAATTTACTGTCCCTCTGTTTGTTATTCAAATTTTTACAAAATACAGGAGCAAATCAAATCACTATTCAACTATATTCAAAGAAATTGTTTGTATTTTTCCTTTTTGTTATATTTTTATTTTTGGACAGATTTATAATTATTTCAAATTTAATTTGATTTTTTTAGCTTTGTTGGTAATTTAACTGCTTGCTGTGACCCCTATAAGTGAAGGAGTACCCTTAAACGATACGTATTGTTTAGATACTAAAATTATTTTGTGAATGTGTGTGTATATCTTTTGTTGGAGACCCTAAATAAATAAATATTTAGCCAAATTTAAAGAATGGACGGCTGTCATTACTTCATAGTCATAGTATTTAATTGGTAACTTATAAGGTACAGGTCAACATAATATAATCCATAATAATAACAATTTCGAAATTAAAATAATCAAAATAATAGGTAACTAAAATCATAATAATTTAATTTTAACCATATCATTCAAGTTATAAAATGCCTGCTCAACCAGCCAGCCTTCGGCGCCGTCTGTAGTCTGTCATTTGAGGTTAATCTGTTCATTGCAGTCTAATGTTACCAAAGAAGAAAAAAGAAATCTTAAAAAAGATCTTAAAGTAATTTTAGCAGTCAATCTTATCTCAAGTGATTTATCACTCACAACCTTTCAGGATATTAACGCTAACAATAAAAGTAAACGTCCGTAAATCCACAAAACCTAACCGCTCCAAAATTAATTAACAAACAGATAAAACTAGCGCAAGAAATACAAATTGTCTACAGCATTACCATCAAAACTCATTTAATGTACGTGATAACAAAGAACGTCGGCGGATATGCTTCGATTTGCATAATCCGTGCATCAAATTCCGTTAATTTTCTTTTAATGCGACGCCAGCTGCAGGCGATGCAAACACAAGAGCGTCAGTCGTTAATCGTGTTACGTTTTTAACGTGAGTTTCAAAAACGTGGTATGAGATTAAATTGTTTTTAGAATTTTGTCCTCGCGAGCTTTAATTTTTTAACATGTTTATGTACTTTTAATTCGTTTTCATTCTAGATTACTGGAAATGTTTATTTTTTATTAAAAATATTTGGGTTTCTTTTTGTATAGGTACCTGAAAAATAAGGATCATTTGGGCAAAGCTTCTTTGTAACACGAAATCGATTACCACAGTTCCCATATCTTGTTATTACAATTATTTTAATACCTACCCAGATTATTATCGCACTAACTAGTTTAATCTCTGTGATAATCAAATCATTTCCCCTAAGAACGCCCTTTGTAGGTACATTTCTTTTTCTAATTATTGTATCTTTTCTTCTATTACTGGTGTGCAATAAAGTGTATTGTATTGTAATCTCCTTCTAGTAAAATATCACTTTTATTAATAACTAGCTCATTTTTTTATTTGCAACATTATCGGGCTTAACAACTCACCAAAGTTTCATATTATTCGGACGAATAGTAAATGCATAGAAGACGACCAAACAAATTAACATTCATTTTTATATATTAGACAAGAAACTTAATTCTTTCTATATTATGTAGATATAAACCTAGCACATAATAATATTCTCAGCGATTCATGTAGAGATATAGGTAACAACTCTTGCTTCTTAAAATCAATACATTAAAAAACCCTTTCCAACTTCATACCATTAGAGGTCTACCTTTTCACTTTTATCAAAACTCTATTCAATGAAATCTCTTTGACAGCCTCAATAAACCGCAAGATTTCTGCCTTTGACTGTTCTCAACATCAAACTGGTTGATCGACTGGTCAGTTGATTAAAATGGTTGGTCGACTGGTCAGTTGATTAAAAACCTATCGAAGACAAAGCGACTAGCGACCTTTCCCAGTTGTCGAGGTACAATAGACATAACTTCAAATAGAGCGAAACAGTATTCAGTGGTACGCAAGCTGGTAGTAGCTACGTTTGGATGTTAATATTCATTACGCTGCGCCCCTGGGGAGCGGGGTTCAGACAAATCGACGGCATTGTCACTAACTCGTCAGACGACGACGATGTAAGAATGGTTTGGAGTACCTAGATTATTTGGTAGTTACTCTATAATACGGAAGTACGGTAGTATATATAGTAGTAGTACGGTAGTATTGTATAATTATAATATTATAGTGGTACTTATGATCTTTGCTGTTCTTTTTTTATTTTTTTATTGTAATATTGTGTAAATTGAGGTCGAATTTTAGCCGAGGCCGCTCCTGCGGCCCCACATTTGTTGTGTAGTACCTAAGCTTGATTTAAGAAAAGAGTATCCATGGAGTTTCTTGCCGGTATCTTTTCCAGGATCAACCCACTTGGAACCGTGCGCCTAGAATCACGACGTTTTGAAAGTGCCTGCAAAGGCCCAGTTGAAATAAAAATCTTTGACTTTGAAGTTTATTATTCTGTTATTTTTGGCTCGTTACTAGCCGCTTTTTCTAGCTTTTTAGGCCTAGTAAGGTCTCTTGTTGGCGCTTAGCTGTCATGGACCATAGTTTCACTATTTAGATCCGATCACATTCCGATATACATACATAATTTTTAAGTAATATCTAACATGTTTTATTCTCATCTGAACGTCTACTCTCACTGTTCTCTAAATAGTACATTGGTTTCTAAATGTAAGGCCTATTCGGTGTTAACAACCAAGAATTTATTTAAGATTACTCTGTTTACTCGATTACTAGTATCTACCTAAATATTTCACCCATTTACATAGATTCGCATATAGGTACTAAGAAAACATCATGTCGATTTTTGTCCATACCTACAAGATTATCTACTTACCGCCTTTGATATTTATTTTTTATTGTTTTAGAAAAATAATATATTGCCTCTATTTCGAAAGCACGATTCTGGGGGCACGATAGTACCGGCCAAGACGAGCCAAGCGAAACGCAAGGGCACTACCTACCTTTTCTCGAAGCGCTTCGTCGTTTTTTCGAACTTGGGTTTGGATTATAAACAAAATTCTCGGGATATGTTTTCAATAGCGGACTTATTACACATATAAAGCTTTAATTGCATTGCTCTTATAGTTTAGATTGTATTAAGATCTAAATAACCCTGATATCGTCACTGACTCACTGATGATCATCAAAATTCTTAGGGTATTTCCTAATGTCCTAGAAAGCTGATATGATATGATGATATGAGCAGAAAATAGTTAACACCATACGTCTAATCGATACAAAATAGACACAATAGAAAATCTATTTTTTGCGGGCACCATTCACAGCTTAATTAAATCGGGGACCAAACTATGTAACCACAATATCAATATCTATAGTACTCTCATTAATACTGCTAGTCTTGCGCACGTTGTATTGGCGGAATTCATCATAGACGACAAGTTTGCCAACTACAGTTTCTCATCTGTACTCACAAAAGCATTCGAACTGATCCGTCTTTATAAATGTATCTAGAACTCGAAGTTCCAAGAAGTATATCCTAGTTCTTAGTTTAGGAGCTATGTACTGTGTTCAGAATCTTCCTTTTGATGTATGACTAAATGAGGACTGTTTAGGATTATATAACTACAAATTATTTTGATTTATAACTAGGTATGCATGTGACGAATTATGTTTTATTTCATAAAGTGTGGTGGATTTTTTGTCGTTATTTGAGGTAACTATGTAGGTTACTTTACATACTGGTGATTACTTTGGTAATCATTTGTCATTCCAGACACAAATGAATTCATGTTTTAACTTTTTCCCTCATCTGAAACTAGGTGGGCATCCCTAATAGCTTGTGAGTAAACTGTAAACTTGAATATCACTCGCGAAAGTTTCTTTTAACATCATCATGATTCAAAACAAGCATTAGCCTTTTTGGTTTGTACAGTTAACAGAAAATAGTTTCGTTTTCGATCGTAGACTTCCAGGTATCCAATAGATAATTCAATGGCACACACTGTTAGGTTGGTAGTTCTGAATTAATATTCATTACTGTCTTGGATAAACCTTCGCGTTGGCGCGAGGTAAGCCCCGCATCTCGGCGGCTGCTGTTAGCAAGAACGCGGTATTTGACGGCTGCTAATTGATAATTATCTATTGGTAGGTATATTACTTCTTATTGCTGCGATTTTTTTTATTACGGCTAATGACTTAAGAAAGTTCGAATTTGGTAGCGCATTATTGTTTAACACGAATGTTGTGGTCCCATTTTCTCTAGCAGTTTCATATTTTTTAAAACGCTTTTATTAGCTTCACCTGTAACTAACTAACTATGTAAAAAAATCATGGAAGTTAAATTCGACCCACTTCCCGGTTTCCGATTGTGCTGAAATTTTCCATACACGTTTAGTTTGGATGACAAAAGCGTTTTCTTTAGTTTTTTTTTTAAACTATAATATTTCTCTAGCAGATTCATTTTTTTTATGTTACATTAATTTTAAAAGTATTGAAGCTTACTCGTGCTACTATATCCATTTTAATATTCTATGAACAAAGTCAAAGAAATAGCGACAGTAAATAACAAAAATTTAAATACGCAGAACAACAAAAAGTTATTTTATTTCAGAGAAAAATATTTTTTGAGTTTCGTAAAAATAGAATTATCTACATGGATTATTGAAGTTTAAGTATTCAGTTTCCCTTTGTAGTAATATGAAAACGCTTTACTTTTGATCCACCTTTTTGATACATAAATAGGTAGTCATGCATGACGACACTATGAGAGCTCTCAGCATTTTTGTTAAAGATTTCTGTTTCAGGAACACTTGAACCCACATTGAAGAGACGATGTATCTATCTACTTATAACGTCAAGATGAGTGGTCCTTATGACAAAAATAGATACAAGAGAAAATAATACATAACAGTACTTACTTTTTTCTATGCGAGAATAATAATATAGGCACCCGCAATTCCGGTTAAATGTAAGAAAATACAAAATAAGATATATAAGTTGAAAGGGCAGGGTCAAAATGTGCAATTAAAATCTACGTTGTAACATAAAATTACTTAAGACTTGATACCATTTTGTTTTTATCACATAACGAAGAAGAGCTTTTTTCATTAGACAGTTACTGCCTTGCAAAGCGAAAACTTTTTAAGGGTATTAATTTGTTAAAATTTTAACAACGTGAATTTTAATGGGAAACGACAAAGAATAATGATGGACAAAAATCGACGTTTCCAACAATCAAAAGTATCATCTTTATTGAAACTTGCATAAAAATAATAATTCTATAAAAACGAGCGACCAACGCGTCGGGCTCGTAAAAATCTTTTCGATTGGTTCATATTACGAGAATAGTCGGTAGTTATTTCATTTTGCATAGAGGAAACTAATTTTGCGAAGGTGTCTCTATTTGCAAAATTAATATAATATAAAAGATTCATTTTCTACACTAACATTTTTAGAGCGATTTAAATTTATTTTTTATGTTCACTTAACAGTGTTTTCAAAGGTTTCCTGAATATGTCAATTTTACCGTTTGTCTTAATATAATGAAAATAAAACCTTATCTATTAATTTGCCAATAATATCCCATACCACTTTTCATCATCATCATCATGGGAGACTTTTCGAGATCCATTCATGGATACAGACAACTTCCTTTTTCTTCCATTCCTGGCGATCTTGTGCACACTCATCCTGTCATGACTTCCGTGTCGTCTAATGTGATCTACCCCGCACTGCGGCGGTCTTCTCTGCCTGGCTCGAGGTCTCCACTCTAGGAGTCTTTTGGTCCAATGGCCAGCATGTATTAACTACTTTTCACTCCCACTTAATATTATATAAAATACGTGAAAAAAAAACTTTGCACCCTTTTTAAGGCATATTGCGCGTACGGAGGAGTGTGGTGGCATTTGGCATAGTTAAAGTTTATATAGAGTGCAGAAAGCTAAATTTCATATATTATAATATGTGGTCGAAATTCAACCACTGGGCGACCACTAGTTTAGAATAAAACCATAAATTTTTGCTGAGAAAACTCAACACTTTTTACTATTAAAATGCCACATACAGCGTTCTCCTTCACTAACATCAGATGAGTACTCAGCAGTTGTAATAACACGATATGGGGACGTATAATATGAGATCTCTTTTTGCTCAGGCTTATCCTGGTGCGGTCGCGGTTCCGTAGATGTGTTTTATTTTAATTTTCTCCTCTATTATGTCTGTGTGCGTGGCTTACTCTGATATGCTGGTTGTTTTTGTTACTTAATAAGGTTTTTTTAAGAAAGTATGTATGTGTTTATTATTTGTAGCAGTGGTGAAAAAAGGTAAGGGTAAAGAAAGGTGATTGAAGTGTATAATAGTTCAGTTAATATAGGGTAGCTGGTTGAACAACGAAAATATAGATGGAGGGTATTGTACTCATCATCATGAACATCTTTTACTATGGGACCAATCCTGAAATCGCGAAGAAATTATTAGCTGTTCCATACCATTTAGTCAAGTTATATTGAATTAAATTAATATATCACTGTAGATTATATTATACGCTATGGGTTTGTCAAACAAACTAACAATAAACAGACAGCTTCATTAAACGTGAAAATATATATTGCACGCAAAATGGGCAATACTAAGATTACTTAGTATAATATTAAAATGAGGTTATTCAACTGGCTAGACTGCAGTGAGATATTGTTTTCTTGTATTTTTAACAAATTGCTTGTTACAATCCTGACAACAAAAAAGATCAGCATTGACTTGCATTACCTTAATTGTTAATAAAGTACCTAAGAAATGAAAGAAAATACATTTATTCCGACTAGACACCAGACAAGAAAATGCATAGAAAAAAAGATTTAAATACGAGAAAAAAAAAATCTTGTGCTGTCCCTGCCAGTATCAAATGGGTCGCCAACTCAGCATTCAATGGGCATAAGAATACCCAGCGCTGGTTTTTAGTTGGCACCCTTGCATTGACACACGGACGGAGGAAACAGAATAAATTCATAATATATTATACATACCTAGACAATAATAAGATAAACCAATCATCTTACATATTACACACATTTACACACAAACACACATTTTACATGTTTTATTCTTTTATTTTTGTTACTTTATCTTTAAAATTGTTTTTGTGCTGTGTCAAATAAATACTTTTTTCTTTCTTTCTTTCTTATCTTTATATTTGACGACACGTTTGGCGCAGTGGCTAAGCGATTAAGTTTCTACGCTACGGGCCGGGGGTTCAATCCTCGCACGGAGAAATTATTTGTATGATCTACAGATAGTTGTTTCGGGTCTAGGTGTGTGTGCACGTGAGATGAATGTTTGTAAATTGCAGTACCCACGATACAGAAGCAAAAGAAGTGTAGGGATTAAAAAAAGAAAAGAAAATAAATTACCTGGTTTTGGATGAGTTTTCATGTTATTATAAACTGTTCCATGAAATACTAATACTTTATAAAAAAAAAACAATTTTCATACCAACCATATCAACAAAATCCTTTATAACCGCAACGAACCCCAAAAAGTGCATTCAATATCCGAAAGAGAGGGCAATTCCGCTCTTCAAACTCATAAAACTTCACCGGAACAATATTCAGTACTCCAATTACGGCAATAGCATTCGAGTATTCTAGAAAGAATATTGCAAAAAAGCTTGGCAGCAGAGGGAAGCGCGTGACGTCACGAGCCGTTGCAACAGAACCTAATAGGAAACGCGATCGTTGTCTTTAATCGAATCGGTGTACGGACTTTGTCGAGCTGAGAAAGCTGGTGGAGTAATACTGGATTCAAGAAATTAGGAGTTCGAACAGATTTTTTGTATAATGAAAATTCCGTAGATACCTATGTAAAGTTTTGTTTTAGTATTATTTTTTAAGTTTTTCTAAACTAATATTATAAAGAGAAAAGATTTGATTTATTGTATATTTGTTTGTTTGCATTGGATAAACACAAAAACTATTGGACCGATTTTTAAAATTCTGTCACCATCAGAATGCTACATTATCAGTAAGTAACATAGGCTATAATTTATAAAGATATCACGCGGGCGAAGCCGCTGGCGAAAGCTAGTATTTTATAATTTGGACAATTTTAACAACTAATTTTGTCGAAGATGGTGCACGCTTATTTAGAAGTAACCTATTCACGCGCGCCTTGAAGACTTCCAGGCTATAACTATCAGGAAACACAGACGGCAGGAATTCCACTCTTTAGCCGTATGTATAGTAAAAACCAATATTCATGGCGGCTCTGAATGTAGCCATTTACCGCCCGCTCGCTCCTCTACAACATACGTCCTTTTCACTCATATGCGTTCTGCGTATCGGTACTCGGCTACATTGAGCCGCCAAGAAGATCGGTTTCAACTATGGGTATGATAAGAATTAGTTTATACATATCATACTGTAAGAGCATTAACACAAGAAAGGTTATGTATGTAGACTTCGGAGTGCAGATTTGGCTGGTCGTAGGATTTTTCATTTGTTTTTATCTTTTCTTCTCTCTTTTATTTCTCCTGTATCAAGGGTACAGTTTACAAAAATACATCTCACATGCACACACACCCAGACCCGAAACAACTGAGTGTAGATCATACAAATATTTGATCCGTGCGAGGATCGAACCTGCGGCACGTAGCGCAGAAACCTAATCGCTTAGCCACTGCACCAACCGTGTCGTCAGTTACGCTATTAGAGTCCAAATTTTTTCCGTCCATCTGGATAAAGTGGTTCATGGTTCTATGCGATGCTTTTGAGTACTCAGCACCCATGCTGCGTTCATAATACATCAAAAGCCTATTTTATATACAAGTATACTTAAGGCAAAGCGCTCCCCCTCTGTGATTGATGGATTGGACTGGACATTGCTGACAGGGTACATGATAATCGAATTATACATACCTACATTTAAGCTTAAGTTATTTTAAGCCTGTCTATAAACAATCAAAGTTTTACGACACCAGAAACTGTCTGTGTTATCAGAGTGTACTGACAAAAAGTAATTAATTAAGAAAAGATGAATGTTTCTACTAAGTGAAAAATAAATGAAAAGTAAATGAAAAACCTTATTTTTGGCACCAACCAAAGGGTACCAACACATTACCATATTGACTCATAAATATACAAAGTCCAACCTTTCAAGTCCTGATCCCTTTAAGGGGTTATTATACTCATCATTATGAACAACTTTTATTATGAGATCAACCCTGAAATCGCGAAAAAAATAAACCAACTGCTCCATAGTTGAGTAATGTTGAATTATTTGTATGGAACAGCAATTTTTTTTACTTTCGCGATTACAAGTAAAAATACGGTGACATTTTTCTGTTTATTCGAGTGTAGGTCGCTGTTAATTTAAACCTATTTGTGAAAAATAATCTTGTATCATTAAAAGTGGAAATATCCCAATCTGTATTTCATATAATTTGTTTCGCCACTATTATCTAAACAAGAAAAGAATACACATACACAATTTTTTTTTACAAAAAAACATACAATAAAATACACACTAAACATAAATAAATTCCCCCTCATCAAGTGATGAGAAAGTTATCAAGAAGACAACATCGCACTATATAATTTCATCCGACACAAATTTGTTGATGTCTGCTACGTCGAATCCTAATTGTACTTAATTTTCACTGAATCATTTCCTCTCATATAATCAAGTATCACTCACAAAACTAATTCCTGACACTCGCCGACGCCATGAGCTTATCTGATGGTGTAAGGTACAAGCGAAGCGATATTGACTGAAACGATATTTTTGGTATTTTTTTAAAGATAGCACTATATTTTCGGGATTGGTTGGGAATGAGAGAGTTTAATGCTTTTTTTGATGAATTACAATTATTCTAACTATATTTCTCAAACAATAGATATATTAATAAGATATTCACAAAAAGGTAACACATGGCTACGTGCAGCTACGTCTGGCTACGCACGTAGCCGCGCGCCTACGCGCGTCATTGCCCCTTTATTAGATGTATGCTGTTATATTCTTTAACTTTTTAAAGAATATCACAGAATGTTGACATAGATGCATGTGAAAGCGTACTTTAATTAAAATTCTACTAACTATCTAGATAATAATAGTACTAGTAGTTATAAAAATACTACTAGTTGTTTATATATTAATACGTGAAGAGAAAACTTTGTACCCGTTTTTAAGCATATTGCGTGTGATATTTGGCATATAGCTAAAGTTTATATGGAGGAGGAGTGCAGAAAGCTAAAATTACGGTCGAAGTTTGTCCACTGGGGCGACCACTATAAAAATAAATAATACTAGTTGTTTTATTTAATACAACACATTATTTGTTGGAGCAATCCCGAATTCATGTTAGGGCTTCACCGGGAATCAAGCTTTATCGCTTCTCTTAAAACGTTGCGCCGCAACCGTAATGAGATTTTCCGTCGCCACTGTTATCCCTGCATTTGATACACCTGCTATAAGCCGCTATAAAAGTGTAATAACACTAATGGCGTTCGCATGTCTTTATTTATATAGCTTCTCATAAACTCTTTTATTAAGGAGTGTCACATTGTTTTAATTTTAATGTATAGTAAAAAGTTTTGCTCCACTATTTGTAGAAGCAATAACTTGAAGTGCTTTTAATGTACCTACCTTTATGAATCGTCTCGTGTCAACATGCCTTATTTACGTGGATATGCGTCATGTCTGTCGACGCTATGACGTCTGTCGGTTTACCTATTTTTGGCTTAAAAAGTTCAGAGTAACCGTCACTGCCATTAAAAGCCATGCCATTATGAGACAACAGTTCTGTTTCAAACCATCTATTTAAGAAATTGTAGCATTTTTTCGATTTTTTCCCCAATGCAAAATACCTACAAGTTTTTTTTATGGTATTGGTGAAAAAATGTCTACTTGAATTGTAATTAAATTAAATTGTTCACCTAGACTCGTTCACTTTTCAAAAGTGCCTAATATTTGGTTCATTTCAAATAAAAACTTTTCTATTCTATTCTATTTTTTGTGAGACAAATATCGGGTCGTACGAATATATTACGTCTACGCTTTGAATTATTATGTGCGAGAAATATCCTGATGGTCGTCCATTAGCAAGTACAGCGAACTATAATCATAAAATGTATATTTCCTAAATAATAATAGGTATTAGTCTATTCATCGGACGTGTAAATACATAAATACCAACATTTTAATAATTCTATTCAATATTTATAACTTCTAACTATGCAAACGATCACGCGAAACATTAAAATTCAATCCAAGCCTGAATTACGTTATAAAGGCAACCGATTTCATTTACATCATAAAATATAACCATAAAAGGCAAATCGTTTCTGTGCATCGTATTCAGCGACACGCAATCAATCAACTTATTAGCAAGCGTCGATGGCGGTAGCTGAAGAAACTTGGCGAAACTTATTCAAGGTTGGCAACACTCGGAACACTTATTGGTATTCATAAGCGCTAGGAGGCTCATAAACCTGTAGATCAATGCTGAAGCCAGTAAGCTGCCTATACTACGCCAGTCGAATCCTTTGTGCTCTAGATTACGTTATTTAGGCAACCATTGACATGTAAATTCCTCTAGGCTATTAAATTTGCATTCTAATTAAAACAAGACACCCGGTATTGGCTTATTTTGTAAATACTGGCTGCTCTTGTAAGTAATTCAGTTTGTTTACCTAAAGTTTCTGAATACCTAGTCTGAACGCTGTCGTATTTAAGCTTTTATAGGTGCCTACGTTAAAGGATTCTTACATTAAAGATATCTACTTTGATCTAAAGATTCCTTTTTGTGAATTTTCATGACACTTAAAGACGTCAATTGAAATTCGGTTTCGACGAGATTTTATGGTCTGCGAAATTATTATTATATGAATAATATTTTTTTAGAAATGGATAAATTAATTTGAACAAAACTAAATACACACAACGCATGGAAGTATTCGGAACGATTACTAGAATATTATAGTTTCATGGAACCAGTGAAAATCACACTTTTTCTATCATAGAACTATAATGCATTGGAACTGAGAATGGTTCCAATAGATAAGTACTGCTGATAAAAGTTCTCGATTTGAAAGCTACTAGATTAGCAAAGAATTTACTATACCTATCTTAATTTTAGAATTCCTTTTTCAAAATATCGCAATAGAAAAATACCCAACTTACCATTTGCATCATTTTTAAACACTTCAAGAGCAACAAAAAGAGCCTACAACACATCAATTTGACAATAATAACAACCAATAACAAGCTAGCATCGAGAACTTTACGAAACGACGTCATTAGGGTCCTGAATCGCAGGCAATGTTTTTACGATATGCTGTGGTCTAAGCTTTGTAGTTCTCGCCTTATGTTATCGTGAATTTCACTTCGAGATAAGAACTGCAACATCTATCTGTAGTGTTCAATGATAATAATACTACGGCTATCAAATCGCCTGGCTAGTGTGGTTATCAAAACATTACTCCCCCATGATCGTTCACTTTAGCGGACCGTAGGAGATGCTTGAAATAAGTTTTAGAACACATACTATGAAGACGTGGAAAAATAACTGGTTGATTCTTCCAGTTCACGCTGAAAATAAAAACATTGATAAGTCAGCCAAAGAATTGGTCTATCACCCTAAGGTTGCAATTTGTTTGTACGCTATTAAACAAAAAGGTCTCTAATTATTCTCTTATCAAAATAATGAAGTTTCCACTTTAGTGATATTTTCATTTGATAGGAGTTTTTGTTAAAATTGATAGACCACTTTTTGGCCGACCTTACCCGATAAGTACCTCGCTGACCTAATTCTTCTTCGCAGAATCTATACCAAAGTTCTCGTTGCTTAAGATTTACTTTTGCAGAAGAGATTATCCAAGACTTCCTCTACCGGATGAGCTGAAGGTTTTATCTCTCAAAGCGCAATAAAATAATTTTATACATCGTGCGACAATGAATTGTTTTGTTTTATAAGTGCTAAGCCACAACAAATAATTTTATTCCGACTGACCGGTCCCATGGCGAGACCCAACGCGTGATAATGCATTATTTATATGCCCTAAGACGACCAAAACGAATGCAGATACTAACGAAAAATAAGATACGGAGGCAGAGTCGCCTTTTGTCTCAACGACAAACGTGCCTCGTGAATAAATAACACAAATAAAAATCCTATAAATATTGAACAACAGTATATTTCACACTTTACCAAGAGCCACGGTAACTGAGATATATTATGACACGGTTATACCGATGCAGGTTTTTTGGGTGGTAGTTGTTTTCACGAATCTTCGTTTGTAAACGAATCTGAACAATGCGAATGCATTTTTATTGTTTTTTTTTACAACGTAGGTCCGTATATTTTATTCGTTCAAGTTTGGTGATACTCGCAAAAAGCTTTAGGGAAGAAAAATGTATAAAGTCGAAATGACTTTTCGTTACACTGGTATTTTTTATCAGTTTATTGATTGATTTTTTCATTCTCCAAATACGGATTTTTTTTTCGGTGGCATTTCACCACAATCTTGGAGTGAAATGAAATAAAAAGTTACGGCATAGTTAGAGGTTGCTCGTGTAGGTACATTTGTTTAGTTTTCGATCAATATTTCATCGTCACAGGCAGCCGGTCACCACGTAACATCACTGCTCTAGCAGCGAATATAGAAATGCTTAGAGACTTCTGATTATTATTTTTATCTTCTCAGGCCGATATTTGCCATTTGTGATGAGAACGCCCATTGTAAATCTTAAAATATTATTATTGTAATAATTATTATGTTCATTGCTCCATTTTTATCAGGTTTTTATTATGAAAAAAAGTAGGTAAGTATTAATTCAGGTTTATACAATCTATTGTACACTGATGGTGCAGTACAGTATGAATACAGCAACTAATTAGCGTGTGTTAGCAGTATACTTTTTACTAGTCTAGTACATTACTTACTATCTATGAATTTAACCTTATCGTTATTTTTTTTTATTCATTAATAGTAATCTTACAGTATACGCTAAAACGCTGACTGTCTTAATTTATTAAATATAAATTAACAGAGAGAGCAATAATACTTACATAATCATGAAAAACGTCAACATGTTGAAACTCGTGGATAAATGCATTTAAAAAAGAGAGCGCCCTCAACGTCGGCGCGTTGTTCGTGTGGTGAGTCCACGGCACGGGACATGCAAACAGTCGATGTCATCGACATCCTGAACCCACAATTATGTTCTTTTTAATTCATGAAGTGCTGCAACTCTCAATGAGTCAAAATACTTAGTCACGCTCACTCAAGATGGAATAAACCGGGTTGACTGGTAGAAAATGCCTAAGGCATTTAGTCCGCCTCTGTACATAGTGCATAAAGTATAAATAAATATTCCAATTTTCCTTTTACAAAAACTTCGGTAAAAAAGTCTCTAAAGTTTTTCTATGACGCACGTGTAAGCATATGAATAGTGTATATATATGGCGCAAAACTGCCGGAGCGCAATAGCGTTTATAAAGCGTTAATATATAAATCAAAGCGTTGTTCGACCCCGCCGATATGAAAGAACGAACGTTTGCATTTTGTACCGTTTTGTGTTTAATTTTGGTATGAAAAATGTGTGAGGCTGTGATGTTAAAATGTTTTATTTAAGTCTAAGAGATTTTTCATTTTCGGTCAAATACTTTTTGGCCTATCGAAGATCCGCTATGTATGCAGACTATGGTCGTGTACAGAGTACATAAATTTAAAAAAATAACCGACTGCAGAAATAAGTTTGTATTATGACCCTACGATAAGATATTTTGTTAGACGACTTTTTATAATTCCAAACTTTTTTATTTTCATACAAACGTAGAAAATACTCTGAGGTTTACATATTCTTACTGAGACAGCTTAATAATAGAATGAAATGAAAGAGGAAATCGTCGTCGGGTTTTTATTTCACGGAAAATTAAAAATCTGTTAGTAATAATTATTTTAGTTTTTTTTAATACAATCTTTTTGTTTGCCAACTAAACTTAACTATTACTACTACTACACTTTTAGTAATTAGTAATTGTTCGGCAAGTCGGTGGTTTCCAACCTGGGAATAAAAAATACACCTGCTTCATTAGCAAAATATTTATGATTACTACCATAACAAGTCGTAGTAGTAGAAGTTGAGTTCCGTAGTGATTTTTCATGTTTTTGATATTGTAGTAAGTTCATAAAAAACAAAAAAGGTGTTTACTTATTTATATCGACATCGTTTGAACTTAACATCGAACAGTAATTAAGGATTAATTATATTTCACGAAATGAATGTTTTATGGTAATTAAATTGAAACCAAATTAAAGCTTAGTAATATTCATGCTTAATTAATAACATGATACACATTAATTATACAAGGTCCTAGTCCCGATCCATTTAATGGAAGATGTTGCCCATTCTCTTGGTATAATCTCTTAGTCGACTTTCACGTCACCCACGGGTGTAGATTTATAGGAAATGATAATTTTCAAGATCAGGTACGATCGGCCAAAAATGTAGTCTATCAATTTTAACAGAACTTCCTTTCAAATTAAAATATCACTAAAGTTGATTTGATTGATTTGACAAGAGAATGTAGACGATGTTGTTTTATGACGTCCAAACAAATTGCAACCTTAGGGTGGTAGACCCATCTTTTGCCGACTGTACCTATACATTTCTCCATAGAACCACCATCTACGAAAATGTAACGTCAATTTTAAGATAGAGCCCAGCGATACGAATTCCTCAAATAAATGCTGGACCCTAACTAAAGCATATCTAGACGGAAGTTATAACAGGCACGTTATACGAGTACCAAACTCATTTGCACGACTAAGGTTCGCTAACTAGGTCTGTTAGCGTCCGACAAATAAACTTAAATCCCCCAAAATTGGGCTTATCCCTCCACATACCCACGAATTTACAAGTTACCCTTAATTCCTGATATCGCTGGTACTGCGACCGTTCTGTGAATTACTGGTATAATCTGCGTACGATTGCCTATTATCTGGGTATACAGTTCTTCGGACAATTGGAGTTTTTGATCCCACTGTAAAGCGGGTGTGGACTAAGTTGTTAATTAAGGGCTTAGAAAGGACGGTGCCTTTGTTATGGGAATCGATAGAAATTGTAATGTTCGTGTTGTTTCATTTTGTTTGGGTTTTCTCATAAAATTGTAATGTTATTGATCCGAACTTAGAATGGTTTTGTTGTTTATTTGGAAGATTGTGTGTGTGTGGTAAATTTTCAGATATATTGTGCGTTGTTTTGCGACACTATGTTTAGCAATGAAGTACAAACCAACATGCCTGTATTCTCTGAAAGGTTAGGCAGAGGTGTATTTTTGTGCACCAACAATTTTGGAAAACAAATAGGCCGAAAATCTGAAATACGCGACCCGTGGCAGCTGCGTTTGCGGTCCAGCGATAGCTTGGAAAAATTTAATTGTTTTATCTCATCGAGGACCAGAATCACCGATGTTCAACCTTGAGAATAGTTTGAGAATCGCAATGACCACTATTGTGCCAGATATTGATAAATAATATAAGACTAAACACTGTCAAACTTCTCATTGATTGAACTATAATTGGTGATATTGAATATGATTTGATTTTCATTAAACTTATTACAACAATTATTATTGTTTCTTATTGAATTTATAATAAAACAATTATGATTTTCCTTGTGTTGCGGTCCGCGAAATCTAAATGAAAATTATTTTCGGCTCATAAAATAAAAAAGGTTGAAGACCACTTTACTATGCAGATACCGTGCGTTTTCACAGGAGTTCCCTCCCACGCCCGCTCAGGTTGTGGAATCAGCTCCGCATCGAGGTTTTCCCAAGAGATTACAGTATGGGGTTCTTAAAAAAGGGAGTGAAAATATTTTTGTTACAAGCGTCCATAGGTTACGGTAATCGCTTACCATCTGGCGGGCTGCTTATTTGCCACCAAAGGGCCTATCTACACTGGATACTTTTAGCAGCAGAAACGCGCGTTTTCGCGTTCGTTATTCACTTTTTGTAAGCAAAAAAACAGCCGACGAATGCGAAATCGCGGTATTCTGCTGCTAAAAGCAGCGAGTGAGAACGGATGCTTAGAGGCATAAAGAAATGAAAGATACACCATATGTATTGTAAAAGCGATAATATTGTATTGTCATCTAACAAACGTCATATAGAATCAGATAATACGTCAACAATTCATGTTACAGCTACGCTAACACATAACTTACGATGTAAAGCTCTTGTCGACATTCAACAGCCAGATTCTATTCACAACACTAAAACGCTGCATTCGGCAAACGCCAAAACTCAAATACCGGGACTAGTAGACTGTTCCTAGACCTGTTTACATTGCAGTCCATTACCATAATTAAGTACAAACACTACGCTACGTCGGTGACAACTCAAACATTGGGGGTATCGGTGAAAATTGCGAGCAAATAATATCTATCAATTACAGCATTTGCTTAAAGCGAACTTAAATCAAATGTGCGGGCCGTTAGAATGACGCTTAGTGCCTTTTTGATAGGTTTTATTATTTTATTTAGAAAAGGAGCTGTATCTGTGAATACATTTTCATTAAACATAGCTGATACCCGATTAAACTAGCTTTCAATTAAAATAACTGCATTGAAATCGGTCCATCCGTTTTGGAGCTCCGATGCTACAGACAGATACACAGATCCACATATCCTTTGTCAGGGGTTAACAACAGGGGTTAAATCTTGTTAAAGTAATCAATATGATGTTCGTTGCAATTATAAATCAAATTATAGGGAATTTTGTTTTTGATCGGGTTTCGAAAAAGCACCCATAGCTACTAGGTATTTTTTGTAATTATTATGTTACTGGTACCCCGCGAGTTACTCCGACAATAATTATTTCATTTTATAATGCATCACGTCAAAGTCAAAAAAGTCAGAAAGTTTTTATTCAAACTGTTTTTTGCGAGCACTTTTAAAAACTTGATTACTATATTAGTATTAGAGTTCAAAACGGGGTATTTACCATGTTTATATCTTGTATTGAGCTCGCGATATTTAGGCACTGTTGCAAGCGCCATGGTCACGGATAAACTAAAAGTATTTACGGGTGTTTTGCGGGTAATACCCCGTTTTGAACTCTAATACTAATGTTAGTGGCCATGACAGTTTAAAAACTTGATTACTATAGTACTTTAATCGTATTACATACTTTCAAATCATTCAAATTAATATTGATGAGGAAAGAAAATACCGAACTACTGGAAAAATGAATAATTTATATCACAATTATCTTTAAATAAATCGCGGGACTACTGGAAGAAATTTCTTTAGAAATAAGTAGTTCCATTGTGCTCATTTGTCTGGGTAACATTTTTATTACCATGTTTCCTTGTGTGTACATAAATAAATAAAATAAATAAATGATTTGCAGATTACGAGCAAATAAATACGAATTTATCATAACAAAAATCGCTTTAATATTTTTGCTTCGTCAGCCTTACGAAGTAAAACAATATTCAGTACATGCTCAAAAGAAAAAATAAATGATAAATACCTTGGTTCAGTGACGCTTGAAATGTTAACGATATTCAAATGTTTTTCATTTACTCATTTTCACTCTAAAATTCATACTACCTAATGCTATTTCCATGTACTCACTAGTCTTCATTATTTTTTCGGTGCTGTTCCCAGCTATTATAGGAGTACTGCAGAGTTAAAATTAGGGGAATGAGCGACTATTACCAACTTTCTGTAAATTTTTAATAATTAGGGAGAATAACCCAAACAACATTAAAGTAACGAGTTGGAGTCATAATTATAATAAATTGATTGTCGCCGAATATACCTACAGGATATTTTTTTATGTAGTACGCGTAATTTGTAGAGTGATTCAGTCTCTGTACCTAAATGCAACCGCAGCATTGGGATACACTTTAAAACAAAACGAAAATTTGACTTAGTGTGGGAGGGGACATAATTTATTAGCGCAAGCCATACAAAATCAATTTTTTATTATTATTTTGGAGTGAATTTTAGTACTGCGTTTGCATTTGGAAACAGACACTGAATCACTCTGAAAATTTTGCGCACTACATAAAAAAATATCCTGTACCTACTTACAGAAATCCATTTTCAAATCTAAACGATTTTTTAATATCAAATCAATTTTTGGATTTTCAGGGCTGTCAAGTGTCATGTCCAATGGTCAGTTGATTGTAGTCATTTACGTAACATATCCTTTAGACCGAGTATTTTTTCCAATACGTTTTATTGGAATACTTAAGTATTAGGATCCCAGTTAAATCCCAGGCACTCCTTAGTTAAAACCAATGGTCGCTTCAAAATTGCTGCTTCTAAGTGCTGGAACGATTTACCACCACCTATATTACCTTTATCACTTGGTACATTTAAATCACATTGCCACAGATGGTTATTAATGAAGCAATCATTGGTTTCTGAGACTCAATTATAGAATTTGCGGCGTCTTTGTCCTTAGTACATCCATTTCATTGTTTACATTATATTACGGCATTTTTATGTATAGATATAGGTACATATATTAGGTACCTATATAATACTATAAAATTGTGTTCTAGTCAACGCATGACTGGCTTGGACAGAATATCAGCAGTTGAGCATGCCTCGCGCTGCCAGCTACTATGCTGAGTCCAAGACCTTTTTTGTTTTTTACCTTCTTGTATGATGTATCTCCTTGCTACCTATGTAAGTTGAAAGACAAATAAAAATCTTCTATTCTATTCTATTCTAAATCGTAATAAACAAATACAGAGACCCAAAAAAAACCTTGAATGTTGGCTGGAGCATTGCCGTGACCCCAAATTTGGTCCAAGTCTTTGGTAGGTTTGCTTACTTCATTAGATTGTTGAACCCTTTTTACCGTAAATAGAACTAAATACCCATTTGTTTCCTTTGCGCACCTAATTTTCTTTCTACAAATTAATATAAATTAAAGTAGAAAAGTTTTAACAATTTAACTTTGTTTATTTATTTGTTAGATAAATACCTAACAACTGTCATCTGATATTCAAATGGGAAGCCGATCTCTAGATAGTTTTAAAAAGTTGTCAAAATGAAATTAATAGAATTCTAAAAATAAAATGCTCCATAACTATGATTCTCTATATAACAGACAAGTCTGATGTTGGAGTCGTCCCTGGAGAAATATCATTCTTCATCTTCATTTGAATACCTCGGTTGCTCCGTACGACCCACACGCGGTACTTAGCGGTCTAAAAAAGCCTAAGTTCATCAGTGGGCGTCCACGAGCTGATGTTAAACGCTCATAAGTCATCATTTATTCATTTGTATATATTTTGTGGTCAATTCTATTTTTTATTATTCATAACCAGATCCGGCAAGTCCCCTCTTGTTGTCCCCCCAGCAATGCCCTAAGCCGAGGTCCCGGGTCCTTCTAAGAGATGCCGTGTTGTTATGCCATGTGGTTACTTAAAAAATAATTGTTGCCTGGCTGGAGGTCCTCTGGTCTCGACGGTTGACCGATTAAGCAGAGAAGGCGCCCTGAGAAGCTGGCGACAGAAATGCGTCATTTTTGTTTTTTTAAATGTGTACTCTTTTGCACTTGCCTCGACAGCTCTGCATCATCATCATCTGTGGTTGACTGATAGAGAATGCCCAAGGCATTAATTTCGCCTATGTAGTACATTGGTTGCATGAATTATGAATAAAAATATATATCTACATGAAACATTTTAGCCGCATATAAACATGATCTTAATGAGGAAATAATTTCCTAAGTAAATAAAACGCGGTATCAAATGTGATGCTGTTAACTTACCTGCAAAGTTTTAATGATGTTTCGTCTTGAATCACCACAGTGTAAATATTTAATGTCGATCCGCGCCTGTTTTTAGTACTTTGGAGTTAAACCGAAGTATTAATGACATATTTGTTTGTGGTAAATGTTATTTTAGCTGTAGACGAAGACGAGGTAATTAAAAATATTTTTATATTTTTATTAGTACCTACCTAGTCAAAGGTTTTTATTTCAACTGGGCCTTTGCAGGCACTTTCAAAACGTCGTGATTCTAGGGGCACGGTTCCAAGTGGGTTGGTCCTGGAGAAGAAACTGGCAAGAAACTCACGCACTGGTTGAACTATACACGACGCCTAGAGTAGGAGGAGTTAATTAACATACCGAGCTAGCGAAAATAGCAGATTCAAGGATATACCCGGATATACCCTTCCATATGCACATTTCAACAACCACTCTACACACACACACACACACTCACTCTACTCACACACCCCCGCATACACCCCCCATAAACACATCCACTCACACACATACGATGGCAATTACTAAAAGTTAAAAATTGTTTGCAAATTGGCTAATAAAATAAGTGTACAAATTTTTCTGAGGGGATTACCTGCATTCCGAGATACAGGTTACCACCTAGTTCGGATGCAGATGCTCCCATTTTATATTATGAAGTACTGTTAGCCTTATAATATTGTACCACTTTGCTGTAAACTTTGTACTTTTTAATAATTTATATAGTTTTCGGTGAATAAATATTAATTTAATTTAATTTAATTTAGTACCTATATAAGGTCCTACCTTTTTTGTCCCTTTAACGTTGTTCATAATGGTAAGTAAAATAACCCCTATTTTACTTACCATTATGAACAACTTTTATTAAACGACGAATAATGAAATCGCGAAAATAAAAATCTGCCGTTCCATACCAATAAATTAATACCTATTATTCGTCTAAATGTTCCATACATTTAGATGAATAATAGAGCAGATTTTCTTTTCGCGATTTCAGGGTCCCTTAATAAAAGATGTACTTATTGATCAGTAAAATAACCCCTTAAAAGGATCGGGACTAGAAAGGACTTTGTTTACGTAGATTGTTTTGAAATGATGAGATGTTTAACCCTGCAGAACCGCTACGTGCCGCGAGTCCGATCACACGGAACGAATATTTGTATTGCCTAGAGATATATTCCGGGTCTGGGTGTGTGTGCATGAACGTTTTAAGAAAAAAAAATCCCTTACAAATCCATCAACAAGAAAATCATTGCTCAACTTTAATCTTCCATCCATAATTACGGAATCGAAACTCCGACTTCACAGGAACAAATCAGGAGAGTACGTACACGTTATAGGTATCGATTGGCATACGCCACGCTGCTGTCCCACTGAACCGATTCTGTTTAATCAACGCCCCGGATTGGAACTATTCGAACTATTCGAAGTGATTGAAGCGAGAACCCCGGTTGACGAGCAATCTTCTACTAATATCCTTCGCGAGAACTCAATTACAGTGTGCTCGCGCCTTTAATTTCCTCATGTAAGGCTGTTCGAAGTCGATTTAAACAATGCGTTACTATTTACTGTCGATGCTATCTCGAATGTTTATCTAGAGTGGATATGAATGCGGTAAGAAAGCATTGAGGAAATAAAAACAATGAAAGGTAGGTATACCTACAATATGTATCAGAAATTCGTGGTCATATTAATTAAGGGTCTGGATCAGACAATTAAACTGAACAACTTTCTCTATGGGACCAATATCGATTGATGATAAGTTTGGCGCTGTGGCTAAGTGATTCGAATTCTACGCTACATGCTGAAGGTTCGATCCCCGCACGGATCAAATATTTGTATGATCTACAAATAGTTGTTTCGGGTCTGGTTGTGTGTGCATGTGACGTGTAGGTTTGTAAACTGTACCCTCGATACAGGAGAAATCCTAGAGAGGGGCAAAGTTTTTTATTTTTTAATAAAAGAAAACCTTATTATTTGGACTATTGAAGATGTATAGCTCTGCGAAGATCGAAAACACAACTAAATAAAAAAGTAAATAAGAAATCTTATATACGCTTTTTTGAAAGCATTCATTCTATACGTATCGATAAGTTATCCGGACCGTATAAACATTGTATCTACCACAAAAAAATATTATCTAGCTCGTACAAAACCCACAGTATCTATCAACACATCTAGCCTGAAACCTATTAACAATGGAACATTTATCGTTATCTCAGCTATCTCCATTTGAATAGATTCGGGGCTAAATTTCACTGCTTTGTCCGTTTTAGTGTCGAACTAGATCGTAGATATTATTTGTGTTATTGTGTTGCCTTGAGCAAATCAGGGTTTATTTTGTTAGGTTTCAGTTATATTTTTGTGTGAACGTGATAAGAGTGTAATTTTAGTTTATTTATTTTTTGTGAGAATATTTTTTTGTTCATCCATGAAACATTGATACGTAATTGTTAACGATCTATGGTTTTTATATTGATGTTATGGGATTATTATTGTCACAGTAAAATAAACTTAATTCATCGGGAGATTTTGAAGGTATAAAAGTCATACTGTTTCCATGTTCCATCTGAATTTTGCCAATGAAGTCTCCAAGGACAGATTAAATTACAGATACATTGTAATTTACTTTTTAGTTTGCCCCGAAGTTAAAGGTAGGTACTACTCTGCTGGTGATGACGCAAACAACGCCTTATTAATTAAATCCTTTGTCTTTCATTTCCAGATAATCACAAAAACTGAAACAGAATTGAAAATGTCTTTACGTAGGGACCTACATATAGGTGGTCCATATCTTGTGTTTATGGCATTAGGCAGTACGAATGAGTTAGGCGATCCAAAGCTGCTAATATAGGAAAAGTGGGGCGAAACAGGAGAAAAAAAATCCGTGTACCAAATAAGGAAACTTTTGGAATATAGGGCGAGCAAGTGAGCCGGACCAAATATGGTACGCCAATCGGTCAAATAAGCTAAGTCAAGTAATACAGCCCTAATGTAATAAGTACTTCAGGTATCACTAGGAATGAGGAAAACTGAAAGAAATAGCAGAAAGATAAAAAGTAAGATTGCGGACTTAATCCACAACAACAAAAAATAAAAAGAAACGGAGAGATTTTTAGAGGTTCTTGAATAATAAATTTATAAAGACCTCCTTCCTTGGCGACTACTTCACCTAAAAGTCTTTCTTAGATCTCAAAATTTTAAAATATAGAGCTTCCTTTATGATGGGCTCGTATTTAGATAGCTATCGCGCAGATCCGTCGATGAGCGAAGTTAAGCAGCGCTTGCCACGATCAGTCCTTAGATGTCATCGAGACCCTTCCGTGCCTCCGAACACATGTTACGCAGTTGGCCCCGGTTGTCATAAGAATACCTATCAGAGTCGTTTCTGGAGTCAGCAGCCCAAAAAGTCTGACAACCGGTCTAACCATACGATATCGATATTTCTCAGTAATTGGGTGCAGGGGGTCATGTGGCAGTTGCTCTGTGTAAAATAGGTACTGATATTTAGCCACATCTGGTTAGGCTGATAGCCGACCTCAACGAAGTTGGGAAAAGGCTAGGCAGATGTAGTTTCCCTTTAATTTGGATACAGCCTTATTAGATAGCTAACATTACTCTCTTAAAAGATATTTTACTGATAAGTACGTTTTTTCAATACCTACTTCGAAAATCTAGTTAGAATATTTTAGCCTCTTTTCATAAAATACCTAGTTCAGTTTAACACCAATATCTACCAAAACATTGTTTCAATATACTGACTCTATCACGGACAGAGCCGGTTAGCCGATTTGAATAGAACACGCTATCAGCCGTTGTCGCGGCACCGAATGGGATTGTATCGGCAATAGGCCTCAGGTGGCGATTAGAGCAGATCTCTGCATAGATAGAGACACGCAATTCCATACACAAGTCTACAATACTATTTAACTTTGGATCGTGTTTGGTACAAGTTAGATTGCTCTAGGCAGCTATGTATCTCTTCGGGTATTGACCTTGTTAGGCGGAACTAAAACAGAAGAAAAACGAAAGCAAATAGTCATGATTAATTTAAGTATAATGTTAAGTTTTGTCATTTATTGTAGAAGAGTGACCTTACGAGGCTGGCATAGTCACCATGGTGAACTGAAGCCTCAACAAAAATGTGAACAAAAAAAATAAAAAAATAATTAAAGTCACACACAATGTAGTTTTTCGATAGGAGTTAACAGACAGATGTAGGTATTAAACTAATATACCTATATTGTTCTCTTTATGAAGAAAAAACATAACACATCACACCTAGGGTTTATGTCGTAGGTGCATTGCAGGAAATGATATATCGTCAATAATCTTCAGGTGCTGGTGATTTTCACGTGCCAAATTTGTCACTAAAACAATACCAGCAAAACCTAATATTTCGGAAACAATACCCGTGAATCAAAACAGAATCTCCCGTTCGGCACTACTAGGATAGGAATTTATGAAATACAGGAAGGGATGCAGAGACAAACTACAGATAAGTAATAGATTAGAAACTTGGTTTTAATCTATAGTGTACTGTTATACACCATTTATAATACCAATCGTGTGACCAAATAGTTCTGTAGCAGTAATTCTAATATTATCTAATTAACTTGGTTGGGATTATAAATGTAATACAAGTACTCGTAATGTTTGGAATATTACATGGGATCATACCTTTATTTTATTTACTTTTTTTTTATTTATCTTTTTACGCACATTTTTTTTAAATAACAATATTGAGAATATCCTTAGTATTAAAATTTCCATATTGGCGTACATATTTCGACATGTCTCAATAGAGAAAATTATGTTGTCACTATATTTCAAATGGATTTTAATCGGCAGCGACTCAGGTGCTGCCTCCAGTCGATTTCTACTTAGATAGTACACGGGACTTTGTAAACAACGTGCTCTAGATTATTATGTAACTTTATAATATGATAGATATCGGTTTAAAATAGAGCACTATAAATGTCTCCATACTATGTTCTTATTAAGAAATACTTGTATTACCAGTGCGGTGCGATTGATCTTAGATTCTGACTAAAACCATGTACCTACTTAAATATGCGGTTCTAAACATATTTCTGTTGATTTTTGTGTGAGAAAACTACAGAGTAAAGAATGTATATCTTTTGGATTAATAGTAAGCGAATCTTAAGCTGATGATTAAGCAAAAGCTCTAAAACGTTAAGTTGATCAAGTATAGTTAGACAGAAATACAAATCCTTTAATTAAACCCCATTAAATAAACTTGAACACTTTCTAAGTTCTCTTCGAAACATAACACCGTACCACAGACTATACGCTTATGAAACGTCGATAACGCAACATCCGCGTTGATAACGCCAGCCAATAACAAGATTTTCGAACATATTTTCGCAACACGATCGAAGATAACAATAGCACGCTCAGCGTTCAGCCTCGAATAATGTGCATTTTAATTACAGTTTCTTGCCTCTGAATTATGCAAGGAGAAGTCGTTATTCTTAATGATACGGATAAAATCCTAAACGATTATTTTGCTATTGTGAATTTTGAGATGGAGATGGCGCAGTAATGCTGTTCAGCTAAATTTAATTGATCTCATTAAGTGAGTTCCTGGTGTTATTGTAATGTAAGATCTAATAAAATGTATAGCTAGAATTACAGTCATGATTAGAGGTGGTTATTAGAAAAATATGACGTTACATATAAAAATCATTACTTCACTATGGTAAATACTTTAAAAAAATGATGCCCCACAATAGTCTTTGAACGAATAAAAAAGGGAAATACAAAAGAACTTAAGTCAAAAGTAGTAGGTAAGAACAACAATCCGAATCGCGCGAACATCAAAACAAATCTTCAGTGAGAACTCAAAATATTTCGCGAAAACAAAACAAAAGTTTTAAAAACGACACCGATCCAAGTAAAAGGACGAGATAATACGCGGATCGTGTTAGTGAAACGTCATCGGCAGTCATGGCACGTTCTACACCAGCCTGTGACACAGCCTCCAGATATAGAGAAAAAAATAATACACGAACAACTTTCACAAAAGTGGGCGAAGTCATTTATCAAGCTAGCGCTAAGAACTCTCGACAGGGAGAACTTTTGATACAGGATACGCTGGCGCTAGACATTAATAATAAGGATATCGTAGTACTCGGAGTGTTTTTAGGATGTCCTCAACGTGTTTTATCACTTAAGCCCGAAAACTTTCCTCTTAACGTCAGAGAGTTTTTGTTCGCGGCTGTCGTGTCGACCGCGACCTAGATAAAGGAACTTGTAGTTTTTCTTTCATGCATCCAGAATTCATGTTCTTTAAAATGCTCTTAGTGTCGTACTATGTTTCTACTTTCTGACATTACTGTTATTTGTAAAACTTTACCCATTAAACTACCCCAAGATTTAACATTCTCACGCAGAGAAGGTTGTAACTTCATAATAGTATCAAAGCTAATATATCGAGAACAAACAACTCCGGTATCTTTATTCCCGGCGCCTGCCTCCAAACTCGGGCCGTATTCTGTACGTAACTAACTTCCAGTTAGACCCGTAAACGACTTTACGTGTCGAACAAGGAAATCAAATTATCAACTCCTACCAACTTCGCACCTCTTCCAACCCGTACGAGATACTGGAATTTGTTGCCCGAAAACGGTCGCCCTTCACTATTTGAAAATTCTGTACGTTTCTTTAGACAAAAATATGTGTAGGGGCACGCGACGCCAAACAAGCTTTATTGGGTATCTTCACCAAAGTATGTGAGTTAGGAATTCAATAAGTGACAGTGAAAAGAATTAAGGGTGTCCGACTCCGCGGTAACGTAACCTGCACTTTGTATCCGATTGTCACTTTGATGTTGTCGCTCGTATTTATTCAGAAATTTTTACAATCATTATGCGATTGTCTTATTTATATAAGCTAAATAAATTAGATCATTACAAAAATAGCTTCACCGACAAAACAAAAAACCATTACACATTCAAACTAACTCAGTAGAAGATTTCCTTCATAAACTATTCAATAACTCATCGGTCATTCAAAGAAAGATACGACCATGCATCTATTACCATAATTTCTCAGACGTTGCGCAGGTTTCCTTTTTTAACCCGATGCGGTGGCTCGATTAAGAAAACATTACTTATTTGTGCGAGAGCTGTCGGGTGCGCAAGTGGCGCCATGCGAGGGAACGTGTAACTATGTGGGGGTGGTGAGGGTGCGGGGGGAATTCACTGAGGGGCGGCTATGAACACCACCACTCTCGCCGAACTGACGCGACGGACCGACCGACCGATCGCTTCGTCAGTCGCACACGAACCACGATGAGGACGGCACGCGTCCGCGTCGCCTCCGACAACGAACGTACGTGCGCCGCGACGTAAACATTAACCTGTGAAGTGACACATTAATAATGTCTCTATAATACAATATTGACTCAAACTCAGTGAACGTTTCGAGTTACCGTCTTTATCAAATCAGTATAGACAAATGTGTGTAGAAAATGTTTCAATTGCTGACTCTTTTGTTAGTGACTTTGGGTGTTAATGCAGCTTATGCTCCAAGAGGTGTGGATGACTGCAGTCGCCTGTCCAAAGGTGATGAGGGCACGTTGTGCCGGGTGCGAACGCTAGACGCCGATGGATCCAGTTTAACATCTGCACCTTCCGAGAACACGAAACGACTCTCCGTTGAATGCAACCAGCTGCTTCTCTTTGAAAGTTATCTGGAAGCGAACTATTTCCAAAGATTTTCAACGCTTGCTGAACTAACACTACAGAACTGCAAACTTCTGAGAATACCCGGCAACGCGTTCGAAGGCTTACGCGAACTGAAAAAGTTGTCGGTTCGATCTAAAAACTACGATTGGAGCCCGAATAAAAACTTGGAACTCTCACTCGGAACTTTCAACGGTTTGCGAGAATTGCAAACACTCGATCTGGGTGAAAATAATTTGAAGGCGATACCACAGGATGTCTTCTGCCCGTTGGATAATTTACAAGTGCTAAATGTTACTCATAATAAGATCAAAAGTGTCGATCGTCTCGGCTTTGGGAAAAGCTGTGGTTCCGGCCTGCGCAGCCTAGATTTAAGCCACAATGAACTGAAGACTCTCTCCGAGGAATCGGAAATTACGGGATTAAAACGGCTTCAAGAATTAAGACTCCAGCACAATAATATCACAGATATTTCAGGTGAAACATTTAATGGGCTTATTTCGCTCAGAATATTAAATATTTCCTATAATAACCTTCAGTTTATACCAGAGGGTACGTTTGCGAGCACGAAGGAGTTGCGAGAGGTTTATTTGAATAATAACTTGTTATTTGAACTAGCCAGAGGCGTGTTCCACCGATTAGAACAGTTGCTTGTCTTAGATTTATCCAATAATCAGCTCTCGAGTGCTCACATAGACGGTGGAACATTTATAGGCCTTATACGCTTAGTCATTCTGAATTTATCTAATAACGCGTTGACGAGGATAGACGGCAAGACATTTAAGGATTTATTCTTTCTGCAGATACTAGATCTAAGAAATAATTCTATAGGTTACATTGAAGAAAATACTTTCTTGCCTTTGTATAATTTGCACACATTGAATTTAGCTGAGAATCGCTTACATACGATAGACGAGTTCCTATTCAACGGATTGTTTGTACTTAGCAAATTAAATTTGAACAATAACTTACTAATCAATATAGATCTGAAGGCATTTAAGAATTGTTCGGACTTAAAAGAATTAGATTTAAGTTCAAACCAGTTGACGGACGTCCCGTCTGCCATTTGGGAGTTATCTTTATTGAAGACTTTAGATCTCGGTGAGAATCAAATTTTAGATATCAAGAACGGCTCCTTCAAAAACTTAGACCAATTAACCGGTTTAAGATTAATCGACAACCAAATCGGAAACCTTACAGTCGGTATGTTTTCTGATTTGCCAAGCCTACAAGTTCTTAATTTGGCCAAGAATAAAGTCCTTGCCGTAGAAAGAGGCACTTTCGTTAATAATAAGCAGTTAGAGGCAATCAGATTAGACGGCAATTTCATATCAGATATCAACGGAGTTTTTTCAACGTTACTGAGTTTACTTTGGCTCAATCTATCGGAGAATCATTTAGTATGGTTCGATTACGCTTTTATACCGCTTAATCTGAAATGGCTCGACGTGCATGGAAACTTTATTGAGCATTTAGGAAATTATTATAAACTCCAAGACGAAATTCACATAAAAACATTAGACGTGAGCCATAACCGTATCTCGGAAATATCGCCTTTGGCAATTCCGAACAGCGTGGAGTTGCTGTTCATAAACAATAACCACATAAACAGTATTCAAGTGAACACGTTTATAGAGAAACGTAATCTCACCCGAGTTGATATTTACGCAAATGAGATATCTCATTTAGATATCAACAGCCTCCGGTTGTCCCCGGTACCCTTGAACAAGTCGGTGCCTGAGTTCTACATCGGAGGAAATCCGTTTAACTGTGATTGCTCCATGGAATGGCTGCCTTTGATAAACAATATGACTGCGATGAGACAACACCCCAGAATAATGGATCTTGAGAACGTATTGTGCAAAATGACACACACTAGAGGCGTAACACACGTACCATTAAGCAACTTGAAGTCCACTGATTTCTTGTGTACTTACGAGACTCATTGTTTCACTCTTTGCCGCTGCTGCGATTACGTAGCATGCGATTGCCAAATGACGTGCCCGAATAATTGTTCCTGTTATCACGATCCGACTTGGAATAAAAACGTTGTCGATTGTTCTAGCCAACGTGCAATTGAAATACCAGAGAAAATACCAATGGACGCAACAGAGGTATACTTAGACGGCAACGATTTTAAAGAGCTACAAAATTATGCATTCATCGGTCGCAAAAATATGAGATCTTTATATGTTAATTCAAGCGAAGTTGAGAACATACAGAATAGAACGTTCGCTGGTTTATCCTCCCTCATTACGCTGCATCTTGGTAACAATAAACTAAAGCATTTAAACGGCTACGAGTTCGAACATCTGACGCAGCTTAACGAGCTCTACTTACAAGACAATTTTATCAGCCACATAGCGAACTCAACGTTTCTAACTTTGAATTCATTGAAAATATTAAGAATAGATGGCAACAGATTAGTGGATTTCAACGTGTGGAGTTTGAATATTAACAGAAACTTAAACGCGCTCACATTAGGCAACAACATGTGGTCCTGTAAATGCAGATATTTACAAAAGTTCACATCGTACATATCAGATAACGTTGCTAAAATTGTTGATATAACCGATGTATGGTGTTGGAATACTGACCCAAAATCTACACATAAGAAGGAGCTCAATTTGAATGGCACAATATGTAGCGACTATTACGCCGGAGATTCTGTTATAGATAACATGTTGGTCTCAAATTACATGCCCATGATGGTGACTATGCTCTCCGGATTCATGTTGATTATGCTAGTCATCCTTGTGATTTTCTTATTCAGAGACACGATTCGCATATGGCTTTATACAAGCTGCGGTATAAGATTGTTCCCATTCACTGGAGCATACGACGACACTGATAAATTATACGATGCTTATGTTTGCTACAGCCCAAAGGATGATGATTTTGTTATTCAAACGTTGGGTGCTGAATTGGAAAATGGCAGCCCCTCGTATCATCTTTGTTTACACTATAGAGATATACCTCAACATAATGTGGCCTACATGCAGTGTACGTTACCACTTCCTGAAGCTGCGGAAGCATCCAAACGCATTATAATCGTCCTTACAAGGAACTTCATAGAAACAGAATGGTCGCGTTTCGAATTTCGCCAAGCATTGTACGAAATCTTAAAACCTCGAATTTATACTTTAATAATAATAGAAGAAAGCTCTATATTGCCCGAAGCCGAATGCGATCCCGATTTGAGGCCATATTTGAAAACGAGTTCAAGGATAAGATGGGGTCAGAACAAATTTTGGGAAAAGTTGCGTTATGCGATGCCGGATCAGAAATATAAATCTAAATCGTCTACTTACAGAAACAATATCAATTCTTATACGATGAGAAGTGGTATGCAAAATGGGACGATGAGGTCGTTTTCCTTCACGGAGAAAATGAGAGGGTCGGCGGACGGTGTTAGTACAACGCCGGAATTTGTTGAAAATCGTCCGCAGCAGGTTCAGACGGGGTCATATGGACCTGATGGAAGGCCGCCTTCAGATCATATATATTCTTCTATAGATTCTGATTATTCATCGTTAGAGTTAGGTGCAAACAATCCGAATAGAAGGCGAGAATTCAGGCACTGGCCTCCGCCCCCGCCACTGATCGATACTCAGTCTTCAGGTCAGGCCTACCTTGTCTAGTCTGCTTCACATTAAAAACTCATGTAAAATCATTTAGTCAAAGCTTCATGTGAATATTTGTATTAATCGCAACGCGCGCTTTACCAAATAATTAAGATTTTAATCTATTTTTGTAATTTCTCGCCGTTACAAAGGGCGTTTCATAATGTTGGTGTAAATACATTCTATAAGACTGCTGTAGAAATTATTATGTGAATTTGTATATAGATTGTAAATAAATGTCCATATAAGTCACGAGTATACTATTTATGTATTTTAATAAAGCCATTGTGATAATTTTTGCTATAAAATATTTTTTATTTCTGCCCCCTTACCATTATACATAAACATATAACTTTACTGAGATTTTAAAAATATTAAAGGATCTTCGTCTATACAAGAACGATAATTTAATTTCGAAAATTTACGGTCAAGGTCATACTTCAATAATATAGATCCTCATCTTTGTAGGAATATGAATACCCACTTTTAATCTTAATGAAGATAATGCTGCACGCACATCTTGAGAAAACTTATTTGCAAATAAACGATAATTAATTCGTATAAAGATTTAACTCTCACTAACTCTTTAAAAATGAAAGAAAGAAAGAAAGAAAGAAAAATACTTTATTAGCACAACAAAAAATAAATAAAACCAATAACAAAGAAAACATATAAAATAAAAAGTTGTTGTGCCAAAAGGCCGCAGCTCAGCATAATGTCAGGAGGCAGTGATACTGGCCACCTGACGCTGGTTTTCAGCTGCAACCCACGAGTGCCATACGCTCGAAACTATCAATATTATATTATAATAGGCATACTTACTAATATATATAAATTCTAATTACATACATAAGAGCATTATAATAATCAATAAAGTCCCCATATACTTAATACGACAAGAATCAAATACCGACACCAAACCGGTCGTCGCGTCACAACTCACAGGCCAGTTATGCTTATGCATTACATTGATAACGCTTATATCCCCATCTCTTTATTAGTTATTCATAGTTTGATTTACCTCATTCAAACAATAAGATTATATAAAATAAATAATTACGATTAAAAATAATTTCATTAAAATTGAAATAAATTTCGACTAAACCGAGAATACTATATATAATTAATATCTATGCATTAAAAAATTAAATAAATTTTGATCATACTTGAAAATGAATAAAAAATGCAATAAAATTGATTAAATCTAATTAAAAACAAAATAGATCCAATCTAAAATAAAATGAAAAATTTATTAAATAAAGTAAATCAAATTAAACAATTCGCTGCATTTATATGGCGGATATGTTAGCTCGAACATTCTCAAACTCTTTTTGGTGAATTAATAAAAAGACTTTCAATTTAGATTTGAATGTCGAGCAACTCATACAATTTCTGATGGGTGGGGGAATGTTATTCCAACATTTAGTTGCTGCGTAACGGAAACTGCCCCTAAAAGCCGCTGATCTGTGCCGTGGGATGGAAAGCTGTTGAGAACATTGTCTTCCCTCTCGGTTGTTGTGCCTACTCATCCACGAAAGTTTATTAAATAAGTATGCAGGAGTTTGAGATTTTACAACTCCAAATAGTAGACACGCCAAATGGAGTTTACGGCGGGCATTCATTTTTAATATATTGTGATTATTAAAGAAGGGTGTCACGTGGCCCCTAAAGGGAACATTGAAACAGAAGCGGGCACAGGCATTCTGAAGTCTTTGAATTAATCTTTCGGTTTTTGCATGAAGTCGTTGGCCGTATACCGCGTCCGCATAATTTAACTTCGATAACACCAAAGACTCCACTAGCAAAACGCGCAACTCCTCACTAAGATAAGGGCGGGCTTTATATAAAATTTTTAGCCTATAGAAACAGTTTCGTATTGACTCAGCCACGTGTTTGTGAAAACGGAGTTCCGCGTCCATGATAAGTCCTAGATTGCGTGCCTCGTACACCCGTTCGATAGGTTCACCCATTACAGTAATACAACTGGTGCAGGGTTTAATTTTATTCAACATATTTTCTGTACCAAAAAGCATATATTTAGTTTTTTAGGGTTTAGTGCAAGCGAGTTGGTTTTAGACCATTGCACTATATTTCCAAGGTCCGCATTAAGGTCAGTTAGTGCTTGTTCGTAGTCCTGCGGCTTAAATGAAATATAGATTTGTGTATCATCGGCATAAATATGGTATTTGCATTTTTTTATAGTTTTAGTTAAGTCCGCACAGTACAGGATAAACAATACTGGTCCAAGTATGGAGCCCTGCGGCACACCCCTGCATACTGAGCGATGACTAGAGGCAACTGTTGAGCCGTTCTCCCGACGAATCTCAACGAATTGCGTACGGTCATTCAGGTAGCTATCAAACCATTTTATTGTGTCCACGTCAAATCCATAAAATGCCATCTTTGACAATATTAGTGAAACGTTAATACAGTCAAACGCCCGAGAGAAATCAAGCAACACCAAAAGGGTGCACATGCCATCATCTAGAGCCGATAAAATATTGTCCGTCACGTCCAACAGAGCGGTGGTAGTACTTCGGGATTTCCTAAACCCAGACTGAACATCGGGAAGGATATTATTGGCCTCTAAAAACCCAACCAGCTGCGCACATACTACTTTCTCCAAAACTTTAGAGAGTACTGGCAATAAACTTATAGGTCTTAGATCCTTCACATCTACCGCGTTAGGAGTTTTGGGCAATGGGCGGACTTTGGCAATCTTCCATAGCTTTGGAAAAGATGAGGATGTGATAGACGTGTTCACTATAGCAGTCACGACATCCAAAGTCATCGGAAGTGTCATTAATATCATACTGATATTGATACCGTCACAACCTTCGGCGTTCGATTTTATACTGCCAAGTATTTTAGCGACCTCATTGTTTGTTGTAGGTGTTAAACTAAACGTAGAGCCATCATTTCGTGTGAATTCGAAATACGTAAGCAGTGACATACTGACCGTTTTCGTACCCGGCAAGTTCAAGAAATGGTCACAGATGTTGTCTGGGTCATTAAAGTACGTGGGTAGTTCTATATTTTTAGATGGAAGAAGGGTGGATTTTAAATTTTTCCAAAGCGCCCTAGAATCATGTATTTGGCTGTTGATCTTGTGCCTATAATAAGCTTGCTTTTCGTAGAATAGAGATCTGGACACAAGCGATTTCAACTCTTTGTAATATATCCTTTTACTATCCGAATATCCATCCCTAACAAAAACTGCATGAGCCTGGTTCCTCAAACGCATCATCAGTTTAATATTGTCAGTTATCCAGGGGTAGCTACGCTCTTTGACGACGCAAGTTCTTAGAGGTGCGTGAAAATCTACCAAAGTAAGAAGGTTTAGGTTAAAGAGATTGACCATAACATTTACATCCTGCAGCATGGTTATCGCTTGCCAGTCAAATACCCGCAGATCCTGATCAAAAGATTCCCTAGATATGTCCTTTAGTGGCCGATAGGTGATGGTATGGGGTAAAATTTTTAAACGCTTGAAACTAAGTTCGCACGTAACCAGCGCGTGCGCACCCAGGTCCGGTATTGCGTCCACAGACACAGAGCGTGATTTAGCATTTGTACAGATAATGTCTATCAGAGTGTCGCCGTGCGCTGTGGAGTGTGTAGGTGCACGTACTAACTGCTTAAGTCCCATACAGTTCAGAAATGTAACTAGTTTGTCCGTCTTGGGGTCCGAGTCATTAAGCACATTTATGTTAAAATCACCCGTCAATATAATGTACTCGCATCGCGTTAGGGAGTTCAATGAGCAAGACAAAGCGTCTAAGAACAGGTCGACATCCTGCCAGGGTGGTCGGTAGGCAGTGCCTATTGCTAGCTTTGTTCCACGAACATTAAGGGTAACCCACATCTGCTCCACCGTGTTGTGTGACGGTTCAGTAGAGTACGAATGACTTCGAGCATTTATACCTTGCTTTATGTAAAAACCTACACCACCACCACGGCCTCCCTTGACAGACATTGGACGAGGTATGTGCCGCAACCTATATCCAGGGACAGAGGGCGCGCGCCCCTCCTCGCCTGTTCGCAACCACGTCTCATTGATAGCCATAATGTCAGCGTCCACCCCCAACAATGCAGCAATGATCTCATCATGTTTTGTGCCCAGAGAACCCGCATTCCAAAGTCCAACCTTAAGGAATGTTGCAAGCACTAAATACATGATAATATCTCAGTAACAAAATTAAATAAAATATCTTTAGGGAGACTTAAACACAACTTATCGATCATATATGCAGGGCGAAACGCATCAAAATTACAGTACATAAATAACGTTTGGTATAAATAAATTAATATATATGGAATAGCAGAAAACCTAATATATGAACATCGTCTGGCACCGTGGGCTACGAGGATTACTGAGTTAATTTGGCAACTAATAAAACAGATGAGGCAATCAAAAGTGTAAAAACTATAAGTGTTAAAAGAATTAAAGTAGTTTCTATACGTAAAAAAAACAAGAACAATCGGTAGAAGTAGAGTAAAACAGTACAATGGCATGCAAGTATGACCTAAGGAGCTTAGTAATAAACAAAACAATGAGCAATTTAGAGTATTCTTAAGTGGCGCTAAAAACTCTGGATATAACACTAACAAATTAAGTGGCAAAAAAACGCGTTAAGTCTGCTTCTGTTCGGATGTGCACCGCTGACTTCCCCTCCTCTTTACGCGCAAGGATACGGCCATCTTTTGTCCAGGTATACTTCCATTCCAGGCGAATAGCAGCCTGGCGCGTATTATAAAATAATTGCCTGTTGGTTTTGGTTAGGCGCTCGTTGACATAGATGCTACGCGTCGCGCCTGGCACCTGGATGTCAGCGGTTGTTAGATTACGGCGGACGCGAGCGGCACTCAGCAGACTGTCACGTGTTGCGCGTCTGGCCAGTCGGACAACAATGATTCGTGGGAGGGGCTCTTTACCTTCAGTCCGGTCACGTGCAACGTTCCCCACACGCTTAACAAAAACGACGTCTTGCTCGGCAAGCTTCATCCCCAGCCTAATAGCAATGGTGCTAATCAACTGAGTCGGGTTTTCCCCACTGGACTCGGTTATGCCAGTCAATTGAACGTCGTTCAACAGCGACTCCTGCTCCCTTTCATTAAGCTGCTGCCGGAGTTCTCCAACTGTTTCCTCTAGTTGAATAAACCGAGAGGAATCTGTTTGCTCGCTCTTTTCTTCGAGTACCTTAACACGTTCTTCGAACCCTTCCACGCGGTTGCAGCATACGTTCACCTTCCCATCAAGTCCCGAGAACTCCTCTCGAAGATGACGTATTTCATCTCGCAAAGCGTTCACCTCACCACGAAGACAACGGATCTCCATTGCAAGGCTGATTTCTCGACCATCCGATAGGGTATTTCCTGTTGCTCCTGGAATGGGTTCAGCATTGTCAGTGAGTTCGACCGCTGCTGGACTCGTGCATAAACTGGACTCCTCTATTCCCTTAACTGGAGTCTGTGAGTTGTCTGCCCTAGGAACCTTTGCTTTGCAGGTTGGGCACATCCAGTTTGGCGGGACGGTAGCAGAGTCAGACAAGTTGACACAGACGCGGTGATAAAATCTCGGGCATTTCGAGCATTTAATGCCGTCATTCGTTGTCAAAAATTGGCCGCAGCCACCACAGTTGCGCATTCTCGATGGTTAAAGAGAACGAAAACAAAAATAAAAAATAACAATATAAAAAGTGCTCTCGACACCTGACCGGGAATCGACCACACAACACGTCGATTATAGTAATTTGGTATTGCCCCTTGTAGAGTGTTGCTATTTTAACACTATCTGCCTCCACCAAATTATGTGTCCATAAGAGTAGTGCAGCAGTAATTGCAGAATAGTGAAGGTGTAACTAAAAATAGTTTTGTTCAAGTACACAACACTGCACTGCACCGACACTTGGTCATTGGATTTTTAGAATTTGTCTTTGATGATTCTCACTATAAAAACTTGTTGTATAATTGTAGAATTTTAAGTGAATAAAGTATATGTCACATTCACAACGTACATGTCTTTTATTTAAGCAAAACCTCACTTATGACTGCTTTAAAAATATTAGTTACAGAGCAAAAAGAAACACGTATTAACTGTTTCGAGCGTCAAGCACGTCCTAAATGCTCATAAAGTAATTTAAAGGGTTATCAATCTTAAAAAGTTATGCAACATGCACATACTACGCAAGACTTAACGACTTTTGTTACATAGACTAAATAGCTCGGAGTATAACTATTAACCAAAAGTCGCACATCATAATATACAAACTTTAATAATGTGACTTTCACACTACATGCCTATAAGCTAAAGTACGCCCTACGATATACACGAAACCACATAAATTCCATGGGAAATGCAAAAGTTTATTCACAGAGTAATGTGACATTAAATTCACCCTACTCCATGGTACGGTGAACAGCGTAGTGTGAAAAACACCAACTTGTTCGCGGTGATAGCAGACAATACCTAGATATTACAAACTTTTCTTTTTCTGCCGGATACCTGTGTACCTATACCTTTGAAGGAACATAACATGCAATAATATTACAGATAGCCAATACTGATTTTGTTTTTGTTGTTTTTACAACGGTATAGAATAAAAAAGCTATGCAACTGAGATCAAAAAATCTTAACATATTCCTAGTATCGTATCATTTCGAGAAGAGGCCAATACATCTAGTTTTATCTTACACAGAATCTTCAAAAATAAAAACACTAGAGATAAGCACCCAAAATGTTTACAATAAATCTCAAAAAAAAAAACAATAGACTTAGAAGTACGGGAAAGCTACCTGCAACCAAATCTGACAAAGCTTGGCGAACGTGATCAGAATACAAGGGTCATCTCGTCTATATCATAATCGCAGGGACTCTCCCGCAGAATTTTAAAATCAGAATCTTGCATAACCTCAAAGGGAAGTTGCGCATAATCCGATTAATTTTACATTTTTGTTTTCTAAACACGATTTTTCGGTTTTTTAATAAGTTTTCTTGTTGAAACGGAGATGAAAGAAAGACAGCTCCTAATTCGCTTCAGACTACAGAAGATTTTAAAATTTTATAATTAAGATGGTTTTCATGGATGTGAAACAAAAAGATTTCTGCTTGAATCAGACTTTCTTTCAACATGGTAATCTCAAGATTCAACTGATTATAATTTAGGATAAAGCATTAGATGTTTATTCATATAATTTAAATGGTTCGTAATACCTAACTATCACGAAGACCTACTATTTTTATCCATCTCTTAGCTCCTAATAGAAAAGTAACCCTTTCGTTGAATATCGTACTACTTCACCGTGTTATAAAACTCAGTGCGTCCTTTGTTTGCCAGAACATCGTTAAAAAAACTAGACAACACATTCATAAGAACACACATCATAACGTGTTAAAGAGTTTATAGCACAGAAAAACAAACAAACCTTCTTTGACCAGACCGACAACTTCATTCATCACTTTCCCTTCTAGATCTCCTGTATCAATTCACATACTATCGTCAATTTCTATTCTCCTGGTACTTCCCATTTTATAACCAAGACGTTTAAGGCCAGTAGGTCAAGGTTTATTTATACATAATTTATGCAATGCCTCAAGTACTGGCGTATATTAGCCTATTTACTTCCATTATTTTTTATTGGCTGAGAAGATTGTCATGGTGATACATTGTATGAGTATTCTTTGTTTCTAGATTAGCATGACAAATACTACTTAAGATTTATTAAAACCAGAAAAGGTTTGAATTAATGTAGGTTCATTAAATACTACAGTTCAGTCGACTTTCCGTTCTCATCCCATAAACTTGAGCGAAAGTACTGAACTCCTTCGTGTTATGGATACAGTTAAAACATGGGCAAAATGTGAATCTTATTGATTCGTAACACCGACTAAACTGTAGAAATACGGTTATTGTACTCTATGGACACCATGGTAGAAATACATAGTTCTCATAGTAGGTTGACTGGCAGAAATCGCCAAGTGCGATAAGACCGCTCTTTGTACATCTCTTTTTCTAGATAATGTATGTTACCTTCTATTTCTGTGTGCAATAAAGTGTATTGTATTGTATTGTTCTCAAACAAATAACTTTTACGTATAAATACAACATAATTAAAACAATTGCAATAAATTATAACAATCAGTAGATTATAATTTGCATTTTACAATACATTACCTATCACCGATTGAGATCTTAACAATGTAAATCAATTACGTATCTACATTAATTTAGTTACTAATAAATTTAATTCACTGCAAATGAATTTACACTTAAATTGAATAACATCATAAATTCTATTAAAACAATGTAAGAGATATTAATTGTATGGATGCAGAAACAATTTTATTACAATACCATTTTCATTATAACTCGCTTTGTTATTCGAATATTACTGTATTATTTTCCATCGAATTATAATGAAATGTAGTAATGTTTCACTCATTATAAAAGTTATTACATAATGAGTACCTACAATAAGGCCTGATAATGGAGTTTTTACAAATTATGTAAAAAATATTCTGGTTCTGTTTATTCAAATTTTAATGAAGTACCTACCTCAATATGTGTACATATCATAACTTTAGACATTATTTTTAAAAAAATTGAATAAAAGTCACAGCTCAGTGTCAGTTATTCATAACGTGATGGCAGATGGTATAATGTGGTTGATGATACAACTCATCCCCTAGAGAATAATTTATTAGTTATGATTCATACGAAGATAAATAGGACAAATAAATTCTGAGCCGAGCACAAAGAGTTTCACTATGATTCACGAAATACAAAATTATCTCACGGAACTATTCATTTAGTCAACAGTAGCTCTAATTAAACAGAGCATAGGTGACATACGCCTTAATCGTTCAAACTGCACTTTGACCCAGTTCCCACACTTCATCTATTAAAGGAAGTCAAAGTGATTCAAGTTTCTGATTCAGAAAAGAAATGCCACTTATCAACTGATAACATACGTGATGCAACTTCGACAGGTGTTTGCACATGCACAGCTGTAACTGGATCAGGACTTCAAGTATTTTTACCGTGAGTTCGATTCGTCATAAGTGAGAAGTTAACTCTTTTACAGTTCAAGGTCAATTCAGGGGCACTAGGTGAGGTCACCAAATGAGGGACGGCTGTCAAAGAGTTCACTTTATATTGATTTTGAGAATAGGTATATTTATTAACTATACCAGGTATAAACCCTCTTCATAATAAAATTATGATCCAAACTTGGGAATTATTCAAACAAACACAGTGCAGACGCAGAAATTGAATTATTAACAAATTATAAATACAGAAGAAGAAATATAAATAATAATAGATAATAGTATATTTTATCTACAATTTTTTAAGTCCAAATTAGTTATAATATTATGTTAAAACATTGCAATATGTTGTTATTTGCCACTGTTTTCCAAATCATGTCTTATTCGCAAATAATTGCGACTTACGCAATACTTTAAATTTATAGATAGATTTTCTTTTACTTTTTGTTATCAAACTTGGATTCTCTACTTCCAAGTGAGGTTGTGATTTAAGTACCATCGTAATTATTTCCACACCCAAACAAATTACAGACGTGTCGTCATAAGAATTACTGTGGGAGACTCATTGATAGCTGAACAATTTTATGTGATATTTGTCATACAATGATAGAGGTTATTAGCACCCACTCCTTCACTTACCTATTTCATCAATTAGTGTATCACACCCACGAAAACATCGATTAACGTATTGTTCATTTCTCGACCTCTTAAGCGAATGATTGCTCAATTTAATTTCGGTTATAAGGTCCAACCTTTTTAGTCCTGATCCCTTTAACCCTTAAGGGGTATTGGTCGCATCACTATGAACAACTTTTACTAGAATACAAATCCTGAAATCGCGAATTAAAAATCTGCTGTTCCATACGAATAATTAAATACCTACTCGACTAAATGTATGGAAGAGCAGACTTTATTTTCGAATTTCAGTATTAGTCTCATAGAACCATAGGACCTTGTACTCTTTCTTCATTTGGCATCTTTGTCTCATCTCTAATGATTTTTTGTGCTTAAATGGCGAGGAAAAGTCTCGTATTGTGTTTTCAGCAATATAGTACTATGTTCGTTTCTACAGTTGTTTTGTTGAAACCGTCACACCTGAAGTGAACTATAAAATTAATGATTTTATAAAGTTTACTTCATTCCGTATCCCCGATAACACGGAACAAAGTAAACAATATTAGATAATTGTCAATAGACAATGTACAGGAACAGCTATATTGGTGCACCTTATCTCAACTTGGGCCGCGGGACAAACTGCTCTAATTCTGTAGGTATTCCTCGAAGTTTCATGTAGAAGAATACTATTCTACACTCGCATGTAATATAATAGAAGACGAGTCTATTGTTATTTATATGGCACTATAAATAACAATAAATACACCTATGGAGATATCACAAATATCAAAACCCAATAAAATTGTACCTGAACAGATAATTAAACTTAGGACCTCAAACTCGCGCTTGCGACCATGTATGAGAAGATCAATCGAGCCCAGGACACAATTAAAATGTTACTCGTGGAGTAACATAAAAAATTTACATAACGAGAATTTTATTTCATCTTAAATCTCTAATCTACTTTTATTGCAGTCATAATTATACTTAATGTCTTAGATTATTCCAAATAGCTGGAGTATTCTTACTTAGAATTTAAATACAATTTTTGTATTACCAAGCTTAATGATTTAAGCTTAGTAACATCACTTTTTATTGGATTACTGATATCGTCAAACCTTTGAGTATCGTCAAACTCAAAATCAGTCAACACAAAAAGTCATCAAAACGGATATTTATTTCCATTGTCTTCAATAATACCAGTAGCACCATTCTCAAAACACATAAAAGAAAAAACGTTTCCAAATGCCCGTAAAACACATGGAAGGTTATGACTCATTGTTGACTCCCTATTGACATAAATACGGTAGTCGTAATAAAACAGTCTTAGAATCATGACATAAATTCTCCTAAGTACGTTTGTACGTTTTGTTATATTTTTTGTGCCGTAAATATCACGCAAAATGTTTACTTTTGTCTTATTCTTAGTTTTATTATCCTCTTTGCCTTTAACAATAGGGTTCTGTTGATTGACATTCTTTAAATGCGTTTCTTGACTGCATGATATAGCTGTCTGTCGACAGTTTTTTTTATGATGGGCGTTTTCGTCGTCTTACATGCTTTGTTTATTTTATGAGCTATAGCAGCCAATAGAGTAATTTTGATTTCTTTGCGCTGATATCTCTTATTGTTTGTCTTCTTTGAAATTAGATATTTAAAGTTGTTGTTTAATCTTTTATTGGGTTTCATTAAACTTTTTAAATTATTTTATAATCGTCTCTCCTAGAGTGCTGAAAGTGCTCTTAATATAATAATGGGCATAAGTGTCCTAAAATGTGATACAACCTTTAAAAGTACCAATTTATAATTTCTATTTCTGTCATTATGTAGGTGTAGGTAGATACCTCACACAAACGTTGAGTTCATACCTTATGTCATTAGTTACAGACTAAAAGCGATGTATGATGCCTATTAAATTGTAGCCTCCTACGCATCGCAACATCAATCGATTTAACATCAGCCCCATAAACCATCAACTAGCCTGACATCACATTTTATTGCTCATCCATTTCAGGTGCTATAAACAATGTAGGTTCTTAATGACCACATTATTTGTAATCAATCCGCAAAACATCCTGACCTTTAAAGTAACATTAACTAAAGATACAATTTCGCATTACGCTATAATCAATCAAGACGAACTTAATCCGCATTTAAACGTACAATGTAACCGCTAACGATGTCTCTATGATATCAACGCGTTATGTCGAAATAATTACCTTTATGGGTGTTTGATTATATGCGAATTACGTGCCTCCTTCAATTATATCATTCCTACGCGCGAAATTACAGAGGCTGCGGTGGAAATAAATGTAGATGTTGAAAATAGAATAGATGTGGTAAGAGAAAATTATACCTACCTAGTAATTTATGCAGACACTTACGTTATAACGTTATTTTCTGAAGTACAATGCAGTCCAAGCTCCACTTAAAACCAAACCTTGAAATTTCGTAATAAATGTGGAGTTTTAAGATGTTGTATTAACCAAACAGAGTGCAACCACAGGGAGTGATAATCACGGCATCACTTCTCTCTTCAACAAAGCTATTTCATAAGAAAATCTTGCATCACAATTGGAATCTCACTCATAATGTTGGTTGATATTTGATGAATTGATAATTCGTCCATTTTCAATTGATCAAATATCAACCGACATTAAAAAGAGTTTCGTATCGAGATTTAGGTAAGATGTTCTTACAGAATAGCTAGCTAGTGTAGTAGTAGTAGTGTAGTGTAGTAGTGGTGTAGTGTGTAGTGTAGTAGTGGTGTGTAGTGTTTGTAGTGTAGTGTTAGTTGGAGTAAATAATTAGATGGTCTTACCCTCATTGTATAATATCATAAACGATAATGGTCAAACCTTACTTACGAAAACAGACGGGATAGCTTAGCAGTAAGAAGTATTAAAGGTATTTAATGTAAATTCACAAAATATTTTAGAAATTGTACTTATATAAAATTGTACAGAACCAGTATTTTCCTATGCTAAATCTAAATTGTTGGTAAAGGAACAAAATTATGACAATGACAAACAATTAGATCCTGAAAAGCACAACCATAACTATCTAAACATTTCCCTCAGGACACAAACTACGGATTGATTAATATCTCTAATTAATCAAATAATTGTGGCAAAGACACTGAAGGACGAATGTAATTCAACGATTAAATCACAATGGCATTGAACATTCTTGTTGAACCTGATTGATTACACTAAGGTAATGGGAATTTCAGAATGAGCAATCTGACTAAACGCTGTTACGCCTATCTGTTTGTAATTGCCATATCAACAAAGAGCTTCTGTGTTCGCGGCATTAATTTCACGTTTGAGATACTCGGTTATCAAAACATTAATTTCAGTTTCAATAATGCATTCAGAATGGAAATTGACTAGGCATCCTTGTTTACCAACGATTATTCGTGTCTTTAGACAAGATTGTCAACTAAGTATAAATCAAATTGTATGTTATCTTACTAGTTCCTGTAGCTGCTAATATTTATTTATGGATTATGTATGTTACAGATTCTACTCGGATTAATGTTGCTGTTATGAACACTCTCAATGAATACTTTGACAGTATAGGTACTGTGTATTATTGTAGCCACGTTATACCGCAGGTATTATCGCATTTCGATATAACGCGGCTCGCATGCGATCTTACATACTGCTGCGATAATGCGTCCTAATACAAAATGTACTAAAATAGATATCGCAATAACGCAATCGATATTATCAACCGATATAAGTTATATCGCGACTGTGTGGAGCCTTTATTTGCACCTTTTTCGTTTTGTAAACTTTCCCATTACACTTAATTATCATCAACCACAATTTTATCCTGTTGTAACTTTTGTCATCACTGCATGATGTCAAATTGCTTCACGAAGAAAATCATGCTCAATCTACATGGTATTTTTGACTTTTGCAAGTAATAATATACCTACTGAATATTACTTAACTGTTACTGTACGTTCCACGTAGATGTCAATAACAATTACGTTCTCCTGACACAAAGCGTTACGCAGCTCGGGACCGTGACTTGAACTCAATTTGAGCACTTCAATATCTTCATTTTCGCTTACGAAATTCCCATCTGATTTATCACGCATCCATTCATTAGTTGTAACTGTTGTAAGTTAAGGTTTAATGACGTCGATTTTAATTACACAATGGGCCAACACTTCATTAAATTGTCACTCATGATGGTTCTTTTCGTAATAAACTCGGATGTGTGACGTAATACCGACGTTTTGACATCACTGTAAGTTATTGACTTTTGAAGACGTGTACAATGTACATTAGAAGTGAATTATAGGTAGTGTATTCGAGGTTTCTATGGCTTCTTTGTATTTCATGTGTTCTAATTTTAGATTAGGTTTGTGTACGATTGTGATGTAATATGTAGGTATAAGGCATCTTGGAATTGAAACTAACTGTGAATTCCTTTTAACACTTAGGACGCAAAATAGCAAAGCGTATAATGTACTGCTTTAGATTGTAGAGAAAGCAATAACTTCCACATTTCTTTCTCTCAAGTGACTATCTAATATTTCACTTTTACAACTCGGGATGACTAGCTGCTACAAGCCACCTACACTCACCAACCAACCTACCCAAAAACCTATACCTACCAACCAAACCTACACCTCCCCGAGTCACCGAGTGTATACCTTTACTCAAAATTATGAAAGAAATCATTCTTTCCTAATAAACGTTAAACACAGCCTACTAATAAAATGTATGTAGAATAGTGATAAATGTTGTTAAAAGCTCTTCACCGTACGGACGAACTCCTAAACAAAACAAAATCGTATTTTTCTTCCCCATGACGTCACACAACCCTCCACAATTTCCATAATCAACTCACGAAGCCATTGCAACCTAAACATACCTAGTCGTAAACAACGCGTCGTGTTTTTATTAAAATTCCTTTAATAATTTCGCCCCGTTTACTCTGCAAGTGGGTCATGGAACTTCTACATAGTTGGACTCAGTACCACAGGCTTGCCGGTCACTAGCAAAAGGGGGTATGTGGAGAGAAAATAGTTTTAAAGAGGACTCCATCGGTATTCACTACGGACGGCAAGCGGGAGCCTGCCTTAGTTCGGATTTCAATTATCCACCTCAACCATTTGTTTTCTGAACACAAAACGAAACAAACAGCGAGGTACCTATTGAACGTGTAACCAGAAAGAGCGCATATTTTGAGAGGATTTTATTCGACTTTGTACTGGACTGGGAAATAAATGCAGGATTTTTTTTTCGTTTTGTGGTCCATAAAAGAACCATTAGTTAGAGTATAGGTATTGGCTATACAGTTTTAGGTCACATTTAAAGTAACGATTAAGTTTAAATACATTTGGTAGGTATTTAAGTAAAGGATCTTCTAAATTCCCTATGTACATTGTACACCCGTTTTTGCTTATTTCAAAAAACTAGATATCACCACAGCAATATTCTAGAGAACTAGCTCTTTGTCAGCAATACTTTAATTGTTACTAACAATAATTTTTAAACAAATTTTTTTTCAACTATAACATTTTCAAAGCTGTCTCGTCGAAGCTCTACGCTCAATTGTCAAACTTGTTTATATAAGTTTGAACACACTTGGAATAACAACCCTTTGTTGACGGTTCTTTTGAGCTTGGCCGTGACAAACTCAAAGGATTCGCTGCGAAGCGTGTCCACTCGAGATGAGAACATCTGTTATATTAAATTAAATGTCTTCCGTTAGACGTCTAAATATAGATTTATAATGTCAGATGTAAAGGTGTGCGGTCTAAAGCTGGGGACACACTAAGGTTTAACGCCGTTAATTATCGCGTAATAATTGACACTAGGCATAGGTGTGTCCTGAGTCCCTCACGTCTCTTCACATTTTAAAACTTAATAATATCTTGAATAGAAAAAGGCCGAGATCATTTATGGTGACTTTTTGACACGTAGGTAATCTTTTTAAATATTACAATCTTAATAATTTATGTAAGGTCTAACCTTTCTAGTCCCGGTCCCTTTAAGGGGTTTTTGTACTCATCCTTATAAATAAGTTTTATTATGGGCTAACCCTGAAATCGCGGAAAAATAAACTGACAATTATTTCTATATTACCTACTCGACTAAATGTATGGAAAAGTTGATTGTTTTCTCGCGATTTCAATGATGATCCCATTTTAACGTTGTTTATAATGATGAGTACAATAACCCCTTAAAGGGATCGGGATTAAAAAGGCAGGTCTTTGTATTATAATTATCATCGTAGACAAATACCTATCACTCTTGGCGTCAAAGAGCTTATTTTATTGACGAAAACATTCTAAAAAGATATTACATGCATTCGCTTTTTGAAAACCAAATCTAAATATTTGAAAACTGAAGTATTTGGTTATTTAACAGCAAAACATTATGATAGGTATTCATATTTATGTAAATACCTACGTAAAATTTCCGACTAACCGTATATAATGAAAGCTAAAAACATATTTTTCACATTTCCTTCCAACATAAAATAACTCCCTCCACGTTATCAAAGCGACTAATTAAACAAAACGAACACAAATGCTGCTAAAATTTGATTCTAATTAAAGGAAATGTTCAAGTTTTCCATTCGCGACACAAGCATTCATTAGTAAGTAAACCGTATCATTTAGCTGGCAACAGGCACTGAGCACTCCAGAACGACTAATATGTGGCAAGAACGGGAACACGCACACGATATCACGACCAACTAAATGAAAATTCGCACAAATGAAAATTAGATGGTGAAATAATGTGCCTATTTAAGGTGTTCAACAAACCGTGCACGAAAATAATAGCAGCTCCCAGGCAAAAGCAGCGAGAATAATATTATAATAATTAAGACCAACTACCAGAAAATTTTGTCGCCGAACAATGTTTTTCTTACAACAATGTCATTAAATAAATACCGGAGTTTGCAACCAGAAGACGTCGTACTATTAACCAAATAAAACTGTTCATTAAATTCGTGATTTATGCTTTCGCGGCTTTTATTCATTGCGTTATAAATTCACCCTCGTTCGAGATTTTACAGCTGAGTCCGAGAGATTTACTGGGAAAATACGTCGATTCCATTTCAGATCATCCCCCGAACGCGTTTGACTTAAAAATACAAATTGAATTTTTATTGACTTTGCGACGATTTTGTTTAAAATTCCTACCATGAAGATGTATTATATTACAAGGTGATTTTAATTGGCCGTCTAGATCCAGGGCAAGTATAAGCCACCTCGCCTCAACTAGTGGCTATTGATTCGTCCCTGGGGGCCTACCACGAATGTTTTTGACGTATCGTAACGATAACGTAAGTTTTAGAATGAAAAGTACAATAATTCTATCGGATTTTTGTTTAATTTTACGCAACATACACGCATTACACGCTTGTTTCATGAAAATATAAAAATACTGCATGTATTTCCAAAAAATATCATGGATTTAACGTGTAGGTATACGAGTATTTGATTAACGTTACGATATGTCAAAAAACATTCGTGGTAGGCCCCCTGTACTGTAAATTAATTAAACGTAGAAATATTGACTGAAAATTTAATTGTTTTCAAAGGCCGATTAAACGACTTCTTACCTAAAGGCAAAGTTAAAAGTAGGTACTTTCTATAAAAGAGTAGAAAAACATTAATATTGAAAATTCATTGTTTAGTCTCAGAATGATCACTAAAGTCCACACGTCTATATTATTGACATTTCATCCCACTTCATTATCATAACTATCTTGAAAGCATTCTCTTCATTTTAACAGAACAAACATAATAATATCATTAACAGGTGTGTTGGACGACAATTCTAAAGGCTTTGTCACACAGCAGGCGCGTAGGGATACGATATCGTACGATACAATAAAGAGACTGATCATTGTAACGCGAATAGGGCTAAGTTCGACCAAACCAATGAGTGGCTTAGTAGCTATACGTGGCTACATATCAACTATACATTTTCAGTACAAGATGACCTCACATTGTATAGGCATTCCGTATAATGAGAGATTAGCTTGTACTGAAAATGTATCTAATTGCTTGATGTGTAACCGTGTGTACATAGCGTGTCATTGTACAAGTGTACAGGCAAAACTTAAGTTTTGTTGTATCCATTTAATGACCTCACTTGGTGATACAAGAATTCTCCGTTTCTGTAGGTAAAATAAAAAAAATAGTAAGGATAGGCACCATCTAACTGTTAAATCTCTCTCTGTCTCTTACCAACAGTAACCAAGACTGACTAAAATGGTCAGCTTTTTACTCTTTCTTCTATTTCACTTTATCTATTCCATTCCATTGGAAACAATGCATGTCAACTGCACTCCGTTGTCGCCTCTAATCCATCGTATTTCGCTCTCTGTCACTATGAGAAACACGGTATCTAATTCATAGCATCGTCAACGCCGCGTTGTGCAGCACAATCTTAAAATAATCATATTATTACGAACACCGTCGACTTGTCCACACTTCATAATTTATGACAGTCTTCCTTAGTTCCAGGTAGTGAAACTTCCAAACAAAACGGTTGACATTGGGCAAATAAAGTTCAACTCATTTGGTGATGTGCCCCATTTTTTCCCAAGGTTCGTTGTTATCGTGGGCTAATATTTGTCTTTATAACAGGTTGGACTTTCATGGTTCAAGTTTAAGGTTGTTTAATGATAGTAAAATGTTTCTAGTATCAACGTTTGCATGTTTTTCTTTATTGTAGAGTTTTATGTAGTCAACGTCATATCAATTTTGACAACCGGCACCCTAATTACGTAAAAATCACCTGACAGCGACCCGACAGCCACGCGACAGCAGAGGAAGTGCGAACGGTGCCGAACAGTAAAATATAAATTCGTATTATGTACAGCATTCGTCCGCCTGTGGCTGCTTGTCGCGTTTGCAGCGCCAAGTATGCACTTTTTAGTTCGTTTACTGTCCGCCAGATGGCGAATCCGTAAGCGGTGGCAGTCGCGTCGCTATCTGAAAATACGACAAAACATATTCTATTTGTACCTAATATTAAGGTCAAATAAGTTACACGGAAAGCTTCCATCACATATATTTACTACATGAAATGGCAAAAATTATCATACATTCGACTCCATATTAATACGAGCATATCCAAAAGCCAGCTCAAAAATAAATAAAAGAGCAACATGATACTTCGCAATTTTACGCATATTATTTCTATAAAATGTAAAGAACGAAACGTAAACGTTTTTACTTTTGTCTCGCTCGAATAACATCGTATATTACTCGAACATTTACTGTCACTGAAAAAATAAAGCGACTCGGCACTCTGTTTGCTCTCTAAACACTGGAGTACGGAGTTAGTTTTTTAATGAATAAATTAACAAGAATAATATTGGCATATTTTTTAAATAAATATTGTGTTGTGTTTCAAGATTATTTACAGAAAATTAATATTAGCTTTGATGAGTTAATTTATCTTACTCAATAATAAAAATGTGAAAGGTTGTGCAGATGTTTGGTTGTTTAGATGGGTCATTGGACGTTTGACACCACGCTCGGTTGGGACCGCGGTGTTAATCGCCCAACTGCTCTTTTTGAATAGGGCCTTCGGGACCACGGTGTTAATCGACCACGTTCTTTTTTTGTAATGGGCCAGTTTTTGTAATTATTTACAAGTAAAAACTAGTGATTTACACATAGGTAATTGATGTTACTTCGATTTGTAGTGTTCAATATTTTAACTAATACCTAACATACTAAGAAATATATTATTGTATTTTTTCGGATCTATTAAATATTTTTCACTAATCGTTTCTCTACCTGTCTGTACAAAAAACATTCGAACCAAACTAGTAAAAAAATAATATATTGAACTTCTATACCATCATTACACACTACATTGAAAGTTAGATGTTATTTTTTCCACAGCAATGTACTTTGGCGTAGTTTGCTGAGTATTTATGACAATCTACAAACTAAACCAACTTAAAGAAAAACACTACATTCCTTCCTACGACTCATACTAAAACAATTTCTTATTAAAAACTTAATGACTTTACCAACCGCCACCGCGTTTAAACTAAAACTTTTCTATCTGAAACAATAAAGACGTTAGTCATTAAAAAAAGTAGTTATCGTGTGAAAAATCGTTCCAAAACTATCTACGTTGAATCCAGACCATGTAATTTAATACTTTCTACTTACTTAAATGGTACAGTCGGAGAAATAATTACACGGTCCGCGCTTATCTGACGAAAGTTTGACAGCTCAATGTGGGTTCGGCAAAACATTACAAACACAATGTGCTGGTAATACGGACAGGAACAAAGCTACCGATGAGAAGGAAACAAACGTTTATGTGTGACTTTGTTTTGTCTGATATGAGTTTTGAAATCTGTGTCAGGAATCTACATTTGAAGATAGTCGTCATGCTTTTGATTTTCTAAGAGCTAGGCAGTTCTATCGTAATGCAACAGGATCATAAATGAGGCTTCTCAACCTTTCAAAGATAAGATATAGACTCGCCATATTGGCTCCTGATATATTCTTCTGAATAAAAACAGAGCAGCATTTAATTATTTCTACTATTGGGCATGAATTGAACGAGGAAGTCGACAGCTATCCGTAGCGTAGTTATCAAACAAATGTCATTGTTGCAGTAAGGCGAATCTACAGAAGAAGCAAACCATAAAGTACAAACGTAACAATATTTTTATAGTAGGAATAAAGGTTATAACTAAACTAGCTTTTCCCGCGACTATGTCCAAAAAAAATAGTATGTTCTTCCTGATGCACACAATTTTTTGTCAAATTTCATCAAGATTGTTGCAGCCGTTTAGTCGTGAAAAGGTATTTAACAAACAGACAGAGATATAGAATAACTTTCGCATTTATAATATTAGTAAAGAAATAAGGTATCTATAATAAATCAACTTTGCTACATGCAAGCGACACTAACACTGTAAACTATAAAAATATCACCATTAAAACAGTCGGTAAGAACAAACATCAAGAAGTTGCTATTATACCTCAAACATGCATATTTCCGACTACTTATGTAAATTGATTCATAATAAATATTTTGATTCCACCATAACGAGTAGTTGAAGTTGGATCGCTCGTTCGAATCTCGTTAAAGCTGAATATAAACTTGTATTAACATAATATTGATATTTATTGCACAACCCTTTATTATTTTATGTTAAATTTGCTAAATAAGTTACTTGATTTCCATGTTGTGAAGACAGAACGAGCGGGCGTCTGCTTAGAGTTGAGCGTAAGTTATGTATATAATAAAAAACCCATATTCGTTTAAAAAAAACCATGCAAAATATAGAACACTCAAGAAAAATGATTATAAATCCATGCAAGTACATTTAAGTCCAAACTTTTAAAAGAAGGTTTTTGAATAAAGGAGCTTTGTAATTCAATTGTAACTAAAGATGACCACTTGACAACGTTACTATGATAATTGTGAATTTCAAGCCAACACTAATGAAGTAAAAACGATATTCAATATATTGAATGCGCTAACGCTGCTAGTGTTGTACGCCACACGGGAAGTGAAGAGGCGAGATTTGTATGATTACGAAAGTCCATTATTTTAGCCGCTGATTCCTACATTCCTTTCCATCATCATCCATTACCACTTTGTTGACGATAGATAAAAATGAAGATATGATTCACACGCTATACGAGCTTATAAACTTTTCCCAACAAGTATCAAAATTCTCAAAGAAAAACTGAGTTTTAAAGTAGTCAAAGATACTATGTAAAAATGTAGTCATATTTTATATGCAAAACCAACTTAAATTACCACTCATGATATATTCGCATCCTTTTGAATAAAAACTTGAATTCAAAATATAGCATAAGCCTCGAAATAAAAGTAACAAGGCCCTTCTTTGATTGACAGAGGAGCTTGTTATTTCTCTAATTCCCTGCAAAATGCACTTTTATTTTGACAAGTGTGCGAATAAAAACAGTGTCACTTTATTTTTCTTTTGTTGGATAAACAAGGCCTGAATGGTGTTAGCATAATTCTGCTTTGAATCAGCTATTAATAATAATAATAATTCTTTATTGTGTGTAGGTGTCTTTTTTGCTTTTACTTGGTAGAGGTAGAGTAACAACAGTGACATTGTTATTAAAACCGCTTACAAAAAAACTTTTGAAAGTCAGCTTACCTGGTTTAAAATCTTCTACAAATCTTTGAAGACTAAAGTTTCAATTACGCTAGTAGACAGATGCAGCCCATAATTATTTCATGCAAATAAAGAACATTCTGATTCTGATTCTGATTCTCAACATTAACTGTATCATCCTTATCGACAGAAATTTCAACAAATTGTGACCTTTAATTATGAACTTCACAAATAATTGCAGCATGTAACTTTCAATTGATGATACAGCTCGGACCGTGCACAATTGCTAAATGAAAACGAGTGTGAAAATAAATCAATATAAACTTAAATCTGTCATTTATCAAAGCACTTTAATGGCGATCATTTAAAGCAACTTCTACATGAAAACCAATTAAGTCCAATTATGTGAGTTCACGAATTTTAATGAATCAAGTTGAGCATTGATTTTGTTGTATCGGCTATAGAGCTGGAGTAAAAGTAAAAGTGATTTTGTAAAGAAACAAATCAATGCTAAAGTCAACAAAGTTTAAAATGTTGATGCTCATTTCGCTTTGATCATTTTCGAACATTTCAACGTTACTGAAAGGAATTTCTGTGAAACATTTAATATTCATTAAGCAAATATGTTTTTCTGTACAAACAGATAAGGCGAGTAATTTAATAGTGTTTTGCTTTAGTTTCAATGTTATTGCTATTATAATAAGTTAAATTGCTTTTGTAAAACTAATCTTTCGTAATATCAACTCAAAACTATACCTACTTACTAAATCTTTCTCAGTATGTAGATATTACAAATCAACTGAAAGTTAAAGGGCTCTTTGCAAATCATTTGAAAATTAGGTGCTATATCAACTTGAAAATTAGGTGTGACATCTAATTTATTTATTTATTTATTCTTTGGAAAGCTTACAGACTAATAAAATTTATTAAATACAGTACAATATGTAAAATAAGTTGCTAATGAAAAGCTTCCACATATAAAATATTACAGTACCTAAACCTAAATCAAAATCTATTGACCACAACTAACATTCGCGAAGATGAAGACGATTCTAAAGATAAACCCATCAAATACAAGAACACGTGGTCCAGATTTTGGATTCCAGTTTCCAACAATCGATCACCAATAACTAGCCCTCGTTAGCACATACCCTATAGGTGACGTACTGCAGTACACAGAAACTACACCAAGGACCTACGAAGGATAAGTTAGACGGATATCGATCCATTAACCCCGGGGCCGGCATCAATCACCGCGCGCAAACATTGGACCCATTATATTGGACAAACACGCCACGCCACGACTTCTGGGCTTATGTTTGTTTCTTATAAAATCATTTGAAATAGTGACGTTCTGTTTTGATTGTACTGACCAATGTTTGGAAGTTGCTTAGTTGGGGTTTTTGATTGGGTCGTGTTTTGTTTTTAGTTGTAGTTTGTATCACATATTTCGGATATTATTAATGGTCAGTGTTAATAGTAGCTTTTGACTGTCTATGCGAGATAGCCGAAAGCCAGCGAATGAACGTCTTCTATGCGTTCCTATACCATTCATCCGATGAGTATGAATCTTTGGTGAGTTGTTGTGCGCGACCCGGGAAGGTTCATGATAAAAGAAAGAAAACATCTTCGCGTTCCTATACCATTCATCCGATCACGATGAAACTTTGGCTAGGCGATGTACGAGTGCACGGCAAGGAAGGTTTCTAATAAAATATAAATAAAAAACCTCTTCTATGCTTTCCTATGCCATTCATCCGATTACGATGAAACTTTGGTGAGTTGATGTGCGAGTATCCACAATATTTGTAATAGAAAAATTATTGTAAGGCCATGCACAATTGCACACCTAGTAAGTAGATAATAAATATAAAAACTAAAGTAATAATAACATTATTAAAACTATAAATCTTAAAAGGTCATCGTGCAGAAAATCTTTTAGTCTAGGTGCCTGCCCAATCATTAATATTGTGGAAAACCTCTATAAATAATTTACAAACGCTATTCAAAACAAAATGGCACCACATTATATTTTTATATAACACAACTTTGCACTATTATTAAAGCACTTAGTGCACACAAGATTTATCTAAGTAATATCATCTTGTATTAAAAATTGGATAATGTCGAGATTATTAACAAAAATCTGTAATATTAGCAATATCTTGAAAGTTATTTCAGCAATATCGTGTATCGGTCTCAAACACAAATAAAAAGGTAGTGTGACATTGGCCAGACCGATAATATTATTTTATATTTTCTTTGCACCATGCTGTTGTCTTATAAAGAGCAATGTAGGGTTGCGGCTTTGTGCAAAAAAGTATAAGTATTTTTTTTTGTATATAATTTTATTACCTATCTTAGGAAAACTTACAGATAATAAAGTTTAGTATGTAATTAAATAAAGTAGGTACCTAGTAAATAGTCAATATATAGATTCCCAAATTCCAACCCTCTCTATTGTAGACCAAAAGATTAGTAGATTTTTTATACTCAAATGTGGCATACTAGCATACGGCCCTCCTGTAGGCTAATTCACGTAACTAAAGAAGTGCAGTTGCCGCACAGTTGCAATAAAATATTGATCAAAACAACACATTTGGTAATCTTCTTCTTTCGTTATAGCAATTGAGCCGGTGTTGACTATTCTGCCATTTGGTATCCTCTGAGCTTCAGTGAGATACGCTCGCGTCAAGTTTGAGAGTCACTGCAATACGATCGGCGCGTCTTAAAATTACGTGAATTAGCCCTCTGATTGTAAGCGGTGACCGTAAGATAGGGACGCTTGCAACACCAGAGGCATCACTAGCGCGTTGCCGACTTTACTACCTAGCGTCTTTTTAGCAGTAGGCCACCCCAACTGCCAATACGACGCTTCCCCAAGAAGCACTGGTGACCTTGCTCACCGTTAGGAATACAACACTGTAAAAGAGCAGTGTTATTTGGCTATGATATTCTGCAAGGTGGAAGTACTTCCCCAGTCAGGCAGCTCCAATATTCAGCGGAAAGTCCATGCCCTACCTCTCTTAAATCTAAATAGACTTCTACTTTAAACTAAAGCTTGTGTTTAGCTCCGAAGAACAAACATAAACTGAACAATAATTGAACAACAAGATTCGACATCAGTAGGTAATGTTACTATCAACCCAAAAAATAAGAGTTTAGCAATAGTTTATCTAAGTGTCAACGCGCTCTCGATTTCTTTACAGGAAAAACCCAAAATACTTTCTACAACTTTTGAATCGAATCCAGGACTTCAGTGCATTGGACTTCATCAACAGGTCTTCCAACTACTAGACCAATGAAACAGTAATAATTATGATATGGTGAAGTATACTCGTAGTGTTTGTTAAAAGCAATACAGATGCAGCCCTACACGGCCGTTATCGAATGATAGCCAATGCCTACGCAAAGATGGCAATGGAGACGTCTGGATAGCCGTAATGACCGCTACAGTTTTATCTATGTATATATAAGTAATCCCAGATCGTTTCTTATACGATAAACGGATAGCATTCGCAGATATACGCTAGTATTTGTTGGTATGAACGCATAAATTATAAGCTGCCATTACAACGATGTTTGTCTTGTCTGTGCTAACGTTTTTTGTTTTTTGTTTTTTTGTTGATCAGGGTTTAAACATTAGTGTGTGATAACCAGAACATTTATATGAATATAGATTGAAAAAAAAATCCACACAAAAAATAAAATAAACACGAATCACAAATCCATTTGAGTGATGATATTCTCTGTAGTGTCAAAATGAAAATAAGCATACGTGAAAAAATCATACTACCTATTAGGAATGACAATAGGGTACTTGACAATTATTAAAAATTGACAAATATTGTATATTCCCTTTTAGTAGGCAGATAAAGAACACCATAGTTGACAATATAATTAAAATGAGCGAATAAATGCCGGAGTTATAAGCTGACACTATCAACCCTTTCCCTGCAAAATGGAATATGTATGAAACTGTCCTAGTTTATGACGTCAAAATTCAGTAGCGCCATCTAAAAAGCTTATAATTTAAGCATACCTATTTACAAATATTTAATTTATCTTCACATTATTGCTTTAGTTTTTCGGAAAAGCTTCACTTTTGCAGATAAAAAAAATTACAGTCAAATACCATATTCGCTATTTCTCGATTAAATGAAAATTGCAGTTTTGGTTATATATATTACCTTACTGTAACACAGTACAAACTAGAACAGTAGTAATAAATAATTAAATGTTTGTAATAAGAATCGGTTTTACACAATTATTTAAAATTTAAAACGTCTATATATAACTTGGATGTTCATAGAAAAATGGGGTCCTTTAACTGGCCTAGTCTGCGCTAGAGACAACAAAGCAAAAATATATTTTATATCCTTCTACGTCACAATTTAGTGTGACGCTGAGAGATGCTCGTATAAACGGGAGAGGACGTCCAAATTTCAGTTTTATAGTTTTAATTTAGGTGTCTCTTGAAGTACCGGTGAGAAGATTGGATGACGTAATAAACGTCGCGACGAATTTTCATTTACTGAGGTGCTAAGTGAATGTATTTAAAATTATACCAGTGCTTTGTAATAAAACTGCTTTATTTGAAAACATGTTTAATTTTTATATATCAGTAGAGGGAGGTGGGAGGATCTGCGTTCGAACACGGCCCGCATCTCTGACTTTTTAAAGCATGTGTGGATTAGAATTTGATTATCACTTGCGTTAACGGTGAAGGAAAACATCGTAAGAAAACCACTATATCTGAGAAGGCCTCATAAAGTTCTCGATGATGAGTGTAGTCCGCCAACCCACTAGTGTGGCCTAGTGGCCAGCGTGGTGGACTAAGACCTAACCCTTCTGCCCAGGAGTGGGACAGTAATGGGCTACTTTTTTTTGTAGAGATTGATAGCTACTCCCATTATGCTCCTGATAACACAACAGGACGAACATGGAGAAGACTTTGTCGTCATGATTTCTTTTTGTATGGATTTAGGATTATTTTGCCATTGTTAATACATTGGCGAATAGAGTCATGTTAAAAATATATACATTGTAATCGACGACAAAAAGTTTTGTAGGAACATAATATCCGACACAACTTTCAATATTTTATTGAAAGTGAATTGAAACCGATCCAAAATTGAAATCAGCTTACGTCATTTTATCCCAGACTGTATTTTGTACAAAATAATGTCGCAATATTCACAGATAAGATTGTTAATGCTTGTACAAATTGTTTCTAACATTTACATTTAAATCTGGTTTGGTCAGAGTTCTATCCATTCAGTTGGATATGGGAATAATTATGTGAGGAGCGATCAGTTAAACAACGAGTCCGGGACACAACTGGTTTATTTCCATATACCGCCATGTTACAATATTCAATAGATATACCCTACACGTCCCCCTTTTAAATACACATAATTATGATCAAACTTGTAGGTATACATTTAAGATGATACAAAACCAAAAATAAACTAGGTAGTTAGTAATTAAAACAAAAAACAAAATTAAAATAAAGTAAAAGTTGGAAATAAACTAAAATAAACAAACCAAATCAATAAATCTAGTAACATGAAGAGGCATTGTGTGTATTTAGTGCACAACAGATATATTTTTATGCATAAAATTATATTGTGCGCGACAGATAAGTAAAACACAAGTCGCTTCATGGTTACAATGCACATTCAGTAACCCGAGTAACAGTGATTAAACGTAGATACCATGCTAACTTGGAATTAAAACCATTCTAAGAGATGACAATAATAAAATCATTATTAACCGCCTCACTGCCGTGCTTGTTACATTAATAAATCTCAGTATAACATAATAATGTTCAACTAGTTATACCTAATTATTCCACTAAGGAATTTAATATATAGAACTTACATTATATCAAAAATACATGATCGTAGACTAAAGATAATGCTACTTCACTATGTCAAAGGTCATTTACTATATTTACCTTCAAAAACACATTGACGTTTAGGTTTAGTAGGATTCAGGGCTGGTTCGGGGTTCGTATTTTTTCCAGGAACTGACAAATTACCACCTGGCTCATTCGTGTTTTGATTCGACTCAATTATGCACGAGGACGAAGGATTATCTGTTTGATTCTCCTCATTAGACACCATAACCTCACTATTAGCCGCAGTGTTACCAGATAAGGAATGCCTAGAAAAACGTGTCTTAAGGGGTAATATTTGATCGATATGACGCTTCCACTCACAACCATCGGATACGCGTACTCTATAAGTGAGCGGAGCCTCTCTCGTAACCACAGTCGCCGGTGCCCACTTGTCAGCACGATTACGATAATCCCGCGCCAACACCTGATCACCTAGGTCGACATGCCGCTCTGCGCCAGGCCGCGAGCGACCAGCACGTTCCCCAGCCGCCTCCACTGTGCGCTCGGTGGAAGGTTTGAGGATGTCCAAACGACCACGTAATCGCCGACCAAACATGGCTACAGCTGGCGCCACTCCCGTAGTGGCATGTTCACAGTTTCTATATTGGAATAAAAACTTTGAAATCGCAGTATCGATGTCAGTACCCTCATGTAATGCCTTTTTCATTGCTCGTTTAACTAATTTTACCGCGTTTTCGGCGGCCCCATTTCCGGCAGCTCGGTACGGACTGGTTATTGTATGATTTACTAAGTTCTTATTCAAATAATTAGTAAATTCTAGTGAACTAAATGGGGGACCGCCGTCACTCACGACATGTGATGGGATACCAAAACGTGCGAAAAGTTCTCTAAGTTTTATTATTGTTGAGCTCGCGTTAGTACCAGCCATTTTCTGTACTTCTATCCATTTACTATATGCATCTATTGTTATTAAATAATATTTCCCCTGAAACATCGCAAAATCGATATTCAATCGTTGCCAAGGTCGTATCGGAAATGCCCAAGGATGCAATTGAGTTCGCGGCGGCGCATCTCGCTGCTGTTGGCATGCGCTGCACTCGCGACACAACGTTTCTATCTCAGCATCCAGTTGAGGCCAATAGACGTAACTACGGGATATATTTTTCATTTTAACCACACCTAAATGACCCTCGTGTAATTCACTGAGCACCCGTTGCCTCAATACTTTAGGAATTACTACCCTGTAATTATATATTATACACCCTCTATCGATAGTGAGACAGTCCTTTCGATGAAAATACGGCTTTTCGTCATTAATTGTCACTACCGATGGCCACCCATTAATTATATGATTATAGATATTTTTTAGAATGTCATCTGTCTGTGTTTTCATCGCAACGTCCTTCGCGCTAATAGGAAAAGATTCTTCCACATAATTGATATACGATACCGCATCCAGCCCCGTTTCGTGTTTACACTGGTACGGCAGTGGCAAGCGTGATAATGCATCGACGTTACAATTATCTTTAGATTTAACAAACTCGATTTCAAAGTCGTATGCAGCCAATCTCGTAGCATATCTTTGCAATCGACTTGCCGCAGTCTGCGGTAAGCCGAATTTTGACCCAAAAATGAAAGTTAGTGGTTTATGGTCAGTTTTAATTATAAAATGCCGACCATAAATATATTGGTGATGCTTAATAACTCCACTAATGATAGCGAGTGCCTCTTTATCCAATTGACTATAGGCTCGCTCTGCCGAGTTCAACGTTCGCGATGCAAAACATATGGGCCGTTCGTCACCATTAGAATATCGGTGTGACAACACACTGCCAATGCCGTACGAACTACTATCAACAGATAACACCAAAGGAAGTTCCGGATCATAATGAACCAATATTTTGCTACTTAATATAGCCTTTTTAACTTCCCGAAAACTTTTATCACAACTATCACACCAGATCCAAGTCGAATTTTTGCGTAACAACTTATGCAAAGGATATAAAATTGTACTCAAATTCGATATAAACTTTGCATAGTAATTAACCATTCCTAGAAAAGATTTAAGCTGTGTGACATCACTTGGCTTAGGCGCGTCTACTATGGCCTCAATCTTATTTGCATCTGGGTGCAACCCGTATTTATCAATAATAAACCCGACATACGTCATACTATCTTGCAGAAATACACATTTATCTAATTTAATTCTTAAACCAACCTCACTTAATCGGCCCAACAATGCTTTCAAGTTAGTAATATGTTCAGGACGGGTTTTCCCAGTACAGGCAATATCATCTATGAAGACAGCGACTCCTTTGAGCCCCTTAACTGTTTCTTCCATAAACTTTTGAAACTTTTCTGGAATACATGTTAGTCCAAAAGGTGTACGGCTATACACATACGTCCCCACATGCGTTGTGATAGCGGTACATGCCTGGCAGTCCTCCTCCAAAAACAATTGTTGATAAGCATTTGTGAGGTCAATTTTTGAGAACTGCTCACCACCACTTAGTGCAGCAAATAATTCTTCGATTCGCGGCAGAGGGTAAGGTTCGCGCATGAGTTTAGGGTTAACTGTAATTTTGTAATCACCGCAGATTCGTATTTGCCCGTTCTTTTTAATGACTGGTACAATTGGCGTACCATAGTCAGAATAGTCTACTTTACGTATCGTACCATCGGCCTCGAGTCTTTCTAACTCCTGCTCCACAGGCTTGCGTAACGCCAACGGTAACGGCCTGGCTTTAATAAACACTGGATTTTTATCCGTCAATCTTAACGACATCCTTTTAGTGCATGTTCCGAGTCCAGGGGCGAACACAGTCGGAAATTCGCGCTGTAACATTTCTAGTAAATTGTTATCATTCATATTTAATAAAAACTCATTAATATTAATCTTGCTTATATTTAATTTTGTAAGCCACGATCTGCCTAAAAGTGGTGGCCCACCATTTTTAATCACTAATAATTTAAGATTTCCGGCTGTGTGTTCCCCAATAACAACATTTACATAAATAAACCCAACAGGTTCTATCGGTGTACCGACATAGGAATACAGCGAAACATCATTACGAATCATGGTAAACTCAGAAAAAGATTTGTTATAATCATTTAAACTAATAGCTGATAACTTACTTCCAGTATCCAGTTCAAAAGTTACCTTACGGCCGTTCACTTGCGCCATAATCATGTACGGTTTGTCGTTACGTCCGCATACACTTAAGTTATAAAAGTCACAGTCAGATTCGTTATCACTATTACCGAGATAATTATTAATACGCCGTTGCGTAGAACCCGCTTGATTTGCGCCTCTTGAGTTCTTTTTACACATCACTTTAATATGGCCCTTTTGACTGCACACATCACACGAATAATTTTTAAATCGACACATATCCGGCCTGTGGTCTCTGCCACACCGCCAACAAGTACGCGCTGTGCGTGATGTTGACGCTGACACCTCACTAGACGAGCCGACGCCACTCGCAGTAGCGCGTTCGAGCGGTCGGACCGCCCGCGCTGCCGTCGACACTCGATGCATCGGCTCAGTCGCGCGCGCCCCACTAGCTGCTGACGGTCCAGCCACACCCGCGGCGTTCGCACCGCTGGTCTGCGAATGCCGTTCGGCCGCTTCTAATGCCAACGCCAATTCTACCGCCCTCTTGTATGTTATCGTAGGTTCCGCAAAAATACGAGATCTCATTTCATCGCTTGCCAGCCCTGATACAAATTGATCACGTAAATTTTCTTCAAGTGTATTATTAAAATTACACGTTGTGGCTAAGTGTTTGAGCGCTTGTAAATAATCAGTCAGAGATTCGCTTGTATTCTGTCGCCTTTGTCGAAAAACATGCCGTTCGGCGATATCGGAACGTTTTGGTTCGAGATGGTCGTCTACAATTTTCACCAGCTCACGAAAACTTTTACTTTCTGGGTTATTTGGTGCACACAAATCGCACATTAAATCATATGTTGCGCCTCCCACCAACGTCACCAACGTTGCCACTTGTAACTCCGGTTTAATCTGGTTCAACGCCATGAACTGCTCCACGCGCCTAATATACGCCGACCACTTTTTCCCTGATAGTTCAAATTGTTCGATTTTTCCGATTGGCATTTTTAGATCTTTCACTAACACTGCACAAAGAACACAAATCCAGCAATTTTCCTCGTCGCCAGTTGGATATGGGAATAATTATGTGAGGAGCGATCAGTTAAACAACGAGTCCGGGACACAACTGGTTTATTTCCATATACCGCCATGTTACAATATTCAATAGATATACCCTACACATTCTAGCAGGTTTTGTTACACCATCGAGGCGTTAATCTTAACGAAATTGTTTTATTGTTACTCCACATAATGTCTCTTACTTGAACAGTTTTGGAGAGGTTGCAGGACAACATTCTGGGTCCGGAATTTCGCAATAACCTGATAGTTTTGTCTTTCTGCTATCAAAGTTGACTGTAACATAATACGTACATTACGATGCGACGGTTTGCAAAATAACCCAAGCAACTAAATTGTAAAAAGACAACGAAATTTCTCTGAAAATAATAGTTTTATTTGTGGGCCAAAACAGTAATAATTTAGTTCGTTTATTACTATAATCTTTTATATTTCAGCAATACATTTACATTTATGAACTTTCTTAATCAAATTTGCCCTACAGACAAGTAAAGAGGACTTATATTTTTAGATCCCACGCCAGGCCAAGGACGGTACAAGTAAGATCCTCAATATAACGCCTAAATCGATCTAGTAAATTAAAATGAAAGGTTGTTTATTTGTTCGTCTTCTATGCGTTCCTATAGGTACCATTCATCTGATTACGATGAAACTTTGGTGAGTTTTTGTGAACACGACCGCAAAAGTTCCTGATAAAAAACCTAACCGTCACAAACCTCCGACTCCAACTAGAAAAAGAGCTGTAACTTTTGAACGCCTGATCAAATTTTCATGACAATAGCTAATATGATTTCCTATTTAACTAGCCTTCTAATAAAAAACCTTAATTGATATCGGTCTATCCATTTTGGAGCTACAATGCCACAGATACACACATCTAGTCTGTAATAAAAATACATCTACGAGGTCTAAGTCGCTAACTTCGTTATCCTTTGCAACCTATCAAAGTTCCTTCAGCTGGGATTCAGGCTTTTTCTCATAGGGAGATGGGCAGCAATCCAACATACAGGCTTAGGCCTACCACAGACGACAGACTTTTTGTGCGATGTAGTCCGTGGCGCACGTCGTTTGATGCAGGTAGAGCCGGCTGTTGTTGCTGTTGTCTGTGATAGTTTTTGGTAGTAATCTTCTTAAAAAGAATTCCCGTTGGACGTTTAGCGTTATCGGAAAAAAATCACACGGATTTGTTAGACACGTTATGCGCCGCGGACTAGATCGCACTAAAAGTCGTTTGTGGTTCTAAGAAACGCTGGTTTTTCGTCTATCTGTTCGGAAGAACAAGGAAAGAATCTTTAGAACTGTAATGATGAATAATGCGTAGGTACAAGTCATTTACTACCTATTCATTTCCCGAGATGTGTCCTAATACGCGTGGGACGGTGGTGGACTTCGGCACGGTCTTTAAAAATTCTCGAAGTTCACTATGAGGCGAAAGTGGATCACCGCGGTGAGTTTAGCCGGTAGGAGTCCGGCACACATCTTCGCCCTCACTAGGCGGAGGATAGCCTATGATCGGTTCTCACCATGCTAATCAACAAAAAAGGTACCATTCATTGACTAACTTCGTAACTCTACTGGCTTTTATAATAGCCTCGTGTCCAACGGCCATTAGGTCCTAGAATAAGAACATGACAAGCAACATTATTTGTTCGGATTCACTTCATATACCGTCTATTTCTTGTGGAGACGTAACTGCTACGTGCCTAGGAAACTTTGCCAGTATTGTAGTTATAAGTCTATCTTGTGCTCATTCCTTAGATAGCTCATAATTTGATCTGCTAGTACAAATACTAAACGGAGAAATCCTTTTTGCTGGCAATTGTTACTCGTTACTTATTTTATTTATCTCTGTTTTAGTCCACTGTCGCTTCGATATTTTAATCTCTGACTTTAAGTAGATCGCTATCATTTATTTGCATACCAGAGTACTTATGCAAAAAATGAGCGCCTTCATGCGAATTTTGTGATGCGTAGGAGGTCTAAGGTACTATATGTAGTTGCTGCTCCTTATGGGTGATGCCAACAACTGTAATTTAATAGAATTATATTCAGCGTTGCCTTGAATAATAGAATAATTACCAGCGTTACTTGAATGGCAGTGCTTAAAACAAAATTAAGGTCAAGTTAGGAGCTGTACTCACTTCTCCAAATAAAATGATCATGAAGATATAAATTTCCTCAAAATGAAAACAAATGTTTCATCACGCCATCTAGAAGTAAAAAACCCCACTTAATTTGTATCTGCTATGAAGCATAAAAATTAAAGAGTCGACGTCAACAGTACATTGATCTTAAACGAAGCGGCGCTAGGCCGCATCCGGCAAATAATTAAAACTTTTACTAGAGCCAGTGAAATGTGGAAGAGAGATACAAATTTTCTACTCGAACGCACACTTTCGTTTTTATCCTTCAAGCTTGTGATTTATACCCAAAACTTATTTACCGCTGTCCAAACAATCGCTCCTCGAAATGTTTACTTTGTCCCTCCGATAATAATCACCAATTTTCCTTAATCGTTGCTTTTGCAAACAGCAAATTAAAAGTGTTCTAACTTTGGTATTGAAATGTTTAGTTTTTGCTATATGTGTAATCTGTCTTTTCTGGCACAATTTCTTCTCATTTGAACTTTCCAGTTATCCGGTACGTTGAGTTTTTGCTTTTAAATCCATTTCGTTCTTTAGAATCGATTAGTAGATATCTATTAAGGTCGTTTTAAAACAATTTAATCTCATTAAATTGAAGTCAGGAAGTGAAAGATTACTTATTTATTAGGGCGTGAATTTTCCGAGCAAACCCATAGGCGAGATTAGAGTCACGAGGAAATTACTGAGGAATTACGGTGGCTGGGCTTAGCTGGGCTTAGTCAAAGAGAAGTCGGGATTCAAATAGAAATAGAAATCCTTTGATCTATAAAATATCACTGGCAAGCGATATTGATGAATCGTGAAATGGCGGTGCACCATTACTTGATATTAAAATAATATGCAAGCGTTTATACCTTTGGAGAGATTCATATTTAATGAAGAGATTTTTTCTTAATGGATATTAATTTTTGTTATGATTATCAGTATTAGTATTAAAGTTCAAGTTATTAATAATTTTCTAAAAGCTATTTTTATTTGTGATTTGAGATAGTTTTAAGAGAGTTTTTGAATAAATTAAGAAATTCGGGTAAACAGAGTGCTAGTTGGGCCCAAATTCCATAGGAAAGCTCCCTTCTAGTAACCCAATGATGGATTATAACTTGCTTTAATACAAATTATATACCTAGTTCTCATTATGTTACTCATGTTTGTTAATCAAACCAACGATGACCTTAACGCAATTAAAAACAAATGCGATTTAAGACCCAACAAAACGCTCAATCAAGACATGTAGCCATTCAAAAACTTATTTGTGGCCAGTATATTTTATTTTAGTGGTGTAATAAACCTCTTCTGTGATTGCCATCATACGTGTACGTGGGAATAGTGACGTTCAGATAATCCAACTGGTATTCGATCTTTGAAATTTCGTTTATTTATCAATATTTTTTATGGACTAAACTTATTTATCTTCAATTGAGTAGGTGGCAGTCCACACACTTTCAAAAATTATTTTGGTCATACTAACGGTTTGTCTGACGGGTTTCCTAAGAGAGCAATGCTGCTATCTCATTTATTGTCCCTAAAAGGGCTTTATAAGAACTTATAAACTTTGTTTTGTTTGCTACGTATACAATTATTTAATATATTATCACAGTAGAGTTTACTGTAACTGTAATTCTTAGGGGAAAGGGTGTATGCAAATTGCAGAAGCACGATAAGTCACTTTGTACTAAAATTTTCACGGGATTCATGCTAATTGCAGTACAGATTGACTGACGTGGCGCTGGGAGTTGGATTAGCTTCACAACTTTGCTGGGCATATTCTGCCCTATTATTAAACGAATCAGGTCATGAAATACTTTCCTACACATAAGTTAAGTTTAGCATACACAATAATATCACTTTTCTCGTTTCCATTATTTACTCCGAAGTCTTCCAGCTTGAGCTTCCTATTACTCTTCAATATCCACATCAAGATTTGTTCCGCAAATAACGAAACATTCTCTTGTTTGCAAAAGAACATAATATTAGCTTGTTTATTTACATAAATTGAAACGGATCACCATTTTTAATACCAACTGAAATCAAAACGCACACGATAATATAATCTGTACTGCCCTTGAAATAAAGACCCCATTTGTGTGGTAGTTCCACAGTGCTTTTGACAGTATCAATTTTGCCTATTTCGTAGCGCTGCTCGAGTTCATACCTGCATATTTAATTTCGTTTGTTTATATGGGAATAAATATCCGTGATTTTGATATTCAAGTCTATGTCAATGTTTTCTTCCGATGTTTCCTTGTACGACATGTTCAATAATCTAGCCAGTGCTTTTATTCTATCTATTGTTAGATCTGTTCTATCTAGTTCCATGTAAGGAGTCGTTCTGTTATTTACAGTATAAGATTTTATAATAACTTACCAGTTTGTACCTATCTTATGGTTTGCCTTTACTTTTTAAGTAATATGATGGCTCATATCATTCAATATTTCTTGTATTCTTCCATTTCTTCGTGTCGATGGTATAAGCTAGGGAGCTTTTATTAGAACCCCAGAATTTTGCCATCTGTTTTCCAAACACTGATTTTATTTCTTTACAATAATAAACTAGTGTTCCGTACTCCTTAACAACTAAAAACAAAACTTGCACACAATATACAAATTCACGGTACATTAACATTACAAACAACATAAAGGTGCGTACATAACATCGGATTACGTTGGCGCGCGGTATCGAATTACCGCCATAATTGGTCGGACCTTCACTGTTGAACGTATGGCTAATGCAACAATTTACGCATCAGCTAATCTGCAAATTGGTGCTGCTTTGTCGGCCGGAGGCCGGCCGTGTCGTCGGCCCGGTTTGTCTGCAACCGGCTTTATATGGCCGATGATTTATTGATGGACGCAGCGGACTTCATTCGCTACTATTGTGGTGGTAAGTGGAGAACACTAAGGATGTTACGAGATAACTTGGATTCTTTATTGGGAACATGTCAAGTTTCTGCCCAATTACTTATACTTCACTTGGGACATAACATAACTGTGCACAGATTTTTGGGCAAAAGACGCAATTTGACATCTCGCTTTTTTAAAAAGATCTTTACTTTTTATCTAAAAGAAAAACAGGTTCTAATTAAATTATGGTTATGATTTTTAGCTACATAAAATCTTAAAATACATAACTGTGTTCCTCAAACATCTGCTTCATATAATGGCGTACACTGTTTTACGTTAATTAAATAATTACATTATCTAATCATTATCTTCAAAATTTACATTATCCAAATAAATATTAATAAAATTTACATTATCAGAATTAATGTTATTAAAATTGACATTATCAGAATTAATATTGTTAAAATTTACGTCACAAAATTTTACATTAAACTAACGTTATCAAAATGAACACTATCAAAATTCAAATTAAAGGTATTTTAAAATTTATCAACAAAGAATTCGTTGATGGTACCTATAGTAGCATTTCTATTAAAGTAATGTACCTACGTAATTTATTTTTAAACTGAGATAGATAGATACAAGCATGACAAACTTATCCAAATCTCTTATTCAGAAACCAATCATATTCTGAGTATATTCCGAATATATTCTGAGATTTCCTCGGCCCGTAGTTACCGTAAAGTCAAAAATGTATGTATGTAAACAACGTGCGCACGCATTTTAGTGAACCTCTATCGAAAACGCAAGCACACTTTTTTCATACATTTTTGGCTTTACTGGAATTATTACGATCATCATTAAGTAAAACTCGACACTTGGGACAAGTCTCAACATAACTTGTCAGTCAGACACCTTAATAAGGTGTCATAATGTCGTGCAAGTAACCGCTCCTCTTCGCTCCATAGAAGCGCCGGCGCCGTCGCTCACCCGGCCACGGGACGCAGCGGTTTCGTTCGGTCCACTTCCACTGATAATTAATTTTACGCTGTCTGTACGGTTGTACATTCAAGTTTTTATACGCCAAATAGACCCAAATTATCTTATTAAGAGGACGGGCAAGAAATGATTAATAATTCACGGTATGTAAGGTACCTAACACATGAGAGATTTTGTGAAGGGTTAAAAGCACGAAATGTTACAATAGAGATAAACGTTTTTATAAATTACAGATTATTCGTTTGCAGGAAATTGGCATGAAAGGCCTAAATTAGATCGGCGCAAATTAAAAAGAACGGCATAAAAAGCATGTAGTCTAAATCCAGGGGTTAAATAGACATATAATAAATACTCAAATATTTAAATAGAAAATCATTTCATTTATCTATTTTTGGTCAGATTAAAGCAAAATTTTAATTGGCTTAATACATCAAAGCTTTCGACTAAAATAACTTAAACCATTCTCATTTTCTGAATTAATCCGTAGTGGTAGTCAAACAAAATTGAATGTCTTTTGTGCTTATTACCTGTAAATTGAAAGAATTTCAGGCATAGGTACGTGAGCTAAGACCGCAAGCCAGGGGTTTAATATATGAAAACAAACCAGACATAAAGCTTTGGCAGTTTAATAACACTCCGGGTACTTTGTACTACAAATTAAAGCATTGGGCAACAAGGGCGTTACTCAAAGAAGGGAGTTTCTAATTTATTAAAGATAAAGTTTTTGATTTATTTATAACTTCTAAATAAATTAAGGAAAATCTCATGCACTTTTTTATTTATTTTTCCCATGATTCAGTTACAAGATTCTAGTATTATTACTATTAGAAAGATAGAAACTTACTGCACTTTTTCTGAAACGCCCTTGTTGCACCTAATGCTTCAGTTATTAAAGATAAAATATTTTAATACGAATCAGAAAGACGGAAAGACAATGAATGGTCTATTAGTTTTTGAATAAAGTAAAACAAATATTATCACTTCAACCTTCAACCACATATTGCATTTTTAATGAATCATTGCTATAGGATCGTTATTTGTTGTTCTTATTGATTCAGCTTTTTTTTTTTCTTTTTTTTTTCTTTCTTTATTTTAAGGAACTTTTGAACGCAGTTCATGTCAGTTCCATCGTAAATCATTCAGCTTTTTTGATTAAAACAAATAAAAAATGGAAAAATAATGCGTTGTCATATTTCATTCCATATTCGTAACATCTAAGTACTGCTATGTAGAATAACAAACCTAATAGAATTGTGAACTCTATTTCATAACTCGCAATAACAGGATTATAAACAATTTCAGACATGACATGAAATAAAAGTTTATTTTCTTAGTCCTAAAACTTATTTTTAACAAAAGGTAGTTATCACAAAAATAATCCCAATGATAACACTTCTCCATACTTCTTAAAGTTGGGCAAGATAATCTTCCGTTATACTCAATTAAAATGCGTTTAGAACAGCACCTGGCGAGATAAACATCGTAACTATTGAAACTCGAGAATTTCAAACCTCAATTTTGACAACAAAAAGGCCATAATCGATTTTTGGGTATACAAAAGGAGCTTTATATTTGACAAGTCGACTGTACAAACGATGTTTGTGGTAGAGATTATTTCGGTTGAAATGAATGAAAGCAAAACACGATCCTGTGAATATGTTGGTCGGTAATTGAAATACGAACAACGCCCTCAAGGGTGGTTTTTTAATTTTTTTACATCCGTGGGCTCGGTAGGTTCGAGTGTCGCTGCGTTGCTTCGAGAAATGGGTTTAATATAAAAATATTTTGGAGTAAAAAATCGCAAGAGATTACTTATAAACAATACTTTTAAATTGTAGAGCCTCATTAGCCTCATGAAAAGAACTTTTATTATTTTATATTCATTCAGTCATTTGAACTATTTATGCTTGAAGCTCTTTGTAATCTTCAAGCTATAATCTCCATCTTGGTGATCTGAAACAAGAATAAATAGTTATTTGTTATACAAGAGTGCAAAGTTGCTTTTTAACCGCGTGTTCAATTTTGATGACCGAGCAAGCGAAGGATTCTAAAATTGAATCACGAGCGCAGCGAGTGATTCAAAATTAGAATCCTGAGCGTTAGCGAGGGAATCAAAAGAGCACGAGGTGAAAAATCTTTGCACTCGAGTGCAACACGTAACTTTTCATTCCACCTCAGCGAGGAAATGACTAAATGCAAAAAAAAAACGTTTAATTCACAAACTTAGTGCACACGATGTTCTAAATTCAATTTACTTTATCCTCTAGAAAATAAAAACGGCTTTTCCACTCAGATATTGAAGATTAAAAATATTCTTTCCGAGATGGTGGGATGAAAAATATATTATTTAAGTAAAGATTATAAAAAAATACTACGTGCAAGAATAATACATCCTAGCAACTATAAATTCAAATAACACATCAAAGCTGTTTCGGATACAATCGGAGTTTCTCTTTTTATTACTACAAAGGATAACATAAAAACGAAAACAATCCTTTCTTTAAATCATAAAACATGTTACCCTCTCATTGTGGTTTATTGATTAATAGATGAAACTTTCAACGCAAGACAGGAAACGTATGGTAATAGAAAAACCCACCCGCAGGCATTCATCATTACGGCTGTTGTTCGAAGGGTCCAGTATAAAATAATGATTAATTATTATAATTTAGCCCATGTCATCGGACATCCACATAGCCAGCCCCACCCGACAGTTTAATCTTAGTCCAGGTGCTGTTTATCTGATTGTAGCGTGAAAGGGTTTGAATTCGAAGCTAGTAGCCGTCGAAACGATTGTAGAAAAATGTACTTCGGTAGTAAGCGCAAACAAAACTGTGTTAGTAAGATGACGAGGCGAAAATAGTAATTAAGTTTCATGGATAGTAGTTGTAGAAATAAACGTGTCTGATCTGATAATGATAATTATGGAGTGTTTGGAAATTACAGTCATTAAGAGTTATTCCATGATCTATCATAAATTTAGCTTAAGCAGAGAAATGTTAAATGGCACTCACATGAAACGTGCGAAATCTTAAATTCATTATATTATGCTTAAATCTAGTAATGAAAAGAACATTGAGGGCAACCGGCTGTTCTCATTTTGGACAATGAGAAGCAATCGAACTTGTGCATTGCAATCTTAATGGCAACATTCTGAGCTTGTGAGCAACGCCGGCAAATCTAATAGTAACATAAAATTACTGTTCGAAGCCCTACTCACCGCAAAGAGGGGACAAACTTTTAAAATACCAGTGACAACGGTAACCTGACGGCTGACGACGCAATGAAGCGTCACAAAAAGTGTGCAACCTAACTCCGAACAATAGAACATGGATGCAACAAAGCGCAGACATATATCAAACAACAAAAACACTGCTCTCGACGGCCGTACGAGCGAACGAACACTATCATTTACGCAACGATTTGTCATCGAGATTCGGGGGTAGAGGGGCGGGACATTTTAGCTGATTCCTATGACTGGTTGTCGAAAGATATTTTTCATAACATAAAAGTCATATTGTGAGTAATAAAGTTAGGCTTTAATTTAGTATGATAAGTTAACATACTAATTACAAAATAAAAACTAGGTACAATGGATGATTTTATGTTACTTCATTAGCAATGAGTGTAATTTCTAGTTGGTTGTGAGAGATAAATTATTGTAAATGCCACCTTTAAGACATGAGTCATATTAGGTAAATCAAGTTAATAAAGCTCACCAAGATATTTCATTTGATTGCACATTTTCGGTCATAGATCTCCGATCAACAATGCCAAAAATTTACGCCATCCGAATTCGACATCCAAACCGCTAGTAATATCCCGGAAACTGGATTAACGGTTGTCAACTTGATGAACGATGTGCGTAAGTTACACGACAATGGAATGTGGGCATCCGTCCCATTTGGCCCGAACGTCCGATACGCATCGCGAACATTAATTAATTATGAATCGCTTTTGAGTTTTTCAAAATACAGAATATTTTTGTTCACAGAATTTTGATCAGCGGGCGGTATTCTCGCACTGTGGCCCGATTCGACTATTGTTAGTTCAAAAGAGTTACATTTAATGCCTTTTTGTTGTGTCGTTATATTTTTACACGGTTGTCAATCACGATTCGGTGCTTGAGCTTAGTACAGAAAATTCTGTTTCCTTAATCATTCTTTTATGTTTTTGAATGTAAATGAATATACAAATAATGCGCTTTTTTCGTAATGATAATTCTGAACCTTCATCAATTTTTAATTTTCCATAAGGTTTGTTACTTTTTTTCCATTTCTTTAGTAATATTGTTGATCATTATTTGCTAATCAAACGTAAATTAAGCGTTATGGTCGATGAAATGTTCCAAATATACATTATAATTATACTACCTTAGGTATTATGTGTGTATATTGTTTACTTAATTCCTTAATTGTCTACGTATTGGTCTAGCTCTAGTGTGTGTCTTAGTCCGGGAAATGTAATAGAGTTCAGTTATTAAAAAAAAAACTCAGTTACAGTCCAAGGTTTGAATTAAGCAAACAAAACATCATATTCACCGCAATAGGTAACATTATTAATCATGTTTCTTGATTTGCTGTAACTCAAGAAACAATAATTTTATTACTAATTCTCAAAAATCCTCGCCTACAAGGGCTGCATATTAGTGCAATATACATCGATAATATATTACAGCAACATTGCCCAAAGCTAATATGCCGGAATATTCTTAAGGCCCAGCTTGGGCCACGCGGCTCCCTTCTACGATTTATTGTTTAATCACAAGCACTCAGCCACCGTAGTATTGCGTCGGTAAATTGTGGCAAGCTCCGAACGTAATGGATGTATAATTTTGTCTAGAAAGGTTAAGAATGTATTAAATTTTGATAATGAAGAAATAAAAAAAATACAGGGCGTATATCACGAGATTAGTTTTAAAACTTATCTGTATTTGAATTACCATCGTTGTCATGTTTAATAGTTATCATCATATTGGGAGTACAGACTGAGTCGTATTTTAAACAGTTGCTTTTTTAATAAATTAAAATAAAAACAATTAAGCCCCTTTTCTTTTCGGAAACATTTCTTTTGACAAAGAATATAATGTTATTTTGATGGGAAAATTATGTAACATCAAGGAAATTGCAATAGTAGATAAACCCGACTGCCATTTCCTGATACCTTAATTCTGTGCCATTAAACATCGTACGCTATATTGCAGTTCGATGTGACGTAATAAATGCTACATGTGTGTAAACCCAAGTCCTCGATAACTCTGCTTAACAACTTCATAGTAGCAGCCAATAAACAACAAACATACTACCTAACACTCCCAATTTTTTTCAAATTGAATTTGTAATCGGTTACACTGTGTGGTCCTTCATTTTTTTATCGATTGTATCTACGATTGCATTGTTACCTAGTGGGGTAACATCAAATTCCTCTGAACAAAAAATCCTGACACCTGAAATTTAAATTCCACGAGTTCTCGTCATATTAATCCTATTACAGTGACGTATGTCGCAGGTCGAGGACAGCTGTCTAAAATGATGTTTCTAATCCTAATCGCCTTTATTTGTTTCATGGTTTATAGTTTACATAATATTATATGATTATTAAAACGTTAAAACGTGACTTTCCAAGGCCAAAAAGGCAAAGGAACAATTAAAATAAAATTATAATACATAGTGTAAGGGTTGGTAATTAAGTACTTAATATTTAAGTAGGTAAATATTCTGCCCTCAAACCCTTTGATTGTTACTTCTATAAAATAATTGTTACTTATCAAATCTACAATATCGTTTACGAAAATGACATGTTTAATTAATGTTTTCTATTATAAGTAGAATTTTCACATCAAGTGAAAATTCTACTTATAATAGAAAACATGTAGTAATTAACAACAATTGTCTCTAATCTGCAGGAACTCGATGATGAAACATGTTTAAATATTGTATGAACGACAATGAAGTGAAAATTGTAGACTAATTCTGTGTAAAAAGGACATACCGGATTCAACTTATAATGGGCGATAAAATTGCTCCTCTCATTTTGCGTCACGGTCTAAACTTATTGTTCGTACACTACAAAATACAGACATTTATTTTGTCTTTTTATAACCTTCTGAGAAGAAGAAAGAGATCCCACTGGGTGAAACAATTGCTGCTAGCTGTTAATACACCGCCTTTGAGATTTGGAAGCGTGCCACATTGTCCCTGTATTGTCGAAAACAGTAGCAACTTTTATTGTTACAAAAGTGAGACATATTTGGCACGTTACTGTTACCTGGGTGGTTCAAGCTTGAAGGTTCTATCGCCCTAATGACCCATAAATTGATGCGTGACGACCGTTTCATTTGTCCTTATTGTCCAGTCCAAAGTTATAGAAGATTGATGGCAGTATTGAATGTCATCGTCAATTCAGCAATTATGATAAGTCTGATGAATGGGTGCACTATATAGAATTAGTTTATTGTGCTCTAATTTAGAAGTTACATGCTTGTAAAATCAAAGAATTGGTTCATAAAGATGTTAAAAATATCGCTTATAAGTTAGATTATAGGCATAAAAGGATGCTTAATTAAGTTTTATTAGTATAAACAACATATTGTCCATACATTCCTTTTATAAATAAAGTCTTTAAAATAAGATAAAATAGGTGTATAATTATTTCCAATGTAGGAAATAACGAAATAATTAAGACACCATAATAATTAAGACTCTAAATGGGCACACGTCCAAAAAATACGACATAAACAAATACAACATCTCAATATAAGGAGTTGGAGCTACGTATTAACATAAACATTGATTCGATAGCGTTCCGAACATCGCGCCGGTCACAGTTTGAATACATTACGGCCAAGTTGTTTTTTATTACGTCAATAATTTAAGAATTAAACTGTTCTTGCTCTGTTTATTGGTCCTTTTCAGCTTGTTCCGAGACTTTTCTAGTCGCTCCCCGCGGATGCTCATTCAAAATGGACACGCACGCAACAGCCCGTTGGTCCTTCGGTCGTAAAAATCGATTACTTTATTTCTTACAAGCTCATCATTAAAGATTAAAATAAGATGTTCAAGATTTTATTGGACCACATACAGCTTCATGGTGCACACTAGAAATTTTCGATTGTAATTATTAAATATTTTATTGATTTTATTTAATGCTAAAATGTTTTTAAACACTGTGTCGAACGTGAGTTAAAAACCGAACGATTTTGTTAGGGTTAAATTAAAAGCCCATTGTCTTCGTCGGTTCACGGTCACACAGGGCGACAGTCGTTAATGACCCATTAACATTTGTTTCACACCATCCATTAATACTAAAAGACCTGCAATTAAAAAGGAAACGCCGCGGCTGCCACTAATTCCCCCACTCTCACTTAAAACGTTACAACTTTACTGCATTCGAACATCTGATAAGGAACTTGGCAGCCGAAAAATAAAAGGTAAAAACTTGCCATATCACTACAGTAGCTTTCAAAATTTATAGACAGAATATCTCTATTTGGTTTCGGTACTATCGGTATCGGTATTTATCAGCGGCATCTAATGATCGGTCAGTTTATAATAGGCTGTGAGTGTCAAGTTAATGAGAATATATTCCGACCTGGCACACAATAAATTAAAGAGGTTTCGAATAAAACGGCATATTAATTGGACATTAGTATACGTCAACACCTCTGAAGCAAAGTGTGGCCGATAGAAACGATTAAAGTACGTGAAAGTATCTAAGAAGTTACTCGGGGACTATAAAATTAGGTGGGTGTAAATTTTTAACGTTGGCCGGGGGCTATTTCTGTAAATGCGATGTGAATTTAAATTTGTTTTCCAAAAGCTTTTAAAACAGTTCCGTTTGTTTCGACCAAAGAATTAGCTGCGGAGGACTTTGCAGAGTCTCTGACAAAAAGATGAGTGCTTTTATTTAGATTAACACGGTTATTGTTGATGTGAGCTTTTATCTAAGCTATCAAAAGTACAGTTAGATAAATGAGTGTGCGATAATTATATAAAGTAGCAAAAACTTGTAAAAAGACTTTATAATTTATGCAGCAATTTTTTGTTAAAAAGTCATTGATCGCGCTCTTTTCTTTCAAATGTTGCATAGGTTCTACATCAATATAGTACGTATGTTGCAAAGAATAGAGCTTGTCATATTCTAAAAACCTATTGAAAACGTACATTTTAATTAAACCATTAACCAACTTTAGTACATGTAGCTAACGTATCAATCAATAAATGAATAAGTCCCGTATCCTGAACTTTCTTACGATGTTGCAGTCTCATTTTGGTAGTTATAGAATGTCTCTCAGTCCAGTTCTAATCCCCCAGTAGCCCCTTGGCAAAGGTCTTCTCTAAAATTTCCATTGTTTCCTATCTTTGGCGACTCTTCTCCAATTAGGGCTTCCTGTAAGCTTTTTAGCTCGGCCTCCTATCCTTTATGTTGTCTTCTCGTGATTCTTTTTTCGTCCCTCTTAGCAAACCTATAGTTGATGTTAAATAACCAAGTTTTAAATTCCTTTAATTTACAGTAAAGTCCGTAAGTCCAAAAGTTCTTACCCACCAATAATTCAATGCTGCTTCAGAGGAAGACATTACTTTTGTCTTAGCAAATTGAATTCCACAAAATCTCCTCGGGAAGATTGACTGACCACAAATTGGGGATTCGTTGTCAAGCGAGATAACATCGGAGGAATCTCATTACAGTTGAACATTCGTCCCAGTTCGGGGCTGCCTTTACATGTTGCCTCCAACTTTGACTCCGGAATCTTCAGAGATTCCAGATTGTTTCGAGTTTCTAGTGGTAAACATTGTCCGCTCAACTGTCTTTGACATAGCATGTAGATATTACTTCAGAAGTGACATTGCTTCCTCGATTTTCATCGATTTCGTTAGTAACAATGAGGCTGAATTTTGAAAATGAATCGATATTAGTTTAGTATTTCTAATAAGAGTTCATGTCGTCGCAAGATTGAATCAACCGCAAACTGTAAAAGCCCCGGCAGCCGGCGGCGAACGGAAAATTAAAAAGCAAAGCGTGGACCGCTTCCTAGCCATTCTTTTTAATTCTCAACGTCGCAATGGACGGTGTGGAATCATTAAAATTTTCACCGTGCCACCCTTGCAGATTTATTTGATATGGAATGATAAAGTTACCAGTCTTATAGAATTCACAATAAGCTGGCTTTAACCAGTAGGACAAGTTTTAACACTTTCTACTACAAATATTTGTACACTCATTTTATTTTGTATTAGCTTTATTCAATTTTTATACTTACATTCATTCATATTTTTAAATAATTTTACAAATAAAAAAAAATAAAAACATTTAAAAATACAAAAGAGTAGGTAGTAGGCCACCGGCATCGGGAACAGGGTCCAAGCCACCGGCGGCTAGGGCTGCAGAGAAAGGAACCTCCTCACAATGCGTGCCGTGTCGAGGAGTACCGCTTTCTGTATCAAGCCCTTGATCCAGCCCCCCAACGAGAGCCTCATAAGATGTTGATCGAGGCTCTTGGCAATTAAGCCATTGGCCGTCACAACTATCGGCACTATGATTGCTGAGTCCACATCCCACATGTCGACAACCTCGTGAGCCAAATCAAGATATTTGATCTGTTTATCTTTCTCGGCTTTCACGAGGTTCTCGTCATGCGGGACCGTTATGTCGACAATCATTGCGCGCCGCTCTGATCGATCCACCACCACTATATCAGGTCTATTGGCTACAATAGTCCTGTCAGTGATGATGGATTGATCCCAGTATAGTGTGATATGGCCTTTTTCAAGAACTGGGTCGGGCACATACCTGTAGTACGGCACTTCCGATTCCACAAGGTTGTATTTTAGAGCAATTTGCTGATGGATAATCCTGGCTACAAGGTTGTGTCTATGCAAATACTCTCCGTTAGCTAGACGAGAACACCCGGAGATAATGTGACGGATTGATTCGCCTGGACGGTGGCATGCCCGACATATGTCAACCGTGCCGTCCTTCACAATAAATCTCCGGTAGTTATTTGTCATCATAACTTCATCCATAATTGCACAAACAAAACCTTCGGTTTCTCCAAAGAGGTCCCCGGAACGTAACCAGGCTACGGACGCTGAAAAGTCTACATCGGGCCCATGGAGGGCCCGGAAGAAGCGTCCGTGGAGCTCCTTGCTCTGCCATACCTCCCTGCGATCGTTAGTGTCAAGCACTACAGGTTTGCGCCAGTTCTCTTTAGCCAAGGAGAGCGGGGTGAGGCCCTTGTCCACCGCTACTACATCTCGATGCATCCCCACGTTGGCTTCTAGGAAATATTCCCTGAGATTGCATATCTCGCGATTGTGGATAGTCTTAGCGTTTAGAAAGCCTCGACCTCCACATCTCCGCGGGATATACAATCTCATAACCGAAGACCGTGGATGATGCATTCGATATGCCGTCAGCAATGTACGGACCTTCCTATCCAGGGCGTCAAGTTCTGTTTGAGTCCATTTGAGTATGCCAAAAGAGTACATCAAAACTGGCATGACCCAGCCGTTGAAGGCGCGCACCTTATTACCGCCTGATAAAAGACTATTAAATACTTTTTTCAGTCGGCCAAAGAAGCGTTCCCTCAACGACTGCTTCATGTCAACAACATTGATGCCCAACGCTTCGGACATACCCAAATACTTATAGGTTTCGGTTGCTGAGAGGGATCTAAGGTTTATGGAATCCGAGAGTTGGGTGCTCACAGATTCCACAATCTCCCCTCGCTTTACATGCATGACCGCACATTTGTCCACACCAAATTCCATCCTGATGGCGCTACTGAAGGTTTCAGTTACCTTCAGTAGTTTCATCAGCTGCAAATTGTTGGGAGCAAAGAGTTTCAGGTCATCCATGTAAAGGAGGTGAGATATAACCTGACCGCCTCTCCTCAACCGATGGCCTAGACCTGAATCCTCCAGCAATGTGCTAAGGGGATTCAGGGCTAAGCAGAACCAAAGTGGACTCAGACTGTCACCCTGGAATATACCTCGCTCTATCCTTATCGGCTCGCTAATCCTCTGGATATGCCGACATCCTGGATAGCGAAGGACTGTCCTCCATTGCCTCATACATGACATCAGGAAAGTGCATAGAGTTGCGTCAACTTTATACAACTCTAGCACCCTCATGAGCCATGTATGTGGCACCGAGTCATAGGCCTTCTTATAGTCTATCCAACATGTTGACAGATCCTTTCGAGAACGGCGAACCTGTTGGCTAATGGCCATATCAATGAGGAGCAACTCCTTAGTACCGCGGGACCCGTTCCTACATCCATTTTGAGAAGCGGACATGATAGAATTGTCATCAATGTGTTTGCTAATTTTAGCTCTCAAAATGGATGTAAGAACTTTATAAATTGTAGGGAGACACGTAATTGGTCTATAATTTTTGGGTTCCGCAGTACTACCTGATTTATGGAGGAGGTGGGTTATTCCTGTCGTCAGAAACTCGGGCAGTAATCCAGACTCTAAGGCTGACTGGAACAGAGTCGCCAGGCGGGCGTGCGATCTTTTAAACCATTTAATCCAAAAGTTGTGCAGCCCGTCCGGTCCTGGAGATTTCCAGTTAGGCAACATACGGACTGCACGTGTTACGTCTTGGGGGCTGATCGTAATTGCCCCCATTTCTGGTATTGGACCGCACGCTCGCTCGACATCCCCAGTCCATTCACCCTCGGTATGGCTGACAGGCACCGACCAGATGCTACGCCAAAATGAATACATGGTGTTATCATCTGGTAGGCGCATGTCAGTTACACTTTGGTCTGGTTGCTCCCAAGCCCTGTAAACCCACCTTTCATCTCTTTGGAACGTGCGATTCTGAGTGTATCGCTCCACACGCCGCTTATACCTACGAATACGGTTTGCCCATGCATACACTTTCTGTTTCAGGAAGTCGATGCGCTCCGTGACACGGGAAAAGTAGTCTCGAGGGCTGATATCAGTCCCCGAGAACGCCCGTCTCACAAAGCGCATCACTCTAGGACGAGTGTTGCCCTCTCTGAAACAGATTAGTTTGCCGATGAGTGTTCTGGCCTCACCAATACGTCGTTCAATCCTGCATTGCCATGCCGGTATGGTTGGTTTAGGTCGTGTAGCTCTGTCATCCGAAAATTTGACGTGAGCTACACGACATGCCGCTACAGCCGCACAATACAGGATTGAATGAGCATCAGTAAGGTCTTCGCAGCTATCAAAATAGTTTGACAACTGCAAATCCAGAACAGCCACCAGCACCCTATTTTTGTTATGCATGGGCAAACGAGGTAAGCGTGGCCTAAGTTCAGGCGTCATGAATCGATATTCCCGAATCGCACCCTCCAAAGCACTCCTCATTTCCTCACTGTACTGGGTACTTACATTAGTACCCATGTCATTGCTCACCTCGTCAGCGTGATTGACTATTTGGTTGGACTGTGGTGGGATCACAGTCTGTGACATTGTAGCAATGACATGGTTACTTTGCATCTCAGATCGCAAGCGATCAAGCACAGTGTCATCCAACATGTGATTACGCTGGATGACCCGTACCTGATCCGACAGTCGTTGAGCCGATACGTTGACAGTTGGCTCGAGCACCTGAAAAAGAGAGAGCATCCTAACACGGTACGCTGCGAGGTTAGTTCCCCCCTCTGTAGCCCCAAAGTATGCGCGCATGACATTTTCGTCGATTGACCGGGTCCATCGCATGCGCTGCACACGTCCGCCGGAAGCGGGGATCCCGACAGAGGCCGGTGGGCCTCTAGGTCCCAAGCTCGTCGGCGGTCGGCCTCTTCCTCGCCGTCGTTGTGGTGGTGGGCTCGTCGGTGGGGAAAAGTATTCGTCACTCGAGCTCGACGCGACTGCAGCGGCCGCTGTGTCAGCACTCACTATTGAGGCCGATTCCGGCAGCTGCGAGGCGGAGCTGAGTGACGAAGCCGAAGATGGTATGGGTGCGCATCTGGATTTACTCCTAGTTATCATTGACTGACATCACAGCATTCCTCACAGAAATATATTGATATGTCATCTTGACATTTTATTTATTGCGAATTTTTGATTAGGTATCTATTTCAAAAAAAACTTTTGGGTGACTGATATCTATTACTTATTTGTAGTTTTCATTTTAAAACATTATGACTATTTGCAAATTTCAAGATTTTAAATTGTATAATTTCAGGAAAATAAGAGAAAAATATGTGTCAGCCTGACACCTAGTGTTGCCAGTTAATATTATTATTATTATTATTAATATTAGTATTAGCTTATTATTATCCTTTATGAGCGTAAGAAAAATAATCTTCGGACGGATGATTGATGTGTTGTGTTGATAGATTTTTTCCAACAAGAATGTTGTGTAAGCGCAAGGTTTTTTAATTGTTTCTGCTAGCGTACGTGTCAAGAATAAAAAATATTTTTATCTTTGAATACTAACATTATAATACTCCTTGTGAGAACAAATTAAGTCTAAAATGGATTGCCCCGCTTCGGATTATTAAACTTATTATTTAAATCCTTCCAAACTTTAGTTGGCCCAAATTGGATTGTCAACTTAGTAACTATATTAACGAAAAAAACGTTCAGCCCATAATCATTTAGTAAAAAATAGTGTAACAAATCCTTATTCGTAAGCCAGCTAATAAAATAAACGAAATAGAAATATATTTTACCGATCGAACGAAATTATGACATTATAACGTAACAAAAAAGCAACATTACTCCCCATAAATAATAATTAATCCTCTTAGCATAATATTAACGCTAAGGATTTAGGCGTACCTATACAGCTAATAAGACTAAATGGTAATAAATTGTATGCTATTAACAAAGTAAACGTTTTTACTAAACAAGTCTTGCTGATGACTTTTCAACCGGTTGAGGGCTTACCGGTAAAGTATAGTATACACGCAATCGTATTAGCTCTCCCGAGACATTCTCGCATTTGAATATAAAAATTACTACGTGGAAAAGAATGTTCGTTAAATTCTTAATTCTCAACATTAATTTCACTTAGGACCGTGTATGCTTGTCTAGTCTTATTTGTAGCGAGCAGAATTCCGAACGGTACTAACGTTCCGCCTACGACAGTTTTACTAACCCGTTTCCCACAGTTGACTCATAACTTATACGGGATGGTATTGCACATTATTTCTGTTGGTATATATAAGTTCATATTATTATATTTACTAGCTTATGATAACTTATGATATAAGCTTATGATAACTTGACTTACGGAATATGAGTTTTATTTTGTTTTACTGTAACGTCTGCTTCGTCTACCTCTCACCCGCATTAAAAAAGCTTCATGTTTTACAATCTTAGTGTCAATAACAAAAATAGAAGGTAGGTACCTACTTACATATCCCATAAAAACCATGAATCATAATTTTGTAAAATATGTGAATAAAACTAAATTAAAATGCTCCCAAAAAGTCATAAAACCTACAAAAGAATCAACTTAATTTACATAATACATAATAAAGTAGCCAAGTAAATATGAATTGGGCGATTTACAAATCATCAATACGTGTAAATATCCTTGTTCGTCTCAATACTAAGCGAGCGACAGAACGGAGCTCCATACAAAGCTTGGATTATTAACTATCATTAAGGTACCGCGAAAGGTTTGCGCGTAGGTGAGTCGAACAAATGCGTTGAATTCTTCTAATTTATTGTTCATTCAATGTTTATAAATTGCCAATTAAGTATGTTTGACTAGCTTTAGTTATCTTTCTAGCGAGTCCACACTGGAATTTCGCACAAATGTTATCGTATATCAAAAACTACTGGTCCGATTTTTATGTTGTAAATTTCAGAATATACATAAATTAAACTTAAAAAAAACTATTATTACAAAATAAAAAATAGATCAATAACTCACATTTAATTGCCATACTAAACTGTTTTCGATATTTCTGTGAAGGAAAGATTATGTCAATAATAAAATCGATATAACTCGTTTAGCGTTTTTAGATCTAGATAAGAAATAGTTAATAGGACTTAAATTCGTATTAATTTATTTTATCTATAAAGAATACTGAAGATGTCAAAAGCCGGTAAACGCCCAACACAATCGTTCTTTGTGTGAATGCCTAATGATGAAAGATTGCCACAAAACGAATATAAGTAGCAGAACTTTTTATTTGAGACATAATATTTCTCGAGATATGCCATAGGGATTCGTAAATATAAAAACAAATAAACGTATTAGCTTTGGATCAAGTAGAGAAGATAACAGTTACTAAGAAACTGTCTTTTATATCTTTATAAACGCTGTGAGACATACTGCCTGAAAGATGCCTTATCATTATTGCGTTATATCTTTAAGATTTATCTATTTCTTTGATTTAGTATTAGGATTTTAGTCTTTGTATTTTTAAAGTAACATTTATTGCTTCCGCTCTATAACAATCCAGTGTTATAAAATTCTTTAAGAGTTATATTTATAGCCTAGCGACTGAACGCTTACCTTCGATGCAGGAGTGTCTGCGTTTAATAAGCCCGGCCCGTACCTCTGAATTTTGGAAATTATGTGTGCACCAAAATTTAAATTTCATTTGCGATAACAGTAAAGGAAAATATAGCTCATAACAGTAATGCAGTCCATTATTGTCCCACTGGGTTAGGCCTTAGTCCATCACGCTGGTCGGCAACTAATCATGATACACACTCGTAATCGAAATCGATTCAATTTTGACTGTTCAAGAATGTTCGTTGCTAATTATCGAGTGGAGTGATTTTTAAAGCATACTGTGCAATTACATTGTTGATCTTTCGAAATTGAATTGATTCCGAATACAAGTGTATCGTGATGGTTCTGCCGGCCACCGTGGTGGACTAAGGCCTAACCCAGCTGTGGGACAGTAATGGGCTGAATTATTATTATGAGCTATGAAGTAGGCAAAAGCCAAAAAAAATTTTACAGTATTATTTGGTCTTGCTTGCAATATCAAGAGCTCGAACTTATTAAAACGTGTTAGCACATAAGCGGAACATAATATTAAAGAATAAACAAATAGAAGAGCTGCTTTTGTTCCAAAACGTTTCAAAACACTACATTTGGGTGCTATCCAGGGCATTTATACGACAGGAATGGTTGGCGTTAGCGGTTAATATTTTGCTATAATAACCCCAGTACCATCTGTTTGGCAGCTGTACACTGGCCCACTTTGTACAACACGTGAACATGAGAACTCTTCATAAAAATATGACTATAATAGTCATATCAGTTGATGTTGTGGAAATGAGGACAGTGTAATGTTTCTAATTTGACGATAGCTGAGAAACAAAAAAGAATCGCTGTTTGTTTTTATCTGGTAGTGTTCGGTTTGGGAGGTTATAAACTCGTAGTATGATAAATTTATTGTTCTCTGTTGGAATATGTTCAACTATCAGTTTTTCTGAAATAGTTTGATATGAAAATTTAATGATTGAGCAATTTACCCAAGCCATAAAATTTTTTTTGGTTAAATTGTATAAACATTTTTTTAAAGTGTACTATTAGTTGTTCAGAAATTGCTAAAAGTTAAGCTAGGGTTATTGTATTCATTGCTCTTCAATAACCTTCTTCCATAAACAATCCCTCTGTATCTTTCTCAAGCAGCAACTGATTGATGTAACTGAATCTACGATGCAAAATAAATGAATAATTTCAACTTGATTCATGATTAAGATCTAAAATATTTATGTGGATTGCTGGTACAAATGGAATACAAATTATCTCGAAAGCTATATTTGCCACCAAATCATCCCATTAGACGAACATTCATAGTTCACCCACATCGTCATACACAACAATTATCAATAAATCATGCTTGCAAACACTACAACTTGTTCTTAAGATTTATTCTTCTAGTTCTCGCATCTTTGAACTGAACACCGAAGGGATTTAATAACATAAATGCTGACACATTTTTCTCAATAATTTATGTGAATAAGCTCACACGCGACGAAGTCGGCTCATAATTTATACCGATGTTCGCCAGCCGACAAACTTCGGGACAATAAAGCACTATGCAACGACATTAATTACAAGTTATCGTAAAACATGGAGTGCTCGCCGGCACACTGCATGTTTCCCGTAACAAACGCGGTGAGACACTGTGTTTAAGAACCGGTGCCAAATATGTTGAATTAGACACACTCTGTCATTATGATGGACTTTTTTATGGTTATAATCCAAATTGATTACATTAATGTTTTTGTTTTAAAGCATTGAGATACGACGAACTTCTGTTCTACTTAGCCTACTGTAGTTTCCAAGTCATGATATAGAGTTATGATAAAGGCTTCTGCCAAAATCCCAGGAGCGATTCTGAAGCTCTGGCTTTATATCCATCCAGTACCTACTCTCGTACCGTTGATGCTGCATTACTCGTGAAAAGCCTGGTGTTACATATGTGGTTTATTTGTGTGGAGAATTGGAAATCGTGATAATACAGAAAGAGAAACAAAAACGTTATTATTTTTATGCGCAATGTGAACTATGTCATAAATAAGTAATGACATATCATATCAGCTATACGTTCGCTGACCTTTACCAACTTCGTTAGTTTCAAAATAACTAGCACATGTGTTTGTCGGCAATTTCAGTCTATGAATTAAAAATCCAATCAAAAATCTAGCTACCAATCTTCAGCCGAGTATTTTAGTCGTTACGTAGAAAGGTACCAGTACATACCTACCTTGATATTTTTTTAGTCCGTCCTGTCCCTGGCAAAAATATGTCAGTTACTGTAGTCACATCTGAACAAAAATAAAACTGATTTAGCAATATAATGGAAAAATCAGTAAAAGGACAGAAAACGGAAATTACTAAGAATATGGCTGGGTCAGTAGGTAAGTAGAAATTAAACTAGAAATGATCAAGGCAAATAAGTAAAGGTTTAACAAATAATTTGGACAGCAATATTTTAAGTAAGCTAGTTTTAGCCTACTTCCGCAAAACCCGACTGCCACAATTCTCAGCAGCTAGCAGGAAAACCTTTAAACACAGCACAGTGCACCACAATAAATAAGCCATCTGGCATTTGCATGGTTGGGAGCGCAAAGAAGTCGATATCAGTAATTATGAATAGTTACAAGACACGATACAGACTGAGTTATCGTGCTTTATGGTGGAACGTATAGCTTTAGATGTTCCTTTTGTTATACTTGGATGATATTGTGGGTGCGCTTGGTCATTGCTGTGACAGTTTTAAAAGATTTCAGGATACTTGAAGAAGCTGCGGTTTCTGACAATATCCTTCCACTAACAAAAACGATAAAGCATAATATATAAATAAGCATATCTATTAAATAAATAAATAAAGCATATCATAATTAACATAAACATCATACTTTGCACAAAGAGTTAGGTTGAGGTGTACCATCAGTGTTACCCATGTGTTATTATGCGAGCCTATGGACAATCATTACGCCCAGCATATAAGATTAAAGTTTCAAGTTTAGGTTAGGTATTTAATAATGTTCCAATGTTTCACATTTTCAAGCCCGTTATACTAAGAAATTTCAAATAAGAACATCTAATTACACTATTTGCAACCTTAGGATCGTACCTACTATTAATTCCCATAGAATTTACAACCTAATCATTATTTAGACTGTATTAAATGTAGTAATTTTTTTCTCTTATACTTTCATCTGCGATCTGTCCTTAGACTATGAGCATTGAGCAGTTGTTATGTATTGGTGGTGCAAAGTATTACTCCAGCGACAATTCTCTCCTTAGTATGCTTTACGCTACATGTCTTAGTGGCTTAGTTCCAAATATAGTCGTATGTATAGAAACTTCTATCCTGAAAACTTTAATAAAATTATCCCAATCAAAAGATTCACACAAACAGACAGCTAACCCATTCCTACAGTGTCATAACATAAATAGCGCTAATTTTATACGCTTGCAGCTAGGTGTCGCTTCTCTTGATTAATAGACTATTAATCCTGGATTATGTACGGTGTTGTTTCGGTTTTAACGTTTGATTTAGGTGGGTTATCTTCGGATGTATCAACACGGTTGTGTGACTAACTGAATTTGTATGCCTATCACCATCAATTAGGCGGTTCATCTTTTCTTTTCAATCTCTCTTCCCTTCTACATTGTAGGTGTGATCGTTATCTTTACGTCTTCTTCTTTTGTGTTGGCACGAGCTGTCACATGGGAATCGCTCATGCTGTAAGGGAAAGATTAGCTAGTCAGCATTGGTGGAGGTCAGGGTACTAGACGATCAGGTATCATCACTCATTGCTGCTTTTTACTTGCAGTCCATCAATCTTTAGGTAATATTACTTTTACTGCTCATAGTAAAGCTATTAAGAAAGAAGAAGAATGAAAGAAAAATGATTTATTCCTGCAAAAACATCAATCAATACAAGCTTCTGAAATAGACTCTTAGTCGCCATAAACGATATTCATAGTAAAATTAAAGATGATCTAGTATGATAGGACTACTAAGATGTGAATAACATTCCATTTCATGTTTTTCAATAGAATGGAAGAGATATGAATGTAATTGTAGGTATAATCGTCTAAAACGTCGTCACTATAAATCAATGTTTAGCAGTTGCATCTGATTTGGAAAATAATTTTGCATTGACATGTAACCATGCGATGAATTATTACTAGGAAATAATTATGTTATCAAACTAACTCAATCAAACATTTGATTCTCATTATGTGTTTATCAAAACATAAAATTATTTTCATGTGGTAGATTTGAATTGTTGGTTATTTAATACACACAAGAAGTAGGTATAACATATAGTGAGTACATACCTACTTTAAATGCTACCGCTGGTTTCATCCATAAAGAAACAGAAAGAAAGTAGGTTCTTGAATTAAATGAAAGAAAGTAAACTCAACAAATTGTCTACTAAAGTAATCTTAAGTACTTTCCCGATTTACTTATACAACCCACAGATGATGATCGGAGAAAGCACACATTCATAATGATCACAGATTCACAGCACACATGATTTGCGTATCACCACAATTCAATTATACGCAGATATATAAACGGAGCAAACCCCTAATAATAATATTATAATCATAACCAAACCCAGCAAGTCACGTGTTGTTGTCCTCCAGCAACGCCCTAAGCCGAGGTCCGAGTCCCATGATGCCCTTAGCCGTGTGGTTGCTTAAAAATTAATGCTTGCCTGGCTGGAGGCCCGGTCTCGTCGCTGGACCGATTAAGCAAAGAAGGTTCCCATAGCCGCTAGAGAGAGAAAAGTGACAAAAAAATATATAGATACGCAGCCCAAGACATTACACAAAATGATACAACAAAGAATACAAAAACAAAGAAATTAAGCCACGTAGGACCGCTACACGTTAAACGGAGGCTATATTAAAAAAGAAAACAGCACGTCAAAATTACAAGTTACGGGTAAATAAATGAAAATCTGATTGCATTCGCGGTGGCTGGGTGTAATTGAAAAAATGTCTCCTGAATTGTTTGCAACGGGTCTCAAGCTCCGTAATAAGATGGGATTATATCCCCTGTTATTTCTTGCGGAGTGAGTTGCTTCGAGGATAATTTCGATGATTACTTTTTTAGAAAAGGCTGTCTTTATATGAAACAGATGAATGTTGGTAATGATGTGTAATGTTGGAGTGTTGGAGATTAGCAAGTGATATTACCATACGTTTTCATTTAGTTTCATATTTTTCATTCGTTTCGTCTAGACTTCTAAGTTTATCTTACTAGTATTTCAACTGTTTATAGGCTTCATATGATACTTCTTTCTTCGGTACGTAATGATGATCTTTATTTATAATTTCCATAACAGTATTATATATATTGTATACATATTCTATAAATAAAATATTTTTCTATAGATCGCATAACTAGAAATGTGATTCAGTGTCCATTTCCAAATGCACAAAATAAAAATTAGATTTTGTACATTTGGGATGGCTCCTTTAATAGGTCGCTCTAGTAAATTACGCGTGTCCGCCATACTAAGTCGAATTTTCGTTTTGTTGTAAAGTGAATCCTAATACTGCTGCATTTGTATTTATGAACAGACACTGAATCACTGCAAATTATGTGCACTACCTAAAAAAATATCCCATATTTCTAGATTTCCACATCTTTTACGCCTTTTTGTTGTATTTTAACTTAATTGATATTGTTGTTGAGTAATATTTTCACGGATCCAGCTATTGATGGTAACAATTTTGTAATAAATCTTCCAACACTATTTATTTACACTAACTTGTATTTAATATTGATGTTGTCGAGTTAATTGCTGTTTGAAACTTCTGTGGCACTTCCCTTTAATCTTTAAGATTCTACAATATTTTGAGTAAAATGTTTCAAGCGTTTTCGGCTTAACTTAACAGATAGGAAAAGTTGTTATTAATTTGGGAGTTTAGACATTTGGCACAGAATAATGCTTCCTTAAACATTAATGTATATTTCCGTTATGAGCTTTATCAAGATAATTAAACAATTTGCTACTGTGCCTGAAGTTAACAATGTAGAAAATAATTCTTCATTCATTAAAGAATCGAAACCAATCAAGACAATCGATCATACCAATTGAGCTAATAGCGAACGTTAATGTATTGTTCAAATCTTTATGGCCTATCATTACATGACTTAGGAAATCAATACTCAAACCAATTATCTGTCTAATTGTTGTTGTGACTTTTGATCCATAAAAAACCTTTGAGCATACTCGAAGAGTCAGGTGGAAAATTATCAACATATGATTTTTTACAACCAAACAACGATAAGAGATTGAAGTTTAATGTCATTCCAAGTATCTATTGGCTTGCAAATAGGTATATTAAATCCAAGGATTTTCTCTCCTTCCAAACAAGCGAAGGAATTAGTGGAACCGCTATACGAAAATATTTTGAGTTTACAGTTCATTTTAACAATACCTACATAATCAGTACTTAGCTGTAAACTTATCTTCGAAAATCTATGAAAGTTTAGTAATTCAATTAAAACTTCAATTAGTTACTGATAACTATAAAATAATAATCAGTTATTTTAAGTAAAACATTCACTGTTACTTAATTCTCTAATCAATCAGTCATTAATTAACGTCTTTTAAGGTAGAAAATAATGATAACTGAAAGTAATTACGAGTATGTGTAGGTGGATTAATTAGAAAATCTCATCATTTCAGCCTATAAATGTTTAATAGTTTACTTGGGCTCCCTTACCGTTACATTGAACAGTAGAAAGGAAATACATATTTCCATAATCGCCACGCTCAAGGACATGATGATTGGACTAGGTACCGCTCGCCCACGGCCAAGAACAATAATAAGAACTTTTTAGCATCAGCGAGTAGCGATTTTGTGATTGCATCGATGCTGCATCGCGATTTGGACAACTCGCTGCAATTGAGCGTGGTATAAAAATGACGTATTTAAGTGATTTTATCGATGCTGCGTTTGCTATTGGCGAGGTGAAGCGAGGTGGAGAGCGGGGTGGTAGCACGTGCTCGCCGCGACTGGCATCCGAATGTGTGTGGAGTGTACCGTTCAGTCGCTGTATCGAGCTTCCGAAAAGCGACTAAATTGCTGATCGCTGATGCTAAAGTATGCTGGGTTTGAGGTGAAAGAAGCGAGGAGGAGAGCGGGTGGGATAGTAGCACACGCTCGCTGCGACTAGCATCCAATGTGTGTGGAGTGTTCTTTCGCTGTATCAAGCTTCCACAAAGCTACTAAATCGCTAGTCACTAATGCTAAAAATATCGAGTATGCTATGGCTCTTATGTCTGCGTTTCCTCACATAATTAATTAAAAACTAACTATAGTTAAAGCACCAAAATTAATAATGAAACTATCTACAAAAAAAATCCCCACAACATACGTAGGTAGTTTCTAAATACCTAATTGAACTACCTACAACACAATTCAGCTCAACAACAGACAACAGCAATTGCAAATAACGATGCCCCAGATACAACAAGTGCATTCGCATTGGCGATACTGACGTCTTCTATTGTCATTTAACTGGCGGCCATTTGCAACAATTAGCTATAGACGAGCGAAGTTAACGAGCCAATTGTACGGAACGACTACTAATAATGAATATTGTTGATCATCTAAATGTTTATCTGTTGGATCTAACGGCTCCAGATCGTTGGGGAGATTAAATTAGTTTTCATTATTGTTGGTGCCGTTTTTATATTCGATCTTTGGCTAGGATTTTTGTGTGTATTGTCATTGCTTTTTTTATTTGGATAGTTATTTATAAGAAGAAGGAATTTCTTTAGATCATTTTTTTTTACCGTATTTTCCCTGAAATCGTAATATTTGTAGGCACTGCCTCGATCACATAAGCCAGTCGAAGATAAGCGTTACCAACAAAACATGAAAAAGAAAAGAATAAAGAAAAGAAAAATTGTTTATGGAAACCAAAGAAATACAAATTATTCTGTACTTCCGCCGCACAGATGCAAATGCAACTCCCTTTACTTAATCTACAACAAATACACAATTATTAATTATTTTTCAATCACAAAACTGAATTACACAAAGATTCCAAAGAATTCAGATTCTACAGATTCTTCAGATTCTAGAGATACCAAACCATGTGGGGTTCTTCGATTTAAATACTCGTACCTACGTCTATTTATTGCTACAAATATTTTGTAGCTTTATCCCAACTCTTAGGTACCCCTAGTAAGAGGTACAAGCGGAACAGATAGTCATCAATGCGTTTATCTCACGAATCTTTTCCTTCGATTGCCGAAGAGATAAAATTAGTTTTTATTAGAGTTAATTAGAAAGAGTTATATATTGCCAGAAACTTGGTGCCAAACGAAGTATTAATTTTGTCACTTTCATCTGTCAGTTTTGATAAATATTGTGGAACTGAATGATAAATAGATAAGTGATTAACTTAATTATGATTAATCGACTCCAGTTTATGTGTTACTATAGGAATTATGATCGATTTAAAGCTTGGAAATTGTACCAAATTTAATGTAGTGCAAAGTTACAATTGAATTTTTATTACACAGGTTTGTTTAGTTGGCAAATAAAGTTCATAATGGTTCCAGAAAAAAAAAAATGATTTTATAAGTTTAATAATTAGATTGAAAAATGGAAACGCGATTGTTTTTCTTTTATCTAAATCTCTAATCAACTTAAGTTACAAATTTATGAAAAAAAATTTGATATATCAATAACTTGGTCAAAAAAAAGGTTTATTTAATTTATTGTGTTCTTCGAAAACTTTTTCATTAGTAGCCGCTTTTAACAAATCTAGCAATATGTCTTCACCGCAGGTTCTTTGTTATTATTAGATACTAAAGAAAATGTAGTTAACATTTTTTCATTATCTGAGCGAGTGATTCATTACGTCTGAACCTATTTATTAGTTGCTTATCATTTTGTGACTGGGATTCTTATAAGCAATTTCGTCTTTTGTTCACATTGAAACTAAGTAAACACAACATTAATTCAACACTCTTTAAAATAGCTACATGAGAACCAAATCAACAAACACATTTTACGGCCATAACTTTTACTATATCAGACATTTTACGGCCATAACTCTTACTACATCAGAATAGTTCACAGCTTATACTTCATCTCTATTTATAGCTCTATTAAGGGCAACAGCAGTTTGATGACATTAATTAGAGCCATTCTAATCGTTAACCCATTTTTGCTAAGGCGGAAGGGTGAAGAACCAATCATTATTCTCTTCATCCAACTCAATTCGAACATTTTCTTAACTGATTTTAGAATTTGTCATTACTTCGTTTGTGAAGATTCCGCTTACAGAAATATGAGTTTTGCTACAGATTTATTCGTTTATGTATTTTTACTTTATGAATACATATCTAATAATAAAAAGTAGAATTTGCATTAAAACTGGTCGAGCTAATAATTTAAAGTGCGGTCTATAATACAAATTTAAATAAAATCCAAAACACTGACTGACAAAATGAACAGAATTTAACACTAAATTATGAACTAGGTAATGACAACATACTAGTGATAGGTACCTATGTATAACAAACATGTCTACCTAAACTGAACTTAATAAAGAAATAGCTATACTACCTAATAATTATACTTAATTACTAATTACAATAATGACCAACACTGTATAGAGTACGTGCCGCGCCAATGAGGTTCCCGCTTAACACAATTTACAGCTTATCTAGTATTCTTGTTGACACGCACTTAATTACCTTTAAGTTAGCTACGTTGTCAAGTAAGTATATTCGATGTCTTCGTTATCTTGGCCGCCATTAATTAAGGGCTATTATTTGTCGTGTAAGCCTAACGGCACACTCTAAACTATTTCAATTCTTTATTCGAAAACAAGTAATAATGGTATTACAATTGGTTCTTTGAACGTAAAAAATAGTGGTTATTTTGGACAACGACCTATTTATTATAAGAGATGAAACTTTATGTAAAAAGTTTTCGGATGCACTTTGTTCCAATTATGGAAATTCGCAGTATTAAAAAAAAAGGTGTGCCATTAATTAAGGGCTATTATTTGTCGTGTAAGCCTAAAGGCACACTCTAAACTTTTGTTTCTGGAAACTATTTCAATTCTTTATTCGAAAACAAGTAATAATGGTATTACAGTGGTTCTTTGAGTGGTTTGAATGTAAAAAATAGTGGTTATTTTGGACAACGACCTATTAAAAGAGATGAAACGTTATGTAAAAAGTTTTCGGATGCACTTTGTTCCAATTATGGAAATTGGCAGTATTAAAAAAAAGGTGTTTAGCTAAAAAAATATCTTAAGTTAAGTTAAGCGGGTCGATGGCGATAATTATGGAGACCTCATATTAAAAATTATACGTAGGTATGCCCCAATTATTTTTTCGTTATTTGAACAGAAGCCTCTAATATATAAAATTACAAATGTTTATTCGTCTTCTAGGCGTTGCCATACCATCTTACGATGAAATCTTGGTGAAGATTTCACCAAGATTTCACAGGAACGTTTCGGGTAAAAGAAATTAACGGTCTTCTATACTTTCTTATTACATTTATCCGATTACAATGTTTTCAAAAACCCGACTACTGAAAAGGTATGAAACAAGAAAATATTAATATATATTCATAGTGATGTTCAGAGGATAGCCGTGGTCATATTATTATGCCACTTTGCCGTAAAGCTTATGATCGCTTACTACTGTAAGAATGTATTGTTTTGTTAAAGTAGGTGGCATACGACCACGCTATCCGAGGTGACGTCACATAGCCTTTTTTTTATTTTTTAAATATAACTATAACCAGCCTATAACCAGCGGACAATCAAGATGCTTCCAACGATACCCCATTTGTCGAATTATGATAAGTAGTTTAGAAGTTATGAGGGAACAGATGAACATACACACTTCCATGCTTTATTTTTCATTGTTTTTATTTTATGTAATTTCCTGGTTTTTTTATTTTTTATGTTTGTTATGTGTGCATGCTCGGTGTCCTGTGTGCAAAAAATAAATTGATTTTCTTTCTTTTCTTTTTCTTTTCATACATACATACATACCGGTCCAAAACATAACCCTCGCCGTAGTCGGGTAAAAAGAGGCATTACAAGGCATGCCGAGTACAGCTAGCTAGCTGGTTTCTTCTCTTTTGGTGTTTCAGTTCAGGGGTTCATACAAAACTGTCCATGGTCATTTAATTTCCTACTATAAATCGGATAGATTCCGTAATGGATATAGTGTATTTCGACGACATAGGTACATTATGTGGATAAGATAAATGGTGAGCAAAGAAAACAATTTTATGGTATATACCGCGGTGGTCGGTCACTTAACCGTAACCTGAGAATGAAGCTGATGGGTTATTTGTTTGGTGTAACTAAATATTCCCGACAGAAGCTCCTGCGTCCCAGTTTATTATTTGCTTACCGTCCGCAAATAGGTTCATATTTTTGTACTGGGAATGGGTTTTTGAAAGCGAAATTTTATTTTTATTTGTTTTTCACTTACTACGCATATTACTGTCAAAGGTTTAATGTTTTTTAAAGGCTGGTAATGGATGAGACTTCGTGCAGGACGAAAAATTTGTAGAAGAAGCATCTCTCCGCAGAGCATTGGATAAATGTTTTCATAAACAAATACTTAGTTTTAATATTATTAATGCTTTTTTAGTAAGTGAAACGTTGTTGGTTCGCACGGCTACATTATCACATTTTCAGTACAAGCTGACCTCTCATTGTACGGAAAGCCTGTACAATGCAAGATCGCTTATACTGGAAATATATACCTAGATATTTAGTCATGTGTACTTGCTCTCAGAAGCTAATAATGAATTATCAAGTATTTAGTACCTATTAAAATAACTGTTAATTATGATAAGTAGTTTAGAAGTTATGAGGGAACAGATGAACATACATACATACCGGTCAAACTTATTTAAACCCTCGCCGTAGTCGGGTAGAAATAAAATTGAATAATTCCGTTGCCAGTGAGGGCTTCGTTTGAAATTAATATCCGTGGAAATTAATTATAAATATAAATAAGTTTTCGTAGGTAATCTATAAATGGGAGATCTTTTAATATACATATAAATAATATTTTTAAATCCATTAAAAATGTTTTTATTATAGTGTTAAGATTATATTTCTCGTAAAATGTTTCAAAATAAAATTGCTGGCTGTATTGTATTTGCAGTCTGCCGTTAAGTACAAAATTAGAAAACAAAATTAATATTTGAAAAGAAAATAATTTCTTAAAAAACTAAGATTATTAAAAACTATTGAATTTGCCTACCCTAATCTCAATGGACGAAAACTCAGTCCAACTTTAATAAGTTAAAAAAAATACAAGAAATGTTGAACATTAATTAAATTTCGGATTATTGAAAAGCCGTGGCGCAGTTTAAATCTAATTTATTTTTCATTACGAAAACCACTAAATTATATTTAAACTAAGTTACGAAATAGGGTTGTGACAATTTAGAGCCCTTAATTTTATTTTGGAATCTAATGGACCCTAATCAAGTTTAAATATTTTCTGTGTTAGATCAGCCACGTGACTTCTCACATTATGGTGATAAGCAACCGCGCATAAATTCTGTATTCTATTAGATTCCATAATCACTAATCTGGTCGGCTCATAGACTATATCTATGAAGGCATAAATTATTTAGCGTTAAATAATCCGTCCCTTATAATAATTTTATGCTTATTCGGATTATGTTATGTATTTTTATCGGCGGCCCAAACCTCGGGGTCAGAAATCACAGCGGTATTGAATTATCATTTGAATATGATATATAGGGTGGTACTCAAATCCGGGGTGCAGACAATCGCTGTGAAATTGTTTTGGGGAACGTTTGATTAGATAAAGTGAATTATTGCTTTGATGTTTGATATATTAAGAAAATAAATGTATTAAGTTACGTTATCGTGACTGTTTGTTCGATTACTTTTTTGAATAATAGAAGTTTGATTGCGAGTTCATATAACGATTCGTTCGTGCTGAGGACGTGATTAAATTCTTTTTAGTTAGGGCCTTTTTCTTGTCATGTGGATTTGCGCCCGCGTGCATGTCTGACCCGCATGCGTGCAGCCGCATTGTATCGTTTCATACATGTTTTTCCTGTTCTACGTGTGGCCCACAGCGCGCAAACTTACGCATGCGGACCAGACCCCTTAGCACTTATATAGGCGAGACACACACGCGGACGCAAATCCACCAGAAAAAGACCGCATAATATACTAAAAACCTAAAATTTAAATTTCAGAAATTTTTTGTCCTTTCCACCTTTCCTTTTTTTTTAGTTCTTTCTGTTTTTTTTTGTCTTTCTTTCGTCTTTTGGCACTTTTTTTAAGATTATTATATCACTTTAGGAGAGCAGGACTCGAAAATCACACCAATGCTTGCAATACAACTAGTGCCTTTTTATTTTGAACACTTGCGAGATGGCAAGCATTTTACACACGTTTTCCTTTCAAATCTAAATGAGCATAAAATTACTTCAAAAATAGACCAATACCAACGCCAAGTTTATCTGGCGCCATATCACTTATTTATATTCACAAAACAAATATATCTTAGAAAGCGCACGACAATATCCAAACACAGAATACTAAACTTCACCAATAAATTTTAAATTTAAGATATTAGGGAAACAGTGAGGCAACTTAAAAGCAATTTGTCTCTAAATAGCACGACGCGGTAGGCGCTCAACAGCTGCAAAGTCTCAGCCGAGACCAACAAACAATTAAAATATCCGACTAATGGACTCAAAGGAATCCAAAATATGTTAATGAACATGTCTTCTTGTCCTCTATTAGTTCACACCGCAAAAGATTTTGAAAAAAGTTCTCATTAATTAAAAAGTTCGACAGGCGTCAGTCGATGGTAGGACATCCTTGTTAGATTATTTCTTGTCAATTAACTGTTAGTCAAGTCACGGAAATTGAAGTTCGTTTTACGGTTAACATAGATTTTGTAACTCACTTTAACTTTCTTCCTCTCAGAAGCAATATTTTATGGTAACTTAACTTTATCGTCTGTTAATTAAGTTTTAACTGAAAAGCACAAAAGTCAGAAGTCAGAAAGATCCATTAGATTACACGGAGACCTTTTTGTATATAAAAGGTGTTCTAAAATATTTATCAAACTTCCATTCCAAATAATATACCCGAAATTATACAACACAAATAATTATTCACAAAATAATACCAAACAAATAGAAAAATACAGGAATTACCCAAAAATTCTGACCCAAAAAGCTCCCCTTAATCCGCACCAAATTCACGCCACATCGCATTGCAACAATATCATTATACAATACGCGTCCACAATAATCTATCTGGCGGTACGCCACGTGTTGATTTTGGAGCAAACGAGGGTCCTATAGACCTCAACGACAATAATAGAAATATGCAAATAGCAGCGGCCAGCAGAGATGATATTCAAACAAGATTACGTGTGTAAACGTTGACGGACGAAATGTGAATGTCCATAAATCTAGAGAAGGCCTGGGTAATGTAAACAGTAGGAAAGGGTTACGAGATTTTACAAAATTTAAGTACTTAGGATTTATAATGATTTAGGCTGTTTTAAGATTTGATTTATGGAGGATGTATTAAGAGATTAGGTCGCATAATTATATATAAAACCTCAATTAGGCTTCTTTTTATTTAAGTCAAGCTAGAATGATATATTATGGGTGAACATGTTTTGTATAATTAATTCTCGTAACACTAGATAATAATAATTGTTTGATCACAACAGTCAAATTATACTTACTAGTGGTCGCCCAGTGGTTGAAATTCGATCGTAATATTATATATAAATTTTAGCTTTGTGCACTCCTTCTCCATATAAACTTTAAGTATTCCAAATCTCATACTTCTCCGTACGCGCAATATGCTTAAAAAGGGGTAGGTACAAAGTTTTCTCTTCACGTATTAATATATAGAAGATATTTTAATGATAAAGACACGTTTGTTTACGCTCATTTAAAAACTTCATGACGTGTCGCATTCAATGTAAAATAAAATTTTCAAGCCTGGTCAACCGTAAAATCCAGGACATTACGCTGATGCACGCAAACTGCAAGTAACGGATATTTTATTAAAGGCCCGTTAATACTTTAACCTACATTAAAATTTATTGCACGCTCATTATTAAAATATTGGATGTTTTTTTTCACACAAGTATAATTCATTAAGCCGCGACCAATCGCTGGAGTCCCCAAACATTTCAATTGTGATCTACGTTTCGTCAATCGATGGGTTAAAAAATGTATACAGGATATTTTTTTATGTAGTGCGCAGAGTGATTAAGTGTCTATTCCCAAATGCAACCGCAGTACTAAAATTCACTCCAAAACAAAATAAAAAAATGATTTTGTATGGCTTGCGCTAGTATATTATGCGTGTCCCCGATACTAAGTCGAATTTTCATTTTGTTTTAAAGTGTATCCCAATACTGCGATTGCATTTAGGAACACAGACTGAATCACCCTACAAATTATGCGCACTACATAAATTAATTATAGGTACATTACAATTTTTGCGTTGGCTGCGTTATTACCATCTCTACTCTTGGAGTAACAAACCCAAATAATATTTTTTGATAAAACATTAAAATTCGAGAGCCAATAAAGCTTCATCAAGAATCACAATCGATGTCAAATGCAAACTGAACGAATCACTGGAATATAATTGTCTCTTTGGAGATGACTTGCCAAATTATCATAATAAATCTTGCCTTTATTACCTACTGGACGAGATGCTACACATACCTTGGTAGTAAAAGTTGTTAATGTGATGATTCACGTCTGTTATGCTCAAAAGGATTATTACAACCAACATCGGATTAGCAAGGCCTTGGTAAGACCAAACAAATAAAATCAAGATCATTGACTCTGCACCGAATCCAAGAACAATTTATGTAAAATACGCGTCAAAAATATGGGAATAAATAATTTTTGGACTTAATACGCGTAGAACAGGGGCATGCAAATACAGGACAAATACATACAAATAATGTGAATGTTTGTGTCCTCGCACGAGCTTTAACGCAAATGTATCCATAAGCCGTCCGGAGAGCAGAATCTCTTAATTTACGCCCCAAAGGGATTTGCTAAAGCCAAACATTGTTCGCTAATTATAACGAGACGCATGTGTTTCGTGTCCCACGAGGATCTTACCAACTTAACGAGTAACGTTTTTGTCCGTATGTGAAGTTTTCAATTGGATTTTTTAATTATTTCGTATTTTTTATTTATTTATGTGGTCTGTGGTTTCGGTAGTATTTTCTGTTTCAACCATATAATTTTCAAAGTAGCTGTCAAAATTTTAAATCGGTAATCCAAAACTATCTTTGAAATTAACTATACCCCTAAAGTTGTATTATATTAGTAATCATACTATTACCTTCAAAAAGACGTCTTCTAGTTAGAGTGCTTTCAAGCGACTTTGTAAAATACTATATTCACAATAATCAAAGTGCATTTATTCATACCATCAACTATTTACCTCGAAGACACATTAAATTTTACTTTCTATTACAGTCAAATTATTCGTTGGTTTTAGTAAATTATACCTCCTGCATACAAGTTCTAATCAAAGTAACATCACACTGTGATGAAAATAAAACTATCAAACCCATAGGCTACATTAGCACGTGGCAAAATCACACCCCTCTGTCGCCTCAAAAATTCTATAACCACCTATCAGACAAATCCATCTGCATACAACACCAAATTTCTCTAAGCCCTGCTAAGTGCACACAAAAATGGACCTTAACTCTTTGTGATACGGTTTTTCAAATGTAGTTATGAACGGCAAATGTAAATTTGCTAATAGGGTGAGCTAATCTGTCAGCTGAGCCGCTGGAGATCGTTTAAAAGCTGTGCCCCTCTTTGCTATTGTTTATTTAGGATGGCGATTCGCGGCGAATGCCCGTTTTTGAGGCGTACTCTAATGCGATTGTCCGTTAGCCACGAAGTGGCATCAAGAGCAGGATGATATGCTGATAGCACTCAGAAGTGGTCATCGCGGTAATGACTGGGGCGATTGAGATATTAATCCGATAAAGCGCCCGAAAGGGTTTCATGAAGATATAAAATTAAATAGGAACGGTGACTACACATGATTTTGTTTGGGGTATAGACTTTGCATACAGTTTGAAGTTACTGGGAGAGGTAACAATGAGTAAATTAGTAAGCCTCTTATCAGATTTCGATGTCCCCCTTTTGTATTTTAATTAGCTCACATGAAATAATTTTAAGCAAAAGAAACGCTGGCAGGATGTTATGAAGGCTGATATGAAAGCCAATCAGTATGTGGAATCACTATCATGTATGTAACTATTGAGTACTCTGAAAATTAAACTGAGTAGAGAAGGGTCAGTCGAAGGTTGGGATCGGACAAAATCCAGTAACTCTCGGAGCTAAGTAGAAATGATTTAGCTGGAAGGCGTGCCCTGTCAAAATCTGAGATTAATCGCACCAGGTAAAAGACTTATTAAAAGTTGATATACATGCAATCTTCTACGGAAATGATATAAAGTTATGTAAACGATATGACGGCGCGGTTAGCGCAGTAGCTAAGCGATTGGCTTACTGCGCTACATGACGTAGGTTCGATCCCCGCACCGTTTTTTTTATATGACCTGCAGATAATTGTTCCGTGTCTGGGTAAGTACGAGTATCTATGTGAAATTTATCATGATACAAGAGCTATACTATATATATTAAGAGAATTAAAAATAAATTTTAAAATATTGTCCATATTATGCAATGTCTTTATTTTTTTAACTCCCGACAAAAAAGCCGGGTGTTATAAGTTTGTAGTGTAGGTATATCTTTTGTTTGTTTGTGGTATCGTAGCTCCAAAACGGATGGACCAATTTGAATGCAGTATTTTATATTGAAAGCTAGTTTTATCGGGAATCGTCTTAGCTATGCTTCATGAAAATCTGTTCGGTCGTTCAAAAGTTACAGTTCTTTTTCTAGTTAGAGTCGGGGGTTTTTGATGGTTAGTTTATACCTGTAGTAGGCGTATTAGGAAACATAAAATACAATTTTCAATGACAATAAAATAACTGTGCTCACGAACTAATTTCATTCGACCTTTTGTGGGTGTTAAGATCTCAAAGCTATTAGAGTGTAGGCTTAGCTCTAATTCATGTAGACGCTTATGCAAATACAGAACCAGAGCTTATGCAAAAACTGGTTTCAAATAGGCTAATAGTTAATTAGGTGTTGAACGTACTCGTATATATTACACTGCGACGAATTGAAAATGTTGAATCAGAATCAGGGGGTCTACCGTGTAACAAAATGGTAATGAATATCAGACTCTAGTAATAAACTTCAATATGATCGTGACAACCAAAATTTCGAGCTACCTTGTAAAAAAATTACCGATAGTAAAGTTGGGACTCCCATCTTCATGATCGGTAAAATTTTTACAGGGTTGTTCGACGTTCATTCTCTCACGATCGTATTGAAGTTTATTACCAACCTGATGTTCATTACCATTTAGTTACGCAGTAGACCCGCAAAATCAGAATGCTTTATTTGTAAACATTGGTTGGTGGGTTGCAGTAATGTCAGTGGATACAGTATATTTTGCCATGTGGCGTACAAATATTGAGTAAGTGATTTTGAACTCTTGCCAATTCTAATTTTAGGAAAATTTTAATAATGTCATTCAAAATAATTAATTTCAGCTAATTAGCGGCAGGGATCTGTTTTTCTCATCAATTACAAATCATGCGGAACTGATATTTATGTACTTTATTTACTAACTCTTTGACAGCATTTTGGTAATTGCTTTTCATGATTGGTTATCTTTTACAACAGAGAAAAAAATATCAAAAACTACTTTTCTAAAACAGAGATTTTCATTCTAATTGGAAACGAGACCGATTTATGTTCTAAATTTTCTAAGATTTGTAAATAGATATATTTATTTAACACACACTTGAAGAATTATGGTAATTGGCTTTTATGAAATTAAAGATACAAAAATATGTGACGAACCCGTATTCGAAAATGATTTGTCCGTACACATATGTTTCAGTCCGCGAGAAAGATTGCATTGACTTCCGATCGCCGTTTAAAAGCTGGTCGATAAATGGTCACGCATAAGTATACCTAAACCTAACCAGAATATAATACGTTTTTCACTAACCTTTTCCTTCGCTTCAATTGTTGCCGCCAAAGAGTGATTGAAAATTGTTCAGATTTCAGCAGATCACCGGTTTATTATTGATTCCTGTTTATTCCACTATAGATTTCACTTGCAGGTCGTTATTAATTATTTATAACATAGTCACACTCAATTTATTTTGAACGAAAAAACGGTTTTGACGCAATACCTACACACAAGCTAGCTCGCGCGCATTTTTGTATGCAGCCAATTTGGGAATTATTGTTTATCTGCGTCGGTCTAGACACGCACTAATATCAACAATTGCTACATTTACTTATTACTTCTATGGACATCTAGCATACTCGCAGAGCGATGAACGTCATCCTTTAGGCCATTCGACGATTCAATATCAACTCGGCGCACCCTTGTATTGGGCGGCCTACGGCGTTTGAAGACAGCGCCTTAAAACATTTTGAGGGAAACCATAATTATTATCACTGAACACATGTGTTGAAAACCAAACACGACATGTGGTTACGTATAAAGTGAAGACAAGAAATAGTGCCACAGTTTTGTTTTAATAGCAATACGATATTATTATTGATCTATTTTCAATACATAGTTGTTACTTGCACGCAAGGATCTGCAGCTGACACGATATATGTTTTTGTTTCAATCCCAGAATTAATTCAATGTCACGAAAGAGAACCTTTCTTATTGTCACTCATTGATACCCAGCCTTAGGTATCTGTTAGAGTGGCATCCCACTGAACAAACTGGGGACAAAGACCTGGATAATGGCAACGTTTTCTATTCTATTTTAAGATTGTCCCACTTGAAAAGGTCCATTATTTAACTAATTATTATAATTATGAATAAAAAATTCAATAATTATTATCTTATTCTTATTTTTTCATCATCATCATCATTGACAGCCTGTTTCTACCCAGTGCTGAGTATAAGCCTCCACTCTTACTTGTTATTCACATTAAATTATATTATTCTCTTAGTAGGTACTTACCACAACATTGTACTAATCAATATTATCATCTATTATTTGTAAAGAGTTTCCATGGAGTTACTTTCGGTTCCTCTCCATAGGACCTTACTATTTTGAACCGCGCACCTAGTCTCGACATTTGTTATGTGCCTGTATCTATCTGGTTTACATGAAATAATTATTTATTATATTCTAAATACCTATCCTATGTCTTTTCATCGCTATAAAAAGCAACAGACCAAATATAAGCTTGCCTAATACGCTGAAGTCTAGACGTTGAATAACGTCATTGGATCATTGGATTTTTTCAAAGACACTTTGGAAGAATAATATTAGAAATTAAATAAATCCAAATAAGAATGAATCTAGAATGAAGATGAAATCAATGACGTACCATTTCACACATGTATATCTATTATTTTAGTCCCGGGTCGAATTCAGTGTAAGTTGGCCAATCACGGGCCGGCCCCTAATACCGGACAAAAGCACAATTAAGTACAGCAGGGACCGATAACAAAAGCCCGGAGAGCACAATTTGTTGCAGCCCATCTTTATCTGGCCCATTATTGACCCTTTACCCTAATTCATAGAGTGTTCAACCCTCTTTATGCGACCCTAGCAAAGTTTGTACCATACGCAAATTTTGTCATACTGCTGTTTGGCACAAAACTTTGTGTGGAATATTCTTAGGCTGTGTGCAAGGGTCGAGGAGGCCACAATGACAGCGGGCAAAAATTTATTATTATTCTTCGATGTGAACAAAACATGTGGTCTGAGTTTGCGTATTATCACGGTTTAGCGACATTTTGAGAGTGATTCGCGTATCTTTATTCTGTAGGGTGTCCCTCGTCGCTAATGATACGTCGTTAGTTTCAGCGCACGTGTATTAACGGACTTAATGTTATTAAATTACATTTACATTTGAATTGGCTCCTTTTGCTAATCTCCCATTGATGTTACGAGGGTCATTCAATAAATACTTAGCCTACAAAAAGTAAACGAAAATTTTGGAAAAGTGGGAATTTATTTTTTAACATAGTCTCCTTTTAGTTCGATACACTTAGCCCAGCGATGCTCCAACTTTTTTAATCCGTCCGAAAAATAGTTTTTGTCAAACTCTGCAAAATAGGCCTCCGTGGCGGCGATGACCTCCTCATTCGATCCATATCTATTCCCGGCGAGTGATTTTTTCAGATTAGGAAACAGAAAGAAGTCACAAGGGGCCAAATCTGGAGAATACGGTGGATGGGGCAGCAATTCGTAGCGTAATTCGACCAATTTGGCCATGGCAACGGCAGACGTGTGAACCGGTGCGTTGTCGTGGTGAAACAGCACTTTTTTCTTCGCCAGATGGGGTCGTTTTTTCTTTAATTCGGCGTCGAATCGGCCCAATAAATCGGCATAGTAAAGCCCTGTAATTGTTTTACCCTTCTCGAGGTAATCGATGTAGATCACACCTTGTGAATCCCAGAAAACGGTGGCCATAACTTTTCCGGCCGATTTTACAGTTTTCGCCTTCTTTGGAGCACGTTCCCCGGTCTGGATCCATTGTTTTGATTGCTCCTTGGTCTCTGGTGTGTACCAGTGGATCCAGGTTTCATCGACGGTCACAAAACGACGCAAAATCTCCGCTGGATTCCGCTTAAACAGCGCCAAACACGTCTCCGATGTGGTCTCACGGTTGCGCTTGTTTTCTGGTGTGAGTAAACGCGGCACCCATCGCGCCGACAGCTTTCTCATGCCGAGTTCCTCGTGAAGAATATGATGCACTGTTCCTTCTGAAATGCCTACAGTCTCAGCTAGCTCCCGAACCTTCAATCGGCGATCTGCCAATACGAGATCATGGATTTTTTTAATGTTTTCCTCCGTAGCAGCTGTTTTCGGTGCACCTGGACGTGGTTCATCAAAAACCGACGTACGGCCACGTGCAAACTCGTTGAACCAATTCTTGACGGTGGCCATCGATGGAGAAGAGTCACCGTACACAGCATCCAAGCGCTCTTTGATTTCGATGCGCGTTTTCCCTTCCAAAAATAGGAATCGAATCACCGAACGATATTGCTCTTTTTCCATTTTTGTAAAACCGATCGACACGTTGGCTTCCATAAGTTGTCAAATTAAAACAAATGAAGGGATTGGAATGAAAATTTGAAAAAAGAATTTAAAAAGAATGTGCTACACTGTGGTAAAACTCTTTTGAAACTACAGCGCCCTCTGGCGATGAGGCTAGGTACTTATTGAATGCACCTCGTAATATTACTGGAGCCCGTCTGTATGAATAGATGTTCGCGCACACGAAGAAAATTTCATTAGATTATATTTGTTATTTCAGTTTCAGTTTGTTAAATGTTTAAATTATACATTATTTATGTGTAATACAATACATTTTATTGCACACCATAAAGAATAGAAAATATGTATACAATACATAGATAAACAGATGTACAAAGGGCGGTCTAATCTCACACGGCCATTTTTGCCAGACAATATTGAGATGGACAGATTGCAATACAATTTTTATCTATCACTAAAAATCTTGAAGGGAATCCACCATTAAGTTTGTCAAGAAAAATTATAAATGCACTTTCAAAAGCTTCTTTCACGTTGAATTGCGATCGTACCTGTACCTCTACCATGAGTTTTCCGTGCCGTCTAACGTTCACGTTCACATGCAATATTTGTATGGGAATTTTTTCAGCGCCTCTAGCGGTATAAATAGTGAACTAAAGTTACTATACAAATATTGCATGTGAACGTGAACGTTAGACTTAGACGGCACGGAAAACTCATGGTAGAGGTACTGGACAGAATGTCATTACAACATTTTTGTTCCAAAAAAACACTCGCCATCCGCACTGTCACCGTAGCGTTTCACTCCGCACCTTTGCATTCGTTCCATCACCACTCATTCCGCGTCAACGCATGCACTAATTAGCTGACACCCAACACCGTCGCTGGAAACACGTTACTAGCTGGAATAGGAAACTTTGGACGAAGAGGGAATAAACCAGGTGTGAAATTGAGTCACACTCTTATATTTTTTTTAAAATCTTTCCATCTGTAGATACGTACATAGTATCTACGTTATTAAAACTAAAAATATAAGTTATAAAAATAAGGTATCAAGTTCTTCCTTCATTACTCATTAATTAACAATTTTTGTAACAGATATAATTAAATTGAAATACTTATTTATAGAGATATCCTAAACACAAAAGAAACGTGACAACAAAGAGAAAAAACTGTAACTATCTTTTATCGGTTCTAATTAAAGAAACTTGTATAGCATACAAATTAATAAAACTTTCAACATTACCAACAAAAGACCACAGAATTTCCGAGTGCAAAATAGAATAGAATAGAACAGAACACAAAGCAAGGCTCGTTATAGTGTCGCAATCGTAAACTTGGCCCTTTTGTCGGGTCTGTACGATTCTACCGAATGTACTAATTAGTCCCCGGCTTATTTGCTGAGTGCAATAGAAAGTTCTCGAACGGGCCCGGTTGACCTGCGGTGGCAGACGGCGTGTTGAATCGTTCACCTTGCCACTGTCTGGAGTTCGGACTGTGGTTTTCCTTTGTTTTGCTTTCTATGGCATGTTTAGTTACTTGTGCTTGACTTGTCGTAGATTCTCTTTAGGAAGTACCTATGTTTCTACTTCCTTGGATAGGTTTATGTGTAAAATGGCATCCTTTACTTGGTTGCTTGCCATTAGAAAATGTTTATGTTAGTTTTATAGAAACTGCCTCCGGGAGTTACAGAAAGGGAAAAACATAATGAATAGTGATAATAAATGTTGAATAATAGTTAGATATTGTTCAAGAACTTAAAGTTATCAACGACAACTTGTTACTACCTAGTGCGTTTTGATAATATTTTAACCTGCTTATGTCACAGTTGTCACTTGGTCGATTCCTTATGTGTGTCAGTAAGGAATTACTGCAGAAAACTTACAGAGTGCCTTCATCTTCTATAAAAAAATTCGCACTGATAAGGTGTGTTATATGGTCAGTCGACTTATGGACACAAATGTGTAAGTTTTATATTCCTCGCTGGGAAATTGTTAACAATACTACGTTCTTTAGTTTCCATAAAACCGTGTATCGCAAACTAAAAACAGCACAGCTAATCACAAGTCGAAGAATCGATCAATATCACTTAAAAATAAATTCAACTTTTCCTTGCAAAGTGGAGTAAGTACTGAAGTCTTTACAACTTGCCTGGACCTACACTATTATTGCTTGAAGTTGATAGTCACCGACAGATTAAATTGCACAAAGATCGATGCACCGTGAAATTGTTCTCACTTTGCATACATTACTCGTTTCCGACGATGTAATGTGAAAAATGAGTTCAGTGACGCAGCATTCTGTAATGGATTTGAGAAAATGTCATCTTGAGTCATGTCACTGGTGAGGAGAATTTATGGAAAGTCTTTGAGGTTTTAAAACCTGATTATATTTACTAGGCATGTAGGTAAGCATGTGAAGCGGCCGCAAAAGTATAAGAAATATATTTTGCTACAAGATATAATATTTTTCATTTTCCTTGTTTTGTAGTTAAGTAAAATAGCATTTTAGGATTCCACATCCGCAGCCAACCACACTTTACTCTACAATTTAAATGTGATTACCTACTTGTACCTATATATACTTTATATTATCTATCTATCGATATAACATTAGTTTTTTTTACAATACAGTCATTACTCTACAAACAGTTATTTAATCTAAGAGTATAAGAGTATAGAACGATCCTACAGGAGTATGAACCGTGAGCACGGGTATATGAACAACGCAGCTGCGATACGAACTCCCGTTCATAATTCGAACGACCGCGAGGCGAGTAGGTTTCAGTAGCGAAAAACGTATTTGCCGTAAAAATTGTCAATTGTTCTATAAAATTATGCAAGAATGATTCAAGAAAACATAGTAAACGAATTTATAACATAACATTTCACCAATTTTTCGTTTCTTTATTGATACTTTTACTCGTACCGAGAATTAATGACGAAGAACTCTTATCGACATTTTTTTCGTTTGATGGTAAGTCACTAGTGTACCATATTTATTTATAAATGCAAACATGCAAACTGCTCACGCTTCGCACAATGTAATGTAGTTTACGATAACACTCTATTTTTATAATCTAAGGATTGAATATTCTGAAAGCCTATACAAGGTTTTTCAAAAAAATGTAAAATACTACAGTTTCACAGTATAGAAATTAAAGCTTATTGAGCGGTTATAATATCTCTATAACGTTCTTCCTAGAATAAAGTCTAGACAATTTTTACTGCCTTACAAAGGCCCAGTTGAAATAAAAAGCTTTGACTTTGACTGTACTGCCTTCACCGCCCTTCAACCTTTAGTCTACAGTCTTAAAAGCCACAAGAGCCTAAACTTGGTACCTCTAGTCTAGCCAGGACCTTCGTACAACCTAAACACACCGTTGGTTGAGTGCCCGTTATTTTTAATGAGAAATAAACTCCAGGCTCTGGTTAGCCCGTTCTCTTAACGAAGCCTGCAGCCGAATATCCCACGTCGTTTGCCGCAAGTGTGTAATAAAACGCTGTAATTACCTGTAACGTTGTATTTACCTCATAGAAGAGTTGCTATTTTTTGAGGTGGTATTTGTTTTTCGATGGCTGGTTATTAAAGAGTTTACGTATTTGTACGGATTAAAATTGAAAGTCGAAATGGTAGTTCGCAGTCATCATCAATATAGGGCATGTTTATCCTAAGATGTTTTTGTTTACATTACAGGATTTGTCAGTATCAATATACCTATCCACCTAATGCTATAAAAATTGCCTTTCTTTACCAAGATTTTAAATTATAACGCTTTATAATTTCTACTACTACTTAACTACTAACTACTTCTTTTTTAAGATTTGTTGTTACCTGTGTTTTTTATTAAATTTAATTCGTTGTAGTGAGTTTATTTATTTATTGTCTCTCTGTCGTACCTAAGTTACCCTCTCCCCGGGGAAATAATTGATATCTTTGCCTAAAAATTTACTTTCCACTACGGTATAAGGAATTCCCATGTGATTGCTCGTGCCGACTCTACAGAAGAAGATCGTGTGGTCTACGATCTATCCCTAAGTACATACAAAGCACTCAATCTTCTAGTGAGTGTCTTATAATTATGTGGGCGAGGAATTATACAAGGTTCTACCAAATAATTAAATAGTACCTACTCGATTAAATGTATGGAACAGCTGATTCAATTTCTTCGTGATTTTTTCTTTGGCAAAGATTTTCATAATGATTTGCAAAATAACCCCTGAAAGGAATCGGGATTAGAAAGGTAAGACCTAAGAAGAGGATGCTTAAGCTGGATCGATACCAATATTAGCCTGAACGGAATTTATATTGAAAGGGCTAATATAACTCTAGAATACTATCAACACTACGGTCTAACTAATTTGGAAATAAAAATGAATAGGTATAGGTATTCTTATGTCACGTAATAGAAACAAGTTCAACGCTACCTTTACGAAATCACTAGTAACATTGTAAAATAAGCGACGGTCACACAGTATGGCGTACTTCTTAATTAGAGGTTGTCCTACGCAGCACCGGTTTGCAGTTTTCAATAGAAAACTTTTAGTTGCAATCCTGTTTTACTATAGCGTAGTCGGAGCGCTGATTTAAGGCCGTAGTTTGTTCAAATGAATGTTGTATCTTTTTATTTATTTATTTATTTATTTATTCAATCTCCTTAACACTATCTTTACAGGTGCTATTATACCTAATACGATAGCGTGGCTATCAACAACATATTAATGTAGTTATTAATTTAACAATAAGTGTTTAAAAAGTTACATTATAAAATTAAATAAAGAAAATAAAAAAGTGCTTACTTAATTATTATAACTCAACTACTATATATAACAAATCAATCTTCTTGGATACAATGATTTTATGAACAAAACAGTAATTCATTTGTGTGGAATAAAGGATTATTTTATCGAAATTTCGTTTCCTTTTTTCCTTTCTTCTAACTTATAGGTAAAGTACTGTAAAATATCAACCTTTTCACGATACTCGTAGATCTATTTATATTTTCTTACTGGATATAACATGCAAATATACATTTAAAAAAAATTATATTGTTAAAATTTTGCACAAACATGAAGTAAAGTATAAGGCTTCAATTAGGATGTATTTTGTTAGAATTTATATTAAAAAGAACTTCACATTTTTAATAAAAATATCGTAAGTAATCTAACTCATCACAACCGGTCGCCTGCGGCCAAATACAATATAAACTGCTTATCGCTAATGATGTACTAAAAAAAATTGTTTTAATTTTATTAAAAAAGTAGGTGCATTTACTTTGCTAGAACTGAATCATAGATATTACAAAACCCCTATTTAAAAATAAAAAAATACTGCAAAAACTTCTCGGTATTGGTAACGATATAGGTACCTATCGATAAGTTCATCTTGCCATATATTATGCCAAAGAAATCCATGTATTATTAAGGAATTCAGCGTTAAATCGACAGCAGTTATAATATGCCATTAAAATACCATATTCGAGAAATAAATAGTTTGAATTTGAATTTAGATTTCGTACTTTATGTTCCTCGAATAATGAGAATTATATGAACGTCTTTTAGACTTAAAAAAACGGTTGGATCGGCTTAAGGAATAAGTACCTAGATACGTTAAAGATTAAAGTATGCGTAACTATTGAAATTAATATTTTCCATAGCTTGATCATATTATTATCTAATATATCAACATTAACATTATTTTAATAAAAATATCCGAAATTTTAGTTTGATATTTGATGAATACCTTGTGTTTTGAGACCCTAAACAAGATTTCTTTCATTTTAAGAAAATAAAATAAAGAATGACAGTTAATTTTATTCCCTACGGGATAATGTCGGCACAACATTCACAATTAAAGAATCACTAACAGAAAAGTAGGTACACTTCGAATAAAAAATGTGCCGTCGAGCATGCTCGTACCTTCCGTAAAGGTTAGTCAGCAAAATATAATAGGTATTGGTTAATAGTATACCTATAAGCTAAAAAAAAAAAGCATTTTTTTTTTATTTACAATAGAGAATGAATGATATTGTCTAAAGAATACCCCATACCGTATACCTCATGAAAATGGGCGAATGTGGAATAAATCATCTAGTTCGTCTCGCCATCTCTTTCGCGGTCTGCCGCGTCGCCATTTTGATGTGTAAAGGCTCTACTGCGTGGTTATTTTGGCCGTTCACAGTTCAGACGGCATACGGCAGACGTGGCCAGCCAATCCCACTTTAGCGACTTTTTGAGCTACGTCAGTGATTTGCGTTTTGAGCAGTGTGGTGTTTCGAACCTTATCCGTTAATTTAACACCCAGGATACTACACTCCATTGCAGGCACAAATAACATACACAAATTAAAATTTTAAATGTAACGAAATATCATTGTGAGAGATATTAAAAGAGCAATTAATTGTGCATTAATGAAGTAGATAGTCGTTTGAATAAACGATCTAAAGTAGTATTTAATTGGTGATTCAGGCACGCAACAATTGAGAATGTAGGTTAGTTCCCTTGGTCCGCTCGTTAATTGATGTAATGCTTTCAGTATCTACGGAATATTCAAGTGATACTAATGAAAAAGGAATGCCTCTTTTTTTAGTTATCTACATCTATAATGTTTGTTTGTATGTAGGGCGTAATATCTGGAACTACTGGACCGATTCTAAAAATTCTTTCACTAATAGAAAGCTTCACTATCCCTGAGAGATATAGGCTATATTTTATTTTAATAAAAAAATAATATGCGTGGGTGAAACCGTGGGCAACAGCTAGTTATCCATAAAGCTAAAGACTTACAGGGCTTTAAAAGTTACAAACAAACAAATTTTTACTATATACTATATTATTATAGATAGGTATAGATACATAACTATACTACATGAGTCAAAGATAGTTAAAATATTATTATTGTAAACTAATAAGTAGGTTTTATTTCGGTCAGGCTTCATTTTCCTTAGGCACAAAGTCGATACTCGAAAAGTACAATAGGGTAATTCCACAAACTTCAATTAGCCTTAATAATTTCTAGAATTTATTTAAAAAATTAATATAAATAATTACTAACTCTTTAATTGCCAACAAAGTCAAGAAAAATATTGTATAAATATTGTGTCAAAATCGTATCCAAGGATGAAAGTATTTAAAAGTAATGAAAACAAATCCCTTGCAAGACCTTTTATTTTTGACATTGCCATCTTCTACAATACCCATACGTGGCTGTTACATATTCATAACAATTTAGTAATAGACAATAAATCTGTAAGACAGGTCGTTTATAGCAAAAATTACAATCCTAACTGAATTGATTACATAGAACTCTTCCATTCCCCTCGATGGATTTCAAAACACTATGTAATTCGATTCACTTATTGTCTAGTCTCCGTCATAATAATTGCACGTCGCGCGTCGTTCAAAACTTGATATTTAAATGAGTACTTATAAAATGTAACTACATTTATCGTCAAGAACCCATGTAATTTTTTTCATGGCATTTGACAACGAATTAGCGGCATGAAAAGCTTTTTATGTCAGTAATGAAAGCATTAAGTGTTTTGAGTTGTTGCAGTAAGTAGTGATAAATGAATGGTGGGGATTTACAACAGTTGTATGGGCAGAAATTGATATTATTTATGTCATTATCGTCGAGGAGTTTGAAATGTTGAAATCGGGTGATAATAGTACTGGCTTGAATTAAATAATGAATTGTGCAGGATGTGACAGAATTGAGGATTCACATAGGGATGATACGTTTGAAGTGAATACGAAATGAGCACCTATTTGGAATATACTTAACATTAAACTTATCAAAGATCATTAGGTTATACAACATTATTATGTGACTGAGGATAAGTGCAACCGATTGATTTGACATTTAGGAAAATGTCAACTCAAACTAGCCCTATTATTACAATTGATTACATGACTATACTATCGGTCATATTTTGTTTTTGAATAGTCAAATTACCATACCGATTATTATTTATGCATGCATCATTCTTTTTCTAATATTCTTTAAGTTAGACATGAAATATGACTTAAACCTATTTTAAAAAACGCTTGAATAAAACATTCTGATTTTATGCAACTATGTCGAAATCATCATGCATTTGGATACCATACAATACAGTATTATATCAAACAGATTTAATCCAGTCAATGTTAGCAATAACTGTCCGATTGCTTTTAAATATGTAATTTAAAAACGTATTATCATTCCTTTTATGAAACATGATCTATGTATCGACAGTTATTTCAGTAAAGGTTTTATGATGTTAATTCTGTAGTGTATTATTGGTATGATAAACAGCGTCTTAACAAACTCTAAGCTGTAGGAAGTCTGTAGGCGTAACCCCTTCCATTGACAGTTTGTCGACAATCATGTTGATATTTCCACGAAACGAAAATGTATTGTGTGGGTGGCTTTTAACGTTTTAGTACGTAAAATTGCTGAATTAGGGCCGCGCACTAGGCAGGCAACAGCATCCAGGATGTGGCAGCCAATACGACATAATATGATGGCTCATCGGACCCCACTCACTAGGCGACCAAGAATTCCGACGGTGGCATCCATTAGAACGCGCATGATTGCACGAGAGCCAAAGCGAGTCAAGGCCTTCAGTCTCCACGCACTTATCATAGCAGCCTAACGTATTTTGTTCATTTTTTTATTTATTGCTCGACTTATAAGTGTCACCGCTGGTCGTCGACTGGCTGCTCAATAATTTGGCTACCGCAGCCCGGTTGCCGCGGTCAGGCTGCCTAGTACGCGGAGGCTTTAAAAACCTAAAACTGCTAAATTAGTGCTCCCACGCACTTGGCAGCCTAGCTGCGGCAGCCAATCTGACATAATGAAAGCTCATCAGTGCCTGCGCATTAGCCGGCCAGAAATTTCTGGCTGCGATAGCCATTAGAGTATGCATAATTACACGGCAGCAGAAGCGAGTTAAGGTGAGTGTATATGGCTGCCTTCAATCTTCGCGCACTTTTCGTAGCAGCCTGACGCATTTTGTATAATTTTTTATTCATCGCTTGGAGGGTCGCGAATGGCCGTCAACTGGCTACTCAATATTTCTGGTGCCAATTCCGCGGCCCGGCTGCTTAGTGCCCTTACCTTCCTCAAGATTACTAGATTTAAAATAGTTCATAAAATTACTGTACTCGAATATTGCGTGCTTTAGAAGGTTTGAGAATAAAAACAAAATACAGTAGAGCCTATAATTGTCCATTTATCCAAAAAAAATAGAAATGCAGTGTCGGTTAGAGATAGAACATGAGTCGAAATACATAATTTGTCAACATTATGATGCCAATCTTACGCTGGAGTATCCTCATCTCATTTACATAAAAAGAAATTGGACATTGGACAGCCAATTTCTTCTGAATAAACTGATTTATTTTTCATATCTTTACCAAATCCCTTGAATTCATAATGCCTTATTTTGTAGTTCCTCGTATTTTCTGCCGTTTCTTTACGAACATGTCTAATATTTTAGAACTTACAAATTTACACCGACGGAACAAAAAGGATATAATTTGCAAGCCTTCAAGGCACATAGTAAACTGTTGAGAAGTTATGTGGAGCATATGACGTCAAATGAACTGCCTGCCAGGCCTGTGATTGACTGCGCATTGGTGGTAATAGGAAACATCGTGTTATTGGCGGCGGAGAAAGATTTAAAGATGCGGTTTTAAGTTTAAAAACTGCGGTAAGTTCTGAGTCATGGAATGAAAAGGAATGCTCAAGTAGAATTTAAATTATTTTTAATTAAGAACAGCCGTTGCATGTTTTAGTTTACTTTTAGTTCGTATGTGCGAAAATATGGTCCATGAAGGAAAAATTAAAACAGTCAAAAGACAAATAAGATGAATATCAGGATTCGCCCGAAGCACAATATAGTCTACAGAGAGCGCAATTTTAAAATCTCAGACACTGAAGTCAACTCGTTCAACAACAGACATTATTAATAATGATATATTGTAGCAGAACCTTAATAAAAATACTTCAAACCTAACTCTAAAGTGTCAAGAAGATATTCAAGACATAATTTTGTTAACTTTGCAAGTTCAACAATTTTCAATAGACTCGCAGCCGACTCAATTTTCTTTGCAAACATTCTGCTATCAGGCGTAACACTCGTTGTTCCAGTATAAGTGTCCTTATTGGCATCTAATGCTCCATTGTCTAGACTTCAGGGCCAACCGTCTGGCTGTCCACGATTCGAAGCCACTTGAGAATGTTCACGAACAGTCGTTACAGTAACCTCAAGGATGATATTGTTAACAACATCAAGTATCAAAGGATCAAAAGTTCAAAGATGAAAATGTGTAACAATATCTACTTATTTTTATTGTTCTAGGTTTTGTAGAGAGCTCTTAATACAATATTATGACCTTAAAAAAAAGCTCTATTTTATTGCTTTTTCAAACGAAATAGCACGAAGATTTCGGAGTTTAGAGGAGTCAGCCTACCAGTGATAGCATAGCCGTTGAGCACATTGCCTTCCATGCAGGAGGGTCTAAGTTCGAACCTAGCCCGCACGTTCAAGTTTTACCATTTAAGTGCGGCTACATTTAGGACCGACAATATAACAGTAAGTTGTTTAAAATGTTTTCAGCCGATTACCCATAAAAAATCATGTTTAAACGGCTGATTATGCTCTAATCGTCTGTTATGTTGTCGGTGAACTTGGGCCTTAGTCGATTAATTTTGAATTATTTGTATGGATCAGCTGATTTTTGTTTCGCAATTTTAGTATTGATGAGTACAACAACCTCTTAAAGGGATCGGGATTAGAAAGATAGGACCTTAAATAAGTGTTTGTTCTTTATCGATTGTCTATTCACTAATTAAACTGTTATCTCAAACACAACACTCGTCTATGACTGACGATCACCCACATGACGTCATTATATAGGTAGAAAAATGTAGTCCTTTTGCCCTCGAAGCACGCATCAAAAGCTTAATATAGAAATTTGATATTGCTCATTTTTACTACAATAAATTCCGTCCGTCCATCTCATTACTGTCGACCCATCCATAATAAAAACCGGCTTATTTGCAATTTTTACGACGGTACCTCCATTGTTGGATCTATATAACGAGATATGGAGCCCTTTTGTGTGATAAAGGCAATACTTCAATTTTATAGTTCATAGTTCACACGGCCCATATCGAAGTGCAGAGGAAAGGGCTAAGTATTAGATGATTTACAATGGTCATATAATCTGGATAACCGGCGGTTAGCACTTAAGGCTTTGCTTTTAAATGCTACGTGCTGCCGTGTGGTAAGTGTTATGAATAAAACAAAATGTTAATGATATTTTAGCATTTAATATATTTTTTAGGAAGTGTGAAGCCTGCCACCCCGCTCCAGGCCAGCGTACTGGACTAAGGCCCAACCCATCTCATTCTGAGAAGACAGCAGTGCCCAGCAGTGGGACGGTAATGGGCAGAATATTATTATTATTTTTTAGGAAGGCTTACAGACCTTTATGGCTTTATAATCTATACTTATAATAAATTACATAATTAATACCAAAGTTACGATTAAAAACCTCCACAATAATCGGAAAATGCACATATTATAGCTATTCAATCTTACAGTTGGGTTGTCTTATGGCTGCAAATTAGGAAGACACATCAAAATAAAAATTTCTTAACATGTTATATACCGTGTCACTCAACAAGTGATCGATACAAAATCGATTTTCTATCGTGGCTGTAGAGTGCCAGACAGTATTAGTTAAAAAAAAAAATACTCATGGCACTAGTTTCTATTCCAAAAACATGTGCTTATAACCCAAAGCGGTTCGTGACTATTTAATTAATTTAAACAAATATTTCAAGATTTAAATTAACCTGTATCGCAGTAAATAACTTATCGCATATCTTAATTAAATTATTGGTATAGAAATTCTTAATAAGCTACAAGTAAATATTTAATTAAACTAGTATAATATTGAACATTAATTATAATTAATTGACTAGTTATTTCATATCTTTACGAGACAACCTTTATATGAACTTGTTTTGTTATATGCTCAATTATTATTTGACTCTATAATATTTTAGGGTTTTAATACTAAAATATGATTAAAATTTGTTAATTTTGTTTATTTTAACAAACTTCGTAAGTAAGACTTTGTGTTTGTTTGTTTATCTTGTTGAAAAACAAATTATTGACTTAATTATTATTCCAGGTGTCGGATGCATACAGGCTGCGTCCTGTTTAGGATAGTCCTCACAATGTTCCTAAGTAGATACAAGGCAAACAGAACGCAAATAGAATATTACGATACCTATATGCGGTAGTTAAAACTACATAATTCAAGTCTTTAAAGTACCCCATTACAGTCTTGCGTTTTTGCCATACATAGGTACTTATATATATTTCACTAAAACCAGTAGCACATTTCAGCATATGCAAGAAGGCTCTGAGTAGGCTAGTTTAGCTTTTAGATTTGGCATTTCGAAAAATTCCCAAAATGTGCAACCACTACTTACAGTCCAGCATCCTCGCTTTCATTCAAGTCACAGAATATTTATGCTCGGACGACGTCATCTGAAAGGAGTCCTGTTCGAATATTTATGTTGGAGGTGCTTTTTTTTTCAACTTTTATTATGTCATCTCCTGATTAGTGGTCGTTAAGTTATAGACTCCAACTGGTTCGTGTGGTGCTATAAATCATTTCTTTATGTTTTGCTCCTTCCCTTGGTAATGAACGTCGTTTTCATTGGCGACTGTAACTCTGAATGGAATTTGTTAAGTGTCAATTCAGATTATACCGTGCTCCACTATTCGCATACCGATCTATGAATAGACCCCTTTATTTAGTGTCAAAAATGGCAGCTTTTATGTTAAGGCGCTGACAAGACTTAATAGTCTGAAAGAAATAGCAGCATGTTTTCTTTATTGTAAGCGTTCGGGACAGTCCTAATAGAGCGCACGAGACCCAAACGGGGCGAAAAAGAGTTATATGATAAGAAATTATTTGTAATAGCAAAGCAAAATCGAAATCAACAAAGTTTTTGTAATTTACGTTCTTTATAATTATGATATACCTACCTATATATTACTGAAATTGGTTGATAAAATATAAGATATATTATTGTTTGAGGGCCATTTTAGATGTAACTTTGCAATTATTCTTATCGATTCAAAATAGCTGAAATAATATGTTTTGGAATTAAACAAGTTTGTAGAAATACTGTTTTTATCATATTATTTATTATACTTTTTTTTTTTTTCAATATTTCTTCATATCACTTCACCCGTCTGTAAAAGTCTACTTAGGGCCACATAAGTAGACTTTTACAGACGGGTGAAGTGATCAATTTACTCGATCGCTAGTAATAGGTATGTTCTCGCTTCGTAAGCAACTTTGCCAAGTCAGCGTCTGGTCAGGTGGCTAGTTACTTAAATTTTTCTCGGGGGAAATGTCGAGATGTGTCCCGATAAGATAAAACTTGGCATTTTCTCTACATCAGCAATCACTTTATCAATTAACTCACTTTTTCTAAAGTTAATCGAGGTGACTTTATAAAATTTTCAATTGATCTTCTTTTATGAAGATTTAATTTAAAAGTATCTAGGTAGACATCCATCGTAACGAATAAAACATTTCGTACTCAATTGAACTCCAAATCATTTAATGTCCTCTAGACATAATCTAAAAAAATGAGAAAAAAATTCTAGAAATGCATATAGGTACCTAAAATCACGTCATTTCTCATGGGGGTAGGCTGAAAAGACAGAACGTTCAGGCATGCTGCAATAGTCGACTTGTTTTGCTACTTCGATCGCCTAAGATTCCTATAGTTTCAACCGGATATCTATGGTTTCAACCAACCTATAAAAAAACCTCATTCTTTAAGAATTCTCTAAGGCCACCATCAGGTGCCAAAAGTGAGTCACCGTGATGAATTTAGCCGGTAGGAGTCAGGCACACCCCGCCTCCCTCTTCCTCAGACGGACGATAGCCCATGAAGGGCTCTCACTACCTTTGCCAAAAAAAAAAGGTCTACGGAAATTAATTTATTGAAATGGCGCGTTTCTATTCAACATCGCACCTATAACACCATAGGCACAATAACACATCTTCATCTTGCTCCGTGTCAAAGATCATTCTCCGACCTAAGCCTACTCCACTTCACCCCGTGTTGTGTATCTTCGATATTGGATTGCTGCATGTTATGACAGACTCCGCCCGCATATTGGTAAGCATAGCTACATAACCTTCCTTGGAATATGTAAATATTGAAGATCTTCTTATGTGACGTCATCGACAGATTTGATGCGGTATCATGGGTAAAAGTGTGTCTGACATCTTTTGCTTCTAAGGTTTTGCGTGCTTTGGTTCCAAATCGAAATTTTGTTATGAGCTTGCTATCCATAGAAGGATAAAGAGAAAAAATCATGCCAATGCATGGTCTAAAAAGTACCTACGTTTGACTTAAAAATATGATGGAAATAATTTGATACAACCCTTTGTCTCAGTTTATACGCTCAAGAATTATAATGTTAATTCATAAAGTTGCGAACAGTCGCCGGCGCCCTCTATCAATATATAGGTATTTTCTATTGTGTCTACTTTGCATCGATTGACGAGATAATGTGTGTGTCATGTGGTAAGTAGAGATACCATAGAATTATGATTACACAAATTGAAACTATCATCTCATACCACCTACCGCAAGACCTCTACAGCTGAACATACCTAGGCAGGCCCCCAGATATTTTCTCAACGAACGATGTTAGGCCGATGGCATCCAAGGGCCTCTCGACCATAACCTGGTTGAACTTGAAACTATATTCGGCTACTAAAATATTTATTTATACCTGTCTTCACTTATTACCTACTCCGTTGGCTCGATGATCCAAAATGTGTCTTGGCCTTCGATATGAGAGAACGCCTCGCGTCGATCTTTACCTGTTTCTCACCAATCATTCGTTTGAAGCTCCCAAAGACCAGCTTCCACTAAATCGCTCCAGCGATATCTGGGTCGACCCATGGGACGTCGTCGCCTTGCGGGGTCGGTCGGCCAAGATAGGTCTTCTCCGATTCTCTCAATGTGGCCAACCAACGGAGTCTTTACTTATTGGTATCTATTTATTTACGACTACCTATTGCCTACGGTTTAACTCGCATATCTCTCTGTGGGCCAAATTTAATCCAAATTCGTTTAGCCGTTTATGCTGTACCTTAGAACCCGAATTGGTTTGAAGCCCGTTAATGAGAGTGATCTGTGCGTCGTCGACGCGTTAAAAATACGCCGTGTACATGAGCTCTAACAAACATCCAAACATCTTCACAAACTTTCACATTAAGTACCTAGGTATAGGATTGAACTATAGGTATTTCCAAATACTGCTAAGTGCAATCCAACGGTGACACTGTACTTACAGAAGCACATAGGTGTACCAGTGATATCACCTATATTAAATTGATAGCGCTCACACAAAGCTGGGCAAAATGGATTTCTATACCACTTAAGTACAGGCGATGAGCTAACAAGTTGTCTTGCCCGGGCGCTATTGTAGCCTTTATAAAGGACCTACGAAGTATGCTTCATATAGGAATATGGTTTCAAAAGGAATATGTAGTGTTCTGACAGTGTTTGATTAGCACTTTATGTAGCTGTAATGGAAATTGGTGGTAAGTACTCTTATAGACCTCAATCTGCGCATGACAAAATTTTAAATTTAAAAATATCCTGTTGAAGTTTAAAAAAGAAATAATATTGATTTTGAACTACTATTTTAATGTTTTCCCAACACCAAATCTTTTATTACAATATGCAAAATTCATATTTTTTTTTTAAATAAAAGTAGGTATTACAAGTTTACAACTGTCTACTTAGAGTCTAACAAGAAACTACAGATCCAGTAAAATGGATGCGAAGCGAATTTTCGTCAACAATTTTCTGAGGAAAAAAAACCTTTGATTTTGTTTCCTTTCAAGATAATTATCGTTTTTGGTCTTATTGTCTCGCACTGCAGAAAATAATATTATCTTGCTGCTCAACTATGTATCTTGAAAAAACAAGACTGAAATTATAATAGAACTATCAATTCTTCTTTCAAGCCAAAGAACCTACTGAACGTAATTAGTTGGAAACTTTAAAGTAAAACCGTCTGTGGCACACAGTTAATAACCACAGACTAAGGTATTCATTAAAACATTAACTCGCTTCAATAAACACGTTGGCTCTTCATTTAGACTTCAAAAAGTATCGCAGATCTAATAATACCACTGAATTAATCCTTAAATTAAGATTAGAAGAGTCTTATTAAACTAGCTATACCCACGGCTTTGCCCACGTGACATATTTCGATTAATCTAAAATAAGTCACTCAACATTGTACTTACGAGTCGCGAAATTTTAAAAACATTTAACTTGACCTCAATGAAAGAGAAGACTGTATTTTTTATATTATTTAAAAAAAATAGTTTCACCAGGGTACTCCGTTTTCTATTTTTATTATGTTTGTCATGGTACTAGGCATTACAGAGACAGTTTAAGCCCAGATAAAAACTTTTCATTGATTTGTTACGATTTAGGTGTCGGCATAGAATTTTCGTAATGAATAAACATAAGACTGTAATTTAGCTCTTAACAAGCACACCACAAAGTACCTACTATTGATATATAAAGATAATGGCAGCACAATAATTATCTGTTAGTTAATAACAAAGTAACTGGAAATCCCCAATTTAGTTCTGTTTAAACACCAAACAATTAGGCGTATAAATAACAAGATATCAGCCCGGTGATTCAAAATGAACACCACAAGAGACCCACGATAATTATTTACATTTTAACAGTGTGATAATCAAGCAGCTTTCAATACCTTCATAATTAAAACAAAACATCAAAAAGGCGGTTTATTTACTGACGGTACGTTTCTAAATTACACACAATACGAGTTCCGTGTACAAAATTGGGTACAACCAGCAAAAAAAAGTATCTATTCACGAATTACTCAAATTAGTCATCGCTACGAGCGATCTCATTTCCAGAGGTCTCTCATTATAATGTTGTTAGGAACATTCTAGTTTGAATATAATAATTTGTATTAGCATTTAATTTTACGGGCCAACGATCGTGCTGTCGATGTTGATGGGTTCCCAAACGTTTGGGTTTTAAATTACTATCTTTTGTTTCACCGTTATGTTCAGAAACAATTTCAAGTGTATTCGAACCCTTTATACCGTGTGACGTTGTGTTTTTTAAATTGCTTTTTAATTGAAAGTGATATTGTCTAACGACTAGATCTCCAAATGTTATTAAATTCTACTTTAAAGGTTTGCAAACATCAAATTACATTTTACATTGTTTTACTAAAAGAAAAGCTTATATTTTAGCTCAAAGCACTTAAAACACATTTCAAACGAATAAAGATGTTTCTACAAACGTTTATGGTAATCAAACAATATAATATTAAAACGAAGTATCTATATTTAATAAAAGTAGATACATATATCTTAATAATCAGTCACAAGCAATCCCTCTTAGAAAATTGTTTATGAGTTATAACAAATTCAGAACTGAGTTTTGGTGATTTCACTTTATAAGTTGAAATTCTTGTGAATCATATAGTGTTGTGGAATACTAAATTACGGTGTATTTCCAAAGAATAGGGATTCGAAGATCCTCAAACCTAGCTGATATGTGCCTGGTGGGCTGAAGCCCGACGGTTGATGTTGGATAGTCATTATCAGACTATTTTCCGTGAATATTTTTCATCTGAGTTACCGCTATATTCAGATAGTAAGCGCCAGCGTAGTCTATTGCTATTTGTTAGTAGCCACACTTTTATAACATTAGGTCAATGTATTTACTATTGAAAACAACATTTCTTTCAATCGATAAATCTTTTGGACTATTATTAATATTAAACAATGCGATAAAATATTCATGTAATTTGCATGATCATTAGATAATTCTTTTACACTCTGCAAGATTCGTTGTGACATCGAGACAACCTAATTCCCGTCCATTGATGCCTTCTACCAACTTGCGCCGCATTACTCATACAATTATTATTTTTCACACAACTTATTCCAACATCGTTCATAATAGTATTTCATAAACCTACCGATTTATCCTCGTGACTTCCAACAATTATGTTCTTGCCTTTTATGACTCCCAGAATTCCATACCCTAATTATAAAAATTAACCCAAGTAAATGATCCTGATTAGCATTTATCATGCACATGTTGTGATTCATATCAATTCTGTGAAAATATCGCGCATTATAATAATAAGTTAAAATTATTTCGCTAAATACATCCTTCTTCACGATTACCGTAATCAAAACTCGCTTAGGTGCTGCTCATTCATGGAACCGACCTCTAAATTTTTGACCTAAACTTAATAAAGTATGACTAAGAAACTTCATACTCAGTTGTAACGATTGTTAAACGGTTATTACAGTTAATCGTGAGGGTGTAAGCAACCATGGACCATTATAAAAAGATACTTAATTTGTATCATAAAGAATTTAGATTCATAAAATGGTTGATGACATAATGGGAGAGGTAATTTCGGAGCTCGGTGCAAACGCTCGATCGCATGTGAAGATCAGCGATGTTCGGTTCATGAATAAATAATATATGGAATCACAATTTAGGGTTGCCATTAAGCAATTATGCCGTTGTTACCATTATAATGTTTTCGAAATGCTTTTAATTTTTTATTAGATCAAATTATCGTGAAGGCCAAGGTGTCCGCACGACGCCAAACGGTCGCCTATTAAATATCAATCAGTTAAGTTTTTTTTATTTCGAAAGATGTTAGGGATATAAATGGCCGAGTCAATAATTGTTAAAATGATCCAAGAAATTATTAAAACGTTATTAATTTTTGATATGATATCCAAAGCATTATTGTTTTTACTAACTTGTTTAATGTTGTTTACAATACCGAAATAAATGTTTAATATTAACATAGTTTGCGAAGCGGGGCTATCAAGTATACTCTTGAAACAGACCCTTAATTCTGCGTAGAACGCAACATTATTTTAAGCAAATTACCCTGTAATTGTCACTAATCCATAACAAAAGAACATAATAACATGATTAAAGCACCTAACCTTTTTAATCTTGAAACTATAGTACTTAGTAAAGGATTCTTTCCCAAGACCCCAAATATTCTATAATAAAAATAATTAAACGGAATTTACATATATTTTGGACGGTTCACAAAGGCCTTTGGGTTTAATGATAGTATTTTCGTTCCATATACCTGGTGGATGTCTCAAATGAGTATTTTTTCCCGTCCATGAAGAAACGGGCATTGAAATAACTGCTTTCCGGCCAAATCGATGGACGTTTTGGACCATTTACTTGATCACAGTTTTTAACGTATGATCGTTTAGTAAATTGCGTCGTAAGTAAGGGTTTCCTTGGTTCTATTAATATAGTGTGTTTTCGTTATTGTTATCTTCGGTTAAACATAGATTGGTTTTTGAATTGTTTATCAAGGTAAATGCAGACTATATTTTTGAAGTGAATAGGCATATTTATATGTTTACCTATTTAGTTTTACGCTTCTTTCTATTATTGAAGGTTTTATTTTTCTCCTAAACCATTATTACAGTCTTCTTTTTTATATTTATATTGCTTGTACTATGTCTGATAGAGGCAATAATATCTACATTATGGGTCAAAGATTTTTTCTCGATAAGACTTAGTTAAAAAGCAGCAATTCTGAAAACTACTAAGACATGATCGTTATATTATGTACTCCAAGGAGGTATTGTGAAAAGCCGAAAAGCTTATTTGATTTCCATTGAAATCTGCAAAGTTCTTCGTAGTATAAAAAAAAGATATCGAACCTTCATTTTTGTATCAAATAAATCTGTCACTTGTTCGCAATACACAGGAGACAGCAAAAAATATTGAATTGTGAATCTCTGCAATAAACTCGTGTGTAAAAATTTCTTTTTTATTTTCTTTTCAATCCTATCAAGTGTATTGTTGAGTACAATAATCTGAAAACGGTACATTGTAGGCACGATAACGATGTCCATGGATCCCCAAATTTGTCCCCTCGTATGCCTAACCTTTGCGTTGACCCATGCAGAAATTTTAACGACCACCTTTCCTGTTTTTTTTACTGAATAGAGACACGTGCCTCTAACGATGTAGGTACTTGTATTTTCTTTAGAATTTATCTAATTTAAATGTCTTTAGAAGGTCATCGTATCGTATTTTACAAGGCTTCTTGGTAGTCTTGAAACAGAATGTTTAAACGATAATCACTGACGGCCAATATAATGAAATGGTTGAAGCAGAGTTTGTTCGTTATATTAAATATTTTTTGAGGCAATTTCCGGCTGGGTAATTGCCAAAGCGATGATTTTTATGTATTTTATGGTAACGGTACAAACTTTGCTATAAGAATTTGCACCTGGTGGATTTTTCCATGAACAATATTGATAAATCTGATGATTTATTTATTTATTTGATTTAAACTGTGAAATAATATGGTTTAATTCATTGCCATAATGATTATTCGCCTTTTTTGGCATCACTTAATGTAGCGAAGATCGATAGCCATAAAAAAGATAAAACAGCGATAAATAAAAAGAATATACTGACTAAATTTTCATCATATTGAAATTGCAAAAGATTTAAATACGGAAAAAATAGGACCCGTGTCAAATAGGCTCATTAATCACATTAAAGTAAATCCGCAACGCATCAATCATTACGGTGGGTTTAAGGAGAGGAGATCAAGTAACGCAGCCGATAGTCCGGTCCTCACAGAGGATAAAATTGTAATCCTTTTAAGTAATGAGTACGTACAGGACACAGACTAACGAAATTTTAGATGGTTAAAAGTTAAAATATAAACTAAAATATATATTAAATGTTAGGGTAGGTACTGACCTGGGAATAAGACCTCTTCCCACTTCAGATTTTTTTACAACAGTATTCTTAGTAGGTATGTTAAGACATACAAGAACATTGACCCTTGCTATCGTTTCTCACAAAAATTTTGGACAATCCGTAAAACTATCACACAATACCTATTTTGATGTAAAGAAAGAGGATACAGCAACTAATAAAACAACAAAGTCTTCAAACATGATTGATATTAGTAACACAAAGTAACTTGATATTTTTCGGCATTGTCACCTTTCTACGGCTTCCTATAACAACCTTGCATTCCATTAATTCTTTCTTGTCCTACTTTCGTAACAGTTCGTAATATTACCTATGTTATTTTGTGTACATTTATTTTTTCATAATTTCATCCGTGGCTTGAGGTTTTTGTGAGTGACAGATTTGCTTCTTCTTCTTCTTCAAATTTAAGAGCATTGCTCTTGTTGGTGTAGGTGATGCAGCTCTCTTCATTTTTCCCTCTACAGTGCAGTCTCCTTAACCTCCTTATACGATATGACAGCAACCTTTTCTTTTATTTGGCTCATGTTATATAAGCGTGGCCTTCCTCTACCGTCTACCTCTCCTTCCTTCTTACCATCAATGATGTTTTTTATCTCTTAATGACAAACGGCGCTTAATGATGTTTTATATCAAGTTATTGGAAAAACATAATTGACATTCGTCTCATTCTGATTAAACTTTTTCCAATTTTCTTTAGAAAACGGTCCTCGTATTTCATCTTTCGCCAAAAATCATAACGGAAGTGTTACATAAAATATATTTTTAAATAATAAATATATTGATACACTTAGCAATAGCTCAAAAAAATTGCCCTAAAATGGTTTCCACGGGGCACATCTACAAAATTAAGCCCTCTACATCCCAAGCCAAGGGTTCGCTTATCAATCTACATCATGATCCTTCATTATTAAGAGTGATGGGACTTGGACCCAGTGTAGATTTGTCTGAGGTTTAGCCTTTAACGATAGATGGCCTGTAGGGAAGTCGAAGGGGTATTGAAGCTGAATATTTACTCTATGCAGTGCTCGATCAATGTTGTCTGCATCTCATGTGTTATCGTTTGCTTTGGGTATGTTGATTTATCTCAAAGTCTTTGTTTAGTTTCTAGATCTGGTTTCTGGTATAGAATTTGGTAGGAAATTTACACATTAATGCAATATTCTGATAATGGTAGATTTACAAATTAGTACAAAAAATTAACGGATTTATTTTAGAACAGGAAACCGTTTGAAGTTAGCAATTATTATTGAATAAGCTAATACATCGTTCTGCTAACCAAAATTAGAGAAATATTGAAACAACACACCATTTTCATAATAGTCTGATCTTCTTTTAATACGTGGAAACCATTACATCTGCTCAATCTAAGATCTCTTATATTATTATTGTGTTATTGTCGTTTGAGTGTTAGTCATTATTAATTTTATCTGAAAACTTGCCAAAGTAAATTTCCAACCAATATACATAGAATGTATCTACAAAGTAGACTCACCACTATACGAACACATTGAATTTTCATGCAAATAGTTTCATAAAGACTTTACCTATCTTAATGTCTCGATTCTCGAGCGAACTTAAGCCGTTTACAGACAGTCGATGCATAAACAATGTGCTCCGATTGGTAACACTTCCTACTCGAACCAGATTGTCTACATTACACCACAAAGGTCCTCTTACACACTTCTTTACGAGCATTCTGTGTTAGAATCTTACGGGCATTTTAAGTGACAATTTATGTGACAATGTCCTACAATATATTAGAGTTTGCGCCATGGCTACGGTTAAAATACAAGAAGCAAGCTAACGAGAGCGTATAGAAATGGTTTAAATAGATAAAACTTTACGAGGTCGATCAAGTAAGTCGAATCAGCAGTGTTGCTTGTAAATCCGTAATATTATAAGTATCTATACATTTTACTAACGCATTTTAAAGCTATTATTTTCTTTGTTTATAGAGAAGGGATAAAAATTCAAGAAAAGTCACTTTTCGGTCTCTATATTTTGCATAAAAACAATTCATAAAGGCTGTATCCCCTCGGAAAGGGTTATGAGACTAGATAGGCTATAATAACAAAAAAAATATGATAATAATTACATCTTTTGAACCCCTGAGTAGAGTGTACTAAGACTTTCTAAAATACAAGAACAATAAAACAAATCTTTCGTCTGTTAATGTTAAATGAATATAAGGAACTGTATTAATTTTAATTAAAACATAACTTAAACTTCACATTAAGACAGCAGAGGCCACGTTCCGTTGGAAATACAAACACCCTAGAGGCCAAGAAACAAATGTGCCTCTCAGACAAAACAAATTAAGACAATTTCAAATTAACAGAGACTGCATAGTCTGAAATATGTGAGCAGAGACTTGAAGCCACACAACCTTCTTGTATTGCGAGAAACTCACGACCTAACTGCCGTGAGGACAGGTACTATTATTGCACAATACACTCACATCTCCATTCTTTAAGGTACAGAATAATATAGATCCCAAGAAAAATGGGGTGAATAATCCAGCGCATTAATTTCAGAAAGCAACAATTTTTACTCTGTGACATGTAGTGATGTAGTAGTAACACGCGCACATGGATGGCTCTCAAGAGCTGAAGAACCCCTTTTGCTTGGGCTGAGTCCCCTCAGGCCCCTTCCTCGCAGAGCGGGGTCCCTAATGAGTCGCCAGAGCACTAGAGTTGTAGGTCGTCTCGTGTTAAAACTTAGTTCCCCTTGCACTGCACGGTTACTTCGTGCGGAAAGCGCGGGTAGATTTTTCTTTCCCTTTGTTTTCCAGCCCGCATTACAGCGAGTGGGATTATTTATTAAAATTGAAACGATGATATCTGCTTACTCATTAAGGATTCTACGTTCCGGCAAATATTATTTCTTGTAATGAGTTTCTGAGATCTGAAAGCTGGATTTTGTATGTGAAAATTTTTGCTGTCAAGAAAACAATTCTATATTTACAAATTTACCTCCGAGGATAATGAAGAACGACTTGAACTAATTCGAAAATCACAATAAGGAAAGATAATCTAATCTAAAATATAATCAGTGATTTAATTTGAAGTGTAAGAATTTCAAACTACATTCGAAGACACTCCAAGTATTTATTAAGGCTGTTTGTTAATATCTTTGCCTCATAAAACAAAATCATCTTCGCAATAAAATTAAGACCAGAAACAAATGAGGCTCGAGCCGCAGAAAGGCGCAACAGTAATAAGAGTACTAAATAAGTTACACGAATAACTTACTGAGGCCATGAGCGGCCTCATTAGGCCCTTTATTTTGACCCTACGTGGGAGGGCGGAGAAAGGGCTGGCTATTATTTATTCTCAGATTTATTATACCGATCTAAATGAGTTTGATGAAATGTGTTTTAATAAAAATCACGCTCTTGATCTTTCACGTTTGAAACTGAAGATTATGTAAGTACTATCATACATTTAACATTTCACCAAGAAAGAATAGGGTCGTATACATATTTTTTTTATGCCACTTCGATATTACAGATAAAAGATATGGAGCATTTTTAAATGAATGTATAAATCTTTATAATAGACGCATTTTAAAGCAAAGTAAACTAGTTTCAAGCATGAGTCATTTAAAAAAAAAATATAATTCAATTATTTGATCACCTATTTGATAGCAACACGTGTCACTCGTATCTAATAAAACATGGGAATGTATTTTTACTTGTTCTAATAATATTTATAACATTGAATGTCACAGGGAAGCTAGGAGGATAATAAAATATACTACCCACGTTCAATTTCTTAAAGGGTAAAGATTTTAAAACGGCTTTTATGTAATGATGTTTGTCATCCCACATAAGTAAAAACGAATGTAGTGAAATAGTGTTACAAACAAAGACTTAACGCCAAACACATCTGTCTAGTATAAATTAAGAAAGTAAAATCTGCTTAGAAAATAATTAATATGTACAAAGGCGGTCTTAATGCCTAAGGCATTCTCTGCCAGACAACTATAATAATTATGTATTAATAATAGATTAAAAAATATTATTATTATTATTTATTTATTTATTTCAGAAAATAATCCTGTTTTGGGTTAGTAACAATGAACATCTTATAAACTATGTAGGTATATTAGTTCTACTTAAATTCTACCAGCGACATCTTGTGTATAAAGTAACGCACGCACACACGCATCATTTTGGTTGACAAAAGTTTTCAGGAGGCTGTTGATAGTGTTACGCATTCTGCTAAGCATAAGCATAAGCCATCTTTTTCCCCAAGACATTTTTATTAAGTCGACTTAAATTTTCTTCCCTTCCCACGTCAATATGTAACAGTTATAATATTATGTATTTATTAGGAATCCCCATATTTATGGCATTTAGCTCTAAATCTCATTTTTATATAAATTACGAACTTAACACGTTGGGAGTCCAGAAATAACTTAATAAACTTCTGGCGGCTCTCATGCTCCATTCCATTACTTCGATAATAATAACATGAATAATCTAATTCGGCTTCAAATTCATGAATACAATAAACGACACTGATCGAAATTACAAATACCGATGTACAATCAAACACAGCATCTTCACGACAATATTCATTTTAAGTTTATATTCATATCGGCGTTCATTATACATTCATTAGATCGACAATGCACGTAGGTGTCGATAGATTTGATACAGATCAATGCGGGGGCGAAATAACTTCATTGTGTAGTACATTAGAAGGTAAATGAACTGTGTGCGAGTGTACCTACTTGATAGTCTTTTTGTTTGTGGTCAATGTAGGCTATTAGTTGGTTTGTATATTTTCATAATGTATGTAAGTAACATAGAAGGTATTTTTGGAATGTCGATATTTACTGTTATACCTAATTTTACATCATGCCGAAATGTTTTATTCGCTGGAAATATTGGACAAAGCGTAAATTTTTCCGTCTATTTAATTTCTCATTGAAAAATCTCTCCTACAATCTTGGGTAACATTGGTCTGCATGCCTCCCATCAACATCCCAAACATTTGCCCAAACATTGGCAACAAACGAACAAAGCGATAATGCTCTCATCACACTCACCGATCGCGCGACCATCAAAGCGTCGTATTCAAAAGTCGTTAAATCCAACCGTGTCCACACATCCTCCCGTACCTAATTGAGACATTTTACACGAAAGGATGTGATTATGGCCGAACATAAAACTCCGTATTATTTCGGTGTGTGTCGAACCCCAAAGCGGAACTTTAAAAATAGAGATTCGAGGGTTACAAATTTCGCGGTTGGTTGTGCGCGCGCACGATTCCAATAATGATGTTGTGTGTCATATTTTACTTGTATTGTTTGCACATTATTCATGAAACAATCGTAGCGAATGTGCTTCAATGCACTGTATAAAAAATATATTATTTTCGTGTCGATAAAACATTAAGGCACATCCATATGAACTGGACAGTCTCTTCCAAATTGTACCATTAATAAATAAATCAGAAGCTCATATAAAATAATAAAGAAACTATTACTATTTCTATTATTAGCTTGCCTAATAATACCATTAAATCAATCGCCTTAACTATTTCTAACGACGCGTGACTTCAACCTTGTACCAATAACAAACATAACAAAATAGCCTAATTTCTGTCTCTATAGTTCCCATTAGTTAACCCTTTTCAAGACAATGTATGTACATTGAGTTAGTCTCAATGACACCAAATAGGTAGCAGTTACGAGAACAAATGGTAGAAGATCGTAATCTTTGTGTGATTGATTCTGTTGTTCAAGAGGGACGTTTAAGAAGTAATTTTGTTTACAATCAAGCCCTTTTATCTGTGTTGAAAACTGTTTTGATAATTATGTTACGTTTGATTATAATGTTGTTAGAAAATAGAATAGAATAAAAATACTCTTTATTGTACACCGGATAAAAAAGAAGCAATTAATTTAATAATTCCAATTTTAATGAATAAGTACAAAATAAAAATAAGATTCTACAATGAGCGGAAATTACTTAGGTAGGTACCTACCTACTTATGCTTAATTTTGTGAGAATAGAATATAAATAAGCCTATCTATTTTTATCACAGAGTAATTAATTACATAGAGATGTTTATTTTAACAATTGTTTTGATGAATGAAAGAAATAATTTTCGAATAAGCCTAAGAAAAAAGTCTTCGTAAACGTATTTCTTGTAATACATATTTTTAGATATCTGTAAGGCTGTTTTGAAAACTGGCGGGCTATCCCAAAGCGACAAGTCACAGGAAAACAGATGAAGCGTAGGTACTCACAAAACGTCATTATTTAAATATTACAGATTAATTCTAATTAGATCTTCTTTGTCTTTTTATTTAATTATATAGTAGTTTGTCGTAGTCATGATTAATTTAAGTATAATGTTAAGTTTTGTCATTTATTGTAGAAGAGTGACCTTACGAGGCTGGCATAGTCACCATGGTGAACTGAAGCCTCAACAAAAATGTGAATAAAAAAAAAAAAAAAAATATCAATTGGGAGCAAATTATAAATGTTTTCACGAGCTTGCGCAAAACGTAGGTACTGACAAGCGGTAACTTACGGTACAGTAAGTTTACAAAGATTTATTAAAAAACCGCTTCTCTAACAGAACCGTTACCGCAAGAGAGCGAATTCTTAAAATAGATAGGTATAATATTTTTCTAGCCAAATTAAATAGCTATTCTGACGATAGCTCACTAATTAGCTTAGTTTGAAATAAAATAAATCATAAAATATTTTCCTTTATTCAGTGGAGTTAACTTAATATGGCTGTAATATTAAACCATCCTTAACCTTTCAAACATTAAATGGATAGTACCAAAACGTAATTTATATTTGGAGCCGAAAATCTTTTATCTCCACTTAAATTTAATCTGGAGAATGTCACAGTGGAACGCCTTGAAGACATTCTCAAAATGATCAAACGGTATGATATGACACCGCTAAGGTATAACTTCGGCCTAATTCACACCGGGGCGAGCGACTTGGGCGAACCGCTTTGAAACACGAGACCCTGCTTGAAACTGAGTTTAATGAGAAACTATCTGTGAAACGGGAGTCGGACTACTTCTTTTATTTTTAATTAAACGTTTATTGCCAGCGCGGGAGCTCATCCCCTTGACGTATGCTGGTGTAATTGTGGCTTTCATTAGTGGCAGTTTGCAACTCATATTCGCACGTTTTTGCGTGGAAATTCTGTTAAATTTTAAACCCGTTTTTGCGTATTTTCGTTGAAAACACGGGTGAATTTTACAGTAGAACTGCCACTAAACGAATATGTTCCATTGAAAACGTTTTACGTTATATAAACAAGGAAATAAAGAGCTAATTACAAGACTGAAATTACAAACAACCATGTCAGAGGAGTTTGCGTTAAAATATAATAAAAACGTCATTTTGAAATGTGTAAAACATTATTTACATGAATATTTTACACATTACAAAATAACGTTTGCTTTATGGCTTCATAATTATTATAAAAAAACATCTCAAAATAAAACTTTTTACAAAATATTTTGAAGTCTGATTGGAGTATGAACAGTAAATAAACATTGTAAGAGATCCGGAAATCACTGATAATGTCATTGTTTGTGTTTATTGCGTAATTTAAATCAGAAAACCACGGGAAACAAAACTTCCATCCTGCTGTTGTTTGATACGGCGTCAAACTGATAAACTTACCCTATCCAAAAACCAAGATAATAAATAACACCAAAATAATTTTCTCCGTAACATAATTAAATAGTGAGTTCCTGTAATCCAATTAATGGTAAAGCCACGTACCCACATGACTGAAATCTGCAAATGAATACGGCCGCAGCGGCGAGCAGCCAGCAATTTTCACCTGTACTCGAAAAAAGTAAAACCACAGCACGAGTGCTCTACAGGACAATATCGGGCTCGGGGGCTGAAGAGACTTGATTGGACAGTTCCACTCATACAAATGTACAACCGCTCTGTCCTTTTTCAACGAACATTGTTAGCGCATTAACTAGTTAATGGAGGGCTTTATTTTTAGTTTTATTTTTGGGCACGCGCTCGGGTTGTTTATTTTTTTTGCTGTTACACCGTAGCGTACCATTAGTAAGTTATGCCATGATTACTTGTTACATATCTTTGGGTCATTAACAAATATAAAATTATCTTGAAAATAAAATATAAGAATAACCATTTAAGAAATAAATAAATTGTATCTACTAGATTTAGTTTTGCACAAACATTCAAATAATCGGTTTTAATAGGTATAAGTAACTTGTATTCTTGTTGTTAACATTCACGAAATCATTTTAATTATGCTAGAAATGTTAACATCGTTATAACCAGCAAAATCAATAACATCAGCAGATGTTAACGCCAATCAGGAACCAATCAAGACGGTGTGACAGATTCCCCAATCCAAAATCCAAGGGGACGAAAACGTTTTTGCACCCATTTGGTAGCATATTGGTGAGGCACGCGCTTGCCACGTGCGTTGATGTGTTCGGACCTTTATCTCGGCTTGAAATGCGCGTTCACAACTCGACGCGCTCCCGATGAGTTTCTGATTGGATTAGAACTGAGATCAGTACTGACAAACTAACGTTTACTGTTTAGAAATGATGTAAATATTAGACTAATGTAAGATTGATACCTAAACAATTCCCATACAGCGGCCCCAATGAAAAAACTGTATTTATGAATGTTTTTTCATATCGCATTCGAAAGCGATTAGCTAGCAATTTGGTTGCTGCTTCTGCAGTATCTACTGCTTGTGATCTCGGAACTGAGACTATCTTAGTTCAAGTGTTTATTTGCTAAATGCATAGGATCAAATTTACAGCGTCGCGTCGTTAGTATTCCATGCCACGTTTAGCAAACATTTTGTGTTTGTACCGCTGGGAGCCATACTGGGTCCATTGAGGAATGAAACGTAGATATTGATATAGATTTAAAGGAAGTAAGCCTTATTTGTATTTTATGTTAGAAACTTGCAACGATGGCACTGGTAAAATTAAATTTGTATTACTAGGGGTGGCTCCCTCTGTCAGCGCTAAGATTTTTGTGTATCAGCACTTTAAGGATTTGTGATGTCAACTTAACTGTATTTGGACGAATGTAATTGCTCCGTTAGGATTACTTTGACTGATTTGGTAGTGCTGAGTTGTGTATTTAAATCTTCTGTTTATAAACATAAATGTGTGAATATATTGGACAATATATTGTCCAATATATTCAAATGATTAGCATCTATGCATATTATTAGGGAGTATAAAATAAAATGTGTAGACAATTGCAACATATCGTTCCATGACTCCTGGATGCTAGCAGGATCACCCTTGCAGTTATGTTTTTGTTACTTTGCTTTGAATTAATCTAGAAGATTTATAATATAAATCTATTATAATCATATTATGATGGTGCAAAAAAAACGCCTATAAAAACCAGTTCCTCCAACTCATGATTATCAATTATTTAAAATGATAAACATCCATATTAAAGACAATAAAATCTGCCATTAAGAAACGGTACAGTATAGAAACTACTAAAATCAGAAAAACCACACCACACGTATCAAAAATTAATAAATGAATAAAAAAAACCAATCACATAATGATTTAAAGACGAACACAGGCCGTTAAATATAACAAAAAATGTCTTAATTTGTTATTTTTTTGTATTTTTACTATTATTGCATTTGATTGGGCTAGAAATTAATTGTCTACTGGCTATGTCTTGCTTAGTTGGTAGTGATTATAGGCATTGCAGACTAACGGTTGTGACACGTTTTATGATCGACAGTGAAATGAATTTAAATGTCTCGCTTTTAGTTCAACGCGCCAGTCGCGTTGCAATACCTAAGCAATATGCTGAATGATGACCTATTTTTTGCACAAATGCGACGCATAATGAGTTCAAAGCGTGGACGAAGGAATCCAAGAATCCCTACTCATTGAGTCCACAGACTTTTAATATTAAAAATTGTTATTTTATATTCTTTTTGGAACGTGTTTTTAATTTTTTACTTTTTTTTATTTGATTTAATTTTTTTACTTTTTATGTGTGTCGTAATTTTTGTAAAAAAATAAATTGCTTTCTTTCTTTCTAGTTTTAATGTGTAAAATTTTGCAGTTGATACGAAAGTCATAGCGACGACACGGTTGGCGCAGTGGCTAAGCGATTAGCTTTCTGCGCTACGTGCCGCGGGTTCGATCCCCGCACGGAACAAATATTTGTATGATCTACAGATAGTTGTTTCGGGTCTGGTTGTGTGTGCATGTGACATGTATGTTTGTAAACTGTACCCTCGATACAGGAGAAATCATAGTGAGGGGCAATGATTTAAAAAAAAATGAAAAATAAGTAAAGAAAAAGAAAGAATATCAAATATTTACATACCTAATAATTATTCTTCTTTTGTGTCCACCAAATGTGTTAAGTAGCACCAGATTTTTTACGTTTAAACAAGTTCTTCCATATTTAGTTATTTTATTTTAGCGCTTGACAGGTCAAAATATGAAACACATGCTATTTCTCGCAAAAAAATAACATGCCGCGTCAAATACACGCACGCCACATTTCATAATCGGATTAGGGACTTTGTGCCACTTTCCAAGGCTTATTAAATATTTTTTTGCTTTAGTCTTTTGGGGAATGTAGAATAATGATACTGTTTTCTATATTAAATGCGTTGAATCGCCCGTCTGCTCCAACCAAGCCACAGATTAGACAGTTTGTCGTAGGCGTGTGGGTCCGCAACCTATTAGCATAAATTCAAAATTACGACCGTTTCCACTGAATTGTTTTCTACGATTAGATAGTTACGTTTAATTTACATCAGCTTTTTTACATTTGATTCAAACAAGATTAAAAACTTATTTAATAGCTTTGTCGGCTATTAATGTGTGATGGATAACAAATAGCTCTATTATTCATTCTGAAATATGAATAAGAACAATAAAACTATGATTTAGAATGTGACAATACAAAATTGGATAGGCAATGTGTCTACAGGAAGACGTGTGGCAATAAAATGATCATAAATTTATTAAGGCTGGTCATGTGTGACTTCGAAGTTAGGAAGAAATTCGTTGTTATTCGTATTTGTGATCCATCTTTATTCAATAATTTAGCAACTGAAGGGACCTTCCCAGAATCAAAAATCATTAATTCAATTCTTGCGTGTAAATGCATTGTTAAAACAAACGAATGCTGTTTTTATTTTTTATCATTCACTTTAAATGTTGAACTCATGACGTAAATAATAAATTTTTAAAGTGAATTAAGCGGCGACATGTTGAGCCAGATGTTCCAATACAGTGTCTGTAAACTATTGCGATGACATAATTAATAAAAACTGATATACAATTCAGAAACAATTTGCATTTTCGTTCAAAAGATTTTTATTTGGGTGTAGTAAGCAATGAATACAAACCTTTTGTTGTCTTCTTCTTCGCAGTCAAAGACCAAGGCCATCGTCTTTTCTCCTATGATTGTCATTAAAGGTGACTAATGGATTAAGTCAAATAGATATTCAGTGTCGTCCTTCTGTGTGATAATAACAACAACCTGTGATCTCCAATCTATCTGTTATAGTGATGATGATGGTGATTATACCTATATTCCCTATAGCCTTTTATTCAGAGGCATATTAGTAGCAGTAGCAGTGGCAAGACATTTCTTACAACCCAATATAGGCAAAAACAACTTAGTATTCTATGTTTTTGATTGGCCACCTCACCCATATCCATCCATACCTTTTGTTATCTGATATCAACATTTAACGTTTGTATTACTTAATACTTGATTTATTTATGTAGACAGTGTCTTTTTGTCTCTATTGAATGTAAGCATGGTATGTCATTGCAGGAGACGTTTACATACTGATATTAATACCAGTGCCCTTCAAAGCTTTATAACATTGAATAGATTATCTTCTCATTCATCTTTGTTTTTACTTGCACCAAACGTATCCACATAATTGGTCTAAATCTTAAGGTTTAGCAAGGAAATACAATACTTGAAAATACTGCTTTGTATTTATGTGCTTATTTATAAGTTTCTTCACACAGTCCCGATTGATCCTTTGAAATTCCTTAACGCCTTTCAACATCACGATGCGATGCCTGTGAAGCATTGTGCAAGGTGTAATAGCCGTTGTTATCACTTAACCTTTCATAATTTACATCACCAACAATGTAAGGTTACTTGGATATTCGCCTGTCATAATAGTTAAGTGAAATACACGATCGACCTTAGTGAAATGGTCGTGAATAAGGTTCTAAGGGCACATCCAACTAAACAAGATGCTGCTATGGAACCCTAAAAGAGATAATATCGAGGACTTCAATTTAACACTGAGCTTAAAAGAGCTAAATTAAAATAAGTACCTAAGTGGAGTCAGTGTCTTTAAAACACTACACATCTTGAAGTATTTCAGAAGCCAAAGTAGAAAATAGTTAAAAGAGTTTAAAAAAAAACATATTTTCCCATAATGAAAAACACCAAATACCTTTTTATAACACCTATGTCGCGAATATTAGACAATATCATATCCATCTAGTATAAAGCCACCATTAGGTCTTTAATAAACCTAACACGTCATTATAATCATCTCCAACCTTGTTACATGAACGTATAATATCCCCCCCGCAGATGGATGCGACAGTCCATTGTCTTGTAGCATCCGACAAAACAATTTTTTATTTAAGGGGGTCCTTTACAGAAATGCCGCAAAAACCGATTTGTATTTACAATTTTTTGAATAGAAATTCTTATTTTTTTGCCCCGAAAAAAATATATATCAAACTTGAAAATGTAACACGGATTTTTCGGTCGTCCGATACATGATTGGACAAAGTTGGCTCGATAAAAAAAATTCGCAAAGTTACCCCTTTTAAAAATATTTTTACAAGATTATTTCTAAAATATTATATTATTTCAAATAATTTTTACATCACAATATTGGTCGCAAGTATACCAAGGCAAGTCGGTCGTTATTTTTTCATAATATTACGTATATTGGTCACAATTTGAGAAAAACCACAAAATTCGTGATTTCTGTCATCTCCGCCATCAATCAGTCGCGTTTCGGCGCGCATCGAGGTCGGACCTGTGCTAATTTTTTGAAGTTCCTGCGCTTACCCTTTATTAAAAACCAAAAGAAAGAATGACAGTATAATTATTAAAAAAAATATTAAAAGGAAATAGGAAGTATAAGTAACTTGCCTTTTATTCAGAAAATCTAAGTATTTCGTTTATAAAATCAATATGATAAAATAATTTCTTGACATCTCCGTCAAGAATTCATTTTATAGGATATAGTATAGAAAAATCAGTATGACAATTTGTAGTGTTGAGAAGAAAGAGTATGAAGTTTTATTTATATTCTATTTACATATAGAACAATATTATCCAGTTTATATAAAAATAGCGATGGAACTCCGACAAATATTCCCGCTACTAATGAACGTATATTTATCAACTTTTGTAAACCTCGTAATTGACTTGTCTACCGAGAGAACCAGTTGAATTGGATTTTTTTCTATACTATAACATATATTATTTATTACTCATACAATTTTTTTATACAGACTAATGAAAAATACATAAATAAAATTTAATAAACTATAACCATTGTTAGGTTTTTCCATGCACCGTTGGTCCGTCGATGGTCCATTACTAGTTGTAATTGTAGATTAATACATTAATTGTAGTAGGTAGCTGAATTCCGGATATTTTATTAAGATTAGATGATTGGACTTTAAGTATTGTTTGTTACGCAATGCAACGCTGCCATTACTGAGTTATATGTGTTACGAGTATGTTAATTGTTTGAGACTCAGTAAATGATTATAAGGCATTCTGAGTTGCTTTTATGAGAATATAAGCTATGCCATGTGTCAGGTGATAGACTAAGTTAGATACCCCTGTGTGTTGTGAGGAAAGATTACTAGATTTTTCATTAAATGGCCAAACTTTCATGGCCAAAGTAGTAAAGCCCAAGAAACTATGTTATTTGATTTTGAGTCCATAGCCAATAAGAAAGTTCTTATTTATTTTAAATACAACAAATCGGGATGGTTCTTAAAATCTGTTCAGCCGTTCAAAATTTACACCTCTTTTTCTAGTTGGAGTCGGGGGTTTTTGACGGTTAGGTTATTGTTATCATTATTTGAATTTTTTGTGTGTTTATGTAATTTATTTATACTTTAGGGACTATGTACAGAGGCGGACTTAATGCCTTAGGCATTTCGTGTGCGAGTCCGAAATAAATATTTTTTCTTTCTTTCTTTCAATTTTGAAGCTCTTCACCTGCATACATAGCGAGGAATCTGAACTAGGAATATGGTTTTGAATACTATGAATATGCAATTTCTTTTTTGGTAAAAAAGCAATCCTGTGAACGAACTTAAGTAGGTATGACTATGACTTCGGAAACGGACGACGCCTACAGGTGTGGGTGAGGGTAGGTTATTGTCTCAAGGCATGGATTTGAGTTTGCTTATTCTTCTAACATTACACACACATTGGCAGTGTCATCAGCTTTGTCTTGCCGATATATCGGTTTCGTTACGGCATTATCGGCTTAATGTGAAAATGCCCAATGTTGGTCGAGACAATTATATGCACTTGCATAAACTCATACACAATAGGTATGACCAATAGTTTATAAGTAGATAGATAAATGGGCATAAAATCTACAAATACAAAACGGACTAACAGATGTTCTATCGTAATATAGGACACTGGGTATACGATATTATGGATTTATATTTTTCAAGTATTTGCTGGTGTCATACTGCATGTTGCTTATTAATATTGGTATTCTGTGACACGTGTGTCACACAGTCTGATACGTCAATTGCGCAATACAAACGATATGCGTGAACGGAGCTCCCCTAGTGGGCGGGGCTTAGGCTGATACTTCACCCCCTCAAAAGTAAGAAATCGTCGTAAAATACAACCTTAAATAATCCCTCATCTGACTAAACACAGACTTTCATAATTCTCAAGGCCCACCGCGGCCGCTTGTGATTAGAAAGGCAAGAGAAAAGTATGGTTACTGTCTAGTGTGACAGTAGCGTGCGAGCTTGGGTTCGATTCCTAAGACGCAGGCTCAAGATACTTCAGACAAGTCGGTCATAAGATAGTAATACAAATACATAATATGAATAAACTAATCAACAAGTACATGGTGTATTGTATATATGTAAGTCGGTAAACTGACTCCGGATCCAAGTGGGCAGATGCAGGTACAACATAAGCAAGTGGGGCTACATCCACGAAACGGCGGCGGAATTGTCCCTCATACGATGTCACATCTACTAACTGTCCTGTCCATTGTGCTCGAACACCTGCACCCTGAGTGACCTTTGCTCTGCCACTTATAACGCCGGCGCCGTAGAGGTGGCAAAGTTCTGGGCTGGGGAAATTTAACGATGTACCATCAACACGAAGATAAAGAACATCAGCTTTATATCCGGGATATGGACTCTAAGAGTGAGTGATAACGTTTTAAAGGGTTGACGGCAGTAATCTGTTGTCTGCTCACTGTCTTGCTTATAACACGGACTAAGTTTATACAATGCTAATCTATTTTCAGTAAATAGATAGATCTTGATCCTCAATTACCGCAGCAGTACAGGTTTGCACAAAACCTTCAAAGTTTCGTTTGCATCAAAAACTGTCTTCGAGGTGATTTCCCACTTACAACAAAAACCACTTTACAGGCTCCATCCGAACTAAGTTATTCGGTTATAAATAGCAATAATTTGTGTATTTTTAGCCTTTAAGTTATTTCAGTGTACGGTTTTATAGACGAACGCACCTCACCCCCGTCTCACGTGTGATGCAGCGATACATTAACACAAGATAATTTTTTATGCAGTGCACAAAATTTGCAGAGTGATTCAGTGTCCGTTCCCAAATGCAACGGCAGTACTAAAATTCAATCCAAAAAAAAAAAAAACATGATTTACGTTTTGTTTTAAAGTGTATCCCAATACTGCGGTTGCTATTTAGGAACAGAGACTGAACCACTCTACAAATTAAGCGCACTACATAAAAAATATCCTGTATAGAGATGAGGATCCTGAATAAAGTCGTGTCGTGGAGTAGTGGAAGCGGTAGTGAGTGGCACAATATTCGCGAGCTAGTAAACAATAGTGGCGCATCTCACCCGCGTCTCACGTTTGATGCACCGATACGTTATCCATAGGGTAAGCTTGAAACTAGTTAAATTATTATTATTTTAACGACCAGAATTATGCTGTAGTGGGATGCTATAGAAACAGAAGTTTATTTACGTGGTTTGAATCTTGAAATGAAAATGTTGAAAAAATGTCTTGTCAAACAATTTGAATATTAGGTACTTACTTGCACCCTCACAATTCACCAACAAATGAGCTTAATACTAAAAAGAAGAAAATATATTATTTTAAATTATTATAATATCAATGATTGACTCACTACTCTCTATGAGAAATACCTATTACAAAGACTGTTGTAAATACCGTACAGGATTCATTATTCCCATAACTGAGTAGAGCTACCATTCTTCATATAAACCAGCCGTAAAAGACAAAAACTTACGACTCCAATATAAATCTCATCACAAACTGATTAATGATAATTAGAAAAAATATTTTTAAACCAGGACTATGAATAACTATCATCGGAGCGAGCAAGTACAGTCGATCGCACGATGCTGTGGAGTCAGAGGCTACGTACGTCACATCACTCATCGCCCTTTTGCTCTCACGTGTACCATGCCCTTTGCACTATTACACCTTTCACCACACATTTAATTTACAACCTTATTATTAGAGCCACACGATTTCATTTAGATTGACACGTTTTCATTAAAGACCCGTAAAGAGTTATTCCAAAATTTACTCAATCGAAGTCTATAGAAGGTCGAATTTTGAATGTGATAGAGCTAAAGGTGGTTACACGAAAACTGGCCGCGGTAACGTGTCGGTCTGTAATTCAATAAGGACTACCTAAATTGACTCAGATGCGCTCAGAGTTTGTGGGCTGGCTAATTTGTTAGCAAACATATTGTTTGACGGACCACGCGCCGCCGCCGTCTGGATACTGTGAATGAATGGCGATTTAATTTAGATGAAAAAGGACCAAACGTCATATTTTGGGACTATAAAATCGTTTTATAGGTTTTGAAATGGTTTCAGGGCTTTTATGCGTAGACATTGAAATCTTCTAAGAAAATTATCAGGGATTGGAACAGCACGCAATAAATTGCTAATCTCGGTCCATGATATTAGGATCTAGCACTTACTGGTGAATTATTAGAATGCAGTAATATTTTTCTATTTATGGGCATTTAGTAAGCAGTATCCTGTGCAGGAAAAAGGAGTTTCATTCTTTCTTAGGGCAGGTTTCTTCACCGAACCTTAACTTACCCGTAAAAGTAAGAACAAAAAGAAATCAGACATCAGAAATTATAATTCTATATCAATATCATCAAATTTTTACGAACGTAGTTTAACCGCTGTAGTAGGTATGTACGGTATTGAGTATTTGAAGCAACTCATGCTTGAATCCTTGAATATAAGAAATTGGAAAGTCTTCCTTCATTTTTTCTTACATAACCATAAAGTATTGGAGATCGAGCCGGATTAGGTAAGGCGTCTATAAAAGGACCAAGTGTAAATCTCTACTTCTTTATTGGTCTGAGGTGTAATTAAACAAAAATAAATACCAGGAATACAGAATGCAGAACTTGCTCATTTTTAAAACCTAGCCAATTGCCTATTCTTCTTGGAAAGTGCAATCAATCACTTTTTAGTTTTGAACGCTTAAAGATACAAATGACGTTAATGTAAATTAGTTCGCCTTTAATTACGAGTTTCACGGGCTATGATTTATTGTTCGATTTTTAAACATGAGCTTTGAACTTTTTTAAATTATGCACTGACTTTTGTTTATTTCTTTTGCTCAGATTTTGTTAATGAACTGTACCTTTAGGCTAGTTGACGTCATGAATCATTAGTGTCTGAAACCAAAAATACAATCAGTGTTTTCAATATTGTTGGATATTCTTTGTAATTTTTCTCGTCAGGTCGATTTAGGGTAACTAGACATTTTCCTTTCTTTTTTCTTTTAATTTCAGTTAGTTGCATTTTGCAATTCAGCAATTACATAGTAAAATCTTAGTTGGCAGATATGTTGATAATTATTGTTGATGTTTACATAAATTAGATTCTTTTCCATTTCAACAATTTTGAAAAAGCTAATTCCATTGAAAGTAATCACATAACAATAATTTTATTTAAAGAAAATATAATATTTATGAGTGATTGTACCCTATATTTTGACAGTCAAAAAACGCTTCTCTGCCCTAACTACAAATTCAAAATTGGTAGATACAAAGCAGATACTTGAAAAGTTATGACTGTTTCATGTTATAACTATTTTTTGAGACACAAAAAGTACCAAACGTCTCGTAAAAATCAAATGCGTAAAGATTTATGACCAAAAACTTTTGAAATATAATAACTTGTCAGTTAAAATTATTGACCACGTGTAATAAATTCAGTTTTATAAGTTCGCCCTTTGAAGGAAGGATTTTTGAGTATCTGAAACGATAATTTGATATTTTTCGTTGTAATTGATGAGTCTTTGAGTTATGTATTCCTTTAAACTCAATACCAATAAGGATTATTGATGCTTCCTCTAAATTTTTCGGTTTCGGTTAAGTAATAAAAGCCTTTTGTCCAAAAGCATAACCTTACGGTATTTTTATTTCTGGATGTAAAAAATATCTGTTACTAAAAAAGATAATTAAGAACTTAAGTATGACGTTATATTCCAAATAAGCTTTGGTAGACCTTAAAATTTTTGGGCAACAATCATTTCTGAAATAGGGAACGTCCATCATTTTGAGTCTCCCATTTTTTGTCTTAACCCTCAAAAACACATGGCAAAGATGGACACGTGTCCCGGAAACCGGGATCTCATCTTCCCGTACCTACTTGATAAATCGCGTCAAATATTTTTGTTTACAAACACTTTTTGCCGTGTCCAAGCCGAATTTTTTTCGAGCGTAGACCAAACTCAATTTCACTGCGAAATGAACGAAACGACAAAAAATGCCCCAACAACCGAACCGGTGATTTGTGGGGCACATTCATTGCAGTGACAAGCTTGTTCGGGCAGGGCCGGACCACACGACTCGCTTTCCGAATTACGTTACGTTACCGGAGTATACCTACGCAAACAGGGAACCAGTACGAACAGTGACGTTACTTGTTAAATCCATGTCGAATCCGATTCGGATTGATGTTGATTGAGTTATGCGTCCTGTTGGCTGCGAATGGCGATTTTAAATTAAAACTGATACCGCCGACACGTCTAGTTTGGCACCTTCTGTTGGACTGTGTGTTTTGGGTAAATACTGCTGTAATATTTAATGAGCTAATTATTGCAATGTCAACAGATTTGCTAAATTATTTTCAAATATTTAAGGCGTAATTCAGTGAATAATTTGTAGTGACTTTTGTACTAAAGTTCTATTTAATTACCTTAAAACAGTTGGAAAATATGTACTTATTAACTTTTCCAGGAAAACACAATTAAAATAATATAAAACCGCACTCACCAGACAACAAAGCCTTGAAAATTTAATTATTTTCAAACAATATAAAATTCTATGAATTAAACTTTCGGTAAACTCCTACAACCCGGTTACCCGTTTCAGCTTACGGTACATGACTGCATTATTTTACAAATAAAATTTACATTTTAACCAACAAATATAGTACCTACCTAACTAATTTTAAATAATAGCCTATATAAAACGTAATCCCGGGCACTGTTATCTTTTTCGCATTACAATAAATTCCGTTATCCGATTTCTACATTTACCTTTCACAAGGATCGAAACAGGCTCGCTAATTTGTTTACAATTAATTAATTCGAGTAAAAGGTCGCTGGGCAACGAAAGGCTGAAAAAATACGGCTAATATGTACCGGGCTTACAATTTATTTTGGCTCGCGCCGGTCGTCGAGTGCTTAGTTAAAAGTACTTATAATGTGTTTCAAGTGCCGCTTTTAAGTGGGACATGTAGCAACGTTTTTTTAACCTCCTCTTGCCTTTAAACAATGGACACTTCTGTAGCAAAAAATAACGCTGCAGCAGGAGGGTTAATTAGTACTAAATCAGAGCTTCGATATGAATACTGGATATGCTTTATGAATGCCTTCGGGAGTCTGTTAAATAGGCAAACCTAAATGTTTTTTTTTTTGTATTGAAGATTTTTATTTTGGTTGTTTCTTTTCCGAACACCGAACAGGTCGGCAGTAAATTAATAGATCTACTAAGCCATCGTTTCTTATTTGCAGACGATTATTATCATCATGCATTGACTATGACAGACCACTGTAACACCTAAGCTTCTCTAAAAAGAAAGTATTGTCTCCACCCTGAGTATAGATGGGTGATCGTAACACCAGTCCTCTCACACTGGTGTTTGAGCATTAATCGCTGCGCCTAAAATCAAAACCTTGTCTCATAAAGGATGGCACTATTTAAATGCTTTATAAACCAGAAAGTCAGGAGACACTACGGTGATTCATAAGATCACTTCAAACTTTACTTACCTACTCTGTAACGGAAACCAAGAATTGTACAGATTAGATAGATACTGCAAAATAACTGCATTTCTTCTGTTAAAACAAAAACTGCATAGAAAAACATCCATTAATCTACTTGAACAGGATTTCACCACATCCCACATCCTGTAATAGCACCCTGTCTTACACAATATTATGTATATTAAAAATGGAGTTTGAAACAAAAAAGAATCAACCCTCGAGCCGTCATCATCACTAAGTACTTTTAAAAGGTGTTTTTACACCGCTAAAACAGTGATAGCACATTTTTTATAAAAAAAAATCAGTTACATTTGAAACGCCGACATCCGCGACTCACGGATTGTATTCAATCATAGCTCCCGCCCTGGGGAGTGTTAAAAAAGAACTCGCGTGAAAATTAACAACACATTCTTGCTTGTTCAAATGTGAGGTCGGCGAAGACCTTGGAACCGGGATTGAGATACGGGACGAGCGACGGTGGGTTGGAAAAAGTTAATTCAGAGTCCTACATAAAAATAGATGTATCATGTTCTCGCGTTTGCTTCGTGGATGTATCGAAATGGCTGGATGGAAACCTTTGGGTAAAACTAAGTAGTTATGCTCAACGGATGGGCAATATAGCGTTTTACTGGTACAAATATTTATTTATTTATTTAATTACAACGGTTGTGTTACAACCAATTACAGTAACGAAAATTAACACACATTGACTATACAAAATTAAAGTAAAAAAAAACAAATTAAAGTAAAATTTGAAGTGAAAACATAAATAAATAAACATAAATATACAATGTGTATTAGAAATTCGTGGTCATATTTATATATATATCAGACGATCAAACTGAACAGCTTTCTCTATGGAACCAACATAGTAATCGCGAAAAAATTATCAGCTGTCCCATACAAAACGTCAATACCTACTCGACCCAAAGGTACAGGAGAGCTGGTAATTTTTTCGCGATTACGATGTTGATCCCATAGAGAAGGTTGTTAAGTTTGATGTCCTGATCCACACCCATAAATATGAACCCGCATTTCTAATACACGTTGTATGAGAAGGCTTGCTTGTAATCACCAAGTCATCTGCCAAGCGTGGTCATTTTAATCATTTTTGAGAGGGCACGATGATGTATGAGAATGGTTGCTAATAAATCTGACTTGCTTTCTGCAGATCCGACAGCCATTTACCCAAGTTACTTTTGTTACGTTTTGTCACTGAAAAATGTGACGATGTTCTATGTTCCCTTACAAGCCTCCAACGACTCGCGTGTATCACCACAACGGGAGCTCTCTCATCGACTCCGACCTCCGCCCTGGAAGCACTGCTCAACCTCGTTCCACTACATGTGCAGGTGCAAATGGACGCTAGAGCAGCCATGCTAAGGGCTAACCATGCAGGAAGGACAAGATGGAGATCAAAAATCATGAGAGTTCTGCACGAAAACCTCATGAATCAAAGCATCACAGCCATGCCCTCTGATGTTCAGCTAAAAGAATACAGCTTCAATAAGCTGTTTAGGACATTCATACCTCAGAGGTCCGAATGGAAGGACAATATGCCTTGCGAACCCCGGACCTGTGATATTGTTTGGTTCACCGATGGATCAAAGAAAGAGGGTCTAGCAGGAGCTGGATACCACGGAGGACAACCAAGGGTGCAGAAATTTGCTAACCTTGGGCAATACGCCACTGTATTTCAAGCAGAACTACTCGCCATCATAGGCTGTGTTCGTGAGAGTCTGCAAAAAGCCTACCTAAACAGGCACATCTTTATCTTCTCTGATAGTCAAGCTGTAATTAAAGCCCTTAACTCGGAGGAGATCAACTCTAAACTCATCAAGGAGTGTGTCCAGCTGCTGAACTTACTAGGAACATCGAACTCGGTAGCGATAGGATGGGTACCTGGACACAGTGGCATCGGTGGTAATGAAACTGCCGATGAGCTAGCAAGAGCTGGAGCGGAAAGCACCACAATGGGCCCTGAACCCATTTGTGGAATTCCTAAGTGCACAACCTCCACCTACCTCAGGTCCTGGGGCTATAAACAGAGTATCAAGCTCTGGGAAAAGTCCTCAGGCCAAGCACACTCCAAAGCGCTTCTCACAGGCTTCAACAGAAAGTTTACGGAACAAGCGCTTTCCATGAACAGGAGCCGAATTAGGATCTTGACAAGAACCCTCACTGGGCACTGCAAACTAAACAAACATCTACAAAAAATGGGCCTTAGTGACACCACAATTTGCAGATTCTGTCGCGAGGAGGATGAGACGCCCATACATATCCTATGCGAGTGTGACGTAGTACACCACACTAGAAGCCAGCACCTGGGGGGCCACCTAATCTCACCAGATGAGATTAAATCCCTCCACCCCAAGAATATAGTCAATTTTATTATTGACTTACGGCTAGAGGGAGTGCTGTAATAATACAAGAGGCGTCACAATAGATCTTCGCAGGTCGCAGTGACATAGGGGCTTAGTACCCTACCTCTTCAAACAAATAAATAAATAATAAATAATGTTCCCTAAGCTTAGAGTAATTTTTATATAGCAGTGAATTTTACCAAGAATTTATGTGAATTAATCAAAGCAATACAGTGTTTCAGAATATCTAAATTTACTTCTTCACAAAGTTATTTGAAAACAAGTGATGTTTTCAAATCGGTGTCAGTGAATAAGTTTACAGTTCTATGGCAATGACATTATAGTTTAGAAATTACATCCGTTTGAGACCTTGGCAAGTCGATGCTAAAGATAATGTTGGCAATTTACATACATATGAAAAGCGCCCTATACATGCATGCAATCTTAATGAGATTTCCAGTAATTACTTCTAAGTAATGGTTTGAACCTCATTTTCCATTTTGCAGTAGTATTACCGGAGGCATGACTCAAAAGTGTTACGCTGTGTGGTTCCCATCAAAGCATGGGTGCCGGCAGGATTATTTTCAAAGAGGTGCATATGCATCTATAGATTATTATACTAATAACCAATATGGTTTTGTTATAATAATATATAGGTAGGTTGGTAAATAAAATTAGGTTTAATAACGTCACGTCAGTAGATATATTGTCAAATTCAAATCACGTGGGTATTTATATTTTTTGTATTTTCTTCCATAAGCAGTGCAAGTGCATCCCTTTGCAGTTTCCTCCCAGTATCCATGCCTCTAAGAATTGGTAAGCCAATCTTCTTGTATGGTAAAGATTTATTCACATTACAACGGGCCGAGTACCGTCATCCGTCGCCCGTCCAGTTGAACTCGCTGCGTCTACCCGTGCTCGGCTCATTGTAATGTGACTAAAGTTTGAATCAGATGAGCAGCGGCCCCTACCTTCTTCATATTTTTATTTTACATGTTTCATTTTTTATTTTTCTGTTATGTTATCTTTAAAATCGTTTTTTTGCTGTGTCAAATAAATATTTCTTTCTTTCTTTCTTCTTCTATCATGTCAACGTGAGCTCTCACACTAGCATTGATTAAGCTGCGGTGGAAAAATTACACAATCTGCAATCAAGTGTCCATAGACCGCCGGACATAAATAGGTATTGTCGTAGCCCAAAGAAGCACCTAAGCAACACATACCTACAAGCTCTCTGTACAATAATAACATGTTACATTGAAATCCTAATTTTCAAGAAAAAGATCAAAAACTATATTCTCGTAAAATGATAAAGACCGTTCTACAGATCTTTTTTCTCAGATTCGTAGATTCTCAGAAACGTAGGAACCTTCCAGCCACGCTTGTCATGTTACGAAACACCTCCGCTATTTACTGTACCACAGTCTTACTAAAAGTATGTTATTGTACTACACCTAAAAAAAAAGTTTCTAATGAAAATATGGAGGCGATGAGTTAGGGAGCTTTACCGTTCTAGGTGGAAGCTTACCTATATTATGTTACGCTGCAGTGAACAAGGGTATTTTTCTTGATATAAAACATTGTTTGCGTAACTTGTATAAAAGTATATTACAATGGATACTTAGAAGATTTTTCTCAAAAATATCGCCGTGATTCTGGGATTTACCTACTAAAACAAAGGAATAATTTTTTTTTTCTGTTTTTGTTTGAAGTCAATTTTGATAAATCATCAATAGATATAACCTAGAAGATTAAAAGAGACACTCATAAAAAATATAAAAACTTGGCCAGTAGTTGAGAGCAAATTTATTTAATCTGATCTCAACATAGGACTTTTGACTGATTTCGCTCAGGTACCTATAGCTGTTAAATTTAAGAAAGTGTAGGTACTTAAAATCGAGATAATTAATGAAAACGCTTTATTTAACAGGCTTACCGATATTCACAACTAGGGTCCACATCCAAAAACCATACAAGAACAGGACACCCCTAACCATTACGTATGCAATAAAAACTCATACCACTAACAAGATTACCGTAACGGGTGCACAGGAACTTTATCTAATCTCCCCTTGTTTCCTCCTCCTGGTGTAATGGAAGTGGCTTCATTAAGACAAACCTTAACTATGATAGACGATAATGACAAAAAAGAGGATGCAGCTTATGAGGTTGGTTATTTTTGGTCCTGGCGATAATACTTTTACGGTTTTTATGACATTTTCGGCATATTAAGTACCAAATTATGCTCGATCTATACTATCTATATTCTTAAATTTATTTTATTAGCGAGGTTATTAAGAATTATGTTAATATCATTTTGATAATAATCAGTACATTTGTATACACGGCCGTTACGGTTTTGATCCCCCTAGAGTTAGGAATGTTGTGGCATCTAGTTCGCCGATGAAATTATCAAGTATCAAAATTATAGGCGAGTTATGGTTTTGAGGCCGGCAATGTAACGTTGAAGCAGTTCGATATGAATTTTTTTATTTTTGGTATTTATTTACTATTTTATGTTAAGCAACTAATTTCAATAAAAATAACTAACTCTATACTCCTCGAGATCTAAAAAGCCACTTTTGACACATATCATTTGAGTTAATTTGGGATGTGAAGCGTATAAATCGGTAACCAAAAAGAGCGATTTTTATAATAAATCGATTTAAAATTCTAAGAGTGTATAATCGTTTAAAACTATGAATAAAAAATCGAGAAAAATTCATCTGATAATGAATTTATTAATGTAGTAGGCACCGAATTTAATATGAAATCGAATTTCTGTAGGTATTTTCATAGAATAATAAAACATATCCATTATTTCATGCAAAAATTATGTATCCACTTGTTGTACCAGTAATAATGGTCCACCAGATTGATTCACGTTCGAAGTACTCACGTAGTTTCCAAACCAAGTTGCGCGATTTACTATTCACAGTACGAAATCGAATAGACAATTTGAAAAAATATATTGTAACGGACGGCCGAAATCACAGTATTAGAATCCAAGTATAGCAAGCTAAGTCAACGTAAAAAACGGGAACAGTCCAAAATCAAAGCCAGATCACAAAAACAGAGGTATCAGAGAAATAGAGAAAACGGACAATTAGTCGGAAAAATCGCGAAAAACTGCACAGATGTCATTGTCATTACTGCCGGTGTCAAGCAAATTGTGATCATAGAGAAATTAAATTAATCATAATAATATAATGTACGTGTCATACAGCCTTTAAAGAGTTTTTAATACCTACGTAATTTTATACTGATATTTCAAACGATTTTAACGATTCTAGTGATCACATCCCTTTATTTAAAAAATAATTGATTGAGAACGTAACCATTTTTATGATATTTCGGCAGTAGATAAACATGTATTTTAAAAATATTCCGATGCTAAAACAATACATAAGAAACTACATACCATGCTAATTTATACGTATCCTATTTTTTTTTAATAATTTCGTAATTATTATCAGTGTATATTCAAAATAGTTTTAAATCACAGCCTATAGTAACATTGTCAAGTTACATTCTATCGTTCTTTATATCTGTCAAAAGGGACTTCTTAGATCTCGGGGAGTATAACTAATTAAATCTAACTGATGGTGAAAACCGCACCAAAATCCGTTGCGTGGTTTATGAGGAGTTAGCGGATATACAGACAGACAGACGCGGAAAGCGACTTTATTTTATACTATGTAGAGATTATTATGAACTTTAGACTAAATCATTTCCATTCCACCGAATGTAAAATACATTAATTTAAAGTAAAATACATTTACATTTCCTACCCCTTTAGGCATTCTAAGTTTGATATTTTGTGTTAATTTATGCCAAGAATCTTTAGTAAATGTTGGGCAACGTAGATTATTAGAAGTAGTTAACATTACTACGTTTTCATAGCTGGAACATTTCGCGCGACCTAGTAGCAATCTACCTAGGCTTAACGATCAATCTTACCTTGGATTTTAACTATTCCAAGTCCCAACGAGTTGTAATTTTAGACCTAAATCTTACATAAATAAATAAATCCAGCCCATTACTGTCCCACTGCTGGGTACGGCCCTCTACTCAGAGGGGTTAGACCTTAGTCCACCACGCTGGCGTGTTGCGGGTTCGCAGACTACACACACTATCGAGAACTTTATGAGACCCCCTCAGGTGTGCAGGTTCCTCACGATGTTTTCCGCAAGTGATAATCAAATTCAGAACCGCGCATAAATTCGAAAAGTCAGAAGTGCTTGCCGGGTTCGAAGTCAGACCCTCCTGCATGGAAGGGCGTACTAAATCCGTAAACCCTAGACCTAAATCTTACATGATTAAATTTTATATTGTTCATTTATAACAAAATATTGACATAAAAAGTCCTTTTGTAAGTTTATACTTAAGGTCTCGCATGTCGCAGTGAAGTATAAAAACGCGCACGAGTTAACTTGTACGTATTGCCCCAAAACTGTATTTGTCATTTGAAATAAAGACTATCGTTTAATTTTATAAAAATCCAATCTACATAATTGAATCTACAAAAAATTTAGAGGATTAAATTTGTCTCGTTTCCCTGTAGAATGAAAGTACCCTAAAAAAGGACAGTTTTTGATTTTGAAAAAATCTGCTATAAAACTGAACCAAAATGATGTCAAAGACACATTCTGTTACAAGTTTTGTAATTACTGAGAAAAATTAAGCTGCCGCAAATGTTTTCAATTCGCCCCTTAAACACATCTTATAAATCATCATAGATCTCTAGCTTATACTAAAACAGCCGGTTTCTATCAGTTAAGTCTACGAAAATCTCACAAACGTTACCTCTAACCTTACTCTCATTAATACACCAACGAAAAACCAAACAATAATTTGTAGCAGTCGGCGCCGAAATCCGCGCAACACGCCACGTCGTAAATCGCCAACAATCCCGTCCATATGATATTAAAATAAATGTTTCCGCTCCTAAAAGGGCACGTAGTGTCTCGTATCTGAAAACAGGTGGTCCTATTTAAGATAATCCTCGTAATACTACATCTGTCTCCCCGATATATCACTCGCTTTAGTGCAGTTTTGAAATATTATGCTACCGTCTCAGACATATGTTAAAAGTTTAAAGCTGAGGCGCCGAACCGTGACTCTTTTTGACTGTGGTTTTTATTGCAAATGTCTACGATTCTTAAGTGTTTTTGGTTAAGAGAAATGGAAACTACTACTAGTACAATCAGCGGTCTTCCAGAGCCTATACCAACCTAAAAGGTCGCCAACGCGTCGGTGACTCCTCTGGTGTTGCAGATATTCATGGGCGCGGCGGTGATCACTTACCATCAGGTGAAACGAAAGCCCGTTTGCCGCTATAATAAAATGAAATAAAAAATAAGTGACATTTTGACAAAGTTTAAGGAATTATACAAATAAATTCGTGGTAACCAATTATGAATGTTATTACCAGTATTTGATTCTGAACGGAGCACATAGATCAGTATTTATTGATATCTAACGTAATTCATAAATACATATTCCTAAATTTTGTCTTTCCACCCTAACTTTAAACTAAAAATACTGAGTACGAAACTCAATTTGTATTTTGAGTCTTTAATCTAAAACCTGGAACTGGCAACATCATCTTTTACTTAATCAAATAAATAACCAAATTATATTTTAATTTCTTTCAAGCTGTTTCTTAAAACTTTAAATATTATAATGAAATCCGCGAACTACCTTACCTTATTACGGATAAAATTTTATCTTATAATAACATCTCATTTAAGATGTTTAAGCCGTCTCACATTAGCATTTTCACGGCTGTCTCTCAAAGCCCAGGTCAGATATCAATCTAAAATAACAACGTTTACCTTTGTTTCGGAGAAGTCTTTAAGAATTTTTGAATCTCGAAATATCAATGAACCCATTAGCACTGAATCATAATGCCAATCGTTATGATATGACGTATTTTTCTCAAAAATATTTTGACAAGCGGCTTATCGCCGTGCGCAGTATACATTGGTGCAAGGTAAAATTCTATGTAAGAAACTTTAATCAGTTAAAATTATTAAAGTAGAGAAACACTTTTCTAGTATGACATAAAATGTCAAACGTTATTAAATTTAACAAAATAAATAATATTTTTTACGTAGGAAATGCGAGATATGGATGCGGATTAATTTAAAATATATAGATTTTTCTAATAGTATTGTTTAATATAACATGGTAGGGATAATAAACACTAAACACCCTCAGGCGTGTGTGCACTTCAGGGGGTGTTTAGGGTGTGTCTCTAATTCTGTCTGTAATTTTATTATTACCATAAATTGAGTGAGAAAAGTCCATAAGTGTTTCGTATTACACCATTTTTTTTAAACCAGTACGCCTCCGTTTAATTATCTATTTTTTTTATTTCAACTGGGCCCTTCATAACTTTGTGGTTCTAGCTACACAGTTACAAGTGGGTTGGTCCTGGAGGAGATACTGGCAAGAAAATCCATGGATACTCATTTCAAATAACAACCGCTCCATAAAAAATATTCTGGCCTTGACAGTGCACTGCTCTTAAGTCATATCCAAGATTGCTGGCAACGTGGTCGTTAAACAGTGACATATGGCTGTCAGAATTAGTCGGATTAGTGATTTCACGGAGCGGCACCGCTCGTATCCAATTACACACGGCGGAACTCGAAAATTAACGGAAAAAACAAACATGACAATTGGGTTTTAAAAATGGAACGGAATCCGTTTATGGATGTCAATTTCATTTGAGATAGCGCGAAGTTTTATGAAAACCAGTAATTGAATGACGCTTGATACCAACCAAAAAGTGAATTACGGATTTAAATAAAAAAACTTTTAAATTTTAAAGCAGTTTAAATATAAATTCTGTAGTGGAATAAAAACATCTAGGTAGGTATATCAAATTCCATTTCATATTTTCACCTACAAGTAGACAGGTTTATTAGTTTTCTTAACATTAGGAAGATTAAAACTATTATGCGCTTGCGCATGACACAACTAACGCCATCTGTCGTCAAAGTAATGAACTAGTGACGGTCGTGCTATTCACCGAGAGATGGCAGTTTCTTGCAAAATCATTAGCTTTCTAATGAAAACAAAACATCCGATCTTCCCCATTGAATATTAATTATATAAGTGTTTTAAGATAATTCACTAATGGCCATCCATCTTCCGAATCCCTTGTCAACGAAACGCTTTTCCCTCACCCCCGTTATTAATTCAAAACTTTAATTAAAACAATTCAAAATTATAACTGGAAAATTATGAAATAATTTCGCCCTTTAAGCCGCCTGTCAACTAAACAATTCTGTACAGTCCATCAAAATTAATCTAACCTAATCCGGAGGCTGTCTCAAGTTTAAACAAAGATATTGCAAACTGAATATCAAGTGTAGGGGTGAAGCATACGGCTAAAGGCTGCGGGGCATATCCGTTAATACTGCGTTATTAACTGCCAGTGTTATAAACATTTGTTGTGCAACTATAAATATCCTATTACAATAAATAAATAATACATAAGTTAAGGTAGAAAACTACGCCGCCCAGAATACCACATGGTGTGAGTAGCCCGATGACGCGAAACCGCGGTAGACTCTCCGCCACCTGGCTGAAGACAATCCAGAGGGATCTGAAGGAGAATGAGATAGACGTCGCAACTGCTTTGAATATATGTGGAAAAGGCAGACAAGGAGAGCCGACACCAGATAATAGGATAACGCAAAGGAAGGAAGAATGAAATCAATTAAGGTATAGTTTTTTTACCAATAGGTACCTAGCTCTAGTGTACTCTAAAATCCATCCTTAAAACAAAGTGTTTATGAATGCCCATCGGATTAACCATAATTGGTAGATATTCCTCTAAAATATTTGGTAGGAACTTTAAATTCAGTTTGCATTCTAAGAATTTAGTCAAGACACGATTAGGTAGATATTATTAAATTCTTCTTCCAAAAAACGCGTCAAAAACAATCGTGGCGTACCTTTTCCGAATCGCCATCCCTATGTTTCTAACAACTAAAATGTACTGTATCTGTTGAGCCCCTTTATAATCGTCGCTTATTATTAAGCTCCCGCCCTTCTGTATCGCAGTTTATACGAGTAACGATCGAGTTGAACGAGTAAACAATTTGGCAATTCGATTCGGAACTTAGCAACCTTGTGTTTCGAATACTGGGGCTATTATCAACGTCTAACGGGCTTCCATAGGTATAGATAAAGAATGTTTTCTGGTAATTTAATGTACAGTCATATTAATAAGTACCTAAGTAGGTACTAAATGGGTAATTATTATAATAATCCATTTATATAAGGTTACTTGTGCAAGGTTATATGTGCAATATTATGATTTTACCTGTATTTTTTATTAAGAGCAGCCCATTAACAATATTATTATTTAATTTAAAATGTAACATAAACGTGAAAAGGTATATTTATAAGTAAGAAAAAATTCTGAGTAGGTACTTCCACTTTAATAAATTCTCATCATAAAAAACTGACAAGAGCAACAGTTACCAAAAACACTATACATTATAGAACTCATAAATCCCCACCCCGGTCACTACAAAAATCAAAACAGAAAACATGGCTCCTTCTTCAATAGTAATAATACTTGGTATTTGACCGTTAAATGTCTTGGCTTCCCCATCCCTCGCAAAGGGCAACAAAGCGACATGCAAGCTTCTAGCTTCGAAATTGCATCGCGTGCTCGTAAATTGGTCTTAGGCATCGGCAAATTATTTGAAAATCCATACCGTTTATTTGTTACAGCCCTTTACTGTGATTTATTAAAGTTTCCTAGCTTCAGTCGAAGGCAATGTGAGTGAAAATAGACATTGATTTTTAAAAAGTTTCTTTGAAATGGATTATATATAATCAAGGAAGTTAAGGTAAATTGTCACTAGGGTCAAGGAGCCTTAGGCTGACATTCAGAGACGACCGAAACAAGTCTAAGCGTGAACTTACGCTTCCATCTGTCAAAATTTGTTCGTAAGTTTGACAGATGGAAGCGTAAGTTCACGCTTAGACTCGTTTCTGTCGTCTCTGAATGTCAGCCTTACTGACCTGCACGCGGTGCATCGTGTCACTGACCGACAGACACCGATCTAATTTGCCAGCCACTAGGTGAATGACGTGCCGCCAGTAAACTCAGTGGACAATTGCCCATAAGATTTACTTCCTATTTTTGCAAAATATTATATTCAGCTGTGAACTGTAATAGACCCGGTGATATATGTTACATGCTTAAGTTATTGTCGTTTCTGACAGGAATAACGAACCTAATTTATAATATCTACTTACAAAAAAAACGATATTCGATCCGCCGATCCCAATTTACTAGAAAAAAGTTGACACTTCATAAAAATCCTATATTTACGCTCAATTTAGTATACAACAAACAGTCCACAATAGGAACAAAGCGTCCAACTAAGTTCTAACGAGAACAGAAATCACAAAACCTATTATTTATCGCCGAAAACCGATCTCATTATTTTTAACGACTCCGACAAACACGTGGCAAAAATCTTCCCAATTTATTGAGAAAATATAAAAATATTGTAAGTGATTTTGATAACATTGGTATTGTCCGTTCGTGGAAAACCGTCCTTATGGTGCACAGTTTTATGGGCTTGCTATTATTTCACAATAACCAATCAGTGCCATACATGTCACTTGCCTGACGCACCCCGGGCCCCGGTGTTTCTAATAATGTTGGTCCATTCAATACTATTTTTTTTTTTGAATTTTTATTATTTAGTTGTAACCCACGACAACTAGGTACACCCCGGTTACAATAAATCAATGTTGTGGATATGATATTTTTGTGGTGATTAGGGTTTATACCTATTTAGATGCTTTTGTAGGATAAATTTAATGGGAAAGATAACTCACGTTATAAACAACGTATAAGCTACGTTGTTTGTTAGTTTAATTTTTTTTCTGAAACCTTTGATAGTCATTTAAACTAAAGTAAGGGATTGTATAATAGATTTTATTATAATAATAATCATGCAGCACGTCCTTATGGTCTCCAATCTGTCTGTACAAATAACTCAGCTAGCATATTTGTATGGCAGCAACAAATATAGGGACATTAATGCAAGTAACGCTGCTCGCTTGTATTGCAATATAAAAAATGTAACTTTTCAGAACAATTTTTGAGGGCGGAAACAATTACCTACCCTTTGAAACTTTAATATTGAAAATATGTTTTTTATTACAGGACATTGATCAAACTCATAGTATACTTAGGAAGCCAATTAGATTGATTAATATAATTAACTTTTGAGTATAAATATTAACAGTAACTCTAATACAGTGTACCTATATGTAAGCAGCAAAAGTTGTTTTATTCTATCAGTACCTACACTGAAAATATAAACTTGTGGTGTCTGTTATAGAGCCAAGGTGCAACTTTAATAGCGTAATATCATCATAAATGTAAGAGTTTGACTCTTGTCGATGTAGCATTTCCTATTCTTGTCTCTTTTCCACCAGTTCTTTCAGTTCTTTGTAAGTCTATGAAATCAATTAATATCATGTAAGTATATAAATTATTTAGATAGCTTTTTAACATTGATATTAGAAACTCAACTAATAAATCAACTTTTGTATTTCTGGTGTACAATTAAGTTTATTGTATTCTATTGTACCTATTTTTCTCTAGTAAAGATAAAGCTAAAGATACCCATAAAAATATATTTATTATCTACGCTTAACACAATAACAAAACTCGAATCAAGCACTAATAAAATATCCAATCCAATACACAGGATCTGCAAAACCTAGAACTTTAACGAAAGCGGTTAAACAATAAAATCAGACCACAACAACTTCGCTCGCAATTATACAAATTGAATGTCCTGAACTATTCATTATGGGAACCGGTAACGTGAACAACTGTGTTTTAAAACTATTAAAATAGGTTCGTAACAAGTTCTGGGAACAAGAGAAGTTCCTACCCATGTATTGGCTGGTTGTGGCCACGCAAGTTGTGAGGATCAAATTAAAGAGAAGATTTCCGCAATGGTAGCTAATGAAGGTTGATGAATGTAAGTTTAATAAGTTTATCGTTTAGTTACATTCATGTACATACATAAAATTAACAGGTTTTATAGTTACTAAATCAGTAGGCAAGTAAGGACATGTACCCTGTAAGGGCGTTTGCAACTGGATGCGAGCAATTACATTATTCACTATTATTTTTTTTACAAAGGTAAGCATACGATATATAACAACCATTCTTCATCTTGCCCCGCAGTGGGACAATCACAGAACACGGGACAATACAGGCTAGTAATAATAATAAAAAATTGTGTGAATACATAATTACAAATCATGTCATGTGAAATGGTAAAAATTTATGTTCAGACGTCGTATTATTAATTTAATTAAATTAAATGATTAGATTTTGATTTTTAAAAATCTTGTACTAAATTGAGTAGATACCTATTAGTGTTTGTTATCTTTAAATTCAATAATAATATGTTTTTAGATTTTTTTAATAAATTATGTTTTGTTCATTTTGTATTATCTTTAATCTAATAGAAGATATATATTTTAAAAGAATTTGTCTCATTGACATAGCATGCAGAATCCGCAAGCTGAAGTGGTAACCATGTCTTTTTCAAAGGACCAATAGCCATTGGAGTAGACAAGTATTTGAATGGAGACTACGAGTCTCCAGATGGATCGACGACCTGAAAACGGTCGCTCGCAGCAATTTTCCCGAGCGGCCGTTTTCAGGTCGACAGGTTGCGTATACAATGATACGGTAGGATGATGACGCTCATGTTTAATTATCTGGGTCTGAGTCTGAGTCCCATGTCCACCAGTGGAATGTTATAAACTGATCAGATTTATTGAATGAATGTCCCATACTCAATAACTAAATTAAATGGTTCTTCTAACACCCAATTCGGCCTACTATTGACTGAAGTGTAATTCTTTTTCTAAAAAGGAGGAAATAAAAATAGCATTGGTACTTTAATCAGCTAATGTGTTGTGAAGTCGTCTGTCTGTGAAGAAGATGACTTCTACGGGGATCAAACCCGCTTACTTAACAAACTGTGTAGCCAATTAAATAATTCCAAAGAAACCTTTTGGCCTCATTTAGGAAAATGAGCGCAAAAAACATGAAGAACAAACTGAAAGAAAATTACTTATAAAATAAGTAATTAATTAACAAATGTTAGGAAATCCTTGATAACGCTATTTTTGGAAACAATAGCGTAATTCTTACAAACTCAATAAATTTGTAAGAATTACGTTGTTGATTTATACTTCGCTTCATTCGCTAAAGAAAGGCTATTTTGGGAACAAGTATCAAAATACAGTTCTCTTTTCCAACAAAAGCAGCAATTAATTAATTAAATTCTATTTACAAAATTTAGTTAGCGCTACTAAAAAGCGTGCTTCTTTAGTCCAGAAATAAATCATGTAATTATTTCAAAACGTCTAATCCATTATTTATTAATACTAGTAGAAGCAACAGAAGTAACAAATGAAAATCGAACATACATTTCAATGATCTTCATCCAATATCTTGCCAAACAACGTAAATAAAATCAGAACATCAAAGCCCACCTGAAATACGATAAAGGGATTCATTCACTCAATAGACGAAGAAAACGATAACCTCGGCCGGATATCCGGTTACGCACTCCAATCAAAGATGGTTGCCAAATTGTACGAAGCTGGGAAAGATCAGTCAGAAAAAAGGGTGACAAAATTCCAATTTTCCGCAACGTTCGGGATATAGAGACTGGATGATTGAGTTGTCCGCCCTTAGGAGCGCCGCAAACGGGCAAATGTGAACGAGAAATGCAGTGAGAAAACAATTTGTACGGGGCACTGAATCTTGTTACTATATTCGTTAGTTTCAGACAAAGCACACAAATTTTCAGCACGAAATGAAATAATACGGTGATTGGAATTTCGCAGCCTTTTTTAAGGGAAAGCAGTGAGTACCTAAATAGAAAATTCGATAAAGTTTTCTACAAAAATTTTTAAGAATGTCCTAATGTTTTTAACTAGGTGCATGTAATGGATGTTTACAATGCTACGGAATATCCGACACCTGAAGTATAAATTACACTACAACCAAACCATTGTGCAAGAAACTTCGTACTTGAATTCATAGTCTGTTAAATATAAAGATTCATAACAGCAATACTCGTAATACCAGTGGCCACACTGAGCTGATGTGTGAACCGCCTCAGACAGCGGACAGCTGGATCATTTATCAAATCACTGACCTAAGAAATCATGGTTCATATCCTATAGGCTTTCTCCTTAAGTAATATAAATATTTCCAAAACTTCATATCATAAGGATAGGACTTAATTATTGACTGAAGAAATATTTACTCGATCTTAAAAATAATGCAGACTGGGGGTTACGTTATATCTCTCCAAAAAATATGAACACACTGATCAATAAACAACCCGGATTAAATACCAAATCACGTGCAATAAATGTCATTAACAATGACTTCGGAATCTACCTACAAAAGTATACATAGGTAGGTTTTTCAGTGCAACGCTCGGACGGTAACCACTAACTGCGGCGGGCACCGAAATCGCCCCTCACCATTACTTCCCCACGCCGTTCATTACCGGAAACCTGGCCGAGAACCCAACTAGTCTATAGCAGGATTAAATTAATTTGGATAGTTTGGAATATACAACCATTTATTATCATAAAATGTCATCGCAAAATCACATCAGTTCGTAGACTTTATCTGCTGTATTTTCTTCATTTATTCGGTAGGTACTGCGACGAAAAAACTAGCTACTAAATCGAATATAGGTACAACGCCTTTTTACATGATTATTAATAGTCGCATAGCTTAGGTGTAACCAGCAGTTGAGTATTAACCCTGGTACTGCGGTCGTTCATACGTCACGAAGATCACTTTCTATCAGGTGACGCGTGATTGCAACGGCTGAGCTGTAGGTACTTTTCTCTCTTTCCGTTCTTCTTGGAAGAGGTGGTAATTACATCATCTTACGAACCTAATTCAATCGAAAATTTTCCTACTAAGACGAGATTAAATAAATTATTAAACGAACTTATCCGTACCTACGTGAATATCGATCACAATAATTACTCAAACAGCTTTGTTCTGAGACATTCCCCATTCGTTGATTGTACCGGTCTACTGCACATATTCTATTCCTGCTCCAATATAATCTTGGTTTTGATACAAATTCCGTTCGTTTTGCTCGAAAAACTGACCATTGTGCACGCGCCCCGCTGTTTGCTCGACCCCTGCGAATGAAAGCGTTAATGAAATCGATTATTATACCATTGCCGGTGATAAATCGTTACGGTGATTTCCTGTTTGTGGTTTTACTATGAATTAATGGTTACGGCGAAAATTTTAATTAGATAACGCATTTATAATATTTAGATCCAAAAATGTATATCTACATTAAAAATTATGATTCCTGGCAAATAAAATAGAGTTACCAATTATTATTAGATATTCGTCACTGCAGATTGACTTGAAGGATCACATAGTATATAATTGTAAACACAACAAAAATAAACTTTTGATTTGCTTTTAATCTACTATGCCTGCAGACAGAGCCTCCCTGAGTATAAGGCTCTGATATACGACAGACTTTCTATCCGGCGAACTGCGGACAAGAATGACTGTAGTTGGTAGTGGTTGCCAGTGAGGACACTAAAGTTCTAAGGATAAAGTCCGTCGTCTGCTCAGGGCTCAAAGTACGGCCAGCCCACCATGCGCAGTTGGCATGCTGACTAAGTAATCTTTGCTCAACGTATGTGTGTGTCACGTGCAATTCATGTAACTTGAGCTCACGACACAGAAGAAGACATTAAATTTATTACATATCTCTCTCCCAATTAACTTTACGACTTGCGGGTTAAAAGAATTAACAAAGGGCAAAGTAATTACTTCAATTTTTTTGCTTTAATTAAATCTCCTCGTAATGATGAAACAGCTGAGGAACACCGTCTGTTCTACGAAATCAAATTTCCCTCTCCATAAATTTTGATGAGGATAAAAATGTCACAGTTTTAAAACTTCCCTAGAAAACCAATTAAAACGTACTCTTCGGCTTAATCCTTAAAAACTTGTTTGACTATAAAAACAAGATTTATTACTACCGCAAAATTTATAAAGGTGTTTACAAAATTACTCATTCTCTGAGGCATAAGTTACCGAAAGTCACAAGTATCTGAGAAAAATCGTCGTCAATAAAATTTATGAGATATCATGCGTCGGTGTCGTAAATTTTAAACTCTGTGCGGTCGTTGATATATTGGTAAATTTATTATGAACTCGGGAGCATTCGTTTCCGAATTTATTTGGCATTCGCAATGGTCAACCGCAGTTGCAGTAAATAAAGCGACATACAAATATCGACCTTGTTGCTTATGCGTAAGATGCCTTTTGCAAATTTGGTGCTATGTATTCGAACACTCTTAAACATCCTCTTTATTGAAAATCGGTGAAGTGTGAACTTAACAATGTAACAATAAAACAGTTATCAGACGACCACCACACACGGCAACCATATAAATATGTTGGAAAAATTTGCTTTAGTAACAAATTACATTTAATAACAATGAAGGAACAGTGGTAAGAAGGTTAGTTTGAGATCAAATAATATAAGAAAAAAAGATCATCTGATATACTTACAAGTAGCCACTTATATCACTAGTTAGAGGGAAAATAGCCTGTTCTTAGCTGTGGTTCAAAATCTCTTATAATACGGATTTCTAGATTAAGCAATAACACTGCGATCGGCACGATTCGCATTAGAATAATCTGAAAGGAATCTTACAATAACATTATAGCAGCATCCGTAAATCCAAAACTTACGTAAATACCTTCAACATCCAATGAATCACGGCGATGACTCAATGGACCATTAACGTTTGTGGCCACTTTTACGATCATTCGCCTTTTAAGCCTGATCTAGATTGTATTCTAGTACCTAATTAATTTTTGGTGTACATTTCACTGTTGACGGCCGATTCGAATAAGGCATCTGATACGGTTTTATTATAATTTTTACCTTGTAAACTGATATTTCATCTGATTATTTGGAAAGAAGGTGAAAGTATTGTGAAATGAAACAAAATAATATGCGACATTTGATATGCACGACGAGCAAAATGGCGTTGTTACAGTGAAGCCTACGCCTTCTTTGTTTACGATTCGGGATAATTATGCATAGCTATTGTAAGAACATCTCGCATCTCGATTCTCGATTCGAATCTCAACTCTTATTGTCGTCGGTTGATATTTGAAAAATTGAGGAACATGGTGCTTGTACGCGTTGAAAATACTTGAAATATCGGGAACTCATTGTCCCGTAAATGCCAATAATAGTATAGCAACGTAAACATTACATCTATATATTAATACGTGAAGATAAAACTTTGTAGCCCTTTTCAAGCATATTGCGCGCACGGAGGACTGTGAAATTTGGCATAGTTAAAGTTAATATGGAGAAGGAGTGCAGAAAGCCAAAATTACGGTCGAATTACGACCATTGGGCGATCACTAGTATTGATTAAAATGCAAACCATGTAGTCAGGTTCTTTTTCATATAGATGCATGTGATAATAATTATAATAATTACGTGTCTCAAAGTTTTCTTCCAACGTCGTTTCGCAGAGAAAATCACAGCGCACCTTGCGAGGGTGCTTATCAACCCGCTACAGTGGCAAAAGTCAACGGAGGGGAGAGGGTTATTAAGGTGCTCATAAGCAATGGACGTATATACTTAGATTTGTAGGTATATCTTTTAGTAGCTCGCCCTAGGTTATTTCAGGTGGCAATTACTAGATATTTAGCCGCCGACGTTTATTTATTATTTATGTATACACAAATACATGACAAAGAAAATAAGTATAGATAACTAAGTACAAAGGTTTCTAAAGAAATTTCTGCCAGCAGACCTGCGACAAAATAGAATGAAAAGAAAACAAGACACAGTGTACTTATAACTAAAAGAAACAAGGTAAGGATAAGGCATAATATATGTATAATAAAATATACTTACGGTAATATATAGATAAGTTTTTTTTTTTTTTTTTTTTGCTGTATGTAAGTTGGTACATTGCTTTTTATTTCAATTATTCATTCCTTTCCACATTGGTATAAAAAAGAGCATTACGGTTTTGTTACTCATAAGTTAGTAATTAGGGAATCGTTATCTCATGCTGGACATAAGCATCTCTCAAATCAAGCCATAAGTTTAGATTCTTCAAACCTGTATAAAACATATTAAGCTTATGATTACGTGTCCTAGCCAGCTTTTAATAACGTAGGTATATGCCATACACTGGGTATAAGTGATATCATAACAAAACCTGATGCCATGGATTCAGTTCATATTTCTGGACACCTCAGCGCTAGAATTTCGAGTCAAATTTTTCAAAAATATTACTATTTGGTCGTAGTTTTAACTAAAATACTGCGAACAACTTTGTAAAATTTTTGAAACGTCCAACGCAATTTCGTCGGTGATACTGCAATACCGCGGAACTAACAGTGGATGATACCGCGGAAGTGCAAAAGTAGCAAAGAGACGTCGCGGCTATGAGATCATGACGCTGATTGAATTGATTGGTTGGATTAAATTAGATATTATCATAAAAGTTAAACAAAGCACATTTCCAAATACCTTAAAGTTCAGACACGTCTAAGATAAGTAGAAGAGGAGATATTTACCTAGTTTTTTTTTGCTCTACTGTAAAGTTCGCACATAAGTTACGCGGTATTGTCTGTTGTTACTTACGCGGTATTGCAGTATCACCGACGATATTATATCCCTGAGTGGTCCAAAATCATGTAGTGGAATCCATGGTATCAGTTTTCGTTACAATGTCACGTACATCCTTTATACGTACATTAAATGTCAAATCAGCATAAGTTGTAGTTGAAACTGGAAGTGTTTGCACCCACTAAAAGCCAGCACCAAAACCAGCGAAATTGAGCCACGGCATGCTGTCATTTCACCGTTACTATGTTTGGATCCCGTGTATGTAAACAAAACCCAATATATAAACAGAACACATATACGATGTATCAAGTATATTAATTCGGAACTAGTCTCCGTATCCACCGATGTCACAAATTCAGGAAATTGGTTCCATTGGCTGAGCAAACTTTCTGTATTCCCTCGCGGAGTACGTTAGAAGCAATGTAAGTTCCCAGACAGGCTACGCTGTCGTTTTTAGCCAATTCAGTATACTAGTGAATAATTTATTTAAGTTTGGAACGTTAATATAACTTTTTTAATACATCACCTAGTTTCTGGATGGCCTGATTGAGAATTTGAAGGATGTTTGTCAATGCGGTTCGGTGGGATTCGGCAAGCAATCATCTATCACCGATAAGACCTTCATCTGTCTTGCGTTGGAAAAACACATTCTGTCCTTCAAAATATAAGATCTTTTGGCCAGGCAGCTTTGAAATAAAAACATGATTTTCACTTCTTCTGGCACCTTCCATGATCCATCATCAAATCTCCATGAGATAATCGTCTAACTATCACATTGGGAATTAAGCTTTGAAATGACATACTCGTAGAATGCGGATAAAACAAGTGTTTGATTTATCAGGGCCATTTTCATTCATCATTCAGTAGTATATATTTTTGGACCTGGCAATTTCGATAGTCATTACTATTCCAGCACGACCAAAGACAAAAGGACCAATAAAAAAAGAAATGAATAAAAAATAAAATTTCGCCTCTTTGTATGCAAATCACCGACAATATCAAACGATCGCACTCAACAAATGCTCACGTCAGGCTAGTGTTAATTTATATTCGCTCGCATCTTCTAAATGCGTATGCAAAAAGTTAATTAAAGGGCAAAAGGAGTAGACATTGAATGACGAGGCGCCCCGCCCTTTGCGTATCGCAATTTATATGGTGCACATTACTCCAACCTTTTGCATGCTTCTGCATCAATTACTGTTCAAGTGTTCACGTTAGTTGATCCCGTTTATATAAGGATGGTTGATTTGAGATTAATCAGCCTTATAAGTAAGTACTTACGGAAATTATCCTCATCGCCGAGCAGTCTTTACTTTATTGTATGCGAATTAAACGACTTATGAATTTTATCAACTAAGGCTCAAGCAAACTCGAGGGGATACATTCCCGAAAATATTTTTGATATTTGGAAACCCAGATATTGGGTTCATCGGAAAAAAAAAGCAAAGGCCTATAAAAAATTACTATTAACAGCTATAGGCTCAGGAGTTAATACTGTACAAATAAATAGCCTTTGCCAACTCAAATTAAACTCTAAATTATTTATTTTATGTTTGTTACTGTCGTGTTATGAAGCATCATACGGCGATCTTAATTTTCGAGCTACTAAATAATAATGTATAAACCATCCTTTCTGTCGAAGCCAAGAGAAAATTACCAGCTTCCGTGTAAATTGACTGATGTAGTAACCTCATTAGACATCGGTACACCAGTAACGCAAGATGATAACGACTCACATGTTTAACATTTCCCTTCCATTATTATCAGTAAAATCTAACATGTCTGTAGCTTAATTACTATCGAAGGGTTTACAAAGTTTCCTTAACAAAATTATTCTATTATCTACAAACTTGTATAAGTATACATGGTGTATGTCTTAATCTGAGAATAATTGGTCCAAAGCTTGAAGTAACATGATTGCACACGTGAGATTGATTACAAATGACAATATTAAGTAAAATACAGTGCCACAAACTTATCTGACCCGGTCATGGCGTCGCTGCCATCGCTTTAACCAATGTCATCTCCCTAGAAAAATGACATTTTGAAGTCATTTTTGTTCTGGGACGACGTTAGTTCCAATTTTGGTCACCGGGTCAGATAAGTTTGTGGCACTATACACAACTCTTGACAAGTGTCATATAATTTAATAATTATACTTAGCGAGTCTTTTGGTCCGGTTTGGTATCGTCTTGTTACTTTGTTTATTTTTTAAGAACCTCCTCTTTTAAGTTTACCTAGTTTTGTGTCATCATGTATAATTTATATCCAAAATTATATTACTAGAAACATTATTTGTAAACAAAGCAATAACCTAAGCCCCTCAACTTGGAACACTATTAAGTTATCTGTTCTTATCGTAATTGGTTTGCTGTAATTTTCTTTGAACTGGCGAAACTTGGGTAATTATCTCTGAAGCAATTAAATTATTGGCAAGATTTTCGCTAATACATTAATTTCCTTTACTTTGGTTTATCGGGAGCCTTTCGCCTTTAATAACTTTAATTTTATTTAATTATTAGTTCAATGAACATAATATATATTGTAGAGTTTAAATGCTAAGCTTCAAATATGTTGCTGAAGTTTTTGACTATGATTAAAAAGTGGTCCTTCGAGTCAGATCCACGATGGATGATTAAAGTGGTAAAAAATAATAAGAAAATAAACAAAAAAAAAATGAACTTCGGAAAAACCTAAAACTTGGACTTAATCTTTGATAGCACAAGAATCGTTATTTATCAATGAAAAGATTTAAATAAATCCTAAAATAAATGAATATTGGAATAAATAACGTAAAATTTTAAACATTTATGAATATTAATATAATGAGAACTTTTGTTTTCTAGACTTAAGCAAGAGCGTTATAATATTTTATGTAAGTAGTATTATTGTTGTTGTAGAAACTAAATTAAATTCAGGTATACCGATCAACAAAGTTCGTCAAAGAAATAATATTTGAACTAAAGTTTGTTTGCTTTTCCACAATCGAGAACTTTGAAGATAAGTTTGAAGGTATCATAACATACGCCAGATTTAATTATTAATTCCTAAAATACAGAGGTCTTTAACCTCCATAATTCCATTCAACTCTGCTTGCACGAGAATATTTGCAATCCCATTCAATAAAAATAATATACTACAAACGAGTCAAGAATCAAATATAAGACCCGTTGCTAGTTTATTAAAACAAAAGCAATATTACGTGGTGTCCTGTATTAAAATTTATAAGAACGCCGTCTGGCGTGTTTTAATTAAGCTTCTCATACCCAGTGACATCTGACGCCTGAGATAATAAATAGCACAATTTAATGCAGCTTGCTATATCGATAGCTGAAGGTAGTTGTCTTTTTTTTATTATGGTGATTGATGGCATTGGATGCATTTACACCGAATTTAAAATTAAACGTGTAAGTGAAATAATGTTCGCTTTCTTTTTTTTAATCTCGTCTACTTAGATACTACCTATGTCACCAGTATACTTTGGCCGTTTTTATTTTAAACACTGTTATAATTACTGTCAGTGAATATGGCAGTAAGTCGTGAAATTTAATGATGTACCTAATAGATGCACCACTAAATAGGTAGTCAGTCTTTTGTCTGAGCGCTGAACTACTTAGTCTGTAAAAACTGTTGAAAGTGTCGAGAATCCTCACAACGTGCCAATAAACTTAAAAAAAGTCTTCTCAACACTGTGCAATACTTTCATAATTTACGTAAAAGTATCGAGTTCGAGCTATAAAACTTACTGCCACAGTTGACTCTCCAATAAAAAGTAAGTATTTCTTGAACTCTTATTAAATTTTTCAGGCGTCCCCTTCGCGAGTTGTCCAACTGAAATGTTGGAATATTAAATGGGAAACGGTCGTTCTGTCGCCATATCGTATGGTGCCCCTCGGGTTGCGCTGTGCGTTTCCAATAACCCCGTCTTCTTATTTATGTGACGGGTTAAGACCGACAATTTGCTGGATAAAATGTTTGGGCAAACATTTTGGTTTTGTAACTGCAATAGAATATTAGATAAACGGAGGTCAGGTACCAAAGGACCAACATTGGCTTAGTTTTAACCTTACTTGCAGACATGCAACTCTTGAATTCTAATTAATCAAAGTGATCAAAGGTTTTTCAGTATTAAAGTCGATGATGTCTGGATGTGTTTTCATTATTCTGTCAGTGGTATGTTTAGGGTTCAAGCTAGGGTAAGCTTCAATTTAACCCGACGAAGTACCTGGTTCTGACTCTGCTAACGGTGGTGCTTTTTAATTTTAATTTCCTAAACAACTTTCAAAGCAAAACTGTCCCAAAAAATCGCCATCCATACGAAAATAATACTAAAATCTTGCATCATTGATTCCCTGTAATGCACTTTTCCGTACCGTTGTTCCTCAATTTGATGATATTGAAAAATTGTCGAGAAAGATTGCAATCGGCGTTTGACTTTGCAACTGCATTCGCCGAGGAATGCCCACCGTAAGACTACTCACTGAGATTGCTTTGCCCGTCTCTTTGATATTGTGTTCGGAGGTGAAAAATTTACAGTGCAGTTCAGACATTACCCAGGTGTAAAAAAATTAGATCAAAAATGCAACTAGCGTTTGGAAATTGGTAACTTACTTCACGTAGGTATACTTTTTTTTCTAACTTATCTTATTTAGTAAACAATTTTCACGTGTCTTTTTAACGAAAAACTTTATTTAAAAATATGAAAAATAATATATCACTTTTTAAGAAAAATACATGTGCTAAACGATTAGTTGTATTTTAGAAATGTTTTGAATTCACTAATGAATTGTGTGAAGATTGTGTACTAAACAAGACAATTATGAAAAAACATAGTATAGACAGGTCTACTGTTTTTGGGCTCAAAGATAGAAACATACCTAATGTTTTGGTGGTTTCTTAATTGAAGTTAAAGGATCAACTTGGGAAATTATGTAACCTCCGTTGTTAATATTCAAATGGCTACTTTACCTAAATTGTTTAATAAAGAGTAATTACAATATGTCGTGCGGCATGACAATATAAGCTAGGTTATATAATTAAGATTCTAATACTATGATGCGTGCGCTCAACTTGTTTAGCGTCCAATAATAACAAATTTATACCTATATATACAGGATGACTGGTAGAACGAGGGAATCATTGAAGGAGGGTATTGTACTCATCATTATGATCAACTTTTACTATGAGACCCAAATGAAATCCCGAAAAAAAATCTGCGGTTCCATATAAATAATTCAATATTATTCGACTAAATGTACGGAACAGCAGATTTTTTTTCGCGATTTCAGGTTTGTTACCTTAGTAAAAGTTGTTCATAATTATGAGTACCATACCCTCCTTCAATGATTCCCTCGTTCTACTAGTCACCCTGATATATAACAACTTGGTTAATTTTCTACACTAGAATGTTCGTTTAATATTATTAGTAATAATTACTTTTTTATTTTTTACAATATAATTAGGTATGTACTCGTAACTAAGCAACTTATGAAAAAATAACAATATGATGAAAACGTCATAGAAATAATTATTCGCAAATAAAACTAGAAGTAACAAAGCTTTGTTGCATAGTCCTTGATCCTCTTATAGTTTCCAGTACTTATACAGGGTGGCGACAACGGTATCACAGTATATGAAACCACGTATTTAATATCACTTTATATGACCGTAGGAACATAAAAAAACAATCAAATCCGATCAGTGGTGCAGCCACAGGAACTAATTTAAAATTTCATAATTTTACACACATCATGAGTGTGAGAGGCTTTTATACGTGGCTTCTTTTTTCTTTTTATTAAATTAATGTACCTAATACAGTCTTCGCTACTCTATAAAGAAAACAGAGCTCGCCAATTATTCTAGTATGAAATATTTGGTAGATGAAGAACAATCTAACTGTCAAGCACTCATTCGAGGGCTATAGGTCCAACTATTCAAACTAAAACCTACTAGCCGTATAACTTGTGAACTCGAGTCGTAGCTACAAATTGGACAGTATAACGCACTTAGCCTTAGAATCGTGGCGATGTAAAGCTGCTTTGATTTTTTAAGATTTTATTATACCTTTTGGTGTACTTTCCCTAGATACCTCTTTAAGTATTTATTATACAACGTGTATCAGAAATGCATGGTCATATTTAAGGGCCACTCCCTTAAATATCACACCATCTAACAGAACAACTTTCTCTATGGATCGTAATCACGAAAAAATAATCGTCTGTCTCAAACATTTGGGTTGAGTAGGTATTGAAGTTTTGTATGGGACAACAGATTTCTTTTTCGCTATTACGCTGTTGGTCTGATAGGGAAAGTTGTTCAGTTTGATGGTCTGATCCACATCCTTAAAAATATGACCACTCATATCTCATACACATTGCATAGCGTTTTGCTGTGTTATTTTGATTGTCCGTTTTGCCTGGTCATTTATTATCTAGCTAGATTATTAGTACCTACCTTTCGGTCTTAATTCGGAAAGTCTCCCATTTGACGCTGGAAGCCGCAAGCTAGAACCTAAAGTCTCGCGGAAAAATGCAATATTCACAGTATAATAACTAAACGTATTTACAAATACGCTAACAATACGCGTTTGTTTTTGCTGTCCCGCCTGGAGTGCAGGGAGAGTAAAAAAAAATCCCCATCCATAAAAGTAAATTAATAGTGTTTTAATTAACAGTGCCCTAATTAATATATCAAATCAAATCTTTATTTCCAAAAAAAATACATAAAATGGTAGGATTTCTATTGGCCCCAAACTAGGCAAGCCTGTATCTTGGGAACCGGAGTTGTATGGTGACTCCAATGTAACACACAGTAAGAAGACTTATTTCTACGGTTTTATAGCTCCCACGAAATAATTGGCTAAGTTATGAACTGCCAACGCTTTCAAACGCAGCATAAAATGTACCGAGTGCGTTCCACAGACACTTGTGTCCGAGACGTCTAGTGCCATCTGCGACAGTATCTGGATATGATGTCTTTAATTAAGACCTCTCGCTCACACGACTTTCCTCAAGCCTTCGATACACATAGTATATACATGGAGATGTCTAGAGATCGTTACTCGCACATCGTCAATATATTTGCTATTATCTATTGTCTATTATTTCCTTCAGTTTATTTTAGTGAAAATAAACCATAAATAAATATTTGTGGCGACATGGGAATCGCTTATGCCGTAGTAGAAACTTTAGTCAGTATATAGTCAGCGTATATTATGCTAGTGCCAATCCTCTTAGTATCATTCCTTAGTCGCCACTTACGATATCCTGAGATTTACACAGCTAATTTTTAGTTTTGCCTTTAATATTTTTTTATTATTATAACTGGCCTTATCGTCCCACTGCAAAGACCGCCCTACTTTCTTTCCACATCTCTCTATCTGAAGCTACTAACATAAGGGTCCTGCTCATCCCGCCAGCTTCGTCTGGGTCTGCCGAGATGTCGTTTTACATTAGTACACAATAGTCGTGAGTTTGGCCCCCTGGCCGTCTGACATGCGACAGATGTGTCCATGTCCAGCCCAGTTCCATTTTAGCGTGCCAGCTTTCCGAGTGGCATCAGTTATTTTTGTTTTAGAACGGTTTGTTGTATTCTTAACCCGGTCTATATGTTTAATACCGAGAATATCTCGGTCCATTGCTTTATGATCAATATATAAATGAAAAAAAAAAACAATACATAAACCAGTACCTATCTATCGCCTGGAAACAATTTTCAAATTATTTATTTCTCCAATTATAATTGAAGAAATACATATTATATTCCTTGTATCTCTAAGAGCCACACGTCCTTCACAATATCTTTTTATGGTACGCAATATTTTTTTAACAATAATTACAAGATTTTTAAAGCTAATTTTCCGGGAATTGTACGATACAGCGTAATAGGCTTGGTAGGACCTCATGTTTATTTTTAAAAGAAAATCAAAATATTTTCGTAGAATTTTCCCAACGTACCAGATTATATTTTAAAGATTTTTCATGCTTTTTAATCTTAGGTACTAATTTGTACAGTGAATATTTATTGTATAAGTCCCGAGAAAAGAACCAAACACGAACCGACTATCAAGGCTCTAATTAAAACATCAATATCGAAATGTTTGATATCGATAAACAGAGTGAAGTTATTCGAAGCAATTAAGATGGCAGGAGTTTGTACGAATGCATGTAAGAGATTATTTTGGGTCTTTTTAATTAAGGTGAAGTGTTTTGTATGTGGATGAATCAATTAACTGCGGTTTATATTAAACATTTTGAAGATGTTTCTTTTTGATAAATTATTTATTTATTTGAGTCTTTTAAGTTACAAATGTAGACATAGTATTATGCAATATATTTTGTACAGTAATTGTGTTACATAATATTTAACCTATGATATTGATACACCGCGAACTACCCCTATCTTTTAACCTGCAAATGTGTCCATCCCAAAGTTTTCTGGCAGAAATCGCCAAGTGCGATAAGACCGCCCTTTGTATACCCCGATTAAATAGACTTGCAATAAAAAAAACTTCATTTAAATCGGTCCATCCATTTTAGAGCAGACACACAGATACACACTATAAACATAAAACATCCCTCTTTTTCGTCAGGGGTTAAAAAGAAATAAAAAGTGCAAAAATCTGAACTTCAAGATAATATTGTGTCAATTCTGTGGTGCATTTTAACAGTATTAAACGCATCTGTCACTTTTTTTTCTATTGAAACAGAAAGAGACAGACTCTCTCTAGTTTAGTCCTGTAAAAGTGCGCCACAGAATCGACACCTTTGGATTCATTTTTTTTTAAATTACCTTTATAGCCATAACTTAATTATTTCATTCAATAGTGTCGGTTTCGTATTAAATCACCGTTATCGCCAAAGATCTGTATAAAGTGCTTATAAGATCTCTATAAAGCGATTTAAAAAGACCATAAGTTTTATCGTATCTTTGCATTTAGGACACGGATAATAAATAAATTGCTCTTAATTAAGACTGCATTTTTATGGTGGATTTGTGTAACGTTTTTTACTGTGCCTGTCTTGTTTACTGATAACATTGAATTTTTTTTTGTAAACTTTGCCCCTCACTAGTATTTCTCCTGTAGGTATGTATTGTTTACAAAAAAAGATTGTCTAAGTCAAAATTTAGAACTTTGAAATTTTTGAAAAAGTTGAATATTTATAATCTCGTTTACCGTATTGAAAGAAAGAAAGAAAAAAAAAGAATTTATTTGGCACAGCAAAAAAACGATTTTAAAGATAACATAACAGAAAAATAAAAGAATAATAACATGTAAAACAAAAATAAAAATATTTATCTTATATAAAAAATGGATTGTTCGTCGCAGCTGCGAGCTACCCGACAGCGCTGGTTTTCAGCGGGAGCCACATCGAGTGACGGTATGTGTGCCTACGTGTACAGAAAATATATAAATTAAATACGAATTAAAAAATAAAAATTATAAGAGAACTTGTGTGTGATTTTTGTATGAAAATAAATACGTGAAGGTAACATTATACTATTATACGATATCTAAATAGGAAGTGAAATACATAATAATTTTAAATAACAACTTGTATTGTTTGTCGTAAAAAGCGATCTATGATTACTATGATTTTTCAAGAATGGAATATTGTAATTTATTTTTTATCAAAATCGGCCCCAACACTCCTGAGTATTTTTCGCTATTTCTTATAGTTTCGGATATGGCCATTCGCAAACACTTGAAAAATTTACCCTGTATAGATGTTTATCGGCTCAGTTGGTCCTACATAATATAAAAACAAGTACAAAAATCATTAAGAACCGTAATCGTTTAATAAATAATTTGTACAGGATAAAATCGTTCCTATAAAACCAAAATTAATGCGTCATAAAAGACCAATTGCAACATTTAACCGTATTGCCATTTACCTTCTCATAATAACCAGAATTTTTCAATCTGGCAAGTGACGTTATCTGACCATTGATTAAGGTAGGCATACATCAGCGGCTATTCCAGGCGCAAGTTCTTTGATGTCGCCTACCGCGCGCTTATTAAACTTATCGATAAGGCCGATTTACACTGATGAGAACCGTGGTCTTGCATATTAATAGTAGGTACCGAACAGAATGTGCCTTATGTAAATTGTGGAGGTTGAGATGAGATCGTAAAATCGATGATGTATCTGTATCAGAATTGAGTCCTGAAGTCGTAGAGAAAATTGTAGATTCATTTATTTATTTACTATTTATTCAATGCATCCTATCATACGAGGGCCCAATTTGTAAGCCACTGATCCCAAATTAAATGGGATAGAAGTTGAAACTACAACATTGTGTATAACTACATAAACAAATCAAAAAATTTTGGTCCTAGAATTTCAGCATTCAAATATTTCAAATCATTTTTAACAAAAAATCACTGCTGTTTCAACTTTGATGAACAACGGCATCCTAAACATTGACAGATTTCAGGCATTTCACAAAATCGCTATAAATTCTGTCGTGATAGTGCAACTCGATATCAAAGTAATTGATAGAGCAACAGTACACGGACTGGTAGACAAAATGAAAACACGCCCGATACGAATTTGAAAGCGGCCAGATTGAAAATGCGACCTAGTTTCTATATATCCTATGTTTGGAAACTGATCGGTATAACCTAGATAATACGTTTCAAATATTTATGTAAGCATGTTTGCTGGTTATTGGATAACTCGGGAATGGAATGTGGTACAAGTAAAAGCCCCGAGAACTATGTAAGTACCTACGTGCTGGGCACCCTGGAAGGTGAGTTCCGTTACAAACATTCATCGATGTCTATATAGATAAGCTCTGTCATACAAAGGGAAGCTAAAAAAATGAGACGTATTTTTTGAAGACGTCAAATTCTAAATTCAACAATGTTCGAATTATATTTAAATAGAACAGCGATACATGCACTAATGGAATAGCTACTGTTATTACTTACATATTTTTTAATCAATACACAAATTAATAATTATTTTTGTAAACGGCATTTGACTGGTGATCAACCACTCTATTTTTCATATATATATAGACATCGATGCAAACATTTTTGAATAATGAAACATTCCACCACATTAGCATATCGACACGACAGAAGTAGAAGACTCAGACAGAAGAAAGTTAGAAGAAGAATAGCATATTTCCCGCCTGATAATGTAAGCTGGTACCGTAACCTAGGGATGTTTGCATCACCATAGGGCATCACTCGCGCGATGCCGACCCTACTAGCTTCTCCAAGGAGCACTGGCGACTTTGCTCACCGTTTGGGTCACAAAAATGCGAAAGTAGTGTTACATGACTACGATATTCTGCAAGCTGAACTACAGACTTGACTATGGTCTGCGCAGACCCTTAGATCTCTAATTCATTCTTTTTCTTCCTTTTTTAAAACGCTTTTATTAGCTTCACGCGTAACTAACTACCTAACTATGTAAAAAAATCTTGGAAGTTAAATTTGACTCACTTCCCGGTTTCCGATTGAGCTGAAATTTTGCATAGACGTTTAGTTTAGATGACAAAAGCGTTTTCTTTCGTTTTTTTTAAACTATAATATTTTATTTTAAACGATACCACACAATGGTATCTCCTGTATCGTGGATACAGAACCGTACCGTCGTACTTTCGTATCGCGTCAGTTACCTTTGGCTTAGAAAGTATCCTAATTTATTATTTAACACCAGATTCGCAGAATATCCTATTTCCGTGAAACCTTCTTAATTCAAACACGAACAGACACTCACTCGTTGATTAAGTCTATTCGCAGGGGATAGAAACTGACTAAAACGAATGTATTTTCTCATAAATCCTTTTATAGGTAGTTTCATTGGTGTAGTGGTCGCAAGGTTCGATTCCCAGCTGGAGCAAATTATATTCTGTTTGGAAATTTTCAGGTTCAGGAATTGTGACGTGCATGGAAAAGTTGTTCTCTGGCTAACCTTTCCACCACAGTATGAATAATTCCCTGAGAGGTTATGACGCCACAGATAAGAAAGTATTAGTTATAGTTATTAGAAATCAATAATGGATAATATTGCCATCTGTTGTCATTAAACCTTCTTCACTCTAGAACTATAAACTTATCGCTAATCAATAATAGCTGTTATAAATAGTCGTTTAAAACACATTTTTAACTTTCAGTGCGCTTTAATACGGCTTTTTTAAGATCGTAAATGATATTGAAGTATGAAAAACAAAATTCTATCAAAAACACAAAAAATATGAAAAATTATTACCTACCTATATATCACGTGTATATATATATATATCACGTGTCCTAACAATTATTTTTTCTCATCTAAAATCTCTTTTCTGCATATTAAAAGGAAAATATAAAATCAATCACGTAAAACTTATTTATCATTCAGTCATTAGCGACTCCAAACTATTTGAGCATCGAAATAGAATAGTGAAATTAGAATCCGTATAATTATGTTTTGTGGCCCAAATGTGGTTTGATAATGTAGTTGATTAAAATGGACCGTTCATTTGTGTTATTTACAGCACATATATTAATATTAATATTTTAGGCGGACGCCACACAGGAGCCAGAGCGGTTCGGGAGCAATATTTTTATAATTCTATTTCCATATTAAACTTGAGAGAGATGAATTAGTGTTTAAATAACAACCTATAAGGCTTTCTCTTTGTGATAGAGACTTATGGTTTTCTCCCTCACAATGTTTTTCTTCACCGTTATAGCAATGGTACGAAATTAATAGTGTGTATATAATAAGTCTTGAATAAAGTCTGAACCAATCACTCATCAGGATTCAAATCCATGGCAAATGACTCCATAAGCCGGGGCCATGACCACTCGAACACAGCTTCCTGTGTCTTATCCTTCTAGATTTCGGTAGCTCGATGGATGGGAAAAACGTTGATGAATTACATAAAAACAATACGTATGGCTTACTGGCTATTTCCTGTGGTTTCTATTACATTCTAGGGAAACTGCTTCATTTACCCAGATAAAAAGTATTATACGTATTAATTCAAGACATCTGTGTGCCCAATTTCATCCAAATCCGTTCAGCCGTTTAAGCGTGATTGAGTAACAAACACCCAAACATCTTCACAAACTTTCACATTCATAATATTATTAGTAAGATTATGGCTCATCTTCTTTGTCGGTCGTAGTCTTCATGTAGCACCATTATCAGGCTGACTCGCTTCACGATATCTCGCCATCAGTTTCGGTTGGCACACATTCGGGTGCACTTGTGCCCACCCACACAGGATTTGATTTGGTCGGTCCATCGCATGGGTGACCTTCCGCACGGTCTGGTGCATTCCACCTTGCCTTGCAAGATGCTCTATCGAGCCGTATTCCCGTCTTGAAACGTGCCCAAAGAATTTCAATATGTGTCAAAGTCAAAGTCAAAGTCAAAGATTTTTATTTCAACTGGGCCTTTGCAGGCACTTTCAAAACGTCGTGATTCTAGGCGCACGGTTCCAAGTGGGTTGGTCCTGGAGAAGATACCGGCAAGAAACTCCATGGATACTCTTTTCATAAATCAAGCTTAGGTACTACACAACAAATGTGGGGCCGCAGGAGCGGCCCCGGCTAAAATTCGACCTCAATTTACACAATATTACAAAAAATAAAAAAAAGAACAGCAAAGATCATAAGTACCACTAAAATATTATAATTATACAATACTAGTAGGTGCGTACTTAACACTCAAGTCAGTCACCCAATTAAGAATAGGTACTAAAAAGGTACAAGGGAAGCGTTAAAATTAGTGTGTGAAGACAGGAAGCAGTGGGTCACCAGGGAAGCCGCAAGTGCAGAGGATAATCACTTCCATACATCTCTATCGTCAACATAGTCTTTGATCCTGTAATAGGCCTTCCTTATGAGGACAAGCTTAACACGAGTTTTAAACTTTTTATCAGTAAGCACGGTAATACTTTTTGGGAGTTTATTATAAAAGCGTACACCGTTACCTAGAAATGATTTGTTTGTTTTGGTCAATCTAAATTTAGGGACCACTATTTTGTACTTATTTCTAGTATTAATTTTATGAATATCGCTATTGATATTAAACATATGCAGGTTTCTTCGGACGAACATAATATTCTCCAAAATGTACTGTGATGGCAGTGTTAGAATGTCGGTGTCTTTGAAAAAGTCTCGTAAAGACTCGCGTGGGCCCATGTTATAGATCGCACGGATCGCCCTCTTCTGCAATATAAAAACCGAATCTACATCAGCCGCTGATCCCCACAACAGAATGCCATAGGACATAATGCTATGAAAATATGCGAAGTACACTAATCTCGCCGTAGCTGTATCGGTTAACTGTCTAATTTTTCTAACTGCAAATGCCGCAGAACTAAGTCTTTTGGACAGAGCTGTGATGTGAGGACCCCACTGCAACTTGGAATCAATTGTTATCCCTAAGAATACGGTTTCATGAATCTGGACTATGGTTGACAGACGCTGCTTGATGCCAAGTTCTTGGAGTATGAAGACATTGGTATGGAACTCTGTCCATAATATCCCAAGCATTCTTCTCTAGTACCACATTTTGAGACAACGGCTTATACTGATAACATAAACAATATTCATATAATCTACAACAGAATAAAACACGAAGAAAATTACGTTTCTGTTACAGACTACACACATGAGATTGCTTCAAAGGAGCTACATAATAAGGCGTCTGTCTCCGCGCCGGCCAACGTTCCGGACAAGTGTATTGTTAGCTTCACCACAAGCAATGAGGTAAGAAGACCCACTTCTAAAACTCGTGAAAATTTAATCACAGATTTAATTAAGACAGAATTTTTTTTCGCGATTATGATGTTGGTCCATACAGAAAATTATTCAGTTTGATGGTCTGATCTACACCCTTAAATATGACCACGCATTTCTGATACACGCTCTATAATGAGGCCGCTATGGTTTCCTTATAAAGTATTGGCCACTCCCTCTGTTTTACAATTTATCCATCGGATAATTCCTTGTAGGTATCATCAAAAGCTACTGGAATAACGTCAACAATCTTATTAATATTCATATTCATATTCTTTATTTGCATTCGACAATGTACATAAGGTGGTAAAAATAAAATTTAATGTCTTAGGCAGCACCTTTATCCTGTGCAACAACACAATGCTGTCACCGATTTTTTTGTCAGACGTGGTGATTATGATATTGTACGACCGTTCATTAAGGTATGTTTATTGTTCGTACACATATCAAGCTATACATTTTCAGCATAAGCTGACCTCTCATTGTACAGAAAGCCTATACACTGCGAGGTCAGCTTCTATTCTATTCTATTTTTCATTATGACAAGTGGTGCGCGAGGTCAGCTTATACTGAAAATTTATAGCTTGATATGTGTCCGTGTGTACCTTCTGCGTCTATTTCTGTATTGCGGCCTTACATTCCAAACACTTATGTATCTGTCGAGATACAAAACAGTGTTTCGGAGCCCACTTCGCTTCGAACTTGCATTAGCTAATGAAATGGTCCCAAAGTTTGTCTAGGATAGATACATTTCATTTAGAATGGTTGAACAAATTATAAGCGCCTGTTCACACGAGAGTTAGCGCCAACGTTGGCGCTAGCTCCATGATACATTAAAAGACTTTTAGATGCTAGTATATAGCATAGATGTAACTATATTCGGCATTCAAAATAAATAGACCAAACCATGAAAATATTATTATTTATTTATTTATTTTATCTTCAACTGCTTACTGTTAGGTACACGTTCCCCACACGTACAGTAAGATAACTAATAATGTACACGTACATAATGACTAATTCTAATATCGAATCACTTAGAAATTTAAAACGATAACCCACAAATCTGTTAATTTTTTACTGAAGATATCAACCTCCGGCTGCTGAGCAATCACAGCGTTGAGCAATGAAATTATGATTATTATTTAAATAATAATAATAATTAATTAACCCAGCCTATTACTGTTTCACTGCTGGGCACGGGCCTTTTCTCAGAATGAGAAGGGTTAGGGCTTAGTCCACCATACTGGATTGGTACGGGTTGGCGGACTACACACACAACCGAGAACTTTATGAGGCTCTCTCAGGTGTGCCGGTTTCCTCACGATGTTATCCTGAAAATCAAATTGCAATTCGCACATAAATTCGACAAGTCAGAGGTGCGGGCCGGATTATTTAAATGCAACATAAAATATGCTTGTATTTGCGACAGCAAAGTTATTTCAATTAGTAAGTATGTGTGTATATTTCTACATACTGCTACATATTCGCAGACACAACGTGTTTAATTTTCTCCTAACAAGCACCTATCCTTAATCTAGTTGTAACACAGCTCAAATGTTCTGACCCACATCTAGAAACTACTTACAAAAGATGTTTAATACCACACCGTGTCGGTCGCCCGCATAATCAGGTCTCAGTAACGAGGTCCCACCAAAATAGAAGAATATTTCTTTCACTAACACCCTTTGTATATTTCAAACTTGTCTCTCCTCCAAAAGCTTTGTGAATAGCCCGTTCTCTAGGCGAGAATTTTAAAGCAATTGTAGAATAGATAGTCATTTGCACCACTCTATAAAAATGCATTAATTTTATTTTGTGTAGCATTTTTGAAATGTTCGTACTATTTTGTGAAAAAGTTTGTTTGAAAGTGCTACAAAGAATATAATCTAGGGAGTATTTAAATTGGAGTACAGTCACTAACAAACGTATTTTGTCAACTTACGGGACACGTTCCGCAATTTACCGGTGACTGGAAAGTCTAGAAACTGTTTTCTTCGTAATGTCACAGCGAAATTATTTCAGCCACGGAACAATAATAAGGATTATTAATAAAGTAAAGCCTCGAGTATAAAATCTCTAATTTAATATCAATGTTAGTTCGTTAGGTCAATGGATGATAATTTAAAAATTCAATTACAGTATTACATTGTATCTTTTTTTTCTTTTTTTTTTTAAAAACATTGCCCCTCACTAGGATTTCTCCTGTATCGAGGGTACAGTTTACAAACATACATGTCACATGCACACACAACCATTCATATCAAAGCATTCCATTGACTTCAAATACTAAAATATGTAACAACTTAAGATTAATTTTATGTATGAATACAAAAACAATTCTAAAAGGACATTATAATAATTACCTACGTATAATTTTTTGTATTCTCTTTTAGCTTGTAGCGATGTATTTAGTAACGCAACATTTAATTATATGTAATATGGTTAGATAGGTTCGTTTCCATACCAGTGGGTAGCAAACCTTGAAACAGGGGGCCTAAAAAGGCCACATTGAGCAATTCATCTACTGATCTGCAAAGTAACTGTCAAACAGATGATTACTGAATATGAACCTTATGCGGATGACATTAAGAGTTGTCAATTAAGTAGATATTTTGACATTTGTAATATGAATCATATTGTGATTCATCTAAAGCGGCCTTTTTAGGCCCCCAGATCGCCCTAAAACAACCAACAACCCTCCATCTCACCGCACTAATGCTTTAGCTCGAACAAACGTAGGTACTCAATACGTATAAACCTTAAAAAATACCACCAGGCGTTTGAATTCACTTTTCTTAAAAGCAATTCTGTTTACGGTGACATTACAGCGTTCACAAAGGTGCGCGACCTCGTAAACCTTATCTTAAAGATAATAAATAACACTTTCCTTTAACAAATTTCAGTTTCGGAAGTTCGTGCAGATACTGGCAGTGTATCTAAGAAAGTAAACTCCTGAGTCAGGGTTTCTTATCGTAAGTATTGCCGCCTCACTGACAGGGGTCTTCATAAAAATTTAATGGCTTTAATCTTTAAAGCCCTCCAAAGTTTGGGCCGATGATAGCTCTACGTTTACGACGAACGCGTAAAAGTTCCATGATGGTTACTATGTACTACTTTGTCGCAAAAGTTTATGGTCTCATATTAATGTTTGTAAAAACAAGATTGTTGTAAAGATAAGTGGTGGACAAATTTGAGATGTGATAATAAAATGTATGGAGAAATGTTTTTGTTGTTGATTGTACCTGACCCAAAACAATAAAATATTTTATTGGTGAATAAGTGCAGCAACTTTTCTTGTTATCTGTTTTTAATGCATTGAATAGTTGGTACCATATGAAGTACTTATTATATCTATGGACGGGACTGGTCTGCTTATTCGGGGATATCATTGTTATATATGTCCGCATATATACTAAAAAAAACAATGTTTTCGTATACTATATTAATTGCCATTCACAATCAGCTACCTAACAGACACAAAAATTCAATTTTGACTTTTTTAGTACATTCGCGATATTTAACAATGTTAGTTACGCGGTATAGGATTTTCAACGACAAAATGACACTTTAAACTTCAACAATTTGTTTGAAATCTTAAAAACTGTAATAAGCAAATTCAGGCAACTCCTGTAAAGCTAAGTTGCGTGCCCGCGAAGCATAAAGTATCGTTCAGAAATAAAAGCGTGCTTATTGTTTTAAATTACCGCCCGCCCTCGGTGTGACAGTGGGCGGACTGTGTTACTCTACTGTTATTATGAGTAAAAAATCGCCATGCTTTTGTGTTATGTAGTTGTTGATATACATTTTGAAGTTAAATGGTTTTCTTTATTTTTAGCCGGAATGTTATGTTTTCAATTATATTATTTAGAGTCGTGATTAAAAAGTACTTAATTGTTTAACACAAAGAGCACACAAATAAGGAAAAAATAAATTCGTGATATAAGTTTTCTTCTTGTTCAACTCCCAAAAAAAACAATTTTTATGTCACACAGTAATCTATTATACCTATATAGATAAAATAAGAAACTTACAGACAAACTGACTGACAACTATGAACAGCTCGAAACGGATTAAGAAACTTGAAATTTTGCACAGACGTTCATTAAACAAGGTTAGTCGGAAAGAATTTAGTGGCAACGTTAGTGTAAAAATACTGCATGTATTTTCAAAAAATATCATGGATTAAACGAGTATTTTTTATTCATTCGCTTACGTTTACGTTACCATACGTCAAAACATTCGTGCTTGGCCCAGCAAATCAATGAATCAAATGAGGATGGCTACGTTCAGTCTATCGGAAATCATCTTCTGATTCATCTTCAACTAAGAAAAGATTTTTTGAAAATTCATCCCCTAATTTGTTGAAAAGGGGAGTCAAAGTTAGTATAGAAATTACGCGGGCGAAGTCGCTGGCAAAGATAGAGCTTAATATTATAGTATAACCTAACCGTCACAAACGCCCGACTTTAACTTGAAAAAGAGCTGTAACTTTTGAACGGCTGAACAAATTTTCATGAAACATAGCTAAGATGATTCCTGATTAAAGTAGCTTTCAGTGGCGAAGAGTCCATACAACCCGATTCCCATCGGCTTCCCTTTAGGAATTGGTTAATGCATAGACAAACGTTATATTATATTATTTACTCATCCAACTGACAAAAAAAAGGATTGTTATTCAGTCAGGTCTAGCTCTTTCAGACAAGTCCAGACATGACTATTTATATAGATTACAAGAGACGGTATGGATTTTGGTCTTGCAGTAATAATTGTTGAGTGAGCATTTTTAGGAATGGCTTCCCCAATAAAAAATTTCACCCTTCGCTACTGGTAGCTTTCATATAAAATGGCATTGAAATCGGTCCAACCGCTTTGTAGCTACAAAGCCACAGACAGACACACATATACAAACTACAAACTTATAACACCCCTCTTTTTGTCGGGGTTTAAAAATCAACCCACCACAGCAAGAATTATATTCAAATGACAATAATTAGCAACCATAACTCTTGCTTCAAAGCCTAATCTAGACTTCCATTCAGATAACACGAGACTATTAATAACAAGAATTCGTAACAGTCTTTATAAATCTGTTAAAGTTATACGTTAATCTATAACAGTCACGCGATACGCATTAAAAATTAACCACCAAAACTAATGTTGTCGTTAAAATTACAAAAATACAATCATCTAGTAAAGTGTACCATAAACAAGGTACAAAAAGGTTAAAACCGTACAAGTAACATTTGCATAGGGTTTCGTGTTGTCTGCCTGACAAAGAATGTGGCGTGCCATCTATTGTGTCCGCGACAGCTAAGTTATTATTTCAACGGTATTTTTTTATTAGAAAAAGGAGGCGTTTACTGGAAAATAAACAGAGCTATTGACATATCGCTCTGGGCTTTGTACCCGACCTTTACTCGTTACCAAAATTGTTGTTTCGTAATCGAATTTTTAGACATACATTGCGCGCTTACACTTCACCCATTAAACATAGCTGAGACAAAACCATCAATGAACAAAACACAGTGTACTCTACCACGGTATTAATTGTTTTTTTTTAAATGTTCGCAGTACAGAACTGCTCGCGTGCACGTCTCGCGTGATTTGTGCGCCTCGGAATCGCGCGTGACGTTGTTCAAGGAACCTTCCCTCCACAAGAGGGGGAGGTCAACGCAAACCCCGCATACCAGCGGGTACAGTAACATGTCCGACCCCGTTTCACTATGAAACGACAGTTTTATTTCCCCCAAGTCGAGACAAGAGCTAGAAATCACATGGCTTTGTGATTATTTAGCGAGCCGAGTTTAGTGTTGTAGCAAACTATTTGAACCTGTTTTTTTTTAACTAGCCTAGAGATTAATAGACCGATGAGAAACCAGAAAATACTATTTTCAGTTTTGCTACTACTTTTCTTTACTAGGAAGTCAATTAATGAATGTTTATCTTCACCGTGTGTGTTGTGTTGTTTCTGTTGTGTTTATGTTCTTATGTTCATATCTTTTCACTTGATCTTAACAGAAATTGATGCCAATTTATCTAAGGCATACAACTACTTACCTGTAGTCAACAACCATCAACATTTCATCGCAGTTCACTGCTTGACATACGCTTCTTCAGAAAAGGAGATATTATCAATATGTCAATTGCATAAAGTGTAGGTATTTATTTTTTATACTTTGCCCTACACTTTGAATAACCCTGTATCTTGAACAAAATTTACAAACATACATGTCAGAAGCACACACTCAGATCCGGAACAACTATCTGTAGGCCATAAAAATATTCCTTAGTGCGGGGATCGAACCCGCGGCTCGTAGCGCAGAAAGTCAATCGCTTAGCCACTGCGCCATCCGTGCTGTGCCAGCCGAGCCGTGTCGACACTTTATACAATTGGGTTATCGGCGGCAGACTCGGGTGTTTCGCACTAAATAGTTGGAGGATACCTAATGCTTTGTCGGTCACCGTACTCCTATAATCCGGTTGTAGATAATAGGGTAAAGAAAACGCCAAAATTATGGCAACAAAGGAAAGAACGTTAATACGGACGAACGCTAACTCAGCGGATGCGAATAATATTGTTAACTGACGGTGCTTGATATAAAATTAAGTTATTAAAGGCTGTGGCAGCTACCCACTAACATTACAAAACTTTTATGAATAAAATACCTCGATAGATCGCGTTACATATTCAAAATTAACAGCTTACGAGTATAACATAACTTATTTTAAATACTTTTTTTTTTCGGTTTTTGCTTGTCTGGACCGGTATTATCGGTAGGAGTCAAGGTCAAAAAAAATAAAGCAAAAACCAGTAGTGGAAAGAGGAGAGGGAGGCCTTTGCCCTGCAGTGGGAGAACACAGGCTGAAAATAATAATGATAAATATTTATTTGTGTCGCCTACACCGCTTGATCAACTAACCTTCCTAATTCGTAGCATTCAACAAATCACATTCATATAATTTCATGTCCCATGAAACGTGTGACAAAAGGCGTATCTTAAGCATTAATAAAAGATACTTAGAAGCGGATTATACCTCTCCCCCACTTCCGGCAGACGCCGCGGATTCCTGAAGACAGTTGATTATCGAAACGAGTTTCATAAAGGAGAAACGCTTTATTTTTTGTGGAAGTAGATTTGTGCTAGATGTCGCCTGCCCCACAGCTTATAACGATGCTATGTACACTACTGTGTATGGCTTGAGAAGTCTTTTAAGGGTCACACAGCACAGTAACAACTTTTTGCAGCAGAATCGCGCATTTTCACGTTCGTTGGATGCTTTTTGTTTATAAAAATTTAATAATGAACGCGAAAATGCGCGATTCTGCAGGATATAGTAGCTAATATGATATTGCCCTGAATGATCTCGTAGTTAGGTTGCGGCATTTAGGGACGTAATATTAGCTGATAACATAGTCTTTCGGAAACCTTTCAGAGAGTAAGCAGTGTTTTTCTATGTATACCTAAATGAAAAATTAATCCTCTTACAGAAGAAGAAATCTATGGTGTATATCCCACGCATTAATTCTATCGCATACATTAAAAAAATCCTGACTGGAAAAATACAAATACCTATTATTATGTGTATACTATACCGATATTTTGTTCGCCCAGTGATAGAACCGCCGGCACCCGTAGCGCAGAAAATCGAGCGCTGGGCCACTTTTCAAATTGGGTATAATTAAATGACGCACATTCTGTGAAAGTAAAATCTCACATGAAGAAGTACCTTGCATCGTTTCCAGTTCATCTTCATCCTTGGTACGTTTGTAAATCGCCCACAGAAGCAAAAGTAAAAATAAAAAAGAATGAATATTACAAATGATTCAATTTGGAGGGACATTATTTTTTGTTGCTCCTTTTGAATCTCGCGATTTCTTTAGACGGCATCACTCTCCTTGCGTAATGTGAGCAATGATATTCTGCGGTTTTTTAATAAGATGTCTTTATATCCTACTCGTGTGACCTTCTTTGGCTTACCTTAAGTTTTTAATATCCTCCTTTTCTTCTCTTTTTTACCTTGAGATGCTAATATTCTTCGACTATTTCTTTTCATCATTTCAAGGTATTATGACATCATGACCTTTTTTACCCGGTTGCGCCAGAAGGAGGATTATGTTTTTAGATTTTCTTTACGATTGCATTTGTATTAGATATGCAGGTTCCAGATCAGATTAAAGAAACTATATGGTATATTACTGACGAAGACAATGAAGTTATTATTTCTTAAGAAAATGGCTAACTTCAGGAATACCAAGCATCGTAATTAGTTTTTCTAACGTCACCAGCAGGTAAGTACATAAAACAACAAAATACCTATAAAATGTTCCTGACAAAAATTACAAACAGTAGGTAAGGTATTTCTGCTATTTCTCCACGCGAACCAGATAAGCTTAACGGATATTTTTAAATTCTCGAACGCGAGGCGACGTCAACTGAATACAAAATTTCTTAGCACTTACGAAAATCAAGTGTAACTGTTTGAAATTTAAAGAATTCACAAATAAAAGAGATACCGCGGCATTTAATATATTCTATCATGATGGTATGAGCTCTCACAGAACTTCTCATGCTATGTAGCAGAGGTTTCCAACCAGGGTGCAGTGTGGTCTGCGAGAACTAAATTAAGATCCGTGAAACAATTTTTAAATAAACCCATAATTAATTCATATTTACGCGGGCAGCTCAAAAATCACATTGATTTTGAATTAAAAGTTCTTTATTAGAAAAAGAAAATATTCTAAGGTAATTTATTAACTAGCTTGACTCCTACCGAAAAAACTGGTCCGTACTAGCAAAAACCAGAAGTGAGTGGAAAAAGGAGAGGGAGGCCTTTGCCCTGCAGTGGGACAACACAGGCTGAAAATAAATAATAAATAATTTATTAACTAAAAGTTATAAGTAAAGTTTATTTTCAAAATCTCAATTTTTTTATTTTGAACCTACCAAAAATGTCCTAGTGGTCCCTGGTCAAAAAAAGGTTGAGAACCACAACCATAAAGTAAGGTTAAGCCATGTCGGCACGGGACTGACTACCAATAGAGGATTCTTTAGTCATTGCTGACTACCCAACGTGCGCTAGGTAGAGGCAGCACTAAAATATTAAGTTAATATCAATGTTATGATCATCATCATTCTCCTGCCCTTATCCCATTTTATTTGGGGTCGGCGCAATATGTCTTTTTCTTCCATTCATCTCTATCAGACGTCATTTCCAGATTTACTTCCTTCTCATTCATGTCATGTTTCACACAGTCCATCCATCTTTTCTTTGGTCTGCCCCTACTCTGATAGCCATCCACATTCATACTTACAACTCTTCTTATAACATGATTTTCGTCTCTCCGCATTACATGTCCATACCACGACAATCGGTTACTTTGCAGCTTTTCTGTAACTGGTGCCACTTTCATACTTCCTCTAATATACTCATTCCGGATTCTGTCCAATCTCGTTACCCCACACATCCCTCTCAGCATTCGCATCTCCGCTGCATGCAATTGCCTTTCATCCGTCCCTTTTGTGGCCCAACATCCTGATCCATACAAGGCAGCAGGTCTTATCATTGTCTTGTAAATTTTTCCCTTTAGTTTAAGGGGGATACGGGGGTCACATATTGTTCCCGTGACCTGCCGCCATTTCATCCATGCTGCGTTAATTCTATGCTTTACAGCCCGGTCTATTTCGCCATTGCTTTGCATGAGTGAACCGAGGTACCGGAAATCGCAGCAGATTGGTAAGGGTACACCATCCAGAGATATGGCGTTAAAACTGGAGAGACCGCCGAAATCACAGAACATGTATTCAGTTTTGGTTCTACTGATTTTCAAGCCAACATTCTCCAGTTTTTGTTGCCATTTCTCCAATCTGCTCTGGACCTCAGATTCACCTTCACCGACGAGAACAATGTCATCGGCAAACAGCATGCACCAGGGTGCCTCCTCCTGTATGTCCGATGTCAGAGCATCCATTACCAACAGGAAGAGGTAAGGACTTAAAGCCGACCCTTGATGCAAGCCTACAGCCACACTGAACTCGTCGGTGTTTCCAGCAGCCGACCGGACGTGGGTACTGGATCGACTGTACATAGCATGAATTAACTCCACGTACTTCGCAGGCACACCTTTCTCTTTCAGGGCCCACCACAAAACCTCTCGGGGTACTCTGTCGTATGCTTTTTCTAGGTCAATGAACACCATGTGCAGGTTCTTATGCACATGTCTGTATTTCTCGCACAGTTGGCGTAGAGCAAACATGGCGTCCATTGTCCCACGACCTGGCATAAATCCGAATTGGTTTTGTGTAATCTCACTTTCCTCTCGCAATCGTTTCTCTATCACCTTCTCCCATACTTTCATACTGTGTGACATGAGCTTTATTCCTCGATAGTTATTGCAGTCATGTACATCACCTTTATTTTTAAAAATGGGCACCAGCGAACAATGTTATGATCAAAACAGTAATAATAATATTTAATGCGTTACATAATTCTTCAGAAAAATATTGCCAATAAAAGCATATCCAACAAAATCTTCCAAAAAAATATCGTAACTATAAAAACATCTTTGATTAGAAATCTTACGAAACTCCATCGAACGTAGAAAGTTATAAAAGTGTCATTACTAAAACCGAAGCCTACAAACTTTGCCAACGCCAACTTTATTACGAAGAAATCAAATTACCTCATCGGTCTATGGTGCTCTGGTCTCAGGAATCGGGGAGTTCCTGGCTCCGAGCCAACAGTGTGGTCTTTTTACATTTAATGCTCTTAAGTTTGATGTAGTGGACTGCCCGACTTATAAGGAAACTGAGATTAATACTGTTTATTTTGCTAAGAGGTTTAACTCAAATTGCTTTCTCAGAAAATTGGCAACATGATTTTTAGTTTTCTTGTAAGTTTTTTTGCGGTACACTATGTGCTGACTGGTGTGTTAGTGTGGAGGAACTAGAAAAAAAATACTATACTTTTTATTATAGTGTTTAGTTTACTAGCTATAATATTAGAAGAGATTTTATCTACTCAGTTAGACTACCAAAGGTAGGTAATTCCCAAAGTCATCACTTACTAGGCAATGGAGGTGACGATGTTTAGGAACAGGGCTAGTATGACACTGTCACCCGTTACTGGCCTAAGAAATTAGGGCATGCAACTTTGACTCCCACTATTTATTTTATTGATTTATTTCATAATTTATGTACACACAGAAAGAAGAATAATTACAAAACGACACAAAGGTACAGCTAATTTCTCAAGAAATCTCTTCCAGCAGACCTGCGAGACGAAAGTTGGAATTAAATAAATGTAGACTATAGTGTGGACTTTTGTTGTCCATTGTCAAGGTTTACGTTCTGGGGAAGCTGCATGTGGCGCGCAAGTCTCTTGAGAACCTGGTCACTCTACGAGCTAGGTTGTTATAAATATGCCCCTGATTAACGTCAGATATCTAATTGGAATTTATGTTTTAAAATGAAAGTATCCCAACGAAAATAAAGCACATAAATAACAAATAACAATAATATGACACTCGTTTGACAACTCCTGCAATTCGGGCCGTTACGCTTCGTTTCCGTGTAAATCATTTTTAATTTCCTCTTATAATTTTCCATTCTCTCCCTGTAGCCCTGTAAATGTCAGTGAATATAGCTTTATTTTCAACTCGCAGCATTCATGAGCAAGTTTTTATTATGCCCATGTCGTTTGTCACGCCGAGACAGAGGGAAGCGTTAATTTGACAGGGGATCTCATGCCATACTGACCCAGTTGCGACTGGATTACTTTATTCTACGTGTTGGCTTGTCACAATTTTTCGATTCGTTATAAATTGTGTCGGAAAAAGCTTTTTTCGTGTCGGCCGTTTGTAAATTACTCGTAGGACTTTTTCTTTTGCAGATTATCTTTGGTACTGCTCCTGTCATGTCCTTGTAATTTTCTGTTTAAGTAGGAAGATGCTCATGCTACCTTAAAAAAAATGTTGTTCTGCTCGTGTTGACTTGGGGCTGTAGAGTATAAATCTAGCGCATGATGTAACCGATAAATTATAAATTTAAATTTATGATATATCTTCAATCTATTTTCTCACAGCTTTGCTTGAAAAACAGTTTAAAAAGACACTTAAAACATGCGACCTGTAGTTACTAATTATTTATAAACAATTAATAATAGTTAATAAACAACAGTTAAATAAAATAACATTCAGCACTTTGTCAAGCTTTAAAGAAAATTTATTTACCATACCTACCCGAAATTTCAGCATTTTCGATACAGTTCACAGAAATAAACTTCGAAAATGAACCGTATCAAAGGACAACGACCCAAACTCAGGTAGTTTTAAATGTCGTAAATATTTGAACGGAGCAATTCCCAATTCCGGGGGTATATAAATCTGACAGATGAAAAGTTCATAACTAGGAAACTAATTGGTCCCCAATGACTCGATAGTCATAGTGAATGGCTCCCTAGAGGTGAAATAAACCTGCGAATTTGGTAGGAATATTTTGCAAGGATACACAATACTGTTGTTATGCTTATACTAGTTCTGCCCACGGCTTCGTTCTTGTGAAGAGTACCTTCATATTACCAAGTTTGGTAACTGTATTATCTTCGCAATTGTTATAATTGGACATTTTTTGCCAATGATTATGAAATATTCTTAGTTTTATGTTTAGCTAATCGAAGAGGCATTCTAGATTTGACCTTATCCGTTACAGTATCATTGATTATAACATGAAAATACCCAAACTTTCGTATTTATAATGTTAGTTTATTTATTGTTCTTCACTTTCTAATTTTTCTTGTTCTATTAATAACAGTAAAATTACATTTGTTTTGTTTTTCTTTATAAAGGATCTTTGACATTTCGGCACCTAATTTGTTACGATTTCTTTACGGACTTTGTATTGTTATAGTCTTGGGTCAGATGTAACTTCAGGACACAAAATTTCTGAACTTTTGTTGAACTAAGTGAAAGTAGTTTATTTATTGTTTCTGATAAAGCATTGTATTTCTATAATCATTTCTAATTATAAAGTGGGAATCTCATCAGGCAACATAGCATTACATTTTTTTGATGAAATATCTTCTTATTTCAGAATATATTCCCACCAGCATTTGGACCACTAATTTTGTTCTTAAGCATTACTGTTTCATCTATGCCAAGTATTTTCTACTTCCGTTCCAATTTAGCTCTTTGGCTGTGTTGCAAGTATATTATGTCCTAGATTTATTTCCTTAATTTAGAAAACCCATATTCCCATTATTCCGTTTAAATTTAGAACGCATTAACAAGGAATTAAAAATTAATTTAACTGCCACTACTGTCTACACACACGATTCCACTAAATTAAATACAGCTGCCGTCGAGCCCATAAAATAGCATCGTCCAAACATAAGCGACAACGACCACTTTCGGATATGAAAACCAAAATATAATGACACTTCTTCCCTTCCTCTAATTGGTGTCAGCAAAGCACCGGCAGTGAGATTACGGGGGTCAAATTAAATCAGTCGTGTTGTATTCAAAGAGCGAGTGCGATTTTATGATCCGTGAATATCGCGCAGGCATTTCTAGATGTTCGGATCACATTTTTATTGTTATGGAAATACGAGTTTCCCGTTAGTTGGAAATTTCAAAAGGGTCGATTAGGATGTCTGGTTTTGAAGGTTCTGCACAATACGGTCCCCCTTCTTATTTGTAAGATGTACCCCTCGGTCGGTTGGGCTGCATTCCTTTCAAGGGTTTCCAGAATTTTTAGCCCCAAGATTTCTTTGTGATGTTGGAGTGACTTTTAAAGTTCGCGGTATTGAATTATGGTTCGTACGCTCGATTGAATTTTACTACACCGTGAAAATTTCTTTTAAACTCGTATAATTTTTATGTATTGGTGGAGACTGCATAAATAAGTGTTGATTTATTTAGTTATCAAAGACCATAAATCCCCCTTTAACATTGAACAGCGCAGATAGCAAAAATGCGAGTGTTGTGTAGGACACATATACCTGGTAGGTTACTTATGTAATTAATTGGATGAATTTAACTTCTCTATAACACTGGTACCAACCTTAAATGTAACTGCCGTAATTTTAACTTACCCATGCTTGTTTTGTCCAATTAAATGATAAAATAAAAGAATTATAATATCTATCTTTTATTACCCGATTACGGAGAGGGTTATATGTTTGACCGGTATATATGTATGTATTTAAGACACGCCAGGACACCGTAAGCCTCGTTTCAAGGCAGAATTAACTTTCACATATAAGTAAATATATGTTAATGTTGATCAAACTTTAAGTTACATTATGAACACGCGTTACACCCTTTTAAAAGTCTAGGTTGCAACAAATGAAGACAACTTCTGAACACACAAACTATGGAATCAAGTGACGAAATTTTATTGAATTTTCCGTCCAATATGAGAGTCGAGTCGTTATTGATGGACGTGTCGTGACGCGGCAAGAGCGCTAAGACTGCATTTTTTACCGAATGGCTACAGCAAATATAAATTGAGTAAATTTTTACCACGTAAAAATGTGATGCGTAAAAAATAATATTATAAAAAAGTTGATATGAAATTCTAAAACCTAATAGGTAGATAGATGACAATCTGAAAATTGTGCGAAATAAATATTGATTTTCTTTCATTGCAACCCCTACAGGCACTACTTACAGCTAATAACGACCGAAAATTTAATTGAATTATCAGTAAATGACAAAACTACACAACACTGGTACCTACCTAAGAAGGTATTCTTCCAGGAAGGCTAAAATTTCGAAAGAGTTTTAGGGTTGTTTATTTTAGAGTTCATAAATATTCTACAGAGAAGGATGGAGAGAATAAGCTAAGCAGAAAAAGTTACCAATGAAGAGATATTGAAGAGAGTCAATGAGAAGAGGATACTAATGAAAACTATTCAAAATAGGAGAGAAAAGTTGATAGGCCATCTTATACTCTTAGACTTGATACTTTAATTAAAAGCATAATTGAAGGAAAGCTAGAAGGAAGGAGATATAGAGGAAGGCCACGCATAAGTTACATGAGCCAAATAAAAGAAAAGGTTGCTGTAATGTTATATAAGGAGATTAAGGAGACAGCACTGGAGAGGAAAACATGGAGAGAGCTGCATCAGCTATACCGACAAGAACAAGGCTCTTAAATTTAAACAATAATAAATATTCTTCTCTAGTATAATTATACAGCAAACATTTTAGCCGCCCAATTGGTGATGGAATACGGAACAATGTTTCATATCAAATTTGGGACAACTTTGTATCTTTTTAGGAAGGCATATCGATCACCAGCGACGAGATATGAGATTCACGTAACTGGTGTTCCATGGATTATTTGATAGATCGGGTGGAGTACTACACGGTACAGAATGCTTCAATGACGTATCTTTCAGCAAACGGATTGATTGATCGTCTGAAGATTTCTGTATTGAAAGGAAACTACTGATTAGTTTAAGCGGTTTTTGTTTAATGTTCTCGTAACGCTTATTTTACAGTCTACGTTTCAGTGAAACGTGAAATTGAAGACGTTATAATTTTGTTTTGTTTCTATATTAATCACAAAATCTTAGGATCTACAAAGCTTACAAGCTTAAAATATGGCAAGTAGGCTCCTTATAATGTGTAAGCATCTGCTAAAAAGTATAAATAGTCATCATCATCATTGACAGCCTGTTCCTACCCACTGCTGAGCCTCCTCCCTTTTATGCCATGTTGCCCTGCCCTGTGCCAATCGCACCCAGCTAGCTAATCACAATGCCCGCTCGTAATCGGAATCGATTCAATTTTGACAGTCCAACAAACTACATTGCGCGGTATGCTTTTGAAATCACTCCGCCCCTCAATTGGAACAACGCAATGAACATATTTGTAGTGTCAAAATTGAGTCGATTCCGATTACGAGTGTGCATCGTGATTACCCTGCAGGTCTTTCCCATGATTATTTGCAGGTCATCTGTTCATATCTACTGCTGGTCTCACCTCGCCTATACGCCTCGTCAATTTTCGTGTTTGCGAATTAGTACCAATGTGGTACCAATATCCGGCCGTCTTTGCCTCGCCAGTTATTCACGAGATACCTATTCCTTTATTATCGTTTATATTATTTTATCACTTATGTACCATCATCGTGCGTTCGTATTTTCGAAGATAGACGAAGGTTACCGAGGTTCACAACATTAATCGTAGTACGTAGTACTTCCCAAGTATATAAGTACATAATGTGCGCAAACTACACGCTGATTTGATCCGGGACAAATAAATCATAGTATTAGGTAACTCGAACGAACATGCGCTGTTTAAATATTCCAGTCCCTAGGGCTCCGCTCAAAACAACGCACTCATGCATTTTTAGTCAGTATAGTGCACACTCGATCGTATGACTGAGCGAACGCTGCAAGTATGACGGCAAATTATATTTTCATTTGAGAGGGAAGTGGCTATTTCAAGCCTGCATGTATTGAATTTATACACCTGAAAATTATTTACAAAAATCCTTACACAAGCAGATAAGGATTTTTGTAAATTATGTTCAGATGTGTAAACATTTAACCAACTTCAAATTTGATTAAATGTTATTGTACATTCAGGAGTATGTAATGTATTTTTTTACTACACAAAGAATGAGTACTCGTTCTCTTTCCTGTAGGTGTCCTAAATAATAACTAAGCAACTATCTCGAGAGGATCAGTAGCATCATTCATACAGTAATTATATCTGCAATCATCAACCCGTTTGTGTAGCGCAGGGGTGGCCAACTGGTCGATCGCGGGTATTAGTCTAGTCGACCGTAGCAAGGCAAAAACCATATAAGTTTAATATACTATTTATTTAAATTTTCAAGATGTATGTAATTCGTAGGTCAGTAAACTAAACAGTAGATCTAGGGTCTAATCAGGTTGGCCACCCCTGGTGTGGTGTTTTGTTGAAATTACGACAGTTAATATCAGTGGTCTTATAGGTAGGTAGCTCATGTTCAGCAATAGATGTGTAGCTACATCTAGTGTTAGAAGAAATAGCTACTAACAACATGGCAGCGCCAGCGCCACCTATCAAAATATACTTAGAAGCAATATACTCACATCCTGTTTTTTTCTTGCTTATTCTGGTATGTCCTCCCTGTTCAATGGAGGAATACAATACCTCGTTCCTCTACAGAGTTTACGGGTTGATAAGAAGAAAATATTAATTTTTAGGTGAATATTTGTCATAAAATGTAGATATTATTAAAAGTAATGACTTGCAGTATAGAACTTTAACGAACTGTACTACTTGACTCAATTTTCAGACATTTCGTACAAACGCTAAATACGTGATTCATGAAAGAGACTTGTTGAAACACTTAGGGACCGGTTCAAATCTCGCAGAAAAGCAAGATGAATGTGTGCTGCACATTTGATGCCTGAAAATGTGAGACGGAAACTGAAGATTGTTTTTGGGGTTCCTTGAATATCCATTTATAAAAAGAAAGAAAGAAAGGAAATGTTTTTATTTTTACGCCCAGTATGACGCACAAAACTTAAAACCTTGCACCGAGACCACTTAATACTAAATCATTGTTCTGCTAAACAAAACATAATTAAATTAATTAAGTGGCAACACCGAGTAACTGAGCAGAAAGAAATTAAACATTATAGGCTCGTTCCTCCTCAACTACAACAGTCTATCACATTTATAGTCATATCATATTTAATTTCCTGTTGAACTACGAGAATGCGTGACAAAACAGATTAAGATATTGCTATAGATTTTTCATTTTTCACGGCCTTCTTGAGTTCCTTAACGATGAGGACCGTGACTGTGATCTGTGAACAAAAATCTATAATAAATACAAAACAAGTTAATATTAATCTTCTGAGAAGCTGAGTCAAGCAAATAAACAGACTTACAAGATGACTCACATGATATTAAAATAATGTCAATCAAAATGGTAACAAGAAAAAATACCATTTCATATAGTTAATAAATCCCCATGAGGTCTACCTACCTGTTTTTAAGATGAATCACTAAACTTCATTATTTAAACATTCATACAATTAAGCTTTAAGTAAGGGAGCTATTGTTTAAGAACATCGCTCATATCGATTTGATTCTCACTCTTCTCGGTTGATATTTAACGAATTGACATGCGCGGTGGGTTGCACCATCTTACTTTAATTATAACAAACATCAAATCTTCAACCGAAGTTGCACCATTTGACAATTGTTAGCTAACGTCACAATTTTAACTGTAACCGTTAACCGCCCACGCTTCGCTGGTTATTGTTATTGTTAATGTTAACTATTTGTAACTACTGTCAGACGCGTCGAATATAACCTATAAAAAACGTCTTGTCACTTGTCAAACTTTTAACTTTAACTTCTACATTTTACATGACGGTGCAACAGATGGTCATTGTTAATGTTACTGTTAAAGTTAACTTTAACAGTAACAATGACGTAGCCCTTGATGCAACCCGCACACGATGTTACATGTGTAACTTAATAACAGGAGCTGTGAACATGCTCTAGTTATGTTCACATCTCCAATGTCGTCATTAAGTGTATCAATTCTTCAAATAAGAAATGTTCTTACAGAATAGCTACACAGAAATAATAGGAAAATTAGAACGCTCGAAAAATTCTCACAGAGTAATATTAGTTGAGGATTAGTATTACATAATGGGTATTACATTCTTCACAGACAATGACATCCAAGACTAGCTAATATTAAGATCCTTAATAATACGGAACCTTTTAAAAGTGCAGCACAATTTTGACTACCTGTATTTAAACTGCGCAAGTTTTCAGGCATGCAAATTACGAGAACATACTTCAGAAATGGTATTTTCGAAATGAAAAACGAACTAAGTTACGCTTTCTTTTACCAGGACTTCAGGAGTAAACGTAGGTCTACACTTAAAATGCATCAAACAAGATTGAGAGACTGGTGAGTGTGTAGACGAGAGAGCAAAATTGTTAGTTAATTTTAAGGAAAAAGCTTTTGAAGAACTCTAAAATTTAAGTGAGTTGAATAGGTAAATGTTCTAGTTGTTTATTTATATACTTTTGTCACAACCAAAACGAATGACAGAAATAAGAAAAAGTTGAGGATGAATGATTAAATAGATAAATAAGGGATTTAAAAAAAATCAATTCTAGAATTTCTCTTGTATCGTGGGTACAGTTTATAAATATATATCTCACACACTCACACATGGCAATCGATCCCGGGAAACGTAACACAGAAAGCTTATTTTTTCTTTAAAACATTGCTTCTTACTAGAACTTCTCCAGTATCGTGGGTATAGTTTACAAATTTAATATATAATCTCACATGAACAATACACCCAGACCGGTTCCTTGATTACGTCGTGTAAGAAAAATCTGACAGCCACCTGCCACAGCGACCATCAAACAACGCATCGATTTCTCGCTTAAACACGTTTTCATAACAGGATACGAAATAGGCCGTTTATTTGCGACTGCAACTGTCATATTTTTCATACGTAATCAGGCGGCTGGAACGATTATCTGTAGGCCTTACAAATATTAATTCCATGCGGGGATCGAATCCGCGATTAGTAGGGTAGCAAGCTAATTATTTAGCCACTGCGCGAACCGTGTGTAGAGGATTAACTGCTAATTATTATTCCCTTCTCATAAACCTGGCTTGCTTTTACTATAATCACTAACGCTTACCCGGGCAATTGATGATCGTAGAACGATGTAGAACTATTAACCTAATTATTGGAGTACTCTCTTACAATGTCATAGTTTATAACCGAGACGACACGATAGGTACGGGGATAAAAGTTGCTAACTTTAATTTATACGACCTGCTCTATATAATTATATCCTATTATTATCATTCGTTTAATTCAGATTACGGGCGGTATGAACTGCGGTATATAATACAAACAGCCATTATGAGAGACTAACCGACTCAAGTAACGGCCCATTTATATGCAAATTTAACTGTACAGAGATAATTTAAGAGATTTTACTTCTTAAGATCTATTTAAGGTCATAGGTGAGGATAAGGGTAAGAGATAATTTAAGTTTGAAATGACAGATATTTTAAGTTTGTGATTTATTATGGAAGGAGTTTAATTATTCGGGAATAGGCTGTTTGTTCAGGCGATTATAAAATTAGATCATTTGTTATCTCTACCTAAGCCTAATTCTTAACTGCACGATTCTACAGTCTAGTACAATGTTGTTTATTCAGACTGATAATAGTAATTCAGCAGGTTCACGCGTTTTCTTGAATAATAACAGAATTTAAATAAGGTAGAAATGACAAGGACGAAAAATTTATAAAAAAGAAAGACGTGACTGATGCACCAGCTTCCAATCTTGTATTCTTATTTGCATATTTCATGATTAACAAAAAAGAGTAATCAATTTCATCGAGGCTTGATGAAACTACACAAAAACTTATAAAACTAGACTACGCAGATGAAGCAAATAATAAAAAGGCTAGCAAAAGAGATTCCACGAACATTATAGTCAATATTCTTTTAAAAGCCCTAACAGAAAAAAATACATAATCAAAACATAATGAGCCCAACTCAGATATAATCAAGCGAAAAAATCCAATGTTTAACAAACAGGCATTTAGAGCTAAACAAGTTTCAACATGTCATCAATCATAAGACAGATTGACGGACGGTGTCAAGTATGACAGTAATGAAATTTTACGCCCGCATCATTGCATTTGCTTCGGTAATTACGTTTTAAACTGGACGGGTTATGTGCCAGATTTTTTATTGATAATGTAAGTGGAATGTCGTTAAGAAAATTGGGTGGTTAGCGCCTTTGTTTTTTAAGATATAATATATTCAGCTGGTCCGTGGTTATAATTACATACGACACCATAAATTATGAGACCCACTGTTTCGTCATCAGCCTCGTATTTGTTACCTCCTATTATCTTTCCGTGAACATCGTGACGAATTTGTTGTAAATAATGTTATGTTGGATGCATATCATAAAATCTTTTTGCAGTAAGTAACACCATTTTCTGTAACAACATGCGTTCAAAAGTGGATTGGCTAACGGTAGCTTTGTCAACATAATTATGCAAAAGTCCTCCTGAACACAACAAAACATAAAGTTCCAAAAATCATATTAAGCCTGTCATGAAAGTCACGTCCTTTTTAAAAGGAAATTCACATACATTATCCTTAATCCAATCGTCAATCACTATTGTCAAATTATAATTTACACCAGTCAAGGATTTAAAATGCAGGCTTCATTTCTTTTTCCTTCAACCAGGCTAATAAGACACGTATTAAAAAGCTCTTAAATCGAAACGGCATAACACAGAAGCAACAAAAACTGACATCGAAATGTGGATACGTATAAAGAAGACGCTCTGTGACAGTCGGAGATTCCAAGATATAAAACTACAAAGATAAACATGCTACTACCAATCCAAATGACAAAGTAAATATCGTTTTTAAAGCTATAGAAATAAGAGTGATTGCTGTAGTTGATTTGGTAGTTACAGATGAATGGTCATTTCGATGTCTTTAGGTGTAAATTATTCAAACGCAGCTCATCCCACGACGCTCGACTGATTCTACTTTTTTACCGCCGCTGCCGTAAGCTTGTCTTTAAACATAAACGTAGGAATTATTTAGAGAGCCCGGATCAAGAATTAAACCACAAGGTGTCACTGTTGAATGCTGATTACGACCCAAATCAAGGTTCTGAGAGAATTTTTAAGTGACAGTATCGGGGAGTTTCGGTATTTGTTGTAAATTATAAATCGTGCTCCAAATTAGAGCTGGGTGTATTTTTTCAATTATTTCCTATTGACGTCATTGAACTTTACATTTCCTAATTGAAAATATTAAAGAAAGATTAAATATTTTCTAAATTTGAAATAGAAAGACAAAATGGCCTGCCTGAATTTTGAATGTCTTTATTGGGCCATCGTACAGAATTTGCTATGGACTATCTACAAAGCCGACTACAAACCCGCATGATCCAAGTAACATAGTTTTAAGCTCGGAATTAGATTGGAATTGTTGCAAACCTCATGAGCATGCCAAATGCTAAAGGTTTCCTCTCTAGTTTGTTCTAATTTAGTTATTTTAATCAATTCTATTGTTCAAGAGAACATATTCCAAGCGGTTGATTTTAACGTAGAATAACATAGTATGTTATGAATATTATTTTCTCTCTTATAGTAGGCATTATTCCTTTATTCATTGATATACATATTTTTTATATTTTTAAATACCTACATATTATAAAACTTAATAAAATATACATTTAAAAACACAAAAAATAGGAACCAACCGGCATCGGGAACAGGGTCCAAGCTACCGGTGGCTAGGGCTCCAGAGAGAGGAACCTCCTCACAATGCGTGCCGTGTCGAGGAGTAGGCATTATTATTATTATAGTATCTCTTATAGTAGTAGGTTGTCATGTCGTATAAGGAGGTTAAGGAGACTGCACTGAAGAGAGGAAAATGGAGATAGCTGCAACAGTTAAGTAAGGCTATTGTAGAAGTAGGCGGTGGTAGCAAGGACAACGACATAAAAATTATTATAATTTTGTATTATTGTTAATTTGTTTTAGTTAGTTATTTATTAATAAGTCAGAAATGAAAAAAGGCTCCATAATTCTTGCATAACGCGGAAAGAAAATAACTTCTAAGACAATCACAGTCCATATAATACTATTTACCGTCTAAGCGCTGAAAACAATTCTTACAGCTGTTGTAAACTCACATCGAGGTCATAATGGCCGTCGTGCCCGTAATTACACAAAACGTCAATAATAGTATAATAATTAAAGCCTCGTGTCCAGAAATAGCAAAAATTGATTAGTGGAATTATGTATTGTGTGTCGACCATTTTAGTGTTCCAGTTTTATGATGAGGCCGACAAGGGACTGGACAAGAATTAGGACGAAGACGTTATGCTAAAATTCTTGAAGAGGACCTTGGGAACGACGATGATATTACGCATTATCAGAAAAGTATGTAATCCCCGAATACTTAAACGCAACTTAACTTTAAGACGGTCTTACAATTAATTTTGTCGGTACACCTTAAACTCGCTACACCCTGGTACGTAAGAAACGATGACCGCCGTCGGGACCTAAAAATGGACTACATCAACAAGAAAAAATTACTAAAACTCACGAACGTAGACTTCTTCGTCATGTGAACGTCAAAGCAATCCTAGCTTGACAACACGGACATAGTACAAAAAAAAAAAATACTAATTATTATACTATAATAATTATTGATATCATGGACCAGGAGGCCTACCATTGTTGCTTACAGCAGTATTGTTTTAACCTTGCAACGTCGTAGGTACTATAACGTCCTTATAGTAAGATTAGGTACTTTAATATTGTTTTGTGAAGAAGTTTTGTGACGTCGTTCGTCATCGTAAATCATTCGTCTCGTTTTCTCTTAGAGCAGGAAATAGCCAATGCACTCTTATTCTTGAAATGTCATTCTACGAATTCGATTGACATTACCTTAAGCTCGAAACAAAACGTTCTTGAAACATAATGCTTTTGTAAAAGATATTTATTGTTAGTAAAAACTTACAAAGTAATATTCTAGTAAATATCCACGAAATAGAAACTAAACTTTATTACCAATATACCGTTTCATAGCCACCTCAGGTTGCAACATTATCAAACGGACCTTGCCATATGGGATCAGAAACCATGTAAGGACTAACATTTGAGGTGGTATTCCACCGCAAGCTAAGCGATAGAAAAGCATAGCTTACTATACGAAGATATTCGACCAAAGAACCTCTTTCATTTTTCATCTTTTAATTTCCTTTGTGATATGAAAATTAAATTCATCACCTTATTTTTCAACAAGGACAGCTTTAATTTAAATGATCTTTTTTTAGTTATTTCTTTTTTGTAAAAAAACGTTGCCCTTCTCTAGGATATCACATATATCGAGGGTACACTTTACAAACATACATGTCACATACACACATACCCAAACCCGGAACAACTATCTATAGATCATACAAATAATTGCTCCGTGCGGGGATCGAACTCGCGGCACATAGCATAGAAAGCTAATCGCTTAGTCACTGCCTCAATTGTGTCGTCAAACAAATTCACACAAAAAATACTCAATTTAATTTTCTTCTATCCTGTGAGCTTTGAAATTGCCATGATGGAAAGATTAGCCAGTCAGCATGGTGGTCAGCACGCTGCGCGGACGCCGCACATTTTGTCTGCCGTCATTCGCCGTCGCCGAGCACCAGCGGCATTTTGACCAGCGGAAAACGCCCCTGGTACCTGAAGACAGCGGACAACGGCAGACGATACCATTTATATTACGGATACTGCTCAAAATCGTAAAAAAATATTTTGTTTATAAAAACAGGTGCAATACATTCCCGCGACCGAATGAAACTGGTTACAGACCAATTTGGTAAAGATCTTTATTTATACCTAGGTACTCAGTAGCTGTGTAAATACAAACGAATTTACGAGAATACTATATTAAGACTCGCTTCGCTTCCAGTGTAGTACGAGCATCGAGGTGCACATCGTGACCGCTTGGCCATTCGTTGCGCACAAATCGCGTTCATGTCGCCCGTAGTTTATAGGACTGCCGGCGGCATCCCACCATGCCCCTGTGGATACACGCCTCCATTCGTGGACACCATTTTCGGTATTAAGGTTACATACAGACTGATATAAAGCGTCACATTCTTGTTATAGAGCGAAGATTTCGAAGCGTGATAGCTGTGACGTGTGTGTGGTCTTAGATCGATGTTGTATTCCAAAAGTGGGTGCAAATGTATAGATTAAATCTTGTCGTGACATGTCACGATTTTATCCTATTATCGATGAAAACATTTGAGTGTGATACACCTATTAGTGAATCATTAATTGAAAATTCCCGGAAACTATAAGCTGACCGATGTATGCGTGGCCCTCCCTATGGTTTGCGGGATGCGGGGCGGCGGGTGTGCACAGATATACACAGATATCTAGTGATAAATAAAATACTATGATAATATAAATTATTATTGTTGTTTTTATTAAATGGAAAACCAACGGGAGAGCCGCGCTTATGGCGGTCGAACTGTAACGGGTGATTTATAAAATTGATACTTTGGTGGATCTAAGTAGTCTCATGTTCGGCAAGTAGACGTTAGTGGTGTGAATGAAATAATGATGACATGACTCTTATTAATTCGTAATTACATTGAAATAACTTAGATTGACGTTATACCTACAATAGGTATACCAATTGTATGAAATCTTCTTCTTAGAGAAAAACATAACCTGGCCACAAAACGAAGAGTTTGAACATTTCGAGAGAATCACTAGTTAAAAAGACTTTTTCCAATCAATATTATCACATTCTTAATCTAGAAAAAGAAAGACTAAAGATTTTTCAATGTTATATTTGAAAATTAATAAATTTTGTTGTTACGCCGACATTATGTTCCAAAACAGGGACAAAAGCTATGTCAAAATGTATTTTCCTAAAAAATATTTGTATTTTATTTATTTTGATTCTTTGGGGAGTTCGATTCTCTTGCCTGGGTTCTTCCAAAGGTGACTGAAGAATTATATGGAGAGAATAGGCGTACCTATATACTGCGATTAATAAAACATGATTTCCATAATATGGAATATAAGATTTTCTTAATCAATCTACACGGATTCCATGCAACAACAAACATCTACAGAAAAATATAGACTATTTTTACGAATTAAATACTTTAAGTAAGCTTCGATAGATTAAATTTCGATATTCAAAAAACTGTGATCGTATGCAGTATCAAAATATGTATTCTTTAAAACAACCTGAAAGCGGCTGAACCACCAGCTAAAAAAAACAAACCGCTCACACAGAGAAAATATTATAGCCGAGCGTAAATAGCAATTTGAAATTTCCCGCGTTGTGCATATTAAAACATTTCATTCGCCATTTCAGTAGTTGCTCCGCGAGGCGTGCACAACTCTACGGGAGGTCGGCTGAGTGCACACTACAAAGGTCGACGGTGATGTGTTTCCCTTTTATTTATGTGAACCTGGTGCACTGGGCCACGTTACTAATACATACCATGCGTATAAACAAAATTGCACCTAAGTATGAAGTGATAGAGTACAAATTTGCTGGTTATTTGAATATTAATTGTGAGGGTGTGATTAGCTAAATGTTGTGTTTATGAACGTAATACCTAGACCCTCGACCAAAGGAAAATATAGATGATAAACCTGAATAATAGGTATACTGGTTATCATCAGTACTTTATTACCGGATAATATGCATTCACTAGAAAAACTGAGGCATTGCGAATGTCAAAAAATGGCACTTAAAACAGCAACAAAAAAATATGCAAATCTCCGATATATGGAAATATCATCACGGTAATTGCAACTGAAACTCCAAACAAACAAAACAAGTTAACACTTCCATCCGTCCCCCGCAATATTTCTCCCATCCTCTATCTAAAAAATCCAATTTCGCATCCGTCGACAACACGTGACGCCGAAAAAACGCCGAGTCTGACAATGCCGTCATAAAGTCCCCAAGTAATTCATAAAGTGGGAAAGTGCCATTCCTCGTGTGCCCAGACGATTCGTCGTGACAGCGACCTATTAATTTTTACGATTCATTTAATTCTTTAACCTGGCAGAATCGATTTATAACAGTTTTATCGCCGGCAGAGATTTAACGCGAGTTATAAAGCTTCTGTAGATGCCTCGACACAGTATTGCATCGCTAGCACGCTATTGAAAACCTAGTGAGAACTGCTAATTGGATTTTCTACTTCATTTTGTATCGATAAAATGTGTGGCCATTGTATAGATAACATTAGGTATTTACAGGTAAAAGATTGCGCAATTTTTTAGCACAAATTAATGGCAAAACCTTCCGAATGTTTGTTTCAATTCAACTTGGAGAACTAAAAAATATATACTTTGTACACGATTTATATTTTTGTAACAGCATTTATTTTGTAGCTCTGAGCTTTGCAATAAATGGGCCTGCCTATACGCAGCTATAATTATTTACTTATAACAATCACACTATGGCAATTAGCGACACTCATTGATACTATTTACAGACAACTTCATACATTATGTAAACCCCTTTTTAGACATAAATGTTGATATAAAATCATGATAAAATGTACAGTAAACAAACACAGAGGATCTCTTAGCATTGAATTTATACACAAGGTCTAATAACAAAGAAAAGTTACCTACATTTATGTCACAACCCCTAAGCCTTTCAACATGAATACACTAATTAAATTACATACAAAGCGAAGAACTTGAGCAACGTCGCGACCTCAAAAGAGTCTTGAAATTCGCTATGAGTGAAAAACAAGAAGAAAATGTAGACAATTTTTTGTGGAAATAAATTGAATGAATAGACATAGGTCTGCTTAGCTTGAGTATGGGCTCTTATTATTTGAAAGACAAAACAAAGAAAATGTAACTAAATAAATTCAAATAATGTTGGGCTTTGTATCGAAAACCCCTGTCCAACGTTTTCTGTTCTTTTCTCAATAGTATAACCTTGTCCTTGAATGGTTTTGTAATTATGAATTAGTTAAGTAACGACATGAAATTTTAATGTGATATACTTTGCCTATGATTGTATGTATTATACCCTGAACTATAATTTAAATTAATTATCAATATAATGTTTATCTGTAGGTATATTTGTCGAAGTCAACTAAATCCTAAACGCGAATCAGACGTCTTGCTCGTGAACGGGTGCCGTCTGTCGGAAACGGTCAGCTTGTAACTATGGCATGGCAATCTTATTATCTTATCTTAGTAAATCATTATTATCTTAGTCTTATTTTTATTCACATTAAATTACATTATTCTCGCAGCTCTTTCCACAACATTGTACTGATCAAGATTGTAATCAATAATTTTAAAAGAGTTTCCATGGAGTTTCTTGTCGGTTCTTCTCCATAGGATCTACTATTTGGAACCGTGCACCTAGAGTGTAGACATTTCATAACTGCCTGTGTCTGGTTTACATGAAATAAAGATCTATTCTATTCTAAAAAAAGACGAAGGTCTGATTTGGATTTTTTCAACTAAACATCATTGTTATTCAAAACGGTCTCTTTAGCTAAAGATACCCATAACTACATTTCAGAACGCAACGATGGACAAGCGTGCTTTTCAGTCGTAAATCAATGGGACTGCATCCACTTTGCTTAACAAGCTATTAGCACAAACCACTGCGCGCGAGCGGTTCATACGCTGATTAATTTGGTAAATAAAATCTTCTATATTTTAATACGTGAAGAGTAAACTTTGTACCCCTTTACATATTGCGCGCACGGAGGAGTGTGAGAGTGCAGAAAGCTATAATTTATATACATATAATACGTGATCGATTTCGAACACTGGGCAACCACTAGTAGGTATCTATAAATAGGTAGGTACATGAAATAAACAAACCTAGCAGTATGGCAGTCAATGGGCAGATAGAAGTCCGAATAGTCAGAAAACTGGTCACAAGATGATGCAATCACTAATCCGTTTTCCAAGCACAGCAATTGTTATGAAGTGCTTGCACATTGATTTTTAAAGGTTAATTAAATAAAAAACGCAATGGGGCATTTAAAAAAAAATTAAAATAATGATCTCCAGATAATAATTCTGAGAAAAGGTTTGTTAGGTATTTTCGGCAAGTTTATTAAAAATTATCTTTGTAATAGTTAAAATTGATATTGCATTCCTAGGGAACAAATTCAAAGAATTTTCATTTACTAGAATCTAGTGATTGAAAAAACTAAATTGATCAATGTTACGTGAGAAATTTAAATTCTTTAGCATAATTAAATTTTAAAAAACTTCAATCCTGTGGAAGAAATATATAATAATTTTTCTTTTTAAATTGAATTACTCACAATTTTCCCATGAAACACATAATAGTGATGTTACATATTATTCCAATTATACCACGTAAATTTTTTCACGGTGATATTTTGAATAAATTCTCTTTCACATAACAACTAAGGAACAAAAACAATACAGTATCAACGTTTGATTTTCATGTCAATCGTATATGTGCAAATTGACGCCAATCACACGTGACTGCTATTTTGATACAAACTGGATTTTAACAATCGTTCATGTTTTGTTTGTGCAACTTTTTAAATGTATATTGTACTAACATATTGAAATTCCTTTGTTATGAACTTAGCTGAAGCATTTATATATTCGTATTTCGAATAAATAAATGGTCGTTATTGATGTCAGCTACACCTTAAGTCGCTTTTATGCATTTCGAACAATAAACTTATTGGATCAGTGTATATAGTGTGGTATAGTGATTTTAGATTACGAGCATAAAAAGGTATGTTTTCTTAAAAAAATGTATGGGAAAAAGTATTTTGTATTTTTTTGCAATTTTGGTAAGTACGATTTCGTCAGTTGTTTGAAGGAAACATTCCTGTTGGGAAATAAAGTCGGTTTAGTTTTTGAGAAATGTAGATTTATGCCCTGAGTGTACCCTGTTTCTTCAAAAAAAGAATAATGGGGCTCTTCAAAATTCACCTAAAGTTTCCTAAAACCAGAACTCTCTAATTATAACATAATGGGTAGCCACCCATAATGCTCCAAAATTTTAGCGCCAACCTGTATAAATTGTCATTGACTTGCTAAAACCACTCGAAATAAATTATAAATTCTACGTGTTCAAGCAAACTTTTCAGAGAAACATTAATAAATATAAAAAACCAATAAATAATACGGCTACATTTTGAGACGTTTCCAAGATCGTAGATAGCTGTGAATTAATACTGACTATTTCTCAACAGTGTCCTACGGCCTGAATGTTAATCGGATAGAAGAATCTGTGATAATGTAGGTACCTACCGTACCTACAGACAAAATAAAGCATCTATGTCACTGAAAATCATAATTATCATATTTGAATTAAGTAGTACACGTACACTTATCATAACTAACCCTAGTAGAAGCAACATAGTCTTGCTTCTATGAAAAATTTCATGAATAATAACTGTAATTCTGGTTGTATAAAACTAAATATATTTATTATTTCAAGAGATAAATTGCGATAGGTTTGGTATGTGACATTTTTACTTTAAGTCATAATTATTATCTGCGGACGAATGATGTACAATCGGTAATCTTTTCGGTGGACCATCCTTAAGGCTAATCGTTTGCGCCCGATGTTCAAACTTAGAGTCACTAACACTAAAAGGGCCGCAGTCGTTCAAAGTAGCTTGTTTGCAAAATGTACCGCCGCGAAGTATCGTAACTGTACGTAAAAAAAGTCGCGTTCGGTGCCTTTAGGAACTAAAAACCAAATGATAACGATTTCCAAAACTCCAATCTATTTACATACTTGAATCATCATCATTAATAGATTACCCTTAGTTGCCAATACATCAAATATCGCGAATCCGTTCATAACACGCGCAGTAATCAAAACTGATCGCTTGAATCAGCGAGTTTGCAGTGCCTGCATTGAAATCATAAATCAATTGGATAGCCTATTACTTTGTGTGTTCAGCCATTAGCTGGCTTCCATGTCGATGTAAGTGCAGCCCTAACTTGGATACTGATGATATTGTAAACTTAGACGGGAATAGTGCTGAGAAATTGTGTACCGTAATTTAAGAGATTGTTTGAAGGAGTTTAGAAATTATTCGAAGCTGTGCTGAGAAACTAACAATTGTTATTTCGGAAGTTATTCGAAACAGTGTGGTTATTATTCGAAGCAGTGAAATCATTACTAACACATTTTTTTAAAATAATATAATTATTATTATATCTACTTAGTTGACAAATGTTTTAAGTTGACGTCAATATGGAATTCAAATATAGATTTTTATTTCTAATATAAAAAAAACATAAACGAAACGAGTAATAAAATCGTTACACCCTTCATGCACATCACTATTCTTCCATGACATTTTTATGAGCAATAGGCTATAAGCAGAATCGTTATGAGGCCCATGAAACGTCATTTTAAGACTGTAAATGATGTAAAGTGGAAAGGCATTATCTTGTATTAAGTTCGATAATTGAGATGGGTTGTTATATAAGTTAGAATATTGTATAGCCACTTTATTAACATAAATATTCTTTAAAAATTATTTAAGCCACTTTAATGGTATATTTTTACTTTAAAATTCACATTTAGGTAAAGTTAAAGTATGCACCTTATAAATTGGACTTAAAGAGTCGATGGCATAGTCCCGGCCTATTATCACGATACATGCGTTGTTCCAAGAGTCGAACAGAGTGATTTAAAATACTACGTAATGTAGTGTGTACTATAACGGACTTTGGCGGTTGTACACTTAGCCAACAAAATTATTTGCACGGTTCCTTCAGGACCAATTAGCTTGCCCTAACTGGCGGAAGCAAAATGTGGGCGTGGCTAGCTTATTGGGGTTTGCAAAGAATTTTGTCGACAAAGTGTACAACCGCCAAAGTCCGTCATTGTACATTGTTAAACTATCAAAATTGGATTTATTCCGATCACGAGAGTGTATCATGTATCGTGATTATCCTGCCGAAGTTAGCTACTAGGACTGCGTATTAAATTGTTTTCAAGTTGGCTGTTATCGCTGCAAAGGGAAACTAGAACTACTACTTGAGGAGTAATAAACCTTGATGTGTTTTTAAAACTGATGCCCTGCTTTACGATTGGTAGCGTGATGATTCCTACAAAGACAATAATTAATTCTATAAGTTGATTCAATGGCCATTACTAAATAACGAACGTTTTTCAAAAATTCACCCCAAAGCCAGATTTCATACGAATTGTGTTCCATTCAACCGATATTGTCTCAAACAAGGTAGGAAAAGTCACAAAGGTCCCTATTGTGTACGCATACAAGTTATGACTGATGGCGGAAAATCAATTTCCATCGACCCCTGACGTCTCACTTACGATACGACGCACCCTCCCCTACCACGTGCTTAGTTGGCTGTTTTTCACCTTCGTTACACACGTCAAAATAAACAAAAAATGATGAATATACCAAATTCTAAGAGGAAATCGCTTAACGTATATTAAAATATGTTTCGTTAGTACCAATAAAAAATACATATAACGTCGCGCCTTTCGGAACGAATACCCGAATAATGGTGTACATGTAAATTTGTAGAATACTCTTTATTATGTACCAATTGCAAATAACCACAATTTGTAAATAAATAAAATAAATATCCTTGTAATTATTAAACACTAATTAAATTATACCTATCCTTGTCATTTGTATGCCAATGAATGGAGATGAAAATAGACTTAAGAGCTAGTTTTCATGGTTCATTAGTAAGGGGGGTAATATTAATTTATAAGACGTATAATGTGTCACTCTTTTTACCGATTACAGTATTTTTTCAATCTTATGTAGAAGGCAAGTCTAATATTTCCTAGGTAGACCTTCCAGACAGCTTAAAGAAATTCCAAAAAGAAACACAAAATAAAATGTTTAATTGCCTTGGATTCGGACCCACGCTTGCAATTTAGATCAATGAGGCGAAGAATATCGCCTAATGTATATTTAAATGTTTCGTGGTAGGGGTCGAAGAATCAATGAGCGTAACATTCTGCTACGAAGGGTATCGTAGCTAAATGGCTACCAAAGTACAAAGCAGATCGATCTATTTGCTAGATTAAGCATATTCTGCCGCAGTCAAGGGTTAGATATGTGCCCGTTGTCGGTTATCATACAAAGAACTTTAACGTCTTTATGCAGTTAGAAGCATGAAATTCTAGCAACTGATTTAACTTTAGAACATTATTGCTCGGTATTAGAATTTGGCTAGCGTGGCATTCACTCCATAAAAATTAAAGTTTGAGGTGCAAGCGAAAAGCCTCGAGGAGTGACGAAAGATGAAATCATATGGTATAATCCTTAGGTAGTCAGCATCATTGCTGGCTAGCTAACCTTTCTACTACAGCATGAGCGATTCTCATGTAATAACTCGTGCTGACTTGAAATAAAATTACGCAAAGGCTACACTAGTGTATGCTATTTTCCACTTAGAAACACAGTCAGTAGTAAGTTAGTGATTGTGTTTCTAAGTGGAATATAGCATTTTGAAGTGTTGTGATCTTCACGGTGAGCAAGGTCGCCAGTGTTCCTTGGAGGAGAGTAGAAATGTGTGGATGCTAGTAGTACGGTTAGCAACGCGCGAGTGATGCCTGGTTTTGCAGGCGTCCATAAGTTACGGTAACCGCTTACCATCAGGTGAGCCACATGCTTGTTTGCCAACATTAAATATAAAAAAAAACATCCATCGCACTAACGTGTATTCGAACTTTCAGTACTTCGCACTCACACAGAGTTTTCGCATAATCGATATTCGCACATCCATCTATCGCATTTCCTTAGGGCACGGATATTGAAGTGCGTGACTTTCTATTGTGATTTAACCGACGATGATAATTTATTCACTCGAGCACAACCACTACTAGGTTTATTCAAACATTGGTTAATAACCCGAGAATATGGTGGCTTGAAACTTTTAATTGTTTAACGTTTATCGTTGTTTTAGTGCTGTGACTTTACGATCATAATCGCTATTCGGAGTTAATTTCACGCTAGAAGTGTAACGGACAAAGGTTTAATAGATTATGTAAATATATTTATATAAGTTCGTGCCGTCATAAACAATATTAAACAATATGCAACGTGTAATATAAATAACTCTAAACCTCACACACCCCAATTTGAATAATATTTAGTTAAAAGCATAATGCATAAAGATAACTATTACCTTAAATTTTATTTTATTAAATTTTCTTTAGCTCAATCGAGCATCGCTTACGCGAATTTCATATATTTTGAAAAATACCTGTATTAAAAGTTACAGTTGTCAATTAGGTACTTATGAACTATGCCAATGATGACCAGTCCTTGTTGAATGTGTCTGGTTCGTCCCGCCATCTCTTTCGCGGAGTGTACTTAGGCATTTATTTATTAAAAAGCATAGACATACTACCATAAACGATTTCCACCAGAGACTTTACACTCATAGATTACGTGCAAATGATACGTAGTACCGACATGTCCGAGTTAAGTGATGGGGGATGCCGCACTTCGCGTGTGGGGCACCCCAGCGTGCATCCGGGGCGAACCCCGCGTGCACCCGTGACGTTATAAAACTATAGGCACAGGGTGTAAGTGACAGCGTAATGAAAACTGATACCATGGATTCAGTAGGTATCTACATGATTCCTGGACTACTCAGCTCACAATTTTGCTTCGATATTTAAAAAAATTGCTCAATTTTGTAATCTGCGAACAAAATCGATTTTGTTTTTAAAGATCGACGCCTAATACTTCCTCTGTGGTGTCCAGGATCATTGTACTAAATCCGTGGTATGAGAACAGAATATATCTGCAAACTGTATGTATACAATACCGTCCAGTGCGTCGCGTCCGTTCGCTTCTGATAGAGAGACATTGAATTTCATTGTGGTCTGTTGGTTTATTTTTGCATAATTCGTAACAGCGGCTACATTTTTATTTTAACACATTCTTATCAAAGAATATTTTTATTCATGATACATAGGCATGCAACATTGAATGCCGCCGTTCGTAAGCTAGCAAATTGAAAGTGAATGCTGAAGAATCACGAGTTATTTTATAGTCTACATAGTATAAAATAAAGTCGCTTTCCGCGTCTGTCTGTCTGTCTTTATATATATCGGCTAACTCCTAAGGGGTTTATATGTTCATTACTTTGATATTTAATGTAAGGATAGTAGAGAAATTGCACACGTGGGAAGTAGGGGACGGGTCGCTAGTGATACATAAAAATACTGACAAAATTCCCTGTCTTCCGTTACCAGCGTCGCAATTTGCTCAACTCCAAATAGGATTAAACCTAGGATAAAAAACTAAGATGTATAACGACAAACAACTACAACTACCCGCCCATTGAAATGTTTATCCGTTAACAAAGCATCGCATATTCCCGACCCGTTGCCGCCATTTGTCGCCCTAAGTTTGACACCAAACTTGCTCGTCGAAGGGAAAAGAGAAAAAAAAGTAAATATTTCACAGCCCTACTGCACCCTTGTTGGTGGAATCACGCGTCGCTTGCGCGTGTTTTCACGAAGATGGATCATTGGTACGCGCGACAAGTGAAATGGTAGACGGACGGCGGAAACGCTGCGTTCGGAACGCAATTTTCGTTATGAGAAACAAAACAGAGAAGATAGGAAAACAAATACAGAAATTCAGAACAGGACAAGAGTAACGCCAGTACCTAATATTAATTTACTTATTTATCATGGAAACGTGCTGTCCTATAGTGGTGCCTAAACACCGTAATGAGTAGTATCAATCTGTTTCCGGATCCGGTCAAGACGAACCTTAGCGCTTAGAGCGGTATTAGTCCAGCCTTATGAAAAGCCAATTTTTTTTAATAAAAGTCATAAAAGGCGCTCTTAATTCGAAACAACAAACTGCAAAAATTTGTCTTGTATTCAGGAACGTGTTACTTGACTATTAAAGATTACTCCAAAAATTATGAACCTAGGTATCCACCGCAACACAATAGTGTTACTTACGCAGCGGTGATAAAAAATAAAATAACATAAATAATAGCATCGCGTAATGATGTAACAACGATCCATATATTTTAATGTCGTAGGATTCACGATGAACTATTTTGGCGTAGTTGCTTCGACCCTCATGATATTGAATTATTTGTTTTATATTAAAATTAATTATTACTAATCTAAAATCATATACATATAAGAGCATACCTATCAAAGTATAAAATATTTGATTTTCACCGTCTCAACCGTTTGTCTGCACGATCCGGGCTCTCGAAGATGGATCATCGAGACGGCGGGGGGCGAGCGATCGCGATAAACCGACGCGATATGGAAAACTGCGGAATGTGAACACCTAGCTACCTCACGACTGCAACTACTTGTGTATTCTGTTTGTGTACTTTATGTTGAAATGTTCACACCTGGGAATACGTTTGTGTGTTAAATTTTATTTAATAGAGTTAGTTTGGTAGTATATTTTGACATGATAATGATTACACTATGCCTCTTTGGTAAATTCAGTGCAGCTCCTTATATACATCAGTTTAATAAACAGCAACAGTTTAGTTTAGTAGTAACACTGATAGCTTAGCGGTTGAACGCTTGCCTGCCATGCAGGAGGGTCTGAGTTCAAACCAGGCCCGCAGCTCTGACTTTTCAAAATCATATGCGGATCACAATTTTATTATCACTTGCGTTAACGGTAAAGGAAAAACATCGTGAGGAAACCTATACACTTGAGGGCCCCATAAAGTTCTCGATGGGTGTAGTCCGCCAACCCGCACCAGGCCAGCTTGGTGGACTAAGGCCTAAACCTTCTCATTCTGAGAAGAGGCCCGTGTCCAGCAGTGGGATAGTAATGGGCTGAATTATTATTATTATTATTATTATCTCCCTTCACGTTCTAAATCATTAATTAAACAAAGCCCCAGGCAACATGTCTCTATGTAGAGATCATTATTAAAAACAACTGAAACGAATTTGGTACACGTGCTGAAATAACAACCAGGTTAATTACCTAATTAAAATCAGAATTCAAAATTGTAATATTGTATTTTAGAATTGAAAACACATGATGTGATCTGTAACAATAGACGCTAAAGTATCAAATTATTACAGCTATTGAGGTTAAAAAAAATATCATCAAAAAGAATAACATTGTCATTTAAAATTCAAGTTTCATGTCGCCAAGTGACGGACCCGGCTCCTGCTGGGCTAAGTAAAGAGACTTGTTAACATAACTCAACAATCTAGGCCGCCTGTCTGGACATAAAACAAAGAAATAATAGCCTATTAAACTTTGCGCTGTGTTGTTAAGGAATGTACTGCTGAGGAAATAAAAAGTAAGTAGCAATACTGTCTTACGATTCATTTATAGGTAAAGAAATAACGGTGTGCTGCGCTGTATTTCTAAACTAAAAATAGATATGTTTAGGGAAGTTGATCAAAATTCTTCACGAATTGCACATAATTAAAAGCTTAGAAATATTATATTTCATCAATTAACATTTAGATACTACTATCATAATAAGTTAGGTAATGTTTAAAGTTTTTTTTTTAATACAGGATAATTATCTATGTAGTGAACAAAATTTGTAGAGTGATTTAGTCTCTGTTCCTAAATGCAACCGCAGTACTGAAATTCACTCCAAAAAAAATTAAAAGTTTGGTTTTGTTTCGCTTGCGCTAGTAAATTATGCGTGTGGCTATACTAAGTCGAATTTTCGTTTTGTTTAAAGTGTATATCAATACTGCGGTTGCATTTAGGAATAGAGACTGAATCACTCTACAAATTATGCGCACTACATAAAAATATATCCTGTATATATATTACCTACCTTCCTGCCTTTTACTAAAATAGATTTTATAATCTCATTTATTTCTCAAAATAATATTTCAAATATAAACAAACTAAGCTAAGTGCTAAGTTTGTGTCAGGCGCATGCGTTTTTCTCCGACACCATCCTGTGCAGTAAGGCTTAAGCAAATATTAACATTTACTTTAGGCATTTTCTTTTCCCCTCCGCCTACGTAGCGCCCCTGTGACAGTGCACTGTAGATGTTCCGGTATCCGAAAATATCCGCAAAACTTTAAAAATGACACAAACTTTTATATAAATGCAAAGGTTTATTAATCTCAATGATTATGATGCTTAACAGCTGTATCTGGTAATTTTGATAATAATCTCTTATATGCATATATAACGCGATCATCGAAATACTATATATATATATATATATACATGATACTCGGAAAAATAACAATAATTTATTTATTATAATTTTATTGCGTGAAAATTCCCAAGACGGTCTATTTTTATGCAGTACGATACAATAAGTACAATACGAAAATAAATCATCAATACAATCATTCACGAAAATCATCTTCATACAAAAATCTTGTATCCGCAGTTCGGATTCCACGCGGATAAAATTTTCAATAACGCCACACGTCCCTACGTTCGAACAAAGTTCCGAAATGGCGCTGTACCAAAAGAACACACACTTAAAATGGCATTATCTTCTTATTTTTATATTAAACTTGAACTGGGAGGAAGTCTTGTAATCGCCTTAAGCTTTTCATCATTCAGGGGCAGCTGACGCCCCTGCGACATGGTCGGAGGGTTTTTTCCAAAACTTTGTTTAAATTTTATTGCAATATTGTTTAAAAGTCTTATAAAACCTTTTTGAAAGCAAATTTTCTCTGATTTTGTTTGGATTGCAGCATCCCCTATAAGGAAAATGTTTTAAGATAATTAACTATATTGTTAAAAAAAATTAGAAGCGTCTTAACTCTTGTTCATAAAATTATAAAAAGACAATAAAAGAATTACGCCACTAAGTCTGAAATCTGTCAAAATTAAGTTCATTAAATGAATGACCTAGTAGATTGCATGGGCTATTTCAACAATTTTTGAGGTCGTTGAGCCTGATAATATTTCTATACCTTTAAACCAGTCGGAACGAAAGACTTTTATAATGACATGCAGCCGAGTAATTATTAGGTATGTTAATTGCTCCTTTTTTATCAGGTACAATGTAGAGTATTTCTATTCTATTCTATTTTATTCTATTCTGATAAACTCGGCAAGGAAATCAATCAGACCCAAGATCTTAATAAAACACTAACACCTATTGTAAATCGAGTAGAGACAGTGTATCGATAAAAAATAATGTACAAACAAAAGGATATCAATAAAAACATTAAAACTTTACTATACAACCTATATAAAATTACAGCAGAGCCAAACGATCCCATTCGGATCTCAACTATCGATATTATAGAACTACCCTTTTATTATCGAATAAAGCTTTCATCTTTCGGACATTCGGAACGGCCATTTCGCATAATGATATTGGTCACTCTTTTACATACTACCCGCATTCACTCCTTATTACTTTTCCAGAAATTCAATTCAAATCAAATTGAGTTTTTTTACTGTTGGTTATTCTCGATGTTAGTTCATAAAATTTGAACTATGAACTGAACATAAAATATGTTTGCTAAATTAGGATCATAACTACTATGTGAAAACTCATAGAAACAATGAAAGCATAAAATGATAACAACGAAGGAATCTTTTCTCTTAGTAATATGATCTGCAAATTGGCAACCCCACCAATATTTTTATACAATACGAATAACCCGCCTATCTATATTCCGTTAGTGGTTGATAACTTATCTAGCAACAAATTGCCTTGTATAATTCATAGAGGTCGCCAGGTGACAGGGGTACGCAATTCTACCCTAAATTATGTGCATACATTTATATATTCTTATATCTATGGTTGGGTTGTAAGAGCACAGAAAAACTATGGAAAAACCCTCGATGTTTGTTTGTATTCATTATTTTGAAAGCATTATGTAGTCTCTTGGGACATAAAAGGGATATTTTTGTTGCATGTTGAAGGTAATGAAATAGGATCGATTGTTTGTTATAACAATATCTACAGCAAATGAGATTGTATCTTATTTTTAAGATGCGATTCTGTGTTTATTTATTTACGTTGCTCTTATATTTGAGATTGTTTGATGAGTGCACACTCAGCGACATAAGAACATGAAAATAATTTATCAAAGAAGATAATTATTAAGGATAAAAATACGCTATTCTGTACATATTAATTAAGTACAAAAAGTGCTTAAGTTTTTATTCATAAAAATAACTAGAATAGTCAGCTACTTTTCACGGTGACTGTATGAGTATATTACTTCACTGTCGTAACTACTTTGCTAAAAGTCTCAGCAGTGCTCAAATATAATTTGATGTTTTGCTGTCACAGTTTTAACCTTGTATTACCTAACTTTTATGTTGTTAAAGTTGTGACCACCAATCTACCTCAATTCATACCTGAAAACATTGCTAGAAATTAGTTTTGCAAACTTTATCCAGAGGTGACAAGGTTGACATTGTCCGGGCAATTATAAGTCTGTACAATCTGCGGACTTTTCGCGTAACTATCTATAATGTTGATCGGCTTGTAGCATATGTCCATCCAATGCATCATAACATCCTTACCCATACTATAATAATATAAATGTGTGTCTGTTTGTTTGTTTATTCCTTCTTGACGCCTCAACGACTGGACCGATTTCAACGAAATTTGGCATACAAGTTAAATACAATTTGGGAAAGGATATAGGATTTTTTGAGGATTTAGAACTTTTTACTCCGAAAACGATCCACGTGGGCAAATCTGCGGGCAGAAGCTAGTTTCATATTATTAAATTGCATAGTAAACTGTATGAGCTGTAAGTTTTCCTAAAATAATAAAATAAAATAAATAATAAAGCCTGCCGTAGCAAAAAGATAAGAAAAATTAATCTTAACATGAAGAGAGTAAAAGAATTTCACTAATTAAACTGTTTTCTTAATTAAAACATCGAAACTATAAAACAGTTAGCAAAAAAATCAAAATGGCTGAAAAAGCAAAGCCTCGAACGTACCGGTTCTGTAGGTAAGGTGCGCAACAAAAATTTAATTTTGCTACAAAACTTTCTATGGGCTCTCTTAAATTACTGACGTAGTACATACCGACGAACTTTTCTTATTAGAGATCGCAGACATTTGCGAACAACTTCTACCGGACATACGGACATACCTATTTTATGTCTTTAATTTAATGATCAACTTTCTGAATGTCCCAGTATCGGAAATTAATAATATTTTGATGACATACGAACTGCGAAGGAACTTAAATATGGAACGTTTTTTTAAGTTCATATTTCTCAAATCACTTCAACACACACGTTTTTTTTATTTTAATTTATATTTTATTTATTTATATTCTGTACACATAGGTACACAACATCGTCACCTCGATGAGGCTCCCGCTGAAAACCAGCGCTGTCGGGTTGCACACAATGTGGCAGCATATGCTGAGCGGAAGCCTTTATGAAACAGTTGCGACATAAAATCCAATTTATTTATGATTTCTTGTTTTTAATTTTTATTCCACGTTTTATTTTTCTTGTTTGTTCTTAAAAACGTTTTTTGTGCTGTGTCAATTAAATACGTTTTCTTTATTTCTAAATCGAATCTTTTAATGTTTTTCGTGGTTCATAAATTTTATCTGACATCAAAAAACATTTCCTCTCGCCTGTATTGGGACGAAGGGTTTCAAATATGGCAGCGGTGTACTGTTGTACACACACAATCCACGTAAGCTATTATCAAGTCCCATGTAGGTAGTAGAGGGCGTGTCTATTGCCATCTACGGGAAACGCATTGAAATTTTTAATTAAAAAAGAACAAAAAAGGAATTCCAAGCTCTACTGCTACTTACGGCTGTTACTGAGAATTTTCATACGAAAACCCAGGACCGGATACTCATTGTTCCCGCTTATGACCACCAGACCAATACTCTCTCTCTCTCTTGATTCTATTTCTTTCTTCTTTCTTTCTTTCTTTTCTTCAATAAATCAGTCTTTACAAAGATTATGCAAAGACAGTTAAGTATATCCCTGTGTTTAACAATGTTTTCAACCACCAGTATTCTGAGTGATGCCCCTTGTGTTGGAAGGGTCCATAGGCTACGGTAAACGCTTACGATAGGCGGGCCATATTCGTTTTTACCACCATAGAGATATAAAAAAAAACTAGTCCATATTTTTCTCCCAATACCCTCGGACAGTCGTTACCGTTATCGCATCTCGCTAAAGTTGTAGGCTTCTACGATTTATGAACGGTTGGTAGGCCCTGATAATAGGAAAAAACTTAATATCAGCAGCAATTGGTAGACCTCCGACTTATTTAGTTCTTACCGACGATTCTGGAGAACTCAATTTACTTATTTCTGGATCCACTAGTATAATAAGTTTATGTTCTGGATAGATATTTCAGTGAAGTTCAAGAAAGCTTTCAACGGCTAAAATAATTTTTAATAAGGAATTAATTGATACGCAGATTCACGATCCATCTCAGCGTATAAGTAGTCCAGTGCCCGATTCAGGATATTTTTTTATGTAGTGCGCATAATTTGCAGAGTGATTCAGTGACAGGGCCAGCTCACTGCTACGTCAGCTTGATAAGCAAGCTTTGTCGGTTGCGCAGATGCCAGCATTGTTATACTATAGACAGATTTGGCCACAAGGCCTAAAGGGCCTTAAGATCTGAGTAGCAAAACAACAAAAAATCCCAAAGAAATCACGTGACTAAAGGAAATCGTAAGAGAAAGTTAGAGAGATACATCTTTAACGGTCGATAGAGTTTTGAAAGATGGCCGGAAAAGAACTTTAGTCATGGATAATAAATACTTTTCTGAAGGAAACTATGCAGAGATGAGCAAAGTTGGACGGCTCGCGAACTAACGCCGTATTTTAAACATAGGACCGTCCTACTAATAATGTGCAAAATTTTCAGATAACTTCACTTCCTGTCTCGCTTGGCCAACGTAGTGAATAAAAATAACTTTTTGCGAGAAACGTAGTTATGTCCTGCATTTATGAATATAAAAATCTATACCTACAAATAAATAAAATTAAAGTCTCTGTTTTTAATGTCAACATAACAGCTTTTTATTAAATGTATAATTATTATTATGAAAGTACGAGTATATACGAAACTTACAACAAAAAAATTAAATTGTAATTTTTTTTTACTGTCTCTCTGTCTGTTTTGCTCCGGTTAATCTCCGAAACGACTGGACCGATTTTAACGGGACTTGCACTGGCAGATAGCTGATGTTATAAGGAGTAACTTAGGCTACCTTTACTTTCACTTTTAATTTAAATAAAATATAATTTTGTTAAATTCCACGCAGACGAAGTCGCAGGCTCAGCTGGTAAATTAATGTACATAAATCTTATGCCAACTCTAATTTCTGAAAACAAACGAGTAATAAAAACCACATACCTATTAACGTTAGTATTAAAAATCGGTACGAAGAATTTCCATCTTATAATTCCCGCATATCGCTAAAGCCATAAGCAACGTTCATACCTACCTGAACAAATTCGCTCAAGCATACCTTTATACGAACTACAACGCTTTGATTTATACCCTTAAGACCGCTTTCCAAGTGACAAGACATGAGAAAAGCATTTTAATATTATCTCCGTACGTTAGAAAACAACGAAAAATCCACATTTCCTACATGGAAATACGTTACTTCATATCCCCAGCATAATAAATCTAAGGAGGGGGACACATCTGTCAAAAGTGTAAAATATGTATTTCTTGTAACGCCTTCCCTGTCTTTTATACATAAGAATAAGATGCATTACTACTGTCGGAGCCAGTTTTAAAATATTTTTGGTTGATGGCTTTATGCGATTCTATTTTTACCACCCTAAACGAAAAACAAAAGCAATACTTTTTTGAGTTATCTATGCAACAAGATGCATTGGAAATAGGTGAAGAAAATTCGGAAAATTCGTCAGGAAGTAGGTATGATAAAACTGGGTGTTTTCAAGAATATTAGAGGAAATGACGTGTAGCATGTTGTTCATACGAATAAATATAACAAGATAATTTTACTATCACAATAAATATTTAAAAAAATAAAAATATTAATGAATATCAATAATTAATTATTGAATAAATAAATTAAAATGAATTAGGTATTTACCTACGTCAATAGCATGCGACAGTAATAGTCATACAAAAATTGTATAAAAGCTTACAATAGACAAATTACCTATGCTTGTACTGTATTTTTGACGTCAACGCTACAATATTTTTTTCAGTTTCTTCATGTAAACCCTAGCCTAAGTTACTACTCTATCAGTCTCTAGATCAGATCTGAAAACCACCTATAAAACCTAAGTGGATATTTATTGGTTTCATTTTGGAAATACTTTTTTGTTTATTTCATTGAAACAAATATAGGTATAGGTAATGCCACTGTGTGGATGTGGATATTATGTGCTTTATGTTATAGGAATGTAACTCTTTGATGCTCCCGTCCCATACCAATTTCGACATAAAAGATTTCTCAAAATCTTCACTCTGCAAGTTAATGTAAAGTCTAATGATGTAATAATATGTTTTGAAAACAAGTTAAGTTTGAATGCATAGGATAGCTAATCATGACACACGATTATTAAGACGACATCATCAGATGTCATTATGGACACCCATTTTTCTGAAAAATGGGTGTTTATTTCAAATAAATAATTTCAAACATTGTTTAGTGGAACTCTTTACTTGCATTGTAACTGGTGATCAAATATGTTAAATTGTGATTAGAGTATAAATCAGTCAAGCGCCATGATCTTTCCTATCATTCCAAGCCAATGGGAACATAATCTACAAATAAACTCCGCGTATTTGTTCACAAATACCGTTACGATCCCAATTTCCATCTCGTTACATAAAATGCAGATCCCGCGCACATTAAACAGAATTAGGTCATATATCCAGGGTGATAGATTCAAATCCGCAACAAGTACAATTCCGAACGGATCTGGGAATACCGCTTTGATCAGTGGCATCCGCAAATGCCGCCGAAGGATGGCTAGGCGGTCATGCAGAAATTATCGCTTATTGAAATCGATTCCGTGACCCGGTACCGGAATTTTTCACAGCACTATTACGAAGTGACGTCACCTTTGCATCGGAAGTTTGGTGTGCAAAATATTTCGTATAATAAGTTGTGAACAAAATCCTGAGCTTTAAAAACTACTTCTCCGAAAACGTGAAGCTGTGAGTCGTGAGATGTGAGTGAGCGCTAGTTGGTAAGAACATGACATTATCAAATAACTACTTCCTTCTGTAACCAGAATAACGTTGACATACGGAATGCGTGGGCGAAGCATCTAAACAGCTACTTCAAATTAGCTTTTAACAAATCCATTTGAGAAGTCACATACCTCCACTCAATGATATTATAGCTATAAGCGCTCGAGTGGCACGTTAAAACTGTGCTAATTAGCTTACCTGAACTCAGTGTCGTCAGCGTCAACAGAAGCATGTCGTGTACCGAGTGCTCGATTATGTGCTTATGTGCCCATAACAACCGAAAATAATCCCAACAATAAGACATACTACTATCCTACTTCCACGTGTCATATAATATAGTGTGACATTACAATATTTCGTTGTAATAAATGTGTGCCTTCGGTCATCTCAAATGGCACATTGAGATGACCGAATGTTATATAGGTAACATATCTAGGTACACCTTTTACTTATAATATCATTGCCATACATCGTATTGAGAATATTCAGAAGAAATTTCTAAGGTGCATTCAATATAGATCCAAAACTTATTTACCTAATTATTTCAGCCGCTGCAAGAAATTTCATATTCTTCCTCTATTTGAGCGAAGAAAAATAGCCGATACGGTCTTCTTGTTTAGTTTAGTAAATGGTCCAACCGACTGTCCTGAGCTTACAAGCAAAATTGGGCTTCGCGTACCATCCGCATTGTTGCGGAATCATCAACTCCTACATGTTCCTTCTGTACGGTGCACTTATCGTCAAAACGCTTACATAATAAGGGCTAGCAGAACATACAACTCAGTGTGTCAGAGTGTTGATATTGACTTATTTTCCACAAGTGTCTCTAAATTGAAAACATATTTATGTAATCATTTCTTTGATATTACCTGATATTACCTGAAACCTGTCGAAATTCTGAGTGACTGTTTTTTTTTCATGTTTTTTTAATCTTCTTGTCTGTCTACTGTCAATTTTTTCTAGTCTATTACCTACCTGTGAAAACTTGTAATTGGCCTTCCTTCACTAATACTGTTGTTACTATAATATATTCTAGCTGTAAGTTTTCTGAAGAAATAAATAAAAATAAATAAATAAATACAAAGATTAATCAGTTTTTCTTCTGACGCTACCGGCTGTAGTAAGAAACCCTCAGCCACGTAATATTAAGTCACACACATAAGTAAGCCGAATCTTCCTCTATACCGCCACAAACATAACTTCATCGATACCACACGCCCGGTTGCCTCCTCGTTATCACCTTTTCAGTTTCGCATCAAAGGCTCCCTTGCTCGGTTTTCATGGCCCTAATTAGCAGTACCTCGTTCAAGTTTCGTTCGACTGGAAGATATTGTTTATTGGCAGTAGATCCGCCGTACCGGAGCGCCAAGGGGCCTATTGGCACGGAAAATTGAGGCAAAATCGCGAACTAAACGGCTGCCCCCGTTCCGTATGAACCTTGAATTATTTCGATCTGCCGCTCAAAACGCGAAGTTTGTCGATTAATTAGGACTTTCGATTAATTACACGTGTGGCGTAGCTGTAATGAAATTAGGTGTGGTGTTAATTGCTACTCTCACTACACGTGATTTTTAGAAGCAAGGAAAATTTACATATATTTTCATACATTTTTTTATAAATAATTTGGTTGAACTTCCTCCGATGCCTCGTTGGTGCAGTGGTAGTAAACGGGGCTGCTAAGCGTGAAGCTGTACTTTAGCGCCTTAAATACGTAGTTCATCCAAAATCTTTTTTAAAAATGAAGCCTGAGCTACTTACTTTTAAGCTCCTGAAAAATAAATACGTTTACCAAGAAATTTGGAATACTGCTGTTTCATTTTATTCTTAAAATAAAATAGCCTGCAGAATATTAAAGTGCAAATATTTTACCTTTTGTCTCAAATATTCTCGCGATACTTGTAAATAAATTAGTTAGGCCAAAGTTCACTCGTTCGGAAGATATTGCTTATTGGAAACTATTACTACGCTGTTACTGTGGATACGAGCATCCAACCGAATAATATTTCTATACTGCTGCAGTATTTTTGATGGTCCCTTCAGTTCGTGTAATAAACATGAAATGTCTGTCGTTTCGGGATATTGTTGATAGAACGAATATTATGTTTGTTTATTCTATGTTATTATTCTTATCCACAATCAAATTGAGCCACAAACCAAAGAGATGATAAAATCTTTTTGATAGAATAAAGTTCTAACAAACTCAAAAGGAAATGGAAATGTTCATTAGATATAACGCTAAAGCAATTTGAAAAGTTTATAACTTCTACGAGATTCCAAAATCTCTATTACTTTATAGGAGGCCATGTTATATTTTTGGGTTTTTTCTGTTCATCAAAATGTGTCTACTTTACAAATTACATTACTGTTACTGTTAGCCTACATCATCCCACTGCTGGGCAAAGGCCTCCCCCCATGATTTCCAGGCTTTTCGGTCTAGAGCCATAACGTAGCTCATAAGGCTGCAAAGTTGAAGTGGGATTGGGCTGGCCATGTCTGCCGGATGCCCGATGAACTGTGGGCCAAGGTAACCACTAAGTGGAGCCCTGACATAACGAGAAGGCGACAAATTACATTAATTTATAAAAAAATAAATCAGATACGAAATCTCTGAAAAAGAGTAAAATTAAAATGATGATAGATATAAATAAAACTTAAAATAAATTATGCGAAATGGAAGCAAGCACCAATGTCAGACATTTTTAATTGCAAAACATCACAGGGACTCGGAGTTCTCTCGATAAGAATCTATGAACCAAGTTGAAATTTAGTTTTGCGGACTGTCATTATTGATATTCGTAGAACTTTTATCTTTCAGAAGTTCGTTCTTTTTATTATCAAGGACTCTTTTTTCGTCGTTTTTGCGAAGACTCGGTAAATGAAAATGTTTCCAACAATTTTGCTGGTACAGAGTTCGTTACATTAGATCAACGTATAATTTTGATTTTTATAGGTGCTTCGTTTGATTTGTGTCTGAAATTTGGGGAAAAATCAGCATTATTTTATAAGGCTTGAGACGTGACAATTTTTATATAACAGGCTACATAGACGTGGCAATATAATATTTTGATTCAGGTACGAATTACTTAATCGATAGCAAAAGCGCGAAGTATAGGCAGTAAAAAATCATTGGATGCGGGCGCCAGCGACCGTTCGGAGCTTATTAAAGATCGTGATAAACTACAACGATTAACGAATGAATAATTTAGTGAAACATTTTTTTTCCTATAAAGTTCATACCAGAACAAAATAAAAAGCTTGAAAGGGGAACAGAAGACTATTATCATTAAAAATTTCATAACACTATTAAAAATATCCAAGGTGTGTATTTGATAATTCACAGAGAGCAATAAATTGTGATCAAGTCCTAAAATGTAGCAATAAAATGCCACGTGGTGAGCAGTTTATTGCCAGAAACGGAAATTTAATTAGACACTCTCTGTCTTCAAGCCTAGGGTGAAAATTTTAGTGGCCTATATTTTTCAATTAAGTATCATACTAGCTCGTAACGATTTTATTAAAACTGACGTTTTATAGCGTAGAATGTGCTGTCAGTAACAGGAATAGGTATAGAGAATCTTAATACTTGCTCAGGTTTCCTGAAAAATCGTTGCGGTAATCAACTTGAATGAATGAATGAAGTAATGATCGAAGATGTGATCTGTGAGGAGAATGATTACATGCTGGTTGGGGCATGCGAGACCAGTACGATGTCACTTACCTAGTAAAAACCGTGCAGTGTTCGTATTCAGCATCATGTGAAAGAGAAAATAAATAAGATAAATTTAATTTAATTGGTGTTACATGTTATTCATTTTTGTAAGCTGTAATTTTTTTATGTATTTTTATTTGCATGCCACTGTGTCAGTAAAACATGAGGAACTAGAAACGTTCTAGATACTCAAAGACTAGACTTACCGTGTTTCTGGCAAATAGATATAAATAAATACCATTTAATTGCGAAATTTTATGACGTCCACAGATGAACATTTATAAGTAGGTATAATCATTCATCTGTGGACGTCATGATTACTAGTATCAATTACATTTTCATATAATAACATAGACTAGAGATAATGGTTTTAAATAGGTACTTAAGATTTCGAGATCTAAATTATGATGACGCTAATAAGCAAAATAGAAGGAGCTTAATTTCAGCTGTTATTAAAGAATCTTCTTTCGCAAACCTAGACATGAATTATGAATATTTACTGCTACTTACGAAATAATTTGAATAGGTAACAGTAACCACTTTCCACTTAGCTTTCAGTAAGGTTCATGTAGACAACTTACATGAAATTCGTTTCAAATATTCCATGAATTTTTAATAATATTATTTTACTAGCTGTGCCCGCGACTTCGTTCGCGTGCTGTAGGGGTGCTCGAATTATGTTTTGAAAATACATGTTTCTAATAATATAATTTTTTGTCAATTAGTATTAAATACAAAAAATAAAAACACGGGGACCGGATTTGAACCTGATATTTGTCGGCTTCTATTCTACTATTTACCGCTCCACTTAGCCAGTTACGATGGGTGTCGAAATAAACATATCTAATGTTGAAAAACTATCTAGTTTCCTTCATATGTATAGTAATTTGCCGTGATGGTTTTTTACCGAAAATGTTAAATAAACTCGTTTAAATCACAAATTTCTTAACTATCGACCTTAGTACCCACGGATACATATCGAGCTATAACGTTAATTTAGCTATAAATTTTCAGTATAATAAGCTGACCCGAATAAGGGAAGCCTATACAATACGTGGTCAGCTTTTACTGGAATTGTATAGCTTGATAGTAGCAGTGTGTATACAAAAAAAAATGTTACACTGTTCAGTTCCTGTGAACGTAGCGTAGCGTGATGATACAAATTTATGTTAAAAAGTCGACCCCTTAGTAGCGCTACTGTGAAAGTCCTATTGAAATTGTTAAATTCTTACGTTTCATCACCATCATACATTATACACAAAATATGTTACATTGCTCGACTCCTATGAGTGATAGTGCGATGAAATATGTTTACTATAAGTCCTCGATCCCTAATAAATTATACTACAGTGAAAGTCGCATCAAGGTAGGTCCAATACAACATTATTTTGTATAACCAATCAATGGTGACCTCTGCTTTGTATGGGACTGCTTACAATAGAGCGATCAAGCTGTATCTACGGATCGAGTCAACTGTTGCAAATGAAAGTTGTTAAGTTAGACTATTATCTATACGATTACTGTAAAGTTTCATTGAAATATTTTTCGGTGTTTTCCCGAGATGGGGTAACTTCTTTTTTTTTTTGTTGGCTCTCAGACTTTCATCCCATAAATACAAAGTAGGTGATCTAGCGATACCTTTATTTTGCCTACACTCTACTAACGACTAACAACGACAACGACGTAGTCGGTGAGAATTCGGTGACCGTTACTGCCCCTCGTAATGATTTTATCGCCTTGAATCTAACAATAGTAGCTAAACATCCAAATTATAAACTTTACATTTTCGTAAGCACATAAACCCAATTAAAAGAACAAATATTTCGATCCCAACGCTATCTAGGGAGACTGAAGACAAATTTAAAGAAACACAATAATATTTAATTAATTTAATATGAAATGAAAATGAAAAAATGGAAGAATGAAATGTGCTGAAAATAATAAAGAAATAGGTAATAATTATATTATTCTTTTCACTGAGAAATTGGTAGCCGACAGATTATTCTAGTCATCCTCAAGTCAATGAATTTTCAGCTGCCGTGCATCAGGCAAAAGGCTATGTTGTAAAAAGAATGTTCTATGAACTTAATTTGCTGTTCTCCAGAATGTAAACGATGTTAGCCCTTATCAATTTGCAATGGTAGCAGTAAACAGCAAGCACACGTTGTTATAATACTGCCAATAAGGCTTTGAAATTCCTAATTACCTATTCGATTCCAAAAAGCCCATCCTACCGGATTCCGACAACTTCTATTGATAAAAAAAAATCTACCCAATCCTAATAAAATCTTAATAATTATCTTATCTCAATATTTACTGGAAATAAAAAATCTCGGTCTTGGTTAAAAAGTCTATTAACGCCATCTAGTTTCAGAAAAATGTAATAAAAAAATAATGAAATCACAGTTACGTGGAAATATCTGGTAGCGCATTTAAAAAAGTAATTATCTCGTGAGTAAGGTATTATGTCGTATGCTATCATCACGCTTCACCTTTTGGAGCATAGCAGTCAGTGAAATACGTACCTTAAAGTAAGATGCCGAAGAAAGAACGATTATCAGTAAAAAAAAAATACTGGGCATTACTAAATATACCATTTTACTAATTTAAGAACTGGATCAAGTGAGGAGTTAGAATGAAAACAGGAACTGTGAAACTAAAACGAAGATTAATTTTGCTTAGCCCCCTAGACGAATAGGGTGATGATTATTATTACATATTTTGACCAGACCTATGAATTATAATAATACAATATTTCATTAAGATTTGGCTCTTAATAATGAATTGGTAGCTCATAATAGTACACAGGCATAATGCACTTTAGCTCACCCCCCATAGATAATAGCGTGATAATTTATAGCCTATATGTTGACCAGCCCTTTGACAGATATTACTGCAAAATTTCATGAAAGTCTGTTCAGCGGTTTGGCCGTGAAGCTCGGACAGACAAACAGACAAACAGACAAACAGACAAACAGACAAACAGACAAACAGACAAAAATTCTAAAAACTATATTTTTGGCATCAGTGTCGATTATAGATCACGTAGCGGTTTTTTTTTTTTTTTAAATTCAATGTACAGTTTTCGCTTCGTTACGATTTTATTATAAGTATAGATTAGCTTGATTTGAATTTTCGATAAACATTATTTAAAAATTTACTGATTCGTCTCTTGAGACGAATTCTATGCGAAGCGAATCGAAGAATAACAAGTCGTGATCCTGTAAAAACCCTTATTGTGTACAGGTAGCATTTCGGCCAGTATTGATCGGCCGGCTAGACGATCCGACACGCCCGGGGACCATACTTCTTCAATTATTCAGCTGCCTACTTCCACGGCAAAACTCGTTTGTTACATCTTGAGTGTATTGCTATTCCTCTTTTATGGTTTGAGGAAATCATCTGTCCTTGTCGCGTAGCGTACAGGAGTCCGAAGACCGAAGCTCCGAGGGAATGTTAATAAAAATGTGTTCCGCTTCTAAAATTTGGACTGTTTTATTGCCACGGTGACATGAGTGACATGTGTTAATGTGGGGTAGGATATTTTTTTGTACGATCTGTAAAACTTGTCCTGTAGTTTAAATACTCCACACTAGTAGATTTTCTATTGCTTAACTTCGTACCAAGTCAAATAGGTAATAATGGTACACTGAGACACTCCATCATAATCTAAACAGAAATTTCGAATGATCTGATCTACTGGTACCTTTATCCAACGCCAAAACGCATCCTCCTAAAAGCCCCTAAACAGGGTATATTTTGTTTACTTCCCCGGCTCGCAGGGCCTAAACGTTTAGCAATAACATAAGCGGTTACAGCGCCAATAACGATAGGTAACTGTATGGACATGTCGATAACCGTTAGAACCAGCGACCCGCTCTGCATAATACGGCTAATGCCCGTGCTTATGTTGTAATACGGTGTCGACTATATTCGTAAATATGAATCTTGCGTTGCAATACATTTTCATTATCTCGCTGTTTATTGATCATAAGCGAGGCAGTGCATTGTGAAGTCCTGAGTTTATTCCCCAAAACTCGAGCTATCATCTTATTAAGTTTGGCGAGCTGAACATCGATAATTTTCTTTCGCGAAATAAATGCTCAAACAACTCAAGTATTTTAACCGACTTCAAAAAATGAGGAGGTTCTCAATTCGGATATTTATATTTTTTCTTAGTAAGTATGTTCGGGCATGAATGAATAACAGCATATCACTCGCGATTGCTGTAAACGCATATTTCTGTATTGTTTATGCCACTCAAAATGCAAAAAGAAAATAAACTTTAAAACAAAAGAAAACCCGACTTCAAGAAACTAAAATTATAAAATAATTATTTTTATACTTTTTAGTTTTTTGATGTCGGTTTTTACTTTTTTTAAAACGCTTTTATTAGCTTCACCTGTAACTAACTAACTAAGTACCTATGTAAAAAATCTTGGATGTTAAATTTGACTCACTTCCCGGTTTCCGATTGAGCTGTAATTTTGCATACACGTTTAGTTTGGATGACAAAAGCGTTTTCTTTAGTTTTTTTTTAAACTATAATGTTTATTACATAGATTTATTAACTAAGTAACAGCCCTACTTATTATTTAAAGTTTATTTTTGATGAGCTACCTGTCAACTGAATGCTCTGACGTGGCTCTAATCTATAGGTATGATCTAGATAATTCATTAAACATTATTATCTACAATTATCAAAGATTATACACATGTTTGATACACATTCCTTTTTCTACGTAGATTACAAGTTCGCTGATATAAAAATATCATATTTGCCGCGCTGACAAGAGTAAATTCATGTTCAACAGTGAACTGTTGAATTTACTATTGTCACCGCGCTTGGGAAACGGTTTGGTGACCACAGTATGTAGTTATTACGTCATAGGAAGGAGCTGATGCATCCTCTTGATGTAATTCCAACCCACTTGGGACCGTGCACCTAGAATCACGTCGTTTTGAAAGGGCGTGCAAAGGCCCAGTTGAAAAACAAAACTTTGACTTTGATTCCTTATTTATCTACTTTTTACGGTACTCAGGGGAAGAGAGGCGATCAAAATACTGTTGGAATTAAACCTCTGCATATGTATTTATATTTTTTTACTAGCTGTGCCCGCGACTTCGTTCGCGTGCTGTAGGGGTGCTCGAATTATGTTTTGAAAATACATGTTTCTAATAATATAATTTTTTGTCAATTAGTATTAAATACAAAAAATAAAAACACGGGGACCGGATTTGAACCTGATATTTGTCGGCTTCTATTCTACTATTTACCGCTCCACTTAGCCAGTTACGATGGGTGTCGAAATAAACATATCTAATGTTGAAAAACTATCTAGTTTCCTTCATATGTATAGTAATTTGCCGTGATGGTTTTTTACCGAAAATGTTAAATAAACTCGTTTAAATCACAAATTTCTTAACTATCGACCTTAGTACCCACGGATACATATCGAGCTATAACGTTAATTTAGCTATAAATTTTCAGTATAATAAGCTGACCCGAATAAGGGAAGCCTATACAATACGTGGTCAGCTTTTACTGGAATTGTATAGCTTGATAGTAGCAGTGTGTATACAAAAAAAAATGTTACACTGTTCAGTTCCTGTGAACGTAGCGTAGCGTGATGATACAAATTTATGTTAAAAAGTCGACCCCTTAGTAGCGCTACTGTGAAAGTCCTATTGAAATTGTTAAATTCTTACGTTTCATCACCATCATACATTATACACAAAATATGTTACATTGCTCGACTCCTATGAGTGATAGTGCGATGAAATATGTTTACTATAAGTCCTCGATCCCTAATAAATTATACTACAGTGAAAGTCGCATCAAGGTAGGTCCAATACAACATTATTTTGTATAACCAATCAATGGTGACCTCTGCTTTGTATGGGACTGCTTACAATAGAGCGATCAAGCTGTATCTACGGATCGAGTCAACTGTTGCAAATGAAAGTTGTTAAGTTAGACTATTATCTATACGATTACTGTAAAGTTTCATTGAAATATTTTTCGGTGTTTTCCCGAGATGGGGTAACTTCTTTTTTTTTTTGTTGGCTCTCAGACTTTCATCCCATAAATACAAAGTAGGTGATCTAGCGATACCTTTATTTTGCCTACACTCTACTAACGACTAACAACGACAACGACGTAGTCGGTGAGAATTCGGTGACCGTTACTGCCCCTCGTAATGATTTTATCGCCTTGAATCTAACAATAGTAGCTAAACATCCAAATTATAAACTTTACATTTTCGTAAGCACATAAACCCAATTAAAAGAACAAATATTTCGATCCCAACGCTATCTAGGGAGACTGAAGACAAATTTAAAGAAACACAATAATATTTAATTAATTTAATATGAAATGAAAATGAAAAAATGGAAGAATGAAATGTGCTGAAAATAATAAAGAAATAGGTAATAATTATATTATTCTTTTCACTGAGAAATTGGTAGCCGACAGATTATTCTAGTCATCCTCAAGTCAATGAATTTTCAGCTGCCGTGCATCAGGCAAAAGGCTATGTTGTAAAAAGAATGTTCTATGAACTTAATTTGCTGTTCTCCAGAATGTAAACGATGTTAGCCCTTATCAATTTGCAATGGTAGCAGTAAACAGCAAGCACACGTTGTTATAATACTGCCAATAAGGCTTTGAAATTCCTAATTACCTATTCGATTCCAAAAAGCCCATCCTACCGGATTCCGACAACTTCTATTGATAAAAAAAAATCTACCCAATCCTAATAAAATCTTAATAATTATCTTATCTCAATATTTACTGGAAATAAAAAATCTCGGTCTTGGTTAAAAAGTCTATTAACGCCATCTAGTTTCAGAAAAATGTAATAAAAAAATAATGAAATCACAGTTACGTGGAAATATCTGGTAGCGCATTTAAAAAAGTAATTATCTCGTGAGTAAGGTATTATGTCGTATGCTATCATCACGCTTCACCTTTTGGAGCATAGCAGTCAGTGAAATACGTACCTTAAAGTAAGATGCCGAAGAAAGAACGATTATCAGTAAAAAAAAAATACTGGGCATTACTAAATATACCATTTTACTAATTTAAGAACTGGATCAAGTGAGGAGTTAGAATGAAAACAGGAACTGTGAAACTAAAACGAAGATTAATTTTGCTTAGCCCCCTAGACGAATAGGGTGATGATTATTATTACATATTTTGACCAGACCTATGAATTATAATAATACAATATTTCATTAAGATTTGGCTCTTAATAATGAATTGGTAGCTCATAATAGTACACAGGCATAATGCACTTTAGCTCACCCCCCATAGATAATAGCGTGATAATTTATAGCCTATATGTTGACCAGCCCTTTGACAGATATTACTGCAAAATTTCATGAAAGTCTGTTCAGCGGTTTGGCCGTGAAGCTCGGACAGACAAACAGACAAACAGACAAACAGACAAACAGACAAACAGACAAACAGACAAACAGACAAAAATTCTAAAAACTATATTTTTGGCATCAGTGTCGATTATAGATCACGTAGCGGTTTTTTTTTTTTTTTAAATTCAATGTACAGTTTTCGCTTCGTTACGATTTTATTATAAGTATAGATAGATAATGACACTGTCTGTCATGTTTCTCGTCTGTTCTGTTTTCGTGCTCAGCTGATATTAAATTTTATATTTCAATTTATTATTGTTTTACCTTATTCCAATAGATGCCCTGTTAAACTTAGCCCTACTAGTTGTCCCTACAGGTGGAGCTAGGTACCTATAATTGTATTTATACTTATCCCTACCGGTAGGGCTAATTTGCATATTATTTTATACGTTATCCCTACCAGACTCTTTTTGTTATTAGCGTGTTGAGAACCCATCATGATAGACTGACTATGGGCCGGACTCCTACCGGCTAAACTTGCTACGGTGCTGGTGGTCCGCTGCGGCACCTATTGAGCTCCGGGTACTCTTAAAAGACCGCGCCGAAGCCAACAATGGTCCACACCCGTTAGTAGTGACATAACTTTGTCGTCATGACAAGACTAGATAATGTCTCTAAAAACATGTTTCCACACGACATAATGCTACGACAAAATTATGTCGCGGCGCTCATGTTAGCCCGGCTGAGCCACCTGAGACATGTTTTTATTACGAGCTCATATTTTCTATTCCGGGAACCAAGCAGTTGGATTTTTACGGGCCCTTTTAAGTTTAAAGTCAATATCTCCTAATAAGCATTTAATATGTGGTACTCTTGTAAATCATAAATAGAGATATACCCCTAATTTATGATTTACATCCTACCATACCAACCTACCGTTGTTCGATGCGTAATACTGAGTCTAATACCCGTACTTACACTGTAATATACCGGATATGGCGTGTTCGACAACTAAGCAACCTTGTAGTCGGCTAATTAATCGCATCAATGTATTGTTGGTATACAAAGCATAATTTCAAGATTTTTTTTCAAAGATGTATTGCAGTACGCACATCATAAACGGCTTAATGACACTATGTAGATATCAGGTCCTTTCTTCGTCTTCGTTGTTCCAAATTTAATCTGCGCACAAACTGCCCTTTTTCTATTTCTTCCGAGTCATGCCCATCCAAAGGTCTGGATGACATCGCTTTTAGCGATAAGACCGCTCATGATATATGTTTATATCTATAAAATAATGTTAGTATCTTTTGTATTTCTGGTGCATAATAGTAATAAGCAACCCTCCAAATTGCTTTTCATCCCTTATAACCCGGTGATGAAACTTAGACATTCGTATTATTGTTCTGGCCGCAGTGAATTTCTCACCGCTTATTGAATTTATCATTATACCAAGCGCGTGATCAAGTTTTTCATCTATTATTAGGTAGCCGTGATTTTCTACCTTTAACGCACGGGAAATTACATCCGCCACTCACAAAAAACCACCAACAAAAAGAAATCAATACCAACCAGTTTGTCCTTTTGATTTCATACCTCAAACCGTACTTTTTTATGAGCAATAAGTCATACAATAAAATTTCCCCTTCGAAAATATAGCTCTGTCTATTGTACTACACCACCTGAGTAAAATTTAAAGGACATAATCCTCAAGCATTTCCATCACAACACAGCGGTTTTCATACAATATGCGCCCTTTCCAAACCGAAGTTAATGTAGCGCATCGGCGCTGCAAAGTGGTGTATGACATTTTTCAATCGCTTAATGGTGCAGCATTATTGGCTCATGAGGCCGTCCATAGCGGTATAATGTGGTAGGGTGGCTGTGAATTCCGTGCAGGAGCTGATAATAGTCCTGGAAAAAAGTCATAACTTTTTTATTTCTTTTTACTGTTTTTAACTGCGATAGGCTTATCATTCGTGGCGTTCTATATCGTAATCAGCGAAATATTATATCTAAGTATCGTGAACTTAGAAAGGTAGATATATTGGTTATATCTAGTACAAGTTTATTCGAAGTCACATGTGCCTAATTCCTCGGGGATTACCTATGTGAACGTCACCGTTAAGAATAAACAAGCATATTATAAGTTAAATAAAATTCATTTATACATTTTTCAATTAATCAATCATCAATGTTCATTATCCGACTGATTTAATCAACGCTAATCGACAGCAACATTACTAATCAGATATTACGATTAGTTATTATCAATGCGTGCGTATGTAATCCGTAAGCCAAACGGATTAATTAAGATTACACAATACATACGTCGACTGTGTCTGATTTTCACTGAATTTGTAAATAGATGCCTACTTTTGTACTGGATAGGCAAAGAGCTGTCTATCTGTCGGTCAATTCTGCTTCCTTAGTTTGATTCACTGCTATTAACACCTAATGTAACACATATTCTATATAGTTTACTTTTTAACCGACTTCCAAAAAGGAGGAGGTTCTATATTTATGTGAATTACTTTTATTGCAAGTGAATTAACACTCTTAAGTAAAATAATTGCACACCTTTTAAGGTAGGATATGGTCTAAAGAACTTTCATTATATGTATCACCTACCTACCTACCAATAATAAGGTAAATAAATTATTTGATTGAACTATAACGTTTACATTTTTCTCCTGACTCTTTGTCAGTATTTTTACTGAATAGTAACGCGTTTTCAAGTTGCGGAGAAAACGTTACATTGTGTAAAAAAATAGTTGCAAAAATATCCTGTTTTGTCCCCCCGAAAGCATGGTAAACAGCATAATGTCCGTTGCACAATGCACTGACACGCAGTTAGTGCGATCGTTTGCAAACCATTTACAACCCTAGCACAAAACAAAATGGCAAATTACACAATATACCAGCTAAATTAACACTAAATTACCAATTGTTATTTTGCTATTTTGCTTTCTATCATTTATGCTAGTGAAAATAATTTGGATGTAAATGAGAGCAATATTGCTAATTAGCTTATTACTGGATACTAATATTTGTTTGTTAGGCGGGACTAATGATGTTTCTAGACTTGTTTGTAGAATAGTGTAGGTATAATATATAGTAATTACTAATTACATTAGCATATAGCTTTAATTTTAAATGTTTAACAATGCATAATTAGTTGCTTCGTATTTGTTAACGAAATACAACAACAGTGTATTTTGAACGCAAAGTAAGTATGAATAAAATTATTATATTCTAAATTATTCATATTTTTTTATTTATTGTAGACATCTACAAACAAATCATTTACCTGTTAGTTGGCATGTGAAGGCCTTATTGCCTACTTTTAAATTCTCCTATAACTTTTCTCTTTACATTTCATTAGTATAAAGATTATAAATAATATTTATTTTGGCTTTTAAATAACATTTAATCAAAACATAAAACACACAATAAGTAGAATAATTTAATGACAGATATGAAAACACATAAATGACACCTATTGAGGAACGGAACAGTGCTATTACAATAAGCTTATCGTCAAAAATTACACAACTATTAGCCATATCTCGCTCGGCGATTGTCCAATTGCACAAGTTCGTCGATTAAAACGCGGGCAAAAGTTGGACATTTAGTACAAAACTGGCACCAGCAGAGGCCAACTAAGATAAAACTTCTCAAATCGCCGATTGGGGACTTGAGTTTGTTATTCTATTATGCTGACACTTGGAAACTCGTTATTAAATCTGGCAGTTGGATATTCCAGTGTTAGGGTCCTCGGCTAAAGCGAAGCAGATCATGCTTGCGAGCCTGATTCTGGCTTGATTGTGAAGCTCTCTATTGATGATGTCGTTGAAAACGATGTAAGGAACGAAATTTATTTCCGCCATGGGAGCGGCGGCTGCAGCTTGAGCTGTCCTGTCCAAATCGTCTCCAGGATTAGCAACGCAGTGGTCAACGTCGATCAGACTAACACCAACAGCTTGAGCGCAGAGGTACGATCCTTGCAAGAGAGACGGAAAAGGTGAAGAAAACTCACAGGTCATGTAGTGCATCTGGGCGTCTTGATTGTCCTTCAGTAGGTTTAAAACGCATCTGTGCAGACGGTTTGCCCAGCAGTCGTTTACACCAAACTGGCACGTGAAAGTTCCATTATCATGCCACACAGTTCTTCCCCAGGGCACGAATTCAATGTCCAGGAAGTTGCTGTACAAACGATATGCTTCGGCCAATTGATTTCCGATGAAATTCACCGCATCACTACATCCTGATGCCGTGCCCGTTGTTATCTTTATCTTTCCATTCACTGCTTGCAATCCATCCACTTCAGTTAAAGCTAAGAGAAAGCATGCCGTGATAAAAACCAAATATTTCGCACCCATGACGTCTATCGAGCACAGCATGTATGAAAAAACTGAAATATTTGCAACAATTTCGTTGCACTGATATGAATGTAAATATGAAGTATTAATACCCTAAGCACGCGATAAAAGTTTTAAAAAAATAAATGAAATCAATCATGATCAGAATCATCATCATGAATCAGTCATGATTTATGTTTAATTATCGAAATAATCCGATTTGGTTTTAAAGCTGGTGCGACGCCTTTATTACAACACCTCAACCGGGTCATTGAGCAAAATAGCCTCCCTAGCTGAGTGACCGGTTAGATTCCCTCAAGAGTTACAACGGGCATTTGGACACGACGCAACGGCTAAAGCAGCAAAAATCACCAGAGGCTCTGCCACACCTGGCTGGGCCAACATACCGAGTATAAACAGACGGGCAACAGAAGAATAACAAGGCTCCAAGTACTGCTGGTAATAATCCCATGGATAAGCTAGCTGACCATGCAGCTCAGTGCACGGTGCCACGCCTGTTAGGACACATCTTGGTGGGGAGAGAGACTGTAAAGAAGTCCCCCCGTTACCTTCTCTGTGCAATGCACGACAGCAAATGACTACAATGCGTCACCGTCTTCTCGGGAGCAGCTGGATGACAGCGCAACAGAGTTTCCACCCTGTGCGCTTGCGACCGACTCCAGAGGCTCTTCAGTTGATAGTGCAAGGGGGTAATAAGGGTGTTGTTCGCATCGAGACAGTTGCTCCTCGGCACTTTCTTCTCCAAGTGGGATCAGCCCTCTTTCACTCCCGCTCTGCGGTCTCCCTCTGGACCATTACGGATTCACAGAAAGAGACCACTGCTCTCCAATTTTCCTAATCTGCCGCATAGCTGATACTACTGGTTAACCAGTATCTGCCACTCAGCTACTTACGCAGGGCACGTCTCGAGCGCTGTGCAGAATCATGGCTACCTCTACAGTGGCGGCAATTTACAGTGGACTCGCATCCGATTCTATTCAGGAATTCACCGAGAAACAATCATTCCCAGTAGCAGCATGGTTTCGAAAATGCATTCGAAAGCGTTCGCCGGCGAGGTCTAACCGCTTTGGCGGATTACGCGGATCCGGTAGTACATCCTTGCGTCCATATCCGCCAGAGTGTCGAAAAGCGGGGATTACACCAGAAGACTCGCGGTTTCAAAGAATACTGCTCTGTATCCTCATGTGATCTGAATGGCCACTTTACGCTTCTTAATTTTATTAGGTATATTTTGAGCTATGTAAAATAATTTATAAGAGTGAACTTACGAAGCTGGCATGACTATGCCGGGGCTTCATGAGGCTTCAGCAAAAATACTTATAAAAAAAATTACTATTGGGTTTAGTTCTGCAGCGCCGAACGCCTGACAGTCTAACTGACCATACAGGTGCAAAGGCCACGGATTGCACGACCCCCGTAGAGGTGGCGAACTTCCTTCCGAGATGCTGCCCGGCCTGGTGCGGATTGGTGGATTTTTTTATCAGTTGTGTAGGGCTTGTCACGACGTTTAGGTGGTTAAAATAAATAAGAATAAAACGTAAAACTTTATATATTATAACTTTTAATAATCAATAGGTACAAATGAGAATACACACTATTATATTTTATTGTAAGGATATGAATACTCATATTTAGCACCTATCGTGAAACAGAACAATTATCTATACAGCTATTAGTCATATCTCACTCGGCGATTATCCAGTTGTACAATTTTATCGATAAAAACGTAGGCAAAAAATTTATAAATGTCCATTTTTTTCAGCATTTTACACATAGTAAAAACTAGCACACTTGTTCACGAATGAGACCTTTGACAAAGTCAGAAATGTATTATGCTGACAGTTAAGAGCTTCTTATTAAATCTGGCAGTTGGATATTCCAGTGCTAGGGTCCTCGGCTAAAGCGAAGCAGATCATGCTTGCGAGCCTATTCCTCGCTTGGTTGTGAAGGTTAGAATCTATGACGTCGTTGAAGAGAACGTAGGGAACGAAGTTAATTGATGCCATTGGCACAGCGGCTGCAGCTTCAGCTGTTCTATCCAAATCATCTCCAGAATTTGATACGCAGTGGTCAACTTCAATTAAACTAACACCAACAGCTTGAGCGCAGAGGTAAGATCCTTGCAAGAAAGATGGGAAAGGGCTTGAGAATTCACAGGTCATGTAGTGCATCTGGGCGTCTTGATTGTCCTTCAGTTGGTCCAAAACGCATCTGTGGAGACGGTTTGCCCAGCAGTCGTTTACACCAAACTGGCACGTGAAAGTTCCATTATCGTGCCACACAGTTCTTCCCCAGGGCACAAAATCAATGTCCAGATAGTCGCTGTACAAACGGTACGCTTCGACCAATTGATTTCCGATGAAATTCACCGTATCACCACATCCTGATGCCGTGCCCGTCGTTATCTTTATCTTGCCATTCACTACTTGCAATCCACTAACTTGAGTTAAAGCTAGGAGGAAGCACACCGCGATGAAAACCAAGTATTTCGCGGCCATGACGTCTATTGTGCACCGCGGGTTTAAATAAAACTAAAGTATTTGGGGCAATACCGTTACCTACTGATATCGTGATAATATGATTATTTAATGTGACATTTTAAAATAATCTAAGCAAGCGCTAAACCTGATAAGAAACCATTATATTCAACAATAGAAATAATCCGATTTGGTTTTGGAATACCTTGAAATCTGAAAGATACGAAACCCTTGAAAAATATTTGTTTGATAATAAACTTTGGGATATAAAAACAACTGTAAAACAATTTTCTTTTTAGCCCTCTCCCCTTCTAAAGTATTTCAAGGTAATCTCTTAAGATTACATCACAAAAAACTCGAACTCTTTAAGCCTCCATATTTTCTTTATGCGAAAAATATGTTTTTGTGGCAGCAAGTGCCCCGCGTAGAATAATAAACAGAAGAAACTTATTAACTTTCCTAAGAAGAAATATGTACATGCAGCCTTATTGGGGATCCGAAGGTACGAAGTAAAATGCCTCCCCTAATTTATTCTAGTTATACTTTTATTCCTTTTAAAAGAATGTCGGCTTATAAATTTTGACTTAATTACTTTTAGGCTACATTATGGAAGAATTTTTTGAAATTACGAGTGTTCATTGGTCTAATAGCTTGTTGAGTCTTCATTTGATTTAAATTTTATAGCGATTGTGACAATGATATCTTCCTACCTAGAATAAATATTGATTGCTACACTTCATACATACCGAAATTGATATGAACAAAGAAATTTTTTTGACATGTAACATCGCTGTACAAACTGTATAGCAAATAAAGAAATTGAATTGAATGCATTGATGCTTATTCTGATTATTAGCACGTAACTTAAAACCATTCAATAATTTCAAAATTAAATAAAATTAAATACCGACGCTAGATCTAGCAAATAGTATTTTGCTATCCCCAAACACCAAGACCTCACTCACGCTATAAAATTAAATAGAAACACACCAACCAAATCCTCTAGAGCACCACAAAAACCAGGAACTGAGACACCTTAATCTTAATTCATTGCACAGAGAGCAGGTATTCAATTACAGTTAATATGTTTAAAAATGTACGGCTCCCCAGAAGGGTACCAACCGCAGTATTAATGAAATTGACTTCCCCCGGGATAGTACTGGGGTCGTTGGTACGTGTTTTCAGTTCCCCCATAGTTGATGCGGTCACAGTGTTCCTCGATAGAGACAAAGGTATCGATGCCGTATCAAGTTAACGAGTTATTGTCAAATCCAAAGTTTCTGAATTTGATATTAATGGTGTTTTGTAAATAAGGGTGTGCATCGCTGGAGAAGCTGTCGTAATGATTGAAGTTAGAAGAGTTGTTTTTAATGATGGTTTAATGAAGACGACGATGCAGAAAATTTTAATCTTTTGAAGTTAGGGTATCAGTTACATAACTTCTTTCAAGAAGTGATGATTGTAATCTAAAAATAAATCTAACCTACTGTCCCACTACTGGGCATGGGCCTCTTCATGGAATGAGAACGGTTAGGCCTTAGTCCACCATGCTGGCCTAGTACAGGTTGGCGGACTACACCCACCGTCGAGGACTTTACAAGGCCATCATCACAGATGTGCAAGTTTCGCAAAAAGCGAATATTGTACTAAACTAAAATAAAACCAAAACTTATATTAGGATGACATAATATTATTCCTTTGTCCAATAAACAGTAGCAAAAATTTACGTGCATAAACAATTTCAAATATTAAACGTAACTACTTTCTAAAACTCCTTTTCATTAACAAATCACTTTATCGCTCTTTACTATCATCACAGTTGGCACAGAGGCGCTATTCAAAGCTATAAGTTAATATACGGCTTATGAAAACTTCTGCCGGCACTCAGACAATCTGATTTAAACTTTTTACGAGCGACCACGCAATCTCATCAGCTGTGTCGCACACAAGGGAAATGTGTTACACCCACGGAATTTCGCTAATTTTAATTAATTCAAACTGTACAGTGAAAGTCAACTCTTAAACACCCTCCTAGACCATAAAGCCGAATCCTGTCTACAAACGACTGTGGAACTTAACGAGTTCATACATCCCCGTCTACGGTTACAATGGGGCTCGTAAAATTAATACCTTACCTCTGACTCGTCGGGCTGCCTCTCTAGATGGTAATTTCCTCTTAAATATTTAAGTTTTCTGTGCACCCTCCACCCGCAACAAGATTCAATTTCACGCCCTAAAAAGGGGTCTGCTCTGGGCGATTGTCGACTTCTCAAATGTCAAGAGACATGAAAGCACCCAACTAAACAAGATCTCTATCAATTACTATACACCAGTTTTTGGATTTTATATTTGTTTGTAAGGTAAAAGGCGTAGGAGTTCATGTTATGATGGTGGGAACATCGAACAGAAACTCTTGAAGTATTATCTGGTTGCATACAAAATGGAAATGGCGGAACTCAATTGAATCAATCTTGCGTCAAATTGGCGAAGATTTGTAGGGAAGTTCACATTTTAAGTTCGTTTCCTATTTGAAATATACAGTTTATCTTGACTTTAGTGGCGTTAGGCATTTACTTTCTGTATAAATATATTTTTCAAAATAGGGCGCTTTTTGTCAGGACTATAATTTTTCAGGGGTGAATAAACTCGTTATAAATTATAACAAATAATTTTTGTCCTACGAATGTTTGTAATAAGGAAATCATCTTCCCAAATTCTGATTGAGTAACAAACATCCAAAAATCTTAAATAAAATGCACATGATAAAATATAACAGTATCTTTGTACTTTACCCTCCTATTTCATATTTCTTATAGATTTTACTATGTGTGCATCAATTGTTAAGTAGATAATTAAGTACCAATATTCTTTCTAGAAACTTTTTCCGCTCACTAGAAATGCATAGCGTATACCTAATTCATGATTTACAAAGTTCAATTATTAAATATTAAATTACCTTGTATACGTGAAGGATAATCTGTACAGGTGCTAAGGAAAAGGAGATAAGTCAAAATACCGAATTTTTCACTACAGAGTAAAAAAGAAAACACTTACTGTAGATTTTTTTTAGTAAACTCAGTGTACCGTTTTCATCATTGACTTAACTCAATTTGTATTTATGCCATAGAATAAAAAACGATATTACTGACTTATCTTCTTACTTATACCGTAACACATGTCGATGTTGTGACGCTATTAATGCAAAAAATATTTTTGTCAACATTTTTAACTTATTCCCCTTTGCGCCACAGATAATATATCAAAGGCGTTCTAATTGTGATCGAGAACTCGGCTCACGTATCGTTCGATATGACCTCTTAAATCACATATAACACTATCAAACCGCATGATTAATTTGATTACCTACGTGTCTAGCTTTAATGTTATCAGTGGGGCAACATTATTCACTAAGACGTACAAAATTAATCAGTAAACCAGTTTATGGTTAGATGAATTGATTTTCACTGGAATAACGTGAGCTAGTTTTGATGGATGGTGTTAATTGTGTTTTTGTTATGGTTTAATCTGTTAATTATTGTTTTATGTATTTAATTGAAATTATTAGAGGTTAACGCCCTTTTTAATACCTCTATGGTGGCAAACAGGCATATAACCCGCCTGATGGTCAACGCTTATATTTTATACATAGAGATAATACATAGTATGATTTTATATAACCTATGGTCGCTTGCAACAAAAGGGAATCCCTCACGCGTCGCCCTTTCTTTGCTGATTTGAATATAGATCTCATTTTATTTTGTTTAAACACATTTTAAACGATTTTTTTTTAGTCTGCCACAAGTACGCGTTGCACTTGGTTCGATTCCCTCGTTTCCCCGTTCGTTTTTTTTTTTACAGTTAAGAAATCACTGATAAGACTAATAAGAAATGAATTTCACTGTTGCTACGACGTAGCTGATGCGATGACGCAGATTAGAGATATGTGCTACGTTGACGTATTGAGACGTAGCAGGTAGTCGATCTGCTACGGGTGAATTCCGTAGTTATCGGGCACAAAAATTCTTGAAACATCATTATTTATTTATTTAATGATTTTCATAAAAAATGTACAAAAGCGGTCATACTGCCTAGAGCATTTTCTGCGAGACAACCTTAGGGTGATGCAGAGACAAGAACATGGTAGATGCACTAGTCATTATTATTAAGTATTAGGTGAGGTTAATATACTTAAGTACAACCTAAGTAATTTAATACACATAATACATAATATTATATTATATACAAATGGGTTACCTACATCCATCCGACGTATATTTTGTCTACGGCTTTAACTTTGACAATATTGGTAATTTTACACTTATTGATTTTAATTATCTAATGATTCCATCCACTTACACTGTTTATAGTTAACCTATCCTTGCTCACGTTTGTATTGAACTTTAACCTAAAACCGTACCTTACACAGCTTAAAGCTATAAATACCTCAGCGTTTCGCTTACAGAATACGTAAAGCACAAGACTACGTGATCTATATTCTGTGAGTATTAGTTACATACATCTACAATCCTATTATACCATCGGTAACTAATACTAACCATTATGGTTCATTTGCATTCAGAGAATTATTGGTTTGTTATATGTTATACATAATGACGTACAGGAATTCTGAATAATAACACAAAATTTACGTTTTGAAACATACAGTTTGTATAGTATAATCCCCGATATGGATAATACAAAGCTGAGCAAAGCAAAGCAAAGCTGCTTCTGACATATAAATAAATTTAAAAATTAATAAAGCTGTTTTTACAAATGGTTATGTTTTTTGCAAGAACACAAATGTAAAAATAATTTTCATATTTCAGATGTTCATATTTGAAGCACACAAGTCAAAAAGAATATCGTATTCAAAGTAGGCTTTTCATTAATGATTTCATTATCATACACAAAAGAATCACAAATATATTCTAGTTATTGAACCTATACCTTCGTATTAGACTTAACGAACGAAAGTACAATATGACACAAAAGATAAGGCGCGTCGAGAATCTTCGTTTGCGCATACACGAACACACGATCGCCTACAATACCCGAAGCTAAATCAATTTATAATCATCCATAAGCAATGCCCATAAGGTTTAAAAATTGATTACCGTGACATCTTTTTCTATTTCGTTCATTGGCTGAAGGTCACATCGATGGCGCAGCGACGATACTTTCTGATTGGTTGATCAATTTCCCGCGTATTTAATTGTATCAACTGCGCAGGTACATCGGTTGGCCATATAAGTTGTGTCGTACTGTACCTACTATCAGTAAAATTTTACCCATATAAATATGAAATCTGCACTCTGTATTATTGATACAGTCCTTGTATTCAAAAGTAACGAGTATTCATATGGTACCAATTCCAGCTGTTCCCATAAAAGGAGATTCAATTTTTAGGGCTGGCCCGTGAACCGTATCAATAAATATAATATTTTTTGAAATACGCCATTAAAACTGCAACATATTTAATATTTATCTACTGATTGATTGTCACTGCAGGTTAAAAAAGTAACCACCGTTTACTTAAAATAAAAATCCGGCCTATTACTGGTCCCACTGCTGGGCACGGGCCTCTTCTCGGAATGAGAACGGTTAGGCCTTAGTCCACCACGCTGGCCTAGTGCGGGTTGGCGGACTACACACACCATCGGCAACTTTATGAGGCCCTCTCAGGTATGCAGGTTTCTTCACGATGTTATTAGAGTGATAATCTTATTGCGATCCGCACATAAATTCTAAATATCAGAGGTGCAGCGGTTTGAACTCATGACCCACCTGCATGGAAGGCAAGCGTTCAACCGCTAGGCTATCACTACTGCTGCTGCTGTTTACTTATGCTATCATATTTAAACGAACCACACAACCCCGAAAAACGTCTAACAACTGGTACAATCTAAGAATATCGGTATCCCAAGTATCAGATACTGGAAACCTTCACATCACTGATCCAAGTATCTTACACTATGTTAAATCATAACAATCGCAACGCATACTGAGCTCCACCTTACTAATCCTAATCATGCCACCATTTATTAAGCCTTGTGCCATTCTCATCCTAGTTTCCCCTTTTCCCTAAGGCTGTGATTGTTATAGTTATATCCCTAATTGCAACTACTACTGCTAAACAATGCTTCGCAAATAAATTAACTCCTATAAGACAAATGGAAACAGAGGGGCTCGCAACCACATAGCTACCGAGCAGATCAGTCGATTTGCGAGGTTAAGCAACGCTTGCCGCGGTTAGTCCTTGGATGGGTGACCGTTCGTCACATCGGTCGAGACCCGTCCTTGCGTTGGAAAACATACTAAGTAGTTAGTCCAGTTTATTATACGAATACTTATGAAAGTCGTCGTTACGGAAGTCAGCAAACCAAAAAATCGGTTTGTTCCCACTAGTTCTACTAAACAGTCCTACGCTGACAACTGGTCTAACCTTAACCTATCAGTGTCTCCCAGTAATTGGATGGTGGAGGTCAGATAGCAGTAGCTCTGTATAATATAATGATACTGAGCAACTGGTTAGACTGGGTGCCGACCCCATGTAGTTGGAAAAAGACTAGGCAGATGATGAAGACAAATGGAAACTGCTTGCAGTATGAACAAACGGTTAGATTTGTTTGTTACGGTTTAAAACACAGAACACAGAAAGAGGTCTTTTCTGTGTTCTGTGTTTTAGAATACACCACAATTAATTAAATATCATCATTATACAACTATCTTATCTTTGATTGGTTTGTGATTAGGTTTGAAGAATCCATGATTCTGATTGCTAAATTCATGGAGCAATTAATTAGGAAAGAATTGACTTAAAAGCATACTATTTGGAGTGATTATAATCTTGTTAGATCTCATGACGATTTGATGTATTAGTGTAGAAATAGCATAAAAAATCACAGTGCAGCTAGCATACTGACATAGGTATATCCCTGGCCAAAAGTAATTATTCACTGACCAGAAAATATTTTTAACATTTAACAAAAAGGAAACAATTATTAAAGACATTTAAAAAGACAATCAGCGACATAAAGCTTAGTGACCGTGCAGTATTTACGAGGCAGCCCTATTGTGCTAAAACATAGACTATTAGCATACAAAGAGGGCCCATGCTGCCCTGCAGTTGTCGCTGCGCCGAACCCGCTTTGTATTTAGACAGCCCTAATAAAATTATTTAAATTGCTATATTAATTCATTGTGACTGTTTATTTCTCATGTGTAGTTTTATGCTATTTGTCTCCAATTAAAGTCGCAGAGAATTTTAATGACAAACGAATTAAGAAGATTGATGATTCATGCTAAATAAACGTTGCCACTCACTAGGTTTTCTCCTGTATCGAAGGTACAGTTTACAAACATACATGTAACATGCACACACACCCAGACCCGGAACAACTATCTGTAGATCATACAAATAATTGCTCCGTGCGGGTATTGAACCCGCGGCACGTAACGTAGAAAGTTAATCGCTTAGCCACTGTGCCAACCGTGTCGTCAACATTATAAATTCTGTTTTTTAATAGAGAATAGACACTTCCTTCTCATGCGAACGGCCAGTGAGTAGAATTCTCTGTCGGCGTCTATGTTCCCCGATTTGTATAATTTCGGAATCTTTAAGGCGAGAGTGAAAAGGCATTATTTGGGCTTGCGTGATCCATTCTTGGCAACATCATCACTTACCACCAGGTGAGATGCTGCCAAATGCAATCAAATTTATAATTTTTAAAAAAGAGATTCTACAAAGCTGATTTCTCTGGTGTTTTCCTATGGAGAGTGACATATACATACGTTCCAGCTCATAATTATGTTCATAGTTATGCTCTTCTGAAGAGATCTTGCATAACTCTGACGGACAGATTATTGACATGGATCTTCATAATAGCAAATGATCTATTTGAAACGCTCTTTTGATTGCTATTGGTGAATGGTTGGTCAACTACAGAAATGATAATAAAATTCTTCTTTATTGTTGGACTTTTGGAAACAAAATTCTTGTATATTATACCACACGTATAGAAATAACATACCATATATCTACTTATTTGTAACAAACAAAAGTTTTCCGATAGCACCTTCAGCAATTAACCCGCAAAACGTCACAGGAAATAATCCCGTACCTTTCCCTCGAAGAATTTAGTGGCGGACAAGTTAAAGCTTTAGGATAGAACACACGAACTATCTCGAACCTCACATGATCCTACCAGAGAAGCCATAATGGCCACCCGACTATTAGGCACACGGCCAGGCCAACTTAAGGCCGACTCACTTGAGCCCGTTTAATCTGGGATTGAGTCTTGAAAACTTATTCCCGAGATGCTCGTCTGGTAACATATGGTGCGGATAATAACGTGATAATTTTAGGGTTTATGAATGTACTTAGCTAGTTTGATGTAGCTGAGCTTAGGAATGCCTTATTGGTCTTGTGGGGTAAGTTTTCATTGCCCCCGTTCACTGTGAATCCCGTTTTAAAGTCCCCAATAAATTAAATGATAAAAGTAGCAATAATTTGAAAGGTACTGAATATGGTTTTGTTTTTCCTGTTACCATAATGTTGATCACTGCAGGGTGTTTCAGTGTATCTGACGCTTGCCGTACCAACTTAAATGAACTCACCCATACCAATCAAATGGTGTACGAAAAACATAATATGGTTCATGTTTCTACCCAAATTGTGTGTCCTTTATGTATATTTTGGTCCGAGTATATTATAGTAAAATAAATAAATAGCTAAATGTAATTTATAATTTGTGGTATACAACCGACTATAAACAAAGATGGTGGAAACAAAACACGTCCACACATCCGACTGTTGGTACGCAACTAATGATTTGTAGGGTTTTATGAAACTATGCTGTATTCATTTACTTCAGGCATAGTAGGTATATTATTCATTATAATTATACAATAAAGATGTTTCGAAATTTCAGATAATGAGTCCCAAAGCGAAACGAAACACCGTAGTACGACGTAGATACCTATCTACTTATGTTGAATTTCACTTTCCATGTGTAATTCTTATATGTAGGCCTACATAATATTTTGACAATCCGCTTACACGTGTAAAGCTAAGGAACAATATTTATTTTAGATACATGCGTACTCGTTTTATATACACGGTGTTATTGAATAAACAGAAAACCTCAATACAGTTTGTTCATAATTGACTGAATGAATCGATTTCAGTAACTTTTAATAGGAGATTTTTTACACTAAAAATAAAAATTGTTTTTACAACGTCTATAGGTTTGTAATGAGAATGGCAATTAATAGATGCGAAAACTCATTTTTGTTAGTACATCCGCGGTAAAACGGTAGTGTAGGTACTTCAGTCTTGATTATGGTCTGTGAAGCCCCTAAGCCCCCAAGGGTACAGAATTGGTGTTACTGTACCTGAAACCTCTTGACAATTTAGTGTAGTATGTAGGCACATAAACATTAATCTTAGTTCAATTACCACTACAACATGGAACTACCGTACTAGTAAATTTCCTTCATAGACACCAGTAGTTGTACTCTAAATCTCTAAGATTAACCTTAGACTAACGATTAACTAGCCTGCCTGGTATCGGTCCATTGACTCTGTAAGCTATACGAACGGTCCCCCTAATCCTAAGGATTTTGATATTATAACTGAACTTGTGCTGATAATTGAGCGTTATGAGATTCAGAAAGTTCGACAGTATTGTGTGATCGTAGTTTGAGGTTCTGATAATTATATGAAAATTGATTATGGGTCGGTACATATCTGACGGAAAATGCGTCGCGTATTATCGGTCGCGTAACGCCAGAACAGACAATTATATGATAAAACATTCAACCTTTCACACTCAACGCACGAACGCTTCATCGGTTGAGTGTGAAAGGTTGAATGTTTTATGATATAATTGTCTGTTCTGGCGTTACGCGACCGATAATACGCGACGCATTTTCCGTCAGATATGTACCGACCCTTAGAGTGAACACAGACAGCTACAATGTTTGAATAAACAACACGACTATAATGATCAAGAAGATATAGGCTCCTAAATTATCTTTCAGGCTGTTGGTCAACAAATGGCTACTTGTTATTAAACAGCTAACTTAAATTGGCTATGCTAACATGAATGACTGCCAACGCAGACGAACTTTTTGTACATTACATCCATCTCTTTTTCTCTCACCTTAAATATAACGGCTTTTTTTTAAATTATTTTTTTGGATCATTATTATGTTCAATTCTTCAGAACTATTATATTGAAATTTTAAAATAGAGCTCCAAGTACTGTATGTCATCTACCTTATGTATATCGCTTAGAATCGTCTACAAGAGAGAACAGCCACTTCATCACTCCGGTAACGACTTTAAACAACTTTCCTGAAAACATCAAAATACAAACTTTGTACAATTTCAAACATTTACGACTTCCAAGTGACAAGACACTGTCATTGAGTTCACTAACAAGAGGCAACAAAGCCACCCTTCCCAGTCCAAAAGTCTTTATAGCAAACATAATAATAATTTCTAACTCGTCTCAACATACTCCAATTAATTGAATTATGTTGACATTGCTAACAACTCGGCATAATTACTTGTGCATTTATACACGCATCGCGTCCGTGTAGCATTCATAGATTAGATAGTAAATGGAATGGCGATACACATACTTCTCTGTAGATTCAAACTCACCGAATTATTGATGTATGGGAGAACAGTTTTATTGTAGGATTATGGGAATTCTCAGTTCATCCGGGATATAGAATTCTACCCGAAAAATTGCAATAAGTTCGCCACTATGGGGTCTAATTTAGTCATCGGCAAACTTTGGGTCTACGTCTAATACAGTATTCTAGTATAACCCTTCCAGGATTATTGAATGACATCATGACTCCATTTACTTCATACTCCGACTCTGTGGTATCATTCCTTATTCATTAACTGAGCGGGAAGAGCCGAACCAATTAAAGTGATCAAATATGAGGGTTCCGTGTTTGCACGTAGACGGGTTGTGACTTCTCCCTCCCATGGACGCTAGGGTACTGTAATGGTGTGTGCCAGGATACGGATGTTAATGCCCGATAAATATGCAGTGTTTAATCGTCCGGAAATGTGAAGCGTGTGTAATTCGGTCAGTTCGAATAGTTTTAGAAAGTTAATCTTATTTGCGACAACATTCTTATATAATAAATTAAAAAACACCTGTGACATACATAATTTCACAAAAATTACAAAACCGTAATTTTTTTTAAAGCACTGACGCCTCTTTCCTATATTGAGGTGTCCAAAATTATGTACTGAATTGATGATTCTATCAGTTTTCGTTACGATGTCACTTACACCCTGTAACTAGAGTACAACATTACTATTCTAAACTACTAGATTATATGAATCAATTTAGTAGATTTTAGTAGGTACTACGCGCAAAGTTATGTTATTAATATAAGATTATGTTATCTAATAAAAATAGTTTATTTACAATATCTTTTAGGTACCTCTTTGCTAACAACAATTGCATTTCCCTTAAACTTTTTCACAAGGAACGACTGTATGAAATCTATTTTCTAAGAGTTCTGCAATGAAAAAGTCTATTGTCAACTCCAAGCATGACGTCACTAAGCCAACACTTCCAGAGTAGCTTCGAGGAAAATATCGATTCGGGAACAAAAAATAAATCTAGTACGATTATAATCCAATGAAGGCTCTATTAAAAAGAACACGGACAATATTTCAAGGCAGAACTTAAGTTGAATGGAATCTGATTTTTAATTAAATCCCTCATTCAACATACTTGTTCATTTAGAAATCTGAGCTTCCCTGAATACGGTTTATTCATGCTTTATTTTATACATTTCCTCTTTTATACTTTTAAAAGCTCTTTTCCTCTTTCAATGTTATCCTTGCTGCTTATTCTTTGCTTAGAGTTTTTATGCCGTAAGTTTTACTTGCGTCATCTTCTATGTGAAGCAAAGCTCTTTAACGTTACCTTTTTATTTTCAGACTTTCTTTACTACATTTTCGTCTATTATGTCCTGTTACTTTTACTGGATTTATAGGGGTATTCAAGACAAAGTATCCAATAGTTTTGTAACTTGCCTCTCTTTCTATCTGTACGAAACTTTCATTCGCAACAAAACGAAGATACACATAGTGCTCCCGCATTTACGTTTTGTACGCAGTTTCTATTTACAAAATTTAATACCACCGTATCAACCGCCATACAGCTAACAAATGCACACGGGTTTTCCATTCGCAATATGATTTCATACAGATGGGTACCCACAATGACTGAGTAGCAATTAGATTGAGCAAACACATGAAACCACTCGTGTGGAACAATATGAGAAAGGGTGCACAGCCTAACAAACAAAAGCTTTATTGGAGCTCATGGCTGTATTGTAACCTGTGATATTGTGTATCGAATTTCCTGCGCCATTAACGACCTTAATGCCTGTAATTAAAGGTCAAAGTGGCAAACAAACAGACGATTACACGCACTGTTCTGCTGAATCGAAAAATAATAAGTTGATCGTTTCCACGTTCATTGGGCTGAGAGCAAAATTTGCGATTATTGTGTCGGTAATTATTTTGCATACGCAAGATAAAAGGTTTTGTTATTGATTGAACGTGAGTTCAATTATATTTAACAAAGGTTGCTGATTAACAAAATAAAGATAAAAAGTGATTCTGATTTACTGTCACAATCATGTATTGTAAAAGGTATTGTACACGTTTATGTAACTGTTAGTAGAAAGCAAAATAAAGTATAGTTTGCTAGCATGAACTTTATGAAAGTAGAAAGGAACTTCAGAATCGTTCATCATCTACCTAACCATTCCCCAACTAAGTTGAGGTCGGCTCCCAGTCTAACCAGATGCAGCTTAATATCAGTATTTTACACAGAACGACTACCATCTGACCTCCACCACCCAATAATTGGGAGATACTGATACCCGAAGGTTAGTCCGGTTGTCAGACTTTTGGGGTGCCGACTCCTGTCATAGATAGGTGACTGTATGACAACCGCGATCAAATGCATTCTTGCTTTCCAAAACAAGGAGGGGTCTCGATATTCGAAGTTCGTAACGTTCACCCATCCAACGACTTACCGCGGCAAGCGCTGCTTAAGCTCGCTAATCGACTGATCTGCGCGGTAGCTATGTAGCTACAAGCTCCTTTAAACTATAGAATCGTAAAAGAAGATGATTAGCGCAACACTTTTGTGTACAAACACGTTATAAGCTATTGACACACCTTTATACCTAAACAAACAGTAACTTTTCTCACAACAATTACAGAATTCTATTCCCAAAGCGTATTTCGAGACAACCGAGTTACAATTACAGTCTAACACAATATAAAATCCAAATCCTATTAGAGAACAGAAAAGGGTACAATTTGTATCGCGCCCGCATCTCCGGGCTGCAGATGAAGCCTCAACAATGAAAGCAACTGTTAAGAACGAATAAAGGAAGCGGGGGTTAGACTGGACGTACTCTGTTCAATGAATTAAGGTTGTCAGTATCATTTAACTATTTAATATATTTTTATTTAATTAATTATATACCAACTAAAGTCTATCATACATTTGACTAACTACATAGTAATAATTATATTCTGCGCAAAGAATATTTTCGACAACATCTTTAAAAAAAAATGGAATCTAATCTGTATTAATAATAAAATCATTGAAGAAAAAAGACGTAGGTATTGATGATGAATGAACAAATGATGATTACCTATATTGAATCCAGAATGGAGCAAAATTTCAAAACTTCATAAAAAACCCAAAATTTATTTGAAATAATGTCTACTAAAATGACTGAAATCCGTACGCCCCCTAACCATCGTCGGCCGTGCACAAGGAAGACAAACCCGGCTTTTGTTGCATCTGTCCAACGTAATACGTTCTATGACAAATTGGAATTTCAACTTGTTGGGACACCAGTGCCATTCTTGAAAGCCTCGATAATTAGTCTCGTCGACTATTTCTATCGTCTTCGGCGCTTTGAAATCTTCCCCAGTTGTAGGTGTCTGGGAATGATTATTGATTGATATGTGTATAAAAAGGAGGAAGTTCTCAATTCGACTGTATGTTTTTTATGTATCTTGATGTAGATAGTGGTTTATAGCGCCATATCAGCACTGAAAGTATGCGGGCAATGACTATATTAAATTAAGTCTTTTTAAATATAGTCCTTAGCATTATTTCAGATGAGTGGATGTATACTATACCCAATAATTTGCCTTAAAATTAATAAAATATTAATTTGAAAATCCAATAAACATTTTATTAGACAATTTCGGGACGACGAGCTAGACTCAGGTGCATTTCTAAAATCCTTTTAGACTGAGTGCTTTTGTGTATTACATTTAAGATGATCATTAATCCCTTGTTTTAACAACTAAAGTTGTAAGATCTGAAACTTCCACGTTAACATTATGAACAACATAGCCTGCCTTTTCGTAGATGTTAATATATTGTCTAGTCTACTCGTAAAATACTTTAACATCAAGCTATGCCTTCCCGTCGCTTGTGACCCTCTGTCTGGCCATCTGTCCGTACCTACACTGAAAAACTAACGGCTAGGTATAAACAAGTTATAATAGGCATTGCTATTTACAATCGAGTACTTGGTTCGGAAGGAGGCTGCAAAGTTAACATATCTGATACACTGAAATAACGTAATGGTTATAAATAAACAAGTTATTGCTACTTACAACCGAATAACTTGGTTTGGATGGAGCCTGCAACTTAGTTTCTTCCGTGTATCGCACCCCCTCTAACTTTTCATAATTATCTGATAAAATCTAAAATTGCTCTTTCATCTAAAAGTGTTTCGGTTAACTTGCGTAAAGATCTTTAGAATATAAAAATAATAATGACTTGTTGATGTATGGATTTATATTAAAAGTAGGTACCAACGGAGTGGGGATCAAATTATTTTATCTTTTTATCCAGCTGTTTTATCGTTGAAAGACTTGTGAGCATTCGTTTGCGAGCAGAACATCCTGAAAATAACTTACACAAATAGTGCGTATTGCTCGTTTCAACGTCATCACTATATGATGTTTGAGTTCTACAATTACTTATTATAGGCGAAAGCTATCAGTGAGTAAGCAGCTCCTTTACATCTAGTGTCAATATTCAATAAAAGTTAGTTCAACCTGTCTGTTCAAAGAAATTAATACATTCATTTCATATTCAGCAAACAACAATAAATTTGGTTTCTGAAATAACTCTGCAAACAAACAGAATTAATTACAAAAATAATTAAATACGAATCTTGGTAGGTAATTCAATTACGTTACGAATTTAAATAACGAAGTAAACACACGTAATTAGCTGAAATATTATATTTTATATAATTCATACATGTCATGTTACTCGAATTCGTAATTATTTTTAAGGGATATGTAATTCTGTCCTATCTTTTTCTTCTTCTCTCTAAGGCTCCCTACACACCATGCCGGTTGCTCAGTCGCCGGGAATGCCACCGGCCAGCACGGCGGTATTGCCACGGCTGGTCATCCAACCCAGCGGGCTGGTTGCACACGAGCCTATACCCATGTGGCAAAAACCACCGGGACGTGCCGCCGGCATGTGTGTAGGAGCCTTTAGCCTTCCTCGACCAAATGTTTGGTGTAGGCCTCCTTCAATCCTCTCCATTTCCATCTGTCTTGGGGACATAAGATGCAGTTGCAGCCTGTTGTCATTTTGATGTTATGTTTCCATCTCATTTGGTTTCCCTCTAGGTCTTTTTTGATTCTAAGGTCTCCGTTTTAAGGCTCTTTTACAACACGAGTCTTGCTTTCCGGCAACATGACCAGACTACTCCCACTTCAACTTTGCCATTATTTTCACAATCTCCGTCACCTTACTCTGTTTTCTGATCCATTTATTGGTTTTTCTGTCTCTCAGTGTTATGCCTACTATTTTCCTTTCCATTTGCTATCAATATTCCTAAAATAGTAACATATTTTTATTTTAAGAAATGGTCCAATAGAGCGATACTGTCATGTTTGACAAAGCTCTGAAAATAAAGAGAAAAATAAATAAAAAACTTCTTAATTTTTCCAACGGCACGGTTAAACCACAGTTTAAATATATATGTAGTATTTATATACTGTGGTTAAACGTAGTGATTACATACTCTTTGGGCACGGTTGGCGCAGTAGTTGAGAGACTGACTGCAACGCTGCGTGTCGCGGATTCGATTCCCATACTGAACTAATATTTGTATGGTCTACAGATAGTTTTTGCTGGTATGGATGTTTATACCTACATGTGATGATTCGTGTTTGTTAACGAGCTCATGATACAAGAATAATTACAAATATGGGGCAAAGTTTATCTAAATAAAATTGGTTCCTCAATGTTCAAGATCAGATCAAATTGCAGGTGAATTTGTTGTTTATAGATAAATGCTAGAGTTGGATTTGTAACAATAATTATCAAGTCAAAATCTTCAGCTATACAAATTACAAGCCTACACAAAATAGCAAGCCCAGAGGGCTAATTCACGTAATTTTAAGACGCGCCGATCGTATTGCAGTGATGCTCGAACTTGACGCGAGCGTATCTCACTGAAGCCCAGAGGATACCAAATGGCAGAATAGTCGACATCGGCTCAATTGCCATAACGAAAAAAGAAGAAGAAGATTACCAAATGTGTTATTTTGATCAATATTTTATTGCAACTGCGCGGCAACTGCACTTCTTTAGTTACGTGAATTAGCCTACTGGTGTTACACACTTTTCCGCGCCTTTATTTTATCCCTCTATAGAAGAGAGATAGCTAATGCAGCTGCATACTGTAAATTTATATAAATGTAGGATACATTGCTGCATAGGTAAATAGCTTACCCATTTATGATTACAAGTCCGACCAACGTAGACCTAAATACCTATACACACATATAGATAATGTCTCGGACCGTTCCATATAATCCCAATGCTGCGATCGCCTATAAGCTGTGTGTGTGTGTGTGTGTGTGTGTGTGTGTGTGTGGGTGTATCAATGTAACGCGCAGTGTATGTAATGCAACGTTTGTATGAATTCCACGATGCAACCCTTATCGTTCTATATCGGAATCCGTTCCATTTCGTTTACGTATCCATTGTTAGTTGAGGCACGATATTTTTGTTTTACCGCCACCGATGCAAGGAATAAACACATTCTCATATTTATAATTAGTTGCAAATTTTTATATAACTATTTATGTGTTCGAAATATTTTGTTACATGACATTTTTTTTTTCTTTATTATTATTACACGTGGTGCCTTTATTTTGCAAAAAAGTAAATTATTTTTCTTTCTTTCTTTCCAAAATACCCCTATAAAATGTTCTATTTTATAGGGGTAATTCTTTTGACAAAAGAATATTATACCTTTTTGTTTAATTGCGTACAAATAAATTGCAACCTTAGGGTGGTAGCATAGATATCCGGAGATATGCCTTCACTCTACATTTGTTCAATTTCAAGTGTCGCCACTTTTTCCCCACTCCTAAAACGGATGAAGGGTTGGTATAAATATTTTATCGATAAAAACTGACTGCAAAAAAGAGAAGTATTTTTTTTTGGCGTATTTTATAGTGTAAATATCGCTATATAGACACTTTAAGAGAGGCTAACCAAAGACTAACGATTTTAATATAATTTAAAGAATTTGAGAAAGGAAGATAGATAATACAGGGAGTTCTAACTTGGGACAAAGTACTCACCTCAATTTGTGTTTATTAGTCTATAAATATTTTAAAATATTACATAAATAATAATTTAAAAAAGTACAGAATAGTAAAGATTTAAGATTTTTGTCTACACTCATATCGTAAAGTTCTAATTATGAATTCAAAAATAGTACTTTATTGACAGACTTTATGCACATGCAACTACATAATTATAATAAAATTAAAAAGTTTTATAATGACAGTTCTTTTTTTAAAATTATGCTATAAAATAACTTCTTTTCAATTTTCTTTTCTTTTCAAAAAAAATAAGTACATTTCGGTTCTTCCAAGAAGTTTTCATATCAATTTTTATAGCAGCCGCACATTATCTATGATGGGCTAGGGCGCAATTGTGTTAGATACGATAATATTTTTATTAGCGCGATGCAGGCCTCGTAATCTGATTGGTCGAATTCATCTATCATCCATTTATTTTTTATTTCTGCATCTTTCAGGAAACTAAAATAAAATGTATTCATTCTTGTAAAACAGGGTTCTCAAGATGTTCTCAAGTATAATTACTTATTTAAATCCTTTTCAAACAATATAACTACAAGGATTAGTAAAATAAAAAGAAAACTATAAAATCTTTTAATTTAGCATAATAAGCAAATACTACAAAAATAATAGATAACATTATTTTTTATTATTAAGCAAATGTTAATAATAATGAAATAATTCCGTAAGAACAACTATCAATTAATTATATCGATATCCCTCAGCGCTGTGCAACACTAATACCCTGCGGTCCGAATTGCGCTAAAAGTGATATCGCGAATCCGACCAAAGTCAAAATTATTATTATTACTTAATAGCCCTTATATTTTGTGACTATTAAATTTGGTCGGATTCGCGATATTATCACTTTTATCGCAATTCGGACCGCAGGGATACATTGATTTGACAATTTTGACATGGGTCACTCAATAAATGATTAGCCTGACGCCTGTCAAAATTAATTCACAACTAGATATTTGTAAAATCTTTAAATAATATAATTAATGCAGTGATGTTTTACATACCGGTGGTAGGACACTCCACTTGTCTTAAGGTTTGTTGTAATTGTCCTATTTTTGCAAATAAGAACGGAACAATTCGGCATTTTGTAAAAATACGAAATCACACTACACGTTCGGATGCAAACATATGACTAATAGATGCTCATTGACGTCACACGTACTTTGGGTCAATCCGAGCTGATGGAGGCGACAAGTGTCACGCCTACAAGCCATATCCCTCGATATCCGTGGGTGGTAGACTAATTATTTGACCGCCTATACGCCACTATCGCAAAATTTGCAGTAAAAAAATTTCGGAAATAAATTAAGTAAGTATAACGTTCATAAAAAATGTGCCAATACATATCAACAGTGGAAACAAACGTGAGTGCATCTCGATAAGTGCTGAGGCCAGCACCGGTTTCTGTTACACTCAGACGAAATCTAATTTACTCTTCAAAGTTTTACAGAAGTCTAGACACTTGACATACGATAACACTACACTTGGTGTTTAGTTTCAATTTGTGATGCGACTGGACTGGCTAATTGTTTTGGCTGAATTTGGTACTTTGAACTAATATTTATGTACGCAAATAAAGTTCGAGTTCAAGTTCTATAATGCACTCATGTGTTACAATAAATGTTTACATTTATTTTTATTTAACAATTTATGTACACACAGAAAGAAGAATAATTACAATTAAATAGGAAAGATGACACAAAGGTACTGCGTATTTCTAAAGTAATCTCTTCCAGCAGACCTGCTGTGATTTATATTAAAGTTCAACATGTAACCCTGTAAGAGTACAATAATATAATAGGTAGGTATATACAGGGTATGAAGAAAATCATGTCCGATCTGGAAGGGGGTTATTGTACCCATCATTATGAACAACTTTTACTATGGGATTAAAGTAGAAATCGCGGAAAAAAGGTCTGCTGTTCCATACAAATAATTCAATATTACCGTAGATGCCATGTCATCAACCTTACTTACCCCATAATGCAGCATTAATTCTGAGCAGAACCCTAAAAGACCCAGCTGTGACGTACGATCCATATTTAAGATTTTTATTTTATTCTTTTACATTTGTTTTTATTGTTTGTGTTTCTTATATAGGTTTTTATATGCTATAGCTAGGTACCAAATAAATATATATAGTATATTTCTTATATAGGTTTTTATACGCTATAGCTAGGTATCAAATAAATATACATATATATATATTTCTTATACCTATAGGTTTTTATATGCTATAGCTAGGTATCTATTTTTTTTCTTTTCGTTTGGCTTTTACCATACCCAGGAGAAGAGAGAAGATAGGTAGGTGGTCTTTGGTAGAAATCAGACGATGAAATAAAACCAACTGATACCTAGTATTAGAAATTCAAGTAGGAAAAAAAGGTTTTTATTCTCTCGGTGGTATTCATTTACGCGCAGTCACTTGTAAAGAATATCTAGGTTACGGACTCGTGACCACGAACTAACAACCTACTTATCGTAGCTTCAGAATCTCTCTCGATTTTTTTTATGGATGCACTTTGGCTTACTAGTAAATTAAATAAATAACGTTCAAGATTCCTCTACGTAGAAGAAATGTAACCAAAGAACCACTACACCGGATCCATCATACCACCTTTAGGGGTTATAGCGTAGCGTTTGTACGCTTCTATGGAATGGTCGGGGTTCAAAGACTTTTCGAATTCATTTGCGGATCAGAATTTGATAATGACAAAGGAACATGCCCGCCCACCTAAGAGGGTTCCATAAAGATCTTGATAATGTGTGTAGTCCGCCAACCCACACCAGGCCAACGTAGTGGACTAATATAGCTGTTTTATAAAGCAGCTAGCCGTTTTATATTGCGACGAATTGTACAAGTCAAAGTCAAAGTTTTTTATTTCAACTGGGCCTTTGCAAGCACTTTCAAAACGTCGTGATTCTAGGTGCATGGTTCCAAGTGGGTTGGTCCTATACTTTTCAGCTGCCGTTTTGTAATGTGACGGATTCTACAATTTGACTTCGACATACATACAGTGTACCCAGCAAAACGACATTATGGGCAAGCAGTCTTACACACCAGTGGCGAAGAGTCCATACAACTCGATTCCCATCGGCTTCCCTTTAGGAATTGGTTAGTGCATAGACCAACGTAATATGGCTTGTTATTCACTTAGGTCGAGCTCTTCCAGACATTAGACTATACATAGATTACAAAAGACGGTATGGATTTTTGTCTTGCAGCATTAATTGCAGCAATTTTTGAGAGATTTTTTGGGACGGCTTCCCCTTTTAAAACTGTCACCCTTCGCCACTGTTACACACATTACAACCAACATGAGCCGCATGCACAGATCAATATTCAAACAGTGTGCGACTTATTTATTCCGCCTCCACGCTCGCGACACGCCTCCGACATGCCTTCGGCGGCTCCTCGTCAAAACAACCAACGCTTACACTATCATTCGCGTGTTGTAGCTTTGTTACATGCTTATACAGAAGTAGGAGTATAAATAATCAAGTTTCAGTTGGGTTTCTGTCCAAGTTTAATAAAAATCGAGACTAGTAAGAAGGTGAAGGTATCAAAATCATAAATCAATCTTAATACGTCAAAAGCCATCAATTCTTAGTACTATTCAAAATTGTGACTAATTAGCTATACCATTTCATACTGGTGATTACTCTGTAATATCACACCTAAAGTCAACATTAATTAATACCACTTCCCAACATAACTTTCAAACTTAAACGTACCATAATGTTCATAAATAACTGTAAAAACTTTCCTTCCCTACTCGACGACAATTTTGTTTGGTATAAACATTTTCAAGGATCGATGCATCTGCGACATGCAATATTGATTTGCGAGACGAAAGCAGTAAATAGCGAATGGTATGAAAGTGGACTCCTTTGGGGCTAGGGGTGGTATTCTCAAAGCTATCCGGAATTATACATACATCACTAGTCTTATCGTGTAGTCTAAATTCTGAGAAGGCTATTTACACAGTGTTTTAAGCCACAACTAAGATATATCAGGCAGATTCACATTGGATTTCCAAGTAACTTTAATATCTATCAATTGAAAAAGCAGCACCTAGCAGTAGAACGCTTGCCTTCCATATAGAGAGTCTGAATTAGAATCCGGCCCGCACCTCTGACTTTTCAAATTTATGTGGGGATCGGAATTTAATTATCACTTAACGATGAAGGAAAAAATTGTGACAAAATTTGCACACCTGAGAGGGCCTCATAAAGTTATCGATGGTGTGTGTAGTCCACCAATCCGCACCAGGCCAGCGTGGTTGACTAAGGCCTAACCCTTCTCATTCCGAAAAGAGGCCCGTGCCCAACAGTGGAACAGTAATCAGCTGGATTTATTATTAATATCAGGTTATTGTAGCAGACTGCTGGAGATTCGGAGACTAGTTTCAAAAGGTAAGTTGGCAAGGGAAATCTCTCCACTAGTGATGTATATTTTGCATGTATTGTTAAGCGATAGAATACAAATTCAATTCTTTTTATACGACCGTGTCTTTTTATTATCAGGGATACGCAGAGGAACGCCATGTGCTGCTGAACTCTCAGTTCACCACTGGATCAGGTAAGTCACTAGTAACTAATATATTTTTTATCGCCAAAAATGTCGTATTCCACCTAAATACATCACTTTTAAAGGGGAAGTTTCGACTAAGCTATCACACACTCTCGACTATTCCGCCAACACTAGCGGTACAAGGATTTGCAAGCTCTTTTTACGGATCCACTAAGAATAGGAACTAGAGGATACCAGTTTTAGAACTTTAAGTGAAAATAACCAGCTGACTATACTTCGACCCCGGATATTGTTTCTTGAACGAAACATTTTGTTTGATAGTTTATGAAGCCGTCTTTAAGTGAAGCTTCGTTTTTATTAATGTAGAGGAATTCCGTTGGTTTTATCTGTATCGGACTTTCAAACTAAATTTTAGATCTAAATCTGATTGGGAACGTACGTGTATGTATTTGTATAAAAGATGAGGTCACTTCTGTAGATGAAGTTATTTGTATGTATTGTGTAGATTTGACTTTTTATTTTCTTCTTAGTACCTACACAAGGTTATTATAAAACTGTAAGGGGGTTCTTGTACTTATCATTATGAAAAACTTTTACAATGGAGGTAACAAAAATTCTGCCGATCCATACATATACCTAAACGAGTATTATTGATTGAATTAAATATTATATATTGAATTATTTGTATGAAATAGTTGTTTATTTTTTTTATAATAAAGTAACCCACTTTTGGCTTTCTACAAGATCTTTTTTTATGTAGTGGTCATAATTTGCAGAGTGATTCAGTGTCCGTTCCCAATGCAACCGTAGTACTAAAATTTACACCAAAACAAAATAAAAATTTGATTTTCTATAGCTTGCGCTATTAATTTATGCGTGTCCTCCATACTAAGACGAATTTTCGTTTTGTTTTAAAATGAGTCCCAATACTGCGGTTGTATTTAGGAACAGACACTGAATCAATCTGCAAATTATGCGCACTACATAAAAAAATATCCTGATACCGATTCCAACTAACCCTGTATAAAATTATATGATTACTTATTTAATTTTACTTTATTTGTACGAATGATAAAATAGAGGGAAAATGATAGGCCACTAGGGTTGTATACGTGGCGTTTACTATTTCATATGGAGATGGAAATCTTTTTCGAGTAATAAGTAACAGTAGTTCACCCGATAAAAAAAAACGTAGTACTAAACCAGTGTTACCTACTGCCCTATATTACCATCGTATTAATTTATATTGTATAATGACCAGCGCAAACACGCACTACACAGTCAAATATAGTTGACCCACCCTACAAATAACTTTCTACAAATAAACTGCCGCCATTCGTCAGTAGGAATTAACTTATCACGGTGACATACGGCTTGCCCTCCGAAATGGACTGTAATCTGCATTAATTAATTAGGAACTTGTTTTAACTTGTTTTATACTACCGCAGAATGGAAAAAATGGAAATGTTCATTTTTATTATTTTATTGTGGATTTTTTTATTGTAATTTGGTTATGTGCTGTGGGTGCGAAAATAGAAATTAATTGTAGGTACGTAGCGTCTGCTTTATGTTTAATGATCTACTTAATATACATACCTAATTATATTTTTTGCTGGAATACGAGTAATTGCAGATTTAGGTAGACACAATCTGTCTAATCTATCTGTCTGGCTGGCCTGAGCAAATTAAGGCTGACAGTATCAAGTCGCCTTCCTCCGTATTAAAAAAGATGGTTTAAAGCAAATCTTGTAAAACCCGGGTTTTAAAATAGCCCTATCTCTTATTGTTATATGACGTTAGAAAGTGACGGATAACTATATTTAAAACCTTGGTTTTACTAGACTCGATTTAAACCATCTTTTGTAATAAGGGGGATCGTGACTTGACACTGTAAGCCTTAATGTGTCCAGGCCGACGACAGATATCGTCTTTGGTGAGAATGTAGTGGCGTTGCAATCACCAACCCATTTAACAAAGGTGGGCAAGTGGGCTTATATCCATACAGTACTCGATCACGTATTAAATTGGGTAGTGAAGGAGCTGTCAATTTTCTACACAAACGGACTGCGGTTCAATTCCCACATAGTGACAAATATTTACAATGTCCTTTATATAGCGTCGAGTCCTTCTGCATATTGTGTAAATTGTTTCTGTAAACGCGTACAGTGTGAACCGTTTTTATGGATACGGTTTAGTCATAAAATCAAAATCCCTCAACATTATACGACAAATGTTTATCAAATACACCAAAAGGACACCAAACGCAATAAAAGCTAAAGTAATTTAAACTTAAATCAAACATCGGTAACACAAGTCGACGAGTTCGGACATCGTCAGAGCAACTACTGTCGCGGAATACTGATGACCCCCCGTGGTCGTATGCATTATGTATCTACCTAAGCCCGCCCAAATGAATGCAACAGCCAAGAAAAAACAACACACGAGACACTTAAATACAGTAGAACTAGAAGGGAACGTGGATTAGATATATATCGGTAAAAATATGGCGGAAAACATACAGACTCAGGATTCTAATAATGATAATTATTCTACCTGATTATGTTTTGGATTAGATTGGGACGCTCATTGGCAGTAGACTTTTACTTTTATGATAAATACAAATAGCCAAGAACCCAATGAATGCTTTTAGCTTTGATCGTGCATCTTTAAGTCGCTCTCCTGTTAGGATAGTCTTTAATCAACTATTTATTTATTTGTGTGTGGCAACACTGTTGCGAAAAATATTTATTCGTTGTGAGGTAGTAATACATACGTAGTTCACTAGTAAAAGTTAAACGCTTTATTCCATCCTAGGCTACAGACGTCAAAGGTTATTATAGGCTAATAAAGTGATTGAACAGTATAAGAGTATATAATTCTTTCACTCCTCGAAACCCTGCCTCGAAGAACAGTCTTAGAGCTGTAATAACATAATCATCATGTTTGGAAGGAGTATAATATCCTATCATTGTAATAATTTTAGGTAGTAATCCTCAGATATCATGCCTCAATTGCCCCTTACCCAACCACGGGAAGTAACTATACGTAACCAAGTCCAAAAACACAACATGTAATATAGGAAACATTCGCCCTTATCGCTTAACACATCTAGTCCCTTCTGTCTCTTCAAAATTGTCCCCTACCTCCGGCTGTCGACGTGTATCTGAGGCTAAACGACGGAAATAAAAATCCTATAAATATTGAACAACCATATTTTTCTCACTTTGTCGCGTCGAGAACCCGCCGTGTCGTCCGTTTGTCGCCTTATATGGTCGTTGTAGACCGTAGTTAGAGTGTTTACACATTCGTCGGTGACATCCCGACGTCTTCCATCGACCGGTCGCAGACTGGTTCGGAATTTGCTTTTTACATTCCAGATAGATTTAATAAACGGACAATAAAAACCAAATGTTTTAGTTATGCACTATTCAGTCAAATGGGCACTTAAAGTTTAAAGTAGACAAATGCAGTCATAAAATGTAGAGTAATAAGAAAGTGAATAAAATTGCAAACATATTGGGTATTTAATAAACTTTCCAAACATTGGAAATTGGTGATAAAATCTTTATGATATCAAATTCAGTGAAATGCAACGGAAACTTTTCAAATTTACAATTTTATTGGAAAATTCGTTGCTTGATGAATTGATGAAATCGCAGCGATTTTCGCTAGTGTGTTCGGACTTAAGGACATTAGAGTATGCACTCCGCACACTGAGGCTCCGAATTCGATTTTTTAGGGTTCCACGGGGGCTTGCTTTGCTTTTATAGGCGATCATTTTGGGGGATCAGTAGAAAATTGGTTGCCTTTGTACATGCAACGCATTTTACAAACGAATGGGACTATATCTCTCAATACCTGATCCTCGGGAGGGGAGACGTGGTATTGATGGATGTTTATTGCAAAGATATTTCTGTCAATACTTACCTATCCAAGTAGCTTCCTTGGTGTAATTTTATGGTGGAATGGTTTTTCGCATCACTCCTATATTTACCAAAGGGTTAGGCAGTATAATATTGCACACCCACATCGCCGATGCCGTTATTAAGTCCCATTGAGTAGAATAGAATATAAGAATGATTTGTGTTTTAAATTACATAGTATGTAGTAAGAAAATACTACAAAATAATCATGCAAGAAGGTAAAAGACAAAATGATATTGGACTCAGCATTATAGTTGGCAGCGCGAGGCATGCTCAACTGCTGATATACTGCCCAACCCAGTCATGCGTAGAATAAAATACAATTTTTATAGTACTAAGTACTAACACAAGTAAATAGAAATTAGCGGTCACCCAGTGGTTGAAACTCGACCGTAATATTATATACCTATTAATTTTAACTTTTTGCACTCCTTCTCCATATAAACATTGACTATGCCAAATCTTAGACTGCTGCGTGCGCGCAATTTGCTTAAAAAGGTTACAGAGTTTTCTCTTCACGTATTAATACATTTAAATAGAAATAGGGAAAAAGGGGGCAAGCGTATTGCATTACAAACATCAAAATCATACGAAATCACGTTCTTGCGTATATCAAAGCAAAGCAAAATAAACACCGAACTGCATTATACCCGCAAGTACGACCTCCTTCTCATCAAACTTGGAAGAAGTTATTCAGTACCGTTTAAAGTTATCAGAAGAATAATAAATAGTCTTCCACACTGGTGGTCGTAAATGATAAACTTGTCCCGTGGATTATACAGTAAATTGGAAGTTAGATTGTGAAAGAGTGTGGCCATGTTATAGTGGGACACAGAGGATTATAAACGACAAAGATACATTCATTTGTTTGTTGTAATAACTGGGGACGGCGCAAATATAATAACCTTATCAGAAAGAAGAAAGAAAGAAAGAAAATCAATTTATTTTTTGCACACAGGACACCGAGCATGCACACATAACAAACATAAAAAATAAAAAAACCAGAAAATTACATAAAATAAAAACAATGAAAAATAAAGCATGGAAGTGTGTGCAAGAAAATGGGCATCGATCAGCTTGTTGTCATTGGCAACACCAATGATGCTGGTTTTCATCGATGACCGACGTCCGTGGGTGGTATCAGCAGTAATACCTATATATTTGAGCCGATCACGGCTATCCTCTGAACATCACTATGAATATGTATTAATATTATCTTATTTCATACTTTTGCAGTAGTCACGTTTTAGTTTTTGATCAATTTTTTTTCCCGTTCCCTGAATCGGCTTATTATATTATCTTTAAATTAATACGTGTAGGGAAAGCTTTGTATCCCTTTTTAAGCATATTGCGCGCACGGAGGAGTGTGAGATTTGGCAAAGTTAAAGTTTATATGGAGAAGGAGTGCAGAAAGCTAAAATTACGGTCGAATTTCGACCACTTGGGGCGACCTCATGTATATATAGTTGCTCATCATTATGAACAACTTTTACTATGGGACCAAATAAGAAATCCCGAAAACAATATCTGCAATTCCATACCATTTAGTCTTTGTCTTAGAATAATATTGAATTATTTGTATGGAACTTCAGATTTTTTTTCGCGATTTCAGTGTTGGCCTCGTAGTATAAGTTGTTCATAATGATTAGTACATTAACCTCTTAAAGAGGTCGGGACTAGAAAGGTAGGATCTTAAATAAGAATCGCTGTATTTTAACGCGTAACCACCAATGCAAATAACTCAAGGATTTATCCTCATTCTGTTAGCATACTGGTCACCGCACGAACCACGGTGGTAGGCGGTAGTCCGGTAAACATTACGACTTAATCTCGACTAAATTGCCAGCTATCTGCTCTGGGGCAGGCTTGCTTGCATAATTGTAACTTTCAGTGTACTCTTATGCAGTTTAATTAGAAGACATTTGCCTTATAAATAAGATAAGTGTGACGTAATCGCTGCATGTAAGATTAATTACTTAATTATGGTAGGGTTGTGCGCGAATTTTGTGTAAAATTAACTGGAAGTAGGTACCTATTTATTGGTCGAGTTTTAAAAATTGGATGTAATAAAAAATTATGGAATAGAGTTGTGTTATCGGTTTTTAAATACTTTCAATCAACTAATTCATCGTATCAACTTCGTCTACTACTACTTATCAAAAGGATGAACGAAAAATAAAATAAGTTTAAAAAAAATAAAAATAAAACAGAAAAACGAACATAACAAAAAGTTAAAAATATTTATTTAATTCCTACATTTTTTAATAGTCTTATACTCGACCTTCCAACCAACTCCACCACTCCATCCAAGCTTTCATTCGGTTCGTTTCCCCACAATAATAACAATAACGTTGACTTATTTTGTTTCTAATAAGATTATTTAATATCAACCTATCTCTGCTTATATTAAACTGTCAATGCCAATGCCACAATAAATAAAGACACAATTATCATTTGGGCTTTATTTTTAGAGATGATAATAAAAACACTGAGCCACAACACTGAATCGAGTAGTACAATATTGAAGAGTAACGATACAATTCTCAAAAGAAATAAATAAATAATGTATCAAAAAGAAGAAGAACATAATATTCCTGATTGCATTCATTTTAAAATATATTTACTTTACGCCAAAGCGAGGAAAGCTATGTCTAATCAAGCGAACGACAGTACAGAGAAGGCTTTTTACACTAATGGAATGCTCCTACGATATGATAACACTCTAGACAATTTTGCAGCAATTCTTAAATCTACTCAAGCGCTGTCAAGCGGAAAATGGTTATTTTTTGTTTCCAATATAGTTAATTTTTATCATAAATGTGTGAACAAAAATGTTAGCCACTTTGTATTGAGAATCATTTCGCGGTAATGTTCTTTGTTTGTTAGCTTTTTATTTTCTGTGAAAGAATTAAATGTTTGTCTGTCAAACGTTACGAAATTCTTGAAACGTTCAATTTCTTTGTGTTCAGAAGTGCGTATAAGCGATTAATATTTAATCACTTACACGTTTGGACTGCCTGTACCTACATCTGAACGACTTCATTCTATGCCCCTATACAGGATGAAAGGGAATTCGTAACGAAAACTGATACCATGGATTCAATACATAATTCTAAACACCTCAGCGTTGAAATTTTGCGTCGGACTTTTCAAAAGTTTTGCAATTTCGTCGGCAGTGTTTTTAGTTACCTAAAATCGTACACACCGTTACGCCCTGTATTTATAATAAATATAATTATTACTCAGGGATAGTATAGCTTTCTATTACTGAAAAAGATTTTTGAATCGGTTCGGCATTTCCGTAGATTACCCACTACATACAAACAAACACAACGTTAGTAAAGATTCATCTCTGTATTCTATGAAATCTCTTTTCAAGGGGGTAAACTATTTTATTCTCAAACATATTGTGTACAAATACATAAATACTGATAACTCGGACTGATAAAACCTGTCTACAGATGTGTGTGTGTTACGATAGAAAAACACACCAGTGTGTAAATATAATAATAAAAAAAAAATACTAATGACGACATAAGACGATGTCGAGGAGATGGCGTGATGAACTGGACTTCTTTCTAAAGGTATTGGCCCCAAATTGGCATAGACTGGGAAAAGTGGAAGGAGAGAAGGGAGGCCTTTGCCCTGCAGTGGAATACTACAGGCTTGTAATGAAAAATAATAAGGCGATGTCAAGTAATCCACGGGCACACTTCGAATTTCCATAAAAAAATATAATTGCAAACATGATTCAGAATACAAGCCGTATGGATCCAATTAACTATATACAAGTCTTTCAGTCTCTTATTAAGTATTTGGATATTTTTTTACTCAATAGCATTGAAGACATTACTACATAATGCACCAATATTGAAGAATAGAAATCCATCACGTAAAGGGATGTCATTAGTACATAGGATTATTTTCATTAAATGCATAGTTGTCCCGGGCATTCGTACGTGGATTGAATGGGACATGTTGTGACTTGCTTCGTCGTTTGCTGTTTTAATTGTTCTGTCTCCTTGGTAGTTTTCGTAGATATAAACTGCACAGCGACAGTTTGGAAAAATAAAAACTATAAAATAATAAGAATCTATAATGATAAAAAAAATAACAAAATAAGTATTCCGCGCAACATATACAATACCTTACAATTTCCTGAATCGCGCTATAGTATTGTTACAGCGAGAATGTTAAACAAACTTTCGATCGACAAAACATTTCTCCATCACTCTGATTTCCCTACAATACGCATAAATATTTCGCCTTGGAGTCCCCATCCACGGTGAAAGATCATCTTTAGCAAAAGCACTCAAATGAGTCTATTATATTTTTGATGCTTTGGTTTATGATGATTGCAGAGTTTATACTCGTAATACCAAATAACCAATATTATTCGAACATATTACATGATGAAGCTCTACGTCGGCAATCGGCTCTCTTCTTTTTCTTGGCGATGAAGCTTTCTCCAGTAAGTTCTATCTAGCCAAATCTTTTAGTTCCCGATACGACTAATCACTAAGATTTTTAGCAGGATCCGCGTTTTATTAAATCCGAACCAAACCAACATTATGAATAGGAAAAATAGATCAGACAAAAAAAAAACTTGATAAAAAATACCAAATAACAAAACATAATAACATCAACAACCTTACAAAGACAAACACTAATATGACAGCGAAACACAAAAAGATTCGTTGGAATTTCACCGCAATATATCCTACAGAAATTAGGTGGGTCGGTCTTGGGCGGTGACACAACCTGTGACTCATGACATGGGTCAGCCTCGTTAAATTTGTTCGGTATCAAACCAGGTACAATGCAAGAATGTGGATACAGAGATGTATGTAAGAAAAGCTGCAGTTAAAAAATATATGTAGGAAAGAGAGGACTGGAGATCAAGGTATGTCGTCCCTTTTAGATTTAGGTTTGGTTTAAATATTTAGGTAGTTAAGATAAGATAATCTTTACATGTTACATTGTAACATGGTAGTCAATGACAGATCCCTACTTTATTCGGCATACAAATTATAAAAATTGGATTGATAATTATAATCTATTTTATAATGTAATTATTAATAGAAAATTAAACATTATAACATATTTTGCGGGCTATGAAGAGAAATATTTGAATAGAATAGATTACCTATATCTTTATTTCATGTAAACCAGATTCAGGCACTTATCGAGACTAGGTGTGCCGTTCCAAATACATAGTAGGTCCTCTATAGAAGAATCAGCAAGAAACTCCATAGAAATTCTTTTAAAATAATTCCAGTTTAATTGATGAAATTATGATATAGTTTTTTTCTAACGAAAGCGGAGTAATTCAAAAATAGAATCTATCAAAACTCTACAGCGAACATATTATATTTTATAACATTAACTTGTAAAATAATGAGTACCTAATGGATGCTTAATAATGTATGAATTTCAAGACTGTTTCCCGGAAAAGCTTTTTGAATATCGTCAGGTAATTCACTTTCAGCTTTTGTTACACAAACTCTACAGATAAAATAGATTACATTTCAAACAGTTAATTGAAAAAATACCCGAAGCCTCTTAGTACTGACTGACCGCGGCAAAAAACAAAGGTTTTATTAGCTACATTATAATTTCTATGAAAATAACATTTCAAACGAATCACAGCCTACAAAGCCAGACACGCTAGTATTAAACTTGAAGCATTTTTGCACAATATTCCGGTACGAGTCAAGTCCAGTATTCTTGTATTTCTTTGTTCCTTTGAAGCAGTTCGCTTTGTGACCACCGAAGTCGTATAAATCTGTTTAAAGAACAAAAAATATTTTCCTTTATTTCTTTGAAGTCTCTAGCTTATAGATTTAGAGTTCTGTGAAATTGTTCAAATAATAATTTCACAAAAGTAAAGTCCAAATAATAAATTAATATTCGCAAAATCACAAATATCGGGTCTAGAAAAATCTAGAGTAAAACAAATAATTTTATTAACATTTTTTTTAGAATTAGAAAATAAAATAAATTGAATTATGCTCGTATACATTTTGTATCCGGAAAATTTTCTACTTGTCAATCCCTATTCAGAATCGAATTTTACACTCTGCCTACAACACGTTAATGTATACTTCTCAGAATTACATACTTGCCTTCTCTGAATAATTAACGGAAACTTTATTTTAATTACTGACAGAAATTGAGATCCCAGCCGACAAAATTTTCAATTCGTCACCTTTAAAATAATAAAAATATACAGATTTGCTCTTAATTTCCACCCGTACTTCAGAAATAAACTCATCGAAGTATTTTTTGTAATATCAGCTGAGGTTAACTTCTATATTACGTGATTCAAATATAATAAGTCGGAGCCAATCCCAAGCTTTATATATTTTTACCCTGAAAAAATATCCAAATAAACGATATTTTATAAAACTTTCATCATTTTAATGAGTCCCAAAATCTTCCATACTCCATTCGTTAGTCGGTTTTTGCGTTATTTTTTAACCGGTCCGTTCCACGGTACGGACATGTCATTCGTGCTATAATGACGCGACATTTTAACACTGGCAACTCCGCTAATTGCGTGTCAGACCCATAATAACACGGATTTTGAACGCCATCGCCGTGGATTTTTGTACTCCTGGTAATTGTAGCCTGATAGTGACAATATTTTTAATCCCCGACAAAAAAGAGGGGTGTTATTAGTTTGTAGTGTGTCTGTGGCATCGTAGCTCCAAAACGGATGGACCGATTTCAATGCAGTAGTTTTAATTGAAAGCTATTTTAATCAGAAATAATCTTAGCTATGTTTCATGAAAATCTATTCAGCCGTTCAAAAGTTACAGCTCTTTCTAGTTGGAGTCGGGGGATTTTTTATAGGGTTGATTTTAAATCCACAATATTATCTTTAATTCCACGTGGAACGTTCTTTCCCTATGTACATATACCTCGTCCTACAACCTTAAACTTATTAAGATAAATCATCAGCCTTTAATTTTATTTCAGGCTATTACCAAAACAAATTCTATATTAGTTATCAGTCCTATAAAAATTCATCCAGTTATTCTCAGGAAAATAAGGAAAACGATTGGTTATTGTCCAGCTGTATTTCAAAATAATATTTCAATAACTTGTGGAAACATTACGACTGTATAAAGTTCAATCAAAGGATCATAACCCCCGAATATGTATAACAAAATTATTATGACTAAACTAACTCATATCAGCATATAACAGTTGAATAGTGTATTAAACTATCCTTAGATACTAGACTCTAACGTTTTCGTTGGCGAGAACTCACTAAATCTGAATAAGGTAACACAATATTAGTTTTAAACCTATCCCATCCCATAATCTGTGAACAGGTTTGTGTTTCCAACTCCGAAACGAAAATTAAACACCAAGTACACCAGTATTGTCAGACGTATAACAATGCAATTTAATTCTCCACTTCAAATAAGTCTATGCGGAGTTACCATTTGTCTCTACTCTCTACATCCCTCAATAGGTATTATTCGATTAGACGGTCTAACTTCACAGTACAAATAAATCCAGCTGCATTATTCGCTTTGGGGCGAGTATTGCAAGGGAATCAGGGTTTAATCCGGACTAAATTGCTTACCGTCTGCTTGAGGCTCGACCGATTATCTTTAGGATGAGTCTTTAACATTCTATTATTGGTTTCTATTTAACAACAATGTTTTCGGGTTTATTTGTAAATACCTTTTTAATTCATGAGCTCTTTTTCCAGAGCTTAGAAAGAACTTAAATTAAAGAGGCTTAAATTAAATAAATTACAAAAAAAGAAAAAAGAACACAGTCGAAACAGAACAGAAAATTTTCTTAATTTTTCTCCTTCACGCATTTTTAATATCAATTGCTTAGCTACCAATGCCTCCTTTGTCCCAATCCTTGTTCCACAAAGAGGATTTCCGTTTTGTTTCTTAATTTTACGCGCTGGCGCACACGCTCGTGCCTTCTTAAACGCCGAGATTGTAGCCCCACAAGTAGCGGCTTTGTGAAGCTGGAGAAAATAAAAGTCTCTTAATGTTGTATCCAGGTTTATTTTTACAAAATGAGTAGGTTCAATTATTGTATTGTAATGTAACCACTCATTTTGTACGCGCATGACATAGCTATTATTATTATAGGGTGGATGATTAGCAGCATCCGTCTGTTTAGGAATTTCTTTATCAAAATCAATTTCTCGCTTTAACAATCAAACAATTCTATCTTATGAGAATCGAAACAGAGTAAGCAATATAATTGGATGACAAGAATGAGCATGACTTCAGAAATATCAATGCCAATATTATCAATGCAACGATAGTTCACCATATTGCGGATTTTATCGGAACTAATATGTAGTATGAAACTTTAATGGAGAATATATTAAATATGTCAAAGTATCTACATTAGTGGCTTCACCTCAGGGTCGAAGTATAAGTTGTCAGGATTTACTTGCTATTTCCCTGATCTCATCACTTACTTCACCCCCTACAACAACGACGATGAAACAAGATGGGTTCACAATACTTAAGGCGACACAGTGGTACTTTAGTATTTTTTGTGGTATTTACCAAAATATTGTCAAAGATAATTTGATAAATGATGTACTTAAAATACGAATTCCGAATGTTTTATAATTACAGAGAAAAACTAAAATCCCTGCCTTCAACAGTTGCAATTCGTCGCGTTTTTTTCCAACATCTGATAATGCAGAAACATGTCCTCGTTTTCCGCTTCTCCTAAATCTGCACGCTTGTTTAAAGCCAGAACATTCTTCAAAGAAGTTCCAAACATTACAAGATGTTCCCGGGTGTCATATTGCGTCACTTTCACGTCACATTCGATTACAAAGGGACAATCCTTGTAACAATAAGTTTATCCGTGACCTTTATCTCCTTTTGTCTTTGTTTTGTTATGTCAACGTGTTTGTAACATGAGTTCTAAGGATGCTTATGGAATAAGAGTAACGGATTTGGAATTTTCGAGTACGATTTTCTGTATTCTGCATTTTTGGATTTTCATATACCTACTTAAAATTGAAAAATACTAGGCTTATCTTACAATAGTTATTATTATTCCTATACAGTTTCTTTTTGTTATAATAGGGTTTATTAATCTCCACAGAATACGAAGCGAAAACAATGGATAATATTTTAACATAGACAATAAACGGTATGATTATTAGCATTATTTTTGTTGAATAGATTTACCCTATCAATCGAATCAATTGTTCGTTTAAAGTTGATAATTGCCAAAATTCTTTGTATCGAATAATGAATCCTATTGAGTTTCTTAAAAGACTTTGGTTGATGGTCTGGAAAATAACCTGAAATTTTATGTCATGAATATTTTCTGGAGTCTGATTTTTTAGATTTAAATCGAGTAAACGCTGTTTCGTTGATTGATTTTCAGCTGCATCCATGACTTTAACTTTTTAAGATAGGTATTCGTATTAAGTTCGGTCTACAAAATTAACTTATTTAAAAAAAAATGTACACTACGTACAAAAATATTGCATCAAACGTTTCAATATTTTCAAAATTAAACTCATGAATATGTTTTCTTACTTCTAGAACAACGTGTACATCAATTATTATTAGTTATTACTAAGCTGCTGTTTTAAGAATACCTAGCAAAGATCTTATAAAAAACACGAGTCAGTCGCTAAGTAAATTTCCTTTGCATCTTTTTATTCGTATCTTTAGTTATCGGCGGGGAAGTATTGCTTTTTAATGTAATTTCCGAAACGGAACGCCGCGTTGCCGGTTGCCTCCTACGGGAATCGCCTAATGGATTTTGTTCATACTTCCCTCGGAACTCAATCTATCAGTTAGACTTCACATTTTAAGTAGTTTTCATTTTTTACCTGCTTTTTCTTCTTATTTTTCTGTTTTTTCATTAGGTTATAATCTCGTATTTTTTTGCTTTTGGAAATCTCGTTAATTTTTTCACATCGCTATAGACGTGCTCTATAGCGATATTGCTACATAGGAGATAAGATGAAATATAGATAATAATATAAATTCTACTTTTTCTGAAGGTTTTTGAATAATTATGGTATTTAAACTCACACCGACAATTAACATAATAATGAATAAACTACAAGGTGAATTTTATTTAGTTTCGGATACATTATCGAATATAAAATTATAAATAATAATAAATTATTTATTTCGGGCTTCCATGGCCCATAGATGGACCTTACAGAAGATCATAAATAACGTAATTACAAAATTGTGTTAGCGAATAATGAACAACTCTGCAAAAGAAAAAGTATTTCGCCGCGAAAAAATATTTCGACTTCCAGTTGACTCAACCAGCTGATGGTACCGTTATGTATGGGAATGGCATGTAAAAGGTTTTCATTTTGCAACAATCATTCGTTAAAGTAGGTAGCTATCCGAAGCGACTTAAAATTCATGTGTATAATCAATATAATTCGCTTGAATATAACATACTTCACCTATTCAGTTTATTTTTTATGCTATATAATATAAATGAGATAGGTATTAATAAACATCATGTAAGTATTTCACGAGAAATCGTGTGATGGTACGCAAAATTAAATTTTCAATTTCCCAAAGCATTCGGTTAAAAAACTGTCTCCTACATTTCATTTTCGAGCTATTCTTATTATTGTGAGGACTTTAAACCGGGACCTAATTTGATCTCACAATTTTCTTCCCGTCGAGCGCTTGGGGCTCAGTGTCAACGTTTCATTTGGATTACACATTACCAAGGTACATCTTCGTTCGCAAACACTTCTATTTATAAATTATTAAGGTTCATTTTTGTTCGTTTTAAATTTAATTTTATCGTTGCGGTAAGTCGGGGTGCAGTGCAGCGGTCATTCTGTTACAGCCGGGACCAACTTGAACATCTTCCAAGACTTTGTGTTGTCATTATTAAAGTAGAATGAGTATTGTTATGGCTGCTTTTCTGTTTTTATTAAATCTTGATATTTTTAATACCGGATTTTTTGACGTTTGTTTATCTATAGCTCATACGTTTTCGCGAACATTTTTTAGTTCTGTTGGGCTAATGTCGCTTGCAGTTGCAGTTGCAGTTTTTTCAGACCACGTTCGTAGAAAGTTTTATTTTAACCGATACATCCATAAAAGCTATCGTAACTATTTATTATTATTATTTATTATATACTTTATTGTACACCTGAATACAACAATTTTGTAAGTAAAGGAGATTACAATATTAAAGTACAATGAGCGGCCTTATCGCATAAAGCGATTTCTTTCAGGCAACCATTGGATGGAATAAAGTGACAAACAAGTTATGGGGCCTGTGTGTGTGGGGCAAGTTAGGCCTGTGATTTATGGTGCACATAAATATTATATTGAACTAAATAATTATTTTGAGATATTTGAGAAAGTCGATAGTTACGTCGTTTAGCCTCTCAGAACGATGATATTTTTTTTTTTTTTTTTTTTAGTATTATTTAAGCTTAGATATTTTTATGTTTTGTGCGTCATACTGGGCGTAGAAATAAAAACTTTTTCTTTCTTTCTTCTTTCTTTTCTTTTAGTTTTTCTAAACGACGTAACTATCGACTTTCTCAAATATCTAGAGATAGTTTCAAATATTGATGACAGCTTACACCCGCAACTTGCGCCAACAAAGTCAAAGACGCGAAAGAATCTTAAAGGGGAAGTAAAACGAAACGGTTTTAAGACATAATTCCTTTGGGAACAAAGGAGACATGAACATGTTTGTTTCCCAATTTTACGCTTTGCTGGGTACACCGAAAAAATCTACCAGCGAAATGAATTCTCTACTCGTTCCTTCTGAAGTAATATTTCTAGTGGAAGGTTTAATTGAAAAATATCTTCGATAGTTATCGTTGTGGATAATTCTTTAGCGATCTTCGCGTTTTTTTATAAATTTTTATTATTGAATAAGAAGCCACATGTAAGGTCCTACCTTTCTAGTCCCGATCCCTATAAGAGGTTATAGTAATCATAATTATGAACAACTTTTATTATGGTCCCAAAAAGGAAATCATGCAATATCAGCGGATCCATACATTTACTCGAGTAATATTTAATTATGTGTATGGAACAACTGTTTTTATTTTCGTGATTTCAGGTTTGATCCCATAGTTGCTCATAATAATGAGTACAACAACCTCTTAAAGGGATCGGGACTAGAGAGGAAAGACCTTGTATATTCAATGGAAACGTATTGGAAAAATCGTAATGGAAACTACGTTTAATATTTTAATTTATTAGCTTTATTTATTTTAATCCATTATAACACAATTTTATCTTGTTTTAAAAACAAAGCTACGTGATCCACGATGAAAGAGGCTGACACGTCTTTAGCAGACGTGTTTGACGACAGATTATGTCATTTCCGTGTCACATTCACGTCACGTCATAGACTTATTATCTAAGGGGAGAGCCCTACTTATTATTTCTATGCGTCACGTCGTCTGCGCTACGTCCACTCCGTGTCAATTGCTCTGACCTAGAACGCTAGAGCTTGCCTTTATCACACCATAACCTAGCTCAACGTCCCAACGATCTTTCATTAACATACACAGATCACTATAAAAATATTCCCCAGCGCATCCGTGTCTCAAGAATGCCTTCTACACTGATTACCATATAGAGTGACATTTACACTGCGTCGCCTTTCAAAGACACGTCGCTTTGTGGCTGCCTGCTTTGAAGCACACATTGATATTATTCCTCAGAGAATAAGGATTGGATTAGTTAGTGAATTCATTGTAAGTAGATGTGCATTTGTTTATTAGTTTCTGAATAGGTTACAATAAAACAGAAAATGTACGAGTTCCTTGTCCTAGTTTGGCGTAGAGTTACATGGCATAATACCTCTCAGAAGAATTGGATGTGGTCAGTGACCGGTTGTAATGCTGGAAGTTATGCAACTTAGCTGTTAACCCAAAAATTACAAATATCGAAGAAAATAAACATAATAGTTGCGATATCGTTCCGCTATCGCTACGTTCTCGCACTGAAACATGTCTGTTTTAACTATTACATGCATACCGACCAATAGGCAAATGTCTCTATATAATGGGTGCCTGAAGATGAACGACGCCGTCGAAGACGGCCCAGAATAAGGTGGCGAGATTACTTGGACGCGTATCAGAGGGGCTAGTTCGAGGTGGAGGAGGAAAAAGACGTATGGAAGAATTTGGAGGAGGCCTTTGCCCAGCAGTGGGACAGTATGAGCTAATAAAAAAATACCATTTTCATTTTTTTGCGATACCGAATAGGCTAAAAACTGTATTCGTTTTATAGCGATACAGATAGGACCAATCCCCATTGGATTGAATATATCAACTCCAAAGCGAACGTAGACAAAAATAGTAGTCATTTAAAAGCGTGAAATAAGGAATTATAAAGAATATAAAAGTACAGGTGTCAATAAAATCATCAACAAAAACTCTATCCGAGCTCACAAGCTATTAATTACGCGTCGTCAACTGAATTATTAGAAAAAATATTATTAATGAAAAGCCTGCTTCACAGGCGAAACGCGCAATTTCTAAGCGTTTACGCATTCGTACGCAAGTTTGTAATTAGTTATTTCCGCAGTGGGCCGCGAGCGATCGCTTTATAGCGGGGCTGCAATTAACTCCGTTCATGGTAGCACTGTCAGCTGAACACGCACTGCCAACTCTAATGTGTTTGTACTTAATACTTAGTAATTAGAATCAAATATGCAAGGATTTTGAACTGTAATCGTAGTTGGATTGGGTTTTGATATTTGTGGAGCCGAAGAATAAGCTCTTTGTATCTTCAAAGGCAAGCATGAAAAAAGATCGGCAGAACAGCGGTGACTCCTCCGATGTTGAAAATGTTCATGGGCGGCTATGTGCGTTTACCCCCTATATTATAATAAAATATTATAGTTTCAAAAAAACTATACAACACGCTTAAGTCATCCAAACTCAACGTGTATCCAAAATTTCAGCTGAATCGGAAACCGGAAAGTGGGTCAATTTCCGAGATTTTCTTACATGTTAGTTAGTTAGTTAGTTACAGGTGAAGCTAATAAAAGCGTGTTAAAAAAAGGATTAACCGAACAAATCTGTCATGGAATCTAACATCAAGTTGATGAGTTCGTTCAGAAATGTATCCCTATTTTTACCCGACTACGGAGAGGGTTATATGTTTGACCGGTATTTTATTTTATCTTCTTCCGTATACCTACTATGAGCAAGGGCCACAGCTGCGGAATAAGGCACACGACCACACCATCGACATTGCGTCCGGTCTTTTTTAATTCATAGTTTTTTTTTGCTTTAATTAAATACTTTTTGTTAAACTAGGTAAGAAGTCAAAAACTAAGAGTAAAATAATAAGAGTGGGATCACTCTTATTATTTTACTGAACTTACCGACGAATGCTCACACGCAACTTAATTTTATTCTTTTTCAATCACTTTAAGGTGAAATGTAGCGATGGAGAATGACATTTAAGAGCGTCTTTAAATTAATTGTCTTTTAAGTATTCGACGGTTAGCCATTCTATAAGAGCTAAAGTCGCTTCAGAATTAAACTCTCTAGAAGATAACAGTAAACAAAACAGTCAGTGATATTGATAAAAAGCTTAGAAACGATAGATAAAATGACTAAATCCCCGAGAGCCACATTAAAACGGGAGCTATGATAATAGTATCTCAACGTAAGAACTCATTACGAAATCGTTAAAAAATACGAACTAAAATGAACTAGACCCATATTTTAATTTCATGTAACACCGCAGTACTAGAGATTCTATGGTGTTGCTCAAGTTATGAGAGAAAGCTGGTAATAAACCGAAGACTGTAGCAGTAGTGCTGAACATGGCGCTCCATGTTCAACAGTGGAAATTCACTGGCTATCTGATCGATATGTGCTACGAACGTTACGGTACCTAATAAGAAGATGAGTCAATACTATCGTATAGAATAATAAGATATGATATTATTGACTTATCTCCTTATTACCGAAACACGATATCGATGTTGTGAAACCATTTATGCAAACTCATTTTTTTTTTAATATTTGACTTATCCCCTTTTTCCTTGGTGCCACCCAAATAACACACGATGTTAGTTCCTGCCCTTTGGACACGCTCTCGCATTCTTCCGCTGCTCCGCTGGCCATCTTGAAGGTTCCTGCGTTATCCTATAATACCACACACCACACACACTTCCATGCATTGTTTTTTATATTTTTCTTTTCTTTCATCATTGTTTTATTATAAATATTTTTTGGTTTTTTTATGTGTGCATGCTATTGTGATTTCGGTGTCCTGTGTGCAAAGAATAATTTTTTTTTTTTTTTTTCACTATTTCTCCCCAATACCGTTAAGATTTTCTAGAAATCGTGATGGTTTCTGCCCTCGCTGTTGCTTGTCACATGCACAATACAAGTAGTGGCAAGCTGCAAGCCAGTACGCAACTTCATAATTACCTATTTCCCATTTCGCCCCAGGCCCTCCGGCTTTACTGTGAGCCTTAATTAACTGCACTATGTTGTAATATTCCAAGCTTCAGTTATATTACAAGGAATATAACAAAACAAACTCCTACGGTGCGGCTCATAATGTAGACTCGGAAAATTTTGGTGAAGTAAATAGTTTATCATTTAAGTTATTAATATCCACTAGAAAATATGATGACATGAATGAACGTTATTTGAAAGTGTTTTTGAATTTTTCTCCTTGGATATTGTCTATAGCAGTCCGGATCATCCAGTAGATGGTATAGGCTCTTTTCTGTTATAGACAAACGTAGTTATACGAAAAGTATCCAACCCACATTGACCTGAGATATTTAATATTTAAGTTCACATCGTAACTCTTCATTGATGGAGTGGTATTTTGTTGGTTTTATTAGATTTATTGAAGGGCAAACTTTTTATATTTTATACTGTAAAATGTGAAGTTAGGTTTAGTTTCATATTTTACGGGATTTTATAAAATGAAATAATATCTCAAATCTAACTTTGCTATAGAAGGTGGGTTGGATCCTTTTCGTTTTACATGTAGGTACGAGTACGTCCCATTATCCTTACATTATAAATGCGAACGTAACTCTGTCTGTCTGTTACGTTTTCACGACTAAATGACTCAAACGATCTTGAAGAAGTTTGACAAACAGTAGTGTGCATCATGAGGAAAGACATGGGGTATTTTTTTTTGTTTTTCTCCAAAATCCACGTGGTCAGGGTCATAAGAACAATAGTATTAGATACGTTTACAATGGAGACCGCATCTACGGCTATAAGACCACTCATTGTACATTTCTTTTTGTAATTATTGTATCTTTTCTTCTATTACTGGTGTGCAATAAAGTGTGTTGTATTGTATTGTAAATGTTTATTTTTATAATTAACTAGCTTTCGCCAGCGCCTTCGCCCGCGTGATATCTTTATAAATTATAGCCTATGTTACTCAAACTTAATACAGCATTCTGTTGGTGAAAGAATTTTTAAAATCGGTCCAGTAGTTTTTGAATTTATCCATTACAAACAAACAAACATACAAAAATCAAATCTTTACTCTTTTTAATATGGGTTTAGATGTATCTTTTCTATTTATGGTGTACAATAAAGTTTATTGTATTTTAGGTTGAAATGGCAACCTAACAGGTAATAATTTTCGACACCTTAAGGTTGTATTTTACGACGATTTCTTACTTTTGAGGGGGTGAAGTATCAGCCTAAGCCCCACCCACTAGGGGAGCTCCGTTCTCGCAATTACGCAATTGACGTATCAGACTGTGTGACACACGTGTCACAGAATAGCAATATTAATTAGCAACATGCAGTATGACACCAGCAAATACTTGAAAAATATAAATCCATAATATCGTATACCCAGTGTTCTATGTTACGCTAGAAAATCTGTTCCTCCGTTTTGTATTTGTAGATTTTATACCTATTTAACTATCTACTTATAAACTATCAGTCATACCTATTGTGTATGAGTTTATGCAAGTGCACATAATTGTCTCGACCAACATTGGGCATTTTCACACTAAGCCAATAATGCCGTAACGAAACCGATATATCGGCATGACAAACCTGATGACACTGCCAATGTGTGTGTAATGTTAGATGAATAAGCCAACTCAAATCCATGCCTTGAGATAATAACCTACTCTCACCCACACCTGTAGGAGTCGTCCGTTTCCGTAGTCATACCTACTTAAGTATGTTCACAGGGTTGCTTTTTTACCAAAAAAGAAATTGCATATTCATAGATCAAAACCATATTCCTAGTTCAGATTCCTCGCTATGTATGCAGATGAAGAGCTTCAAAATTGAAAGAAAGAAAGAAAAAACATTTAAATCGGACTCGCACATGAAATTACATAAACACACAAAAAATTCAAATAATGTTAACAATAACCTAACTGTCTAAAACCCTCGACTCTAACTAGAAAAAGAGGTGTAGCTTTTGAACAGCTGAACAGATTTTAAGAACAATCCCGATTAAACAAGCTTTCAATTAAAAAAAACTGCATTGAAATCGGTCCATCCGCTTTCAAAGCGGATGGACCGATTTGCTTCGATGCCACAGACAGGCACACAGATTCACAGATACATAGATACACAGATACACATTATAAACTTATATCACCCCTCTATTTCGTCGGGGGTTAAAAAAGTCCTGCAAGAGGCCAAAGAAAGTCCCTATCTCAGCATATCCTGACAGTTAATCCTGACAGATAAAATAAATACCGCAGCGCTGGTTTTCGGATAGGACCGTGGTGATGCCACGGACAACCACGATAACCCATAATACATAAATAAAGGTAAAGATTATAATTTCAATTGGTGAATCTTTTTTCTAGTGGACTGCAAAGCCCATAAAGAAATAAAATTAAAAGAAGTAAAATTAGGTTGGGCCACCGGCAAATCGGTACCTATAGGGCCGACCGACATATTTTAAAATGTCAGCGTTTAATAAGGAACAAAATTATACAAAATCTAAGGAAACGTAGATCAGTTCAATACGAAATAATAGTAGTTTATGAAACTGTTGCATAATAGGGGGTAATAAAACATCAGTGTGTTTAAAAATCGAGCCGCAGGCGAGATTTTTAATAGTATCAGACGATATATCAAAATGATATAAGTACTATGAATATTGTTCTATAAAAGTAGGTAAATAGAATATACAACATGTCCCAAAATTCAACGATAAGCGGGCACCAGAGGGTTGACCAGCTCATGACTACACGCGAACAAAAAAAAATTAAATAATACAATATAAAACTTCATACTCTTTGTTCTCAACACTACAAATTGTCGTACTGATTTTTCTATACTACATCCTATAAAATGAATTATTGACGGAGATGTCAAGAAATTATTTTAGCATATTGATTTTTATAAACGAAATACTTAGATTTTCTGAATAAAAGGCAAGTTACTTATACTTCCTGTTGCTTTTTAATATTTTTTTTAATGATTTTACTGTCATTCTTTCTTTTGGTTTTGAATAAAGTGTAAGCGCAGGAAAGTCAAAAAAAATTGCACAGGTCCGACCTCGATGCGCGCCGAAACGCGACTGATTGATGGCAGAGCTGACAGAAATCACGAATTTTGTGGTTTTTATCAAATTGTGACCAATATACGTAATATTATAAAAAAATAACAACCGATTTTCGTTGGTATATTTGCGACCAATATTGTGATGTAAAAATTATTTGAAATAATATCATTTTTTAGAAATAATCTTGTAAACACTTTTTTAAAAGGGGTAACTTTGCGAAATTTTTTTATCGAGCCAACTTCATCCAATCATGTATCGGACAACCGTGCAGAGATTGTCACATCTTCAAGTTTGATATTTTTTTTTTTCGGGACAAAGAAATAAGAATTTCTATTCAAAAAATTGTAAATACAAATCGGTTTTTGCGGCATTCCTGTAAAATACCCCCTTAATAACACAAAATTAACAGACAGTGTCTTGCATTAGGCTGCTAATTGTAATTATTATTTCAGTGGGTGTGTGCAATTACATCGCGCGCTTCGGTTTCACTCCGGAATTAATTGTTCTTAATTGTAATATATTGTGTTCAAGAAATTTGTTGCAGATAGAAGCACAGTGTAATTGTAATTAACTACTCTAAAGTGTGTTTGTATGAAAATATCGTATACACCTACACAATTAATTCTTATGCATTGGTATTGTTTCCAAAAATGTCTTGTTTGTTTTCCTACAATTTTCTTCAAATTCCCTGAGATTTTTTTCTGTAACTACAAAAAGGTTGAGAACCTCTGGTATACATAGTCTTTCAAGTGTGTAGATTTCAGCGCAGAATGGTAAAGTTTTCCTTAAACTCAAAAACAAATGACGGCGCAGTTGATGCAGTGGCTAAGCGATTGGCTTTCTGCGCTAAGCCGCGGGTTTGATCCCCGCACGGAACAAATATTTGTATGGTCTACCGATAGTGTTGTTCCGGGTCTGGGTATGTGTGCATGTGAAATGTATGTTTGTAAACTGGACCCACGATAGAGAAGAAATTTGATTGTGGTATAACGTTTTAAAAAAATACACAAAAAGTAATTGATTTATTTTATATTTTTGTTTATATTTTTTAACCTTTTAAGTTTGAGACCTTATAAAGTCCATCAATGTTGCTCCCAGTATATTATTTTGTATTCGCGCCGACACCAAGCGGGAAAACATGGAAGTTCTAAGTTTCAGTGCCTAATGTAAAAGTACTCTTAGTGAAAAGTTTTCAGACAAGGTTAGTGACCTTATCTGATGGTATGCCACGTAGGTACTCCTTAGCAAAGCATAACTACAAAACTCTATCTTAAAATTGATTAAACGTGTTAGCGATTTTTATATCTGTTTTCACAATTATCTCATCGATAGCGGTGCATGGAAAGAACAACTTTGCAGGCTCCATCCGAACCAAGTTATTCGATTGTAAATAGCAATAAATTGTTTATTTATAGCCGTTACGTTATTTCAGTGTTGTTATGTTAACTTTGCAAGTTTCATCCGAAACAAGTTCTTGGTTGTAAATAGCAGTATTTTGTTTATTTCTAGCCGTTAATTTTTTCAGTGTATGTGCGGACAAAATCCCCGATAGATCTACATGGACAATCAAATCATAGTCCGTAGTCCTTCCATCATTGCTAATCATGGCCTAATGATTGTTACAATAATGGACATTCATAGGGAATATAATCACCTACGCTATTTTCTAACGGGAAGACCGGTTCCTGTCCTAATAACATAATCCAATAGACGAATTGACACGGGAAGGGTGAAGAAAATAAATGGAATTTTCTTTTCTATTCACAGCCAAATGAATTATGTACTGTTGTTTATTTGTACCCAATTAAAATGAATGACCATGGAATCAAAAATGATTAAGAGCGAGACCGCAAATGAGATGGAAAGATGACATCACAATGACGGCGGGCAGCAACTGGATTTGAACTGCCCAAGACAGAGAGAAATGGAGAGGATTGAAAAAAGACTACACCAAACATTTGATCGACGAAGGCTAAAGAAGAAGAAGAAATGTTTCATTTTTTAGCAACGATAACTGATATTGACCTACTCCAATAGGCTTTTAACGTAAGTAGAGAATACACAAACCTGACTTATAAAACGAGGCATTCTTGTTAACAACTTAAAACAGAGGGCAAAACTTTAATTTAAAGGCACGATATTTGCAAGTGGAACCCCCCACCCCTCGCGCCGCCCAACTGTCAACTGCAAAGGCTTTCGTGTAAGGAAATTTAAGGTCGGTCACGCGGACCGGCGGCGGCGACGCCAGGCTAGGGTTTGTAACGAGGAGCTATGGACACTGGATTTGCTAGTGCAATGCAATACAGTGTGTTAGTAGACTTTAGTGAGTAGTGACCATGTTAGTAGTCACTATGAAGATTAATACGTTTATATTTATATGTTTAGAATGTTAAGGATGCATTTTAGTTGTTGTTTATGACCAAAATCAAACATAAGATTTCGTAAGAAATGTAACCGAACGCAGTTTATTAATGATGGTGTCCATAGACAATTTAAATTTGAATTTAATAATTTTGAACTGAAGTCGGGGCCTATAACTCTATAATGCACCTAGCTTGGCAGTGGCACCGACTTCAGAAGCTGTTAAGTTTTTTAAGACAATTATTTTATACTTTTAGTTTTTTGAAGTCGTTTTTTACTTTTTTTAAAAGTTTATTTTATTTAATATTAAACAACGCGAAATCATTTTGCGAGATTTTCTATGTTCCGTTCCCATAAAACCTTATCAGCGGTTAAAACTGTAGGAAACAGGTGTTGCATTTTCTTACCTAGTTATAATACACACACGTTATAATCGTAATCCGCGTTATCTGTATCAAGTATAAACACACACACACACACACAGTACAAACACACACACACACACACGCACAGTATAAACTTGGTATGAAAATTACATCATTAAGCTGCTTTATGTCGCTACTCACTATGGGTTCTGCAACCATATTCTAAAGGAGTCTTGAATAACAATACATAGTAATTTGTTACCGAAGACATGGTTGTGAAAATACAGATATTTAAGATAGGAAAGTTATTTGAAGCGTGAACCTTGTTTTATAAAGTTCGTTCTATTGTACAAATTAATTCATTAAAATTATGTATTGTTTGATCAATTGTAAACTTGTAATGTAATTATAAAAACCAATGTATTTACCAATGTAAAATTATGCTTTTGTGTTATATTTTTGTGACTGTTGTGTTGTCCTATGTGGAATAAATTATTTTTCTTTCATTCTTTGAATGTAACTTATAATGAGGCTCGTAGTCACGAACAAAAAAAAAGTAAGCTTTGACCCATAATGGATGAAATTTTAACTGACCGACCAATCAGATCGCTGCATTGTAGATCGATTTTAGTATTATTTAGAAATCGCCGATTGCTGCTTATAAAAAACAAGGATCAATATCTAAACATAAATTTCAGTCACACTTTCAAACTTGGTCGTTGTATATCAAAATCTGTTCAAACAAAACACACTACATTTTCAATGCACAACACTGCCTGAAGCAACATCTACTTATGACATATCCATTAAAACTGCAGATCTTTAATACTGTAGGTTAGGACAAACACGCTACGTTCCCGTCAAACTGTCTCGCCTTTGAGATTCAGGTTTTAAATTAGCGCAGACTACTCGGAAAACAAGGAGGAAACCAACCGTAATCTGTTTAGGTCACGCTATGGCAACGTAACGCGAATTGTTACGTTTGAGATATACAGCGTTTGCATTACTAGATTTGCCGCAAGAAGACCGTTGTTTGGACGCGGTTTCCGTTTTGATGGCAAAAAGCGAATTAGACTTGACACGTGGGTTTGTTATTAGCATAATAACACGCCCACATACTCTTTCTTGTTGCTCACAATAATTTATAGTGTTTATTAAGTGGAATTCATTACTTATGAAATGTTATTATTTCTAACAAAAAAATAATAAGGCACCTTCCAAAGGCTAATTTAAAAATGTACTGAGTCACAACAGTTTATCAGTTAATGAAGAAACATCATTTTTCGAGACAGTATTTAAGACGCAGTTTATTTAAAAAAGAATACGAAGTTTTTTAAAGCTTTTAAGCTGATTTATAAAGAAAATAAATGAAAATATCAACAGAGGTATTCTTTATATTACAAAATGAACTTAGTATGGACTTATCGTACTAATTAATGTGATATGAGAACAGTAATTCCAAGCAAAATGAATCGAGTGGAAAACGCTATAGAAAAAGATACAAGTAAAATATACTAAATCATTTTCATGCAATTTAATGAAGTCTCAGATCACCCAAGTCTCCTTCCCAAAAAGATTCAATAATTCCAAGGAATAAACAGGATAGTCAAATTAACGGCAATTATTTATACAGCACAATGCAACAATACCACAGATACGGAGAAGTGACGCGCACGTTTCACGGACGTTTACAACCTCGAGGATAATACTTAGATTGACGAATGATGGATAGTTAATATTTAGAAAGTACTTTGCTCCAAAATTATTAAAACATTTTATGTATCCGGCTAGTCCTTATAAACTGCATAACGCAATTTACTGCCGGTCATGCTGGGACAGGAATTTAGGCCCCCTGTCCGGAAATCAGAAAAGCAGTGAATTTGTCAGTATTTATTCAGAGGATGATTTCACCACATTGCGTCGTCCCACGGGTCACGCAGATGTCGGAACGCAGAACAAAAGGCTAAAAAGGCCGCTTAAGATGAATCACAATTATGATTCATATTACAAATGTCAAAATATCTACTTTATTGCCGCCACTTAATGTCATCCTCATAAGGTTCATATTCAGTAATCCTGTTTGACAGTTACTATACAGATCAGTAGATGAATTGCTAAATGTGGCCTTTTTAGGCCCCCAGGTACGCGAACGAGCTTTTAAACTTTTTTTTTGTTTCGCCTACGTGTTTGCTTCTTAAAATGTCAGGAAATTAGTTGAATAACCACCATTCGATTTTGACCGGAAATCTGATAACTCTAGACACAGGCCACCGGTAACAAGTAAAACTGTAAAGATTCAAATACATATATCAATGAAAGTTATGTTCGGCTCATAAAATACACTATAATTCAGTGTCCACCGCTGGACAAAGGTCTTCTGAATGGTTCTACGAATCCAAACTTTCCGCCAATAAACAACGCAAGTTAGCTAATTAATTCATACTCCACAATGACTATCCAATACTCAAAATCTTCGTAATTCAAGTCGGTCTCAGTTATTGTCGCCAGAGTGGCGAGTACAATCGAGTAGTTAATTACGCTGGCTCCCGTAGGAAGGGCTACGTATTGGAGGGTTATAGCCAATTATAAAGTTTGTACTTCCACGACCAGTTTTCGAAGACCTCTTCAGCCCTACAATGAGAACCGCGAAGAGAAAACGTGAAAAAATGTCGAGGTCTAGTTACGCTGGTAGAATTTTCTCCCTCTGTTTGCGTTTAGGTGAAAACCAGATCTGAAAGTTTGTCCTAAACAGTGTTTCGTGTTTGCATTTTGTCGCGGGGTGCGAAAAGTGTAGTTTTGTAATTTGTGAGAATTGTAGCGTCGAGTTCCGAAGTGGAAGTCAGTTTGTAACATGTTTTTGTTATGATAATAATTTCGGAAGGGTATGAAATGAGGTGCCGTATTTTAGTGAATATTTGCAAATATTTGGCGTATAACTTTATATTTTGATTTCGTATTCACAGGGGAAGGAACTTGAATAAAGTCGAGTCCATTAGATTAGAACTAACATATATTATAGTTTATATAGTTTTTTTTTTTCATATTGAGTAACATTAGAAGCCTAGCAACTACTTAATTTTACGCTGTTTATGGTAATCTTCCTCTTAGCGTGTCGATAGCAAATTAAATATGCTTGGCCCAGTATTCCGCCACGCGGATTGCAGTGTCAGTAACGGACATTAGCTCCACACGCGTGCAGGTGGGAGGGCACGCGGCGCAGGATGGAAGGTAGGCCATGGTATCACATTCGGAAAATATAATTAGTGAATAGTGAGGGGCAACATTATTTTTAAAAAATAGTGTCTAGATTTTCTCCATAATATGTCTCCTAATATCCATTCCACAAAACCAAATACCCGACCAAAACAACTTCATTAGTAATATCCTAGAAAATAACCAGCTATGTACATCATAACATCGCACCCCAATTAATATCGGGCTCATTAATCAAGTGCTATTATAGACTTCGGACCGATAATTACATTTCCTCAGGGTGGCGACAAAATAAACAGATTACACCCTACATGTAAATATCTTTTCACGTGCGAACAGCCTTAATTGGTGTCGTATGCCTTTATGATCACCTTTAATGACACCGAACTCATTACGGCAAACTTTGATGGCTGAAGGGTGATAGGTTTCGTAAGAAGTAGTGTTTGACCTTCTCACGTAACGGGTTTACGTCAGTGCTTGGGAAATTGTGGCGCTAATGACGTGAACACGACGGCGTCATTTGTTTTCATAACAAAGGATTATAAACCATAAAAGAATTTAAATTCTATCTAAATAGTAAATAATACTTATAATGCTTAACATACATAGGTACCAGTAGCGAAGGGTGAATATTTTTATAAGGAAACCCGTCCAAAAACTAGCTTGGTCAGGCGTGCCATATGCTGTGCAGTATTAATTTAACTCTGGCTTAAACTCATGAAGTAACTTACCTACCTTCACATATTTATTAAAATATGTATTATATTGATACCTACTGGTAATGACCACTTTTAGAAAGGGAAGCCGATGGGAATCGTTTTATATAGACCCTTCGCCACTGATAGGTACTAATTATTATTATACAGGATGACTGGTTCAATGAGGGAAAGATTTAAGGAGGGTATTATCTATAATCATCACTATGAACAACTTTTACTATGGGACCAACACTGAAATCGCAAAATAAAAATACCCTGTATAACCTCACAGTGATAGATAGTGTTCTATAACAAATATTGTTTTGAGGTATGATTTCTGCAAATCAGTAGATACATCTGTTCCTAAAGTTTCGTCAACGACTTTATTTACTACAATTAAAGCACCAGATCGGCTATTAGAAAATTGGAAGTGAAGATATCTAATAAAGAATTTAAAGCTAGAGAAAATCGTGTAAAAATCTACTAAAATACATTTAAAATCTAAACCCGAAACAGTATAAAATCACATGTAATTACACCAAATTTATATTACAGTCTACGTGATATAATAATGTGAGCAAAGTGTGAGCCGAGCTCCGAAACGCATTATTTTAATTAAAGTTGTATGAGACGGAATTAGTTGTGAGACGCTGTTCTTAATTAAAGCAATGTGCTTATGTTTTGTTGTACCACAAGATGTTTACGTTATGTACATTATAAACTTTAAATATATTGGATAACTACTTCTGCAAGCGATACTATACTTATAGTGATCGCCCAGTGGTCGACCGTAATTTTAGCTTTCTGCACTCCTTCTCCAAATAAACTTTAATAGTGCCAAATCTCACACTCCTCAGGCTGCCCAAGGTACAAAGTTTTCTCTTCACGTTTTAATATATAGATACGTTATAAATCACTTATATCCCTAAAATAAACGCACAACCTATTACAAAACACATCAATCGTATCGTATCGTAGTTTTGAAAGTGCCTGCAAAGGCCGAGTTGAAATAAAAAACTATAACTCGGTACAATATTTGTATGTTTAAATCTTCAAAAACGAACATTAGATACCTACCTCCTAAATTACTGCAAACATTGAAATACAACAGTGGCTCGAAACTATGTTAACACAACAAGATTCCATAAAGATAGCAATAACATTTGACATGTTTTAACCATTGTAGATAACCATAAAATTCTCTACGAAAATATACTCATCATTACGAACAATTTTTATGGGACTAAATATGAAATCGCGAAAAAAAAAAGCTGTCGAGTAATATTGAATTATTTGTATTTTATTTATTTATACTAGTACAAAATATATAAAGGACAGTTCATTTAAGTGTAAGCATAAACCATAATTATCAGGTTTTTCTGTACGCCATTGATTCGTCGATACTCAATTACACAAAATGTGGGTGAACACCATGCATCGCACTCACACGCACCGCTGCTGTATGAAAAGTTGAATATATTTTTACAATGTCAGGTTCGGTCCCATGGTAAAAGTTGTTCATTATGATGAGTACAACTTTTCAACTAGCCGTGTGTGTTATGTGAAATCAGCCTTCTAAACTTGCCAGTTACTCCCTGCCTCGCCTCTAGTCAAGTTTCGAGACTCTATGGGGCCTTTAGCTGCTGTTACACAGGACGTATATTAAAGTTTGGATGAGAGCCAACTGCACTCGTCGTTGTCCGGTGAAGGCCATCTGAGACTATTTACAACGTGCCTTAGATAAGAACAGAACATACAAAAGTTGGGAGCGTATTTACTTGCATTTTGGAACACTTCACTGGAAACAAGAGGTCAGTGCCTAAGGCAGGTATCGACAGTCAAAAATCATTCTGTAGAAATGATAATAGTATTAGAACAGGTGCTGGTGGTATAGTCGCCATGTTAAAAAGCTGAAACTGTGTGGCTTAGTCTGTCTCGCTCGCACTTATGGGGCTTATGGTGAGCCATAATGATGTGCGTAATAGTTGCACATTCTTATTACACTTGGAACCGTGCCCCTAGAATCACGACGATTTAAAGGTGCCTGCAAAGGTCCAGTTGTTATAAAAATTATTGACTTTGAATAGAGAGTCAATTGCCTATTTTGGATTGCAAGATGTCTACTAAAGAGTCAATATCAATAATCTATCGATGTACCTGTGGGCTTCAGAAAGTGTTGAGCACTCCAAAAGTCGATTTTCATGTTCATCTCGAAACTATAAAAGCTATTTACTTCTTTCACACTCTTTGATTTGGCAGCCTTATTATTTTAGTTGGTGACAAAAATTGTTTAATATTGTCTGCAGCCTCAAAAATATTAAAGCTGGAGCCTTTCATAAAGCAGTTTCGCCAGCATACGTCAAAACAATGACACAACCAGTCTTCATAGTTGAAACTTGTTAGAGCCGATGTTATTATTAATATCTTCAACGAACTTTGTTAATACACCTGTTATTAGTTTTAACAATATTGAATAATATGAAGCACTTAAATGTAAATTCATTATATTGTTTAATATCTATCTTTTTGGGTATGGTTATGTAGTGTGGTTATGGACACCATTTTCTTTTGGACATCTTTTAATAGTGTTCAAGAGATCGTAAGTGATTTTGACACTTACGATCTCTTAAACACTATTAAAAGATGTCCAATGTCTAGCTTCAACAAAAAGAAAATGGTGTCTTACTACATAATCACACCCAAAAAGATATTAAACAATATAATGAACTTACATTTAAGTACCTTACATAGTTTGGTACTGCAAAAGTTTTTCTTGCGATAGGTTACATAGACAAAATGCTAATATAGTAAAAGATTTTTTCAGGCCTTTTACTAGAAGTCTTACAACAAGAACTTTTCCCTTGACCGACCTTTCAAGCTTTTGCGGCAAAGAACATTATATTCTTCTTTTCCAAGACCAGCGCACAGTCGCGTAAGAAATACATTACATTTGCAAGTAAACCTTTGTCGGTTTGTATTTTCCACCGCACCGCTAACCGAACCAAACAAACACAAGGCCAACATAAACTGAATACATACAATATTTCTGTCCGTCCGTGTAGAAACAAAACACGCTGCAGCGTAGAAATAAATTCAACATGGCCGCCCAGCTTACAGTTGATGTAATGTTTGTTCAAATCAATTCATTGCTGGCTCCCTCTGATGTATTGCGATTCAAGTCCACTCCGTAGGAAGTGACAGTAAAAAACTACGGCGACGATGCCGTATAGTTAATTGTATTGTTTCATGATTTTCCTTTAATGCATAGCTTCTTTATATATTCGTGCAAGATATTGTCACAGGCTTTAATAAAAATTCACTTCATTGGACTTGGTCGTTCTCTACCTATTAGTTTCTTCAATATGGTATTGTAATCAAAATGATACGTTTTAAAAGTACCTCTATAGGCTGCTCCCAAAAGCTATTTATTATTAATATATTTTATTGTTTTCGGCAAACTTAGAGCTAATACTTACAGTATTCGTTATGCATACAAATATATAAACACTCTTGATAAAAACCAACAGACCTGCATCCTTATAAAACATGACATTAATAAATCAGGTTTTATTTATTTACAGTGACTAAAAACGTCTTCAAAATATACAGGGTGGCAGGCTGAACAGTGGAAATATTGAACGAAGGTATTGTACTCATCATTGTGAACAACTTTTACTATGGGACCAACACGGAAATAGCGAAGAAAAATCAACTGTACCATACAAGTAATTAAATATTACTCGACTAAATGTATGGAAAAACTGATTATATTTTCACGATTTCAGGATTGGTCCCATCGTAAAAGTTTTTCATAATGATGAGTACAATACCCTCCTTCAATTTTTCCACTGTTCTACCTGCCACCGTACACCTATTACAAAAATTATGAACAAAATACTAAATAAGTTTTATTGAAGTCTAGTACAATCAAACACAAAAGCATAATTGTCATCTCCAGTACTACAAAGCGATCTGTGGGAAGTTCGTGGAATATGATCAATTAGACCGAAATACAATCGGGATCAGATGGGCCGGTATTAGTGATCATCTCTCGGGAAATACCGATATTGAGATAACTTCAGTGGGGAATATTCTTAGCTTTTATCATTACTTTGATTAGGAGAGTAGATAATGAATGGTTTTAATACATTTTACTTGGAAAAGGACTATTTATCTGTATTTAGTGTAGTAGTAGTGTACTGTATTTAGTACGACTGGAATGACTCGCTGAGCTTTTCTTGTTTAAGAAGGGTCGAGAGGTCGATCCACGTTGAGAAAATCATTAGACCATTCGTAATTAATCAACAATGCAGGGAATCATATTGTGAAATACATGAAGATGCCAGGGCTCGAGTGCCGAAGTTTGATCGATTCGTATCTCATCAGAGAAATCAGTAGAATTAGTAGATCTAGACGAATTGATGACAACAATAATAATGTTCAAGAATTCATCGATTTCAAGACGAATCGAAGAACAAGTCGAGCGCTCTACGTCGACAAAACGAAAAGATTTTAAATATATATCATCATGTATAACAACGTTTAATTCATAAGGTCAATTAACGCGGACTGGAATATTTCTCTCGGCCACAAGTGACCGCTTATTAGCTAATGAGTTATTCTACCTTCTTGTTGGAATAAATATCATATTTTTATTTAACCTTATATTGAATTTAAAATTATAGTCAGAATGAACCTTCCAACCTTAATTCCTAAATAATTCATAGTTAATATTAGTTAATCGTTTTCCCAAATTGTCCATAATTTGATTGGGTGGAACCCTATCGATAATAACAGAATAATTTGATGAAGCAAACTTCCCAAGGATTGATTGGCCGAGGTTTCAAATTGTTACAAACTATTCCGATTAATAGTAATCGAAAACTAATCGAAAGGGCTTCATTTGGAAAGCGAATTAATCGAAATGAATACTTGAGAGTTTATAGGATTCTTGGAGAGATCATCGAAACACATGGATCATGAATATTTTCGGCCGAAAACGCTTCTGAAGGGAAAACTGGGAGGTTTGGAATTCGAACGTCCGTACTCCGAAAAAAGTTGAAATATACCGCCTTTGTACGGTCACCAATCTAGACCTCCATCTCGGTCATATTCTTTATTTCGAAGGGTGTACAGAGTACAAGCATAAGAATATTTCTATAATATAAGATATTTACAAAAGTCCTGTAAATAATATCCTGGACTAGAGAAACAGTAATACTCTAAGAAACATTTTATTAGAATCTAACAGTCTCTATTAAATAAACTGCTCCCTTTCTCAAACAAAAAAGAACTATACAAAACGAATTTAGTATTTCAAACAGGTTTAATCGACTTAAGAAATGAAAACTCAACTTCAGACTTTTCACAGTTCTCTACAAGGCAGTTTTATATAAAGGCAAAGGTATTAAAAAACCAGCAGTCGTTCCTTGACTGCTATAAGTTGAAGCGTGAATATGCACTCTTTATTCCACACTGATGTTAGTAGTCTTTGAAGCGAGCAAACGAATGCTCTTTAGACGCCTTTCATATCAATTCTATGTAATCAGGTAAAGGAAACGATTGAGCTTAGTTGCCTGGCTTTGTTGGAAAGTAGATTATGAAAGAAAGAAAGAAAAGTCATTTATTTACCACAAAACAAGACACACTAGAATGATAGACACAGATCATAATAAGAGAACAGATGCATAGAAAGAGAAGACATTTTTGCTAGGGAGGCAGAAGAAAAAAAAAATAAAAAAAAATAAACATAATAAGTGGGTGTACTGCGCCGACTGAGCATCACCTTGCCTATGAGGTAATAGAACAAAGAATAAGTGGCTTATAGGTTGTGTTTTTACACCCACGCTACTTATTCTAAGCGCTCCTGGTATTGAAGCCAACTAAAAATACACCTTCTAAAAATATTTCAAGTCTACCTATCTGAAATGTTGGAAACCATAATTTTTCCTAAGATGATATTATTATAACTAGCTGTTGCCCCTGGGTTCACATACGCGTTTATTTTTCTCAAAATAAAATATAGCTTATATCACTCAGGGAAAGTGTAGCTTACTATTACTGAAAGAATTTTTAGAATCGGTTCAGATACCTCCCTATATAAAAACTAAAAAAAAAGCTAAAAAAAACCTATGTTTAATATAAGTATAGACGTAGTACATTATTGTTAACAGTATAACACTAATAACATTGTACATAAATAAAATAGTAACCGCTTACCATTAGGCTGGCCGTATGCTTGTTTGTATCAAATAAAAACATAAAAGGAAACTACAAATTCAAAAAAAGCTCAAAAAATGATTACCATTTATTTTTTTACTAATTGCTGGTGATTTATTACACGCGCAGACGATATTTTTTTATTACGTACTCCTAAACACATCTTTTCAGACATAAACTACTCAGGTATACATTTAACCGCGTCCTTAGTACCCTGAATAGAGTTCTTTCAAGAGTATGTCCCGACTATAATGAGCTGGCCTTTGAAACTAAATATCCTGCAAACACCGCGCTTGGCATATTTAGTTCCAAAATTTCTCCTTTGATAGCCAGGTAGTCCAATATTCGACTGTTGATTTAACTTGATAGAATAGCAAATTTTTCGTAAGCATAATGAGATTGTTAGACGTTTAAATTCGCAATATTTGCTAGTAATAGTTTTTTTTTTAGCTTAGACTGATAAATTACTAATAACTTTATGCAATTAAAACATAATTTTATTAAGTGTTAAGTCAGACTATATCTAAAAAAAATGATATTTACAAAGCTATTCCCTATCTAAATCTAATTTGTGTTTCCTGAATCAATCACAACAACAGCAATAACAACAACAATAACAGCACAAACAACAACAATTTACAAAAATTTACAAAAATTATTATTATTAATAATGATTATTAATAAATTTTGAACAATTTGTGTTATCATAAACAAATCAGTAAGTTTAGGTAGAGGAAATGCGGTCACCGAAACATTTGAAGAATAGGTTTTTTTTTAAAAGCTATCGCTACGCAGGCGCATGCTGTAAATAAAATCATCAAAATCTGAGGTATTCCCCTGTTTCCTTCTCTAAAAGTGGACCGATTTGTATGATTTTTTCACCTACTGCATTGGACAACACGTGGAAAACACCGTTCTATCACAGAACGTTTTGCTTTTTTTAAATGCAATATGCAAAGTTTGAAAGTGTATTTCAAACTTTGCATATTGAACTTCTGTTGATGGAGTTTAAATAAGGCAATTTTATGGAATTTTGGAGGACCACACTTATAGGAAGTAACAAATCAAAAAATGCTAAACGTAAAAACATGTTAGAAGTCAATATCTTTATCATATAAAAACAATGGACTATTAACAGAAACAAAATCGGGAAATATACGTTTGTATGGAAAAAACGCCGTCCGCCTTACCTTTTAAAATCTGCCTACAATTCCTAAAATGTTCATAGGAATTTTCGCACCAAATCGTTCGAGCTAATCTCAAGGGTTTATCCACCTTTAGTCCCAGGGAATTCCTTGAAGAGGTCAGAACTCTAACGTCTTCCATTTACTGCGTGCTTACGTAAAATATTATTAGCTCAGAATCTAGTTAGGCACACGTTCCGTCTAGCTAGGGACATCACCGGCGGCGACACTCGTTATTGTGAGGACAAGAAGTTATGAAGATTGTCTTGAAGAAAACAGTAGTATCATTTATAGGATATTGAGTATTATTAGCCAAAATTGTATGGGCATTATATGGGCATCTGAGAAGTAGACCTCATAAAAAAAACCGCTCAAAGTCAAACTCTTATCTTTTCATAAACAGGAGGATTATACCAAGATTTTCTTAAAAATTGTGCGCGCATTTTCGTTAGAAGTTGACTCTAATGCGCGCGCACGTTGTTTTCATATATTTTTAGCTTGACGATAACTACGGTCGAGGTCGAGAAAAACTCGGTATAGGGGTACAGTTAGCTGGTTGAATAGCAACAAAAATCCGAACATTGATTTCGACGAACATCATGTTGTATTGAATATAGAAAATTAGATCAAAAAATCACCAAAAATAAAATGCGAAACACCAGTTTGCACCAGCATTTGTTCCAGCATTTGTACCAGCATTTGGACCAGCATTTGCACCAGCATTTGCACCAGGATTTGTATGCACAAGCAAACAATCAAGTAACCACCTACTAGAAATTACATACTATGAGTACTACGACACACCTTAAACACAACACTACGCTCAAGATAACATCATCTCAAGTGATTTCATAAATTAAGTAAAACAGCCCCGACGTCCTAGTTTCGTAGCTCGTACTACGCCGGTGACGTGCTACGATGTGCTACGATGCTACGTAGCCTTAAGGCGTTGTTACACTGTTACTAAATTAGTGGGGACGCGGCATCTTGACCTATTTCAACGCTTGACACGTTGCCACTTGTTAGTTCCTACACTAACGACCTAAGGCCTAGAGCACACACGTTAGTATCGGACTATCGTCGATCGGTGATTTTACGACTGCATCAATAATATAATTAATCGTATTTTGGTGACTTGTAACCTTCGTTCGGAGCACCATCGCTCTAATTTGAATTATTTTTTTGGATGGATGAGAATCGTATCATAATTGTTATAATGCTAAAGTTGTTTAGCCCACTGGGTCGTACGCCGTGGATATCCTAGTATTACAATATCGAAACTGACATCGTGTGATCATCCAATAAAATTTTATTGCACACCAGAAACAAACGAAAATATACAATAAATAAAAAAAGAGATGTACAAAGAGCGGTCTTAATGTACTTGGCAATTTCTGCCAGACAACTAACTAATATTAAAACTAGCTACGGCTACTAATAATTCAATTTAACTTCGTAGTCACTGATGGACATAATTATTTTTATTCTCTCCCTAGTTGCGGCACAAACCGCTCAAGATTTGTGATGAAACGATAAGCATTCATTAACGCTAAAATATAGAGTTCTATCTACTTATGAAGGCAAAGTCAAAGATTTTTATTTCAACTGGGCCTTTGCAGGCACTTTTAAAACGTCGTAATTCTAGGTGCACGGTTCCAAGTGGGTTGGTCCTGGAGAAGATACCGGCAAGAAACTTGATCAAGTTGCTGATAACCGATACTAGCTCTTACCACAACATTGCACCGATCAAGATTGTAATCTATTATTTTAAAAGAGTTTCCATGGAGTTTCTTCCTGGTTCTTCTCCATAGGACCCACAATTTGGAACCACGCACCTAGTGCCTCGACATTTCATAAGTGCCTATATCTGGTTTACATGAAATAAAGATCTATTCTATTCCATAATCAAAATGTCACGTGTGCAGTAGGCCTAAAAGCTGTTATATCATACGTGAGCTAAATAAATAGATTCCTTATTAAATTTGGCGCCTCTCGGTCCTACGTCATCTAATGAGATGACGTCGTAAGCTAAGGATTATGAAGGAAATGCCTTTTGAAAGGAGGCAGTTTATATGAGAGCTCTTTTATGTCGGTAATGGTTAGATTTTAAATGAAAGCGGGGAAAATTACACTTTGGAATTTAAATCAAGATTACTTCTTGAAGTACTGTGCAGTTTTTGATGTCAGTTTGATGCAACTCCGGGGTTATACAACAATTTTTTTTTCTGTTGCTAGGAAAACTTTTATATGCCGAATAGGAGGATGGGAACGAGCGAAGAGACCTCGGGAGTTCAGAGCACTCTGATGAAATAATAATAAAACCAGCCTATTACTGTCCCACTGCTGGGTACGTGCCTCTTCTCAGAATGAGAAAAGTTAGACCTAGTCCACCGAACTGGCCTAATGCGGATTGGCGGACTACACACCTACACCATCGAGAACTTTATGAGGCCCTCTCAGTTGTGCAGGTTTCCTTACGATGGCGATGTTTTAATTCACCTTAAACTTCCCGGCTGACTACTTATATCCACTAATATGTGAGCCTACACGAAACCACAATACCAACAAACAACCAGCATTTACATTCAAATGAAAACAGGGTGTTGTTAAAAAAATTCAATTTTCCATAAGTGGGCAGCCCGGACAAGGTCTAATTGCTGGTTATATGGCGTTCGTGGCCAGCCCCCAGTTCTGGTTGGAACGAGCCCTAATTAAAACAACGCGCCAGCAATTACTGCGCACGCAAAAACCATGTGTCCACCGCAATATAGCTAGTAACGGTTTAGGAAAAAATACACGTATATTTTTAAGAACAATGTTTTTATTTTCGTGGACCTTATTGTGTTGTTAATTGTACTGTACACATCTATTGCTTTTCACGGGCATAACAACATGATATTGTGTTTTTTTACGATATTTTGTGCCGGATCTTTATTACAACAAGTATCGGATGTACGCTAGTTAATGGGGTAGGAATAGTTTAAATTCCTATATTTATAATTATCTTCCAGTTCTTATAATAATGTCTTAACCATTAAAAAAACTCTTTAAACTCTTCATCTGTTTCATAATCACACCCAAGCAAAGGCTTCTTTGTCATTACAATCATTGGAAATACAACAAAAATCTATTCATTTTGAATGTATAACTTTGTTTCTGTTCGAAAATCTACCCAGGTATAGTGCCACAAACTTATCTGACCCGGTGACCAAAATTGGAACTAACGTCGCTACAGAACAAAAAATATAATAAAATTTAAAAAAAAACTAAAGAAAACGCTTTTGTCATCCAAACTAAACGTGTAAGTGTGCAAAATTTCAGCTCAATCGGAAACCGGGAAGTGGGTCAAATTCATCAAATTTAACTTCCAATATTTTTTTCCATAGTTAGTTAGTTCTACAGGTGGAGCTAATAAAAGCGTTTTAAAAATGACTTCAAAATGACATTTTTGTAGGGGCTTTTACCAATGTCATCCATTGGTAAAAGCGACGGTAGCGAAATTTGTCGTAACGGATTAAATATAGCAAAACACCAGGTAGCTCCCACGAATAATTGAGTTATTTTGCTAAGTGCAACGTTAAACTATGTTGCAAAACATTACTCTTACTTTATTACGCGTATGCACTTTATTACGATCTTGGCTGGTCATTAAGCAGAGGCAGTTTCATTACGTAACTTCGCCGTATGGGGTCCATAGAAATAGGTAGTAATAGGAAATTTTACTCATTTCGCACTTGACGTACATCTTCATCTAATTATAAAGGTATACACTGACACTGTCACACTGTCAAATCATTATTATCCTAGTCTTATTTTTATTCACATTCAATTATATTATTTTCGCAGCTCTTACCACAAGATTGTACAGATAAAGATTGTAATCTATTATTTGAAAAGAGGTACCATGGAGTTTCCATAGGATCTACTATTTCGATCCGTGCACCTAGAGTTTCGACATTTCATAAGTGCCTGTATCTGGCTTACATGAAATAAAGATCTATTTCTATTTAATTCACAGTGTCTGTTTTTGTAAGTAGGTCGATCCGAAAATCCAAACGAGTAAATTGTAGATTATTAGACAAAAGCTATTTCGTATAATATTCGTAAAACTCTTCAAAAACAGCTCTGGCGACGCTTCCAACAATCTAATTTCCAGACGAAACAAAAACAGCACAAATTGAATTTCACCTTTTTTGCGTTCAGAAATGGCTTAATCGTGTTTGTTTATTTTTACGAGTAATTAGTAGCACAGAGAATTTTCGTGAAGTTGTTAGTTGTGCGAAATTTCCAAGAGGGCTGGTGTTAGGCGAACCGTGCAATATGCGGCTCCACGGATTTTTTGTGCCGCGCACGCTAGTGCTGTGAGAAGATTGTTTTTTATTTTTACGGAGAAATTTGTGAGCTCGCTTACAAAAATTGGGTAGTTATATTAATTAAAACGTTAAGACAAATCTGTTTGGATTATGCTGAAAATGTCTTGCTTTATTTTGGGATAAAAAAATACATTTAGATAACGAGATTCTTTAAAAAAATACTTCCTTTTCTAAGGAAAAACGTAAACTAAAACTTGATTTGAACGTAATATTTACAACTTGTTTCCTGGCTTCCCTCAGCACATCACTAAAATTCTACAACTTGTTTTAGTTTCCACGGAACTTTTTTCGTTGCGTTGTGAACGTAAATTCAAATTCGGTTACGTGAACACTACACATATCAGAATTTATGATCAATTAATATGCATGGAATAACTCCTAAAATATATATTTTTTTGTTTTATTTATATTAACAAGTTTCACGAATACCACATAAAGTATAATTTTTGGACAAATAAATATAATGCTGTATTCTCCTCCTAAGGCCCAAGTATACTTGCAGTAGTTTAGTTAGAAGGAGTCGTAGCTACATAGCTACCACGCAGATCAGTCGATCAACCAGGTTAAGTGTCACTTGCCGCGGTCAATCCTTGGATGGGTTTTTTCGGACGTTGAGACCCCCCTCCGTGCCTCAGAAAACAAAATTTGCCTCGGTTCAGATTATCACCCAATGTTCTTCTACAAGAACGTACTGTGCCACTACAGATATAATTCAAAGCAAATTAAGTATTGTTTAGACATGACCTGTTGTCTAACTATCCCTTAAAACATAGTGCTTTTATATAATTAAAAGCCATCATTTTAAAATATTAACGAGTTCGTATCTTGTATCGCAACAAATTATGCAAATATTAATTTTTGTTTTAATATTCTGTGCTCATCCAATTTTATTACGTACATAAATATTGTTTAGCAAACTCGTCAGTCAAATTGTGATAGTAAAACAAGAACTGTAATTAAGGGTGCGTTTACTTACTTAATAAAATATATCAGTATCATAGGTAAAATAATACTTAGGACTTTTTTTTTTTTTTTGCACAAATGCGACGCATGATAAGTGCAAAGCGTGGACGAATGAATACAAGAATCCCTACTCATTGAGTCCACAGACTTTTATTATTAAAAATTGTTACATTTATTTTCTTTTTGGATCGTGTTTTTAATTTTTAATTTTTTACTTTTTATTTTTTGTCTTCATTTTTTTCTTCTTTTTTTATTTGTTTTAATTTTAATTTACTTTTTATGTGTGTCGTAATTTGTGTAAAAAATAAATCGTTTTTCTTTCTTCTTTCTTTCAGGACCTGATCTGCTGGGGAATCATCGGCACGCGAGAGAATCCTGCGCCCCCATCCAAGTGATCCGAGTTACACTGCACTGCAAAGGCCCAGTTGAAATAAAATACTTTGACTTTGACACCTCGGCACCGTGCTGTTTCAGCCGCTACGAGGCCGGAGTAACCATTCGCCTTCCCCAGCGCGTCAGGCATCCATGATGGAAGTCAGCGCGAAATAACGCCTTCCCGAATGTCGATACAATTGGATGTCCCACGCCTGCCTAATTTTTTTTACTTAGTTTCATTTTAATTTTGACAAGGAATTTTCCATTAAATCTAGCTTTAAAAAAATGCTTTTATTTTAGGCAACTATGATACCCATATGGAACACAAAAATATAGATAAAAAAGAAAACAAAACTCACTCTTAAAAATCAAGACTATGGCGAAAAATATTCTGGCAGCGCTGATACTCAAGTACACCCGGCGCACACTGGGCAGTCAGCCCCGTTACGAACCTTGATGACTTGGCAATCTGTTCTCCACAGCATGAAAAATTCTCATTCAGGATTAGTCGGAAAGGGTACATAAAGCTGACCAAACTTGAAACTACGAAAAGAAAACTGCTGTTCCATTCATTTATTTTATTTATTTAGTTGAGTAATATGGAATTATTTGTATGGAAAAGCTGTTTATTATTTTTTTCACGATTACACAGTTGGTCTCATGGTAAATGTTGTTCATGATGAGTACAATCCCTTTCGGCTTTATATGCCCTTTTCTAAGTTTGTCACTGTATTCCATCCAATGTTTGCCTGGAAGAAATTGCTTTATGCGATAAGGCCGCCCATTGTACTTTAATATTGTAATCTACTTTACTTACAATTTTTTTATATTCAGGTGTACAAAAAAGCATATTTAATAATAAATAAATAATAGATAAGTAAATATAGGTAGGTAATATTAATAATGCCCAACACTTCTCTATCTTGACGATTAAACAAGCAACTTTAGTAATAATTATAAATCCAGTGCGCACTTCCCTTAACCACAGCCCACGTAACTAATATCAAAGGTTTACATTGTAAATACATAATTTCCCAGAGGCATCTAATAAACTGTAACTAGTAGCAAATATAAACGTGTTTCATAAACTTGGCTCTTATCAGCAATAGTTGCTAATGGCGCCACAATAATTAAACCGACTCAAACGTGTCTTGAAACTTTGGTCTACAACTAAATATTGGTGTATATTGGGGCTTGAAACAGACTTGAATACCCTGGCACTGAATGAATCCCCTCCACAGGCTATCAAAGTCCACTGCTTCTGTAAAATGGTGATGGAGACTATTGACTATGGGCACTGCCCAAAAAGAGAACCTAATCATGGATCATTCTTGTTGGCTCAGTCATTTTATGAAGAAAAGCTTAAAGATTTGAATGTCGATGCAAATAAAAAAGTTTGAGTTTGTTCTTGGCATTGATGGGCAGTGCCAATAGACAATAGTCAATAGCCATCATTAGTCCTCTTGTACAGGCAGTAAAGATACCACCCTTCGGTTTGCGATATTTTGGCTGGCCAGATAGGTCCAGCTGTCGTGTAGCCAGCCTCGTTGTTCAGAGGCTAGGTAGCTGCCTACATGTAAGGCGTCAGGACACAGAGGGGAATGGAAGTGAAAAACAATAGCAGTTTTGTCGAACCTTCGTCGTCTGTGTTTGTCCATTGCAACATTTCACATTGGACAGCGTTCAGTCTTGGACCGCAAGTCGCAACTAGCCTGCAACTGTAACCGCAGCGATCATTCACACAGGCACTCGCAACTAACTGTCTCATCTTCAGTCCTTACACTTTTTGTTCCCGACTAAACTTCATAAATTGGCTGGATTACAAGAACAGTATGGTAGAATGTACAAGATCAGCGGGATAAGAGAGCAGTGGGGGAGGGGCGGTTAGAAAAAAATCTTATAACATAAAATATAAATGTCACATTTTAACTTTTTTACTGGCAATATTATTTAAATGGAAAATGTTTTTTTTAAGCTGACAAGAATTTAAGCTTCTATTCTCATGTAATTTGATGGAGTGTTGTTAAAAGTTTAAATATTATCAGAAATACAGTCCACATTAAAATACACAAGCATTTTTATTATACAGGTGGTTATTACTTATTATGATAATATATAGAATCAGCTTTTTCACGCCCACTGCTGGTCATAGACTCATCAAACGAGTTAGAGCCGTTTACACCCTGAGTGGCTCCCCAAAACCTTCACATCGTCTGACTTTCTAGTTGGGGACTATGCCACGCTCCACTTTTTCTTCGAAGTTTGACATTGGCACTAAGTCAATTACCACAAAAGATCACGTAAGGTGACTTTTGCAGACGTGACAAGCGACTTATCTCATACCTAGATACGTGACAAAAAAATCTAGTTAAAAGTCTGCGACAGGTCTAATAAATAATACACAATGAGTCTCGCAACTTTGAACGATAAAAATTACGTACTTACTTTATGTAACTTTGACCTCTAAAACTAACTAAACTTCTGAAAGTTCTAGCACAAAATATTAAAATTTAGTAAATAGATTTATGAACATGATTATTAAATAGCCCACCGATGTTTCAAACAGGCTCATACAAGTGTCAGAACATGCATTAAGGCTTTAAACAAACTTAATTAATTAATTTAACTATACTGCATCGGCTGCTGTCAATGTCAGATGTTTGAACCAAAGTCGAGGGTTATGGTAAAGTCTGCAGTTCACCTTCAAATCGCTCCATTTCAGAGCAGTGAAATTTGAGCGAGACCTGGATATGGTTTCAGCATTTTGACATTAAGAGGCCGGCGGAGGATGAGTTACCCATTCAAACGCAATTCCAAAATCATTTATAATTCGAGCATATTTTCACCATGTTAAGATAGTATTCAGATTTGGATAGTATTTATATAGGTTTTTGTTACAAAATACTAAACTGAAACGAAATGTATAGCAAATTGAATTTTGCATGTTTGTGCGGCGTAAATGACATGTTATGTTAAAATTTGTTTTGTATAAAAATACATCAATATTTATAAATTATAATCAGCCCACATTCGTCCTATGCTGGATATAGGCCCAGTAAGCCCCACTGAGCCCGGTCTTCGGCTTTCCGTATCTACCTTCCCTCAGCCACCTTCCGCAAGTTGTCACTCCACCTGGCCTGCCTAATCGTGATGTCCACTCAAGAACTCGTCTACCCAACAGTCATCAGTTCTTCGACTATACAACTTCTATTCCTCATAAATTCCTCGATAGAAATATCTATTCCATTTTTAATCTCTTCTGTAATAACCCTGGAGTTTCAAAAACTCTAATCTGTTGAGCGACAACATGCAAGCCGACCGTACGTCACTGGCCGCAGCGTCTGTGACCGCAATATCCTGTCCGATGCAGCTTTGGTATACAAATTAAACCGACGTTAGGGAATCATGGTACGTCCCTGGATATGTGTGTGCGGTGTCGTAGTGGTTTTCACCTTTGACAGCTAAGTTTGAAACGCTGTTTTTGAACTATTGTTAAATAGAATGTTTGTTGAAATTCAGAATTCATTATTTTACGTTTCGATTTTAATGAAATTCAGATTTTACTGTGTGGACATTTAAGTACCTATGTTATACAGGATGGTTACGTAGTTACGAGATTAAATGAAACCACTTATTTGGTATCGCGTTCTGTGACCGTACAGAAAAAAATAATCAAATCCTATCAGTAGTTTAAACCACAGGAACTAATTAAAATTTCCTTAATTTTTCACATATTACGACTCTAGGAGAAAAATTTAAAATTCTCTGACCTGTTCTTACCAAAATAATCTTTAATTACACATATAGAATAGATAAATATGACATAAGATTCTACTTTGATGTCCCTTCACCCAGACGAATGAGAGTACAGTGAAATATTATGCAAAAATAATGTGCGTGAAAATAGTCGATTTTTTGAGTGCGGCTTCAAAACGTGACACCAACGTGGTTTCATTTAATCTCGTAACTACGTCATTACCCTGTATTATGTGGTTATATTTATGCGTTTCCCGTAATTCTGTTCAAACAAGTTAGCGATCGGATAAAGGAAAGAAAAAAAGAAAGATAATTTGCTATAAACATCATAAAAACCAAGACACATGAAAATATAATAGAACATCAATAAAATTTACGCACATAGAAAAGATTACTTTTCCAATTTGTTTTATTGTAAGTATAGATTAGGCACAAACAACAAAAGAAGTACACACAAGAATAATTGACGCTTTCAGACTACCTACCGATAAGACAGTGGATGTGTATTAGCGCAGAGAAGAATGCTACTGCTCATCTTATTGAGATAAACATGTTTGATCTTGAATAATCATAAAACAAGACAAGGCAAAATAAAAATATCTTGGACTTTTTACCTCAACCATAAAATATAAAAAATGTGACTTTGCATTTAACATTTCAAAACTAAATACGTCTTCTTAATCTCTGAAAATTTACTGAGTTTTCCATCTCGTTAGTTATCAAAAGGCAGACTAGTAACACGAAAGGAAACTCTGTACATTCAAACGAGACTTAAGGGTACACATAAATGCACAAGCAAGGCGGTCTGGGGCCTTAGGCTGACATTCAGAGACGACAGAAACGAGTCTAAGCGTGAACTTACGCTTCCATATGTCAATTTTACGAACAAATTTTGACAGATGGAAGCGTAAGTTCACGCTTAGACTCGTTTCTGTCGTCTCTGAATGTAAGCCTTAGTGTAAGTTTTTATCACCAATGTTGTTTTTACGCAGTGATCGCGTTCAACGCACCGATTCGTGAAGCTCTTGAAGCGGGCCAATCATCACATGGATGTCGGTCGATGCATGCTACAGCTTCGAATTTAATACCATAACGTTTGCGTCCAGCCCAACTCTCGCCATTCACTTGTATCAAGAAAATGTCTGCATTTGTCTCGCGTTCGTTAATGTGTACGCACCCTTAGTTAGACACAAAGAACTGAGATGGTTTTCAAAGACTCGGCTTCTAATTAAACTTACTCGTAAGATTGTTCTTTAGAACTGATGTCTTTGTTTCTTTTTAAAATCTTTTCTCGTAATTTGCATACCACATCTAAGTGTTATGAAAGTTTGTAATGTTACATCGCAACCTTATTTGTAGAGAAATGTGTTCAAGTTTTTTATTATTAAGCTGTTTTATTCGCATTTTTATACTTGCCTACGTGTTGCCTACTACCTACTTACATAATAAAATGAGAATCTAGTAGAATATCCTTTATGATTCGCCTTTGTCTTCCAAAACAATGTTTTATCAAAAGCATTTTTACTACCTTTTCAATCATGGATAACCAATTACCAAATTCATATTATATTCTCTTCATCCTTATTATAAGAGTTAAAAACGGGGTTTTTCCCATGTTTATACTTTGTCCGTGCCCATGGCGTTTGCAACAGTGCCGAAATATCGGAAGCACGCAACAAAACATACATACACAACAAATACCCCAATTTAATACCCCCCCCCCTTACCCCTATTTACATCGTAAATACCCCATTTTTAACTCTATTAATAATGTTAATCACCATGACAGTTTAAAAACTCTTCATCATTGTATCATAGAATAATTGTGTTTAATATAAAGATGTTAATTAGCTTAAGCTACACCGCGAGCTACCCTTGTTATTTTTTACATGCTGTACTGTCCTTCCAAAGGTTGTCTGTAAGAAATCGCCGATTGCGATAAGACCGCCCATTGAACAATCTTAAAATGATTAATTGTAATGATTATGTTAATTGCTCCTTTTTTATCAGGTGTACAATAAAGAGTATTTCTATTCTATTCTATTATATCATTGTCTTTCCAAAATTTTCATTTCTGCACTTTCTTGACTGTTTTTATTATTGAATTAAATTACATTATTCTCGCAGCTGTTATTATTACCACAACATTGTACTGATCAAGATTGTAATCTATTTATTTGAAAAGAGTTACCATGGAGTTTCTTGCCGGTTCTTCTCCATAGGGTCTACTATTTGGAACCGTGCACCTAGAGTCCCGACATTTCACAAGTGCCTGTATCTGATTTACATGAAATAACGATCTATTCTATTCTATTCTATACTGTACCTGACCACATCTCTACAGATCCTCGAGATCGATTCATACATAGCTACAACGCTGTATGAATTCTAGAAATTGTTTGTCTCACCTCGGAGTATTTACTCCAGAAATATGATGCTGGGAGCAAGTCATAACCTCAGGAATCCGTGAGTATAACCTAATTTCCCATGAGCAAATGTGTCGGGCCATCACTTTGCGTTTCTCGTCTAATTGATCGTATTTCAAGCGGCACCCTCGAGGGTTTTGCGTCGCTAACTCTAATTATTATGTGTTTCACCCAGAACCCTGTAAACTGAACGCAAATAACTTTGACAGCTTTGTTTTAAGTAAGGATGTAGTTACACTGCTGTGACAAATATATAAAAATTGTAAAATATTTAATGTTTCTCAGACACTTCCGTAATCGTGGTCACACGTGCAGCCGTAGCCAATCTACATTATATCACTACATCAATTGACTCCAGCCTCATATATTGCATCAAAGTACATGTTTTTCTTTCAGTTAAATACTAGTTTAGGTCCTTGCGTAAACTTCATACTAGTCCAGAAAATTATAACTCTAATACAGCTTCATTTTTAACCCCCGACAGAAAAGACGGGTGTTATAAGTTTATAGTGTGTAACTGTGTATCTATGGAACTGTGTATCGGTGTATCTGTGTATATGTGTATCTGTGTAATTGTCTGTGGCATCGTAGCTCCAAAACGGATGGACCGATTTCAATACAGTTTTTTAATTGAAAGCTAGTTTAATCTTATATCATCTTAGCTATATTTCATGAAAATCTGTTCAGCCGTTTAAAAGTTACAGCTGTTTTTCTAGTTGGAATCGGGGATTTTTGACGGTTAGGTCATATACATATATAGTAAATGTCTTTAATATATAAAACAATATTCAGGTTGACCATTCCCAGCCGCAACTGAAATAGCAAAAACAGTTTTACAGGCAAATTCAGCAGACTGAAACGAAAACGGAAGCCTTCCATTGCTAACTTTTGTCTGAAAGTAAACCGTAAGCTTGTTACGGCCCAAAATAAATTCCACAAAGAAAAGTCAAATATAAATTCTTAGCTATTACCTTTTGTTGGTTGCGCGAGGCGACATTTTGTTACATACTTATTGTGCCTACAATTCTTTATAAAGCAGTAAATCCATTAAAAGGGGAACAAAATAACATCGTAAAAGTTCCCAGCCAAGTCTAAAGAAAGGTAATAAGACAGCTCTCATCTCAGAACCGCCAAGACCCATTCCAGAAGTTTTTCGCATTCGTCCTTCCTTCATTTTATATTCTTAATGGACTCACCTGCGGTTTTACGTAATATTATAGAAATTATGCTTTTGCTTCCTTTTATTTTAAACATTATCGTATATAAGGCGTGAAAGGATTTGTTTTGTATTTAGGTAGCCTGCAGTGTTTAAGGTTGTCTAGGGATTGGAAGTTGCTTCGTGAATAACAAGTGAGGCAAGAAAAATCCTATTTCTCATGTAATACTACGAACATGTATGTAATAATAATGTTTTGGCTCTAATAAGTCCATTCTACATATTCTCGGTATACGACATATTAAAAAAAAACTGATAAAATCTATTTTCCCCTTCGTAACATTACTATTGGATTATGAATACATATTATACATATTTAGCTATGAATCTACCAATTTTAAATTATACAAGGTCCAACCTTTCTAGTCCCGATTCTTTTAAGGGGTTATTGTAATCATCATTATGAATAGCTTTTACTATTGGACCAAGTCTGAAATCATCTCAAAAAAGGCAGTTCCATACAAGTAATTCAATATTACTCGACTAATTGTATGGCACAGCAGTTGCTTTTTTTTGCGATTTCATGTTTGTTCCAATAGTAAAAGTTGGTCATAATGATGTGTATTAACCCCTTAAAGGGATTGGGACTAGAAAGGTACGACCTTATATAAATATTGGATTATGAAAACATCAGCCGTGCCCAGCAGTGGGACAGCAATGGGCTGGATTTATTTATTTATGAAAACATGTACATATTTGGCTATGAATGTAATCATTTTAAATTACATACTTTGAGTAAGCCCCAACCAAAATTAGGTCCAAATACTTTAGAAAATACGAGAAACCAAGGCTAACGACCGTCTCAGAATCTTCTATTCACATCAAATTACTCTCATCACAAAGGGCGACCTAAAATCTTTCGCGAGCCAAAAGCAATAACCAGATATCTTGCCTAACATATCGTTTATTCTTTAGCTAAAACCATCGCGCGGGCTGTGGGAATTTTCATGAGCACTTAGTTGTAACGAGTACCGTAAATAAGACTCCAGTTCTGTAATAAGAGTATGTTTGCACGAGTTTACGCGGTTTTAGTTGAGTACCCTATTTTATTGTTCGCGGTACAGGATTTTTAAATAAAGATGTTCGAATTTATGTGAGCCTAGTACTTCTTGGTGAGTGAAAGAGTAATTTAATTAAAAGTAAACTAAAGGGCGTTCGCGTGGAGAATAATTAACATTTTCTTTTTTTATAGACCAAGGGGTCTACCGCGTAACTAAAGTGGTAATGAACATCGACACTGGTAATAAAAGTCAATACGATTGTAAGAAACTAAACTTTGAGGAACCTTGTAAAAAAAAATACCGATCATGAGGGTGGGACTCCCATCTATAAGATCGATATTTCTTTTATTATTATTATTAATCTTTTATTTACAGACCACAGAGATCCAAAAACAGTGTTAGTAAAGAAAATCTAAAAACTAATGTTAGTAACCTAATCATAATCCGAAGCTAAAGCCCGGAGTCGGACCTCACACTATCCACGTAGTATTGCAAGGTACCTCAAAGTTTAGTCTCCTACGATCGTATTGAAGTGTATTACCAGTGTCGATGTTCATTACCACTTTAGTTACGAGGTAGATTCACTCGTTCAGAAATAAAAATTGGATTATTTAGTTTAGGCAAAAGTAGCGGTAATAAGTTGTTTCACACATCAGTTGGCAAGTAACGTCGATACATTAGGACTCACTTATACTATGTCTCACTCAGACTAACTAAAGGTTTTACCTTTCCAAAAATAAAAATCCTATTGATATTTGACTAGCCACGAAACCCACAAACATGAAACTCCTAAAAATAGGGAAGTGCTTTTGTCAACAAGATCTATTTACAATCCCTATCTCGAAACTCAACTCGTTACCAAGACACGAGTCTTAGCACGATGTTGATACTGGATGAACTTACTCCAAAATAGCCTACAGATAAACTCCAACTGTGTATCGGCCTTATCTATTGTGTGTAACAGGCCGTTTACGAGACAAAGTTTTGAGTTTAGATTAAGCGTAACAGAGTCGTAACGAGAAACAACAGACGCAATTATACAACTAACTCACTCAAGTCGCCTTCAGAATAGTACCACTTTAAAGTATGAATAAGACAAGCCATGGAGTAGCTAGCACATCTCCATATGCTTGCTCCTAGAAGATATTTCTTCAACGAACATCATCACAGAATTTAAGAGATGCGCATATAAAAAAATTATGACTGACGTTACTACTACCGGTACCTATGCAATCATCCTTAAAAGTAGCAAGCATGAATAATATATTATTACCTATATCTGACGTTGTGGCCATGGCACATTGCGTAAAGTAGGTAACAACAATATTAGCACTCTCTGTATCAACTCGGTCTATCGGCTGCACCGCGCCTACATCGCGCCACAGTACTCGGTCTACCACATTCCGCATTCAATCTTTTCTGTTCGCGGGTCCCTCTGGCTACATTAACAATCTATAGCTGATCTTATTAGTACTCTTAAAGCAATCCTCTTTAAAAACTCCTCAATTAAACAGAAATCGCTTAATGAAAGAAACAACAACAATACTTAATTGCGTTTCGAATTGAATAAACTTTTCAAGTGGAATTCAATGAGACTTGTTTCGTAATACCGTTTTAAACGCAGTTTTATTGAAGTCTAGTTTCTTAAACTTTGTTTAAATATAAATCATGCTGGCTTTTTGAAGGGAGGACAACTGACGCCTACGTTCCTTAAACGTTTCTTTTGAGAAAGTTTATATTCATCAACTTAATCCGTTTAAGATTAAGCGTCCAACTTGCACTATCACATTATAATTGGACAGTTTTACTGCACATCTTTTGTAGACAATCTACGCTGCATTAATTATTATTATTTACTAGCTGTACCCGCGGCTTTGCCCACGTGACAATATTTCGATTATTCTAAGTTAAGTGACTCCACATTGTAAGAGTCCCGAAAGTTTAACAACATTTAACTTGACCTCCATGAAAAAGTGGAGTTATCCTTCATCATTCATAATTATTATCAAAAACTTACAAAAAATATGAGATCGATGCAATTAAATGCTGTATTTTTTACTTATTATCCAAAATAATAACATAGAATTTTCCTATGCGAAGTGAAAACACGCGTTGCTTGGATGGGAGTTCTTTACTCTCCTAGGAATCCGTCCGGACTTCAAAGACCACGATAGCTCGCATTCACGACAGTTAAAAAAGAATACATGATAAATGATAGGTAATTGTAATAGTTAGTCGATAAAAAAAGCAAAAGTCTCGCAACCGGTCAACCGGTTGTGAGACTTTGGAAGCCTGAAACTTTGTTCGTATCATGTGCTGTAAAATTACTTGTTCATACATTTAACCAAATACTTACCTACTGTATTGTACCTATTTTAGTAAGAGAAACTCATCAGCGAATGATTTACCGCCAAGAGACATAGGCAGATTCGCCTGGATGCCACGCCGCGCTGGCCGATCGTGTTTCTCTCTCTAGCTTGCATCACTTCATCAAGCTCAAACTGTATATGAAGCATAACCTATAATCTTTGGGCCCTAGTGTAACCATAACATTGACATCTACTGCTGGAAATCGCCGCAAGAGAACTCTAATAATTATGCTTTATTAACCGATTTGTACGGTGCACCGCTAAAACTACAGCTTTCACGCTATTTTAGTAGGTCCTCGGATATTTACCGCTTATAAGATAATAATGAATGAACACTTTGGTTTTATATACATATACGGCATTTTATTGCTATTTAAGTTAATAGAAGAGGAGTAGAAACACAATGAGCAGGGAAGTAGATGACATTGTTTGTGGGACAACGCCACATCTATATCCTGTCGCTGTTTCGACGATATAGAGGGACTTGGGTCCGGAGTCGGTTTAACGGGCCATGGCTGAGGACCCTTGCCTTTGTTCTTTTAAAGAACGGTGCAGTGCCGTCTTTTTAAACACTGCATTGGTAATTAAGCGCCTAACAGTGGATTTCTGTTGTTGGACTGCAATGTCGGCGTCGCTGTGAATTTGTAGAGGTGCTATGCTAGCCGTAGGATAAACTATATTGGGCGGGGTCGGTTTGAAGCAGTCGGGGATAGTCCGACATGTGTAACCGTGACCGACGGCGACGATTACTACTTTTGCATGCGTGGATTATTTGTTGATTTTCAAACAATCGTTTTTATGTTAACATTCTGTCACGGCTGAGGTATAGGTAACCATTGCTTAATCTTGACCACTTTCCAAGTTATTTTAGTCTTGAACCACGACCAATTAAAACAGCAAGCTAGCCGTAGTCATTAAGACTACCCACTACTATCTACTATTAAGACTGGTTTAGAAAACGTTTTGACTTGAATTACATATAAATGTAATAAATTGTTAAAACCCTGCCTTCAGGTGTCTGCAATATCAAACAAAAATTCACCTTTTTTTCATTTTTAAATACAACAAACTCACTTATAAATTACTACTAACGCCATCTTGTTTCAAAAAGTCGAAATTAAAAATTAAAGGCTAGAACTGAATAGAAAAAGCTCGTAATCCGTTTAAAAAAGTTATCTATAATGGTTTAGGAACAACCTGGGAAAACTGGTAAATAATTTCATCAAGCTTTGTATTTATGGAACACGACAGGGAGTGAAATACGTACCTAGGTAATTATCTAAAAGTAAGATGCCAAAGAGCGAACTTCTAGTAGGTTGTTAATTTTAGTTAGTATGTAATACCATTACCCTAGGTATACCGTGTCACTGGAACCCGTCTTTACTGGTTCTATTAAGGAGTTTAAATTTACGGAGACATTACGAACAATTATTTTGCTCAGCTCCCAACAGAAATAGCGTAATGATTTCTATAACATAAAATAATGTTGACCGGACCTATGAACTACAACAATATAATATTTCAAAAGGAGTCGCCAGTTCTACCATGACTTATAATTGTACACAGACATGATGATCTATTGCTTACCCCCCTTTGGTAAAAGCGTAATAATTTGTAGCCTATATGTTGACCAGCCTTATAACGAACATTCCTATAAATTTTCATGAAATTCTGTTCAGCGGTTTTGCCGTGAAGCTCGGACATAGATACAGACAAACAGACAAACAGACAAACAGACAAACAGACAAAAATTCTAAAAACTATATTTTTGGCATCAATGTCGATTATAGATCACGTAGCAGTTTTTTTTTTTTTTATCTTCAATCAAACAAACCGACCAACCGACAAACAGACAAAAATTCTAAAAATGTATGTTTCGGTTTCTGTATCGTTCCTAGTATACGTAGCACTTTTCTGTATCGTTCCTAGTATACGTAGCACTTACTTTTTTTTATATTCAATGTACAGATTTAGCCTCGTTACGATTTTATATACATTTAGAGGTACTATATTGAAGACTGCTTTTATTCAATAGATGTCACTGTACATTCGTGGCGTCTTTCTGAATGGCGGTGTTAAGATTTTCCGCAGTTTAGTTGGGTCTGTTTGAACTAATTTGTTTTGTCACTCTGGTTTCCCTTCAAAACGCAACGATTTTATTATAAGTATAGATTATATACTTTATACTTTATTGTACACCTGAATTGTACACCTGAATTGTACACCTGAATATAACAATTTTGTAAGTACGGAGATTACAATATTAAAGTACAATGGGCGGCTAAAAGAAGAAGCCCAATTATTTAGAGTATAATAATAAACATTCCTAATTTTTGTTAATATAAAACGCCTTTTTTTGATACTAGGATCTTTCATGACGTAGGTAACACCATCAAAAGAAATTACAAAGGTAATAAGATTACAAATCAAAGTTATTTAGAACTTATTTATATGCCTTTAGCAAAGAAGACTGTAAATAAGTTATACTACATAAATATTAAGTATCCCAAAGTAGTACTCCAAATACTCCCATCATATAAACACAATTCCCTAAACACAACCTAAAATAGCTTGTTTCTATTTTTTCCACCAAAATATGGCGTCGCATTTTAAGATATTATACTTGTTCACATAATATATGCGCCCCCCTGCGCCTATTTCCTTCGGGAGGAGGCTATTTGTATTCACAAGGGCAGAACAGTGAATGCATTCGCCCGCTGCAAGCCGGAGATTCGTGACGAATTTTTCATATGAAATTTCATATACGAAAATATTTATATTATTTTTGTTTTGAGCTTGGAATATGTCGCATAAATACGGGCAAGTATGAATGTTGCACGTTTCTGTAACTTCGTGTGTTATATCTTATTATTATAGTCTTTGAAAGGGGAAAGCGTCTTTGCTATAATATTATAAATAATGCTAGAAACGCGTCATGAATAAAGTAGTGCCTATTTTATTTAAAAAATTATTACCATCATCTGCCTAGCCTTTTCCCAACTATGTTGGAATCGGCTCCCAGTCTAAGCGCATCTAGCGCCTGAATATCAGTATTTTACACGGACCAACTGCCATCTGACCTCCGCCTCCCAATTACAGCGAGACACTGATACGTGCTGATACCCTAAGGTTAGACTGGTTGTCAAATTTTTCCGAGCTGCTGACTCCCGTAACGACTGTCATAGGTATTCGTATGACAACAGGGATCATTCGACCTGCTTTATGACCATTTATCATAATTTATTGTAGTTTAAGTTTAAATCACCTACATGCTACTATTTACCCACGGTTTCTCCCGCGGATTTTAGTTATATCAAAATAAAATATATAGGGATAGTGTAACTTTCTATTAGTGAAAGAATTTTCGTAATCAGTTCAGTAGTTACAGAGATTACCCCCTACTTACACAAACAAACAAACAACCTCTTTATAATATTAGTAGAGATGCAGATATAATGTAATGTATTTCAGCATCGATCAATACGAATGTTTTTCGTATTCTCCGTAAAACAGGCATAATTTATCATCATAAATACCCATTACCGAATGGCCCTCCCCATAGACCTCCTCTACATAAACGATCCTCTGGGATTTAGCTATAACAACTATGTTTGGCAGGCGGATTGATGATCGTAGTGTGATGTTGCTGGCCCTCCAGATATTGTAATCCCTGAAAAGAATCCGAAAAACAACGTCACGGTACGGAGCCGAATGGGTTCCGAAAATGAAGAGGCTAATTGGGCTCATCGTGTAGATATCGTAAGGTGACTAATAGACAATGTGAACACAATGGGCAGCAGTATAATCCCGTGTACTATATAATATATATATTAATACGTGAAGAGAAAACTATGTACCAGTGCGCACGGAGTAGTGTGAGATTTGGCATAGTTAAAGTTTATATTGAGAAGGAGAGCAGAAAGCTAAAATATGGGAATATGGGTGTATACAATATAGTGCGATCACGAACCCGTTTGCCAAACTTGATGGATTTGACCATATTACCCCTCTACAATATGACTTATTTAATTTTTAATGAAAACAAATCCATTTTCATTTTTCAATATAATTTTAAAATATAAAACTGGGACCAACCGGCATTGGGAACAGGGTGAAAGCTACCGGTTGGTAGGACTCCAGAGAAAGGAACCTCCTCGCAATGGCATATTTATTGTAAACTAGCTGTACCCGCGGCTTTGCCCACGTGACAATATTCGATGAAACTATGATAGTCACTTGAAATTAAAGAAAAGGAAAGATAGTTTTCAGAATTTGTATTGACAAAAACTTACATAATATGAGATCTGTGCAATAAATGCCTTGACTTCCGCACGTATGGGAGTGAAAACAATCTACACGTTACTTGGATGGGTGATCGCTATTTACTTGAGACCCCTGAAAGAGCACGGCAGGTCGCATTCACGACTATTTTAAACGAATAATCTATAATAGTGGTCATAGTGGTAATGGTTAGGCACTCAAAAAGACAAAACCGTGCACCGTTAAGACTACGCTTTCTCGCTATTTTGTGTGTTATTAAAGTTTACGAAACCTGATTCTCCGCTAAGAAACAATAGGAAAAATTAATTTAAAGTTTAATTATTTAAATCTATTGTATAAATATTGTCTACGAAATGTGTAATAAGTGCAGAGTCTGATGCTGACCGTCATAACAACGCCTTGATTACATCAACAATCTCATCTGATTGTAATTCTGTCCGGCGCTTCTTGGGCAGTGAGCTGTTACGAAAATTGCTGACTCATCTATCCACTACATCATGAGTGAATTCAATATGAACACTCATGGCGAGGCGACAGAAGAAGATTCAGCTGTTCTCCGGATTGCAAATGACTTTAGTCCTTCTTCTTTGTGTCAATGGTACTACGTCCCTAGGCTTGTATAATCTGCAAATCTTGCCACCTCAATGATGTTATTATTGGCAAAATAGAGGTGGCTCAATGTGCAGGTATTGGGGCATATTGAGCAACACAGTAGCTGAGACATCGTTTGAGGGACAATACCACATCTCCACCCTACCGCTGTTTCCTCGATATAGCCCCACTTGCTCATTTGCTCATACTGCACTTGCATCTGCCTAATTGAGTCCAGAGTCGGTTAAATAACTTTCATGTGATCCAAGAGATGATCGTTCGATCGGATCGTATCTGGCAGAAAATTACTCACCCCGGGCTTGATTACTGGTGAAGGAAGTTTCTCCAACCACAATGTATTTGCAATGGGCATCGGCTGAACCACCCGATAGTGCCTCTCTAGTGTTCTAAGGAAACTGAGCCGACTTTTAAAGGCTGTGCTGATAATTAAGCACTGAATTGACTTCTGAATAGTGGATGTCTGGTGTCGGACTCCTTTTTGTGTTTTTGTACGCAACGTCTCTGCGAATTTGTAGAAGTGCTATGCTCACCGTAGGATACGGTATACCCATATTGAGAGTGATCGGTTTACGTCAGCCGGTGATAGTACAACATGTGTCATTTAGCTGACCGAAACTTTTAGGTACCTAGTTCTTTTTATTTGATTTTCATTTAATGGTTTTTTCAAGTTAACGCTCTGTCCAGGGTTACTCCCAGGGGTATTGCTGTGATTAATTTCGAACCCTACGGTGATTTCAGCCCTGATCCCACTCGAAAACTTAACGTCGACAAACTCTTCTTCGACAGACGCTGTTCCAACACTCCGAAATTACGCTACTCCTGAACCATGAGCAATAAAATCGGATAAAAGTAAAAGCAAGAAAGAAAGAAAAAGAGTTTATAGCACAACATGAAATAAACGGAAAAGCAAAGAAAACATAAAATAAGTTGGGTTATTGTACTAAAGCATATAAAGCATAATGTCAGGAGGCAGTGATACTGGCCACCTGACGCTGGTTTTCAGCTGCAACACACAAGTGCCATACCAGCAGTCGTCATTAATATGCCTTACGCCTATAAGTATTTTGAAAACCCTTAAATACTTACCTTTATTGTGAATATTTGAACATTACAAATTAAATTATTATATAGAACTCTGCCTACAGGAGTCTGGATGACGTATCAATAAAAAAATCGCTTTTAAAAATATTGGAAATTAAAAACTCGCCTATAAATTACTACTAATGCCATCTAGGTATAAACAGACGAATTAAAATATATAAGGCTAAAGAATAAATGAAAAAGTACGTGTAAGAAAATGCGAAATGATTTCTATTGTATATAAAATGTTAATCAGATATATTAACTACAATCATCCAATATTTCAAATGGATTCGTCATATAGGTAGCGACTAATAATTGTACACAGACATATTGGTTTATTGCTCACCCCCCTTTGACAATAGCGTAATAATTTGTACCCTATATGTTGACCAGGCTATTAACGGATTTTACTTTTAAATTTCATGACGATCTGTTCGGCGGTTTGGCCGTGAAGCTCGGACAGACAAACAGACAAACAGACAAACAGACAAACAGACAAACAGACAAACAGACAAACAGACAAAAATTCTAAAAACTATATTTTTGGCATCAGTGTCGAATATAGAGCGCATGCCTTTTTTTTTTTCAAGATATATTTAATGTACAGTTTTCGCTTCGTTACGATTTTATTATAAGTATAGATTTAATCGCAATAAGAAACTTACATCTTCAAAACATTTGGAACTGTCAAGCACTTTACCAGATGACTTCCCTCTTACAAACCTTCATTATACAAATATACAAGAATGCTCACACAGCATCTGAAGTTCCCCATTTTTTCTGCACCCCTAACCGCTAATAATGCTTTGTATGGTCCATTGCGCCCGACTTAATGTGGAGACCAAACTTATTCTGGAGTTCGCAGCTATCTCACTGTTAGATCGAAAGTGCTTTAACTTGGCTAAGCGCTTTAAATTCTTTTACACGATCGATTGGATAAGGTAGGTGTTTTGGAAATTGAAGTACTTAGTTTTAAGCCAGGCTGCTTTTGACTTGCTAGGCTCTCGTAAATATAAATGGGAGCACAAAGTTTTGGAGTTTACAACTCTCGAAATAATCTTTCATTTCAATTCAGGGACATTACGAAACAGGCCGCTTCATCACAGAAGAAAGAAAGAAAAGTAATTTTATTCTACATGGGACAGCACAATAATCACAATAAAATTACACAAATTTACATCGATTTATATCTAAATCTGCCGTCGAGCATGGCTCATACACAAAGGCCACCAACTTAGCATACAATGACGTAGCTCATAAGATTGAATTAACTATTGTATCTAAGCTAGCAACCACTGTTACTTAGTTTTAGTAAGCAGTCGTCCCATAAACGTCGTACTAAGAACACGTTTTTCTTTGCCATCCTTCTGACCAACCATACCCACAACACCAAAGTGGTAGGTACCATACAATTGGCAAGCCTGCATCCCGCACAAGATAGAAAGGGCTCATTAAATGTAAGCGCTCGGAAACTTTCCGGTACCGAGTCTGTATAGATCAAACCGATATACGATACCGCACCGACACCTAAGTCCTTAAATCCAGGTAAGTGTTGGTTCGAATTTTCTTTTCTCGAAATCTCAAGGAAAATTCGAAGTACCCACACTCTCACTATCGGATTTCTGTCATCGTTAGCGTGTAACATTCGATTCTTGGATTCGTTGCCAACCAAACTGAAGATAACCACCAGTTCCTGGAAATCTACTATGTTATCAATTTAATCGGACCTTAATCGAGAAAAGACCTTAGACCTTAAGCGGAGAGGTTGATCGAAAATTAACATATCAGTATTAAAATATCAGACAAAGTTTAAAATGTTGCATGGCAACTTTTTGTTTTAGAACATTCTAGTTTTTATCTATAATTTGAGTTAGTTATATCTTCCGGGTTAGTTCATGAAGTGATTAGACGTAAGTAATACCGGTGAGCTAATAATAATTCTTGTAATTAAGTGAAGTCAATAGTGTATGAATGAATAAAGCCCAAGTTCATCGACAACATAACAGATAATTAGGGGAAAATCTGCCGTTTAAACATCAATGTTTGTATGGGTAATTGACCGATTTCATTTTTAAACATCTGTTATATTGTTGGGCGATAATCAATGTCAACTCTGATTTTTAAAGAACCTGCAATACTTCATGAAAGCACGATCAAAACGTCAGAAGAACTTCCATTTCATCGTTAGCCAGACCTGAACCCCAGTAATGTACAAGGCTCGTACGTGTCCATTTTATTCTAATCCACAGTCGATTTCATCCCGTTACTCTTTTCACCATTCCTGTCAGTTCTACATTGTATTATTTTCTCAAATTCTTTCCTCAAACATTCTTCCAACATGTCCGAACGAACGAAGTGTTTCCCTCCCTCATTTTAACGTTCCTCTTTTTCAAATCTACTGAAGCTTTCACCTTTTCATTGCTTATGGCGTTCGTATGGTGTCGGCGTTTTATTACCTTATGCGTATGGAGTTAGGTAATAACTAAAGGAATAATAATAAAGCTTCCGGTTTGTTTACCGCATTCTGTTATAAACTGGAGCTGATCCAAATCAAGAATCTAATCTTATTTTATGACGAATATGAATTTGTGATAACCATTGGTTTCTTCCAAGTATTTTGAGATATTTCTGGCAGATGATATTTAGTATTTCACGTGACCAGAATTCAAATTCAAATACAACTATATGTGTTGTATTGTCTACACACAACAGTTACCCTTTATGTCCTGTGGTTTCCCTAATTGAAACAAGAGCAAATAAAATTCACGTTAACGCTTATGAGATCCTGTGTGAATGACCAGCAGCAGGGCTAGCACGGCGGATGAACAAACCCGTTTTCTCCTCCCTTTATCTCCTTGACGGAAGATAAAACGAAAAATCCTGAGAGAAATCGGTAAAGAGATGGTTTTGTTTCCCATATGCTCTCTAAAGGGGAGAGAGAAAAATTGGGGACAAAAATCACTTTACTGTTTTCTCTCCCGATTTTTCGTTTTGTCTTCTTACTAGGTGACAAAGGGTGGAGAAAACGGGTTTGTCCACGGAAATCTCCGGGATAAAACTATCACTTTACCGATTTCTCTCACGGTTTTTCGTTTTTTCTTCTGACGAGGAGACAAAGGGCGGAGAACACGGGTTTTTCTACGGAAATGTCGGGGACAAAACCATCTCTTTACCTATTTCTGTCGATTTTTCGATTTGTCTTCTGTCGACAAAGAGCGGAGAAAACGGGTTTGTCAACATACCCTGCCAAAACTACAGAATAAAAAAAAATTGCTGAAAAAAAAAATACGCCCCGTTCTCATATTCCTCAGGAAATATAGATATTTTTATAATTATGTTTATGTACTCAGTTACAATTACTTTCATAAATAGGTTAATACGCTTTAGGATCATTCACAGTAACAAAATCTCGTTAAAGCCCAGAATACGGTCGGCGTACTAATGAGTTTTAGCCCTTTCAATCACCTCCCCTCATGTAAAAAAGATCAACCCTTGTAAACGCACTTCGCTGATTAATTACTGACTTGCTTTATCCAGTCGGATGTAGGGTACAGGAAGTATGTTCTGACCTTTATTTTATTTGCGTTTTTTATTTATTACGTATCTGTAATAAAATATTGTTGGTAATAAATTTAATGAACGCTGCCTGATACTCCGGTGCTGGTGATGTTTGGGAACCACACGTAAGCTTTTTAGAAGAACTGGTTTCATTTAGAGCAATATTCACCTATAAACTGATGATAAAGGTCTACGTTCACGCTGGCGTTAGCGCTTACGCTCGTCTGAATAAGCTCCTATTGTACCTAAGCTTCCAAAGTCCCAAGGGTAGATGACGGTTGATCTGCGTACAGTACCTAATAATCTCCTAGTTTTAAATAAAAAAGCATAATAATAATAATGTTCTACTATATTAGCGGAGGTCTGAATAAGGGTTATAATAGGTACCCATCATTTTGAACAACTTTTACTAAAGAAACAACAAAGAAATCGCGAATATCACTGCTTTTCCATACATTAGTCGAGTAATATTTAAGTATTAGCGATTTTTTGGTTAGTTGTTCCTAATGATGAGTACTTGTACCTACTTGTACCTCTTAAAAGGACCGCCGGTATTAAAGTAGGACATTATGTAATATTTTTAAGCAAATAGATCATAGGGAAACATTAGAACGAACAAGTGAAATAAACAGAATTTTCAGTCAAAGTCAAAGCTTTTTATTTCAACTGGACCTTTGCAGACACTTTCAAAATGTCGTGATTCTACTAGGTGCACGGGTCCAAGTGAGTTGGTCCTGGAGAAGATACCGGCAAGAAACTCAATGGATACTCTTTTAGTAAGAGTAAAACGAAAATCTTCTCCCTAGTCTAATAAATCGTTTACCGAAATCCACTCCCTTATTTCTAAGTTACCAGCAAATATTTATATCACCAGTAACGTTATCAAAAGAAAATCAAAGAAAAACAATTCACTTCGTCAATGTTAAGCAAAGTTGGTGCGGTCCCTAATCTCCTACTTATTGGGGTTAAACCGATGAAGTCATCAATTCAAATGAAATCTACTCCTCGGGTCCGCCCCTTCCCTCCGGCTAATCAAAGAGCACAGAGGTTAATACCGATGCTTTGCTTTTTTATTTTCAATATCCCTTTGACTAACAGGGACTGGATTTATACATTGCTGGTTTTTCGCTTTGAGAGTTTGAATTTCGAAATTATATGGCAGCAAAATCTGGCAATGAAAATTCTGCTATTTTGTACAGACTGAAGTCAGAACCGATATTTTATCAGAAAAAGTTGCCAGCCTAAATATTCCAAGCCTATGACGGGCAGCAGCATCATAGGCCCGAGAGTGCTAGCCCTAAGGTCAACGTTAGTCACCAACTCTTTCTATGACGTGGTGATTAAGGGCATTAACCTCATATTTCGGATCAAGTCTATTTTTAGCAGTAGTAGAAAGAAAAAAAATGAAAAGAAAATTGATTTATTATTGACAAAAAAAGACGCAAACATAACTAATAAAATATGACAGAAGAACAAAATAATGATAAAAATACACTAATATAATAAACTAAAATGTTGAAACATAAAATCGAAAAAGCCTAATTATCATGTACTAAAAATTTAATATAAGGGTGCGCCTATCTGTGCAAATGAGGGTCGTCACTCAGCATAATACTGTGTTGCTGTATGATATTCATTATTGCTTTATGCGTTTGAATGTGTTAGCAATAAATAATTTTACACATTTTCAAGTCTTTTATAAAAAAACAAGCCAATTATCATTTTTGCAGAAAAACATTAAACGTCAATACTAGTGCTTCAAAGGCAAATTAATTAAAATGAATTTAGAACAATAATTAGCTCTTATAATATTAATATATAAATACCCAATATTCATCGACATAATATGATGCTCTCTCTCTCACTCTCTCTCTGTAAACTATAATAGGCTAAGTCGAGACAGTCACAAAACTACAGATTAAAACAATGGAACAAATGTTTATTATTCAAGAATTTTGCCCTTCAAAAGTCAAATTCGAACTTCCAACTTTTCGACCGTTGTCCCACAATGTAGGTAAACCGATCACTAACAAACTTGCGACCTATTATTGTGCCATACAAGGTGGCAACGATAGTGCCACAGTAAATTATTCCATAATGTGCTATACAACGACCGTACATAAAAAAAATACAGTCTTAATCGTAATGATCTTTCGCTTGCATTTCTTTATCTTGATAAACGGATATCAAAGTGACTTTATCAGTTCTTGAGTAAAGAAATATCTTGCGTCAAACCTACTGAAATTCGCCTGATCAAAGTAAAATTTGTAAACTTATTAAAACTAAACAATATCGACTGAAATATTGAAAGAAAAAAGATAGAAAAATACATTTATTTGGACTACATAGACATCAGGCAATCGAATGGGTTGCCAACTCAGCATTTGCTAGGCATAGGAACACCCAGCGATGATTTTCAGTTGGCACCCTTGCAGTGACGCTCGAACGGAGGAAACAAGTATTGCATGTATATTTGTTTTAACGTTCGCAGAACACACCAGCGTATACATGGTATCATTCAGTGCCGCATTGTCATTACCACCTTGTATAGTATTTATTGCCACGCTATAAGCGACACAATCTATCCACTTCGCACTTGTGATTTCCCTCGGGCAGCCTTGTTTAATAATTCAAGTCGTCCCATGTCCGAACCTCACCTTAGTTACTAGATGCCGAATAATTAATTTACAAGTGCCAGAACAACTTTGGGCTTGACCCACTTCGTTGGGACATGGTTTGTTGCAATTGTTTGTTTATATAGTCTTACTATGATTTTATTTGTAGGAAACTTGCTTTTACCCGCGACTTCGTTCTCGTGGAATTTCATTTTTCCATACTATCATTGTAACCCCCTTCAAGTAAGTGTACCCCACAAAGTGACATTTCCCGGGCAGTGCTAGGTCTGCATATATCCAAACTTGCCAGTACTAAAAACAGCATTTTTTAATAGTACTCCTATTACAAAACCTCACCAAAATCTTTATAAAAGAAAAATACGTTTTTCAATAATCATATCAGCACTTGCGAACCCTTATATTATTATAATTCAAATAAATTTAACAAGGTCCCTCCGAAATGTGTTTCATACATCAATAACCCGAAGGCATTACATACAAATGTAGGGAATATGTCGTGAGATAGGGTTACCATCCATTTGAAATGTGTTGGGACAGGTGCGACTCGGAACGGACCATTTAGATTGGACGCCGAACAAGAATTGATCAAATTGTCAAAGAAATGTGAAGGTAAAGAGTGTGACATACCACGTGTAGCCTGTTTCCTACAAAGAATAAATCTATAAAAGCTAATGTTAGGAGGATTTGGCAACTACATTGAACATGCTGCGGTCACTAATCTGTCAAACGAGAGAATCCTGGCAATATTCACTCACTATAGTGTGACCGCGAGCGCTGTACCGTTGTATGCAATACGCTGATGGGAAAAAAAAAATATCTCATGTGCATACGTCTACATATTTCGGTGCCAATAACACACGTTACCGCTGCAAACGTCGTCGAAGAGGACATGTTAGATTAAAGCGAGCTGCTTCGCTCTAGCGTCTCGCCACGCAACTACTTGAGCGGTATAGCGGTCTCGGTTATACAAATTTTTTTTTTAGTTTCACCTTATTTCATTGACAAGCATCATGCAATATTAAAGTGTTGGTACTCAATAAATATTATTACATTTACATACAATGCGCATGTTAATCATTATATTTATTTGATTTTATAGAATTCTATGGATCTGTAGCAATTTATTTAAATTAGGAAATACAATCAATATTGTCATGTATGTATCCTTTTAATAAAATACAATATAATTAACTCATTTACACTTTGTCCAATTCCATCTATAAAGCACTTCCATACACAAAGATTCCTTTATTGTAGCTGTATGCTAGTAAACCCACGTCTGCAGTAGATAACACCGGGTTCAAGTCGTCGAGTCAGTCAGTCAGTCAGTTTCTAATTCTTGGAAAAATTGATTTTATTATAAGTTTCCCAAATTCTACAGATTAAAACACAAAAGTGTGTTCATACTATAAACATTATTGGACTCAATTTAACCAAACGCAAAATAAAAAGCTATTTTTAAAACAAAATTCTTTCTACTGACTTCAACCCTTTTCAATTTTTTTGCCAAATAGTTATTATAAATGAGATGCCCAGATTGATAAAATTAAATGAAAGTTTCATAAGAGTTATTTAGAATATTTTGTTTCGGGTCCAACATAGTTACTTTATTTTTAAAACTCATTTAATAAATATTGTTGTCAAGGTTTGCTAAAATTAACTGAAACTTGTTTTGTATCATGTTTTTAACGTCTGTTCTATGTACACATCCTAAAAAATTATGTAGAAATTTAAACGTATGGCTATAGGGTACAACATGTCTCTACACGTGTCAGCCCCAAATAAGGCCCCAGGTGCAATATTGCATGCAGGTAAAATGCGTGATACGACACATTCAAAGAAATACGCGGCTCCTCTAAATTTAGACCCGCACTGAAATGTCACCTTTATTGCTCCTTCTTCGAATATGAATTTCTTTAAAGTCCTATACATACTTTAAATAAAATTTATATTCATAAGTGGGAGGTGTTTTCGATTTTTCGTTATTTAAAGCTTCCAATTCACATTCAGGTATCGGTTACGCTTTTTTCCCCTAGGCAATGCATAAATCTTCCAAATAGCACATACTAGGACCGGAAAAAAGCCGCAGATTTTTTTAAACAATCTGTCCATATGGTACCTGCTCATTACTATCGGCCATTCTACTGTAATATATACCTACTCCTTAGTTCCTTATTACCTACAGGGAGCAAAAGGAAGTCTTATAAGGCCCAGAGCAGACAAAGTTTTTGTCTGGTAGACTGCCATGGACAAGAATGACCGTTGTAGGATATTGTGATGCATCCTTTAATGCTATAGGTTGTTGTCTATACCTTCGGGTTATCCATGATCATGGTCAGGTAGCAGTTCTTCTGTGTTCTCATCTTCTGTGTTCGAAATCACGTGTTGCACCATCATGTAACCACTCACCATACCAAATTTAAAGCTGAACGGTGCAGCTCTTCTTGCCCAACTGACTTCTAAGCTTTTCCAAACTCTTGAGTCTAGATATCCAGATATTATTAAAGTACACTTATAGATATAGTAACACTCAGGTAGTTTTATCTTGATTAACTTCAAGCAACGTGAGAGGAGTTTACGTCTCTAATAGAGTGAGCGATATTAAAGCTATAACTACCGTGGTTGGTAGTTGTTGCCAGTGAAGACACTAGACTTCTAACGACAATTACGAACAAAATGATCGTTGTGTGCGTTGAGTCTGTGCCGAATTTTTCTTATCCGCGTCAATTTTTTGTCGTAAATATTTTTACCAAAAGAAATGTCCGTCGTCTGCTTAACGACTTTATAACCAAAACGATGTGACACCTTATAATGTAAAACCTATTAAGGTATCCTTGGCCCCTCGCCATTTTGCGGATTTTATCGCAACTAATATTTAGTATGAAATGAGTAAAAGAATCGATACTAAGGAGATTACCTCAGGGTCCATCTATTAGTGCTCAGCCCTTACCTTTACCGACCTAAGAAGAAAGCACATGTCAAGTTCATTCACCCCAAACAAAAGTTCACCCTTAAGAAAAGCAACCGTTACAATACCCGTATGAACCTTTAAATAAACAAATACAAGTAGAATACACAATACGCACTTGCGAGTTATGACTTATTTCTATAAAGTCCAACCTAGATGTCATACTTGTCATAGTTCATACACACATAAGGTATCATTCGTAGCTTCGACCATAAGACGTCAAAGTTCAACGGCCGGTGTATGCATAGAAATCAGTCGAAACTTCTTACACCATTGATTTTAACAATAAATGCCGTACTATAATTGTTTTTGTACAACAACTTACAACAGATGTTATTCTGATCCGTGCATTCTGCAAAAATTCCTACGATTCCTCCATTATTTTAAAAAAACTAAATAAATTCAGAATGTTAAATTACTTGTAAAATTAAACTAATATAGATTGAAATCGTTTTTTTTATTAATTAGCGTCTGAAAAAGATTTACGTGACTATAGGTAGAGAGTGTAGAGATACCCGTAAATACATTATATTAACAGTTGCAGAATATTCTCACAATACTGCTGCATGTGCTGGAAGCAGCTCAAATAAAAGATTCAAGGCTTCATATAGCATATCTTACTCCACGACCGACCAACCCGACTGCTAAGCAAAGAGATTTTACGATACCCTATCAAAACCACTCTCTCCTACTGGACAAACTGGAAAGACAAAAGAGTAAAGAAATATAGGTCAAAGGCCCTAGTGTAAGCTTCTTTCCATAATCCTGATTTAACTCTTCGACCGCGATCGGCGCTCCTACTGGTTAAGAGCTCGCAGTAGACCAATCGGCAAGCAGAACGAGATCAATGTGTGAAATCGATATTGTTAAAAAAACGTTCACTATATATCATATATATATATATCAGTATAACCTAGATCTTAACTGTACCTAGGCTAATTCACGTAACTAAAGAAATGCAGTTGCCGCGCAATTGCAGTAAAATTTTGATCAAAACAACACATTTGGTATTCTCTTAGCTTCAGTGAGATACGCTCGCGTCAATTTCAAGAGTCACTGCAATATGATCGGCGCGTCATGAAATTACGTGAATTAGCCAGTCGCAGTGACAAAGAGGATTAGTACCACTACAACCTTGAGTTCCTTATTACAATAAAATCAGTACAGACCAAGGCACCTTATCAGCGAGTTCAAAGACCCATTAAGACCATTATCCATCCTGTATACAAAAAAACATGCCATAAATTTTCCGACCACAGCTATGTGTCTTCCTCCCCCTAGTAAATTTCATTGTGAACGATACCCCGTATTTAGTGCTAGCCAAGGGTCCTATACGACTCCCATTATTGGATTGATGAACCCATAATAGTAGGGATTTATCTGCGCCATTGTATCCAGAACGTAGCTATACCCTATACACGGCAAAGGGTATATAAATCCAAAAAGGGAGTTATTATAGAACAACTTTTACTATGGTACTGAAGATAAAATCGCGTAAAATAAATCTGCTGTTCTTAGCTAATAGCTGAACTTATTTCGCGATTTCAGGTTTAGTCCCATAGGAAAAGTTTTTCATAATGATGGGTACAATACCGTCCTTCCATATTTCCCTCGTTCTACTAGTCACCCTGTATAAAGTACTACTAATTATTTTTTATTAACTTGAATTCTAAAATAAAGTACATAATATTTTGTACAATATTATTATTATTAAAACGACGTTTTGAATTAGTTTCTTTTTAACCGACTTAAAAAAAAAGGAGGAGGTTCTCAATTCGACGCGTATGTTTTTTATTTTTTTTTGCTTTTTTTTATGTTTGTTACCTCATATATCTCGACTGCGTGAACCGATTTTGATGATTCGACTTCAGAAGCTGTTAAGTTTTTTAAGAAATTTATTTTATACTTTTTAGTTTTTTGAAGTCGGTCTTTATCAGTACACTGTATTACTGGGGAAATACCTACTGTAATAGTACAATACACACCAAAAGAATTAAGTATGCAGGCAACTAACACCTATTCCCGATTCACGGGCAAATATTATTGTTATAAAATAGCCAAAAGAATGGAGGGACACGTCGTAACGCGAAATGTCACAATATGAATTCGGAAATCGGACAAAGATTCATGACAAAGAACGGATGAAACCCGAAAAATCTTATAAATCCGGGTCGCATATAAAATAGGCAACAATGTATAAAGAAACTCAATTCGTTATATTTGATTTTATAGGGATCAGTTGGTAGCCATTGAATAAATTTCCGCAACTGAATGTCAGGGCCGTATAGCCGCTCTATAAATCTCACGAATTATATTCATAGACTGACATACCGAATTCTGATGCTATCGTGGCATACAATGTTCCTTTACCATGAACCTTGAATACCAGATTCGCGAAGATACCTTGATCTGATAAGCTAAATTATTCGTAATGTCTCTAAAAATATTCACTTCCCTTATAACGAAGAAATGTCTTTGTGTAGTTTCTAAGGTCGTATTTGTCGTGTCATAGTGAAATGCTTTGTCATTATGCCGTCATTGTTTGGCACAGGTTTTTCGTTTAACTGTTGTCACGTGAAATAGAATAGATAACCTATTTGCGTTTTTTGTTACTACAACAGTTTGAAAGAGGTAATCCATTTCGTCTTTCTTAAATTAAAATTTTAAGTGCAACTATACAGTGGCTGAAATTGATAATTGATAGTGAATAGAAACCACCTGTTTTCTTTAAAAAAAAATCCACCATATCCGAAGTTATAAAATTTACTACTACATTAACTACGAATCCTACTTACTTTTAAATTAACATTACCTTTTTTTATAACCGGTTAATTTTAAGTCGTTTCGGATACATTTACGAATCATTATAATCATGGTATAATGAACAGAAGAAGAATAGCCTCCCTGATGCTGCGTGTGCGGAATAGCGCCAGCAGCCTCCTGAACACCGTTTTGCACAGGGCGGATTGCCCGATGGTGCGCCACTGAAACTCTATCCATATTGGTTCCAGAGTTGCAATATTTGCGGTGAATTAACGCGTAGCGTGGCGTAATTGTATTTTGTGTTGTTTTAGCGTAAGTACTAACATTAGTTTGTGTAAGTGTTTGTATACTAACAAATATGGATCTTTGTCTGATAAATAAATGATTATTATTATTATTAAATATTATAAGTAGTTACCTACGAGTTAATTAAAATTTATTTACTTTCAGATAAATGAAAAATATATACCATTTTTTATAGGACTACTAAAATGCCAAACAACCATACGGCCCGCCTGATGGTAAGCGGTTACCGTAACCTATAGACGCTTGCAACACCAGGGGCATCACTAGCGCGTTGCCGACACTAGTACTAGCGTCGTGTTGGCAGTAGGGACAGCATCGGCATGGTAATCACGATAGGTACACACTCGCAATCGGTAACGATTTAATTTTGACAGTCCAACAAACTACATTGCGCGGTATACTTTTAAAATCACTCCGCCCGACAATTGGAACAACGCAATGAACATTTTTGTAGTGTCAAAGTTGAGTCAATTCCGATTACAAGCGTGCATCGTGATTACCCGCAGGTAGCGGGGACTCCTGCTGCCAACACAACGCTTCCCCAAGGAGCACCGGCGAACTTCCTCATCGTTAGGAACACAACCAGTGTTGTGTTCCTAACGGTGAGGAAGTTCGCCGCTGCAGAACAGCAGGTTATTTGGCTACGATATTCTGCAAAGTGGAAGTACTTCCACAGTTGGGCAGCTCCAATTTTGAGCCTGAAAGTCCCGCTATGCCCTACCTCACTTAAATATTTTCATACATTTTACATAGTCAACCGCAGAGACCGTGTGAGTATAGTTAACCTATTTATTCAGACTTGTGTTTGCCATTTATAAATACCAAGCTCCATTCCCTAAAACGGAAATAATATCGTTTATCGCTTTAAAATTTTATACGATTAAAACCACAGTAAGCAGATTACCAAACTGAAACGGTTTCAGTAAAACGATTGTAGTGAATTATTTATTGGTAGCCTAATTAACGGGTTGATTTTCATTTAGTGGAGTAATATTAATTTATTTGTGTGTAACAGCAAAAAAAAAATCTCGATTTCATGGTTGGTCCCATAGTAAAAGTTGTTCATAATGATCAATAGCCTTCATCAATTAGTCACGGCTATTCAATTTCATATGTTTGTTTTGGTTGATATAGTTTCTCTGTCCTAAAATCACTATCACATTAGAATTTATGAATGCCATAACATTTACTAAGCTCTCGCTTATCATTTTGATATCAAATATCTATCAATATACTCTATGCACATTAAAGAATATTTAAAAAAAACCTCTAATTAAATTAATTCTTAGTGACTTCTCAAGTGAGTCAACAAAATTATTGAAACTTAAATCCCGCTATCCTGACACAATTCCTATATTTATAGCGCTGACAAAATTGGTTTGAAGCACTAACATACCAAGTGGAGCAGTATCGGCTAAACTTTAGACTACGGAGCAAACTGAAGCTGTGAACGTAAGTATAGTTATAGCTAAATAACTAGAACTATCTATTCAAACTTATCCACTAACCAGAACAAAACGGTATCATGTTCGTTGCAGAACTAGAGGTCCTATTATCAAAATAACTAGTGCGCCAGAAAGTCCAGTTACTGTTTGACACCGGGTGTGAGTTCCCCCCTCATTATGTAAGGATTTCAAAGCCCCTTTTAGATCATCGTGAGAATAGGTCCCCAACAACAGTCGATATATTCAGCTTTGCAGATGGAGCTATATGTTCTGTGAGCTATGCGTTCATGCGCTGTTTATAGTGCAAGATCATTTTACAAAATGGATACAATACTTACTTCTGTTTATAAAACGTACTAGCTTCCGCCAGCGCCCTCGGCCGCGTGATATCTTTATGAATTATGGCCTATATTACTCAGTGACAATATAACTTCTGCTGGTGAAAGAATTTTGAATATCTGTCAATTCGTTTTTGAGTTTATCCATCACAAACAAACAAACATACATAAATTAAATCTTTTCTCTTTATAATATTAGTTTAGATGATTATTATTCTTTTGCTTGCAGTTTCCAACCTGCACCTAGCAAAGCATAAAATGGAAATTAAATATTCCAAAAACAATAGCTTTGTTTACTGCCATCAGCACAAATAAGAATGTATAAAAATCAATAGGACTTTGATTTTTCAGCAAATGAGCTAAACAAGCCCGATAAATCATTATTATCCTAGTCTTATTTGTATTCACATTGAATTGCATTATTCTTGCAGCTCTTACCACAACATTGTACTGATAAAGATTGTAATCTTTTATTTGAAAAGGGTTACCATGGAGTTTCTTGCCGGTTCTTCTCTATTTGGAACCGTGCACCTAGAGTCTCGACATTTCATAAGTGCCTGTATCTGGTTTACATGAAATAAAGATTTATTCTATTCTAAAATCACAGCACATCTTTCAGGTTTAATAATCATCCCATAACCATACTCATAACTTAAATTTTTAACCAAATTGACGATAGAATATAATATTCGAAATTCCAGCCAGCACATTTCAAAGTACTCAAAGAACTTTCATCATTTCGATACAAGTTTCACATGACGTCAAAAAATCAAACATAAAGAAGTGAAGTCAAACATGACAACAACCGTTCGGTAAACAAAGTCGACAGAAAGTCACGGCACGTGAGGAGAAGTTCTTATCGGTAGGGTCGCTACTCGTTAGTGTCGTGACGGATACGGATAGGGTCGGTGGTACTACATGTGACTCATTGTAGTAAGCAAATGTTAAAGGTTTTGCTCCCTCGCAAAGGTAGGGAAATCCAACAAAGATATAAAGTTTGTTGTCACCTGTGCAGAAGGGAACATGAATTTTGGATAAGTTCAAAGTAAGATTCACAATAAAAATGTTTTTTTTTTAACTATAGATACAGGATATTTTTATGTAGTGCGCTTAATTTGTAATGTGATTCAGTCTTTGTTCCTAAATGTAGCCCCGCAGTATTGTGATACACTTTAAAACAAAACGAAAATTGGCCTTAGTATGAGGGATACGCATAATTTACTAGCGCAAGCCATACAAAATCAATTTTTTATTTTGTTTTAGAGAGAATTTTAGTACTGCGGTTGCATTTGGGAACGGACCCTGAATAACTCTGCAAATTTTGCGCACTACATAAAAAAATATCCTGTATGTTGATCGATCACGGATACAGATAAACTTATATTTATCTGCTGTAACATGTGTAGATTACAATGACGTGCGTCGTGCATGCAATGGCATTAAATATTAATAGACCTACATATTATACCATTGAACCTTGCATTCACTGATTGAACCGGATGACCATGAACACCCATAACTTATTGATAAGGGTTGCGTTGTCGACCTAAAATTAAAATTGGTATGCCTTGTGATCTGGTAATTTCTAAGAGCAAATAAAAAAGCCGAAGCTCTTGAAATAGTATTCCGGAATCTAAGTAAGAAAAGAAAGAAACACATAAACAATAATATACAGAACACAATAAAAAAACACCAAAATCGACAGATAGACAAAAAATAATAATAATCAAATATCTACAAATAATTATGGAGGTACATAAAACTATAACTATAATCACTGAAAAAGCAATCTAGTATAATGTTGCTATAAGCTTTACGGTGTAAGGCATTGGTAGCTATGGTGTGGTATTTGTGTGAATAAAAGGTCTCAGCTCAGCATATGCAGCAGATTATCTGCAACGCTGGTTTTCAGCTGAAGCCTGAGGTATCTGACAGGCGATAGGTATTAAGACTATGTTCGAAATAGGTATCTACAAAAAAGAAAGAAAAAGTATTCATTTGACACAGCACAAAAACGATTTTAAAGATAACATAACAGAAAAATAAAAGAATAAAAATATGTAAAACAAAAATATAAATATTTATCTTAATTATCATGGATTGTACGTCACAGCAGCTGTGTCAGGCGTACGAGCAACCCGACAGCGCTGGTTTTCAGCGGGAGCCACATCGAAAACAAAGGTTATGAGATAGAACTATTTCAATACGTTGATACAAAACTCAATTTACCCCTGATCAAAAGGGGAGACATAAACAACGAGTGAAATATCTCTTATAAAAGTATCAGTTACTTCAGTAACTACATTTTGGTCGGAAAATAAAATTATAGAGTACCTTTTCAACGAAGGAGAGCGTAACACACTGCGATCGCGATCCGCATACTAAATGTGAAGAAGCATCCACGTGAATCGTTCCCGTATCGATTTCTTGAAAATTCTACCCTAAACACACATGCCCGGATAAAATATAAATAGGATACTCGCATTTAGCAACCAGGCCTTCTTAAAATAATTTTCGCCACTCCCACGTGTGCTGATTTAAGGGCATAAAAAAAAATAGAATGTTAATAAAGTGCCATCCCGTATTTGTACTGGTAGCCTGTCAAAACATAATGGCCTTTTGACTAATTTTAACATTTCATTTGAAAGAAGAGTCTGATAATAAATCTTTGTTATTATTAAAAAATTTTAAACGACACCCTTCTTTTTACCCGACTACGTAGAGTGGGCTTCTTTTTCCTATATCATGGTACTGTTATCAGACATAGAGAAATCTCTCATGCACACACCTCGACCCGGACCAACTATGAAGACCATACAATTTTTTTCTGTACCTACGGAATTCAAACCCGTGACCCGTAGAGAGTCAACCGCTTAGCCAATATGCAAACCGTGTCGTGCAATTAAATAAAGGTATAATTAAAAAACTTAATTAACGGTGATAATTCTTCCATACGTTATGAATGATATTACGTACCTACTTATACACCATGAGGCTACATTAGTTCAAAGCTCTGTGAATTTGTCCGTACTTGACTACTGACCCGAAATACAGTATGTCAGCTGCGTGTCTTCCCACGATGCAAGAGTCATATAGAGGAAATGGGTTACCGTGTTTCTCATGAGCACACAAACATATCGGGTTTACGATAAGGATGTTCAGAGGATGCTTATGAACATCCGTTACAAAAAAATAACAAGTTCCACAGTGATATCTTTTTATTTAGCAAAGAAAGATCTAAAAAAAGAAAAAAGAAATTTTCCATACAAAACTGCTTAAAATTCAGTTCAGCTGTTAGCAGTATACTAGGTATATCTCGTATACATCTCACGAGGCAACTTCATGAATGTTTAGAAGCAAATACAACATTCAGATTCAGAAACCCATCAGACAACGCGACGAATACGAAACACATTTTTCAGTCGTTCAAAATAACGTCAGCTAACTCGGTGCAGAGGGATGTAGCTCTCCCTTTTACGGACAAACAAAAAACTGTCGCAGTAGAAACGTTGACGCGAGAACTATGAGGAAAAATAAGGGAGTAAAGTGTAGTCCCATGTCCACGGTACGTGCTGTACGGCTGTACCTGAATACAAACGACAAATAACAAAATTGCTGCGGTCGGAACACTCGAGCCTTAGAAGGGGTCAACCCTTTGAAAAGCGTGAAATATACGCGGCAATTCTTGTGACTTAATTTGATGGTTTCTGAAAGCTTACACTGACTGAAGTAGAAGAATCGATTTCATTCTTTATTAGCAACCCGTCCCCGGCTTTGCACGGGTGCAATTTCTCTACTATCCTCACATTAAATATCAAAGTAATATAAACCGTGAAAAATTAATTATCTAACTGATGGTATCAAAATCCGTTGCATGGTATAGGAGGAGTTAGCGAATATACAGACAGACAGACAGACGTGGAAAGCGACTTTATTATTTTATAGTATGTAGAGAAGAAATAAACTAATACGTCGCCGATAGCACCAATTTAGCTTGCTTCACGTATCAAAGTAATACTTTATTAATTCTTGCTCCATTTCGTTTCTGATAACCATAGCAACAACTACTCGTACTTCTAACGATTCATATAATCATCTTACGTTTTCCTGTAATTCCAAAACCGTCACAGATACAACAACAAAAGGAAAATAAGCGACGAAAAATTACAAAGCAAAAACGTTTTAAGAGTTAAGCCTCGCTCCTGATTGAGTGGGATAAGGTTGAAGGGAAAAGAGCAAAGGTAAATCCCTCCTGACCAAACAGCACTTAAGTATGTCCACTTAACGTCGAGAGTACGAATGAAAGCGGCCTGGACCCAATAGCTGGGACCGGCCAAAGTAAATAGATGAAATTTCTTTTCACTCGACTAAAGCTAAGTGAATTCGGTCCGTGTTAATAAAATAATAGTGCCGTCTTATCGGACATTTCGCCTAATGCCCGCCTATGTACTCGTATATCTGCAAAGGATTGTGCGTGCCCAAAGAAACGAAGTTCTGCAAATGACTTTTCTAAATGGAACCAGACTTTGCTTAGCCCCGAACTTTAGACTTTCCAACTGCAAATTAAATCCAATTGTTTAAGTTAGAGTTTTTACCTAATTTGTACCTCGTCGAGCAAAAAAGTCAGCATTTCGTCGAGCTCTAGCTACGTATCCAACATTAGCAAAACGAAAAATTAACTCTGATGACTCAAAAACGACGTTAAGACGCGGCATAAAAAGACTGTTATCGGGAAATTACGGCTGAATGTTCCAAAAATACTGCACGCAATTATAACCTTTCCCATCACATCAATAAAGCCTGTAATCGCGTAAGCAAATTAATTAACAGTTACATAAATCCTGCAACATTCTGTGGTTTCCTTTTCCTTTAATTACACTTTGATTAGAATCATGAATCTTATACGTTTGACCTCCAAATAAATAAGTACCTGCAAGGATGGTGTCCTTTTTTCTTCTTAATTAAGGTTGCGTAACTGAATTTACGAAAGAAAGCGGATGGAATAAATGAACTTAGTTCGGTAGGTGCTATCACCTAAATTTGTTCCGTGGAAACGATATTTCTACTGCCAAACCGTGTCAACTCAAGAGAGTTACTAACCTAGGAATGGGTAACAAGAGTTACCCATTCCTAGTTTAGTCACTTTTTATTTTGTTTTGCTGTTTGTAAATTCTTAGTACCTAATACGAGTTTCAGAAATGTAAAAATCAATAGGCTCATCTTTAAATAACATTTTCATCTTGGACGAAATGTTGATGCCTCTATAAATCTCGTCTACAAATCTCCCCATAATAAAATAAATAATAAAGCTTGGAACAGATATCAGCTGTTCTGTAATATCATCCTAAACAATGACCAATGTAATGTGTTTAAAGATCTCCAAACAATTACTCAACATATCAACAAAACCGAACATTCGAAGTATCGTTAACGCTTCCCGGGAGATGGGTCCACACGACTCACAATTTAAGAGAAAATTGAGACTGCAATCGTTCGATTCCCCATCACGTCCCCGAACTTAACCTGGGTGAGTTGGAGCGTTTGTTTAACAAGTCTCTATTTACTGCGGCGAAGCCCGCCTTGTACGCCAACTAAATCTGTTGGGAACACAACAGGGGTTGTTAATTTTTTTACAAACTTATTGCGGATTGGATCCTCGAAACAGTGGTTTAATGGGTTTTTTATTAATTATTATCATTCAGTCATCCATAATCATCTTCTCTTCCATAATAAAAAAAAAAATTGTTTAAAAAAAACTATAGAACACGCTTTAGTCATCCAAACTGAACGTTTATGCAAAATTTCTGCTCAATCGGAAACCGGGAAGTGGGTCAAATTTAACTTCCAAGATTTTCTTACATAGTTAGTTAGTTACAGGTGAAGCTGGGTAAAGCTAATAAAAGCGTGTTAAAAAGACTTATCTTGACTGACTGATTTATCATTGCACATCCTAAACTGCTAGGGCTAGAAACTTGAAATTCTGACAGTAGGTTTTCCACCCCTATGGGAATAAAATAGGTGATGAAAGTTTGCATGAAAATCCTCCAAAACTAAATAAATACGAAGGTTGTTTTCATAGAAAATGCATGGGAAATAGTTTTTTGTATTTTTCTCGAATTAGGTAAGTACGATTTCGTCGGTTGTTTGAAGGAAATGTTCCTGTTCCTGTCCCATTTCAGTTTTTTAAGAAATGTCAATATTCTCGCTGATTGTACCTTTTTACAAAAAGCTCATTCATTCATCAATTTATTGTTTTTTCTTTTTATTGGTCATTTTATATCTTCAAAATTCACCAAAAGTTTCTTAAGACCAGAACTCTCTAACTATAACAGAAAGGGTAGTCACCCTTAATGCCCCAACATTTTGCGCCATCCTGATATATGTATGAGGTGTGGACCGAGCTCGAACTCGGACCTTCTAGATTGGAAGGTGAGCGTTGAACCGCTACGCTATTTGTATATTGTAGTTGAATATTAAATAAGCAGTAATAACATAAACAAACGTGAACTAAATGATTATTTAATATATTACAACATATTATTCAAACAGTACACAAACAGCCACAAACGTGTTGATTAAATTAAATTATACGACTAATTACATTAGCGTAATACTGTTGTTAATTAACAACATAACGTTGACTTCTACTAATAACAATTAATGGGAGATAACTGGCCTGTGATACGGAGGCTATGTTGATACTTCCCCGTCAAAAAATAGAACAGAATAGAATAGAATAGAAACACTCTTTATTGTACACCTGATAAAAGATTATCAATAAACATAATAATAGAAAGTCAAACGAACTTACTTGTAAGTGACGTTCGATGACTATTAAACTTCAGTGATTCGCCCGAGAGATTACACTTATATTAATCATTTTAAGATCCTACAATTGGCGGTCTTATAGGTACATTATTTAATAGTCAAATCTAGACATCAAAACCTTACAAAACATAAAACATCCAAAAGTAGCAACATCTAAAAATCCACCCAATTCAAATTTCGAAAATAAAATAAAATACACACAAGATTCAATTTAAAAATTCGCCGTCGTGTTTCGGCTCATACATACTCGTAGTAACGGAAATAAAGCCTGAACCGTGTCCAAAACGGAACATCGGCAGACACATGTCGGTGTTTAGTGCAGGGACGTGTCAACCTGAGTCCTCGTGTTAAATCATTCGGCCATGAAACCAGCGGGGACTAGGCCTTAGGAGTTTTTAATGATAAGATTACAATGAATAAGTGAATATTTTTAGACAAAGAACCGTAGTTATTTCAGTAAGACTTAAAAACTACGTTAGTACAAGAGAATAATAAATGATATAACAACAATAATTGAACACTTTACGAGATACGAGTGACAAATCCAACTACTTAAATGGAAAAGGAAGGTTACTCTTTTTTTTTTTCTTCAAAAAACAATCTCAAACTTTTTTGATGTATTGCATTGATGTATACCTTCATAGATGTTAGGTACCTACATTTATAAGTTTATGATTCTAACAAATAGATTATGTAGTTCTAACATGAAAACCGGTGGGTTTGACGGCACGGTTGGCGCAGTGGCTAAGCGATTTGCTTTCCACGCTACGTGCCGCGGGTTCGATCCACGCACGGAACAAATATTTTTATGACCTACGGATAGTTGTTTCGGGTTTGGGTGTGTGTGCATAAGACATAATGCTTGTAAACTGTAGCCACGATACAAAAGAATTCAAGTGTGGGGAAACGTTTTTTAAAAAAGAAATGCAAAGAAAGTTGCTACTATAATGCTTAAAGGTGAATATATATAAATATATATGAATATATATATATACTATAATGCTTTAGGTGAACAATCGCTGAAAAAGAAGAAGAAAAGGTTAAGATTCTAAAGATTTCTACGAAGTTTTAATTGTTCGACAGCTTCTGTGACACACTTTGCGGGCTATTCTGTCAGCCGCATCGATGTTTCGTTGTTGCCGATTGCATCGTTTATATTCTGATACGTCCGTTTTGTCTGATTAATATGCATTTTCTTTATGTCTTCAAAATTGCTCTCTTCTGCTTATAAGAGACAAGCTTTTCTAATATAAGAAATATTCATAAATACTGGTTTGGTACTATACTATTATTGTATTGACGTTTGTAGTATTGTGTATTGTTGTATTATTACCATTTCAAAATATAATCACGGAGCATACAAGTTACAATAATACCTAATCATAATCATTGCAAACTCCTATCGCTAAACTGTGAATTTATCAATGTGTCTTATATAATATTTGACCCAAATACATTCTAATACGAAAAATATAGGATAATAAATCTAAACCGCTAACTCTAAAGCCTCTAACTTATTGCTCGCAATTGTCGGCAACAATTTCATATAATATAAAACTTCCACATTTCAGTGTTGCACGATGTAATATATGATGCAACAAGTATTATAGTAACATATTATACGTAAGTTACATATTAGAATAACAAACTGCGATTACCACTGTTTTAAAGGTTTAGGTTTAAAGTCAAAGTCACTTTGAGTTTGGCTTTGAAGAAAATAATAAAGCAACACCAAAAAAAATTGTGCCTACCTAGTAGTAATATTTTAAGTCTCTCTATTAAAATAATCTCTATATCATTCAGTCAACGTCAATAAAAAGTCGTGTCAAAAATTCAAAACTCTTTTTAAAGACATTTAATTTAAGTTGATAAAGTCTTTAGCCTCTAGTCATGAACTTTAATAGTTGAAAAGGATTTTAGTTCGTTATTCGTTCATAGAGGGGTAAGTTAATCGATATCGTTGAAGTTTGAAGTTAAAAGTGTTTCATTTAGCGGATCACTAGTGACTGGTGAGCGATTAGTTAGCTCGGTCAGTGTCCGAACCGCCTGACACGACGGTTTATTTTTAAACGATTTTAAAATAAACTTTTTGCGGTTGTTGCTTCGGCGTTAATTATGCAATTCGACGTTGCTTTAAATAAGTTTGAAACAAATTAAAATAATTCTATAAACAGTCTGATTGTTATTTATTTGCCTGTAGGTACTGTACCTACTTTATCTGCTTGACAAGAACATTAATTAACATGAGGTACTATCTATTAGGAAACTTTCAAGATACGCTTTTATTTTCATCTTAGTTTCGTATTTAATCACTTATTCCTTGCAAGATGGCCGCTATCAAAAAACATAACGAACATTGAGTCTCAGAGCAATTTCAAAATCAAATTACGAATTTTATGTTCTCGCTTGAAGGTACTTGTGCTGGCAGAACACGTATGATTTAACTTACTTAATTATTCACACGTACAAAACAAGCACAGATTGTTGAAACTGTAAAGAAACACAGACTACTTGTACAAACCCAGGCTTAATTATTCTTATGTACGAATGTACCGAAATAGGCGCTGAAATTCACTGTTATTTCAGCACCGCTTCAATATTTCGTAGATACGCGTACGTACAGCGTCGTACATACCCTGTGGGTACTTATGTAATTATTTCCTAAATATTTAGACTGGCGGCGAACCTTCCTCCATAAACTTGGGTAAGTTATGGCTGCTCCGGCTCGTAACGAGAACGCCGTGCCAACCATATTGCGTACGCCCCAGTGTATTTTTTAAACCTTCATGCTTTCCCCTAATAACCGAAGTCGCTTTAATACTGAAGCGGATTTATGCTTGCCTGGTACTCGGAATTTTTTTGTTTTCGCTTTGAGTGTTATCTCTTTTTAATGTTTGTTGAATTTTTTCACATTGTAAATTGATATGACAATTACTAATATCGTCAGCGGCGATCTCTGGATGTAGTGGTGTACCATAACTTGTAAATGGTGTACCACTATTTATTTACTTTATTATTTATTTTTATTATTTACATTGTAAGAAGTTATGGTTCTCAACTATTTTAACAACTTTTATTTGTTTACTTATTTTAGGAAAACCCTGAAATCGCGAAAAAAAATTGGTGTTCCATACATTTAGACGAGTAATATTGAATTATTTGTATAGAAAAGCATTTTTTTTTCCCGAATTCATGGTTGATCCTATACCAAAAGTTGTTCATAATGATGACTATCTACTATAATCCCTTATAAGGACCTCCGCTAGTAAAGTAGGTCCTTATTTATATACCTACTAATACTAAGTATACGTTAACTTTTTCTATAAACAATTTAGTAATAGTAGCGACTAACAAATTGGTCACGAACTAACGATACAAACTTTTTAAGTTTTTAACTACTTCACCGCACAGCATCTTTCATTTCCGTGAAAGGTTTAAAGTCAATAGAAAGTATTAACTGTCATTTTATATATAATAAATTATTAACAAATACTAGAACAAACTAAGACTCTTGTTACTTACAAGTTATATATGTACTTACAAAACAATGGATTTTGACATCTCTACATAGTATAAAATAAAGTTTTTTCCGCGTCTCTCTGTATATCCACTAACTCCTCCTAAACCACGCAACGGATTTTGATGCGGTTTTCATCATCAGTTAGATAATTTTTGACGGAAGGTTTATATGCTTTGATATTTAATGTAACAATAGTAGAGAAATTGCACCCGTGCGAAGAGGAGGACGGGTCGCTAGTTAGAAATAAAATTAGGAAGCCATCCTATAAGTAATAATGAGACTACTTTCTTCACTTTAGCGCGTTCAAGAAGAGAAGAAGAAGAGTATATCCTACTACCATTGTTCTTTAAAAAACCCTACTAGCTCATTCTGAAAGCTCTGCTTTTATTTCCATGATTGCGATTTGCGATTGCCATTTGTTTCTAATTTTACGCGGAGCGACTACTGTCTTTATTACGCACCAGTCAAAGTTTCATGTTATGAGAGGAAATATTCATATCCAAAACCAACAAACTTGTATACATCAGCATTACTGCGTATATAAACTTAGATCATTAAACTTTATCACACAGGTATTACGACACTAAAGCTGTTTATAAATTAGGCTGTTTATACACGAAACAATTTTCTACGTTACCAGACGTACCAGACCTTCACGAGGCCGTTAGATATGCGATATTTCGCCAGTCGACAATACCACGTCGGACCACGTCGTAAAATCATCTCAGTTATGCATGGTCACACGCTCCCGTGGCCACTAGTCCACTCCATGTTTACTTTAACATGCAACTGCCGGAATATCAACTTCGCCCAAAATTACGCTAAAGTGTCGGTTTGTGTGAACATAACTTTATATTTACGGAGCTGGATGTACTGTGTTTTCAATTTTAGGTTTTCTGTGAAATTTTAACATTTTATTTTGATGGAAAGTTACTGAGAATTGCACATGTAAATTTAACTAATTTACACATGTTTCACTCAGTACAACAATTTGTAGGATAATTTTCTCAAAGCTGCGGTTAATGTGACTTAAATAAAAATAATTTTCTAGTGACCACAGCATAAAAAACATGAATGTCCGTCCCCAGTTTAGAATATAGTTAACCTAAAAACTGCAAACGAAAAAAGCTTATCACGACCACGAGGCGAGATTAAAACAATCTACAACACAATTCCGGGCAAAAACTCCGGGTTTTATATACAGGTTGTAACAAAAATCGTGTAAACCCAAATCACGCATTCTAATGCTTACCTATTGTCAACAACTTTTACTATGGGACCAACACTGAAATCGCAAAAATCTGCTGTAAATAATTCAATATTACACGACTAAAAAAAAAACATACGCGTCAAATTGAGAACCTCCTCCTTTTTTTTGAAGTCGGTTAATAAGTTTTTTTCAGTTTTTTATAAGTTTCGAGCATATAGCACTCGTGGCTGAAAACCAGCGTTAGGAGACTTGGTTACTTATACATAAAATTTTATTTTTAATTGTAAATCGCTGTTGTTCTTTTATTATTGTTGTTGATCTATACGTGCCAATAAACACATTTTCATTCTTTCTTTCTTCTTTCTTTGAAATGTACGGAATAGCAGGTTTTATTTTTTCGCGATTCAATGTTTTTCCCGTTCATACTAAGCAGTAAAGCGCGTGACTTAAGAGATTTACACGATTATTGTTACATCCTGTATATGTCCTCGTATGTAGGTATGTTCGTGTGACGTAGGCCCGGTTCTGTTGCACTAACTTAGCCGACTTTACGATTTGCGGCGACCGCGGTGTCTCCGAAATTAGGGCCGTGGTTGTGTTTCAAAAATAGTAGTGACTCTCTGCGGAGTCGCAGTGTACTGTGCCCGGAATTTGTAAGTTGAGGTGAGAATGAAAAAGTAATGCCGTGTGGTCACTTTATAGTTGGTTGCGCATCGAATTATACGGAATGGTACAGTGGATTTGTATTTATGGCGTGTGTAATGAGAGTTTTTGTCTGTTTGGGGAAAGGTATCGATTTGACGTCGTGTTGCATTAAGTAAATGGGTCTCTTGCCTTTTTATTCAATATACTTTTAACATCTCACAGACACAGTCAATATTTTTGAACGTAAATTGTTCCAACTTATTCAAGACATTCATTCCTAGGCATAAACACCGCCTTTGCACATATTTGTATTCAGAAAAGCATTATGTAAATAAATAAAAATATTTAAAAACATCGAGGAGGAGCTACATCCTTCGAGCACCTTATACTATGATATAGGTACATAAAATATTTCTAAGACAAACAAACAGATAATGTTTCAAAATCGCCTAAACAAAAATAAAAAAAATCAAATAGTTTTTTTTATTATCATCAAAACACTTTATTAAAAGTAGCTTCGAAATCTATAACGAATTAGAATAATTTCTATTTGACAAAATAGACAGTTATCTGGCGATGGGCCTTGCTGTGACAAACTCCGTCACGCCATCCTTCGTGTCAATTACAATTAATTCAAACAGAAATAAGGGACACTGCCATTACAACTGAATACTTAATTGAATTAAAGGTTATTGATCTAGTGACACTCAAAGGAATTAACATTTTAATAGAATAAATACGATAATTACATATGCTTTATCAAAATAATTTACTTTTAGTGACTATTTAGGACAACAGATACGTTGTAATTTATTATAATAATTATGGTACATTTACTTAGAACTGTTTGCTTGAGTTGATATTGTTAAAGGTGATTGAACTATTTATAGAGTTCACCTGCAATAGCAAAATTGATAAGTGAATTTTAGAAGTAATTTGAAAGCGTTGTTTTTTTTTTAAGAATAGGTACGTTGCTGCAATTTGCTTGTTATTTTTCAAAGATATATTTTGTAGGAACCAACAAACTATATCTACTATATATAACTACTTCTAAACGTTTCTATTAATAATAATTCAACACAGACACAGCAAGCCCTCTCTTGTTGCACCATCAGCGTTGCCCTAACCCGAGGCCCATGTCCCACTAAGGGACGCCCTTAGCTGCGTCACGCTTAATTAAATTCACTTTGTTTTATTAGTTCTTAGGCCTTCAGGCCTCTCCGAAAGTCTGGTTAAATAGTATAGCTCGATGAGCCACATGTGAGAGACATTTCCAAAAAAATGAAATGGGAAAATATTTCAACCATTATTTCAGACACCTGTATTTTCTTTTCACTCGAAAAGGTTAAACTAGACTTATACTTTAAGAAAAAAAATCTCGCGATTTCAAATAAAAACGGTTTTAGCCATAACGGTTTCTTTGCTTTCCTTAAAGGAAAACTAAGTCTGGCTTACTGCAAGTTTCCTATTGGGAATGTGTTACACAAGGCTAGGACGAAGAAGACTTAAGTACAAAATTGATAAAATTTTCTATCATAATTCTTCGACACTACACAACCGTGAAAATCTGTACTCTAAGATCGCTAAGCACTGCGTATTTCTCACTGATAGTGAATTAAGAGGTGGGAAGTAAATTCTTTAATTCTTTATTGCCTGTAAAGGTAGAATATGGACTATGGAGTTACGGCTTATTTACATACTAGCTGAAACTGAATACTTTTCTTTATTATCTTTCTTTCATTCTGTGCCCGCGACTCCGTCCACGTGGAATTAATCAAAAAAGCCTAAGTTACTCCTTATAACATCAGCTATCTGCCAGTGAAAATCCCGTCAAAATCGGCGCGGCTGTTTGGGAGATTAGTCGGAATAAACAGATAGACAGACAGTAAGATATTTTTTTTTGTTACTACCGTATATTCATGTATATGGTACATACCTACTTTCATATGCATTTAGAAAAAACCTGTTATTTTGACATTACAAACAGACACTTCAATTTTATTTATTTGTATAGATTTGAACATCCTTTGTACCCATGATAAACGAAATAAATTATTTGAATTGGAATTAAAAAAATTGGGTGACTTAAATATCAAAGCACCGATAGTACCTAGTTTAAAGGTTGTTTGCATTTGTTTTGATAATGAATATTTGCTCAACACTTCATATAAAAGGATCCGTCACAGTGGGTTAGGCATCAGTTGAACCAAGTTTTCAGTTCAACAACAACATAGACCACAATGTACAAGCTGGTGGTGTTGCTCTCTCTCGCGGCGTTGGCTGCCGCTAAGCCCAGCGCGGCGGAGCCCGGCCCCAGCTCGATGATGCAGTACATAGCCATACTGGTCCCAAGCTTTCCTACCGTGTACGGCCAACCTCCCTGGGGTGTAAAGCAATCCTACGGTGTTCGGCAAAACCCGCCCGCGTCACTATCAGGCTAAGGCTCTGTCTGGCTACAACCACCTCCGCAAGCGGTCCGTCGGCATCGCTCCTGTGGCCTACAGTTCGGTTGTGTCCCCTTACTCTATTCCCGTCGTCTCCGCTTACTCCTCTCCTGTGGTCTCCGCTTACTCCTCTCCTGTTATCTCCGCTTACTGCGCTCCTATAGTCTTCGATTACTTCTCTTCCTTTGTATCTGGTTACCCCATCTCCTGCTCTATTCTGTACCCCAAGGCCCTTAGCCATCCACCCCTAAGGTAAACAATAAAATGACCAAACCAACTATCCTTGTAGTTTGATTTATTACATTGCATTTCTAGTAATGTTAAAACAGATGGTAGGCTTAAATGTATGGATGAATTTTGGACCCTGTCGGGCACAGCATGGTTAAGTAGGACAGAGGAAAAGCTGCTTTGTACTTTAATTGTTATATTGTTCCACTGTTCGCTGGTTTCTAATATAGACGTATTTTTAGTTCCATATATTATTTATTATTATTTAGGTATAAATAATATATATAATATAGTAAGCTAGTTGGATCTTAACCAGATCTCAGATCGTGTACTTTTTGTGGCTGAAAACAGGCATCAGCAACTTATTATTCCACACGAAATAATAACTGAACAAAAGAAAATTGGTCACAACATTTCTTAAGTTGAACACGTGTAAACGCGTGGTTCTGTGTGCTTACGTATATTTTCTTTGACATGTGTCACAAGTTGTCACACGTCGCAAAGCATACACAACTAAACTAAACCCAGATCTTTTAGGTATTTTATACTGGAACAAAAATATCTGACAGTATCACTTAGGTAGCGTATTCACTGTGTGACGGGTGTTAGGTTATACGGGTATGTTGCGAGTTATAATAATAATACTTCGCGTCAAAAAAGGAACATGCTACATCATCTTATATAATACTAGCTGTTGCAAACGATTTCTCCCGCGCATTTTATCAAATTAAAATATAGCGATAAAACCGCCCTTTGTACATCTCTTTTTCTATTTATTTTATCTTTTCTTCTCTTTCTGGTGTGCAATAAAGTGTATTAAATTGTATGGTATTGTATTGTATAGTCTATATCACTAAGGGATAGTGTAGCTTTCTATTATAGTCCGCGCGGAACTAGTTGGCCGCGCCTTAGGTATGGGAGCTGTGGGACAGAGGGGCGGCGCGCCGTCAACGATAGGCAACCCGCCGCCTTCACCCCCGTCCCCACCTAAGGCGCGGCCAACTAGTTCCGCGCGGACTATAGTGAAAGAATTTCTAGAATCGGTTCAGTTTTTCAATGTAGATATGGGAGAGATTACCCCACACATATAAACAAACAGATCATACCTCTTTGTATAGATGGGCAATATGAAGGAATCGACGGAGTGGTCAAAAAATTTAATAATAACGAAGGGAAGCGTGATCACCAATCCACGTGGTGGTTATGGCAATATTGCCTACGTCTTCATAGTAGCTGTCATTAAGAGACCAACAACAGTGGACGTACGGGCTGATATGAAAAAGGCTTCTCTGCCCTCGACATTTTTACAAACGCTACAACAGGGTATAATATCAGCGTAGTCGCATTTCAGAACTTCGCCGTATGACGCGACCCGGATTGTCCAATATCCAATGACCAACGTAAGTCCTCGGGGTACCAAACAAAATGATTCTATGGAGAACCAAGTGCAACAGCAATGGGACACGGTTGGCGCTGTGGCTAAGCGATTAGCCTTCTGCGCTACGTGCCGCGGGTTCGACCCCCGCACGTAACAAATATTTGTATGTTCTACAGATAGTTGTTTCGGGTCTGGTTGTGTGTGCATGTGGCATGTATTTTTGTAAAACTGTACCCTCGATACAAGAGAAATCCTAGTTAGGGGCAATGTTTATAAAAAAAGAAAAAGTAATCGATAACCGCTCCTTGATGTTGCCTTATATTATTCGAGCCTAATAAAAACGCATCTTTCTTCTGTTTACTACCAAAGTAATATACCCCTATGACATCACTCACAAACCCTTATTTTACCTACTTAAGTAAGTACACGTGTTCTTTGTTACCTAACGGCACAATCTCGTCAGCTATCATCCATTCTTCTCCTGCTATTTGTAAGCAATAAAGAATGCAAATTGGAGAATCCAATTTGTAGTACAAAACGTAGTGTTTAAATATTCAACGAGGGCTTTGAAAAAATTGCTGCAGTGTCCTGAAGGGTAACACAAGGGTCATTCAGTAGGGGTTGAAATAAAAAAATGGATTTATGGGGTCATTTTCATTTATGTGAATGCGATAGGGTATTGATATGCAAATTATATATTAGTATTCGTCGTTTGAATTGAAAAGATAAAAATATGTTCCCGAATATTTATTTTCTGACTAAATATTTATTTTATTTTATTTATTATTTTTATTCGCACGGCTACACAACCAATTACACTAAGTAAAGAAGACATAAAAAAACAATAAAATTCTTATATTTAAAAGAAAACGAAATAAACATTTTGTCTTGTAAGACATTAGGGGTAAAAAGCCGAATCCACTCATTGTGAATAATAGGTTCGACGAATTGCATGAACAATTAAATACGATCTTCTCGATCTTGTGCCGCAGGAGTTTTCACATAGTGGTGAAAATATTAGCTAGCAAGGTTTGTAACGGCAGTCGGCCCAAATGCCGCCGGATGCACTGGTATCATCACCCGGGGAGGGTCTTTCTGCGCACCCGATAGTTGAATACACATGTTAATCTATTATTGGCAAACAAACCGGTCAAGAATGAGCTCATTAGTAATCACCTACTCAGCCGGTGCATAGAAACGCCAATTTCACACCTGATTAAGCCGGTGGTATATCACCGGCATTTTATTGTCATCTATATTAACTGTCCTGTCAAGCAAATGATTACAGAATATGAACCGTATGCAGATGACATTAAGAGTTGTCAATTAAATAGATATTTTGACAATTGTAATATGAATATGAATCATATTGTGATTCATCTAAAGCGGCCTTTTTAGCCCCCCTGTACTTACATTTTTATCTTCTTTCTACCTGTTCTATTCATATAACCATTTGTGAAAACTTTTAATTGGCCTTCGATAACTGTTATTTGTAAATTTTTGTTTTACCTGTTAGTTTTCTAGAGAAATAAAATAAAATAAAAATATCTATAATACAAATATTCCGATTTTGAGTCAATCCCTTAAAACTGATTTCGATAGAATCGATGGGTATTTGAATTATTTCATTCACACATTCACTAGTGACACCTTAGATTATTGATTGGTTGTCGCGGCCGGCGGCTGCAACAACCAATCAATAATCTAAGAGTGACACATTTGCAGTAAATGGAATTAAAAGAGATTGGAAGTAGACTTTCGGAAGTAACAAATGATCGTCAATGCCGATTAGGTCTACTTCTTCAGGAACTTATCGTAAAACAAGATAAAGAACAATATTCCGAACATGACACATTAATACGCCTATTAAATCCACATAAGCTGTCATATTTGATAGACATTATGATGGATGGGTAACACCGCCTCCGCGAACTGTGTCGCAAATCGATCGCGATTGACACAAGGTGAACGACTTGCAAACAAACACCTCCCCTTTTAAGTGAACATGTCTTTGTGATATAGAACAAGGAATAAAGTCAATTCAATACAATTTCAATTTATTTCATAAATATTTACAATATAAAATACCTCCCATTGGTCCCAAACTAAGCTAAGCCTGTATTTTGGGCACCTTTGGAGGTAGTTGACAATACATAATACCTACATAATTATTATACATAAAGTTAAATACAAAAATTGTGTTAGCAAATAAGGCTTAGGTCTATGTTAGTAGCACTTCACTTTGCACTATGTCTTTGTACTGTCCTGTGGCACTTGTCCCCGAAAGCGACGGAACACCACGCCTTGTGGCCAAAAGTCTTCTTCCATGACGAGGGGCAGAAAACAGTTCGGTACTCGCACTTGTTTAAATACTGTGTAAACATGGCCCTTAGTCAAAGCTCTTAGGGCCATGTTCACCGACAATTTATCTGATAATTAAACTGAAATCAGCCGATTACCCATACAAAATTTCTTGTTTAAACGGCAGAATTTGCTCTAATCGTCTGTTATGTTATCGGTGAACTTGGGCCTTAGTAAAGTAATATTGTTTTATTTGCATGACAGCTGATTTTTTTTCGCGATATCAGTGTTGGTCCCATAGTAAAAGTTGTTCATAATAATGAATACTATAACCCCTTAAAAGGACCTCCGCAAACAAAGTTAGGACCTTATATTAACTTTTACCATATATATGCGAAATCCTAAGTACTTATATGATTTCTACACCAAAAATGGAAAACCTCGTCTGTCTAGCGTACCTACATCTCAATGTACGCAGGAACCGTGTTCAAATTCAATGATCTTATTCTGACATACGGCAAGATACAAGACGGTACGATATTCAATTCCCTCGCCACCCAACATGGAGCGTTGAACTCTATAAAAATAGGATAACGAGACATAGTGACCTAACCGAATGAACAGTATTATGGACTAGTACCTAATGGAAAACTGTTGTCGCCGAGTTACAAATTGCATATTTCATGATTAAAATAGTTGAAGATTGAAGTAGGTTGCAGTAAATATGTATAATGTTAAAATAATAATTATTGTAAGGTTGGTAGAAATAAATATTTATAGGTGTCGCAACGCCATTGGTCCATTTTAAAAATAACGTGGCGAATGGTGGGGCGACACCCAGATGTTTAGAGTAGGATTAAAACCTAGGCAGTCTGATTTAGTGAGTGGTATGATCCACATCTTCTTCTTTGCTCCCGTATCTAAGTTCATAAAGTGGTTTACATAAAATAAGAGTATGTATTTTAGATATTAGTTGTATAATAATTGTGTTTAAAATAAAGGCTAAGTATGGTGTTGATGTAAATTTATGATTATACTTATACTGATAATTAATTCACCTGTTTAATTGTAGTTTGATTTACATCAGAAGTGGGATACAAAAAGCACGTCCAATGCCTCGAAGCCGTAAGCGGATGCGAAATAAAAAGAGCAAACGAAGGGCTTCTACTGCAAGTTCTAGTTCTTCATCAAGCTCTAGCGCATCCTCAAGCAGTAGCAGTTCTGATGGACACAGACACCGCAAGTCGAGACGTACCAGGCGTGCGTCTCCCGCAGTAAGCCAAAATGTTATATTATCGTCAGTGATTCCCGAGTTTGACCCTTTAGTAGATGATGTTCAAATGTGGATTAATGTTGTGGAAGCCAATGCTCGCGCTTTTAGTTGGTCTGACCGTGTCTTACGATATCAAGCTTTGCAAAAATTACGTAACACTGCTAAAATGTGGTATGACTCACTGCAAAAGAATAAAACACGGTGGACAACGTGGAAGTGGATCGATTGGCGAAATACCCTTCTAGATACATTTCAAATTAAGCGTAATATGTATGTTTTACTGAAAGATTTATTTCAATCGAAACCTACAGATGGCCAATCGTTATATGAATTTTATTTTCACCAAAAAGGCAAGATTGATAAGATGAGGTTATCATTCTCTGAACAAGACATTATTTCAATAATCGTAGGGTCTATTGGCGATAAAAATATAAGCACAGCAGCAGAAGCTGGTAATTTTAAGTACTGTGATGAATTAGCTTCATTCTTACATGGAAAAATTCATTGTGAACCAGAACAAAAGTCTAATTCCAAACATAATAACTTGCAAAATAAAAATTCAGTTCGGTTACCCTATAATAAGCCTGAAAGTTATTCAAACTCAAATGCATCGGCATCAAATGGTTCTGGTCCAAATAATAATTCAAATATTACATGCTTCCGTTGTGGTGAACCAGGTCATAAAAAGTTTAGTTGCAGTCAAAAAGATAACGTAAAATGCAATTCATGTAACAGATTTGGTCATCTGGAACTCGCATGTAGGTCTAAGCCTAAAACTAAAGTTGAAAAGGATAGTGAGGTCAAATTAATTGTCGAACCTACCCCTAAGGATAAATTTTATAAGGAAGTTGAACTTAATGGATGTAAACGGCAAGCTTTCATTGATATGGGTAGTAGTTGTTCTTTAATAAATACCACTTTAGCTTACGAGTTAAATCTAAAACCCTTTCAGCTAAATGCACCAATTTTATTAACAGGATTTAAAATTGATTCTTGCTCTCAAGTTACCCAGGGTGTACAGGTAGATCTTAAAGTGGATACAGCAGAACTTAATATTATCCTATACATTTTTGATGAATTAGCTGGCTCTTCCATTTTGGTTGGTAGGAATTTCACTGAGGATAAAAGAATTATGTATGCTCGTGTAGGAAACACTTTGTGTTTCCGCCCCATAAGTAACTATCAAGTAGCTTTGATAGAATCATCCATGTTTAATTCAGACTCTGTAGATCACATTTCCATATTAAATGAAATATTTGCAAAATTCCCTCGAGTTGTTTCAAAGGACTTGCAAACATTGGGGCAAACTTCTTGTGTAGAGTTAGATATCGAATTAACCACTAACAAACCTGTATGTCATCGACCATATCGTATGTCCGAATCTGAAAAGTCAGCTACTCGAGAAATTATCGATGATCTCTTAAAAAACGGCATAATACGAGAAAGTAGTTCAGCTTATTCTAGTCCAGTACTATTGGTGGATAAACCCTCGGGTGAGAAACGTATGTGTGTAGATTACAGGTCCTTAAATAAAATCACTGTCAAAGAAAAATATCCAATGCCCATTGTAGAGGATCTCATAGATAAATTAAGAGGCTGTAAATATTACACTTCCTTAGACCTGAAAAGTGGTTACTATCAAATTAATGTAAATGAAAATTCGATAGCTAAAACCGCTTTTGTTACGCCTGATGGCCATTTTGAATTTAGGAGAATGCCGTTTGGCCTTTGCAATGCGCCGTCAGTCTTTCAGAGATTGTTGAATACTGTTTTGGGGAAGCTACGTTTCGGTACAGTTATCTGTTATATGGATGATCTATTAATAGCAACAGATTCTGTAGATAAAAATGTTGGGCAATTAGAGGAAGTATTAAAAGTTTTGCAAAACAATTGCCTTACAATAAATTTGGATAAATGCCATTTCTTTCAGAGCTCTGTTAACTTTCTCGGGTATAATATTTCTCAAGACGGTGTTCGACCCGGTAAAAAGAAATTAAAGGCTGTAGAAGACTACCCTGAACCCAAAAATATACATCAGGTGAGGCAATATTTAGGCCTTATAAATTATTTTCGAAAATTTATTAAGAATTGTGCGCTGATCGCAAAGCCATTAACAAAGCTCCTAAAGAAAGATGTTGTATGGGAATGGGGCTCGGAACAAATCCTAGCAGTTAGTAAATTAAAACACGAGTTGTTACACAATGCTTTATTAACCATTTTTGACCCTAAATTACCCACTGTTTTGTACACTGATGCCAGTCGCGACGGTGTGGGTTGCATTTTGACTCAAGTGACTGATAAAGGAGAACAACCAATTCATTTTTACAGTCGACAGACTTCCAATGAGGAAAAACGATATCATTCATTTGAATTAGAGTTTTTAGCTATAGTCGTTGGTTTGCAAAAATTTCGTCACTATTTACTTGGATCAACTTTCAAAATTTATACAGACTGTAACGCGGTAAAATATACCATAAGTAAGCAAGATATTAATTCTAGGATAGGTAGATGGGTATTGCTGACGCAAGAATTCACTTTTGACATAGTGCATAAACCAGGAACACAAATGCAGCATGTTGACGCGCTGAGCAGGAACCCAGTCGGTAAACATTCTGCTCCCATATGTAATGAAAGCGTGTTGGCTATTACTGAGGGCGATTGGTTATTATCGGTTCAATTGCAAGACCCTAGTATTTGTGTAATTAGAGAAATATTAGAGTCAGGTCAGGCCGAGCTTAATCGAAAGATATTTAATGATTATGAATTGATGGGTAATAAAGTATACCGCCGAACTGAATATGGCAGACGGTGGGTAGTTCCCAAACAATGCATTTGGCAAATAATTAGAGCTAATCATGATGACCTGGGCCATTTTGCTGTGGATAAGTCAGTTGAAAGAATAAAATCATTTTATTGGTTTCCTAAAATAAAGAAAAAAGTATCGAAGTATATTAAAAACTGTATTAACTGTATTTACAATAAAAATATCCATGGCAAAAAGGAAGGCAAATTGTTCCCAATACCTAAATATGCGAAGCCTTTTCATACATTGCACACAGATCATTTAGGGCCTTTTGTAAAAACCACGCTTAAAAATACTTACCTTTTAGTAACTGTTGATTCATTTACTAAATTTGTATTCATCTCTCCTGTTCGTAGTACAAAAAGTAAAGTCGTTATCAATGAACTCAATAAAATATTTAAAGTTTTCGGTAACCCTAAGCGTCTTATATGTGATGCAGGTAGTTCCTTTACGTCTAAGTTATTTGTTAGATATTGTCAAGATAAAAACATACGCCAGCATGTTATAGCCACAGCCATGCCACGCTCAAATGGTCAAGTGGAGCGCTATAATCGCACCATCTTAGATGCATTAAGAAGTATGGGTGCTAGCACCGACTATAATAAATGGGACACACATATTGCCAGTATTCAGCAAGGCATTAACAGCACCATTAATAAGACCACTTCGGCAATCCCCAGTGAAGTTTTCTTTGGGTATCGACTTCAAACCGATTCTGACAAGTTAGTGGATGACATCGAGGAACAACCTGTCGATGTCACGTTGTTAAGAAATTCAGTCAGCAGTCGTATTAAGGCTAGTGCAGACAAACAAAAGCAGATATTCGATTCCAAGCGAAAAACAGCTCGGATATACAATGTCGACGATTTGGTCGTAATAAAAATTCCCAGCCAATCAAATGATGGGCAAAGCACCAAGCTGTTGCCTTTGTTTAAAGGACCCTTTCAGGTAACAGAAGTATTGGGTCATGATCGCTACAAGGTGAAAGATATGAGAGGTGCTGAAAGGACCAGTAAACGTTATGAGGGAATTACTTGTGCTGAAAACATGAAGCCTTGGATCAAGTTGGCAGACTTGGATAATAGAGGTTTGGAGCTGGCCTAAGATGTTGTCAGGTATTTATAAAACAGTATATTATCGTTCATTGTTTTCCCTTGCATAATATTGTGTCTAGTGCATTTGCTTCAAACATATTTTGGTATTCAGATAATTAGCATGATGACAGTATTTATTCGTGTAAAAATAAATCTGTTGCCATTAAGTTACGGTTTGTGGTGAGATGTAACTAGGGTTGGCCAAAGGCATCGCCTAGAGTAAAAACCACAAATCATAGCATCGCTAAGTAACTGACCGCTGATGGAACAGTTACGGATGAATCTGAATATCAATAGTATGTAAGGTTATTAAGTCCCCTGAGTTTGAGGTCCTTCATCTGCTGGCCGTTGATGGAACAGCAGAGTGGAGGGCGCTCATTGCAAATGATAAAGATTGGCCCATTGCACACTATTCTTATGCAATAGTTGAACTAATTTTGTTACAACTTTGTTCTCAGCAATTGCACCAGACTAGGACGCTATCCGGGGACGGCTGCGTGCGCAGGACGGCCGGATGTTGTCGCCGAGTTACAAATTGCATATTTCATGATTAAAATAGTTGAAGATTGAAGTAGGTTGCAGTAAATATGTATAATGTTAAAATAATAATTATTGTAAGGTTGGTAGAAATAAATATTTATAGGTGTCGCAACGCCATTGGTCCATTTTAAAAATAACGTGGCGAATGGTGGGGCGACACCCAGATGTTTAGAGTAGGATTAAAACCTAGGCAGTCTGATTTAGTGAGTGGTATGATCCACATCTTCTTCTTTGCTCCCGTATCTAAGTTCATAAAGTGGTTTACATAAAATAAGAGTATGTATTTTAGATATTAGTTGTATAATAATTGTGTTTAAAATAAAGGCTAAGTATGGTGTTGATGTAAATTTATGATTATACTTATACTGATAATTAATTCACCTGTTTAATTGTAGTTTGATTTACAAAACCGATTATAATACACGCTAAGCTGTCGGAAATAAGATGAAAAGGGGTATTGTTTCGGATAATTGTACGGGAAAACCGAGTTATACATGATCCTACTTCATTAGCGGAGGTCTTAAAAGGTTATAGTATCTAGTCATCATTATGAACAACTTTTATTATGGATGGTTCCAGACCATAACTACACTAATCTGAAACGTAAAAACAATTTTTCAAAAGTAATATACCTACATATACAACGTGACATGAAGATACGAGAATCTAAAAGGCAGAAAGAAATACTTTCACTACAAGACACTGAACTATAACCAAAATAGAAATAACAACTAAGTACTAACGGCACTCACACATAATATATTCAGCATAGCTCAATCCGGAACATTTGACACACGATCTGGTCAAACAAAGATCCGCTCGTATATCACAAAACAAATAATAAGATCCGAGGCTCGGACCCGAACATCATTCTTCAGACGGACTACTGAAGTGAAAGATAAAACAAAAAGAAATAGGTTTATTGTCCCACTGAGATCGAAAATACGGAATCCTTTTAAGGCGCGGGAGCCGAAACGACAGCGTTTTGTCAAAACCTTTCTCCGTTTTTTCCGGGTCGAGATTGTGAAAATTTAATGTAGTCCGTGCGTTACCACTTAACCCGCTTCTTGCATATTGTATACTAATCCCACATTCAGGTGTTGTTTTAAAAGTCTCTTTACATGACCCCTGACTTTGCGCTAAGATCACTTTACCGTCGATCGAGACTGCGTAATTTTCAATTTGGAACAGCAGATTTTACTGTTGGAAACACTGGAATAAAAATTCTCTCAGTCGTATCTATTTTGGCTATGCCTTTGTCAATACATACTTTGTATAAAATACCTACTTGTGTTTCTCGATTGCCCTTCCTAAAACCTAAGTACGGTCACCAAGGACTATCGAACTACACATTGTGAAGGACAAGATGAAAACCATTCACTGTATCGTTATTAGAAAGGTCGATGCCATTATAGCACGTCTAACATTCGAATATCTAATCAAAGTTCATGATCCACTACCCAATATTCTATAGAAACGTTATCTATTGAACAACCTACTTCAGATGGTTCAGGCAATATATCCAAATATAAATCAGTGTCTGGGATATTTTCTTATATACCTTTAATTTATCTAGCACTAGATAAACTTGGCCGTTCTTCAATTTGTTTGCAGTAAAAGGTCTCCCAGATAGTTCTAAAATATTCGATATACAAAACGAATGAGGTCGTTTATTTGAAAGCCTACCTAAAGAAACTTTCTCCATCGATAAGGTACCTAACCTAAGAAATAAGAACCCTAAGATACAAAGTATACTTATCTGATACTCAGCAGTGAACCCTCGGCCGTTAGGACAAACAAATCACGATTAAAGGGCCAAGTTCACTTTCATCTCATTAATGTCCGTAGACGCATTTAATTAAAATTCACCCTCCGAAGCCCTGACTTTATCTTGGCAGGGTTTTTCGATCTCGTTATTAGCACATTCCGTTGCTGAGATAGCGTCTTTCACCCTTAAGCAGCAAATTGTCGAATAAAATATTAACGTTGTTTGATTTGATAATAGTTTTGTAAACGTCAGATTAACTTCTAGACGTAATTTAGAATTTATGTTTGATGCGTTGTCTCTTTGGTAATAAGAAAATTTAACCAAAAATGGTTCCAAGGAAAATTGTACTGTGGATTTGTGTATTTTAAATGATATCAACGATAACCATAACAATGTTCTTATCTAAGTGACTTTAACTTAACTTAGATATTCTCCTTCTTCCTACAGTTATCCTGACTTGTTGCCAGGATCCGATTTCTGGCTGATTCTTGTAATCAGCGCTTGGTCTTTGGCATTCTCGTGTCTCATATCAGCTTTCACAACTTCCAGCGATCGCTGTTTCGCCTTACCATAGCCTAAACTTAAAGCAAGATCTATTTACAAATATGCTTACCCGAAAAACCGTGCACACTATTCACCAAGAAGATCTCGATCAGGAAAACAAATATTCTAATTTATAAGACGAAGGAAGGATTGTGATTAATAGGGCCGTCCCGTCCGTTTTCCTAGCCGGTATATAGCCAAGTATAAGACATATGGCATCGCTTAAAAATTGAGGTCGGCCTATAATCCACGGTTACGTTTTCTGTGATTATGCGGGTCTGAGCAAGATTGATGACGACGACCAAGCAACGGATGGCTGGACGGACTTAACCCACCAAATCCGAAGGATTATGAGCCATAAATAGCTATTCGTGTTTGTTATTCGAGTTTTCTTGTTTCTGTTAGAAGTAGGTACTTTTCCTGTCATATTGTTTCAAATGTTTCCGTCAATTCCTTAATCTGCAAAATGTCATTATACAAAAGAGTTTTAAGAGGTAATAGGTATAAACCTACAGGTCCCGTACTCGCTGCTACTTTGCTGTATAAAACGTTATTAATTTCCTTTTATTATCTACTAGTTATATTATTAACTTTCGTTGAATCCAATATAGGATAAGACTGGGCAATCAGATCATGATTACTTTCTCTAATTAGTTGTACTTTCCGCTGGCTGTACGATTCGAGGCCAGCTCTTGTTCCTAAATAAATCTACAAAACTTTGGTAATAATCTTTTCTGGAAAGTTTCATAAATTAAATCTAGCTCGGAAACCTGTAATTGAAATTGGATCATCGAAAATTCAAATTCCTAAAACATTCGCTTTGAATTGCGAGCTTGTTTTTGAAGTAGGCTAATAAGAGTAATTTTCTATTCGGCATTAGTTCTCCTGTCTACGTGTTCCGTACGTCACTGGGGTAGGGGAGGGATTACACAAGCCGACTCTTAAGCCTTACAAACGTTGCTCCAAATCTGTGTTATTTAGCAACGCGCCGCCGAGCCTCCCTAATTAAGCAATACCCTAACTTTTCTTGACATCTCCACTGGAGCATACGTGTCGGGTTCTAAGCAGACAGATTGTTTGGACAGACGATGGGCAGAAATGGATTTGAAAGGATTTGCAAGAACTTTGTTTTGAGTTTACTGTTTACTATGATTTAATAAGCCATAAAACATCGTAACGGATTTTTTTAATAATTGAACTAGGCTTTGTTTTCAATTATTATCGTGGAAATCCTTTTTTGCTAGCGTGCAATACAGCGTAGTGTCCTGTATGTTAAATTAACGGATAAGGTTCGAAATACCACACTGTGCTCCAACACGCTAATCACTAACGTAGCTCGAAATGCCGCTAAGCTAGTGGAATAGAGTTGGCCACGTCTGCCGTATACCGCCTGAACTGTGGGCCAGAATAATCACGCATTGGTATGTGTGGCTATTCTGGGCTCCTGCCCTAACACAGCAAAACGGCGCGGCATCGCGACAGGCCACGAAAATGATGGCGGGACGAACTAGACACATTCAACAAAGATTGGTCATCATTGGCACAAAAAATATAAAGACATTTATACTTTGTATGTCTGAATAAAACATACAAAACTGGCTAGATTATGATTTTATATGCCTGTAGATCTATTGGTATATATATTGCCTTTTCAATAAGATCGTCGCAACTTGTTTATTACTTTTGCCATTCATGCGATCTTTTATTTTTTTCCTTTCTATTTGTCAAAGGCGTCTAGATACTCTTTTGCATCTTTTACTTTATGAACAGCCCTTTGACTTCTGTGACAAGGCGTTCGCGCTTTCTTTTTAAAAATAAGTAAAGTCTGCAAAACTGTGGCGTAGCTGCTAGATAATACTAGATATCTATTCCTTTGCACTACTACAGTTATGAGATCATAGGCATGGTCAATTTATAATGACATACTGCGATCAACAATCCAATCGTTCGTCATAAAGGTAGGGTTTTTAATAAGAAGACCATGTTTAGTGGAAATTTACGAGCTAAAAAGAAAACCAATCTTCACATTCTCGTAAAAAAAATTAACACTACTAACACGTAACTAACCAAATAGGTACCTAGTTTCAATTGAGTGCGTTGCTAAATTTTATGAGCCAGTCAGTAGTTGTGCCGTCGTCCATTCTCCTTACTGTTGATACAAAAACCTTATATCAGGGACTCTTGGCCCCGGGGGCGCGCTTAACCTATTTCCATTTCGTTCGTGTTTTTATTCCCTCAAAGCGATGCGGCTATGCGGGCCCGCTGTGGTTTTCAATCTACTAGCTTTCAACTCTGTGAAGCTACTTACGTGGTTCGCTACAATTACTGTGCAGTGGTTTTTGTTTCTTTAATTAGTTTTGAGGAGATTTCGGATGAGGAACGAATTTCCTTTCTTGCTTTGTTTTTTTTCCACGGTGCAGATAACTTTTTACATTTAGAACGATTAGAAACACAAATGTCTGCACAGACAAACAATATAACATACGATGAGATAAGATATAATAATTTTTGTTATTCGGCTGTTTGGCTGTCGGTGTATTGACGACACGATTGTCGCAGTGGATTTATTTGTATGATCTACAGATAGTTGTTTCCGGTCTGGGTGTGTGTGCATATGAGATGTATGTTTGTAAACTGTACCCTCGATACAGGAGAAATCCTAGAGAGGGGCAAAATTTTACAAAAAAATAAAATTCTTTGATTACCATTTGTAAGGGGGTGTAGAGTTGGACACGGACTGAAAACACTCGCTGATTCTTGAACACTAGTATATTCATGTAACTTATGACTAGTTACAGCTCGGTACACAATTATTATACTCGTTTATACAAAGAAAGATAATTTACATGGAAATAAAAATAAATTGAAAGAAACTGGGCGATGTTCGGAGGCACAACAATCACGTGTTCACCTATGCGACGAGGGGCGAGTCGGAAGATGACTGACGACGATGACTGACGACGATGACTGACGACGAAGACTGACGAGTGTCAATAGACTTCTACTGATGAAATAAAGGTAGCAGCACCCTGAGCAAACAGTCCTGTTACAAGCTTTACTGACTGGCTAATCTTGACTTGAGACTTGAGCAATTTCGACACGATAGAAGAAGATAAATAGCCTTGTTTGTATTCTAACCAATGAACAGACTCCACCAAAAATCAATCATGCCCTTCATAAAAGTATAGAAACAACGGAATGTCAAGAAATACCTCACAACTGGGGGTTTACTACGAGGTCTTATAGCAGGGCTGAAATTGAACAGCCCAGAAATTTCCAGAATAAGCTGCCCTTTCATTGTACGAAAGGCGAGTTCAGCTCATACTGGAAATATGACTTTGACGGTTAGGTTATTCATTCAAGTCCTGATATTTGAGAAAACTTAGCAGGCTCCATCCGAACCAAATACTCGGTTGTAAATAGTTAGCAATAACTTGTTTAATTTCCAGCCGTTACGTTTTTTCAGTGTGCAACGCTAAATAGGTATAGGTACCTATGATCGAACACTGACCTAACAAGGCGACTAATACAAATTGGTATAATCTCCATTGAATATCTATTTAATTACCGGTGTAAACACTGAGTACGGCCTCAATAGGTCCGACCGATCGATCCCTGTTTGAAGAGCTCTCGTGTGAATGGTTCTTAATACTGGGAAAATCTATTTCGATAATTGTATTTCAACTATGAATACCTATCTAATTATATCTGATCGTTAATTGAAGTTGAAAGGTACCTACTAAAATATGAATTTGTAAATTCTGCTCAGAAAACCAAGATCCAGAATTGTTTGTCTAAGATGTTTTCAGGTAAAATCTCCAATCTAATTTGGAGTCGTAAACTTCTTGCCGCTTATTTTTTTACGTACTGACCTACTTACGAAATAACTACGTACAGAAAGTTCTATACTATCTGAATAGTTACGTTAGTTCGACCTGGAAATTTCAAAGAAGCATTTGTTGCCAATTTCATGGAATATTTTATCAAATAGATACCTAATCACTAGACGTTCATGTTATAGCATACTATAGCAACTCAGTTACAATTATAAAGGGGGATAGTGCACAAAATACAATACCAGGCACAAAATTACTATACCGCATTATCACCAAATTTTTCATTACTCAAAGCAATTCCACGAAGGGACGCTCGAGTAACTCAATAACAGACGACAAAAGGCATCTGAGTATAAAATTCGCCAATTATACGCAACCCACTCGGAGAACACCAATATTCCGAACGGATCACAATTAAATTCCCTCCCGACCAATTCTTCAAAGTAAAGGGATGATTTTAATTTAAACCTAGCCCTTCTCACAACCGTTCCATATCTGCCTATCGTTATTACCACATTCTAGTCAAGCGATGTCCTCGCGGCGACCGCTTTTGAGAACCACATTAACGATTAGTCCTTTTTGCAATATAATCGTATTCAGTTTTGCGAGGGCAAAGGGACTGACGTAAATCAAAGAGTGGGGACTCTGCACAGTTGCCCTGGCTACAGGAATTTCACTCGGCCGATTAGCAACGGCTGTCCCTGTTATAAATTGAATCAAACGGAACGCTGGTTTTGGGGGTTTAAAAGGAACTAGCGCAGAAGGAAATCTATTGTTAGATAATACTTACCTATTTGATGTGCTTTGTGATTGATTTCATTCAACGAAAGAATAGGTAGGTACAGTAGGTACAGCATAGTTACCGCATTACAGGCTTAGAGCAATAATGCTCTAAGGGTATAGGTAGGTATCTGAATAAAAACGGCAGTGAAAACCTTTCCTAAGAAAGACTTCCAGCAGTTTTCAATAGAAAACGTTGTTCTGATACTTACCTATCAATAAAATACGATTGCTTTATAATTATCCGATTTATCGAGAATTATACGAACGGTACCATTTCCTTTTATTATAAACCCACCTCTATGCAATATGCGGTAAAACAATACAAACACACACGCTAATACAACCGGCCGACATAAATACATTGCCATATCAGTCATAACAAACGCACCCGTCATATTCCACCCCTAGACCCGACACCTCACACAACACCGTCAAAGACCAAAGGTCACAATTCGACAGGCAAATAGAATTTGGAAAAACAAACAATTCACTCGGGAAACATTGCAAAGCACTTTAACGTTATTATCCCAAGACATCAAGTCACATTAAATTCTTTATTCATTTTATTTTTGCGGGGTCACGGGTACACAGCCGGAATTCCTGCAATGTCTTTGATCTAAGTCGGACGAGAGAAAAAAAAACATGAACGAAAATGCACTTCAACTGTCTTCATAAAAAGGGGGGAAAATATAATTTATTCACGAGATAATTTTCTCCTCCCTTTAAGGATAGACGTCGTTTGAAGTGGGGTGGGCACGAATGAATGTTTGCACTGAGCAGGCTTAGGCTGCACTATGCTCTCTTGGGAAGACTTTGTCTTGTATTCAACGCTATTTTTTTATGTATCACCATTTTAATATTCAACATCGTAAACATTCGCGGTGTTCTGGCCTTTTCGCGTAATTGTTCCGGGTCAACATCGGAGGGGAACACGTCTTGTTGTATTTAATAGGTAATAAAATTCTATTCGTAGTACCTGAGGTAGGTAATTTTTTTTTTTTTTTTAATTTCCTTAACCAGTTAAAAGAATGTCTTAATCCATTGAAGATAATGGTGATAGGTAGGTAGGTACCTATGTGCCCATCTATACCTATGTAGGTAATTAGGATCAACGGAACTAGGTGTTCTATAAGAACATCATTCTCGCATCTCGATACGAATTTCACTCTGATATTTGACGAATTGACATAACGATAATAATTATATAAACGTGTATAACGGCAATAACAGGTGCTGTGAACATGACTAGAGCAATGCTAGAGCATGTTCACAGCTCCGATAATATGTTATCGTATGTCAATTCTTACAGAATAGGTAGCTATGCTGTAGCCAATCCAACTGCCAATTTTACCTACTAGGTACTTACAACAGCACGTAGGTAAACTACCTGAGTCTGGCTAGATAATCAGTCACTGCGTGCCGCTTAGAGCCTTATTATTCAAAACAGGTAATTCTTAGCATCAATCAATCAATTTGTAATTACAATGTATGAGACCATTACCTAAGTTTATTTTTAGCTGTAATTGGGATGCCCATATTCAGCACGTGGACGTTGACGAGCTAATGGTTATACAAGTTTTAACAAAGCTTTTACCTACTAGACATTGTTCCTTTATTAATATCATGGTTACTAGTGGATATCTTACTGATGTAGGTAATAGTGAAGAACAACGAACAATCCAGAACTGGTTAATAATTAATTCCAGTTACCGATTCATTGTGAACAACAGTCCTCGAACAACTACAATAATTCAGTCAATTTACAAATTTCTCGCAACAAACGAACTGTTTTCCTCCTTCATTCAATCAAGTGACCTTATCGAGGACCCTCTGGTAATTATATACTGTAAGTACTCAAACGGTATATTAATCAAGCCTTTCTGATCAGTTGTTTATTATTATCTCGTTATTCCTACAAAATGTATAATGCAGAGTTTACACGAGTCAATTAACTGACCTGGGTCAGTCACTTGACTCCTGTAAGAGAATTATATTCACACAAGCATTAAACGCAGCTCGTAGATCGGTCTAATTGTGTATGTCTACGGTGAAAACCAGTCGCACCTTAACGGTGACACTGTTATAGATAACTTAGCCTTGAATGTCACAACTCTCGAATTAAATGAGCTCCAATTGTAGGTAATTAAACGCGAAACCTTTTCGAGAAAAATAGAATCTTAACCTACTAAGCTCACAGTAGTTAGGGGAGAAAGGGGTAATGGGGGTCACTTAAGCAAGAATTAGAATACAAAAGTTAAAATAAACAAAATCTTTATTGCAACCGCCTCATAACAAAGTTTACTTATTTAGCTATTATTTGAGATCATTAATCATCACATGAATAATCATCTTTGGGAAATATAAAAGTACAAAAAAATAACTGTTTTGACTCCCATTGCACTGAGGAACGGGTAATTGAGGTCACCTTGTGGGCAATGAGGATCATACAAAAATCGCCATCTTCTTTATCAAGTCGGCAAATTGTTTTTCTTGTTCAGCGCTAAACACAGTCAGCCGTCCCAGACGTGGTGCCAAGTAATTTTTTTTATTGAATCTTTTCTGTAGAATCGAGAATGGAATGTTCGACACTTTAGCAGCTTTTCGTATAGAAAAACCATCTTCTTCAATAAATTTCACCGCTTTTTCTAAAGTATCAGAAGACCAGGAAGCCTTTGTGGTAGTTCTAACTCGTTTCGGCATCTAAAACAAAAATAACAAAATTATAGTATGCCTTTTACATTGCGGGAAATCGTGGTCACTAGCGATTCTCATTACCCACAAGTATTTTATGAAGAAAAATAAATAAATACAAAATATATATTAGGAACACTCGGGATTTAAGTATGAAATCATTACACTGAATATACAAGTGTGGCGTATATCATCGCCACACCTCTATAATTTCGATACAACGGTTGGCAACACTGTAACCGTCAGACGCACATCTTTCTGGTTTGGCTTGTAAAAAGACGTTATCTATCTTACTCACTAATCTTACTGTACCTTACACATTGATTATTGTTGGTGTAACTGAGTGAATAAATTTATCTCATCGCTGCCCATGCAGCACACAAATAGTGGTTTCTCTGACGTCACTGACCCATGAAACCAAATTGGTGACCCGTTCGAACAACTGAACCGAAGATACGGAGCCTGAGATACCTGCCGCCGGTTTTGGTTATAAACCGAGGCACTCCCTGCGGTTTCTCCAAACATCGCATCGCAAGCGCATCTTACCGCGCTCTCAAAGACTACGATAGTACATTGGACACGTGCTTTTCACCACGGTCGACGCCATTTTTGCGCGCGTCCACAGCGCGCCTGCCCCGTGAACATCACAGCGAATCCGCCGGCAACGAGCTACTCACTCCACGGACTCCATCAACAACTATTGCATGTCTTCACCGGTGCCATCGCCCGCCTACAGCAGAAAGACAATATTGCGATTGCATGTGCACGTATTTTATTTTTAATAAGTTTGTCACTGTTTATTAGTGCCGTACGTACTGACTGAGTGGTATCTGGGGCTGCATCTTTTATTTGCTTACAATGGAGGAGTTAAAGGCTCAACTTGACCAACTAATAGCTGTGAACGAAAAATTAAAACAACAAAACAACGATTTACAGAGTAGGCTGGGAGCAGATTCCGCACCTGTGTCACTCAATACAGACACTCCGGCAGACAACAACCAGTCGGCTGCTATGGCTGCTCCAACGGTATATGCTGTACGCCCCAAGTTGGCTCCATTCTGGCATGACAGGCCAGCGGGATGGTTTGCACATATTGAGGCTCAATTTGCACTGTCCTACATAACAGCCGATGAAACTAAATATAATTATGTTGTGTCTCAGGTTGACTCCAGGCTGTCACGTGATGTGGAGGACCTCGTGACCAACCCACCACCTAAAGGCCAACGTTATGATTGGATCAAAGACCAGATGATTAAAAGGTTTTCTGCTTCCGAGGCACAGCGGGTGAGGCAATTGATATCTGGGGAAGAATTAGGTGACAGGAAGCCCTCGCATTTCCTTCGTCATTTGCGATCCCTGGCGGGGACCCTGAAGGATGAAAAAATCCTGCGGGAACTATTCCTACAACGTCTCCCTCGTTCCGTTCAAGCCATATTAACTGCACAAGCGGAATTGTCTCTTGATAAAGTTGCTGAATTAGCAGACAAAATCCTAGAAGTTAGTCCAGTCTGTGTTAGTGCAGTTCAGTCTGCACCAGCACCCAGTACAATAACCCCCGATTTAGTCACTATTACCTCACAATTACAGGAGCTGAGCAAACAAGTTGCTGCCTTGATGTCCCAGCGATCAACTGCTCACAGGTCCAGGTCCAGGTCCAGGCCAAACTCTAAAGCTTCCACACCTGATGCCGGCACCTTGTGTTGGTATCATCAGAGATACAACGCAAAGGCTGTCAAGTGTGTGCAACCATGCACCTGGACACACACCACCACAGCTGCGGGAAACCCGCAGAGCAGCCAGCCGTAGTGGCGACCACTGACTGCTCTGATCTCACCAGCCGCCGCCTCTTTGTTACAGACCAGGTAACGAAGTTTAAATATCTTGTTGACACGGGATCAGACCTATGCTGTTTTCCACGGACACTTTTACACCTAAAGCAGCATAAAGTTACAAATTACAAGTTATGTGCTGCCAATGGCACAGGCATTAGCACCTATGGTGGTCAAACACTGACACTAAACCTAGGCCTCCGTCGCGAATTTAAATGGATTTTTACTATTGCTGACGTGGAGTGTGCCATAATAGGTTCTGATTTTTTAGCATACTACAACCTATTGCCTGACTGTCACAACAGACTATTACGAGATGGATCAACTGGACTATCTGTTCCAGCCTCTATCTGTAATATCACTTGCCATAGTATCAAAACTGTACAGATAAAGGACGACTCACCTTATTCAAAAATTTTAATGGACTTTCCAGACGTCACGAGGCCCCCGGGCATCCACCGTGTGGTGAAGCACAACACAGTGCATTACATTAATACCACCGACGGCCCTCCCGTCGTGTCGCGCCCGCGCCGCCTCGCGCCTGATAAGTTGCGCGCCGCCCAGAAGGAGTTCGCAGACATGGTGAACGCTGGCACCGCGCGCCCCTCCAAAAGTCCATGGTCATCCCCACTCCACTTAGCGCCCAAGAAGGATGCCACGTGGCGCCCTTGTGGCGATTATCGGGCCTTGAACGCTCGGACTGTCCCGGACCGGTATCCTGTCCGACATATAGGAGACTTCGGTCATAGCCTGGCTGGTTCAACCATATTTAGCACCCTGGACCTAGTTAAAGCTTACCAACAGATTCCTGTCGAACCAGCCGATGTTTGTAAGACTGCAATCACTACGCCATTCGGTCTATATGAATTCCCTTATATGACTTTTGGCCTGCGGAATGCCGGACAGACCTTCCAGCGCTTTATCGATGAAATCGTCAGAGGGCTGGACTTCTGTTTTCCATATATTGATGATATCCTCGTTTTCTCTCGCAATCCTGAGGAACATGTTAAACACCTGCGTACCTTGTTACAGAAACTAGTTGATTACGGCTGTGTAGTCAACCCAGCCAAATGCGTCCTGGGCCAGAGTGAGGTAACATTCCTCGGGTATAGAGTCTCCAAAGACGGCATCCGGCCTCCGGAGGAGAAGATCGCCGTTCTCCGTGATTTCCCCCTTCCTAAGACCGCTCAAGGATTGCGGAGATTTCTTGGTATGGTGAATTACTACCGGCATTTTTTACCCAAAGCTGCTGAAGCACAGGCCCCACTTGTCGACCTCCTCACAAACTCAAAATTAAAAGGGAACAAACCCTTACCATGGTCCCCCGAACTGGAGCAGGCATTCACTGATTGTAAAATAAGGCTATCTGATTCCACACAACTGGTGCATCCTATACAGAACGCCCGTTTGGGCCTGTATACGGATGCCTCAAGCACACACGTAGGAGCCTGTCTTCAGCAGTGGAGCGACCAAGGCTGGCAGCCGTTAGCTTTTTTTAGCAAGAAGCTAACACCCAGCCAGGCTACCTGGCCCGCGTATTATAGGGAATTACTGGCGGTGTACACAGCGGTGCAGCATTTCCGGCATATATTAGAGGCGCAACACGCCACTATATATACGGACCACAAACCGTTGCTGTATGCATTCGTCCAGCGACGCGAGAAGCTGCCTCCCGCACAGCTGAATCAACTAACGTTCATATCGCAATTCACTACCGATATCAAATATATAAAAGGCGAGGACAACGTTGTCGCAGACACCATGTCTCGCATCGAGGCAATCACGCTCGACCAGGACTATACCGTCTTGGCCAGAGCTCAGGAAGCCGACGATGAAGTCGAGACTCTGCGCAACAACTCCTCGTTAATCCTCATACCGACACCCATTCCAGGGACCGAGATCTCCATACTGTGCGACGTCTCTACTGGCAAGCCGCGGCCATACCTGCCGCCCGCGCACCGCCGGCCGACGTTCGCCCGCCTGCACGCGCTCAGCCACCCCGGCGCCCGCGCGTCGGCGCGCCTCGTGTGCGCGCGCTACGTGTGGCCCGGCGCGGCGCGGGACTGCCGCAGCTGGGCGCGGCAGTGCCTCGCCTGTCAGCGCAGCAAAGTCACACGACACGTGTCAGCCCCGCTCGGCAACTTCCCTGCGCCGACGGCAAGGTTCAGGCACGTACACATAGACATTATTGGTCCCTTGCCGATTTCTCACGGTTTCCCTACTGCCTGACGGCAATAGACAGATTCTCGAGATGGCCTGAGGTGTGGCCGATGTCCACTATCACCGCAGAGGAGGTAGTTGACAATTTCCTTCGTGGATGGATCGCACGGTTTGGTGTACCCAGCACGATCACCACTGACCAAGGGCGTCAGTTCGAGTCAACGCTGTTTAGCAGACTTATGGACTTCGGTGCCACCCAACGCATACGTACCACGAGCTATCACCCACAAGCCAATGGCATGATAGAGAGATTCCACCGCCAGCTAAAGGCCGCTCTCATGTGTCATACTGACACATGGCACCAAGCCTTACCTCTAGTCCTGCTCGGCGTACGTTCCGCTTTTAAAGAAGACGTCAATTGCTCCTCAGCGGAACTCGTATATGGAGAACCTTTGAGGTTACCTGGTGAATTCCTGGTACCCAATTCCTCACAAAACGACATCTCTGATGACTTTGTGGCTCGACTTCGGTCGGCTATGGCCGAACTCCGTCCTGTTCCAGCGTCGCGTCACACACAAACAAAAGTTTTTATTTTTAAGGATCTTGCAGAGTCATCGCATGTTTTTCTGCGTGACGACACGGTGCGACGTTCGCTACAGCCTCCTTACACTGGTCCCTTTGAAGTGCTCGATCGCAACGAGAAGACTGTCACCTTGAACGTCTCAGGGAAGCGAATCGAAGTTAGCATCGACCGTACCAAACCAGCATACATAGCACCTGACCCTGACAGGAACACTGCACCCAGCGCAGCTCCTGCTCCCGGCACACTCGCCTCTTCGCCTACGCCTGTGTTGCCGCAGCCGCTCGCAACGCCCACGCCTTCCGCGCTACCAGCTCCAACCCTATTGAATGCCCAAAACGGTAACCAGCCACCAGTTACTACTCGGTCAGGTCGCACAGTTAGATTTAAAACTCCTTACGATGTATAATTTATAACTGCTATTTTTCCTTATTATTATTGTTTTTTTCTTTTTCTGTGTATTTTTTAATATTGTTTAAGGTTCGTTAGAACTCACCCTTCTCCGTAGGGGGGTGGTTGTGGCGTATATCATCGCCACACCTCTATAATTTCGATACAACGGTTGGCAACACTGTAACCGTCAGACGCACATCTTTCTGGTTTGGCTTGTAAAAAGACGTTATCTATCTTACTCACTAATCTTACTGTACCTTACACATTGATTATTGTTGGTGTAACTGAGTGAATAAATTTATCTCATCGCTGCCCATGCAGCACACAAATAGTGGTTTCTCTGACGTCACTGACCCATGAAACCAAACAAGTAAAGGCGTAAAAAAGTAACATACAAGTAGATCAATAACTATAATACTTACTGTTTATTTTGCGTCCGTGAAAATTTACATCGGCGAGCCGCAAAACCAAAACACACCTCTCATTCTCTAGGCCGTCGCCATAGTCTTTGGTTGTACTTTTAGAGATATGTGGGTGACCACCATTACCCGCTGACTCCCATTGCCCGGTCTTCCCCTACTCTTACTTGTTACGAGTCGTAGCTCTTACAAATTAGTTCAAGTCGTACCTACATAAAAATCCTTGCAGCCCTAAAAAAAACAGGCAGCAGACATTTTATCTATCGATGTCTATTTTATCAGGTACATGACTTTGGGTTGAATCCTCTTGGTTCTTTCTTCGGTTCTCTTAAACTTAGGTATAACTGGTGTAAACATAACAAAAAAAAATACATTGATATGGACAAATATTTTATTTTTAAAAAACATAAGCAGGATAACATTCTCCGTATAAAAGCAACATTATATTCTGCCATATCCAAAAACAATTCCTGGTACAACGCAAGCAGCGCTGTTTTTATTTTATAAGTAACTTTAATGTATGCTTGTTCTATATACATTCGCCGTGTCCAAAGTCAGCCGCAGAGAATAGACACGCCATCAAAATATATCTACTGAATTGACGTAAGCTGTCAAACGGTCAATCTCATACAATGTATGATCAATTAAAGGGCCCACTTATGCTAATTAAGGGACATATACGTTTTTCTCGCAACACCTACTCTCCGAGTGAGAGGGACGATACAAGCCACGAAATTTGTAAATCTATTAGTACTTTACATTGACCTACTACTACAATGGACGGCGGGTCTAGATCAAAATTCTTTCTTTTTTTCTTTTTATAAAAAAACATTGCCCCTCACTAGGATTTCTCCTGTATCGAGGGTACAGTTTACAAATATACATTTCACATACACACACAACCAGACCCGAAAAAACTATCTGTAGATCATACATGTATTTGGTCCGTGCGGGAATCGAACTCGCGGCACGTAGCGCAGAAAGCTAATCGCTTAGCCACTGCGCCAACCATGTCGTCGAAAAAAATAATTCACGTAAAATGTGTCCCGAGTAGGTTGTACATAAGCGTAAGTACATTTAAAGAAATATAAAAAACTATAACATCCCAATTCAAACCGTATCGCCATTAGTAAACAGCTTAATTTTACTTGCGACAATTTATCAGTCAGTTCAACTTTTTCAAGATTTAGTACGGCATTTTTGACGTGGGTATATTATGTCGGTTGACAAAACAAAGAATGGCGCGCGATTGGAACTCTTTTTTCATTTTGGAACTCTTTTGGCTCGTCACTTTTGAGCGCGGACCCAATTTTCATTCTAGTAGTAGGTCAATGGTTCTTTATCTAAGAATGTAAGTAATTTTGTTAGCGTTCATCTATCTTCTAGCGGAGTGCACTGAAATTGTAAACGGGCGTCAGCAAGCCGGATATGAAGAGATTGTCAACTGAACTTATGCTTATAGTATTCTATCTATTTATATTCCAGAAACGATCTACACTATGTCTATTTGGCACAATTTAGTACCCTGATATTATAAAACACCTTTATCCTTATCCAAATTTAAGATTTTGATTCCATTCAAATGTTTAGGTACAATGTATTGTACATGGGCGTACCCAGCTTTTGGTCTAGGAGGGGGGGTAGATCCAGGGGGGGGGGATCAGGAATTTACAACGGTACTAAGGCCCAAGTTTACCGACTACATAACAGATGATTAGGACGAAATCACCCATTAACTAGACTAAAGACATTATGTATGGGTAAACGACTGTTTTTATTTTAAACATCTGTAATGCGGTCGATGAATATAGCCCTTAGGCACATAATATTTATCCGGCTAATTGTATAGGAAGCACAAGGGGCCCAGGGCAGACCGAAAAAAGCGGGGCCACTACCCCTACCTGGGTGCGCCCATGGTATTGTACATACTAAATAAATCTTAAATGCAAAGTCACACTTAAAATTGTAAAACGCTGTAAACATTCAAATTATGTTTGATAGGAAACTAAAAACATTAAAATAATTATATTGCTCTGCATTAACAATAAAAACATGCTACCATTTTCAAACAACGCTCTAATCTGTAAATACATGAAATAGGTAAATAGAAATATTCTAAAAATCTAATATTTTCACACTATTCACTACATGTCATTAAATTTAACTATCCATATCTACCTATCAGAATTGTGCATCGTTGCGATAATTTGACACCATCATTACAATACATCGAGAACTACATCTATAAATTATATATTATTAACTTACGTTAGTTTTAGGCCGACACTCGGAGGCCACATTACTAAAATTCGATTGCTTTCCAACCACCATTTTTGGACCATTATCATTAACGAGACTGACAGAACAAAAGAGGCCTTTTATAAAAATAAATATATTTAAATCTCTGAAGGCCAATCTAGCCAAACTAGCCCAACCCTAGTTTCTAAATAATTATCACTCGTTCGCTATTATATTATTTGATAAATATTGTTAGTATAAGTTCTATTCCCCCGTACCAATAAAAAAGTCCTAAAAACCTCCATTATTTAAAATGTGTTTTGTTATCTTCGCCGATTTTAATTGTCACACGCTAAAACAAGACAAAAGACATCAAACTAAATAGAGGTACGAAATATAAGACAACAAGAGGAAAGAGCAAGTAGATGGAGCGAATATGCCACAATTATGCGGAATTACGTAAAATAATAGTTTGTTTTTTTTATAGATAATCTTTTAAGAATATTTGTTCCAGCTACTTTTGCAGTGACAGCCATCATTACATTTTACATCCCTGCTATACAAATTCACTACGATATACGTTACGGACAATAAAGCCAGAGCAACGGTTTATTTTGAACTCTATATCAAAGATACAAAGTTCAAAATATTATGCCTTTCTCCAGCTCACTATGACGTCACAAACTCACAACACATTACCTAAATCCCGCAAATATTTTTAACCCTTAATGCAAAAGGGTCAGTAGGTTTTCTTACCTTAATATTCTCATTGTGGCTCTTACCGCAACATTGTACTGATAAAGATTATAATCTATTTTTTGAAAAGAGTTACCATGGAGTTTCTTGCCGGTTCTTCTCCATAGGGTCTACTATTTGGAACCGTGCACCTAGAGTCTCGACATTTCATAAGTGCCTGTATCTGGTTTACATGAAATAAAGATCTATTCTATTGTACGTTTCAATTTTTTTTTCACATAATATTTTACTAATAACGTTACTCAAATAGTGCCATTACAATTTTCTTTTTATTTACGTCATAAATCATTTTATCGATGTATTGACGAAATGAGACAGATAATAGTCATCAAATATCTGAATCTGAGGACTTCGTAGCCCCCCAAAACCCCTTCTCCGCTCGCTTCTGCCCCCTCAGCGCTGTCATTGGCTGGCGCAGCCAAACGTTAAATCCACAGATATTATCGATAAGTATTGTTTTTTGACCACTAAATTGGCAAACATGCATACGGCTCGCCTGATGGTAAGCGGTCACCGTAACCTATCCACGCTTGCAACACCAGGGGCATCCGACCCTGTAAAAATCTTCTCACTCCCGTTTTGAAGAACCCTATACTGTAGCCGTTACCTAAACGGTATACTATAGCCCAATCTATCAACCCACAGTTGATCATCTGCCTGGCCTGATCCCAACTACATTGGGGTCGGCTCCCAGTCTAACCAGATACGGCTGAGTAACAGTATTTTATACAGAGCGACTGCCATCTGACCTCCGCCACCCAATTACAGGGAGACACTGATACCCTAAGGTTAGACCGGTTGTCAGACTTTTTGGGTTGCTGACTCCCGTAACGACTGTCAAAGGTATTCGTATGACAACCGGGACCAACTGCTTAACGTGCTATCCGAGGTACGGAGGGGTCTCGATGTTCGAAGAAATGGTCACCCATCCAAGGACTGACCGCGGCAACCGCAGCTTAACCTCGCCGATCGACTGATCTGCGCGGTAGCTATGTAGCTACGAGCCCCTCATCAACCCACAGTTGATAAATTTATTTTATATTACTACACAACTAAGAACATTTATCTACATAGAATCTTTATATATTCAACAATGATATTTATTTATTTTGTATGCTAGATATTTATATATTCATTTGTAATGTTAAATCGTGAATGATGCTGTATTACCTGATGGTAATGCTTTTTACACTAAACTTTACTTGAACGATATACTACATAATATATTATACAATAATGTATATTACAAGGATTGTTTATAACAAAATATAATCATAACATAATTATCTTATTTATATTTCATATTTTTGAAAGCTGTATCGAAAGCCTGTTATGTATAGTGATGATTAAAAAAATATTTCTTTCTATAACAAGTATTTTTCTTTATGTAATACATTACAGCCTCTCTTAATTAAATGAAAAGCCTTTTATTTAGAGCTTCTTATTGTTATCAATAAAATCGCACATTGCAAGTATAACAACACAAAATAAAAATTGCGTTCATATCTTAGTGTATGCAGGCCTTAAATGGACAGAGAACGTGCAATTTTAAGCATCTTTCTACATTACTTTAACTTGTAGATTCACACTTACAATAATAAAACAATGAAGTACAGTCGGCCAAAGAATTGGTCTACCACCCGAAGCTTGCAAGCAATTTATTTGTACGCCATAACACAGAAAGGTCTATATTCTCTTGTCAAAATAATTTAGTTTCATCATATTTTCATTTGATAGGAGGTTCTGTTAAAATTGATAGACTAGTTTTTTGGCCGACTGTACCTACAATGTCCCTTTGCGCAACACTATCTTGAGATATAATCGAGTAATTTGGAGCATCTATCATTACCTACACTTATAGATTGATATTTAGCGACTAAGCGAAAAATTTTCACAAGGAAGAAAAAATATTTCTCGATCGCATTCAATGTACGTAATGAATACCCGCATCTTACGTCGAGCAGGAAGTCTGCAAACTGAAATTTGAATATTTCAGTGTTAGTTAGATCCATCATTTTAACTAACACTGAAATATTTAAGCTTAACAACGAATCCAATAACAAACAACGTACTTAATGTACAGTCATGATACTCCGCGGTAATACATATCACAAACAAAATGCTTTGAACAAATGCGACCCGCTTAGAGTTAATAACTCTGCGTTAGAATACCGGGCGCAAACAATTTTAACCTTAAAGATGGTCGAGCGGAAACTTTGCCGACTGTACACCACAAGTTAAGCAGAAAAAATCACTATTCCTTCTACACTCATAGATTTACACTTATTATCAAATTTAAGAACATATCTACGTAGTCCATAGCCACATCACAACCCGAGCAGGCAGAAAGCCAGCAAGTTGGAACATCAGTCATCCGCGTCTATGTCGTCATCACTCATCTCCTCCTCGCTAGTGCAGTCTGGCTGGGACGATTGAGAACTGCAACGCTCGCACCAGCAAACAAAGAGGTAGTTCTGGGCTAGTTCCTGTGAAAAGATGAATTAGGTTAGTTAGTTAGTCGCACGGAACAAATATTTTCATGATCTGCAGATAGTTGTTCCGGGTCTGGATGTTTGTGGATGTGAAGATTTGTGTTTGTGAGATGTATGTCTGTAAACTGTACCCTCGATACAGTAGAAATCTAAGAGGGGCAAAGATTTCTTACAAAAAAAATCTGATTTAATATATCATTAAAGGTATAATATATTTGCCAGTCAGATTATCAAAAAGAATAACTAACTACTCACTTTCTGCCTCGAATGCCTCGACCGTTGCAGGGAGCATTCATCCAAATAGCTGATACATATTTCGTCACCCGGCATTATTGGTTTCAATGCCTTCAGTTGCACCCTGTGGTTGCCATAAGGGAATGTGGACTCGGCATTGGGGGAACAGCTGTGGTTGCAAGCACTCTGCAACTGGAAGAGGCCGGACCCTTCTGTGTTTAGGAACGTACCGGATTCTGAAACAGAAAATTGTAGAATTATTAATAATAGCAACCCGTCCACGTGGCCTTCGCACGGTGGCGGTGCAATTTCTCTACGATCCTTACATTAAATATGAGAGTATTATGCATTTAAACATTCCAGAAGAAATGCTTAAAATTATGGTGAAAACTGCACCAAAATCCGTTGCGTGGTTTAGGACTTAGCGGATATACAGCAGACAGACAGACGCGGAAAGCAACTTTTTTTTATGCTATGTAGAGATTACCTTTTATTAATTGCTATACCGCGCACCTAGAATCACGATGTTTCAAAGGTGCCTGCCCAGTTTTTTCTAGTTTTTCTTGCTAATTTTAAGGTAGTATTTCTTCTAGATAGCCAAATTGTGACAAGCAAAATAGCCTCAAGAGCCCAGTTAATAGCAGAATGTTATAGCTCATTTTATTTCTTCTGCTAGCCACCTCTCATGTTAGTCATGTTGGATTAGGAGGTAATCAAGGATATTTCCTTTACCCAGACTATTAAATCACAACACAAAACATATGATTAACATACCTTCTTCGACATACTGATATAGTTTATCAATGAACAGGTCCAGCTGCTGCCTCTCATCATCAGACATGGTGAGCTCCAGGACTGCATTCACCCACATTGCCAGTGGACTGGTGCCAATGCCTTGCCCATTTGTGCCAACCAGAGCCATTAGCATGCAGAAACCCTCGGGTGTGAGGAACTGGAGCAGAATGCATACATGTTATTTTACAGTTCTCTTTTTTTATTATTACCTACACATTGACTGCCACGCAGTAGAAACAATAGAAAATCTATTGTTTGTCTTCATGGGTGGCTGACATGGCACTCAAAGGGTTAATGATTAGTAGAGATTAGGTCCTAGATGCATTCACTCGTAAGGGACAGATTTAAAATGTTTTCCCCTTCTTAGTATTTCTCCTGTATCAATGGTGCTACATACAAACATAGATTTCACCACACACCCAGACCTCATACAACTATCTGTAGATCATACAAATATTTGTTATTTTTAGAAAGTTAATCGCTTAGTTATATACAGTTTACACTATTACAGTTATACTTTCTAATAATATAAAGAAGAATATTTGATAGAAAGAAAGAAAACGAAAGAAAATATATTTATTCAGCACAGACAGTGACAACACACGAGAGCCAAGTAAAATAAAAATTAACTTAAACACAAAAAAATAAAAGAGACATTGAGAACAAAAAAAAAAGTAAAATAGTCACCTGTCGCATTATGAGTGAGTTTTATGATTTCTGAGTTTGTTTGTAGGGACAACCATAGAGAATACTGGATCAACATAAAAACTTCTTTCACTAAATTATAGGACATACTTCCATGAAGTAGTTGTGGGTGAAGGCTAATAAAGTTATCTCACCTCCTGCACTTGATCTCCATTAACAACATTAGTGGTCAACTCTCGCAACGTATTCAGCTGATCTGAAAACTGTTCCCCCAATAACTTGTGGACTAACTCAGCATCTTCATTCACAGTGCGGTGACAGAACTGTTTCACTTTAGCTGCTGCTGCGGATGGATCAGAACTCTGTTGGATGTACGCCAATATTCTTACTAGAAGCATTATGCTTGTGGTTTCTGGCGGGTAGTGCATTTGTCTGAAAATATATATAATAATTTTAAACTTTGATTTATCTAGTGTATTGTGAAATTTCTTCTAGCTTAAATTCTGTGGTGGATTTATTAGTAGGCTAAATGAGCCTAGGGCAACAGATTTTGGGGATGGCAAATTTGGAGACCACATCTTATGCCTTGTAGCAACTGCTACCCAGTGTTATATATATTATAAGGTCCTACTTTATTAACGGAGGTCTTTTAAAGGGGTTATAGTACTGACCATTATGAATAGTCGATTTTACACCAGAGTCCGTTGAAGCATAATACACATCGGGCAATTACATTCACTTAGCATTGTGTTCAGTTCAAAACTTCTTGATTTTTTGGAATTTTCATATGATTTATTTTGTATTAATTTATAGTTCATACGATAAATAATTTGGCATTAAAAACAGACATTGCCCAAAATTCAAGTTAGCGTAGTGCTCATTGCTGGTGTTGAGTTAAATACCCAAAAATCAATTTTTGTGCAATTTCAATCAAATTGCTGAATTACACAAATAATCTAGGAGCTGAAAATTGTAGACTAAGAACAGTAAACCTTTAACAGCCTTTACTTGGAAAATGTATAATTCAACTCCTGCTTAAAATTATATTTGTATAAAAATTACCCAAATAGATGGAATGATGCAGATTAAAAAAAAAAATTTTTTTACTGACACTTATATATTTCAATCAGTTTTGAATGGCAGTATGATATTAGTGGTAGATTGTGTTGATATTACCACAACAACATAAAAAGTAATACCCTGGGAAATTCTCTGCTACTTACTTCCAAGCCTCTAAAAGGACCACGATAGGATGCTGGGAATCACTGGAGTCAAAGCACAGTGACCTATGATAAGTCACATAAGCCCTCTGTCTGCACCCTTCTGAGCAATAGAGGGCGCCACATTGATCGCAGTTTGTTATGCTCTCTATATTTGTTTCAAAACAGTCCGAGTGCGGAAGGAGTATGTCTGGTTTGCAAGATAGACGTCTTACATTCTGTTCTGGAGTTTCTAGTGGCCTGAAATTAAATAAAAATATATATACTTAAACTAATTTGATCAGTACTTTTCAGATTTTCTAAATGACTACCTCTATAAATTTTCATGAATATAATATATGGTCCTACTGGGGTTAGGTTAGGTTAGGTTATTGTGCTCATCATTATGAACAACTTCTATTGTGGGAAAAAACAGGAAATCACAAAAAAAATCTGCTGTTCCATAATTCAATATTACTCAACTAAATAATTTAAATAAGGAACAGGTAATTTTTTAATTGCAATTTCAGGTTTGGTCCCATAGTAAAAGTGGTTCATAATGATGAGTACAATCACCCTTTAAAGGGATCGGGACTAGAAAGGTTGGACCTTTTATAATACACCAAAGTTGGTGAAGAACAAAGTGCTTATTTGACTCTTACTCCCTTACTACTTACTCCCTGTTACTTTGTGTAGGAATACTGTACTTCCTACAGTATTCCTACACAAAGTAAGTTATTTGTAATCAAATAAGATTAATGTCAACAAAATGAAATTAAATTATTACAAATTGGAATTAAATGTCTGCAACTAGAAGAGATCCTCGAAAGCAACAATATGGGTAAAGTCTTATAACAAGTTGCTTTAATAGGGAAGCGGGGGAGGGTAGACTCACCCCCCACCTTCCCGGCCACTTGATGTAAACTTATTACTTACTTATTACTGGAAATATACATTGAAATAAAGAAAACATACCGCATACAGAAGTCACATGCTAAATATCTATAGGCTGCATTCCAAGCAAACTGACACGAAACTAAAGGATCCTCTTCTAAAATCACGTCACCTTGGTCGTATTTCTTGGTAGCGAACAGCCCTTTACCCTGTAAATTAATGTTTGTAAGAAGAAACTCCCTAAATACGAAGACATACAAAGAGAAACCAATTACCTTCTTACTGTTAGACGTTCTTATCTCAAATCCTTCCATATTTATGCTGGTCTACCTTTCGTATTGAATGTAATTATAAAATTATGTAGTTTACGTTAAAATATAACGTAAAATTGGTAAAATCACAATGTTCGAAACTGTTCGAAACAGCGAAAAATTTGAGGTTAAATTACAACAATACTATCTGTCAGATTGACACTTTCTTTCACAGACTACTTAGATATATTTATGGTTTCTTGGAACTCGTTCGGATACACCTTGTTCATAGTCTGTGCCTCCACTAGATAGGACAAGCCCTTAGGTCAATGACTAAAGAATCCTCTAGGTAAACGTTAATCAATTGGCTACTCTACTTATCATTTCAATAAACTTAGGTACCTAAAGAATTACCTATATAATATAAGAAATAATCTAAGGAAATACCTTTCCTTACATTCTTAATAATTATATTTTTGAATTACTTCTTACAAAATATACATAAATATTTTTAAATAGAATAGAATTATGTTTTTTTTTTTTTTTAAACATTGCCCCTCACTTGGATTTCTCCTGTATCGAGGGTACAGTTTACAAACATACATGTCACATGCACACACAACCAGACCCGAAACAACTATCTGTATTCTGTAGATCATACAAATATTTGTTCCGTGCGGGGATCAAACCCGCGGCACGTAGCGCAGAAGGCTAATCGCTTAGCCACTGCGCCAACCGTGTCGTCAGAATATAGAATAGTCTTTCGCCGACAAATCTGTCATACATAATATTTAGGCTGACATTCAGAGACGACAGAAACGAGTCTTAAGCGTGAACCAGGGGAGCCCATAGAAATAGTACAATAGGTACTATATATTATCTATAAGGGGAGCCCTACTTATTATTTCTATAGCGTGAACTTACGCTTCCATCTGTCAAAATTTGTTCGTAAGTTTGACAGATGGAAGCGTAAGTTCACGCTTAGACTCGTTTCTGTCGTCTCTGAAGCTGACATTCAGAGACGACAGAAACCAGTCTAAGCGTGAACTTACGCTTCCATCTGTCAAAATTTATTCGTAAGTTTGACAGATGGAAGCGTAAGTTCACGCTTAGACTCGTTTCTGTCGTCTCTGAATGTCAGCCTTAGTCTCTGCGTGCGTCTGTCTGTGCACTTCGCAACCGCGACCACCGTCCCAGGCGTAGACAGAGAAGGCTACTCTGTCTACGGTCCCAGGTGTGGTCCCAGGCGGGGCGTTCGCCTCAGTACTCGCTAAGTACTCGCCTTGTGTGTGACCACGACTACGGCTTGTTCGTGCCAACTGGACATGGTCGCAATGATCGTACGTAGTTGCCAAGTACGCAAAGGGCCTCACATGCCAATTATTTGCATTCTATTAAAACAGCAATCGACATACGTATAAATAAAATTGAGTATTCGATACCTATATTTAATACGTTAGACCAGTTATTCAAGTCTCGATCTTTTGATATACGTACCTAGTACCTAGTAGTAGTGTTTGTTATGTGTGCATGCTCGGTGTCCTGTGTGCAAAAAATAAATTGATGTTCTTTCTTTCTTTCTAGTACCTATTCTGTGAATTTGATGATACTTTTCTTTGAGCGCGCCGGCGTGCGCGCCTCCGTGCTGGCGGCGCGCGACAGCAGATATCTATGCGATCGCGTACCAGTCTGATGGTGGAGAAGGAAAATGACCGCTCGCTGTCGGCAATTAGCCAAGTTTAATTGAATGGAATAAGTGCGGCTAGCTGAATGTTTTTGTGGAGCTTTTGTCTTAAGTTTGTTGTTTTTATGATACTTTTAGATGTGGATAGGTCAGTGACGTTAGGAAACCAAAGGACTTGTCATGTTTAACATTATCTATAGGAAACGGACGGAAAAGAATCTATGGAAAAGAAGCTGGCGGTCCGCCATTATGATTTCTCACCTGTCAGTCGCTATGTCAGGTACATCAGCTGTCAACGCGCTTTATTTTTGTGCGTAATTTAATAATATTTCCTTAATCTATAGTGATATTGTGTGTTTATTAAATCAAAACAAGAACTGACTTTATAAACAATATGCCGAACTGTGGTATTATTGGGTGCGGCATTAAAAGAAGCGGAAATCGACCAAACATAACATTGCACCGGTACGTACTTTATTATTATGAAAATATGTCCCAATAGACACAATTCTAATAAGTTTATGCATAATTGAGAAAGCTTGGCAATATAGCTACATGAATTTAACATTTTGCCTATGATTTCATCACGTTTTTCAGTATATTTCGTGAAAATTATTTGTTGTTGATATGGAGGTAGTGTTGTCCGCTTATGCATTTTTTATTGTCGATACTCTACTTTTTTATTATTTTAATTTTAATATTAAAATATTTTCTTATTGTTTTAATAATGAATAAAGGAGATATTAATACTTCGTTTCTAATATTATTGTTTTTATTGTCTCGCAGGTGTGAATAGTAAAGTATTCCCCTCGGGGATAAAGGTGTTCACGTCTTGGGCGAGCATGAATCCGGAGCTCAGAGAGAGGGTTTAGACTAGAATTCTGAATGCGCATAACATAGCGCCCGTGCCGTAAGACACTACTTTATCCCCTAGTGAATAATATTTAAAAATGTAAAATTGTATGGTTTATAAATTAATAAAAAAAGGATTAATATTATTAGCTTGTTTCATTTGGCTTGTTACGTGATGCCTAATATTAGTCTCGTATGGGTTCAATTTCCGCAAGGAAGAAATTGTTGTATAGCCTTCGGAAGTATCTACTTTTACATCCTGTCCTACCCCTATCCCTTTCCTTTTCCTTGAATATTACTTAGTACCTACTACCTATATTATATAAACAGTTCTAACAACAACAAAAAAATAAATATTCGATTGCAAAGTTGTTCTCGAATACTACGGAATAACTTCACCATAGATTATACACTAATACTGATAAACTTCACTGTCCCCTGCGACGCCGAACGTTAACCGGCAAATACCTTGAGCAAAAAGCGGCGTGGTGTGGGAAAGTTCGCGCCCGTTCGCGCACATAAACTGTCGTGAGAGAGAAGGACAAAAGAGACTAAAGGTCACCTTATTAGATGTTTGCCGATCTCTATACGTACCTGTAATATCCTCTGTTACTAAGTTAAAGCTATAAAAAAACGTTACGAGAGCTTTCTAAATTGGAACCTATGTTGGGATAATTATTATTTTAAGCCTTTATATTGTCCCACTGCCTGTTGGGGTAAGATATTATTTGGTTGGACGTTGCCTTAGATTGTCCTTTGAGAGCGACCTATATCAACATTTCTGACAGCATATCGACAAACATATCGAATGGCATACGGGTGCATCACTACACTAAGCCGCCATTTAGATGTCTCGATAGCTTTTGTTTTACACCACAGACTACATAGTATTCACGTTGTTTTGTAGTCATGCCAGGTCCTTCTCGTAAGAGAGGCTTCTTACGTCATTGGGATAGGTACCGGTAATACCATAAAGTTATTATTACTAGTGGTAAAGTAATAACATAGACTAATAACTATAAGACTAGCAACGGTATTGTTAGAATAAGATGGGTAGATACGCTATGGTACGAGTGCGAAAATGATACAGATACTTTTTTCTGTCCTTATCGGCGTATTCATTTTTTTGCTGGCGGAGATTGATAACTGTCAAAATGTTTGCCAAACAAAAGATCATAATGAATAGTTCATGTTTTCGTGTGGTTTTATAAGTTAAACAGTGCCGTATTTTGTGAGAACTCGTTAGAGAAAAAAGACAAAAGTGTGTTGATAATGGGTGGTTGTAGCATTTTAGGCTGTGATAGGCATAGTGAAAGAAAAGAAATGGGAATACAATTTCAACTCGTAAGTAAACATTTACGTATTTTTTCACTCTTTGATTATGCTGAGAATTTCCATTCTTATACATTTATTACCCACTTTGGTTAGTACATGGCCTACAAGGTCGTTCTATACCAATTTCGTCATAAAATATCATAATAAACCCAAACAAACCTAACGACAGAAGAAAATAGAGTTGCCAGATAATTAAAAAAAATTCCCACTAAGTAATGATGTACATTCTACAGGTTTCCATCTGACCCTAGTTTACGAAAAAGGTAGATTAATGCTACCGGACGTCAGAATCGGCTGTTACCAAGAAAAAATATATTTATCTGAAGCCATTCGCTGTACCAACCAAATACGTGGATTATATTTATACATATCAGAATTGCTAAAGAATGATTTGGAAGCGGAACAGTCGACAAATTCTAAATCAAACAAAAAAACATACACCCAAAAATTAAAATATTCCACCGCCACGCGCGCCGGTGAAGAAACAAAAGTTGGTTAGTAAGTTTGTAAATTTAGTTAGTTTTTTTGCATATTAATTTATGATGTCATCTGTTATATCATCTTAGTATGTCGCCTCATAAATTGTTGCAGGTCGAGATTCCAATCAGCTAATGTACGACAATATATATATACAAGAAAAAAAATTGGAGGAGCTTTAGTAAAACAATAACCGCGGACTTTTAGTAAGTAGTGATAGCCATAGCCTAGCGGTTGAACGCTTACCTTCCATGCAGAAGGGTCTGAGTTTTCGGATTCATGTGCGGATTAGAATTTTATTATCACTTGTGTTAATGATGAAGGAAAAGCATCTTGAGGAAACCTGCACATTTTAGAGGGCCTCATAAGTTTCTCGATGCTGTGTGTAGTCCGCCAACCCGCACCAGGCCAGCGTGGTGGACTAACGCCTAACCCCTCTCATTCTGAGAAGAGACTCGTGCCCAGCAGTGGGACAGTAATGGGCTGGATTTTTTTATCTTTAGTAAAACATAGATTCTATAAGCATATTATTTTGCATCTTATATAAAGGTCATTGAATAACTGAATATAAATTACTGTTGTAAAATTGATCTCATTTCTGCTTATTGATTCGAATTTTATAGAATTTTTAATTAATAATAATAACAGGTTTTTTTAATATACACTTTTAATTTAAACCTAACATGTTTCATTATTGTGAATTCCAAGTTTTTAGTGGATAGAGAAGAACTTCTATATTCGCATGTTTATTTCGAAACCAGTTCTAAACGAAATTAAATATCAAATATATAGGAGATGGCGTATAATAAATTAATAACTCAATTTCATGAAAATATCATTTAGTATCGGTTTCAACATAAAGATGAGAATATGGCTGAATTTACCCTAATGTAGTGGAAATAGTATTTTGATGGCAACACACATTGTTAAAGCGAGACACATTGACGTAGCCACGTAAGTTATCCGTCTAGTTGTCCTATGTCTATGAGTAATAATAACCTTATGGGTAATACCTTTGAGTATAATACCTACTTTATTCTAATATCTCTTTTCAGTTTTGGTATACGGTATACGTAGTATCTCTAACTAGTCTGTGGTTTTGGTCTCCCAACGCAACGCCTCAATGGCTACGTTCAGTAATTCAGTTTTCGGTGCGAAAGTCACTCGGGCGAATGTCGCTCGCTCATCGGGAATAATTGAACGGCTTCGGGCGATCCACAGCTGCGTTACGCGAGTGACCAATCGAACGACCTCAAATTATCTGCTGTATCCTATGACTACAGTCATTGGTCGGTTGATAGCAGTGCAACCGAGTGCGACTTTCACCCTACTATTTCACGGAGTGACCGGAGCGATGATCCGACGACGCTCGCTCAAATACTCAAATACCAATGACTGTAGTCATAGGATACAGCAGCAGATAATTTGAGATCGTTCGATTGGTCCGGATTGGTCACTCGCGTAACGCAGTTGAGGATCGTTCAATTATTCCCGATGAGCGAGCGACATTCGCCCGAGTGACTTTCGCACCGAAAACTGAATTACTGAACGTAGCCCGTAGTATTAGCGTATTATTTAAGTACCTAAGTTGATAGTAGGGAATAAAATAAGCAATTTATTTACCCTCGACCAAAGTGGGGTGTTATAAGTTTATAGTGTGTACTCGTCTGTGTATCTGTGGATTTATGTATCTGTGTATCTGTCTGTGGCATCATACCTTCAAAACGAAGGGACCGATTTCAATGCAGATTTTTGTAATTGAAAGCTAGTATAATCAGATATCATTTTAGCTATTTTTCATGAAAATCTGTTCATCCGTTCAAAAGTTACAGCTCTTTTTCTAGTTGGAGTCGGGGGGTTTTGACGGTTATGATTTAAGGCAATAAAACCAATAAATATAATTTAAAACATAATTTATTTCTAAATAGGTACCTACTTAATCTAAATCTCTAAGGCCGACATTCAGAGACGACAGAAACGAGTCTAAGCGTGAACTTACGCTTCCATCTGTCAAACTTACGAACAAATTTTGACAGATGGAAGCGTAAGTTCACGCTTAGACTCGTTTCTATCGTCTCTGAATGTCAGCCTAAATCACTAGGTAAATGTCGAAGCCGTCGAAGTCAGTATCTAAAAATAACTACTCTAATACCTACCTATTAAATCATACCTACATTAATTTCTATAGTTTCGTAGACAGTGTCGTTGGACTCATCGGCGTTTCAATAAACTCTTCGTTCTTATATTGTGAGGCTTTATTATATGCATCAATTTGGGCTATAGTATCAAACATTGGCAAAGTTTTCGTTTCAGGCGTGAATGTCAGCAACAGTGCGGATATTACAGCAGTTGAAGCAAACAAGATGGATGGGAGAGCTTGCACTTCTGTTATCTGCAATATAAAAATACTTATTAAGGTCAAGTCTGGTGGTCAAGTGGACTCTAGCGTGGCCATCGAGCGTGCGATTTGATTCTCAACCATATTATTAAACTAGGATCGCTAAAGAAAAGAAGCTGACAATGTCACGTGGATGAAGATGACAATGTCACGTGGCTGGTTGAGAGTTTAGGGAACTCACAGATGATCTACATTTCATGTTGACGACCTTCACCGCTTGTCGTCAGCGACCGCCGAACTGCGACCGTCGCCAAGTTATGTCGGCGACTCGGTGCGTTTTGGCGCTTGTTTTGGACGCGCCAGTAAACAACGAATATACTAAACGCAAGCTTGTATTTTTATAAATTTTTCGTACGGATCGACTGTCGACGACAGCAAGCGACTGTCACTGGTGACAGGCGGTAACTTTGAGTCACTTTGAGTACCTATCTAGAACGGCGGTAACCATCGGCGACGGCCGACGTTAGAAGTGTCGGTCTTCCTTTACTGTCAATGCAGTAGGTACTTACTTAGGTACTTATATTTGTCTCAGGATAATTATTGAAAAAGTCACAGACCCTGTTTTCGCTAACATAGGAAAAGTGGATTATCGCGGAAATTCTAGGACAATTACAATGATTCGTTAGTTCAGTATTTACAAGGAAAAAAAATCGCAATCACCCTAGCTAGTTACGCTAAAATGATGTCAACTATAGTGCCACAAACTTATCTGACCTTCGGAATGAGTTGTTCCTAAGGACTTTCGAGACTTCTATCAATAATTTTTGAAACTGGAATGAATCAAAGTCAAAGATTTTCAATCACATTACATTACCTAAAGTTATACAACATACAAGACAAGCCACCTAAGTGGCTTTTTTGTTAAGTAAACACGGAAAGCGGCATCAAAATTAGCTTGTGAAGACTGGCAACAGCGTGTCAGCAGGGTAGCTGCAGGTGCTGAAGAGAATTAGACGTCTCTATTGTAGTTAATCAGACGGCTTTGTCAATGAATAAAATATTGTATCATAGGGACTGCCTATCACGCCTACTATGCGTCCAATAACGACACAAACAACACGACAATGACGACACGGTTGGCGCAGTGGCTAAGCGATTAGCTTTATGCGCTACGTGCCGCGGGTTCGATCCCCGCACGGAACAAATATTTGTATGATCTACAGATAGTTGTTTCGGGTCTGGTTGTGTGTGCATGTGACATGTATGTTTGTAAACTGTACCCTCGATACAGGAGAAATACAAGTGAGGGGCAATGCTTAATAAAAAAAAAAGCAAACTGACATGGAATTTGATTGAAATGTTTTTTTGAGAAATTAGGTAACACTGTGATTAGTGAACACTAATAATATTTTAAATCTGATTTATTCCGGAATATTGTTTAGACGGCTGAGCGTAAAATGGGTTCATAATGATTCCGGTTTCTTACACAAAAACGGGTTATTGTAATATGTATTACCTACTCATGGAATATAAAAATATTGGTCTTCTAAAGCACCTGATAATTATTATCAATATTAATGAGGATAAAAAATCTAAAGCTTAGATAGGTACCTAGGTACAGTCAGCATCATATAGTAAGTGACAGTCAAAGTGACCAAATATTTAGAAACATCCAAAGTGATCACAGATATCTTGTCAACCATGGTCGTCAAATTGTTCAGAACACCCATCGTCCCCAAATATATCGGGACAACAAAAACATCGTATATATGAGGTCATTCAAACCGTCATTATTATGGTAGCAAACACAACGCCAGTGGTTTCCAAGCAGTCAAGGTAATCAAAAATATGAAACACGCTAGGAAAATGAACTTTATTTTAAACAGTATATGGTTCAATGATCTTACTCAAGTATGACAATATTGTAAAGAAATATATTCTTCTACTACCTGTCTCTTTCATTTCATGCATGACGTCACTAGCATGTGTTTTGTTTTATGATAATATTTTCAAATTGGCAAATAAATCGGTACAAGGCGGTACAAGGCAAGGCCTAAGACACGTAAACCTTGTTTATTTTTTTATGAAACTTAAATACTCTTTCGTAAATCTGGAAGAATTCAAAGCGGCGAGTTGAAACATAATGTTATATTTTTAAATGCTAAATGAACCTATTTTTATAGTTATACTCCTCGAGATCTAAGAAGTCCCTTTTGACAGATTTAAAGAACGATAGCATGTAACTTGACAATGTTACCATAGGCTGTGAATAAAAACCATTTTGAATATACACTTGATAATAATTATGAAATTATTAAAAAAAATTGAGATACGTATAAATTAGCATGGTATATAATTTCATAAGTATTGTTATAGCATCGAAATATTTTTAAAATGCATGTTTATGTACTGCCGAAATATAATAAAAATGGTTACGTTCTCAATCAATTATTTTTTAAATCAAGGGATGTGATCACTAGAATCGTTAAAATCGTTTGAAATATCAGTATAAAATTACGTAGGTATTAAAAACTCTTTAAAGGCTGTATGACACGTACATTATATTATTATAATTAATTTAATTTCTCTATGATCACAATTTGCTTGACACTGGCAGTAATGACAATGACATCTGTGCAGTTTTTCGCGATTTTTCCGACTAATTGTTCGTTCTCTCTACGAGTATTTCTCGGATACCTCTGTTTTTGTGATCTGGCTTTGATTTTGGACTGTTCCCGCTTTTAAGTTGACTCGGCTTCCTATAGGTACATGGATTCTAATACCTACTGTGATTTCGGCCGTCCGTTACAATTTTTTTTTCAAATTGTCTGTTCGATTTCTTTCTGTGAATAGTAAATCCCGCAACTTGGTTTGGAAACTATGTGAGTACTTCGAAAGTGAATCAATAACTGGTGGACCATTATTACCGGTACAAGTGGATAAATAATTTTGGCATAAAATTATGAATATATTTTATTATTCTATGAAGATACCTACAGACATGCGATTTCATATTAAATTCGGTGCCTACTACATTAATAAATTGCTTAACAGATGAATTTCTCGATTTTTTATTCATAGTTTTAAACAATTATATACTCTTAGAATTTTAAATCGATTTATTATAAAAATCGATATTTTTGGTTACCGATTTATACGCTTCACATCCCAAATTAACTCAAATGATATATGTCAAAAGTGGCTTTTTAAATCTCGAGGACTATACATAGTTTATTACAGGATTCTTTGATCATTGCTTATTACATAGTAATGTCATGTCATTTTACATATATCTAGTTTTTCGTAATTAATATCCGACTATAATTATTATTAGAATAAAACACTAGCAGGCATCAACATGAACGTATTTCGTATTAATGATGAAACGAAACTTATGATTAGGATGTGATTAGGTATCATTTGAGACAAGAAAGTTGCTCTGTAACAGATATCGCGAATGAACTGGGCATATTCGTAAGTTGACAACTCTAATAACATTTGCAACAATTAAAATCTTTACTTATATTATGTGATAATGGTAGATATTTTTTTAGAGGAATACAGTGTACCGATGGACCGAGAGGTGGAATATACAGGGCAATATTCAAAATCACGTGACGATTGGACGTCACACAAACAAACATCGATCAAGACAGAAGAATAGTACAGCGTGCCCTCGGCGACCGCTTTGTGAATTCTTATAATCTGTCCACTAAATTCGAAATATAAATATCCCATATAATAAACCATGTCGATCTTACACAAAACATAGTGCGCGCGGTTTAGTGTGTAGGAGGCTTTACATTACGTCCACTGAAGATTTAATTTGAAATCATACCAAATTGAACCCTTTTTTGTTTAAAATAAAGTTCATTTTACTAGTGTGTTTCATATTTTTGAATACCTTGACTGCTTGGAAACCACTGGCGTTGTGTTTGCTACCATAATAATGACGGTTTGAATGACCTCATATATACGACGTTTTTGTTGTTCCGATCTATTTGGGGACGATGGGTGTTCTGAACAATTTGACGACCATGGTTGACAAGATATCAGTGATCACTTTGGATGTTTCTAAATATTTGGTCACTTTGACTGTCACTTACTATAATTATGATGCTGACGTACTACCTTTGTACAGATGTGAAGCGATCTGTAAAAACTAGTACCTAAATAGTTGTAGTAGAAAAATAACTTTCAAATAATTATGTAATAAATAACAATATTGAACTACATACATTTGGAGCTAATTATTAGATATGTTTTCATAGAAAACTGCTGACTCCAGCGAAATCTGCCCTGCGTAAATAGACAGCATTGAGATATTTACCTATAATATGTTTGGTAAGTAAGTTTAGTGTCTGGGGGACCTTCAGTGTGGCTACCAGGTTCTAGATGTAGGACTACCTACCAGTGGCGAAGAGTCCATACAACCCGATTCCCATCGGCTTCCCTTTAGGAATTGGTTAGTGCATAGACCAACGTAATATGGCTTGTTATTCAGTTACGTCAAGCTCTTCCAGGCATGACTATACCTATATAGATTACAAGAGACGGTATGGATTTTTGTCTTGCAGCATTAATTGCAGCAATTTTTAGAGGGCATTTTTGGGACGGCTTCCCCTTTTAAAACTGTCACCCTTCGCCACTGCTACCTTATTTTTCTTATACGTTATTTATATTATTTTTTGACCTACTATTTGGAACTGTGCACCTAGAGTCTCGACATTTTATAAGTGCCTGTATTTGGTTTACATGAAATAAAGATCTATTCTATTCTATTCTTCTTGTTTTCTCATTACTTTTGATCACCGATGCTTAGTAGGTACGTATTTTCGTAGATCGACAACAAACAACAAGGTATCTATACCTGTTTCGTTTAAAGATGTGTAAGGCCATCAGTTAGTACCTATTATAAAAATAACCTGATTTATGGTTTCAAGTTCCTGGTCGGTAAGTGAATATCTACCAACTTTTTTGTGGCATAGGTGGTTTATAAATAAAGTATAATAATTTAGTAAGTGGTTTGATTCGCCAAGTCGTCATAACCTGTTGTGAAAAAAATAAAATACTTAACTATACAGTAGGTATAGATTATCATTACCCTCTTTAGATGGTTAAAATGGTCTCATTTACCCTCCCAAATGTCTTATTATTATTAAAAGTACCATTGCCAAAACAGGTGCCACTGTGCGGTCTCTAAGTTCATCATTATCGTTGGTGTACTTGGTGTCTTAATGTCGTTGTGACGATTATTACGAGGCAATTTCTAATGTTGTTCAAAATAATAGTTTAGTAAGTACCTAACAATACTTAATAAATTTACAAAACTAAAAAAGCCTTACCAATAGCGGGGTTAATGGTGCCAACATGCTGCCAACTCTCGCCGCTGTATTGCCGAAACCAAGTAAAGTCCCTCTCACACTGGTTGGGAATAGTTCAAGACTATACGTGTAAATACCAGTAAAACAAATAACTACGCCAAGTTTCCCAACCAGGAATAATCCCAATTTCAGCCAAGTCATCGCTGAAAAAGAAAAGCTCTGTAAGTCAAGAAAGTTTGAAATCACAGAACATAGAAAAGAGGTAAAACCTCTTTCTGTGTTCTGTTTTTGAAATCGAAGTCTTTATGCTTTGAACTTATACATAAAGGAACAGCTTGAATATGGTGGTGGCAAAGGTAATAAATTATACTTACATTCCGGGCAATAATTTTGAGCAATAAGAAAAATTCCACAAACAAAGTAACCGCATTGCAAAGTTATTTTCCTCCCATACTTATTAAACGTATAATAAGCAATGAGTTCTCCAGGGAACGATGTAAACGCAGACAGAATAAAATTGGTATATTTATTTCCTGGTAAAAGCACGCAGTGTACCAATGTACCGTAATAAAGGAAACTAGAAGTAAAGAAGCAGACTGACGACACGGACAGCCGCGTCATTATTTCTTTTGATCCAATAATAACTTTCATGCCTTCTCTTTCCTTCTGTTCCACCATATCAAACTTTAGGCGCAGGTCATCGTTACTAGCGTCTGTTATTTCTTTAGCAGCTATATCTAACTTATTTGTTTTTGCGATTTCCTTCAAAGTCTCTTTTGCTTCATCCATTTTTCCACGCAGCATTTGCCATCTTGTACTTTCTCTAAGTACAAATATGTATAAAATAAATAGTACCATTGGCGAGTAAACCACCAATATTAACCATTTCCAATATTGCAGGCCCAATGCTAAGAAAGCGAATACTATTTCGCCGACGTAAACTGCATACGAGAAGATTATGCCTGACATTACTCTCTTGGTACTTCCTCCTACTTCTATCACTGCGAAAACATTCGTATTATTAGATGACACATTATTATTTAATTAAAGCCAAAAATGTAAAATATAAGATATTTACATAAAACTACACCAACTGTGTAAAGTCCCGATCCAACAACCGATTCTAAAAATTCCATCATTATGTACGGATAATAATCTGTGATGAATATTTTGAAAACTCCAATACTTGCACCGACAGCACAAAAAATTACAGTTGGTTTTCTTCCAATTCTAGAAGAAATAAAAGATATAACATTAATAGTGGCCAATATAACAAATTTCTATAATGGAAAAGGTTTCATTTTGTGAACTTGCTAACAGCCAAACATACTTAGCTATATTACATCTTTATATCTTCTTTTCTAATTATTAACCGCGCGGAGCGTTAGAAATGCTAGAATGCCGAGTATATTATATGGTAACAGATGATTCGTCACGCGTCATGCTCGTGAACAGGTGCCGTCTGTCGGTACTGGTCAGATTGTAACTGTCAAGGCAATCTTATTCAGAGGCAAATCATTATTATCCGAAATTACATTATTCTCACAGCTTTTGCCACAACATTGTAAGAAGGAATCCATTATTTTAAAAGAGTTTCCATAGACTTTCTTGCCGGTTCTTCTCGATAAGACCAGTGCCGGATTAGCCACGAAGCAAGAGTAGCAAATGCTGCGGGCCCCGCGCATTTGGGGGCCCCGCGCACCACGCAAGTTGGCAATACTGCTAAACAAAACGGGGAATTCCCTAATATTTTCTCCGTGATAGATACTTAAATTGCTCATACACTTTCACAGAACTAATTAATTAATTAGCTAACTACGGATTTATCAGAAACAATTTTCAAAAATATTGCATGTTTTCAGATACCTACCTATCATAGTAATATTATAAAGAGAGAAGTTCTGATTGACTGACTGACTGACTGACTTATCATCAACGCACAGCCAAAACTACTGAAGCTAGAGTCACGAAATTTGGAGAGTAGGTCCCTTTTGTTTTGTAGGCAAGCAATAAGAAGGGATTTTTGAAAATTCAGTCCCTAAAGGGGGGATAAGGGGGGTGAAACTTTGTATGGGAGTCCCTTAATTTTTGAAAAAGTGAGAAAGATGAAAATTTGGATTTAGGCTTTTGGTTACCAATAAAGAAACACGTGATTCTGCCGTTTTTGGAAATTCATCCCCTAAAGGGGCGAAATAGGGGTGAAAATTGTTTTTGAAGTGTAAAACGTGAATATTGGGATTGTTTTTGAAGTAAGAAACGTGAGAATTGGTGTTTCGGCTTTTGGTTAGAAATAAAGAAACACGTGATACCGTTTTATTGGAAATTCATCCCCTAAAGGGGCGAAATAGATGTGAAAATTGTTTTTGAAGTGAGAAACGTGAAAATTGAGATTTAGACTTTTGGTTACAAGTAAAGAAACACGTGTTACCGCGTTTTTGGAAATTCATCCCCTAAAGGGGTGAAATAGGGGTAAAATTGTTTTTGAAGTTAGAAACGTGAAAATTGAGATTTAGGCTTTTGGTTAGAAATAAAGAAACACGTGATACCGCGTTTTTGGAAATTCATCCCATAACGGGGTGAAATAGGGGTAAAAATTAGATTTAGTCAAAATTACTAAGAAGAAAATATTTGCATCAAAATGATCAACTATAATTTTATTTTTCTATCTGCTGGTCATACCAAAAATCATGTTTCGCACTGCACTACACGCAAGTTGGCAATACTGCTAAACAAAACGGGGAATTCCCTAATATTTTCTCCGTGCTAGTCGTAATAACCCGACCGATTAGAAAAGGGTTATATTGACTACCAATCTATAAGGAATGATCGATATTTACGTTTGGATGATAATAATAGTACTTTCGATATGAACCATTCTTGAGAAAAGTGGTTTCGTAATTGTGTTGAGTATTATTTTCTTACATAATATAGCGGTGCAACCGATTTTTTAAGTATTCAGTTATCTCTTAAAATATATAGTCCGATTTAGTTGCTATTAAGACTGTCAGATGCGAAGATCGATATGAAGTTGTCTACTTGCAGGTTTACAAGCTGTTGATAAATAATTCTTTACAATCTTGTTTCCCGATCGTTGAAATTGCTTTGCGCATTTATTTGTCTCTCATGATCACCAACTGCAGTGGTGAACGATCTTTCTCAACATTAAAACGTGTTAAAAATGAATTGAGGAACACGATGAGCCAACAACGTCTTAATCACCTCACTTTAATGAATATTGAACATGATTTACTCCGAGAAGTCGATATCAACAGCATTATTTGTAAATTTGCCCAAATTAAATCAAGAAAAATTTGTTTGTAACAGTTTTGTTTTATTCAATGCCATAAGTATCTAACCTAAAACAGTCTAAGGGCCCCTTGATAGAATTTGCTACAGGCCCCGCGCTGGCTTAATCCGGCACTGGATAAGACCTACTATTTGGAACCGCGCATCTAGAGTCTCGACATCTAGTGCCTGTATCTGGTTTTCATGAAATATAAAAATATATTGTAATCTATTCGTTTTGTATTTTTTACTTTGTCGTAAAATCATTCATCTAGGATGGATCTTTATGAGCAGAAGAGCGCGTGGTTTAAGGAATTCACACGATTTCTGTTACACCCTAAGAATACTAATGAGGTACCTACAATAAAACTGGAAAATAATTTATTTTGTACGTCATTGCTATTAGTTAAAAAAATAAATAACTGTATCTACCAGTTTGTGAGAAATGTATGCGAGGTTTTAACCGTTCTAACTTCCTAAAATATTTTATTTATTTATTGTGGAATTGAAACTATTTAACAAAGACTTAAAAATTGTCATTACCGTAATCAAAAATAATAATATTATGATTCGGCATGGTAATGACTTGTTTAAAGTTTTCATTTTATATATTGTCGCTAGCAGAATACGATTTCTTTTTGTAAATTAGCTCTGTGTAGGTACTTATTCTTCTTCTGTTGTGTCGGTTCGGTAGCTATCAAAAATAGAGATCGCTCGGTGGTGCTGATTAGGTCCTTATTGAAAATCCCATTTAAAAAAACTTAATAGGTCTTAGATAAATCCTGCATCAAGAGACTGAAGCTCAACAACAATATAGTTTGATGGAATTATTTCGATAGCTTCTACTAGGTACCTACCTATTATAATTTATAGGAAGACTAGATTGAAGTAGGTACTTACCAACCTAATAAAATTGTTTTTGTAGAACAGTAAACCCGCTTTATTTCAACTTTTTCTTTGTCGTATTTTCGAAAACCAGTGGTACGATAATTTTATTCATTTAATTTAAATCTTAGATTCACGATGTTCAGTTTTGTGCCTATGTTAATTTACATTCCACGCCATTTAGACCGGAATCTGCCATGTTATGAACTTTATGTCTGACCTTGAATTTGACCATAAACTAAGACTACTTATAGAAGTTCGTTAGTGAAAAAAAAATTCAATTATTATTACGATATACTTACAGAAATTATATCAAGTTTTAAACGTTCTTCATTTTTGCAAGACAACGTGCACTTGTATAATTCCTCTATAATACTTTGTTCAAAAAAGTAAATAGATAAGTAGGTATAGGAATTAGAGTCGTCCGACCAAACTGTTGGTCTGAGGAAGAGTCATGCAATCTTAGAATAAGTAATAACGTTATAATTCTAAGCATTACACCATTTGCAAAGCTACGTAGGTATGAATGCACAATTTTTTTTGCTTCTCGTTGGTTTTACCACAGGTTATAGGTACCCGTTTTTACGCGTTGGTCCGATCACGTAGGCGTAACTTCATTGCTCCTTTTACTAGAACTATTCTTGATGGACGCCTTGCAAAATTGGAGCTACTAAAGCGACATTTAGAAGTCTGGATGTTAGCCTGCATTAGTAGGATTTTTTCTTACTTGTCAGCTATCCACCCGGTGAATATCATGGAAATAATCATGCCAGCATTGTGAACACCGCCCACTAAATTTATTTTCCATGGCTGGCAAGCGAGATTCAGCTGAAAATAAAAACATTTAAGCTGCAAAACATTTTAATATTAGTAGCTGTAAGTATGCTCTAATCATATTCACAACTTCTGTTAAGTATGTATTCCGTTTATTATCGTGTGTCAATTTAGCAAATAGCAACCGACAATAAGTGAGATTCGAATAGAGATGCGAGATGTTCTTACAGAATAGCTCCCTAGTTCGCAGGATCAAGTATGATACAGTGCTACAAACTTATCTGATCCGGTGACCAAAATTGGAACTAACGTTGTTACAGAACAAAAATGACTTCAAAATGTATGTTTTGTACAGAGATGGCATTCGTAAAAGCGACGGCAGCGACGCCATCACCGGCTCAGATAAGTTTGTGGCATTGCACTGTATGCAACTGTGGATGTAGGTTGTAGACTTCTAGATACCTATTTAATGTCATAACGTCACAATAACATTCAACATATTCTTGCACTGTATATTTTTTTATCTATTTATATAATATTATGCAACCAAGGATATAATTACATCCGTATCTAAATATATAAACAATTTGACATTTTATGGCAGCAAAAATAATAAATGTAAACTACATTCATAACATTTGTCTTTGATAAGACTAGTTTGATCTTTATAAGTATGTGTTACGTACCTATATAGGAATCAAAATAGTTTTCTGATTCCTCCTCCTTAAATTGACTCTCTCAATGTGCCATTCGATTAAAAAGGTGAATAACCTAGTCACTGATATTATTCATCTTTCTTATACATATATTACGAAGTACAATGCACCTAAAGCTATAGGTACCAAACCTACCAGTGGAAGATCCACCACTTTATTATTATAAAATGACATGGATTTTACAAGTTTCTATAAACATTACCCAAAATAGAGGAGAACCTCTATCATCATAAGTACATGAAAATTGCGAAAAAATAATTGCTGTCCCCTATATTTAGTCTAATATTGAATTATTTGTATGAAACAGCAGATTTTTTTTTCGCATTTCGTGTTTGGTGCCATAGTAAAAGTTGTTCTTAATGATGAGTACAATAATCCCTTATAGCAGGTGTCCTGCTTAAATTATTCTATCCTGTATATTACTACTCAGAGTCATTCCCGAAAGGCACTAGTTAGAATTTAAATAAATAATAAGATCATCAACTTAGTCGTACATACCTCAGCAACGATTGAATTGTTATTTTCGTAGATCCAATCCTGACATTTTTCTATAACTCCATTAAAAGACGAATTGGTGCAAGTCTGATTTGTTAAATGAATGTGTTCATCATTCAGTATTGGTTTATAACACTTTGGATCTATGTCTTGGGGCCACCATGAAGGTATCTTCATATCCTGGTTTACATCTTCACATTCTGGTATGCGACATCTGTTATTAATGTAAATATAATGGCATTAATCGGTGGGAAGTACTTTCAATGCTATAAATAATGAATACGAAATTGAGACAATTTATTTGCACAATGAGCTCAATTGATAATAACAGAGATACATTCAAGTACCTACTTAGGGTAACGAAACGAATCAATTGGACCATTTATCAAAAATATATTATCTATGCTTCTTAACATCACTTCTAGGTACATAGGTACCAACTGTTTCCTTATTGCTTCTTATTTCAAACAAATTGAAGCGTTTTGAATTTTTAGTACAGTACAATACAATATGTACATTATACACCCCTAATTTTTAATTAGGTACAAGGAAAAAATATAAGGTCGTGTTCTGCTCAGTGTTCCACTTCCACACAACTTTTACAATGGGACCAACGCTGAAATCGCGAAAAAACGTCAGATGTTCCATACATTGACTCGAGTAATTTTAAATTAATTGTATGGAACAGTAGTTTTCTTTTTATTTCAGAAATATAAAAAAATGTGTTGAATAATGGACAGACAAAGTCCCTTTTTTTCTGTTTTTTTTTTCTGTATTATAATTACCTAATAATAATAAATGCGAAAGTCTAGCCTGTATGAGACTAACTGTTACGTCGTCGACACAACAGATATTACAGGCAATCCAGAGTATTGATTATAATAGGGAACAGCAAGGATACAGTTGAAATAAATTGAATTCGAAATTTTTATATGATAAAAAATATTAATAGAACGAAACGAAACGAATACTATATACCTATTTCTGATTATAAATTTTCTTGGCAAAACTTTTATAATAGGATTTGAGTAACCCTATTATTTATTAAAGAAAACCATGCCACTACCAACACCAATAATAAAAACTAAAAACTTAAAAACAAAACAAAATATGAAAATAATAAGTAGTTACGTAGATAGAAATACAAAAAAAAAAAATACATAACATGGTCACACATGTATAAAAATCTATTTCTAATGAATTAGTATCTATTTGGTTTCTGTTTTGTATTCTTATGTAAGTAGGTACTAAACTAAATTCTTTCTTACCTGTAATTTATATTTTCAGCAACGAAAACGTAGTTCACGTGGGTCATAGAAATCATTAATAGAGTTACACAAATTAAAAAATATTGTATAACTTGAAATTTGCCAAATTCTTCTATTTTTGCAAAAACAACACTTTTATTATTTTCTCCCGGTGTATCACTATTTACGGCAGCCATATTTATTTTAGGAATTAAATCGTTATTATTTTTATTGTTTTTAAATTGTTCTTATTTTATTCTTATTTTATTGAATAAGTGTGAATTTCAGGTCACGAACGTTTACTAAGTACTGCGAGGTAGTGGATGGCAAACGGTAGATATGTATGCGGTATGCCGATATCAAACGACGAGATCGTACTAATACAAAAATGTTGAAACAAACACAACTGCTTATTATACATACATACAGTTAAATTTAAATAAATATTTATAAAGAAGGCTCTATCATTAGGACTTTATATGAAACCGGTCAAGTGCGAGTATTATAGTCTATTGATGGAGGATTCAGTACCAAGAAATTTAAATAAAATAAGTAAGTACAATATAATTATTAATTTTTGTGGGGATTTGGAGAATGCAAGTGGTGGGTGAGAGACATAATAAATTTATATCTCTGCATCTGAGAGTCGAAAAGTATCCCTTTTATTGCACAATTTAATAGATTTAAGTCATTGTGGCGTTTCAAACAACTTCGGCAACATCTGCTGTACCTACCTACCTATTTAGGTGTTCTTTTTAACCCCCGATCAAAGAGAGGGATGTTATAAGATTTTTGTGTGTATCTGTCCGTGGCATCGTAGCTCCAAAACGAATGAACCGATTTCAATGCAGTTTTTTGTAATTGAAAGCTAGTTTAATCGGGTATCATCTTAGCTATATTTCATAAAAATCTGTTCAGCCGTTCAAAAGTTTCAGTTCTTTTTCTAGTAGGAGTCGGGGGTTCTTGACGGTTAGCTTATAACTCGTGTTGCCTGGCGCTCTGCTTCTCTGCGGGCGAATATGCATGCCCAGTGTGGCGCCGATTCACGCACGCAAGACAAGTGGACGTTGCCTGTCGGATCATTACAGGTTGACTCAAACCAACCCCGCTCAATATGGAGAATAATACGGCTGGCATAGCACCACCGAAAATTCGAAGGCACGTTGCGTGCGCAGTTAAAAAACAGAAACAGGAGTTCGACAACAGACATCCCCTATTCGGCACCCAATTGCTAACGTAGCGTCTGAAATGTCGGCACAATTTTGTGAAATCAGAAAAGGCACTGTCGGGATGCCCAGTCGAGGCCCGTACCAAACTGCCGCTGGAGAAATTTCCCCTCGAGGTTCATCTTGAGTTTAGAAATAAATACTTAGCCACACAATCCCTTTAGCCTTTATTGAGCGCTGGCCATAAATGTCATGCCTTCTCTAAATAACACTTTCGCATGCATGCTCTGATGATGAGATTTGAAGTTGCATTATACCTACGATAGTCTGTAGCCCCCCTCAGTAAATCCGGCAAATTTCTGAGTCATTGAGAAGTATTTCAACAAGGTACAACCTATATCACCTACCTACCTCCTTGAACAATTTCTAATTAGGTAAATATGTGTATAAAAACTGTAATTACCACTTTCTAAAATTAATAAAACAAATTAAAGACTATAAATAACAAACCCTTATCAGTCTCGCAACATAATATTCCAATTACATTTTAAAGTGTGACACAGAAGCTACCTTACTACATAAATATCTAATTATTCAATTACCAAACTGTAGTGAACAGAAAGAAAGGTAGACAAGAGGATGATCAAATCATTTAGGTAGGTATTCATTCCTTACATTTAGGTTATGACCAGTGGCGTACACTCCATAAAGACAAAGAGACACTGCTTTCCCTAATAAATGAAGTATTATGTAATACAAACGTTAATATGTCTGTAATATCAGTTAATTTAAGTCTTAGGGCAAGGTGGCCAACCACTACAACACTAAATTGTTTTTGCCTTCGCTGTACCTAAGAAATGTCTGTGCACGCCACTGGTTATTATGAGACGATCACAGGTTTATAAAAGTTTCACCAAAATCTGCCTGTAGTTTGTGCTGACTGCCGGGATAGGCTCTTCAGAGAGAAGTTGAATCTCTGGTTTCAAGGGGCGTCCGGGAGCGAAGAGTTTGCCCATTTTTTGATGAATTTGATAAAAATATAGGTAGATACTATTACAATGTATCGTACCTGGGTAGGTATGTAGGTACTAAAATATTTAAACGATCCGCATTTTTGTAAATTATACTTATAGATATATATACATATATTATATACATATATATATTACATATACTTATATATATATTTGTATTATTAAATGTTGAGATGGGTTTGTCATTCATATTTTTATTTTAGAACGCTGCAAATTAATTAGATTTGATTTAAATAACTGCGCACCGGCACGATCTATAAAGTAATAATATTATCTCATTTTTTAAGAATCCTGCGCCGAATTATTATTCAGTGAATCAAATAAAGATGTTGGTTGAGTAGTAAGTCTAGTGAATAGGTAGTTCATTAACCTCATTATATGCGAATTACGTGATTTATTAAATCTAGCCTGTACTGTGCTTGAACTTGAACTAATAATTTTAAACAACATATTAAGAAAATAATATAATGTTTTCTAATAGATACATAATACTCCACAGATTGTAGTCGAAAAAAATTGACGGTAACAACGGCGCAGCATAAAAATGAGCCGTCGGTCGCAATCAGGACAGACGGACATAAACTAAAGTGTAGACGGAGGCATACAATAACCCATAAAAAAATTGGTCCTACTTATAAAAGTATAACTTAGGTACTTATTCTGATGCGTAGAGATAATGCTTCAACATGACTTCGTTACTTTAAAAGAATTCCTGTTTTTTTTAAGAGTTCCTGTCGTTTCTCCTTTGGAGAAGGATTGGTCCTTCGCTTAAAAAGTCACCTGACGAGGTTTTATTATTTGGACTTTAAGGCACAGAAACAGTAGAAAATAATAATGTACAGTCAAACAATCGGAATCATGACCCACCTAAGGCTTAATTTTTACGTACGTTTAAATACAATTAGGTCGAATTTCGCTTAAACATAATTCCCTGGCAACAACTTGTTATCAATAATGTTACCTAACACTGACAGTGACAGTTAGTTTACCAATAGCTGTCTCCTTGGTTACCCTGTCTACGCGTAAGCTGCTGTTCTTCATCTGAGGCTCTTTCTCGTTTGGCACTACTTTGAGATATTACCTACAATAAATTTTAAATACTAACATGATGCGTAATGGTCAATGGCTAAAGAATCTTTAGTCATTGGTAATGGTAGACAATAAACATCGAATTTCACTACCCCGTGGTGGACTGTTATAGCCAGATATAGCATTAAAATCGACGCCATAATAATAAGCATAATAATAGCGAGAGTGTTACCACATCCACCCGAATGGCAACCGAACCTCTTGCTCTGTGGCATCGATCAAGGACGTGGATTGATGTGACGATTTGTTGGTTATTTTGAATTACGCACTAATATGCAATTGTTTATTATTTAATGACCTTACCTACTGCACAAAACATAGTAAATATAAGAGATCGGGGAAATACACAGTAAAAGACAGTAAGTATTTCAGTAAATGTTATAATAAAATATTTACAATAAATTAAATAAACAACAGGTCACTATAAAAAAATTACCTAAAACCGAGTTTAAGCACCGTGGCGACTGCAAATGTCTGTAATCTTTAATTTCGTTACAATTTCGCTCAATTGCTTGCAATGCATTGTCCTCTCGTTTTTAATAACCCACATTTGGACCATCAAACCCCAGAAACAATCGGATTGAGATCCGGAGATCTAGATGGCCATGGAATGAGTTACTTGTGAATGTTACCGAAACCAATTAGTGACAGCTCTGGCCGTATGCACTGGGCAGTTATCGTGAAAGTAGAAAAAGTTTGAAACTTCTTCTCGCGGGTTCGCACCATCGATAACATAGTTTCTTCTAATAAGTCAACATAGTTAATTGCATTTGCATGTAAAGAAATCTGGACGAGCTCGGCTACACTTCCGGCACCCATCCAAGCCCACATGTTAGCTGAAATTCGGTCAGACAATTGATTAGTCACTACGTGATCCTCCGTATTTATCATGTCTTATCGTAACCATTTATGTAAAAGCGGCCGTGCTGAAAAGATTTAAAGGATTTCTCGTCTGAAAAGATGACATTAGTCTAATCGAAGTCTAAATAATCACAAGCAAAATTTTATCTCTCAAGTTTGTTTGCATCCGTAATGGTTACTTTCTTAGCATAATGTCTTTAATGCAGTCCAGTGCTGTGTAAGTAATTCCTTATTGTTTGTAGACAACGTCGTACCGTGCCGCAAAATATCGGTAAAGGGATGTTCTTCGTAATTGCGTTGCATCTTCATTTTCTGTTGGTTCGTGATTCGACGAACGCCATGATTATAATACTCTTCTGTCTAAGAGGCTGCCCTTTTCACCATGCCATCTGATCCACGTTCACACTGTATTCCTAGATATATTTAGCTCTCGCGATATTTGTTTTAATCAGTTTTATTCAATGGTTTTATTCTCTCCATAGATTTAGAATTTCGCTTGTAATAAGGTAATAATTGATCGATTCATACCTGACGTTTGACGTTAGATTATTTGGCATTTTTCTTTTAATTTGACAAATATTCCTATATAATCAAAAGAGTTAGTATAGGTTTTGAAAAAATATCATAAAATAATATTATTTACTTGTTTCTTACTCTAGGCAAACCGAGGCAAACCATACGGAACGACAGTTAATTCTAAATTCAAAAGGGGTTCTTTATCTGAGTGCCAACTTTATGAAAAAGTGCATTTTGGAAAATTGGTCTTTACGGTTTTGACAATTTCAAACGAATTATCGGCCGAGTGGGTCATGAATCCGCTAGTTCGACTGTACCTAATAAACGTAACGTAACGTAATAACAGTAATAAACGTAATGAGACCATAACCGCATCATCGGCCCAGTCTAGTGGTCACGATTGCCGCCACATCGGATGAGGTCATCGACGAGAAATGTGGGTACCTCATGGAGATAGTATACATACCTATTGTACTATTTCTATGGGATACCTATATTATTTAATAACAACAATAACTCTAGGTACTTACCCCTTCGAGGCACTACAAGGGTGATAATAAACATGACCATAACCATAACTTTATTTGCAGTAGGTAGGTAGCCAGCCGTTAGCCAACTGCTCAGGCCAACAGCTGCACCTTCGAAATCTTTGGAAAGTTATTATTACCTATCTACTAATTCCTTTGAGTATCTAGAAATCTAATTCTATTTCATAGCTCGCCTCTTCGCGCCTCTTAATAGAACTTTTAATAAAACAGTCGTTGATATGACGTCATAACGGCAATGGATTTTTAAGTTTGCGAAGTGATAGTGAATCCGCGTATTTTATGAATATTATAATGCTAAGTATTGTTTTTTTAGGTACTTAATCCAGTAGCATAGATTACTAATACTGAAAACCAGTAGGTAGGTATTAATCATAACATAACGGCTCCCGCATATAAAATAAATTTAATTTTACCAAATTTTACTGTACTGAGTTGGAAATCTGTTTCTTTATGGCCTGCTAGTAATATTCTTAACTATGTGGCCTACAAAGCAAAGCTACCCTCCCGATTTAAGTGACTCAATACCTATCTACTTTACGCAGTAGGTATAGGAACCTACCTACATGTCGGTATGTGGTAAGTATCGGACTCTGAGGCGATAGCGAACATATCTGTGATTCCCACGAGGTTTTATTCTCACTTGGGCAGCAAAGCGCAAAAAGCTACAGGGGTGTGTCAAATAATAAACGGTTTCCGTGCACGGTGCATGCTCATGTAATATTTTATTAGGCTGACAAAGGCTAACATTCAGAGACGACAGAAACGAGACTAAGCGTGAACTTTAAGGTGAACTTACCTTAGATTATATAAGCCTAGAACTTACACTTCCATCTGTCAAAATTTGTTCGTAAGTTTGACAGATGGAAGCGTAAGTTCCATGTAAGTTCACGCTTAGACTCGTTTCTGTCGTCTCTGAATGTCAGCCTTAGAGCATTACCCAAAGGCTCGTGTCCTATGCGGGCGGTTTTTGGGGAAACCGTCACGCAAATCCCGATTAAAACCTGGGATTTGATATAACTATCTACAGCCCATTTTTTGTCCCATAATTTTTTCCTGATTAAAGATTTGCATATATTAGTCCGGAATTTCGAAATACACCTACACTTGCTCCCACACCATTCAGAGGATTCTTTAGTCATTGCTTATAATATACAACAAAACGTAACTTATTCATCTGCATCATGTATCCGATTGTGTATGCTGTACTTAAATAGAGATAATACATAGTACCTATAACTAGAGAGCTTACTGCTATAATTAGTTGTACGAAATTTTGTGCCCACATGAAAGTCACCCGAGATTCAGCGGTGTCCCTCTCGCACACATGGCCATTACTCATCAACTTAGTAATCTACTAAATTGGTATTTTCAGAATCGTTTTTACATACATATTAGAACTAATGAAACTTCTACCCACGGCTATCAAAATAAACATAATAAAAATTATAATTGACGTGCTTTAAATATTATATTAAATATTATTATTTCCATACGTTATTCAATAAGATTGATTATTACAATATTTGGATACCAGTAGTTAAAGAAGTTTGCATGCGGGAAACACTACATCATTCAAAATGGCTTACATTGTCAACTTAGTTGTCAACCTATTGTCAACATTCGTGGTTTTCATAGTTCAGAAATAAACGTGATCAAACATTATTTTTGTGCCTAGAATAATTTTTTGGCGACTAGATGGTAAATACTTGAGTTATGATTGGGTGCAAGCGAGAATATTATCCTGGTTGTGGAATATCGTTCCATAGGTAAGTTTCATTGAGTAGTGTGACAATATATTTTTATTTTGTGGGATATAGTTGCTCCAAGTACTTATTTTAGATCGTTTCACATAACATACAGTCCACTAAATTAAATAATTTACGTACTTTAATAAATTTGGATTTGTTTTCCATAATCTGTAATGCGTAGCATATTTTCGATGCATTTATTGTTTTGTATAATTTGAGTGATTCCAAGTATAGTATAAGTATACATACAGGGTTATTTGTAAAACACCGGCAACGCTTTAAGGGGTGTAACTACTCATCAATATGAACAACTTTTATTATGGGAACAACCATGAAATCGCGAAAAAAAAATCAAACTTTTCATACAAAAGATTAACCTTGCTCCATCAAAATGTATGAAAAGTTTGAATTTTTTTTGGGCCCGGCCCACTTTGGATCCGTGCATCTAGAATCTCAACGTTTTGACGAAACGACGACGACCTTTTTATGCCGATTTGAAATTAAAAAAAGTTTTGCTTTGACTTTCATTCATTGTGTTTTATTGCTTAATGTTGTGAATGATGATTATACTTGAGTTTGCCAAACAAGAATATTATAATAAGTGATATTCGATTCTGCAGCACTAAGCATGGGTTACCCTTTCTGCTATAATAGGAAAGATCTCATAAAGAAAGGTCGTAGGATGGTCGCAAAGCTAAAAGAGAAAAAGAAAAAAGAAAGAAAAAGTAGAAGAGGAATTAAATTTGTATCTTAAAATGTTAAAATCTAATGTTTCCTATGACTAGAGCTGTCAGATGTCCGGAATATTCACGCATGACATTTTATTATACACGTAATCTGTGTATAAGAAAATGTCCGGATTTTTCCGCAATGTCCGAAATTTTCTCTAAATTTTCTTTTTTATTATATAGTAACCTTGCATATGCCTGTTTATTTATTATGCCTTGCCTGTGACTCTAATTATAACCAAAAGGGTGTATGTATATTTGTAAGAACGTTTAGATACACTGTATGGACCGTATATTTCACTATTTACTAGGAAAAAAACAATTCTTACTATTTGATATCAGTAGTTAATTACCTGATAACTATTCTCATAACATAATTAAATATTTCTATCATGTCCTACTTTTAACTAAAATGTATGGTTACCCTATTAGACAAGGACACGGCTACCACAAAGTATTCTCCCTCAGACCGGCTTTACGGCACTATTAAGCGTTCCAGTACTTGTGTACATACTACATACTCTTTTTGAGCTGTATCGTGGCTATAATCTGTGGGAAAATAGAAACGTCAATTTTGGCATTACGGAAATGGCGGTCAACTTTTCACTGCTGTAAACAATAATTAAAGTTTTTAGGCAAACGAACTATAAAAATGCATATAAAACAGGTAAAATTCCATGTTTCAAGGGGCTTCTTACTTCGGAAGTCAATACTTGCATTCTCCCTTGCGTTATATTTCGTAATTTATAAACGACGCTAATTATGTGTTTCTGTTTACAGGTGATAATCCAGGGTTTCAAGAGTTATCGTGAACAAATTGTTGTGGAGCCGTTCGACAAACGACATAATGTCGTTGTCGGTCGTAATGGTTCTGGAAAAAGTAACTTTTTCCATGGTAAGTGCTGAAAACTTTCATTTAACAGTTACCAAACATTGGCATATTCTAGTCGGTACCTACCTACATTGTCTGAAATCCCCAATTTACCCTTATACACTATATTTCTTGTATAACAGAATCTTATTATGCATTCATGTTTTGTTTCCAGCCATACAATTTGTGCTAAGTGATGAGTTTTCACATCTTAGACCGGAGCAGCGTCTTGCTCTTCTACATGAAGGTACTGGCCCGAGGGTCATATCCGCCTTCGTCGAGATCATTTTCGACAATTCAGACAACAGAATACCTGTAAGTAACATAAAAGTTTCTGAGGTTTTAACTAGCAACCTGTGAGTGTGTGAGGGTGGCTTCATGCTATTCTTACTTTAAATATCAAAGTATTATACATATAACCATCCATGAACAATTATCTAACTGATGGTGAAAACTGCATCAAAATCTGTTGCATTTTTTAGGAGTTAGCTGATATACAGTCAGATATACAGACATGGAAATCAACTTCATTGTATACTATGTAGAGAAAACTGTAGTATCCCACTGCAGGGCAAAGGCCTCTCTACCCTCCTTCCAATTTTGTCCCGGTCTGCAATTTGGGGCCAATCATTTAAATAGATGTCCAGCTCATCACGTCATCACCTTATAATTAAATGCTGGAAATCAAAATAGTTTTCAATAGTATATATCTTAATCTAGCGTTTTGTACGGTGATTAATAACTCATTTGCATCATTTCAGAGGTCCGAGTTATAATTCTTTCATCAGGGTCATTTGTTTTCAGATTGAAAAAGATGAAATATTCCTCCGCCGAGTCATTGGATCAAAGAAAGACCAGTTTTTCCTCAACAAAAAAGTGGTGCCTCGCTCTGAGGTGCTCAATCTTCTTGAGAGTGCCGGTCTATCTAATTCAAACCCGTACTACATCGTGAAGCAAGGAAAAGTAAGTTATAATATTTACATAGTAACTTTAGGCATTGTAAAATTGCAATACAAAATCAAAATGCTGTAGATCATACAAATACTTGTTCCGTGTGGGGATCGAGCCCGCGGCACAGAGCGTAGAAAGGTAATCGCTTAGCCACTGCGCCAACCGTGTCGCTGAATGATTAAAAGAAAAGAGTGGGTAACCTGTGTATTTGCTTAAAGCAGGATGAAGCATTTTGTATATTTGTTTTACATTTGTATCTTTATTAATCTTGACTATAAAAATATAATAAACACAATAATCTCCATTTATGTCTCTCTTTCAAATATTAACAATGCATAGTAGTGAAAATCGCTTTTCATAGTCTGTATTTCACATTAATTACAATCTGGATAGTTTTAAATTGTTATTGAGCAAATATCCTAAAGACAAACATGCTTTATTGTCAACCATATTGTTACTTAACCTTGTGAAGTAGTCATAGGCAAGAATATCAGGTACAAACAATTTATTTATCTGTTAATTAATTGTTTACTAACTCTTACTTTTTATTACAGATCAATCAAATGGCCATAGCCCCAGATTCCCATAGACTGAAGCTGCTAAGAGAAGTGGCAGGCACCAGAGTGTATGATGAACGCAGAGAAGAATCCGTTACTATTCTCAAAGAAACAGTTGGGAAGGTAACTTTAAATCAATTAGTTTTATATTGCACATATTTATTGCCGATAGTTTAAACTAGTTTAAAGAGATTACGGATTGGTTTGTGGATTCAGAGCATTTCACATAATTATAAAGCCATTGAAACCTCCCTCTAAATTCCTATTATTTCTAGTATTAGCTGCAGGGTTGATTGTAAATATGTATGTGTTCTCTTCCCATGTGTATTAGATAATACATGATTTAATACCTGCAAAAGAATCAGTCATGCTACGTTAGAAATTCAGTTTTTATTTTTTTAAATTACATTTTTTTAAGAATAAGAATAAGAATTATTTTTTATTTTTTATTTATTGAAAAATTCACGAAATTACACATAATTGGCATAGTCCCACAAAACCGTGTATTCGGTTTGACTGTGGGATCTGTGAGTCTAAACATATTAGATAAGGCATCCAGACGTACGTACACACGTACGTTACGTATTATCACATATTACATAAATAGTATCTAAATAATTTTCTTTTAAAAACACCTTTTTTGGGCTCGAGTCTTATTCAAGTCTTATTCGTCGAGGCAATTTATTTGCAGGAATATGAGTAAGTATAATAAGTTGACACTGTTAGCAATAAATTCCGTCATACTCTACCAGATGACTGGTGTGCAAAATATTTTAGTTCACATTATATTATATTATATTAGATATATATATATTATTTCATTTTCAACTCAGGTGGAGAAAATCAATGAATTCCTGCAAACAATTGAGGAGCGCCTCAAAACTTTGGAAGAGGAGAAGGAAGAATTGAAAGAGTATCAGAAATGGGACAGAGCCAGGCGAGTGTTGGAGTTCATCATCCATGACACGGAGCACAGGGAGAATAAGAGAAAACTGGAAGAGGTAAGAGCTATTAAATTGTACTTAAATTGTTTTATAAAGTGTAATTCTATTCAATTTATTGGTTTGCACATGAATATAATTGTGATCTTGCAAATAAATAGTGTGTCATATAAATAAATATTATATTATCCTTGATGGCACGGTTGGCGCAGTGATTAAGCGATTAGCTTTTTGCATTTGCATGTTGCGAGTTCGATTCCCACACAGAAGAAATATTTGTAGGATCTAAAAGTAGTTGTTTCGGGTTTGAGTGTCTGTGCATGTCAGATCTATGTTTGTAAACTGTACCAATAATACAGGGGAAATTCAAGTTTGGGACAAAGTTTAAATAAAAATCTCTTGACAACTTGAGACAGCTACTTGAATGAATTTTGCCTTTGACTTTGAGTGTTTGGTGGTTAGACATAAAGACTGACGAGCTAGATCGACTTTTTGATAACTTATTCATTTGTTGCACCTTTTTAGCTAGAAAAAATGCGCTCTAACAGTGGCAAAGAGCAGCAACATTACGCTGACATGGTCAGAGAGGCACAGGAACACGTCAGAGAAGCTAACAGGTAATTCATTCATAAATTCTCCATTCTCTTACTTATATTCAGAACTCAATGGAAAAGGCCAAATTTTGGATAGCTCCTCTAAAATATTATAATAGAATAATTAACGAATCAACCACTCTATATTTATACAGGTTAAGAAGTCTAAAAAGGCTTCTCATTGCTCTTACTATTCCTTGTCTATTTCCATGGTATTCTGTATCTGTATTATAATAACTCAAATAATAAATATGATATCAACTCTTATCTCAGGATGTTAAAATTTTTGTACCTTATTTTGTTTTACCTTCATATAAATATACCATTTTATCCAATATTGTAGAAAACTAAAAGAGGCTCGCAAAGACGTGGCGGCGGCTCGCGAAGAGAAAGACATTTTGTCAACAGAACAGCAACAACTACTGAGAGAAAAGACCAAACTCGAGCTCGGCATCAAGGACTTGTCCGATGACGTCGATGGAGACAATAAATCCAAGGTAAGACCGAAAACACAGTTTATAGCTGAAAAATAAAAACCTTTTCCAATCTTAACCATGTATTTAATAGCTAGATTTATGCAGTGCATTTGATATAATATGTTTTTGTATTTTATACAACCCCTCAGCATCCCCGTACAGTCTGACGCGCGTTTTCGTAATCCCTGGATGCAATATTTAGTCAGTCCACCAAAATCATTTTAAACACATAAATGTAACTGTTCAGTGATAAAAGTTGTTATGATGTCCAAGAACTCGCGTAAAATAATGAAAATAACTAGATAAAGTTTTAAAGATACAAATTTATTGCATACTAAGTGCATACATTGGTGTTACATTTTGTTTTGGTAATTATAACTTAGTGGCCTTTTACAAGCATTGCAATATTGAGGGCTATATTACTATTATAATTATTTTAAAAGTATATTGTTATTATTACAATTGAGCTAGGTACGTGTTTATTCTTATTATATTACATAAATGTTATTATGTTTCAAAATATTCAGTCATGAACAGAATTTTTAACTCGCAAAACATACTTTAGGAAAGAGCCGAAGCGGAACTCGAGCGTCTTCGGCAACAGATATCCGAGAAAGAACGCGAGCTTGAAGAGTTGAAGCCGAAATACGAAGAGATGAAGGCTCGCGAGGAGGAGTGCACCAGGGCGTTAGCGTTGAACCAGCAGAAGCGACAGGAGTTGTACGCTAAGCAGGGGAGAGGCACGCAGTTCACCTCTAAGCAGGACAGAGATCGGTGGATTGAGAAGGAACTCAAGTATGTATATGGTTTTTATTTGCATTCTTCCTTACAAACATTTTTTTAATATGGACATCCTCAGGTCCCTGGATTTTCACTTCAAAGCAACAAAACAATCGCAACTTCATTGTTATGAGGTCCCAAAATAATAAGTTTAACCCACAATTCTACATGAAATATGTACCAAAGAACACCTGACTTTCTATAAGGTGTTAAAAATTAACTCTTAAGAATTTCGTGAAGTTGTTGTACTCATCATTATGAACAACTTTTACTATGGGACGAACAATGAAATCTTGAAAAAAAAATCTGCTGTTCCATACATTTAGTCGAGTAATATTGAATAATTTGTATAGAACAGCAGATTTTTTTATTGCATGTTAATGCATGTTAATTTTTAAACACGTCGTATATGGTGAAGGTGATTGGAAACCGTTGGCGTTCATTAAAATATTTCTAAAATAAAAATTTAGTCGGAACTTCTTTTTAGATAAATTTTAGCCTACTGCCGGATTTATTTAGAAGACTCAATCGGTGAGCGTCTCTGTCTTTTGTGCTTTGTTCTTTCGTCTTCAATGTCTTCATTCCATCGTTTTTTCCAAATCCTTTCAATAATTTTATTCCTTACAACTTACTAACTCGCCTTTTACTTTCAGGTCCCTAAACAAACAAATAAAAGACAAAAAGGACCACGAGACCAAACTCCGTGACGACCTTCGTCGTGACGCTAATAAGTTGACAGAACTAGAGAAGAGAATAGAGGAGACTACGAAAGAAATGGAGCGACAACGCGTGGCTATCGATGAGCATAACAAACAGTACTACGAGTGCAAGAAGAGGAAGGACCAAGAACAGAGTGCTAGGAAGTTAGTATTATTTGTTTCCATATAAAGAGGCCATCTGGTTGTCTGTCACAGCAGAAGCCCACAGTGCTTCGATTTTAACCCCAAACAAAAAAGAGGAGTGTTATAAGTTTGTAATATTTATCTGTGGATATGCGTATCTATCTATGGCATCGTAGCTCCAAAACGGATGGACCGATTTCAATGCAGATTTTTTAAATGAAAGCTAGTTTAATCAGGTATCAAGTTACCTATGTTTCATGAAAATCTGTTCAGCCGTTCTAAAGTTACAGCTCTTTTTCTAGTTGGAGTCGTGGGTTTTTGACGTGTAGGTTATACTGTCTTAATCTATATAAGACAGACTCAACGACTTTAATCTATTGATCCCCATCATTACATCCCCAAGTTATAAGTGAGATTCTTTTTAGTAAAAAGACGTACTTAAGGTCTATTGATCCACAGTCGTAAAAACTAGCTATATCGATCTATAGCTAGTTAAATAATAAAATACAATCATAATCTAAATACCTTATATTTTTAGTGAACTATGGCGCAAAGAGACATCATTGACACAGAATCTATCGTCCCTAAAAGAAGATTTGGCTAAGGCTGATCAAGCTCTGCGCTCTATGGCGGGCAAGGTAATTCCTAAACTTCCCTGTTCTTGCTTTAGTATTAATAGCTTACCTTTGATACTAACAGACCTATAGTTTGGCGGTTGACAAGACTCTAAATTGCTTGAAAGTAGCATTCTTTCTATTCTATTGTATTTGAGGCCACAGATGAAATAATAGTTACTTCATAACAGATACTTCACTCTCTTGAACGAAGTACTCAATTTTGAGCTTAATTACCGCACTGTTATAGTTCATATTGCTTTACTCGCTACCGGCGAGTCGGCTTGATCTAACGCACCGCATCAACCGTAACCCGCTGCTGCCATTGGTTACTTGTATCGCCAACGATACGCCAAGCGGTAGGCATTTGTCGTGCGAGCTTGAGCGACTGGAGGAGACCTATCTAGGCTCTACACTATTCAATCTTCATTGTTTAAGCTGATGTTTATTATGAACCTTATTGCCGAGTCATTACAAGTGTATTTCCTTTGCAGCCCATCCTAAACGGCAGAGACAGTGTACGCAAAGTACTAGAGACATTCCAAGAGAGGGGAGGAGAGTGGGCTAAGATAGCAACTCAGTACTACGGACCAGTTATCGAGAATTTTACCTGCGACAAAACTATTTATACTGCTGTTGAGGTAAATATTATTATTAAATTTACGACATAGTTGGCGCAGTGGCTAAGCGGCTTTCTACACTGCTTGCCACGGGTTTGATCACCACACCGAACGAGTATTTAATTTTATAAGGCCTACAGGTAGTTTTTCCAAGTCTGGGTGTGTGTGCATGTGACATGTATGTTTGTAAACCGCTGTACCCACGATACAGGAGAAAACATGTGTGGGGCATCGTTTTTAAACAAGAAATAAATGAAAGAGAAACTGTTGATGATCTGTTCTATTCTATTTCTTCGCCCACCTTTATCACTATAATTTCTAATGGCTTTGTTAACTATTGTACGCCCACAGTTTGCCAATGACAGTATGACAGTTTGTGGCAGTTGAGATCCAACTCATTTAACTGGCACAATTTGAACTCTCTAACTGGAGATAATTTGTTATTAGAATAACTCAGTGATACTTTGTCCAACCATCCCATCTAGTCAAATTGATAATCTATTTGTTAGTATACAAAGGTTGGCAACACCCCTTATATTTCTAGTACTGGTTGACCTTTAGAGCCCCCGCAGACCACAGACTTTCTGCGGCCGATAGTTTGGTCGGTTTTTTAATTTAAGATTTATGCAAGTGTGCACATTATAACGATTCGATTTTCATATAAAAACTAGCTGAACTTCGTACCGCCAATAAAAAAACTGTGCACCTACCTACTTACCTACCCTACCCTAACCTATCTACCATACCTACCCTATTTACTATACCTACCCTACCTACCTACCCTACTATCTACCCTACCTACCCTATCTACTATACCTACTACCTACCTACACTATATACTATACCTACTACCTACCTACACTATATACTATATATTCTCCTTAAGAAACAACAAAAAAAAGAATTAGCGAAATTGGTCCAGCCGTTCACGCGTGATGTCGTGACGAAGGGAAATAGGGATTCTTTTTTATATAAATATAGAGATAAAGTCGGTCAATTGTTGGCCGACCATTTAGTCTGCAGCCTGCGGGGGCTCATACATCAAGTATTGCTAAAAAACTTTAAAAAATACAGGTGACAGCAGGAAACAGATTATTCCACCACATCGTAGAATCCGACACAGTAGGCACCAAGATCCTTAAAGAGATGAACCGACAGAGCTTACCGGGTGAGGTGACGTTCATGCCGCTGAACCGTCTGCAAGTGAGGGACATGGTGTACCCTAATGACAATGTAAGTGTTTAAGGGGATGGCTAAGCTTGTAGCGTGAAATTCACGAATAAGATATATACAACATAGTAATTTTTGATGTACTCTAAGCTTTAAATGTCTTCTAAATTCAACCAATGATGTATGGTAGTATTTTTGCGACTTTCACATACATTGCAAGAATACTACTTAACAGTGTTTTAAATTAGGTATATTGTAGTGTACTTTTTGTTTTGACGACACGGTTGGCGCAGTGGCTAAGTGATTAGATTTCTGCGCTACGTGCCGCGGGTTCGATCCCCGCACGGAATAAATATTTGTATGATCAACATATAGTTGTTTCGGGTCTGGTTGTGTGTGCGTGTGACATATATGTTTGTAAACTGTACCTTCGATACAGGAGAAATCCTAGTGAGGGGCAATGATTTAAAAAATAAAAAATTCTAACAGATAACCCTAGAACCTCATGCTTAGGAGCTGTAGGATTATTCACGTAACTAAAGAGTGCAGTCGCAGTAAAATTTTGATCAAAACAACTCATTTGGAATTCTCTTAGCTTCAGTGAGAAACACTCGCGTCAAGTTCGAGCTCCACTGCAATATAATTGGCGCGTCATAAAATTACGTAAATTAGACCTCTCTGCTTGCGATTACTAAACTAACGAGTACTCTTAAGACTACGTGTCGTTTTTATCATTAATTTCGTTGTATTTCATAATTCTAGAACGCCATAGCTATGGTCCAAAAGCTGAAATACGACGCAAAGTACGCGAAGGCTATGAAGTACATATTCGGCAAGACGCTCATCTGCAGGAACTTGGAGTGCGCTACCGAACTGGGCAAACAGTTCCACTTGGACTGTGTCACTTTGGAGGGAGATCAGGTATTTTTTTTTAAATTATTTATTTACCCCCTTACTAATAAACTCTGAATAAACTTCATGTATAATGTCAATACCATATTTTTTTATGTATAAGCTTGACGTTTATCAGTAATTGTCGATAATATCTGATAATTGATGTGAAGGAAGTAAATCTGGAAATGACGTCTGATAGAGATGAATGGAAGAAAAAGACATATTGCGCCGACCCCAAATAAAATGGGATAAGGGCAGGAGAATGATGAATTGATGTTAAGTTTTTGACTCGAATTCATCGTCATTCGTCAATTTAGTACGAGTACATCATATTTTTTTTAATTTGTGACACTAACTCTGGTTTCAACTACGTTAACGATAAATAACCTATATGATTATTATACACGTTTCAAGTTATAATAATATTAATAATCTTAGAAACGCACCCTCACTCAACAGCTAATAATTCGAAAAGTGTAATGTAAATGAGCCTTTAGGGACGCACATAGATCGAAGGTTGTAGTGATGGGCTGGCGGATATTTGACATATCTTTTGTAATCTGAGCAGTAGCGTACACTCCATAAAGAAAAAAGACATTGCCTACCTTAATAAATTAAGTATTAAGTAATACAAACGTTAATATGTCTGTAATATCAGTTAATTTAAGTTTTAGGGTGAGGTGGCCAATCACGGACATCATTTAACTTGGCAATACAACATTAATTTGTTTTTGCTTACCCTGAAAAAAATATTGTGCATACCACTGAATCTGAGGCCTTACTCTGCGCCGCGGGTCTACCGCGTAACTAAAATTGTAATGAACATCGACATCGGTATTAAACTTCAATACGATCGTGAGAGCCTAAACTTTGAGCTAACTTGTATTTTTTTTACCGATCATGAAGATAGGAGTCCCAACTATATGATTGGTAATTTTTTTACAAGTTAGCTCAAAGTTTAGGCTCTCGCGATCGTATTGAAGTTTAATACCGATGTCGATGTTCATTACAATTTTAGTTACGCGGTAGACCCGCCGATTCCATTCAATTTACTACCTCATTCAATACAAACTTATTTCTGAAATTCGTGAGCCCTATGGCTACCAGTACAACAGTTTAGATTATTCTTATAACTAACCGTTCACTAAATCCTACAGGTATCCTCAAAAGGCTCCTTAACTGGCGGTTACTTCAACCAGTCCCGCTCCCGCCTGGAGATGCAGAAGACTCGCTCCGAGCTCATGGAGCAGATCACCACGCTGGAACTGGAGTTGAGCACGCTGCGGCAGGAGCTCAACAAAACTGAGACCAGTATTAATTCTATAGTGTCGGAGATGCAGAGGACTGAGACTAAGCAGGGGAAGGCGAAGTGAGTATGTTTATGTTCGTTTTCATCTGTTCTCAGTGTTTGATTAATATGGGACGACGGATAGCCGTGGTCGTATTCCTACAGCTACCCTAACAAAACAATACAGTCTAACAGTAGTAAGCGCTCATAAGCTTTAGGGCAAATTGGCATACGACGACGGCTATCCTCTGAACATCACTATGAATATGTATCAATATTTTCTTGTTTCATAACTTCTCAGTAGTCGAGTTTTAGTTTTTGAACTTAATTTTTTTCGTGTATGGAGAGCATAATTATAAGACTACTAAAACGTAATCGTGTACATAAATTACTTCTTTGAAACATATTAACTTGTCTTCAGGGATATATTCGACAAAGTGAAGGCAGACATCCGCCTGATGAAGGAGGAACTCGCATCAATAGAGAGGTTCCGTGGCCCGAAGGAGCGCTCGCTCGCGCAGTGTCGCTCCAGTCTGGAGGCCATGCAGGCCACGAAGGAGGGGCTGGAGTCTGAGCTACATCAGGTAAGACATTATTTTATAATATTTTTAACTTCTTTACAATATAGTCTATGCTAATAATATAAAGAGAAAAGATTATATTTTTTTGTATGTTTGTTTGTAATGGATAAACGCAAAAACTACAGGACCGATTTTAAAAATTCTTTCACCAGCAGAATACTACATTATCAGCGAGTAACATAGGTTATAATTTATAAAGATATCACGCGGGCGAAGCCGCTGGCGGAAGCTAGTATAAAATAAAGTCGCTTTCCGCGTCTGTCTGTCTGTATATCCGCTAACTCCTAAACCACGCAACAGATTTTGAGTATTTCTTCCGGAAGATTTATATGTATAATACTTTCATATTGAATGTAAGGATAGTAGAGACATTGCATACGTGCGAAGCCGGGGACGGGTCGCTAGTAGGTAATATAAAGGTTACGTGGTCCTAAACAGCGAAGGATGGTCGGACAGTTGATATGGATCTTCATACGGATATTTTCAAGCTTAAGTCGGGCGTATAGGGACTGTACGTTTCCTAATGTTTTTTTTTGAAGCACGGAGAAGTCGTGGTGTATGAATAACGGTCACTCATCCGAAAGATAACCATGGCAGGTCGGTTCTTCTGCATGGTAGCCTAATTCCACAAGTCAGGGGGTCTAAAAAGGCCGCTTTAAATGAATCATAATATGATTCATATTACAAATGTCAAAATATCCACTTAATTGATGACTCTTAATATCATACACATAAGGTTCATATTCAGCAATCATCTGTTTGACAGTTACCATGGTGATTCGGGTGATTTGTAGGTAAATTGCTAAATGTAGCCTTTTTACACCTCTAGATCAAGAGATTACCTCTCTAACATAAATTTTATAACCACAATCTTTCTTTGTTCATCAGGAGTTAATGGAGCAGCTATCTACCGCCGACCAGGGCAAGGTGGATGAACTGAACGACGCGATCCGACGTCTCACACAAGAGAACAAGGAAGCGTTTAGTGCTAGGATGAACTTGGAAGCCAACAAGAATAAACTTGAGAATCTGCTTACAAACAACTTGATTAGGTGAGTTGTGATAAATTAATTCCATCCATTTTGTATGTATAACATTATATGTTACAAATTGGTGACCGCATAATAAGAGAGGTATAACGGGACTTTCCGCTCAAATTGGAGCTACCCCGTGGAGCTACCCGACTGGGGAAATACCTCCACCTTGCAGAATATCGGAGCCAAATAACACTGCTCTTTTGCAGTGTTGTGTTCCTAACGGTGAGCAAGGTCACCAGTGCAGATTTTTTTTTCGCGATTTCTTTCTTAATCCAATCGTAAAAGTTGTCTATACTAATATTATAAAGAGAAAAGATTTGATTTTTTGTATTTTTGTTTGTTTGTAATGGATAAACTCAAAAACTACTGGACCGATTTTAAAAATTCTTTCATCAGCAGTATGCTACATTATCAGTGAGTAACATGGGCTATAATTTATAAATATATTACGCGGGCGAAGTTGCTGGCGGAAGCTAGTTCATAATAAAGAGTACAATTAATCCTTAAAGGGATCAATACTAAAAGGCTAGGACCTAGTATTATAATATAAGGTACTGGGTGTAATACCTCTTTGTTGGTTGTTTTGTATAAATTTAACACTTGACAGATTTTGTATAGGAAAGCTGTAACAAATTCAAATTTACAAGTATCAATGATGTTTTGGGTTGTTAAAACAAGTCAAGCGTGATTTTAATAATGCAACATGGTGTATTAACAAGAGTTAGAATGTTCCATAAAATCTTTTTAATCCTTCATTAGAACTTTGAAATTTAATCTCTAAATCGATAACTGAAAAAATTTGAACAAAACGGATGATAGTGACTATGAAACACTTGATCACACTGGCACGTGTTTTTTTTTAATCGTTGCTCCATCACTTGGAACAGTTGCACACTAGGACTTTTTGTAGCAGAATCGTGCGTTTTCGCGTTTGTTAGGCACTTTTTCCTAAAAGGCAGCCGACGAACGCGAAAACATGCGATTCTGCTGCAAAAAGTAGCTGTAGTGTGTTATGGCCCTAAGGGCTGATTTTTCAATCGCTAGATAATGTTTTATCCAACGTATAATTTTAACACTTGACAGATTTTGTATAGGAAAGCTGTAACAAATTCAAATTGATTCCCTCGGATAAAGTTATCTGGTGATTGAAAAATCAGCCTTTATACAAATAAGATGAAACGTATCGTATGTCCTAACTACCCTCATATTTACCAGACGTAAAGACGAGCTCGTACAAGCCCTTCAAGAGATCTCGGTAGAAGATCGCAAGCGTCGCCTCGCGAACAGTAAGGCCGACCTCGCGGCCACTGAGAAACGCATCAAGCAGATCAACAAGGAGCTAGAAGAGGTCGAGAGGAAAGTGCAGGCTGCCGTCAAAAACGAGAAGGCGCTGAAGGTGGAGCTTGATAAGTGGAGGCATAAGGTAAAAGGAGGATTTTGTGAAGAAAAAAAATATAGTGAAGGAAAACGACTTGAGAAAACCGTTCTAGAACCGCAATTCCCAGGTGACGCAGGTGGAAGTGGACTGGCTAACAGTCAACCGCAAACTGCTTGCCAGACGAGTCAATACATGAATCCTTTTCCATCCTAAAAATTTACGTAATAAAATTTGCTCCATTCTGTAGAATAGAATAGAATATAATAATATTTATTTACATAAAAACATGGTACAATAAAAGGTTCATGTTCATTGAACTTGTGCACAGTGTTGTACTTATTCCACAGTAGGTCGAAGTTTTTGAGACATGAAACAAATGCGAGTTTGCTAACAATAATAAACCTTGATTATTTAACAGGAAAAGGAAGCTCAGGATAAAATGGAAGAAGACGCGAAAGGCTTAGAAAAGATGGCGTCCAAGGAGGTGTTGCTACAGGAGAAGATACAAGAATCTTTGGACAAAATAGCAGCGCTAGGAACACTTCCCAACGCGCCCGAGTTACACTCCAAATATCAGAAGATGTCGCTCAAACAGGTAGAGAATACATTTCAGTCAACACGGGTATTTTTTTCAAAAATATGAAATTCGCCAAACCTTTGGCTCGATTAAGCCAAAGAAAATTAAATCTTATTTCAAGACTATAAGACTCAATTTTAAGTACAGCAAGTAATGGTATAATACAAACTTAACTAACTGGTATAATTTAAAAAAATCTTAAGTTTTGGTTATTGCGTTATACTTTTAACTATGTATTCTAATTATATTAATTACACGGTCTATATGTAAACTCAGTACAATTTTTCCGTGAATTTTGTACTAGTAGTCCATGTGTTTCTACATCAATGATTTTTGTAGGCATTTTTCAACCATATTTTATGGTCTGTTTTTGCGATTTATTTACTTACATAATATTCTGGATTTTGCCCTTGTGGTTTAGGCAGAAACTACAGAACTGAGTCGTTGGGGTTTTTTTCCCCAACGTGTCACACTAACAATAGGTTTGACTGTTGTGAACCCTTCTGGAAAAAGACCTTGAAACTAACAACAGTGTGACTCAATTGGAAAAAAGTCCAACTAGTCACACTGTGACACAATTGGATGTGACTCACTGGAAACCCACACTTTTTTCAACCACATAATATCGCACCTTCGGTAAGACAAGGGCCGAAGTGCTAAAATTTCTGAAAATGAGTTAAATATGCCAAAGTGCCTTAAAAACTATTATCTACCTGTAGGAACAAAGACCTGAAAAATTTGAAAATTTGCACTTCAGACCTAGTCTTACCGAAGGTGCGATATATATGTATCATTTGAGTTATATTTATTTATATAACGTCCTTCCGTTCCCATCCCGATCCCTTTAGGGAGTTATTGTACTCGTCATTATGAACAACTTTTATTATGGGACTAAACCTGAAATTGCGAAATCAAAATCGGCTATTCCATACAAATAATTAAAATTACTTGATGAACAGCTGATTTTGGTTACGCGATTTCAGATTTGATTCCATAGTAAAAGTTGTTCATAATTATGAGTACAATAAAGCGGTTATATTAATGGATCTGGACTAGAAAGATAAGACCTTGTAGATTATTAGTACTTTATAAGCTCAACTTTTCCAGAATTAATTTAATTATATATTTATAGCTTTTCAAAGAGCTTGAGAAAGCGAACCAGCATTTAAAGAAATACAACCACGTGAACAAGAAGGCGTTGGATCAGTTCATTAGTTTCTCGGAACAGAAAGAAAAGTTATATAAGCGGAAAGAAGAACTTGATATTGGGTAAATATGCCATTTCATTTTCTATTATGAATCATATACATGATCCCCATGATCGATATACAAGGTTAATCGGAAAAGGTAGGTATTATATTTTCGGAAGGGGGGGGGATTATACTCATCGTTATGAACAACATTTACTATAGGACCAACCCTAAAATCGCTAAAACAATATTATTTGTATGGAACAGGTGCTTTTTATCGCGATTCATTGTTGGTACCCTTGTGAAAGTTGTTCATAATGTACAATAATTCCTTAAAGGGATCGGAACTGGAAAGTATGAAAATAACAGCTGTTCCATACTACTAAGTAAATATTACTCGACTATCGATCGACATCTGATCGACATCTGATTATGTTTCGACAATTTCGGGGTTGGTCAGTGTGAGGATTACGTTAAATTACCCTTATCGTTCATAGGAATTTTAAAGTAGATCACGTCGAAAAATATTTGTGTACAGTCACGAACACAGAATTGTAAATATGTAGCAACATTCAAAAGTGAATTTTAGTAGACTTATGATTAAAATCTTTAATCGTTGGTCTCATATTACCCGCAAAAACATAATAATATGTAAATGCTTGGTTTATGTTTCAAATATTTATTTTGAATGAAACAAAGTCACATTACATAGCTTTATCAATTTACAATTGAAAAAATTATACTAGACCTTTGCAGTTTTATTTTTATTCTGACGATATGAATTCGTCATAGATGATAACGTTATTTTCTAACTTGCGTCGTATTAGATAAACAATATCGAGTAAATGTCAATAACTTCGAATTAATATTAGCGACAATAGTGAAATACAAAATGGTATCACAAAACCCGTCGACAGAATTTTTTTTTTTTTTTTTTATTATAACATTTTATTTACCAATCACAGGTCACAACTAACACCATAATTTCGGTATATTACGTAGGTTGCTTTTGGGAAGCCTATGTCCGGCGGTGAAGTGCGATGGCTGAGGGTTAACATCATTGCTCTCTTCATACTTAAGAATGAGATCGACCATTTTATTATAAATAACATTCACAGCGTCTGCAGCGTAAATGTAGTCTATATGAGTGAAATCGTTTAATTTAATATGATCAAACACATTCGGAAGGTGCCGTATTAGGGTGTCTACATCCCGGGGATCCGATAACCAGTCTTTAGTACTAGAAAATATCACCATAGGTACTGTAACTTTTGTCAAATCATAATCAGGCGGCGTATGCTGTCCGTATTTCTCTATATTTTTCTGCGAACCATAGTCAAACCGACAAAACCGTTGCGATTGCACCAATTGCCCGTAATGAACGAACTGAAGCGTGGATGAGCCGGTGGGCATGTGGCCAAATATAACGGATAAAAGAGTATCGTTCACTTTAGTTTCATACCCCGATAGCGCGAACAGAATGTTATCACATCTCCCTGGTATAACACTACATATAAACGCAGATATTTTGTTAAAGAACTCTATGCCTGCGGAGAAAGCGTTAAAATCCTTTAGAATATATGCCAGAATATTGTGGGCGGGTGAAAACATTTTCACTAATGGACTTCTAACGTTGCCCATCCAGGCTTCGGGCGCTAGAGAGAACATCATTTTGATTTTATTATTATATTGGGGCTTCATCGAACACAATACGTATCCGCTCGTAGTTCCCTGCGAGTGTCCTATGTAGTAAACATATTCCCTTCTTGTCACTTTAAGGATGTAGTCGATCATCGCGGGCAAGTCGTATAAGGCGATTTCTTCCCACGTGAACTCCCAGAAATTTGACATTGTGTAGTTCATAGTAGTGTGAGATAGGCCGTGTTTGTTGCCTCTAGCGTTGCCCATCCAAACGTCGAATCCAATGTCCGCTAGCACGTAGGCCAGCCCTTGGCCAGGACCCATCAACAGCCAACTATCTGAGCTGTCCAGAATACCGTGCATAAGGAACACGATGGGCCTATTTCTTCCATCTTCAACTTGTGGTATTCTATGAAAGTTTATGACGTAACCGTCTGCTGTAGCCACTCTGTGTTCTTCTATAGGGTATCCATATTTAGGTGCCAGTTGAGTAATGTTAAGCCTTGCGTCTTCAGGAACGTATGATTCATGTGTTATATTCATGACATCTGCTAGCAGGTCCCATAAACTTTTATCGTTAACGGCCGCAGTCATAGCGCAAATCGACAGCAGTATATAAATGTACATTTTATTAGTTCGAGCCGAATGCGCCGCGTCTGTATGAGTAATAATGCGTTCTCCAATATTTATATACTTTGTGCTAAAACCTGTGTTGTTAAACTTCACCCCATTGTTAATTGGTATTACTCTTGACACACTTCTATTTAGATTTCTGGTTCGTGTCAACTCTCTTAATTGGCTCTCGGTATGCGCTCGACGCGTTAGTAGTTACCAAAAATCTACCAAATTGTAATGTTTTTTGGCCATTCGGAAAAACCGTAGTTGTTGTAGATAATTACATACAATTTATGTATGTAATTATAAAGTTACGTTAGGGATTAGAGTCGCTTATGTGAAACATGGTGTTATATTGCTGAAAAGAAATTACGCGGAAAACTCGAAATCACACTTTTGTATTAACGAGTTGATTGGTTTGTAAATGAAGCACAAGCCGTCGATAATATGAACTTTAATGCGTTTTCTTTGCCCACTAATACGTGCTTATCTGAGTATTTGTAATCAATGTTGTATTTTTCAAATTATGGTACCTACTTACTGATAGAACACGTAATAATCCCACTAGGTGGCAACATTAACTTGGTTCTTTTTATGAACGCAGTTAAGAATCCATCAAACATATTTTTATTTATGTAAACGATTCTCAGGCCCTTATGAATGGTCAGACTAGTGGCCGCCCCTTTTCACTCCATGTGTGTGCTTTAAGGCGAATAGGGGATTTTCAACAGACAGTGTAGGAGCATCTTCCTTTTGCGTAGTAGACTTCACGGGCTAATAATACACACGGTTAATCGGTAAGGGTATATCTTCATACAGAATTTTTTTTTATATAGTGCGCATAATTTGTAGTGATTCAGTCTCTGTTCCTAAATGCTATAACTAGCGACCCGTCCCCAGCGTCGCACAGGTGCAATTTCTTTACTATCCTTACATAAAATACGAAAGTATTGTGATGATAATTGATAGGTAATACAAGTATTCATTTTATCTCACAGAGGCGAGAAAATCCGCGAGCTCATTGAGACGCTAGAACATAGAAAGCTGGAAGCCATACAGTTTACGTTCAAGCAAGTGTGCAAGAACTTCACGGAGGTGTTCAAGAAACTGGTTCCGCAGGGCAGAGGCAGTCTCATCATGAGGGTTAACACCGACGAAGGGCAGGAGCCCACTACTGACGTGAGTATATTTTTGAATTAAATAATATAATAAATAGTTTATATCAGTAACTTAAAGCTTTTACTTTAGCTTACAGTCATTCAATATGAAACGTCTTCTTAACACGCTGGAAAACAGCCCGCCTATAGATGGGATAAAAATACAACTTCTATTATGTCGTAGTTAGTCGACTGCTGTTTTGCTGTCAGAAACGGTTCCTACGTAAATGAAATGAAAAGTTGCTCTAAACTAAGTGTTCCCATTGTTCTCAATTTCTCAGGGTCATCAGGATGTAAGGGAACGTCGAAGAAAATCTGCGTTTTTATTCCTACTTAGTCATGTGCAGGGCTCTCGGATTAAATCCTAGATGTATACGTCGATAGCTTAACGTTTACTTATCATCGCGAAATTTCTTTCGTAATTCTGCAACATGTATACTATGCTTGTGAATTATGAAAACATGCCTAATATGCGTCGGCCATCATGTTATACATGATTAAAACACGCTACACACGTTTCGTGTTTTAAAATTACGTCATTTTTTTATATTTTCTACTACATTTTACGGCCTTCTGGACCTCGGTTAAATTAAACCGAAATATTTTTTTCCTGTAAATGTCGTGTGAAGAAGATTGTGTAATCAGATTTGGCAAAACGCTCTGTTGGTTTTCATAAATGATATGATAGAGTCGTCACTAGCATCAGTTAATCCATTCTCAATGAGTAGGGAACAGGGGGTCTAAAAAGGCCGCTTTAAATGAATCATTACATGATTCATATAAGAGATAAGACCGCCCTTAGTACATCTCTTTTTCTAGTTAGTGTATCTTTTCTCCTATTTCTGGTGTGCAGTAAAGTGTATTGTATGTATTATATACACCCGAATCCGGTACAACTATCTGTAGGTCATACTAATATTTTTTCCGTGCGGGAATCAAACCCGCGACCCGAGGCGCAAAAAGCCAATCGCTTAGCCACTGCGCCAACCGTGCCGTCATATGACATAGCATCATTTATCTATATTTTTACCAGACTTCACACAACTCCATAATTCTTGTAAATTTCCAGCGAGCAAAAGCAGACCCGTTCACCGGCGTAGGCATCAAGGTATCGTTCACAGGCGGCGAGGGCGACATGCGGGAGATGAACCAGTTGTCCGGCGGACAGAAGTCGCTCGTCGCTCTGGCGCTCATCTTCGCCATACAGAAGTGTGATCCCGCGCCTTTCTACTTGTTCGACGAAATCGATCAGGTTGGTTCAGTATCTATATTATCAATACGTGAAGAGAAAACTTTGTACCCTTTTTTAAGCATATTGCGCGCACGGAGGAATGTGATATTTGGCATAGTTAAGGTTTATATGGAGAAGGAGTGATGAATGCTAAAATTACGGTCGAATTTCGATGACAGGGCGACCGCTAGTATATTATAATTTCGTATAGTTGTATTTCAGGATGACACGTGGATAATATCAATTTGTAGCTTATGTCAGTATTATTAAAGTTTACAAGTTGCGAAATCGTAAAATGCAATAAACTACCTACAAAAATCTCGTGAATGCTTTGATTTTGTGATAATCACGACATATTTAATGTCATCAAACTCCACAATGTTGCAAATATATAAGGCATAAATTATTCACCGTAATAAAAATCCAGGAATTTTTAGCAGGCTGCTGTTACTAATCCACCAATAAATGCTACCTGTCTTCCTACTACTTACTTATGATAATAAATTGCGGTCAATGCAATAAACTTTGACTTGACCACTATTGTGAATGGCCATGACGGAAAATTCCCATAACCACCAGACAGCAACCGGGATAATCGCAATACACGCCTATAAATGCACGTGATCACGGATCGATATAAATTTCACAATTCAAAACTTTTCATTGCGTTGTTCCTATTGTCGAGCTGAATGATTTTTAAAGTACACTGCGGAGTATACAAAATTGAATCGATTCTGATCACAAACAGGTGTCGTGATTACCATGCGGTTCGGTGATCGAAGTATATTGATTGCTTAGAAGATAATGTTGCTGCCTATTTTCTAGACATGTTCACATCACATTTTACGGTACCATTCTTTACGGGAAGCTCACGGCCACTTATGTTACCAGCCTAACACTTTATTTTCTCCACAGGCCCTAGACGCGCAGCATCGTAAAGCGATCGCGAACATGATCCACGAGCTGTCCACCTCCGCCCAGTTCATCACGACGACCTTCAGGCCGGAGTTACTGGAGCACGCCCACAAGTTCTACGGCGTCAAGTTCAGGAACAAAGTGTCGCACGTTGAATGCGTCTCACAGGAAGAAGCCAGGGACTTCGTCGAAGATAGCGCGACTCACGCTTAGATAGTAGATTAGAATTGATTTTAAAGATATTTAGTTCACTGTAACTGTAGTTATTGTCAAGAATTGATGTATTTCTGACAATAATAAATCACTTTTTCAACACGTTGGTATACTGATTGCAAAGTTCTTATCGGAGTAGTGCCTAGCGTGCTTTTAGAATATTTGCGTATGCTAGCGTTTTGATATTAATTGTCTACTGTTTTAAAAGCATACATTCAGAGGATATTTGAATCGTAGGGGAGAAAAACTTGCTTTTGAGCTCTCTGCCCGAATAAGAAAGACCCGTGTGTAGACACTACTGCGCTCAATGTGTAAACCGACACTGTGCCTCTAAAATATTGTTATGTTTGCGAAGTCACTTGACATGTAATTTGTTTAAATGTTTCATTATTTCAATATAATTGTCTATAGTAATGTACAGATTACATAGGAAGATCGCATTAATAAAAAACAAATGAATTATTTTTTCTTAAAATTATAATAAGCCTAACTTACTCCAACAGGATTGGATGAATGCCGGACGTAAAATTTATTTAGCCTTTTGTTCCAAATACTTTTGTGTCTATCCTGAATTCGTCGCAAAACTCATTTTTGACATTGGTTTCTTATATAATAATTACATTATATTAAGGTAAATTAACTGTACATCAGAAAACATTTTGCATTGTTAAAGATTATATTTTTGTACTGACTTTCGTTGATGACGTCGATGCAATGTTTTCTGAATATAATGATTTTTATAAAATACCATATTGATTCTCAGCATCACTGGACACTAAATTTTTTCGATGTAGAGTGGTGTTAAGAATACGACATAATACGATTAGCATTAAAACTTCGTCTATTAAAATACTACTTTTATTTGGCGTAAACCCTGACGTAATTCTATTCTTCTTCGTCTTTCTATTCTTACCAGGCTTTCCTCATACTAGCAGCATATTTTACTTTTGCAGTAAACTGTTCTATGAACACGTAGTATTAAGTTCAGTATAGAATATAATGGTCTGGAGCAAAACTTAAAGCATGGCGAAATATAGGCAAAACTTTAAATGCAAGTTTACTGAAGTTCATAAGTTTTGTGTGAGTAGTAGGTAAAAATTCTGGGGTTTCGACGACACGGTTGGCGCAGTGGCTAAGCAATTAGCTTTCTGCGCTACGTGCCGCGGGTTCGATCCCCGCACGGAACAAATATTTGTATGATCTACAAATAGTTGTTTCGGGTATGGTTGTGTGTGCATGTGACATGTATGTTTGTAAACTGTACCCTCGATACAGGAGAAAACATAGTGAGGGGCAATGTTAAAAAAAAAATGGTTTAAAAGTCCTAAACCTTGGGGAGGGCTGAATCGCAAGCTACAGGGATTGGTGCCTCAGTGCAGATATTTGAGCTTTAGCCTATTAGTTATCACCACCACAAACTGGAGTGGGTAATATAGTGAAAGGAAGGAACAGAACAAAAAGGTCATTTAAAGTAATATTTTTTTTATTTATACTTCCTTCGTCCACCAGCATGGATCACACATATTGTCTTTCTCGATAAAATAACTATTGCTTTACACAAGTTAAGAGTAGCCGTAGTACACGGGATTAGCTTATTCTCTTAGCGCTAACTTCCATAAAAAATAAAGCAAACGGCAATTTAAATGGAGTATGGCTATTCAAGTCGTTAGAAATAAGTAGGTACATAGTTACAAAAAAAAAACATACGCCTCGAATTGAGAACCTCCTCCTTTTTTTTGAACTCGGTTAAAAACTGAATGTTAGCTTTTCCCGCGTATTAATGCATAATAACTATAAAGGATTTAGAATTTCATTTTAGATAAAATTGAAACTAACTTGTTTGTATATTTGAAGTACAGTAAATACTACTAAATTAAATTGATATGTATGATATCTATAATGCACTCTATACATAGAAAAAAGTTTCATGAAAAAAATAATTAACTTACGTTGTTAGCAATAAAACCTTAAGACTATTTGGCGAAATCTTTGATCTACTAAACGCCGGAGGTCGTTAATTACATACTCTATTTTTTTTTCAAAGAACTTACAAACAAGAATTCTAGGAATAAATACATGAGAATTTAGATTTATGCTTCATTTGTTTTCTTGATATATGTGTAATTATTAGAGATCCCAGATACATGGTGCTGACGACGTAACAATGAAACCACGTTTTTCGTATCACATTCTGTAACCGTTCAAAAAATCAATCCAATCCAATCAGTAGTTTAGCCACAGGAACTAATTTAATTTTACAAATATATCACAATCTCTAGGCGAAATTTGAAGTCTCAAACCCTCACCAAAATTACTTTGATGTCTCGTCACCTAGACATTCGTTCGTCGTCGTTTCGTCATGTTATTTTTGCATATTTCGATCTACTCTCCTTCGAGAATAGATCGAAATATGCAAAAATAACATGCGTGAAAATCTTCAGAATAAGGCTTCAGAATATAATACCAAATACGTGGTATGTGCTATGCCAGTCAGCAGGCAGGATTCGAACTCACGAAAATGATCACTAGCTTATGCCTCTGTGTGCCTTAGCCGTTAAAACATTGTTCTCTTTAAATACGTAGAAAGTACATCAAAACGACTTACAATTTTATAAGGGCTTAAGTACAATAATCAACACCGACTCGAGCTTTTAAAATATATCCAGTAATACTTAGTTTTGAAAATGTTTGAAAGCTAATAATACTAATTTCGAAAATTTTGGATAGTGAAGCGTCAGTACATTTATATCTCAAGATTATAAATTAGGGCTCATGTGCCCACTCTTATAAGTAATTAAGAAATACATTTCCTTAGTTTTACAATAATTGTAAATCTAAAAAGATATAAAAATCTACTTTGTCATACATTCGAAGAATTCATATATTCGTCACTCGTACTAGGAAGGCACAACCACACAATTATTCATCTTGTCATTAATTTCATTAATACTTGATATCTTATAGTAAAGTTAATTTTATTATGAGATAATAATATATTTTAATAAAAGTGATAGCTACACTATGTGTATCACAAAATAAACAGATTTATTGAATCTTCACTATACATAACATAGTAAGCAAACCAAACCGAATGATCAGCCGTATTGCAGCACACAGGATTAGGACCACCAACTAACGGTATTATAGTACAGTACAACACAACTTTTTAAAGCTTACCGATGTATCTTCGCAGTTGACACAATTTTAATACGCGGAAAATTGGTCAACCAATCAGAAAGTTGCGCGCCAAAATTCTCTGCCTGTATATAGAGGCATGCATGTAAATGGCGTATGCCATCAATGCGATCTTCAGACGCAGTGCGCAGAAGCGCATAAGCGAAATACAAGAAAAGACGGCACGGCAACCAATTATTACACCAGTATAAATTCATAGAAAGTTTCAGGTGTTTTCGTCGATCATCTTTTCACGTCTGCGCGAACGAAGATTGACGACGAGCCTTATATTTTGTGTCATACTGTACTTCTGCATTCTCGTAGTGCAATTATTTTAGTCCGTTATAGCACCAATACGTGTACATATTACGAGTAATTCATCAGTGGCCGACTGCCTAGTATGTTATCTAAGTAAAATGTAAAATATTAATATTTAATTTGTTTTCTCACTTACAAACAAACAACATATTGCTTAAAATCGACCAGTAAATATTCACAACACAAAAAACCTCGAAACATATCCGAGAGAAATTTTCAACTAGAAGGAAGATATTTTCGACATTATGACGTCACAAACGAGACTTAGACTATACGCTATAACCGTCTGAGAGGAACAGCATATGGAGAGTTCCAATCTCTTTCAAATACCTCTTGCAGATCTTTTCTTATGTCCCTTGTAATGTTCTGGAAGATTCCATCAGTAGTTTGGTCTTGGAACACGAATGCAACGCCAGCGGTGGTGGTGAAATAGTCACCCGACCAATTGGATGTGCCGATGTATGCGGTACGATCCGTCACCATGTATTTGTTGTGGTTGACGCGCGCGAATGGAATCTTGTCTTGGTCTGGCGTTGAGGGGACTACGAAGCGTTTCTGTAAAATATATTGTAGATAGTTTGAAAATATATTGCACATAGTGAATTGCAGGGAACCCCCAAAATAGTAAGCAGGCTAATTCATGTAAGTAAAGAAGTGCAGTTGCCGCGCAGTTGCAGTAATTTTTTTAACAAAACAACACATTCGGTATTCTCTTAGCTTCAGTGAGATACGCTCGCGGCAAGTTCGAGCGTCACTGCAATATGACCGGCGCGTCATAAAATTATCCGTTTAAGAACCAGTTCACACTGGCGTAAGCTTTAATCGCTGACTGTGACGTTTAATTTGTAGCTAATAAAAGCATAATGTTATCCTACTTACAACTTGTAAGTCAACCCTCGGGTAAACCTGCGACAGATCGCTGAGTGATCTCAAGAAGTAGTCTTCCGAGGGCGCCGAGTGCTTCCACCAGCTGATGAGTAGCTTCACCTTCACTTTGTTCTCCAGCGCCGCCTTGCGAATCGCGTCGTCTATCTTAGGCCAGAACCTGAGGGAGTAAAATAGGAAACATAAATCTGTCATAATCTGGAAATAAAATTTTCGATTGCGGGTATTAAGAATATATCTAATACCTATATTCGTCGTACCCGCAATCGAAAACCATAATGTTAGCATAAAACCATGATGTTTGGAAATGTTTGTAAGAATCGCATGGTACTATTACTGTTTGGTAGAATGTTTCGTGAATTTACACACCCAGAACTCCACCAATATTGATAACCTTGAAATGTAGTAACAATCAGGGTTATTGCTGGTCGCAACAACCCTAACAATATTTATATTTATTTATAACAAATATACAAATTTTAATTGAACCTCATTGTGATCCCTCACTCAGAGGGCAGAATTCCAGGAGTGCCAAAATGAATAGGCTAGGAATGATGAATGTTCTTAGATTATGGCGAAGAAAGGGATCTACTGCTAAAGAAATGATTATGCCTGTATACACCGAGACATTTTTTGTGGTCTTACAAGCGACGTATGCGTATTCAAGTCAAGTCATCCGCCGCACCCGTCTGTTTGTTCGCTTACTACTTCATAACTATACAACGGATTTTTAAGCAATTTTCACCATCATTTTGAGCATCTCTTCCGGAAGGTTTATATGTATAACACTTTCATATTTTAATGTAAGAGTACCTGTGCGAAGTCGGGGGCGGATCGCTAGTAATCAATAATTAAAGGCAGTTTAAAAAAAATACGCGAGTCAGTAGTTCAGTACTGGAGGGAACGAAAGATTACAAGTATGTACTTACTTAGCCTATGTCGATTTGTTAAGAAAGCTACGTAAATCACTTGGATTTCAAATTGTTCTGTAATTAATATCTGTTGTGTACTTTGTGAAAACGTAGCGTCACGTACAAAGTTAATACGTCTCCAATTTAATGAATGCCCTCTGTATCTGTAAAGTACTTGTAGGTAATATCAAAGAACTGTGTCGTTTGTACGACTTCTAAAATTCCATAGTTAGTGGGTTACTTACAAAAGTTTATGTGTGAATGTACACATGGGCTCGTAGTCCATGACGGAGATATACACGAATTCCTCAGCGGAGTCTATGATGGATACGATTGCGTTGTCGTCGTCCGTACGGCCCGTCGGGCTTAATGGCGGCGGGGAACTCTGCAAGGAACACAATTGTTATGATAGTCATATTACTACTGAACGGGCTTCTAACAGAGATGGCAGTATGTTGATATAATCATTTATTCGTATTTTACGCCATCTGGCGTGAGGCGGCAGTCAGTAGTCTGTTATTTGCCAAATTATTATCAGTCTAGGTGTTCATAGCAGTGGCGAAGAGTGCATACAACCCGATTCCCATCGGCTTCCCTTTAGGAATTGGTTAGTGCATAGACCAACGTAATATTATATTATTTACTCATCCAACTGATAAAAAAGGCATGTTATTCAGTCTGGTCGAGCTCTTCCAGACATGACTATATAGATTACGAGAGACGGTATGGATTTTTGTCTTGAAGCATTAATTGCAGCAATTTTTAAAGAGCATTTTTGGGACGGCTTCCCCTTTTAAAACCGTCACCCTTCGCCACTGGTTCATAGTATAGTATAGAGTATAGTAGATCCAATGAGTTCACGTGCGGTCTTTGCTTGTTGTTCTTTTGTTACTTGATATTCATCTTTGTCGATATTATCGTATTTTCGAGGTAAGGTCGGCATACGTTTTTGATTTTGTACAAGCTTACACAAAGTCGATGTTGGGTGGTTCCATGCCCTCTCACCATGTATGCGACCCCCTTCGTACTTACAAAGCATCACATCTTTATAGATGTGATGCTTTGTAAGCATAATAATAATAATAATAAGTACCGTACTATAGGTATGTGCCCGACCCAGTTCTCGAAAATGGTCATGCCACGTTGTACTGGGACCGATCTATCATCACTGACAGGACTATTGTTGCCAATAAGCCTGATATAGTGGTGATAGATCGGTCAGCACGCCGCACGATGATTGTTGATGTTACTATCCCACATGATGAGAATCTCGTGAAAGCCGAGAAAGATAAACAAATTAAATATCTTGACTTGGCTCACGAGGTTGTCGACATGTGGGATGTGGACTCAGCAATCATAGTGCCGATAGTTGTGACGGCCAATGGCTTAATTGCCAAGAGCCTCGATCAACATCTTAGGAGGCTCTCGTTGGGGGGCTGGATCAAGGGCTTGATACAGAAAGCGGTACTCCTCGACACGGCACGCATTGTGAGGAGGTTCCTTTCTCTGGAGCCCTGACCGCCGGTAGCTTGGACCCTATTCTAGATACCGGTGGGCTACTATTTTTTCATATTTTTAAATGTTTTTTAATATAGTTTTGTAAAAATATTTAAAAATATAAATAATATGTATAAAAAATGAATAAAGGAAATAATAATAATAATAGCCGCTAAAGGAATCGGGACTAGAAATTGTATAATTGTAGAAATTGTATAGGTACTTACTATAAATTATAAACTATTTGAAAAAAAAAAAAGTTTTATCATTGACATTAGCGGATGCTGATTTTAATTATTTTCTTAAAAAATCAGGGACAAGTGGTGCCCTTCATGAATTTATATCTAGAAGTTGCGCAGTTGCCCTTGGTATTGAATTAATAAAAGATTGATTCAATAATTTTATGACTTAAAAAATATAGAATCAAACTAAGTAGTTTAGTAATTTGTGCTATAAGCCCCGCCCCCTCTGCGGCCATGTCACAACTTAAACTTCAGCATTCATAATCAGCATCAATCAATGCTGATGCTGATGTTAAAAATGATGCTGAAGTTCCGCGGATGCTGATGTTCGCAACAACCATGTTCCATACATTTAGTCGAAAAATATTGAGTTACTTAAATAGGACAGCAGATGTTTTTCGCGATTTTAGTGTTGGTTGGTTCTAAAGGTAAAAATTTGTTCATTATTATGAGTAAAATAACCCCTTATAGCAGTGGTCCCATGTAAAAGAGGGCGTGTGCCTATTGCCACAGAGCTGGTACCTACTGAGAATTATCTAACAGCAAATCCCAATAATACTTTGCCCACCCTTGAAATTTAAAACTCTAAGCTTGACAGCCGCGTTTTTAACTGCTAGAGCAACAACATAGTATTTTTTCGAAACTCAAAAACCAACTCTAGAACGGAACTTCAGAAAGAGATGCCTTTGATCAATGATGCATCATTTTCCTTGTTTCTAACAAAAGTCCTCGACTTTTGTTAGAAACAAGGATTGTAGCCAACCTTAAAATAATATGGGCTCTATCGATCGCCATAATAGTGCCAAACGACACAGTCCGACACGCCTACCGCGATATACATCGACATTGGCAGCCATATTATACACACGCGCTGTTAAGCCGACACACTAATTATAAAGCACGCACTTCAATGCCCTGGGCTCAACATTAACTCATACTGCCAAATGCCACTTTTTTGTGATAACGTCGTTTGATGATGTGGGTGACAGTGCGTGAGTGAGTGTTGTTTCAGTACTGATACTAAAACAACAAACTTTTGGCCAGTCATTAAATATTTAACCATGTAAACCTAGCAAATAAGACATCAGTTTTATTCCTTCGGTATTAATAAAGTATACACTTTAATTAAACTATTAGGTACACAGGTACTTAACACTTTTGATATTCCTCGTTTAACGTTGGAAAAAGATCATTAGGTTCTCATAAAAACAGCGTAAAAGTAAACTCATTATAATATAAAGATTTATAGACTCCACATAATTTTATTTCTTATTTCAAAATTACATAAATCGTATGTTTAATTCAATGCGTAGCTTGACGACTCCGCCATACGTCTCCGTCTACGGAAATACCACTTCCAGTGCGCGCGCGACGATGCGTTGAACAAAACGAACGCAGCTTGCGGTATCAACCTTATATAGAACCATATACTCATTGCATCGTTATCAAAAAGCAGAATCATGAATAACCACAACACTGTCCCAGCGTCACATATCATAGCCACTCCAACTATCGCCAACACATGGCTAAACTTCCTCTTAGACATGCTCTTCTTACAACACGACATCACAGATATATTCACTCTTATAAACAAAGCTATCATAAACACTATCATCATACATAAAGGATATAATCCAAGAACAGCTGCAACGTCCACATCTAAATTGTAAACATTTTTTATCACAACAAGAGTTATTATTTTGATGAAGAAGGTCAAGCCATAAACAAAAATCGTGATGCTCACTTTCTCATTGCTTATTTTGCCGTTATGTAGCAGCACCAGCTTGAAGTACGCGAGTAGTGCCGACGATAACGACCAACACATTGCTGAGAGAAAGATGATGCCACAGCTTAATAATAAAAAGTTTGCTGGCAACAAATCCTCATAGAATTCTTCTTCGTATACTAAGAGAAGTGAAAAAATCAAATGTAGTGTTCCTAACGTAATCTGGTTGACACTGATATAATTGTGAAGAGTTCGCCATCGGGGCATTATGTACCAGGTGGTCCACAATGCTATGACACACACAATTGAAAAAGTTACTCCAACTATCGTAATTATTTCTGCTGTAGGAAATTCACGTGTATCCTCCATTTTTATGATGTAAGTTTTGAGTGAATGAGTTGTATTGAATTTGATCTGCTGGTTTTATATTGTGTTAATTAATATCGGTTTGATTAAAAATAAAGTATATTAATTAACTTTTAACGAAGCTCGTTTTTTATCAAATAATTAGTTAGACCGCTAAACCGAAGGTTCCGGACCAGTGACTGAGATACGTTTTTGCCAGTCAATATATTTTTGACTACTTTTACATTTAAGTTCTTAGTTATAATTTTATTGATGTGTGTAGATTTCGGTAATATTTGTCACAATGGTGAAATTCTGCAGAATTAACAGCAATGTCATTATTATTATTGGTTATTTATTTGAAATAAACCTTCAAGATATTATGATAACAAACTGCAAACAATATTTTTTTTGTGAAAATACTTAGGTACGTTATTCTACAAGTAAAAAAAAAACTAAGCAACCTATTAATCATTACTAAGCAACTTATTAGATTTCCCTACTGCAAGGCAAAGGTCTTCCTAATTTCTCCACACATCACTGGCAAGAGTTAGTATAGGTCAGAATCAAGTTTGCCGTCTTCACCTGGGCCTGCCGCGATGCCGTTGTATTCTTAGAAGTCCATTGTTGGTCATTGTCCATGTATGATTGCTTCAAGCTCACAGCTCGCCCGCTCGCTCGTAGAGCTCTTTAGGTACCATTCGCAATCTGGTTTTGAAATTCGGTATAGAGGTCTTGCTCTTGAAAATAAGTCTGATCGGACAAGATCGGACGCATGTATGCAGTTGATGAATTTTTAGGAGATCCGCGGATATTTATTGAATTTATTGGAACTGGATTGGTGTTAAAATTATTTTCGATAGGGTAGGCTATCGAAAATAATTTTAACACCAATCCAGTTCCAGCAGGTACATAGATTCCAATACCGCGCCATGGCTCGATGGATAACATACGAGCCTGGACTTCTGCTAAGCGGTTAAAGTCCAAGACTGTGCATGGTGGAAGAATATCTATTACCTTCCGCTTTTGATATTTTCACCTCGCCTGGAAATATACGACCTAGCCTCGATAGAGAGCGGGCACACAATTCAAAATTTATGACTAATATCTTGTTTCCCGATCCATCTTAGGGATAACTAAGTTGTAAGAGGTGCTTAGCGTCAGCGTTGGTTAAGCAAATTACAATTAAAAGAATAAAACTTCAGTTCTATCGATTCGTGTATCTATTTATGTAGGTACTTACATAGTAAGAACTAAAAATATTAAATTATACATAATTATGTTTGCACAACAGACACTTCACATATTATTTGTATCTCCGTTTCCATCAATCTTTCTAAACAACTGTCCTCATACGTCTCCGTCTATTGAAGTACTGCTTCCAGTGAGCGCGCGACGAAGCGTTGAGTAAGACAAACACAGTTTGTGGTATCAGCCTTAAACAGAACCATAATTCCAGACTTTGATTGTGAAGAAACATGGCTAAGAATAACCAAAGCACTGTGCCAGTGTCACATAGTACAGCCACTCCGACTAACGCCACCACATGACCAAATTTCCTTCTAGACATTTTCTTCTTACAACATGACATCACTGACGTAATAATTCTAATGAACAAAGCTATTATAACCGTTACCATAACCATTACATGATTTGGAAGTAATATACTCAATGCCTGTAAGAATGGTATACAGTATAAATATTTAACGACAAGAATCGTTATATTAACGATAAAAGTCAATCCATAAACGAAAACCGTGATGTTTACCTTCTCATTGCTTATTTTCTTGTTATATAAAAGTACTAGTTTGAAATACGCGAGCAGCGACGACGAAAGCGACCAAACTATTGCGACGAAAAACAAATTTACTGAGGATATAATTGATAAATTCGGAAGTTCTTTGTAGTTGTACATCATGAATAGTATGGAGTACATATGTAATGTTCCAAACGTAATCTGGTTCAAGCTGATGTAGTTGTGAAGTGTTCGCCAACGGGGCATCAAGTACCATGCAGTCCACAATGAAATTACACACACTGCAGAAGAAGTTATTCCAACTATCAATATTTCGCGGTCCATTTTATGGGACGAGGAGGTGCGAATATAAGCTTATGTGATTTTGAAATGAAACCCGACGTGTGCGGTCAATAACTAATGATTGTTTTAATTGGGTCGTTTTAATCAAAACAACGCTAATGATTCGAATTTTGTAATGTAATTTATATTAATATACGATTTGAACGATTGCACAAATATACAGTGTGTGTTATTTAAACGGAACAGTACGGGGTAATCTTAAGCCGAGCTATAGAAAAACCAACAGATATCTGATGAAATTTTTTGAATTGCTCCCGTTGATAGTGATGGTTTCGTACCTCTTCAATAGGTACCTTTTAAAACGAGTCCTTTCGTACCCATGAAAGGACTAAATGTTAACCATTACAAAATATGTATCTTGGCAAAGAAAGAAAAAATATTAAACCGAGACACGAAAATACCACGCGAGCAAAGCTAAAGTCAGCAACAGCTGAAGTTGAAACAAGGTTTGATTAGGTAAGTTTAGGATTTGCAGAAGATAACAAAAGCACAAACTGATCACGAACTGAGTCTTTAGACAAGAAAACAGTCTCCGATCGCCAGAGAATAGTATAGTGCCACAATCTTATCTGACCCGGTGACCAAAATTGGAACTAACGTCGCTACGGAACAAAAATGACATCAAAATGACAGTTTTGTACGTAGATGACATTGGTAAAAGCGACGGCAGCGACGCCACGACCGGCGGGTCTACCGCGTAACTAAAATTGTAATGAACATCGACATCGGTATTAAACTTCAATACGATCGTGAGAGCCTAAACTTTGAGCTAACTTGTAAAAAAATTACCTATCATATAGTTGAGACTCCTATCTTCATGATCGGTAAAAAAAATACAAGTTAACTCAAAGTTTAGCTTCTCACGATCGTATTGAATTAATACCGATGTCGATGTTCATTACAATTTTAGTTACGCGGTAGACCCGCGGGTCAGATAAGTTTGTGACACTATAATACCATCTTGGTCTACTGAATTGATTTAAGCTGTCAAACGGTCACATGATCTGTAAGTAAACGACAAACCTTTTTCGCTGGCGTTTCTAATTTCTATTCTAATGTTGTAATAGTGTAGATAATAATAGACCGAGATTTGAGAAAACACTAAATATAAAATATGAGCTAAATATGAATCGTGAAAATTAGAAGAATGTATTATTTTTCGTATCGCATAATAGCCGCGGATTACAAAGAAACGTAATACTTACCTACACTAAAAAGAAAGATCTATAGTGTCAAAGGTCAGCAGTACCGCCTAGGTTATATATTGTAAGAATGCAAACGACTTTCATGAGAGTATCCGTAAAGGTGAGGCCATAAAATACGAGTTGGCCTTGACCTAGCCCAGTCCACGGGGCCACGGGCACAACATCAACAAACCGCACGAAAAATAAGTACAGTTAATATTTCGCTATGTCAAATAAATATGTGTTTTAATTAAAATTATGCGCTCTATGAGGTCGATAGATTTATATTGTTTTGAAAACCATGTAAAAAAGAAAACACGTAAATCTTTATTGATGATCATTAATGGTCAAGGTACTTACCTTTGGTTTTCATACTTATGACGGACAGAGAAATGTGTTAATGGTGCTGATTCTGTAGTTTACCAACTAAACTTATTTAGTCCCACTATGTCTCTTTCTAACAAAAAATATTAGAAAAAGATGGAAGGAGAATTACTCCACTTGCTTGATATCCACGTGAATTATGTCGATATAAGTCACATCTAATTTCCCTTATATTACAAAGCTATAGACTAATTTGACCGTTTTTTAATTATTTCAGCAAGAAACAGATAAACATATGCATTAAAAAAAAAACCTGAAAAATACCCAAGTAGGTAATGCATTTTTAGCAACTCTCATAATAATTATCATGATGTCTGTCTGTTTCCGAAGCTGTAGGTACGCACACAATGTTGAAAGGCGATAAACCCGGTCGGCCAGTCATTTCGTCGCCCGATCCTACAATTTAGTCGAACATTGAACAAATACGAGTAACCTCGTGACTGTGTCCTTCGTCCATCTTTAAATACAATAATTGGTACAAAACTTCATAGTGAAATACGGAATACGATCATTAAACCTTGTTCTACTTGAAATAATATTGAATTTCTGTGTTTTATAGTTATACTCCAGCTATTCTCCCAGCAGCTAGCGGGACACTTTTGAAGTAGATGTGTACAGGACTAAATAAGCCTCAAAGTTGAGTTCCGCCGATGTTCCTCTCATTTTAGTAAAATCTAGTTCTCATCGCGCTAACTTTTAGAAACCTTCAGGCAGCCGAGTACTTTTGACTTGCAATAATGTACGTAAATTTTGTTCAAGCTGCATACAAGTAGCCAGCCAGTAGGACGGACCAACAAGACCCGAAGAAAAAAGTTGGGCTAGACTGGAATACGGGAAGTGGAGGATCGAAATAGGAAAGGCATGTCCCGTAGTGGAATGCGATAGGCCAAGTGTATTGATTGATATGTGATACGGAAATTTATCTCTTGTTCCATGGGATTATCTAAGTAGGTATCTTACGACCAAACGTGTACATAAAGTCATAAAGCGTTGATAATGGCGACGTTAAATTTCAAATTGTTAAGTTGTCAAAACAAAATTACATCGGTTCTATAGCGACAGCGTTATGTTATTAAGAAAGTTTACTTACTAAGAACTTTGATATGCAAAATAGCAACGACTAGCATCGGTAGACTGAGTCCATTTGCAACAAAGTTTGCTGGATGATAGCATAAATCCATAAGTTACTCACTTAACTAACCAAACGCTTTTTCATTTGCAAACATTGAACGCAGCTAACATTAATAAAGGTAGGTCATATAATATAGATAGGTCCTAATGTCTAAACAACACAACCATTCGCCGAGCCCTTCAGTCTGATTCGACCTGAATACTAGAGGAAGCAGCACTTTCTGCCACTATACTTTTACAACTAACCGTCAAGGTAACCGGATGGTTGCCATAAAAGCCTTAAATGGAATGGCCTCAGCACTCGCAATATTGCCAATTTAAAACGTTCCAACGCCATTCAGTCTAGCTTTAATAACATATAAAATGTTATGTTTTTTTTAACATACGACTTTATGGCTATACGAAGGCCTAAAAAGTCCTGCCCTAATTATGCCGCGAAGTATGGAGAGTGGATCAATATATAATATAACCGCGCCAGTTATATTTTTGATTGATGAATATTTACGCAGCGAAGGTGAAAATTGGAGGGATTCGTAATTATAATTTGTTTGCGAATCGATGATGTAATATTTCGGTTATTCAAATATAGCTTCGGCAGAATTTATAAACAATAACAACGTGATTCGTAGCTGTTCACGACACGCAATACCATAATTAAGTTTTTAAATTGTAATTTACAAACAATAAACAAATTACAAGCGAGAAAAACTACGACAATGAAATTAATTAATATTTTGATTGACATTCCTGAAGCCAAGACGTTTTTATTTTTTTAAAGTAGATACAACAAACGAAATAATTTAAGCAGTAATATAAGTGTATGTGCTGCCTGTATTTGACAATATTAAATTTTTACTTTGTCCAGCTATCCCGAGGATAACCATGACACACTCGGAGGAACGAATTCTCTCGAGATAGCACATAATTTCAATACAACATTATTGAACCATGATTGAGCCTTAGTGTACTAGAAACCTTTTTGCAGTACAAACGCGCGTTTTCACGTATAGATATTGACTATTGTTTTGATTAAGCGATAGGATTATTATCTATCTGCGATCGCAACGAATACTTTCTGTCAATAATTATAGGTACATAGTATAATAATGTGTGACAGACTCATACTATTCACACTTATTTCACAGTAACTTTAGTAACAATCGTCGCAGTAGCAGATAGCTAATAATCCTATCGCTTAATGAAAATAATAGTATCATCTGTGTGAAGAAACTGATCTTTTCATATCCGGTGATCACGGTAACATTAAAATAACAAAAAACAGTATCTACCATTAAAACTCAAAATTTTGTTTTATTTTTTAAATCCAACCGGTAACTTATAAGTAAATGTCAAGTATTTTCATCGTGAGCGAGAACGTAAGTAATAGGAGCGAAGGCGCCGAAGAAAATTGAAAATCGCTGTAAACGAACGCCAACGGGGGTCCGGGAGTGTCAATCAGTGTATCACTTATGTATCGAGCGGAAATTTATTTGAGTGCCCATTACCGATACATACGAATTACGATGATACGAAGACGTTTTCGCAAAAGATGTTTCAATCACGAAAATATTTGCAGAATGTGTTGAGAAATAGATAAGTAACTAAATCACAAACATAAATTGGATGAGGTCAGGACACTTCGCAAGGAGGCAATTATAGAAGGTATTATAGACCATGGCGACTTCCGAATGCATATTATTATTACGTAAATTGGACAGACTGCGGCTGTTATGTATTCTACTACCCAGATAGTCTGCTGACAAAGCGAGGACCGTAAAGCAACGGATTAAACTCCCAAGACCGGATACGTTGGCGTAAAATTAGAGGACTATACTCATCAAAGGATAAAATATGAGCTGTAAATAGATAGGTAAGTGCGTATTTATAGTAAGATCAATATACTCACGGTGATAAAAGCGCCGTAACTGTGCTGCGCGTCGGATATGTTGACAGGGTGCTCCATGTTGATGTCCGTGCTGAGCTCTGCGGGCCAGCTGTCTGGCAACACCGCGTCAGGCGCGCCCAGGCTCCAATACACCTATTTATGCAAAAATATGTAAATACATCGTCTCATATCTCGCATCGTGGTTGACTTCGGCGCGGCCTTTAAGAGTTCTTGAAGTCTACCAGCAGGTGCCGAAAAGGATAGGCCATGATGGGTTCAAAGTGGCACCAAAGATTAGACTTTCTATGGAAAAGAACGGGCAAGAAACTCGGAAAATTTTCTCGGGGAGGATTATACCCAGAAGATACGCAAAATCAGCTCCCGACTACGCCTTAACAGTACTCGGATCTCGATCTCTTTAGGGATGGACTTGAGCCAAATCCAAATACAGTTCTGATCCCGCGAAACTGAATTTAACTATCACAGATTAAAGAAGTTAGCCTTCAAGACCTCACTACATTTGATATCCTAAAATATATAGCGCCTACATATTTAGTGACAGGCTGACAGGAAAACAAAATGTGACAACTTGTTACTTTAATGGAATAAAGCAACAAAGCCAAACCCTTTATCATCAAGTCAAAGACGTGGCCTTCCCGTGGCCTTCGGAACTTTAACTTGTCCATTAATTGTTCAGTTTCGACATACTATCTATAAGTTTGTGGCGTAGACTTCGGGCGTCGTCGTCGTGCAACCCCGTACCAGTCGGTATTTAGCGGACAACTTTGACAGTTACCTACTTGATTGAAAGTTTGTGTTGAGATTATGTTCCAGGTACAGGCCAGTTTCACGAAATCTGATCCTGGTACTAGATACACCAAAGATATCTTTTTGACGTTTCATATTGTAAGACTTCGGATAAGATTTAGACATAGGATGGACCTATGTAAATGAGAAAGGGGTCTTGTATGAGGAAAGCGATTGATATGTTAGTGAAATAACGAAAGCTTTTTCTAAGTATTTTAATATATGCATATCTAATATCTATACAATAAAGAACCTCACATGCATGGGACTTATCTACGAGACAATATCTTCATTGTAAGTTGCAAAACTTATTAGTAAAATCCATTTCCGGGTTATAACTAGAAACATTATACTTTATAATCAGCTAAACCCAAAGGCACTTGCGTGACCCACAAAACCGTTAACGGTACAAAGTAGTACCTGTCACCAAAAGACTAACACGGAACGAAATTATTACCTTATTAGGTTTCAATTAACATTTAATCAGAATATCGATCAGCATATAACGAGGCAGGCGATCTATATTTAATTGTAGCATGCATTAGGTGCATTAAATATAGGCATATAGTTGTGGTAGGTACAAGGTCTTCGCGCTTGCCAATGGCCCTGTTGTCGTAGGTTATATAGTATACTTTCACGGCCAATGTCGATAATGTCTTCATATATTTCCGACGAAGAAAGTTGTTCAAAATATACTGAATTCAACGTATAACTTTGCGGTGCACATTACCAGTTTGAAAATACATTACCAGTTTGAAAATACAATGTTTAAGTAGGTACTACAGAATTTCGTATTAAAAATTATTTCTAGGCAACAATCGATACTAAAAATATGTAATTATATCAAAAGATCAGTCTGGAACATTATTTATCGTGAGTAAAAAATTTAAACCGTAATTAATTATCCATAGGATGCTTAATTTTATACAGGAATCATTTAATTATAAACTTTTTGTATTAAATTAAGTACTAATATTTTGAATGCAATATTATGTAGCGAACTACTGACGTAAAATTTATATTATGAATAAAGTGTATAGTAACTATTATTTTATTATACAAAAACATGTCACAGTTTACGCTTAGAAAATCAAATTGACGACCCATGTCACAAAATAAGTTAGTTTGATTTTGATCCTTATAAACATGAGTATAAAATTCAAGATGCAAAATTTAGAACAGCAATATTTCCTCAGTAAAAAATAGTGAATATTTAAATAGTATGGTACAGTCTTTAGCTTTGAAATATTACCACGCCAAGCCGGCAAGCCGCTAATTAAAACCTCTCGTCTGACGAACGCTGCGCAGTTTGTAAAGCAAAATTGTTGTAATATATATTTTGTGGACAGAAATAGCTGAGGAATATCAAGACTGTGTAATTAATTTTAATTATGACGTCTATAATTAAGTTCTCGCTTTGTAAATCTGGATAATGAAGTGCTTACATATTTCCAGGGGGCTTAGTATGAACTCTTATAGCAGTGCTGAAATTGTACTGCCCAGACATTTCCAGTATGAGCTGATCTCGCACTATACAGGGTTATTTGTAAAACACCGGCAATGCTTTAAGGGGTGAAACTACTCATCAATATGAACAACTTTTACTACGGGACCAACCATGGAATCGCGAAAAAAATTTCAAACTTTTCATACATTTTGATGGAGCAAGGTTAATCTTTTGTATGAAGTTTGAAATTTTTTTCGCGATTTCATGGTTTGTCCCATAGTAAAAGTTGTTCATATTGATGAGTAGTTACACCCCTTAAAGCGTTGCCGGTGTTTTACAAATAACCCTGTATATGCTTTTCGTACAATGAAAGGCCAGCTTTTTCTGGAAATTTCTGGGCTGTTCAATTTCTACCCTGCTATAAGAGCTCCGTAGTAAGCCCTGTACACAGTTTTCCATGGCTTATTGTAATGATTTACTATATTTCTATTATTTTAATGGGTGAATCTTATCACGGCCGAAAATAAGATAGTTTTGAGAGAGAGTTGGACGCGTATTTCATTTGCCAACAGTAAACTTATTTAGTCAGAGAGCAACGGAATCAAAGTGACTGTAGCGAATGTTGCTAAAAAATATAAAAAGCTTTTTACAAATATAATAACCTAACCGTCAAAAACCCCCGACTCCAACTAGAAAAAGAGCTGTAACTTTTGAACGGCTAAACAGATTTTCATGAAACATAGCTAAGATGATACCCGAATAAACTAGCTTTTAATTAAAAACAACTGCATTGAAATCGGTCCAGCAGTTTTGGAGCTACGATGCCACAGACGGATACACAGATAAACAGATGCACACTACTAACTTATAACACCCCTCTATTTATCGGGGGTTAAAAATAGTACTCTATATTTATACTTACATCAAAAACCTTCCCCAAGTCTTCTGCGAGACAGGAGCAGTTGAACGCAACTATACCCAACTCTTTGACCTGAGAACAATATTAATACAATTAGTTTCACCCCGGCCTTGGACTATTGCATTGATATTTCTGGAGTTGTTGAGACCTATATTTTAAGTTGTGAACATTATACATACCTAGACCATTATACCTTTTTTTAATTAAAAAAACTAATAATAACTCAATTTAAAATTATTATTTAGAAAGTATAATTAATTTATTCATTTCTTTCTTCTATTATTTTAATTTGTATAATTTATAGTTTAACTTAATGTTTATTGTTTTTTTTATGTATCTAAATTCTTTTCATTTAATTTTTGTTGTTTTACTGTTAGTTGGTGCTGTGGGCTCCTGTAACTGAGGAAGCACGGGCTGGAAGATTGATAATGTAAGCTTTTGATGTATTGTGTATTTCTAGTTGGAGATCCTAATAAATAAATAAATGAATACATTTTTGTCAGTGTTAAAATTTTGTGAGTGTATGAAGTATTCCAAATATAAATAATTAAATTAGAAATATAAAGAATTCACCTGTGTAAGCGCCCGCCAGTCCATGTTGGCACTGCCGATGTAAAAGTGTTTTCTGTCTATGATCCAAAACTTCGTATGTAGTATGCCATTCCCAAGTAACTTGGAAAAGTTTAAACTTCGCACCTGGTAAAATAAAAGAAACTTTCATCAGCCTCCTAATGTTCTCATGGATGGGAGCCAGACCTCCTTCCTGAACCTGATTTTTATAGATTATTCTAGAACTTAATATATACATTAGCAGCCAATGAAAAGCTGAATTAACTTAAAGTATATAAAATAAGGTTACAGCTTTGATATAAAAGAAAAAGAAAACGAATATTGTCAGTGTGTTTTTAAGTTTGTATGGAAGGTCCCAAACTGACATGTAAAAAGAAAAAATCTATTATTTGAAAAATAAAAACTTCTATTTGATGTAATAATATTTAACAGAATCACGTTGAGAAAAATGAATGCATCTTACCTGTGCAGCTTTCTTCTTAACTAAATATTCTGTATCTACATTAGGAAATTGTTTACTGGGCCAATTTTGAGCAATTTTTAAATCTATATTTCGTTTTGACCCGGCAGCATATAAAGCTTGGAAAACTTGCTCACCCTAAAATATAAGAAAAACCACTTATAATCTGTTAAGAAAATTGCAATAAATACAATGATCACCTAACATAAGGTGATTAAACGAATAATTATTGTATTTACATTATAATAATTTGTTTATTAGTCATTTCTCCATTGGTAAGTAGATAACGCAAAATCTTTTAAACGATCTATAAAGTTTATTAAGTGTGTCATTAAAAATGATGTAAATAAAATAAAAATTGTTCACGTTTTTAAAAGGAGTAAAGTATAAAACAATTGCGCTCATGAAAATACTTGTAAGATTTAAAACTATAAACGTGGGGCGCATGATATGAACTGTTGTGCGAGTTTCCTCAACGACAGGAACTCCCTACTTTCCTTACCATCATCTGTGGCGCTAATATTTTAACCATCAATATCACCATGACTACGTTCACTGTTTATTAGTAGGGGGGAATATTATGTAAAACCCATAAACTTATTATTACTAGTGGTACGTTTATGGTAAAACCTCAGGGTAATGTTTCAATCATAAACTTACTATTACTTACTACGTTTATGGTTTTAATAAATAATTGACAATACAAACCTCTATAGAGGAATTATAAGGATATTCTTCATTATACCTAAGAGACCAGTAAAACGACGCTATTTCTATCGTTGTTTGAGCTTCATCTATCAAGTCTAACCACACATTTTTGGTCGGTAAATGCGTCATGTTTGGAGGGTACATGTGACCTTCCGGTATACTTTCAACTAATGATAACCTGAAATATAAAAACGGTCATTAATCACAATATTAAACAGTCATTCTAATACATTTTAGTTGTGTAATAAAGATTGAGTGACCATAAACCATAAATTAAAAAAATGTTTAACATTAAGTAATAGAAGCATTGAATAAATTTGAACTCTTTCAGAAGGAAATAAGGCTCACATTTATTTATACTGCAAAGTAAAAGGTTTCAAGGGAGAATATTTTATTTCCGATACACGAAAAAACTGCTGAATTCGGAAAAATAGGTAAAGATTTTCATACAAAAAAGGCCAATACTGAATACAGATCAGTCCATTGATCTAAATGTGTGGTAACTACAAGGGAATATAACTGACATAGAGCTCAACAAGATCTTATCGCTTTTTATCCTTTCAATGATACAGTTTTACATGAAAACAGGCTTGCTTATAAGTCCACCAGTTCTTCTTATATGATAATATTATAATGATGGATTATCAAACTTGTTCTATCCTGAATGTCATAATGTTACGTTTATAACAATATGTGCCTGTGTCACAATCAGGTACACAATCAATCCGGCATTAATGAAAGAAAAGTGTTTCTGAAAGTATACTGTTTCTAGTCCATCAAGGGACTTTGCTAATGGGCTAGAAACACTTTATAATGATGAAGACTCCACTTACCTACACTCATCTGAGCAATGTAATGAGACAGCAGCAATGGTAGCGTTCATATGCACTATGTTTGGTTGGTCCAGTAGTGGGACCAACACAACCAAAACTATTAAAACTATAACTATGGATACTGGTATGCATGAGGGACGACACCATATGCTGCGTTTCTTTCTCCTGTGGACAAAATAATAATTTAAATTATATTATAAACATTTTTAGTAAAATTAAGGGACAGAGTTAGGGGAATTTACTTTACTCCAGTACTTTGATGTGGACACATGAGCAAGCCTGCTGCTCGTCCATAATTTAATAATAATAATAATAATAATTAAAGATATTGGTAAGAGGATAAAAAAATATCAAAGAAAACCAAGTGTAACCGGCTATATCAATAGATTGCAAAGAGCTTATCAGACAATGCTATAACCAAAGTGGCTAAAATAGTTATCTTGGTTCAGCTATAGATGCAGAATAAAAGGAATTTTAAATATAATATTAATTGATAGATAAAGTACCATAACTCAGCTATTATTCTAAATAATGTGATACAGGATTTTAGTATACAACTGTAAGAACAACAATAAAATTAATACCTACACCTTAGAGTATTCATATAACCTCTATGACCTACACAAAAACAGATTGCTTCTATTTTCAAAATTTATCAGGCATGTAATAAAAGTTTCTTACTTGTCATTATAACTATTTCCATTTTCGTCTCGCATCATGAATATCTGTTCCCACTGCTCCAGTTCCTCATCAGACGACGACGCGTTCCCCACACTCCCAGATTCTAGCACAGTCTGGAAAAATAGCGCTAAAATTAACAAAATTCTGTCGCACAAACCAGTCGCAAGTTACAAAAAGCTGGGTAAGCAATTTCCAGCCTGGCTCTAACCCTACAATTATCACGAAATACCCATTACTATACACTCAACATTGTAATTTGACACAAATTATTACAACACATTATAATCGTGAAACAAAATATTTTTGCTGAATATGCAGTCAACCGACTAACCTTAAAATATTCCAATAAGTATTTAACGAAAGAAATTATGTAGCCCATGATTATTAATTTCGATGATCAAATAAAACAAAGAATAACGAAAACAACTGAAGACCACTGAATTTTTAAACAAAGAACCTTTGTTTACTAATATGTTTTTGTCACTTGTTCAATTTTTTTGACATTATACACCGGACAATTTTGACATTGTTGACAATTATTCAAGACACCGCGGCACTTATCATGTGTTACCATTGCACGTTTTAATAAATCGATCGATTAAAAAGCGCGTAAATCGAAATAGGTATTTAAAATAAAATCTTTTCTCTATTTCTATTATTTTTAGTTCATAGATCTCGAAATGAATACTGACCATAATATTATTACTCTTCACTAAGTAATCAAAGAAAATAAATAAATAAAAGTAAAAGGTTCACTGAGCAAATAATTTAAACCGGAATCACGAATGCAACACGTATATAACCGCATTTTTGTGTATCCTGGCGTTCCTTTACAAACCGTGCAGGCGCATTAGTAGCAAAAATATTACTGCAAAGTAGATGACGTCGGCAACCACTGCATTGTTCATGTGCATTTTAAATACTAGGTTAGTATAAACCGTAAAACTATTCAGGGCAGAACTGTTTCAAACATTGTTATTACGACGATGCTAGCTATAAGATAATTATTGTTATATACCTATTAATAGGAAAAGTTATTAATTTCTTTAACGTTATATATGAAATGTAAACGTTAGACATTTTGTAAAACGATTTGTAAGTACCCTATTTTGAAAATTTACCTCCAGCTGTATAAATATCAGGCACTTTCTATGTAACTCCACACGTACACCACATAGAACACTACTAACTTATTGATTGATATGATAATTGACGGTTTAATAAATAATGTAGAGAGAACATTCAAATATTTTCACCGTACTGTCGTGTGACCGCGCCAACACACTAAATTATACTGTGACAAAATATTTTGACCGTGATATAACAGAAAATACACATTATACGCGACATTAAGCCCGACTCAACTGAACTAAATTGCAAGAAAATAACAAAGCTTTTACCTAGCCGGTAGCCCCAAATGGATATAGTACACAAACCGGCAATAAATTTGTTAATAGTGTAGTTGTACGAGGTTGCAATAAGATTAAAAGGTTTTTGTGGCACGGATAGTGACTGGATCGTATGTATGTGATTTCACAGTCTGTTAATAAATAGGTAACTACAATAAAAGTAATTGGTTTTATCGATTGTACTATAGTGATATCAATCGATTAATTTGGACAGCACTAATCTATAATTTGAAAGGTAAATACCTGTAAATACCTAAATGAATTTATTTTCATATTCATAAAATATTTAAAGCAAAATTATGATTGTGTTTTTTTATTTCTAAAGTAAATTTTAGAATAGGTAAGGTAGGTACTCCGGGCTACACGAAGTGGCTTAAAAAATAGGTACCTACACATGACTTCCTTATCCTGTTTAATAAAAAAAGGCGGGAAGAAGATTTTTTGTTACCGTCAGGGTCGTTGAACTCTTCGGTGTTTGTTTATTTGGATCCAATGAAGAAAGCCGCCTTACCATATTTCACGAATAGATTTATATACCTAAGTCTTGTTTAACAAAAACAAAATACGTCTATGTCTGTTCAATAGATTTACATCACTTGGGTCGGGAAGTATTTATGTAGGTACTGTAGTTTCTTTATATTTCAGTCATGGTATGTTTCATCGTCCGTGCATTGTTTCATTATGAAAATTGGTTGCTAACAATTTACAAGTTCCAACTTTTTGCTGAGTGTTGCACGAAAACAGACCATTAAATTTTAAAAAAAGGCTATTGGACTTACAAACAACTTGCATAACACGAGTTCGAGTCATGCAATGGTACCTACTGATTCCTTGAATTTTGTAGTTTATACCAGGTTTATACCTAATAGGAAGCAGGAATCATACCTATCTACCGTGAGTAGGTATTATGAACAACTTTTACTATAGCACAAAATCTGAAATCGCGATAACATATCAGCTGTTCCATACATTTAGTGGAGTAATATTGAATTATATTATGTATGGAACAGCAGTGAATTTTTTCGCGATTTCATAGTTGTTCTCATAGTAAAAGTTGTTTATAATGAATGATTATTATATTGCTTATAAGTTCGTTTTTTCAGAAAAATGTGTTTCACATTATAATTACCGTTAATCGCGTTTATCTCCTCCATGGGTTTACATACTAAATTTATAAACCAACTTCATGCATTTTATACATTTAATCCCTAATCTATTAGAGTATGCTGGACTGCTAGCGCTTGTTACGGCAATGTATCTTATAGAAAATTGGTCTGGACAATTCCAATCCGACTCCCGCTAGACTTTATTACATTATAGGAGAATAAAATCTCGAAGAAACTGCTTCATGATGTTGCCAAATAAACTTCAGTCCGGTGGAATTTCAAGAGGTATGAAATATTTAAAGAGAATGATTATTTATAAAAAAAAATACATGGTCCTTATTGGTAGTAAGCTCGATTGCCAATCATGAATTCTCGACTTTGCATGGCAGAGCAAAATAAAAGATATTTTTTTGTGAATTTTTTGAGATCGTGGTCGTGAGTTTGACTTTATGTTTTATTTGTTATCTTGCTCCTAAATAAAGTATGTATGTACCTAAAATAGAAATAGCTCGTAAAAGTAGTAGCTGAAATATGTAACGAATTAAATGTATAATCTATGTATGTCATGTATGTGTCTAATTGTTCTATCTACTCGTATAAGGTTCTTGGTCTAATTGTAGGTAAAAATCGTAAAAAGGAAGCTTACAGTACTACCAACTTATCTGTGAAGTGGCAGAAAATGGAACTACAACAAATTCATACGATTTGACAGTTGAAGTCTTGTCAAAAATGCTTTGTCTTAGCCTATTACTTTCCCTTAGGACTTAGCCAACAGCGCCATCACTCTGTTCACGGATAACGTGGTCGAACTGTACAACAATTTTACGATCAACAAAATGTTGCCGGTCTCTGAAACGATTGTCAAAAAATAAAACCACATACCTAATGGGTCAGCTATATGCCGCACCCCTGACCTACAACTACCGACAAACAAACTTGTGCATATTCGGTGAGGTAACCTAGCTACATATAGTCGCTGTCACGTAAGCGGGCCAGTCGTTAGATTAATTATTCCTTTTCCTTTTAATCAGACCATGTTTAAAAATAAACTGGCAATAACCCATAGAAATAATAAGTGGGTATTCCCGTTACTTAGTTAATAAGTCTATGCAATAACTATAGAATAATGACAAGCAATAACAGTGACCATATTTTTGTTCCGCTAAGGCCCTAGTTCAGACAACATAACAGATGATTAGATCAAAATCAGCTGTTTAAACATGAATTTTGTACGGGTAATCGAGCGATATCATTTTAAACATGCATTATTGCACATTCATCATGCGCATGCACATTTTATCAGTCACCAACGTGACTGATAAAATGTGCATGCGCAAACATTCTCCCACTACGCCAAAACCTTGCCAAGTTACGTGCAACTCTACAAGTATCCATAATAGAACCTATGATGTCTTCACTAAATAATTGTGTATTTGGCCGTAACATTGGTCATGACATTTGCGCCACATAACGATACAGTAAAAGATAGAACAGACAGGGGTAGGTATTAGAAACTATTATTGTGTAGGTAAATACTAAAATTTGATTCCTGAGTGCGTGCGGCGCGTTTCGCGCGTGTTGGTGGGCGTTCACCTTTACGGAAAACCTTAGTTTGAATAGTACATTCATACTTTTGGGCTTAAGAATAATACGAAATAATATCTACGTATTATTTATTATTCATATATAGGATGTAGTATAGCATTGACTTTCCTATATCATCTAGTAGCAAGAATATTGTCCTGTTCTTATTATTAAACTAAAGCTTCTTCCTATAATGATTAGCAATTATCTAGTCTAGAACAGACCTTGGCAACGAGCCGAGAAAATCCAAAGGTGAATTCTCAAGAGCTCTGCACAATCTACTGCAATGCTTACCTCATAAATACTAAGTAGAAAGCGGCGACCTACAGGTAGAAGTTATTGCCGAACCAAAGGACATTCCGTTTCGGACAAAGCTATCACGAGTATGCCGAGTAGTCTCAGTCTACATAATAAGGCTTGCCTTTGGAGCAAATAGTTGGCTTTGCTGGCCGTAGATACATGCAAGACCCCAAACTTTGAACCTTCGTAGGTAGGTAGGTACTTGGATATATTATGTTATCAAATCATTTATGGGTCTAATGTAGGTACTTTATTTATGGAGCACAATATAAACGTGAATTATATATAGGCTGAATGTGTCCCTTATTTTTTTTTCTTTATACAGGAGGTTTTATATTGGTGAAAAAAAGTTTTTTGTCATATTTCCGTTTTCGGACCGAAAACAAAGTCAATATGCAGTTAGCAAAGTTTCAAAAACTCTAAATGGATTTATAGTACTTTAAAGGGTAATTCTCTAAAGTCATAGTTAAGGCTGATTTTTCAATCGCTAGGTAATGTTTTAGAGTATTATTTTTATCTAATGAATAAATTTGACGTTTGACAGATTTTGTATAGGAAAGCTGTCAAAAATTCCCTCGGATAAAGTTACCTGGCGATTGTAAAATCAGCCCTCATTAAAGTAAAAATAGATAAGTACATATAATTATAACACACTTTAGTGCTACCTCATTGGTCTAGTGGTCGTTAGTGCGGCTGCCAAGCGCGAGAACCTTGGTTCAATATTCAGATTGCACCTGGATTGCACAGTATTGATGGGTTTTCTGTAATCACGTTCTCAGCAGCGGTATCCATGGACATAACGTTCGATCGCCAGTCCATCTATTTTATCTTTTAGGTTTATTTAACAATTAATAAATTATCAGGTAAATAATATAAAGATACACAAAACGTTGCCTACCTGTGAGTAATGTTCTCCTGAAGTTCGAAACTTACGATGTCGCCTTAATTTTTCATGTAGCCCGTGCCTTACAATTTGTACGTCTACCCGTTCCGTGAAAATAATGATAATGATACCAGTAGAAGACGAATCGGTACGGTGAAAGGTCATCCACTTTGCGTGCGGGTAACAACTTAGTAAATAAACATTTCAATCCTGTTTATTGATTTTCAAACTGCCTGCCTTCCGATGTTTCAATTTAATGACTTGCGGAATCTACCAAATATACTTTTGTAATCATTTGTAAACATTTAGCAACATTTATCTGACTCAACTACTTTTTGTACTACGTTTTGCACGGTTTGCAAATATACAGGGTTATTGGTAAGTAACTAGAAGTGCTTTAAGGGATTACTCATCATTATAAACAACTTTTACTATGGAACCAACAAGGAAATCGTGAAAAAACATCAGCTGTTCCATATAAATAATTAAATATTACTCGGCTAAATGTATGAAACAGCTGATATTGATTTGCGATTTAAGGGTTTGTCGCATAGTAAAAGTTGTTGACATATATTAGTAGGTAAACTGTACCTATCCACGATATAGAAGAAATACAGAGGCAACGTTTAAATATAAAGGATTGCTCATAGATACAAGTATTTAGGTAGTCGTTTAACTAATTATTATGCTTGTGCTAGGAGTAGCTCACGTCAACAGTGTAACGGGTGTGGTTCAAACTTATAATTTCTTAACTACACTATTATTTCTTTGTAATTCGAAACAATTGTTCGTAGTTTGAAATATAACTTAGTATGAATAAAGTTTGGCTCACGTTTTCGCGATATCTACGTCAATACGCTAAAGGTTATTGAAGATAGTCATCGACACCTATCAACTTTATTGTTTAAACGATTATGACCCTTTATTTATTTCTCCCAATACTTTACGACAGCAGTTAAACTTTCACAATGTACTAGCAAAAATATAATACTTTAGTACCTTAGGTGACTTTGGCCGTATCTGGTTAGACTGGGAGCCGACCCCAACGTAGTTGGGATAAAGGCCAGGCAGATGATGATGACCTTAGGTGACTTTGCCTACTTAGGTTCGGCTAATATCAGAATTTACACATTATTATTATATTTTACGTAAGTCATGTCGTCACAGATCCCCAATAGATTACTACGATAGAACAAAATGAACGTTTCACTTTAGGTACCTACATATCAGTGGCGAAGAGTCCATACAACCCGATTCCCATCGGCTTTCCTTTAGGAATTGGTTAGTGCATAGACCAATGTAATGTTATATTATTTACTCATCCAACTGATAAAAAAGGCATGTTATTCAGTTAGGTCGAGCTCTTTCAGATATGACTATGTATAGATTACAAGAGACGGTATGGATTTTTGTCTTGCAGCATTAATTGCAGCAATTTTTAGAGGGCATTTTTGGGACGGCTTCCCCTTTTAAAGCTGTCACCCTTCGCCACTGCTACATATTGTACAGTCAACGACATAAGTAAATTAATCTTTTTGTAATTTTCAAATCAATTATAATAATATACTTAAATGTTATTAACTTTTATAAAATACTATTATATTATTATATTAATTACAAAATTAACGACCAAAAAAATTTACTAAATATTAAAACTATAGAAACTTAAATCTATTACAAGAAAAATGTTATTAATAATTTTAACAAATCATCATACCAATCGGATAAGTTACGCTAAGTATTTCATTATAAATTATTTAAAAAAAAATAGATACCTAATTGGATAGTTTTCATAAAAATCTTATCTTAAATCTTGTTACCTATGTTGCCGACTGTACTATCAGTATTTTTACAGTATAATCACTTATACTGTCAGTATAAATACCTAGGAAATAATTTAAAAATACGGGCTAGTCCACTCCGCTTTACGAATGAAAATGTATAAAATATCTTGCCATTTCACTGAAATAAATTTTTAAGAAGCCAAGACTGTAGATATCATATTTGCGGAGACTCAAAGGAAACGTTTGACGTTAACTTGGGGTGCCCGAGGGAACTGGCAAGCAATAATGGAGTCTACAAGAAAAGGTCTTGCTTCATTGTCTACGAAACCTTCGCATCCAACATTCAGCTGTACCTAGATGTCAGGATATTGTTTAATATAAAATTTGAGTTGAGACATTTCCTTGCAATTCTAAATAAATAAAAAAGAAAAACCAACTCATTACTTTCCAACTGCTGGGCACGGGCCTCTTCTCAGAATGAGAAGGTTTAGGCCTTACTCCATTACGCTGGCGTACGGGTTGGCGAACTACACACACCATCGAGAACTTTATGAGGCCTTCTCAGATGGGCAGGTTTCCTCACAATGTTTTCCTTCAGATAACACAAATTCTAATTCAATAGATTTATTTTATTTCATTTTTATTTTTTTGGGATTATAAAAGAAAACTAACGACATTTTCCATGATTTTCCACATATTATCTATTATAACGTGAAATACAACGAACACAAACATGTACGATGTGTGATTCTTATAATTACATCATCAATGTAGTTTTAATAATAAAATAAAACAGGTATGGAAAAGAAAGAAATTATTACAGTTGAAGAGTTTAACATACAATTAATTTAAATCTAGGATTGCTACAAGCACCTCTAAATTTTGCAACATTATGGAAAGTCTTATTAGTAAGCATCGATGTTTAGTAAGACGTTATTGTTCTTGCAAATATACATGAAATAAAGATTTCTCGAATCTTTTGGATGACGGTCTATCTTAGTTTCCAACTTATTAAACTTTTAAGTTAATAGGAAAAAGGTAGGTACTTGCGTGGTACTAAAAATCTTTGAAGGTGAAAGTAGTACCTACAGTGATTCGCAAGGCACCATGCAAATCGTCATTGTATAGCAACTGAATATACATGAGCTCACTTTGTATATTCTTGTTGCCATAGCAACGTGTGTAATAACAAAATTAGGCAAATATTCGAACCCTCGACTGGGTGTGCTGATAGTGAGCAGTGACCTCGGCTCGCGGTACAAATGTCAAAAATACTCGCTAAATGATGCATAATATGAAATTGAAGGGACTTTGGTAAATAAATATTCATGTAAGGCGAGCGGTTCTACGTTACATGGGATTACCTAACAAAGTTATGTTTTAAAATCAAGCCTCTACAGTAAAAACCAATGTTTTGATAAACATATTGTTTTATGTTTTTAAATATAACCAACGACGCGTACATAATAGGTCCTTAGCAATGTTTAAAGTTCTGTAACGAAACAGTACCTATAGTTGAAAGTTATTTTATAATTAGCCGAGAGTTGCTAAAACATTGCTATGTCAATTTCTAAACTTTATACGCCACCTGTCGACAGTCACGCGCAAAATATCTACGCAGGTAATGTCTAAATACTGGTATTTTACGAGATTCTATAGAGAGAGAACTTTGAATGACGAACCATTTTCCAGTGAAAACATAATAGATACCTTACCTAGGGATTTGAAATTTCTGAAATAACTTTCCTAAAGTTAAATTACTATTTTGTGTTCAGGTGAAGACTGACTAAACGAACTCAATAAATATAAACCTAGGAACAACTAAACCTAAACTAGGAACTACTTAATTATATAACTAGTGGTCGCCTTTTAACTACCTATGCCAAATCTCACACTCCTCCGTGCGCGCAATATGCTTAAAAAGGGGTATAAAGTTTTATCTTCACGAATTATTTTTTTATTACTTGGTACCGAAGTTGCCATAGTCTAACGAGTTTTTAAAAGGGAAATCTTGAACATGGCATCCCGTAATCGATTCTCATTCCAAGAATGACGAACAACCTTGACTATACTTTTTCCAAGTTAAAGGTTTTCTGTAAGATATCTCCTATTGCAGCAAAATAGCGTGATTATACTTTCATTATCTTTCTAAAATATTAATTTTGTTACTGAATGTTGCTTGTGTATATAAGAAATTCTATCTGTTTATCTAAACCCCAGGCCAGTGACACTTAGCAGAGTCACAAGGGCGAGGCATAGGGCCCTTCGGTCACCAACCTGGTATAATTTGTATCATAATATAAGGGGCCAACGAGCATGCAGGTCATTCACTGATGGTGAACGATCACCGCCATCCACCGCAACACCAGAGGACTCGCTGATGCGTTCCGGTACTCTTCACTCACCGTATGAAATGAAGCATCACAGAAATTCTGTGAGAGTGTGGTACCTTCCTGGTCAAGCCAGATCGTTTACAAAGTCAGTAAATTAGTAAATTATATGCTACAGCTGCAGCTACTTGGATCCCAAAAAAATCTTTGAGTTATCCTCCCTTACTAAGGCCTATGTTAGAATGTTCAACTGTGAACTTCGATGGTCCAAATAGCAACAAGTTTATATTTGCCTTACTATTTTAATTATACACCAACACATGACGGCTATAAAAAATACCATTTATCAGCAATATATACATAAAAAGATTATTACATCTATCTGCCAAGTTATACTACGTCAGTAAAATAGAGATAAAAGTGAAAAATTATCGCTATCGGGAAATTTATTGCGTTTATATAAATATTAGAGGCTTCATCGTGGATGATCGATTACATTATTTTAGTTTAGAAGCATATTATTAAAAACTAACTAGATCTAGTATTTAATTCTAGTCTTTAAGTTTCTAAAACTATCAGGGGGCATAGTGTAAGTTTCTTTTAACAACTTCGATTTTACGCATCGACGCGTTCTACTTGCTGATTGGCCCGCTCCGAGCTCTCCACCAATTGGAGCGCCGAATGCGGTCACTGCGTAAAAACAAGATTGGTAAAAGAAACTTACACTAGGGCCTAATCTAAAAAACCTAAGAGAAACGTAAATATTTTGGATAATATCGAAAAGGGACTATTTTTCTAAATCTATGAAGTTAAACAGTACGTTATGAGCATAAGGCTCTTCAAGTAGTTCAAAGAAAAAAGTAATGCACTACTTATTTTAACAATGAATAGGTAGTGCTTTACTCTGTGGCTCTTATACTTTTTAATAAAGGACCCATCATGAAAATCTAAGAATATGTATGTAATGATGATGAATATGTATATGTACCAAAGGACATTCCCCTCCGTATTAACAATAGTAGAGTCATTTCCCTAGAAGGTATTTGGAATATCGTTTAGTAGTTACTATTTGAACAATGTGTCACTGTCCAAACCTAGCGTTATTAGTGGTTGTTTTTTACATGGAGGGGCGTGTTATGATCGATTGCCATTTAGCATCATTTCCTAACATCCGGCTTACCCAACCCATACCTAGAACGCCAATTAACGCTGCCATGAAAAATGTGGACGAGATTAGGTACATACGTCGTAGGTACCCACGCAACTTATAATACCAGCCAGAAATGTCTACGGCTGAAAATAGGGCTCTTCACAGATCACTGTTATGCACTGTTCTGTCCATATATATTGCCATACGTGACGACAGCACATTGCACCGTTCTTTAGAAACATACCGCGCTATTTGTCTGAAAACATTTTTAAACTAGCTGTAACCCGCATTTTATTTTTGTCAAAATAAAATAAAGTCTATATCACTAGCTAGGGGATAATGTAACTTACTATTAGTGAAAGAATTTGTAGAATCGGTTCAGAAGTTTCAAAGTTTATGCCCTACATACAAACAAACAAAACCTCTTAGTATTAGTATTGTAGCTATATAATAATTAGCTTAATAATATTATTATATAACATTATAAGTAATAAACAATACGCAACAAACTAAAGTTCAATGAACCAATCCATTTTTGAAAAAACGGCTAGACTAACATATGAAGCAATAAAACAACACAAGCCCCAAATTGTTTCAGACAACGTTTTTATTGGAAAATGTTCAGTAGTTACCGCAACATTTTGTTTTCCGACAAAACTTTGTTTGTCGAAATTATTTTCAAAGGTCAACGAACCCTGTCAGATACATGACTTATAACGTGATATTGGAAAGGGAGAGTATCCTTTGTGTATCAAATAGTCGGTTAATATAATATAATACCATCTTATGTATATAATGTTTCCATTTGTTATCCCTACTAGTATACTATGAAAATTATTTCTATGCTTTTGCATTCATAGAGATGTATATAAAAACGAGTAACTATACATAATAATCACCTAGTGCACCTAGTGCACCTAGAGTCTCGACATTTCATAAGTGCCTGTATCTGGTTTACATGAAATAAAGATCTATTCTATTCTATTCTATTCTAATAATAACTATACATAAGTCCGTCAAATGTACCCGGGCTTGGTAGTTAGCCTCGTGACGATGCTGCTGTCTGGATAATGTTTCCACCACAGCATGAGCGATTGAGACCAATAAATACTTTTCTATTCTATTCTCATGTCACGTCGACACGATAGAAGAAGAATACAATAAAAAATCATACAAAGTGCAGGGTGACTTGTTGAACGAAAGACATATTGAAGGAGAGTATACCAAATTCGATGCTCGTTCCAAATATGTAAAAAAATAGTCTGATCTATTGTTTTATCTAAATATGTAATAAAATACATCATAAATGATCATAAATATTTTTGCCTGACCTAAGGTTTGAAGTGTAACTAAAAGGTATCATACCTCCCTGCCTTATGAAACGTCATTCTCCTGAACCAGTCGCGTGCTCAAGAGTGGAGTTACACTTGGCGAATATTATTACAATACTTTCATTCAATTTATTGTTATTTATAAGAGCATTATTTTTATTTGTTACATGTGAGCATGAATTATTATGTCCTTGAATATGACTCTTGTTTAATCAGTCCCAATAAGGCAGCTTTGCTTAAGCAACAAAAGAGCGGCTAATTAAAAAATAACAAATAGCAACAGAACATGACATTTTTGTTGAATCTAATAACAGTTGTGTTTATATAAAATTTTCTGTGTGTTTTGAAACCTTGGGCTGCTTCGCACGTAGTCTCATACTTGCTTATATAGAATACATCGAACATATTATTATTGTTAATCAAAGCCTGATGCGTAAACAAAGCTATACCGAATCATTTATTTGTTTTTAATTTAGATTTTTTGCTATGGTTTTCCAAATTAGGATTTTGTTCGCTATCTTACTTGGGCCGGCCGCTCCAAAAGTAATTGTGTAGGTACTGGTAGCCTTTGTTACGCAAACACACGAATAAACAATTCTTTATCCCATTTTTCATTAGTATGATTTTGTACTTTTAACAAGCACAACCTTACAATCTCATTGTAATTCCGCAGAGTAAGGAGTCTTGCTTATTTATCCAAGCATATTTGAATTGCTCATTAGCAAGGGCAAACCCAGTTCCTGCATGTATACTTTTAATTTAACATGAAACTTTACTACCGTTCATATTTTGTATTCTGAAGTGTCCCAAATGGATGCATATAGTCCATAGTCTCCTATGTTGTTTCGTTTAGCCAGGTAAGTTTAGTTCAGAGCTTAGTTATTCTCACTAAGATATCGATTCCGGAAAAAGCATTCTCTCAACATCGATATACGTACTTTAGCGTATCTGTCTGATCAATCTTCATTGCCTGTGATATTTCGGCCTATACCAGAGTTAGAGCTGTCTTGAAACTGGGTCAAAATATCAACAAGTCAAGGAACTCGGTTGTTTGAAATGTGGCCCGAACATTATTTTTATGTGTTTCGTATGTCTGATTCACGGAATGTGAATAACAAAGTCGTTTGGCGGAATTGGAAAATGTGAATTAGTGGTGGGAAAACTGAGTGTTTTTATTTTTATATTTGGTATATTAAGGGCCATTTTCATCAACAAAATAACTGATGTTTAATCTGAAATCGGTCGATTACTCTTACAAAAATTCTTGTTTAAACGGCTGATTTTGCACTAATCGTCTGTTATGTTGTCGGTGAACTTGGGCCTTCTATAGTTCATGAAACGATTCAACATAATATCGGAGTATCATTGGAGTATCTACAATAGATCAAAAGAACATTCACCGATGTTACTTATATTTCGCAAACGATGCAGGATAACTGGCTATACAGGCCGCATGTGTTCGCTTTAAATTATTCCTAAACTCAGAAATAGGGACAGAACAAACAATGAATGAAGGTGGAAGTCTCCACTTTCACTGAAAAACAATCGCAAAAGTTAAAGATAACATCTAACATGACATCATCATTCATTCTCGGTTGACGCAATATGTCTTTTTCTTCCATTCATCTCTGTCAGATTATTCAACGCTATCAAACTCAAAGTTTTTTATATCAACTGGGCCTTTGCAGGTATTTTCAAAACGTCGTGATTCTAGGTGTACGGTTCCAAGTGGGTTGGTCCTGGAGAAGATACCGGCAAGAATCTCCATGGATACTCTTTTCATGAAACAAATTTACAATCGGCCCCGGCTATAATTCGACCTGAATTTAAACAATATTACAAAAAAATTAGAAAAAAGAACAGCAAAAATCATCATAAGTACCACTATAATTTACACAATACAAGTAGTTACATACTTAACACTAAAGCCACCCAATTATGAAAACATATAACATAGCCACCATGAATTTAAAAAACCCAATACCTATCACTTTTTCCGACCCGGCAACCGAATGTACAGCGAGCAATAGAAGTAGCTAATCATTGTACAGTTTCATAAGATTTATTATGAATAAAATCTTTCACTGTACTTACATAAATCACCTTATGTTCTATATCTACAGTAACTTAAACTTAGCGCTAACGATCACGTAAACGTTATCTCACTTTTATACGACTTCCGATACATAAAGTACGTCAACTTTTATTTCCCAATTGTCATACTTTTATGACTATGACTGAAAATGATTACCTGGTTTTAGCTATTAAGGTGGGTACTTACCGGGAGCATTCGCGTGTAATGTAACAAGGTTTATGTCCTCTAGATTATGAGGAGACCGAAAATCTTTTTAATATGCTTAAATAGAACTCGAGAATTAAATAACTTAAACCACAATTGAGAGAGGAAGGGCATAGCGGGACTTTCCGCTCAAAAATAGAGCTGCTCGACTGGGGAAGTACCTCCACCTTGCAGAATATCGTAGCTAAATAACACTTATCTTTTGCAGTGTTGTCTTCCTAACGGTGCGCAAGGTCGCCAGTGGTCTTTGGGGAAGCAATTACAATACGTCGGGTTACGATGCATTCATTGATTGACTCGAATCGAAGCTGTTACATTACACGCGAATGATCCCAATGATTACCGTCCCTTAGTAATCTGTTATGAAAAGATGATGATACTCATATATAAGTATACTATACTTTGTGTGACCTAAAAGAGTCATTTTATTTTCGTTCGTGGAGGTTTTAAAACGCCTTTAAGAAATTTCTCAAGTAAGCAGACGGTAGAATCTATATATTAATACTTGAAGAGAAACCTTTGTACCTCTTTTTAAGCATATAGCATGCACGGAGGAGTGTGAGATTCGGCATAGTTAAAGTTTATATGTAGATGGAGGAATGCAGAAAGATAAAATTACGGTTGAATTTCGACAACTTGGCGACCTCTAGTCTACTTAAATTCTGATAACATTTCACTCATACATTTATGCCTATTTTTTATCTGTTTTCAGTCGATAGTCATTTTCTACAAACAGGCGTATTTGGTATTACGTTCTGAGGGCCGAGCACGAATGTTTTGACGTATGGTAACGTAAACGTAAGCAAATTTTGATCATAAAATACGATGAATCTATTCTATTCAATTTTATGCAACAAACACACTTGTTTCGTAAAAACGTAAAAATATTGCATGTATTTCCAAAAAAATATCGTAGATTAAACGTGTATTTTTGGTTCAAAATTTGCTTATGTTTACGTTTCCATACGTCAAAACATTCATGCTCGGGCCTGCTCGGCCCACTGAAGCCGTACACAAAAATTCAACGATTTTCAAGCATGTTATTTTTGCATAATATTTCACTCTACTCTCATTCAACAAGGTGAAAGGACATCAGAATAGAAACTTATGTCATCTTTATCTATTCTGTGTAAATAAAGATTATTTTGGTAAAAATAGGCTAGAGACTTTCAAAATTTCGCCTAGAGATCGTAATATGTATAAAATTATGAAAATTAAATTGGTTCCTGTAGCTAAACTGCAGATTAGATTTGATTGATTTTTTGTGTACGGTCACAGTACGTGATACCGAACTACGTAGGTTTCCTTTAATGTCGTAATATCGTCAATACCCTGTACATTAAATAGTCTCCATTTTGGATACGAAGGAAATATAACTGGATTATTCCTGTCACAGTGTTGCCCTGCTCATGTCAACCTATTCCCTCTAGTTCATCTTAAAAGGCTTTCAAATACCTTAGCAACAAAGGAACGTTTGAAAATAATTATGTTCAAATGAGCGTTTGATCCTCCCGTGATGTTGCTATTCACAGCACTGAGAATATGTCACATAATAAGATTTCATTCTCTTTCATATTCAGTATAACATGAAAATTGAATCGAGCCTAAAATCCGATCCATTTAATTAAATATTCAACAAAAGCTCTTTTGTGTTTTCACATGGAAATTCTCGTTATTATAATGAACATTACAATTTTATAGCTATATAAACAACAATATTAAGGAAAAAGCTTTACCTCTTTGTTAGTTTAATACTTTAAGCATACAAAAGAAATTATAAATCAAGCAAGCTCTACCTACAGGATGTTATTTTAATAATACCTCGTAGGTACATAAAACTGTAATACCTTGAGATATAATGTTATAATTAGCACGCTTTGCATGTGTATCCTATCGCTGTATGATGCTGTATGTACACACTACACATGGCTACGTATCAAGCTATACATTTCCAGTATAAGCTGACCACGCTTCGTATAGGCTTTCTGTACAATAAGAGGTCAGCTTGTACTGAAAATATACAGCTTGATATGTAGCTGTGCGTACAAACTGATACCTAGAAAAAATATCCACTATTATAATAAACAGTAATGAAAACTTCAATATTCATGTTTCGTAGCTATTGCGTAGCGGGGCTACGGACGTAGCTGCGTAGTAACAGCGTAGCTCAAGATGGTGTATGAACAAGCTCAGGCGATGTTATTTTATAACTTGAGGATTGAACTGAACAGACAATAGTTTAATAGATAGCCCATTGAAATACCTATGTAATGTGTGTTTAGCAAACAATATTACAAACATTAACATAATGTATAATTAAACATAGTGCCTAATTACATTCTGATAATTATACCTACGTAAATATAATATTGAGCACATACATAACGTCATGTTTACAGGTTTTAAGAAGAGAGTGATTGGGATTATATTCTGAGATAGAAAAAGCCGAAATTACTAGCGGAAGGTCCAAGCAATGACTGACTTAACTGGAGGTGGCGGGTTCTTGACGGTTCACACCTTTATTATTCTTGTAGTAAAACCATTCCTAAAATAAGCTGTATACGATTTTAATATTGATAACAAAAGAGAATATCATTATAGTGCGGAAATTCTTTCATAAAAAGAAAAAGAAAACAGCAATACCTTTATTACGTAGCAGCGCTACGTCGTAGCTCCGTAGCAAGACTGCTACATTTCATAACTAAAATCCGTTGGAATTTTAGAACACTATTAGCGGTCCTAGGTAATCGCTATATGGCGTGAGTGTAACCCTTATGCTAGACCCGAAGTACAATCAACGAAATTCTAATAAACGATTATTAAAACTTTTAATTTGAAAGCAGTTAATAAATAATATTGTTTGCCACGCAACCCGTTAACGACAAATGCCAAGGGATTTGATGTAATCATTAGAACGTGTGAGACCACGTGTAACGTGATCGTGAACGTGTCGTAATAGTCTTGTTTGGTCGTGTGGGTTTACATCCGTTATATATGATCTGATGAAGATCCGCATTATTTTTTAATTTATTATAGCACCGACGCAGCGGTTGCCTCGGTCAGTCCTCGGTTGGGTGACCATTTCGTCAAACATCTAGACTCCTCCATATCTCGGAAAGCACGTTAAGCAGTCGGTCCATGGTCATATGAATACCTATGACAGAGGTTAAGGGAGACAGCAGTAAAAAAAAAGTCGTTCAACAACCGCACAACTTTAGGGTATCAGTGTTTCCCAGTAATTGGGTTGCGGAGGACAGATGACTGTCGCTCTGTGTAAATTAATGTTATTCAGCCGCATCAATAATAGATTATACGAATAAAAAGACGCAATTTTTATCGCTCAACTTTTATTTGCAAAATACTAGCCCATTACTGTCCCACTGCAGGGCAAGAGCCTTTTCTAAGAATGAAAAGGGCCTTAGTCCACCACGCTGGCCTGGTGCGGGTTAACGGACTACATACACCATCGAGGACTTTATGAGGCCCGTTCAGGAGTGCAGGTTTCCTCGCGATGTTTTTCTTCACCGTTAACGCAAGAGTTGCGATCCGCCCATAAGTTCTAAAAGTCAGTTGTGCGGGCCGGGTTCGATCTCAGACACTCCTGCATGAAAGGCAAGCGTTCAACCGCTAAGCTATTATTGCATAATATATGTCGGTAAAAAAAAGTTTTTATATACGCCTTCTTAGGCATTTGTTTCTTCCTAATAATTACCTCTTATAAATGGCCTGTTATCATGCAACCGTTCACTTTCAAGGCCAAACGGAATTATTTGATTGACAGAAAAAAATAATGATACAGAAACTCAAACCATTTATTATATCGCCCGCTTAGGCACCAAACTGACAGGTCAATTTGTGAATTATAGTTGAAAAACATCTAGACGGTGCACATAAGAAACGTTTGTTTATTATATCACCTAACTACTATGCGAAGGAATAGTTATTGTGGGTTTATTACATGCAACAAACGTGTGTTTTAGATACAGTATTACTTACCGTGAGTATAAATCTTAGTTGCAATTACATACACGATTCTCACACACCATTAATACGTTCCAAAAAATACCTATAGATTCTTAATTTTGCACAAACTTCAAGAATAATGAAATCTATCTGATAGATTGCTTAAAAGCTGAAAATGGAATAAGGAAGCCATGAAATATAAATGCAAGTTTTATTATCATGAACAAAAACGTTATTTCTATGGTTTCACAAGTAAAAAGATAGTTGAATTTATATTACGAAACTAGTGTTGCGAAACTGCGTGAAACAATAACTTGACTACTGTAAATAAACCCTCATTAAGATCGTATTTGGAGCTTAGAGTACGGATGTCTTTTCTTCCTGTAACTAAATTCGTGTTCACGTGAGAAAACAAAACGTTACTAGCTCAAAATACGATCTTAATGAGGGTCAAGTTTACAATAGTCAAGTTACGGTTTCGGGACACTAGTTTCGTAATGTAATTTCGGAATTCTTCGTTTGTTAATCAATCGAGAGTATAAATTGTAAGCTTGTGTTACATTTAATCAACCGTGCCTGAATTTTCAGAATTATTATTTTCTTTCCAATATTCCCCATACCTATACTTAGGAATTTTTATTTTGAATTTGAATAGGCGAGATACTAGAAATTATAAAAATTATTGTTAATAAGTCGAGAACTCAGTGACTCTAATACATTGTTTCATGCGCTATCAGGACTCCAATATAAAAACGTATTACAACTCAGTACACAATTGTTTACAGGCTAGTAAGTGGAGCAGCAATTGCTGTAACTACAGCTATTGACCGATCTTATCATGTTTACACTGCAGTCGGCGAGCTAGTCAATTATGAAACGTTTTAAAAAAGCAATGGCTTTGTAACGATCGACAAAAGAGTATGAGATGTCAATGACCGGCCTTTCATTTTATCATTTATTTCGTTTGATCGAATATCATGTATAATACTGAACACTGAACAGCCTCTCTGTCAAGAGGATTCACCGTATTAAAGCACCTATAAGTATACTTATGCCTTTCTTGAAACCGATCTAATGCGTCTAGACTTTTACCAGCTACATTATATGTACGACTTCCAGTCTAACCAGATGCTTCTGAATATCTGAGTAGGTGTATATACGGACCAACTGCTACCAGATATCCCTAAACCAATTACTGGAAGATACCGATACCCTAGGAATAGACCGGTATTATGTTTCGGGCTGCTGAATGACCGTAACGTCTGTCATAGTCATGGGTATTCATAGGACAACCTGAACAGACCACTTAAAGTTCTCTTCGAAGCACGAGGAAAGAATGTGTGAAAGAATAAAAGTGAAAAGAATGATCACCAATCTATGAATTGACCGCGGCAAACGCAGCTTTACCTAACATATTTATCGATTACGCCATTAAACTACTAGAGCCATATTTACACTCTTTAACATCGAATATACTTCTAATATTTTAATAGTGAGTCAAATCTATCATATGAGGTCACATGTATAAAGATTTCATTATAATAATATCCAAGGACTGGGGAACCTTGAGCACCATCGAAACATTCTAGTTCCAACCATTTGAACGTAAATTATATTCGATCGTAGTTCAGACATACGATTCAATTGTCTCGTTGATAAAATGTCAACAGAGTCGCGTGATATCTCTCTATATGACCAAAGACTATAGAAGGTAATGCCACAGGTTATATAGGCTGTGGTCGCAACTTAATGGGAAACATTTATTAGCAATTGGTTTTTGTCAGAAATTATTCTTTTGGAGAAGATTCTGAACGATCTCTGAGGATAATACACGTTAAAACATAGTGTATGTGATAATCAGCGATAAATACATGACGAACAATTTCTTATTGTTAGTTGTTCAACTTCAAAGTAAGATGTGTTGACAAGTATGAGGGATTGATACCTAAAATGCTATGTACTAGGATAACAACGGTAATCCTCTGTCTCGCCCAATATATTTTCACGATGAGAGCGGATTAAGTAGGACATTAATAATATGTGTGTATTTTTATATACTGCGGCGCACACGTATTGTTTTAAAATAAGACATTTTCGTGTAGCTACGCCAAGATTATATTTATTGACTGACTTTAATATTTAACTGTAGTTTCACAATGACCATGTCGTATTATGTAAATAATTTTTGTGCCGAAATAATATTATGTAAACTATTTGTTGTTCTCATAAATTACTTATTAGTAATTAGTTTGTCAAGTAAATCAATTTTGCATGCCGTTAATACGGTGAGATATGCTATACAACTTACAACATATTTCATGCAAATTAATATTCTTATTTTTATTTTCGAAAATGAAGGTGTAGCGATCAACGAAATAGGTTCCGCCTCTGAATAAATGTTATAATTCTAAATCACTACTGCAACTAATCACTAGACTGAGAATGTTCAAAATACGTCAGCAAAGTTTGATGTTTGTTAGAGCTTTGAATCTGTTTGTTAGAAGTTGTCGGACTGGCATGAAGTAGGGTACAGAAACATCGGAATTCACCAATCGCATCGACTTTGCATTCGATCGGTTTTATCACTCAAGGAATCTTTTGTTCGAAAAATGAATGTGCGTGTTTACAAGACTGGTTGACGTAAAGGAAAGGGGAGAAATAGTACCTACAGTGGATTTTTATGTTTACAATAATGCATTTGAATTGGTTTTATAGGATATGAAATTTATGCATTTGTATCGTTTATCATAATTATTTTATTTTAAAGAACTAATTATAAACTTTAAATAGGTAACATTATATAGTACCAGCTTTCACATTTAAATAACTAGTAATTTGCGTTGATTAATTAATCGTTACAAATCGAAATGCAAACGAAAGCTACAATCGCGACACACACATGTTGTCACATACTTTTTGCATCAATATAATATATCTGCAGATATTAAGTATATGTATATGTAAAGAATAGACTAGTTGTCGACAACAACATAGTATCAGTATATAAAAATTCACCAATTTGTCTCTCGAGACGTAACGTCGAGCAACTTAAGTTTTAATTAGCGTTTAGTATACGTTCGTTAAAACTTTAAAGTTAAAATGAGTTTAGATACACCTACAGTTAGTTCTTAACTAATGCATTTAGTACATTGCGCAGACAAAAATAGTGCATTGCTCTTTACATACGTTTACATTGACGTCTATCTGCCAAACTATGATAATACAACCCGCCCTTAAACTAGGTTTTTTATTTAATAAACAAAACACTTACGAATATATCTTTTACATAAAGTGTTACTCTCATAAAAACTCACTTATATTATGTACCTGCTGCTTGATAAAATATTAAGTAGACATTACGAAAGGTACAAAGTATTAAATATTTCATACTCGCATGTACTGAATTCTGAAAGGTAACGTTAAGGCAGTACCCCTACCAAAACGCCGTTTTATATCGCCATCTCCTCCGTAATTATACCATATACAAATAAAACAAAAATACAGTCTTAAAGTTCAAGATCTCTACTTCAAATCCAACGTTTCAAATATTTTTTTAAATTAGTTTATACTATGGTAATTGGCGTTTATAAAACACCTAAATCAGAATTTAAACCTTCATCTTCTTCGGAACTTTGAGCTTAATTTATTTCTGATTTTCAGCAATAGATAGATAATTCTTTTCTTTATAAGTCCAACGTTTAACATTTAAAAAAAAGTCAATTTTCAATTTTTCCATGAATTTAAACGTAAATCTGTGCCAATTTTCAGCTGAAGGGTCGTGTTCGGGCGACGGGCGGCAGTCTGCCGCTGGCTCTCGGACGGGATACCCGTGTCGATCGAGGCTAACGCGTTCGATTTATAAATTCAGAATTTATTTTGCTATCTAGACACAATATTGTGTAGAGGGGGCAACCTATATAACTTGCCTCAGTAGTATGGCATGTACTTCTAATGTTTTGATTTTTTTTGAGTACATATTTGAAATATTATTATTTTAGTAAAATCAGATATAGATAGAGTCTACTGATCTGTCACGTTATCTGTCAAGTCAATACAAATTGTGTTTCATCTTCTAAAATACTTCGTCTAAAATATAGGTACCATCTTTTTGATGTTTTCTATAAACATAAATTCAAATTCAGTATGTGACTACGTGACCGAATGTTTGAAAGCTTATATCTCCCAAACTATGGGACGCAGTCCCATCATGTTGGTATTCAAACTTCATGTTTTGGTGAGGTCTATTCATATAAAGATATAAACCGTGACCACGTGACTACGTGACCAAAATTCAGAGCTACCTTCTATTAATGAATTGATAATTTGCCATAATCAACGTTTAAAATAGTAAGTAATAATATGTTGATGACGATGTTGATCTAAAATAAATAAATGTTGTTTTTTTTTTAATAAAACATTTTGTCCCTCACTAGGATTTCTCCTGTATCGTGGGTAGAGTTTACAGACATACATCTCACAAGCACACGCACCCAGACTAATATTTGTTCCGTGCGCGTATCGAACCCGCGGCACGTAGCGTAGAAAACCACTACACTACTTGTAACAACCCTAGCCTCCATGCACTATCGCCACAATGTCTTGACGTTGTCGGCGAGATCAAAGGCGTCGTCCTACTGTTGTTTCTCTTTATAATATTCCTTTACTATATATAATAATAAATACTATGTAGGTACCAACCTAGTTTTATTTTAATACTTATCGATTATACTTTATATATTACTATTCACCAACACTGCTACCAAACAAAGATATGAAGTAAGTGTTTATTAATCCCATTTATAGTCGACTTCCAAAAAAGAAGGTTCTCAATTCGACTGAATGTTTTTTTTTGTATGTTTGTTACGCTATTACTCCGCCAATTGCATACCGATTTTGAAAATTCTTTTTTTATTTTAAAGGGTACTCTCAAGATGGCATTTAAATTTGTTGAAGATTTGATGAAGAACTTCGGAGATATACAATGGAACTCTTGAATGAATAACAGCATGTCACTTGCGATTTCTGTAATCGCATGATTATGAATTGTTTAAGCCACTCAAAATAGAAATATAAAATAAACGTTAAAAAATAGTATAAACCGACTTCAAAAAACTAAAAAGTATACATATAATTTTCTTAAAAAACTTATCAGCTTCTGAAGTCGTTGCCACTGCCAAGCTAGGTGCATTGAAGAATTTAAGAAAATTATTTACACTTTTTAGTTTAATGGTAGGTATTAATATCTAATAATCGTGATATATTTATATGAGTGAATATTAAATGAATCAAGCAATCCTTCAAATAAAAGAGCAAGTTATAATTAGTTAATACCAAATCATCTAACAACTCGGCAAGTGTAATGGGCATTTTTTGCTCGGAAGCTCGTTGACGAAGCATACATTTTTTATTTCCCTTTTTTATAAAATCATTCATCATTGTAGTGATTGTACCACTGTTATTGGTATTAATTTTGTAGTAGTAACTCTGTTACTATATAGACCATAAGTGAAACAATGTACAAATATATATTTTACATTGCCACCTCTATTTATTATATAGTTTTTTAGTGTCTGGCGCGATGCTCGCGTTGACATGCTCCGAGCGGTTTCCGTAATATTACAGGGGGTCGCGCGGGTTGCGCGGGTGGAGGAAGCGAAATCGACAAATTCGTTTGCTAACTGACGCGCCTTAAAATATGATAATATTGTGTTAATAAAGTAGATACTGTATTTGCCTCACTCAACAGCAAACACCGAATTGAAGGCACGGTTGGCGCAGTGGCTAAGCGATTTGCTTTCTACAGTAGGTGTTGCGGATTCGGTCTCCGAATAGAACAAATATTTTTAATGGCCTACAGATAATTGTTCTGGGTTTGGGTATGTGTGCATGTAGAGATGTAGGTACATATTTTTTTTTTTTGCATATGTTTGTTAACTATACCTACCCACGAAGCATAATCCTAGTGTCAATGACAAAAAAAGCTTATTTTCCCATATAACATAATACCTATGTCAAATAAATCGTATTAGAATGCCCTAAAATTAGTGCGAACTATTTCCAATAAAGCCTGCATATACACTCGGGAGCAAAGAATCCGGGTCACCAACATAATGAACCTTATATCTCGGAAACTAAGAATGATAGCTCATTCAAATAAAGAGTATTTTTTAGACTATTTAATACTACACAAGTTATAATACGCTTCGAGAGCTTGAAATTGCATTGATAGAGGTATGTGAGAATATTCCCCAACATCGCCTCAGACACTTTGTGCCATATGAATCGCATGACATCTGTATTGACAACACACGGAGGTAATACAAAGTACTAAAAGTGAGAATATGATATAATTTTCTATAAAAAGTGAGTATATTAAAAAAAAAAATATTTACGCATTTTAAATTAATGTATTTTTAATAAGTAAAATAAATAATAACTATTATTATTATTTTATTAATTCTAATTAAGTAGTCTAAAAAATACTTTTAATTTGATTGTCCTAACATTCTTAGTTTCCGAGATATTAAGGTTTATTTAGTGACCCGGATTCATTGCTCTCGAGTGTAGTAGCTAAGTATCAAGCTGAGCGAAATACTTAAAACTTTGTTTTCTTTCAATACCATTAAGCGATCACTTTAGAAGTCAAAGCAATTTGAGTCGAAACTTAAACCATTGCAGTATTGAAATGCGATGCCTTCAGTCGCAGACGAATAAGCATTAAAATTTACTTCTCAATACACCGCGCAGGTGGTACGAGTTTCATATATTTGCAATTCCAATGTAGTCGTTGGCACGATTTAGTACGATAGTGCAGTCTCGTGGGTACCGTACTACGATTAAAGTTAGGCGCCTCGGCAATTTTCATCTATCTTCGGAAATACGATTGCGAAAAAATAAAATCAGCTGTCCCATACAAAACTTCGAGTCAACCCAAACGTATGGGACAATTGATAATTTTTTCGCGATTACGATGTTGGTCCCATAGAAAAGTTATTCTGTTTGATGGTCTGATCCACACCTGATTTTTGATACATGGTGTACCTATAAACTGATCGCAACACTTCGTATCAACATTTTTGCAATAGGAATAAATAATAATAATAATTCAGCCTATTAGTGTACCACTGCTGGGTACAACTATATAATGTAGTTATATGTGACTGCACCATCGTATTGCGTTGTAGATAGATGCGTATAGTTTATATAAATTAATAACACACTTAATTTTAAAATCGTAAGTACCTCCTACTAATTTCTGCTTTTTAAATATATTTTAAACTCACGCACATGACGAAAAGTTTCTTGAACAGGGTGAAAGGTAAATTATTTTTATTCTTATGGTTAAAAATTAATGCTCCCATTGTAGTTAAGGGCCTGCGCTAGCGCGACTGAACTAAAGACACAACTGAACGAACACGAAAGACACTGCAAAAAGAACCACTTCACTAAACAAACTAAATTACAAAATGAATGAATAATAACATATCTATACGTAAATGATAAATCAATAAGATTAACGATTCTTTAAATAATGAAGGACATGAAAAAATAGGCATCGAGCTATCTGTTAAAATTTAAGGTCAACACTGTGGTTTCACCTAATGGCTATATGGCGTGAACATTGAGTGTTCTACTAGTACTTTAATACACTGTTGGGACACTGAATAGACTATAAACGAAGTATAATATTGTATATTGTAGAATTAGAATATTATTACGAACATGTTTATGCTAAACCTTTGAACGTTAACCTCGTCTGAATGATGTTTGAATTCGTTTACATTGACGACACAGTTGGCACAGTAGCTAAGCGATTGGCTTTTTTCGTTACGTGCCGTGGGTTCAATCCCCGCACGGAGCGATACAGGAGAAATCCCAGAGAGGGGTAATGTTCTTCAAAAAAAAATGGTAATGTGGGGTAAGATTTTAAAAAAAAGTATTGCTACAAATCTAATATCACGTAAACACTGCAAAGGTTATGTTTAGCAAAAACATGGTGGCTTCAAGTTTGATATTACTCGACATATTGGTTTAAGAGCCCACAGCAAAAACTTAGGTTCATCACAACAATCATAGACGTAAACGAACGTGCACAATGAACCAACAGTGGAACGTTTATGTAGGTTTAACGATATATTTATTCTCATAAAAGACAAAAAAAAACAGTCACTTACATGAGAACAACACATAGTAAGAGTCGTTCATTAATGTACGCAGTTTACACATTTACTTAGCTCGATACTAATTCCCATTCACACATTCAGAGATTTACGCAACAATTCAATAGTTTTCAATAACATGTTGAGCAAGTTTTAATTTGAATACACTAAATGATCGTGGTTTTTTATTGACTTGCTTTATTTATGTAAACAATATTAATTAATATTTCAGCCGCGTTTCAGCTGGTCACGTTTGAGCTCGTCATAAATATAAACATAGAGATTGCATCAGCAAGCACATCACTTGCCACTATAACGTCAAAGTTAAGATTAAGCTTTTGATACCCTCGTCGCCTTTCGAAGCACGTTAAGCTCTCAGAGTTGTCACAAGGTGACATAGTACAAGCCTCAACGTAAGCTTTTAAACACGAGGAAGCTCGAGAATTAATTTCAAGTGACATCTTGTCGTTAGAACGCTCTGTCAGAGAAATGTAGTAAAAATAAACTTTAAAAAAAGTAAAAACCAACTTCAAATAACTAAAAAGTTTAAAATAATTTCCTTAAAAAAACTTATCAGCTTCTGAAGTCGGTGCCACTGCCAACCTAGGTGCATTGAAGATTTAAAGGAACCGACTTCAAAAGCTGATAAGTTTTTTTAAGAAAATTATTTTATACTTTTTAGTTTTTGAAATCGGTTTTTACTTTTTTAAAAATTTATTTTATTTTTCTGTTTTGAGTGGCATAAAAAAACATAAACATGCAATTACAGCAATCGCGAGTGATATGCTGTTATTCATTCAAGTTTCATTGTTTATATTCAAAGGGCTTCATCAGTTCTAGAAGAAGAAGAATAATCTTTATTACACATGAAAGTGGTTACAAAATACCAAATTTTAATGGGACCACCTCGAGAGTATACTCTTTCAAACAAAAAAAGAATTTTCAAAACCTCCTCCTTTTTTGAAGACGGTTAAAAATGCTACATTCTTTTCTGGAAACAAATTGATTTACGGTTAGGAAATCTTGAAATCTGAAATTGTATGAAAAATGCAATAGTAAGTGATTTTTATAAGGCCCGATATCAAAAAATATTTTCCACTAATACTTTTAACGACTTGTTAGCAAGTTCGAACACATGTCGTTTTTATTTTATTTACTTAGTTCGAGATTTTCTTTTAACGAACTGATTTATTATAGAGTGATTTAACGCTACATTAAGCTCTCCAGTCACTCGTTTCATTTTGAAATATTATACATGTACCTACTCTGTACACGTGTCTTCAGACGACCTCGTATCGTATTAGTACACTCTTAAAGCAAAATGGCGTACGAGATGAGACTTTATTCTAAAGTGGTGCACCAGACACTCGTCGTGTCGCATATAACGAGGATTTAGTTTCAAATGTCAGGCACTCTGATGCACGTGTGGAGAAGGCATTATCTGCAAAACTTTCGCGAAAATTCTATCCTGCTCGTTTTAAAATGTGATATAGAATTGAACACAGAAAGGATTTTATGTTTAGAGTAAATCTAATTTTACGTCTGCGATCCAACGGTAATTGAGTCACAATTACGTTTGGAACTGAGTTGCTGTAATTTTGTTTGTAATTGGTAAAACTGTAATAAAACCATAAAGACAAGACGCAGGAAATCTAATTTAGCAAGCCGTCTACGTACGTAATAAAGTAATTGTATCCGAGATTCAAGACAAAATGCAGAAACGAAATAAAATCACTCAAATAACGTGTGTAATGTGTATGTATTATAACCGACTTCAAAAAACAAAAAAGTATAAAATTTTCTTAAAAAATTTACAGGCTTCTTCAGCCACTGCTGGTGCATTGAAGAACCCGACTTCAGAATCTGTTAAGATTTTTAAGAAAATTTGTTTATATTTTTTAAATTTTGAAATCAGTTTTTCTTTTTTTAAAAGTTTATTTTATTTTTCTATTTGGAGTGGCATAAATAATACATAAACATGCGATTACAGCAATCGCGAGTGATATGCTGTTATTCATTCAAGAGTTCCATTGTCTATCTCCGAAGCTCTTCATCAGATCTTCACCAAATTTAAATGGGACCATCTCGAGAGTATACCCTTTCAACAATCTTTTTTAATTAATCGGTCTGCAATTGGTGAAGTAATCGCGTAACAAAACTAAAAAAGTATGAATATCACGTTTGAATGGTAGATTGGTGATCAGTAATTGGTGATTAGTGATCAGTGCCTACCAGTGGCGAAGGGTGACAGTTTTAAAAGGGGAAGCCGTCCCAAAAATTATCTCTAAAAATTGCTGTAATGAATGCTGCAAGACAAAAATCCATACCGTCTCTTGTAATCTGTATACAGTCTTGTCTGGAAGAGCTCGACCTAACTGAATAACAGGCAATATTACGTTGGTCTATGCACTAACCAATTCCTAAAGGGAAGCCGACGGGAATCGGGTTGTATGGACTCTTCGCCACTGGTGCCTACCCTAATAAATTAAATAATACAAACTTTAATGCGTCTATAATATCAGTTAATTTAAGTCTTTGAGTTCGTGTGTCGTCTTCGAGTGAGATAGCCATATAAATAACGCTAAGTTGTTTTTGCATTCCCTGCAAGAAATGATTGTGTGCGTCACTATTGGTGATCATTCGGATATATAAGGTGAACGCTATTTCTTTCAGCTGATTAAACCCGGTAAAGTCAGAGGGTTTAATTTCAATATTTTTGGAACACTTTTATATGTCACGCGAGTGATTAAACTTTATGTTTCGTAATTTAAGTAGTTCATGCGCAATTGAGTTGTGTTATTTCAAGGGACGTGTTCATGACCTTGACATTATTTGAACTTGGAAACTTTATGTAACGCCTTTGTGTTAGTGTGTTGGCTAACAGTTCCTGAGCACTTTCATTAAATATTAGTTCTATATTATTAAATACAGTACCTACCCTTGTATTTCATGGTTACCGACCGATGAACAGTACAACCGAGATTTTGAATAGTTATATACGGTCCGGCCTTTCTCGTCCCGATCCCTTTAAGGGGATATTGTAATCATCATTATGAACAACTTTTACCATAGAACCTACCCAGAAACCGCGAAAAAGTCTGGTGTTCCATACATTTAGTCGAGTAATATTGAATTATTTGTATGGGACAGCAGATTTTTTTTCTCGGCATTTCAGCGTTTGTCCTCGGGACTAGAAAGGTAGGAACTTGCATATCACCCACATCAACACACGTCACACAAAAATTCATGTAAATATCACATATTTACATGAATTTTAGTGTGACGTGTCTGTATACAGAAAAAAAAAATGTGCGCAAAGCTTACAATTGTATACTGCATGCCAAGCAATTCCACTTCCTTATTTCGATATTCAAATTAATTCCTGTTTTATTGACCAATAAAATGGACGCTTTACGGCGAACGTTAATGACTCTTCATACTTCACGGACAACTCATAAAAAAACTAATCATGCAAATGCATGCAGCTTTTGATGGTAAGTAATGAATTTTCAAAGGAGGATTGAATATTTAAGAGGGTTCATTCGTTTATATATTTTAGGACTTTTTGTATGCACCACACATGGCAGTCTCATCGTACCTTACTCAAAAACTTTTGTAAATTATACAGATTGGATGACTAGAGTTAAAAACACAAAGGATTTTGAATTAATTTTTGCAAAAAGCTTTTATTATGCATTTTTTTGAATTCACCAGTATATTAATAACTTTATTAACTGTCTGCTACGGGCACTACCTCCCTTTATGAGACAGCTATACCTAGTCCAGTTCTGGAGTGAGAATAATTGCCGAGATTTTTTTATCAAGATGATATTATAGATTATCTTCTCGTAGCTTCAGTTTCTTTGGAAATAAACTGAGCTCAAAATAAAAAAGGGTTTATATTGTCTAAGTAAAGTAGCAAAAATACATAATATAAAAGGCCTATAGTAAAAGTCATAATTATGAGTACAATAACTCCTTAACTCAGAAATCCTGTTTAAATATACACCCTTTATATAGTTAATATGGCAAAAGACTTGGAGCTAAAGACTAGGAATTTTGAAGAAAATAGACTATTCATCACCATTTTGTAGGCAGATCATGATAATAAAACTTCACCGGTGTGAAGTTGGCAGCCAAAATGTAGCAGCCAATAATCCGACCAAATTAAGTAGGTTATTTTTTTCGTGCTGTTTTAAAATGTATTTCTGGCAGAAAAATGGTTAAAAATTATAGAAAAAGCCTGAACAACATAATAGGTATAAAATGAAGACAGCAGGACATCCAAAAATAAAATAAAACCACTTTCTGAATTAACAACGGCTTTTGCTATATTTAACCATGTAAACCCCTAAATTGTGGAAATTTTATTCATAAATTACAAAGACCGATACCCAACCTATCAGAGAAATATAATAAGAATGTGGCTAAACAACTAACTAACCCTCTAAAACTCGACTGAATACAACATTCGATTTTATTCCCATTATCTGGATATAAAAAAACTGCTGCTACCCTGTAAACCCCTGAAATATCAAAATTTTATATATACATTACAAAGATAGATATCTAAGCTATTAGAAAAAAATAGAAAGAATGTGGCTAAGATACGATTTGTCCTCTAATAATCCAGTGAAAAAGCATTGATTTTTTAATCCCATGATTTGGATTTAAAATGGCTGCTGCTACATTTCACCATGTAAACCCCTCAAATAAGGAATTTTTATTCATAAATTACAAAGAACGATACCCAACCTATGAGAAAAATACAATGGGAATGTGGCTAAACAACTAACTAACCCTCTATAAGTCGACTGAATGCAACATTAGATTTTACTCTCATTTTCTGAATTTAAAATGGCTGCTGCTTCATTTCACCATGTAAACCCCTAAAATATGAAAATTTTATTAGTAAATTACAAAGAACGATATCCACCCTATCAAATAAATACAGTGGCATTGTGGCTAAATAATTAACTAACCCTCTAATAGTCGACTGAATGCAACATTAGATTTTATACCAATTTTCTGGATTTAAAACAGCTGCTGACCCCGTAAACCCCTGAAATATTAAAATTTTATTAGTAAATTACAAAGAACGATATCCACCCTATCAAATAAATACAGTGGGAATGTGGCTAAACAACTAACTAACCCTCTAAAAGTCGACTGAATACAACATCAGATTTTATTCCAATTTTTTGAATTTAAAACAGCTGCTGACCCCGTAAACCCCTGAAATATTAAAATTTTATTAATTAATTGCAAAGAAAGGAACCCCCGCTATCAGAAAAATATACTAAAAATGTGGCTAAATTACTATAGAACCCTCTATGCGATGACTAATTACGACATAAGATTTCTTCTCATTTTCTGAATTTAATATGGCTGCTGCTTCATTTCACCATGTAAACCCCTAAAATATGAAAATTTTATTAGTAAATTATAAAGAACGATATCCACCCTATCAAATAAATGCAGTGGGAATGTGGCTAAACAACTAACTAACCCTCTAATAGTCGACTGAATGCAACATTAGATTTTACTCTCATTTTCTGAATTTAAAATGGCTGCTGCTTCATTTCACCATGTAAACCCCTAAAATATGAAAATTTTATTAGTAAATTACAAAGAACGATATCGACCCTATCAAATAAATACAGTGGGAATGTGGCTAAACAACTAATTAACCCTCTAATAGTCGACTGAATGCAACATTAGATTTTATTCAAATTTTCTGGATTAAAAACAGCTGCTGACCCCGTAAACCCCTGAAATATTAAAATTTTATTAATTAATTGCAAAGAAAGGAACCCCCGCTATCAGAAAAATACACTAAGAATGTGGCTAAATTACTATAGAACCCTCTATGCGATGACTAATTACGACATAAGATTTCTTCTCATTTTCTGAATTTAAAATGGCTGCTGCTTCATTTCACCATGTAAACCCCTAAAATATGAAAATTTTATTAGTAAATTATAAAGAACGATATCCACCCTATCAAATAAATGCAGTGGGAATGTGGCTAAACAACTAACTAACCCTCTAATAGTCGACTGAATGCAACATTAGATTTTACTCTCATTTTCTGAATTTAAAATGGCTGCTGCTTCATTTCACCATGTAAACCCCTAAAATATGAAAATTTTATTAGTAAATTACAAAGAACGATATCCACCCTATCAAATAAATACAGTGGGAATGTGGCTAAACAACTAATTAACCCTCTAATAGTCGACTGAATGGAACATTAGATTTTATTCAAATTTTCTGGATTAAAAACAGCTGCTGACCCCGTAAACCCCTGAAATATTAAAATTTTATTAATTAATTGCAAAGAAAGGAACCCCCGCTATCAGAAAAATACACTAAGAATGTGGCTAAATTACTATAGAACCCTCTATGCGATGACTAATTACGACATAAGATTTCTTCTCATTTTCTGAATTTAAAATGGCTGCTGCTTCATTTCATCATCTAAACCCCTAAAATATGAAAATTTTATTAGTAAATTATAAAGAACGATATCCACCCTATCCAACAAATACAGTGCGAATGTGGCTAAACAATTAACTAACCCTTTAATAGTCGACTGAATGTAACATTAGATTTTACTCTCATTTTCTGAATTTAAAATGGCTGCTGCTTCATTTCACCATGTAAACCCCTAAAATATGAAAATTTTATTAGTAAATTACAAAGAACGATATCCACCCTATCAAATAAATACAGTGGGAATGTAGCTAAACAACTAATTAACCCTCTAATAGTCGACTGAATGGAACATTAGATTTTATTCCTATTTTCTGGATTAAAAACAGCTGCTGACCCCGTAAACCCCTGAAATATTAAAATTTTATTAATTAATTGCAAAGAAAAGAACCCCCGCTATCAGAAAAATACACTAAGAATGTGGCTAAATTACTATAGAACCCTCTATGCGATGACTAATTACGACATAAGATTTCTTCTCATTTTCTGAATTTAAAATGGCTGCTGCTTCATTTCACCATGTAAACCCCTAAAATATGAAAATTTTATTAGTAAATTATAAAGAACGATATCCACCCTATCCAACAAATACAGTGCGAATGTGGCTAAACAACTAACTAACCCTTTAATAGTCGACTGAATGCAACATTAGATTTTACTCTCATTTTCTGAATTTAAAATGGCTGCTGCTTCATTTCACCATGTAAACCCCTAAAACATGAAAATTTTATTAGTAAATTACAAAGAACGATATCGACCCTATCAAATGAATACAGTGGGAATGTGGCTAAACAACTAATTAACCCTCTAATAGTCGACTGAATGCAACATTAGATTTTATTCCAATTTTCTGGATTAAAAACAGCTGCTGACCCCGTAAACCCCTGAAATATTAAAATTTTATTAATTAATTGCAAAGAAAAGAACCCCCGCTATCAGAAAAATACACTAAGAATGTGGCTAAATTACTATAGAACCCTCTATGCGATGACTAATTACGACATAAGATTTCTTCTCATTTTCTGAATTTAAAATGGCTGCTGCTTCATTTCACCATGTAAACCCCTAAAATATGAAAATTTTATTAGTAAATTATAAAGAACGATATCCACCCTATCAAATAAATGCAGTGGGAATGTGGCTAAACAATTAACTAACCCTCTAATAGTCGACTGAATGCAACATCGGATTTTACTCACATTTTTTTGATTTGAAACAGTTGCTGCTCTATTTCACCCTGTAAACCCCAGAAATATCAAAATTTTATTTAAGAATTGCAAAGATAGATATCCACCTTATCAGGGAAATACAATGGGAATGTGGCTAAACAACTGACTAACCCTCTAAAAGTCGACTGAATACAACATCAGATTTTATTCCAATTTTTTGGATTTAAAACAGCTGCTGACCCCGTAAACCCCTGAAATATTAATTTTTTATTAATTAGTTACAAAGAAAGGAACCCCCGCTATCAGAAAAATACACTAAGAATGTGGCTAAATTACTATAGAACCCTCTATGCGATGACTAATTACGACATAAGATTTCTTCTCATTTTCTGAATTTAAAATGGCTGCTGCTTCATTTCATCATGTAAACCCCTAAAATATGAAAATTTTATTAGTAAATTATAAAGAACGATATCCACCCTATCCAACAAATACAGTGGGAATGTGGCTAAACAATTAACTAACCCTTTAATAGTCGACTGAATGCAACATTAGATTTTACTCTCATTTTCTGAATTTAAAATGGCTGCTGCTTCATTTCACCATGTAAACCCCTAAAATATGAAAATTTTATTAGTAAATTACAAAGAACGATATCCACCCTATCAAATAAATACAGTGGGAATGTGGCTAACTAACCCTCTCAAAGTCGACTGAATACAACATCAGATTTTATTCCAATTTTTTGGATTTAAAACAGCTGCTGACCCCGTAAACCCCTGAAATATTAAAATTTTATTAATTAATTGCAAAGAAAGGAACCCTCGCTATCAGAAAAATACACTAAGAATGTGGCTAAATTACTATAGAACCCTCTATGGCAATTTTAATATTTCAGGGGTTTACGGGGTCAGCAGCTGTTTTTAATCCAGAAAATTGGAATAAAATCTAATGTTGCATTCAGTCGACTATTAGAGGGTTAATTAGTTGTTTAGCCACATTCCCACTGTATTTATTTGATAGGGTCGATATCGTTCTTTGTAATTTACTAATAAAATTTTCATGTTTTAGGGGTTTACATGGTGAAATGAAGCAGCAGCCATTTTAAATTCAGAAAATGAGAGTAAAATCTAATGTTGCATTCAGTCGACTATTAAAGGGTTAGTTAGTTGTTTAGCCACATTCCCACTGTATTTATTTGATAGGGTGGATATCGTTCTTTATAATTTACTAATAAAATTTTCATATTTTAGGGGTTTACATGGTGAAATGAAGCAGCAGCCATTTTAAATTCAGAAAATGAGAAGAAATCTTATGTCGTAATTAGTCATCGCATAGAGGGTTCTATAGTAATTTAGCCACATTCTTAGTGTATTTTTCTGATAGCGGGGGTTCTTTTCTTTGCAATTAATTAATAAAATTTTAATATTTCAGGGGTTTACGGGGTCAGCAGCTGTTTTTAATCCAGAAAATAGGAATAAAATCTAATGTTGCATTCAGTCGACTATTAAAGGGTTAGTAAATTGTTTAGCCACATTCCCACTGTATTTATTTGATAGGGTGGATATCGTTCTTTATAATTTACTAATAAAATTTTCATATTTTAGGGGTTTACATGGTGAAATGAAGCAGCAGCCATTTTAAATTCAGAAAATGAGAAGAAATCTTATGTCGTAATTAGTCATCGCATAGAGGGTTCTATAGTAATTTAGCCACATTCTTAGTGTATTTTTCTGATAGCGGGGGTTCCTTTCTATGCAATTAATTAATAAAATTTTAATATTTCAGGGGTTTACGGGGTCAGCAGCTGTTTTTAATCCAGAAAATTTGAATAAAATCTAATGTTGCATTCAGTCGACTATTAGAGGGTTCATTATTTGTTTAGCCACATTCCCACCGTATTTATTTGATAGGGTGGATATCGTTCTTTGTAATTTACTAATAAAATTTTCATATTTTAGGGGTTTACATGGTGAAATGAAGCAGCAGCCATTTTAAATTCAGAAAATGAGAAAAAATCTTATTTCGTAATTAGTCATCTCAAAGAGGGTTCTATAGTAATTTAGTCACATTCTTAGTATATTTTTCTGATAGCGGGGATTCCTTTCTTTGTAACTAATTAATAAAAATTTAATATTTCAGGGGTTTACGGGGTCAGCAGCTGTTTTAAATCCAAAAAATTGGAATAAAATCTGATGTTGTATTCAGTCGACTTTTAGAGGGTTAGTCAGTTGGTTAGCCACATTCCCATTGTATTTCCCTGATAAGGTGGATATCTATCTTTGCAATTCTTAAATAAAATTTTGATATTTCTGGGGTTTACAGGGTGAAATAGAGCAGCAACTGTTTCAAATCAAAAAAATGTGAGTAAAATCCGATGTTGCATTCAGTCGACTATTAGAGGGTTAGTTAATTGTTTAGCCACATTCCCACTGCATTTATTTGATAGGGTGGATATCGTTCTTTATAATTTACTAATAAAATTTTCATATTTTAGGGGTTTACATGGTGAAATGAAGCAGCAGCCATTTTAAATTCAGAAAATGAGAAGAAATCTTATGTCGTAATTAGTCATCGCATAGAGGGTTCTATAGTAATTTAGCCACATTCTTAGTGTATTTTTCTGATAGCGGGGGTTCCTTTCTTTGCAATTAATTAATAAAATTTTAATATTTCAGGGGTTTACGGGGTCAGCAGCTGTTTTTAATCCAGAAAATTGGAATAAAATCTAATGTTGCATTCAGTCGACTATTAGAGGGTTAATTAGTTGTTTAGCCACATTCCCACTGTATTTATTTGATAGGGTCGATATCGTTCTTTGTAATTTACTAATAAAATTTTCATGTTTTAGGGGTTTACATGGTGAAATGCAGCAGCAGCCATTTTAAATTCAGAAAATGAGAGTAAAATCTAATGTTGCATTCAGTCGACTATTAAAGGGTTAGTTAGTTGTTTAGCCACATTCGCACTGTATTTGTTGGATAGGGTGGATATCGTTCTTTATAATTTACTAATAAAATTTTCATATTTTAGGGGTTTACATGGTGAAATGAAGCAGCAGCCATTTTAAATTCAGAAAATGAGAAGAAATCTTATGTCGTAATTAGTCATCGCATAGAGGGTTCTATAGTAATTTAGCCACATTCTTAGTGTATTTTTCTGATAGCGGGGGTTCTTTTCTTTGCAATTAATTAATAAAATTTTAATATTTCAGGGGTTTACGGGGTCAGCAGCTGTTTTTAATCCAGAAAATAGGAATAAAATCTAATGTTCCATTCAGTCGACTATTAGAGGGTTAATTAGTTGTTTAGCCACATTCCTACTGTATTTATTTGATAGGGTCGATATCGTTCTTTGTAATTTACTAATAAAATTTTCATGTTTTAGGGGTTTACATGGTGAAATGAAGCAGCAGCCATTTTAAATTCAGAAAATGAGAGTAAAATCTAATGTTGCATTCAGTAGACTTTTAGAGGGTTAGTTAGTTGTTTAGCCACATTCCCACCGTATTTATTTGATAGGGTGAACACGTTCTTTATAATTTACTAATAAAATTTCCATATTTTAGGGGTTTATATGGTGAAATGAAGCAGCAACCATTTTAAATTCAGAAAATGAGAAGAAAACTGATGTTGTAATTAGTCATCTCTTAGAGGGTTCTATAGTAATTTAGCCACATTTTTAGTATATTTTTCTGACAGCGGGGGTTCCTTTCATTGCAATTTATTAATAAAATTTTAATATTTCAGGGGTTTACGGGGTCAGCAGCTGTTTTTAATCCAGAAAATTGGAATAAAATCTATTGTTGCAATCAGTCGACTATTAGAGGGTTAGTTAGTTGTTTAGCCACATTCCCACTGTATTTATTTGATAGGGTGGATATCGTTCTTTGTAATTTACTAATAAAATTTTCATATTTTAGGGGTTTACATGGTGAAATGAAGCAGCAGCCATTTTAAATTCAGAAAATGAGAGTAAAATCTAATGTTGCATTCAGTCGACTATTAAAGGGTTAGTTAATTGTTTAGCCACATTCGCACTGTATTTGTTGGATAGGGTGGATATCGTTCTTTATAATTTACTAATAAAATTTTCATATTTTAGGGGTTTAGATGATGAAATGAAGCAGCAGCCATTTTAAATTCAGAAAATGAGAAGAAATCTTATGTCGTAATTAGTCATCGCATAGAGGGTTCTATAGTAATTTAGCCACATTCTTAGTGTATTTTTCTGATAGCGGGGGTTCCTTTCTTTGCAATTAATTAATAAAATTTTAATATTTCAGGGGTTTACGGGGTCAGCAGCTGTTTTTAATCCAGAAAATTTGAATAAAATCTAATGTTGCATTCAGTCGACTATTAGAGGGTTAATTAGTTGTTTAGCCACATTCCCACTGTATTTATTTGGTAGGGTCGATATCGTTCTTTGTAATTTACTAATAACATTTTCATATTTTAGGGGTTTACATGGTGAAATGAAGCAGCAGCCATTTTAAATTCAGAAAATGAGAGTAAAATCTAATGTTGCATTCAGTCGACTATTAGAGGGTTAGTTAGTTGTTTAGCCACATTCCCACTGCATTTATTTGATAGGGTGGATATCGTTCTTTATAATTTACTAATAAAATTTTCATATTTTAGGGGTTTACATGGTGAAATGAAGCAGCAGCCATTTTAAATTCAGAAAATGAGAGTAAAATCTAATGTTGCATTCAGTCGACTATTAAAGGGTTAGTTAATTGTTTAGCCACATTCGCACTGTATTTGTTGGATAGGGTGGATATCGTTCTTTATAATTTACTAATAAAATTTTCATATTTTAGGGGTTTAGATGATGAAATGAAGCAGCAGCCATTTTAAATTCAGAAAATGAGAAGAAATCTTATGTCGTAATTAGTCATCGCATAGAGGGTTCTATAGTAATTTAGCCACATTCTTAGTGTATTTTTCTGATAGCGGGGGTTCCTTTCTTTGCAATTAATTAATAAAATTTTAATATTTCAGGGGTTTACGGGGTCAGCAGCTGTTTTTAATCCAGAAAATTTGAATAAAATCTAATGTTGCATTCAGTCGACTATTAGAGGGTTAATTAGTTGTTTAGCCACATTCCCAGTGTATTTATTTGATAGGGTCGATATCGTTCTTTGTAATTTACTAATAAAATTTTCATATTTTAGGGGTTTACATGGTGAAATGAAGCAGCAGCCATTTTAAATTCAGAAAATGAGAGTTAAATCTAATGTTGCATTCAGTCGACTATTAGAGGGTTAGTTAGTTGTTTAGCCACATTCCCACTGCATTTATTTGATAGGGTTGATATCGTTCTTTATAATTTACTAATAAAATTTTCATATTTTAGGGGTTTACATGGTGAAATGAAGCAGCAGCCATTTTAAATTCAGAAAATGAGAAGAAATCTTATGTCGTAATTAGTCATCGCATAGAGGGTTCTATAGTAATTTAGCCACATTTTTAGTATATTTTTCTGATAGCGGGGGTTCCTTTCTTTGCAATTAATTAATAAAATTTTAATATTTCAGGGGTTTACGGGGTCAGCAGCTGTTTTAAATCCAAAAAATTGGAATAAAATCTGATGTTGTATTCAGTCGACTTTTAGAGGGTTAGTTAGTTGTTTAGCCACATTCCCACTGTATTTATTTGATAGGGTGGATATCGTTCTTTGTAATTTACTAATAAAATTTTAATATTTCAGGGGTTTACGGGGTCAGCAGCTGTTTTAAATCCAGAAAATTGGTATAAAATCTAATGTTGCATTCAGTCGACTATTAGAGGGTTAGTTAATTATTTAGCCACAATGCCACTGTATTTATTTGATAGGGTGGATATCGTTCTTTGTAATTTACTAATAAAATTTTCATATTTTAGGGGTTTACATGGTGAAATGAAGCAGCAGCCATTTTAAATTCAGAAAATGAGAGTAAAATCTAATGTTGCATTCAGTCGACTATTAAAGGGTTAGTTAATTGTTTAGCCACATTCGCACTGTATTTGTTGGATAGGGTGGATATCGTTCTTTATAATTTACTAATAAAATTTTCATATTTTAGGGGTTTAGATGATGAAATGAAGCAGCAGCCATTTTAAATTCAGAAAATGAGAAGAAATCTTATGTCGTAATTAGTCATCGCATAGAGGGTTCTATAGTAATTTAGCCACATTCTTAGTGTATTTTTCTGATAGCGGGGGTTCCTTTCTTTGCAATTAATTAATAAAATTTTAATATTTCAGGGGTTTACGGGGTCAGCAGCTGTTTTTAATCCAGAAAATTTGAATAAAATCTAATGTTGCATTCAGTCGACTATTAGAGGGTTAATTAGTTGTTTAGCCACATTCCCACTGTATTTATTTGGTAGGGTCGATATCGTTCTTTGTAATTTACTAATAAAATTTTCATATTTTAGGGGTTTACATGGTGAAATGAAGCAGCAGCCATTTTAAATTCAGAAAATGAGAGTAAAATCTAATGTTGCATTCAGTCGACTATTAGAGGGTTAGTTAGTTGTTTAGCCACATTCCCACTGCATTTATTTGATAGGGTGGATATCGTTCTTTATAATTTACTAATAAAATTTTCATATTTTAGGGGTTTACATGGTGAAATGAAGCAGCAGCCATTTTAAATTCAGAAAATGAGAGTAAAATCTAATGTTGCATTCAGTCGACTATTAAAGGGTTAGTTAATTGTTTAGCCACATTCCCACTGTATTTGTTGGATAGGGTGGATATCGTTCTTTATAATTTACTAATAAAATTTTCATATTTTAGGGGTTTAGATGATGAAATGAAGCAGCAGCCATTTTAAATTCAGAAAATGAGAAGAAATCTTATGTCGTAATTAGTCATCGCATAGAGGGTTCTATAGTAATTTAGCCACATTCTTAGTGTATTTTTCTGATAGCGGGGGTTCCTTTCTTTGCAATTAATTAATAAAATTTTAATATTTCAGGGGTTTACGGGGTCAGCAGCTGTTTTTAATCCAGAAAATTTGAATAAAATCTAATGTTGCATTCAGTCGACTATTAGAGGGTTAATTAGTTGTTTAGCCACATTCCCAGTGTATTTATTTGATAGGGTCGATATCGTTCTTTGTAATTTACTAATAAAATTTTCATATTTTAGGGGTTTACATGGTGAAATGAAGCAGCAGCCATTTTAAATTCAGAAAATGAGAGTTAAATCTAATGTTGCATTCAGTCGACTATTAGAGGGTTAGTTAGTTGTTTAGCCACATTCCCACTGCATTTATTTGATAGGGTTGATATCGTTCTTTATAATTTACTAATAAAATTTTCATATTTTAGGGGTTTACATGGTGAAATGAAGCAGCAGCCATTTTAAATTCAGAAAATGAGAAGAAATCTTATGTCGTAATTAGTCATCGCATAGAGGGTTCTATAGTAATTTAGCCACATTTTTAGTATATTTTTCTGATAGCGGGGGTTCCTTTCTTTGCAATTAATTAATAAAATTTTAATATTTCAGGGGTTTACGGGGTCAGCAGCTGTTTTAAATCCAAAAAATTGGAATAAAATCTGATGTTGTATTCAGTCGACTTTTAGAGGGTTAGTTAGTTGTTTAGCCACATTCCCACTGTATTTATTTGATAGGGTGGATATCGTTCTTTGTAATTTACTAATAAAATTTTAATATTTCAGGGGTTTACGGGGTCAGCAGCTGTTTTAAATCCAGAAAATTGGTATAAAATCTAATGTTGCATTCAGTCGACTATTAGAGGGTTAGTTAATTATTTAGCCACAATGCCACTGTATTTATTTGATAGGGTGGATATCGTTCTTTGTAATTTACTAATAAAATTTTCATATTTTAGGGGTTTACATGGTGAAATGAAGCAGCAGCCATTTTAAATTCAGAAAATGAGAGTAAAATCTAATGTTGCATTCAGTCGACTTATAGAGGGTTAGTTAGTTGTTTAGCCACATTCCCATTGTATTTTTCTCATAGGTTGGGTATCGTTCTTTGTAATTTATGAATAAAAATTCCTTATTTGAGGGGTTTACATGGTGAAATGTAGCAGCAGCCATTTTAAATCCAAATCATGGGATTAAAAAATCAATGCTTTTTCACTGGATTATTAGAGGACAAATCGTATCTTAGCCACATTCTTTCTATTTTTTTCTAATAGCTTAGATATCTATCTTTGTAATGTATATATAAAATTTTGATATTTCAGGGGTTTACAGGGTAGCAGCAGTTTTTTTATATCCAGATAATGGGAATAAAATCGAATGTTGTATTCAGTCGAGTTTTAGAGGGTTAGTTAGTTGTTTAGCCACATTCTTATTATATTTCTCTGATAGGTTGGGTATCGGTCTTTGTAATTTATGAATAAAATTTCCACAATTTAGGGGTTTACATGGTTAAATATAGCAAAAGCCGTTTTTAATTCAGAAAGTGGTTTTATTTTATTTTTGGATGTCCTGCTGTCTTCATTTTATACCTATTATGTTGTTCAGGCTTTTTCTATAATTTTTAACCATTTTTCTGCCAGAAATACATTTTAAAACAGCACGAAAAAAATAACCTACTTAATTTGGTCGGATTATTGGCTGCTACATTTTGGCTGCCAACTTCACACCGGTTAAAACTTCGGGCTGCTGACTAACCGTAACGTCTGTCATAGATGATACATAACCAACCGGGACTAATTGCTTAACGTGTTTTCAGAAGCACGGAGTGGTCTCGGTATGAGAAGACCGGTCAACAATCCAGACCGAACTGTGCAGTAGCAATGTACGTGCCTCTCGTATATAAAACAAATCGACGATTAAGGTCGGGTTAAGGTAGAGGTCACCCGTCATTTCATTAAAAAAGGGCATGACGCAGCTCTGGGTACATTATATAATGCGTTTCAGGAAAAATGGCTTCTATTAAACTTACCCTGGGTTATGTGACGTCATCTCGGTTAATTACGTGAATGTAACCTTTTAAAATACCGTACCACGTCATGCCCGTTCTATTGTAAATGCAAAACAAATAAAATTGTGTTCCAATGAAATCGTTTAGTCATCGTCATCTAGGAACTCTTACTCAATTAGTCGATTGTTAATGTCTTTAGATACCTACTTCATGGAAAACTAGGGCGAAAAGGTAGCGAACTCTTGTACTTGAGTTCTGTTTGATTTGAGAAAATCATGTAAATATTAGGTACGCATATTGTCGTATATATAATAGTTACATTTATTTACTATGGTTCCCTTACAGTTAATATAGGTATGTAGGTACTTATACTTATAATCTAACAGACATGCGCATACAGAATCTAAGCTTTGTACCCCTTTTTAAGCATATTGCGAGCATGGAAAAGGTGTAAGGTTTGGCATAGTTTTAGTTTATATGAAGGAGTGCAGAAAGCTAAAATTATGGTCGAATTTCGATCACTGGGCGACCACTAGTTTTGGTAAATGTTTAACCAATTATAAGCAAACAATAACAATAATAGCATGCAATAATATTTATATTTATGAACAACAGCAAACAGAGTTTAAGCTAAGTCATTCTATCTTCTATTGCGTAAGAGTTGACGGTTTATAATCCATTATCCTTAGTAAGTTAAATTGACTACTCTAGACAGATTAGTTTCTTTTTCCAACCATTAATATGAGAAAAAAAACTCACGTCTACTGAAATAACGTAACAACTACAAATAAACAAGTTATTGCTATTTAAAACCGAGTACTTGGTTCGGATGGAGCCCGGAAAGTAGTTTTTTCCGTGTACTAAGCCTAAACGGCCACATTCATTCCAAAACTTATACCTCAACGCTTCTTCGCAGCCCTTGTATGCGTATTACATTCCAAGTGTACAAATTGCAGTTGGCAAATCTACGAGGTTCCACAGATGTTTGCAGTCTCAGCAATGCACAATATCGGCATTGTCCTTTTAGGCCCGGTATTCACCAAAGTGGAGAGGAGCGGAGATGTGTCGTAATCACCAATAAGATTTTGTTATTGATGCTAAGTAGAGAGGAGATATCCTGTATATCTCCTCTCATATATTTTGTAATATTTTCAGATTTTTCAAAATTGTAGGCGGTTTTAGTTATAACTTTTTCTGAGTGGCGTTTCTTTGAGATTTTTCTTGTCAGTATTAGTGTCTCCTGACCACAGACCTTCGCTGGTACAGATTTCCTGGGACACCACACATATATAAATTACGATATCCCATTGGTTGCTAAGACACATCTCCGCTCCTCTCCGCTTTGGTGGATCCCGGGCCTTAGTGCTAACCCTGCAAGGCCTCAGGCTTTCTACATTACACGTAGGTCGACAAGCTATAACAAAATAATATCTAAGTAATAAAAAATACAAAGGTCATGACGTAAAACCCTTTGAATTATTGTGAATAAGCCATGACCTATAAGTAGATTTAACATTTTTATTTGTAGGAACAGTGGTGTGCATTTTATAGACAAAAAAACAATACCTACCTTAATAAAGTACTAATCCTCGAAAAATACAGCCTTAATTAATAAGTAATACAAAAGTTAATATGTCTGTTAAATATTAGTTAATTTAAGGATATTTGGGATGGTTTATCGTCTTAGGGTGAGGTAGCCAATCACGAACATCATTTAACCCTAACTTGACAATACAACATCCAAGTTGTTTTTTCCTGTCCTGTAAGAAATGTCTGTGCACGCCACTGTGTGGGAGTCGTGAAGAATTTGAAACAGGAACGATGTATGGCTTAGATATCTAAGAACTGATCATCCACGAAATTGTTTCGAAAAGCAATTTACAAAGTGGGTTAATTGCTATTGCTTAGGAACCACACGCAAGGGATAATACGATTAATATTCATTAGTTGTAACATTTTGTACGACATTTTCGTTCGGGTTGCGACCTAACTTAATTGTTTTGATCGATATTAAGTGCTTGACAATGACCTCTGGTCGGTTATTATTTAAGTGTATGTCAGTAAATTTATATCAGAATATTTTAGTGTGGGAACCACTGCAAAGAAGTTGTAACTGCCTTCAGACTTGCGGTATTGGTTAGAAATTGTATACTTCTTTTCAGGTTCAAGAAACATAATAAAAGCTGTCGATTGCAGAAGCGCAACGGCAGAACAATGTTTCTTTTCCATAGGGAACTGATAGACAGCTCTCAGTTAGTATCGACCGAACTTACTTGATAGTACTCTTTTAACGCTTTAATTTACGTATGGATAACGAAATAAGAATAATATTGAATTTTTAAAATTAAAATTCAAAATTCAAGAGTCGATTTCACAACACACTTTAAATACTTATGTTATGACCAAATATTTCATACAATATTTTTTATTAAAAAAGAATTAATACGTATTAAAAATATTCAGTATTGATTAAATGAAGTGATACCCAGTTTTTTAAATTATTTTATAAGTTTAAGTATTTAATTAATTATATCTATGCGTACCTCGCAAGCAGGGGCAATATAGTATGCGAGCGTACGGTGAGACATGCTGCACAAAACAGATTAGGTATTGTAGGATCCCTAAAACTGTTTCCAGCTAATAAATATTCTTATTTTTCTTCTTCATTTTGTACTTTCGTTAGCCAAACTCAAGCTAAGCGTGGATATTAAGAGCGGCCAACCCGGCATAATTCCCATACAAACGCCCGTAGGTGATTACGGCGCTATAACAATTTTTCCTCTAGATATTTTGAATACATAGGTATCTTGTGGTCTATATCTAGGTTTCTATGTAAGGCAAATAATAATTTTTTGAGAAACAAATTCAGTAAAGACATCTGAAAATCAGCTTTTTTGGACAAATTTTATCTGAACTTTGCCCGTTCATAATGACCTCATTAATTGAAAAAATAAAAAAACAGCTTCATAGAGACCTCGCACATGTAATGGAGATTCTAAATGACAAACATTTTTTCCAAAAACTTGTAAGGCTTTTTCAAAAACAACTATTTCTTGGAACCTGTTTTGTGAAATCTGCGCGCACCAATTTTCGTTCGACGTTATCGCGTTCTCACTTGCTTTTAGCCAACGGGCGGTATGAAGTAAGCGGGAGGATAGTCGTGCGGGGGAGGAGAGTCGTGCGGGGTAGGAGACGGCCCCCGGGAGCCGAATGAAACTTGCCGCCGAGTTGTGATTACCGCGCGCATGTGTTTGTGTAATAAATACTTATTGCATATTATAATTAGTTAGTGAACCTTTTTTTGACAACGATCTTGCTTTTTTATACCGGACATTGATTTTTCTTTCGAAAGGCTTAGTGGTTTTGAAGTGAAGTTATGAAACGAACCTGGCTTATGTGAATACGTCGTACGTCGGACACCGATTTTGTATTGCTAAGGATTTTGTGGCGGGTAATTTGACGGAGATTTTACTACTAGGTATTGAGAAGAAGAACTAACAGAATGGGTAAGTTGCATGAGATTTTTTACATAATATTAAAATAGGTACATAGGTACGTGTAAGTATTATAGGTACCTAGGTACCTAGTTTTTATTTCTTTATGGAATATTATTCTATTCTGAAGGCCAGCACAGACAGATTATTAGTATACCTACGTGTAAGATTGAATTTAGTGTCGGAAATACCGCGGACTTTCCGCGTACTTTTGAGAACTAATTTCAACGATAGGTGCTATAAAAAAAGTACCTCAAGGATTGTCTGTCGTCTGTGCTGGGCCTAAGCTTATCAATGCTTAGTAGGTACCTATAATAAAACTCAAGCAATCTATACATAGAATATTTTTCAATTTTTTAAAAATTATTGTATATAATATCGATAAAGAAGCTGAAACCACAATTTTTTGAAAACTTGTCTGTCTGACTGATCACGCATCGCGTAAAAACCAGTTGACGGATTTTGATGAGACTCACTGTTGTTTAGTTGGAGGTCTGATTCTTACATGTCATCACGCAACCAATCAAAGGGGCAGAGCAGCAAATGAACCTTCACATTATTTTTAGTTTGTCGCATTACATAAAATCTGTGACTTAGTAGGTATGTTTTATAATAGGAAATAGAACTTTGATAATGAGTAGATAGCTAGGAACCAACCACCTACCTTACAAATTATTGTTATTGTGTATTTATGTAGATAGCTAAAGGAAAGCAGTAAGTAGTTGACGTAGGTACCTACCTAATTCAGCTGAGAATTACCGCCATTACCGGACACGAACAGTGTACCAGCAAACTGCCCTAAGACTCAACTCTCTGCTCACCATAGGTAGCCTATGACGGACAGACACATTTGTTCAAACAATAACATTATAAACTCAATATACTGAATTTTGCAGATAATACTCAGCCAGATTACCGAAAAGGTACTAAACAACGTTTACGTCTTTCTGCGCAAAGGAAAAAAAGGAATTGGCTCGCAAAACAAAAACCAAATAAAATGTAAGAATGTACTTACCTACTTTTCTATTTTTACACGCTTTTATTAGCTTCACCTGTAACTAACTATGTAAGAAAATCTTGGAAGTTAAATTTTGCATACACGTTCAGTTTGGATGACTAAAGCGTGTTCTATAGTTTTTTTTTAAACTATACCTAATATTTTATTTGATTGGAGTAGGTATCGAAAACGTGTCGCAGGACTTATTATATACAATTATGTATATGTATATTCACGGTTAGTCGGAAAGGGTATATGAAGCCGAAATGGTGTTATTGTACTCATCATTATGAACAACTTTTATTACGGAAACAATAATGAAATCGCGAAAAAAAAAATCTGCTGTTTCACACAAATAATTCAATATTATTCAACCAAATGTATGGAACGGCTGATTTTTTATTTTGCGATTTCAGGGTTGGTCCCATAGTAAAAGTTGTTCATAATGATGAGTACAATAACACCATTTCGGCTTCATATACCCTTTCCGACTAACCGTGAATACACATATACATAATTGTATATAATAAGTCCTGCGACACGTTTTCGATACCTAATATCCATGTACAACACCCTATGAAAAATCATCTTCGCGAGATAGATTATAAACGAACGATGTATACAAATACACCGTTAGTTTATAATCGATAAATTGTGAACTGTACCTACCATACAATATATTACAACTCATAGTTACATGATTAGGGCACCCCATAGATTTAGGATGTAAATATTCTAAGTTTATGGGGCACCCCGAGCAGCAGGTCTACCGCGTAACAAAATGGTAATGAACATCAGACTCTGGTATTAAAGTTCAATACGATCGTGAGAGCCTAAGCTTCGAGTAACCTTGAAAAAAATTTACTGGTAATAAAGTTGGAACTCCCATTTACATGATCGGTAATTTTTTTACAAGGTAGCTGGAAGTTTAGGCTCTCACGATCGTATTGAAATTTATTACCAGAGTCTGATGTTCATTACTATTTTGTTACACGATAGACCCCCTGATTGGCTAGGTTAGGTTAGAACAGTGACGAACCGAACCGCGCGTGAACCGATCGAGCGCTTGATTCAACTGAGTTGTATATTGTAACCAGTTTACAATAATTTATCACAATTTACAATCTCGCGAGATAGATTAAAAACTACCGGTGTGCTCACGGTGTTCATAACCATACGATGACATATACATATACGAGGAATCATTTTGACGGCATACCACCTTCAAATTTTTAACTACAAGGCCACACGAATTTCGAAGTACCTACACTTTTTATTTGAGTCCCAAATATGAAAAGAATTTATATAGGTATTACGACCAACGCATTCCAGATTTAGTTAGCTACTGTTCAATTATTATTTAGGCAATAAACATGGGAATGGAGGTTCATTTTATTATTCTATTTTTCAGGTTTATGAATGAAAACAAAGAAAACATTGATAATAATGATGAATCACAGCTTAGGTAAGACTAGAGAAAAGTGGAATATAGATGATAACTTAGTTTATGATATATATTATGATATACAGTAACAACCTACCTAATTATTTTTTATTTTACAGAGCTAGCGCGCATTTTGATCTCTCAGATAACATAGAAGTTCTTGTGGATGATGTATCTTGTATAACGCTTAAAGTACAAGCAATTGTTGTTTATCATTATTTTACCTCCGTCCGTGACTCACAGCAGGGTGCCAACTGAAAATCAGCGCTGGGTGTTCCACACCCAGCAAATGCTGAGCTGGAAACCCTTTCGATATGGGCGTGCTCGTCAGTGCAGTAAAATCTCCTGTTTATTCTTTATTCGTGTTTGTTATTTTTTTGTTTCTTTGTGATCTCTGTTTCATTTTTTTTTTGTGCAGGCAATGTATGTCCTGTATCGAATAAATGCTTTCTATTCTATCCTATTCTAAATATAAAAAAAAAGAATAAAAAAAAAGTTAAATAATATAATATTTTTTACTGAATGCACAGTTGTGTTTGACTTGCTCGTTTGTATGTATATAGAACCCTAAATAAAAGTAGCGTTATAGTTACTCCTTATAACATCAGCTATTTGCCAGTGAAAGTCCCATCAAAATCGGTTCAGCCGTTTCGGAGATTAGCCCCGGACAAACAGACACTAAACTAGAAGAATAGCTGTTATTTGACATTACAAGCAGATACTCATGATGGTCATGATCATGATGATGGTCATGAGGAGGATGATGATGGTTATGGTCATGATGACTATGATCATAATGGCCATGGTCATGATGACCATGATCATAATGGTCATGGTCATGATGATGATGGTCATGGTTATGATGACCATGATGATGATGGTGATCATGATAATGATGGTTATAATGATCATGTGACCATCATGATGATAATGATCATAGTGACCACGCTGATGACGTCCACGTCCACTCTCGATTCACGTCTCTCATTCACGACGGATGATGATGGTCATGGTCATGATGACAATGATGATGGTGGTGATGATGATCATGATAGTGATAATGATTATGGTGACCATGCTGATAACGTCCACGTCCATGTCTCTAGTTCCCGATTCTCGATCGACGACTCTCGTTCTATGACTATCGTTCACATTTATATCGTCCCATATATCCTGATCCATGATGATGATGGTCATGAGGATGATGATAATGGTCATGGTCATGGTCATGATGGTCATGATGATGATCATGATAATGATGATCATGGTCATGATGATGATCATGATAATGATGATCATGGTCGTGAATTCGTGATGATGATCATCATGGTCATGAGGATGATGATGATGATGATGCCCGACGACGCCTGACTGACTGATTTACACATGAATCATAATTCATGTTTTGTATCATGTGACATGATACAAAAACATGTCATGCATAAACAACAACAATTCATCGATCTGCAAGGTACTATTAGGCCTCTGCCTCGAATCTTGTGGGCAGCGGGGCGGCGGCGGCAGCGGCAAGGGAGTGGCAGTATCTAATGCGTAAAATCAAATGGACCGGCCCTCGAAAACACAATACGCGCACCGCGCGATCTGCCCGCTGGTTTCGAGAACGGCGGGTCTACCCGCGTAACTAAAATTGTAATGAACATCGACATCGGTATTAAACTTCAATACGATCGTGAGAGCCTAAACTTTGAGCTAACTTGTAAAAAAATTACCTATCATATAGTTGGGACTCTAAAAATACAAGTTAGCTCAATGTTTAGGCTCTCACGATCGTATTGAAGTTTAATACCGATGTCGATGTTCATTACAATTTTAGTTACGCGGTAGACCCGCTGGTCTGTGTGCGTTGCCCGCCCCACTCCCGCGCCGCCGCCGCTGCCGCCCCGCTGCCCGCAAAATTCGAGGCAGAGGCCTTACACTTACATACGGTACATATACATTGAATAGGTACTAGCCATTTACCTAATTTCAGCTTCTTCAATACAGACAGGCTGTGTAGGTAAATTTTATATTGCCCGTGTTGTTTGCTCGGCTTGGTGTTTTATTCTACGTAGTAGGTATGTACATAAAGTATTCTTACTTTATGTACACACGTACTACGTAGAATAAAACAAATAATAATAAAGCAAATGTATATTATAGTAGGTAAATAATTTCCATGTACCTAGTCAAAAATAGCGCATGTACAGTACCTAATTTGGTAAAAATACAATCTCCGGCCATGCGCTACGTTCGTACTAAATGTAGGTGCGTGCGAGAGACGCGATGCGATAACAATGACTCCTCCGACCTACCGAAGCGGCCGGCCGCGACCGCGAGCGAGTGATGGCGAGTGAGCAGCGTAAGTTCCCGAATGCTAACCGAGCGTTCAGGCGCTGTCTCTCTCTTTTCGCTTTGCCTCTTTTTCTAACATTGCGTTGGATGAAACAACAAGCTTTTCGATCATGCTCGCGTTGACGATAGACGGACGGGGAAGCGCCCTCTTAAATTCTTCTAATCCAAGCGTAATAAATATAAAAGCTAATTAGTATTCGTTAAACTCAGTCATTAATCTAGTGCAAGGTGTATATTTTTTAATTACTGGATTAGAATGACCTTATAGGCACCCTGAACCTTGTTTAGTTGTGACCTCAACTTGTTCCCTTATAGTTATAACCTAACCGTAATAAACCCTCGACTCTAAACTAGAAAAATAGCTATAACTTTTGAACGGCTGAGCAGATTTTCTTAAAACATATATAAGAACACTCTCAATTAAAACACCTTTCAAACAAAAAAAAACTTAATCAAAATCGGTTCATCCGTTCAGGAGCTATGATGCCACACAGATATACACTACAAATTTATAACACCCCTCTTTTTTATCGGGGCTAAAAATAGGAAAAATGTAGAAGGTAATGCTTTTGTTTTAAAATAAACCCTGCGTACTACAACTTCGCCTGTATAGAGGATACAATGTACAGACATAAATGTCACATGCATACACACCTAGATCCGCAAAAATAACAATTATGGAATCCGTGCAAATAGGTATATGTTCCACGAGAGAAACGAACCCGTGACACGTAGCGCAAAAAGCCAATCACTTGGCCATTGCGCCAACCGTGCTGTCAAATATTAGTAGACATATACGAGCATCTACCATCACAACCAAATCGTTACGTTCCACTCCTAAACATAGGCACAACCAAGACTGCCACAGAACTTTGCTTGGAGAATTGGTGTGATCTCTATGAGTGCTAGCCGGATTCGAAATTGCAGCATCATGTAGTTCATTAGTGGCTTCGACTACCCTTCCCCTCCCTCCTTAGGGAAATATGGCTAAGTTGAGGGAGCAAAATAGTCTGCTTGACACGTGTAAGATAAACGTGAATACATAGGCAATAAGATATAAGGCTATATATATTTCATAAATATTTACTGCACCTCGGTATTCCCTGTTCCCGGTAATATATACTGCTAAAGATATACTTCCTCATAGAATCACCTAAAAAGTAGGCTACCTTATTAGCATTTAAATTTATTTTATTTATTTAATCATTTATGTACACACATGACAAGACACTGAATACTTAATATGGGAAGACAAAGTACAAAGGTACCTGTACTGTTTATTTCATAAATAAATAAATACCAGCATCTGTTTATATATCTTAGAAAAAATATTTGTCCCACAATAGGATTTCTCCTGTATCGTGGGTGTATTTACAAATACCACAAGCACATAGTACATCCAGACCCGGAACAACTCTCTGTAGGTCATACAAATATGTTCCGTGGAGGGATCGAACCCACGAACGTAGCGCAGAAACCACTGCGCCAACCAAACCGTCAAATATATTCTTACGCTACCTAAATGCCCATAATCTTACTAAGAAAAAGCGCTCCTTATATCGGCAGCACACCTGCCTACTGAAGGCCATTGCTTGCCAGAACACCAATAATACTTGTAGTCTGCCGTCTGTGCTGTATATTTTGCATATAGATAATGCATTCTATTTTCGTACGAGCTTGTGCCGTATCGACAAGAAGGCTGCTAAAAGAAACTTAGAACAGTTTAGGGTTAACTAGGCCAGGGACGAGATACTGGATCGATAAATAGCTTTCTGGTGCATCTTGAATAATTTATAGTGATTCATGGATTGTTTCGGGAAGAATCTACACGTGCCAATACAGTCGACTACTATTAAAAATGGACGAATATTTCCCTTATAGTAGGCAGATAGAGAAAACCATAGTTGACTAGTTAAGTTGTTAATTAAGATCGATGTATAAATTCTGTAAGCTATTTAATGAGTTTCATATGAGGCGCTATCTATCAGTTTCCCTCAAAATGGAATATGTATGAAACCATACAATTTACTATAAAAATACTGGTTAATGACGTCAGAAATCAGCAATGCACTCTCTGTCTAATAAGCAATTTGAAAGACATATTTTTAAATATTTAATTTATTTCTATACTATTGCTTAAGCTTTTGGAAATTTTTTGGAATTTTGTTGATAAAAAAATTACAGTCAAATATCCAATTAAAATTAAAATTACAGTACAATCTGTCAAGAAAAATTAATAGAAAACGTACTTGTAAATTCTCTTATTCCAATTTCATATATTATTATTAGCGAAAAAATCCTTTTATTCACTGATTAGTAGTAGTAGTAGTTTACTACCATAACCATTTATCAAAAAAAAAAGCAGCCCACAATAGTAAAATTATCACAGCTTGAATGAAGTGGTCAGTAGTTAGCTTCGGCTTCATACTTTATTAGCGAAGAAGACTTATAGTTTCTCCATAGTTATTAATTTTCTACTTTTCTTTGACAGACAGTAACCATAAATTACGCGGTATCTTTTAGAAGGATTGGCATAGGTATTCTATTTATGATAGTTTGTCGCATAGAAATACCAAATAGAATATTTCAAGAATCAAAGAATAACAAATGTAAATGTCGATGTCGGGGTAATCCTAATTCAAAACGGGCGTGATTCGTAAATGGCGAATGCTCTCTGTAGGCGCATCCCGTCCAACTACGTGACAGTAAATAGTGTGTATTTATATTCCCACGTAGAAACAGTGAGTCGAGTTGAAAATTGTGGAAGGATATTTTTGAAAATAACTTTGGAATTCGATTTCCTGATCTCTCTATATGCCTTTCTTTAAAAATCCTGAGGCTGTAGCTGTAAAGCCTAGATCGCTTCAAATCCAATTTGTAAACGTCATATTTTTAATCCTTGGGGGATAAAGTACGTTTAAGATTATAACAACAAACAAACAACGAACTAAGTTTCTAACAGCTACATTATATATAATTGAATTTTATTTATAGCACTCAAGGCTTTACATATTGCAACTCACTTATATCGTAAGTCGATGTTATGACTCTATAATAACAGCTCAAATGTATAATATTATTTTGCTGTATTAAGTTGTTGTATTGCAATGCATAATATTATGCTTATGGTTTCCACAATTTTGCATTTATAAGAGAAACATATTTCTGTATACATGTGTAGAGTAATCACACGCGATATTTAGGTGCGTCGAGTTCATAAAGATTTGATGTGACAAGAGGTGTTTTATGCTCCGTTTGTTTGATATACAAATATAATACTTTGTTGCTAAATATAGTTACTACGTACAGCTACTTTTGACTAATACCAGATTTCTCAAAGACTGATCAAATCTAACCAGCTTGGCAACTGATCTGTTTGTTTGTTGAATTGTCGGCTGATGTTGTTGAACCGATTACAACAGTTAACATGAGATTTGACATGATCAGAGGTTTGATCAGGCTTTCGGAAATCAGGAATCAATTAAAAAAGAATTTATATTAAATGTACTTTTTCCGTCCTTCAATAAATTCCTTTCTTCTTTAATGGCATATAAAGTATGTCATATTGTATTAAAATTATATAGTAACGATCAAAATTCTTTCAATCCACGCATTTCTCGTATAAGGTGTAAGTTAATAAACCGAGCGATGTGATTTGCAGCTCTTTACGTACATGTTTACCCGTCTGTTATACAACGTGTATCAGAAAAGCGTCGTAATATTTAAGGGTCAGATCATCAAAATAAACAATTTTCTCAATAGGACCAACATCATAGTAGCGAAAAAATTATCAGCTGTCCCATACAGAACTTCCATACTTAGGTACTCCACCCAAACGTATGGGACAGCTGATTATTTTTTCACTATTACGATGTTGTTCCCATAGACAAAGTTGTTCATTTGATGGTCTGATCCACATCCTTAAATATGACCACGCATTCCTGATATACATTGTATAACAGTAAGTAATGTTGCGTCAGGGAAAAATCACACCTTTATAGCCGAATAATTATGCGCATAAAAACATTTTACGATTGAACTATGAGGAACTACGGCATACTTGCGTGAGAGATTTCAGTTGTATTAGAATTGCTATAACCAAAGTCGGAAGTCTATTAAATGTCGATATTTCCAATCAAGGTTGTCATGCGATGTTATATTTGAACGATAATAATGGGTAATAAGTATTTAATAGTTATCTATTTAAAAAAAATTCATTGATTTTATTTTTTCATGAACTTTCGAATTCTTCATGGATAAAATCATTACTGTCATGATCGATTGATGTGAGCTACATTCAAAGCCGAATCGTTTTGCTTACGAATGGTAGTATTAGCGACACAGACCTTTAGCGAAGGCAGGTCTGTGATTAGCGACGACCGCAAGGCCAAACAGATTATTGAAAGAAGCCAATTTTACCTGTGGATCATCGTAATGGATTAAGGGGCTCTAGTATGTTACGCTACAGAAACTAGAAACATTAAAATTTAATAGAAAATCACAGACTTAATCGGCTTACTATCCCATGAAACATAAAAAAGTCAAATCAGTTATAATAAAATATTATAGTTTAAAAAAACTATAGAACACGCTTTAGTCATCCAAACTGAACGTGTATGCAAAATTTCAGCTCAATCGGAAACCGGGAAGTGGGTCAAATTTAACTTCCAAGATTTTCTTACATAGTTCGTTACAGATGAAGTTAATAAAAGCGTGTTAAAAATGAATCTACAACAATTTAAAATCCGAACTTTTTTAAATTGACAGGCTACTCAGCCATCTCCTCACCTAGTGGAAAGACTGCTTACCACGTCTGTAATACCATTGCCGGGACATTGCCAACCCGTCGCCGAGAAGATACTCTTTAATTTTCTTTTGAATCCATTTAAATCGGTTTCAAGTTGATCTTTGAACCTTTTAATTCTTTTCACCGCGCTAGGCAACAAAATAAGCGTCACCGTCAGCCTTTTTCAAACTTTGTTATGTTTTGCTCCTGGGCTAACGAGAAGCGACTGACTATCTATTCTATTCGATTCGAAGCGACTGCAATGTGGATTCCGCAACCCAATTATTGAGAGATACTAATACCAGAATAGAATCGATCTTTATTTCATGTAAAATAGGTACAAGCACTTATGAAATGTCCGACTCTACGTGCACGGTTCCAAATAGTAGATCCTATGGAGAAGAACCGGCAAGAAACTCTTTTCAAATAATTACAATCTTTATCAGTACAATGTTGTGGTACCCATAGAGTATAAAATAAATTTACTTTCTTTCTTTTTATTATCTTAATTCATTTAATGTACTACGAAAGGTGCTGGAAGCCACTTAATAAATTAGTGTATTGTGTATTTGTGTCTCGCTAGATATCAAATCGAAAGTTGGCAATGTGATAATATATGCAAATGTGTTTATTGGCACGCGATATTAGCATGTTTACGCGTTTCGCTGGTACTGGGCTGTTTGTGTTTTACTAATATATTCATTATTCAGCCATACCATGTGTTCCATGAACAGATGGCAGTCAGAGTACAACAACACTGATATATTCAACTGAATTTATTTAGATTGAAAGCTGATAGCTCAGCTACGAAGAGACGACTCTATGTAATAAATCGTATTAACCTATGTCAACTGCTAAACATGGTATATTTATGGTATGGAAGTATGGAAAGAAATAATAAAGAAAGAAAAATAATTTATTTGGTTGCAAAATTGAAACAACACAAGCAATAAACACTCAAAAAAAGAAAACAACAAGAAAATCAGAAAACAAAAAATTAAAATTAAAATATCATAACATAGATATTTGTAGTCATGGCAGCACAATCGTGTGGGCCTCACGGCTGCACCAAAAAGGTTCCAGTTCAGCGTATGCCAGACATCAATACCGGCGCTGATCTTCAACTGAACCCTAATAAGCACCTAGGTCCTTAACGTTTTAACCCCATCAATCGACGCAAAGTACACAATAAAAAAGTATTTATTTTTTTATTGGTTCCGGGCGCTGACGACCGGTCGCAGCTTATTGAATAAAACAGTTACTAAAATTACACAATAATAGGAACTAAAAATAAAGAATACCTGAGGGTAGGTATATATTTCGAATTGATAGCCATCGCATATTCCATTTATAGGTTCAGTAGAACATGAACAGCTAATTCTAAAAAATAAAACGATGAAAATAATTGCCATCAATCTCGTTCGTGGAATCAATGTTTTCGCGGCGTGATTATAGGTAATTTCAGCTAACAGTATAGTTCGTATAAAGTTTTTACAGTACGAATTGTTATGGGTCCGGTTTTACGAGCTTTTTTTAACACCTCTATAAAACCCAGAGGGTTGAGCAAAGGTGATTGAACACCGCGGATAAGTATTAAATACACTTACAGCATAGCATAATTATATTATCCTTTAACTTTGTGGAAGAACGAGGTATGGTGTTCCCCCATCTAACACTCCGCTCAATTAAGGTCCGATTAAATTGAAAACATAATAGATTTCTCAGAATTGGTGTTCAGAGGGTTAAAAAGGAGGAATCCTCCGACCAGGCGAGGTGATATTGCCTAGCGGACCGAAGCCCGACGGTTGATTTCGGACAGTTGTATATATTGTGTTAGATACCATAATCGTTTTACTTGCGTGATGCAGGCTTGGGAATCTGATTGGTCGAATTTGTATTGTATACGCTACGTATGCTACGCTTCATGTAGCACCAGATGTCGCTACTTGTTTATCGAGTGTCATGATGATGATTCCGATCGATTTCGATCATGGCGACCGCTTCAGACTCCTAGTCCGTAGTTTGGCGCTAATGCGCTAAAAGATGGGTAATGTAGCTAATCTTGGCGGTGAACCTCCGCGTGCACTGAGGGCACTATTCTCGATCAGGTATCATAATTATGATAGGGACGAACCTAAATCTGGTCTTTGTGTACTTGTACTGTTTATTTTAATAACAGAAGTCCTAACTGTTATTTTAGTAGCGTGCTACGAATTTCGTAGCCTTGTAGCAAGTAAATGACACGACTCTTTTACCCTAAAATTGTTTAGGGTAAAGTAGTGGGTACCTATTTTATAGATTAGCTTTTACGAGATTTTTAACACCTTTAATATAAATGTTAGGCTTAGATTATTGATTGGTTGTCGCGGCCGCTCCAACTAGATACCGCACTACCTAAGAAAAATGGCTTTTTGAATGCGTCAACTCATTTGACATTGTGATTGTCATGTGGTGATTGTCATTCATGGTTTGTTTATTTATTGTTGAAATTATTTCGGAAATTATACAATCTTTACTGATGGTACATATCCCAGTGTTTTTTTAAATTTTGATAGTGTTGTTTTTGCACAGTTTTACTACGCAAACCGGCATTTTAATCTGACCGACTCACTCGAGTACGCCTATTCTTGCGTAGTATGTTTTGCCGCATTTTATTAGTACGCCGGCGGAATCTAATTGGAGCGGCTGCGACAACCAATCAATAATCTAAGATGTTAGGTTTGGCAGAGGTTGTGAAACGCCACAAGTAATCACATGATACTGAAAAAGCTATTCCCAAATATCGGACGCGATACCGTTAATGACCTGTATGTACAATGCTTTTTATAACAAAAAATATATTATGTTTGTATCTGCATTAGGATTGAACCAAAATTATCCAGTAGCGTGCACAGCTACGACCGTCGTAGTCTGCTACGAAATTCCGTAGTTCGTAGCTCCTAACGATACCGATGAGAAGACTAAATATAAATTGTGAAGGTTTACTTCTATAAAGGTTTTTTACACCTCTATAAACTCTATAAGGTAAGGCAGTTGTTGTTAAATCCCCCAGCTAATAATTATTTGTATTTAAATTATTTTATTTAAATAATATTATAATTTATTTTTATTCATATAATAAAATATATAGGTATTATTATTATTTCCAAGAAATTGGACACTAATTATGATGACAATAATAATATAATCGTGCTGCGATATGCGACTACGGACTTCGTAGTCTGCTACGAAAACCGTAGCTGAGTCAAATTGCACGCTTGTAAGTGCGTAATCCGTAGTTGCAAACTAGAGTAGAGAGATGACTTCTCGTTTCTATCGTATCTAGTTTGCAGTGTATTTATATTGTACGGATACTAAGGAAAGATATAATTTAAATATATATATAAGGTCCTACTTCTTTTATGGGATTATAAGTACTTATCATTATAAACAACTAAAAGCAACCAAAGAACTAAACAAAGCAAACAACTAAAGTCACTTGAGAAATAATCCAAATGCAAGGCTGGTATTGATGATTTTAGTAATTGAAATACTTTAACATATGATAATAATTATTATTATACAGTAGAAAGTAAAAAAAAATATACAAAATTATAAGTAGAAAAAAGTTTATTTATATTAAAAAAATGTGATACTAAGAGAAATTGTGATAAAAGAATGTGATTTGATTTTAGGTATTTATAGTAAGTAGGTAGTAAATAACTTAAGGCTGTTTTTGCAAGTGACCCAAATAGTTAAGAAACCTGATTGTTATATTAATAATAAAAATGAACCTAAAAAAAAATATGATCAATAAACGTACTTACTGCTGATTTATATCGATATGTTTTATTTAATAATGTTGTGAACAAAAAATAGTTCCCATCACTAGAAGAAAATTTTACGTTGGTGGGCACCAACGTAAAATTTCGTGGAATAAAATTAATATTATTTTACTATTCCACGAACCGCACCAAACCAAAATTTGGATCGGTGCCGTTCGTGGAATAGCGTTGGTGCTATTCGTTTTAGTGCCGTTCAGATCGGTGCTATTCGTGGAATACCTCTATAGTAGGACCTTATACATAACTTTACATTGCAGTGAGATTTTATCAAGATCGGAGTGCCACCGCACCTATAATTATGTAGTGTGTAATCAGCCTAAAGACCCTGAAAGAGTGCTAAAACAAATAATCTTTATACTTGAAACGAACGAAATGTTATTTCTATTATGCTAATGTGAGGCTAGCCTAGTTCCGAATATCAGTCGGCCAATCTAACTAACAACGCGACGTGACAAAAAGTGCCTATGTTTTTTATTTAAATCTAGCATAGCATAGGTACCTAAATCAAACGTCATTTCATTTTACTTGTAAGAAATTCAAATTATATCGATGTATGAATAAAATTATGGCACATGAATAAAAATTGATAAACAAAAAATCGTAACCAAAATATTCCCAAATACAAAATTCAAAGCCCCTGTAAATCAAGCATGATTTTTTTGGACGTATTGCAACTTTAACAATTTTGCCTCAAAAATATGCATTCAATGCATGATATTTTTTAAAAATACATGCAAGTTTTCTACCTTTTCGTGAAACAAGTATTTATGATGCGTAAAATTAAACAAAAATACGATAGAATTATTGTATTTTTTATTCAAAATTTGTTTACGTTAAAGTTACAAAACGTCAAAAACATTCGTGGTCAGCCCTTAGTTCAACGTAGGTACGGTTTCCACTTCAAAATATTTGATTTGTATAGTATAGTGAACTTCAAAAAGCGCCCGATGACTGTCGGTCAAGAGAGTTAAAAGGTCGTGAGTTCAAGTTGTACGCCGGTGAACTAATGTGGTGAATTCACTCATAACTAAATTAGACATACATTTAGTACGTAGGTATACAACGAGCGCCAGGTCAGCGTGGTGGACTAAGGCCTACCCCTTCTCATTCACAGAAACGGTCCGCGTCCAGCAGTGGGATCATAATGGGCTGATAAAATAGGTATACATTAGCCGTACTTTTAAAAAGCACTCGGTGTGTGAATTTATAAAGAAAATGCTAGCTTAAAAAAGTTTTTAAGTGAGAGTAATCATAATAAATAGTGTACTTTCCTTAATGTTAGGAGAGCATTAAGAGATAATATATCCAAAAACATGGTAAATAAAACCTCATTTTGAGTGAATAATTGGAACAAGGTCGAATGTCGGGGCCCGACGGTGTCTGCTGCGACCGATGTCTTCCTTCACATAAAATCGATATACTAGCAGCGGTCGCATCGCCGCACACCTCAATAAAAAACAATATAAACACAAGATAATCAACACTACGTTAACAGGTTCGCCCACCTCAGATGGAATCAGCTTGCGTATATTTCCTCACGCCGACACACTTACGCGAAACACTAAGCCAGTAATAACCAATGATTTGAACCGGTGTTGGATATCGTTTAATACCGATGAACAATGGTGGTGGACTGCACATGCCCTCCGCGCCCATGCATCTTTTACACTGAGACTAGGACGTAAGTTATTGGTTCAAAAAGGCTCAATGTGGCCCCACGGCTGGCCGACGCGACCCCCGTTACAATATAATTAGTTAGAATTTTAATTATGGTGTTGTGTATATTTGTCACAGAATGACGTCATTTTATTTTGTTTACGTGACTAAAAGTGAAACTTTTCTTTTATGATTATTGTTATTTTTATTTCGAAGATGACCCAGTTTTGGCGCGCGAACAAAAAAATGGCTGTTGCCGAACTATTCACTTCTATTATATTTGTTATTTTGGAAAAATTAACACAACTTGAATTAATTCAGTACAAATAAACAAAGTTACAAAAGTTTGCAAGTCACTCACCGATAGTCCAGGGTTACAGCCAGACGTGATGGAGTTCTTCCTGAACTTGGGCACGCAGATCTGCATGGAGCTCTTGCCTTTAGGGGGTCCGGCACAACCGTACTCATCACTCCGATTGCTCCTCGTCAGATTTATGTTGTTGGTGTTATTAACTTTGACCAAAATGTTGCAAGTTTGTGAAGCAATTTGGAAAAGGCCTTCTTCGAGGTTCCTTTTGTTGTGGTACTGTCTGTTGAAATGAAGATAGTCCCACCAGGAAGGCATTTTCTTTGATGAAACGTGTTTAGTTGCGGCGGGGCGGGCTGTGTCGGTCGCGTGCGCTCCACAGGGCCGCTGAAACGAAGTGCCGAGTGTAGCCTTTATGTAAGTCCCGACGTGGAGTTGCGCGTTCAACTTTTGTTTTTGACAATATGGGTATGTACTGTCGCGGCGTGAAGTCTGTGTCTTATTTTCTTATTTTTATAACGTTAAATGAGGATGATTTTATTTTATAGTTAGATTCATTTTTATTTTGTGGCACTCGGAAATTAACACCCTTTGAGCTCCAATTCTGAGAAATCTAGGTACGAAAAGCAATTTTGTACCAGGAACGATGTAAGCTGGTAGTGGGGGAGCTGCTCCGTATCAGCCCTTAAAGCTATGTCTAATGCTGATCTTAGATCTCTTCGTAGAGCGCTAAAATAAACGGTCGTCAGAGGATCACTTGGAATAAAATTGTGATCACAGTAAGTTGTAATGGACGGAAAGGGCTGCCCATTCTCATATTAAGTCTCTTATTTTAATACCTTTTTAGGGCACACCATCATAGCATTTGGAAAGTGGCATAGACCTATTCTTTGCTAGGAATCATACGGTTACTTACTCACGTGTCAGTGTTATTTTTAAGGATACAAGTTATCAGACATTTAAGGTGAAAATGGAATGGAAACCGCATGATTATTTCGCTTTGTAAGTCGACACATGCATCAATAATAACAGTGCTTTCTTACCGATTGTACGTTCCGCAGGTGGATTATTAATTAATTGGGATTTATTGACTTTTCGACGGTACATTTTTATGGTTACATTAGGGAATACCTGAATATGAACCTGAAATTGAATAGGACACGCAACACGAAAAATTGTTAAATTAGTCATTGTTCTTCATTTCTATTCTGCTGTTCCATACATTTAGTGGAGTAAGTACTTAGTATTGAATTATTTGTGATGATGAATGATGATCAAAAACTCTCGTTAAATATACAACCTGTGTAGGTACCTACCTAAGGCGCAGATTAACTAATAGTTACTAAGGTAAGAACTGAGTAAGAACTTACGAGTTAATAGGTCACTGGTAGGTGGCTTACTCTTTAACAAAATAACTTTTGTTAAAGAGGTTTAGATGAGCAAGTATCCACCTGCCGAATAAATTCTACGAGTATGAGGTAGGTATACTAATAACAACTAGTAATAACACTGATTAAAATTATACTATACTACTAAATACTATTATAATTATATGGGTATACCCATACACAAATTAATAATAATTATTGTAAACGGCATTTGACTGGTGATCAACCACTCTATTTTTCTGAAAATAGAGTACCTGACACGTCTCCCTTTTTGAGTTCACTAAGCATATCTATAGACACACACAGCATAGTGCATAGTGGGTAGACTGCTCACTGTGCACTGCTGAGTAAAGCTAGGACTCCAGTCTGAGGACAAAATATTATCTCACTAGTCCAGTCAGTAGCTCCGGTCTACGTGTTTTCGTAGCAGACTACGAATGCTGTAGCCGCTACACGTAGCACGCTCTACTAGTAACGAGGATCAATTTTCTTCAAGATATCGTCCAACTAGCGTTTTGGGGGTCTTCCTGGTAGTCGTCGTTCTTCCCATTCCCTTTGAGCATAATTATTGTAGCTATCATCACCATCAGCTTAATGTTCCCACTATTGGAGGGACTCGGGCCTCTCCTCTAAGAAATGGACTAGGCCGTCCACCACGCAGGCCCTGTGCGGATTGGTGGATGCAATAAGGTCTCAAATATTGTTAGGACATGGTGGTGTCTGTTTAGTAACTTGACAATGGTAGGCGACAGGTGATAAACCGATAATTTGTCAATTTTCTGTTTAATAAAAAAAATCTTCCGACCAATGACAATTTGTCGCCATGCAATAAAAATAAGTATTTTTATGTATTTTCGTATACTTGAAACAGTTAGTTCAAATTATTTTATAAAGATTATACATAATACCTACAACATGGTTAGCACAATTACTAAGCTATTGGCTTTCGCAACGTGTTGCGGGTTCAATTCCCGCCTATAACAACTTAGTCGTGCCATCAAGTTCTAATTAGCAATAGATCAAATCGACGCTTATTTAATGATTAATGTTTACGTGTCTCATGTCCGGTAAAGATGTAGTGGATGTCACAATTCACCCTAAAATATTCACTTTCTGCTTAGTCGTGGTCGTATGTCACCTTGCCTTAAAGCATAATTATGATCGCTTACTACTGTTAGACTGTATTGTTTTGTTAGGGTAACTATAGGGGGCATTCGACCACGGCTATCCTCTGAACATCACTATGAATATGTATCTATTAATATTTTCTTGTTTCATACCCTTTCAGTAGTCGGGTTTTAGTTTTTGAACTTATTTGTTTTTCAGAGCCGCGTGCAACTGCTTTCAATATATATATTTTTGAAATGTGCTAATTAAGCCCTTTTATTTGAAACCCAACACAATTGATAAAAAAATTGTTTTTCATTTCTTTATGTCCTGTAAAGGGCGCCATATTAAATTTCATGTGACGTCACAGTCATAGCCTATAACCAGCGGACAATTAAGATGCTTCCAACGATACCTCATTTGTCGAATTATGATAAATAGTTCAGAAGTTATGAGGGAACAGACGAACATACATACCGGTCAAACATTATAACCCTCTCCGTAGTCGGGTAATAACATACTGTCATCACCAATCCGTTTGCCCAACGTGGTGACACTGGCAAGTTTCCTTAGGACAGTTTACTGTGTCTACGAAGTTTGCTACGAGGCCTATGTTCAGCTGAGAATTATTGTCTGATGATTGTGATGACAAATAAATAGGTAAAATGTCGACTGATTTTAATTTTTTTTTATACTAATGTCAACATTAACTGGTACAAAAACCTACAAATGCGACCTTTCTTATTCCCATGACAGTGTAAAACAGTCAGTAATTACGTCAGTTAAACCCACTATAAAGAACTAAAACAAAATATTTACGTTTTATGTACACACCAGTAAAAACACTGACATTTTGTGTTTGTTCATGCCTCAAGGTAAAGGATACTATAATATGAATAGGTATAGTGTTGAATTAACAATTACCACCTTCTGGAAACAGTCATTTTATTTTTGGAAAAGCAATTATAAGGTTTTTTAGGGTGAAATGATATTTAGTACAATATTGAGACCATAGATTAGACATCTATAATTAGGACTAATTTTAGACTGCCACACTATAATACAAAATTATTAACACTATTTTAATTACATTCTGATGATAAACAAAGCTTATGTTTCAATATCAATGCTTACTTTTTATAAAACAAATTATTAAAATATCCCCTAGCAGTGAAAAAAGATAACCAAACTTGAAAATAAATGACTAATGAACCTGGTGAGATGATAAAAAGACCATAATGGCTTAGGCACTTTGACCGCAGCCTTGCTAGCCCAATAAAACAAACAAAAAAAATACTATCTTGACTATGGATACAACATTATATTTAGTGGGACCAAATCTTGAGTCAGAAATGCGATTTCAATCAGTAGCTTTCGCAATCGGTAGTGTTCTGTTCAAGTAAAACTTAACCTCATTAACATTCTTAATTTCACCATGAAATTCTAGTTTTGGCTGTAAAATTATGAGACGTGGTTTCGGATTTTAGCTCTCATACTAGAAATCTGCAGTCTTATGAATATCATTATCATATAATTGAAAAGCTTATGCTTATCTTACTTATTAGATACAGTAGACCTACCCTCAATAGAAAAGCTTAGAATTTTTTATAGTTTTAAATACTTTAAAACATTCTATGGTCTTTTTAATGATCCTAAGTTTAAAGTTGTGGCCATTGTTTAAAGACATTCAGGCAAAATAAAGATGCATTAACTGTAATGAGAGTAGAACTACATTTCACATTATTACAATAAGACTAAGAATCATTCAAGAGATCCTTCATGTCTACATCATCAGATACAGACTCTGTGTCATCAGGTTCATCTAACAAAGCTTGTAACTGGTGTATTGAAGTAACCAGAACATGAAACTGCTTCTTTCTCAAAGCCAAACGGCTTTCTAACAGCTGTTTTGAAGACTCCAAAGTAGCAAGTTCTGTTTTCAAAGTGCCAAGACGGTCCAAAGTCTCCTTTCTATCTGGCTGTTCGCTTATGACCTTTGCCAAAACATCATACTCAATACGGTTCTTCCGAACAGTCTTAGCTTGAGCAAGATCAGCTTTACTTGTTTCTATGTTGGTTTTGGCTACTTCTATGGATTTCTCTAGGACTTTTGACATTGCTTCGTAACTTTTTAGTTCTGCCGCCATCATTTCCGAGCCTAGTTGCGATTTAGTCACGGCAAATTCGCACTGTGCTAGTTGAGCCAGCATTCGGTCATGGGTGGACTTACTGTAACAAAAGGTTTCAATATAAAATTAGGTTCAGTTAACCAATAAATCATAGCGGCACTAATAACAAACTAAGTGATATTTTAGGGATTTTGTAAAACGTAGTTCTAACCTCTCTTCAGGTTTTTCGTCAGTGCTATTACACCATTTTATCAATGTTTTCAGCAGAACATTCAATCTCCTATCATCTCCTGTCCCATCTCCGTCAATCAGGAGTCTTCTGCGAATAACATCCTCTGAAAATCAAGATTTTATGTGAGAGTAAACGATTGACATTCTATAAATATTTCTACAGAATTATAACTTACCATCTCCCATATTAGATAGATTGTAAAGAAAGAACAATAGGACTTAAATTGTTACTGTGGTTTGGTAATAAAATGGATAAATAATATTATTATTTACAAAACAACGCGGTAAAGTCACAAGCCAGGGTTTCGAATTGACATTTATCAAATGAAAGAACAATCAACAAACCCTGCGGTCCGAATTTCGATAAAAGTTATAATATTGCGATCCGACCAAATTTAATAGTCCCAAAATATAAGGGCTATTTGAGTAATAATAATACTTGTGACTTTGGTCGGATTCGCGATATTACCCACACTTTTAGCGCAATTCGGACTGCAGGGAAAGAAAGATATCACTTTGACAATGACAGTTGACTGACAGGAGCAGATAGTATTTTTTTGTGCGGTCACACGACTTTCTTATTTTTATTAGATTTACAAAATCTACCTCAGTCAGTAGAAGCTGAAAGAAATGACAAAAACAGACCCAATTCAATGTGAATTAATTAAATAAATACATTATATAACATCATCTGAATTAGTAGTAGCACATTTTTATTGAGATCGTTTTTAGATTGTTTCTTCTTTTTTGGGTTTTTGAACGAAATATTGAATTGTCAAAATTTGTTTTGCCTTTCAGGCTCTCTAAAGAAAATTATGGCTATTTATTACAATAACTTGATTATCTTCGAGGATTTTATTCTAAATGATACATTTTCCAGTTAATTCCTTTGTGTACATTCAAAAGAAGAATGGAAAACCCAAGTTTTAGTGATAAAATTGAGGAGTACTTTTCCGAGCTCGGGCGATGGCTAGTATTTCAAGTCGATATTAGTTGTTCGGTTTATAAAAATTATAAACAACGATTTGCGAAATAATTCTTCTATTTCTCAAATTCAGGAGGGTGTGGCGAAGTATTCTTCTGGGTCAAGTTCTGTCATTGCTATTGAGTGGTAAATGTATATTGACCACATTATTGCAAAGTGCTACTTGGCAGTTTCCCACCACTGGACAACTTGTGGTGCCGTACCTAACGCTCTTTATATTATTTACTCCATCCCTGCTCTGTAATGGGTTGAAGGATTTGTCCAAGTAAGTATATGTGGTGATCCTACATTGGTCAACCCAGAATCTGCTATTTGATTTCTCATGTATTACTTAATTATTTTTATTTATTTTAGGAAAACAAACAGTGTTTAGCTTTTTTGGTAGATCATTTGATCCAAATTCCAACATGACTTCTCATAGATAATATTAAAAGAATGTAAAGATTGTTTATTGTTCTAATTTCCAGAAAATGGTGGGTAGTGTTAATAGCTTGCACTTTAGATGTAACAGCAGGATGGCTGTTGGTTATGTCACAGCGTTTCACCTCAGTACTAAGCTGACAGCTGCTAGCCTGTAGCGGTGTGGGGGCCGCATTGGTAGGAGGAGCATGGCGAGGACAGAGACTCGGTGTGGTCCACGTAGCAGGGGCAACTATGGGGCTAATGGCTGTAGTGTGTGTTGTATGGGCTGATGTTGAGGGGGCTCCTACTGATGGTAAGTAGTGAAGTATTAAGAGACTTAAAAATAAAAATATCTTATTAATTTCCGGATGACATTACATCCCACCCTCATTATTTCAGGTAAAAACCAGCTGGTTGGCGACATGCTATGCCTCGCAGGGTCACTACTCTATGCCATGGTCACAGTCTTACAAGAAATGATGCTAAAAACACAATCCTGTTCAGACTACCTTGCATTTCTCGGTCTCATTGGCAGCGTAGTATCATGCACCCAAACATTCTTCTTAGAATTCAGTGAGCTAATGGCTTTCAACTGGTATGATTTGGATACTATCATGCAGCTGGGCAGTTACTGCTCTGTGCAGACAATATTCCAGATATTGCAGTGTTTTATGTTGAGAGATGCTGGTTCCATTATTCTGCATCTATCATTTTTGTCAGCAGACTACTACACTCTCATTGCCGGGATGTATATATTTCAGTTTAAGGTTGGTACTACTTTCATTAAATTATGATCACAATATTATTTTGACTAGTATACAAATCCGTATTCAATAACTTACTGATGTCTTCCATTTCAGTTCCATGCCCTATATTTCCTATCATACATGCTGGCTATGGTTGGTGTGTTTCTGTTCAGCGCACGACCGACGCGACAGCCGGCGCCGCAGCCTGGCAGACTGCCGCAGCTAGTGAATGACTCTGTGCAGTCACAGGACAATGTCTCTATGTAAGCATATCCTGTTAGTCCCTGGGGTAGGTACCAGTGGCGAAGGGTGACAGTTTTAATAGGGGAAGCCGTCCCAAAAATGCCCTCCAAAAATAGCTGCAAGACAAAAATCCATACCGTCTCTTGTAATCTATATTTAGTCATGTCTGAAAGAGCTCGAACTAAATGATTACCAAGCCTTTTTTATCAGTTGGATGAGTAAATAATATAATATTACGTTGGTCTATGCACTAACCAATTCCTAAAGGGAAGCCGATGGGAATCGGGTTGTATGGACTCTTCGCCACTGGTAGGTACTCGTCTTTTAAGTTATGTCAGGTCTTTTTTATTGGCAAAATCAAATCAAATACTTACGCAACTACCAGACTTTTATGTTCCCAGTTACAAAGTTGATTGATTGACACCTGGGTCAACTATGAATCCCACACTCCCACAATCATTAAAATCTCGTGAATCTTACTTCTCTTCCTTCCACAGGGAATACACAGTCCCCACTCTGGATTGCATACCTATCGAAGGGTTGGAGCCTCCAATGAGTAGGGACACAACATTCACTTCATTCCTCGGAGGCCCACAGACTGTACCCAACGGTGCAATCACATTTGGGCAGAGCAATGGCGCACAGATCGCTAAAGAGGCCTGTTAATAGTAAGGGTAATTATTTTAAGGACCTTTGAATATTAGGCTGGAGACAATTGCTTCAAAATCTGTTCCCTTTTTTTAATAGCAATCACTTCTTCGACGATAACACATATTTTTTATAGGAAACACTGCAAATAAACCGTGTAAGTATTTTTTAGCTGAAATAAAAGGAAAAATAATTTCAGTAATGCCAGTCTCCAGTTTAAATGTTCTTAGTTATAAGTGTTCTACAGGTTGTTGGCAAGCTTCCATGTGGTATTTTCCCGATGTAATGTAACGCGGCAACCCTGTATTCGCGTTAAGATCATTATTAGAACATTGGAAGGTTACAAATCATAATCAGAATCTATCGATGTCAGCCAAAGTTACCTTAGATGTCCATCTACTTGCTGTCGACAATTATTAAATATAATTTGAACCTATAAGGCCGCGTTCTCGCCAACAGCGGGGAGTGCTGCGATGGCTCTATAGAAATACGCAAAAATTTGTATGAAGCCATCGCCTCGCCCGCCGCCGCTGTCGCCCCGCGCCGCTAGAACGCGGCCTAAGAGAATGTATGTTATGTTTAACGACATAAGGATCATGTATGAAATTAAAGTAGGTAAAATCATAATAGTAATTCAGAGTTACACGCAAGCTCTGAGAAGAGCTTGTTACTAGTCTGCATTTGAATTACTAATACTCGGAAGTATTATATTATAATACTCGTTGTGTAAAGTCTAAATATCGTCCTAAGAATACATTATCATATGGCTAAAATCATCTTCATTTAGATCTAAGACAGTCCGCCTTTTTGTATCAGTCAGTACATTTCAGTCATTCCAGTAATTTCTAGATCTACATGATAACAGTGGCGGTTCAAGCGAGAATGGAAGATTGTTTTACTTTTCATACCATACTGAAGACGTCGTGAGCAGATCACTCGACTTTCACGGAATTATGTACCTTAAGTGGTAGAATTTTGCAAATCACGAGCGTGCGTTGTTTGACTATTATAGGCATCGACATAAGGTCTATATTCAAATGATTCACGGGTAATAGTACGATATTCCATTAGTCAATTGCGGTTAAAGCTACAAGACCAGTTATACTAAATTCACAAATAAAATATTATGGTTTGAAAATATTTTTAGAGAGGTGGGTATCCTGAAACCTTATGACGTATCACCAAGGGGGAGTGGGGAGTATAAAAAGTGGGCTAGAAAACCTCACGTGATTAAAAGACGACCCCTTAGCTACTGTCGCCACTGCATATCACTTGCACATTCATGACTTCTTACATTTTAACCACAGTATAAAACGCACAATATGTTTATTATACTATACAAGATACTTGTTTAGTCAATATGCTGTTAGGCGCAGTCTGAAAGGTCAAACACTGGGCAGCACTGGCAGGTGGCTAGCTAGTGCGGCCTTAGTAAGTGCAAGAGGCATCCGCATTGTCATGTTTTAAATAGTGTGGAATAAATAATATTAAAATCTTTTTTGTATAGTCCTATAATTTAGCTTATACGTTTATATTTTAGTCTTAATGGTTGTAAAAAATGCACTATAAAACCCTTTTTAATAATGGCAATACGGAATCCTAAGCGTTTTCAACATCGCGCCTAACATTTATTGTTAAAATAAAATGTTTATTCACGCATGACATTATTAGGTATATAAAATAAGTAAGTGTAATTTTAAGAACTAAAACATTGGACTGGAAGATAAATGCGAATCTAAACATGTACCTAAATATAATCATTTGAAAGTAATGTTTAATCTCACCATATATTAGCTATAGAAACACTGACTACCTAGAATACTAGTCATTAATAGTTTAGTATAATATTAGCGCACACTAAAGTTAAATATTATTAGTAAACTACATCTAAATAATGCTCCTATAGTGAGTCTCCTTACTATACCTAGCAGTAACTGACTTATCTCGATTAAAAAAACGAAAACTGCCACATATTCGAATTTTGACTCAATTTTTTATTCTCAATATTAAAATAGCAATGTTTATATGAAATTTTTGAATCTAGTTTCTATAAATTGAGAGAAATTGTATCGAGATTTTATAAGATTTAGAACATTTAAATTTAGTGAAGGCTGACCGCAAACTTTTGCGAAATTTTCGATAATTCACTAACATAGAGAATTGACATCATTCATATTTTGTTTTTGTATTAGAATTTTTATAATACCCCGTTACTATTAACTTTCATTTATATGTTTTATTAATAATATATTACGTAGCATTAAAAGAGTATGAGCGATTTATGATAGTTTGTTGTAATGCCTTTCCTTAGATTTCATTGTTAACGAATTCCGTTCCGATATAAAGTAATTTTAGCTAAATATATTTGATTGTTGATATTATTTTATTTGAAATTCTAGCAACGTTATGACGCTCAATTATTAAAAGTAAGTATTAAGATTTTAATAGTGAAAATTTAGTCCATTAGATTTTATCAGTAAATTGGGATTGTCACTTTGGAATTGACTTTCAATAGCGTCTTAATTATTGTTTTAAAGAGTTTCTAACAAATGAAGTTATTTCACCAATGTGATGGTTGTGTTATGTTAATTGTAAAATATTTAAGCTATTTATTAAATTGTTGCAAGTTATTTAAATGCTAAACACCATAAAACTGTGTATAAACAATCGAGTTTCTGAAATGTAATGCAAATAATTTAAATATGTACTCTAAATTGGGACTTAAATATACAATGTTTTCATGATAAATAATGTTTTATTGTTGAACCAAATCGTAGTTCTGTTATTATTTTATTCTATGACTAAGTAACAGGCGCGATGCTTGTTATATCCGAAGGATTATATGCTATAATCCTTATGATATGATATAACAGGCATCACGGCGCTATTAGAGGCTACAATTACATAATTATAATTTATATTATGTAATTATAGCCTCTGAGAGCGTCATGGAAGACTTTATTAGAAAAAATTACAAACGAGGTGTCATTTTATCAAACAGTTTAAGGATAGTCCGATAAAGCAACATTGCTCTTTATTTGGTTTCGCATTTAGGGCACTTATTTTCATCTTTTACTATTTATGTTTTTGTTTCTTTTACTATGTCTATTTCTGGGGAACCATCTTAAAAAGGTACACAAAACTGTTATTTTCTGGTTTTATTTATTTATATAATATAATAATTATGTATGTTTATACTATACATCACTCATTATAATGTCAGAACATAGTTTAAAATATAAGAACAGACCTAAGAACATTTGTACCAACTTGAAAGCGCTGCGAACGCCATATGGTCGCGCCCGTTTAACCTTTGCAAACGTTCACAATCCAGCCTTTGCACATGATATTTTCGCGTATCAGACAAGCTGCGAACGCGATATCATAAGACGCGGAGTATGATCGGTTTAGTCACTTCGTTATTGCGCAGTTGTATTGATACCCCACCTCTACCTATGTCGGGATATGAATCACGCCCGTCTGTATCGATTTAAATGCTTCTGGATGAACCATTGAAATGTCGTAGTGTGCAAAGGCTAACTTGGAAATTGTAGAAATATTTAAAAGAAAATATTAACATTAGGAAGTATAAGGTATTTTTATTACATTGTAAGATAAGAGTTTGCGAAGCTAGATATAATAGTATTTTTTTTTTCTATAGTAATAATATCAACCCAAGTTTTGTGAATAGTATATTATGGCTTCTGTACAGAATGATCCATTGAAAGCTCTTTTTAACGCCCTTTGAGAAATTACAAAACAAAATCAACGAAAAATACAAAATATTTTTATATTCTACTATTCGAGTAGAGTAAAAGGCCTTAAAAATGCATCAACGGACAGTACAGGAGCTCCTAGAGTTAATTTTTAACCCCCGACAAATCGTAACTCCCAAACGGATGAACCGATTCTCGTTTCGTTTTTTTGTGTCATAGATAATTTTATCCCGAGTGTTCTTCGCCATGTTTCATGAAAATCTGTTCAGCCGTTCAAAAGTTACAGCTCTTTTTCTAGTTGGAGTCGGGTGTTTTTGACGGTTAGGTTATTATCTACGCAGAGTCGAAGTCGCGCGCAGTTTCGATGCAAGATTTTACATTGCATATTGAACAATTTAAAATTAAATTAAATACGTATGTGTACAAAGTGGGTAGCGCGTATTGGTATTGGAATAAAATCGATCGGGGCGATGATAGAAATCAGTGCTTTATAAAACGAAATTAACGCTTCGCTTCGACTCGACTTTGCGTTAATGTGAAGTCGCGATTGAATAGATCAGATGAGATAGAGCTATTTTCCACTAAGCGGCTAGTAGCGGGCGACCGCGCAACATGCTGCATACTGACTGCGTAGTTGTGGGAATTGGGCAGTAATTATATGTAACTATAGAGTCGTGTGCGGCTACCAGTCGATTATTTATTTGTAGTTGCGGTGAATTCAGAGCCGCGGTCGCGCCTATGGGTATGGTAAGGGCTGATTTTTCAATCGCCAGATAACTTTATCCGAGGGAATAAATAGTTGACAGCTTTCCTATACAAAATCTGTTAAGTGTCAAATTTATTAGTTGGATAAAACATTATCTGGCGATTGAAAAAACAGCCCTTATTTGAATAAATATGAATCGCGTGTGGCCAGCCGTCCGCGACTAGCCGCTTAGTGGAAAATAGGTCATAATGACTATGTGAGTATAGTAATAGTGAGTATGTGGGTGTAAAAGTCGGCCTACCAGTTTCAATCAATCAGTTCAGCCTATTATGGCCCACAGTTGGACAAATGCCTCCCAAGTTGCCGATAGTTTAGTTACTACTATGCGCCTACTAAAACAGTTTTTCACCCATCGAAGCTTACTTGTCTGTAAAAATAAGGTGACGCCATCCCTGTTCTGTGGATGATAAACTTAAAACAACAAAGTACATGTTATGTAAATACATACTTAACAAATATCAAACTAAACTAAATTTCAATCTTACCTGAAAGGTAAAGTCGGGCGCATAACTAAAACTCAAATATTTACAACTTAACCTAAGCTTCGTCTTCACTTGCGGATACAGACTTCCTAGAGACCGGTGTTTCAGGTCTAGAGTGCCTAGAACCGGATCTTGATCTGGAACCGGATCGTGATCTTGATCTGGATGCGCGGGATCCTGATCTGCTACGAGATCCGCTTTTAGATCTTGAACGTGATCGAGATCTTGATACGCTTTTGGATTTTGAACGGGATCGGCTCTTCGACCTGTGGGGAATACAAAAATAATAATAACATATAATTATTACCATTAGAAAATAGAAAAAAAAAGATTTTCAGACTTTGGCTTCAATGGTAGTTAAGATAATTAACTAATTACGATACACCCTCGTAGTCGGAATTGATTCAATTTTTATAGTTCAAAAATGTTCATTGCGTTGTTTCAATTGTCGCGCGGAGTGGTAAGCATATTGCGCAATATACTATCGAGAATATTCCAGTCGACCATTATTAGGGCTAAAATCGTTTGCGCCCGGCGTCCAAACGCAGAGTTACTATCTCTAAGCGAGCCGCAGTCGTTTACAGCATTTTGTTTGCGAAATGTATCAGCGCATCGTATCGTGACCTATACTTGTTATAATCGATTCCGATTACGAGCATGTATCGTGATTATCCTGATGAGTTAAATTTCCAGATCGGACATCGTCTTTGGGCTTCCTGTGAGCAAATTATCAGAAACAACTCGAATTGGAAATGACGCCCGAATTATTAACAATTGTTGTTTTGAAAAAACGGGAAATTGGTTTGCCTATAACATCGAATGATCAATGTAACATAATCAGCGTACGTAATAATTATTGAGAAATCGCATCGTTTTTAATACCATTAAAGGTACCCAAAGGCATTATAAAAAAAGAAAAAAAAAACGCCTGTTTAAGGAAAAGGAGGTCATCAATAATTATATCGATTTTACCTGGATCGTGATCTGGAAACACTTTTTGATCGTGAACGGCTCTTTGAACGGGAGCGGCTTTTAGATCTGGAACGACTTTTTGACCTTGACCTACTCTTCGATCTGAAATAAATGAAAACACTGTCACCTATTTATAGTTCAAATACGATTGTTTTTTTGATATCTCATTAAATATCAACCCATATAGAGGTTGTTAAATAAGAGTAGAACAGAAAGGTATTTATTCCAAAATAATCCAAATAAGTATTAGCACATTTTAAAAATGAGCACAGTTCCAAAAAAAAATAGTTTATAAGGAAAAGAATGAAATACATTAAACTATTGAAAGAATCTAGTGATAATAAAAAAAACAATCTGTCCTTATATTCTATTCAGTAGAATTCATATAATTCATGGACATACCTTGATCGGCTCTTGGATTTAGAGCGGGCCTTGGACTTAGAGCGGCTTTTGGACTTGGAGCGGCTTTTGGACCTGGAGCGGCTTTTAGACCTGGAGCGACTTTTAGACCTGGATCGGCTTTTGGATCTGGATCGGCTTTTCGATCGTGATTTGCTCTTAGACCTCGAACGGCCCTTGGCGGAGCCTGATCGTGATCGACTACGAGATTTGGATTTGGACCGTGATCTGGACCTGTGAGAAATCAAAATATTTGATATAGACTTCTTTATTATAACGTAAATTAGAAGTTATTATTTCAATAAACAAGTTCAACTGCAGATGGACCAGAGGGTCTATCGCATAACTAAAATGGTAATGAACATCGACACTGGTAATAAACTTCAATACGATGGTGAGAGACATCGAGGTATCTTCTAAAAAAATTACCAATCCTGAAGTTAGAACTCCCATCTTCATGATCGTTATTTTTTTTACAAATTAGCTCGAAGTTTAGTCTCTTACGATCGTATTGAAGTTTATTACCATAGTCGATGTTCATTATCATTTTAGTTACGCGGTAGACCCGCCGTTCTGTCTTCACTTTGATCACCTCTTACGTTAAGTTACTCTTACCTATCGCTGTCCGACGCAGACATAATCCTCTTGCGTCCCTTATTGGCGGGCGGGCTCCGGCTTCCACTCCGGCCACTCCGACTACCGCTTCCACTGCGGCTTCTACTGCGCGACTTGCGGGAATTATCGGATTCCGATTCGGAAGTCGATATCGTTTCCTTGGACACGATTTTCGCGCGTTGTTTCGCGCTGAGCTTCTCATCAGCGGCTTTGGCTGCTCGCTGCTTTTCGCGCTTACCAATGCCCTGTTGATGAAGTAGGTTATTGGTATTTTGTTTCTTTACAAAAAACAAGCTGCAAGTGTATGTATTTAAGTTGGTACTTGTCTACACAGTATAAAATAAAGTCTAAGTATAAATCCGCTAACTCCTTCTAAACCACGCAACGGATTTTGATGCGGTTTTCACTATTACTTTGAGCATTTCTTCCGAAAGGTATATATGTATAATACTAACATCATTATTTAATGTAAGAATAGTAGAGAAATTGCACTCGTTCGAAGCCGGGGATCGCTATAGTTTTCGCGGAACTAGTTGGCCGCGCCTTAGGGATGTGAGCGGTGGGACAGAGGGGCGGGGGCGCTTTGTCATTACTCAGTATGGCGCGCCGTCAACAATAGGCATAGAAATATAACAAGCCTAGAAGAGTAACAATTTTTTGACATATAATTGAACTGTAACGCGCTAGCGTGACTTTTCTATCTAATATGCAGCGTAATGAGTTAAAAAGAGACAGATATATATAATCTCGGCACTCGTCAAATAGAACAGAATCATTATGTAGCCGTATTACGATATCAATGGTCACCAGTCTGGTCACCAATTCCTAAGGAAAATCGCTAAGTCCTGACCGTTATGACATTTCAAAAACCGGCTTCATTTGGACTTGAATGACAAGTCGATTACAGCTAGCTGTCTCTTTCAATCTCATAAGTGCGTGTATTTGATAAAATACTACCACTACATTTGAAAAGTTCAATTAATAGCTACTCTTCTAGGTTTATCATATTTCTATGACAATAGGCAACCCGCCGCCCTCACCCCCGTCCACACCTAAGGCGCGGCCAATTAGTTCCGCGCGGACTATAGTTCAATAATAAATGTAAACCAACCTTCTTTCTGCCTCGTTTCTTGGGCGGGTCGCTGTCACTGCCGGAGCCTCGTTCGCGTCGGTTCTTGCGCGACTTGCCTTTCCGACTCTCTCCTTGCTCACGCTTGCGTTTACGTTGCTTTTCGCGACTAAAAAGTAATGGATAAAGATTATTTCACATAACATGTTACAAAAAAGATGTATATTAATTTAGTTATGTTTTTGTTATCTACAATATCGCATTGGGTGTATACCTGTAATGATAGTTGTTAGTTCTGGTTGAAATAAATAAATAAATAAACATTAAGGTTTGCTGTGTGGTTGTCTACAATAGCAGCATCCGATGCGGTTATAATACAACAATCATAACATTGTTAATGTGAAACTATTCCCGCGATTATAGCGATTGTAACATTATAATCCATTACAAACGATGTAAAGCCGAGGTTCCTCTGCAAAAGGGGAATGAGTAAGTAATAGCTGTACGGAACAGACTCCAACTAGCTAAAATAGGTTTTACCTTCCATTAAGAAAGAGTTTTAACAATTGCCTTCCATTGTAGAAGAGAAATGAAGAAGTTCGTTATTAACTATTTTTACTCGTTCAGTCCTCTCCACTACTCTTGTTGGTGGAACCATTTCTATGAAGTTTACATTTGCGAGTTAAACAAAGTCCATACGGAGTCCGCTCCACTATCAGTGCAAGCCCCCCAGCTTAACATTTATTTAAAAATGTCTATCAAAATAACACAATAATCTGAAAGCGCTCCTTCAACTAGGACTTATGACGATGTAATTTAAAACAACTTACAAAGTCGACAACGTCACCATCTTTTTCTAACTTGTGGCACTGTTGTAATTCGTTTCTTACCCTGCGGTCCGAATTGCGCTAAAAGTGATAATATCGCGAATCCGACCAAAGTCAAAATTATTATTTTATTTATATATTCTTTATTGTACACCAGTAAAAACAAATATAAAACTACTAAACTATAAAAATAAAACTTGCACGAACAGAGGTAAATTGTACAATGGGCGGCCTTATCGCACACGGCGATTTCTTCCAGGCAACCTTTCATCAATCAATAGCGCTTATATTTTGTGACTATTAAATTTGGTCGGATTCGCGATATTATCGCTTTTATCGCAATTCGGACCGCAGGGTTTCTCACACACTGTAAGTCTAGATCCTACTTAATGTTTTAACGGTATGGGGGCCTAAAAAGGCCACATTGAGCAATTCATCTATTGATCTGCATAGTAGTGATAACTGAATATGAACCTTATGCGGATGACATTAAGAGTTGTCAATTAAGTAAAAATTTTGACATTTGTAATATGAAACATATTGTGATTCACCTAAAGCGGCCTTTTTAGCCTCCATGGTAGTAGCACGTATGACTCACCCGTCGTCCCTTGGCCCGTCGCTGCCGGAGGGCGAGTCGGACACGTACTCGTCGCGCCTGCGCCCGCGCCCGCCGCGCGACTTGTTCTCCAGCGGCATGTCGGCGAATAACATCGCGTTCTTGGTCTTCTCCTTGTATTCCTGTCGCTTTTGCGACATCTCAACTGTGCTTTTCTGTTGTTCTTCCTCGCGTCGTTTGCGTTCATCCTCCTGTTGGAAAACATTTTATTTCGCTGTTAAATAAATGATCGTATGAACTTAAGGAGTTCCTATTTTTACAGTTATATTTTTTTACGGATGGGCATACATAATAATAATACATAAGTATGAATTCTGTATGATAAGTTAGATTGAACGATGTTTTGAAAAATAAGTCGTATTAAAACGTTACTTTTGAAAATCTTAGATCCGACTATTTTAGTATTTGAGTTTTGACTTCTTTCAAAGATCGGTAATAAGCGGCGCTTTCAGATAAGCCTTACTATTACTATCGTAGTTTGATGGATTGATGGACTTTTCTGCATAAATCATATCCACATCTAAATAGAGCCACATTAATAAGTTAAAGTGTGACCTGCTGCTTGCGGAAGGCCTCCCGCTGCTCGCGCTGGCGGTCGCGCAGCGTGACCTCCTCGTCGTGCTGGCGGCGCGCGCGCGCCACGTGCCACTGCGCCTGCGACAGCAGGTCGGCGCACGTGCGCGCCTCGGCCGCCGCGTCGGGCGCCGCCAGCCGCGAGAAGTGCCGGTGCGACACGTGCAGCTCGTGCACGCCGCGCAGCACCAGGCGCAGGTCGGAGCGCTCGTCCTTGAGCACGAGCGCGGCGCGGCGGCGCAGCGTGAGCGCCGTGTTGTAGGCCAGCGCGGCGTCGTGCGGCGCCACGCGGCGCGCGCGCAGCAGGGACGCGCGCGCGCAGCCGGCGCGCCCCGCCAGCGTCTGCGCGCGCGCCACCCACGTCAGCCACTCCACGTCGTGGTGCATGCGGAACTTGCGCACGCAGTTCTCGTACTGGAAAACATCAGCTTATAACTTCTACACTTACAACAAAATGTCATCATATTATCAACCTGAAAACGTTCACTACTGAACACGTATTCTAGTTAACTCTACAGTGAACAAGTCATAAAGAGACGATGCTGTAATTAACATAGAGATCATACTGCTATGTTATCTTCTTGACATAAGTAATACCCTAAGTACCTTGTACAAGTACCCACAGTTTTGTTAATTGCGATTCTCGGAAATATCAAAATTTAATTCATAGTAAAATCATTCGTAATTCCTCACCATAATTAAATTAAATAATAAATTTATTACCATTTGTATAGCGTTGATATACTGCTTCTGTTCTACGTATATGTGTGCGATGTTCATCCACACGTCGGGGAAGTCAGCCGTCGCCTCACGCACTTGAGCGAATATGTCGCGCGCTTCGTTCACACAACCCTGGAACAATTATGGAATAATATTTATTGATTAACTAGATATGGTTCTTACTTCAGTTTATAGAAATTAATCGTTTGAAATACTGTTATTTAACTGTATCCGGTTAGACTGCAAACCAACCTTACTCGTAAAATAATCGAGAGAATGTCTAGTCAGATGATCAAAAATGAAATAAGAAAACAAAACTGTACATATCAAGGTTAAACTAACACATTTAAAGTTCTGGGGCGCTGAAAAGGCCGCTTTAGATGAATCATAATGTGATTCATATTACGAATTATGTAATAATACTTAATTGACGACTCTTAATATCATCCACATAAGGTTCATATTCAGTAATCATCTGTTTGACAGTTACTATGCAGATCATTAGATGAATTGCTCAATGTGGCCTTTTTAGGCCCCCAGATCATAACAACTTTCCTTGATTAAACAATAAAATTAGGACTATTTTCATAATATTTTTAGCTGTCACTAGAAGTTTGGGACCCAATACCACAGATTAAATAATAGTCACTTTGTAACAGATATTTCACTCCCTTGAGCGAAGAACGCAATTTTGAGCTCAATTGCTGCGCTACTAAAGTTCAAATTGCTTCGCTCGCTACCAGCGAGTCGGCTAGATCTCTCCCTCGAGCGCGGCAGCCCACTGGTACCATTGATTTGGTTACTTGTATCGCGAGCGAATAACGGAGACCTGCCAATGCCTTAATTCGTGGAAACTGTAGATTTCTTACCTTATGCGCTAACACGCATCCAATGCCGTTGGCTGCCCATATGTTCTTAGGATCGTTCTTCAACACTTGTTTGTACATGGCGAGCGCTCGCTCCTGATGACGTTTCTCTCTGTCTTTTTCACGACATGGCTGGTGTAGCGTTTGGAGCCATACGTTACCTAGAAGATACAGATGTTCATCAGTTTATCTTGAAGCCAGAATCAATTTGATGATACGGTTGGCGCAGTGGCTAAGCAATTAGCTTTCCAGCACGGGACAACTATTTTTATGATCTACAGATAGTGGTTCCGGGTCTGGGTGTGTGTACAGTACATGCCATACACACACACCTAGACCTACACCCCACCTACACACACACATAAAAACATGTTTGTAATCTGTACCAAGTGTACAGTTTACAAATATACAGGAGAAATCCTAGCGAGGGGTTCGTCGTTTACTTAAATAGAAATAAAAAATATCTGCCATAAACTAGGACCTTGTGTAAGCCAAAACAAAATGCTCCGAGTAAAAACATGAGTGCAAGGAAAGAGATTACTTGAGTGAAGATAACTAAATTGTACGTCCAGCATAGGCAGTCAGCTCTGTCAAAGACCTAATATAATTATAGGCATAAACAATTCCAATGTAAACTCATGCCGAACACGAGAGGTGAGGTGAAGTACACATTGAAAATATATAATTTAAAAGTTATCATAAACACTTACCAAGCGCTATCAATGAGTAAGCATCATTGGATGTGGAAGAGTTCTGCAATATTCTCTCAAACTTCTTCTGTCCGGGACCCCACTCCTGTTGTGCCAAGTGCAGGTTGCCTAGCAACGACCATGTGTCGGGATGCTCCGTGTTCACCTTCAGGGCTTCCTTGAACCAGTCCGAGGCCTCGTAGATCTGACCTTTGTCGCGAGCCATGCAGCCTAGCCTGTGAATCAAAAACAACATGTCATTACAATTTATGCTAATGTACAGTACTTCCACTTTTATTACACAACTAGCTTCCGCCAGCGGCTTCGCCCACGTGGTATCTTTATAAATTATTATAGCCTATGTTATTCAGTAATAATATAGCAAAATGCTGGTAAAAGAATTTTTTAAATTGGTGCTGTAGTTTTTGGGTTTATCCATTAGAAACAAACAAACATACAAAAAAATCAAATCTTTTCTCTTTATAATATTAGTTTATGAATATATATTTATTAGCAAAGGAGTAATCTAATGCCAACTCCATTGTAAACACCAATGAAATACAAGCACTGTTGCTTTGCGTTTAGATTTGAAATATAACAACAAGAGACTCATGCTATCTCGCTCATAACATTTATCCCACCATGCGTACGCAACAAACAACACGGTGGTGCGTTACGATTGGCTAAAATATTTTCTTGCCACAAACTTATCTCAACCGCTCATGGCGTCGCTGCTGTCGCTTTTACCAATGTCATCTCCCTACAAAAATGACATTTTGAAGTCATTTTTGTTCCATAGCATATTTTATTTTATTTTATGTTATATCAATCAATAATGTTACATATGATCTCAAATGGATTGAAATAAATGATTCTATTCTATTCTATTCTATAGCGACGTTAGTTCCAATTTTGGTCACCGGGTCAGATAAGTTTGTGGCACTGTACATTGTTTTTTATAGTACTGTACTTAAAAATTATAAACCCGTCAAGTGAGAAAAGTAAACACAATAGAAAATCTATTGTTAGCGCATACGACCATTCGCGACTAAATATTTCTTTTGAGTTAGTAAATCTCGTTCCGCCATAAATTACGGCGGGAACAAGAATGTTTTTATGGTAGATATTATAAACATTGTTACCTCAAATAACAGTCGATGTAGTTGGGATGTTCCTTCAATATATCCTTGTACAGTTTCTCTGCCTTGTTATACATACATAGCGCTTCGTTCAGACGCGCAAGATTGTACATAGTGGTCACTGCTATAGAATTGTAGTATTGAGCATCCAATGTTTCGGCGTCCGCTTTTTCCCTGAGAGAAAATACAAGAAAAGTTAAAATCTTGGTGAATTCACGTGGACTTACTGGCCGAACCCTAGCTTTATTATTTTATTTAGTCTCAAAAATGGTTAATAAAAATCTTTTTTCTGACAATGGTACTTAAATTAAGTATCAATCTTTATTTTGAGATTTCACAAAATTTTATTTCTTTTACAATGTTTTATAACGAGTATAATTATATTGGTGATTATGATCTTAACGATAATATTACCTTTCAAGTGCTTCTTCCAAATAATTTTTAGCTTCAACCAAGTTTCCAAGTCTGTAATGTAAAGCTGCAACATTGTTCAGTATTTCTGCTGGAATGTCTGCATTTACCTTCTCTTTGAGGATCTTCATTGCAGTGCTATAAGCGTTTAGGGAGCCCTACCATTAAACATAATTACAATTAGTAATCATAAAGAATCATATCCAATCATACAACTAGTTGTAGTTTAATGATAAGAAGATTTTAACCTACAGACACTTCTATAGGTTAAAATCTTCTTATTATTAAACTTATCAAGGAAGCAAACAAAACAGATGATTTTATTTTTGTTTGATTTTTATTTATTTCAAGAAAAATTATGCCCCCTCTATATTTCTCCTGTATCGTGAGTACAGTTTACAGAGTTCAATCTCACTTTCACACATACCCGCAGATCCTTCATATAAATATATGTTTAGTGCGGGAATCAAACCCGCAACCAGTTGCATATGACGTCATTCGCGCTAATTAATATACATAATATAATCATCAACCACTATTCTTTACTGAAAAGACAAACAAGTTGAACTTTGGGGACTCACCTGTAAATCATTTTGTTCCAATATTTGGGCCAACTCGATCCAAGCTTCCACATCATCAGGAAACTGTTCTGTGACTTTCTTCAAGTGTTGCCGAGCGATGTCTCTCTTGGACTGTGACGGCGAGTTCGCGTAAAGCGAACCTAATATCTTCATTGTTTCATAGTTGCCTGGTTGAACTTTTAATACTTTTTCAAAACATTGAGCTGCCTATAAAAAAAGACAAAGACATCAGTGGCGTGCACTCCGTGAAGACAAAAAGACACTGCCTACCTTAAAAACTTCAGTATTAAAAAATACAAACGTTAATTGTCTGTAATATCAGTTAATTTAGATCTTAGAGTGAGGTGGCCAATCACAAAAATCATTTAATGTGACAATACAACAAGTTGTTTTTGCCTACCCTGTAAGAAATGTCTGTGCATGCCACTGAAATACATTATTAGACAGAACAGGCCAGACAAAGCAAGACAAAGAGATATATGGGGCTATGGGACAAGAGACTTTTGCCCAGGCGAGATAGTGCAAGTTGATAAAAGAAAAATGAGAAAATATGGAAACTGCTGAAATATTTAAAACCAAAATAATACACAAGGTTTTATTAACAGAATAGATCAACTTAGCACCAAAATAACATACCAAAAGACTTTTATTTTTCAACTGATTGTTCTCCAAGTGGGATATTTTTCAATCAGTTATTATGTAATCCAATACTTACATTCTCCGTATCCCCTCTATAGATATACATCTGTCCAAGTCCATAGTGAGGTAGTACGAAGTTGGGTGGTGCGAATTGGGTCGCTTGGTAGTAATACTGGAAGGCTTGGTCGCAGTCTCCTTGAGCATGGAAAGCTCTTGCGAGGTGATGACAGCTTTCTGCTCGCATTGCTTCGTTCTCTGTGTTGTGGAAGGCGTGTAAAGCTAGATGTTGGACTTTGCTGTAGTCCTGGTGACAAAGAATTAATTGGTTATAAAAAAAAATTGCTGTTGTCACAGCTCATACTCGTGCCACAGACGACCATACATAATCTACCGTTTATTTAAAAAAACATTCTCTTACCTTTTTGAAAAAGAAATGATTAGCCAAATGGTTCAATACCATTGGATTCTTCGGGTCAATGGCATAGGCTTTTGACAACATAATCACAGCCATTTTGTTCGACTCACTTTCTTGGAGATTCAGTTTGAGGATAGACAAGCCTACTAGAGCGCCGACGCATTGTGGATCCAGTTGTAAAGCTCTCTCAAATGCCATCCTGATAAAGAAAATAAATTGTATTTTACAAAAAATTGCATCATATTATAATAGTAACATGTAAATGTGTACTGCAGAACATACACAGATTCAAACCATCTATGTACTATTTTGATAGTAATTACAAATGTTACTGTTCTTAGTGTGATATTTTTAGAACACAATTTGGTGGATTGCCCTTTCCTTGAATCAAATAGTCCACCACTTTAATTTAAAAAGTAAGATTGAAAATCATTAATAGATCATTTTATGTTTTCTGGGTCAAGTCAAATTCTTACCTAGCTTTTTCCTGATTATTCAACTTCATAAAACAGTGCCCCATTCCCAACCGTAATGCTGCTGGACTGTCCGGGTTGGTCCTGAGGGCTTTCTTGTAAAAAGCCAATGCTCCTCGGTAGTCCTTCCGGTTGAAGGCTATACAGGCTTTACCAAGAAGAGAGGGAACGTTGTTAGGTGACTGGTTAAGTACGAAGTTGAATTGGGCATCAGCTTGTTCCATTTTATCGCCTTCGAGGAGGCAGAAGTATGCTCTGCCGAGGAGATGGTTCTAAAAAGACGAAACATTAATACAATGCTCATTGAAAAAGTACATAATTTATACTTAACATCAAAATTGCCAACTCACTTGATCATACATGATGATTTTGTCTGCCATAGTGTAAAGAAGAGTTGCTTTTGTGAACAATTCTTTTTTCTTGTCCTTTAACTTTTCTTTATTGGCCTCCTGCACATAATATGCGGCAAGCATGTCAAGGACCCGCATCTGGTCTCTTTCAAAGTCCCTATAGTCAATGTTGGCGTCTGCACGAGACGCCTCCAATATTTTAAGGAAATCATCGATCTTCTTTTGTTTGTAGTATGCAAGCTGGAATAAATTTTAAATATAGACCTTTGTTTCAAATCATCACATTCCACACATTTCATTCTGATTCAGAACCCACCTAGGTATATTACAATCTATAATAACACTATCATGATGGATCCTTGATAAGAAAGTAATTACCAAGTATGCACACTTCCATAATCATGTAAGTGCGCATCAAGTATGCACTACTTGATTCCCATCAAGTGATTTTCATATAATATGTACATACATGAAAATGACTCGGTAAATGTGTAATATTTAAAAATGTTCTTGTTTGATATCTAGGATCCAACATTGATAAACCATACTATCAAATTTAATAAACAATAATAGAATGATAGTAAGAAAATTGTATTTTAGTACTTAAAATTATAAGGAAACCAGATTCTAGAGAGAATACTAGATATTTTATAACTTTTATTAAAAATCAATAATCTTGTCTTTTATTTTACACTCCACAGTCATATTGTGTGATTATTATTTTGTTATTACAAATCTTATATATATCTTTCAAGAAGAGTTCACAACAACTCTTTATGTCTTTATTTAATCAATTTGAAGGAAGTAATAATATGATGTTAAAAATGCAGTAGCTCTATTCCAATCACTATTTTGTGCAGGAGAGATAACGGAATATGAAACATTGTTTTTTATTTTCTTAATTATGTAAATATGTCTTAACCAAATTACGAGACCTTTTTAAGATTTATCATTTAAAACTACACATTGTATACAAATTATCTACGGAATAAACTATGAAAAGACATTTTGAAAGATGAATAAATTATGAAAAATAACAACTATGTAATCACAGTGGTAATATTGTTATGAGGACCTGGATATAATAGCGCTCTAAGGCAATTCACAGGGGAATCGATGTCTTCGTATTTGATAATTTAATAGGTTGTGGTTTCTGAATTGTAGCTATTTGAAGGGGTCTAATTCGCTACGTGTAAGTGGCATAAACAAAAATTTGAGGTTAAGTTTACTTACACCAACATTGATCCAGACATTGAGCTGTGATCTTTCCTGTTGTAGTATGCTAAGCACTTCATCTCCAGAGGGCAATTGCTCTGGATCTAGCTCAATCACCTAAATATACAAAAATAAAATGTGATTACGACACTTGGCACTCACAAACGTAAAAATCAAAAACTTATATCAACAACACAATCACCTCATCGGTGCTCATCAACGGAATTTCGAGCGACATTTTGCTGATTTGCTTAGCTCTCACTACATCACAATAACAAATTTAATAAATTTTAAAATACACGACGATGCGCAAAGCGCAATCACGAATTTTCGATAATTTATACCAGTGTTACCACAATGCAATGACACATTCGTTTTTTTTGTACAATATTCTATTCTAATAAGTTTGATTGTAAAAATATTGCTGATTTTGGAAATTATTTATTGATGAAAAAATGTAATACCTATTGAAATCAGTCAAACATTTTTACGGAAATGATCATTATGACGAGGCAACAACGACGATTTGAATGCATTTTTTAACTGGCAACTAGAAATCTTTTCCACAGATAACTTATCTCTGAAAACAGATAATATTGAAAATGTTTAGTCGATTATTTGTGAACTACCATATTGGCAGATTTTGCGGTATATACAAATATTGCCATTATACTTCAACATCGAACAATGCGGATGTTGAAAGAAGAAATAAAGAAATATATAAGAATGAGTGAATGTACATAGCTAATGTAATTCTTTCATATAATGTAATGTAAGTAGATTTTAGTAGATAGGTACCTAGTTTTAATTTTTACTGTTTTTAGCTGAAGGACTAGAGTCCACTGTCTCCATTGGTCATTGGTTGGACCAATGACGAAATAAATGGACCATAAATGGACGAATGAAAATAAAAAAACATATGACAGATGTCAAATAAAATCAATATTTTTCATTTACCTCTGTTTACATTCGGTTTTGTTTTGCTTTTGATAAAAATAAATTGGCTTTGATGTATCGTTTCGTTTATAGCTGTTTACGGAATTAATTGGGTATTTTATCCTCAAAATTCATAAAGACTAAAATAAAATGTAGATTTCCTCTTACCGTAAGTTCACTTGTAGGATATTAGGCTTAGCTTTATAAAATTGAATTCACAGACAAAAGGGTGAATTAATTATTTTCTTGGACATTTTCAATCACGTTTGTGAATATTTTACAAAATGAGTTTACTATCAAACCAAAAAGTAACCTTTAAACGGGTACGAGCAAATCCTCTTTTCGAAGACTGGTTGAATACTATTTATCAGGAAGCCAAATGTAACAAAAGTAAAATGGAACCTATACTGAAAGAGGCATTGTCTTCCCTGTCCAAGTATCCTGTGCCACTACAATCAGGCTCTGAATGTATAATACTTAAAGGGTTTGGAAAACAGTTGTGTAATTATCTCGACATTTGTTTAGAACGCTACAACTCTAATTTGGCATCTCAGTATTGTAGTTCAAATGATAACGGAGCTACTCGACCTGACACCCCATCTTCAACATCATCATCTATACCTTGCAATTTGTATATTCCACAAAACGATAAAGACGTAAATCAAAATAATGAGGCAAAGCGAGATGCACATGTCAGTTCTCATAGCAGCTCAAAGCCAAGTACAGCAACACAAGTTAATACTATATCTAATTCAGACATGGAGTTACAAGTTGATGTTTGTAACTCCAATACTCATACAGAATCATTGACATCAACAAGAAGTGATAAAGCTACCAAAAAATCTAAAAAATCATATAAGCCTGCATATAGATCTGGAGGTTATGCAATACTGGTCGCATTACTGGAGAATCACTTGGGAAACCCTTATAAGTCATCGTTAACAAAAGAAGACTTGATAGAAAAGGCTCAAACACATTGTGAAGAATCATTCATTAGGCCTAAGCCTGAGAGCCATTACACTGCGTGGTCAAACATAACCGGACTTATTAGCAAAGGTTTAGTGGAGAAAGCCCGGAGGAAGAAGATAGAATACTCTTTGACTGAAAAAGGTAAAGAACTGGCTAGAGAGCTTATAAAAGACACTGAAAATAGGCCTTCTGTAAATGATATAATTTTTAATAATGGGCCATCAACAAGTGATGCTTTTGTAGCACAAAATAACATTAATATAATTATCGATAATGAAGTCCCATCTCCACCGCAAAGTATAAACATAGCTGTTATTGAAATGCAACCTGGTTCTTTTGATATAATATTACTGATTGATAAGAATGAAACTGGTGGGTATGTATCATCTCTTTATCATAATGAGAATATGAGCATGCTGTTCTGAACTTACTATCTGACATGGTTGTTCTGTAAACTATAATTAAATATGTAAAAAAATCTTGGACTCTATTTAGACTGGTTTAATTTATACATGCTTAGTACAATGCTTTCAGCCATGTTGAGGGACATGGCTTAGTTTTAAATTGTAATTCCAATCAATCAGGTATATTCTGCCTTTTTGGTAAATAGGGTTTGATGTGCTTAGTTAAAAATTACATCACAAAATCTGTTTGTAAGCATATATACTCATGACACTTATGTTCACAGGCTTAGAAAAAAGAATGATCCAACTGTCGCTGAATTTAAGAAGTATCCAGATTTAAAACATGAGTATCGAAGCCTTAAAGTTGGTGACTTCACATGGATAGCGAGAAGCAAAGTAAACAAGGACCAAGAGCTAGTTCTACCTTTCGTTGTAGAAAGAAAAAGGATGGATGATCTTGGTGCCAGTTTAAAAGATGGGAGGTATCATGAACAAAAATTTAGATTGCGGAAATGTGGGTTGAAAAATGTCATTTACATGGTTGAAGATTATGGAAAAAACAAGCATGTAGGAATGCCCATACAAAGTTTGATGCAGGCCTTGGCTAATACAAGAGTACAAGATGGATTCAAAGTTCATATCACTAAGTCATTAAATAATTCTGCCCGATTTCTTGCTATGATGACTAAAAGACTGACTATTCGATTTAAGGTAAATATGGACAGCTTCTTGCTTATTTTTTTTTTTAATTCATTCAGTTTATTGCTATCATGCAACTCTGCGCCTATTGCAGTTCACTGCTGCATAGGCCTAGGGTTGCCAACTTATGGAGAAGTAATCAAGTATATTTGATTTCAGGGAAGGTTATTATAGAGACTTATAATAAAGAGTATTATTCAGGTATTTTTTGTATTAGAAGTATTTATTTATTTATTTAAATATTATTTGTTCCAATGCCAATAGCATTGGATAGGACTGGATGGAAATTGCTACACCGACAAGTCCCTAGCACTTAAATAAAAGAAGAATATTATTAGTTGTACACCAGTAAAACAAACATACACATAAATCTTTCACGGACATAAATAGGCTGGCACTAATAAACTAGTCAGATTTAATGTAAATAGAGTAGTATTTTAGCATACTTTATTAGTGTTTTATTGTATTTTATAGTACACCTACATAATAACACTACTCTTTTTAAAGTATGGTTGGCAACCCTACATAGGTTTCACCCAAATTGCCACCTCACGCATACAGTCTGTTCCTGTGCAGCTTTCTTCAGGCATATGGCATACTTGTCGCTGATTCGCATCTCTACATAAGGACTTGTCTACTCCAATGGACATTGGTCCTTCAACAGCTTTTTAATTTTTTATTCTTGGAGTAATTTTCAGTTTTGTTTTCAGGATAAACATCTGCGAGGCTGCTGTAATGTACCAAATGGTGAAGATCTGATGAGTTTCGAGTATTTCAACAAATCATCAGCTAAAACTAAACCATTGACTGTAACAGAGACATTTATAAAATTATTACTGCAACTAAAAGGACTGTCTGTTGAAAAGGCTTTAGCGATTACGAGAAAATACCCCACTCCTGATTCCCTAATCAAAGCATATTCTAAATTTGATCCGAGTGATTGTGAGTACCTTCTAGCCTATTTGAAATATGGTGATCTGAATCACAATGTTGGTCCTGCAAATAGTAAAATCATTTATTCATTATTCTCAAACAGCGATGATGAGGAACTGTGACCTGACTTTAGACTATTAGTTTCAAGATGTTAGACATCAAATGTTTACTTTTAGCTGTTAAACTGTTATGTATGTTGTGGTGTGGAAGGTGGTAGGTAAAATATAATTGAAATACAGTGCCAGCCACATCAGTTTGCGGATGTAAAGATTGTGAATTATACGCGAAGACAGGTGTGAAGGCTGTTGCAGACAAGAACATTGTACCTATGTACAATGTTCTTGGTTGCAGATGATCACGCGGAATGGTCGCGGTTGCATAGCAACCTAGTTGCACGTACAGTTGATACATTTTGCAAATAAAATCCTTTGAACGATTGCGGCCCGCTTAGAGTTAGTATAGTTATCGCAAAACTTTATGAGCTCTCGGAAGTTGAACGCGAGTGGCTGCGCAGTACGCTTATTAATAGGTGCTAGAGGGTGAGAGTTCAGAGCTCAGTTCAGCTACCTAATCACGATGCACGCTCGTAATCGGAATCGACTCAATTTTGACACTACAACAGTGTTCATTGCGTTGCTCAAATTGTAGGGCGTAGTGGTTTTAAAAGCATACCGCGCAATGTAGTTTGTTGGACTGTCAAAATTGAATCGATTCCGATTGCGAGTGTGTATCGTGATTACCCTGCCGGGCAGGCTCATAAAAATTTGCGCGTACTATAACTCTGCGTTTGAACGCTGGGCGCAAACGGTTTTTTTACCCATAAGATTGTACCTACACCACCAGTTTAAGATGTATCTACACTGGGCGGTTTCATCACAATCGGCGATTTTCTACATACAACCCTTTTTTGGGTGGACCTGTTACTGTTGCATGTAAAAAAAGGATCAATCAATTAAGCTTGTATTAAATATTGTATGGCTATGCTCTGCTATTGACTATCTACGTACAACAGTATTCTTTAGTTTATTAAGTTACAAGTATTATGTAAATTATGAATGTGATCGATGTTCATTTATAATAAGTATTTTGAGCCTGATCATATCAATGAGTCTTTAAATTGTGCGATTATGTCCCGTGCATGTTCAATGTACGAGCCGATTTACGACCAGCGAGTATACCGTGTAACTAAAATGGTAATGAACATCGACTCTGGTAATAAACTTCATTACGATTATGAGACTAAACTTTGAGCTACCTTGTAAAAAAGTCCCAACTTCATGATTGGTATTTTTTTTACAAGGTTGCTCGAAGTTTTATCTTTTCACGATTGTATTGATGTTTATTACCATTTGAGTTACGGTAGACCCCTAGATATCAGCTGATAAGTACTTAAGACTTAACAAATACGTTTATTATGATATCCTACTAACGTGACATTTATTTTACCCAAACCCGCTAAGTCTATGGTCTGAGTATTATCAGTTATTAAATTTAAGTTAAAATGTGATTAATAATGTTCTTTCGATCATGTACTTTATTCTTCTTCAGAATCAAAATAAAATTGATTACTTTATGTATGTATACCTTTATTTAACATAACCATTGACAGACATAAGTAAGTAGCAGTAAGATAGATTGTTTATAGTGGCATGTAAACCTTTCGAATAACAGATCCATAAATAGTTCAGATTTAAGAGCACTTTAGGATGGAATCAACTTTCCCCAGTTTACAAATAGCATGTTAAAATCACAAATAAAAACAAAATATACAGAATTGGTTATGATTTGGCACAAACAAGTTTCGAGAGATATTAAAATTCCGAGATTCTCAAACGAGAGATGTAAAACTAAATTTTATGTGAGTCGAGTTCAGAACGAGATTCAGTAAACTTGATTATGCCAAACCAATATAGGTACTACTTTAGACCCTTATTTTCATCATCACATTGCGTTTCCTTACAATAACACTTAACATTAATAAATATACTTAATAACTACATCTTTGAAATAGTGTGTACGAAGCTGTATATAAATTTTACCAAATGCAGTTCCACATTGAAATCCGAAACATGGCACAGTTTACAAGAAAAAGAACAACACTACAACTAAATTGCACTCAAAGATGAATATAATTATGATAATCATCAGTGGCAGATTCGAGTTTAAATAATACTTTTGAATCTCAATAATTTCGTTTATAAACATCTATATATTCCAAATATATTTATATAATATTACGAATGTAATAAATTCTGGTATAAAAAACTCGGCGGATTAAAATAATGGATACATGCTTAGTATGTTTACTTACGTAATACCCACTTAAAATAAAGCATGCAAAGTAGAAAAATAAATGCCAAACAATCTACTAGAAGTTACAAAATCTTATACTATTTAAAAGAGAACAAATTTAAAATTCGAGTTGTAAAATTATGACCTAATAACGACCAACCACCCAATAAAAATTCGGAAAAGCTAAGTTACATTCTTAAAATATTTGAGATGAACAAAATTTACAATATTCCTGTATTACATTAAAGTGCACTCGATAGTTGGAAATATACAACAAAATAAATTCCCCTTTAAAAAATAAATCTTATACATAATTTGGTGCACTTAGGATAGAGTGAACTTAACAAATGCTTAGAGAGTGTGGTAGTTCCTTTCGGTTTGGTTCTTGTAATATTTTAAGCCCATGAAGCCGATGGCAAGCAGACCCAGAGTCAGTATGATGCCGCCAATGAAGCTAGGTCCATCGAATCTGGAAAATTAAATTAAATATTTATATCAAATGCGCCAAATATATTTGTGTGCTGGCTGATCTAAGAATAGACTCCCATCAGTCGCTGTGATTATTATCAACGATTTTAACAGGTGTGTTCATTTTTATCCAATAAGCCAATGGAGCGTGGTGATATATTATTATGGCTTCATATTTTTTTTAGAAGACTTTGCGTTGATTTTATTGACTTATAAAGTCTAACATAGTTACAAAAAAGTGTTTTCAAGTAAGATGTTTTTATGATAAAATATTTGGTTTTTACAGCTAGATGTAACGGTGATTTTTACACGAGTACGGTATTTTGTATGAAGATGACGTCAGTATCCTCTGAGCAGTTTCATTGTCATATACTCCTTTATGTAAACGTGCCAGATAACAAACACAGTTTTCGCTTTATAAACGAGAATGACAATCACACGACCGATAACCTTAGTTTGTTTTATCATTAATTAACTTCCTGCTATATTGACCGTATCCATTAATATCAGCATCTTTAGATTTTTCCATTTTGCATTCATGATTTTTCGGACGCACAATCAATCGATCAAACGCGATTAATTTTACCACGCTTTATTGATCGATTTCAATATTTAAGTTCGAAGTTAATTTAATATACATTATATGTAAATAAATAAAATATTATAGTTTAAAAAAACTATAGAACACGCTTTAGTCATCCAAACTGTAGGCTAATTCCCGTAACTAAAGAAGTGCAGTTGCCGCGCAGTTGCAGTAAAATATTGATCAAAACAACACATTTGGTAATCTTCTTCTTTTTCTTTCCTTATGGCAATTGAGCCGATGTCGACTATTCTGCCATTTGATATCCTCTGAGCTTCAGTGAGATACGCTCGCGTCAAGTTCGAGGGTCACTGCAATACGATCGGCGCGTCTTAAAATTACATGAATTAGCCCTCTGAACGTGTATACAAAATTTCAGCTCAATCGGAAACTGGGAAGTGGGTCAAATTTAACTTCCAAGATTTTCTTACATAGTTAGTTACAGGTGAAGCTAATAAAAGCGTGTTAAAAACAAGACGTTAAAAGTCATATGTAATGCATTTTAATTAAACATCTAATAAGGACAAAAATCGTCATCAATCATTAACTTGCTGAAGACAATGTCGACAGGCGAGTTGCAAAGACGTTCAAAACCTAGAACCGTGAAAGAAGCATTTATTTCTTTTCACTCTGAAGTCGATTATATCGAAGCATAAAAGTACAAAGATAGCACAAATACGTGAATGTCCGACGCGACTGTTTGGTGGTGATCAATAAATCGATACAATGAATTAGTAATGGTAACAGAACAGTAAAATATAGGTACCGTTTTCTATTAAAATGTACACCTTTTCCTTAAAGATAAATGAGTGAACTAATAATAATTGATAACATAATATTCTAAACACTGGGTATATATTTTATGCTCGTTATCGCAAATGTAACAAACAGAATCAGCCGGTAGATGCTATGCTTTTTCAACTTTGGGTATGTCCAGAGCGAAAGTGTAAACGAGTTTGAAACTTCGCCCCTAAACGAGTAATAATTACTAAGGAATTTGAGAATAGACAAATGACGGAAATGTTAAAAAGTAATTGTTTGTCGTGGTATTGACATGTGATGCGGAGGGATAAGAAGGGTGTTCCGAGAAGAAATTTAAGTATGAATGTTTATGGCTGTAAGAGAAGCGGACGGCCAAAGAACAGATAAGGATTGAGTGAAACATGACATGATTGAGAACAAAGTGAATTCTGAAATGGTTTCTGCTAGCGATGAATGGAAGAAAAGAAGACATTGCGCCGACTGCAAATAAAAATGCGGTAAGGGCAGGAGGTTGAAGATGAGAATTTAGAAATACGCTGAAATCTTGGACTTATTTGGAAACTAGAAAAAAGTACTTACGCTCTGGTTTTCGTTTGTACCGGTGTTGGAGTAGTGTTGACGACTTCACCCTTGGGCGTTGTAGTTTCATTCTTCTTGGCATCCTTTTCGTCTGTAGTAGTAGCGTTGTTCATTTTTCCAGAAGGTACCACAGGTTTCATTTCATTTTTGTCTTTCGATGGTTCGACTGTCTTCTCATCGGGTTTTGGTGTCTCCTTATCTGGTTTAATGTCCGTCTTGTTGCTCGGTTCTGCCGGTTTAGTGTCATTGGTTTTGATAGACGTCTCTTTTGAAGCTGGAAGAAGTTGCGTAGTGTCTGGAGTAGCTGAAGTATTCTGAGCTTGTGGTGTAGAAGGTACTACGGTTACATTAGTCGCTGCTGTTTGGATTGGAGTAGCTTGAGCCGGTTCTGGTTTTGCTGGTGGAGTTGTCGTTTCTGTGGCTGTAACGTTTGTCGTACCTGCCCCTGCACTTGGAGTAAGGGGTGCATCTGAAAGTATTTTTTTTTTGATAATTGGTGTCTGATTTAGATAACATTTTGTAAAGAGGCAGAATTTACAATAGAAAAATAAAACTTTTATCCCGGGAATCTTTTAATTCCTACGGAACCGCGGGTTCGTTACACTAAAATATTTTTGCCCTAAACTCCACAAGAGTATGTTTATTAATCATAAACTAATCAGTCCTATAATTATGCATGAAATATCTACAATGTGTAACCTTGAGAAAAAAAACCTGCTCAAGTCTTGTAGTTTTTGCTAAGCTTTATTTTAAGTTATACATACATGCAAGCAACATAGCAACTTATTTCACTTGTTCTGGTGAAATATTTATTTATTTATAGAAAATATAGAAAACTATCTTTTCACGCAATTTGTCAACATTCGTTTTTCCCCAAAGAAATTACAATACCCCGCTGAAGCATTTTGTTGTAGTAGATTTAAAAAAAAAAGTACGTTGTCTATAATAATAAAAAGATAATTATAATAAGAATTTTGAGCATCGGTTTTGTATTTTAGGAGGTCACCTTTGACGATACGGTTGGCGCAGTGGCTAAGCGATTAGCATTCTACGCTACGTGCCGCGGGTTCGATCCCCGCACGGAGCAATTATTTGTATGATCTACAGATACTTGTTTCGGGTCTGAGTGTGTGTGCATGTGACATGTATGTTTGTGAACTGTACCCTCGATACAGGAGAAATCATAGTGAGGGGCAACGTTTTATTTTTAAAACAAATCAAAATAAAAACCTTGAATTTACAAACAAACATCACGCATAATAGCATCAGTTTAATGGAAAATATAGGTTCATTTTCTTAACCCTATCTAACAAATAAAGCGCCCGAAACCATACCTTACCGATTGAGAAAGTGGCCTTAGTACGCGCGAATATTATTATAGGTCGGTACTGTTTGTACACAAAGATTGAACAAAGTTGAGTTTCTATTATTAATATTTTTTTAAAGAATACTGTCTATTCAGAAATTTACATGATATTAAGCTGCACCTTGGCTCTATGACAATCATCAAAGAAATTAATATTTTTACTGCATTTAACAGAAAACATTAATTAATAGGTATCGTCTATGTTAATACTACTTTTGTTGCTGGCTGTATTTCACACTTGCAATTGGATAATTGGTTTAAATTACATTTATGACTCACATCAAAACAGATTTCATACATTGTAATGTGACTGAAGATCATAAATGTTATTGACCCCATGTCTATCTCGCTTCGAGAAACTATAAAAATAGGTATTCACACTATGTGCTGTGTTTTATCGTATAAGTATAATAAATATCTGCATTATTTATTATTCTTATGGTGGTATTCCCAGATTGGAAAGCGTGATTAGGTTTTACGGTTAAAATATAAAGTACCTATGATAAATATCTGCATTAAGTATTTATTATTCATTCAGTCATTAGATGTTCAGAAATCTTGTTTTTTAAGGTCCGTACCCTAAGGGTAAAACGGGACCCTATTACTAAGACTCCGCTGTCCGTCCGATTTGTCTCTTGTCGGCGTGATGCTTCAGTTGAGAGATTAATCCTCGTATTCACTAGGGGATACAATTCCCGCCATACTTGTCGCCAGAGATGTCGGCTGAAGTCGGGCAACGTCGCCTGACGTCGCTCGACTTCGCCCGATATCTATACCCCAAACTGCTACCGAGAGTTCCGTACGGAAAACCCAGTAACACAAATTGCCTGTCAGTCTCGCTTGTGACTATTCTATTTGATTAGCCATGAAGGTTGATTTAATGTTATTAATATGATGTAAAATTTGAGGCTCATATTATTATTATTATCTAGCTGTTGCCCGCGGTATCGTACGCGCGTTTTATTTTTATCAAAATATAAAATATACCTATAGCCTATTCACTAAGGGATAGTGTAGCCTTCTATTAGTGAAATAATTTTTAGAATCAGTTCCATAGTTCCAGTGATTACCCTAAATACATGCAAACCACGGAGGAGAGAAGGCAAACAAACAAATATTACCTCTTTATAACATTAAGTATTGATTATGTTTCCAAGATCTTAGATAAAAGCAAGTTTTTATAATTTATCCCAAGCTATAAATAGTAGATACTATCTTCCAGTTATATGTATAACGAAGTATACCAATGTCTGTCATATCTACATTTTTATAACTAATTAGGAATTCAACTCTAAAAAACTGTTCAAGCATAACGTGTTTTTATGTTAATGCAATAGGTACCTACCTATTGCCCAGCTGGTGGCAGTGGACCGCATTGCTAATATGGCATAGCGCTCATAAATTCATTAACTGTGCCCCATTCAAAGTACCTACATGATTTAGTTATTTGACATTCTGTCTACGTTTTATAAGAGTTGGAGAAGGAATGACGAAAAATGATGATCCAGTACAACATTCTAAATTCTAATTGAAATTTTGGATGCTTGAAGTGGCCAGTGATGAAGGAGATGGGCGTTTTAAGTAGGTAATGAAATAATAAAGGAGGATTTCGTCACAACTTGAGATCAGCAATATGCCATTTCTTTCTTTAAAAAAATATCACGCAAGTAACACGGTTAACCTTAGCCTCAAGACACCTTCAGCAAAAGTTAATGTGGGTTCTTCTCAAATTATTATTTTCTACAATATATATAGATATGTTTTAAAAAAACCCTATGGATAGGAATTTAGACAGTAAACAACTACAATGGACAATGTTTATTGCGAAAGTAATAAGATCTTCATATTATTACTATTTTATTGGTTCAGACCAACAACCAACTCGACCCACTCAAATTCATATTATTATCATATTTCTCAGGGAATCCCATGTCATTAAATTGCAGGTAATACCCCAATAAAGAAACCCCAGAAAAACGAATGCAATTGCCAACAGTGATATTGTGTGAACCTAAAATGAGGTTTAAAAGAATTAACTCATATTTTTTTTCAATTTGTTTTGTTTGTATCAATAGCTGTTATTTTTGAGTTCTTTCTGTCAAGCATTCTCCAGTTAGGCCATCTTGTCTATCACATGGCTGTAAGTTACAACTTGTAACTACAATCTTAGACCCCTTTATTACAAAAGATAGTTAAAACCAAGGTTTAAAATATATCCGTCACTTTCTAATGACATATAACAAAAAGAGACAGGGCTATCTTAAAACCTGGGTTTTACAAGACTTGCTATAATCATTTTTTGTAATGCGACAGAGACTGTTTTCGAGAGAGACTAAACCTGAACAACTCATCCATCTAATAGAATCAGTCCCCCTTACTACAAAAGATGGGTTAAAGTAAGTGTTGTTAAACCCAGGTTTAAAGATAACCCTGTCTCTTTTTGTTACATGACGTTAGAAAGTGAAGGATATTATATAGAAACTGGATTGTAGACTTACTTTAAACCATCTCTTGTCTGACTGATTCTATGAGATGGATAAGTAGTTCAGGTTTAGTCTGTCTGTCCATAATTACCAGTGGCATTCATTCCATAGAAACAAAAAGACACTGTCCACCCTAATAAATTAAGTATTAAGTAAGTAATTTAAACGTTAATATGTTTGTAATATTATCAGTTAATTTAAGTATATTTAGGTCAATGGTTCCGCTTAGGGTGAGGTGGCTAATCACAATATGTTGACAATACAACAATAAGTTGTTTTTGCTGACCATGTAAGAAATGTCTGTGCACTCCCCTGATAATTACACTCCTCACTCCTATCTAAGCATCTTTCGAGTGCACAAGAAGAGTTGCCCAAGGGACAATATCCAGCTACAGACCTACGGCTAAACTGAGAGGTTGGTGCTTTAGTTTATGAAATAAGTGCACCATGCGGGAGGGGTGTGAAGCGAGATTAGCTTAGCCATAATTAGGAGAGTGTCACCCCTCCCTACACTGACTCAACCTCGGTCACCAACTGCTTGAGGTCTGAATATCAAAAGTCAGTGAGAATATCAAAAGTTATGGAGCTAGCGCTATCTGACCTTTGGGCGATGACATACCCAACCCAGTACTGCACACAATTTAAAAGTATCACATTACTGAAATGAAGGCAATATATTTATGGTAACAACATCTGTGTTGCAGCTTTATCTACCTTTAAACAATACTCTTTTATACTTTTACTTGTATTCAATGACTGTAAACAAGTCTGTTTTTATAATGTGCTGTTCACATTTTTTGTAAGTAAACATGATACTATTGAACTCATATTAAATTCCTAGAATTCTTTTAGAGCATAGACTTATTATTTCCTAGATTACTCAATATGGTTATATTTTGCCTAACAGTTTTGCTGTCTTTACATGTTATGCTGCCATTACAAAGTATGTTAATAGGTCTCTTGGATGCAGAAATGGATACAATATTGAATCTCATGTTAGCAGTATACCTAACATGTGGTTGCAATATTACATTTATTTGAGTCAGCGACACTTGCCATGCGAAAGGAATTATAGTTTCACTTTCAAATAAAAAAAACTTGGCAGCTAATCAATTATACTATGATTAATTAGGTTTTTTAACTAGAGCCAATGAATATTGCATGAGCGAAACCTCTATTTGGTTATTTTTGTCATATAAGTGGTATTTTCCAATGCTAATTCTGTAGTTATGCACTATCCTGGGCTATTCATATAAAATATCAAGAATTCTTTTATACCAAGCTCAACGAACTTGACAAAAGTACCTATTGATCACATAACCAATTAAAATCAATCTTAGAATTGTTAAATGTAAATGTTATGATCACTAGTAGTTCCTTAACAAATTGATAGGTACCTAATGCTATTTGTCAATGCATTAACAAATAATTGTGCAATAACGACATACTTAAAGACATCTTGTTCAACTGGATCTTATAACAAGAACAGGTATTATAACATTTTTTTCCAACCGTTGTTAATTTAATAATCAAGCTCAATAGACGTGGACAGTAATTAAATTATGTATAATGCAGCATTAACGCAATAATGCCGCGTCATAAAAAGAACTCGGCAATCAACTGTTGAACTGGGTAGGCACAACGAACACTTCGTTGACCTTGAGGGAACGACTTGGAATACCACTAATCCGACATAAATCCGAAATTTGATTAAAAATTTTCATAAACAAAAATGCCTGCTCATTAAAAATACTCAATACAAATCACAACGTCAGACCTACGCATCTTGAAAAAATTCTTGAAACATAGGTATTAGACGCAGATTCAATTACAATTTACTTACCTTTTTGAGAATATTGTTGGCTCAGGCACACGGACAGCGACAGTAAACAAACAAATATTACTTTCTGCATCTTTGAATATTGCTAAATATCAGTCAATTCTAATATTTATCAAAAAATTCTAATACTACGCTTCCCAGTCCCACTGATTTCCGACAAGAGAAAAAACGATCTCTCACAATAAAACCCAGTGATGCGACATAAAGTAAATAAACATATTCTTAGTCGAGTTACCTAGTTTAGTAATTTATCATGACTGCAGTTAGTATGATTTTTCAACTAAAATATTTTATGGAATACCGACTGCCTAAAATCATTCTATTCTAGTTTTAATTCTTTGTGTTTATTTCAGTTATTAACCGACTTAAAAAAAGGAGGACGTTCTCAAGTCGACAGTAGGGTAAGTATCTGAAGTCGGTTGTTAGTTTTTTTAAATTAAATTAATGTAGACTCTAGTCAAGCTAACTCTGCAATAGAATGGCAACAGCGCTATGAACCACTGAAATAGACATCGATGCTGAAATCTTTTTGTTAGTTGGGATTTTAATTATTCAAATATCCTGTTTTTATTACAAATAAACGTCTCAAACGTCTAAAGTCCACATATACCACACAAAAAATGCGAAATATATTCATATTTCAGTTAAATTAAATTATTAATTAATGTCAATAATTTAATGAAAAAATTATGAGAATTTAGAGTGGCGATATTCAAAACGCTCGGGCGTGAAACACATAACACTCAATACTGAATATTATGCATCAATGACTGACTCATTAATTTACAATTTATTAGTAATGTATAAAATATGTGTTTAATGTATTATTGAGAGATTTAGTCTTGTTTATTGAATATCGCGGGCTGTTTCACTCTCAGCTTTCGTTCCATAGGTACCTACCTACTTTTACTACTATTAATGGACGCGCGCGCTGGCTGTAACAGTGCGTTCACATTCAAATTATAGTCGAGTCCGGAGTCATGACACAATCTATGCATGTCACTACCCACAGGTATAAATCATCGTTATTTTAATAGTTATTTGTTATACAAGAGTGCAAAGTTGCTTTTTAACCGCGTGTTCAATTTTGATGACCGAGCAAGCGAGGGAATCAAAAGAGCACGAGGTGAAAAATTTTTGCACTCGAGTGTGATAGATTATATACAAAGTAACGATTAATATTGTTGGTACGAATGATTTCATAGAAACATCGATTGTAGTATCGATTATAATTATTAGTGGGTAGTTAAATATTTATTTGAAATAACTATCAAACATGACAGTAGCGCTGTCATGTCAATTGGCATAAATACCGAGTCTGGGTTGGTCATCGCCCACTTCGTTGTGAGCCGCCGTACTGACAGGACCGTGAGAATCATAAGTTAAGTAACCTATTTATTATCCACTGCTGTATCTTGTATTTAAATTGTTAATGTACATGTTTATTACATTTGCTATATTCTTGGCTATAAAAGAGCCTCCAGCTCAGTGTAAAGGCTAGTCTTCTTGGACCAGCAAGGTTAACACCTTACCATAACTGGTATGAGATTATTTCATTGTATGGATTTGTTTCTTTTAGTGTTTGACTTCGTTGATGGTTTTATATACTTTATTGTATTGTGTATTTAAAAGAGTACCTATGGAGTTTCTTGCCCGTTCTTCTCCATAGGTAATCGACACTTTGGAACGTGGCACCTAGAGTCTGAACAAGAGTAAAAGTTATTGAAACTTATTGTATACTTTTATTTATCTACCCTCAAATTTCTTGATAATGATATTTATAAAAGGCAAATTAATGATTAGCTAGATTTCATGGTAAATTCGTTGTTGAAGTATTATTAACATTTCATTTATCTACCCTATATTCTAACAAGTGCAACACGTAACTTTTCATTCCACCTCAGCGAGGAAATGACTAAATGCAAAAAAAAAACGTTTAATTCACAAACTTAGTGCACACGATGTTCTAAATTCAATTTACTTTATCCTCTAGAGAATAAAAACGGCTTTTCCACTCAGATATTGAAGATTAAAAATACTCTTTCCGAGATGGTGGGATGAAAAATAATTTATTTTGTCATGCAGTGACAAGAGTGACAAAGACAAAATTAATCCTAAGTCATAACTCATTAATGACTATGACTGAATTAACGTGAACTCATAGAGATAATATATAGTGATATTTGTATGCGTGAACCATAGAGATAATACATAGTACCTATAACTAGAGAGCTTACTGCTATAATTAGTTGTACGAAATTTTGTGCCCACATGAAAGTCACCCGAGATTCAGCGGTGTCCCTCTCGCACACATGGCCATTACTCATCAACTTAGTAATCTACTAAATTGGTATTTTCAGAATCGTTTTCACATACATATTAGAACTAATGAAACTTCTACCCACGGCTATCAAAATAAACATAATAAAAATTATAATTGACGTGCTTTAAATATTATATTAAATATTATTATTTCCATACGTTATTCAATAAGATTGATTATTTGGATACCAGTAGTTAAAGAAGTTTGCATGCGGGAAACACTACATCATTCAAAATGGCTTACATTGTCAACTTAGTTGTCAACCTATTGTCAACATTCGTGGTTTTCATAGTTCAGAAATAAACGTGATCAAACATTATTTTTGTGCCTAGAATAATTTTTTGGCGACAAGATGGTAAATACTTGAGTTATGATTGGGTGCAAGCGAGAATATTATCCTGGTTGTGGAATATCGTTCCATAGGTAAGTTTCATTGAGTAGTGTGACAATATATTTTTATTTTGTGGGATATAGTTGCTCCAAGTACTTATTTTAGATCGTTTCACATAACATACAGTCCACTAAGTTAAATAATTTACGTACTTTAATAAATTTGGATTTGTTTTCCATAATCTGTAATGCGTAGCATATTTTCGATGCATTTATTGTTTTGTATAATTTGAGTGATTCCAAGTATAGTATAAGTATACATACAGGGTTATTTGTAAAACACCGGCAACGCTTTAAGGGGTGAAACTACTCATCAATATGAACAACTTTTACTATGGGAACAACCATGAAATCGCGAAAAAAAAATCAAACTTTTCATACAAAAGATTAACCTTGCTCCATCAAAATGTATGAAAAGTTTGAATTTTTTTTCGCGATTTCATGATTGGTCCCGTAGTAAAAGTTGTTCATATTGATGAGTAGTTTCACCCCTTAAAGCATTGCCGGTGTTTTACAAATAACCCTGTATACAGTTTAAGTTAATTTGTTGAAATCATTTGTTGTTTGTTGTGCCGAATAGATAATAATGTTTTTTTGTATCTCTTATAAAATGATAGACTTTATTAAAATTCCATGTTTGTTTTTTTCAGGATTCCAGCTGATAATAAGCAGAGGGTGTTATGGATAACAGCCACGAACCTTGACATTAGTGTGTAAAAGTTCGCATGTGTTTGTGGCGTAAATTTTAAAGATAATGAATTATTTAACAGCAGCAAAAATAAAATTAAAACCTGAAGCAGTTCCTTCAATATTACCATAGGTACTATTGTAATATGTTTAATAATTATCAGTTGTTGTATGTGTCTGTTGTATAATGTTGTGTGTAATTGTCTGGTCTGTAATAGTTTATACTAATATAAAGTATAACACATTGCACAAACTTAAGATTCACACACTTTGCTTATTGTTTATTTGTGTTTAATATTTTCCTATTAGTATAGTTAGATGGATTAAACTTTTACTGGATTGGATATTGTACTTAGATATTGTGCCATAATGAAGATCATTTTTGACATTACAGATAGCCACAAAAAGAAAAAAAACTGTACGTGCAAAATAAATTGTACGTGCAGGAACATCTGGTGAATCAGGGCATGTAGGATCTTATAGTAAATGGGAAGATGTTGCAGTTTCCAGTGAACCACCAAATAAGAAAGTAAAGCAAGAGGAAACAAGCACATAAACCCAAAATACAACTATAATGCCAACACAATTAAAATTACAATCAACCATTAGGTTTCTAGCCGGTCTCTTCTCCATAGAACCCGGCCCACTTTGGAACCGTGCATCTAGAATCTCAACGTTTTGACGAAACGACGACGACCTTTTTATGCCGATTTGAAATTAAAAAAAGTTTTGCTTTGACTTTCATTCATTGTGTTTTATTGCTTAATGTTGTGAATGATGATTATACTTGAGTTTGCCAAACAAGAATATTATAATAAGTGATATTCGATTCTGCAGCACTAAGCATGGGTTACCCTTTCTGCTATAATAGGAAAGATCTCATAAAGAAAGGTCGTAGGATGGTCGCAAAGCTAAAAGAGAAAAAGAAAAAAGAAAGAAAAAGTAGAAGAGGAATTAAATTTGTATCTTAAAATGTTAAAATCTAATGTTTCCTATGACTAGAGCTGCCAGATGTCCGGAATATTCACGCATGACATTTTATTATACACGTAATCTGTGTATAAGAAAATGTCCGGATTTTTCCGCAATGTCCGAAATTTTCTCTAAATTTTCTTTTTTATTATACAACCTTATTCATAGTATATACGAAAGCCGAAACACCCGTCAAATATTTTCATATAACGAAGCTGTATATTTTTTTTTAATAGTGTATAATGAAATCTCACAAAGTTATAAGCTTGTCGAGTTGCGTCGTTGTCCTCGCATAAACATGGTGTCACCAGTGCGCCGGCAAGACCGCGCCCGCCTTACGTTCATTGATAACGGTCGCGGTGCCAGTAGGTATAAGTATTACACACAGCTTTTGTAAGTAATGTGGTGATAACATTTTCCATCACACTTAATAATAATAATAATAATAATAATAAATTATTATTATTATTATTATAATAATAATTCCTGTTCCCTGTTCCCGATGCCGGTGGCCTACTACCTACTCTTTTGTATTTTTAAATGTTTTTATTTTTTTTTATTTGTAAAATTATTTAAAAATATGAATGAATGTAAGTATAAAAATTGAATAAAGGTCATAATAATAATATTCCACAACTATCACACAACGCCATCTAGTCCCAAGCTAAGCAGAGCTTGTGTTATGGGTACTAGACAACTGATAAACATACTTATATATTTCTAGATACATACATATTATAGATAAATTACACCCAGACACAGAACAAATGATCATGCTCATCACACAAACATTTGTCCTGGCAGGCTTTGGACTGTTCTTATTGGTCAATTGTAGCGGTTATTATGTACCTACTACGTTTTTCGTAAATACGAATAATAAGTACCTACGTACATAGTACCAACCAATGACGACAATGACTGAAAACTTTAATCGATATTTCTAATATCAAGCTAATATCAAGCTAATATCTGAGTTTTTATCATAGATTACTCTACTAACGTAATATCGTGCCTACATAGCAATGACGTAAGAAGCCTCTCGGTTTTTATCATAGATTACTCTACTAACGTAATATCATGCCTACATAGCAATGACTTAAGAAGCCTCTGCTACATAGTATGCTCACCTTGGGCTCACCGATCAACATCCCTATAATTCAACTGAATTTTTCAATATGGCAAGAGTGTGTTAAGGGGATCCGCGGCAAATTATTTAAAAAAATCTATTTAAAACTGAGTAGATTGGGAAAATACATTTTGATACATTGTTTAGGTACCTAATTTCTAAATTATGGGTTTATTTAATCTAGTTATTTTATAATCAAACAATTTTATTTTCCTGATTGTACATAGTGTAAGCAGATACAGGTTTTTTTAAATTTGCCGCAGATTTGATTCGCTATTTACTCTGCGGTCCGAATTGCGCTAAAAGTTTTCACTTTTAGCGTCGGATTCGACCAGAGTCAAAAGTATTAATAATATTCTCCGTCCACGAATAATAGGTAGGTACTTATTCAATAGCCCTTGTATTTTGTGACAATTAAATTTGGTCGGATTCGCGATATTATATTATATTTACTTTTATCGCAATTCGGACCGCAGGGTTAGTCAGAATTTAATATTATGATCAGGGGAATTACCGAATTTGGTGAGAGGATTCTTTAGTAATTGAGATAGGTACATTTATCGTACGTGAACAATTCTGCGTACGGGTGTCACTTTGGCGAAAATTGGAAAAAGTTCATAAGTTATGATAAGATAGGTAGGTAGGTACCATAGAGATAATGTACTACTTTTGTATTGTAGGCAAGCAATAAGAAGGGATTTTTGAAAATTCAGCCCCTAAAGGGGTGAAATAAGGGGTGAAAATTTGTATGGGCGTCCTTTCATTTTTGAAGTGAGAATGATGAAAATTGGGATTTAGGCTTTTGGTTACAAATAAAGAAACACCCATTAAGTACCTACCACAAACTTATCTGACCCGGTGACCGAAATTAGAACCAACGTAGCTACAGAACAAAAATGACTTTAAAATGTAATTTTTGTACGGAGATGACATTGGTAAAAGCGACGGCAGCGACGCCATCACCGGGTCAGATAAGTTTGTGGCACTATACTTACCTGGAATAAAGACATTGGTTAAAATTGAAATGGCATAACTACCTACCCATTTCTGTAACCCTTGCCGACAACCTGGCGACTAGTCTAAGGCTTACATTCAGAGATAAATTAAAATAAAATTTTACGAACAAATTTTGACAGATGGAAGCGTAAGTTCACGCTTAGACTCGTTTCTGTCGTCTCTGAATGTAAGCCTTAAGGTGCTCCAGATAGCAAACGAATTTGTCGATTTCGCTTCCTCCACCCGCGCAACCCGCGCGACCCCCTGTAATATTACGGAAACCGCTCGGAGCATGTCAACGCGAGCATCACGCCAGACACTAAAAAACTATATAATAAATAGAGGTGGCAATGTAAAATATATATTTGTACATTGTTTCACTTATAATAGGTCTATATAATAACAGAGTTACTACTAGAAAATTAATACCAACAACAGTGGTACAATCACTACAATGATGAATGATTTTATAAAAAAGGGAAATAAAAAAATTATGCTTCGTCAACGAGCTTCCGAGTAAAAAATGCCCATTACACTTGCCGAGTTGTTAGATGATTTGGTATTAACTAATTATAACTTGCTCTTTTATTTGAAGGATTGCTTGATTCATTTAATATTCACTCATATAAATATATCACGATTATTAGATATTAATACCTAGCATTAAAAAAAGTAAAAACCGACTTCAAAAAACTAAAAAGTGTAAATAATTTTCTTAAATTCTTCAATGCACCTAGCTTGGCAGTGGCAACGACTTCAGAAGCTGATAAGTTTTTTAAGAAAATTATTATTTATACTTTTTTGAAGTCGGTCTATACAATTTTTTATCGTATATTTTATATTTCTATTTTGAGTGGCTTATACAATTCATAATCATGCGATTACAGAAATCCCAAGTGACATGCTGTTATTCATTCAAGAGTTCCATTGTATATCTCCGAAGTTATTCATCAAATCTTCAACAAATTTAAATGTCATTTTGAGAGTACCCTTTGAAATAAAAAAATAATTTTCAAAATCGGTATGCAATTGGCGGAGTAATAGCGTAACAAACATACAAAAAAAAAAAACATACAGTCGAATTGAGAACTTTCTTTTTTGGAAGTCGATTAAAATGTATGTATGTAGCAGTGTTGGTGAATAGTTATATATAAAGTATAATCGATAAGTATTAAAATAAAACTAGGTTGGTACATAGTATTTATTATTATACAGGGTGGAATTTTCGAAGCGTACCTGGAGGAAAAGTACTCTAAATACTGAAGACAGCAAATTTTACTCAAAGGAAACATTCCTTTATTTTTAAAAAGAAACAAAACTGCATTTAAAGATTTTTGAAAATACGCTTGCCACACCGGGGAATCGAACCGACTAAAATCCGAAATGAATGTTAATAACCATTTTAATACCTGGATTGGTACAATAGGCACAATCAGATGGCCTGCAAGATCTCCAGATCTCACCCGTTTAGATTTTTTTATGGGGATATGTAAAAAATTAAATTTACCAAAAATCCTATACAACTGTAATAGAGCTAAAAACTAAGGTTCACAATACAATTTTCAATATTCACCACAACACGCTACTAAAAGTTACTCAAAATGAATTCCTTATAAGAATTTTATGCATCCAAGAAAATGGAGCTCATTTCGAGCAACTAATTAGTTAATTTAGGTACTCGTTTTTTTCGTTCGAATAAAATAAGTTTAGATTTCATGGTTTTTGTTTAATTTAATTTACCATGTTTGCTGGAGAGATTTGATCCTTATGATTGACCCTATCGATTGGTGCCATAAAAGTACAGTATTTTTTCGGATTTTAGTCGGTTCGATTCCCGGGTGTGGCAAGCGTATTAAAAAAAATATTTAAATGCAGTTTTGTTTCTTTTTAAAAATAAAGGAATGTTTCCTTTGAGTAAAATTTGCTGGCTTCAGTATTTAGAGTACTTTTCCTCCAGGTACGCTTCGAAAATTCCAACCTGTATATAGTAAAGGAATAGTATAAAGAAAAACAACAGTAGGACGACGCCTTTGATCTCGCCGACAACGTCATGACAGTGTGGCGATAGTGCATGGAGGCTAGGGTTGTTACAAGTAGTGTAGTGGTTTTCTACGGTACGTGCCGCAGGTTCGATACGCGCACGGAACAAATATTAGTCTGGGTGTGTGTGCATGTGAGATTATGTCTGTAAACTCTACCCACGATACAGGAGAAATCCTAGTGAGAGACAATGTTATATTAAAAAAAACAATATTTATTTATTTATTGTAGATCAACATCGTCATCAACATATTATTATTTACTATTTTAAACGTTGATTATGACAAATTATCAATTCATTAATAGAAGGTAGCTCTGAATTTTGGTCACGTAGTCACGTGGTCACGGTTTATATGAATAGACCTCACCAAAACATGAAGTTTGAATACCAACATGATGGGACTACGTCCCATAGTTTGGGAGATATAAACTTTCAAAGTTTTAGTCACGTGGTCACATAGATCTCACCAAAACATGAAGTTTGAATACCAACATGATGGGACTCCGTCCCATAGTTTAGAGCTTTCAAACATTCAGTCACGTGGTCACATACTAAATTTGAATTTATGTTTATAGAAAACATCAAAAAGATCTCTATATTTTTAGACAAAGTATATTTTAGAAGATGAAACACAATTTGTATTGACTTGACAGATAAAGTGACAGATCAGTAGACTCTATCTATATCTGATTTTACTAAAATAATAATATTTCAAATATGTACTCAAAAAAAAATCAAAATATGTTTATAAAGTACATGCCATACTACTGAGGCAAGTTATATAGGTTGCCCCCTCTACACAATATTGTGTCTAGAGAGCAAAATAAATTCTGAATTTATAAATCGAACGCGATAGCCTCGATCGACACGGGTATCACGTCCGAGAGCCAGCGGCAGACTGCCGCCCGTCGCCCGAACACGACCCTTCAGCTGAAAATTGGCACAGATTTACGTTTAAATTCAAGGAAAAATTTAAAAATGACTTTTTTTTAAATGTTTAACGTTGGACTTATAAATAAAAGAATTATTTATCTATTGCTGCAAATCAGAAATAAATTAAGCTTCAAGTTCCGAAGAAGATGAAGGTTTAAATTCTGATTTAGGTGTTTTATAATCGCCAATTACTATAGTATAATCTACTTAAAAAAAATATTTGAAACGTTGGATTTGAAGTAGAGATCTTGAACTTTAAGACAGTATTTTTTATTTATTTGTAAATGGTATAATTACGGAGTAGATAGCGAATTAAAACGGCGTTTTGGTGGGGGTACTGCCTTAAATTCCCATCTAATAATGTGCATACTTACTTATTTCCTAGGCAATGAAAAATTGCGGTTCGTCCCGAGTAAGACACTTTTAATACGATCTAGGGTGATAGCGACTTTTCTTGTGGCTCAGGCAATTTTTCCCGGTCCGTGTTTGTTTTTATCTTGGGCTTTATCAAATTGTGATTTATGTGGGGACAATTCGTTTTAAAAAGCTTCCTACTGAAAAATGGTGGTTGACAATATAGAAAAAAGTAGCAATTTTAATCAGCCCGTAGGTATAACGTTTATCTAAATAAACTCAGTCGCGTAGAGCGTAGAGACGCTAAGTGAATTAGGTACATATTAAAATTCACAAGCTCGCACGCATGAAGCGCCCTTTTACTGCCGAGTGTAAATGTGGGCACCATTTGTAATTGGCGTCGGAAGCGAAAATATTCTAAATCTATGGCGTCGACTATAAATAGCTGTTACATTATTATCGATTGGAATCCAGTCAAAACTAGTTTAAATATTGGCCTCCGCTTGACTCTTGTTGGACCGGTTTGACTGAAGACAGTATCCGGCTCAATGTCAATATTACACGCCCATTTCCTTATTTTGAACCTAGTTCAAGCAGAAAGAAACACTTTAGCCTAGGCATTAAAAACATCATGATTAAAAAGGTTTATTAGTAGGTATTTAATTTGGCTAAACGTTCCCTATCTACTTACGACATAATGTTATAAGTACACTAATCCAAATATAATTTTATTTCAGTTTACACTGCACTCTATTTCCGCTTGTACTCGTGGTAAGCTTGGTATTATCACCAGTAACACTACATCTATGCACAGACTAAGCTTCAAAGCCCGGGATTTCAATTAATTAAGCCTCAGAGCACAGAAATTAGATTTTCATTAATAATATCCTTTGTCATTTCCATGATGCTAATAGAATTATTGGTTTTGTAGGTATTTCCGTAGGTACTGACAAAATTGGATAATCGAATCGAGAAGATACTGTAGAAGATATTTTTTTTTTCTTTTTTTAAAAAACGTTGCCCCTCACTAGGATTTCTCCTGTGTCGAGGGTACAGTTTACAAACATACATGTCACATGCACACACGACCAGACCCGAAACAACTATCTGTAGATCATACAAATATTTGTTCCGTGCGGGGATCGAACCCGCGGCACGTAGCGCAGAAGGCTAATCGCTTAGCCACTGCGCCAACCGTGTCGTCAAACATCTAATGCGCATAATTTCCAGAGTGATTTTAGACTTAATGCCTATGGCATTAAGACCGCCTTTGTACATTGTGCATGAAGCATTTTAAGTATTAATTATGTCCTCCATACTAAGTCGAATTTTCGTTTTGTTTTGTAAATCCCAATACTGCGCTTGCGGTTGAATTTAGAAACAGACACTGCCTCAGACTACATAAAATAAAAATGAATATTATTCTCACAATTAGAAAAAATAATAATTTGTGTTTGTACCTAATGGTTCGAAACACCACAATGCGCTCCAAAACGCAAATCACTGACGTAGCTCAAAAAGCTGCTAAACTAAAGTGGGATTGGGTAAGCCTCGTCTGTCGTATGCCGTCTGAACTGTGGGTCAAAATAACCTCGCAGTGGAGCCCTGACACAGCAAAACGGCGACGCGGCAGACCGCGAAAGAGATGACGGGACGAACTAGACACATTCAGCAAGGACTGGTCATCACTGGCACATGATAGAACAGCATGGAAATCAAGGGGGAGGCTTTTGCCCAGCAGTGGGATGATACAGGCTAACAGTAACAGTTTGTACCTATATAGTTCGTACGCAAAAATTAACTAAATTAAAAACATTTCTAAGTGCGATGTATATTGAAAAGCGTGAATCAGTGTCCCGAATCTGTCCAAACTTTGTTAATAGTAAAGTGTCACAAAATGTAGTGAATAATAAAAGAAAATACAGATGTAAAGAACCTTTTGCCGAATGCCGGAGGGATATTCGGTAAACATGTAAAAGTTCGACAGGCGATGGACACCATTCAATCTGTTTTACGCAATACGTAAATAACAAACAGCCTTTAGTTTGTAGGGCTGTCGGATTAGGATTCGAATGTGGAATTGGTTTGCTAATAGAATATAATATAGGATTGAATTTTATTTCTATCCGAATTGATTTCACTAACTTAGTTCCATGAATTGATTGAAACTCGTTTTCAAAGTGCGACCCCACTAATTTTTTACATTTTTTATATACAAAGAATCTCATTCAACGATGCTTTTTTTATATTTAAAATAAATATAATTGCAAAAATATGTACCTAAAGGTTATTTTATAAGTAAAATTCTTTCTTCGGCAACAATATTGGTCGAAGTAAAATGATCTAATAGCTTATAGCCCTGTAGTGCTAACTTAAATAACAACATAACATACAGCAAGAATGGCTTCATAACTCATCCAGTGCATGTCCACCAGGCCACCACGATTCTGGCCAGTATTTTACCATACAGAGAAAATGATCATATCTCGATGATTTAAAACATGCAATGGAACTATGTATTTGTAAAACGTTGATTTTTGTTTTTTGGCAGATGTCTTGCACAGTTGGTTCAGGGAGCCTTTTCTGTTTAACCAGACTTGCGGTGAAGCCTGAAAGGCCTCCGATCTCATATGAAAGCAGAACGATGATACCTTTACCGCGGCTCATAAAGCCGAAGCTCAAACGTTTTATATAGAAATACTTGACTTTGAGACTAGCGGAGGGAAATGAGAGAACTGTTGTGTGACTCGACTTTGAGTCTGGGCATATTTTAAATAGGGATTGGATTATGAATATATTTAATCTTTTATATAGATAATGTATCTCTTAAACAACCCTATCATCTTCATCTGCCTAGTCCTTTCTTTCGCAACTATGTTGTAGTCGACTTTCATTCTTACCAGATGTGGCTGAATATTAGTAATTTACACATTTCCCAAATATCAAATACATTGGCTTTTAGCTATAAGTAGATAATATTTTATTCTTTGCGATTTCGTATTTAAGAAGTTCTAGAAAGTGGATAAAAGAATAGTTTTATCCACTTTCTAAACTTTCTAACCTACCCTTAACTAAATTGACCGAACTTATCTTTTTAAACTTGTTAGCCCTACTTTTGGGTCGTGCCCAAGGCGGTCGTTTAAAAACTAAGTTACACGAGTTATAATGGAAAGGGCTAGGTTAAATAGAAAAACAACGGTGGTTCTTGTCCCCAAAATTACGATGCGTTGGATGTAAAAGATTTTCACTTAGCAAAAAGTTTCAATGGACTTGTTGAGTTCAGGGATTTTCAACTTTTACTAGATTAGATGCTTTTGAATGTCGGGTGAGGCGATATCGAAGGCGAGCAGAATTGAAACCGTCGGGAAGTAGCTTCTTACATACAAAATACCTACGCCTGTTTTGATTTTTTATTTTCGCTTACGGGTTTCGAGGTTCGGCTTATTATGTAGTTAGTTCTTAAAATTGCTTTATGTTTGACTTTTCGTATAGTGTATAGCAGCTTTATTTATATATCCGTTATAATTTTAAATCTCTGCAGATTCAATAAATTAGGTTTGGTAAACGCTGTGAAATTGTCTAATATGCTGTAAGAATAATAAACAATGCTCTGTGGTATTAAAACAACACAATCCTACACTTTATTGCATATCAGAAACATAATTATAATTAGTCTCTATTTTATTGAGAATTAAAATGATCGTCAAAATGTTCTTTCGAATAATAAAAACAAGTACCAAAGAAAATTCTTCGATGGGAAGAAATCACTAAGAGAAAATTAAAAGTAGATTGAAAGAAAAAAAGTACTCGAATAAAATATTGAAATAAGTCATTTACAAACATGCGAATAGAATTTCAAATCGAATTTACGTCTCAAATGAAATATTGACAGCAACTTATACAAACGCTAATTTCAAAGTCTCGACATTCGAATTGGGTAAAATTCAAATGGAAAAGTCACCAAATTGAGAGAAAAAAATGGAGTGGATGAGCAAAGTCCCTTTTTAAAAGGAAACGAACAAACTTTTGTGTGTCGACACTTCAAAAGAAGCTTCGGAAGTCAGATTGAATATATAAAAAATACTGGGTGTTGAATATCAGTAAGACATTTTGGCTTTTCCAAATAGGTCAAATTTGTATTCTCGATTTTCTTAGAGCAAAATTTAATACGCTAAGATGGTAAAAATGTGCGAATATTTTGACGTTACAGTAACCGCTCCAATATTAAAATATTTTTATATGACACGAGGTACAGAAGAGGATTAGACGATGAAAGAAAGTGTCACTAAGAAAGAAAAGATTAAAATAAATTGCGGTTGTGTGTTCATTATTTTACGTTTTTCAAGGATGGTTTTGACTAAGGACACAACAGTAAGTAGTATCATGATGTTCATTCATATGAGAAGCCTCGTGGGCTTGGTGTGGAGGTTTATACCTCCTGTATAGTTCTGTACTATTATTAGTAGACTTTCCGAATAAAAAATATATACAGGGCGTAATCCATTGTATCAGTTTTCGTTACGATTTCAATCGTAACGAAAACTGATACTATGGATTCAGTACATGATTTTGGAAACCTTAAAGGAAAAATAGAGCGACGGTCTTTTAATGTTTTTTACGATTTTGTTCGCAGTTTTTTTAATTAACTAAAAATTTTGCTAACAAAATTATAAAAAAATTGGAAAATCCGAAACCAGTTTCTTTTTCCGAGGGATCCAGAATCATTATACTGCATCCATGGTTTCAGTTTTCGTTACGATGCGATGTCACTTACACCCTGGCCACATCTGATAAAACAGGAAACCGATCCGAAACTTACATTTACTCATGAGGTAATAAATTACATACCCTAAATTACTAAAATTTAATTAAGGTGAGATAAATTACTTACACTCATGTGGTAAAACTTACATGAACTCATTAGGTAACGAGGGGACACCTGTCATGTGGCCGAGGACAACAACTCGTGCGCTTCTTTACTAATGAAAGGTAATAATAGTAATCTATACTAATATAATAAAGCTGAAGTTTGTTTAAACTTTTTGGGCTATTGTCTATTATAGGTATTCGTATGTAAACCGGGACCAACTACTTAACGTGCTTTCCGAGGAGAGAGGTCTTGTTGTGTAAAATAAAAAACAGTTACCCATTCAAGCTTAACCTCGCAGATGGCTAATATTAGCCATGAAGCTACGAACCCCTCTTTCAACCTGAAATGAAACTTATTACTAAAAAGATAGAGCACATAATTGTAGAGTACGTTGATATATTGACGTGCCCGCTCCTTCCGTCGTCAGTCCATCACCCATCAGTCTATCGTCAAAGTTCTCTCGTATTCTATTTCAGATATAACCCGCTGTGCCTGCCGGTTATAATGTAATTATAGCTTTGTCCCGGAGTACTCGGAATATTCGATTTCCATTTTCATACATCATAATTCATAACAGCCCGAACAGTTTTATGCGTTGAATGATGACCGTGTTTTTCCATATTTTTCTAACCAGTAAACGTATATAACATCAAGCCTTTTTTCCATAGGGTTAGGTAGTAAGTAAAGGACGCCGCTACCATAAGTTTTAGGGTTGTGTTGCCGGTTTTTGAATAACTCTGGAGTTTCGAAAGATTATAGGATCGTTCATAAAACCGGATTTGTTGTGAACATTACCGGAGTTCTTTTTCCGCAGAACGAGCTTTTTCAACGGTAACATAATCTGCAAACGTCTAAGAAGCTCTTTGAATGACGACAGCAATAACGCGTTGACTTTTTTGAGATTCTTATACGTAATTCGTAAGTAGGTACATACATTATTAATACTGCAAAATAAAGTTTTTTCATTTTCCTAACTGAATTGTTTTATTTCATACATAACAGACTTGAACATTCATTTAAGTAAAAGAAATAATCAAATGAAACGCATTATGTAATCATAGCCTACTTTTTCATTGAAGCTTGGAAACTCCAACTCCGGAGCTGAATTTTTTTGCGAATTTCAAGCCCTATTTGTTATGTTGATCGTAAGTAAGTATTTTACTTATAGGAAAGAGTGAAATCTTGGTAGACAATTATCACTGGTAACTAACATCATTTATTTTTAGATGGTGCCCATTGAAGTCAAGTTTGTTGAGCTAGATTTTTATTTAAGAACATTTACAGAAAGACCTTTTACCACAACAATGGAAATAGAAAGCGACTTCTAAGTTAGTAGGGTTTACGATAAGTACTTACCGACCTTTCACTCTGTGCAAAAGGCTAAGGGAGGGCTAGTGTTAATAGACTCTAGCGAAGCGAGAAAATCTGAGTCTGATGGTCTTTGTAAATATTATTAAGAAAATGTGTTTTTATCATAAAGTTATTATTACTAGTGGTAATAGTAATAATAACTTTATGGTTTTTATTCTATACAGAAACAAAAGAAAACAGATTGCTGTTAAGTTATAGGTCATTGTATTATCAGCCCGTAGACGTTATGTGCTACAACATCGTAGCAGGCGTAGCCGTGACAACATCACTTCTACGTCGTAGCAGCAATAGCACGCATATCATATCATATTACTGGTGTGCAATAAAGTGTATTGTATTGTATTGTATTGTATCAATACCGTTTTATCTTTTGGCAAAAACAAAGCTGAACGTAACAAAATAGTCCTTCATGATTATCTCTTGTTACTAACATTGAAAAGAAACGACCGAGTATCATATAAGTAGGAAATAAAATGTTATGTATCTATCTAAACTTGAAGAAGCAGAATCTTCATAGAAGCTCGTAAATGTTCACTGCTGTGGCTGCTGTGTGGTCTGTGCCTACACACGCACAGACCACTATACGAACAGTCTTAGAACGAAATAAAAAGTTAGAATAAAAAAATGACAGTATTTTTACTTATACTGGCAGTGATAACCTATCGGTTGCACACTTGCCTTCCATGCAGGAGGGTCTGAGTTTGAATCCGGCCGGCTGAGTTTACGAATTCATGTGTGGATCAGAATTTGATTATCACTGGCGTTAACGGTGAAGGAAAATATCGTAAAGAAACCTGTACATCTGAGAGGGCTTCATAAAGTTCTTGATGTTATGTGTAGTCCGCCAACCCGGATCAGGCCAGCGTACTGGAATGAGGCCTAATCCTTCTCATTCTGAGAAGAGGCCCATGCCCAGCAGTGGGACAGTAATGGACTGTTCGCTTCAAGTATTTCTGTGCAACGTCACAAACTAAGCTGGAATATCTTCCATATCAAAGAGATACCTAGACCTAGGTTTAAATGGAAATGGGAAATGGAAGCAGTTGGCACGCTCCGCTCATGAATATAATATAAGCCGCTCGTTCACTGGGTTACGTGTGAATCTGGCGCTTAACATTATTTGTATCTCTGTACAAAGCCAACCACATCCCTCTATGATCTCCCAGCTATTCAATTTCTGAACATTTTGTGGAAATTCCGTTTGTATTTATGAAATCTAGTGTTCTTGAATAAATGTTTATTAGAAATACTGAATCGTGTTTTCATATTTTTGCTGCGTAGATTTTCGTATTTTTTTGCTATAAGTTAACCGGCTGTAATCTATGATAATTTAGTTGGAATATAATAATTGATATTAAATGTGTAATAGGCCAAAGATAAATTTGAGATTGTGGGTTACATTACGTTGTTGCGAACCAGAAGTTGGAAATATAAAAATTGTACAATTTTTTTTTTTTTTTACTTTTGTCTCTTTTTTTTAACGCTCTCATATACTGCCTGCCTTCTTGCTAAGTCTCATATACATATTTCTACAATGAACGGTAATGAGGAAGTGTAAACCACTATAGGGGTTGGTGCCGGAGTAGGTACACCATAAAGATTAGCTTAGCCAATAAAAGGCGAGTGTCACCCCCATGGTCACCCCCCTCCCCGCACCGCGAATCTACCTCAGACACCAACCGTCTGAGTTAAGCTGTTGTCGTAAGGCCTTTAGTAAGATTAAAAAACAGCTTTTCAATCAAAGACCTAAGTAATTAATATCTAAACAATACTGTTCTTCGAATCCCAAATAATTTTGAATGTAATATCACTTAGTATAAATCTTTTGAAATTAATATCAATTGCGAAACCTTGTAATACTTGATCTTTAACATTTTGCGATAAATTGAAACTAAATTCGGCGCTTGTCTAGCCAGACGGGTGTAATCACCGATTCAACTGAAATAAAATGGATTTCTCTATTCTTCTGTACTCAGCGTAGAATCTTATTTTACGTTGAATAGTAAATAGAATTGAACAAAAACGTATGTCTTTATTCTATTTGAGCTTTATAAAGGTATTTATTGGGTTTAAAGCATTTATAATATTAAATTTAACCCACTTTGAAAAGGGTTACTGGAAATGTGTTTTCATAAAATTTAGATAAGGTTGATAGTTCAAACGTTTGTGATGAAGAAACTTAATATAATATAATATTTAAACTGAAATTAGGACACCAAACCATTAGTTTAAACGTCAAGATACAGAAAATAGGTACTCCTTCAAAACAACGAAGGTATTGCCATAGAACTAACTTGTATTTTCGTAATAGATAATTTTATTTTTGTTTATTTATTTATGTTAAGGAAACAAACAGCTTTTATGTATTATTATAAAAATATCTTAAAGTGAAAAATGAAACTTAAGCCTATAGTTTCCACATATAAAATATTGCAAATATGGGTTTAATACATTGGTGGTATAAATAAGAAATCAAGTTAAGCCACATTTTACACGTTTTATGTAAAAAAATAAGATAAATGTGTCAGTATTACACAAACGGTGTATGTATAAATAAATCCAGCCCATTACTGTCCCACTGCGGGCCTTTTCTCAGAATGAGAAGGATAAGGCCTTATTCCACCACGCTGGCTTGATGCGGGTTGGTGGACTACACACACCATTGAGAGCTTTATGAGGCCCGCTCAGATGTACAGGTTTCCTCACGATGTTTCAAGTAATAATCAAATTCTAATCCGCACATGAATTCGAAAAGTCAGATATGCGGGCCGGGTTCTATCTCAGACCTTCCTGCATGGAAGGCAAGCGTTTAACCGCTAGGCTATCACTGTTTATGTATGTATGTAATATGTTATTATTTATACGTAAGGTAGGTACTGCAACAACCATCAATCGGTTTGCCAAGCGTATAGCTCTTTCACGGTCGTTCGTTGCTGTGGTCTGTGGAGAGGCTCATGTTCGGTAGTCGACGTTTACATCAGGGTTGCCAATCGTACTTTGGCTTTGCAACCTCGTATATTCCCCTCAAGCAGATAAAATGCCAAAAAAAGACATGAAAAGAATGAGAATGTGATCGTCTAAAAAAATTAAAAAAAAAAGGTCGTCGTGCGTAGACTTTGTTTTCTCAAACAGAGAATGACTATATTCAAGACAGACTGGGCAGTGGACAAGCGTGTCTAAATTTCATTTAGTGCACCCATTGTAGACAAAACAGTGAAAACCCATCATAAAATGTCGTATATCAAAAATCTCGTACAATATTGTACGAGGTTCATTGTGTCCTCGTACCTCGTACAGCAGACCACAAATCTCGTATTTGTACGAGGAACCTCGTACGTTTGGCAACCCTGGTTTACATGTTGAAATGGTGATGTCTGTGGTTATACTCGTATGTGAAGTAACTGTAATTTTCCAGAAGCCCATCTAACGAAAAGAGATCTATTCTTTAGTATAATAATAGGTATCTTAAAAATCTTTTTTATTTATGATACTTAAGGCCATGTTCACCGACAATAATAATTATAACAGATGATTAAAATGAAATCGGTCGATTACCCATACAAAAATTAATGTTTAAACAGCTGATTTTGCTCTAATCGTCTGTTATGGTGTTGGTGAACTTGAGCCTTAGTGCCGTAGCACACTAGCTTCTTTTTGCAGCAGAATCGAGCGTTTTCACATTCATTGGCTGCATTTTGGTTACAATTGAGGAATTTTTAAGTCTAAAAAATATTATAGTTTATAAAAAATCTATAGAACACGCTTTAGTCATCCAAACTGAACGTGTATGCAAAATTTCAGCTCAATCGGCAACCAAGAAGTGGGTCAAATTTAAGTTTCAAGATTTTCTTACATAGTTAGTTACAGGTGAAGCTAATAAAAGCGTGTTAAAAATATATACTTACTTAGGTATGTATTTTTAGATTCTAAACTACACACTTACATACACATTACTACGTACGTACCATGTTTGATGTTTCTCGTTTTCTAGATTTGGTCTTCCTTCTTCTTCTTAGAGTATATCTTAAAGTTATTGTATGTCCAAAATGGGCTGATTCGCATCACTCAATTCTCCTGAGAAATTGAATGTGTCCGATATCTCTCATAATTCCTAGCATTCTCCAACAAAAACAAGAGGTCTCATATACCAATAATATAAGATAATATTTGGTCAAATTAATACATCATAGCCTAGCCATATTTAACAAAGGGAGCATATTAAAAAAGTTATATGAGAATATATTAGTTTTGGCGAACAAACAGGCCTGACCCTAAATCTGTCGATGATTTATTTAAACAATAATGTTGGGGATATCTGCGTGTTATTTATTAGCGTAATATTCGTTGACCTTTCCATTAGGTACAGGATGATTGATAGTGCGGTGAATTGAAAAATTAATATACAATCACGCCCTATATTGCCGGAAGGGTTAGGCAGAAGAGTGCATTAAGTCCCATGTGTGTCGAGTATGTTGCAATTCACTGGGCACAAATAATAAAAATTGTTGCATTTTTAACAGATAGACGCCAACAAAGTAATAAAAACATGACAGAAAATTTAACACAAATTAAAAAAAAGATCGTATAATAATTATTATTATTATCATGGAAAAGGGCGCCTCGTTTGTGCAATAAAGGTATGCCGCACAGCATATTGGTGTGGTGTCGCGCAGTGCAATATTACCTACTGGCAATATCAGCAGCTGTGGTTTTCAGTGACTATCCTGGCTTTTCCGGCCAGACCGCGACATAATGGGTTAGTGCATACCTCCGAACAATAACTTCTGAGGTGTATACTGTGTTCTGTGAGTGTTTGTAACAGAAAAGCTCTATTACACTGTTCGAGCACAAACTTGAAAATACATAAAATATATTGAAAATTGAACCCATGATTTTACGCCCGTGTATGTGGGAGTGAACACATTTTTGTAACATTTTTTAGTGTTCACGTATTTTTTTAATCAACTTCCGGTCTATAAGATGTCTTGCAATTGACTACTTGTTTCCCCCACTACCGAACAAGCCAATGTATAAGAGGGGCGTACAACCTTTCGACAGATCAGAAGTTGTCTAATCGCGGACACGGCACGACAGTGCTCTGAACTGTCTTCTATAATAACCAGGTAATATTAATCAGGTGTAATTTTCCTTATTATAGCAATAATAATAATTATGCTGAATTTGTATTTTGTTTTTAATAAACTAAATTAGTGTGCTACTTTATGTTTAATTATTTTCTTTTGAAATATATAATTTTGATATATTTTTATTTGTTTATTTCATCTCGCCTCCCACATCAGAAGTGGGATTTATATCAGAAAAACTACGCCTTATATTTATGATTCCAGGAGTCTCGGAATGCATACTGACGAATCTGCTGCATCTAAGGAGAGGCGGCCTCAAGGCAATTCAGGAGTGATGCAGGAGCCTCATGAGTGGGCTGCCGCTGGGCCTTCATCACGAATCTTAGGGCGAGTAACGGCGAGTTCATCGGCTGGCCGTTGCGCAGATATGAACAGTGCAGGCATGGGCAGTGGCAACGCTATTCGCGGCGCTGCTTCAACCAGCGAAAGTGCAGCCATCGGTGGTTCATCAGGGGCTGGTGGCATCCATGCTTCAAGAGCGGTGGAATTTGTGCCAATTGACTTCATGCAAGAAATGATGTCTCAATTAATCCGCACTACTGCAGAAGCTTTTAATCCACCAAATGCTCGGCCTACTCCGCGAATGCGTAGTCTCGAACAGATCTATGTTCCAGCATTTGATCCAGATGATCAGACCGATACTATACAAGTTTGGTGCCGAAGCCTCGAGGAACTTAAAAATGACTACGATCTCACCAATAGAGAAATCCTGAATTTGACTAGGAAAAATCTACGTGGTCGAGCCGCTGATTGGGCACGTCGTAATTATTCAAGCTTTACTAGCTGGCCAGAACTTAAAGCAGGTCTTATTGAAACTTTTGCAGATGAAGCTCGTTATTACGATGACTTGACGCAATTCATGGAATACACCAGCGAACAGGCCAGTAGCCTTGCGGACTACGCAACTCGTAAATGGGAGTTAGCGAAAAAGGTGGTTGGTGTGGAGATGACTGAACAACGCCTCGTCGAAGCAGTTATCACAGGTATGTCGGACTTTCGAATTCGTTCTGATTTGTTGCGGCTTACACCAAAAAATCTGCCACAATTAATTCAAAACCTGTCTCATCTGGACCCTCTGCAACATCTTGCTCCTTTTGTAATAAAAAAGGGCATACCTTTGAAAATTGTTTTAAACGCTTGAATAAGAATGCTAAATGATGTTGAACGTTTAGATCTCGATGTTTGCCGTCAAGATTATAAAAATAGGATGGACGAGCAAGCTCAAACTCAGATAGTTGATTCCTTAGAAATGTCAGATTAGTGGTTAATTAAAATGAGATTATTACAAATGGTACATTTCATTAATAAATAATGTTATTTTATTTTGGGGATTGTTTTGCATATCAGTGAGCGTCTGGCCAACGATCATGGTTATGCTTGACAATCATGCCAAAGTGTCAAGTGACTTGACATTAGCCATGTGATTTGGCTTTTGTGGTCATGTGATTTGACCAGTCTTGTGTGGTAGCCATGTGATTTGGCTTTTGTGGTCATGTGATTTGACCAGTCTTGTGTGGTAGCCATGTGATTTGGCTTTTGTGGTCATGTGATTTGACCAGTCTTGTGTGGTAGCCATGTGATTTGGCTTTTGTGGTCATGTGATTTGACCAAACTTATTTTAGCCATGAGATTTGGCGATAAGGGTCATGAGATTTGACCATTGGTTCATGTGATTTGACCAAATGTTTTCTGGTGAAAATGGTTTAATGATATTATATTGTATACAATAGTTTCTAAAGAAGTACAATTATATTATTCGCGAGCCATAATGGCTGCTCGTCAGAATGGCCGTGTGGGAGTGAACACATTTTTGTAACATTTTTTATTGTTCATGTATTTTTTTAATCAACTTCCGGTCTATAAGATGTCTTGCAATTGACTACTTGTTTCCCCCACTACCGAACAAGCCAATGTATAAGAGGGGCGTACAACCTTTCGACAGATCAGAAGTTGTCTAATCGCGGACACGGCACGACAGTGCTCTGAACTGTCTTCTATAATAACCAGGTAATATTAATCAGGTGTAATTTTCCTTATTATAGCAATAATAATAATTATGCTGAATTTGTATTTTGTTTTTAATAAACTAAATTAGTGTGCTACTTTATGTTTAATTATTTTCTTTTGAAATATATAATTTTGATATATTTTTATTTGTTTATTTCATCTCGCCTCCCACATGTATCCCACCGTTAGGCCAATTAGTCAGTCTAACAAAAATCTATAATTAATATTTTTGCTGTAAGAGATTTGCTTAATTGCCAGTTCAGTAGTTTTCCTCAAAATTTATTACTTAGTTACTTTGCTCTTGTGTTTGTTCTTAACCAGCGTTTGATTTTCTTAACAATTGCTCGAAACAACGAAGTAGACAGTCTTAACAAAATATAAAGCCGTAACTCCGTTGAGAGCAGTTCTAAGATTCAACAAGAAAGTTAAAGTAAATGAAAGTCAGCTATCGAAAGAAGAAAGAAAGAAAGAAAATTCATTTATTTGCCACAAAAACAAGACACACTGGAATGACAATCGAAACTCATAGCCCGTATTTTGTTCTCTACTTATGCTGTAGTATTAGTGCAATCGGGGTTAATATGAGTATTTTCGAGGGGTTTTGTTTTTGTGGCAAATAAATAATTTTTCTTTCTTTTTTTTTCTTTGTATAATCCATTCTCAGTATACCTCTACACCCTCTAAGAAACATAATACAGGTGCAAGTATTCTAAATAGATACAATAGATCTTCGCAGTTCGCAGTGACAAAGGGGCTTACGACCCTACCTCTTCTAAATAATAATAATTCTAAAGAAATTTCTGGAGCCAGCGATTTGGATAACATGAAATCATGTCCATCTTCGAATGATCTAGAATTTAAACGTTACGTATTCGTGTAAACCCATAATATTTTGGAAATCTTCTCGAATTCATATTTATGAATTGGTAGATATATACTTTACTGATAAATAGCTACTGCATGGAAATGAAAACCCTCTAAAAATAGGTATTCTAAAAATAAATTGTTTGTTTGCAAAATATCAGCAAAGGTCGCTAAATATCTGATTTAAACTTGAACCGGGAAATTGCGAAAAACTTTCAGATAGCCAACGGAACTCCTCTTAATTACGTACTTCTGCCTCCCACTTAATGAAGGTAAAAACTGGAAAACATCTCACCTGAGACCGAAGGAGGTTCTCGTTTTGGTAATATACTTTTTATATCCCGTAAACAGGTTCTTTTAGCAAAGTTACCTTGTTAGAGTTTCCTTACCGTAATTGTGTTCGTTCGGATTATTTCTAGGTTAACGTATTTTATAAAATCTATGGAAAAAAAAATTGGTGCCTGTTAACTCTTTTTACAATTTTGTCGCATATAAGTTTAACATGATAAATGCAATTATTTTGTCTACATGATTTTTTTTATGGTAGAACGATCAGCAGAATATAAGTATGCAGGAAATTCGAACAACATCTTCATTTTATTACAGACTGAGTGTAGGTACCTATGCGCTGAGTGGCGGTCTTCTACATTGCTTTTCTGAGCGTGTTTTCTTTGTAACAATGACAATTGCATGCGTAGCACATAGATTTTTATTTCTTGCCTGCATGCTTGATGTGCCGTGTGTACTTAATTGTAAGAATTAATTATCGCGTCATCTGTTGGTCATCACAGCCTTGCTACGACGGCGTCGGTAGGCGACAACCCTGCATGCGTGCATGTGATGTTGACATTCTGCTTTCTGGCGTGATTAATGAAACGCGCCTACTTGCTCCTCTAACAACGCTTCATTATTAGACAATTACCCCGAGGAGGAGGGAATAAGCCGTAATTCACGACGCAGGGCCATGTTATGGAAAAAGAAATGTTCTAGAACTCCTAGAACATGTCTTTTTTCTTCTGATGGTTTCCTTCAACGTTAGTGTTCAAAAAATTGCACATAACTCATGAATTCATTCTCGACTCAGTAAGTCGAGGTTACAATCACTGGCTCACCAATACTAAAGCTTACAAAACCTATAAAGTCAAAATTGCCCTCCTAAAGCTATCATCATACTGAACAAAAGTGGATTTTGTATAATAATCTCGTCCAGGCATCGTCCTCATTTCTTGCCTAATGCGATGTTTTACGAGAATAATATCCTGAGCAAAGCTCTCGTGGCACGTCAATTTTTGCATCGGAACGTCGTCTGCGGCCGGCGGCGCTTATCGAAATTCCATCATGATCCCTGGAATAGGCGGCGAGGCGTCTACCTGTGCAAATGGAGAATTATATGAGCACTCATAATGCCCGTAATTGGATTTGTGAAGGCACTTCTTAAGGCGTGCTTGAAAAGTTTTACCCTTTTATGAGTTCTTCATCATTGTGATGAATATGGACTGCTCTTTGACCGCTACAGTGAACGGTCATAGGTGGCACAGATCATAAAAAAGATGTGATAGTCCATTAATGTGAAATTGTGACGTGAAAGAGGTGGCAATATCACATTGCCGCCCACAATCACCACAGTAGGGAGATGGATTGGTGTATGTTGTCCTTAGCACACAGGAGGTTGCTGCTGCATATTCTCTATCCATTTTCCCTTACTCATCTTGTACAGCCAGCATCAAAAGTTATGAACAATCTGATGTCAAAACTAGTAAATAGTAGGGACTTGTATATCGGGAGGTAAACAAAAGTAGATACACAATACATTATTTTACCTACATAATATTATTAGCTGTCTATCAACTATATAAGACGATGTGGTCAAAATCAGACGGGCAACGGACTGGCAACCCGTCATCGATATTGTAATTATTTTCTTGTCCATGATAATAAATTAGGTAGGTAACTATACCAAATGTTAGATCGAAGTACTTCGCATCATTTAACCTATCAGCGATGTTGATCACATGTATCAAAGTTTCCAAGTCACCATCGTACAGTCAGCGTTAAAAGTATACACGAAGCGACATTCAAAAGAAATATTTGAAAAACTATTAATTATGAAATAAGAGACCAACATTTTAAGATTTTAATCATGAGTTCTTCTAAAATTCACTTTTGAATATCGCTACATGGTACATTTCTGTGCTCGTGATTGTAAAGCAACTTGTGTTATCGCTAGGGACCTAGTAGCTATCCTGAATAACAAACTCTTAATTAAATTAATAATAACCATCAAATAAAGTAAAGTAAAGCCCAAGATCGGCTCTTAATAACTTAAGGCTAACTTACTTGGTATTTCAAAGTTAACGGTAGTATAATATTGCATGATAATTTTCAATTTAGGTGGAATTCGATACTGGATTCGATCTTTTTGTGTGTTTACCTAAGTGTACTGAAGTTGTAGTTTCTTTGTTGTTTTTATATAAAACAAACACATAAGTATTTGCTATAAATTATGAAATAGCTCCTTTGCAGCTTAGGTATAAGTAGTAGTTAATTTTTCACGCAATTTTTTATTTTCAAACAAACAATTCGATATTATTTGAAGAAACATTTTGGTCGATGTAAAGTTAATAATTATGAAAAGGTTCTTTATTGATGTGCATATTTATGATCAACTCAACCAAAAAAGAAGGTTTCGAAATTAAAAAAATAAAATCAAAATCATTTATTCCCATGAAATATTTTTACAATCAATATTTTCTATTGGTCCCAAACTAGGCTAGGCCTGTATCTTGGGCACCATCAGGTGGTAGTTGCCATAGTGTTATCAGCTACGGTTGCGACATACAAACGAGTAGTTTCGCATAACAATCTTAAAAAAATTCGCGACAATTTTCGATTGACAAGCATATTCATTCGTGCACAGTAAAATGTAAAATGCAGGCATAATGTTTAGCGTATAAATGTAACTTTTATTTTTGTGTTCATTTAGTTATTGGTGAAAAAATTGTTTGTTTGACAAGAATAAAAAAAAAAAAAACTACTATGTAGGTAAGGGAATTACGTCGGCCAACATACTACAATATAGTTTGGCAGAAATAATATTTTTTGTAAAACATGATTATTACTGAGAATAAACACATTTATCATTTTTATTTTATCTCCATTCCAAGACTAAACTTGAATTGTAAAGAAATTCCGTCAAAAATGTGAAGCCGTCTGTTATAAAGAAACTACGTACGTTGAACATTTATAATCTAATCCTATCAGTATGCCACTTGACTGGCTCCGTACAACGTCGAGACCCCTTTCTTATTGGGTCAAAGTCTCTCTCACCTATGAAAGTGCCAGCGAATTTTATTTATTAAGTTTTCAGAAAAATTGGAGTGGAGATCTTCAAACGAATTGGGGTACTTTATACAATTCTCTCTTTACGTCTAGAACTCAAATTTAAGTGTCTGCACCTCGATATTGGTATATATGAGGAATATGCTTAATATAATTTAAGCATATCCGAGCTTATTCTGACGACGCTATATTATAATATCTCTAACTCTACAGGATATTTTTTTAATTTGTGCGCATAATTTGTAGAGTGATTCAGTCTCTGTTCCTAAATGCACTTTAAAACAAAACGAAAATTCGACTTAGTATGAGGGACATGCAATTTGCTAGAGCAAGTCATACAAAATCGATTTTTCATTTTGTTTTGGAGTTAATTTTGGTGCAGCGGTTGCAAATTTTGCGAACTACATAAAAAAATATCCTGTATATGTTTGATGATTAATTATGAAGATTTCACTTCATAATTAATCATCAAATAAACCTGAAAATCGGAAATGAACATTTTATTGCAATAAATGACCATTCGATTAAGTTCGCACGGTCCCGGTCGTAAAATCTATCTTTTAGAATCACACAAATCAGTTTGACGACGAATCACAGCATTGATGTTTTCCTGTAGGTAACGTAACATTGATATAAAATCAAGGTCAAGATGCACAGTTCAACGTATCTATAGAGTCTTGCTCATAAGACGAAATGCAGACATTAGTAATAATCGAGGCCTCGTGTAACCGTTTGCGGTTAGATACTGAAAGTAAGAAATTTCGTCCTTTTATGAACTTAGGCTTGACGGGATGTTTTTCAAGTTTTTTGTACGAACTCCAAGGTATTCTTTAATTTTAATGTACAGCCCGTTGAAGCAGACTAAATGAAATAGGTGCACAATTTCTATTTATGAGCGTATTTTTCTTGGACATTTTTGCGTTGATGAATGTGCATCTTGAGTTTATATGTCAATAGCTATCTATTATTGGGAATGAAAAAGGTTTTTCTTGTATGTAAATTCGTCCCGGGGACAAGAGTGACAGCTCCGACCAAATGGACCAAATGTCCGCATGCTCCGGAAGACAGGATGTTATTTTAGGTACTTATGTGTGTTATTTTTGTCGGAAGTAAAAGGTATCTTGTTTGATCTACTTTGGCAAGATTTGAGGGTTTTCTTACCTCCATGTTATCTGTATATATACCGTATTAATGTGCGGATCACAATTTGATTATCAAACATCGTGAGGAAACCTGTACGCCTGAGACGGCTTCGTAAAGTCCTCGATGGTGTGTGTAGTCCACCAACACGCACTAGGCCACCGTGGTGCACTTAGGCCCCTTCTCATACCGAGAAGGGGCCCCTGCCCAGCAGTGGGACCGTAATGGGCTGGATTTATTTTATTATTTACTATTAACTTTATACAGTTAGTACTTCACCCGTCTTCCGCATTCCCTAAGTGATGGAGTAAGAAAGCGAATGCAGTTATAATTTCATCAAGTCCTTCCAACGTGTCGTTTCAATTTCGGCGCTGTCATATTCGGTATAACGAATTTCCATACCACACGAGCTGACGAAATTGCTAACAAATTACGAGACGTCTTTATGCACCCACCGGTAGCGCCGGAGATGAGGTAACAGGGCTTATTTCCTCATCGTACTTCACATGAGACTGCAGTTGATGTAATGTTTCTACTAAGCTGCGTTTTCATTTATAACTCGTTTAAAATTCTTGATGCGATGGCGACGTTGCTGAGTTAGTCGTTAGTAATTTAGCATATTTCTTATTAGTGTAGTTAGTGTTTTAATAAATTCGTATAATGCGGATAATTTTTTATATGGACGCTTGAAACATCATTCGCTCCTTACCGACCCTACTGGCGTCGAACACGACGCTTTCCCGAGGAGCACTGGCGACTCTGCTCAGCATTAGGAACACAACACTGCAAAAGAGCAGTCTTATTTGGCTATGATACACTGCAAGGTGGAGGTACTTCCCCAGTCAACACATCAAACATTTTTAATCGTTTTTTTTGTTAAGCTTTTTGTTAGTTACGCCTTTTGCGGCGAAACTGCATAAAGTTGTGATTCGCTTCTATTTTCGACTGACTATCAGGAGCTTGTGTTGATGAACTGTCGCTATCACCCAACAAAATCCAATAACGTTGAAAGTGACGCGTTCTATCCACTCGCAGACCAGTTGCATAAAATAGAAACGTACGCGCTCCAAACCACGACTATATTTTTACTCACTTCAATATTCTAAAATTCCGGAAAGCCGAACTATGTTAAATTCGATACACGAGAGGAAAAAAGAATTTTTGAAAAAACATTATCCATCTCCGGTCGGTCGTTAATCGACTTTATTCCATGGACATAAAGTTGATAATAGAATACAATAACATTTTTATAGTGACGTACCATGCGGTGGCAGATCTGGAACATTTATTGCGATATTTCTGCTTTATGGCAAGTTGATTTATACGTGAATGACATGACAATACCTAATAATGATCATTCGTGGATCAAATAAAAATATATGAGCTTTTGAAGGCAAAGGCTTTCATAAAATAAAATGGAATACCTAAGTTCATATTATAGTCTTTGTTCACTTACAGTGTTTCTTCATAGCTCTGTGTTTTGTGAAAAGCCAGTACCTATAAGCGCCCATCCACATTTGATACTTTTATCAGCAGAATCGCGCGGTTTCGCGTTCGTTATTCACTTTTTGTGAGCAAAAGGTAAAAGTATCAAGTGTGAAAGAGCGCTTAGTCGCCAAAAACTAAACATTTCTTTCCAGAATGTAAATGGCCCACCATCAACAATAATGATTACTTTACTTTCAATGACTATTAATTAAATCCATTTATTAAAAAACCAATATCGTAAAGTAGCACACGTAGGACTAACCTAACCAAAGTTTAAAAATTTTCGTCATTAATTATCACCGTTTCTGAATTTCGGCAGATTGCGTTAATTGAACGAATAGTCCAGATTCCGTTAATTTGGTCGTTTATCAGTGCAATAAATCTGAACTAGGCCTTACTTTTCACATTATCAACTTTAATCATTTCCGTCGTTTGGGAGTGCCTTATGAGAGCCATTTGGTCTGCAATTAATTCATTTGTAAAAGTTACTCTCTCATAATTTTTAGCAGCTTTTAGCTTTTAAAATTTTAATATCTAGAAACGAAGTTTTACTTAAAAGCGGATGTAAAACAAAAATGTTTAGAAAATGTAATGTCCATTTTGCATATTTGAGGTAAAGTTAAAATGTTTAGTTTTTTTTACTTTTGTTCTAAAGGCATAAAAACACATTATGGAGACCACATATTAATCACTTTGCTTATACCTTTTAAATATAAATGTGTCAAAAAAATATTATGAAGTCATTTAAGTAACAATAATTTTAATAATGCAATACTTTTGACACAAAACCTTTTGTTCTTAAAACATTTTTCTTTTCAAAAAAGACGATAATACCGCTATTTATTTATTATCTAAGTGTGATTAAAAATAACCCTAAAAGCTTCGGCAAAACAATTACATAATGGAGAAAAAACCTGCCTAATTTAGCGAAAGAGAAAACAAAGGACTTTGATTTACAAAGGGCTGTCCTCAAGGATAATTCGACATAAACTGTAAAGGGAGATGATTACGGAGAAAAAAATAGAAGTATAATTTTGAAAATTTTGACCTTAAAAAAAGGGTAAAAAAGTAATTTAGGGATTGATAAGTGATATATAAACACAATGACTATTATTTATTCACAACGAAACAAAAGACCCTTAACGATGCGGAAAATCAGAGACTATTTGTTATTTGAGAGACATAACATAGTTTTTTTAGGGTTCCGTACCTAAAGGGTAAAACGGGACCCTATTACTAAAGCTCCGCTGTCTGTCCGTCTGTCACCAGGCTGTATCTCATGAACCGTGATAGTTAGACAGTTGAAATTTTCACAAAATATGATGTATTCTGTTGCCGCTATCACAAAAAATACTAAAAAACAGAATAAAATAAATATTTAAGGGGACTCCTATCCAACAGATATAATTTTTTGCCGTTTCTATAGATAATGGTACGGAACCATTCGTTCGCGTTCGCGTAGATACTAAATTTGTTCCAGATAAAGAGTTCATTGATCGATGACTTGTTAAAGGTTATGTACTACAGGGTTAAAGTCAGCAAGTACTTGGCTAGGTGGCATGACTAAGGGCCAAAGGTTTCTACAGCAGAATCACGCGTTTTCGCGTTCGTTATTCACCTTTTGTAAGCAGAGGGCAGCCAACGAACGCGAAAACGCACGATTCTGCTGCAAAAAGTACCTAGTTAATATGCTATGCCCCTGAGGTAGCAGCCAAGGGTTAAATCATACCGGCCTATTTGATTAATTATTCGCTTAGATAATGCATTGACATATATAAAGATAATGTAATGTTGCAATGAAAGAATGTGACTTAGAATTTAAAGTAGTGGGCGAGTTAATGACGTACAGATGGAATAATAACTATTTTTCCTATATCATAAAATTAGATTTATTAGATTTTCGATTTTGTATTATTTATTCTTAGAAGAGAAGAGGCCCGGGCCCAGCAGTAAGACATTGATGGGCTGGAGTCCGCGGGTTCACTCGTGTCCTAGGGGAACTACTTCATGTACCCATATATAAGGTATCCTATGTTCTTCTAATCCATGTCATTACCTGTGTGACAAATTTTATCTAAATCCGATCTACCGAGGCGTGATTGATTAAAAATATACAAATTCTTAAACTCACAAACATCCAGAATTTCACATTTATAATATTACTATGATTACCTAGGATAGGATACATTTACTCAATAAACAGACTTCCTCCACAAACCGCTATAACGGGCGGATAATGTTGTCTTTATCTGCTTGGCGGGTAGAGCGATGACCGCAGTATGTTACGAGTGTTAATAGTGCCAAGTAAATAATGTTACTCATCTCATACGTATAATTTCTTATTTAGCGTTATGATGGCCATATAATGTTAGACTGGTAGGTAAATGGAAGAGTACTTTATTTGGAGTTGTTTACTTAGTGATGATCTAATACAGAATTATACTAGGTATTTTTTTTATATATTTCTCTAACTTGGTTCATCGAGCGTGTTGAACACGACGCTAGTAGTGGGATCGGTAACGCGCGAGTTATGCCCCTGATGTTGCAACCATCCACAGGTTACGGTAACCGCTTACCATCAGGCACGCTGCAGATAAAATGCTCAAAAATGGGCTGTATTAATAAATAAATTTGCAATTTTTGTAATTTTTTTACAAATTGAAGTTTGTAAGATGGTGAAGTGAACACCATCTTACAAACTTCAATTTGTAAAAAAATTGAGACTTCAGGTTACCGTACTTTACCGTAGAATCGAAAAATATATCTCACTGCCACAATTAAATTATTATGGTAATCAAAATCGACACTGCGTTTGTTTAGACCTCTATTTTCTGAAAGTTTTGTGTATTGTTAAACGGATGATTTGGTTAATCTTTATTTAAAGCCTAATGTCTTCAGAACAAAACAATTATGTTAAAATTCTTAGTAATCCATCTGGGAACAAAAGATTGGGAATTTATTGTCCTGTTTTATCACAATTACGCAGATTTGGTTTTGAAAGACAAATTTAAGTAATGCTAATGGATTAATCATGAATAATTTGACGAAATTAATCTACGTCAGAGTACAATATTGTGATTTCAAGATTTGGTGTAATTGAGGCCATGTTCAAGTAGATAAAAAGCCGAATTTAGATGTCGGTGTCATAGAAAGTTGAAAAATAGATCCTAGAAAATTTATTGTTGTAAAACCTAGAATATTTAGGTTAAGTGGAAATTAAAGAGCGACATGATAAGGTATTATTTAATACTGACACATTTTAGAGTCAAAATAATGCAAGGAATGTATCAGAGAAGCTATTCCGTAAGAACATTTCGCATCTCGATTCGAATCTCACTCTTATTGTCGGTAAATATTTGTGTACATACGATAGTAAAAGTGTAACTTAATAACAGGGCCCCAAGTCTGCTACGCAATAGAGGTCAAAATAGGTTGAACAATACTGCAAAAATCAACGATTACGAGACTATTCTGACACAATTGAAATAACAGAATTAGGGCCGAGGAGATTTCTACATGGGTAGAGTACGTTCAGAGCTCTGATATTTAGTTATTAATCAATTCGACACATATCGAGCTGACTGTGGACCATTCTTTACTAATTTTATGTAGCTCGTCTCTCCATCTTCTTCGTGGTCTTCCGCGACAACGTCTAGCTGTGTCAGGGCTCCACATAGTAGTAATTTTGGCCCACAGCTCATCAAGCATATGGCAGACGTGGCCAGCTCAATCTCACTTCAGTTTTGCGGCTTTCTAAGCTATGTTAATGATTATTTTTTAAATAACAAGTCATAATTAATGAGATCATTATTATACCAACCGCTTGACTGGTTACTTTAATAAGGAACTCTTTTACGGAGAAAATATCCCTTTTATTATTAGATAAAATACCCCAAGTTAGCACCAAACAGTAATACAACACTTCGTGTTAATCTAAGCCTTTATATTCAGTGTAAGTAACGAAGTAGATCGAATAGATTGAACGCTGCAACTGAACCGTTCATACTGGCTAGCGCTTGTTTTATTCAGCTCCTAGCGAATTTAAATTGAGTTCTATTCATATTGATGGACGATTTTATTCGGAAACAAATGTTCAATATACAGGTGTATATTTAAACAGGACACCTGCTTTAAAAAGGTCTTATTGGACTCCTCATTATGAAAAACTGTTACTTCGAGATCAACCCTGAAATCGTAAAATAATCTGCTGTTCCTAGTAAAATAGAATTACTCGTATTTATATAGAAAAGCAGATTTTTTCGCGATTTCTGTTTTTAAATGTACAACCTATATATTTAGCAAAACTTGCAATAGCCAAAGAGATTCAGATTGACTCACGTAGTATGGTGTCTTTGTTTATGTGTAGTGCAGTTTACGGCATAAACCTAACGTTACATTTATGTATGTACTAGTCTCGAAGCAATGACTCGACTAAACTGTATCTAGTCTAAAATTCCGTTGTTGAACTTTTTAATTATATTCCTTTTAAGCAAAATCACCACTGTCCTTCAAGAAACAAGTCGATAAAGAGACTGAGATATTTCATTTACCTAATAAAAAAATACCCGCTTCCAGATTTTATTTAAAAACTCTGTAGGTATCTCAAAAGCGGTTTCGGGTCTAAGCGGAACTTATTACAACGCCAAATAAGAAAAAAAAAGGTATGCGAGGAAAAATATTCCTGTGTAGTAATTATTATTGTGTGCGGTGAAATTAAATGGCGCGTATGAATAATGCATGGGAAGGAACGCGCTTAGATGGAGGAATGTGGCGACACATTACCATATTTCCAGCTCAACGCATTGCATTAAGGGTAAGGGTCAGTTTTATTGTTCGAGCTCCTTTTTATATTTCACGTGGTTACTCATCATATGTTACTGTCTAGCTAAGCGTGACGTCGTCGTTGCTACGCTAACTATATAAGTACATTGTAGTCGCCCTTTATGAGATTAATACAAAATTTAATATAAGTTTAAGACTACACTAATCTAATCTCTAGCAACGGGACGTAGCATTCCGCTACGTTACACTGAGGGTAAAAATACACTGTCCAAAATATAATGTCTAGCTACGCCACCGTAGCAGTCTGCTACGAGATACAAGATATCAGAGATGTCTGATAACTTTGATAAAAATTTCCGTTTCAAAGTTCTTACATCTTATTACGGAAAGTTGCGTAATAGTAGTAATATCGTTTAAGAAATTTATTTTATAAATTTATTTATCTTTAATTTTTAATTTATTTGTAAATATTTAGTCTATGTATGTAAATAACTTGAACAATAATAATATGTCAAATTAAAAAAAAAATATAAACTAGATTTTATAAATTAATATACATAATATTATATTCACTTCGAATAGAATACTCTATTCAGATAGTAGAACCGATCAGAATTAAAGTCTGTAAGTACATGTAACAATTATTCTTTAAATGGTTCTTAAATCTTAAGCTAGCAGACTTAGCTGTTTTCCTCTTGTTAATTTAAAGGGAGGTGCAGACAAAATGTTGAGCTTAAGTATAATCCAGCTTCGAATCTCATTGGGGACCCAGCCGAATTACTTCAAGGAAACGGTTAATCCAATCAAAGTAACTGCTTATTTATTACTTCGAACTTAGTTTTATACTCTAGGGTCTAAGTTTTAAATTAGGTATCCACATAATTGAATTCGTTGGACTTTACTGAACAATCTGAACATATTGCTGAAATTAAGATAAAGATTTCTTTCCTCTGGGTATGTGAAGTGAAGGGGGAGTTTATTTTATTTATTTATGTACACACTACAGAAAAAACTACATAGAATAAGGAACACTTAAGTACAAAGGTACTGCTAAAAGCTAGTAGATTCTATATTGTATCAATATGTATAACGCGTAGACGTTAAGATGTAAATTGTAAATAAAGAATATCACTACCACACGTAAGTGTATGTATGTCTGAGCGTAAGTATGTATGTCTGATCATATGATAATTTCCAAAGCCAATAAGATACAATTTATTCACTGTTATTTTATTCAAATGATAAATTCTAATAAAATTACTGAAGAAATTGGAATCTTATTGACTTTGGAATGGTATCAATATAATTTATTTGAATGTCAAGGCTATCTTTTTTTACTTTCCCTTTGGATTTTATGACATCCATCATCCAGAGCCCAACTTCACCCACTGCTGGGCATAGGTCTCTCTCTGATTGTGCCAGTCTCCACGTTCCCGCGCCAGTGTCATCCAGGTTAGATCCGCGAAGGGAATAATGTCATCCGCTATCCGCCGGTCGACCCACATTCTTACTTCCAGTCCTTGGTCACCATTTGGTCACAGCCTAACTCCACCTGTCATCACTACACCTTGTCAGGGGTCTTGCTCAACACGATTTGAGTTCCATTATTCGTTTTATAACGTCAAAAACTTTTGTGCGTTTTCGGATCTCGAGGTGTGGAAATCGAGTTCTTCAGCTTAAACCACGCATGAGTCGCTCTATATCTCTCTTGACATCTACAGGAAAAGAAAATGATCTAAGACGATGAAGAAATTGCTTTTTGTCTTTGACTAATGATAAGATGATGCATGGAGAAAATCATAATTTTCGTAATCTTTTGATTCTCAATTCTTCGTTATACTCGTACTTACTACCTATATATATACTATACAGGGTGACTGGTAGAACGATAAAATCATCGAATGAGGTTATTGTACTCATAATTATGAACAACTTTTACTATGGGACCAAACCTGAAATCACGTAAAAAAAACAGCTGTTCTATATAAGTAATTCAATATTATTGGACTAAATGTACGGAACAGCAGCTTTTTATTTTCGCGATTTCAGATTTATTCCCATAGTAAAAAGTTGTTCATAATGATGAGTACAATACCCTCCTTCAATGATTCCCTCGTTCTACCAGTCACCCTGTATAATCTGCAGTTTAATTAGTGTTGTTGTATCTTAATATGATATTTATTCGGCACTCCAGGCGGGAGTTAATTTAGAAAATTCTATTGTTAACTTATACTCATTATTACGTTAAATGAACATTTTATTCCATTGTTATACCAAGTTAAGCCAAAATAACAAATAACCGAATTCTTTTGTTGATGTGTGTAAAAGCTATTCTTAAATGGACACGTAAATTTCTCTATTCATTCGAAAACTTGATATGAATTTCTTTTATTCGCGTACAAAAGTTTAGGAGCTAAACACGAAAAATCACAGGCTATAAAAAGAAAAAAGAAGTAACTAAATTGCGCTATAAAAAATCACATGCCTTATTCACCAACTAGTCCCTGGGATTCAAGTAATAGATTTTATAAATGTTGATAAAAATTCGTTTCATAAATTTTGTATAATTTGGGATGATTATTTTTATTATAAACGTTTGAAATACTCGTTAAGATTCTTCTACCTTTGTAACAAGTCCTATGCTGTTGGTAATTGTAATTTTGCTTGCTTTTATACATTTTACAGAACTAGGGGATAGATTGATTAAAGGAACTTACACTAGGGCTAATCTTTTGCTAACCTTTTCACCATGGCAAGTAGGTATGTATGCCGTATGTATGTAAGTAGGTATGTAGGTATGTATGCCGTCACGACAAAAGACTTATTTCGATTTTGACTTTGTCGAAGACGTTGGACCGAAGAAATAATGAAATAAACTTAAAAAAAAGTAAAAACTGGCTTCAAAAAACTAAAAAGTATAAAATAAATTTCTTAAAAAATAACAGCTCCTGAAGTCGGTGCCACTGCTAAGCTAGGTGCTTTGAAGAATTAAAGGCCCGGGCCCGGGTCGGTTTTTTAGAACCTCCTCCTTTTTGGAAGTCGGTTAAAATAGGAGCAAACATGCAGCATTTGCTATTTAAACAGAACTTCTAGTAAGTGACGCTCCAACTCGAAGCAAACTGCATTCGGAAACACATCCCTCTCAAAGCGACGTTACCTGGTTCACAAGTTTGATGTGTGTTCCGAGTCTAACGAGTTGTCAACCAGTTTATTTAAATATTTATATTTTATGCACTATTTTGCTTATTTCGATATTTTAGTTAGTTTTCAACGTAAGCTAAGTATCATGGTCGCGGGACTTATCTCATTACCGTGACCCCGGAACGTAAAGGGCTATTGAAGGAACACCGTGGATTTTAGTCAGTACAAGTCTGACAGTCCCTCCCGCCCTGCCCGGGGTGGGAGGACTCATTTGATGATTTTACCACGCTAAAAAAAAAAAAAAAAAAAAAGAAGCTAAGTATCATTCTCATTGCGATGGCTTTTAAGAGCATGCTTCTCATACATACCTAAATGCTCTCTTCATACATACATTTTCATTCATACAGTTAAAGCTGAAAAAGTAAACGTGACAATGCCCTACTGACATAAAAATATAAATTTAATCTATACTTGTTGTTTGTTTGTATGTAGGGTGTAATTTTTGGAACTACAGAAACGATTCTGAAAATTCTTTTATTAATAGAAAGCTGTCCCGGAATGATACAGACTAAATATATTTTATTTTCAGAAAAATAAAAAGGCGATGCGTGAATCCGCGTGCAACAGCTAGTACACGAACAATATAAGAACAAAGTGATTACTTAAGAAGTACTTAAAATAACCAAAAAAGTTGTACTTTAAATAGTCGTGCAAAATCAAATTTTATTATTTAGTCTGAACTTAACCAATAAATGCCGTAATGCCGTGTGGCTTTTATTCGACGAGCTATTTAGATGGAAATAAAAACTTTTATACTCTTCTCTGAGTCTGCAGCACTTAATAGCTTGATCAATAGCATCGGTACCATTCAATAAAAAGCACTTTCATACTAATTCTTTACAAAACTAAAAAACTTTTACGATAAATTGGCACTAATTGAACTATTGTTTGTCTTTAATTTGACTTAAACCTTCGAACGTGATCAAAAATTATTTATTTTATTCCAATGCGTTGGAAGTTTCTCTTTATTTGTCTAATAAATGACTCTATTCCTGATGACTTCTACTAAATCACGGTACATCGACGAGTTGCATATTCCGTTCGAATGTCTTCAATTATGCCAATTATCTCCTCCACGTTATCAAAAAATCGTGCTATGTCGTCAGCGAATCTCAAGTTCATCAACCTTTCACTGTCGATGCTGATTCCTTTCTTCTCCCAGCTGTGTCGCTTAAAGATATTTCGAGTGCAGCTGTGAAAAGTTTTGAAGAGATTGTGTCACCCGGTCGCTCTCCTCTTACTAGTGAGAACGGTTTCATCTTCTCGCGTAGACCTACATTTGCTGTAGCATGGTGTTGGAAATATTTTGCCATTATGAAGCTCCAGGCACCTAATACGCGGTAAGCCAGTTGTCTTTAACTGGGCACAATTCAAAACTCACAAAAAATAACATTTCGTCCTACCTGGGATTCAAGTCCCTCAGACCAACGACACAGTTTATAGACATAGTTTTTATAGTATTTTATTTAACTTAACGACCTGTTTTATATTTATGTTACAGCGAGGTCATAAGCTTTGTTTCAAAGTCACTTAACTTGTTGATTAGGTTAGCCAACGTTGTTATAATTATAGAGACCTTTTTGCACCGTCTAAAGAATAATTACGTAAAGCTCTAGACTACTAATTAGTAACTACGTTGTCGCGAGAAAATAAGTTTTTAAAGTTGTTCCTTTGCTATTTAAGGCGAGAAGAAAATGTTTAATGTAGAGGAACTAATGTCATGTGTAAAGTTCTTTGTATATTTACTTATAGGCTTTTATAAGGGCCATAGCACACTAGCAGAATCGCACATATTCGCGTTCGACATTCTCTTTTTGTAAACAAAAAGCAGCCAACGAACACGAAAACGTGCGATTCTGCTGCAAAACATAGATAGTGTACCATGGCCCTTAGTGAATGTTCACACATTATTCATAATTTAAAACTTTAAATTTTTAAACTATTCGTTATTTTATGATGTAATCAGAGCGTAACTGTGCTGTAAAATACTTTTGGAGGCACTTGATTAGCCTGATAGAGTAACACTATCCATGTTCTACAAATCTACATAAATATTTTATAAATTTTAAAAGTATTTTGTAGTTGTTTAAAATGATTAAATAAAGGCTTTTTGAAATAAAATGACTAGTATAATACCTAAGTTTATGGTCACATCCTAATAAGTACTAATAATTGAAAGGTATTATTTTAATAGTATTACAGTACAATAAAGAGTATTCTATTATAGGTATTCTATTCTACACGTCGAATATGTTTTTATGCATATTACTGGCTCCTATTCGCTATATATGATTCTATTTATATTGCAGACATTCGGTTTGATTATCTTGATTTATAGAAAAGCTCATTTAGAAAGATTATAAATAGTGCCTTATTTAGAATACACTAGTGCAGTAGCTAAATAGTTTACTTACATACCTTTATGTGAATTTTCATTTGAGGAACGAAATTAAAATCTGTTCTTATTCTTTTTTGACATGCTCTGGCCCGGGGATTACAGGGAAATAAACCACGTTTGCTGGTTTTTATCTCGTGTAAACTTTAATGTACGGGGAAGGAATTAATGAGGTTTTTGTGTACAGGTAAGTACGTAAGTACTTGCCATTTTATGTGGTTGGATGTTACTCTGGTTACAGCCGTCTAGATTAGGTGCTTCTTCCTTTATTTTGGTGATTCTTTATTCCGTCCTCCTGCATACATGCCGTGCTCAGTGTGCGTTCTGACTGCATTGTCTTTGCTGTCTTGCGATACTAAGCCAAATAGCGTTATATAAATATTATACCGTTACTGTGCTCAACTTAACACAATATTTAAAGCTATATTCTATGTTAATTTTTTGGGCCCACCGATAGTTCATAACTATCTACTCCAGGAATAACCCACTTGGAACCGTGCACCTAGAGTCACGACGATTTGAAAGTGCCTGCAAAGGGCCAGGGCCCCAAGTCTGCTATTTAAATTGTGTCAGAATCATAAACATAATAATTATACTTTACCACTAAGTTTATGGTTCAGAATGATTTTGTAATTGTTGGTTTTTGAAGTGTCGTTCAACCTATTTTGATTACCATTACCTACGCAATAGAAGTCAAAATAGATTGAACGACACTGTAAAAACCAACAATTACGAGACCATTCTGACAAAACTGAAATAGCAGACTTGGGGCTCTGTTGAAATAAAAATTTTAATTTTGACACCGCCCGCGAACATCTGGGTGCCTACCACGAATGTTTTTGAAGTTAACGTAAGCAAACTTTGAATCAAATGTACACGTTAAATCCATGATATTTTTTGGAAATACATGGCATGCAGTATTTTTAAATTTTCATGAAACAAGCGTGTATTTTGCGTAAAACTAAACAAAAATGGGATAGAATTATTGTAATTTTCGCTTACGTTATCGTTACGATACGTCAAAAACATTCATGGTAGGCCCCCTGTAACGTAGTGATTACGGATGCGTTGCCGACCTAAACCTAAAGTTGAGAGTACCTTGTATTCCACAATTTCACAGGCTGTTCCTACCCTTCACTCAGGATGCAACTTAATGAGAAACCTTGTAACCTTTGTAAGCAAGTCGTGAAAATGTCTTAAGACGTGGCCTAAATAGCACAGTTGTCCACAAGTATGTGTAACAGGTCTTGTCGGATGAATATTTCCGGGCCGCATACCTGAGTGCGTCATTGTGTGCCCACCACTATTTCAGGAATTCAACCAAAAGTACGGCGTGTTTTGAATATTAGAGTAGGTACCTAGTATCGGGTACCTAGTTCTATACCAGTCGTAGGCAACTTGTTCTCTTTTCGTGGGTCGTAAGAGGTGACGGTATTCTGTCAAGGGCATTCTTGTATGCGGTAAAAACAATATCTATCATGACTACGGCATGGGTACGGCATGGGTACGTCAAAAGGGCAGTAATCTCGACCATTCATAAAAAAATGTATATTCAAAGACTGCTTATCGGCTCTAAATGATGAGAAAAATGGGTTTTTTATACACATTTCATTCGGAAAGTCCGAATTTTGGAAAAAAAGTTCGATAAAGAACATTTTGCTTACCATCGAAAATTAATTATGGCTTGAAATGAAACATGTAGATCATAGACATTGAATAATTCAAGTTCAGTGACGTAGATTATTCATTTGAAAAGGTAGGTATATGATCCAGTCAAAATTTGAATGACGCGAACGTTTGTATGACAGATTATACCTACCAATAATTAATGTACCTATTGTATTAACTTCCAGCTTTTCATTTTCGGCCTTTGCGACTGTCGTTCTTATATTATTGATTGGTCTCCGCTGTCGAGCGGCAGCGGAGACCAATCAATAATCTAAGCTGTCATTATTAATTTACATTACGTTAACGATATGAATTGTTAAGCAGCTTTTCTTGTAAATTAAATGGTAGGTACTTTGATACAAAAATGGAAAAGAAAATACATCTGACATTTGTAGAGAGCCATCAATTAGTTTATTTTATGCTATTTTTTAAATAAAACCTCATTGTCTTTGACATTGCCTACTTTGTAGTTTGAAGAGAAGCTTAATTTTTCTGTGTAATATTTTTCTTTTGAGACAGACCACTTATTTAAACTTAAGTCGTCCCTAATGTGAAGAGTAATTTTATGTACGTAGTAGACAATTTATTTTACTTTTTACAACTAAAATGAAAGCTTATTACGTCACAATAATAAGAAATTTAGTTTTATCTGGCCTAAATAAGTTTATGTTAGTAGTCATAATTTTGCAGTAAAACCATAGATTTAGGATGTAGAAGCGAAAATATTCTATGTTTATGAGTAAAACATTTGTCAAGAGAATAAATAAATTATAGATAGGACGACTAATACAGTAGTAAAATCTACGCTTTTGTTTTAGTTTGTGGAAATAAGTAAAATGTGGTAAAAGTAGTTAAGTAAAACTATCGGATCATAAAATATAAAATGGAACCACCATTTTGACAGGTTTCATCTCGCCTATTGGAAAATACTCCACTAGAAAAACAAGGATGATTTTATGGTGCCGCAGCTGTGAACGAACATTTTTAATAACTTAGCCCAACGATAGATTCTCATTAATCTTCAAAATCAGCCTTGATATACAAAAAGCTTCTGTAAAGCTTCTAGATAAATAGGTACGACATTATTGATTCTTTGCGAGGCAACCGACATCATTGGGGCAGACAACCTGCTGTCGCAATATGAACACTGACTCTGTTTGAATATAATATTGAATGGCAAACAATTGTAAATATTTGATGTTGATCGATGTTGATAATACGTTTTGCCATTTCCGTGAAAGAAAATAGCCGTTTTGTTTCCGGTAAAGAAAAGCCCACCTCGCCTGCCAACTGTGGGTGTTATAAAAGGTGGTCAAAAAGATAGGCATCAGCGTTCTACAATGTGCTAATCATTGTTTCTCCTTTTTCTTTTTAATCGACTTAAAAAAAGCAGGAGATTCTCAATTCAACTGTATTTTTTTTGTTGTATATTTGTTCAGCTAATCGCCATATTGTGAACCAATTTTAATGATTATTTTTATGTTTAAATAATAATTTCCCGATATGGTACCATTTATACAGTGAAGATCTGATAAAGACCTTCGGAGATAACCAAATGGTACTCAAGGGATAACAGCAAACCACTGGCGATTGCTATAGTCGCATGTTTATGTAATGTTTATGACTTAAAATAGGTTAATAGATAATAAACTTTGAAAAGGTAACAATCGACTTCAAAGTCTAAAACGTATAAAATAATTTTCATTTTGAAGTCGATGCACTTTAGCTTGGCAGTGGCACCGACTTTTAGCAGTGGACATTTTACGGGCTGTATTAAAAATGAAAGAGAAGGCTTTTTGTGTTTTTCTTGTCATTTTACCAGCGCTTTACTTATTTCCTTGGAACGGTCCTCTTGTCAGCTTACTATCAATCGTACGACTATTCCTTGCCAGCCTTTCTTGCCATTACCCTTCAATTTACGCTGCTAATGAATAGCTTAGCTTATGCAACCTTCGAACTAGTTTTAGCAGGTGATTTACAACCTTGAATTGATTTAAAAATGATAACGTTTCTGATCACAATCGGTCGACTGCGGCTGAGAACAAAATTGTCTACATTTCGACACTTGATGAATTAAAGAACCAGTTTAATCCAAGAAAAGTACCAATTTAAATGTGAAAAATAGGTTTATTTTGAAACGTTGCCCGGTGTTAGGGATTTTCCTGTATTGGGTGCAGTTTACAAACATACATGTTACATGCACATAAATCTTTTGTAGACCCTAATAATACAAAAATTTCTTCCTTGCTGGAGTCGAACCCAAATATATACTGCCATGGCAATCTTATTCAGAGGCAATTAATCCTATTCTTATTTTTTATTCACATTATATTACATTATTCTAGCAGCTCTTACTACAACATTGTACTAATCAAGATTGTAATCTATTATTTTAAAAGAATTTTCATAAAGTTTCTTGCAGGTTCTTCTCCTTAAGACCTACTATTTGGAATCGCGCACCTTTAGTCTCGACATTTTATAAGTGCCTGTATCTGAAATGAAGATTTATTCTATTAATTTTTTTTTTTTTTACTTTGTTCTTTGTCTGTCTTATTTTTTATTTGTATTTTTTACTGTTTAAAGGTTTAAGTATTTTTTTTTATTTCTCTCTCGTGTGTTGTCAATGTCCGTGCTGAATAAATGTATTTTCTTTCTTTCTTTCTTATTCTATAACATGAAGACTTCAAAAAAATATCTTATACTAGCTTCCGCCAGCGGCTTCGCCCGAGTGATATCTTTATAAATTATAGCTTATGTTACTCACTGATAATGTAGCATTCAGCTGGTGAAAGAATTTTTAAAATCGGTCCAGCAGTTTTTGAGTTTATCCATTACAAACAAACAAACATACAAAAAATCTAATCTTTTCTCTTTATAATATTAGTTTAGATAATAAAAGAATAAAAAAAATCCATCCACCACAAAAAAACGCGAAAATGATAACAAAGCAATAACATTGCATTATGACCTACAGTTCTAACGTATTCTTATAAAATGGATGTGACAGATTTTATCTGAAACACGTCGCTAGTATTGAATGTGATTCACTCAATTCGTTAGATATTCATGAGTTGGATTTCCTTTGCAAATATGTGTCATCGCATTAAATGTGTGAGGGTGATACATCCGAACGTAAGGGATATTTTTGATTTAATACGAATGGAGATAACACGTTGACTGCTTAGGGGTAAGCTTTGGTCTTAAAGCTCAGTAATAGTAGAAACAATAATTCTATTGACATAGTTCGTGATATTCAATTTAATTCATTTATCTATATATACCTATGATATATTACTTAATACGTGAAGAGAAAATGTTGTACGCCTTTTTAAGCATATTGCGCGCACGGAGGAGTGTGAGATTTAGCATAGTTAAAGTGTATATGGAGAAGGAGTGCAGAAAGCTAAAATTACGGTCGAGTTTCGACCACTGGGCGACTACTAGTTATTTTACATTATGTCGTCCATATATTGTTAGTCAATACCACAAAAAAATATTTTTTTATCTGGTGAAGAATAATGTTTATTGGCTTAAAAAATTTATTAATAAGGTCAAGTATTAACTAGTAAGTAGTATTAGTTAGTTATTAATTAGACATACGTTTTTTTTTATTCAATAATGCCTAAATTCTTTACCTACGTGGGATCTAGGTCCTTTTCATCAAATTTAAAGCCTGTCCATTTTCCCCTTTCCAGTGTAGTCTCCATAACCTTGCTATACGACATCACAGCAACCTTTTCTTTTATTTGGCTCATGTAACAAATGCATGACCTTCCTCTACCTCTCCTTCCGTCTATATTTCCTTCTATTATGTTTTTAATGAAATGATCATGTCGTATAAGATGGCCTATCATCTTTTCTCTCTTATTTTGAATAATTATCATTAGTTTCCTCTTCTTTTCCATTTTATCTATGACTTTTTCTCCATCTAAAGGTTGTCTAGAAAAGATCGCTTTAAGCGATACGACCGCCCATTGTACATTGTTTTATACTGTCTCTAATATGTTTTCTTAAATTGGTGTGCAATAAAGCATATTTCTATTCTATTCTATTCTTCTCATTGGAATAGATCCTAGGCATCATGAAATCGTTATGGCTAAATGGACTCGCGTATTTTTCTGAAAACAGGAATTGCACTTCACAATAACCTAACTAACCTGCTTAACCCAACCCACTTACAGAAAGAACTAAATTTTCTACAAGACTTTACAGAAGGGACAAAAACAAGGGACTTCCTTGAGGGCCACTACAAACAAGCTAAAGCCTTTCCTGGCTTAAGGCGCTCACGTGGGTAGTACGCACAAGATTAATGACGGAGTTCTTTAATACGATCTAATACGCAACTTTTTGTTCGCGGTTCGCGAAGATTTGTAAAGATCTACTCAATAAAGATCGTGTGTTTTTTTGTGGGCTTGAAAGGAAATAGAAAAGAAAGTCAAAAAAACGTGGTAGTAAAGGTAAAGTGTTTGAAACATAGATATCCGTGGTTTGAAAGCTTAAATAAAATGTGAGTTCATAACATAGAAATAATAAGTAGGGCTCCCCCATGGTTCATAAGTTTTATCACGACCCTGCTGTCATAAGCATACCTTATGACAGATCTTATGTAGGTGTTTCTACCATAAAGTTATTATTACTAGTAATAATAACTTTATGGTTTTTACATAATATGAGTTGCGTAAATTTTAGACATTCGTATTTCATACTGTGTTTTTTTTCAAATTAAGTAAACAATTTTCGGACAACTCATGAATTAAATAATCATTTATATGTAGATTTGATTAATAGTACAAGACAATTAAATTAAACATGATTTCATATTTTTAAATCACGTTTTTCGTTAAAAAACTTGTATAAATTGTTTACTAAATAGGACAAGCAAGAAAAAACTGAGTATAGTTGGTTTACCCAGGCAAATGTATTGCTGTCCAGGACCAATCCATTTGGAACCGTGCAGCTAGAATCACGACGTTATTAAAGTGCCTGCAAAGGTCCAGTTTAAATAATGACTTTGAATTTGAATGGGCGCATCAGAATCCTGAGAGTCTGACACTGACTTTTATTTTCATATAGGTAAGCTTTTTCATATGACCATAAGCCTAGGATAACTTCTTGTATAAGGTTGAGGACAGACGAGCGCAATTTGAATTTCATTTTTTTTTGTGTCGCGTAATTTACGTTACTTTCGGTTTCAATACGGTTTGGGTCACATTACGATGCAAGATATGTCCGCAATCATGTAAGCGACATAAAAAATGCGACTCCAATTGCACTGGTCTGACCTCAGCCTAATAAATCACTAAAAAAATATCTCTACTACTAATCAATCTACTAATCAACCGACAGTTACAGTTATAAATTACATTACTATTTAATTATGAATTTAATGTAAAATGTATGATTAACACGCGTAAAACAATTCCCCTCACACAAGATGAAGTGACTTCCCTTCCCTTGACTGAGCACTTAAAACGTTGAAGATTTATAAGAAAAGAGATGAATAGAATTTAAAATTGTTCTCAACTCGCTCCATGATATTCAGATTTTTTAATTAAAACTTTCAAGGTATGCTTAAAACTTAAGAAGTTATGGGTGTCGTTCCAACGTTGCGGACCTAGTTAAGTACGAAACAAAGTAGGTGTGATTTTAATACTTCGATGAAACGAAGGACTTAAACTAGCATGATAGTTGTACCAGTTTTTGAAGAATAAAATGGCAAAAATTTCATTTCACATAAAAAATATTACTGAATTCAGAAAGGGATGCATCCTATTTTATAATACTTAAGATAAGAAGGTAGGTACCTATTTTTACTTATTTGAGAATTGTGTTCAATTGTCACATCATAGGTATTATAGTGCCACAAACTTATCTGACCCGCAGCCTGATTACGGACGCAGCTGACAGTTTGCGACAGGCGTAAATTGTACAATTGTGGATGTCAAACATCATTTTGGTATTACGTAACTGCCGATAGCAACGCGACAGCCACATCTTCCGGGTTCGCCCTCTGGCGGCCAACAATCGAACAAAAAAATGCATATTTTGCTCTGTTATTTACCATTTTGGTATTACCGTAAAAATTTTGACAGCCACACAACAGCAATTTGATCTGTCAAATAGCAACAACTCATACAGCATTTAGCCGTCGTCTTAGAGTATTCATATGTCCGTCGTATGCCACAAGCAGAAGCTTAGAAGATTAAAAAACGTGATAAATAAATAAACATGAGGTAAGTTTTGTTAGTTTTTTACAAATCTTATGGTTGGCATGTTGTTAAAATAAAATCTGGGTAAAAATATAGCCTCAACCTCAACAGGTACCTATCTACCTATAATATTTTCTGATTGTTGTTCACACAGTTGTTCATTGTTACTTTTTATGGTTCCAAGACAAGGCACGCGTTCTTATTTATTGGACGTACTCAACGCTGAAGAAAGTCGAGACCGTGGGTTGACCACAGGTCGCCTGCATCATAGCCTTCGCCAACAAGCAGGTGCTAGGTATGGAACTGACTGACGACGACGTGCCATTCAAAGCCCATTACAGATTGACAAAGCCTTTGCTCGAAGAGTTGTGCTCTGCCCTCAGGCCACTTATGCCCACAAGCATTGTGTTATTGCCCACAGCAAAAAGGCACAAAAAAGTGAGCTTAGAATGTAAGGAGGCAATAAATAGGTACTCAAATATTTTCATGATTGTAAAACTGGGGTTATTTATTTCCGTTAGCCATGCTTGCAGCCACTATGCCAACGATGCAATTTATGATACGTACAACATTTCCTTTTTTTTCAGGTGAATCAGGGTACCCTTTGATGCCATGGTTTTGACGCCTATTTTCAACGCTGACCCTGGCACTCGAGGGGATATTATACTGATGTCCATGATGGTGCAAGGAAAACGATCGCACGGTGAATAGGGGTACTCAAGGTGCATTGGCGATGAATTACTCTCTCACCGAGTAATTTACTACGACCACAATGTGGTAGCTGTATGGGCAAGCCGTATATTTTGTTCCATCGTCAATATTTGTAACTGGTGTAACCTATATTGTTATTCTATAATTTAGATGACTGTGCGCTATGTACGAGCAGCTTTTACATCTTTTAACATTTATAACATTTTAGTCTAATAAACTCACTCAACCAGCACGGTGTTTTTATTATCAGCGACAACAGCTGCATCAACATTCAACAGTCATGATGGTCGGACAGCAGAAGCCGAACCTATCAAACATAACAATAACCCTTCACTGTTGGGGAACCTATCCCCAACAGTAGCGCAGACAGTGAACGTTTGTTGTGTGTTGCATAGGTACATGGCCAACAGAAGCAGGTTGCCCATACCAGAACTATCACCTCATGACACACAAGCCGACAGAGACCAACTAACAAGAACCAGGTGGGAATCTCGATGGGAATCCAGCAAATGATTATTATAAAATGCTGGAGTGTGATCTCCGACAACAGTCAATTTTCGCCCAAAGCTTGTGGTCGATGAGTCATTAAATACCTGCCAAATCTCAACTTAATTGTTTGCCATCTGTCGGGGCTAGTGAGCTCAAACTGCTATGGTACTAGACGTTACCTTACACTGTACTCACACAGAGCCTTACGAGAATTTCTTTGAACTTTAATAATAAGAGAGCATTCTTTGGTTATTGTTAATAATTGACTGTGACTCCTGAGTTTGTTTCTTATCTTTTTAGTTTTTTATCTTTTTAGTACGGAACCCTAAAAAGGCCTGTAAGGGCCGGCGCTCACTAAAGGGACGGCACGGCAATGTATCTATTTCTAATAAGTCAAAATGAACCTTATGGAATGGACTTAGAACTTAAACGACACAGCAGCTTAAGCATGCCACGGCGTGCCGCAGCATCCCGTGGCATGCATGAGCGTCTGTGGCATGAAAGTTTTAAGTCCATTCCATAAGGTTTATTTTGACTTATTAGAAATAAATCCCATGCCGTGCCGTGCCGCCAGTGGGCGCAGGCCTTTGAGTATTTAGACACTCAAAGGCGCAGGCCCTTAAAGTGACTGAAAAATCCTAATCTATACAAATAAATAAAATTGAAGTGTCTGTTTATAACGTCAAAATAACAGCTTTTTACTAAATGTGCCTATATGTAATATGAAAGTATGTATCTCAATAAGAATAAAACAATTTTTAAATTTTTGTCTATCTATCTGTCTGTCTGTTTGCTTCAGCTTATCTCCGAAATGGTTGGACCGATTTTGATGGGCCTTTCATTGGCAGATAGCTGATGTTAGAAGGAGTAACTTGGGCTACTCTTATTTTTGGATAGAATTAGAGAAATGCGCAAAAAAAAGTTAAATACCACGCTGACGAAGTCGCGGGTTCAGCTAGTTTCAAAATAAACAATTTTATTTCATTTCACCTACCTACTCGTAAGTCTATGTACTTACTTACCAATTTCAGTAATCTCTTTTCAACCAATAATTAAAAACTACAAATTACATAATAAATACAAATTAAATGAATTTTATTTCTGGCATAGTACCTATGTAATAAAATATCAGACTTTCATAGTAATTAGAGAGAACCTTTAGAACAAAATAATAATTTTGCAAATCCGTCTATTAGATATTTATAGGAGTTATGCCCAAACATACATAAAAAAAATTATTAACTTCCGAATTAAGAACCTCCCCTTTTTTGAAGTCGGTTAAAAATATTATTTACTGACAAAGAAAATAAAACACATACAAAGTCCGTAAATCGATATAATATTAAAATTATAATCGGTGATACCGAGCGCGACCATTTGGTCATGGGACGCTTCCGCCTGCATGCTCACTGCGTCTGCTTGCGTGGGCGAAATCCGAGTAGCCTCCGCTGACACCATGGCCGCATCGACTTATTTCACCTCTGCTACCACCCGACATCTCTCCATCTCGACGACCCAGTGCTACTCCATCCTCTGGCATGATGGATCTGTTACATTTATGAGATGCTTAAGTCAGTGTAAATAAAACATAAATTATCTGGCTTGATTATTCTTATGAATGTCTGTCGTTTTTATTTTAAAGAGCGTAATTTCTCCCCACTTCTGTATACATCGCATGTCCCTTCTTGTACTGGGCTGACAAAGATAATTTTACAATTAAGTACATACTTAATATACCTATGCCATTTATTCGCTGACATCGTTATATTATGCTGGGTAAGAAAAGAGCATGATGATAAAAATGACAATTTTTAATAGTGGATACAATAAGACTAACTGCATCAAGCTTCACGCGTAACAGAGCTCAACGTGGGCCGTCGCTGCGCTATGGGGCTCAGGGCAGTCATATTAAAACTTACTTTAATCTTTCTTATGTAAAAGCTTACTGACTGACAATATGTAAAATTAACTTACATACTCTTCAAGTCTGTCCTCTGCTTAACTGAGAATTTATAACTTGAGTCGCTGGTGAAGGTGTGATGCGGCGATCTACGGTCTATTTCAATCTCTCATCCAAACTCACGCCTTTGGCAAGAGCTTGGTGCATGGTCAAATGATTGAGGAGCTCCTCAATCTGCACGTTGGATACGCGATGTTCCACTAGAATAATAATTACCAAATCGTGTTAACGAAGTACAAAATAATAGCACTAATTGTATCTTGGATAATTTAGAAATAATTACCAACTTACTTTTTTCAATTTATTTAATCATCGCTACCGCTTGACAGTTGACACATGGTTGACACTCATAAAAAAAACAAATAAACTAACCATATACAATCCAGCAAAATAAATGAGTTTTTAGTCATTTAGTCTTAAGTCGACTAAAAACTCATTTAATTTAGTTCCACCTGTTGCTGTTTTATCGCTAGTGGCGCTGCAAACGCGACAATTTTGCCACAGCGGACGATCGCCGTCCGTAATACGAATTTTTTTGACAGTTCGCGACCGATCGCAAACCGTCTGCTGTCGTGTGGCTGTCGGGTGGCTGTCAGTTAATTCTACCGTAATCAGGCTGCCGGTCGTGGAGTCGCTGCCGTCGCTTTTCCCAATGTCATCTCCCTACAAAAATGACATTTTGAAGCGTTTTGTTTTGAAGTCAGTTTTGTTCTGTAGCGACGTTAGTTCCAATTTTGGTCACCGGGTCAGATAAGTTTGTGGCACTATAATCAATTTTGTTGGTCTGTATAAATGTGTCGTCTTTATGTAATTATCAAGAGGCAATAAGTTAACGATATTGATATCTTCGTTTCCCGTGCTGTTGTTTTCAGAAGAAACATTGCCGCCTAGCTTTTGCCTGATTGTCTGCAGCATGTCTTCTGAACTCTAGTTTCTACCTAATAATTATTATTTTTTGTAAAAAAACCTCAGACTCCTACTAGAAAAAGAGCTGTAACTTTTGAACGGCTGAACAGATTTTCATGAAATATAGTTAAGATGATACCCGATTAAACTAGCTTTCAATTAACAAAAACTGCATTGAAATCGGTCCACCCGTTTTGAAGCAACTATGCCACAGACAGATACACAGATCTACAAATACACAGATACACACTACAAACTTATAACAACCCTTTTTTTGTCGGGGGTTAAAAAGGAGCTGATACTCTCGTAAACGCGTTTGCCATTGATGATAGCAGAATTTTATTGTTCTACTAGAAAATATTTAAATTTCAAATAAATAAACATTTTATTTATAGCTTTTGATATAACGAGCTGTAATGCTCACAATTCTGGGTCAGTAGATCCTATTCTCGCATGAGTTAACAAATAATAAATACAAATTAATCCATTTATCCCGATGGATTCATGTGTGGAAACCGATAATGAAAATTGTTAAGTACTTGATCAAATAATACTTTGCTATTTCCAAATATACTTTATACTTAAAATGCGTTAGACTGGAATATTCTGTATGATTGGAGAAACAAGGGGAGAATGAACTTCTTTCTAGCGTTTCAGAACAAGGCCAACTGCTTCTGTTACCTTATAGGCTCTAGTTGGCAGATTATCAACTACCATTGTTAAGGTCGTGAATATTTACTGTTAGGTACTATCTGTCTATCAGTGGCGAAGGGTGACAGTTTTAAAAGGGGAAGCCGGCACAAATATGTCCTCTAAAAATTGCAAGAGAAAAATCCATACCGTCTCTTGTAATCTATATATAGTCATGCCTGGAAGAGCTCGACTTAACTGAATAACAAGCCTTTTTTTGTCAGTTGGATGAGTAAATAATATAATACTAGGTACGTTGGTCTATGCGCTAACCAATTCCTAAAGGGAAGCCGATGGGAATCGGGTTGTATGGACTCTTCGCCACTGCTGCTTATATCATCCCACTGCTGAGGAAAGGCCTCCTCCCATGACTACCAAGTCTTCCGGTCCAGAGCCAATGTGGACCATTCTTTATTTGTTTTATCTAGCTCGTCTCTCCATCTACTTCGTGGTCTGTCGCGACGCCGTGTAACTATGTCAGGGTTCCACATAGTGGCAATTTGGCCCACAGCTCATCAGGCATACGGTAGACGTGGCTACCCCAATCCCGCTTGAGATTTGTGGCTTTCTGAGCTACGTCAATGATTCATGTCTTGGAGCCCAGCGTGAATATTTATTAAATACAAATTTTAATAGGATAAGACGAAATTACCTAATGGACTTTAAAAAAATAGAGTGCAAAGCAACGAATTACCAGTCCAACAAGTACTGAAACTTTTACCAGAGTTATTTGAAAATACAAAATGTAGGCACCTAATGAAGTACATTTCGGACTGATGTCCAAACCGTTTCTTTTCCCCACAGGCTGTTAAGGGTCGATGCTAAAGTACTTTTTGGGCTTCTCCAACAGAGTTTGTTATAAATATAAAAACAAGATTTAATATGAATGATGGACAATTGTATCAAAAATGGAAATTAGGGGTAAAATGAGCTATTGTGTTGTGTTGTCTAGGGATATTCTGTGTCATGGACAAACAGATTTGTCCTTTAGAAGTGTTATTTGTTCGGGTACTACCCCTAGCCAAGAGGGCTTCTTTGCTACCACATCTGATCTTCTTCGTTCTTAATCATCATCATCATCATCATTCTCCCGCCCTTATGCCATTTTATTTGGGGTCGGCGCAATATGTCTTTTTCTTCCATTCAACTCTATCAGAAGCCATTTCCGGATTTACTTCCTTCACATTCATGTCATGTTTCACACAGTTCATCCATCTTTCTTTGGTCTGCCTTTACTCTGATAGCCATCAACATCCATACTTACAACTCTTCTTATAACATGATTACGTAACAATGGAATGAATATCAAGTAGATGAATAATAGTCATTCACTTGCACACTAATAACATTTATACCAGGATTACCTATCCACAATTGTCGGTTGCTCCCCCTGTTGACCCTTGGGTGTACTAAACGGTGACTCAAGCTGAATTTCAACGGCTACTGTCTAACAAGACAAAATGCGGTAACGACACCGAGCTTCTGTACATAGTGCATAAAGAATAGAATAGAATAGAAGATTTTTATTTGTCTTTCAAATTACATAGGTAGCAAGGAGATACATCATACAAGAAGGTAAAAGACAAAAAGGTCTTGGACTCAGCATAATAGCTGGCAGCGCGAGGCATGCACAACTGCTGATATTCTGTCCAAGCCAGTCATGCGTTGAATAGAACACAATTTTTATAGTAATAAATAGGTATATCTATCTATACATAAAAATGCCGTAATATAATGTAAACAATGGATGTACCGCAAACTCTATAGTTGAGTCCCAGAAACCAATGATTGCTTCATTAATAACCATCTGTGGTAATGTGATTTAAACGTACCAAGTGATAAAGGTAATATAGGTGGTAAATCGTTCCAGCACTTAGAAGCAGCAATTTTGAAGCGACCATTGGTTTTGACTAAGGAGTAAAGTATAAATCTAAACTAATATTATAAAGAGAAAAGATTTGATTTTTTGTATGTTTAATAATAATATTCCACAACTATCACACAACGCCATCTAGTCCCAAGCTAAGCAGAGCTTGTGTTATGGGTACTAGACAACTGATAAACATACTTATATATTTCTAGATACATACATATTATAGATAAATTACACCCAGACACAGAACAAATGATCATGCTCATCACACAAACATTTGTCCTGGGTGGGAATCGAACCCACGACCTCCGGCATAGCAGTCAGGGTCACTAACCACTAGACCAACAGGCCAGTCAAGTCAAGTCAAGTCAGTTGTTTGTTTGTAATGGATGACCTCAAAACTAATGAACCGATTTAAAAAATTCTTTCACCAGCAGAATGCTATATTATCACTAAGTAACATAAGCTATAATTTATAAAAATATCACGCGGGCGAAGCCGCTGTCGGAAGTTAGTAAGTAGATAAACAAAAGAGTTTCAAAGAGTTGGATGCATTGGATGGTTACGTTACTTACATATAGGTAGACATGGTAACATAGTCGTAAACTTGTGCATGCAAGGAATCTACGTTTTATTTGTTGTCACTAGGGGCTAAGAGTAAGACGGCAACAAGAATTCTTGACTGAAGTATTACCTACTCGGAGCAGGTCCTAGGGGATCACGGCGTGTAAGTAAATTGTAAGTTTCAACTTCGAAGCGAAGTAATACGAGATTTAAGAAGTTATATTAGATTAGCTGTTGAATTTTTGTAGTTAGTTTGTAGAACTTTGATTAGGTACCAATGGGTATTAAATGGATTTGGTCTTGTTACCGTATTCCGCCATTTATTTCTTCTGTTGTTGCAAGGAATTACTTCGGGACTAGCTTTAGCGGCTCTGTTCGCGTGGTCTTTTGATTAGGATTAAATAAACTGTGTCCTTAACTTTGTGGCTGGAAAGAATTAAGCCAGTAGAATAGAATATATATTTATTTCATGTAAACCAGATACAGGCACCTATGAAATGTCGAGACTCTAGGTGCACAGTTTCAAATAGTAGGTCCTATGGAGAATAGCCGGCAAGAAACTCCATGAAAATTCTTTTAAAATAATAGATTACAATCTTGATTAGTACCTACAATGTTGTGGTACGACCTACGAGAATAATAAAAATAAGAATAGGATAATAATGATTTGCCTCTGAATAATATTGTTAAAGCAGTTACAAGCTGACCAGTCCCGAAAGACGGCACCCATTGACGATCATGACGCATGCGTCAGTATCGATAAGCTCAACCACGTTCAATATCGGTTACATTTCAAGCCTACCGTTGTAACAGATGTGCAAGTTTGGAAAGGTATTTCATTGCCGACGTGACAAGAAAGAAATAGTGGTGAATAAACACTTATATACGACGTACGAAGTCGTTTGAGCTTTGTTGTTTTCGTATTCCCTCATCCCTGGAGTACTGACGCGAAGTATGTTAGCAGTAGTGTTCAAGATGAGAAATGGCTTATGAGGATGGCTTAAAGCTAAATGTTGACTTGGGATATTGTATTTAGTAAATTCTTCTTATCTTATAAAATCGTAAATTGACATGACTTTTTTTTTTATTTTTTTATCCTGGTAAAATCATCAAATGATTCCTCCCACCCCGGGCAGGGCGGGAGGGACTGTCAGACTTGTACTGACTAAAATCCACGGTGTTCCTTCAATAGCCCTTTACGTTCCGGGGTCACGGTAATGAGATAAGTCCCGCGACCAAATTGACATGACTGGTAAGAAAATCAATTGTGAGATGACGTCTGATTGAGATGAATAGAAGAAGAAGATATATTGCACCGTCAGCAAATTAAATGGCCTAATAATGACCTGACGTAAATATTTGTGGACCTGTGGAGTGTGGATGGACAGGCAACAAACAGAACTGAGCTGGCGAGTATCCATAGGAGGAGCAAGAGAAAAAGCCGAAAAGTCTTCAGTTTTATTTATTAAACTACTGGCTTCTGCCCGTGGCTTCGCCCGTGTGGATCGTTTCCGGTGTTACAAATCGTGTGTCATTCCTCAGGTTGTATTTAAGTTTTATGCAAAATTTCGTTGATTTCAAAGTTAAAGTTTTTTATTCCAATTGGGGCTTTGCAGGCACTTTCAAAACGTCGTGAATCCAGGTGCAGGGTTCCAAGTGGGTTGGTTCTGGAGAAGATACCGGCAAGAAACTCCATGGATACGGAATATAAATTCGGTTCAGTAGTTAACGCGTCAAAAAGCAACAAACACACAGACATACATTCAGATTTATAATATTAGTATCGAGTATGGATCTCATCTGTGACGATAAGATCTTTAATTTCGCCAGGTATTTATTAATTTAGCAAGCAGTTAGTCGATATTTACGGATTAATTATCCCGAGACTGGTTGGACAGACATTAATTAATAAATTAATTAAAAATGAATGTTTGATATCACAACAAAATGGCTGCCAATCACAGGCTCATAATTTATATAAAACACCAATCACAGGTGGGTGGACCAATTAATCGCCGTCCATATTTTGATCGAGTCATTGTTTACTAACCCTATCTCCTGGCACCATAAATATGTCGTTCCTTTTCATAATCACGACCTGCCATAACGCTTGACGGGTAAACAGAAAATGTTTAATTGAAAATGCTGCTTTGGTTAAGTGCGGCTGTCAAACGCGAGGGTTCGATTCCCAACCCCTATAGTAATTTCGATACCAGCAATTAACACTTCGCTAACTTGAATTTTGGGTAATTTCCGTTTTTAATGCCAAATTGTTTATCGTATGGACTATAAATTAATACAAAAAAAAAAGAAGTGTTGAACTAAAAAACGCTAAGTGAATGTAATTTTTGTAATCGCCCGATATGTATTACGCTTCAACTGACTCTGGTGTAAAATCGACTTTTTCAAGTTAGCGTATAGTGCTACAAACTTATCTGACCCGGTGACCAAAATTGGAACTAACGTCGCTACGGAACAAAAATGGCATCAAAATGTCATTTTTGTACGGAGATGATATTGGTAAAAGCGACGGCAGCGACGCCACGACCGGGTCAGATAAGTTTGTGGAACTATAGTGTTCATTGCTGGTGTCGATTTGGTACATTATCTGAGAATTTGTTTAGTAAGTACTTACCCTTTTTAAATAAAACCAACACCGAACTAGTTTTTTGTTTTAATTTCATCATTCAAAATATGGAATTAATGTTTTTTGGGTTGTAGATATTTTTATATCGAGACTAATAATAATTATAATCAACATAGTGAAAAAGTTTGGATCAAGTAAAATACTCATTATATTGATTATTCTGTAGATACTCCACAACTCTATGACACACAAACATCAACTTGACGTTAATATACATAACCCAAAAAAATCATTGGTGTTTACAAAATATATATTAAATGTAAAAATTGAATAAGAATTGTAATGGCTTGTGCCACACCGTGCTCCCTTCTGATGCAAACTTACTTCCTATACTCGGCATTACTAGCACTGAAACTGCTGGCTTTAGCTCCCATGGCAGCTTTATTGTGCAACCCGGAGAAAGTACAGCGCGCGAACATAAGCGATCTGAAGAACCTTACACCTTTTTGGTTGGTAGCAGCCCTGTACATGACAACTGAGCCAAACGAAACAACGGCAATAGCGCTTCTCCGTTTGTACGTACTCGCAAGAATTGTATCGGCCTATGGTTACGTTAGAAAACTACCAAAAATGGCCACAGAAGCCGCGTTTTTCATATCATTTGCTATAACAACTTTTATGGGAACGTACGTCGTTTATACGTACCGAGCAGCGATATAAAGGTACTGGAATTGCTCCACTAAAAAGTTCGTGCATTTCAAATTCATATGAACAATGTCTCCTAAGATTTATGTGGCTATAAATCATGTATATTTCTATCAATATAATGTTAAAACTTTATCATCCGTACGACTTTTCTTTCTGTTCCCCAGTTTTAATGCTACTTTCGTGGAAATATGGAAATATTACTGAAATGATGAGAATAGTAATATATTGTTATGTTTCTGTTTCTCTCATTTATATTCGAAGTTTTTACTACAATTAAATATCGTAGTGTGTATTGACTATTGGCATCTTTTTAATATTTTGTAGTATTGTTTGTGCACAGTTTTACTACGCAAACGCCCATTTTGCTTCAGATTATGAGTGAAGTTCAGTGAAGTTTAAAAGAGAAAGCGACACTTCAACGTCTCCTGACTTATAAATTAATTAATCAATCGTTCCAAGAAGGCATTTTCCCCAATCTACTAAAAAAAGCTTTAATAAAACCTATTCATAAAAAGAATTCTAAAACAGATCCAAATAATTATAGACCAATTGCCCTTCTACCTACAGCATCTAAAGTCTTTGAAAAAGCAATGTGCGATCGCGTATATTCCTTTTGTGAAAAATATAAGATATTTGATGACTGCCAAAACGGATTCCGCAAAAATAGATCAACAACGTTAGCAGTTTATAAGTACATCCAAGAGGCTTTAAACATTATAAATAACAAGCAATACGCAATAGGAATATTACTCGATATGACTAAGGCCTACGACAAGGTGCAATTTAAAATTCTGCTAAATAAGCTACACGGAATAGGAAAACGCGGGAAAGCCCATGATTGGTTTGCATCATATTTAAAGGGCAGAGAGCAATTAGTTGAGATTGAATATTATAATGAATCAACAAAAGAAACACAGCTCATAAGATCTGATGTCAAGCCAATACATGCTTCAATTCCCCAGGGAAGTGTTATAGGTTGCCTCCTATTCCTCATATACATAAACGACCTCCCCAAAACCATAGACGGGCCATGTGTTCTGTTCGCAGATGATATCTCTCTCCTCACCTCATGCCAAACAAATGCTAACTTAAATGAAAAGCTTACCACTACTCTTAATAAAACAATAAATTGGATGAGCGAGCATAATCTCGAAATTAATTATACCAAAACCAAATTAATAACTTTTATCCTCGGCAAAAAAGCCAAATAAATATAAACTTTACATACAATCAACAAAAATTAGAAGTAGTTAATGATTTCACTCTCCTAGGTTTGACAATAGACACACATATAAACTAGAAAACACACATACAGAAAGTTAAATCAAAAATTTCAAAATTTTCATATGCCCTCCGCGAAATTAAAAAGACTACCAACCTACAAACCGCACTAGTCACATATTATGCGTATGCCCATGCTTGGTTTAGCTACGGCATTATCTTATGGGGAAATAGCACAGATGCTCCCTCCCTATTCACCCTACAAAAAAAGCTGATACGAATATTAGCCAACATAGAACAAACAGATAGTTACAAGCCTTACTTCCAGAAGCATAAAGTTCTTACCTTGGTTAGTATTTATATCTTGGAATTATGTAAACTAGTTCGCAAATACCCAGATTCTTATAACACACGAGAAGACATACAAACAAAATATTCTTTACGCCATAAAACCAGACTAAATTTGCCTCCCTCCCGCCTTAAAATGCACTCTTCTAGTCCTTATTCTATGTCTATAAAAATTTATAATAAATTACCGGTAAACATAAAACAAGCAAACAAAACTAATATATTTTTAAATAAATTAAAACAATTCCTAATCGATAAAAGCTATTACACAATAGACGAATATCTAATGGATAAATTCAATGATAAATAGAATATATTAGTTTATCTGTTATGCAAAATATCAAAAATAAATAGGTTAAATATAATTAAGAGCATTATCAGTATTGATTTAAACATTTAATTATATTACATACAACTACTAATTGCAATAAAAAATATTTAAGCGAATAATAAATAAATAATAATAATATATAATTTAATATAACAAATTAGTAAATAAATAGATAGGCTTACACATATTATAATAAATAAATAAATAATAAAGAAAATAGAGAATAAACAAATAATATAGATGATAAGTGATAATATATAATTATATTATATTATATTTTCACAAGAGAAACCATTTTCAATTTTTCATATTATGAAAAATTATTAAAGCGCTCCTCCTCTCTCCTACTTATTTAAACTTTTGCTGTGCCCGACAGGGTCCATAATTGTTTCTTTATTTTATACTTACCACCTGTATGACTGTGTACATTATGGATTGCAATAAAGAATTGAGAATTGAGAATTGACTCACGGACTCGAGTACGTCGACTTCAGCGTAGTATTTTTTGCCGCATTTTACTAGTACACCGGCGCCGGCGGTATCTAGTTGGAGCGGCAGCGGCGACCAATCAATAATCTAAGTCCTGTATATTTACTCGCGCTAACATTTTATACATCATAAATGTACATATCCCTTTATTTATCTGAACTGACAAAATCAATAGTCAAATATCAAAGTTTGAAGATTTCCCGATGGGTGCGTTCGCTCCAGGTTCAGAAGCCATCTTGAAAGTTCGCTTGTTGACTCGCCTTTCAGAAACTTATTGGAAGGAAGAACCTTTCTAAAGCTAACGCGACTGAAATGTTTGAATTATTCATAAGTACAACACAGTTAGCATCTACTTATTATAATGTGGGATAATGGAGGAAAAGGTTAGAAAAACTTGATAATGTTTTTGTAGTCCGAGTAGTTGTAGTGTAGTTATTCGTGATTTTCAGTTGATTTTATTTCTTAATATCGACCCGCCCCTGGCTTCGCTCGGCCGCTCGGGTGCAATTTCTCTACTATCCTAACATTAAATAAGAAAGTATTGTACACACAAATCTTCAGAAGAAATATTCAAAATGGTGGTGAAAACCGCATCAAAATCTGTTGTGTAGTTAATAGGTAGTTAACGAAAAAACAGACATACGCGGCGGGCGACTTTATTTTATACTATGTAGTACTTTTCAGTTGATTTTATTTCTTATACCTTATAATTATATCGCTCAGTGATGCTTACAAAAGCAATTAACCATGAAATGCAATAAATAAATGTGATAGCTAAAGATATCTTTATTAATAAAACAGCTCAGGAGTAGTAAAAAGAATACTCACGATGGATTAACAATATGATAACGGTTTTTTATGATAAGAATGGAACTTATGTTAGACTCACCTATGGCCAAAATGGCGTCATGGTTTATTGTAGTAATTCCAAAATTATACCTAACCGGGCCTAACCTTTGATTATTTATTTATTTATTGCATTCATGTTGTATACAGGATGTTACATGGGTAGTATAGAGTTTCTGACATGAACCCTGCTGATTTGCTGAGGCAAGCCGAGAAGTTTGGTTTAGTACCTATCACTTAGAAAGCTTCTCAGAAGTACTGTTACTTGAAAATAGAACAATGCACAATAATGAAACTTTCTAATGCTTGTTGTAAAACCAGTTAAGATTTCCAAGAATTGAGGACAACGGAGAGACGTTACGTCTTTTATGCATCGTTTTAATTGGCACCAACAAAGAAGGATGGAAACTGCACTTTGTTAAGGAATGAGCAATTTGTAGTAGAATCATTATTTATAAAGTACACACAAAAGGTGGCAGTTGGTGCAAGCTCGTCGCTAACGGAGTTTAGTAACACTTTTTTTCAAAGAGAATAGTTGTGGTTCTTTTTTTTAATTTATCATAATTAATTCTTATGTTTGTGTTAGTTTTCTGATGATGACTTCCGGAGAAAGTGAAGGTGTTTTAAACGCCTGATTAGCGATGGATTTTTGTTTTTGTTTTTTTATAGTTTGGGTAAACGAGGGTAGGTCTAGGTACGGTTCACCTAAGGGTAAGTGATCACCGCCACCCATGAACATCCGCAACACCAGAGGAGTCACTGATGTGTGGGTGGGTGCTTTTAGAATCATGATGCCAGGCATCGATGCCACTTACATATGCCGATATCAGATGCCGTGTCATGTTGAAAACTGATGCCTGTGACATCTACTTTTGTAGTAGATATCGTTGGGTTTAGTAGGATGCGTCAACAATATCAGCATCGTATCGCAGTTGATGCTACGAACTTTGTTATAGTCGGCATCGATGTCAACCAAAATATTAGATATCGAGGCACATCAATGACAAAAATATCCAAAAATGGCCATATCTACACGTGATTTATACTTAGATTGATCTATTTTACACGTAATGAGACTAAGCAATGCATAGAAGCAATTAATTATGTTCAAAATTAATATCTGGACCATATCTGGACCCTTATTTGTATAAGCAGAAGAAATCCGCATAACGAAGTTGTGACGAAGGAATTGTTGTAGACCACAAGTCCACAATACAAATTATTCAAAAGACGAATTTTGGTATGGGTTTGTTGTCTAAATCCAAACTTACTGCTTATTGTAATGGGTATGAAACTTGTTATTTACCCTCAACCATACAGTTCAGTCCTACCACAACTGTTTGTTTCTATTTTGAGAGGTGCAGTGAGTATGGCGTGCTAGCGCAATTAACTACACTTAATGAGGTGACAAAGTTCTACAACGAACTCCTGAAGTTTGCAGTTCAAACATATTTATTTAGACATGTGTAATTTCTAACAAAGCATAGGCTACCTATCTCTTTCTATGGGTATTGTACCAGGTGATTACAACAGTAGAAGGTACAGCGGGAAATCATTTAGTTTCTGTGTCAATTAATATTATTTTGACCGAACTGGATTTCGAACCAGACCTTCACAATCAGCAAACATGGTCGCTACTACGACCCCAATGAGTACTTGTTAAAGCTATACTGGTATGAGCCTACAGGCGTTCTGTTAGTTTCATTGTGTTTTTCTCCCGTATGTTTATGAGTTCATAATTAATTTCATACATTAAAAACAGCCTATTCTTTGTCTTCTTGTCCAAATGTTTTAATTTTTTTATATTTAACCTTAGAGCAATTTTAATTTAACCCATAATCGAGCCAAATTACCCTGTATCTAGAATACGAGACGTCGGTTCATAAAAATAAAAAATTGACATTTACCTGCCAAAATTGTAAAGTAAAGTAAACATAGTCTAAGAAAGTAAATAAAAATCTATTCAAATGACGGTGACAATTACTTTGGACAATCCGTTGATGCAAACATACATGGTCCATTCAGCATTGCTGGTGATGAAATTACTGGCTTTAAGTCCTATGGCTGCCATGACTTGGGTCAGGAAAGGCGTGTTCTCAGACCCTGATATCGTCCGAAGAGCTTACTTATCCGAGCTGAAGAACTTAGCCCCGTTCTGGATAGTGGGAGCATTGTACGTGACTACGCAACCACCTGTAGAGATAGGGACAAGTTTATTCAGAATGTTCACATCAGCAAGAATGATTGTCATCCTTGGATATGCAACTAAACCTGTTCCCGCAGTTTTCACAGACTTTGCACTCATTCTCTCTTATGTGATCACTTGTTATATGTCCATGTACGTTGTCTTCTACTATAGAGACGCCATTTAGAATGAAAACATCGACTTGTTTTTTGATTCAGCATTGCAAACTTGCAAAGATTCGTTTTAAGCAAGTAAATCGGAAGGAAATTGCTTTTCAGATTGTGTTCTGTTTGATTGTGAGTGTAGAGAAACGACAGACTTTCTAATATTGATATAACCGTATTACAATGGAATCAAATTGAAAATGTTTAATGGATTCTTTCAAGTGGAATTTAACTTTTTATCTTTGTGCGATTTGTGAAAGCTTCAAGTATGTATGTATATGCTTAACTTTTGAAACATATTAAATTGATATATTCGGTTTATGTGTAGATATAGATAATGTGCCGTTGTTTAAAAAATAAATATAAATCGAATATTGACTATAAACTTGCATTTTTTTTTTCCTAGTTTCTGTACATTACTGTCCCACCGCTGTGCATGGGCCTCCTCTTAGATTGATCTGGTCTTAAAGTCAACCACACTGGCTTGGTGTGGGTTGGTTGGACGCCAACAACAACTTTATGGAGCCCTCTCAGGAATGCAGGGTTTTTCCCGATATTTTCTTTTACCTTTAATGTAAGTAATGATCAAACTTCAGTTCGTTTATGAATTCTTTGTCTCTGTATATCCCATCAGGTGATATATTATACATTTGTTACAATAGCTAATTATCCCCAAAAGGCTCCATAGATATCCATATATATTTTCCCAAAACCTTTTCACCTCAAAAACACAACGTCTCAACCAGCTGAATAAACAACATGATCCTAAAAACAATTGTCTTTCTTCGCTCCACTGGAGAAAGCTTTGATATGTCACAGAAACTATCCTCGACAATGTTCCTCCATAAGTTTTGGATTCACTTTGTATCCAATGTTCATACTCGTTCGTATGACGTTACTCTCGGAATCAATCGAGCGGATCACTCATTCGCATTCAGTCGGCGGGTGACGAGAAAAAATGAAAATCTATTTCCTTGTTTTTTATGGAGCCAAGTAAGCGTGGAGAAAGGAATTTTAGATGGAGTGTCTGAGTGAGTCTCTGAATATGTATTCTGATTAGCTCCTGATGCCATAGTGGCTACTTTTAGCAGTAGAAACGTTCGTCGCATCGTTTTAGTCTGGTTCCGAAAATAGAATAAGTTGCGGATTATAGCTTCATAAATTAGTGTGTTTACTATTCAATTATACAAATATATACAAATAACGTAAATGACTTGTGTCTACCTTGCTTGCTTGCTTGCATAATATTGATAGTTTCGAGCGTATGGCACTCGTGGGTTGCAGCTGAAAACCAGCGTCAGGTGGCCAGTATCACTGCCTCCTGACATTATGCTGAGCTGCGGCCTTTTGGCACAACAACTTTTTATTTTATATGTTTTCTTTGTTATTGGTTTTATTTATTTTTTGTTGTGCTAATAAAGTATTTTTCTTTCTTTCTTTCTTTCTTTCTTTGCCTGGTTTATTTTGTAATAGATGGAGAACCTAAATCTTTAAGCCAATAAGTTAATGGGCTATATAATTCTACCGCTTTATTAATATGGCTCCGTAATCGCATTACTTTTTCATTAATATATATTTAGTACAGCGATTTGTAATAATTTTGTATTTTAGGTCTTACGAGAAAAACCGCGAGAATTTTACTAAACGTTGAAAAATATGACGTCTTGTTAGTTACGTCAAGCGAAAGCGCCAAAATGCTATTATGGTGCTTTAGTATTGGTAAGACAGGCTTTGGGGTAAAACTATTCTTGCTCCAGTTGCTTATAACGTTTTCATTTTACTTTTAAGAGAGAATCAGGAGAATCAGGAGTTTCCGTTCAAAATCGAGGCCGCCCGACTGGGGAAGTAGCTCCACCTTGCAGAGTATCGTAGCCAAATAACACTGCTCTCTTGCAGTGTTGTGTTCCTAACGGTGAGCAAGGTCACCAGTGCTTTTTGAGGAAGTGTCGTGTTGGCAATAGCGGTGGTCTTGCTTACTGCTAACACGAAACTAGTAGTAGGGCAACGAGTGATGCCACTGGTGTTGTAAACGGATGCTTGCAACACCAGTAGGGTAATCACGATACCTACTCGTAAACGGGATTGATTCACTTTTGACAGTTTTAGAATGTACATTGCGTTATTCGAATTGTTGTTCAGAATAATTTTTAAAGCATACTACGCAATGTATTTTGTTGAACTGTCTTAATTGAATCGATTTCGATTTCGCGCGTGCATCGTGATTACCGGCCCGCCTAACCGCATCAGGCGGGCCGTACATGCGTTTGTATCGTTAAAGGTATATAAAAAAAAAACATATACTCACATAACTTTGGCTACTTTTTAATGATCCATCAAAATGTAATATGTACAGAAATATTTTATAGTACCCTAGTAATAAAGGCGCTTTACCGATCCATTATTTTAGGTAGCCTGCAGGAGATTTCCCGTTCCGTAATATTCCCGGTCATAAGACGGCGTACGACCCATCAATTTTGTTCGTAATTGAAATCTATAATATATTACTTATCCGTTTGGGCACGGGTTTTGCTAATAGTTTCACTTACTTGAGTACTTAGCTATGTTGCCTTATAAGTTGGGTTTATCCATTGTGCGTAGGTATGTACCAATTTTTTTATTAATCATATCTATGATTTTATATACCTAAACACATAGTGACACCCGAATGTTTTGTTCTTCTTTGTTCTTATTCATAACTCTAAATATTGAATTTAAAATGTCAGATTTTTGTAATTAAAATTATACTACCATTGCAGTAAATAAAACATTATATGTCATAACCTTTGTTCATACAATAAATGGGATTGCAGGTATCTTTAATTTGTACTTTTCGCCATTTATTACATTATAATATAAACAGGTTCCAACTATATTTTATACATGTTCGAAACACGACACTGCGCTCCAAAACACGAATTATTGACGTAGGTCAGAAAGCCGTAAAACTCAAATGGGGTTGGGCTGGCCACGTCTGCTGTATGCCTGATGAGCTGTGAGCAAAAATTTACACTATGTGGAGCCCTGACATAGCTAGATGGCGTCACGGCAGACCACGAAGAAGATGGAGGGACGAGCTAGATAAAACAAATAAAGAATGGTCCACACTGGCCCTGGACCGCAAGACCTTGAAGGCATGGGGGAAGTCTTTGCTCAGCAGTGGGATGATGTAATATATCATCCCACTGCTGAACATAATATTATCGACGGTTGAAAGGCTATTTGATCTAAGCGACATTTTTTTTGTATTTCTTTTGTTAGTTTACAATTGCTTTTCGTAAAATAATTAACAAAAAAAATACAATAATAAAATGGCGTTAAGTGTAAGTGTGTATGTGTAATGTTTCAACCGTCGTTATGTAGGCTGACAGTAACAGTAACAAATATTTTTTTAATTGAAGTTTCACAGAAATTCATTCACTCATTATTATGATTTGGGACGAATCCGACTCGTTTCATTTAGGTACGTATTAGAGCTCGCGCTGAAAGTCATCATGCTAAATGAAATCCCTAATTCTCTCGAATAAAGTAAAATGAACAACGACGATTGCGAATAGGATGCGTCATTGTAATCCCTATACGTAATTCAGCGCTTACAAACTTTCCTCAGATTACTTTGCCGGCCCTTTGTCTGGGATAAAAACTTGCCAATATCTCTGCAATGACTTACTAGTTTATATCGCAAAGCTTAGTCCAGAAATGTTGTCAGTTACGACATTATATGCAACTTAAGTATTTGGTATACCGTTCTGTGACAGTAAACAAAAAAAAAAAAAACTATCAAATCCAATCAGTGGTTTAGCCACAGGAACAAATTTTAATTTTCTTAATTTTACAGGTAAGACTTTCAAACGCCTAAAGATCATGTTATCGATCTTTAGGCGTTTGAAAGTCTTACCTGTTTTTACAAAAATAATCTTAATTCACGTATAGACTAAATAAAGATGACATAAGTTTCTACTTTGATGTCCCTTCACCTAAACGAATGAGTGTATTTAAATTTTCTTAATTTTACTCATAACGTGATCTTTAGGCGTTTGAAAGTCTTACCTGTTTTTACCAAAATAATCTTAAATCACATATAGACTAAATAAAGATGACATAAGTTTCTACTGTCCCTTCACCTAAACGATTGAGTGTAGAGTGAAATATCATGAAAATAATAATATGCTTTTAAACCGTTGATTTTTTTGAAGGCTTCAGAATGTGATACCAAATACCTGGTTTTATTTAATGTCTTAACGTGGCCATCACCCTGTAGGTACTTAGTTGGGCAAAGTTGGGAATAAAAGCAAAGTTACACCATTTGACTACGGTACCTAAAAATTAGCTTGATTTTATTCTCATCGCATTCAGTCTTCTATAGCTTGGTATTGTGTGTCCCTTTCTCCGTAGGTACAATCGCTGAAAGTGATAATAACACGATTTTTGGCCTTTTTAACTTTTTCTGCTCACATCTCATTTCCATTAATATTTTAACATCAGCGACAGTTAAAATGCTTGTCTCAACAAGATCATTTGGCATTACCCCATCTCGTAACAGTGTATGGGAGTTTTATGGTCCCTTTACGATTACGGAAGACTTGGGTTACGTTATGCTGCCGCTGTTATGGCAGGCTTTATTGTTTGTACGTGACCTCTCGTGTTCGAATTTTAAAAGTGTAAAACAATTGTATAAAAAAATACAGTGTTGTTTCGTTTTGCATTTGTTCTTGAGAAGCTATCATTTGGAAGTTTGATATTGCCACTGTTAAATTTTACTGCATAGATTTTATCTATAGGTTTATTTAAACTAGTGGCCGCCCAGTGGTCGAAATTTGACCGTAATTTTAGCATTCTGCACTCCTTCTCCATATAAACTTTAACTATGCAAAATCTCACACTCCTACGTGCGCGCAATATGTTTATAAAGGAGTAGGTATAAAGTTTTCTCTTCACGTATTAATAAATAGATATGCGAAGTTCTATCATTACCAACATACTTCTTACATTGACTTATGCCTATAGGCAATGAATGCTAAATTCTTATAAACTGTAATACCTACATAAAAACATTTCTAAAATGAAGGTCGATTAATTGACACGTGTTCAAACTTTGTGTACTAGTTAAATGTTTTTTCGACTATCATATAATAGAATTGAAATTTATCTACTTGGTATCATTCTAGACACTAATTTTATCTTCTCAATGACGTGTAATTATCGTAGACTTTCATTTAATTAAAATTTAAGTCTTCAAGATCAGTTTTCTAATTGGAATTCTCCGAAAAACAGGATATACCTAGGTACCTATTAACATTAAAGTCTAGATTTAGAAATATGTCAACGTAAGTACGAGTATTATTGATCACGTGTCGATCAACTAAAGTTTGATCTCTTCACGCATTTATTTTTGTGTTTCTTATTTTTCTTATTAGTTTAATTTTAATTTTAAATCCTTCTTTTATATATTTATAAATCATTTTAAAAAAGAGTTTTAAGGCAATTAATAAAAACATTTCAAAATATAAGAGTAGTAAGTAGCTCATCGGGAACAGGATCCAAGTTACCGGTGCAGCGGTGGTCAGGGCTCTAGAGAGAGGAACCTTCGAACAATGCGCGCCGTGTCAAGGAGTACTGCTTTCTGAGTCAGGCCCTTGATCCACCCACCTATAGCGAGAGCCTTAATATTATTACTATCTATACTTATAATAAAATCGTAACGAAGCGAAAAATGTACATTAAAGATATCTTGAAAAAAAAAAAGGCACGTGCTCTATATTCGACACTGATGCCAAAAATATAGTTTTTAGAATTTTTGTCTGTTTGTCTGTTTGTCTGTTTGTCTGTTTGTCTGTATATCTGTCCGAGCTTCACGGCCAAACCGCCGAACAGATCGTCATGAAATTTAAAAGTAAAATCCGTTAATGGCCTGGTCAACATATAGGGTACAAATTATTACGCTATTGTCAAAGGGGGGTGAGCAATAAACCAATATGTCTGTGTACAATTATTAGTCGCTACCTATATGACGAATCCATTTGAAATATTGGATGATTGTAGTTAATAGATCCGATTAACATTTTATATACAATAGAAATCATTTCGCATTTTTTTAAACGTACTTTTTCATTTATTCTTTAGCCTTATGTATTTTAATTCGTCTGTTTATACCTAGATGGCATTAGTAGTAATTTATAGGCGAGTTTTTAATTTCCAATATTTTTAAAAGCGATTTTTTTATTGATACGGCATCCAAACTCCTGTAGGCCGAGTTCTATATAATAATTTAATTTGTAACGTTCAAATATCTTCTATACTTATACTTATAATAAAATCGTAACGAGGCGTAAACTGTACATTGAATATTTTTCCAAAAAAATGATTGCTGCGTGTAGGTACTAGGAATGATACTGAAGCCAAATCAGATGTTTTTAGAATTTTTGTCTGTTTGTCTGTTTGTCTGTTTGTCTGTATGTCCGTTTGTCTGTTTATATGTCCGAGCTTCACGCCTATACTACTGGACAGATTTAGTTGAAATTTTGCAGTAATATCTGTCAAAGGGCTGGTCAACATATAGGCTATAAATTATCACGCTATTATCTAAGGGGGGTGAGCTAAAGTGCATTATGCCTGTATACTATTATGAGCAACCACTTCATTATTAAGAGCCGAATCTTAATGAAATATTGTCTTATTATAATTCATAGGTCCGGTCAAAATATGTAATATAAGTCATCACCCTATTCGTCTAGGGGGCTAAGCAAAATTAATCTTCGTTTTAGTTTCACAGTTCCTGTGTTCATTTTAACTCCTCACTTAATCCCGTTCTTAAATTAGTAATTTGGTATATTTAGTAATGCCCAGTATTTTTTTTTTTACTGATAAACGTTCTTTCTTTGGCATCTTACTTTAAGGTACGTATTTCACTGACTGCTATGTTCCAAAAGGTGAAGCGTGATGAAAGCATAGGACATAATACCTTACCCACGAGATAATTACTTTTTTAAATGCGCTACCAGATATTTCGACGTAACTTTGATTTCATTATTATTTTATTACATTTTTCTGAAACTAGATGGCGTTAATAGACTTTTTACCCAAGACCGAGTTTTTGTATTTCCAGTAAATATTGAGATAAGATCATTATTAAGACTTTATTAGGATTGGGTAGTTTTTTTTTTTATCCATAGAAGTTATCGGGAACCTGTAGGATGGGCTTTTCGGAATCTAATAGGTAATTATGAATTTCAAAGCCTTATGGGCAGTACTATAATGACGTGTGCTTGCTGTTTACTGCTACCATTGCAAATTGATAAGGGCTAACATCGTTTGCATTCTGGAGAACAGCAAATTAGGTTCATAGAACATTCTTTTTACAACATAGCCTTTTGCCTGATACACGGCAGCTGAAAATTCATTGACTTGAGGATGACTAGAATGATCTGTCGGCTACCAATTTCTCACTAAAAATAATAAAATAATTCTTACCGTTTCTTTAAATTTGTCTTCAGTCTCCCTAGATAGCGTTGGGATCGAAATTTTTATTCTTTTAATTGGGTTTATGTGTTTACGAAAATGTAAAGTTTATAATTTGGATGTTTTCTCCAAGTATTTTAAATAGCTACTATTGTTAGATTCAAGACGATAAAATCATTACGAGGGGCAGTAACGGTTACCGAATTTTCACCGACTACGTCGTTGTCGTTGTTAGTCGTTAGTAGAGTGTAGGCAAAATAAAGGTATCGCTAGATCACCTGCTTTGTATTTATGGGATGAAAGTCTGAGAGCCAACAAAAAAAAAAGAAGTTACCCCACCTCGGGAAAACAGCGAAAAATATTTCAATTAAAATTTACGGTAATTGTATAGATCATAGTCTAACTTAACAACTTTTATTTGCAACAGTAATTGACTAGATCCTTAGATACAGCTTGATCGTTCTATTGTAAGCAGTCCCGTACAAAGCAGAGGTCACGATTGATTAGTTATACAAAATAATGTTGTATTGGACCTACTTTGATGCGACTTTCACTGTAGTATAATTTATTAGGGATCGAGGACTTATAGTAAACATATTTCATCGCACTATCACTCATAGGAGTCGAGCAATGTAACATATTTTGTGTATAATGTATGATGGTTATGAAATGTAAGAATTTAACAATTTCGATAGGACTTTCACAGTAGCGCTACTAAGGGGTCGACTTTTTAACATAAATATGTATCATCACGCTACGCTACGCTCACAGGAACTGAACAGTGTAACATTTTTTTTTTGTACGCACGGCTACTACGAGTATCAAGCTATACATTTCCAGTAAAAGCTGACCACGTATTGTATAGGCTTCCCTTACAATAAGAGGTCAGCTTATTATACTGAAAATTTATAGCTCAATATGTATCCGTGGGTACTAAGGTCGATAGTTAAGAAATTTGTGATTTAAACGTGTTTATTTAACATTTTCGGTAAAAAACCATCACGGAAAATTACTATACATATAAAGGAAACTAGGTATTTTTTCAACATTAGAAATGTTTATTTCGATACCCATCGTAACTAGCTAAGTGGAACGGTAAATAGTAGAATAGAAGCCGACAAATATCAGGTTCAAATCCGGTCCCCGCGTTGTAACTGTTTTTATTTAATACTAATTGATACAATTTTATATTATTAGAAACATGTATTTTCAAAACATAATTCGAGCACCCCTACACCACGCGAACGAAGTCGCGGGCACAGCTAGTTTATTATATTTGTGTTATTTATTATTATTTTTATCGGTGTCGGTGTTATTGTCATTAAGTGATGCCTAATAAACGTTTTCTTTATTTCTTTCTAATCAAGTAAGTACCTATATAATATTCGTTTTAGCTTTTGTTTTGTTGTATTAGCTATAATAGCTATACTGCGTTTTAACTCTGAAATATTAATCCACGTTCAAATGCCAGTGGTTTCAATATCGGTCATCAATTTACTGATTAATCTATCAGTTTGAAGCTGTTTTTGAAGATCAAAAGATGGATTCCCGTCTGGCTTAATTAAAATGTATGTTATTAGCACTTAATGTTGACGATCAAAGGCTTCTACAGGTGCTCGACATGTAATTAATAAATTAATATTGTGTTTTTATGTTGATTAATAAATGTCCAAAATGAGTACGAATAAAGGAGACGAAAATGATTGGTAGAATAGCTTTAAATATTAAAGAATGTTAAGTGAAGTTGCAAAAATAAACTCATAGTAAAATAATTTAATTAGTATTTCTGTAACATGTTCATAACTGATCAAGATAATAATTGTAAACTGAACTATATATTAAAAGGTATTACTTTCTTAGCGGAGGTCCTTTAAGGGGTAATATTAGGTACTCATTTATTTATTTATTTAAAATGCTTCATGTACAATGTACAAAGGCGGTCTTAATGCCGTAGGCATTCTCTACCAGACAACCTTAGAAAACTTACTCATCATTATGAAAAACTTTAAAGAATTTTTTTGTTTGTGAAAAAAATTCTGCTGATATAAGTTTTTAAACTGTCATGGTCACTAACATTTGTATTAGAGTTCGAAACGGGGTATTTACCATGTTTATATCTTGTGTTGAGCTCCCGATATTTCGGCACTGTTGCAAGCGCCATGGTCACGGATAAACTAAAAGTATTTGCGGGTGGATGTTTATTGGCAGACAAAACGGTCTACCCTCCTTCTGTTACGTTTTGTGCGCTCGGGTCCTATCGGGACGGGTCTTAAGTGATAGTGGTACCGGACCCGAGCGCACAAAACGTAACAGAAGGAGGGTAGACCGTTTTGTCTGCCAATAAACATCCACCCGCAAATACTTTTAGTTTATCCGTGACCATGGCGCTTGCAACAGTGCCGAAATATCGGGAGCTCAACACAAGATATAAACATGGTAAATACCCCGTTTCGAACTCTAATACAAAAATTCTGCTGGTCTATACAGTTTTTAGTCGAGTAATATTACATTATTTGTATGACACAGCAGATTTTTTTTTCACAATTACGATGTTGGTCCTATAGTAATAAAAGTTGTTCATAATGATGAGTACTGTAAGCCGAAGACCTCGACTAATAAAGTAGGACTATATAATTAAAAAACTTGCAATTCTAGCCCGCAATAGCTCCTTTATTAAATATTTAAGAGAAGAATAAAATATTTTATTTATAGCCACTAAATGACAAGAAATGCCCCAATAAGCAAGAATTTTATTAAAATTCCTCAAACGTATACTAAGATATCAAGAATCCAAATTGACACTTTCGGTCCTTTATTGTATCAATCTAAGAACGCGGTAGCTGGTTAAGACTGACCCTTTGGGTCATATTGGCCGTTAGATAAAATCGAATGGAGCATATTTCACTGTCAATCGTATTAGACCTTTTAGGAACCACGTATGACTTCGCGTTCCGTATAGGAGAAGAGCAGGAAGCCATTTTTGATGTCTACATTTTGGACAGATAGTTGTCTTTTGCAGCTACTTTTTCTAAACTAATATTATAAAGAGAAAAGATTTGATATTTTGCTTTTGACTATTAATCTCATGCAGTCGAAGATCCATCTACCACTAGGTAACCTATAAAGTCTCCCAGGTTATAACTATCGGGAAACACAGGAGCAAGGAATTCCACTCAACACAACAAACAACAACAACAAAGCTATGTTTTCCAGCAACTCCACTGGGAAAACAGTGTTATCCCTCATATAATATTCCTTAGGCTATGACATCGACAGCACTCTGGCACCATTAGAACACAGGTGCTAATAACATCATGGTATGGTCAAATCAGCCACTCGATCGCGGCCATTACGTCAATGATCTAGTGGGATCTCGACGTGTGCAGTAGTGGATGTTTATGGGTTCTGGATGTTTAGGGATGTGGACGCCTCATGATTGTGGGGAACTTATGGCAAACCAACTCTATATTTATTCTCTCATGCATAATATAACAAACTTCAAATACATTATCAAAATAATATTATAGAGAAACTCCTAAATCCAATATAAACTAGATTATTATCTATGTATGGGATGATATCTTACAACCCACAAAATAGCGTGAAGGCCATAAACCAGAAGGCACGGTTTTGTCTTTTAGAGTGCCTAAACATTACGACTATCATAGATCGTTTAAAATAGTCGTGAAAGCAACCTGCCGTTCTCTTTGAGGGGTCTCAAGTAAAGAACGATCACCCATCCAAGTAATGTGTAAATAGTTGTCACTCCCATAAGACAACTCATTTTATTGTACAGATCTCATTGTTGTAAGTTTTTGTCAATATAAATTCTGAAGGCTATGTTTTCTTTTTGTTAATTTCAAGTGACTATCATAGTTTAATCGAATATCGTTACATGGGCAAAGCCGCGGGTACAGCTAGTCCAATATAAATGTGGTATTTACCATAACTGGAGTGTTAAGTATATACCTACTTGTATACTTATTATGATTGCTGTTATTTTTTTGTATTAATTTGGAAATTCAGGGCGAATTTTAGCCGGGGCCGCTCCTGCGGCCCCAGATATTATTGTAAAGTTTTATGAAAAGAGTCCATGGAGTTTCTTACCGGTATCTTCTCCAGGACCAATCCACTTGGAACCGTGCACCTAGAATTACGACGTTTTGAAAGTGCCTGCAAAGGTCCAGTTGAAATAAAAAACTTTGTCTTTGACTTGGCATTTTGATCGGAACTACAAATATCTCTATAGTTCGTAATTTAGATGTCGTTCGCCCGATCAAATAATGATGAGGGTAACACCGACGCCATCTGATGGCATTTGAATTCCTGTACCGAAGTGAAATTTCCTTTGCCACGGGTCGTATTTCCGAAGCCGAAAACAACGCCATTATCGACGGGGTCGCCATGTAAGGGCCGTTAGAGACAATCGAAACGTTGGAATTCTGCGTAAGTAGGTCGTAACTGAGCTCTTACTACCTGATGCAACGAATTATAGTTTGTATACTGTCCTTAAAGGCAGGGGCGGTCAACTTTTTTAAACTGAACTTTCTTTTCTGTTTTTCTTCTACGAATATTCTAAGTCTACTTGGTTATATGGGTTTCAGTTTATTGTAGCAAAATGATGATTCATACAAGTACTTATGTTGATCCAAAACAGTAATTGAAATATTTGCAAAATTGTTTGCGCCGCTTCGCTCTGCATTATAATTATTTAATTTTCAAGCGTGATGTTTTACCTAAAGAATAATATATTGTTCGTTTCTTTTGCGATCGACCACTCCGTCTGGTCGACTGGTCAATTGTGTTCGACATAGGCCCAAGTTCACCGACAACATAACAGATGGTTAGGACTAATCACCCGTTTACCATGAAATTTTGTATGGGTAAACAGCCGTTTTCATTTTAATCATCTGTTATGTTGTCGGTGAACATAGCCCTTAGTTGGCCACCCCTGCATTATAACAACGTATGGTGAACTAGGATCCTTTCGGATTGTTACATTTTATGTGCGCTTGTATTGGCTGAGGACTAGAATAAAGCTTGTCATACACTATACCAACTATTGTCAAGTATAGATACAAATTGAGACGGTTTTTGCAATTTCCAGCTAGATATAGGTACCTACGAGAAAATTGTTACATTTTCGTGGATGCTGCTAACTTGATTTCGGATTTGTAAACAAGTTGCTACATTTATCTATTATTCTTAGCTAAGATCCATTGAATGATGTCGGTGACTTTAGATTGGAAGTTATTACGAGTATGTAAGGCTTTAAAGGGACCATCGAATTGAACCAATTTCTGTATGGGACCAACATCGTAATCGTGAAAAAATTATCAGCTGTCCCATACAAAACTTCAATTCAACACGGCCCAAACGTATGCGACAACTGTTTTTCTTCACGATTACGATCTTGGTCCCTTAGAGAAAGTTGTTCAGTTCGATGGTTTGATCCACACCCTTAAATATAACCACGCATTTTGGATACACATTGTAGAATGTAGCCAGCATAGTACTGCAAATCCCAAAAGTGAAGTATTGGTATTGGCTTTACTTAACTTATAATAGCCTGTATACACCTTTACCCATCTAGGTACTTGCTTTTGTGTAAAGAGAAGCGATGTTCAGAATTAAATTCGTAAGGAAGATATTTCAGTCAAGCGAAGTGTCGAGCGGTAGACCGATGACCGCAAACCCGCGGACTTTGAAATTCGTGTTTGAAATATAAGTTACGAATTATAAATTGTTTGAGTAAGAAACATCTTCAACACAATTTCAATTTTTTCATTCTTATTTTCATATTTATATAGTTTGTAGGTATCTTTAAATAATAGAATAGACTAGAAGAGAAAATATTTATTTTCTTTTAAATTACATTGTTTGCTGTAAAGTAACCGGTTGTCGTGGCACATGTAATGTGGAGAAATGAGAATCATTTCATAAGAAGAGTTGTATATAATTATGAATGTTAATGGCTATCAGAGAAGAGGCATACCAAAGAAAAGATGGATGGACTCTGTGAAACATGACATGAATGTGAAGGAAGTGAACCCGGAAATGACGTCTGATAGAGATGAATGGCAGAAAACGACATATTGCACCGACCCCAAATAAAATGGGATAAGTGCAGGAGTATGATGATGAAATGATGAGTAAGAGCTACCTCTGGTCCTATATATCCTTACAGGAAATACGACGGTGCAAATTAATCCTTCATGATAGTTCTTATCATTGTCCTCAACGTGATAGTTGAATTCGTGCGCCAACGCATACAGGACAAGTTTTTATGTAGTGCGCATAATTTGTAGAGTGATTCAGTCTCTGTTCCTAAATGCAACCGCAGTATTGGGATACACTTTAAAACAAAACAAAAATTTGACTTAGTATCGGGGACACGCATAATTTACTAGCACAAGCCATGCAAAATCAATTTTTTATTTTGTTTTGGAGTGAATTTTAGTCGGTACTGCGGTTGCATTTGGGAACGGACACTGAATCACTCTGCAAATTTTGAGCATAACATAAAAAAAATATGCTGTAGAGCTATAAAAAGTTGCTAAAATGCCTTCTATAATAACGACCCTAATCACAGACCGTAACTGGACGGGCGCAAATTCATTCCCAGATTAATGATGGATTAGCCAGGTTACCTTCTACCCATATCAAGCACATAGTTTTCGGTTTAATTCGAACAATAACGTTTTTTTTTCGTCTGTATATTCCAAAGTATATGGCGAAATGGTTCGGCTCCTTATTTCTTTTAGAATGGTCATTGTATTCTGCCTGATAAAGGTAACATTCAGGTTTGTGTGACGCGGACGGGATGAAATTCATCCACTTTAATATAATGTGAGAGCAGTGATAGCCTAGTGGTCGACGGCTTGCCTTCCATGCAGGAGGGTCTGAGTTCGAAAACCAGCCAGCACCTCTGTCTTTTCAAATTTATGTTTGGATCGTAATTTGAATATCACTTGCGTTATCGGTGAAGGAAAACATCGTGAGGAAACCTGAACATCTTAGAGGGCCTCATCAAGTTCTCGATGGTGTATGTAGTCATGTAGACATACATTGACCCGTAACTCATATTTCCCTTAAATAATCCCAGGTATTGAAAAGTATTCACAAAATTATTCTATTCTAATTATAAATAAACCCGCGTAGCCCACCCACAAACAATGACATTTGACATTTCGGAGACCTCACGCTACATTAGCGCCTCTAGCGGCGAATTCATATGCGATAGCTATAGGTACTATGTATTATCTCTATGGCGATAGCCTTTTCATACTTCAGTGGATAGCCCTCATTGACTTTAGACAATTTTATTGTTGTTGAATCATATTAACAGAGTACAATATCGATCGATGTTAGCAGTTATATTAAAAAAAAACGATAATTGCGCTGAACTGAGTACAATACTCTTCATATCCCGTCCTTCTAAAAACTTCGGCAGATCTCTTAAATTGTATTCTATTTTTGAATTGAATAGAATGAAACGTTTTTTATATTACTTACAAAGGAGTTTGAATTTAAATGTTCAAATAAAGTTTCGCTGGAAAAACAACGAAATAAACAGGAAAGAATTTAAATAAAAGTTTTTTTTTGTTATTAAACACAATAGGGAATACAACTAAACCAATTTCAGGAAAAATATGGATATTATATTCACTTGAGGTCGAAAAGAAAAAGAAAAATTAACACGAATTTCAATTTTGTTTTTACTTTGTTCTTATTTTTAGCAGTCGTTTTTTAGGGTCAAAACAAACTTAGTGCTATTAAAATTTCATAAAGATAATGAACCGTCGAGAATTTTATTATAATGAAAAAGTTACTCTTGCTCTCTTGGTGGGCCTAATTACCAATTTTAATAACATTAAACGCCCTCCCCAGATTTTTATTCAGAGAAGCGAGTGTAACTTGGTTATATTTTAAAAGGATTTTGCTTGAATATCATTGTTATAAACCTTATTCAATTTATAAACTATGTCGACTTTTCTTCTTGTGAAATGAAAACGGTTCACAATTTTAACGTAATCTGAAATAAATAATCAAATAATCGAGACACACAGTTCAAAGACGATAAAATTGAACTACATATTATTGCGTCAATTCATGAATAAAAACAAAATGTACTCTAAGAAATGACGTCTGTTATAGATGAATGGAAGAAAAAGCCTCAAATAAGAATAAGGGATAAGGACAGGAGGACAATACAATAATCTTGCTTCCATTTAACACCAAAGTTACAGTAAATAGATAATAATAAATTAATAGTAGAAAACATGTTTAAAAACAAGCTTTTACACGAATCACGACGTTTTTGAAAGTGCCTGCAAAGGCCCAGTTGAATTAAAAATCTTTGACTTTGATTTTGTTTTCTACTCTTCTAGCTCTTTCATTTGATACCCATATTAATAGGGTTGACAAAATATACACCATCTGCCATCTTGTGGCGGCGGCTATTTTGAGAATATTACAATATTATGTATTGCAAATTGCATTGTCACTAAAACTAAACGTGTACGCAAAATTTCAGCAAAATCGGTTGTGTGGAAATGTTTCAAAATTCAGTTGCAAGATTTGATCTAAACAAATAAACAAACATACATTAATAAAAAAATTGTAAATCAAATAAAAGCTTGTAAAAAGAACTGCGATGAACTACAGAGAAATAGTTAACATACGAAATAAAATAAATTAATATATAAAATCAATCTAACGAGCCTCATAAACTGCCTTACGTCAGCTTAGAACAATCTATACTACTTATAATAAAATCATAACGAAGCGAAAAATGTACATTAAAGATATCTTGAAAAAAAAAAAGGCACGTGCTCTATATTCGACACTGATGCCAAAAATATAGTTTTTAGAATTTTTGTCTGTTTGTCTGTTTGTCTGTTTGTCTGTATCTCTGTCCGAGCTTCACGGCCAAACCGCTGAACAGATCGTCATGAAATTTAAAAGTAAAATCCGTTAATGGCCTGGTCAACATATAGGGTATAAATTATTACGCTATTGTCAAAAGGGGGTGAGCAATAAACCAATATGTCTGTGTACAATTATTAGTCGCTACCTATATGACGAATCCATTTGAAATATTGTATTTAATTGTAGATTGTAGTTAATAGATCCGATTAACATTTTATATACAATAGAAATCATTTCGCATTTTTTAAACGTACTTTTTCATTTATTCTTTAGCCTTATGTATTATAATAATGGTCTGTTTATACCTAGATGGCATTAGTAGTAATTTATCGGCGAGTTTTTAATTTCCAATATTTTTAAAAGCGATTTTTTTATTGATACGGCATCCAAACTCCTGTAGGCCGAGTTCTATATAATAATTTAATTTGTAACGTTCAAATATCTTCTATACTTATACTTATAATAAAATCGTAACGAGGCGTAAACTGTATATTGAATATTTTTCCAAAAAAATGATTGCTGCGTGTAGGTACTAGGAATGATACTGAAGCCAAATCAGATGTTTTTAGAATTTTTGTCTGTTTGTCTGTATGTCCATTTGTTTGTTTATATGTCCGAGCTTCACGCCTATACTACTGGACAGATTTGGTTGAAATTTTGCAGTAATATCTGTCAAAGGGCTGGTCAACATATAGGCTATAAATTATCACGCTATTATCTAAGGGGGCTCACCCCCTCATAATAGTACACAGGCATAATTCGAGCACCCCTACACCACGCGAACGAAGTCGCGGGCACAGCTAGTTCATTAATAACCCCAGACTGTGCGCAGGCACAGAACAGCTGTTTTACTGATCAGACGTGTCTAACAGCTCTATATCGAAGTCTAGGCAAATCAATCATCTTAGTGAACCTAGATTGTAACAGATTGAGATTACGCTGTACAAGCCATGTTTCATAATGTTAGCTGATATTGGAAGTCTTAAGCTTAGATACTTAATCATACTCTATCATTATCATATTACGAACCTATTCGTATATCTATTCCAAAGTATTTAGGTCCGCCTGTTTTCTGATTGATGTAATATCGATAGTGTATTGAAGAAAGAAGGAATTGAGGTGACCTTAGATTATGTTTAAGATGATTATGTCGGAAAAGTAAATATTAATATTTTTAGATATTTTTTTCCGTACATTACCTTTGTTTAGAAGTAAATAACTAATTGCTTTTGTAGAGGTTCTATTTAAAAGCTTTGTGAGGGCTCAATAATACGCAACTCTATAACTAACGAGCAGTATAAATATCTAGCGAGTTAATTTATTTTGTCCTTTCATATTTTTTTTTCATTGCCTGACGTGTGATTTTATTTTCTCGTATCCATGCAATAACGGAAAAGAGCGCGAATTTCTTTTTAGATTATAATTTGTTTCCCACGAGTTTACATGAAATATATTTAGTTTTTTAATCTCGATACAGAGTTGAACTGTAACAAGTCTATGGCAATCGTGTCAAGGAGACAGAACCAGAAAATCGTGGCGCAATAAATAAAAGCTCAAAAATAGTGAAACACTTTGCGACAATTTTAGTCATCGCCGAGTCGAATCCGTCGAAGTGTGAAACAGAATACTCATTCGATATACGAATGTGTCACCAGTCAAGTGTGAAAATCACATTTGAAACTCGGATTTAGCTCTGAGTATTAGCGGTTCTTGTTACATGTGATAAGAACGCGGTAAGTCATGTCTATGTCTTGTGTCGAAGTTCTTCCTTTGTTGGATTCCGACTGAATTAACTGTTGGATGTTCAATCTCGAAGTAATATGTAACTTAACTTGTTTTCAAGAATATTGGTTTTATAAAAGAATAGACTTAAGTTTTAAATGTCATGTGAAAGTCAAATATTAAGTTACTTTTTAACAAAATAATAATTATATGCGACTGGTATTTATAATATTTATCTGGTGTGCAACAAACAGAAGATATCTACTTGACTTGACTTAATTTGAGCACGGATAAGGCGATCAATGTAAAGATTACTCAGGCAGGTTTACAATGTAAAATATAGGTAGGTACTTAAGGGTTTTTGAAGACTATAAAAATAATCGGTTTATGGGACTGATCAAACTATTTTTCGAGAAGAAGAGCGGAAAAAATATTGTACGGAATTTGCTTTTATTTTACATGTACATAATATGAAAGTAAGCCTACTATTTATGGACTAGCAGAAACGTTTCTCGTTTAAATTCTGAAATCCATACTGTATTTCGACAAACACGTTAGTTCAGTTAAAGAAATAACCTCTCTTAAGTTAGAAATACCGCTATTTTCTGAAAGCGCTCACCGCAATTTTACATTTGCCATTCCAAATGTGAATATACGTTCGTTTTGAATTTTATATGACCAGCGCGCGCGTTGAGAGTGTTGCCAGTAAATTCCATCTGAGGCGTAGCCAATAAATCGATCGTAAGTGCAATCGAACGGGAGTCTCTGGTGGGTCTACAAGATTCTGCACTCTCGCACAAAATATTGTCGTATTTCATTTAGGTAGCGAAATAGGTCACTTGGAATGGAGTGTTTTATACAATTTGTTTCGGACACGGCATAATCGCGTCACTAAAACGCTCCCCCGGGGAGTATTAACGCTCAGAATTAAAGACCTTAGTACGGACTCCAAAGGCATAATATTCATAATATATTTGCGAAGATGTTTATGAAGTCATTTGGTATTAACATTGAATAAAGTACAAATGAAATGCCAAAGTGCAAAGACTTTGAAGCGTAATGTATATTTTTTGATGTTTAAATATTCAAGGAACGTTCCCAAACGTTTGTACCGTTTCTGTTTTAGATACGATGGAATGAATAGAAAATAAAGAGGAATAGCTGTTTATGTTATCGAAGAAAGATGGAATCAGTCAAGTGTGGGAGCTTTGACCTCAGTTTACTTGCTCTTTCAATTTTTTCTCTTCTTTTTGTTAGTCTTACTTTAATTTATTATTCTTTATTTTAGTACAGTGTATACTAGTGGGGATACTCTAGTTGTTTTATTCATGAACTGATTTGCTACTTTTATGTACATAAGTACACGTAATATTTCACTATCTCTACCCAGCCATTCGGATTTTCGCTGTGCGAATTTAGTTTAAACTATATAAAGCCCTACCTTTCTAGTCCCGATCCCTTTTAAGAGGATAATTTACTTAACATTATGAACATGTTTTACTATGGGAACAAGACTGAAATCCCGAAAACACAATCAGCTGTTCCAAAAATTTACTTGAGTAATATTAAATAATTTGTACGGAACAGCAGATATTTTTTCGCAATCTCTAGTTGGTCCCAAAAGTTGTTCATAATGATGAGTATAATAACCCCTTAAAGGTATCAGGACTAAAAAAGTAGGACCTTATATTAATGGCATAATATGCATAAGTATAACCATCGTGTCGCACCGTGGCCCGAGCCAACTCACCCATACCGCGCACGCTTTCCGCGCTTAACGCTCTTCTTGATGACAATCCTCTGTCTGCTTTTTTGTGAGAGAGTTGTATGACTGTGTTGTTTTGTTTATATGTGTAATTAATTACCTATGTATCTATGATCTTTTATTATTGTAATTGGTTTCGTACCGTTTTAATACAAGTAAATAAATAACTTCTCATTTGGAACTTACAATACTATGTATTAAACCTAAGTTGCGAATATGTCATGTAGGAAGAGAAAGGTTAATCTATTGTTATCTTGCATGACAATAACCTTTTATCTGTAATATAATATTTTGGTAGCTGAGAGCACATACACATTTCTTTCATCCCGATCCAGCCATCCAATGCTAATTGATGTCCTTAATCTGATTGAATTTCAAACTCGAGTAAGTATATTGAATATATCATAGGTATTGAAATACCAATTAGACTTCCATTTTCTCATATGAAATACCATGATACGATTCAAATAGGGATATTGGGTAAACCTGCTGAATATGCGGAATATCGAACATAATACTTATTTCGAATATTCAGTCCATCCCTACAATTAAATGATAAAAAAAATGAAATATTATATGTTAATAAATAAAGTAAAAACCGAGTTCAAAAAAATAAAACTTATAAAATAATTTTCATAAAAAAATTAACAGCTTCTGAAGTAAGTGCCACTGCCAAGCTAAGGTGCATTGAAGAGTCAGGGGCCTTCAGAAGCTGTAACCATTTTTGGATAATTATATTGTTTTAGTTTTATGAAGACAGCTTTTACTTTTATTTATTTTACTTTTATTTATTAATTTCTTTCTTCAAATTATTTTATTTTTCGATTTTGAGTGGCAATCACGAGTGATTTGCATTGTCTATTTCTGAAGGTCGTCATAAAATCTTCACCAAATTTAAATGGGACCACTTTGAGAGAATACTTTTTCAAGCAAAAATGAATAATTCAATTCGGCTTACAATTGACGACGAAATCGCTGAACAAACATACAAAAAAAAATGCAGTCGAAATGAAAACCTCCTCCTTTTCTTGAAGTTGGTTAGAATGTAATATTTTGTAAGTAAGTGTAAGTATTAAATACCCTTCTCCCTAAGAACCTACAGCTGAGCTTGCGACTAGACCAACGAAGCATAATAATCCGGGATTATACCAAAAATCCTTACAGAAACATCGAATTCCTTACATGAACTTAGAAACTTGGTTATTTCGGTTTTATACAGGGTTATTTGTAATTCACCAGCAGTACTTAAAGAGAAGGAAGTACTCATCAATATGAACAACTTTTACTTTGAGACCAACACTGAAATTGCAAACAATAATAATTAAACTTTTCATACATTTTGACCGCGCAAGGTTGAAGGTTTTTTTCGCAATTTCAGTGTTGATCCCATAGTAAAAGTTGTTTATATTGATGAGTACTTTCACCCCTTAAAGCACTATTGATAAATTAAAAATAACCCTGTATGCAAAGTGCAATGGTAGCAGTGATAGCTTAGCGGTTGAACGCTTGCCTTTCATGCAGGAGGGTCTGAGTTCGAACCCGGCCCGCAGCTCTAAATTTTCGGATTCATGTGCGGATTAGAATCACTTTCAATAACGGTGAAAGAAAAACATCATGAGGAAACCTGCACACCTGAGAGGGCGTCATAAAGTCTTCGATGGTGTGTGTAGTCTGCCAACCCACACTAGGCTAGCGTGGTAGACTAAGGCCTAACACATTTGATTCTGGGAAGAGGCCCGTCCCCAGCAGTGGAACAGTAATGGGCTGGATTTAATTATTTATACCAAAGAGCAGCAGTAAGGTAACGACAATGATATGAAACACGACACGTTAAAACAGTCGGGACGATCGTTAGCAAACTGAATCAACAATAACGACATTAATTACTGGAGCGTTATAATTGCCGTGCAAGTCGGTTAGCATCTTCCAAGACAATACCTGTACCATGTGTTTTCGATTTGACAAGTCGAATTTTACTCGTTTTACCTAGTTTAATAGCGGAGGTCTTTATAAGTGGTTATAGTACTCATCATTATGATCAACTTTTACTATGGGACCAACAACGAAATCGCGAAAAAATAAACGGATGTTCCATACAAATAATTCAATATTACTCGATTAAAGATAATTTTTTTCACAAATTTAGGATTGGTGCCACAGTACCTAAAGGTTATTCATAATGATGAGTACAATAAACCCTTTAAAGGGAGCGGGACTTGAAAGGTAGGACCTTGTATAGTTTGACTGTGTCTATCAAGTATCAAGTAATTAATACTAGTGGTCACCCTATAGTCGAAATTAGACGGTGATTTTAGCTTTCTGCACTCCTTCCCCATATAAACTTTAACTATGCCAAATCTCACATGCCTCCATGTCCGCATTATGCTTAAAAAGGAATACAAAGTTTTGTCTTCACGTACTACTATATTACACGAATTACACTCTTTGTTCGACAAAACATTAACTTTTCGCAGATGTTATTATTCGGCTAGAGGGTGTTCCTGACTGGCGAAGTTCGGACTGTTTAGATTGGCTGCCCTTAATGTCCATCGAAAAGCACTTAAGAAATGTAAAGAAGGTTTGGAGTTTCTATGGTGTCGACTAGGCCATACAAATATTTGCTACACTTAGACACTGTGCCAATCAAGCCATCATTAGAAGGATCGAGATACAATAGTAAGGAACCAATTCTCGGCCAGTAATAGAGAGTTAAGTAATAAAATCACTCCGTTGCCTCCGTAAATATCGGGACTTGTTAACGTCAGGTTAAAGATGGCCGCTTAACGACTCGTTTGTTATAATTTAAATTATCTGGCTTAATGGCTTTGAACGGGTAACTAGGTTCGATTCGATATTCGATCGCTTGCATTTATTTGTTTAAATTTAATTAAAACTGTAATATTTTCCGATAAAATGCGTTTAAAGTTCTCTGTGTGAAAAAATAGCCAACTTTTCTCTTACCCTGGGTGTGGTAAAAGATGAGCTAAGTATTTGGTAAGTAAAGAAATTGGGCAGCAGCAATCTCCTTTGTGCTATATGACAAATGATACAGCGATCACAAATCTGTTTACTAAGTAACCTCTCGTTCTGGCGTACCATCGATGTTGCAACTATTCGATGCTGCAACCATGCGATTTCACGACATTCGATGTAGTGTACCATCGATTATCTGATTCGTCGATGAACCGTTTCCGATGAAAAGCCAATTGATGTATCGAGTTTCGATATGACGTAGGGAACTTGGTGATTATGCTTATGGTCACGGCTCTTAATTGTACCGGTTTATGAGAGGGCCTATGCAGCATTGAACGTTTTCGGGTTGAAGTGTATGAGTTTAACGTTTTCGGGTTGAAGTGTATGAGTTTAACGTTCTCGGACTAATGGAATGTTCCATCACTACCCGGTCTGCGGTAAAAGGTCATTAGAGGTCATTATCTGGAGAACGGACAGTGGACAGTGCCTGACGGACACATGTGTAGATCATGCCTTACATTAGTATTTTACGACGGTCACCGTTCGCCTCACATAAATGTGTGGATCTCAGTGTGGATGATGGTATTAGGGTTAATATTGGTATGAAAGGTTTATGGTCAGCAGCGGACATTTACAGTTTATGAAGGATAAATATAGATATTTTGATGTCACTTTGATCCACTCAAGACAGTCGAATGATGACTCTGACACGAAATGCAAGGCAAGTTTAGCAAATATACAGTCACGATACGTTGTGGTGATACATTTCGCAAACAAAATGCTTTGAACGACTGCGGCCCGCTTAGAGTTTCTCCCGCTAGAGAGCCCGCGTAGAACTTTGCGCTTGGGCGCTGGGCACAAACGATTTTAGCCTTAAGGATGATCGACCGGAAAATTTGCCGATTCTACCCATGATAGAAAAGTGTGTATTGCTTACTCTTCACTGTGTTTTATATTACGAGGAAATGTTAAACCAAAAGAGCCAAAAGAAAACTATTTTAGGAAAAAATCTCATTTTTTATCTTCGATCTACTATAGTTTTTATAAAAACTTTGACATATAAGTAGTAAAATTTTTGGTCATTCGTGAACTTTTCATTCAAATGAATAAAGTTGGGTTATTTATTTCACACCAATATTTTCATAATAATGTAAGGATAAATTGCAAATAAAATAGAAAGGAAATGTTTTGTTAGTCAGTTTTTCCGTAGCTCTTTCGGTTTAAGATTTCCCGTTAATTGCTCCGGTTAAATAAAAGACTGTTTATACATTCCAATATATATCTGCTAGGGCTCCACCTATAACCACCACCACTGCCACTGGCTTTTAATGACTTCCACAAAACAAACAAGAACTAAATCACTTGCAAAACCTATTAAGAAGTTCTCGTAACATCTTTTGATCGCCGTCTCGTTCGCGTTGTTGCCCAAAACTTTCGTTTTCTAACTATCACTGCACTTACAAGCCTTACAGTTTATCGGGACAATAAACATAAACCTGTTACCGTAAAAATGTACTACGGGGTACCATAGGTGACGGGATGGGACACAAAGTATGGCAGTGAGGCAGAACTGGATTAACACAGAACACAGAATCAAGGGAGATACGCTAAAATGAGCGTTCAATACACAGAAAATGCATAGATATACAGAACACTTTAGAACAGTCAGGGTTCATAATTCCGTGGCTGGCGTGAACACATTGACATGTCGACATCCATGTTTAATTTTTTTATTTCCACCGCGTGATTAATTTATATGAAAAAATGGACAGTTCCAAATAAAGGTACATAATTTTTGGAGCAATCGACTTTGGTAACATACATAACTAACCTAACCGTCAAAAACCCCCAACTCTAACTAGAAAAAGAGCTGTAACTTTTGAATGGCTGAATAGATTTTCATGAAAAATAGCTAAAATGATACCCGATTAAACTAGCTTTCAATAAAAAATAACGACATTGAAATCGGTTCCTCCGTTTTGGAGCTACGATGCCACAGACAGACACACAGATACACACTACAAACTTATTACACCTCCTTCTTTTTTGTCAGCATTTAAAAATGACTACCTGTGCCCACGACTCTGTTTGCGTGGAAAAGGAGGACGCAATTTTTAAAAACAAAACATCCTATGTCCTTCACGATGCGTACTTTTCCTTGTCTTTCATCAAGATCGGTTCAGCCGTTTAGTCCTGAAAGGGTAACAAACGCAGTGAGACAGTCTTACTTTCGAATTTGGGGATTCACTATGATGACACATCTCCTTTGTTTCTCTGATCTGAGGGTCAGCCACATAAACTATGGTCTACGACCACCTAACTTTGGTGCTTTTATTTTATGACTTCGACCCCATGTGTAGGGTTTGTTTTACTTTCATTAACCGATACCTGATTTTTCCTTCGTGAAATAGAAGGCTGTGGCAGTCTGTTAGTCTAGTGATATTTTTGAAATGTAAAAACAAGTTTTTGTAATGTGATTTAGTTGGTCTAAAGATATGTTAAAGTAAAGAATTTGTTACAACTTAGTGTAATACGGTGACGTACCTACACTGAAAAAACGTAACGGCTAGAAATAAACAAGTTATTGTTATTTATAACCGAATACCTACCTGGGTTCAGGTGGTCTGGAAAGTCGTTTTTCCTTGTAATCTATACTAATATTATAAAGAGATAAGATTTGATTGTTTGTTTGTATTGGATAAACTCAAAAATTACTGGACCGATCTAAAAATTCTTTCACCAGCAGATTGCTATATTATCACTGAGTAACATAGGATATAATTTATAAAGATATCACGCGGGTGAATCATTTCATAATAGGCTAAGCAGTTCCACCCGTTATGAAAGTTGTTGTGGCCTTCTATTTGGAGGTCCAGTTTCAGCACTGAAAGTTTACACACTGACGTGATGATGTTGCAAGAAAGACTTCTTAGTTTACAAGAAAATAGCGATTGCCCGTGGTTGCAACTGAGCGTTTTATTTTTATTAAAATAAAATATACCCTTTATTACTTGGGCATAACATTATGCCCAAGTGATATACGCATAGCTACATAGCTTTCTATTAGTGAAATAATTTTTAGAATGAGTTCAGTAGTTCCAAAAAGTACCCCATAAACAAACAAACAAATAAATTTTACCTCTTTAAAATATCTATATATATATTATTATTATTATTATGTGAAGAGAAAATTTCGTACCTACCCCTTTTGCATATTGCGCACACGGAGGAGTGTGAGATTTGGCTTAGTTAAAGTTTAATATGGAGAAGGAGTGCAGAAAGCTAAAATTACGGTCGAATTTCGACCACTAGGCGACCACTAGTTAGTATAGATATAGATAAGATCTGAAGAACAATGCCGTTCACAACACAAGGAACCCTAGTATGGACTATGTGCATAAAATATCTATTCCACTCCTTCTATTTCAATATTTTAAACACTTTATTTGGAGTTAACGAGCTCACCGCTATACATTTGGCCACAATTTCCTTACATACCCTTGAGCGGGCTACTAACAATATTATTCCAACGTTTATTCCAGTACAGAGTATAAAATCTGAGAATTATTTTTTTATCTAGACCATTTCAATGGTTAAAGCGCACCCGGTTCTCGCGATTGTGCCTCTAGCAAAATGTATTTTATTCGAAAATTATACTCGGTAGAGAAACAGAGGGTAAACTCGGTTATAAAAAATAGACTGTTGGAAATAGCGACGTATTTTGGACATTGGATACAATGTTATTTTTGGTGGACTATAAATACCTAGGTTTAAAAATATTCCGTGTTATGCGCGTGTAGTTTATGCTTTTGTTTTTGATTCGGACGTTGTGTTGTGAATTTTAAAACGCTTGGTGACAGTGTATTTATGCACTGTTATGACACGAATGGTACTGATCTGTCTTTTTTTATGTTAGTAAATATTTTTTATTTTCTTTAAATTTTCGACATTTATTTTTTACTCGTATGGAGAATGCCAAAAATGTCGTTTGGATATTCCTTAAGCAAGGTAAAAACATGGTATAATGTTTATGCCTACAATCGAAACGTAGGTATAACATGATCACAAAATATGAACGGACCTTGTAGGTGTACGCATTCAAAAGCGTTTTTCAAAATTGACTAGTTTTAGCACTTTTGGACATCAACATAAGACAGCATCGCTCACCAATCACAGCTGCCTAGTGTTTTAGCTGGGAAGATGAAGCGGCGCAACAAACTCCCTAATAATAATAAAAACCGTAGTAGATTCCGGTCAAAACGGTTAACCGTTATAAGCGAAGTCGTTATATCCGGATTCTACTGTATTTCTTTATTCCAATAAATGTAAGATAGAATATAATACATTTATTCGGCACAGGACATAGTTAACGGCATATAAAATATAAAAATTGAAACATAAAGAGATCACATAGAAACAAAAAAAAAACAAGAACAAAAATAAATAAGGGATTTTATTGCACTGACGAGCATGCCCATATCGAAAGGGTTACCAGCTCAGCATTTGCTAGGTGTGGAACACCCAGCCTTGATTTTCAGTTGGCACCCTACTGTGAGTCACGGACGGAGGCAAATAAAATCATATCTAAATAAAGCAATAAATAATAATAAACAGATTTAAATAATATAGACATAAAAACAGAAAAATAAAAGTAAAACGCTCTAAGGCAATACTTACGAGTATTACTTAGCTTATTTCTGTTCGACGACTTCCAGTGTTGAAGATAACATCATTATATTTTCCATTTTAATAATATCATTTTCTCTTTTTGAACATTGATCGGCTAATACGTACTTTTATTAGTCGTATTCTAAGAATCATAAATCTTGAAATCTTATATTTATCTCTAACTTACTTTTGTAGATATTCGATCCAAAGTATTCTTTTGTAGCGGAAATTAAGGAAAGCGTACTGTCGGTAACAAACCTTATTACGGTTTTCTTTTATTACCTTAGGTATATCAAGGTTATGTTCAAATGCTATGAGAAAAGATTGTTCATCTTGGTCAACCAATTGCAATAGCTAAGATGATATTTTAAATGGACAGAGACTTGACCAGCTTTTCAAAAACCAAGTGTACACGGAAATAAAATAAACTTATAACACTCCTCTTTTTTGTCAAGTGTTAAAATATTGGCTCTCAAACTCTAAACTAAGTACAATAAACTATCTTTGTAATTCTTATTGTTTTTTTTTTTTTTTTAATTTATTTATTTAAGGTCGCTTTTTAACATCTAAGGTCATTAACGACCACAACGAACGATACAATACGGTTATACGAGATTATAAATATTTAACATTTTCAAAAAATTCAAAGTTCGTGTACACCCATTTTGACTTAGACAATTTTTTAAACCATTAGGTACATCACATATTCGTTTTTCATTGCTATAGGCCGTACATTCGACTAGAAGATGTAAAACAGTCAAGTCTAGCCCACACATGCATTTATTTTTATCGACTTTAGTAATTAAATGAATGTGAGTCATGTTTGTGTGTCCAATGCGCAATCTGGTAATTACTGTTTGATCTTTTCTGCAACTGAATGAAGTAGGAGGTTTGTCAAAAATTGAATTACGTATACCAAATAATTTAGATGTGTTTTCTATCTTCCAAAAATTATCCCAAAGAATTTTTATTTTATGTCTAGCATATTTTTGAATTTCAGCTGGAGTTGATTTGATTGTTTGGCAGATATCATTTTCATTGGTCGCATTCCTAGCTTCGCTATCCGCTTTTTCATTGCCAACTATTCCTTGATGACTTGGGATCCATATAATTTCGAATTTATAATTATCACTCAGAAGATTTATCATTTTTTGTTTAATATCTGTAATAAGTGGATTTGTATTTTTATCATTTTGTAATGCTGTCAGACATGATTTCGAGTCAGTATAAATAATATATTTCTTTGCATTAGATTCATTATATATTAATTCTAAGGTTTTAAATATAGCTATTGCTTCACAACTAAAAATTGAAACGAAATCCCAAAGTCTATATCGATAGCAATTATCACCAGATACTACTGCTGTATTTATTTATTACCTGTTTGGCACGTAGAAGCTTCTATGATTTATTAGTCTAGATTTTCACTACAAAGGTACGGCTATATTTTAAAACTTCGTCTTGACAAAACAAAGTATTGGTTTCTTTAAAATAAATGAACTGAGTATAATTTCTACTGTGAGTTACATACATTAATTAATTCTTTTCAACTTTAATGGAAACCACTAACAATTTTTTTATTTTAAATTGAGAAGGGAATGCTTTTTAAACGCGAAAAATAGCTGGGGTACTTTTTATGAATTGGTTGCATTCATTCACTGTGGTTACTTAAGTTCATTTGTGCAGTTCAATAATCTAATAAACCTATTTATTTCGATGCTTAAATATAATAAGCCTATTTAAAATATGTAACTATTTGATAGTTTTAATTTCTGATTTTTAAATTTTTGTTTTCTTTATTTCTTTGTTTTTATTATTGTTTATTTTTTTTATGTGGTGCCTGAATTTTGCAACCAAATAAATTATTTTTATTACTTTCTTTCTTTCTAAGTACTAGACCCTTGTTACGCCTGGCCCTATGCCATGTCAAAAAATATCTCGCAAGGGCCCTGACTTGAAACGTTGTAGTAATTCAGTTTATTACCGTCTAAATTTATTACTACTAAAATAATTTCAGTCGTAATCATAATCTTCATTCGCTTTATTCCGACGTCAAGAGTCACGTCACGTTTTGACTGATTTACGACTAAAAGTGAGACGCATCCATTGCGTAGCGAACAAGAAGTACTTATCATTACGTAGAACTAAGACGGAGATGTTCACATAAATCGTTTAATTTATCAAGGAAAGTGTAAACTGAGCCGAGATAGGGTGAAGTCACTGAAGACGTGCGGGAAAGCAATTGAGTTAGTGATGCGAATGGATATGTAAATTATAGTAGGGATGGGCATCGACTGTCTTTGGGCATGCGTCGTTATGAGATTAGCAGCAGAGGTATGTTTCTATTCTATATGGAATCATTACGATTTAGGGACGTACTGTACCCATTATTGACAATAATTGAATTAATAATTTTGGTGCTTTTGGCTTGCGAAGGAAAATGAACCCTGGAACTAGTAACGTCTTGGAAACGTGTTGCATGCGAATGTATAAGAACCCTTCAATATTGAAGCTTTTGGTCTTATGTCTGAGAGTAGACGTCATTTCTTTTACTTTTTTTAAAATGTTGCTCCTCTCTAAGTCTTTTCCTGTATCGAGGATACAATTTACAAACATACATCTCACATGCCAGACGCGAAACAGCTATCTGTAGATCATACTAAAATTTGTTCCGTGCGGGGATCAAACCCGCGGCACGTAACGTAGAAAGCTAATCGCTTAGCTATTGACCTAACCATGTGGTGATAAATCTGGTAAGAGAACCTACCATTATGATGCTGATTATAATATTATTTATTTATTTATTTTATGTATTTATGTACACACAAGGAAACATGGTAATAAAAATGTTACAGACATATGAGCACAATGGAACTACTTATTTCTAAAGAAATTTCTTCCAGTAGTCGCGACTGGAAATATGGATGATAGACACGTAGACACAGTGTGTAAAAATTACAAAAATAACTTATTTAGACCACTTAAACTTATGGTATTATGTTAGTTTATATCTCAATTTCAGATATCGTTTTATATAATTAACAAGCTTGAGAACTAAAATAATTTAAGCGTAAGTTCTGTTGACTTTTCTCTCTAATGGATAATATCAGATAAAGTGGTAGCAAACAATTTTGACTTTTAAACGAGTTTAAAATTTCATTAACTATGGAAACAAAATGAAGTACTCGCTACGTACAGGCCGTATCGCTTTAAATTGTTGATTTTGATCAGCCTAGTGGAACAATCTTGTTGACCTTTTAGTAACGAATATTTTTCCTCTCATTTTCCGTGAATATAATTTCAAATGAATAAACTGTGGGTGTGCAAAACCATTTGGAATCAAATGTAGCAGAAACGCGACGTGGTCGCGTCTGATTTGAATATGCAATTTGTGTATGTGCAATTGTGCATTTACTGCTGTTATGTTGTCGTCAAACCGACATGATATATTATTTTAAACATGCCATTTTCTTATATTGTTTATCGAGCTATTTATTTATTATCATTGGCAATTTTTTATTCATTTAATTAATTTAGGATTACCCCCACATCTTACATATAACCTTCAATAAGTTAGGTATGGCAATTAACATATTGTTAATCAGTTCGATTGACCTGCGAGGAGAAGTAACGGTGCCATGGTTACACAAACAATAAAATTAACTACTGGATTGGTGGACCTCGAAGAGATGTCATACTCGTACAATCGTTATAGATAGACATCGATGGTTACAGAAGTCAGAAGATTTGTGAGTCTGAAAGGGTAGTCTACGTCAAACCTATGATATTTAAAGCTCAGGCTAGGTAGGTAGAGTTCGGTAACCGCTTTGTGTATCAGATAATAATGATTTGCCTCTGAATAAGAATGCCATGGCAGTAGCAGCTGTTACAACATTAGTAGGTAAAGGGGGTGCAAGGAAAGAGCCTTCACGAAGACGAACCCTGACATCGTCTGGCACACCCTGGGCAGTCAGCTTCTATACCACCATTCCTGACTGGCTAAACATTCCACTACGGCGTGAGCAATTCCATGTGATAGCTCATGCCGATATGACAGAAGAAGAAATAAGTAATCATCACAACTCCCAATATTTGTAAAACAATTTCGAAATGAAATTAAAATGGAGGAACCCAAACCCAAATAAAATATTGCTGGTATATGTTACGAAACGGGCGACAGCCAAAGAATGGGTCTAAATAAAACAGAGATGGAGCAATAAAAGTCAGGTGAAGCCTGAATTCCCCGGCAATTTAGCCAGGTTATAAGACTTGTTGTTTGAGTTGAAAATTTAATAACGATCTTGTAAGGGATTGGCTCTGGAGCGTAATGAATGAGATTTTTTGCTGTCAGCAAACTGACTCATGATTAGGTCAGAATTTATTATTTGCTTTTTATTTGAATGTAATCTATTTTTTATTAGAGCGTTTCTTTGTAGTGATGATATGAAGATTGAAAAAGATTTATAATTTCATTCTTTTTATTGAGATTATTCTTTTCTGTTCTTAATATCGGCTGTCGGTCTTGTTTTCCAGTCAAGATATTAATCTTCAACATTATGCAAAATATATTATAACAATAAATGCCTATTTTATGATATTGCAAAAAGTTCCTTCTTTTTGAAAATGCCATCTTGCATTAGAACTTCTTGTAACGTCACTAAAGTTCATAGACATAAATCTCCCGTGTATGATCGGCAAAAACAGTTAATTTTAACAAAACTACTAGATACTCAAAGACCCAAACAAATTAAAATATCGCTAAAGTTAAAAAATCTTTATTTTGACAAGAGAATATAGATCTTTTTGTTTTATGGCGTACAAACAAATTGCAACATTAGGTAGACCTATTCTTTAGCTGACAGAGATCAGGTAGAACTAACCCGGAAGAATATTAATTGTTCACTGCCGAACTTGGGTATCCAATTCGCGCAGTGGCTAAGGGCCATAGCACACTCGATACTGTTAATATCAGGGATCAGCGATTTAGTCACTTTTCGGCAGCTCGTTACAACGATAGAATCCCTAAAACGCGTAATTTTGGACCGAGATCGAACGCAGTGAGTCGCCAAAACGCGATGCAGCATCGATGCAATCGCAAAAGCGCTATTCGGTGAAGCTACTCGTATAATTATCGAGCCAGCAAACAAATCTGCAGCCAATCGCTTACTCATTGCGCGAATCCAGTCAGCAATATCATCCGTCATCACACCTCGTGCTTGTTTCAGGGAGTAAAATACGTACCTAACCCAAACCACAGTATATCTATATATACTATACTCGTATATTTAAACTGTGCCCAAACCCAGCAGGTGTTTTAAAGTAGCACAAAATTCTTGCAAATATTTATGCAAAAATGCTAAAAGGCCTTTATCGTAACCACAAAATTGCCCATCTAAAAACAGGTCAAGCAACCCCGGCTCATAAATAGCGGACTCTATAAGAAATAGTTCGGTTGAACAAAATGTCGCTGGTATTCACAAAATTGATATAGTTTGTAACCGAAGAGCCTTAATTGACGACGAAAGGGATCCACCCGACCCTCAGGATCATAGGATGGCTGCTCAGAATATTAAGTAGCTTTCACTTATATCTGGAGTTTCCATGGAGGGATGTTATACTCGTTTGATAGGAGTTTAGAGGAGATACCTCCTTTTTATACAGGATATTTTTTATGTAGTGCGCAACATTTGCAGAGTTATTCAGTGTGCAAAAGGCAACCGCATGCGCAGTACTAAAATTCACTCCAAAACAAAATAAAAAATTGATTTTGTATGGCTTGCGCTAGTGAATTATGCGTGTCTCCCATACCTACTAAGTCGAATATTCGTTTTGTTTTAAAGTGTATCCCAATACTGCGGTGGTTACATTTAGGAACAGAGACCGAATCACTCCACAAATTATGCGCACTACATAAAAAATATACTATATAGGCCCAATTTAGCATACAATCATTAGTATTATTATTAAACAAAGCTGAGGTCTTTCAAGGTCTTTTGTATTAATCACCGATTTGTTGTTATCTATGACTGAAGGAATTCTACAACCTTCTCCATAACTTTCTTTCATTTAAGTATTATTAAAACACTAAATGCAAAACCCCAACAGCCATGTTTCTAGATAGCCGTATTTGTTTTTTTTACAACAATTTTCTAAGAATTCCGCTTGATGGACGACCTCATTATCTAAACGCCGCAAAAATACTACACCTCGAGAGAAATCCTTTGTAGGAAATTTGCATTAAATGAACATGATACCGTTCTTGGAAAAATGAGATTTTTAACCTTGTGGACGTGGAAATGATTTGTTATTAAATTTTCAAACTCTAGAGAGCAGAGGCCAGGTTTGTTTTTTTATGTTTTTGGCTGTCTTGTCTCTTGTCGGTCACAAGACATGTGTACAAACACAGTCATGATTGCTTTTGAGAAACTGGGTGTTAATGTCTAGAACATTTGATTTCTTTTCCCACATTTTGTGTTGATTCTATAGAAATATTGTTCATAATGATGAGTACAACAACCTTCTTTCCGCTTTATAGGATACACTTTCAAATTAACCGTATAAAAGAAATTACAATGTGCACTTGTTTTGCATTTGCGAACTATATTTTTATATAAAAAAATCTCATACAACTCAAAATATTAATTAAAATGTTTCGAGTTTTATGAGATTCTTATATTCGTACAAGCTCCACTTACTTAAGTAAAAGCACCTTAAAAATAAAGTGATATTTCTAGCGACAATGTTGTTTCATGTTCAGCACTTTTATTGGGGATTCGAGAAAATGTATTACTTAGATAGAAGCTATAGTGCTAATGGAACACATTGGTCTCAACACCAATAAGTATTGGAACAGACGGGTGAACGAAACCCAGCACGTCGAGGAAAATACAGATCTAGACGTAACCGAATTTACTGCACTGTGCTGAGAACTGTTAGCACTTAAACAAATTGAAGTTTTTTTAGAAGTTTTTCTGATAATAATACTCTGTTTCATCACACGAGACGAGATACATGTCCACTACTGAATATGAGAATTTTCAACGTATAATTTAATCATGGAGTTTCTTGTCGGTTCTTCTCCTTAGGACCTACTATTTAGAACCGCGCAACTAGAGTCTCAACATTCCCTGGTTTACATGAGACAAAGATATATTCTATTCTATTCTACACCCCAATTAGAATATTGAGTTAAAATCAGTAATAGCAATAACCAAAACTTAAGTTTTTTAACGTTAACTATTATTTTTAACAAAATAGTGTCCAGCCTAGCATTACTTACCGGGGGTCTACCGCGTAACTAAAATTGTAATGAACATCGACATCGGTATTAAACTTCAATACGATCGTGAGAGCCTAAACTTTGAGCTAACTTGTAAAAAAAATACCTATCATATAGTTGGGACTATTATCTTCATGATCGGTAAAAAAAATACAAGTTAGCTCAAAGTTTAGGCTCTCACGATCGTATTGAAGTTTAATACCGATGTCGATGTTCATTACAATTTTAGTTACGCGGTAGACCCGCAGATTCAATAATTTTCTTTGGTTCAATTTACTGTCAGTTTAGCGATTTTTATATATTAAAGATTTATTCATTCATTCTTCAGTATTTATAGTTGTGCACTTGACTGTACCCTCATTTACCATCATACTTTCTCTATCACTCAAAGGTTTGCTGGTAGAAAACTAAATTTTGGGTTAAGCTCGCCTGTGTACATAACATCTCAATTGAATTTGTATTTCTATGTAATTTCGTGTAAAATAAAGATAAAGATTTTTTTTTTTAATTTTTTTTTTTATCGTGGTAAAATCATCAAATGAGTCCTCCCACCCCGGGCAGGGCGGGAGGGACTGTCAGACTTGTACTGACTAAAATCCACGGTGTTCCTTCAATAGCCCTTTACGTTCCGGGGTCACGGTAATGAGATAAGTCCCGCGACCCCGGCAGGCTTCGGCCCTCTACAGGGGGGGCCCCGTCATCTTGCTGACGTTCTTTGAGGCGCGCGTGGAACACAACGCGCCGTCGACCCGGGCATGGTCCATGGTCGGACAGCGAGTTGAAAAAAAGATAAAGAATAGGAAAAGAATTCTTACCGTCAAGTTTTTACCAAAACTCATTTAGGGGAAGGCTCGCAGTGATCTGCTATAGACCCAATTGATAAGTGAAGTGAATTGAAATGTGAATTCAGCTGTGAGTCTGCGATCCAAGAAACGTGTTAATGCTGAAATCAACACAATAGTGCTGTTCATTGTTTACTGGAACAATGGTCGTTCCTGTGTACGTACGTTCGCATTTATCCTTTTAAGACTGAGCAGAGCTCCAGTTTAAATTCCACCTTTATGCAATGTGTCCATGGTATTCTGTATGATGCTAAGTTTAAGCCGTGTATTGTAATAGTGCTGTAACGGGGCCCATCCATCGTTCCTATCCACCTATTGTTAGATAATACGAACGCAGTGTTTCAAACAGACGCTGCATCGCCTGGGTGTGGGCTGCATTTGAGAAAATGTAAGACCTGCTTGGGCCATTACTCTCTTGGTAGAGACCAGGAACTCAGCCAGATCAAAAGATGACGAGTACGGAGCCAAGTTGAAATGGTTGGCGCAGCGGCTAAGTGATTAGCTTACTGCGCTGCGGGTAACGAGTCCCATTTCCGCACGTAACAAATATCGAGTCTGGGAGTGATATGTTTATAACTGTATCCTGAAGACAGGAGAAATCCTAGTGTGGAGAAGTTAGCAAAATATTTCTTACCAGAAAAAAAAGCAATAATGGGTTGGTTGGTTGGTTGTTTCCATTTTCGGTATCAATAGTCATTTAAATCACTTAAAATTGTAATAAACCAAAGCATTTTGCGTTAAAATCTTATCCGACAATCAACGGAAATAAATCGAAACGATGTTCAATCAAAATTGAACAAGCTTTGTTGACCTGACCCTTCTGAGAGCGCAGTGCGGTCGGGATTTTCTATTAGACCCGAAACAGAGCCTATCTCATGTGTTTCATCAAGGGTCACACATTCCGAATAACTCACCGTATAAGATCAAGAATGAGGGCTCCATTTGAGTCCAACATTTGACGGGCAAAATATGCGAGATTTGAGCAACGCACCTTTTACAAATATTTGAGACCTTAGCACCTTTGTCATTTCGTCAGTCTCTTGTATTTTTTTAAATGACTCTCACAAGTTGCTCATTGGGCCTTTTCTGTTTAACCTGCAGACTTTCGGTAAGGCTTATGGGCCTCCGACCTAATTAAAAAGTGATATTAAGCGAAACGCAGCTAAGGGCGTTCCCTAGTGGGAGACGGGCCTCGGCTTAGGGCGTCGCTGCTGGGAAAACAAGAGAGAGTGTGAATAAGAATATAAGAATAAGAATGACGTATAGTTACAGAGGGAACAGATAATACATGGAAAATTAAAATTAAAACAGTTGCGAATCCCGTCTAAATGATCGGTATAATTTTTACAAGATAGCTCAAAGTTTCGTCTCTCAAGATCGTATTGAAATTTATTATCAGAGTCGATGTTCATTCTCATTTTCGTTACGCGGTAGACCCGCTGCTTGCATACAAACTACAATACCTACATTACAGTAGTTGAGGAACAAGTACCTACCTTTTAATATTCAATGTAGACACGACCCCGTTCATTATGACGTCAAAAGTTAAACAAGTTGTAAACAGCTATATTTACCTTCACAGGGTTGACGAACTACAAGATACAAGGAAAAAGTCGTTGGCTTTGTTCAACTTGATACCTTTAGCCTCCGTCCCTTGAGTGTCAACCTATCAATTTGGTACAATTTTATTAAGAGGCCGTCTTTGTTATTTTTCTTCATACAAACGCAATACCAAAATCATTTATAATTCAAGCATATGTCCACCATACTATGATATTATTCAGATTCGTATAGTATTTATCTAGGTTCCCAGGCCTTGTTTGTTTCAAAATACTTATTTAAAACGAAATGTAAGCGAATTAAATTTTGCATGTTTATACGGCGTAAATTACATATTTTCTTTTTATGTATTTTGTATTAAAAACATCAATATTTGTAAAATGGTTTACACAGAAACCTAGTTTACATTCTCAAATTACGAATTATCAAATAAAAATTTATAAAACATTTAATTTTCATTCATTATTTTTGGTATTACCTACCGCCGTTCGTCGAACCTTAATTTAAGTACCCGTTGGCGTTGTAATAAAAAGCAATATAGATAATCTTTTTGTGCAAGATGACATAAAATCAAAGTAGTTAACAAAGGTTTTATCTTAGAATAAGTAATATAAAAATAAACTTAATTTCCTTTTTCCATAAGTTTATTTTATTTTTCTATTTTGAGTGGCATAAACAATACGTAAACATGCGATTACAGCAATCGCGAGAGATGTGCTGTTATTCATTCAAGAGTTCCATTGTATATCTCCGGAGGTCTTTTCAAAATCGGTCTGCAATTGGCGGAGTAAACGCGTATCAAATATGCGAAAAAAAAAAGGAAACATTCAGTTGAATTGAGAACCTCCTCTTTTTTTGGAAGTCGGTTAAAAAGGCGATACCTAACTTATGTTTTTATTTTCTCATCAGCCCTCGCGAAACTCGCGTCATGTTGGATGTTACATCGCCGATCTTTGTGAACGTTCTAATAGATCTATCACCACACTGTCAGGCGTATTGGCTACAATAGCCCTGTCAGATGATGGATCGAGGCTCACACAATGTAGCGTGGCCGTTTCGAGAATTGGGTCGCCAACACATCTGTAGTATGACATTTAAAGAGGTCATTTGATTACAGCGGGAGTGGGTGGGATTATTTTTAGCAGAATTATCCTTTTGCCAACACGACAGACGAATATCTTCTTGAAAAAAAGCCTTTTTGATACATTTGTGACCAAAATTTTTTGTCATGAAGGTAGGTGGTTATTTTATACATAATTTTACATAATTATTAGAGTCAAGATACCCCGTGTATTTACCATGTTTATAGTTTGTTACGAGCTTCCGATATTTCGGCACTGTTGCAAGCCGTCGCGCCATGGTCACGGATAAACTAAAAGTATTTGCGGGTAGGTGTTTATTGGCACATGGTAAATACACCGTTCATAACTCTAATAATTATGTTAGTGACTATGACAGTTTAAAAACTTAATTTTACATAATTTCCTTTATGTTACATAATAATATTAATTTAAATTTTTAAATAAAATTAAAATTAATTTTATATAAAAAATAAGAATTTTCCAGCATCGGGAATAGGGTCTAAGCTACCGGTGGGTAGGGGCCAGAGAAACCTTCTTACAATGAGTACTTTATCGAGGAGTATCGCCTTGTATTATATAAATCAAACCCTTGATACATGCTTCCCAACGAGAGCCTCATAAGGTAACAACTTTATAATATAACAAACAGAACTTATTGTCATTTCTTAAATATTCTGTTATGTGTTCATTGATGAAATTTATTTCTCAAAGAAAGAAAGAAAATCAGTTTATTTGTCAAAATATAATGCAATCGGTGTTAAAATAATTTTAAGTATTCTACCATTTCTGGTGTACAAATATTTCCATTTCTATTAATAAGCCTATTAACTTACTAAACAATAGGATAAGTTAAATTAAGTTTTTGTTACTAATTATTATCATTTAGGAAATCGTTTGTTGAATATTTGCTTATCAATAAATCAAATAATGTACGCTTAAATACTTAAATTAGGGTTTTTTTAGACAATTTGGTAATTTATTATAGATTCGAATAGCCATACAGTACAAGTTTTTTTTTTTTTTTTTTTTTTCTTTAAAAAACGTTGCCCCTCACTAGGATTTCTCCTGTATCGAGGGTACTGTTTACAAACATACAAGTCACATGCACACACAACCAGACCCGAAACAGTTATCTGTAGATCATACAAATATTTGCTCCGTGCGGGGATCGAACCCGCGGCACGCAGCGCAGAAAGCTAATTGCTTAGCCACTGCGCTAACCGTGTCGTCAAACACAACTAGTTCAACTAGTTCTTACTATACAACGTGGTAAGTTGTTTAGGGACATAAGTTATTTGGAAACCTACCATTTCTGTTGCTGATTACAATATTCCTATAGAAAAGAATTGGGTTAGTTATTTATTTTTACGTAATTATCGTGGAACATTGACCCAGTTAAACTTAACTATCAAGGTCTTGCCAGCTAAATGTCCGGATCCAATTTGTCTTACAATAAGTTCCGTGGATCGATCGCACGCTGGATGGTGTCAGGGTGCTAGCAATTTGCGGTCGCTTCGAGAGACTATTATGAATCCACAATAAGGCCACCATCGATCGAAGAATTACAATTGACGATCGTCCTTTTATTTGGCCCAAGAGAACTGGTGTTCTGTAATGCTTGGTCGTCTACAGTACCATCTCATTACAGTCATGACGTCATGAGATGGCAGTGTAGACACAAGTTATGGACGTGCTCTTGACTAAGATTAAACTGTCTGATATAGAAATGAAATTAGTCATTTTTCACAATCTTGAAAAAAAAATAACTAGATGCTATAGTTTTTTTTCTAAATTTGTCTTTTTTTAGAGAATCTAAAATACCATAACTACAGTGGAATGTCCAATTAAGGTTAAATTAAATTAAATTATAGATACGTAATGAACAAAACGACTTCTCCTGTTAGAATCACTTGTATCAGTATCAGTAATACCTACCCTTGAAAATGTGTATAATTAATTTAATTGGCCTGCGGCCGTTTTAATTATAATAAATAAAAATAAATAAATAAAATTGACCTATCAACATCGGAATAATTACTTTTTACGCGCTTTTTTTACATCTCTAGTCCTATATCTGCTTCTGCTTTTCTGTTTCGTAAAAGGTCAGTTGCTATCAAAAATGTCAGTGGACCGTAAACCGCATGAACCTATATGACTAGCATGCAAAATTATAGTTATTTCCCACGGCGAGAAAACTAAAACAAAATATAAAAGTAATACAATGCCCAGTTTCATTACCACTATTATAGTAAAGATTTTTTCACTTATAACACAACATTGGGTCATCGACCTTATAGGTACAACTAATAAGGTTTGTTGGCGATTTTATTATGCCCACGGGACTCGTCCCGAGAGGACCCGAGGCTTCGAACTCAATATCTATGGTAATAACATTTCTAGAAAACGGTATTAAATTTATTTTGCATCAAGGTTATATTAAAAGAGCATAAAGGTATTTTTTATTTGATTAAAAACGCAATGCCCTTTGCCGCACTGGGTTGCTTAAATCGTGAAAATTCAAGCCCATTTCGATGTTAAATATTTCTACTGCTGTGCCAGGGTGGAAAAAAAAAGGATTTATTTGTCAAAAATAATAATATAAATATGACGCGAATGTATGAATTGTCTTCGGATAACGTTTTAAATTTATAACCGTTCACAACGATACGGCATTCCAGAATTATTTAAAGGTGACTTCACTCCATATATATTTTATAAAAATTCTATATTTTACTGACCCCACACGATCAAACAACCATTTAAACGCTTTCGGTGTGCGCACTACTGCGCAATTTATTTGGAAAATTTACTTCCGCGTATCGGCGTAGCCCGTACCAACTTTATTAAAATTTCAGCAAACCTCCACCAAAAAAACCGCTTTAACTCCAAAATATTCTGTTTGAAACGCGAAGCTTTCAGTTTTACGTTGACATTTTTAACTCTGAATTACTGGCTGGAATAACGATATGACTGACTTATTTCGGGAAGTAATTAAATTCTAAATTCAAAGTTTCGTAGAGCATTATGCATTCGAAATTTAAAATGAATCTAATTACAAAAGTTGGTAATCCCTGAATGGATTTTGGGTCGTTCGTGGATGATAATTTAGCCAACTAATGTTTCATGTGCTATTCTTACACCCGAGTAATTAAAAGCCGAATTGGTTGCAATAAGGATGCCTTGATGCGTAACGTGAGTATCGGTTCAATGACTGCGGCTTCATTACTGTAATTGCTATCTGCAATATTCATACACACAACCCTATGTTAGCAGTTTGTATATTTGAAAATATAATTAAAATAATAAATGTTATCTGGTTAACAACAACCTTTACATGCAAAAGATCTTGCTGGATCAAAATATGTGAAAAGCAGTGGCGAAGAGTCCATACAACCCGATTCCTATCGGCTTCTCTTTAGGAATTGGTTAGTGCATAGACCAACGTAATATGGCTTGTTATTCAGTTAGGTCGAGCTCTTCCAGACATGACTATATATAGATTACAAGAGATGGTGTGGATTTTAGTCATGCAGCATTAATTGCAGCAATTTTTAGAGGGCATTTTTGGGACGGCTTCTCCTTTTAAAACTGTCCCCCTTTGCCACTGGTGAAAAGTAATTTTTTCTCGCTATTTTATTGTTGGTCCCATATTAAAAGTTGTTCATATTGATCAGTACTTCCACCCCATAAAGTACTGCTGGTGAATTACAATTAACCCTGTATATCATTAAAGAAATTAAGTACCAAAATAACCTAACCTAACCATCAAAAACCTCCGACTCTAACTAGAAAAAGAGCTGTAACTTTTGAACGGCTGAACAAATTTTCATAAAACATAGCTAAAATAATAACCGATTAAAATAGCTTTCAATTAAAAAAATTGCATTGAAATCGGTCCATCCGTTTTGGTTCTACGATGCCACAGACAGATCGACAAATACACAGATACACACTACAAACTTATAACATTCCTCTTTTTTGTCGGGGGTTAATAAACTGAACCGCCCACTTATCCTCTAAACGGCCTATTCATAGCCCTCTACAACGTTACACAAATCTCCATCACTTACAAAGAATATAAAATTCCAATAAAAAAGTTTTGGTTATAACACATAATTATATTACTTGGGCCGCGACTCAATAGCGTTTGTTATGAAATTTCGAGTACACTCCGCTTTGAACATAACTTTTTCAATAACGGCGCGGTGAAAACACTTTTTTAGGCCAAACGATGCATGATATACCTACATAATATTCCGATATTATTCTGTTTTCTGAGATACAGTTTTAAACTGGTTCAGGAGATAGAGCTCCTTTGTGTTGAGAAATATTTGGTTGCTAATAAATATTAATGCCATCATCCGTAAACGATTTTTTACTGCTCGGTCGCTAGCGTGGCAGATTCACTGCCATCGCTATCCAGGCTAATGCTAATTCATCTAGGCTAATTCACGTAACTAAAGAAGTGCAGTTGCCGCTTAGTGGCAGTAAAATTTTGATCGAAACAACACATTTGGTATTCTCTTAGCTTCAGTGAGATACGCTCGCGTCAAGTTTCAGCGTCACTGCAATATAATCGGCGCGTCATAAAATTACATGAACGCTCTGGGTGCATTGGCCGATACGGTGGGACGGTCCGATTTTCTCTCACTGGATGGGCAGGCCCCCTAGCTAAACTGATTGTATATTGATTATTTGTATATTTTCAATTTTAGTTATCATTATTATTATTTTTCTTATGTAATTATGAATTATTTTATATGATGTATATAGATATATGATTTTATATAAGTGGTTTCTAATCTTTTCAATCTTGTCACCCCTATGACTTAGCGTGGTAAAATCATCAAATGAATCCTCCCCCCCCCCGGGCAGGGCGGGAGGGACTGTCAGACTTGTACTGACTAAAATCCACGGTGTTCCTTCAATAGCCCTTTACGTTCCGGGGTCACGATGTTAACAATGAATACAGTAGGTACCTACATATAGGTAAATACAAATTGACTTTATTATACATAAAAAAATTGAGTAACTTCTCACAATCACATTATCTATCTATATAATCCATCTAACTGTTTACTAAACCTAACGTCTTATTGTTCTAATCCTTGATAAATATTAGCAGTTTATTACCCACGCAGAATACCAGTTTTACCCCTGCAGGGGTAATTACACCCAGGTTAGCCATGGTTGCTAATCTGGGTGTAATTACCCCGGTCTCGATGCTCGAAATAAATACTTTTTATGTTTATGTTATTTATAACATTAAAATATTCTTTTTTTTAATTCTATACATCAAGAAGAGAGCCTCCACGAGTGATGAAACATGAGATCGTCTGGAGCACCCTGGCCAGTCAGCCTCGATACCACCACTGCTGACTGCCTTGTCTTTCCACTACGACGTGGGCAATTCCTCTTATGATAGCTCGCGCCGATGGTATAGAAGAAGAAAGTAAACGGCGGGTTCCAATTTAACAAATCAAATCAAATCAAATCAAATCAAATCATTTATTTGCCGTAATATGGGTATACATATATACATATATAACAGGTTTGTTTAAAAAACAATATTGAGAAGCTGTTAAGTTCTATAAAGTTTGTTTGAAAAGTTTCATTTGCAGCTTTACCTGGGGAGAACAGGTTTGGAAGTTATCGAGGTAAATTGTTCCTATGGGAACTCCAAGAGGAAACTACGAAGTTGTACGTGTGACACGCTATGTAAGTATTTATTAAACATTTGGGGTGCTCAGCGAATACAAAATTGATGGATTCAAGGGAATAGGTTAGTCAGCAGTGCGTTACGGGGCTGACTATCTACACATAAATAACCTAACCATCAAACTCCAACTAGAAAAAGAGTTGTAATTTTTGAACGCCTGAACAGATTTTCATAAGAAATAGCTAAGATGATTTCCGATTAAACTAGCTATCAATAAAAAACTGCATTGCAATCGGTCCATCCGTTTTGGAGCTACGATGCCACAGACAGGCACACAGATATACAGATACACACTTAACTTAACTTTGCAGGCTCCATCCGAACATTCCGAACCAAGTACTCGTTTGTAAATTGCAATAACTTGTTTATTTCTAGCCATTACGTTGTTTCAGTGTACGCCACACAAGTATTGTTACTCGGGGAGGCTCTATCCATGCACTCCGACTGTAAAACCATACGTACTCGTAACATACAATACTTATAATACTCTACATGATAATGTGCACTTCCATTTAGAGCACACTGAAGGAATTCCTTGCACTTATTGCATTTTAACGCAGCCAGGCTCCGCTGAGAGCCCATCCACACTTGAGAGAATAAGAATAGAACCGCGCGTTTTCGGTTTAAGACATTTATTCCTCAAAAGAATACAATTCACTTTTTATGAGAAATACAAGTTATTCTTAATACTAAATACGTTGACATAAGAAATGTAGGTACACAAATAATAAACATTAGTTGGTAGTAGATGCACAATAATTTTACAATGTAACAAGAAAAGTAGATACAACAAAGTTTTCGCGTTCGTTATTCAATTTTTGTAAGCAAAAGGCAGCCAACGAATGCGAAAACGCACGACTCTGCTGCTAAAAGTATTGAGTGTGAACGAACGCTAAGATATCTCGTTAGAGGATTTAAGTTGAGCTCGTTTGATTTTCGTTGGATACCGCTGCTTGGTTTTATTATTGATATTTAATCCATTAGGCATTATGAGATTCCGGAAGCGTCTAGCAAAGAGACGATACCTACGTACGTGACTTAGCTAGTCATTAATAGCTAACCATAGACGTAATATACTCGTACTTATTAATTCTATGCAGCTAACTGACTAATCTTTCCATTGTAATCAATTAAAGTAAAAAAAAAAAAGTCAAATGGGCCTTGTTACGTACCGTTCTAAATAGATTAATTTCTGTATTAATTTTAATAATTCGTCCTAGGATAGCTTTCACTCCAAATCACTCCTTTTTTTTTTAAACTTTACCCCTCACTAGTATTTCTCCTGTATCGAGGGTACATGTCACACAACTAGACCCGAAACAACTATCTGTAGATCATACAACATATTTTTTCCGTGCGGGGATCGAACCCGTGGCACGTAGCGCAGAAAGCTAATTGCTTAGCCACTGCGCCAACCGTGTCGTCGATTATTAACACGCTTTTATTAGCTTCACCTGTAACTAACTAACTATGTAAGAAAATCTTGGAAGTTAAATTTGACCCACTTCCCGGTTTCCGATTGAGCTGAAATTTTGCATACACGTTCAATTTGGATGACTAAAGCGTGTTCTATAGTATTTTTAAATTATAGTTTTTTTTATCAATTATATCTAAAAAGAATTGGGTTTGATTTGATCAAACCACTGGCGCTTCATCACACATTCGCTGAGCTATCTGATTGGCTGTGGGCGGCACGTCAGCGCCCGCGTTTTTTACTACGCAACCCTTGATTTTGCTCCCGAGCCAGTGCACGCGCGTTCCGTAATTTAAATACAAGAAAAGTGTCTTTTTCGCAATTGTGCCCAATTTTCCCCACACGATACAGATACAGAAGAGTTGAGCTGGACTCAGTGCATCAAGCCGACTGACCACGCCGCCGAGCCTTAGAAGCGCGTGAACCGAACCCGCGGCACATAGAGTAGAAAGCCAATCAATTAGCCACTCGCCCAACGTGCCGACTTAATTGAGGGCATACGTAGCAGTCGTCATAGTTTCATAGACATTTTAATTTATTTTTCATTTCTTCTGCCGTGTCTGACCTCTTACGAAATATGATAACTATTCATGGTGGAAATATTAGCTAGTCAACAAAGTTTGTAACGAGGCGGACGTATCACAAAGTTCCGACGACATGAACTGCGACTCGACGAGTGACGACTGACGAGGTTAAATTCGCGGAGCCGAGCTGCCATGCCACCCGCTGAAATTTAGCTGCTAGGAAATTTTCGCATAGCCGCGCGGTTAGGTAGCACTCCCGGATAGTCTATTATTTATACTGCTTTGACTACCATTTCATCTGATGTTAAGCGATGATGCAGTCGAAGATAGTACACGCTTGTCTATCTAGTTTTAATAATAATAATGACTTAATGTATTGTAGTTATATTTTTTTAACCCCCGGCAAAAAAGAGGGGTGTTATAAGTTTACAGTGTGTATCTGTGTGTCTGTCTGTGGCATCGTAGCATCAAAACGGCTGGATAAATTTCAATGCAGCTTTTTTTAATTGAAAGCTAGTTTAATCGGGTATCATCTTAGCTATGTTTCATGAAAATTTGTTCCGCCCTTCAAAAGTTACAGCTCTTTTTTTATTTTGAGTTGGGGGTTTTTGACGGTTAGGTTATTCTACATTTATGTTCAGCATAAATTACACGTCCTTACCTTTAGAACGTTATGAGTCTTTACTATTATATTATAAAGATTTAAAACTTTTTGTTTGTTTGTATGTAGAGGATAATCTCTGGAAATTATTTTCCTATTAGAAAGCTACATTATCCTTGAGTTATATAGGTAGGCAATATTTTATATTGTAAAAATAAAACGCGCGAGTGAAACCGCGGGTCACAGCCAGTATGACATCATTCAAGTCTTAATTGCACTACTTTTAATTTAAGAAAAAACAGGATTACATTCCTATTTTAAAAATTTAATCACATCACTGTCTTAAAATACGATACAAAGCGGTTTTATGAGTACTCTCGACGTTACTAACGACATTTGCATTGGTATCACGTTATGATACTTTTTAGACTTGTTCCAACATGTTTTGTTACATTCGACATAATTTAAAGGTAATAAGAATTATTTTGATTTTTTCATGACTTACTTGATTATACAAAAGTAACATTTTGTACACAAAGTAATGTGATTTTGGTTGTGTGTGATTTTGTTTTGACCAAATAACGCGAATATTTGGACAAATACACCAAAAGAAAAGAAAGAAAGAAAGAAAAAAGTATTTATTTGACACAGCACAAAAAATTAAAAAAAAAAACAAAAAAAAAAGAATAAAACAAAAAAAATATTTTTTTTTTATTTAAAATAGAATAAAACCACCAAATGAATTTCTGCTGAAGGTTTACTCTAAATCTTAAAAACACAAATGTATTCTATGAAAATCCTTTTACTCTTCACAAGGTCGAATCAAAACAAATTCATGAATGACCGACCTAATCACTTAGAAAAGTGCCGGCTACCTATGTTTATTTACTTTCACTTTTGAAATACGAACAACTTTTCCTCTCTCATCCGGGGATCCTTAATGAGTTTCGGCCGAGTATTGCAAAGAGTAGGAAATTAAGAACGTGGTCAGCCTACAGTAAAAGGGACTGACCAGAATATAGACCTACATTTGTTCAAACGGTTAAATGTATTTGTATAGAAACTTGTAGAATGTTTGATCCCGCGCTAGTGTAGAAGTCAAGAAAAGAATGAATCGGTAACTATTGTTACGGTCTAGAATTGAGTCTAAGGAAAAACTAACTTGAATTTGATACTTTAAAAAAGTATAGGTAGCCTGATGGTAAGCGGTTACCGTAACCTATGGACGCTTGCAATACCAGGGGCATTATCAGGTGTTGTCAAGCCTGGAATAATCTATTCACTCCCTTGAAGAACCCCATGTATATAGTCTCTTAGGAAAACCTCGCTCGAGATTTTTTTACAGTTACCAAAATCTTGTGATTAACAGCGTAGTGAGTAGCTGTCGGACTGCTGATCAAGAGGTTGTGATTTAGATCTCCTATTGACGGGAATCTACACCTATTGCAAGCATTTAGGTTAGAAGTAGGGAGAAAAAAAAATTGTTCGACAATACATATATTGTTCCACATGTATTCACTAGGCAATAACAGTGTAAGGACCGTTATAATATTATTGTTCCCTATTGCTGCTCTCAATTAAATTGAACACGCTTGCTCTGGGCTTGGTTGACCACAATAGCTGAACGCCGTTGAATACCGGTTCATGACCTTTCAATCAAGGCTAAGGTTGGATACAATATCCAGTTGGGTTACAATACACAGTGCAATCACACGTCTAGTCGCAAACTGTTGGGGTGCTGTATCGTAAAGACAGTGGCTCAATGATTACATAGGTACTTATTTCTGATTTGATTTCTTTTTAAAAACGTTTCGCCCTACTATTATGTTTTCCATGTGGAGTGTACCTACAATTAACAAAAAAAAAACCTGCTCCGCCACCCAGATCCAGAACAACTATCTATTTTGTAGGTCATACAAATATTTGTTTCGTGCGAGAATCGACCCTTTACCGCGTAGCACACAAAGCCAATTATAGCTATTGCACCAATCTTACCATCCGAAAATAAGCGCGCAGATTTACGCTTTCACTATGAGTATTATTATACATTATAATATTTGTATTTATGACTACGCGTACAGCTAGGGGCTTACAATACTACCGAATAATTTTTTTTTTTTTTTTTTTTTTTTTTTTTTCTTTCTACGTATCTGCAATCGGCTCCCTAGCCATAATCAGATGTGTTCCAGGTGGGAGATTGTTTTGGTGATGTTCCATTAAACATCAGCCGTCAGGATTCAGAAATAGTTTAGTTTCTGTGGTCTAGGTTTAAGATTTGCCATCTTTTTAGGCGTGTTATATCTCCTTGTCTATTCAAGAGGTTTCTGGCCAGTTCGTTGCTATGTTTATTAAGACGCTGTTTGTATCTTTTGCTAGTTGCGGTGACTTCTTCTTTAACAGTAGAGATCTTTAGGTGCTCATGTATTTCTGAGTTTCTTGTAAACCAGGGTGCACACGACATTGCTCTTAAGGTAATATTTTGAAATCTTTGGAGGATTTCTATATTGGAGTTGCAAGCGGAGCCCCAGAGTTCTATTCCATAGGTCCAGATAGGTTTTATTATTGCTTTATAGACAAGTAATTTGTTTTCGAGAGATAATCTTGATTGGCGACCTATAAGCCAGGAAAACCTCTTTAGTTGGATGTTGGCTTCTTTTCTCTTGGTTTTAATATGGTTGGCCCAGGTCAATCTTTTATCCAAATGTAGCCCCAGGTATTTAACTGAGTTACTGTTAGGCAGTGGTTTGTTTTGCATATACACTGGAGCACAGTCACCTCTCCGGAGAGTAAATGTGACTTGCACTGATTTGGTTATGCTGGGTCTTATTCTCCACCTTTGAAGCCACAGATCAATTTTATTCAACTGCACTTGCAGTTTTTGTGACGCTTTAATTGGATCTGTGTCGCTTGCGAGGCATGCTGTGTCGTCCGCGTACGTTGCCGTGACTACTTCATCGCTGCAAGGTAAATCTGCCGTGTAGATGGAGTAAAGCACTGGGCCAAGCACAGAGCCTTGTGGGACTGAGGCTTTAATGTCATAAAGCTGCGATAGTTCTTCTTCATACTTAACTTGGAATTTTCTTTGATCGATGTAAGATTTGAGAATCATGTAGAGTGAGTTAGGTAGGAGAGATTTCATTTTGAACAGTATTCCCTTGTGCCAGACCCTGTCAAACGCCTGCTGGATATCGAGGAAGACTGCCGAACAGTACTCTTTATTTTCCAACGATTGCCTGATTTTATGGACCACTCGGTGTACTTGTTCTACAGTTGCGTGATTTTCACGAAAACCGAATTGGTGCTCTGGTATTATCCTGTTCTCATCGAGGACTGGTTTAAGTCTCTGTAGGAAGATTTTTTCAAATACTTTTGATATTACTGGGAGGAGACTTATAGGTCTGTACGAGCTTGGTTCACTTGGCGGTTTTCCCGGCTTCGCTATCATACATATTTGTGATATCTTCCACAGTTTTGGGTAGTATTGTAGTCTGAAGATGGCATTGAACAGCATTTGATAAATCATCATTGAATAAATTAATACCGAACAATTACCAGAATATAATACTGATTGTTTTTAGTTTGAAATATTACATCCTATGTTCTTGGCTGGAAACGAAGGACACGTGTATTTTCCGAGTAACGGAAATTGTTCATGGCTAGGTGGAAAGATGAGTCAGTCAACAATTTTTGTAACGGGTTTGTACAGGGTGCGCCAAACGTATTTGCCACTCGAGGTGGGTCTTTCTGTGTACCCTGCTAATTGTATTTAGTTCATTAAAGTAGGAGACTCGAAACAATCTCATTCTTAAAATAATGATATTATTGATAATAATTAAAACAAATAATGTAAGAATAAAAAATTTATCATCTAGCTGAATAGTAAAACTTAATTTAGTTTGCTAATTTAGTGATGCAATATTTCTATTAATTAACGTTTCAATATCAAATTTTAATTGAATAATGTTTAGGTATTCATTATTTTAGGTAAATTAATATATACTTTCAGTATAATAATGTAGCTGTTTATGAAGTTAATTATGTAAATTTAATGCGTATATTTTAGAAGACATAGTGTTTTGTTATTGAAATGGCGTATAAAGTTATATTTACTTAAGACTATGAAACAGTATTTATATTAAAAACTTCTTACTTTTTTTTTTCGGTTATTGGTACCTAAAAGTTAAAATTTTAAAGCTACCATTGTGAACAGTACCTAATGTTATAAACAATAGCGCACGCATTCCTTTAAAAAGGATATTTACTTTCTATTTGTTCTCGTTAGAATTGAAGTGCCTAAATCAATTATTTCCACAAAGCTGCCTCAAAGTCTTTGTATAACCTTTATTTTTTTTATCATTCCAGCCTTTTTCAAGTATGATAAGTAGGTACGCGGTTTTCATTCAAAACAATTCTAATGTCTGTGTACACTTTATATAAATTATACTCGTAAATAACGAATTGAAAATTTATATAAACAATGAATCGTAGATCAAGTATTTATCTACGCCTTTTCTTTAGCCAAAGGGTCATTTGATCTTTTTTAGAAAACCCGAAGGCTAATAAATAAAAGGAGAAATTTATTTTGACTCTCAAAATCTCGTGTTCCAAATTAAATTTTAAAAGTTCAGAAAAATCTTGACTTAAAGAAATTCGATAGCAAAGATCCGAAGTTTCCATTTACAGGAAAGACAACGTATTTTTTTAAATATTTATCGTTAATTTTTTGAGTAAACTTAATTAAACAGTTTTAAATGACGAATATTATCCTCCTTTTCGAAAAAGATATAGGTATACTACAGGGTTGAAATATTATGAAATGTGCTAAAACGTTTATTACATGAATATAAGAGATATTATAAATATTTAGGGCCGGTAGGTACATATCTGACATAAAAAGGCGTCGCGTATTATCGGTCGCGTAACGCCAGAACAGACTAATTATAAAACTAATTATATTTATGATAAAACATTCAACCTTTCACACTCAACCGATGATGACGCTCGACGCATTTTGCGTCAGATATGTACCGACCTTTAAATTGTATAGAAACTACGTCACTTTGCATCCTGAATTTCAACTCACTACCGCAAGTAAAGGTAAGTTTTTAATGCACATCGCTACATAAAATCTTTCGAAAGCAAGCCGCTAAAATATGACAACATCGCTTTACAGTTTCTTTACAAAAAGTATGGCTGCCTACACTTCCCCAATTAAAACATCAAAGGGAAAATGACTGCGCAGTGCGCTGTCTAAATTCCGTGCCCAGAATTTCAACTAAAGTTTCAAAAATGTCCGACAAAAATAAGCGCACAAATCTAAATTGTCTTGATTTGAAGAGCGCTCACTATGTATATTAAAAGCTTAACATGATAATATACAGTAAAATATAATGTCACACGAAGAAAGTTAAAAAAAACGGGATTTCTTTCTATTGGTAAGTAAAAGTGAGTAATGTATCTGAACTAATTGTAAGAAATTGAGGACACTTTTATGATATAATTTTAGGGAACTGTGCATCTCAAGTTTTTATTTCAACTACATCGTCATAGTTAATGTTGTAATTAAGGCACTACCGCTTAGTGCTTTACGGCGTAATGCGTCGTGTTTGTATGAAAGCTTTTTCTTGCTTATATAAAGTTCCATCACACAAGGACATGTGTGACATTACTTAGAGCCATTTATTCTGGACAAAAATTTCTACGTGTGTGTGTACATTGTTTTGTCTTTGCTGGTTGGACATCGAGTTATGCTTTTAGATTCATGATTTTTGGTTAATGTGACTTACAACCCGACGACTCCCGTAATCCAATAAGAGAAGAAAAGCTTACGATATCTTTGTTTTTTATACCGCGAAGGTGGCAAATTAACATACAAGCCGCCTGATGGTATGTGGTTACCGTAACCTATAGACAACAGGGGTATCACTCGTACGTTGCTGACCCTACTATTAGCGTCGTGTTGGCAGTAGGGGTCTCCCTACGCAAGGGACCCCTAGTAGGAGTCTTTGGGATGCTTCCCTAAGGTGCACTGGCGACTTTGCTCACCGTTATGAACACAACACTGTGAAAGAGCAGTGTTATTTGGCTAGAATATTCTGCACGGTGGAGGTACTTCCCCAGTCAGGCAGCTCCAATATTGAGTGAAAGTTCCCACTATGCCCTACCTCTCTTGAAGAATCCTATTAGTAGGTAAGACAATAGACTGGTTAGCAGTCTTTTGTACTGAGAGTCCACATCACTGCAGCATCAAATGCAATTCAATGTTACTTTATTCTTATAAATTAATGGTTTACACTATTTCGTCTTTGGGTAACGTCTACCGAGGCATTTTAAGAATTAGTGATATGTCGATAACAAAGCTTTGTTTTTGATTTATCAAATTCTTATTGTTGATGATCATTCATTTACTATAATGGCTACCAAGAGCACTTAATTGCCTTAGTTATACCTCTACCAACATCCTCTTGATACACATACACAAACTGAACTCAATTATACTGTCCGATTGACAGTAAGTTCCGCTAAGCAACAGAATTGGATAAGCTATGTCTGCATCAACACAAACTCCATCTTGTTATAGTTAGACAGTTTGGTTTCCTAACTTCAGTTTGATAACATCTTAAACTCGGTCAAACAATTGATTTTGACGGGTTTAGCTTCGATAGTCCATTGTAAATAGTATTGGTAATAGGTACAGTCGCGATACGTTCCGGTGATACATTTCGCAAACAAAATGCTTTGAACGACGATTTTAGCCAAAAGGATGGTCGACCGGAAAGATTTCTGATTATACCTACAATTGGTTGTAGTAATGCCCGTTTATACTAATTTTCTTTTGTCATGTCTAACATTAGAGTTCCTCATCCTGAGATGGAAAGATTAGGCAGTTAACAAGGTTCCTATCGTCGCCGATTACTTACCCCTTCGCCCGATAAACTAAGGGCCTTTTTCTTGTCATGCGCATTTGCACCCGCATGTGTGTTTTACCCGCTTGCGTGTCACCTGTATCCTATCGTTTCATACATGCTTGTCCAGTGCTGCGTGTGGTTCTGCGGGTCGACGAATGTATAAGTTAGCGCGCTGCAGGCTACACGCAGGACAGGCAAAACATGTATAATTGTGTAATTACACGGGCGCAAATTTGCGTGACAGGAAAAGAGCCGTTAAGTAGACCTTGTCACGCGGGGAGACGTTTTCTCCCTTCTTTTCCAGTCTTTTCTTATTCGAAGGTATGAAGTTGTTCTAAGCTCAGGAATATAAAACACCGTACAATTAATCTTACAATAGGTATTCTATTCATCTAAATTTCTTTAATATTATAACGAATGTAAATCGAATTCAGATCCAATGCCTACTAGCGAAGTAAAGTGCAAATGAGGGTTCTTTCAGTTCCAAATGCCAATGAAATTAATTATTTAGGTATTCGTTGTCGAAGCAAATTGCCGACGAACGCCTCCATTCATTGACTCCAAATAAAATCTGATATAACCGCCATTCTATTTCCAATCTTATGTCGTTGTAATAAGAGACACGGATTGTAACGTTGCTTAATTATTCGGAGACTTAGTTTTGGTGATAAGGGATTATAAGGGACGGTTTTATGTGTCATGATCCGTAAACTTTATGTCTTGGAAAATTGGAAGCTGTTTATCAATCTTGATTTTGAGCCGGCAGACAGTTAGTGAGAGTCGGATTTTGTGTAGTTATCATTACATTATAAAGTAATGACCCGCGTTTCTGGGGACTGGGATTTCTACGAACTATTTTGGGATAAAGGTTAAGAGACGTTTAAGAGACATTTAAAAATATAACTGCTATCGTTTATGTAGCTTATAATAACCTTCATTCATAGTAGGTATTAGAGTTAAGAACGTGGTATTTACCATGTTTATAAATTGTTTCGACCTTCCGATACAAACAATCTATAAATCAAATCAAATCAATTTATTTGCTATAAATGTTGGTACAATTTCGGTCTTAACATAAATTTCCATAGATCCATAACATTTAGTCAAAATTATTGTGACATGCAAACATTTAAGTACAGTTTATTAAAGAATTAAAGTTACACACATGTATACAATACCTGTCGGTATCACAGGGAATAAATATTTACATGGTAATTTCAGGTTACAAGTCTGGTTGTGTGTGCATGTGATATTATATATGTTTGTCAACTGGCTCCACGATGCAGGCGACAAACCAGAGTGGAGTAAAGTAATCTTTAAAAAATTATTTCTTAATAATTTCTTTCGCCATGTCGGGTTAAACTTTGGGCTTTACACAGGACGAAATTAGGTGTCGCGGTGGATCTTAGCACGCTCACATGTTCGGTACGTGCATTGACTGAAATTAATACTGAGTATTTATAATTTCCCCTTTGAATTTGGTTTCATCCGGGCTTTTAAGAAATGACACGACTTGACACGGAAGGGAGGCCTTTGCCCTGCAGTGGGATACTACGGGCTATTAATAATAATAATAATAATTAGATACAAAATTCTGCGCAAATTGAACCAACTCAAGCAGCTGAGTTGTTTTAGTACTAAATGTATTGGCATCCTGCCATCACTTATTACTACAATCTTTAGGTCAGTAATCTTAGAGGAATTTTTATACATCTAACCTTTAGTATCGCTAGGAATTTAATTATCCTACAAGGACAAGAAACAAAAGCAATATCAACATCAAGAATTTTGCCTATTTTGTTAATCAAGATAGTATTGTTTATTGCTTGTCCCCATCTTGATAAATTATGTAAATGTATATAATAAATTGTATACTCTGTTTATTTTGTCTGTGTTGATAATAATATTAAATACGAATCGAGTACACATGTCACCATGATTCAGTAATTAAATAATACAGAGTATGTAGTTTCTCATTTAAACCAAACAAAACAGAGTTATTTCTAATCTAGGACTAGTTTTTATATGCTGAACGTATAAAAGTGTGAAAAGTCGACAATCTGCTACGCCAGCGTAGCTGCGTAGCCACAGTAGCCGTGACATCGTCGCGTTTGCTACGTCGTAGCAATAGCAATAGTTTAATCTCTTTATTTTTAAAACGCTTTTATTAGCTTCACCTGTAACTAACAATGTAAAAAAATCTTGGAAGAAGAAGAAATTTGACCCACTTCCCGGTTTCCGATTGAGCTGAAATTTTGCATACACGTTTAGTTTGGATGACAAAAGCGTTTTCTTTAGATTTTTTTTAAACTATAATATTATTTTATTTTCTCATAATAATCTTACATTTAACAACGGACTTCCCTCATATTAAGAAGAATTATCTCAGTTTATAAAACAAACGGAACAAATGCAACTTCTTAATTCTTATATCAGCATCGCAACCAACTTTACGCCTCCAACGAATTCATTTAGAGATTATTCCAAGTAGAATTGCTTCCGGGAAATGAAAACAAGCAGGCTTTGGTGAAAACTTTTAAGATGAAACCCGAGATTTTGATAAGATTCAATCATTAGTTATTGCCGGTCAACTTAACGCTGGGCCTCTCGTTGAATCGTGTTATGTAAATGAGTTTCTTTTTACTAGAGATAATTTTTTATGTAGTGCGGATAATTCGTAGTTATTCAGTGTCCATTCTCAAATGCAACTGCAGTAATAAAATCAATCTAAAGCTAAATAAAGAAAAGCTTTTTATGGCTTGCGTTATTCCCGCAACTTAAGAGTTGTTAATACAATGTTTTGGAAAGCCAAAAACATTGTATTAATTAAGATTGTAATAACTATTATTTGAAAAGAGTTTCTATAGCGTTAATTTTCGGTTCATCTCCCTATGGAGACTCTAGGTGCGCGGTTCCAAATAATAGGTCCTATGACCTATTATTAGGAACCGCGCACCTAGAGTCTCGACATTTCATAAGTGTCTGAATCTGGTTTACATGAAATAAAGATATATTCTATTCTAATAAACTTGAGAGTTGTTCATGCTGTGATGGGAAGAATTGCCACTTAGTAAGGATCATAATGGCTCTTTACTTGGAGGCATTTTTCATGCACCTTTATTGGATAATAATAGTATATTATATCTAATCATTTCCATAGCCTCGTTAATCATGTCAGATATAAAGCATTCGTGATATTCATTAATTACTGCTAATTGTACGAGTGTATATCGTCGTTTTAATTAAGGCTTTATCAAATAATTCACTGCGTTAACGATTGAATATAAAATAACATTAATTAATGTAAACAAAAACTGTAAACACAATTCATGATGGTGAATTTTCTGTAAAGTTCATCCGGCTTATATTTGGAATAAGTAAATAAAAGAAAGCGTGTACTTACGTGTGTAAACACTACATCTGCATCGTGATTTAAAAACCTTATAATTTGACCATTGCAGTGTGTGCACGTCACGAAGTAAAACCTAGACGAAAACAAACAACAACGCTACGCCAAATTTAAAATACCTACGTGTAGAAGTTTCTGAAAAAATGGCTGACAGACAGACACGGGCGGAAGAGTGTTCTTTTTTCCCTTTGAGGTATGGAATCCGAAATTCTAAGGGTACCTAATTATAATTTCCTTTATTGGAAAGGAACGCGTGCAAAAAACTCCATACATAATTCTGTGTTGTAAAATGCTACCTCATTTTTTTATAATCAACATGATCCAGAAATAACGGTCAACATACAAAATGATCTTTAAACACTATTGCACGATGTATTTAATTGTAAGACCTTTTATTGCATAAACTTAGAATGTTTTCGCTTCTCCTAAATCTATGTTTTATTGTACCATGTTTTTATACTTTTTTAAATATTATTATTTTCTTTTATTCGAATTGATATTTTATTATTTAACTTTACATAAAATGGCGAGGTCCGATGGGACACGAGTCTAAGGAAAAAATAAAATAATAATTCTTATATTAATCGAAAAAATGTTCCTTTGAAGTTAACATAACCGCCAAAGGCTTATGAGGACATCAAAACATGACTTCTACTTCAATCATAATCCAAATATTTGTCTTTAGTCATATTTGGACTGTTATAAATAAAAACAAACAAATATCTTACTGAATACCAGAATAATGGAAAACATAACAACTCATAATTGGCACACGAACAGAACCTAATCAAACAAAACTGTTGAACAGTTCTAACAGAACAAAACAGTTATAAAACTTTCAAATAGAATATTCAGTTGAATAATGCAACCACTGAAAGCCGGGAGACGATATCATTTAAATGGTGTTCCAGTTATACTAAGGCCCAAGCCCCACAGGCAGAGCTTCGTTGGTACTTAGAGCTACACTGCTAGTTGACATATCTGCCCAAAACGTTTGTCTTGCCATCGCAATCGCCACATTGACGCTTGGACACTACATTTTATTAGTCACATATAAAATTAAAATAATTTATTTAGATGCAAAATAAAGGCACCACATGTAAAAAGAACAATTAAAAAAGAAAAGAAAAACAACAAAAAGAACAAAAATTTAAACAAAATAACACAAAAATTAATATAATCGCATAGAGTCATCATATAGAGTCTCTTTAACGGACGCACTGGCGGCGGCGTATCAACTGTACTGATAAGTTATATCAGGGCCCCAAGTCTGCTAATTTCTGCGTGTCAGAATGGTCTCGTAATTGTTGGTTTTTGCAGTGTCGTTCAACCGATTTAGACTTCTATTGCGTAGGTAATAGAAGTAAAAGTCGGTTATTTGTCAGTTATTAAGTGTCGTTCTATAGATTTTGAGTAGTATTACCTACGGAATAGAAGTCAAAATCGGTTCAACAACACTGCAAAAACCAATAATTACGAGACCATTCTGACATGATTGAGATAACAGAAATTAGTAGACTTGGGGCCCTGGTCAATTGTCATAACTGTTAGGACTATAGTGGACTTCGCGCGTAGCATTTAGTTCAGTATGTCACACTGCTCCGCTACTAGGCAAGCGTGGCACTACGCGAAACTCCCGCGTATATGGTTTGGGCCTTAGATGCGTACTGGATGCATTTCTATTGTTCATTCAGCAGACAATTTCATAGTAATTACTTTAACTTGTTCTTTTGCCTGGCAACAGTGGACTACGGTTTAATTTATGGAAATGAAGAGCTGTAGTAGTTTTGGAGGTCGAATGACAGTCGCTTTGCATTCAACTAGCCCTGCGGTCCGAAGCACGTCAAAAAGGATTATTGCTCAAAGATGCGTTCCGAATCCGCGTGAGCGCGCTTACGACAGAACGCGTGACGTCATGAATGACGTCATTACCTGCGCCGTATTGGACTTACGGAGCCTTTGCTCCTGCGTGAAATCACTGTGAGCTAAACGTCAAATTGACATTAGCGGCATTTGACATTTTGTGGGATTGTGATTTAAATAGAGAAAAGTCGAGAAAATTGCAGTCGCAATAAGCGATGAAGGTACATGAGACAGTTTGCGCTTTATTTGACGCCACAAGAAATTAAACGAGCTAATTCGGGTGAACGGCTTCTGTGGTGTATTTGTGTGCTGTGTTGTGGTAACAAAAAAGAGGTCCGATTGATTATCACGCTTGATTATCACGCTGACAGCGCTGAGCGTACTTTTCTTTCGGACCAACGAATAAAGACGTTAGCACCGTGAAAACTGCAATCGCGTTTTGGACCTCATCCTAGAAGAAACTAGGCATGACATTATTTAATATAATTAAAGTGTACAGGGTTATTTGTAAATCCCTATTAGTGTTATAAGAGGTGGAAGTACTCATGTGAAAAAAAGGTTACAGTTCTTTTTCTAGTTGGAATCGGGGGTTTTTGACGGTTAGGTTATTCTTCCATTCATCTCTGTTAGACGTTATTTCCAGATTCACTTTTTTCACACTCATGTCATGTTTCACACAGTCCATCCATATTTTCTTTGGTCCACTTCTTCTCTTATAGCCGTCAACATCCATATTTATAACTCATCTTATCCCTCCGCATTATTATCTCAAATTGTCATGTACTTAATCTACTTAGTATCTATTTTTATCATTGTGCTAAAAATAAATCTTGCCTCAACTATATAAGTGCAATGACTTCCAAAGTATAGTATCCTAGCTAGTCGGAACTTTACGTGACTGAGTCAAATCGTACACTTACTACTTAAGCACGACTTTCGACGTTCAACATTCCCGTGGGAATTTATCAGCTGTTACAGATGAGATTTATATCCGTTTGGTCATGTAAAAAAGATGGAGTTATAAAAGTTGGGACCAGAAAGAGGTATAGAAGGTAAATAAAAGCTTGAATTATTAAATTAACTGCCAACTGGGTACTACAAAATAAACCTATTTGAAAAACCATTTTGACGACACGGTTGGCGCAGTGGCTAAGCGATTAGTTTTCTGCGCTACTCGTACGTGCCGCGGGTTCGATCCCCACACGGAACAAATATTTGTATGACCTACAGATAGTTGTTTCGGGTGTGGGTGTGTGTGCATGTGAGAATTTATATGTTTGTAAACTGTACCCTCGATACATGAGAAAACATAGAGAGGGGAGTGGTACTTAAAAAAAAAACAGCCATTAAAACTAGTTCAATAAGCGATTTGATTTTGTAAAAACGCCTGGCTTAGATGTATAGCAATAACGTAGCTTGATAACTCATTGCAGTACGATACAACTAAGAAGTAAGATCGATATCAATGGAAGTCGCTCGCTTAGATAATTTTACAACCTTATTGCGTCAGCGTACAAATCATTATCACTGCAGTTCTAATAACGCCTACTATACTTTGCAATAAAAGTTAAAAATACTAAAAGAATTTCAGCCAAACACGAACTCTGTCACAGTTGATTAAGTTGCGTTAAGCCGCGAACACAAAAGTCAGTTATGTTATAAGATATTTTGTCAAAGCAATTTGGTGAGCATTTATTCGTTTTGGCAGCAAGTTTTTGGTAGTAAAGAAGTACATTTCTGTTAAGTGTTTAAACAAGCCCATTTAATATATTCCTATCCATATTTTACTTGTGTCAAATTTTTAAATTTTCATCCCTTTACCTGCTATCTCACCTGCTGATTGAACTGAAATGAATTAATTTTTAGTTAAGCTATAATTAACAGTATAAGTACTTAATGTAAAATAAACGAACTACCAAGTCATAATTATTTAAATGGCTCATACAATTTTCCCTCCAACTTGTTTAGGAAAATAACTAGAATATTCTCACTGACTTTGACGTGTCGTAAATGTTCGACCGTAGGAAGCTTTTAGCCATCTTTAAGCAGAATTAATTAGAGAGAGTGGATTAATTGCAGGCTTTGAAAAAAGTCGTTGAGTGAGATCTCATTTGCCTCAAAAGAGCGGAGAAAGCCTTCGGTAGCTTCTTCATGAATATGTCAGAATTAGGGCGAATTATGTTCATCATACTTACCTACCGTCTTAGGATCGTCGCTTGGATTTTTTATGTTGTTAATCTAATTGCATGTCATAACTCATAATGTTTATTTGTGCGAGTGTCTGGATGGCGGGGCTACCGACATCATTTTTAACTCCCGACAAAAAGAGGGGTGTTACAAGTTTATAGTGTGGATCTGTGGAGCTTTGGATCTGTGTATTTGTGTGAGTCTGTGGCATGGTAGCTCCAACACCCGAACGACCGATTTCAATGCAGTTTTTTTAATTGAAAGCTAATTTTATCGGGTATCATCATTCTTAGCTATGTTTCATGAAAATCCGTTCAGTCGATTAAAAGTTACAGCTCTTTTTCTAGTTGGCGAACGGCTTTCGCGATATATCACGGGTTCGATTCCCGCATGGAACTTAAATTTTATAAGGTCTACAGACAGTTGTTTCCGGCCTGTGTTTGAGTGCAAGTGAGATGTATGTATGTCTGTAAATTAAGCCCACAACAAAGAATATAAAAAATACGTCACCAGGTGTATAGGGCTAACGATTTTCGTTGACCTAACAGTAAGAACAGTGACCGTCCGTGATCCAAAACACGACCATCCCTAAAAGGCTGGCAACGCATAAGTTACGTGGTCGTGTATTATAATATTTTCTCTGCCTTCAAAGACACTTGCAAAACTGAATATAATAAGGCTTTTAATCCTATCTACGATGTCCTTTGATTCTGATATACATTGCCACCAGAGAGCTATGTCAGCTCGGCTAGTAGGTACCTACCTACGTCTGTAAATGGATTGGTTTACTAAAAGCACAGCTTCACTCGCGTCCTTTGCCCTGGTTTTAGCAATAGAGCTGTGTTTTTGTACGGAAAATATAGCCATGGTATATTATAAACAGAATCTATATTACATTTACCATCAGGTCGAAATATGGACAAACACCTTATTCCAATAAAAAAATAATGTGATATTGCTTCTGTGTTTCCCAAAAATAACAATCTGGACAAGCATGCATAATCGTAGAGTCGTCAAACTTAAGCTTATCAGGAATTGTTTGCACGGTGGCTAAGCGATTGGCTTTCTGCGCTACGTGCCGCGGGTTCGATCCCCGCACGGAATAAATATTTGTATGATCTACAGGTGCAGGTTCAGGGTCTAGGTGTGTGCATGTGACATGTATGTTTGTATACTGTACCCACGATACAGGAAAATTCCCAGTAGGAGCAAAGCGTTTAACAAAAAAAAAAACAAATTTAAAATCTGTAAGCAACGTCAGTAATTTATTTTACAGCGTAGGCAGTCTTTTACATTAAAGCCAGAAAAAAGGCTAAGTAAAGAATTAATTTAAATAACTTTTATTGAAATATTAAGTTGAAAGTCTGTGTTGAATTATAAAAGTTGTTAACTAGATTTTACTTTGAATATTGAAAAGGTCAAACTCGGATAAACATCCTTCTTACGGAAGAGATAAAATGAAAAAACTTAGAACTTACATAATAATTATATTAAATCTTAAGTTTTTTCATTTTAACGTTTTGCCTTAGCAAAACATTTTTCGGGCCATGAATATTCAGAACCGAATAAACACTTAAAGATGAAAGGGATATTCTCAAAAGAAACGAGGTAGGTAAGTAGCAACCCTATAATTTTATATGATAAAAGTGCCTATAAATAAAACGCAGAAGTGACTGACTATTCATTCCCCCTTTGACACCTATTGCCACGAAAATATAGACCACTACGCAACAGATTAGATTTATGCTCCTTTTAGCGAATATATGACGCACGGCGCTGAATATTTCATGCACACTCCATTACTTTATTAATTTATTGTCACTCTGATGATACAGTGTATCGCAAAGTTTTCTAGAACGCGGTACATTTTTAAGGTTCCCTTGCCAATTGTCAAAAATGTAACCCTTATAACTCCGCCATGTCCGTCCGTATATTTCACAAAGCAATTTGATCCATCCTCCTTTTTAGATTTCATCAAAAATCGGGACTATGCAGTGATAGCAGCAGTACTTGTTAAAAATATCCGTCAATTATTATTTTTTGGATTAACTTGTGTAACCAACAAGATCTTTTTGACCCCTAATAAATAAATATAATTATAAATGCAGCCCATTACTGTCCCACTGCTGGACACAGGCCTCTTCCTGGAATGACAAGGGTTAGGCCTTAGTCCACCACGCTGGCATAGTCCGGGTTGGCGGACTACACACACTATCAAGGACGTTACGTTAACGCAAGCGATAATAAAATTCGACCCCTTATAGAATACTAAAAATACTGATAAATTAATACTGCTAATACTCTGCAACGGAACCCTGGGTGCGTTTCCAACACGCACATGATCCGTTTACTCGGAAGTTGTTAAACTTTGTTGTTGATAGTCTCTGGGCTTCTCTGAGACACGATACGTTCTGACTTCTGACAGTTCTGACCCGGTTGGACTGACCCAATTTCAGCATCTCAACAGTCTGTAATGTCCTCGGCTGAAATTAGTACGCTGATGAGTAATTGGATCAATTAAGTGCGGCCTATTGTTTGGTGGGGACCACAGAGCATTATGATATTTAAACTTTTGTGATTTAAATAAGGCGTCGAATTATTTGCATACTTTGAATGAAAATCGGAAGATTAAATTTGTGGAAAATGAATCGGTAGACTGCTGAGTCACACCGGCTAAAACCATTGTTTACATAAATAGGGTAAGTAGTTTATTACTATTAAAGATAAACTAATATTTTATAATTATCTTTATAGTAGGCAAATATATATATAAGTATATAATATATAATATGTTTTTGGATATGCTTCAATTTTGGTGATAAAAAGAACAGTCAAATTTCATGAAACATAGCTAAGATTATTCCCGATTAAACTAGCTTTCAAATAGAAAAAAACTGCATTGAAATCGGCCCAGTCGTTTTGGAGCTACGATGACACACCCCGACACACAGATACACAGTACAAACTTATAACACCCCTATTTTTTGTTTGGGGTTAAAAATGCTTAGCTACACACGCTTACCAGCAACTGACTTTTGACAAAGTGTAAACACCAAAATATCCAGTGGGGGGCGGGGGGGGGGGGACTCTTTACAAACTCGTAGTCTTGGATTCGTACTACACTTAAGCATGTAAATGTGTGTCAAACCCGCATGCATATTCATGGTAAGGTAAGGATCTTGTAAGTTCATCTCTGTGGTATTAATATTCTACAGTAGTGATAGTTTATAACGCTGTTAAGGACTTTCATAGGAGATTGTTAGGTTAGTTTAGATAGTATGGTTGTACGGGACAACTATGAACGATAAAGCTTGATAGAGTTTATAATGATAGTTTATTGATTATAACTCCAGCGTTTAATGGTTTATCATTTTACGTAACATTGGCGAAATTGTGGTCATTCCCCCACAAAAGTCACTAAACAAGAGTTGAAGTTGATAACATGATAGTTACTTATAATTTACTAGCGACCCGTCCCCGGCTTCGCACGGATGCAGTTTCTCTACTATCCTTACATTAAATATGAAAGTATTATACCTACATATAAACCTTCCTCTTGAATCACTCTATCTATAAAAAAAAACCGCATCAAAATCCGTTGCGTAGTTTTAAAGATCTACAGACAGACAGCGGGAAGCGACTTTGTTTTATACTATGTATTGATTGAAAATAGAATATCATAAATTTAAAGGAAGTCGCCGCCAGGTCTTCGCGAGCCGGTATCGGAAGCACTTCGCCATCCCTCGTTACCTCTCAGGTAGAACATTTATCATCTATATTGCGTTATGATAATAAACTCAACAAAGAGATTTTTTATAGCTATTCTAATGGTGGTCGTAAAACATTTTTACCTTTACCTACGGGGAATTTTGGTAATACCCTGTTTTTATGTTGAGAACCAGCCTTTGTTATCAATTGTCAATTTTTATACGACGTACTTGAACTTGAAGTTGCCTCGTGTCGCAACCCATCATTGGTCTAGTCCTAACTTTGTTGAGGTTGGGTCACTTTTTTTTATTTTTTTTATTTGCATGGCGAGAACCCATGATTGGCTATACTGCTCCTGGAGGAATGGAGGGCTGTGCTGGACTCATACAGGTAAACTCACCACGGTAGTCTACTTTCAGCACCTGATGGTGGTCTTCGGGAGCTCTTAAAGACTGCGTCGAATCCCACCACGGTGCAGTGGTGCCACTCCCGTTAGGACACAATCTAACCCGACGCGTCTGACTATCAGTATTTTACACAGAGCATCTACTATTCGACTTTCGCAACCCTGTATATGGGATCGGGATTCCCAACCGAATCATTTTAGCATAATAACGTATTTCTTGGAAATTCAAATATGGAAAATTGATAGCTCCGTATTGGTTCGTTTCTTGATTCTGTTTTCACAAGCGTAGTTGTCAGCTGAGTTTATTTTCCAGATCAGAAACAGAGTTAATTGGTTTTTATTTTCAGAATTTCGAAGTTAAGGTCCGAGGTCATTTGCTCGATAGGTTTTGAAATAAATAAAACGTTATCCAGCGTAATAGGAATAGGCATAAACTAATTTTCAATTTGCAATTGAATTAAACGGCAGATAAACCTTTTCATTGCTAAAGTTAATTTCAGTACGAATTGCTAAAACCCTTTTCAGAAGCAAAATCCTCATTTGAGAATTAGCTGAATTGATAAACAAATTAAAGTTGACTTTACATAATCGTGTATGCCAAAGGTTAAACAGCCTACAATTGGCACATTAGATGGTTTTATGCTGACATTGACTGTGTCAGACACCATACCATAACCACAAAATAAGTAAGTTCAGAAGGCTTATTTTTAACAATGCGTGATAAAATAATTCGTACAAAAATATTCGGTACATCAATCATAATAATAGCAACATTACTTTCCAGTGATCAATAACTAAAAATGAAAAAAAAAAAGTACCTTTTTGGGAAAATCAGTTCTGTAGACTTAGCATGATTATATAGGTACTAAGAAGGCATAAGGACTGAGCTGTGTACATGGGCGAAATAGTTCATTGAAAAGAAAAAGAGCGATGAGCTGTTTTGCTCCTTTTATCACTCGCTCACAAGCAACCCAATTCTACTGAGCTGTATAGTGTATGAATTATAATAGTAGGTGAAATGGACCTTCTGTATTAATTATTTTGTGACGTAACTGGGTCATGCTATGGCGTTTCCAAAGCGATTATTAAGTCAGCACTGCATATTTAAAAGCGGGAGACTGGAATCAAAGAATGCGCAAGTTAATTTCCATAATACTCTTGGACTCCCGGAGCTAGTGTGCCAAGAGAAGCCTATTTGTTCACTTTATTTAAGGTGGTTCTTGGCCCTTTAGATGAGATTCAATTAAGGATCCAATATATTAGAATCTCATGATGGACGACGTTACAGCTTTCATATTTTACATAGATGGGTACATGATGGTTAATTTTTATTTTTAATTACTGTAGGTACTGTCTCGCTTAAGCTGATACCAAATAAATAATTTTTCATTCATTATTTTTTCTACTTTCTTTCATTACAAAGCAGCTCTTATAAGTGTTTTATCTAAAAAAATACTGTGTCTCTTAATCAATACATGTATTTTAGAGTGTCGAAAATATTTTGTCCGACACGATTATGAATACCTACCTACTGTCACTTGTTATTTATTCTGTGATACGGTGTAAGTAATTACCGCGAGCTCCTGCACTATTTTGTTTACCTTACACGTTCACACACGAACCACACAATCTTCCACCATTCCCATTCTTATCACAATGTCATAAGGTTGACATTGCTTAAAATGATTAGATACTTTTTGGTGCAATCGAAGTTATCTCGAATTCGAGAAAAAGATTGAATTCGAACTTTTCTTCAATGGAATAGAATAGATAAATCAGATACAGGCACTTATGAAATTTCGAGACTCTCAGTGCACGGTTCCAAACAGTAGATCCTATGGAGAAGTACCAGCAAGAAACTCCATGGAAACTTTTTTAAAACAATAGATTACAATCTTGATCAGTACAATGTTGTGGTAAGAGCTGCGAGAATAATGTAATTTAATTTGAATAAAAATAAGACTAGGGCAATAATGATTTGCCTCTGAATAAGATTGCCATGGCAGTTACAAGCTGACCAGTTCCGACAGACGGCACCCGTTCACAATGGTAATTAAGTTGAGCTATTCTGGAAAAGTGGAGCCCGATATTAACTCGAAGGAAAGCTGCTCGAATTGCTTCGACTGGTCGTTACCGTTCGATATGTACATTTCAAATTCGAACCATCATAAACGTCAAATCCGCTCGAAGTGCAAACTCGATTCCGAGATGATCTCGCAGGAAACGCGAATTGCTTCCCAGATGACGAACGATGACGAACTCGAAAACCACTACTACACGCACCAGCCTGTTCGCACACGTATGCGTGAGTGAATAAAATACTGGCTGAAACAACAAAATTAGTAGCCGATTATACTCGTATCACATACAAAACAGTATGTCATCGTGGCGGACACCGACACCGAGGTTTTAATTAAAAAATTACAAAATAGCTTGTGCCGCGATTTCATCCGCGTCGATCTAATGAAAAGCATTAAAATTATGAACACGGACGTATTTTTTTAAAATTCATGTTCATATTTGATTGAAGAGTTGTAAGTATGAATGTTGATGGCTATTAGAGAAGAGGTAGACCAAAGAAAAGATGGATGGACTGTGTGAAACATGACAGAATGTTAAGGATGTGAATACGGAAATGACGTCTGATAGAGATTAATGGAAGAAAGACATTTGCGCTGACCCCAAATAAAATGGGATAAGGGCAGGAGAATGATGATGATGTTCATATTTGATTTAATAATGTATCCCAAACGCTTAAGAAAGGCATGAGCTATCACACTGAAATAATTTTTTGAATCGGTCCAGTAGAATCTAAAATTGTCAAACAAACAAATTCACAAACGTTCATTCTTTATAATAATATAGCGATGGCGATATAAAATATATTTCTTGAAAAAGTAACGAATTCAAAAACATTGAAGGAGCCATTCTTCAGTCTCTCAAGCGTTACTCGGAATGAAACACAAATAAGTCTTCTCACATTGCTGTTTATATTCGCTGAATAATTTAACAGCATCATTTTGCTACGGAACAAGATACGTGTGTTTGTCTTTGAAGGTTGCTTATACCATTCTGGCGATATGTTTTACCTCTGTTAATGTTAGGCTTCGCTTGAAGCTAACCTAATGAAGCGGTGCGGCGTCACCTGCTGTGACAGTGCGCGGTATAGCGGATCAAAATATTGTAACGTTCACAGAACAGAAAGAAAAAAAAATTATTTGCCACAAAAACAACAAGACACACTAGAAAGACAGACACAGAGAGAAAACGATAAAAACCGAGAAAAAGAAAAACAAAGAGATAAAGTGATTGTTGCTCTGAGGCACCGCTCTATGCGGATTATCTACATGCCCGTAACTACAATAATTATTTCGATCCACTCGACAGCGGACCGCCGGGGTAGGCGGCACCGCACCGCTTCCTGTGTTATTCGCCTAAACCATGGTTTAAATGAAATGGAGTTCTTACAATGTCATGGTAATGCAGGTTAACCAGGCCTGGCACCGTTTCTGTCCAAACTCGGTACACCCCGTCCCCTAATTACCGATGTAGCAGACAGTTTGCGAAAGGCGTAAATCGCGCGGTAGCTGTTGTCATACATCACTTGTGTATTACATATTTGCCAATAGCGACGCGACAGCCACCCTTACGAGTTCGCCCTCTGACAATAAACGAACTAAAAAGTGCATACTGGGCGCTGCAAACACGTCAAGTAGCCACAGGCGGACGAATGCCGTACATAATACGAATTTGTTTGACAGTTCGCGACCGGTTGCGCTTCGTCTGCTGTCGCATGGCTGTTGGGTCGCTATCAGGTGATTTTTACGTAATTAGGGTGCCAAGGGTGGTAAGAAGTCAACTGAGGCATAAAGGTAAAGGTAAGGTATTCAACGCTGACGAACATGTTTCAATTTGTGCATTACGATATTAACCGATTTAAAATAAAATAAGAGGCCGTGACAATTTGGCAGTACGTAATCAGCTTATTAACTCTAAGGCTCGTTGAGGATAAAACAATTACCTATTTAAAATTCACTTCGCGAGCGACGTGACCTATTTCTGCAAGTTTACAAGTAATATGTTTTCTCTTTCTCGATGACCCAAATAATTACATAATGATCTAAGGCGGACTTCTTTTATTCGTTCAACTTATTGCTTTTCATACTATGAGAGAACTAAACTGACTCCATTGGTAATGAACTTAAAAAGGGTTAGGTGCACTCGTGACCAATTGACCATGCATTTATAGAAACATGTAGGTATGAATGTAGATGAAGCAAAAGGGGTATGTAAGGATCATAGCACCCCAGTCTGTAGTTTCTGCCTACACCTATGGGAAAAAGGCGTGATGTTACGTGGTACGACTTAATCGATATTGTTTTTATTTTTTCAAAATCTTTATTTTTATTTTATTTTATATATAATTTTTTTTGTAAGGAGGAACATTTATTGAATTTTCGCACATGAGCTGATAAAAAATTTAGGATACCTATAGCTAAATGCGTAAATGTAGATAAATGTATACTTACTGTATACGATAAATATACCTAGGTAGGTAGGTATACGTATATTTTATATATATATTTATGGTTATTTATTAAATATGTTTTTTTATATAATTTATTTTTCGTTTAAATATTTGTTTGTGTAAAAGTAATATTATGCTTATCTCTCTTTGTTTTTTTCTAGATGGTAACGAAAATTAAGCGTACCTATTTAAAATCTCTTCCTTGTCATATACAATTAGGTACCTATACTGCTTATCCTTACAAAGCTCGACGGCTTTGTTGTATTATTATGTACGAATTTAATCAGAACATTAGCAGTTAAGGCAGCTACAGACAGGCTATGCGGTCGATTATACCGTGGGTTTAGCGTCGTGCGGTTTAGTGTTATATGAGCTGCCGTAAGTGGTTTACATGCACTGGCTTATTCGAAATAGAATATAGATTACCGTCCTTAGGATGAGTAGATATAAGAATAGCTAGAATTTTTGAATAGAATAGAACACTTTGTAGTATGTATCGGTACATATTACATAAAATTATGAGGGAACAGATAAACATATATACATACATACCGGTCAAACATATAACCCTCTTCATAGTCGGGTAATAATGCTTATAAAATATATAATATACATATGTACAAAGGGCGGTCTTATCACAGTCAGCGACTTCTACTAGACAACCTTTGGATGGACAAGAACAGAAGGTGAAAAGACAAGGGTAGTCTGCGGGACCAGTTGTCATTAAAACAAACTATTAATTTAATTCACGCACATATGATTAGACAGAATCTAGTTGCCTCGTTCCAAAGTGATGATTTCCAATGGAGAAAAGCGGGCAAGAAACTCCAGGGTTACTCTTTTTATAACTTAGAATGTTGTATATACAACATTAAAATATACCAGTGGCGAAGAGTACAACCCGATTCCCATCGGCTTCCCTTTAAGAATTATAATATTAAATTATTTACTCATCCAACTGACAAAAAAGGCTTGTTATTCAGTTAGGTCGAGCTCTTCCAGACTACCTACTTATAGATTACAAGAGACGGTATGGATTTTTGTCTTGCAGCATTAATTGCAGCAATTTTTAGAGGGCAATTTTGAGACGGCTTCCCCTTTTAAAACTGTCACTGTTCGACACTGAAATATACATTATTATAATCATTGTACCTACATACTAAAATTTATCTATGCAACGTCGTTGCTCCTCTATTTGCTTTGTGTACTAGATAGTTGTATTTTCCGTCATACAAATAGAGAACAATGCATCTCCTATGCTGCGTCGTGGACCAGTTGTTATGAGAACGTCCTTCATCTCACAATACAGTCTGTTAAACTCCTTATTCTCGTCTTAATTAGAACCTGGCGTTGATACGGTTGGATTGAACTGTCATAATTACATACAGGTTATAATTGTCTGTACGTTCATGGATCCAATCAGATAATTAACTGTACCGATATGTTTGATGGTTAATTAATCTATCAACATGGATTTAATCCTCACATTATCATAACTCGTAGATGTTAATGATCCTCAAAACAGACCATTGTAATGAATAGCTAGGTAATTGCGATAAACGATCGTAATCCATTCCGTTTTTACAGTTCAATAATGTACTTTTCGTTGAATTGATCGGAAATTGCTTCATTATTTAAAAAAATACATTAATTGGCTCTTTTCGGTACGCAAAGAAATAACACGCCAGCAATTTCCAACACGACAATAATAGAAATTACTGGACAGTTCTTTTTAAATTATTCTTGTAGTGTTAGCGAGGTTTTTTAAGTACACATTAACATAAAAGTAAGTACTTTTAATTGTGTTGTAATTTCATAATGCGCTTGTAAATCTTGTTAAATTGTTAACTAAATTTAATTATGGAAATATCAGGTACTATAACGGTCATAATATTGTTGATAGCCACACTATCGCATTAGATTTAACACCAGTAAAGGTATTTGTTAAGGGGGACCCAACAGTGACACCGCGAAAAAATATCTGCTGTTCAATACATTTTCTCGTGTAATATTGAATTATTTGTATGGAACAGCTGTTTCTTTTTTGCGATTTCAGGGCTGGCCCCATAGTAAAAGTTGTTCATAATGATGAATAAAATAACCCCTTAAAGGGATCGGGACTGGAAAGGTAGCATCTTGTATATTTAGGAAGTCTTTACTTAAAACTTCGGAAGCGCAGGTGTTACGAATAATTTGTCGAGTAACTGATTATCTGACATGTCATTACCATAATTTCATATTTTGTTCTGGAAATATTCCAAGAGAAACAAAATTATGAAACAATTGAGTTTGATTCCGTACCGCCCGAAGTTTTTCTGAAGGAATAAAATTATATTGCCTTGGAACGAGTTGTGGCCAAGTTCTATTGAAAAAATTAAAATTTTATAACGTTAACGTTGTAAATTCCAGTTTGACTTAAACCTCATACTCAACGATCACCACGAAAAAAGTAGTGCCAAAAATATAATTATACAACACAAGTTTTTTTTCTTTTTATTTTTTCACATCTAGAAGTTGAAACGGCAATTTCATCAATCTAGGAAAAAGAAAATGGTTCAATATATCTTAATTTAACAAGATGTGACCTTACAAAAGTCTACTAAAGTCTATTTAGGACAAATTCAGTTGCTTGTTGCAGTGAAATACATAATTTATAAGGGTCCCTACAGAAGGGCCAAAAGGGGCTCCTATCAATCTCAGTTTGTCGTCCATTTGTCAGTCGGGCACACATCCGCTTAGTCTTGTTACTTGCGACCATTCTTTTGAGTTATGTAAACGTTCACCATCATTATTGGATTTAAAATAATTTAGGACTAAACGGAAACGGACAAAAACTCAAGAAATAAACAACACACATACCGTTGTTGATAAATAACGCAATACCACGTAACTAGCGTTAACTTTGACGTTTAAAATTAACGTTAACTTTACGTTATACTGTTTCTTACATTAAACAGAAGCCCTAATGTAGGTTTAATTTAATCATCTCAATTTTACGTATCGACCGCGTTCAGTGCTCTGATTGGTGAAGAACTCGGGCCAGGCCAAACGGCACGTAGAATGCGGTCGATTCATAAAATCGAGACGAACTACCCCCAACTGGTGCAGGAGGATAGCTCAGCTGTACCAAAAAGGTGCTAATGTGGCCGGATTATATAGGAACCTTTTTTAATTGGATCTTTTCATACTTTTAATTTCATCAATTTGTAACTTGAATTTATTTTTATTTTTAGTTTATCGTAAAGATAAACTAAAAATAAAAATAAATAAGAATAAGAAGGCTTAAATAAAAATAGTAAGAAAGAAAAAAGAAAACTATGCACACATAATTTAAATATCACAAATAAAAATATGACTTTCAAAAGTTCGCCCCTAAACACAGTCACGTGACATGACGTCATCTACTAAAGAAACACTGAGGAGTGATGTCAAAACTCGATGAGAGTATTTGAAATAACGTTCTGATTTCCGTAATTTATAATAAAAATAATTAGTAAAAAAGGTATAATTTTTTAGTAAATCTTTAAGCACTTATTACATTTTTTTAAATTATTCATCAATCTATTCAAAATTCATTCTGTTGGTTTGTAATCAATAATTCCTATGTATTTGCTCCAGAACCACTCAAACACAAGTGTTACAATAACGTGCCATTTATTAATGAAGAAACTATATATTATTACAGTTTCTATTGCACGATGTATTGAAAATATTATACATTTGAACGTTTGATATATTATTTCATTACTTTGGCTATATAACTTTGGTTTGGCGATTGAAACGAAATGATTAAAACCAAATGTTTGTACATTTTCCAATTCAATTTCTTTTTGTAACTTTCTAAGGATTTGTTTGGCTCTTGAAATTGCTATCGTATTATTACGAGATTGACTTCAAGGGATTGGAAAAAATGCTGGTAATATTTTTACTCGATTTAAATAATTCTCAATACCTAACAGTTTAAACTAGACTCCCATTAGAGTTCAAAAAATGAATAGTAGAGAGGAATTTATGATTGAATAGGAATATCTTATTCGAAATTCATCGCTTTTTTTAGATTATTATTTTGAAGTACGCCTACAGCTTTTGCCCACGACTCATGGGATTTTTCAAAAAAGGAGTGAAATGATGTTTACAGTTTCGGCAATACGCGACTCCCGAGTGATGCCCCTGGTCTTAAAAGCATCCATAGGTTACGTTAACCACTTACCACCAGGCAGGCCGTATGCTTTTTAGCCATATAAAAAATTAAGAACTTCTTCCGTGTGGATTCTAGATTTTTACTAATATATAGGTACTTCAATATCCCGTTGCTTTTGGGGTTGATTTTTTGAACAAAATGTAGCCTATGTTACAACGGGGACTTGTAAGAATATCTAAAATCGGTTTAATAGTCCATCAGATTATTTTAAATCAAAAACAAACAAGCCCACAAACAAACGTTAGTTTTATAAGTATACATTAGGACTCGCTTCCAGTCTAACCAGATGCAAGTGAATGTTGGCAAAACGATCTAAAATTCATGTTCACAAAATTAACTGTAAACGTGATTTTAAATTTCCTCGTCGTCCGCTTACTTGCTTTGACATTCGGTTTCAAAGGATAGCGTCTGATGTTGTTTTGATGAGCAAAGGGCATCATTTACAGCATCGGATTTTAACGCATGTAGTAAGTAGTAACCTGATGTTGGTATTACACTGAAAATCAAATATAATTCTATAATTCTTGTTGGCAGTGCTATGGTGTTCACAGTATCTTTTCTTAAACATATACTATATACGTGAAGACTTATAATTGGCTGTCAGTCTAACTTACTGTCTTTGTTCTGTTTTGTTTAGCTGTAAGTCTTCCATAGAGTTTAAATAAATAAATAATCTTGTGTAATTTAATTAAGGAAATTAAATTTTCCTAATATAGTTAATAGCCACACCATTGTGTTAGGTTTATCCTTATCGAAGATAGTTGATAAGGAGGATTAATAAATAAATAATTTCAATCTATCTACACCACAAGCGCTCCGTTTTTTGTAAAACGCGCACTTTTTACTAGGGTTTTTCCACCGTTTGCATTGAGCGTATATTCAGATCAAAATAAATTATTCAATACATATTTAACTGATTTGATTACGGTCGGATTTTGCATGGCATATGGTGAAAAATTTACATAATTTAAAAATCACGATGCTTTTATTTTTAAATGTTCATAAATGCGGGTTCCAATAAAGTAGAAATTCCATTATTTAAATTATAGCCGCGGGATGTATCTGTCCTCTGAGCTCAAAGGGATCCTTTTTATTTTAACTAAAACCGATACTCGCGATCCAGTATAAAATATTTTTACTCCAGCAACAATATGTACCGAAAATATTCGACATGGCAACATTGACCGAACGACTCGCATTCTTCAACGTATTGAACCGCAAAATTATGTTTGCCGTCGCAAAAACAGCTAACCTGTGCATTTGTGTTCGGGTGTTGACCACAGTTCGGAGATATGGATGACAAATATAAATTGGTCGGGTTGTACTAAGAATTTTACCCTTTCTACGGACCTTTCTCCAGGCACGGCGAACCGAAGATGTATTGCCTCACAATAAATTGCTCTTAGGTATTTGAAGATAGGTCGCGTGTATTGTGGGTGATGTTTGGTCATTTTGGTGCTCACGCGTCACATAGATATTTTATCGTATAGACTTGCGCAGAGTTGACGAAGGTTGTTAGATAAGGCTTTAGATTACCATTTTAGGATAAGTTGGCAAATATATTATGTACCAGGCACGCTACCAATTGACAGCGATGAGGAGGAGTACTTTGAAGCCTACGTGCTCAGTTTTATATTTCTAATTTGGGCTGGGTAAATAATAATAATTACATTAACCTTGAATAATAAATAAATTACTCCTTATGTACCATACTTGGGTTTTTATTCAAACGTTCTAGGTCGATTTATTTCGATACCATTTCAGCTGTATAAAATGATTACCGATCTCTATATTTATTGATAAGATCACGTTTGCATGTTTCAAGACTACCAACTGCGCTGAAATTTCAGTTGCATCTATTATGCATCAGAATGGCTGATATAGCCTGGCTGGCACCGCCAGCTGCTACCCAATATACGTACAATATCAGATGAGTATAGTGCACTGCCTTTCTTCATTGATCGTGCATCGAGGAGCTATCACAGACACAACCTTATCTATCTGTTTATTCAGTCCAGGTATACCCACTGCTCGCTGCCTCGTCGTTATACGATATGCCTCGCGTAGGTATCTTTAGGATGTCGTGCGATCGTCGTGTTTGGGATCTTCTTGGCAGTCTGCATCCTTCCTTTGGCTGACACTCGAATATGGCCATGGTCCACCTTCCTTCACCCGCCTGGATTTACCCTTTATTTGTAGGGAATTTTACGAAAAAATATGGGAACTCACTCGCGACAACCACTTCTGTCTCTTGTCCATTCTTTAGCATAGTCTCTCGCTGTGTCTGTGTGTGTAAATCACAACCTAGACATAAAATTATATACACGGTTAGTCTGAACGGGTATATTAAGCCTAAAGGATATTGTAGGTACTCATCGTTATGAACAACTTTTATTACAGGCCCAACCCCGAAATCACAAAAAATAAATCAGCTGTTCCATAAATAAATTCAATATTACCTATTCGACTAAATGTATGGGACAGTTGATTTATTTTTCGTGATTTCAGGGTTGGTGCCATAGTAGAAGTTGTTCATAATGTGGAGTACCTATAATAACATCTTCCGGGTTTAAATACTCTTTCTAACTAAACTTGTATAGGAAAAAATCTGGTACCTACTTATGTATTTTTGTCCACGAAAAGTTGGGTTGCAGAAAATAAGAAATAGGATTATGTAGGTAACAACATACCTGCCCGTGATAGTAATAAAACTCGATTGAGGGAAAAAAGGGTAACTTGGAATAGTATCCGTATAGCGCGAACTATTCCCGTAAATTCTCGTAATCTTGAGAGCTGAGCACTTTTCTCGTGTTGTGTGCTTATCACGTACTTAAAGTTACGTTTAGGTATACATAAGTTAAAACTTGAATCATGATGGCATATTTTATATTTCAATCATTGTGCTTAAATGTAGAAGGAAATGAAAACATAATATGACCCATCTGAAAAGCGAGTTTTACTTTTATATTAAAATGTATTTACCCAATGTCATTAAATAAATTTTATGATAGACTCCAAAATGAGCATTTTTTTAAAAAATGCTTTATAATACATGCCCCACTTTACCGCCATTTGGTGTTTTGTTATTTTTTTCTAAAAAAAATATGCAAATGAGTATTCTCGTCTAACAGACCTTGCGATTATGTTCTCAACCGGGAAGCGCCAATCCATTCCCAAAATTATGTAAAGGGAAATTTATTTGCATAAATACTTAATGAAACACAAATACGAAATCATACGTGCTTCCTTTCTGTTATTATTATAAATTCAAATTCGCGAGGGAAATCAGAACGACAATAGAATATAATATAGGTAATGTGCAGAGGTGCCAATTAGACGGTAGACAATTCACGCACTTGAAACAACACCGAGCATACTACGGTGTGGATAGTGGATGGCTCCAAAAAGAGAGTCTTGCAACCATAACTAACACACTCAAAACCAGATTCTGCTTTTTTATAAAGGTCATGAGGGTTAAAAAAAACGGGTTTGTGGTCGCCAAAAAGCGCTCCTTATTCAGTTTAGTTTCATAAGTTTGTTCACAGTCATTACATTGGCATGGAATGTATTTTGTGATCATAGGATTTAACGCATTTCAAGTTAATTCAAAACTTTTTATTCATACATAAAAAGTTATTTACAAATCGTTGAACTGGTTCTACTTATTCCATGGAAAAGAACCAGCAAGAACCTCCATTATTATTCTTTTAAAATATCGTTCGTGATACAATTCTTAGATGACGTCTAAGGATAGTCTAAGTCACCGTCGGGTCTGACCTTTGGAGGAAAGTGCCAGTGCTATGGCAGATTTGAGCTAACCAAGGGGCCTACCACCATCTCTTATAACAGCAGTATTGTTTTAACCTTACACCGAAATTTCGTACTATAACGTCCTTAAAGTAAAATTACTTTAATATTGTATTGTTAAAAGTTTTGTGACGTCATCGTACATCATTCGTCTGGATTTCTCTTAGAGCAAGAAATAGACAACACATTCTAATTCTTGAAATATTATTGTCTGAATTTGATTGTCATTAGGTACTTTAAACTTGAAACTGATCTCTGATCTCTCACGATCGTATTGAAGTTTATTACCAGTGTCGATGTTCATTACCATTTTAGTTACGCGGTAGACCCGCTGAAATATGATGGTTTTGTAAATGATGGTGGTAAGCCTGCGTCAGTACCTAATTATGTAGCACTCTATTTTAGGGAGCTCATTCAGAGGCGGAGGCCTATCTCTCCATAAACAACGGGACCCGAAGGTTACATGAAGATATTGTATGCTCTCGTAGTTGGTTCTCTGCATCTCGAATGTTAAAACCTATTGAATATTGAACAACCGCGTTCAATTTCACAGTTGAACGGACGAGCTTAGTGGAGTCTTTGTGGTTGATTAAAGTTCAACCGCAGGTAGCCAGTTCATTTGGAGTGCATTTTGAATATTTCCGGGGATTAACTTGCTATTTGTAAAGGCTTCTGCAATACGCTTTGTAGTCCATTTCAGTTAGGTACACTAATAAATCGTCATACATTTGACCATACCTTTAATTTATGTATCATTTAAAATAGACACTAAGCTATTAAAAAAAACTGGCCAAGTGCGAGTCGGACTCGCGCACGAAGGGTTCCGTACCATTATCTATAAAAACGAGCAAGAAATCACGTTTGTAGGTATGCCCCCTTATATATTTATTTTATTCTGGTTTTTACTATTTGTTGTTATAGTCAACTGTCTAACTATCACTCGTCTCGTCCAGGTTGCTATAATTATTGTTTTTATTATGTTATTTTTTGCTTTTGCACTTTTGTTATTTTTATTTGTTCCTGGCGAGTCCAAAATAAAACAGTTTTTTTTTTCTTTCTTTCTAGATGCACGATGTTCTTATAGAATAACTACGCTGGACTACATGCCCAACCGGGGATCTAAACACAGAACTCAAACCTCTCCGCTGCTGTACGAACCACTAAAAGATCTCAGAAACTTTCACGCAACAACGAACACGTTTCTCCGAATTTTGCTCAAGCAAACCAATCACAGGGTTGCCCATTACAAAGTAATTTGGACAACCCCTAACTAGTCAACGAAGTTTCGCTTAAGTAGCGATAGTTATCAATTTTCAGGTCGCCATCAAAGTTGAATCCCAAAGGCTTCGATTGATTGGTTCTTGAGAACTCTCGACACAGCCCTGTAACGTTGGGTGTAATGATTTATTAACAGCATTCATGTTCTAGACCAGGGGTCGGCAACCTGCAGCTCGCGAGCCACATGCAGCTCTTTGTATGTGATGCTGCGGCTCTTTAGTTCCATACGTAAATTTATATTAATAGGTATTGCATATATTTATCTAATACCATACTTAATTTTTTAAATATAAATATAATTTTCCCACCGGGTGAATTATAACGGACTAGTTTTCCCACCACTGGTCTAGCGGAACAGATCCAGTTTCTTTTATCAAAATACTTTATAAGCAAGTACAATTTATAGATGGCAAACAAAATTTTTTGCGGGTCTTTTTGAAATTTTGTAAATTGAAATTTTTGACTCTTCCGACTCAAAAGGTTGCCGACCCCTGTTCTAGACCTTTGTCTAACCTGTTTCAATGTTCTAGGTGGGTATAATGTGTAATGTTGGGTTAGTTTCATTTTCATTTCAAGAGAGATCCATCAGTCTTGAAATGCGTTAAGTGAGACAACTCGGGGAGGAGATTATAAATTATGCAAAAGACGAATAGGCTTATATTATTATAAGGTCCAACCTTTCTAGTCCAAACCCTTTAAATGGTTATTGTACTCATCATTATGAGCAACTTTTACTATGGGACGAAAAAAAGAAATGTTGAAAAATAAATATGCTGTTCCATAAAAATAATTCAATATTACTTGACTTAATTTCTATTCTTCTATTCCATTATCTAAAACTTGACCCTAAGGCTTCGATTGATTGGTTATTGAGTACCCTCGTCACAAGTTCACAACCCTGTAACGTTGGGTGGTAATGATTTAATAACAGCATTTATGTTCTAAATCTAGACAAAGGCATGTTTCAATGAGGTCTAGATGGGTACTAAATATAACTTGTATGGATTGTACGTAAAATAATGAGTCAGTTCCATTTTCATGCCAAGTTTTGAAATCATCCATCAGTTTTGAAATGCCAACTGAGTGAGACAACTCGTGGAAAAGATTATAAAATGTTGCAGAAGGCTAACAGGCTTATACAGAATGGCGCAAAATTTTGGGGCATTAAGGGTGACTACCTTTTCTGTTATACTTAGAGAGTTCTGATCTTAGGAAACTTAAGGTGAATTTAGAAGATATTACAAACCTCAGTATTCGTTTTTTGAGAAAAGGGACAGTCAGTGAAATCATTTTAAATATTTCTCAAAAAGTTAAGTGGGACGCAATCGACTCTATTTCCCAACAGGAATGTTGCCTCCAAACAACCGATAAAGTCGTACTTACCGGAATTGAGAAAAATACACAAACTATAATATTTCCCATACATTTTCTATAAAAATATACCTTCGTATGCATGTAATATAAAACCCTTGAGTGACTTGAAGGTTAATTTACTCATCACTATGAACAAATTTTACTATGCGATCAACTATCATATCGCGAGAAAAAAATTAACAGCTGTTCCATACAAATAATTCAATATTACTCGACTAAATGTCTTTCTATTCTTCTATTCTATAGTCTAAATTCAATGAGACTAAATTAATATTAAAATATCCTTTTCTTATCTTTTTGTATCCGAATAAATACTTATAAGTGTTCCTGACGGACCGGTCCCGAACGTTGTCCCCACCAGCAGTGGCCAACCCCTGATAACTCGCTCGCCCATACACTAACGTGCGGACGTATCGGCAATCTATTTTCTTGTAATCAGCTTATCCTATGATATACAAATATTATAAAGTTTTAGTAGTGTCACTAAGCTGTCAAAATCGCCTGTAAAACACCTGGACCTTGTCATTCAAACATATAAGCCTTGTAGCACTGAGCACCTTGAGCTGTTTGAGTAAGTATATTAACCCTTAATTTGGCAGGTTTTTTTTTTTAACCAATTAGTTTTTTTCTTTTTTTATTTTACTTTATTGTGTGTAAATATAAGTGGAAAAATATAAAATAAAATACCTGGTCATCCAGTTCTTAGAAATGTTTAGTATAATATACTATACATATCACGATGTTCAAAAAAGATACTCATTAAATATTAGTATAGTATACCATACATAACTAACTCACAGATCGTTTTGGGTGGAAAATAAAATAAGCAATTCGAATGAACATTTTATTAAAAATTAATAATTATGGAAATTATAAAAACAATTGTGCTTATTAGGTATAAAACAAAGTCTGAGTTGACATTTGGTGCAAAATACATTTATTTGCCCTTTCTTGCTATACCGACAATGCCTTTGTTACCTCATAACTCTCGACTGCGTGAACCGATTTGGATGATTATTTTTTTATTTGAAAGCTGGTGCTTCCCGAATGGTCCCATTTTAATTTGGTCCAGTTCTGACAATGGGATCCACGAGAAAACCATATAAGTCTTAAATTTACATTAAGTATGTGCGCGACAAATGGTCGAATAACTCAATATCACGCCAACCGATTTCGATGATTCTTTTTTTGTTTGAAAGGGTATACTTCCGAAGTATTCCCATTTAAATTTAGTGAGGATCTGATGAAGATCTTCGGAGATAGACAATGGAACTCTTGAATGAATAACAGCACATCACTCGCGATTGCTGTAATCTCATGTTTATGTATTGTTTATGCCACTCAAAATTGAAAAATAAAATAAACTTTAAAAAAAAAGTAAAAACCGACTTCTAAAAAACTAAAAAGTATAAAATAATTTTCTTAAAAAACTTAACAGCTTCTGAAGTCGGGGCCTATAATTCTTCAATGCATCTAGCTTGGCAGTGGCCCCGACTTCAGAAGCTTTTAAGTTTTAGAAAATTATTTTATACTTTTTAGTTTTTTGAAGTCGGTTTTTACTTTTTTTTTAATTGAGCATCTGATTGAAGAAGGAGTCTTTCTTTTACTCTTAATTTTATCTGAAATATTCACAGCTGATGTTGATGGCGTAGGAAATGGCTCAAAAGGAAGAGATGAAATATTCAGAAGATGTGTCCGAAAATATATAATTTTGAAAAAGGCGAGATTCCTCATTTTCTTCTCCTGAGGAGCCACCACTAGCATCAGATTTCCCATTTTCTGGTGAAATTAAAGCGAGTATGCGAAGGCTCCTTGTTGCAGGTTTACGATATTAAGAAAAACACATGCTATAATCCACAATCCAAGCAAGAAACAAAGACAAGAAAATAAATGTCTATAAAATAAATAAATAAGACATGAAAACATCCAGAATATGCAAGCCATATAGTGCCATATAGTTTAGTTTTAACAAGAAATGTAGAGCCCCCTATACAAACGATAAAAGCGTTACTTTGTTAAACATAGCGAAATGTATAGCCCGTTATACTAAAGTTTATAATTCAACTTTGTTGTGCATAGCCATTTGTATAACCCGCTATACAAAGAACTTTGATCGTGTCTATCACTCATGTCAGTGCACAAAAATGTATTATTTGATTGTTATCACAATATTTAATCATTATTTAGTAAAATTTCATGCCAAATCGATACGATTCACTAATAAAAATAAAAGAATATCATAACTTACCAAAGGCGCCCGGTGATGAATCAGTGTCGAAAACTTTTGAGCGCTGGATGTCATGTCACATTGAATGTACAGATAGTAAAATACTTTTATTTTACAGGTAAAATGTTGCCATAAAGAATGGTTGAAATTAAATTGGGTAGTTTTTAAATGTAAAGGCAGCAGATTTTTTTTTAGAAAACGTATAGTATATTAGACATTGTCAAATTAAGGGTTAATATCTCTTAGCATAAATTTAAACGACGTCATCTTTAGCATATTCAGGTGGGAGAGATGATTGATGAAGGTGCTATTCAACTGTAGTGTTAGCTGACGATGCAGTTGTTGCATACAGGTAATTATCATGATGAATTCAGTGACAGTGTGAATAAGTATGTAAGGACTAAGGAGAGTGACGTTAAATATTTAATAGCAAGCTATGAGGCTATTTACGAAGAAATTTTAAATCCGTAGGTATAGTCAACATAAAAGGTAAGTGGTGAAAATCTTTTGCTATGGGGAAAAAAGGTGAAATTACACACATACAAACGTATGACATTAACCGTCGAGCTACGGCCCGTCAGGCAATATCACCTCGCCTGGTCGGAAGATCCTTCCTTTTCATTGGAGGAACACGGCACCTCGTTCCTCCATGATTTATTTAACTGACATGCCGTACGATATGTAGTTCCGATGCGATACGTAACTTTGGACATAAACTTGTCAACTTCGAAATCAAACTTACACATGGGGGTTTAGGAGACAGCGATGTTTTGGGAGATACACCGCCGACGATATAACTCCATGACTTATAGAGTTAGCAAGTTTGACTTAACTACAGTTCCGTTAAGTATTACAACCATCCTTAGTGTGTATGTGTTACGTAGACTGAACTGACGTAAAGTGGTGTACGCTGATGTCGATTTATATTGCGCATTTTGACAGTACTAAACGAGATTATACGCATCTGTCACTTACGTCTTATTCTATTGAAACCAATTGAAACACCAAATTGAAACTGAAAGAGACACCCTTCTAAGGGTGTCTCTTTCAGTTTCAATCATAGACTTATTATAGGGGAGGGATACTTATTATTTCTATGCCCTTAGTTAAAATACACCACCATAACTTATTACTTAACACACGTTATTAAATAATTATTATGTAGTTATATTCACTTGCTATTAGATATCATATTTACTTTAATTATGAGCATAATCAAATGTTATTTTTCACATATTTATTAATTTCATACAAAAATCAATTCAACACACAAGTTCTTTTATTTTCAAATTGTGTATTTTCAAAACGTTTATTCTTATTTTTTATTGTACACATAAACACAAATAAAATATATAAAAGGAAAATACATGTTCATAAGCGAGCTTAACTCAAAATTGTGCTTTCTTACAGCAAACCGATGTTTGTTAATCATTCACGCATAGTCGCATATATATGGATGGACAAACAGCTGACTATGTCCTAGATTAACACATAATATACTATTTATCCGTACATAGAGCAAGCCCACCTATGATGCGATTAAAACCACGGACTATGGCTAGTTATTGATGAATGAACGAATCTATGTGTGGCAACCGGGCAATTAAGTTCGGCAATAGTCGAAGTTTTGACGTCAAGGCTACATGAAACAAGAAAGGCATCTACAAGGTGTATCAGAAATGCGTGGTTATATTTAAGGGTCAGGCCATCAATCTGAACAGCTTTCTCTATAGGGCCAATATCGTGATCGTGGAAAGTAATCAGCAGTGTTATTTATAGGGAAATATTGTAGATGCATTCAATTGGTAATCTATCAAAGAAAAGTTGCCACTTTTCTAAGCCGAAGTCTGATAAATCTTTCATTCATTTCACATAATAACCAGCGATACCGGTGTTCAGGGAAATGACGAAGCTATTTATCATGACAACACAAAAGATGACGAACAATATTTATCTAACAAAAGTTATTATTGCACATTGATTTATAACTTTGCAACGTAAACTAGGAATTAAAAGACTGAAAACGAAAATTATTTATTATTTAATATCAAAAACGGTTAGATGGAAGACTATGGATAGGGCTTGGTTCGGGATCTTCTTTTAGAAAATGTCCAAATGTCCACTAATACGTACTGAGATGGTAATTGTGCAATATAAATTGCTATGGGCTGGTACGTTGTTATCTGATGCTATCATTAGAAAGAAAGAAAAGGTATTTATTTGACACAGCATAAAAACGATTTTAAAGATAACATAACAGAAAAATAAAAAAATAAAAACATGTAAAATAAAAATATTTATCTTAAAAAAAAATGGATTGTACGTCCCAGCTGTGTAAAAAAGGCTTCCACTGAGCAACCCGACAGCGCTGGTTTTCAGCGAGAGCCACTAACACATTATCATAGAGATAATATATAGTACCTATACTATTTCTATGCACATTATCGAACGATGTATGTTCAAACACTTATATGGAGCTGCAAACAACGGGATATTTATGTCATTAGTCTAATGGAAACGAGCACTTCTCGAGAATATTATGCAATATTTTCTGTAGCAAAAAACCGATAGATTTGATAATTAGACGTTTCATTCCGTTTCCTAGCATTTTTTAAACAGAGCGCTTTAAAGCGCTGTCGCGAGATCTAAAATTATGATTGTGGAGCACCTAAAAAATACAAGAAAACATTAACAAATTGCCTCGGCTTGAGTTCGTGTCCGACAAAGCCTGTCAACTCTTTCCTGCTAACATTTGACCCTCAATAATACTTTAGGAAAATGAGTGTTCGCAAATCCGTCCGCTTTGTTCTACTAATGATCGAGAATTTGCCTAGAATTTTGCTGTAAATTGGTCTAGTGCTCGCAAACGCGGCAGTTGAGCATGAAGTCCCTGGACTCGATTCCCAGGGCCGTCAGTGTTTTTGTGTTACAAGATTCTCAACAGTGACGGCGTTGGGCCACAACTTATTACATGGAACACACACACAACACAACATTCTGATTGAATTAACTGCAATGTTAGTCATGTCGTTTAGATAACTGTAATTGTTTCTAATAGATATCGCCATCATCACCAAGAGACAATTAAATCTGAAGGAAGAATTTGATTTTATTATTGTTTTGTTGACGAATTACTCGCTATGAGTTCTCTTGTTATTATTCCGGGAACACTTAGATAAGTTTATTTATTTATTTAAAATGCTTCATGTACAATGTACAAAGGCGGTCTTAATGCCGTAGGCATTCTCTACCAGACAACCTTAGGGTGATGCAGAGACAATGAAGGTAGATGCACCAAAAAACAAACTTAAATGAGAGGGTAGGTATATTCTATTATACTTAAAAACAACTATAATTTTAAACTATAACTATAACATAACTAATATAAGTTTCTGCCCTTACATAATATTGTACCGTTAATAAAAGTATTTCCAAGACCTAGTATATTAGAGGAGATCGCTTGATAGACAACAGTTGTCTATCAAGCGTGCCCGGTAACTCGGGGACCTGAGTAGTTACAAACAGAAAAACAGGCCCAGTGCGGGTTGGTGGATAATTCCAAATACGCTTTTAATTTTGTACATACAAAGGCCATGAATTTTTGACCCAATGGTGCGCGCCCGCGTGGATTTCATTCCACGATCTTTGTTTTGTAAATCCAGGCCACATCCAACGGGCCACTAATGTCTTGACTACTAAAACAAATAAACTTTTAAAAACCTTTTTGAAACCTTTTTTAAAACTAGTTTTATTACTACTCGGAAGCTTACGACTAGTCGAAAGTGGAACAGACCCATTTTAAAGCTTTGTCCGGAAACTACGTTGTAATACCCATACATCAGTGTAACATTAACTACATAATACATTAGGCCTCATTTGTACTATCCCGACCCCTCGTTATCATTTAGAACCCTCTAACTTGAGTAAGAACTTAAATCCCTTCGAAATAAATCCTTTAACTGAACCTAGGCCCGTAATAATAAACCGCTGTCACTTGATATAATTATAAATAAGTCCGCTGCTGTTTAGTTTCTTACGTATTATCATCAGCAGCCTGTAGCACTCTACTGCTGGAAATAGGCCTCTCCAATCGCACGCCATCTGGCTCGATCCTCGGCTACTCTCATCCAGTTGTTACCAGCCACATTGTAAAGATCGTCGCTTCAGACTAGAACCGCTAGACTGATGGCGTCCTACCCTATGTTTGCCGATTCGCGGTCTCCACTCAAGACCACGTCTACCACAACGTTCATCGGTTCTACGGCTAATATGGCTAGCCCATCGCCAATTCAGCTTGCTAATTCTTTGGGTAAATAATTATGTATACATTACATTACATTTTAATTATGAAATGTTACTAACATAGTCTATAAGAGTTTTACTAACAATATTATGAATCATTAGTGTTCGATGTAAATAAAGATTATTATTATTATTATTACATACATTAGGTATACATAGCAAAATCAAAATGTAAGTCTAAGTTTTTTATTTGAACTGACGAACAAAACATCGTGTGTCTAGGTCACAGACCACTTTGATCAGTGTTCTAGGTGCACAGTACGAAGTGCGTTGGTTCTGGAGAATAAAATGGATGGGAAATAACTAAAACTGCATTCTAACTCCGTTGGGGCTATCAAAGATTTTGCGGTAACAGCTATATTTAGATTTACATAGGTATGTTATTATTAGAGGCGAGACCCTTGTTAACAAAGTTACAAAACGGTTTTGGGGTTGTCGGGTCGTCTTTTTCGTTCCCACCATTACGATCTAACCCGTAAACACGGAAATGTCGCATCTGTCAACCGATGTTTCAAGGACCATTGATTCTAATTGCCGTTTTTGCCTTCAAAATTAAATATCGGAGTGCCTTCTTCTTTTGTCTGTGACGGAGTGGTTGTCATTATATTTTAATTAGAGTTGAGATTGACGTTTACATGATTCGTGTCAACCGTGGACGTTTCTCTGTCTACGGCATTGACTTATTCAGTGGTCTACGGTGTCAACTGTAGCGCTTAGCGATTTTTAGACGAATTTCGCAAAATCTTTTGTTGTTGCCATAGAAATAATAAGTAGGGCTACTTAGTTAATAAGTCTATGGTTATTGCTTACCAGTTGTCAAGTATTCCAGCCTGTTTATTTATTTATTTATTTATACTTTATGCACTAAGTACAGAGGCGGACTTAATGCCGTAGGCATTTTCTACCAGTCAACCTAAGGGTGATGCAGAGAAAAAAGTATGGTAGGTGCACGGACAAGATAATTATACTAAAAAAGTAAATTATGCATAGTTTATGCTGTTTACTCTCTTTTATAACAAGTCATTGTTAGGATATGCCTTAGGATATGCAGTGAAGACTCATGAGTCGTGCATCGATATTCTTTTTTGTAGTGCGGATAATTTACAGTGATTTAGTGTCTGTTCCTAAATGCAACCACAGTATTAGGATGCACTTTAAAACAAAACGAAAATAGGTCTACTTCTTTTCTTCTTTTTTTAAAACGTTGTCCCCTACTAGGAATTCGACTGACTCGTGAGTTCAGTTTAAAAAAAAAAACATGTCACATGCACACACGCCCAGGCCCGGAAAAACTATCTGTAGGCTACACAAATTTTTGTTCCGTGTGGGGATCGAACCCGTGACACGTAGCGTAGAAAGCCAATCGCTGAGCCACTGCGCCAAACGTACCGTCATCTACTGTACATCTACTTCAATATGATTAGGAGTAACTGAACTTATTCACACCTAATATGCGCAATCGATTCCCAGTACCGAGACTCGATTAACATAAAGTAGTTTAATGACCTAAGTAATAGCATGTCAAGGTCCCATATCGATAAGAGGTTACAACGATGAAAGGGCTATTCGATTTGATGTTTTTGCTTCAATATTTTGGATGATGAACCTCGTTAAATTGTCTTTATGGTTATTGGTGCTTTATTATTATTTTGTGGAGGTTTGATGCTCCGAAGTAGGAACTTATAAAGCGTATATTAGGCCTATAAAAAGCTTGAATTTAGAATCTTAAAAGGTAAATTAATCCGAATCTAAAAAAAAATTGTTCTTACAATTGAACGTCGTCACCCATCCAAGGACTGACACGCGCAAGCGCACCCTAACTTCGCAGATTGATCGATCCACGCGGTAGCCATTTAGCTACGAGCCCACAAATATTTACTTTCTTTTGATATGGCAGTAAAAATAACCTAAAATATCCCGATATCAGCCTAACAGATATTTCAGATATTCGACTCATTTTAATAACATCCTTTGTACATCACAGAGTTATTAAATTATTTACTTCAAGGTTCCTTTTTATCAAGACAAGATAAATCTTTATAAAACATATATACGTATATCAATAAGTATTTTTAGTAACACATATCGTATAATTTCATCAAAAGGATACTCCGATTACCTACGTCTTTCTTGAAAGCAATTTCTTTCATAATGAAGATATTATTGAAGAGGTTTTTACAAAGCTCAACATTTCATAAGAGCCTTCGGATCGCTGTTTAGCAATTCAAATCGGTATAAAAAGCTCTGAAAGGCCTCCAAATTATATAAGGGTGAGTTTTAATTGTTGTGCCTCACTTGATGAGGGTCGTAGGTATCCCTATGTATTCAAGCCTAAATAACTTTGAAAGGGATATTTTGTAAGTACATGAGATCCCGAACCTAAAAAAGATGTTTTAGGCTGTTTATAGACTATAGAGCTAACAGTTTCGAATCATACCACACGGGAAAAGCAACTGAAATTGTTTTTAGGAATTAATTAATCATCACTTAGTTTCTCTAGGGAGCTATTTATCATTTTCGACTGGATCAGGGAAGTGTTTGGTTTTTGAAGAATTACTTTAAAATCTTCAAGGAATTATATGGAATATCTAAAAACAACACGATTATCCCTCATGGAATTGATTGATAATATAATCTATTCGTAGGTATTTGGCAATCTCTCGGGAACTGCTCGATCATTCCGAAGGATCTTCTCCGTGACCCCTGACTCGAGATACTTGATCGTCTTTAGGGAAATTGATATTTAGTTCCAGTTTTTCCAGAATTTTCAAGTTATCTTTACATTTTTTGATGCTCTGGAGATAAGTTACTCTAAAATATACATAAGTCATCTTCTTTTGGTTCTGAAAATTAGAAGAAAAATATTTTATCTAGATAAAAGAAAGCAACTTGGGATTTAATTATACTTTCCTTCGCTGGTAACGAAGGGTATTATGAAGGCATTACATTTTCATTATTTCCTTTTGAATTCTAAGAAAAAAATATGAAACATTATAATTCATTGAGGGGTTTGTAGGAAATTTGGTTACGAAGGTCAAAAAAGATTCACATCGAGTTATATACTGCTATTTAGTCGCATCTGGTTGGTCCGGAAGCTAATCCTAATTGAGACCATTTTAAGCTGATGATGTAGCATAACCCGTCACCTTCCCCAGGGTAAGAGGTATCCAAGATGGAATTCAGCACGAAACAAAAAAAGAGGTTGATGATGATGCTTTGCCATAAGGCAGCAGACGTATGTTAGAATGAAGAATGTATTTTTTAAAGTTTACAAACATTGCACTTTACTAGCAGTCGTGTTGGACTCTAACTAAGCTAAATTATGCTGGTGATAGGAATGGGTCCATGTCTGTAGTGCAATGAATGGGGTTCGAACTCACGACCTGTCGCTCGTCAGTCTAGCTTATTGGTCCAGTGCCCATGCGAAGCCCAGTGGCTATTTTCTGCTTCGCATGGGCAAAGATGAATAAAAAGAGAATATGAGGTCCTTGCAGTAATTCGTAGACTAAAAATACTGAAATATCAAAATTAGATGATATTCAGAATAACTTTCTTTTCTTCTTTCAAACGCCTAAAATAAATTGACTCTATCTTAATCAAAAATAAAAATTATGCAACAACAAAAAAAAAATTGTTTCGCTGAATCATAAGAGAGAAAAAGCTAATTTAAATAATAATAGAAACAATCTGTCATTTCGACGGTCCGTAATTAAATCTTTTATTTGTGACCGAAGTCGCCAAATATTTTGGAGTTCACTCCATTGTTATGAAATAGCTTTTCTCGTTTGACCTTTGAATACCAAAAGACTTCGTGAAACTTCTAAAAATATTTCACGACTTTCTTATTTGACTGACATGTTACAACTAGACCTATTATTTTTTTTTGCTAGAGACTGTATTTAATCTAGTAATATTTTATTTGGAAAAGTTTTTTATGAATTTATACTATAGGCATTCGTACGAGTATTAACTAAGGCCCAACATTTTTATACACTACAAAATAATTCTCTTTTTATAAACTTTTTGTATTTCGGTTTTGTCGTTACGAAACACAAGGGACAATCCATAAAGTACGTCACACGTTAAGGGAGGGGAGGGCCTCGACGAAGTTTGACATTATGTGACAAGGAGTGGGAGGGGTCCTAAGTTTCGTGACGTCACATTTCAAAATCGAAGAACTATAAACGAAAAATTTAAAAATATTTCCGACTATCTGTATGGCAATTGATATATTAGGTATACATATATTAAAAAATAATTTAAATGGAAATAAAACGAATTTTGGAATTGCTGTTTTAATTTAATAATTTCTAGATGTAAAATTGCAAAATATGTTACGTCACAATAGGGAGGGGGTCTCACAAATGTGATCAACTGTGACTAGGACGGGGAAGGGGACAAAAAATCACAAAATTTGTGTGACGTACTTTATGGATGACCCCCAACTAGAAGTTATAATACCTAAAAGGAAGAAAGATATTAAAAATAAATATTTACGAGGAGAAAAAATTAAGTCAGCAAGATTTTTAGGGTGACATTTTTAATTAATGTCAATCCTCGAAATGAAGTCATTATTTTTAAAGTGACAGTCACACAGACTGTTATATTCTTTTGATTAAAAAAATATGATCAAAAAGAAAAGACAAAAGGCAAGTGATTAACATTTTTTTACTACAAAAGACTATTCGTATTTTGTTGCGATTCTTTGACCGAATTACTACACAGTAGTTTATAGAATCTCGAGGGTTTTTTTCCCAATGAAATAATATTAATATTGTTTTGTCATGCGAACTTTGAGTATCTAGAACCAAAACATACGAATAATCAGAGATTGTTTCTATTAAACATTTTTAACTGAACTTATTGATGATGTCTTTCAAATAGGTCAGCTGCGTAGTCGTGCATCTACGAAAAGTTTTATGAATGTGGTAGAAGCAAAAGGGTATTTATGAGTCGTAACAGCTGCACGTTCTGTAATTTCTGCCTAGCCTCATGGGTAAAAAGTGTGATATATGCATTTCTATCGAATTATCAAAGTAAATCATATTCACGGAAATCCCGAGCGGCATTAGTGCTAAATTTACAGGTGTTGTGTCCGCATTTCCTGCCGAGCCATTTGGAGCACTTTACGATATTTTTGTTTGTGTTGCGGACGTAATAATGCGTTTCCAGATATTCAGAGTGCGTTCAGCGTGTGTAAATGTTTCACTTGTCATACCATTAATGTCGTTGTGTCATGATTTACAAGTCACATGTGTAAGGGAAACATTGTTAAGAATTGTTTGGTTTTTGCTTTGTGTGTTTTGGTCCTTTTATGCGGATGTATTAGACTTTTTGTATCTTCATTTTATTTCATTCCTTCGAGAATTGAAAAGGTTTGATGGACATCAGATTTTCGTTAGAATAATAAAATATTAATCCCGATAGATTTGTGTTTCATTATACCGTTTTCAGGGACTATTGTGATATAAATTAAAACGTTTGAAGTTTTCATGCGTTTCTTAGTAAGTAGGTATATGGTTAGTTTCTCGCAATATGGTAGATTAAAAAAAAAAAAACAATGTTAACCGTTTACACACACCACAAGTACGATATATCGACATTTATACCTTAAATACATTTTACTACCTCAAACTCAATAATAAATCAAAGCTCTCTTGAAAAACATACGACCAAAAGTCATAATTTTTTCCTTCCCATATTTTCTTTCATTCGTATTCAATAACTCATTGGTAACTCGGCATTCATAAATTGCAACACATTTTACGACTTCCGACATCTTTCAAAGCCAAATGTAACATGGTAAACGATGGCTGGAAAATAACAGCCAAACAGAAATCACATGTTTGCTTTTGCCTTTATGGATGTGGAAAAATTTCAGATGCATTCGGAATTTAAAATTGCAAAGACGAGTTTGATTTTATTTTCTAAATCATGTCTAAATCGAACTACTTACTTATTCTATGTTTTCACAATATCCTTTCTCTTTGTTATTTTATCCATAAATCTACTCTGATGCTTTAATAGAGTGACTCACGCCGTTAAGTAGTAGTCGCCTCTTCGTCTTAGGCCTCCCCTATTGCCTTACACTGATTCCTCTACCTAGCTTAGTAATTCAGTCAACTTTTGGGTTAAAAATACTACATAGAAAAAGGTATATAATTAGGTATTATACTGAAGATGCTTATTTACTTGTCCAACATTAATTTCCAGCATTAGGAAAGTACAGACGTGCAAATAATATTCATTTTCCTAGCAACCTTGGTAAAAAGGATGAGAAACGTAAAAAAGGTAAATTATTACCTAATGTAAATAAGTAAAAAAAAAACATTTGCGTAACTGAATACGCTAAATTTCAATTTCATTAACCCAGGCACAGCTTTAACATAATCAAAAGGATTTCAGAATTAAATCATTACAGAGCTTTTCCGTAGCCCTTAATCCCGCCGTGTTTTTCTCCAAAAGTCCCTTGAGAGTTTTTTGGCAAATTTATTTCGTGTACGCTTACATTAAAAGTCTTTCGGGTACTATCTATCTTCACAGTTCGGTGCGTGTGAGAATTGAAGTAAATACTTGACATTGTATGTGTTTAATGTCAAAGAAAATTTCCGTTTCATTTGTTAATTTTATTTTTGTGTGTTAGTAAAAGTCAGATGTGTGGTAGAATTTTGGTCTACTCAACATTTTAAATGCAGCCTCGATTTAACCTTGTATACGATGCTCTTAGTTATTATTTTGATACTTGTAGTTAAACGTTTACCTATAGTTGCACCACACATCTGATAGATTGTCGGCGTTGATCCTGAACTTTTTTGGCGCAAAGGACCAAGTTCTTAATGAAAAGTAGTTTTCATATGTAAACTTTTACATGGTCTCGTATCAATGCACTTCTCTTTGATTCGGTTGGAAACATTGTAGTCACTCGTATTGCAGATTGATGCTGTCAGTTGTATTATTAACAAAGATCTTTTGTCTCCTAGCACTTATTTGTCGTCTATAGAATCGCGATACGGAAAATTTTATCTCCTTTTATTCCTCGTTTCATTTCACGTCACATATCAATTTAGTCGTTTCATCCTTTGACATTTCCCCGAATTTCCCGTACACTTCCCCATTACGTACATCCGAAACCGCTTAAAATATTCGTACGATTTAGAAATTCGAAGTGTTGGAATTGGATGAAAAATTCCTCACGGGTGTTTCATCGCGCATTAAAGATATCTGTCGACAAAGGCCTGCCCCATTTCCTTCATTTCTCTCCTGCTACTTCCGGCCATGCCTTTTAGAAGGCGTTTAGCCCCCCCCCTTCGTCTCCTTCGCTCATTGCGACGCTACCCAGTAATTGGGGTTCATTTTGTGGTTATTTTAACAGAATATATTATAAGTATGAAGTACCTTAATGGATTTAGCGTTTTCTGTTGAACTGTTTGTGCTTTCGTTTATTTTTAGCTTGCTTGTTAGAATGATAACGAGAATGTATATTTTTAACTAAAATGATGATTCACATGGAATAACTTTATTTGTTTCATAATGCATGTTTATTTTTCAAATATTCTACATGGAAAAACATTTGATAATTTATGAGATTGCCGTTAACGACAGAACATACGAATAAATAATATTTTTAGTAACTCATTTTTCGACAATAAACAGTAAGAAAATTGTGCGTATTTCAGTATAATTTTCGTTTGGTTGAATACACAAAGGGCAAATAAAAAACAAAAAAAATAAGGCCCATGAACTATATATTATCTACTAGTAATTTCAGTAATAAGCAGGCGTAGTATTACCACGGCCATAGAAACGTGTTTTGTCTACGGAAGAACAGAAAAAATGACAGAATAAAGAAATATTTCTAGTCTTCGGTAGAATTAGGTAACATAACTAGGTACATCACTGTAGATCTCCCCGTTGCTATGGAAATAATATTTTTTCTTTGTCTACGTAGAAATGCGAGTCTAGATGGATAGAAAGAGCTTTGTCTATTCTTGGAAGAATAGAAATAGAAGGTCTGGGTTTGACACTAGGAACAAGCATAATAATAATTATGCTTGTTCCTAGGTTTATTTATTTATTTATTAACAGATATCTTACGCAATAAGTGACGAAATATGTTACATTAAAGGTAATAATTAAATTATAAAATTATATAGGTAATGATAAAGTTATCCATAATAAGTTAAAATAATTTCAATAAATAACGGGTTTGACGGTTTGACACAATAGAAAGACATAAATGCAGACATCGCTTGGCTAGCGCTGTTATGGTTATTGAGCTTATTAGTAGGTAAGTACAAGGAAAGTTACTTAGCTGTGAATGAGGAAGAATTATTTAAAAGTATACAGTAGTATTATGAACATGATTGATCAATCCACAGGTCATGTCGTATTGTTCAGTTTTTTGTATAGGTACTCATAAAAACTATTACAAATATTTATATCTTTTAAATGGAAAATAAATTTAAAAACGTATTTAATTTCAACTGAAAGCTTGAACTCCAACTTAACTTTTTATAGAATTTTTAAACTTCTACTTTTAAGAAGACCATTTATCTCGAGTTTTGGTCTCGAAAATATGTTGCTCTATTTTCACACAAATAAACAAAAGCGTTAAGTGTCATAAATCTTGAAAATTTCTAACGTACGGTTTAAGTTATCTCTTGTACAGCATGTGCATACAGAACGCTTGTAATTTTATCCCAAAATTGTTGTTTAAATTCAACAATCTTTGCTTTATGACTCTTGTTCTTATTTATGTTTGTCTTTGGAGATTTTCTTTTGAATGCAGTATGATGTATGTTCGAGGTATGTATGTTTAAGTTTTGGAGGATTATAAGCACGTGATAATATATCTTAAAGTTGAGTAGATACGTGAGCAGAGATACAAACGGTATTAACCGTCGACCACTCAAATGCAACTTAATTTTAAGAAGTCGTTAAGTCTCATACTTTTGCAGTCACTTTAGCGACGGAATGATGTAAGCGTCTTTAAGTTAATAGTCTTTTGAGTATTTGTGGGTAGAGCTAGAAGAGAGGGCGATGCTATTACGCTGAATGCAGTTTAACCTTGTTACACTACAGGATACTTGGTCCATAGTTAGAACTTTAAAAATTAAAGTAAAATCCTCTTTTGAGGAACTATGGCGTTTCTCTCTCACATGCATTTACCTTAGTATGATAAACTTATCATAAATAAGCAGTTTACGTAACAGATGGTGCTACGTAAGCTCTTTCTTTAGACCTAATACGATCGTTGTCACATTAATATCATCGACGATATCGATCATTTGGTGTGATAGCTTTGGACGACCAACCGTAAATGACGTTTGATCTATACGTGATCGATATAAGTGATGTGATTTTATTGGACTACACTGATTATTCGATCAATCGATCGATGTAAAGGACTCTCAATCGATGCATGACCGTGGTCAGTCAACGAACACCTTCCGAGGGACCTGACAACGATGCATTTGGATCAACAACGACCAATGACATCGAACGATGTCGATCGTAAAGTATCACATACCAAAAAACACAAATGCATGCCTTGCATTTGTTTTGTTTTGTTATTGTTGTGTTTTTATTCCCTTACGTGTCTCTTTTTGTTGTTTAAAATTTTATGTTATCTTTTATTTGTCCCTCTTGTGTTGTCACTGTGTTCGTACTGAATAAGGCGATTACTACACTGGACCGCATTACGCTACATGTTGCATGTCAACGATCTGAATGAACGCGCGTGGATGCATTTTCTGTGTGTTGAACTGTGCGTGTTTTCTATACAAACGGAGATACTTACAAGCAACGTTAAAACACGCATTCACGTGTGACAGTGTGTTAATCACCTTAGTTTTTTTTCTTATCGTTTTGGGATACATCCATACTTACCATGTTCGTTAAATTATGTGACCAGTGTTGATAGGCATTAGATAGGTGTGTGAATATGCAGACAAAAATTTAATTGCTTATGCAAACTAACATAATTAAGTTAGTATGTATGATGTTCTCTGAACAAGTCACGACTCGTGTGATACGGCTCAGTGGAGTGAATTATTAGAGTTCGTCATTATATTTTCAGCATTTTATTTACAAATTAATAGTAAGTAAAATAGTTAGTTAGTAAGTCATTTTATCATTTGTTCAGTAAGGGAGGATGGTATAAATTAATAAAACATTAAGGGCTTAGAATATAATAAGTCACAATTTTACATGTTTTCATTGTAATTTAGATAATACTTTCAAAAAACACTGCATTGAAATATACACACTTATCACGATAAGAAATATTCACGTAGATTTGATATTACTTAAAAAGAGTAAACCTTCCGGTACTGGAAGCTCTTATTATTTTAATTCATTTATTAGGCACAGCACCCAATCGCCTTAACGAACGAATTGTTCAAAACGATTAAACGAAGTAAAAGAAAAACCCGTAAGCTATACAATTTCCTCTAACTGCTTAGTAAATTAGAAAGAAAGAACAACGATAACGGAAAGAACTTCAACTTGAGGAATATAAGTTCTTACAGATTCAATAAAATTAAGTTGCAGTCCATACCGCTGCCGTCTTTGTAAGTGCAGTCTTAAAACTAAACCTTTTAAAAGTTTTTTGCGTTCGAAATTGCGGTTTTAAGTATAAAACTAATAAAAACTTTGTAAATGCAACTTTACATTTCTAGAAATAGATTTTAATCAACACCTACATTTTCTTTTTACCTTTCAAAAGTAATTCTAGTTGTAGTAAGTCAAATATTATTTCACCAGATTTTTTCATAACGGTTCCAGAAGTTAATAAAGTAATGTTAAACAAAAAACCAATAATAATAGAAAAACTCAATCAAAACAATCTGTTGACTCAATCGCTGAAAATATTGAAGGAATTTTTCCTCTTTAAGAAGCAACGCCTCGCAGTCTTTAAATAATCTGGCTTTAAAAAATAACGCGTTCTCTTTAGCAAATAAATCAGATTTTAAAACAGAAGCAAACAGACAAAACAATACGAAATTGCGAAAGTTTAAAACAAATCCTGCCATAAAATACGTTCAACTTGAAAGCACAAAACGAAGAACTTCAAAGTTTGAAAATAGATCAAAATAAAATTGCTACCAGGTACATCCTTCGGAGGCCACTGGTTTTGTTTGGGGATGATATTTGCCGAAGTCGAAAATTTGATTTTTATTCTTTGTTTTTCACCAGAAAGAAGTCAATATTGTTTAGTAAAAAATTACGAAGAAAAAAATCATGGTTTCTCAAAATCCTTTCATACTTATGCCTCACATGCGCGTTTGTCTTCATAATTATTGTGTATCTGAAATAATAATTGCTACTTATTTACACATAGGTACTTACAGAATTTGTGATTACGTGGTACCTGACTAATCTATGATCATAATCGTGCCAAAATAACAGAAATATTGTCACAAAATTGAGTCATAATGTTATTCAAACGTTCATTCTGTGTTTTGACGTATTTCAAATAATATGTAGTTATGAATTTTAGAGATGTTCGAGGTTCCAACAGCGTCTTAGCGTATCCAGTGCCTGAAATAGCAAAATTTTTATACAAAATAGTTGAAGTTGGCATACGACGATGTTTACAATGGTTTTTGTTGTATTTTTATTGTTTTAATAAGATTGCCATGGCAGTAACAAGCTGACCAGTTCCGACAGATGGTACACGTTCACGAGCGTCATGCGCGGGCTATATTATTCTCGTAGCTCTTATCATAACATTTTATTAATCAAGATTGTAATATACTAATTTAAAACAATTTCTATGGAGTTTCTTGCCGGTTCTTCTCCATATGACATACTATTTGGAACCGCGCACCTAGAGTCTCGACTGTTTATAAGTGCCTGTATCTGCTTTATATGAAATAAAGATTTATATTCAATTGTAAGAAATGGTGCAATGGAATAACATAGTTGTGTAAGTAAACATGCACGCATGTTAAAGTAAAAATAGGAGAGGTAACAAACGAAAAATCTGTTTGTATAATAAAATAGTATGTATGAATATTATTCATTCGGATTGCGGCTAAAGAAGATGGATGAAGTGATCAATATCGAAAGACGTGATGTCTTTATCAACAGGGAAGATGAAATAAGGCTATTTCGCAGCGTTCCGTGCGGGCGGATCCATGAATGAAAATTATGTCAAGTGGTATAACTAAATATAATAAATGTTTCTTTTTCTTTTTGAATAGAATAGAAATACTCTTTATTGTACACCTGATAAAAAAGGAGCAATTAACATAATAATTACAATTAATCATTTTAAGATTGTACAATGAGCGGTCTTATCGCAATCGGCGATTTCTTACAGACAACCTTTGAATGGACAGTACAGGATGTAAAAAATAACGAGGGTAGCTCGCGGTGTAGCATAAGCTAATTAAACATTAGAATTTAAATAAATGTTTTATGATATATAAAATCGAATATACCTAATACATATATACAACGACAATAACAATAAATATGATATACCTAATACATATATTATGATAATCAAGCCTAACCAGCCTAGCCTTTTAAGGCTTTGTATTGCTTACCTACTTTAAAAACTACGATTCTTTGACTTTCTAATATAATTTGGTCTCAGTGCAATTGAATCTCGTGTTCTCACTCCAATTCCAATTCAATTGCTATCCATTGAATTCGAAGTTTCAATGGCTATTAATTTGTTTTTAGATAAATTAAATCAATTAGCATATAAAGTGTTTTATTTTTCCATTTTATTACGGCCAAGAGAATTTGTAATTACTTCTACTAATAAGATGATTACGAATTTGGAAAAAGAAAACAAATTAAACAATCATAAATCTTAAGAGTGCTCTTTCTTAAAATATTTATGGTTTGTTTATACGAAAAATAAATTCGTTTTACATATTCCGCACAACTTTTTATACTTGTGTATATTTGGTAACTACTAAGAGTAGTAAGTAGATCAGGGTTCAAAGTCATAGGGGAACGATACAGTAAGTAATGGATCGTTCCCCTGGCTTTATGAGTCTTGTTATGAGGTAATCAAGGATGATTACCTCATAACAAGACTAATTAGCAATCAAGTCACCATTCTAATTATTTCGTTCCGTAGCTCGGTATTATGTTACTACATTACAAAATATTTCTAATGATGTCTACATTATGAAGAATGGAATCTAAACTATATAAAAGACGAACTAAAAAACAATAATCCATTTTTATTTAAAAGATATAAAAATTAATGTTTGTTTGTTTTGTTCGTCTTCTAAGCGTTTCTATACCATTCATCCGATTGCATGTAAAGATTATAATATATTTTTCTTTGACATGGATTATTTAAAAGAATTATCAAAAACTGAATGTTTATTTTATTTATTTATTCAATTACAACGGTTTCACACCAATAACAGTTAATCAATAAGGCACACAAAAGCAAAGCCAATACACAAAATGTTTCACAAAATTCAAGACATGCTGACAGGATAAGGTTGAATCTGTCGGCTAACAAGTCACAATCTGGAACGGCATCAATAAAGGCGTTGATTTCGCCGTGCATGCGACACAGTGGAGAATGCGCCCGTGATACTGTGCGACACTGTGTCGCTGCGAATAATCTGTGCCGACGATCAGTAGGATAATTCACGTAACTAAAGAAGTGCAGTTGCCGCGCAGTTGCAATAATATATTGATCAAAACAACACATTTGGTAATCTTCTTCTTCTTCTTTCGTTATGGAAATTGAGCCGAGGTCGACTATTCTGCCATTTGGTATCCTCTGGGCTTCAGTGAGATACGCTCGCATCAAGTTCGAGCGTCACTGCAATACGTGAATTAGCCCTCTGGCCTATGGCGCAAGTAGTTATCCAGTACAAAATATGTGCACAATTATGTTGTGAAGTTCGGGGGAATCCATCACACCTCGCAAGATCTTGACAGCGATGACAACTTTAATAATATTTAATCCAATAGTAAATTCACGACATTATACTCAAAAGTACTCAGGCAACTTTTCGCAGCAATGTAGCAATAACATACGTTATCTCAAAACTAACTTTCGACTTCCGAAACTACTTTAATTATCATGTAAAGTTGCTCAAGTCTGCTAGTTTTCAGTGCCTCGCTAATTACTTCCAGCAAAACTAAGGAAAGTCTCATTATCTCTCATCTTCACATACCCTTATGAAAGTCATTTATAAACCAGTTCTGAGAATGCTATTTTGTGAGCTCAGTTCGTTCACAAGTGAGAAGTGCACTTTGCTCTGTAATATTTTAAAATTTAATCTTTTTTGCAGGCATGGTACGGTTTCGTGCAAAATATTCTCCAAGGAAAAGTCCTCTTAAAAAGTTGCCGTAATGCGGCGATAATTTACGTGGGCACTATTTTACCGCATCGGTATTGCTACTCTTGAGGTATTCCACGAATAGCACCGATCTGAACGGCACTAAAACGAATAGCACCAACGCTATTCCACGAACGGCACCGATCCAAATTTTGGTTTGGTGCGATTCGTGGAATAGTAAAATAATATTAATTTTATTCCACGAACGGCACCAACGTAAAATTTTCTTCTAGTGATGGGAACTATTTTTTGTTCACAACATTATTAAATAAAACATATCGATATAAATCAGTAGGAAGTACGTTTATTGATCATATTATTTTTTTACGTTATTTTTTTTTATTAATAGATCTAACAATCAGTTTTCTTAACTATTTGGGTCACTTGCAAAAACAGCCTTAAGTTATTTATTACCTACTTACTATAAATACCTAAATCAAATCACATTCTTTTATCACAATTTCTCTTAGTATCACATTTTTTTCATAAATAAACTTTTTTCTACTTATAATTTTGTATATATTTTTTTACTTTCTACTGTATAATAATTATTATTATCATATGTTAAAGTATTTCAATTACTAAAATCATCAATACCAGCCTTGCATTTGGATTATTTCTCAAGTGACTTTGAAGAAGCCGCTGTTAGAGGAGTGCTGGCAGTGTTTCCCAATGTTTTAGTAAAAGGATGCTACTTCCATTTTAAAAAGGCGTTGAAAAAGAAGGGGAAGGATCTAGGTCTCCATAAGAATAGCATAGTCAGGAAGCACGTTGCTTTGTGCACCGTCCTACCCCATCTGCCACCCGAGGTGCTGGATGATGCATGGCTTTACTTCATGAGTGAAAGTCCACGACAGGAAAACGTGACAAAGTTTAACGGTTATATGGTCACACAGTGGATCGAAAACAGACTGTGGTCGAATAAATGGTCTTGTAAAAGATGCGATTTTAAAACTGAGTTGGTTTGAAACCCAGTAAAATGTTGTATAGGTAGATAATACTAAGAAAGACTGATATTGTAAACGTTAATTGTGATAATAATAATTATTATACAGCAGAATGTAAAAAAAGAAATATGCAAAATTATAAGTAGCAAAAAGTTTATAGGTAGATAATACTAAAAATGACTGATATTATAATCGTTAATTGTGATAATAATTATTATTATACAGTATAATGTAAAAAAAAATACAAAATTATAAGTAGCAAAAAGTTTATAGGTAGTTAATACTAAGAATGACTGATTTTGTAATCGTTAATAGTGATAATAATTATTATTATACAGTAGAAAGTATAAAAAAAAATACAAAATTATAAGTAGCAAAAAGTTTATAGGTAGTTAATACTAAGAATGACTGATATTGTAATCGTTAATAGTGATAATTATTATACAGTAGAAAGTAAAAAATATATACAAAATTATAAGTAGAAAAAAGTTTATTTATATGAAAAAAATGTGATACTAAGAGAAATTGTGATAAAATAATGTGATTTGATTTTAGGTATTTATAGTAAGTAGGTAATAAATAACTTAAGGCTGTTTTTGCAAGTGACCCAAATAGTTAAGAAAACTGATTGTTAGATCTATTAATAAAAAAAAATAACGTAAAAAAATAATATGATCAATAAACGTACTTCCTACTGATTTATATCGATATGTTTTATTTAATAATGTTGTGAACAAAAAATAGTTCCCATCACTAGAAGAAAATTTTACGTTGGTGCCGTTCGTGGAATAAAATTAATATTATTTTATTATTCCACGAATCGCACCAAACCAAAATTTGGATCGGTGCCGTTCGTGGAATAGCGTTGGTGCTATTCGTTTTAGTGCCGTTCAGATCGGTGCTATTCGTGGAATACCTCCTACTCTTGCTACATCTTATTAATTTAACTTTCACCCGGTGGAGGTTTTAAGTGTAGCCAGGAACTTTAATAGTTCTATACGTGTATCATAAGTCTTTTTCTTAAAAAATGAAATAGCACTGAAATTCTGTCTGTGTTCTACCAACCAGTGCTACCAGTAGGTACAAGTAGCTACAGCAAAAATCCACCTTTTAGATTAGCTATGAGAAATATTGTATGGTGAAGTTGACAAATAAATGAATTAATCTAAGAAAACAAAACTTAACTACGTAGTCAGCTTATGTTATGTTTTTTTTGTACACCAAATCACAGCGAGCCTCATATTGCGACACTAATTTTAGCAATGGAATTCTGCCTGACTGACTGAATCAGATCGTAGGTAATTTTCGCGTACTGTCAAATATCTCTGTAATAAAAATTTATATGTGCCAGGTGAGGATGCCATCACCACTTCAAAATATATTACGTCTTGCCCGACGGAATAAATTTGACAAGTGACGGAGGTGCCGTCTGTCGCCAAGATAAGACTCATGTTACACGATTACGTAAAAAGCATAGACTTAAGAACCGTAAACTATAATGGACCACCGACCAACCCAATGCAAGTTTTTATCTGGTACTTTGAAATGGAAAATGCGTAGTTCAAGTTCTGAGAAAACTTCCATGCTCAAATTGTGGACAAAATAAAAATATTGAAGTTTGTTGCTGGAATTTTAAAAGTGCTGGAGCGAAATGTACATAATAACGTTTTTACTTCATCTTGAAATGATGTTTTCGCAGAAAACGGAATATGAAGAGCGCAATCACGGAATTGGCGAATTTTCAGTTGCGTTAGGAGCTGCTGATTACGGAGTCCAAATAAGATCATCGGGAAGTTCATTTCGAAAGGTAATTTATCTTTCGGATTATAAGAAAATTATTGTTTCATTTCTTTGTTCTTCCGGCAAACTCATGCAAATGGATTTCTACCCAATTACTTTATTGTATGTTGTACAAATTTTTATAGGATACTGAGATGAAATTGTGAACCAGGAACTTATGTAACAAATTAAAATAAAACCAAGAGTCATGATAAAGAAGTATTGGGTTAAGGTAAAAGCAGTAGTAGCAGTAGTAGTAGTAGTAGTAGCAGTGTGAACGAATTTACTATAAGAGCACGTAAAGGAAACAGACAAGTCAAGAAGCACGGCACGACGTAAGTGTCAACACAAGAAACGAAACTATAAAAACATTATCAGAGGTGTAATTCCAACAAGAAGTACAACGAAAACAAAATTAAAATCAATAAGTAGTCTCGGTGCACGATAATAGAAATTTCAATCAAGTTTTATTTGTTTTCTAGGCCAAAAGGCGCTTGGAGTGATTGCTGGTAGCGCTTATTTTTCTGTTTGCCACACGTCCATTTAAACCAGACGTACGATTGGACAGAGAGAACCCATTTTCCTGATGACGTTATGAACATCCAATATGCAATGTTTTCGATTGTGTCGTAAAGTAAATATTGATGGGGATACGGACTCCATTCATATTGATTACCTTCAATACTGATATCGCCTGTTTTTTCCGTTTTCGAATCACATTCATATTTTATTTATATTTCTTCCTTTATTTCTTCTGTTGGTCCTTTGTTTGCGATGTTTGGCTGTTTTAGAAATGTTTATGCTTGTTAGGTTTCTGATTCTTTTCCGTTATTGCTTGAATAAAGGAAAATTATTTTATGTTACTACCGTATTACCTACAAGCTTATTTCCGTTATCAAGTTTAATCTCATTCTTTTAATGAGGTACAGTAAGCGGACAAAAGTCCAGTGGCATGTTAAGGTTCGTAATCGCGTGCTACGGGGCGTACGCGCTGTTTGTGTGAGTGATGACTCAACGCACACAACGTAATGAGACGTCACCACACACACTCAGAAGCACTCAGAAGTTAAATAAAACGAAAGAAAGAATACGTCTGTTTCGCTTGTCAGTATGAATGACCTTGGACGGTCCATTCCACTGTTGTAATTCTATAATTCAAGAAATTGCAATAAGCACCTATAGCTGTATGCGTTATGCGTAGGATTTCGATTTACGTGGCGTGTGGGTTCGAATCCTTGACAAAACATTGAATTTTTTTATTTTTTTTCATTTTTATTAATTGATGGATTCGCTTAATGATTTAATACTATAATTAAATAGTAAGTGATTATTTTCTAAGTCATTAAAGCAAAATTAAGAAAAATAAAAAGAATTATAACAAAATACGTTTATTTGTTTTAATTACAATAATAATCCTTACAGTAACACTTATTACTTATTGAGGTAAGCTTAAAGTATTCGTTTTCTTGACGAAAAGAAGATTGAAACTAAACCTCAATCTTTTAATTCTTTAACTACCGACTAACTTTAATATGGCCAGCAATTACAACTTAAATCTTTTACCCCTCCATCGTTTACTAATAAACTCATGGTTAAGTTTATTGTTATCTCTTTTCTTTGATATGAAAATGACAATGAGTGAATAAACATGAAGTTTTTATTAAGGGGGTAAAGCACTTGCAAATTTTCAACATTTAGTATGATCTCCATTGTTCTCGATACAGTCAAGTAAGTGTCGACACATTGAGCACAAGATTAAAACATATTTACGTTCCTCTTATATTTTCTCATATCTCCATGCAATACGACATCATATAATACTTCCACATAACTATGTATTATTATTCACTATAGCGTGTGTTATCCATACACCATAAATGAAGTTTTCCCTTTTGGCTAGATAGAATATTTATTCATCTGAAAATATAGTAGTTAATTAAGTGTCTCAGTTGAAGTAAGTATAAATATTCTCTTGCGAAACGTTCTTGGTTTCCACCAAAAAGGGAGCTGGTCTTCGGTGATGCACACCTTCAGCGTGGAGTGCATGGCGAACAGTTAGTAGTGACGTGTCGAATACTTCTGCAAAATATTTAGTTGGTATAAAACCACTTGTTTGATGTTTCATATTCGTTCATCATGTGACATCACTGCCCGGCCTTCCACTTCGCTCTCGACTACCAAGGCTACTTTCTTCCTCATAGGTATCTCTTAACCCATCGACTCATAGTATTTTTCTAGAACAATAAAAAGAAATACTATTAAACATCTATAAGCAAAATACTAAAACTGATTACTATTATTATTATATTATATCTATTCTATATTTAATATTATTTTGTTTCTAAATTATTATATTATAATAATTTAGAAACAAAATAACATTAAATACTTATATATAACCTAACTTCCTTTTCCCTGAGGGACTAGGGCGCCGGGGTCGGGATAATACACCGGGATTTGAAAACCTGTGAAGAAAGTCCGTTTCTATACATTGTGTTATAATGTATAGAAATAGGTTATATATAAGTATATATTATATATAATTAATAATATATAATTATACTTATATATATCTAATAATTAAAGAAACAAAACAATATTAAGAATAAAATAATAATAATATTATTAATATTAAGAATAAAATTATTAGAATTATTATTCATCATTCAATAATCTAAATAAATAAACTTATACCTAAATGATTTATCTTTTTCTTTTGTTTTATTTGAACATCATGATCAATAATAAACATTTGAAAAATAATTAAAGGATCATCAATCTTTGATATAGTTTTATGTTTAATAAAATATATAAATTACTCACAGTCAGTCCGATTTCATTCGATATTTGTGTTTTATTTATAACGTCCACTTTTAGGCAGAGCAATAATAGGTATTCGCTCTCGCTTCGATAATAATACTATTGCCTGTATTTTGAAAACTTTATCCACAACACCACTATAATAGATTTAACACAAATCACTAACCAACAATAACTTCCAACAAAGTTCTATCCGATCTAAATGACTGAGTCGTAACTGCATCTGTCTACCGTACAGAAATCGAAATAATTTATTAAAATTTTTGTTGTCTACCTACTTATTTTACAATTTATAATTGAACAAGATAACGCGGTAGGCTTGTTATTATTATCGAACCACTATGATAAACTTAATGAATAAATGCCTTAAGACTTAAGGGGGTATTTTACAGGAATGCCGCAAAAACCGATTTGTATTTACAATTTTTTGGATAGAAATTCTTATTTCTTTGTCCTGAAAAAAATATATATCAAACTTGAAGATGTGACAATCTCTGCACGGTTGTCCGATACATGATTGGATGAAGTTGGCTCGATAAAAAAATTTCGCAAAGTTACCCCTTTTAAAAAAGTGTTTACAAGATTATTTCTAAAACATGATATTATTTCAAATAATTTTTACATCACAATATTGGTCGCAAATATACCAACCAAAATTGGTTGTTATTTTTTTATAATATTACGTATATTGATCACAATTTGATAAAAACCACAAAATTCGTGATTTCTGTCATCTCTGCCATCAATCAGTCGCGTTTCGGCGCGCATCGAGGTCGGACCTGTGCAATTTTTTTTGACTTTCCTGCGCTTACACTTTATTCAAAACCAAAAGAAAGAATGACAGTAAAATCATTAAAAAAATTATTAAAATGCAACAGGAAGTATTAGTAACTTGCCTTTTATTCAGAAAATCTAATAATTTCTTGACATCTCCGTCAAGAATTCATTTTATAGGATGTAGTATAGAAAAATCAGTACGACAATTTGTTGTGTTGAGAACAAAGAGTATGAAGTTTTATATACACCATCTCCCAAAATTCAACGATAAGCGGGCACCAGAGGGTTGACCAGCTCATGACTACTCGAGAACAAAAAAAAATTAAAAATAATCTCAATTTTTAAGAAGTTACATAAAAAATTTGAAATCCTTCAAAAATTTACACCCCTTAAGATATTTTTAATTACCATGACCACAATGTTTCAGATATTTCTGAATTTCTTTTTGTACCGGCAACCTAAGTTGCTCTGCTATCCACCACAATCGTTAAAAATCCCAGAATGCCTGTAGATTTGACACAAAAATCAATCAAAATTATTTGTCACCCTAAAATTTTGAAAGATTTTTACTTTTGGTCCACTTTCACTCATCGTGGTGTAAAGTACAGACACTACCATGGCAAGTTTTTTTAAAAATTGACGCAACTATCCAAGATTCCAAAATGGTATAATAATCTAGAAAAACTTGCCACAAAAAAAAAGAAATGCGTACTATTTCTGAACAAGAACCAAATTTCATAACTTTTACTATGTGGTTTTTTGTTGTAAATTCTTCGAATTTGAATGATACATGTCCGTAGTTAATAAAATTTAGAAGTTAGAGAGAGATAGATAGATAGTATGTAAAGAAGGAAAGAAAACGTTTTTAAAAATTATATTTATTTTTAGTTATCGTGGTTGTCCGTGGCATCACCACGGTCCTATCCGAAAACCAGCGCTGCGGTATTTATTTTATCTGTCAGGATTAACTGTCAGGATATGCTGAGATAGGGACTTTCTTTGGCCTCTTGCAGGACTTTTTTAACCCCCGACAAAATAGAGGGGTGATATAAGTTTATAATGTGTATCTGTGTATCTATGTGTCTGTGAATCTAAGTGTCTGTCTGTGGCATCGAAGCTTCAAAGCGGATGGACCGATTTCAATGCAGTATTTTTTAAATTGAAAGCTAGTTTAATCGGGATGGTTCTTAAAATCTGTTCAGCTGTTCAAAAGTTACACCGCTTTTTCTAGTTAGAGTCGAGGGTTTTAGACGGTTAGGTTATTGTTATCATTATTTGAATTTTTGTGTGTTTATGTAATTTCGTGTGTGAGTCCGATTTAAATGTTTTTTCTTTCTTTCTTTCAATTTTGAAGCTCTTCATCTGCATACATAGCGAGGAATCTGAACTAGGAATATGGTTTTGATCTATGAATATGCAATTTCTTTTTTGGTAAAAAAGCAACCCTGTGAACATACTTAAGTAGGTATGACTACGGAAACGGACGACTCCTACAGGTGTGGGTGAGAGTAGGTTATTATCTCAAGGCATGGATTTGAGTTGGCTTATTCTTCTAACAATACACACACATTGGCAGTGTCATCAGGTTTGTCATGCCGATATATCGGTTTCGTTACGGCATTATTGGCTTAGTGTGAAAATGCCCAATGTTGGTCGAGACAATTATGTGCACTTGCATAAACTCATACACAATAGGTATGACTGATAGTTTATAAGTAGATAGTTAAATAGGTATAAAATCTACAAATACAAAACGGAGGAACAGATTTTCTAGCGTAATATAGGACACTGGGTATACGATATTATGGATTTATATTTTTCAAGTATTTGCTGGTGTCATACTGCATGTTGCTAATTAATATTGCTATTCTGTGACACGTGTGTCACACAGTCTGATACGTCAATTGCGTAATTGCGAGAACGGAGCTCCCCTAGTGGGTGGGGCTTAGGCTGATACTTCACCCCCTCAAAAGTAAGAAATCGTCGTAAAATACAACCTTAAGAATATTTTATAAAACTTTACAAAAATTATAACCGCACGTGAGATACGAACCCACCGCATACCTTTGTTTAAACACACCTACCACAGCACCTTACCCGCTACGCTAGCATGCCATATTCTAAGACGATTGAAATTATGTAATACAATCGGTTGCAGACAACAGTGCGTGTGTGTGAGTTTCTGTAGTATGAACACGATATCGAGTATAGAAACTCGTAAAGAAGGTCGTAAGTCAACTCATTAGTGTTAATCTATTGCTTTGTGAGACTGCTACTGCATTAATGACCGAGACTGTACAAAATAATTATTTAAATTCAGCAATTTACATTTTACCTTTTTTTTAAATACCTTGCTGAGTGACCCCCTTCCCTTGCTCTCTTTTTTATTATTTTTCATTCTCGGTCTTCAATCATCAGAAATCATTAAACGATTTAATGAGAACAGCAAAAGTAACGATTTATATTTTATTGCTTGGTTACTTTCTACAATATATCAGGACCATCAATCGTGTATGCTCATTCGTGGCACTTTCTTAAAATTGGATTCACAAAATGTTCCTGGCTAACCCACAATCCTAATCCTAATCCTAATATCACAATTTGTTCTAAGACAAACTTCTGACTACCCCTACGGCAAATTTCCTTAGGAGATTCCACCCGATCGAACAAATTAAAACCAATAAAACAGCTACTAAAGTACTTATTACAGTCGATAACATCAATTTTAACAAAGTACTTACGTATGAAAGTTTAAAACAACTTTTTCATTTGAGTTCAGAGTACTCCTCTAGGTATTATGTGTTTTATTAAATTTAGTAGGGGATTACGTTTCAAGTTAAATGTGCACAGCAAACTTTGGGAGCTGAGAGCTTGAGAAGATGCCATCTGGAGGCAGACAAGTTCTCAACTTTGGTAAGTAATGTCACACTAGGTGAGTGTAAATGCTTACATTTTGCGTCTTCTGCACTTAGACAGGTTAGTGTAGGGACTAGGTTTAGTTTAGTTTATTTATTTTCCTTTGTGGATTAATGAAATACATTTCATTCAGAATTTTGACATCCAAACTAGAGAACAGATTACGAATATCTTTTGTTCGATTTTCAAAGACTGTCTTAGTTATTTTTTTCATAGATTTGGGAAGCGAAAATATTCTAAGTTTATGATTTTTTTTCTTATAAAACGCTTATTTTCTTTCATTTCAATGATGACCACTTCGCCATATATTAGACTAGTCAAATCAAGGATAAAAGTTCTTCACTTTGTAGTTAGAGCATGTCAGCAAGTTACTATATTTAAGCAATAAGGAAACCAATGAAAAGTCACGATTTAGAAGAGAAAATTGAGATTAAAAATAAAACGAGTAGGTAAAATAAATTAAATTTTTGAAGCATAGGATTTATTTATAAACACACTAACTCAAAGACTATCCAATCCTTTTGATTACAACTATTTGGGCACTTTCAAAGCCGGTCTAAAAGCGGCCAGTAGCTAAAGCCGTAATAGGCTACAATTCGTTGGTTTTCGACAAGATCAAAGTACTTGGAGACGCGTCGAAGCGGAAATAGGAATTGAATGGGGACCTTTTGTTGCGGAGATAGGAACGAATGGGAGGTGTATGAGTCAGTAATTTATGTGATTATTACGCTTCATAATCGCAACCCCTCTAACGTGGGAGTCACACAAATCACATGCAGAAACGCTTTCGCTGCAAGATTTAGGATAACATGAACCCTTTGTTGTGTTCAATATGAAATTCAGCTGCGTTGTGAAATCTCTCTTCAAATAATAATAATTCCTTATTATGTACCAACCGGTCTTAAGTGCGAAGAAGTGAATGCGCCTAAGGCATTTAAATTTTCTGTATTTTGTCGTAATATGGCAGCTTTTAATTTTAATAAGTAATGACTTATTAAAATTAAAAGCTGTGGATTTGGAAATATAATAAAATAAAAATGAAGACACGATTGGCGCATGGTCAGCGTTTGGCTTTTGCGTTACGAGTCACAGGTTCGATATAAAAGTTGTTCCATATCTGGTGTTTGTGCATGTGGGTTGTCACTGTAAATGCACTCACAAAGCAGGAAAAATTCAAGTGCGAGAAAAAAAAAACTAAAAAAAATGTGTTGATTCAAAAAATGTCGCATAATTTTGGAGAGTTGAGAACAAATAATCCTAGTGTCAGTCTATTTTTTACCCGATTACGGAGAGGCTTATATGTTTGACCGATATGTATATATGTATGTATATTCTTATTCTGTTCCCTCATAACTACTAAACTACATAACATAATTTGACAAATGAGGTATCGTTGGAAGCGTCTTGCTTGTATGCTGGTTATAGGCTATGTGACGTCACATTAAATTCAATGTGGCGCCACTAGAGGTCGTAAAGCCATGAACTAAAAAAAAAAATTATATTATGTGGGCGTAGCTATGCACATAACTTCTAGGATTATCTGAGAATGTAATCTACAAACTAATACAGCTGCTAGATTAGTTCTGCTCCACGGCTAATATTCTGCAGACCGTGGTTAGCGTTAAAGCTTCTCGGTATATAAGATTAGATGCATCTTCTCGGATGTTTGGTGAAGGCATTAAATTCACTTTATAAATCGCCCGGCTATCTACAGTAATGTGCGCTTGTGGTTAATGTTGCGTCGGTTTAAAACTTTCCAGAGAATATTGTGGTTTAAGATCCGTTTTTTCTCAGTTGTCGTATGTAAACGATCTTTATGAGCTTTTTTATATTTCTTAGAACTACATTTAATAAAAATATAGTAGTAGGTAGGTACTCCTTTAATTTAAAATTATATTTATAATAAAAAATAAAATAAAAAAAATGGCTGCATAAATGTTTATTCTATTTTATACGTAAATCATAACTTTAGTGTGTGATATTATGAGAAGAGATCATGATTCGGGTCCAAAATTAGTCGGGGCGGAAAAAACGGTTATCCATTTAAGGACTGACCGCGACAAGCGCTGCTTAACCTGACTGATTAAAACAGTATAAAATCATAAAAGAAAGACATTTAAAATATCAATTTATACTTATACAATACTTTGACGCCGCCTAAGTGTTCTCTCTTTGTTTTTATTTATCTTTAATTTTTAATTTATTTGTAAATATTTAGTCTATGTATGTAAATAACTTGAACATTTAATAACTATCTAATAAAAGTTTTATTTTAATTTTAAGGTCTAATAATAGCGTAATGTAATAAAATTGATACTGATTTTAACTAAACGAAATGTTAAATTAAAATAAAATAAATGTTTATCAATTAGATTGTTTATATAGAGAGCGAAGAAAACACGGACTATAAATATATAGCAAGCTTAATTATTATGAGTCCAGGGTGAGTTATGACGTCACAAAATATGGGGTGTAAGGTATAAAAAGGCAAGGGTTAAGTGTGGATATGGTGACACCGGCACTCAACGATGACATGACGAATTTTTATACCATTTTTTAACGAAAAGGACACGGATTTTTTTTCATAACTGAAAAGCTGTTATTCGAGTAGGTGAAACTGTTTCAGCTACTCGAATAAATACAATAAAGATCTATTCTATTCTATTCTCCTTTTACTACATGGAAACGGATGCGGTTAGGTATTAATATCTCAAGACACGTCATGGCATATTAATACGTCGACATACCTCATGTGTCATCTATTCACGCAATATATCACAGAATGACACGTCCGGAAATTAAGTCTTCAGTAAGATCCAGAATCAAATTCACTAGTTTAATGTACCGTCATCATAGTAGGAACTAGGAGTAATGGTACTGATAAATCACGACTGAAAGTGATCTGGCACTAAATCAGTATTTGGGTAAGATTTTTGGCTTTTGAGAGTTATTTAACATTTTGTCTATCTCGTTTTATATTATTTAGTACTACTATCATTAATATTTTTGGTAGTTAGAATTCTAATTAAAATGAAACGTGATGTTTCAAGTTCAGTAATATTCATCAAAAAGCCAGCGATGGCGAACACCGCATCTAAATTTGAAATGAGAAGGCGTGTCATTTGAAAAGCCTGTTAGTACTGTTAGCAAATGCAGCACATGTTTTTTTTTTTTACTCTTCTCTTCTCTACATAGTATAAAATAATTCTTCTCTTCTCGACCTAGTATAAAATAAAGTCGCTTTCCGCGTCTGTCCGTCTGTATGTATATCCGCTAACTCCTCCACGCAACGGCTTTCGATGCGGTTTTAACAATCAGTTAGATAATTTTTCACGGATGGTTTATATGTGTAATACTTTTATATATAATGTAAGGATAGTAGAGAAAGTGTACCCGTGCGAAGCGGGACGGGTTGCTAGTTTTATAACAAAAGTTGTTCATAATAATACAATAACCCCCTTTTGGCTTTATATTCCTTTTCCGACTTACCGTGTATTCACCATGTTCATTTAGATGTTAAACGAAAAGTCGTATTTCAAAAGATTACTCTCACATAATAAGCAATGCAACGGTGGCATGATGGAGATGCAAATATATAGAAGTCGGACTGAGATTTTGGACTTGGAATTCTAACACGAAGGTAGACGTTAATGTCTGTAGATTTAGACGTATTTAGACTATCGTTAGTCTATCTTCAAACATGAATATAAAGTAAATGTTTGCCTTTGGGAATTAACAGACAGTTTCTTAAACTAAAGTGTTTCTTTATTTATAGTAGGTATATCGAAAAAAAGACTGAAAGAAAAAGTACGCGCGAATATAAATTCGCACGCACCATTTCTTTATATTTTTTTTATATGAAACCGCGGGCAACTCGTCTACTTCTATATAAATATAACTAGCCGTGTTGCCCGCAGTTTCTGATTATTGATTGGTTTCCGAGCGGAAACCAATCATTAATCTAAGCCGTGTAAGTATTTAGTTTAAGCAGGTTTCTTTAGCGTAAGTTTCGCACAACAAAAAAATAAATAAAACAAATAACAAAGAAAACATAAAATGAGTGCTTGTGCCAATAGGCCGCAGCTCAGAATAATGTCAGGAGGCAGTGATACTGGCCACCTGACGCTGGTTTTCAGCTGTAACCCATATATATATAGATATTTATTGTAGGTATATCCGTAAGTTATAAGTAATATAACAAATATTACTTATATTCTTAAAATAAATATATAATTTATACTCTTACTTATTTGTTATCTATTCATGATTTGTGTTGTGTATCCGCAATAAACGTTATCCTTTCTTTCTTGTATCCCGCAAACAACCTCGTGCTGGCATCATTTGCAATTTTGCATATCCCATAAGACGTAAGAAACGTGTACAAAACATAAATCCTTGTTTAACGCCTAATAGAAAGATTTAAGGCAGGCGATAGAGAAAGACAATAACACTACCCCGTCGCATATACAGGGTTATTTGTAAAACACCGGCAATGCTTTAAGGGGTGAAACTACTCATCAATATGAACAACTTTTACTATGGGACAAACCATGAAATCGCGAAAAAAAATATTCAAACTTTTCATACAAAAGATTAACCTTGTTCCATCAAAATGTATGAAAAGTTTGAATTTTTTTTCGCGATTTCATGGTTGGTCCCGTAGTAAAAGTTGTTCATATTGATGAGGGTGTTTTACAAATAACCCTGTAGGTATAGGTTGTCTGGTGAGATAACTACGGTTCGTTTTGCAGAATGACGTTCAGCGGTGATTTCTATTTGGACGGCATTTGAGTGACGTTTTTGTTTTGCATGAATGGAAGGACCATACACAGGGTGCCGCAGATGCTATCACATTAAATGAAACCGCGTATTTGGTATCACGTTCTGTGACCGTACACAAAACATCAATCAAATCCAATCTGTAGTTTAGCCACAGGAACTACATAAAAATTTCATAATTTTACACTTATCACGATCTTTAGGCTAAGTTTGTAAAGTCTTCAAACTATTGTAACCGAAATTATTTTGATTTACACGTGTAGAACAGATAAATGTGACATAAATTTCTACTTCGATGTTCCATCAGCTAGTCACCTAGTCCAATGAGAGCAGAATGAAATATGATGCAAAAAAGACTTGCGTAAGAATCGCAGATTTTTTGTGTACGGTTTCAGAACATGATACCAACTACGTGGTTTCATTTAATGTGATAACGTCTGTGGCACCCTGTATAAGGTCCAACTATAATAGCGAGGGTCCTTTTAATGGGTTGTAGTATGATTATGAACAACTTTTACTATGGGACCAAACCAGAAAGCGCAAAAAAAAAATCTGCTGTTCCATACAGATAATTCGCAGGTTCGTTACACCAATGTGAAAAATCCAAAAAAATATCTTATTTAGTAACTAAAATATTGGTATTATTTATTTGTTTGTAACACTCGGGAATTAAAAAGACATTCAATCAATTATGCATGTGATGCAATCTTCATTTCAGCACGTTATGTCAATCTTATAAAAGTAGTGATGGCAAATGTCACAAAAAATCGAAATCAAATAAATCGAGAACTGAATGATCTTCTGAAAATCTTTTTTCTTTTGTTTCGCTTCATATATTAAAACGTTTAATTTCTATAGAATAGGTAAAATAAATGTCTATTGATTGTCTTTCGAAATCTATGCAGTGCTGGTTCAAGTTTATTAAAAATATCGATTCATAGCCCTGAAACATCGGTTTTTGATAAATCGATGCCGAATCGCCATTACTACGTCAATGATAATTGAAATTGACAGTCTGTGTGTCAACATAGACTGTCAATTTCAATATTGATTAGTATTATGGCGATGACGACCTTGGCTTTACATTCGATTCCGTACCCGCTTACCACGACGACACTGGCTTGCCAATGGATATCGTATCTGTTTATCACGTAGACCCTGGCATGATTACCTATGGATCCCGTTGATGACTCCAGCTTACCACGGATACATCTCTGTGTCAACTGTGGCGTGGATACATGACAACTTAGAAGATTTACACTGAACATTTGCTGTTAGCTGTTGTATTCATGTCATGACAATTGTGTGGTTCTTGGGCTAGGCAAGGTATCAATCAAATATTTATCCCCCAGCCCAGTTTCTAGGTGACGTGCTTGTTATTTATTTAAATGATAACTAATAAAAAATCATAAAACTCCCATGTTTGTTTTATATCAACCTTGAATTTTTTCATACAATTTTAAATTTCTGTCCAAGTTCTATGTAAATAATTGTAGTTGATTTTGTATCTATGATGTCAACCCTAATGCCTATGATTTGTTGTATTTATGGACGCCACTTGGCCAAAACCTCCTTAACGAATGGGCATATCCCGTTGATTTTCGTTTCGCAACTTCAGTTTTGGTTCCATAAAAGTGGTTTTTAATAAAGTAGCACCTTATTTATTACCTATTTTACTTTTCTGTATTACGTCTGTACTATAAACTAAGTAGGTATTTCAGTTGGCAGCGTCTAGAAAATGCTAAAATTACGTAGCGATAGTAGTTACTTTTTTCAGTTTCCAACTTTCGTGGATACAAGTTTTGAATTTTTTGCAAAGAAGTAGTTTTTTAAAACTTGAAGTAAAAGCTTTCCATGGTCAAGAAAATGTTTTTCAAAGTTTATGAGTGCTATCTAAGATAGGCTAAGAAGATATTACATGTGACGATGTGAAGCGGCGAAACTAGTAGGCAGGTACCTAATTAGGTTTCGAGCGTATGGCACTCGTGGGTTGCAGCTGAAAACCAGCGTCAGGTGGCCAGTATCACTGCCTCCTGACATTATGCTGAGCTGCGGCCTCTTGGCACAATATCTCATTTTATTTTATTATGTTTTCTTTATTTTTTGCTTTTTTTTTGTTGTGCTAATAAACTCTTTATCTGTCTTTCTAATAATAGTGTCGCGTCGTCACAATATGTAAATACCATGGCGATAAATAAATTCATTATTTTAGTCTAAAATTTCCCTCTCCTGACTAGTGTTGCTAAGTGATCATCTGTAAGATCATCTCGCATCTCGATTCGAATCTCACTCTTATTGTAGGTTGATATTTCACGAACTGACATTACGATAACTTTATAACTGAGCCGTGAACATGCTCAAGCCATGTTCACAATATGAATGCACGTAATTCATATTGTTCACAATATGAATTGCGTGCATTTAGGAACTCTTTCACGGAGTAGAACCACCTTTCTTACTTTCCTTCTCTCTCACTCCTTTCTTCCTAGCATTATTATTTAGGGTAGTGGCAGCGACCTAATGTTGTAAGTACACTTACAATCAAATACATTTGGAGGTTGACTTTTTCAATCTACATCAAATTAGATGAAAAATCTTAAAACATTTTCTCAACAATTCTTCGATTACCCGCCAATTTAAAGTTAGAATCATTTATTTAAATTCTCTAAATCGTTAGCAATTTGCTCATTCATCTGTGAATCTGCCGTCTGACTGAGTTCGAATAATGTCTAATTTAAATATATCTAGTTATACAAACGTTCTTGTTACATTAATTGTCCATTAGAACTATTAGAAGATAGATCTTATAAGACAATTAGTGCCGGAGCTTAAGAGATAATTGTCTCATGCATAGCAGAGTTAGAAGTGCTTTGTAATGTTGTTCTAGTGATAACAGAATTATAATAATGCTACAGGAATAACCATATAATAACAGTAATTTCAGCTCGTAACTACTACTTTATTATTATTATTTATTTATCAGGCAGGCAGTTGAGACAACTGGTAAGTGTCTGTATCCTGGTGTTCCCCACTTGGTTTTATTCTTGCAGTTGAGAATATTTGTCAAGTCAATTCTTGAACTGATTTATATTTTGGGCTGAGACTACGTCTTCTGGGAGCTTATTCCACGCCCTGACTATTCGATTGCTCAGAAATTATCACTTTAATTTTGGATTAATCTTTGAACACTTGAATTTTCGGGATAGGTGTTATGTGGCCCGCTAAAAATGTAGCCCGCGGCCCAGTTAATAATTATCCATAATTATCTAAATCGTTCGGTGTGGTCAACATATCAAACTTAACTTAACCTACATAATTATCGGATTTTGTCTTGTTGTGTTGGCCGAATTATAAAACAAATTCCTTAGACGTCCAGATAGCATTGTGTAAGGTGTGACGACGCCGACGCCATATTGCGGGTCCGGCACTCGTGCTGGGCGATGCTGATTCCAATCCCTTTGTCATTTTGTAGGAATTCGTAGATTCACGACTGACCGTACGAATTATAACTGAATTTTATTTGATTCTGACACACATATTGTAATATTGATGTTTAAAGGAAAACTCTGCATTAGACCAGATCACCAGACAACGTTTATTCAAGTCAGACGCCAGTACCAAAGAGAAAGCACATACATAGACAATCATAGATGTAAGGAAGCTAGAAATTTTCCTTAGCAAAGAATACATAATGAGTTACAATAATAAATAGCAATCATGGTAATTATCATTAGTCTCTTCGGCTGTGGAAAGGACTGTTCTTGTATGTAGTACTAGTAAATACATTATAGATCAACGTTCTTTTTGTAGGAACATCAGAATACCTTACTAATGGAATTGATGTATAAAGAAAACCTAAATAATTTGTGTTTGTTGGAAGATTTCTAGGTCATAGTAATACAACAAACAAGTATGGAGTACTAATAAGATCTTGATTGTTGTACAAAGTTTTTCCTAGAAGTTATTATTTGAGCAGACTGATAATTGTGTTTTTGTGGAATCGGGAATTGATTGATCTATTCATTCTTCTGCGCAGGCTGCTAGCATAAATAAACAGAATATTCCCATTAGCTATGTAGCTTAGTATGATAACGATACCGCCTAGTTTCGTATGGCAAATTTGTTAAACCGGTCAAGCAATGCAAAATAGGCACAATAGAAAATCTATAGTTTGTATAATACTTAGTACATATTCTTTCTATTATACAGGATGCATATTTAAGCACTCATGATGATGAGTACCCTTATATATCCTTCAAAGTTTTACATAATGATGTACAGCGGTTACTATGGGACAAAACCTGAAAAAAAAATTAAAAAAATTGGCTGTTCCATAGTATATTTAGTCGAGTAACCTATTTGTATTGAACAGCTGTTTAAAAAAAAAAAAAACACTCGTTATATTTTAATTATAAAAAAAAATCTTAGCTGAAAACGCCACTAAGAGAAATAATTTTTCGTTTTCTGGTTAGCGTTATAAAATTGTACAATATATGTATACAGAGAAGCACTTTGTCTCACAGTTTCGATCGCTCAGTATGATCTAACTTATGAAAATTGACGACAATGTATATAATTTAATTAAATGTAAATTTCTCATTTAAGTGAACTGTAATGTTCTTTTGAGAATAAAGATTCTTTAAACCTAAAATTGTCGCACAGTATTAGGAATATAGATTACTAGCTGTACCCGCGGCTTTGCCCACGTGACAATATTTCGATTAATCTAAGTTAAATGACTCCACATTGTAAGAGTCGCGAAAGTTTAACAACATTTAACTTAACCTCCATGAAAATGTGGAGTTATCCTTCATCATTCATATTATCAAAAACTTACAAAAAATATGAGATCGATGCAAGTAAATGCTGTATTTTTTACTTATTATCCAAAACAATAACATAGAATTTTCCTATGCGAAGTGAAAACACGCGTTGCTTGGATGGGAGTTCTTTACTCTCCTAGGAATCCGTCCGGACTTCAAAGACGACGATAGCTCGCATTCACGACAGTTAAAAAAGAATACATGATAAATGATAATTCTAATAGTTAGTCGATCAAAAAAGCAGAAGTCTCGCAACCGGGCAACCGGTTGTGAGACTTTTGAAACCTGAAACTTTGTTCGTATTATGTGCTGTAAAATTACTTGTTCATACATTTAACCAAGTACTTACCTACTGTCTTGTAGGTACCTATTTTAGTAAGAGAAACTCATCAGCGAATGATTGCTTCATCAAGCACAAACTGTATAGTCTGTATATGAAGCATAACCTATAATCTTTGGGCCCTAGTGTAACCATAACATTGACATCTACTGCTGGAAATCGCCGCAAGAGAACTCTAATAATAAGTGATCAAACGAACTTACCTTGTGATGTTCGATCATTATTATACGAAATGCTTCGTTCGAAGATATATGTTGTTAACCATGCAGCTTCCTCGATTTACTCGGCAACTGAACGCAATTTTCAGAGCTAAAACTAAACGGTATATTGAGTGCGTTATCTGTGTCCCTACGTCAACTGTCATTCTTTTTAGAGTCTTGTAAGGTTATCTCAATTTTACTGGGTTTAGGGTGGGTAGGGAACATATATCTTCGAACGAAGCATTTCGTATAATAATGATCGAACATCACAAGGTAAGTTCGTTTGATCACTTATTATACTGCATGCTTCGTTCTCGATATATGTTGTTAACCATGCAGATGTTTAGAGACATGGTAAACTTGAGATGAACCTTAGAATCCATAAGTAGGTACTTATAACTTTTAAGTTTTTTTTTTTTTTTTTTTGATAAAAATCAATCTAGTTTTATTTGAAACAACTTAAATATTTTAAACTTAAATAGAATTTCCCATACTTAATAACAGGAAATGTTTATGTTAAAATTTTTAACATAAACAATTAAGACTGATTTTAACTTAAAATCAGTCTTAATTGCTAGATACCTAACAATCTAATTTTATAATAACTGAAGGCAATTATGAAGGCAAGATTGAGATCAATAGTGACAAAAAAATAAATCATTTAAAATAGGTATTTAAAATTATTCTGCATTATGCACAGCATGGGCAAAATCTACTAAAATAACAATTGGTCGGTTATAAAAATATTCAATTATTATATTATATATTATTTATTTATTATTATATATTATATTATTTGTCCAACCAGCAGTCTGACTGATTACATCTGATGAAATTCCTTGTGTCTTAGCCTTGGCAGGAAAGGCGTGGCGTGTACTGAAGATACTGGTATCAATACCGCAGACAAAAGAGTACTTTTAATCCATCTACCAATGGTAGAAGTAGGAAAAGGTTTATGGAGTTTTTTAAGTGTTAAAAACAAAATAATAATCATTATACACTCTAATATCTCTAATAAATCTTCTGTTTTGGCTGAGCAAATCTCAGTATTTCAAAACAGGGGTAGGTGAAGATTTAGCTGGGTTCGTCCCACAGCCAGAGTTTTAATCATATCAGTACTGGCAATATTGACACAACAATTTTCAATAAGCGTTATATTAGATACTATAATAAGTGGTAAAGTTTGTGCTCATTGAGCTGTGCTTAGTGCAAGCAAAACCACCACTTTCTTTGAGATACTTTTAAGACTTTATGTCATGTTGGGAATCCAGTTTAATAATCAATTTAGAACTTTATTTGGATCCCATATTCTTTGGTATTTTGCCAATAGTGGTTTAGACTTACAGACTCTTTTAAAGTATCTGACGATTTATTTATTAATTATTTAAAATGCTTCATGTACAATGTACCTACAAAGGCTATATACAGACATATACAGACTATCTGTATATCATCCTCCCCAATTTTAGAGCCTATTATCAAAGATAGAGCTGACTTGTGAGAGTTAGTTAGTTACAAAAAAAAATACATAATAAATTGTATAGATGGAGCAAATGGGTCTATACCATGTTCCTGATAAAAGCTCGACCAAGTTTTACATGTAACATTATACTGTTTTAATGTAGGTATTACTTGAAAGGAATGCAAACACGACATACATTTATGTTGGGGGAATAGCCCTTTTCAGCCACGCTTGCCTGATAATCCCGGCAATCAGATTAAGCTGGTGGTGAAGAGGGTGGTGTTATCAGAAAGAAGAACTTCAAAGATATTTTGTGATTACAAATAGATTCGCTTTGAGATTAAAAAATAAATTGATATAATAAATTATATTTATATATTGATTGCATAATAAATAAATTAACATATCCTGCATTAAGGGATACCAGGCTTGTGACGGCCAGTGGGGTGTGACCAAGATATCTGTTGCTTTTTTTTTTTTTTTTTGAATGAACGAAAATCCCTAAGGAAATATTCTGTCCAAGCCAGGGTAAAAGCAACAATATTTATTGCCTCTGGATCTGGTTTCCAGAAGACATAGGAAAAACATTTAGTATTAGTGTGAGATGCAAATATTTCTGTATCAGGTTCTTCTAGTTCAGATTATTAAATCTACATAGTAGTAGTAGTAGTATTGTAGTGGTCGTATCCTACATTAGTAAGATGACTGCCATATGGATCTGGCCAAGTAATTTAAATATGGTAACTGAGAACCACCCATTCTATTTATTTATGATATTGCTGTGTCTTAATCTACATGCAATAGGATGTTAGTATTCATAATTCTTTACAAAAAAAGATTAATCCAAAAATATTGCAAGCAATTTTAAATTTAACTTCTCTCCAGTAACCATAAGCTTTATAGTTTTCGTAAACAGCACTAGTCCTGGAGGCATAAATGAACAGTTCAATATCATGTTTATGGTAAGCGATACTTTTACATACTGTACTGATATTATTAGCCCACCCTTGCAGATCTAATTTAATTTCTGAAGTAATTCTATTTAACAGCATAATTTTCATTGCTGTTATCTAAGTATTTATGCTTATGATGTTCTAAAAATTTGGTATATACCATAAACTTATTATTACTAGTGGGTATAAACCCAATTATAATGGTAGCTGAACACGCTGCAATTAATATTCCAATTAACTTTGCTAGATCATATATAAATAACAACTTTCCAGGTGTGACTTTGTCTAAGGGCGATTTTAATGTCACATTTCTTGTATCAAATATAAAACCTAGAAATTGGTAAGACTGTGATGGTATTATTCATCAATATGTATTATTATATATATATTATTTATTTGTATGTACTTTTGTCAAAATTTATAACAAATCCCAAGCACTTTGAGAGCTATTGTTTCTTGAACATTCTCTAAGTATGATTGATAACCAGATCCTATATAATATAATACCAGGTCATCTAGATATTGTACTGACTTGTAACATTTTGTCTAAGATCAGATCAGACTTTTGTCAGAGACCACAACCTTAATAATTTTTGTGAAAATATTAGGTGCAGAGCACAAGCCATAAACACAAATAATTTGTTATATTGACAACATAGGTATTTCTATATCGTAAAGTAATATTTACTAATAATATACCTAACTATGATTCCTTTAAATCTTTTTTTTTTTTTTTTTGTACCATTATTTTTTGGTATCAAAAATATTAGAATAAGTGAACTGGCAGTGGCTTGCAGTCCATAAAGACAAAAATACACTTCCTGTCTTAATAAATTAAGTATTAAGTAATACAAACATTAATAAGTCTGTAATATCAGTTAATGCAAGTCTTAGGTCTAACTGTAAGTCTTAGGTGAGGTGGCCAATCACAACATCATTATACTTGACAATACAACACTATGTTGTTTTCGCCTAACCTGTAAGAAATGTCTATTCACGCCACTGTGAACTAGTCTTTACATGACTTACAAAGGGATATAGCTCCCAATTTTAATAAATTGCAAATCATTATATGCATGTCCAGTATCTTCCTCAGCTGATTTTACTGAGTCCCGGTGAGGCATTTATACAAAAGTAATTGAGTACCCTTTGATATGGTCAGGTATGGACTTGTCTAATTTTCTTCCAGCAAGGTAAAAAATGTGCAAGCCTTCCGGCATGACTTACCTCTATGTTTGAGCAGGAGGTTTTTCCCTGTGAGGCATTGTTTTTCTTGGCAGTGGACTGACAATGCTGGCTGTAATGTTACCGGGCCTGCATTGAGGACTGGGTCATCTTGTGTCCGTACCTCGCTGAGTTTCCCTTATGATTTGTTGTAGGCTTCTTGATGGATTGGCCACTTTGTTGGCAAGTTTTCAAAACTTTGAACATATCACTAATTGTTTCCATAGATATAGTCATCTCTTTTACAACATCTAAAAACTTTGTATCAAGAGCAGGGAAGACCAGGTTTCTCCTTGATTTTGTTTGAACAAAATGTAAATCTGTCAGGATCCTATCAGCATCACTGAGTACTTAGATTTTAATCGGTCCACTGTATTAATATTTACCAATAATTATAATGCAATATAGACAATTTTTCAAAATATTGCTCCAAATACGAGCTAAATTGCTATTTATAGCCGGACCATATTAAGGTTTATCTGGCATAAAATTGCCCAGTGCTAACAGTACCTCCAAGCTTATTGTTTATGCTGCTGAGGTAGGCTCAGGTTCAACCGTCGCAGTGGAGATATTTTCTACTAAACGAAGTTCAGATTCATTTGGGATTAGATCTGTCACAGGTCCTGGTGACGTATCACTTGGTTGAATAATTTCGACTTCTTTCGAAGTGTCAATACGTAATAGGTATTGTAATCTGGAAAACGATAAATAACCATACCACTGAAAACAGATTGTACAAGTGATTGATAAAACTGCTTATTGAAGTCTCACGGACTTCACATAAGAGTAGGATGATCTCGTGCGTATATCTCGTATACACCCCGAGTCCAATGAGCACGTCAATGTATCTCGTACACCACCCGTGTCAACCGGTATGAAGGTTATTAAAATCTTTGCGGCCTTGACTGCTATGAAAGCCAGTAGCCGTACCGGTGTAATAGCAATCACAAGACAACGTTTTTAGTACCTGGAATACTAGAACGTAATGTATCACTTAAAACATCAGACGAAGAATGATTGTCGTCTCGACAACGCTTCATTTTGCGTTCAATTTTTATTATTTTCTTCTTGTAGTAATGTAAATCCTCTTCATGATGCCTTTTAGGCATAGTTTGAGATTGAATTGAGGACATAAAGTTTTATTATTTCAATGAACACAGAGATACAACGTATCAGTTGCCGCGCAAACGAAAAGAATGACAGTTGACGTAGGGACACAGATAACGCACTCAATATACCGTTTAGTTTTAGCTCTGAAAATTGCGTTCAGTTGCCGAGTAAATCGAGGAAGCTGCATGGTTAACAACATATATCGAGAACGAAGCATGCAGTATAATTATGCTTTATTAACAGATCCTTAACGCTAATTAATTGTACGGTGCACCGCTAAGACTACAGCTTTCACGCTATTTTAGTAGGTCCTCGGATATTTACCGCTTATAAAGATAATAATGAAGGAACACTTTGGTTTTATATATACGGCATTTTATTGCTATTCAAGTTAATAGAAAAGGAGTAGAAACACAATGAGCAGGGAAGTAGATGACATTGTATGTGGGACAACGCCACATCTATATCCTGTCGCTGTTTCGACGATATAGAGGGACTTGGGTCCGGAGTCGGTTTAACGGGCCTTGGCTGAGGAACCCTTGCCTTTGTTCTTTTAAAGAACGGTGCTCTGCCATCTTTTTAAACACTGCATTGGTAATTAAGCGCCTAACCGTGGATTTCTGTTGTTGGACTGCAATGGCGGCGTCGCTGTGAATTTGTAGAGGTGCTATGCTAGCCGTAGGATAGAGGTGCTATGCTAGACACATGTCGGACTATCCCCGACTGCTTCAAACCGACCCCGCCCAATATAGTTTATATTGGGCGGGGTCGGTTTGAAGCAGTCGGGGATAGTCCGACATGTGTAACCGTGACCGACGGCGACGATTACTACTTTTGCATGCGTGGATTATTTGTTGATTTTCAAACAATCGTTTTTATGTTAACACTAGCTGTACCCGCGGCTTTGCCCACGTGACAATATTTCGATTAATCTAAGTTAAATGACTCCACATTGTAAGAGTCGCGAAAGTTTAACAACATTTAACTTAACCTCCATGAAAATGTGGAGTTATCCTTCATCATTCATATTATCAAAAACTTACAAAAAATATGAGATCGATGCAAGTAAATGCTGTATTTTTTACTTATTATCCAAAACAATAACATAGAATTTTCCTATGCGAAGTGAAAACACGCGTTGCTTGGATGGGAGTTCTTTACTCTCCTAGGAATCCGTCCGGACTTCAAAGACGACGATAGCTCGCATTCACGACAGTTAAAAAAGAATACATGATAAATGATAATTCTAATAGTTAGTCGATCAAAAAAGCAGAAGTCTCGCAACCGGGCAACCGGTTGTGAGACTTTTGAAACCTGAAACTTTGTTCGTATTATGTGCTGTAAAATTACTTGTTCATACATTTAACCAAGTACTTACCTACTGTCTTGTAGGTACCTATTTTAGTAAGAGAAACTCATCAGCGAATGATTGCTTCATCAAGCACAAACTGTATAGTCTGTATATGAAGCATAACCTATAATCTTTGGGCCCTAGTGTAACCATAACATTGACATCTACTGCTGGAAATCGCCGCAAGAGAACTCTAATAATTATGCTTTATTAACAGATCCTTAACGCTAATTAATTGTACGGTGCACCGCTAAGACTACAGCTTTCACGCTATTTTAGTAGGTCCTCGGATATTTACCGCTTATAAAGATAATAATGAAGGAACACTTTGGTTTTATATATACGGCATTTTATTGCTATTCAAGTTAATAGAAAAGGAGTAGAAACACAATGAGCAGGGAAGTAGATGACATTGTATGTGGGACAACGCCACATCTATATCCTGTCGCTGTTTCGACGATATAGAGGGACTTGGGTCCGGAGTCGGTTTAACGGGCCTTGGCTGAGGAACCCTTGCCTTTGTTCTTTTAAAGAACGGTGCTCTGCCATCTTTTTAAACACTGCATTGGTAATTAAGCGCCTAACCGTGGATTTCTGTTGTTGGACTGCAATGGCGGCGTCGCTGTGAATTTGTAGAGGTGCTATGCTAGCCGTAGGATAGAGGTGCTATGCTAGACACATGTCGGACTATCCCCGACTGCTTCAAACCGACCCCGCCCAATATAGTTTATATTGGGCGGGGTCGGTTTGAAGCAGTCGGGGATAGTCCGACATGTGTAACCGTGACCGACGGCGACGATTACTACTTTTGCATGCGTGGATTATTTGTTGATTTTCAAACAATCGTTTTTATGTTAACACTAGCTGTACCCGCGGCTTTGCCCACGTGACAATATTTCGATTAATCTAAGTTAAATGACTCCACATTGTAAGAGTCGCGAAAGTTTAACAACATTTAACTTAACCTCCATGAAAATGTGGAGTTATCCTTCATCATTCATATTATCAAAAACTTACAAAAAATATGAGATCGATGCAAGTAAATGCTGTATTTTTTACTTATTATCCAAAACAATAACATAGAATTTTCCTATGCGAAGTGAAAACACGCGTTGCTTGGATGGGAGTTCTTTACTCTCCTAGGAATCCGTCCGGACTTCAAAGACGACGATAGCTCGCATTCACGACAGTTAAAAAAGAATACATGATAAATGATAATTCTAATAGTTAGTCGATCAAAAAAGCAGAAGTCTCGCAACCGGGCAACCGGTTGTGAGACTTTTGAAACCTGAAACTTTGTTCGTATTATGTGCTGTAAAATTACTTGTTCATACATTTAACCAAGTACTTACCTACTGTCTTGTAGGTACCTATTTTAGTAAGAGAAACTCATCAGCGAATGATTGCTTCATCAAGCACAAACTGTATAGTCTGTATATGAAGCATAACCTATAATCTTTGGGCCCTAGTGTAACCATAACATTGACATCTACTGCTGGAAATCGCCGCAAGAGAACTCTAATAATTATGCTTTATTAACAGATCCTTAACGCTAATTAATTGTACGGTGCACCGCTAAGACTACAGCTTTCACGCTATTTTAGTAGGTCCTCGGATATTTACCGCTTATAAAGATAATAATGAAGGAACACTTTGGTTTTATATATACGGCATTTTATTGCTATTCAAGTTAATAGAAAAGGAGTAGAAACACAATGAGCAGGGAAGTAGATGACATTGTATGTGGGACAACGCCACATCTATATCCTGTCGCTGTTTCGACGATATAGAGGGACTTGGGTCCGGAGTCGGTTTAACGGGCCTTGGCTGAGGAACCCTTGCCTTTGTTCTTTTAAAGAACGGTGCTCTGCCATCTTTTTAAACACTGCATTGGTAATTAAGCGCCTAACCGTGGATTTCTGTTGTTGGACTGCAATGGCGGCGTCGCTGTGAATTTGTAGAGGTGCTATGCTAGCCGTAGGATAGAGGTGCTATGCTAGACACATGTCGGACTATCCCCGACTGCTTCAAACCGACCCCGCCCAATATAGTTTATATTGGGCGGGGTCGGTTTGAAGCAGTCGGGGATAGTCCGACATGTGTAACCGTGACCGACGGCGACGATTACTACTTTTGCATGCGTGGATTATTTGTTGATTTTCAAACAATCGTTTTTATGTTAACATTCTGTCACGGCTGAGGTATAACCATTGCTCAATCTTGACCACTTTCCAAGTTATTTTAGTCTTGAACCGCGACCAATTAAAACAGCAAGCTAGCGTCGTCATTAAGACTACCCACTACTATCTACTATTAAGACTGGTTTAGAAAACCTTTTGACTTGAATTACATAGAAATGTAATAAATTGTTAAAACCCTGCCTTCAGGTGTCTGTCTGGATGCAATATCAAACAAAAATTCACCTTTTCTTCATTTTTAAATACAACAAACTCACTTAAAAATTACTACTAACGCCATCTTGTTTCAAAAAGTCGAAATTAAAAATTAAATGGCTAGAACTGAATAGAAAAAGCTCGTAATCCGTTTAAAAAAGTTATCTATAATGGTTTAGGAACAACCTGGGAAAACTGGTAAATAATTTCATCAAGCTTTGTATTTATGGAACACGACAGTGAGTGAAATACGTACCTAGGTAATTATCTAAAAGTAAGATGCCAATGAGCGAACTTCTAGTAGGTTGCTAATTTTAGTTAGTATGTAATACCATTACCCTAGGTATACCGTGTCACTGGAACCCGCCTTTACTGGTTCTATTGAGGAGTTTAAATTTACGGAGACATTACGAAAAATTATTTCGCTCAGCTCCCAACAGAAATAGCGTAATGATTTCTATAACATAAAATAATGTTGACCGGACCTATGAACTACAACAATATAATATTTCAAAAGGAGTCGCCTAGTTCTACCGTGACTTATAATTATACACAGACATGATGATCTATTGCTTACCCCCCTTTGGCAAAAGCGTAATAATTTGTAGCCTATATGTTGACCAGCCTTATAACGAACATTCCTATAAATTTTCATGAAATTCTGTTCAGCGGTTTTGCCGTGAAGCTCGGACATAGTTACAGACAAACAGACAAACAGACAAACAGACAAACGGACAAACAGACAAAAATTATAAAAATTATATTTTTGGCATCAGTGTCGATTATAGTACATGTATCAATTAGTTTTTTTTAAAAATATTCAATGTACAGTTTTCGCCTCGTTACGATTTTATTATAAGTATAGATTATATGGCAATTTTTAAATCCAATCAATAAATCTCTAACTAATCATAAAATCAGAAGGTCGAATGTTAACAAAGGAATAACATACATTTTCTTATCAACTACTTAGTCTTAGTGCGTGTTTTATACGACCTTGGTTTAATTTCAGGCTTAACAATATAATGACGGAAGTCAGCTTCCGGAGTTTTGTAGTTTTATGACTGTTACATAATTTCGAATACAGCTTTAATAAGCTGCGATAAGTTAATAGTAACGTAATTTAATGTAAGTGGCGATAACTATTAGGTAGGTAGGTATACTAATTACAGGGTGGCGCAAAATTTTGGGGCATTAAGGGTAAATACCCTTTTTGTTATAATTAGAAAGTACTGGTCTTTGGAAACTTAAGGTTAATTGTAAAGATATTAAAAACCCCATTATTAGTTTTTTTTTTTAAAGTACAGTCGGTGAGAAAATTGGCTTTTCTCAAAAAGCTACATTCTTTCGTTTTATTAATTTTTAATTATCTGAAACATTTTTAGAGCGTTTTTAATTAAAAGTTAATTGTGTATATTGACAAAGTTAGGGAGGGTAGGCAAAGTTCCGCCATTTCACAGTAGGTAATATATATTGTCAAAAATATCTGCTGTTTTATACAGTAATATATAAGTACGAGTATTTGTATTGAATAGCTGATAATTTTTTGGCTATTTCAGGGTTGGTCCCATAATAAAATTTGTTCATAATGATGAGTAGATATATAATAACCCTTATTAAATGGTTCGGGACTAGAAAGGTAGGACATTGTTTAATTGCCTATCAGTTAGGTACATCCATACGTATACATAGACAGGACACAAATGTTATTACCTACTTGATATCATTTTAAATGTACCCAACGATCCATCTTCCCATTTTGCAGGCATTTCTTTTAACACATTAAAATCACATCCATTACTTACTCAGAATCACGTAAACCTATTAACAGCTTTTAAATCCGGTAATGTATTACGTTTCGTGCATAATCTTCTAAAAGATGTAGACGGGAAACTGTCTGGTCGCTGAAAAAGAGGCTATTAGGGCAATAGTACACTAGCTACCTAATCTTATATAATTGTAAAGTCTGACTGCACACAAAACTTGTAAAAAATGTTATATTTATGATTCTCAAAACGTAATAACTCGGAGTTACGCGCTTAATAATTTTATTTAATTTTTGTTGGATACAGAATTTGTGGCCAAGTTTTGTGAAAGAGATTGAGATTGGTTTTGGATAGTTCAAAGAAAGAAAGAAATTAAATTAAATTTACTCAGCCAGTCACAAAAGGGACACAAGTTAAATAAACAATACATCAAGACAAGACTAATATCACATAACATTATGAGATATTAGTCTTGTCTTGATGTAGGAAGTTATAATACTTATAACTAACAAAATTACTGGAAATCACAGGTTTGAAGGCACGGTTAAAGCAGTGATTGAACGATCGACTGCTGTGCTACGTGCCGCGGGTTCGATTCCCGCACGGAACAAATATTTGTATGGCTTATATGTAGATAGTTGTTCCCGATTTGGATGTTTGTGTATGTGACGATTTGTATTTGTAAACGAACTCACGATACAGGAATATAATTGCTAGCGTGAAAACAAGGTATATAAAAAATTACACAAAGAAAAAACTGTCTGGATATCTCAGCTTGTGTTAAAGTTACTTAGTTATACCGGATTGAACATAAAGCAATCGTTTTTATTTCTTCTCTTTTTAGCCATGTCTTTCAAGCAAAACAATAATATCTTGCCTATAAAGCATAAATAAGAAAAAAATACGAAAAAATACAAAACTAAATATAAAAAGCCCAAATTATTTATTTCATTAATTTGGACTTTGAAAAGAGCCAGGAAAACGCTTGAACAAAGAAATATTTAATTACAATTGTATTTCACTCACGAATAAATATAGAAGCAAATCTTCAAACGAGGGTGAGAGTGACAAGCACATTTTCAATCTAAATTACAATATCACGAAACAAAGATTCTAAAGAGAAAAGTTAATAAAATCTCTTTTAATAGGGCTACGGAAGGCATTGATTCTAATAAAGATTCCGAGGATTCCATTAACAGGCTGAATGCCCAAGACGTTTGACCTAAAGTCACCTGCCTTTGTTCCGTAATAAAATTTAGAATCGCCCTTAAAATGCAAACTTAATGAAATTCTGATAATTACTTTTCTAATTATCTATCGGAGATTTTATATAGCACCTAAAATACTCCTTTTTAGAATCTCCCCCTCGTTTCCTTAATCTTGGAGCTATGCAGGAAAATGTAAGTAAAGCGTAAGTTCCTTTGTTTATGGTCTCTGCAATGTTTTATTTTACTTTATAGTCAGTTAGGGAGTTAGGAAAATCTTTATTCTCTACTATCAGTACTATATAATATATTATGTATAATTGACTAATATTATATAAATAGGTTTCAGTGGGCGGCATCCGGTTAGAAATAAGCTGCCAGTACAACAACGTAAATGTTTTTTTTAGAAACGTTGTCCCAGGCTTTTGTTTGTTTTGTTTTTGTCTCCTGTATCGTGGACATGTCACATGCACACACCCAGACGGAACAATTATTTGTAGGCCATAAAAACTTTGTTCCGTGCGAGGTTCAAACTCGCGGCACGTAACGCAGAAAGCCAATCGGTTAGCCACTGCCACCCGTGCCGTGTTCATTTGAGATGTATGTTTGTTAATTGTACGCACGATATAGGAGAAAGTATAATAAGAGGCAAGGTTTAAAAAGAATTGTTACGAAAGCTACTTGCCATATCATGGCTAAGATCTGGAACTACTGTAAGAAATTTCATTAGAAATAAGTAGTTCCATTGTGGTCATATGTCTGTAATTTTTTTATTACTATGTTTCCTTGTGTATACATAAATAAATAAATAATAAACTTATCCATATTCCGTTCGTTTATCCTGCAACAAATTCACTATATTTAATATGTGCTTGATGCTTGTCCGTGTCGTGTGACTATTTATTCGCGCCTAAAGGGGTTAACTATTTATATCCTAAACCACTTCACGTAACGAAAAGCAAACAAAATAGTGTCCAATATTGAATAAGGACGAGGGGAGGGTTTTTTTGTTTTGAATAAGGATTCAAAACACGTATTTAATGTATGCTTAGGAATACCTAAAATTGTAAGTAACTAGTAGGTCATGACATGGCCACATAGAAATATATATTATCTCTATGCATGGCCTCTATTTTCAAAATCATACATCATCCAAAACTTTGTAACTAGTTTCTACTACTCGACGGGTCTAAACTAGAGTTGAGTCAGATATCATGTCACATGCATAAATCATCGATATTTAAAAATCATTTCGTCATGTAATGACATCGACAAAATCATCACTCGATAATGATTGAATGAACGCGAACTTCGGCTTCTGCAGGGTTGAGAGTGTTGCTGCCGTCGCCGCGATAACATGCGATGCGTTAATGTGACAGGAGAGATTCTATGAAATGAATGGCGCACGTGCCTCACTCATGTCGAAATTTTATGCGTGAGGGATCGAAATAAAATAATCTTGCTAGATTCGACAGGGACAGATGATTACTGCAAGTGCTTTTCATCTAGCATTTAGTATTTTATAAGTCATTTAAATGACGCGGCGTGGTCTTCATACTCAAGTAAAAATCATTGATGATTTTCGATTTTCCGTCATCGAACTTTTTTTGTCAGTGTCATGTCTTCGATATCGATAAATCATCACTCAGCCCATCTCTAGTCTTAACAGGTTGTGTGACGTGCTCCATTCAGGAACAGGGTTAATCTACAATACCTATCCGTCCCTCTTCACTCACGTTTCATAGCTAGTCAGAAATAATATCCGAGGTAATAGTCTGACAGGATAGGTTCATCACTCAATATCGTTAGTCTTATGCCGGAATATCTCCCTCTACGTGCTTCGGCTACCCATCTAGAGGGAGGACTCACGGAAACAACGTTGACAAATTCACAGGTGCATTATAAACATAACCCTACGGGGAAAACGGATTTATTAGTAACTTCTCTTGTCATTATTATAATATTGATCATAAAAAAATAACTGTAGATAACATATTCAAAAGTAAATATTCATTATAAAAACTTGTATCACAAAAGCTGTGTCTACATCTTATGAGGGTTGGAGAAGGAATGACGAAAAAGAACATGAAAAATGATGATTTTAAATTTTGGAAGCATAAAGCGGCCGTTGTTGGATAGAAGAAAGCCAGTACTAAGTAACAGAAATGATAATGGGGAACTTCATTACTGTTTAGAATCACATAACATAGTTACACGTCTCCAATGGCTTAGGCAGAGGTGTGTATACCAAAATTTCACCGATGATGTAATAGTAGGCGAGCCTATTGCCATCTACCGGGCTAAATTACAAACTCCTACCTGCTTCTCAGAATTTTCTAACGGAAAAATCCAATAACACTGCCCGACCCGGGAATCGAGTCCGGGCCCTCACTCGCAGTACCCGCGATTGCGATCACTTGCGTAGATGAAAGAAAGAAAGAAAAAAGTATTTATTTGACACAGCACAAAAACAATTTTAAAGATAATATAACAAAAATAAACATAAAAATAAAAAATGATAAATGATGATAAATTATAAAAATAAAATTACTTATGTTACTGTACTGTGTGTGTTAGCTATATGGTCACGAGGTCATTTATACTAGGACTATTAATACGTCATCAATTATTATCCATATCGTCATCACTACGGTTAAAAAGGAGTATCGATACGTCAAGATGACCGTGATGACGTACCTATTATTCGATGTTCAGTAATCACCTCTATTATAATGGAAATAAAAGTATAAAGCTGATTTGATTGTAAAAAAAAACTTACGATTCTGACCATACATAAATCATTAGCAAAATACTGGTTTATACGAACTCATAACCTTACGTTACGAGTTCGTATAAACCAGTATTTTGTTACGTCATCAATAAGCAGTAACCTCACCACTACGGTGAACAAGGAGTGTTAATACGTCATCAGTTACGTCAAGATGATCGTAATGACGTATAAATTCACGTTTAGTAATTACCTCTATTTATGGAAATGTGAAAATAAAAAAAGATATTTCCTGGACAGATCAACAGCGGATCAACTGGACCGATCAGTGACGTGACTACGTAGATAGGGCTCACAAAGTGAATAAAGTGTTTCTAAACGTGGACCGAATACTGATACAATACCGTAATAATTACGTCGATATTTTTCGTAGAAGAATGTTACAGTAATTTAATACTAAATAATTTTGATTTTGTGTCTATGAAGTACGTGTCCTTCTATTGTTATATCCAAATAAAATTATGTATAAGATATAATATTATTAGTTCATACATGGTTACTCGGAAAGGGTACATAAAGCCGAAATGGGGTTATAATACTCATCATTATGAACAACTTTTACTATGGGACCAAAATTGAAATGGCTACAAAAAAATTAGCAAATTTTTTGTCGCGATTTCTCAATTTGTTCTTTAGTAAAATTTATTGATAATGATGATTACAATATTCATATTGTATAATATTTATGGCTCGATTCTCGCTCGCGTACGATTTTTCTGTCCACAAAAATTACTGACTTTAATGTAAAATTAATCCGAATGCTTTATTATTGTATTGGTAGCAAACTTGGCTGCTGTGCGCGGGGTTCTGGATTCGATAGTCGGGAGATGTGATATTTCGTATCGAGGCACCTATTTCTGTTACGATACCACGGAGGAGAGCTCCGTGAACGAAAGTCATTGGCAGAATCATCTCCGCTTTCTTACTACTTATAGTATATTTATGTATATATAATTATATATATATATTTATTTATGTACTAATAGTGTATATATAATTAGTGTATATTATATAAAAAATATTTATAAATATAGTTATAAGTAACTATGCATAATTTACTTTTTTAGTATAATTATCTTGTCCGTGCACCTACCATACTTTTTTCTCTGCATCATGCACCTTAGTTTGACTGGTAGAAAATGCCTAAGGCATTAAGTCCGCCTCTGTACATAGTGCATAAAGTATAAATAAATAAACTAGCAGCCTAGTGTTTGGGATTGTGCCCGGAAAACAACGCGTAATAGGCGCGTGGGTGTTCATTAGTTATCCTGCTTACCCCGTTTGGGAATACAACATGATTACGACGTTAATCCAACTTCAAACGACTGATAAACGAAAATCAATGCGATTAGAACTACGTCTACAAGCTCACTGTATCAAGGATTTCATTATTAATATGACAAGGAGGAAATTAGTTTTGTATTAATAAACATAGGTACCTATGTACCACGTTTGAAGTGTAATTACATTGTAAAGACATTACAATTACATTATAATTAGATCGTTACTCCACGAAGGGAAGTGTTCTAATAGTTACCCAATAATAATATCTTATGATTATATCGTCAGCGGAAAGCCAAAACTACTAAAGCGCCAATTCGTTGCCAAACTAACTTAAACTTTACAGAGGCACATCTTAAAGTTTAAGTTAGTATGGCAACGAATTGGCGCTTTAGTAGTTTTGGCTTTCCACTGACGATATGTATCATCTTTGTTTTCGAAGAGGTCTTTGGTAAAGTGATTGATCAAGTTATAATCAAGACTATAATGATCATTATTTCAAAAGAGTTCCCATACAGATTTTTTCCGATGCTTCTCTAAGAATCCTTAAGCAACAAATTTTATTCAAAACCAATAAAGTCCAAGATTCTTTCCTCAAAGAAAACCTTATGTATTTTTAACAGTAACTATTCGTTACCAAGGTAATGGAGGGATTCGTTCCTAATGCCTACTTTACGAATATTTTCTTTGATCATCTCAGCCATTTTTTGTGTAATTTCATTATTTGTGTTCTCAATTTCGGCAGATGTAATCCGATTTGGTGGATCCGTGAAAATAAATTTGTTGGAATAAAATGATCGGGTATTTTGTTTAGCAATGTTTTTCGTCTCTAGTTTATTAATGGTATAAGGTCTGTTTATGAATTATCTTTACGTGAAAGAACGCGAAATATAATATAACATTATCTACCTAATAATGATATTTCGAAATCATGGGCGTCTGTGTTCCCCGATTCATATAATTTGGAAGTCTTCAAAGCGAGAGTGAATAGGTATTATTTGAGTTTGCGTGATCCATCTTCGGCAGCATCGTCACTTATCATCAGGTGAGGTGTTGCCAAACGCACACAAATTAATAAAAACAATCACTTGCGCTGACGGTGGAGGAAAACATCTTGAGGCACCTGCAAACATAAAAGGGCTCATAATGTTCTCGGTGTGTGTAGACCACCAACCCTCACTAGATCAGCATGGTGAACTAAGGCCTCACCCTTCTCATTCTAAAAAGAGACTCGTGCCCGGCAATGGGACAGTAATGCTATAATTGGCTGAAAAATATTATATTGATATTTATTTATCACCATTAAAATGTTAATATAACAAAATATCTTATTCATTCTTCAAAAGAACTTAAAACCAAAAATAAATTAAAATTGCAATTATAAATGTTAAATGTTATTTGACTGACAAGATGATTAAAAATCTCTACCCCGTATTATTCTAAGACCAAGTTTAAGGGACGACGAAGGGCCCATCCAACTTCCGAAACGTCAATCAAGACGGGTTGATGAGGCTTGTCGCTGTTGACCAACCAAACTCTGTGGGCCGAGCACGAATGTTTTGAAGTATAGTAACGTAAACGTAAGCTAATTTTGAATCAAAAATACACTTTTAATCCATGATATTTTTTTGTAAATACATGATAATATTTTTACATTTTCATGAAACAAGTGTGTATGTTGCATAAAATTGAACAAAAATGCGATAGATTCATCGTATTTTATAATCAAAATTTGCTTACGTTTACGTTACGTCAAACCATTCGTGCTCGGCCCTCTGATGAATTACAAATTATTTTGCTAATGTAAGATAATCATAATGTTTTATTAATAATACTAATAAGGATAGTCATTTAATGATCATCATCATCTGCCTGGTCTTTATCCAAACCACGGTGGGGTCGGCGCCCAGTCTAACCAGATATAATATTATTCTCGCAGTTCTTACAACAATATTGTATTAATCAAGATTATAATCTGTTATTATAAAAAAGTTTCCATGGAATTTATTGCCGGTTCTTCTCCATAGGATCTACTATTTGGAACCGCGCACCTACAGTCTTGACATTTCATAAAGTGCCTGTATCTGGTTAACATGAAATAAAGATATATTTTATTCTGAAGAAAGGAAATAAATCATTAAAATATTATGAAAACCAACTGGAACTTACAAAAGGTCAAAGTGTTATAATGAAACATTTTCTCTAACACGTAAGATTTATTTACACAACAATTATCTTGAGGTCGGTAGCGCTACAGTGGTAAATTATCACCCACGTGATTACCTTTGCGCTTTAATTGTTTAATTATACCACCCTTAATACGGGTACGAATGGGGATAATTGGATAAATTGAGTACAGTAAGTGTTTTCTAGGTGTTTAGTGGATTTAACTAATGTTAAAAACTAGCTTTTTCTGTTATGTTGGCATGAGATTTCATTCGGAGATTACTCTTGTTGTAGTGGAAAGGCTAAAGCTGCTAACGCTAATGCTACAACGGTACAACCTTGCCGGACATAACAAGATAAGAGATATCCTTATTCTGGAAGGCTCTTTCCACTACGGCGAATTACACCCGCTGCGGGTGTTATTTGCCGTTATAGTTTTTTTTTTCTAAAATAAGACCTCACGAAAGTTGCATGACTTTGGCGTGACACGGCAGCTCGCAGCGGTGCATCGTCGCATGCCGCTGCGGTGTGCGGGTCAAATTTTGTACCACTCTGTACGTAATATGCAGCAGTCTAGGCACATGGCACCGGGATTCCGCGCGGAGCAAAACAATAAACAAGTCAGTTTTATAGAAACATGATTCAATCGGTTTTTACAGGACAAAGGTAGTCAACAAAGTGAAAACTCCGTCTTCAATAATTGGGGGCAGCACCGGGTAATGATTTAATTACCCGACTACGGAGAGGGTTATATGTTTTTTTCCTTTTGTGGTTAGGGTTTTTGAACTTCTAGTGAAAAATGTAGTTAGGTAGCTATGTATTATAGTCATGAAATTGAAAATCGTCTTTTTATACAAAGTGACTGGTTACGTCACTCACATTAGATATTTGTAATGAGAAGTTGAATTTTCATTTTCAGATTTCGGCCAATGTTCCTTGGGGAAAGTTGTTCAGTTTCATGGGCCTAATTACGTCCTGAAATTTCGCTGGTCAATTTTATTTCAACCTGTATACGTGTAATACCACCGTATGATTGTGAACATCGTTAATTTGTAATCTATCTCGCGAGATTGTAAACTGTCGATAAATTGTGAACTGTACCTTATATCGTTCTATGTATATGTGGCAGGCAATTTGTATGAAAGGTCAAATTGTGGAATCCGTTCCAATATAAAACGCCTAGCTGCTTTGCAAACGCCGTTTACGAAATGCCGCGGCAAATTGAAGTACTGGTCGTAGTTACTAAATTAGGGCACCCCGAGCAGATCGGTTAGGTTAGGTTAGAACTGCGATCAAACGCGCGCAAACCGAGCGAGCGCTTGATCTAAGTTGGTCACAGTTTCAGTCTAGATTAGGGCACCCCGAGCAGGTCGTTGGGAACTATCAGCTGTTTTGTAAAATGACCGGCATTTTGTAAAAAAGCGGAATCATCATTGCCTGCGACAGATACTTAGATTATAAACTATTGAAAATTAATACGTTATATTGTAAGCAGCTGTGGCGAAGGGTGAAAATTTTCAAAGGGGAAGCCGTCCCAAAAATCTTTCCAAAAAAAGCACACTCACCAATTTTAGAGAACATATAATAACATTGCCGACAAAGTAGGTACCTATCAGCATTTCGGCTACCACTCACATTATTCAAAGGGAAGCCGATGGGAATCGGATTATATCGACTCTTCGCCACTGGTAAGCAGTATGGTACAGTTCACAATTTATTGACAGTTTACAATCACGCGAGATACCTAGATTAAGAAATAACGGTGTTCACAATCGTACGGTGACATTTACATAGTATAATATCTCAATCATAAACTTATTATTACTTTTATGATCTCAATACCCTAAGCAGAAACTGTGCAACGATCTAACATGCTTTTGATGCTCCCAAATTCAAATATCTGTTCATACATGCACGCCGTTTGCGGGTACTACGCACCTGACCTTTTCTTTAAGTATCTTCAAAGGTAATGCACGTACTGAATAAAATCGTTTCCGTGTTTAGATAAATCTATTAGGATCGGACGAGAACACCGGGCTTTAACATTTTGATGTTTATTTTTGCAGGTCCAACCGCGATAAGGTTTTTTTAGGCTACAAAAAAGGACGGAATATTTTAATCTTTATGGTGGTTCGGCTTCCGGAAGGAACTAAGCTGTGTACGTACTTCTGTTTTTGTTTATCCCTGAATAAAAACCTATACAGGGTAATTGAAAAGAATACCAGAATTATCTTATTACTAACTTTGTACCATGATCCTGGACAACGCATGATCTTTCTTGACTTTTCATAATTCGAAGCTTTTATTTTTCATTCTTAAATGACAGCTGACGAGCTGAAGGTATTGAATCGATGCAGAAAACACAGAATCCACTGTTATGGAAAATCTTGGGTAGAGATCATGTTTATAAATAAATAAATATCAATATCAGGCCATGGTCATGCTGCTAATGTTCAAGGCCTGATGTTGATATTTTTTCCAGACATTTATTTCTCACTCGTATTTCTGATAATTTCTTAGAGCATTCATGCTTCTCAGAATTAATTTAGGGTTAGATCAAATTGAGTTCTACATTCAATATTTGTGTTACTCGCTAGCAAATTTCCCCTGGAGGAAATTGCTTTTTTATTAATATAACTCATTCTTTGTGAATGTTTTTCAATTGAATGAAAATTTATTTTATCAGTAAATTCTTTTAAGTTTCTGTACGGGTGTGACAATAATCTCATATAATTGAGCTTGCCAGTTGCCACTCACTCGCTTTGCCCCTTGCCACCGGAGCGCCTTCGTAAGTTCCTTGACCTGCGCGGAGTGCTAGAATGCCGTTAACTGGTAAGCGATGGTAACAGAAGATTGGTTTTTGAAATCATATTTTTTGGATGAGTGGTTTGAGGGCCATTACACAATTTTTGCCTGTATCATTGAGGAGACAGCCTTATAGTGGTTGCAAATGCGGCTGCTGAGGTCCTAAATTTAACTCCCATATCGGGCAAAGTGTTATTTAATTTTTATTAGAAGTGTACCTATTTCTCTTCTTGTGTTTCGTCTATTGTGAATGTGGCGCCGTCAGTATCCCGTACGGAATAAAATTAAATTTCTTTCTACTTTGTTTCTTTCTTAGTGGGTTTTTCTGTGCAGAAATTCTGACCGGCAAATGGCAATACATAATCTTTCCGGGAACAGGCGCGATATTTAGATGATATGTTGAACGGAAAAAATAGTTCAAGTTAAATAAAATAAAATGTTATTCGAGTCATTTTGATGATTTGTAGAGCGGATAAAATAGTTCAAGTTAAATAAAATAAAATGTATTAATTCTCGTCATGTCACAAAATAAAGAAAATATTTGGTACCCAGTGAGCACAAATTAAATAATTCATTATTTTACTGCGCGTTAAACATAACTTGACGGATGTCAACGTTCGTATGTCAATGCAATAACGATTATTTTTGCTCAACTCACGGATCAACTTATAATGAACGGATAGTACTTTACAAATTATATTTTTAATTCAAAGACAAATACCTAAGTTTCACATCTTTTTTTTCAAAAATACTTATCTTTCTTTATCTTAATTGTCCGTAGCTACGTTTTAAGGTAGCATAATTAATAGCTGTGCACCTGAAAACAGCTCTTTCGAGTTTAATTAAGTTACTCTTTGCAGAACTTACGTAATGGACTTGGTTAAGAATTTTCACTTAATTCATTTTAGCAGATTAAATCTTACCCTCTTTTGTGGGTAAAATCTGTATAAAATGAAACGTACGTATCTGCGTTCTAGACCAATGTCAAATAACAATATAACAGTTTACTCAAATACCTTCAAATATTTTTCATCAAAATTACTCTTATAGCCAATAACTTAACCGTCTCCAACTAGAAAAAGAGCTATAACTTTTGAACGGCTGAATATATTTTCATTAAACATGACTAAGAAGATACCCGATTAAACTAGCTTTCGATTAAAAAAAATCATGCAATCAATGTATTGAAATCGGTTCATCCGATTTGGAGCTACGATGCCACAGACAGATACACAGATTCACACTAGAAACTTATAACACCCTTCTATTTTGACGGGGGTTAAAAAGCTACTTTAAATAAATTTGCCTCAAAAGTTTAAAACAGATATCAATCTGAATAATTATAATGTTTACAGACAAGACCTTCATCGTTACATATTTAATGATACGGGATGTTACGGGTCTAAGCTCGGAAAGGTGGCGAAAGAGAGGAGAGATTTTATAAAGTTTCGAAATTCAAATCCAGTCTATGTTGCTTGGACTAGGTCAAAGTTAGTTTTACAGTTACTGCGAGAACGGAAAACCGGAAGCAGTCCAGAAAAAGGCTTGGCAGTCTAGAAAAAGGGTTGGCAGTGCAGAAAAAGGATTGGTTATGCCCATTTTTGAGCGCAACGTGGTACCTATGACGAATCCTGTCTATTCATTTTACAGACAGAATGCTGCACTCAGCTTAATATAAGACAACCGATGATGATTAGCAAAGGGTTAATTTCCCCCGCAATGACGTTGATCCTTGCGTTGATCACGTAAGCCAAGGAAAGTACCGTTATTACCCAAGTTATGTAGCACGTCATAATTTTACTGTGGTTTGCAGATTGGCATAAATCGATGCCTCTAACGTCAACAACAGACGTCAAAGCAGGAGAAATTCCAGACTAAATGTTTTGAGTAGGTAACTAAACAATAATGATAAAATATTTAGTAAGTTACGCCCCAATGTCACGAGCCACACGTATTATAAATAGAAGAATAGAATACATCCGAAGATATTTTTGTTAGTCTGCCGAAATTTGTATTTTTTTTTTTTTTTTTTTAGCGTGGTAAAATCATCAAATGAGTCCTCCCACCCCGGGCAGGGCGGGAGGGACTGTCAGACTTGTACTGACTAAAATCCACGGTGTTCCTTCAATAGCCCTTTACGTTCCGGGGTCACGGTAATGAGATAAGTCCCGCGACCGCCGAAATTTGTATTAGCGGCACAAAGACGCATTGAAGGCGAGATACAAATTTGACTTATTTTATTTTTATTATTATTGTTCTATGTGAAATTTTATGGTTTAGTTTGATATGTGCTTTATCGCGTTGGTGTATTCTGTTAGATGGTATAATGTTATAAATTAAAAAAAAAAAACTCATTTCAGCATTGCACTGAGGTCTGTCATAAGCATTGACGTATGTGGTGTAACCGACATTAGCAATTGACGTCAGGGTTGGAGAAATTCCATGTTAAATGTTATGAGGTTATGAGTATCTAAACAATAATGCTAAAGACCTTTATCATCGTCATCGTCATATGGACCGTAAGATATCCACGTCAATAAACTTAACGCACTAACGGTTCTGAGCACCTTACATCCAGTGACTAACAACGGACGTCACGAGGAAGTTTGTTTTAAATAGTCTTTAAATTAAAACTTCAGGCTAAGACGGATACCATAAACGGTGTTGAAGCAAATCAAGTTTTTTTTATTTGTTATACCACTAAGGTGGCAACAAAGGATATAGTCCACCTGATGATAAGCGGTTAGCGAAGCCTACGGACGCTTGCAACGCCAGGAGCATCACTCACGAGTTGCCAACACAATAGTGTTGATGCTGATAATAATCAGCATCGTGGTGACCACTACAGCGAACACCACGATTCCCCAAGGAGCACTGGTAACCTTGCTCACCGTTAGGAACACAACACTACAAAAGAGCAGTGTTATTTGGCTACGATATTTTGCAAAGTGGATACTTCTAACTTCCCCAGTCGAGCAGCTCCATTTTGTGTGGACTACTTACTTATCTTAAATACTCTGATTTTTTTTCATGCCTGTCCTTTTTCCTATGAAGCCTATTGTAAAATATTTTTGTACGGAATAGCATTGCCCCGAATTGCATCATAACCTAGCAAGTTGGATAAAGGGATGCAATTATGCTTTATGATCGTGCCTGACAAAGACACTGTGGAGGAACGAGGTATGATGTTCCTCCATTGAAAAGGGAGGATCCTGCGACCGGGCGAGGTGATATTGCCTGGCGGGCCGAAGCCCGACAGGAGATGTGAAATTTCTGAGTCAACGCATTCAAAAAATACGGCCGTTTATGCCGCATGTTTTGACATTCGCAAGGGAATCAAAACCTATACGTAGGTACTTCCCGTTGACCTAGAATCATGAAATTTGGCAAGAAGCAATGTCTTATAGCACGAGTAAATGGAAAAATCCGGAAACCGTAAACTTGCACGGAACCCTCGATGCGCGAGTCCGACTCGCACTAGGCAGTATTAGAAAATAATTACTTATTTATTTATTATTTATGTACATACATACACATGACAAAAAAGCAGTAGGTATAGATAAATCTAAGTAATGCTTATTTCTAAATATTTTTGTAAATCTATAATCATTGTCTGTATTTATCAATATACACTCGCGGACAAATAATACGGGTCGATGACGAAAATCCCTGTAACTTGCAAATTAATGATGGTACATGCATGAAACTAACTTTATATTACAGAGAATTTTAATATCGTATGAAATAATACCTTAAATGATCTACAACATACTTAAAAAAAGTAAAAAATTTAAAAACCCTAATATAGAAATAAACTTAATTCGCGGTTGTTTTAATTTAGCTTATTTTCTCACTTTTGTTTTCAATCTATCAAATCCAAATGATAAAAGGCGGTCATTGTCGTCTTTCACCATCATTATTTAATAACTATCATGTCGCTAACACCAGAAGAATGTACACATATCATCACTATGTTAGAAGAAGGCAGAAGTCATCGAAGTACAGCAAAAACAATAGGCGTGTCACTTTCTACAGTGCAGCGAGCCGTCCATCGTTTCCGAGAAACTTGGCCGACCATAAGAAGACCAGAAACCAGCAGACCGAGATGTACTACGGCTCGAGAGGATCGATTTATTGTTACGACCACGCTCCGAAATCGGCACCTCACGTCATTTGAAGTAACAAATCAACTTCGGGAGACACGTATAGACAACGTAAGCGAGCGGACTGTACGGCGGCGCCTCCTTGAAGCTAATTTGACCCTATATGGACCCGCAAATCGTCCAAAACTTGAAAGGGAACATCGGGTAGCAAGATTACGTTACGCTCGCGAACACGCACAATAGGGAGACGAAGAAGGGGCAATCTGACGAATCCAGATTTATGCTGTATGCACATGATGGGCAGCGAAGAGTCTACCGACGGTCAGGGAAACGTTTTATTCCAGCTTGTTTTGAGGAAAAAGTGCCGTTCGGCGGTGGATCTTTTATGGTTTGGACTGGAATCTCTTCAAAGAGTCGCACGGAGTTACCGCTGATAGAAAACGGTACGCTAACTAATGCAAGTTATATGGTAGAAATTCGTAATAAGCATGTTGGTCTGTATTTAATTAATATGGGTGAAATTTCAATATTCTTGCTTAACAACGCCAGTCCACATAAAGCTCAAATTGTAAATGAGTATTTTCAGGACGTTAGCAGCAATCGCATAGACTGGCCCGCGACAAACCCGGACCTGAATCCAATTGAACACGCTTGGGACGAGTTTGGGAGGTGTATAAAAAATCGAAACCCCGCTTCAGCGACACTTTGAGACCTGAAACATGCGTTAGTGGAAGAATGGACAAATATCCCGCAACATCTCATAAGAAACTTAATAAACAGCATGCCCAATCACCTGGCAGCTGAGAAAAGAACCCGTGGAGGCAATTAAAAGTATTAATTTTGTTTTAAAGTTCGTTTTTGTGTTGTATGTGAGGTACCAAGCAGTATTATTTCAATGTAAAAATTATTGATATTTTGTTTTTTTGTGTAATTTTGACAATTTTACTAACAATGTTTCCAAAATTTGGTGTTGTCTTATTACCTGTTAAATTATCTACAACATACAGTTTCATTCATGCCGCTAGCTTTATTATTTTAAGAGTTATTTTAGTTTTTCGTACCGACCCGTAATATTAGTCCGCGAGTGTAGGTCCTATTTAATGTTATAGTAATAACTAATATATTTACTTAAAACATTTAGTATACCTATGATTGTTAAGGAAAATTTTGATTAAGGAAAAAAACACTAAATGAAAAGGATAAAAACACTAAATGAAAAGGATAAAAACACGATAATGAAGCATTATGTAACTCAGTTAATTAATGTTAAAGTTTGCGGAAAATACGAGCGTTTATGTAAAACTAGGTAAAATTATTGAAATAACTACAACACAAGTAACGTCATTGTAGGTATTTCAGTAATTTTAAGTATAACAAAACTAACTAACTAATATTCTACATATTATATTTTTAACAGCTCTACATATTTCCATTAAACATACCTAAAATGATACCCAAATAAACAAACTTTCGATCAAAAAAATTGCACTAATATCGGTTCATCCACTTTGGAGCTACGATGTCATAGACGGATACACAGATACACACTACAAACTTATAACACCCCTCTTTTTTGTCGGGGGTTAAAAATCAAGTTCTATACATTAATTTAGTCAAGTAATATTTGTATGGAACAGCAGATATTTTTTAATTGGAATATTTTTATTAGTAACAAGGTGATTAATGTTTTTTGGACATCATAAAAATGTCAGAGATTACAAGTGATGAACATTTTCATTTTATTAATTTACCACAAAGAGATAAAAAATAATAATTCTGAAAGGCATATAAATGGTTCGACTAAGATAATGAATTAAATAACTAATTTATTCAAAATTATGCTGGTAATAAAATTTTCGTGGTGTAAAATTTTTGTAGTCGACTTATTTATTAATATTATACAAAATTACTATCATATTTTTGGAATAAAAAACAAATTTAAAGATAAATAAAAATATGCAACGGTTGGAGTTGTAGAGAGACATTAAAATAAAATATTCCGAGCGTATAACATTTAGCGACATAATATTATCATAAAAATTGAGTTTGCCTTCACATAGACGTTGACTTTACGCTGACTACACATTGACTTAAACATTGATTTTACATTGAAATTGACATTGCATCAAAGGAACAGCTTTTTAAAAAAATCTTATTCCAAACATTGTATGCGACTCAAAAATTTAACTTTGAAAAATTCTTCTTGATGTGACACAAATGTCGAACAGTACTTAATAAAGAATAAATATTATAGTTTAAAAAAAACTATAGAACACGCTTTAGTCATCAAAACTGAACGTGTATGTAAAATTTCAGCTCAATCGGAAACCGGGAAGTGGGTCAAATTAAACTTCCAAGATTTTCTTACATAGTTAGTTAGTTAGTTAGTTACAGGTGAAGCTAATAAACGCGTGTTAAAAAATGGGTCCGTTCTTACAAAGTTTATATTACTAATAATTCTTAATGGATTATATACTAGACTGGGATATCAAACAATATTATCAATGAAGAAAACAGGTTATCTTCCTCTTAATTTTAAATTATCAGAAAATATCTAAGAGAGTGCTCCGCTCATTATCCATTACAACTTTCTGGTAACTAAAAAGATTTTTATATTTAAAAATTAAGGGTTTATACTTGTATAGCATATCTACTTGTGGAGTACGTTCAAGAAAAACATTAATAATTTCTCTATACTCGTACAAACGTTCGATGCTTCTCCTAATTAACCTACACGGCTTACTTAGCAAAAAGAATCTGTTCAAACAAAACCCTCTAGTATAATAAAATATCTGCTGACGCATCCCAACAAGGGGCTTAGTTAGCTCAACAAATTCAGTATCAGCTGTTGTATGATTCGTGTTATTATTCAAAGTGCGAGTATGGAGAATTTCCACTCCATTACGCGATACGCCAACTAGACCAGGATTTGAATTTGGAAGTCAAATGATGTAGATATTGCTGGAAGATTTTTTCATTTTAAATAGTTCTATCAATGTGCTTTAGTGCTTGGTTTTTTATTTTTTTATTCAGGTAACATTTATCCAATTACGTTCTGAAAAAGTCTTTAATTCATCAATTACTGATGAATCTATTGCACTGAATGCTGAAATAGGTGTCTTCCAAGAAAATACAATTCTGTTATCCTTAGTCAGTCTTTAGAGTAGCTTAAAGTTTACCGGAATTAAACCTAAAGGAATCGAATCAACGAAATCAATTTGCCAGACTTTTAGGGTCGCGACCCTAGCGTTATTGACTACTTGGATAGATACTAAAATGCTATAATTCACTTAATAAAATAGTTTAATTTAGTACCAATTCACAAAGAAAAGCTATGGTAGAATGATAGGTAATGGGAATGAAGGCGAATGAGTCCGGTTGGCTGTCCAAGTATGCACTGTCGCCTGCGCGCACTTATCGACATTATTGATTAGCTCGATCAGCAAAAAGGTATTCGAATTGCTTCGAACACAACCTAATAAAACGATGCAATAGTAACTGTAGGTTGTTATAATGAGTTTAAGAAAGAAAAATATATAATTTATTCCACATAGGATAACACAACAGTTACAAGAAAATAACGACACAGAAGTAAAATTTTACATTGGTATATATATAAATTATGTGCTGTCCAGCATGCCTATGTAGAAAAGGTTTAGGTAATATCACTTCTAGCATATTACACATCTACAACTTATTATTACTTACTTACATACTACAACGTCCAGTAACGTTGAGAGTACCAACTGCTCTGTTTATTGTTCATTATTGAGTAATGACTTGTGTTCCTATACGGTAATCGCTCCTTTGGTTAAGTTTGTTTGCAAGTCGTTAGCCGTATTTGAGAAAGTCGAAATATTTTAGTTGATAGCATAGAAATTAGGTCGTCATCTACGTGTGTAGTGGTATACCTACCATTGGAACTTACAGTAGGTATGTTTACAGTTGTAACTGTATTCGACCATGCGACTGTTTCATAATCATTGTCAGCTTATAGCAGTCCACTGCTGGACATAGGCCTCTCCAATCGCACGATATCAAGTTCGATCCTCGGCTACTCTCATCTAGTAGTTACCAGTCTCACTGACACAAGAAAGTCGCTCGACCTAGTCTGAGGGCGTCCTACCCTACATTTGCCCATCCGACTTTTTGCTTGATAACTATTGTTATTTCGGAGAACCAGCATGCTATGGAAAAGCATTTTGACTATCAAGCTAAAATACAAAGAAGCCAAAATATTTGAAAACTGTTTTAGATGCCCTCCGACATACAAAGCGCCGTAAAAGAAAGTGGGCCAGCCATGTAGCGCGGGTGACAGGTGGTAGATAAACCCAAGAATATGGTGGATTCATGAAATTAAAATACTTAGTGGAGAAAGCTGGATAATGAAGGCAAACCTTAAGGTTGCAATTTCTTTGTACCTACGCTATAAAACTAAAAGGTATAATTTCTCGTGTCAAATTAATGAAGTTTCAACTTTAGTGATATTTTCATTCGATATGAAGTTCTGTTAAAATTAATAAACCACTTTTTTGGCCGACCGTAGATGGTGTCCATCAAATTGAAACAGTGCAGATAAACACTGCTCAGTAATCGAAGTGTGTGTCTATTAAGTACAAAAAAATGGGCGCGGATCAGATTATTACCAGAGGTGACACCAATGACAATGATTTTTATCGACGTCCGTGATCCGTATTGGTAACTTTACTGTCTATTTTTATGTTTTAGCCTAAGTAGGTACGTAGTTACCTACCTCCAGTTGGAAACCTTGAAAATTCTACGCAAGTCTCTATTATCTATTTTTCAATATTTTTATGATTTTCCTTATTGATGCATTAAGACGCGTTATCAATAAATTATTATTATAAGAAATAATTGCAATGGTATAGGTATAATTTTATTATTACCTACTTATATAAAAACACGTGGTAAGTACTTATTGGCTTGTTTTTCCTCACGAGACCATAAAATTATATTACATAACGTATGTACGTCGCACATTCGCGATTATACAATGGCGTGAAATCACTTCTATTTTAGTTTCACTAATACCACCCGGGTTGGCTACACTAGGAAAAACTTTATTTTACTTTATTTTATTTTATCTATTAAATGTTATGTGTTTTAATTTTAACTGTGCCAATAAACGCAATTTTTTTTCAAAAATATCTTGTTGTAGGTAATTAGAAAAATTCTCGTGCTATACAGGATAATTTTATATGTAGTGCGAAATGCAACCGCAGTATTGGGATACACTTTAAAACAAAACGAAAATTCGACTTAGTATGGGAGACACGCATAATTTACTAGCGCAAGCCATACAAAATCCTTTTTTTATTTTGGTAGAGCAAGCCATATAATTTTTTATTTTGAAGTGAATTTTAATAAGTACTACGGTTGCATTTGGGAACGGACACTGAATCACTCTGCAAATTTTGCGCACTACATAAATAAATATCCTGTAGGTATGTGACAACAAGAATCATTTAGTATGAAATTAATAATATTTTTGTTGTAAAGTTAAAAAAGATTTTTGCAAAGGATATCTTTATAAATAAAATATTCACTATGTAGTACTAACGTTTAGTTGACGCACCTTACTAAGCATTCTGGTAGTCTCGTTATCACAATATTTTTCTCCGTGTACCTACATAATATAACCCGGGGTCTTATTATGATGTGTAAATTCTTTTTAACCATTTCAGCTAAAACAATTTCTAGGAATAAAATCTCGCGTTATATTCAGCTATCGAGAAATAATGGATACTTAGCCCGAATGTACGTCGCACAGTTGTTCCTGATTGGGCCTGAATTATTTATTTGAACTAATAGAAATAAATGGAGGTTACCTTCGCCTTCTGGATGGCCAAATTGAAACGTTTTCCTCGAGGCAATTTTATAATACTATTTAATGTAAGTGAAGTTATATAGTGGATAGTGTTACAAAGTCCAGTTTGCCAATTTTGGGACAGAAGGTACAAAAAATCAGGAAATTGGTTAACAATTCGGGACAGTATAAAAAATCTTGGTTTTTAGTTTAACATTTTTATAATCATCATTTTAATTATTAATTTGCAAGAGATCCTAATTTTTGATTTAATCTATTCAAGATTTCCATAGATAATAATCTACGTATTATTACGTGAAGAGAAACCTTTGTACCTCTGTAACCATATTGCTCGCACGGAGAATGAGATTTGGCATAGTTAAAGTTTATATGGAGAAGGAGTGCAGAAAGCTATAATTTAACATAATATTACGGTCGAATTTCGACAACTAGGCGACCAACAACACAACAGGTAACAAATAATTCAGCCCAGTACTGTATGATATTTTTCATTACAAAATACCTATATCAAATTAACAATGGCTAAGGCCAACTTCTTACCTAAATCCCATTTTGAACAAAGAAGGTAAAAAGAATGCTTTGCCAGAAAAATACCCTTTTACTGTCCTAAATCAAGTCTCATCTCGTTACATTGACAAAGTCCGACAAAAACGAAACAAGGTTTTAATATTTAAAGGGAAAAGGGAAGATAATCGCATGAAAGATACGCCATAATCTTATCTTAACTTACCTTGAGACTTTCTCAGACGATACTGTTATGTGATATAGACGTAATTTGTTTGTTAACTATTTCTGTAGGAATTTCATTCAAACTTAATTTTCAGCGAACTATCTCCAGATTTTTGTATCATAAAATTCTTTGTCTATAACCAAAATATCCGAGAAATTTAATAAAAACTTCGACGCTTGTATTGCGGCTTCTAAAAACGTAATAAGCAGTTCTATAATTTTGAAACAAAGCCAAAATGCCGCCAGAACACGTTCCCTCGGAACATTATTGCTGAAAACTTTTCTTGCGTCCGAAGCGTCGCTACAATTTCTACTATCCCCTTTATTATGTATCATTTGTATATTGCATACAACGTTTTTGGCTACAAATGAGTTCGAATGGACGCCATCTAAATTCATTTTAAATTTTGAGAGAGAAATAAATTCATTTTTATGACACCAGCACGATATTACTAACTTAACTACAGCAAAATAATAAAAAAAAGAAAGAATATTGTAGTCTACATTATTTATGTGTTTGATATTATGAATTGAATATAAATTCAGTTGTCAAAAGCAAAGAACGGGTTGAAAATATATATGCATAATTAAATTGAATGTTAATATGTGCTAACAGCAAATAATAGGCACAAAATATAAAATTAAATATAAAATTTCGTTTGATTTTTATACGCAGAATAATATGCCATATTATTCGCGACTTATCAAAGGTAAAGGAAAAAGAAATAGTAGACATTGCTATAAATAGTCTACCAGACAATTTAATAGATGGTGTGTCTTAAGACAGACACACAAAAAACAATCAAAATAACGACAAACAAAGACACAAAAATAGAATCGTAAGATGTAGTCAACAGGCGAACAACGCAACAGTTAATGGTAAAATCAACATTTGTGTTTTTCATTATGTGTAAATTATTGTTGGTGACAAAGGAGGAACATATTCTTTGATATAAAATACACTCTTTTTATTACGGACGTCGGGGTGAAGTCAGAAATGAAAATTCATTGTACGAATTACATACATGACTGTAAACATTAATCTTCCATACTAGGCAATAGGATGGTTAATTTTTACACCGTATGAATTGTCATTTGGAATTATAATGAACGAAAAAAATTTTGTTGTAGTATATTGCTTGATTCGACCGAGAAATGATGTTTGTAGGTTAATATGAGTTTTAGCAATTTCTAATTTTGAATACAAGGGATGGTCCTGCCAACAAAAATCATGTTTAGGAGAATCGGTATCATTTTTGGCAAGAAGTAAAGACTCCAACACAGCTAGATAAAGAAGCAAGTCGTAGTGAGCAAAGTCGCCAGTGCTCTTTGGGGAAGCATCGCGTTGGCAGTAGGGGTATCTACTGCCAACACGACGTTAGTAATAGGGTTGGCAACGCGCTAGTGATGCCCCTGGTATTGCACGCGTCCATAGGTTACGGTAACCGTTTACCATCAGGCGGGCCGTATGGGCGTTTGCCATGTGAGTGGTACTAAAAAAAGTGTCATAAAACAATAATTATGATTGCTAAATGTATCCAAAATAAAGTTTGAATATAACAATATAATGTCGTTCGTATTTAAGCCTATCTACTGCATGTTTTAACTTGTCACACCACACGAGCAGCCGATATAACTTTGACGTATCAACAACAAACCATAATATAATTATGCAGACTATAGTTGAATGGAATGATTGACAGAATATTGATGTTTGTTTTGCTCTGGAATATGAGCCTGTGAAATGTTTTTGAACAAATACTGTTGCGGATTTGATAGTTTTATTTAACTGATATGTGAATGTTTTACATGACATTAAATTCTATAACTTTACGACATGCATTGTAAACCATATTTTCATCGATTTCATTGCAATGACAATGTTTTGCAACGTTTGGCAGGTTGGATTAAAGATATCAGATTACTTAGGTATTGCCATTCGGGGCTCTTTTCATGCACCCTATAATCTTTAGAATAGAAAGATCTATATTTCATGTAAACCAGATACAGGCACTTAGGAAATGTCGAGACTCTAGGTGCACGGTATATATTAAATAATGCATATTGGTGCATATTAAAGGACTGCTACCAATTTGATATAAATGGTTAATGGTCAGAAATGTCGCATTTTGTTTATCTCCCTGGTTTTTACAAACAAACCATTAGACTTGGTATAATTGTCCGTCCACAGATTAAATTCGTTAGACTGGAATAATTAAGGATACTGATTAATGAGTCTGCAGATATCAGGGAGCGTCTATAAATTTTCTTCGTTAAGTTTAATTGAAATGAAAACACAGCTAAGTTTGTTCGCGGTCGGGTATTTTATTGCCTATCTTTTACAAGCGCCTTGTGCCACGTTGTTAGTGAGAATATTTTGCTGACGAATCTACAACCACATTAATTTTAAGATTCGGCCCGTTATGTGGGTTAAGAATGGGCCACCCTCTATTTTTAACCGACTTCAAAAAAAAGGAGAAGGTTCTCAATTCGACGTGTTTTTTTTTAATGTTTGTTAACTCATATCTTTTGACTGGGTGAACAGATTTTGTTGATCTCATGTATTTTCTGTACCAAGGTAATGATGTCTTATTTTACGTAGTACCGTAAAACTGCCTAACTTTACCTAGACTCCTATCTTTGCCTGAGATAGAAAGCCTTGAATTACTTACTTTTCATAATAATGGCAACTAATAGTCCAGAAATGTTGTAGGTAAGTATTAGGTAAAGTCACTCCTAAAACAACAAGCGCACAGATCCGTTATTGTTCTAGGCAAAATTAGGAGTCTAGGTAAAGTTGGAAAGTTTTACCAGTACCTACCAAAGCCTACCACATACATTTATGGTAGATACCTAATTCGATTTTAGAACAAACAATTTTTACTTTCATATAGAGTGTTTCTAAGATGTCTTGTTATAGGAAATGTGAGAAATAATAATATAGTTGTTTCACTTCACAAAACCACGTGAATCATTGCAATTTGAATCTTATATCAATGACATAAAGGTCACCGCACGAGTCATCGCGTAATTAACAAATTACATAATTATCTATAACTATAGGTTTATAATCCGTGTTTATAATGGATTATTTGAATGTCAGACTTTTACCTTTATAACCCAAAGGCATCGTGTTTCGCAACATTAAGGTCGAGTTAATGATCCTTTACAAAAAATAAACGTAAATCAATTATGTATTCAATTTACATGTTTTTATTAAGTTATTGCTGTAAACAAGACGATGAAAAAATTCGTTTCGGCCATAAAAACCTTTATTTACGAGAACATACCAATATGACACGTGTCGTGTGCTGATATTATTTTACTGAGAACAAGTATTATTCACTACTGTGGCTAAAAAGTCACCTGCTAATTAAATGCATTTCTAAACGGCCTTGTTGTATTGACTAACATTTACTTTTTAGGACATACACGGCAACCGCAGAATGCGGAACATAGGTACTGAGGTGAGAAATACATATAACTGTCTCGTATTAGTCATAAGAATAGGAAATAATATAAACAATTTATTGTTAACTTATGAATTCGTCATCATGTTTGAATAAACTACTTACCTTTAACTTTGACTTTGACTTTTACGCTATAATGCGTAAGAGAGTTGCTTCTGTAATGAGTAGGGTGAGGGGAGTCGCCAACATCATCCTGAAGACATTAAGCGAAAAGGCGGATAGCCTGTCCTTCGGCATTGGGTGCACATACATTTGTGTACTCGATGTCGAAGGATAGGGACTTTTTTGTAAACCTAGTTGTATTATATTTTTTACTAACCTTGTTCATAAGTATCTTGTAACTAACCAACTTCTATGGATGTATAGTCCGAAATAAATATTTTGAATTGATTTGAATTTAATATTTCAGAATCCATAAAAGTTACAAAATTATAAACAGGATATTTTTTTATGTAGTGCGCAAAATTTGCAGTTTTATCCAGTGTCCGTTTCCAAATGCAACCGCAGTACTAAAATTCACTCAAAAACAAAATAAAAAATTAACTTTGTAGGTATGGCTTGCTTGCGCTAGTAAATTATTCGTGCCCCCATAATAATTCGAATTTTCGTTTTGTTTTAAAGTATGTATATCTCAGTACTGCGGTTGCATTTAGGAACAGAGACTGAATCACTCTACAAATTATGCGCACTACATAAAAATATATCCTGTATAAGGTCCTACTCCGTGGTCCTACTTTATTAGCGGAGGTCCTCATAAGGGGTTATAGTACTCGTCATTATGAACAAGTTTTACTATGGGAGCAAAACAGAAAACGCGAAAATAAAAACTGCTGTTCCATTCATTTAGTTGAGTAGATAATAATTATTGAACAACACCCTCAAGCGGCGCAAATACTTGTAACCTTAATGGTTGTTACAGATTTGAGCCGTTTGGGGTCGAAACGCTCGGGTCATGGGGTCCGAGTGCGCGTCACCTTTTTAAGGAAATCTCTCGCCGTCTGGTCGACACTTCGCGTGACCAGAGGGCTGGCTCTTTCTTTGGCCAAAGAATTAGCATTGCCATTCAACGTGGCAATGCTGCCAGTCTTCTGGGCACGTTCCCGGATGACAGCGATGCGGAGGAGTACTTTGACGCCGCCTAAGTGTTCTCTCATTGCTTTTTATTTATCTTTGATTTTAAATTTTAAATTTATTTGTTAATTATTGAACTACTTGTGCGGAACAGAAGATTTTCTTTTTCGCGATTTCGGGGTTGATCCCGTAATAAAAGTTATTCATAATGATGAGATTTTTTCCACCTCACTATGTTTTCTCCAATCTGTAGATCATACAAATGTTTTTTCCGTGCGGGGATCGAACCCGCGGCACGTAGCGTCGAATGCTAATCACTTAGCCACTGCGCCAAACGTGTCGTCAGATTATTAGATAATTATATGAGCGGTAGAATTCGTAAACAGTAATAATCAGCGCTACAAAAAATCCCTAAGTCACACCATCATTCTACTCCCGTGAGTATCGTAAAAGGCTGTATTCACCTGCACACTGATAACAACGTACAACGCTTTGATTTCCCAAAGGATTGCAGAGGACAGATGGCAATGGGTATTCGAAAATTATTCTGCCAAAGGAACGATGGTGACAGGAGTAGCAAGGGTGTAGCGGGTTCTTGACTGGAGGCCGCGAATTGGCAAACGTAGTGTGACAACGTCCCCGAGCCAGATGAACTGACGGTCTGAAGAAAGTTTAATGGGAGGAATGAATCCGGGTCAATAATAAACCTTAATATCTCGAAAACTAAGAATGTTAGCATAATATTATTAAAAGCCTATGCTGTCCCAATCCTGGGCAAAGGCATCCCTCCCTTTCCTCCACTTCTTGCGACCCCGCGCTTTTTTGCACCAGTCTTTAAGGCAGGCATTCAATTCGTCCCACCATCTCCTTCGTGGTCTGCCACGACCCCGTTTTACTGTATCAGGACACCAGTTTTGTGATATGTGGGCCCTCAGTTCGATCGGCATACGGCAGACATGTCCTGCCTAGTCCCACTTAAGCTTTTTGAACCACATCTTATATATATTATCTGCATTTTGGACCGCAGTAAGGTGTTTCGAACCCGATCCGTTAATTTATTCAAATAACAAGTAAGTATTATATTATTATGTGAGCTTACTCAAATAATAAGTATTTTATAGACTATTTAATACTACTCAATTAGAATGAATAGGACTCCTTGGTTATTATTTGTATTACTTACTAAAAAATACATAAATTAAAAATAATGCGATAAAATTTGCGTATTTTCGCGTTTGTATACATAAAGGTATTATTTATTATTTGAAGTTTTTATTATAAATCCGTTAAAAAGATATTGGAAACTCAATAGGACATAAAAATAATATAATCTCATAGGAATGAGTGACTCAATAGGACACAGTTTTCCGTTTAACGATATACATTATTTATGATAGGTATGTGAAAATTATGATGTAATAATTGGTGAATACTGGTAGTACTACGAGTATGTCAGCAGTTTTAAGGTTACGTACGACCCGTATAATGAGGATTCACTAAAAATATTCCGAGAATGTTCACACTGTTCTAATTCTAAATCTCCGGTTCTTTACCTCTATAAACATGGAATGTATGATAATCAAACAATGGGAATGAACCCATACCCGCATTTGCTCTTACTAACCACGTTAAGGAAATTATCCAACCAAGCTCTAGATTTAATTCGAACCGGTTTGGCTATGCCCGGGCCTTAAATAAAGTTAGACAAAATTTACGGAACCAATTAGAATTTGTTATTGCTATAACAGTCTTCTCGATATTTGTATAGATATTTTATATCTAAAATAATTTTGAAAATCTTTTTGTTCAGATTTAAATTGTTTCCATTTTTTTGTAGGTACCTAAAGTATTTGATTTCCTGTTCTTTTCCTGGAATTTATCTTTATAATTTATCGCGATTTTCACTGCTTTAGTATAGACTTTCTGATGTAAGTTTTATGCTTAGTCTCACTTTATATGTCCTATATAAAGAGAAAACTATACATGTTTACATGAGACCAATATATTTTGTGCTTTTTGAACGTTATCATGATTATTTTATAGATTTTTAAATCTATTTTTTTATTGACCTTTCTTTTAACGGAGTCATTTACTATAGCTGTTTCCCTGTGACCTTTACACTTAATTATTCACTGGACTAACAGACTCGATTCTGTTCTAAGAATTTTGCTTTGGATTCAATGAAGTAGGAATCTTTTCCGTTAAAAAATCTTCAATGTACAAACACACCTCTGTTCCAATTTTGTAATAGTACAGAAATCCCTCAAGTATTGGTAATTGAGCTCTCGTTTCAATAATGTAATTGGAATCGTTTGAAGAAGCGTTTATTCATCGGGTTCTGTTATCTGAAAGACTGATAGAACACAACAGCCTATTCACGACCTATTCATTGTAACGTCTTTACTTGATTCAATGAGTTATTGGATTTGTCTGGCTTTATTTCGAGCGATACGTTTTCCGGGTGTGTATTGTGTCGATCTATTGTCATTATCGCCTTTTACTTCCACAGAGTTAATAGAATTCTGGAGACATTAATCAAGCTGAACAACTGATGCCTTCTGGAGTTCTGACGATGTCATTATCGTTTTGTATGCGTAGTAGATTACAGAGGCATCTATTTTCTTGATTAATGAGACTATTCTTTAATACTATAATTTGTCTAAGTATCTATATTTATCTACAAACTAGCGACCCGTTCCCGACTTCACACGAGTGCAATTTCTCTACTATCCTTACCTTAAGTATGAAAGTATTATACATATAAACCTTCCAGAAAAAATGCTCCAAATGATGGTGAAAGCCGCATCAAAATCCGTTGCGTGGTTTAGCAGCAGTTAGCGGATATACGGACAGACAGCCAGACGCGGAAAGCGATTTCATTTCATACTATGTAATGTAATATTGAATAGGCTTTCGTTTTACTATCTCAGTTATGGCGGTATTACACGGATCAACCAAATTTATTGACTTTGGTTGAAAGGTGCAAAAATTATTGCACAATGGCATTGGATGATTCACTTTTATGTTTACATCGTTCAATTTGGTTGATTCATCCAAACTGCAAGGCAGAAGTGAACCGTGTAATATCGCCATTAGCTGCAGATATTAGCAGATATTAGTTCCTCGTAACCTTCCGAGGAGCTATTGAAACAATATGAGCCAGTCATCACGAACCCATAAAGGCAAACTAAATAAACCTGGGTTAAGGACCTCACCTGTGGAGATCCCACAAGGTAATAGGATATCCTTGATCAATAACTTCGCGTATAATCGAAATAATTGCACATAACTTCTACAACAACATTTAATCATGATTAAAGTTAGTAAAACATTATGACATATTAAACCCATTATCATAATCAGAGTGTCCACTATAGCTTCATCATTCCGTGAACACGTAACGTAAAATTATTAATGTAAATTTTCTCACATTTGTGCAATTGAATTGAGAAAGCTAAATCTTAACAAATGAAATTGTGATTACGAAGCTTCTTAAAAGTTCCTTGGTAGAAGGTAAAGTAGATACATTCAAAAGTAAAAAAAATGTAACACTTAAAATAATGTGATATTAGGATTATCTGAGAAGAATCACCTATTAGGCCATAAGTGGTTCTTCGATAATAATGCTATTTTGTCATTTATTTGGTCTAAAAATTAGTTTGATTTCAACGGTTAGGCTAGATTGGCGCTTTACTATGCTAAGGAACAACGATTATAGTTTTGATCTCTAAAAATTCGTGTAGTTCAAGCAAAGTTTTGTAAATAAACAAGTAATACTGAGGATGCTTGTATCGTTACATTATTTACAAAGAGTACTTTAAAGATTTTTTGTCGAATTATATTTTAACCACGTTTAAGCCACGCCTAATCCAAGAGATGCTAAACATTCTACAAAAATAAAAAAAATACCTTTTACATCACCTCTAGAAGACGTCCTTGAGTTGGATTATTTTGTTTTTGATTTTTTGTGGGTCCCTCCCAAACTAGTTGGTTCTTACGTATCAGTATAGTACCTACCGATTGCATTGTATTTATCTGCAAAATCCAAATTTTTAGAGTTCTGTACGAAAATTGAATATCACGAACCCTTATGATGTGACTTCGGTGACTGTCTGTTCGTCCCGCCACTAAAACTAAGTTTAAATAAAATAGACCGATACTTATTTTATTTGGTCCAACTTTTATTTGAGACATGCCCATGAAGTTTTGGTTCTTTTTATTTAATTTTATTCCATTTTCTTCCTCCATGTGTTAATTCTGTATGTTGTGTCTCATTTTGTTGTGTCCAAATAAATGTTTATTCTATTCTATTCTTTTATCTCCGAAGTTTGCAATCTGAAAATTATTTGTGCTCGAGTATCTAGTGGTATGCGACAGGCTAGCAGTATCAGTTGTGCAGGTTATTTGCTATTCAAATATAACACCTAAAATAAAACGATGTCTTTAAGGGCCGTTTTGACCTATGTCGTGACGTTTTTTCATCGTTGGACGACTGTCGTCTCTAACTGTTCCCATTATCTCGACAATCTGTCGTCACTGTTTTTTTATCTTTGAACGACTGACTTGACTAGCTGTTATTTATCGTTGGACGACTGTCGTCTAGCTGTTCGTGTTATTTTGACAGTCTGTCGTTACACGGTAAAAAAGTCGTGGACGACAGTTAACCGTGCAGTCCTGTATGTGAACAACTACATTTATACATAATTATACAACAAGCACGACACATATACCTAAAGGACGAGTATCTGTCGTCACGATACAGGTGGGAACAAGCTAGACTTGCATAGTTTTTGAGTAAATAGTACCTAAAACATGAATGGATATTGGCCTCTTTTTTAGTTTAAATTTTGCAACTACGTAGATGGCATTCGTAAAAATAGCTAACACGATTCTCGTGGTCACAGCCAACAGCTGTTCCTAATCTACCACTGCTTTCCATGCTAATAATGTAGGTACAGAATCGACCGCGCGCGAATTACACTCGCGCTTGACCACATTTTTTATTACTAAAATATGCATACCTAGGTATTTTGATTTCGATGACCTTCTGTCTTGAATCAATTGTTAAAAAATTTATTAAACACGTTTCTGCATTAGTATTATAATTTTATCTTTAAACCTGATTGAGGTTGCTCAATCAAGTTTTTGCAACCTGTACCCATAAATCATGTTAAGCGCCGATAAAACTATAGTATATTGGTATTTAGTGCTCATGTAATTGAATGCACGTTATAGCTCAAGTCTTCCAATTTTTGGAATGTAAATTGATACCTACATTTTTTACACATAATAATATATTTACCTATCTGTAGACCATACAAACATTCGTTCCGTGCGGGGATCGAACACGCTTCATGAAGAGCTAATCGCTTAGCCACTGCGCCAACCATGCCGTCACCCCACTTCACGTGATTTCGTCGTTTAGCATTTGTTTCTTTTCACAAATATCTACAACACTGTGTTTATTGAGCTTTCTGTGTACTTTAGTTCCAATTTAATTTCTGTAAACAAGTCAAACATCATTAATACTTACATGTATACGACAAATTATTGTTTAAGTCGCCATATGTATCAATCATCTGCCTAGCCTTTTCCTAACTATGTTGGGGTCGACTCCCAGTCTAACCAGATGCGGTTGAATATCAGTATTTTACACGGAGCGACTGCCATCTGACTTCCGCCACCCAATTACTTGGAGACACTGATACCCTAAGGTTAGACCGGTTATCAGAGTTTTTGGACTGCTGACTCCCGTAATGACTGCCATAGATATTCGTATGATAACTGGGACCAATTGCTTAACGTGCTTTCCGAGGTACGGAGGAGTTTCGATGTTCTAAGAAACGGTCACTCACCGAAGGACTGACCGCGGCAAGCGCTGCTTAACCTCGCTTTGACTAATCTCTCATTAATATATATATATTTTTTTATTCACACTTATTTCATTCGTTCATAAACTTGGCTTTATTAAAGGAAATCAACTCGCCTTCTTCTAATCAACATTTTTGTCTTATTCTGAGTCTCGTGCCTAATATTAAAAACATGTAACACGATTCTAAAATTCATATTAAAAAATGAGGATAACATTGAACGAATAATGTCATATTTCTTTTATGTTTTTTTTGCAATCTGGATTCCAACAACTTTTTTTTCGTCTACCGACATTAAAATCAACTTGTCAAGTTGCATAATTTTATTTATCATTGTAGGTACGATTGAACAAAAAGATAAGGGTACTAAAAGGTCACCAGCGGGTCTACCGCGTAAATAAAATGGTAATGAACATCGACTTTGGTACTAAACTTCAATATGAAGCTGAGAGACTTAACTTCGTGCTAACTTGTAAAAAAAATTACGATCATGAAGTTAGGACTCCCATCTTTTAATCGAAAGAAAATGAAAAGAAAGAAAAAGTATTTATTTGACACAGCAAAAATACATACATGTAAAACAAAAAAACCAAAAATATTTATCTTAAATAAAAAATGAAAAACAAGAATGAAATGGAATGGAGATGGAATCGGTAAAAAACTTATAAGGTAGCTCAAAGTTTAGTCTCTCACGATCGTATTGAAGTTTATTATAAGAGCCGATGTTCATTACCATTTACGTTACGCGGTAGACCCGTTGGTCGAAGGTTGGTTGTCGTCACTCAGCAAACAGGCTTCGTGACGACGTACGCTGGACCTGTTACTCATCCTTCATTTGTTTTGTGGTAACAAATCACTCTGTTCGACCCACAGAACATAGAAAAGGTTCGACCCACAAAACAAATGAAAGGTGACTAATAGATCCAGTTATAAAATCGTCAAGAAGCAAGTGATGACGTAGTATTACAACGTCAGGATCTACAGTAGGTATGTGACGAGGATTTTATTGAGAACGTGAACTTTCGTAATGGTCTTTATATAAGGTCCTATCTACCTTATTAGTCCCGATCCTATCCGATTTTACTATGGAACCAAACTTGAAATCGCGAAAAAAAAAACAGCTGTTCTATATTTTTAGTCGAATAATATTGAATTATTTTTATGGAACAGCTGATAATTATTTCGCGATTCCAGGATTGGTCCCTTTATAAAAGTTGTTCATAATAATGAGTATAAAATAACCCCTTAAAGGGATCGGGACAGAGAGGTAGGATATAATTGTATAGCAAAATAAATACCACGTGTGCTTTTCGAACAGTATTATAAATCTTGACGGCGACCTCTTAACAGCCTTGGCAACAGCCTTCCTCGCATTGACGTGTATGTTACGCAACTAAAACAGGTATTGAGAGTTGCACAGGATCGAAGTACGCACGGCTATATATCAAGCTAACCACTTTCAGTATAAGCTGACCTGTTATTATACGAAAAGCTTATACAATGCGAGGTCAGCTTATACTGGAAATAAATAGTTTGACATAACCGTGTGTACGTTGTTAGATTATGTTGCAACCGTGCTAAGGATTAGTAATCTACTAATAATTCGAAAAAACTTTATTATTGTCAGACGATGGTTGGAAACATTTCACTAAAACAATTTTAAGGAATTTTAAACCAGCGTGATATGAATATGGCTGATAAGATAGTAAACTTTGCGATGAAGGCTGACAGAGATTAATGGAAGAGGAAGATATATTGGAGGATTATGCCAGATTTGGTTCATATGAGTTGTGCTAGGGATTTGGTTCATATGAATCGTTGTTAGAGATTTTCGAATTTTTACCTTAATTAAATACATAAAAAGAAAATATTATGATTGCTAACGCTTACAGAATTATTTAATTTACTAAGATATAAATGGTTGCAGGAAAGAGATGTATGGGAGAACTTGGGGGAGGGCTTTGACCAGCAGAGGGATAAGACAGGGTAAACAAAAAAAAAACTTTTCGCCTCTTTGCGTAGCTTGACAGGTTAAAATCATTTACTGATAAAAAATCGTCTACCGATGATTTTAATATAATTTCGGAAAAGATTTAAATAATTGCATCACCGTTGTAACACCAGTAACTTGCCATAACCGCAGTTTTTTTTTATTTTAATTTTTTTTTTCCTTTAACAATAAGAAACCAAATTGCACTTGAGAAATTCCTATTATGAAAATGAGTTTATCGCTCGTCAATTGCCCTTACAAATGCCATTAGTGGTTATTCTTTTGCGTACACAATTTTCCCACTTACGTTTGAATGAAGAACTTGTTTTGTTTCCCTGCGTCTGCGGTGGCTATACTTTCACGGCCGGATGTGAGCATCTCTGACGTCTTTGCCATAAATTATAGATTGCCATTTTTGACAGCTAAGTCTGCGTCAATCACAGACCTGCCTTCGCTGACGCTCAAAGTCTATGGCGTCAATTTTATCCGGAATGACGTATATTAACGTTATGTCCAGAAATAAAATAATCATTGCTATATACCTATTTGTCGAGGAAAACTAAGATATTAATGATTATTGACGTGTGTGCTAACACACGTCAATAATGCATTATGTGGATATAAAAAAAAAAATACACGCACATTATAGATAAGTATTTCACTTATGAATCAGTTATTTTACGTAAATATAAGACGTGGATAGTCATATACCTATTTATTCTGACAGGAAATTTATAGGCAAAGGTTACAAAAATGGCAAACATATCATTGAAGTTGCCAAGTTTTGTATGCTTATTATTTTATTAGTGCTAAGTTTTTTTGAACTATTTCGAGTATCGATTAAGCCATTTATCTACTATTTTGGGAGTCGACTTCCAGTCTACTATGAGGAGGCACACAAAACTATGCTCTATGTGTAAGGAATAGTCACCCATCCTAGGACTGACTGCCGCAACAATCTGCACGGCAGACATTTAGATAAGGGCTCATCAAACTGTACTATAAGACTTGGATAAAAAATCCAATTATACAAATGAATTTTAGTTTATAAGGGTCAAAATATATCCGTACGACCTTCCTCAACCCTTAACCCTACCGATTCACATCAGCCTGCACCCATGGGGATTAAAGGATAATGGTTTGCGGTACCGTTGGGGGAGGGACACACGCAAATTTATGATAGGTACCCGCAATACTCAGTAGACAGTTTCGAAGGTATAATTGACCACATTTTATCATAACTAAATTGATCCAACTGTATCTATGCGACGTTAATTTTCGATCAGAATTTAACATTTGACATTTTGTATCTCTGGTTCCGTAGTAAAACAAGGAATTCTTATTATGGTATCAGGGGGCCTACCAATAATGTTTTTGACGTATCTTAACGATGACGTAAGCAAAAGAATGAGAATTACAATAATTCTATCGCATTTTTGTTTAATTTTACGCAACAAACACGCTTTTTTCATTAAAATGTATTTCCAAAAAATATCACGGATTTAACGTGTATATTTGATTCAAAGTTTGCTTACGTTAACATTATGATAAGTCAAAAACATTCGTGGTAGGTCCCCTGGTCCGCACGTTTCGTAAAATTGAGATGTTTAAAAGAAATCTACATTATACATATACTGTGCCTACCCGAAGGCTTAATTAATAAACTTCTAATTACTTATTACCTCAAGTAATGTTAGTGACACGGTAGCCAAGTTATAGAAATTTAGTGCAGGGGTGCAACTGCCATTTTGGCGTTATTCCAAATATGAGCAAAGAGAGGCTATTTGAATAAATTAAAACTATTCAAAGTACATTATGCGAAACATTTTTTCATACCTCTATAAATTACAGTAAATCTCGCAATTATTATGTAAATTTTAAAATTAAAGTTACAACAATTTTTTTGATCAATTTCGTATTGTCGTTTGTTCTTTATCCATTCCAACTATTTTTAAACTAGTATCCTGTTCTTAAAGCTAAATAAATATTAAATGTCAACTATGTTTTGAACCACGTAAAAAAATAATTGAAAAGGGTAACGAGTGTTCTTTATTCAAAAACAAAATAAGAGAAGAAACATGACAACTCTGTTTAGAAACATATTAAGTTGTTTCACATTGTCTTGTGCCACATTTTCACGGGGACATCACGCTAGGAGACATATGTCCCGCAACACGCTTGAGATGTCAGGCGAAGTCGGGTAACGTCGCCTGACGTCGCTCGTATAGTCTGGCAACATCGTGCGACTTGGTTCTCGTCGGCGTGTCGCTTCAGTTGCGGGATTAATCCTCGTATTCACTAGGGCACAAATGTCCGGCGACACTTGTCGCTAGAGATTTCAGATTTTAGGTGAAGTTGAGCGACGTCAGGCGACGTAGCCCGACTTTGCCCGACATCTCTAGCAGTAATTGATATTCACATTTTTTTGCTCTTGATTTAAAGAAGAGGATGTGTCAACTATGTTTGTGTCGTATATCAATATTATTTCTAACTCATTTGAGGTAGGTACGTTCTCATGCATCATTTTCATCACGAAGTTCTAGTAAGCTAGTGGTAATTAAAATACCTTACTTACGTCTATGGCGTGTCGTAAGTCAATATTATGTATTTCCAACTCATATGAGGTACCTGCACATATACAATATTTTCGTCACGAGGTTCTGGTAAACTAGTGATTTACTGATACTTATTATAGATCCGGTCAACCTATGACTACATAGGTTCACAATTTATACTTACCATTGTGTGTAGGTATGCACATTTTTAAGTATTACGGGGAACAAGAACATTATGTGAAATTCTTTATTATTAACACAAATTACATCATGTTAACATTTTTGTGGCAATAGCCTAAAGGCTAAGGCTTCAGATTGCTGAGCGACAGGTCGTGAGCTCGTACCCCACCCGTTGCATTACTGACGTGAGTCTGTCTACTCCTATCACAAGCATATAAAGTTGGAGTAATATAGGAAGACTAGTGGTCGCCCAGTGGTCGAAATTGGACCACATTTTATCTTTTAAAATAATAGTTATTACAATGTTGTGGTAATAGTTGCGAGAATAATTTAATTTTATGAGAATAAAAATAAGTGTAGTATAATAATTATTTTTTATGTTATTATGTTATGTGTTATGCTAATTAGAATCTTTAAAAAATTACGTCTCTAAACTGTAGCGTAGCTGTTACGTCTCTAAGGTATTAAGTTGAGCCGCTTATTATTACGCTAATTGTTATGATTTTGAATCGTAGTTAAATAGGTAAAATTAAAGAATCTGTGACGAATCAAATCATGTTAATCATACAAGGTTGTCTAGACGTAGAGGTCAATGTCATGCGGATACACTTTTTCTCAAAAAGAAACGTGACGTGAACGGTTGCTGTCTGTCGGGACTGGTCAGCTTGTAACTGCCATAGCATATTTAATCAGAGGCAAAGCATTATTATCCTATTCTTATTGTTTATTCACATTAAATTGCATTATTCTTGCAGCTCTTACCACAAAATTGTACTAATCAAGATTATTATCTATTATTTTAAAAGAGTTTCTTGCCGGTTCTTCTCCATAGGACCTACCATCTGGAACCGCGCACCTAGAGTCTAAACATTTCATAAGAACAAACCTCCATTAATAAAGAAAGAATAAAAAAAAAGAAACATTTCATAAGTAGATACCTGTTTACATGAAATAAAAATCTATTCTATTCAAAACATTAATCTGTTTATGTGTGGAGATTTATGTTAATTGGAAAATTCTCGCATTATAAAGGGCTTAGTTCGAAAAATATAGGTAAAGTTAGGCACAGAACGAATAGGTTTCATTCCACCTAACTTGAATTCTCACTCCGTAGGTACATAGAAAAGATAAGGGTAGATATTTAATTTTATCTTATTTCCAATTTTTATAAAGATGCATATTATGTTGATAGGGGGAAACTGGTTTGTTTATTTATATAAGATTTTTTCTTAATATTGTGAAGGACTTACACAGTTAATAAAAAAGGGTCAGTCGTTTTTTATCAATGGTGGGTCAAAATCATAATATCATGTTATTATAAACCCATATAAAATCATTTTGATTCTACTTTTGTTTAGAAACATTTTTGAAGAGTCTTCATATATTGAATAATACGAAATCCGCCGTCATGCAAGAAAATATTGAGAGGGAAAAAGAGATATAACTTTTTTTTTCTTTTTTTTAAATAGGTAACATCTTTATGTTTTGGGGACGCAATTTTTTGTTAGTTGGGACACAGAATAAATAAGTTTGAGGTGTTAAAAACAGAGTACTTACATTGAATTTTATTTTTATCATAATATTTTGATAATCCCGAATATTCTTTCTAATATTCAAAAACCATCATCAGCAAGCTCTCTTATAATGGTTCGGTTGAGGTGTATCTACTCTTACCTCGCAATCGCATTTCGTTAATGCTGTTACATTAAGTTAAATATAAAAGTACTCCTATAATTCTCCACTATAACAAGAGAAGACAAACAAACAAACATTCATTTCTAAACGACTTCCAAAAAAGGAGGAGGTTCTCAATTTGACTGTATGTTATTTTTTATGTTTGTTCAGCCATATCTTCGCCAATCGTTAAACAATTTTTTTTATGGATTATTCTTCTTTGATGGTTCCAATTAATTTTGGTGAAGATCTAATTAACACCTTCGAAGAAGGCCAATACAAATCACTTGTAATTGCTGTAATCACATGTTTATGTATTGTTTATAGGTACCATTCAAAATAGAAAAAAAAAACCTTGAAAAAAATAAAACGACTTACAACCTTACTTACCTTTGATTCTTCAATGCACATTAGCAGTAGCACCGACTTCAGAAGTTTCAAAGTTTTTTATAAAAATTATTTTATGATTAATAATCGAATGCAGATGAACAGTATCTGTCTGGAATGGCAACCGGCCCTGATTATCCAACAATTTTTTTTTCTACAATTTATTGCGTCACTTATATAAAATTCTTGCAATAAAGGATCAAACAGTACAAATAGTGATTCAGTCAGTCAACTGTCTCCAGCATCCGACTGTGACTAATGGGCTATTAATTTTTGTTAAACCAAGAGTATGTATCATAAATTCAACAAGCGCCAACGCCTCAAGAAAAATTAACTCAATCGGAACCGTTTAAATAAGTATTTATCATTGGTTATGAATATTAATGTTAATAGAATTTAGAACATTGACGCCAGGATGAAAAGGAAAAATCTTTTTTTTAATCCGGCTCAAAGGACCATTATCATATTTCTGTGGACTGTATTTTATAGAACGTATGAGGTACAAGATGGTGCAGTCAAATTTATTGCAAACTCAAAACAGGAAGGATGAAAGCAGTGTTGCCTCTACAAGGTCCTACCATTCAAATCCTAATCTCTTTATGAGGTTATTGTACTCATCATTATGTACCTTTACCACTGGGACCAAGGTTTAAATTTCGAAAAAAATCTACTGTTCTTCTGGTCATTTATTCGAGTTATATTGAATTATTTATGGATGTTATGATTGCATAATGGTTGGCAAGCGTCCGAGGTATCTATGTGGTTATTATACACCTCTTTACTTATTCCCCTCAGTCACTTTTTACTTCGTTGTCTAATCAATCAAAAATAAACTTACCTATGAATATGAATTACCTACAAGCACGTTATCTATAAGCGATAAGTCCGTTCTTTGTGCATTGATCAATACCTAAAGAAAAAAAAAGAGTGTAGGCCTACTCTAATTTCTTTTTTTTCTCACGTTGTCCAATAAAGCATATTGTTTAATTCTACTCTATTATTTTTAAATAGGTACACCGTACATGCTACAAAAATGTTGAACACGTCCGAATGGATTATTTCCATTTTCAAAAACTCGCCAGATAATCTGTTGAAGCATACAAAAGGGAAAACTTTCTATTGAACCTGCCTACCCTTTTCAAAATAATTACAGGTTCCGTTGTCATGAACAGAATCAAAATTTGACTGGCATCTCCATCATCAGTACCTACTTGTCTTGAATTCTTGATACCACACAAGTTATTCTGAAAACACTTTCCTATGACATAAAACATGTTCTATATGTATTGTATAAGCATAGAGACAATCACAGAGGCTCGTAGCTACTATGCATATCAGTCGGTCAGCGAGGATAAGCAGCACTCCCCGTGGTTAGTCCTTGGATGGCTGACCGTTTCTTCAGAACATCGAGATCCCTCTATGCCTCGGAAAGCACGTTTAGCAGTTGATCCCGGGTTTCATACGAATACCTATGACACTCGTTACGGGAGTCAGTAGTCCAACTGACAACCCGTCTAACCTTAGGGTATTAGTGTCTCCCAGTAATTGGGTGGCGGAGGTCGGCAGTTACTCCGTGTAAAATATGGATATTCAGCCGCATCTAGTTAGATCGGAAGCCGGCCCCATCGTAGTTGGTAAAAGGCTGGGCAGATGGTGAGGTGGTTCTTCTCTTAAAAGTAAGTACAGAAGTATGAACTAAGACACGTAGAAAATATATCTGAACGAGATAAGTTCGACTGAGCCCTACTTATTATTTCTATGGTTCGACTATTGCGCATTCTATGTATTTTTAAATAAACTTTTATTATTTTGTTTTTGTACATACCTACGCTGGACCATAAAAGAGGCTACCAGGATGTTAAAATGAACTATGTAATTAACATTAACAAGAATGTATTGATTTTGCCGATGATGCTCTTGCACGATGTAAGTTGGTTCACGATTATGTTTTCATTGATGCGGGGAAATCCTCATGGATATCCTTCGCCCAGGGAAAGCGGAGGAGTCTGTCGGACTCTTACCATCTAAAAACCTGCAGAGTTCCGTAAACTTGCCTTTAGAATTGTATCCTGCTACAGCCCCAGCAGGCCTGACCCAAAACTGATACTAACAACTAACGACTAATGGCGGGTTCTGTTATTAATGCAGGGTGTGCTGCACATCGTCATGGAGAGGGGCTCACGTAACACGGCGTGCTGCCGCTGCGGCGCCACGCCGTCTCGGGCTTGATTCTGATCGGGCTACGGACTGCCCCTACAATCCACGGCCGATAAGCCGCGACACAAGGAGGCCGGAGGTAATTGTTCAGTCCAGAGAGGTTGTCGTCTCTCTCCCCTTTTCCGCCGCCTCCATCACGCCTAATAACGTCCTTGCAAAAGGAACCCACGACTCACGATTGTATTCATTTTAGCTGACTCAACTCTGTTTTGGTGTCTGTTTCCCAATTTACAATATTATGTAATATTGTGAAACTCATCGAAACAGATGACACACTGTGGACAAGGTCACTGGCACCTTGACAACAGGGTTAATAAAGCACCAGAGCAATTATGATAAGCTATATATCATTTATACGAACGAAGCGTTTCGCTTCATCGTTTCTCATACGAACGGCCATGGAGTGGAGTGCATCTATGATCCCCGATTCGTATAATTTAAGAATCTTCAAGGCATTTGTGAAAACTGAATAGACATTATTTGGACTTGCATCATTACTTACCATTAGGTGAGGTACTAAACGCACTTAGGTAATTATTGTAACTACTATGGAATTTTAATAATTTTGAACTCGAGGACAGGATTGGCCCTTTGCTAAGCAATTAGCTTTCTGCGCTACGTGCCGCGAGTTCGATTCTCATACGGACCAATAATATGATGATGAAGATAGTTGTTTTGAGACTAGGTACCTGTGTGCATGTTTGTATGTTTATAAACTGTACCCTTGATACAGGGGAAATACTAGTGAATGGCAACGTTTTACACAAAAAGAAAGAAGAACTGATGAACGTATTGTTATTCTTGCGTGATGTGTACTCGATATATTCCATATAGCATGATTTGCCTTTCAGTCCAGAGGTAATGTGGAATTTACCTACAATTTATTTAGCCCTGATGTCATATCTTGTTGTATCAGGGCTCATTATTATTGTTATGAAGTAGGTACCTAATAAAAAGAAATACTATGTGAAAAAAGGTTATAATAACACGCAAAAAATCTATACCTGCTCAGCTCAATAAGCTTGATAGTATTACACTTATAATTAAGTTTTATGACACGTACATATAATGATAAATATAATTATATTAAATTTAAACAGAAACCTATTTGCAAACATCCGCAAAATTAGACTTGCAAAGCATTTACTAACAAAAAATTTAAGTCCTTAGATCCGGACAGTATTTTTTTATGCCTTATTGTTAATCATTCCTCATGAGGATTGACAGAGGTGTATTTTAATTTGCAATCTCTCTATACAATCGTTGTACCAATATTAAAATCGATTAAGAAACCTTTTAGAGCTAAAATACAAAAGACAAATGTAAGTCTTAAGTGGTTTCTTATTATTTTATAAGTAGATAATAATAGCCTTTTCAGGAAGAAGATCGTAAGCGACACTACAACAATCTGTTTTTTACAAAAGAAGGTCATCGACCTATATCTTAAGAATTTGTAGAAGAGTTATTTCTTGGACTCAAAATTATAACTATAAGAAAATAAATAAGTAAATCCAGCCCATTACTATCCCACTGCTCAGCACGGGTCTCTTTTCAGAAAGACAAGGGTTAGGCCTTAGCCACGCTGGCCTGGTGCGGGTTGGCGATCTACACACACCATCGAGAACTATATGGAGCCCTGTCAGATGTGCAGGTTTCCTCACGATGTTTTTTCTTCACCGTAACTATAAGAAAAACGGTTTAATATTTAACCGTAGGAGTCAGCATAATTAGATTTAAAACTGCCTGGACCATATTTAGTACCTACTTTCAAAATACTAAAAACTTATTTGTAAAGGCGATTACGCTTTACTTCGTAAAAAGCCTGGCTATAATTTATATGAACCGTTGTAAGGTAATGAATACCGGTCTAGGGGACTTCACCGTGATGCGAGAATTCTGCAATATTATGAAAATAAATTATTTTCTTTAATATTAATTTTATTCGAAAATAATGTTTAAGTAAACAGTTTTGAACAAAAACTATTGACTAAATATTTTAATGATTTTAGATTGTTTAGATTAATATGCATTATATTATTACTACTATAGGTATGCATTATTACTATAACTATGTATACAAATCAGCTTTATATAAACTAAATACTTACAATAATTTTATTACTATTGATTTAATTTAACTTGTTGGCATGGAATAAAAGGCTTTTTTATTTTTATTTCATTTTATTTTATTTATCATTCTGCATAGATAAACAAAACCGTTTAAAACAATGATAAATAAAATCAAAGTTATTTAATAAATCAATTAAAATGATGTTACGCTCAGACATAATTATCAGAAATCCTGCCCTAAACGTGTGGTTGTTTACAAGCATTTTTCACATTTATCTTAAACGACAAGTTACGTAATCAGCGATACATATTAAGATTTGATAAATTAATTGGTTTGGAAAAAACACTGCAATTCTTAATGCATACAAATATAAAAACACCGTTTTTGTAATAGGTACCCATGTATTTAATAAGTAAGGGTTAAGCGTTTCTTTCTGCTAAGACATTAAAAAAACGTCATCAAATGATTCACACAGTAAGATGAAAGTATTATAAATACCTACAGGAAAGTTTGCAGGAATACGAATTACTATATATATTGCAGAATAACTCAGAATTTTCATTCATTTGCGGATCATAAAACGTTAGTGTCGTTTAAAACACGCGCTTGCAACCTGTTGTCGGTCATTTGTTTACTTCGCGTCGCTAAGCAAGGTCGTATCGAAAATGTGCGGGATAAAGTTCGTGATCGTGTTTCTGTGCCTAATAAACTTCGCGGCACCAAGGAAGTTGTACTATACCAACCCTGACGACCCTAGCGCGATTGCATTCGAGGGTCCCACAAACTATGAGACTCGGAAATATCAGGAAAACGAAGTTGACGACGATATTTTGGACCTTATCAACGTGAGATTTGGCGATGGCCATAATACGGATGTGAGTAGTAGTATCAAAACGCCACCTAAAGAACCTCAAAGTAGCGGATTCTTTTTTCCCGACGACTAAATTGGAAACTGGGAACAAGCCATGAACTTGTATAAATCAGCCAATCAGTGACCAGTGAGAAACGAATCAAAATTTGAAGTATGTGTGAAAAAGTGATAATTATGTCAAACATAAACAAAAGAAGACTTGAAGATTCTAGAAAGTGCCATACAAAATGGTGTATTATTTATATTTATATTAATGTAAGTTATTTATTAAGATAATAATAGATTGTAAATCAGTGACATCAGTAATTTATGTAAATCTCATAAATGATGAAATGGATAGGGCCGAACATAATATACATTTACTGTGATAATGTGTCGTAGAACGTTATTTTTATGTATGAGGTATGTCAACAAACTACAAGCGAGTAGGAGCGCGGTGGTTTTGAGCAGGTCGAGTAGGCCTAAAATATATGTTCATATCGATAATTAAATACAAAATATTAAGTAAACTCTTCTGTAACCTCGTATGTGTGACGTGTTTGGTTATAAAAACATTCGCTCTATAGTTTTGATATCAATACGCACTGGCCTTCTTGAAGATGCGGAATAAATAAATTAAGACACTAATAATTTTTCTTAAATCAAGATACGGTAGAAAATTTATATAAATTAAATATTGGAGTGAGATTGCATCAGAGATAAACACAAAGTAATGGTATTGATAAATTATTTTGTATTGACATTATCAAGTGACTGTCCAATACAAGGTAACGTAGTAATGCAACAGGTTTTCAGCTTGCACTTTTGCATAAGTATCGTAACAGCAATTACAGAACCGGTTTAATGTTCAATCAACTGTGACCAAATCGTTTCCGAATATGTCGTTCTTTTGTTTAATATAATTTGTTTAATTTATTTATTTTATCGTACAACCGAAGCCATTTTTTCTTAAATCTAAAGGTCAGTAAACTCAACATTCGATTAAAATGTTTGATAAATATAATAAGATGGTATAAAAAACGCGTTTTGTTGTTATAAAACTTGATTCATGACTCGATATAGTCGTGTCAAATCAATATATTTTAACCATCAACCAAACAGTTGATTAGCTAAAACACTTCTATACATTCATTGTTTTTGTAAATGCTACGCATAACATCTAAAATTCGTATAAAGTACAGCGGCTCTAGTGTATGTTTCTTAAAACAATTTCGATTTTACACATCGGCCGCGATCATCGTTATTGGCGTGCTCCGAGCTCTTCACCAATCGGAGAGCAGCACTCGCTGCGTAAAAACGAGATCGGTAAAAAAATCTTACAGTAGAGCCTCAAAAACCCGAAACACGTCCGAGGTTCGTTTTTTAATCCGAATCAGGATTTACTTTCGATTTACAAGTTATTTCAAAGGGCGCTTCGATAAAAATTGGGTAGATTTTACACCGGATGTCGCCGCTTTATACCAAAGGCAATTGCAGTATTATAAAAAAGAGGGGAATTAGTTATAGGTATGTCATAAAATTTTCTCTTAGTTTTATCGAAAGATTTTGCATTGTTTTGAGTGTTTTCATCTATAGTTATCGGTACAGCCGGGTCTGTATAAAAAGACAACACAGTTAAACATAATGTCAACATCGAATATAATATAACCCTATTTTAATACCATATTAGTTACTAGAGCACTTCCCATTTCATCAAAATCATGATAATTTTGTAATACTTCAATCGTTAATACAATAATTTCAGTAGCTACTCGTATATCCTAAGCTCATTTCACGCATAGAAGCCTAATACGCGGACGCAAAGTAAGGCAAATCAATCTTAGCCTTATAGGGCTAAGTCGATCGTAAAAACGTAATTCCGTGTGCGTGTCGCCAGTCATTTATCGCATGCCGCTTACGCACACATATTTACGTTTGTTGCCTCAGTTTTTATTGGGGAGCATGACGTATAGTTTATCTTTCTATGCGTTAATTTAAGATTGTAAGAAGTTGATATTATTTAGAGACCTCAAGCGTGTAATAAAATGTTTTTTATAGAATGTAATTAGATACGGTATACAACCTCAGTTCCAAGTAATTTATGTTCTTGGTTTTTCATACATTTTTAGATTAATACAAAAAATATACCTACACGTGCCATATGGATACCTACACTTAGGTATATGGTTTTTAGGAGCACGTGCTTATACGATTAAAACACTATAGGTAATTATTGTTATTTAATGACTAAAATATTACTAACGTGATCAAAATGTTATTAGTTCTAATTAGGTTAGTTGGTATTAGTAACGACTTATAAAACGTGATATTGTAATGAATTTGGAATTAAAAAAAAAAATTGTATCAAAAAGTGTAGGTACAAAAATAATATTTTTATGTTTATAGGATTTATGGTACGATTATTTGAGCTGCATTATATCAATGTATAGGTAGGAATTCATTATATTTTATGAGGTCTTAGACAATTAATCATAGCTTAATAAAATAAAAAACAGCAATTTACATTGTAACTCAAATAAATTAGAAGAAATAATTGAAATGTCGACACGTCGCTTAAAGTATTGCTATTAATAGTTTTAAGAAAGAAAAACTTATTAATGAAACTTGACAGTATTTCTTCTCCTACGAAAAAAAATAATGTTTTATTAAAGTTTATGGAAGTTGTGTATTATAGTTATTGTGATGTTTATATTGTATCAAAATTGAGCTGAGGTATGGGAGACATAAACAGATTTTAAAATGTTGAATTATACCTGCGTTTTTATGACATAGGTAACTGGTTTATATCTCCCATGTATGTATTGAATGAATGTTAGCATTTAGGACTTTTGTAAGATACTAATTTTCCTAGAATAAGTGTTTTTTGAGATTTTATATGAACATGGACTAAATAAGGACGACTGATATATTTTAATTAAATATAGTAACATATTTGCATAATTCGAAATGTTTTATTTTTTCGCTAACTTTTTAGTGTTACCTACGTGTCGCAGATTCGATTCTCGATATCGATAGTTACAGATATACAGATATTTGTTGCATTAGGAACACTAATATTAAAACCAATATAGTAATTTTATACTATTGAATCAGTTCTACCAATTTTGGCGTAAATATCCGTGTTGAACTTAAAAAGATAAAATCATAACACGCAGTTTCCAGCCCATCGATAAAGTATTTAATTAATTAACAGTAATTCCCCTCGATCTATTACAAATTTTAATAACTTAAGGCCGTCACACACGTAGCTATAATATATATTAATATACTGAGCTATATATTACATTATAGCAAGCCCCCATACGTGGTAGCTATACTATAACATATTTTGATGACGTAATAGAAATATATATTATAGCTGCGTCTGAGGTCGCTCGAAGATTACTATGGAAAATATATCGTAATATGTCTTGCTATAATATATATTATAGCTACGTGTGTGACGGGCTTTATACTACAAACTGTTTACTATATTACTGTCAAATGAAAATGAAACTGTGCTGGTCATATCTGCCTTATGCCGGAGGAGCTTTAAACAAAATAACCATACGGTGAGTCCCATATAGCAGGAAACGGCAACGCGGCAGCCCCAGAAGAAGAGGGCGTGATGAGCTGGACTCCTATCTAAACGATTGGACCCAAATTGCCATAGACCAGAAAAAGTGGAAGGACACTACAGGCTTGTAATGCAATTACTTGTGCTGAATAATTTCTAACAAGGGTGCCTCCCTGAGGAGTAATAACACCTTAAAAGAGGCACCCTTCTTAAATTGCGATTGGTCTTGTAGTGTGGAGGCAGATCGATCGGGACCTGCACCATGATTACTTAAGAGAAATCTAACAGCCACGGCGACAAACAAACAATGGACCCCTTTCTCGCTTATAGGTATATGTTTTCATAAGAGGATATGGAATAGGACGTTTATTTGCGACGGCAACTGTTATGCCTTATTTATACCCTATACATGATCAGGCTACCAATCAATTGTATCTACCTATAGTGTAATAACCAACTTCGATAGCCAAACAATAGAAATGCCAGCAAAACTTACATTAGGTACTATAAGCAGCAAAATTTACAGAATTGACATAAGCTGACATCTTAACTGTAAATATCAAGCCATACAACTTCCTCGAGTTGTAAGATTGTCATCTTGTCTGGGGATATATGAAAATCAGTGTGAAAGATACTTCTAGCAGTAATAAAAAAAAAAAAAAAAAAATAGAAATTAAAAGGACTCTAGTAGCCCCACAGGTACTATTAAAAAAAAAAGTGTATAGTTCACCCTCAGACCAATAAAGTACCTACTTCTTTATTGGTCTGAGAGATCACCTTTGTTTTTTTCTAATGCCCATTTTTATGTGATAATAAATTTCCCTAGTTTTACACGTTTTCCATGAAATACGTTTATATTCGAGGAGACCCATAAAATTGGTTAAGCGTGAACAGTGCACCAAGAAAAGTTTCACTTGATCAAGTTCCTAAGAAATTGGTTCGCTCTTGTGACAATTTTAACGACTTTAGTCCACTGAGAAAATTCACGACGGTGCAGAATAAGAATAGGTAGGTAAACATTTAAGATATATAACGACATACGACAAGTTTATATCGGTAAACTTTAATATCACACATAAATTCAAATTCAAAAATTAATTTATTTGGCAGAGTGCAGGTGTACAAAGCAGGGTTGTTGCTGATGCATATTTTTTTCACATCAGCGGATGCTGATGCTGATTTTAATTATTTTCTTTAAAAAGCAGGGAAAAAGTAGTGACCATTATGAATTAATATCTAAGAGTTGCACAGTTTTCCTTGGTATTGAAATAAAATATATAAATATTGTGACTTTTAATAAAAAATAGAATCAAACTAAGAAGTTTAGTAATAATTAGTCGTAGTTAATAAATCTATAGAATAAAAAGACGTCATTATAACAAATTAAATCTACAAACAGAAAACATCTAGTGGATCAAGTCCGTCTTCTTCTAATTCTTCGAAACCTTTCACGGGTACGACATAAGCAGACGAATTATTTTTTTCAGATAAAAATTACTAACATAACCTTAATACTTTCCAGGTACCATTTGATTACACATTATATCAAAAACATGAAAAAGAAAGTTTATTATCATTATTCTTTTCTGAAATGGGTAACAAACAAGCATGTTTAATGAAAATAGTAAAAAAATAGAATTTAAATAATTTATTGTACAAGCCATGTATGTGTTTTACAAAAAATATACAACATTAAATTATTAGACTGTTATAAACTTATAAGCTTTAATTTCAAGAAGTGTTGAAAAAGCGACAATGAAATTATGTCATATAATAACACAAGGACAGATAGCGAACATTTTTCATAGTCTATCCAATTAGTCACAGACAAAATATAATAAAAATATTTTCAAGTTCTAGTAACGATCATATTTTATTAATTATTTTGTCTCGTCGTAACATTGTTCGTAAAATACTATACTTAAGTAGAATTTTTACAAGATATTTAAAAATCGATAAAATAAAAAAAAATGCTCAAGGCGAGCAAGTGGTTAAATATTATTTATATAGGGTCCTACTTTATTAGAGTAGCATTATCATTATGAACAACTTTTACTGTGGACCAACCCTGAAATCAAGAAAAAATACAGCTGTTCCATACAAATCATTAAATATTACTCGACTAAATGTATGGAACAGCTGATATTTTTTTCTCGATTTCACTGTTGGTCCCATAGTAAAAGGTTTTCTTAATGATGAGTACTATAAGGAACTCTGCTAATAAAGTAGGACCTATTTCTTGGTACAGTACCTATTCGCTAAGCTAACACATTTGATAATTTCTTACTCTGATCGTAACAACCAATAATGTGAGTACGTCGTGTCCACTGACTACGAGCAGCTGCAGTGAGATTAGTCCAACAACATCCAGATGCATCTTAAACTTACTGTACTATCCACAAACAAATTAAGTCCAGTTACGTCCAGCACTAATCGTTTAAGACTTTAAACTGTCTCTTGAATAGCTAAACAACTAATGGAGTTACAGACGCTCGGCTAAACGTAGAGAAGCCAAAGATTCGATGGAGTTGAGGACTTAACATGTTACATGCATAAGCAAGTCTCTCAAGCTTCCAACGGGGCTCGCACAACAGAAAAGGACACAGAGAAAAACTCGGGAGAAAATAATTTCTTTACCGTTTTCTCTCTCGATTTGTCATTTTGTTTTCTCTCAAAGAGACAAAGGGCGGAGAAAACGGGTTTGTCTACGCGCCGTGTTAGCCTTACAGATGCTTTACCATTTTTGTTCTCAATGAAAAGACCTTTCCAATGACATATTATGGCCACGGAGGAGAGAAGGGAGCCGTTCTCTCTTCTCTCCCTTCCTCTTCTCCCTTCTATCCTCCGTGCATATGGCACATTGTTATTGGTCTCAGGGCAGTTTTGTCGCATCATCCTTTATTTATTTGCGAATATGGGTTTTATATGTTGTTTCATCAATATGGGTTTTATATGTTGTTTTATATGTTATTTCATGATGTAGGTATCACCATAAATGGCCATTCAGCACGCAAATAATACACAAATACACAGAGCATAAAATAATACACAAAAAAAAAACACAAAAAATTCATTAAAAATGTCATACAAAAATTCCAATAAGATTTGATTATGAGATTAGATTGAGATCAATTATTATACCTTACATCCAGTACATCTTCTCTTTCTCTTTTTTCTAAACGTTGCTTCTCACTAGGATTTCTCTTGTATCGAGTGTACAGTTTACAAACATACATCACACATGCACACAAACCCAGACCCGAAACATTTATAAATGAAGATCACTTGTTTAAATATTTGTTCGGTGCGGGGATCGAATCCGAGGCACGTAACGTAGAAAGCTAATCGCTTAGCCACTGCGCCAACCGTGGCGTCCACGTCGCTTGGTTTACAATACTTTGAGTTTTTTTTTTTTTTTTTTTTTTTTTAGCGTGGTAAAATCATCAAATGTGTCCTCCCACCCCGGGCAGGGTGGGAGGGACTGTCAGACTTGTACTGACTAAAATCCACGGTGTTCCTTCGATAGCCCTTTACGTTCCGGGGTCACGGTAATGAGATAAGTCCCGCGACCCCGGCAGGCTTCGGCCATCTACAGGGCCCGCCCCGTCATCTTGCTGACGTTCTTTGAGGCGCGCGTGGAACACAACGCGCCGTCGACCCGGGCATGGTCCATGGTCGGACAGCGAGTTGCCCTTTACTCGCTGTCCGCATGCCCGCGCCTACGGTGGCCGGAGATCGTCGGCCGGCGCCCGACGCCGTGGGCGACTACCACTGCGGCTGGGCTGGAGGGAGGACGCCATCCTCTCCCTCACGCGGCCCGCCTCCTCCTTCGATAGCATGACTGCTTCGCAGAAGGAGGCGACCGCTTCCCACTCCGTCTCACCCCGCAGCATGGCCTCGACCAATGCCGGGCGCGAGAGGTTTCCGCCTATCGCCGCCCTGAGGACACGTCGGTGCTCTGCCCAAGCGGGGCAGTCTTGCACCGTATGCTCTACTGTGTCCTCAGGGCGATCCTCGCAGTGGTGACACCCAGGCGTTTCTGCCTTCCTCATCAGACACAGGTACCTCCCGAAACTTCCGTGTCCGGTGCATCTTGCTGACGTTCTTTGAGGCGCGCGTGGAACACAACGCGCCGTCGACCCGGGCATGGTCCATGGTCGGACAGCGAGTTGCCCTTTACTCGCTGTCCGCATGCCCGCGCCTACGGTGGCCGGAGATCGTCGGCCGGCGCCCGACGCCGTGGGCGACTACCACTGCGGCTGGGCTGGAGGGAGGACGCCATCCTCTCCCTCACGCGGCCCGCCTCCTCCTTCGATAGCATGACTGCTTCGCAGAAGGAGGCGACCGCTTCCCACTCCGTCTCGCCCCGCAGCATGGCCTCGACCAATGCCGGGCGCGAGAGGTTTCCGCCTATCGCCGCCCTGAGGACACGTCGGTGCTCTGCCCAAGCGGGGCAGTCTTGCACCGTATGCTCTACTGTGTCCTCAGGGCGATCCTCGCAGTGGTGACACCCAGGCGTTTCTGCCTTCCTCATCAGACACAGGTACCTCCCGAAACTTCCGTGTCCGGTGAGAACCTGCGTCATGCGGTAGGTCAGGACGCCGTGCCGCCGATCCAGCCACTCCTCAAAGAGGGGTCTTACCGCCGCGATTGCGGCGTGCCCGGCCGTCGGTTGCGACAATCGTCCCCTCCATACTGCCCCGAGATCGCGCCGGAGCTCTTCCCGCCGCGCCTCGAGTTCTTGCGGCAGCAGGGATACGCCCCGGCGCTGCGCCTCCACGCGCCATTCATAGACGCGCTGGAGGGCAGTCGCCTCCAGATCCCAGGGCAGCAATCCGGCAAGGAGGTTAGCCGATTCGCCGGCGATCGTGCGGTATCCCCGGATCATCCGGATAGCCATGACCCTCTGGCATGCGACCAACTTTAGTGGTCGCGTCCGGATGCTCAGGGCCCACACGGGGGCCCCGTAGAGGGCCATGAACCGCACGACGCCGGCGTACAGCCTTCGGCAGGAGGCGTTTGGCCCGCCGAGATTAGGCAGGAGTCGCCTGAGGGCGGCTGCTGCCCGGTTCAGCTTTGGGGCCAAACTCAGGAAATGCTCCCTGAAGTTCCACCGGCTGTCGAGAACGAGTCCCAGGTACTTCATCGTCCTCCCGACGCCGATGCGAACCCCCTCCACCGTTATGTGGGACTCGGACCGTGGCGCGTTCCGACCGCCATGAAAGCACATGGCCTCTGTCTTGTGCAGCGCCACGTCGAGTCCCAGCTGCCGAATCCTATGGGCGACTGTCGCAACCGCTTGCGTCGCCAGATCGGCCGCCGCCTGGTGCGACTCTCCCTGCGCCAGGACGAGCGTGTCGTCGGCGTAACAAATTACGCCGACGCCGTCAGGGAGGTCGCCGCGCAGCACCCAGTCGTATCCGATGTTCCACAGGAGCGGCCCCAAGACCGATCCCTGCGGGACACCGCACGACATCTCTCGCCGGTTCCACTCTCCCCGGTGACAATACTTTGAGTTAGCAGAATATATCGAGTTTCAAACTCGAATAACCTTTGTATGATTCGTTAGATGTGTGCATTCTTGTTCAACAATTTTTGATATCAAAAGTGCTAGAAATTTTTATTATAGGTAGGTACTTACTCTATTTTTACTACCTTATAAAATGAAGGTTCATTTAAGAAAATTATCTGCTTCTTAAAATTAGGGCTGTGGTCATAATTTAATTACGTATCTAATCGTTTCTCAAATATGGCATGATTATGATGAGTGAAACTTTAAAAGAGTCCACTTGAAATATTCATGGAAAAAACTAATTTTGCAGGCTCCATCCGTACCAAGTTGTGAATTACAATAACTTATTTATTTCTAGTCGTTACTTTGTTTCAGATATTTTAACTTTGCAGGCTGCGTTTGAACCAAGAACTTATTTATTACTAGCCGTTACGTTTATTTAGTGTTATGATAATAAAAATATAACTTTAGGACGTACAGGCTGAAAATTATACCTTTCCGACTCGCGAATTATTTGGTTCTTAGCTCCGCTGACTCGCGCGATTTTCCAAAATGAAAATGGCAGTGGGCTTATGTAAACATTGAGTAAATAAACAATAAAATATAAAAAAACAAAAAACAAACAAAAAAATATTTTTGTGAAATTGGAATCCTTATTAGATTTTCTATTGGAATCTAATTAGTTTATTTAATAAACTGCACTGAATTAATTATAATAATATTGGAAAGTAGCGCGACCGGAAAAAAAGTCTAGAAATATACCTAGATTTTGATATACAAAGAATTTACGTTGAAACTTCAGAATTCATGTAAATTATACCTAAATAAGTAATATAAACTATTATTCTACAGAAATAACTTACAGTTATCCAAGAAAAACCACTTTTTTCAATAATTTTCGAGCAAAAAACCCGCCGACTCAACCATGTTTACATCCACTTGACAGCCACTTCAAACTTCAAACGTCATTTCTTTTTTTTTTTTTCTATGGTAGTCAAGTGTTATATTTTTAAAATATACTAAATATATCCATCTACCTCACACATACGGTCGTTTCTCTAGAGAGAGCGAAAAAATATACTAGAAGGCAAAATAAGAGATGTAGTACGGGAAATTCCAGTGACGGCAGATCTGCCATAAAACGAATCTGCGGTACCAAAAAAACGAAGGCAGATCTGCCGTATACACAACGAAGGGGTCAATGTAAAAGAAATAAAATACAAATTGTCCCGAACAGAAACATTATTGTTAAATTGATATGGATAACGTGACATAACATTTATACACAAATGTAAATTATATAACAGGTAAATGACCAATGTATTACCTTATTGCCTCAAAAATAAAATAAACGACGTGTCGTGTGTGTCAAAAAATATAAATAAAAAGCGTCTGGGACCTCATTCAACTGGTTATGTAACATTTTCAAAAGGTTTTAGGAATTTCCAAAATTTTGTCATTTTTAATTTATTAATTTATTTAATGCTTTTCATACAAATATGTACCTACAAAGGCGGTCTTAATGCCTAATGCCTAATGGTTAATTTATAGTTAAAGTCCTTGCCTAGAGTTGATTTCTAAAAGTTCTGGCGCCAGTCGAGTGTCATAATTATAATAGGTTCGAATCAGAGGTTGTTGTTCTGTCCATAGAACCATGTCCAATTACTTTCTTCTTTTTCTTTACTGTCTTGAAAAACAATACCATCCTTATAGGTTCTGTCACAGTCGAGTAAAAAACATCAGACCTCAAAAGAAATAGCAGGAGGCTTACAACGAACTCTTATAGCAGGGAAGAAATTGAACTGTCCAGACCTTTCCAGTATGAGCTGACCTCGCACTGTATAGGGTTTTCGTATAATGAAAGGTCAGCTTATACTGGAAATTTCGGGGCAGTTCAATTTCTGCCCCTGCTATTTCATATACATCGGTCAGATGTTTTTTACCCGACTGCGACAGAACCAAAAAGGATGGTATTGTTTTTCATGAAGATGAAGATTTTCTCTATGGGACCAATATGGTAATCGCGAAAAAATAATCAGCTGCTTCATAAAAAGCTTAAATACCTACTCAACCTAAAGGTATGGGGCAGTTGATTATTTTTTCGCGATTACGATGTTGGTCCCATAGAAAATGTTGTTTAGTTTGATGGTCTGATCCACACCCTTAAATATGACCACGCATGTCCAATACACGGTGTATAAAGTAGACAATGTAGTTTTTCTGTACACTATTCAACATTAACGCATAATAATTTTTTTTCTTTTCTAGAAACGTTTATTATTGTCTCAGAAATATGACGAGGCCGTATCGGCTGTCATGTAAAAAAAAAGTCACTCATCATCGACAGACCAAAGTAAATACCACGGTAATACATCATTGACTTTCCAGGCACCATGTACTTGTACGGTATACCCCTTTATTCGATCGAGTAGTTTATATTGGAACGAGATTCAAAATTAGAATACAAAATGATAATTGAGTTCGTGTCAATGAATTCGAAGAGCAGACCTTTATTAATCAGTTTAGCTGTTACACCAGTATCCGAACGCGATGGGGCTTAGAATATTTTATTAATTTATTTACAAAATAACTTGTTGGTCCTTTATCAAGTTAAAATGATGCCTTATTGTTAAAGTGTCCTTCAAGGGAATAGCTTTAGCTTTAAAAGGCGTTAATAATAAAGGTGTATTGAATTAGAATAATTTTAAGATTGTTTTATATCGGTTTACGTAATTTAATGAACGACGGCAGACAGTTTTGGAAATCATAATAATATGTCTATCGTGTCAATAATAAGCTAATTATCTAATAACGGTAGTTAGTTTCAGAAAGTATTTTTTAAATTTATTTTTATAGCATAGGCGCAAACGAGCTTGATACATAATTCACTCGTCACTTTTGAAATTTTTGAATCGTCGAGACTAACCCTTGGCATGCCTGCAGACCTAGCACGGCACAAAAAAGGGGACAGAAACACCTGCGACAAAACACGATTATTTAATAATTGGTCATATTTTACGTTCTTCAGGAATATTTTGTTTAGTTGTTTTAAGTTATGAACGTTTACATTGTCGTATATACTGTTTTTTCTCACTTTTTATTTATTTATTTATTTAAAATGCTTCATGTACAATGTACAAAGGCGGTCGTAGGCATTCTCTACCAGACAACCTTAGGGTGATGCAGAGACAATGAAGGTAGATGCACCAAAAAAAACTTAAATGAGAGGGTAGGTATATTCTATTATACTTAAAAACAACTATAATTATAAACTTACATAAACATTAACATATATAAATAAATATGTATTATTATATGCTAAATAAACATAAACATATATAAATAATAAATATATACAATTCAGAAGAATTAGAGTCGAGATGAATCTGCCGATGTCTTGTCACGAAAGTATTTTCGTAATTTAAATTTAAAAGAGAGCTTACTGTTAGCATCCTGATTTCAAGGGGGAGTGCATTCCATAGTAGAATAGACTGAACGAAGAAGGTGGAATGAATAAAGTCAGAGCGATGAGTGGGACATTGAAGGAGACGATACTTAGTACCACTTTTTGTATTTAGTAAACAATTTTCACATGTCTTTCTAACGAAAAACGTTATTTAAAAATATGAAAATCATGTGAAATTGAACTCTCTTTGATAGTTAATCCTTTTTACCAAATCTTCACGTGGTAAACGATTTGTAGTATTTTATAAATGGTTATTTCATTATTATATACCTATATAAATGATATTAATAAAGGCATAATAAATTTAATACCTTCAATAAGATTATGATGAATTATATTAATATCATCCAATATCAAAACGAATTAATCTTAGCAATTTGACGTCTTGAAATTAGTTGCGGTGTCTTATAAAATTCACAGAATATTCCGTGCCTTCTTCTCCCTCTTAAAACTTTATACTCGTCCCTCTCAACCAGCTTTGTTTGAGACTTGTAAGCCTATTGTATCCAAAGAACCTTTAGCTAATTACAGGTCACAGTAGAATGATTTTTTTTACATCACTAACGTGACTAACAAACATACGGCCCGCCTGATGGTAAGCGGTTACCATAGCCCATCGATGTCTATAGATATGCTTAGTGAACTTTAAAAGTGAGACGTGTCAGGTACTCCATTTTCAGAAAAATGGAGTGGTTGATCATCAGTCAAATGCCGTTTACAAACATAATTATTAATTTGTGTATTGAATAAAAAATATATAATAACAGTAGCTATTCCATTAGTGCATGTATCGCTGTTCTATTTATATATAATTCGAACATTGCTGAATTTAGAATTTGACGTCTTCAAAAAATACGTCTCATTTTTTTAGCTTCCCTTTGTATGACAAAGCGTATCTATATAGACATCGATGCCATAGCCTATTAACGCTTGCAATATCTCATGGGCATCTCTCGCGCGTTTCCGACCCTGTAAGAATCTTTTCACTCCCTTTTCGAAGCTTAGGTTTATTAATTAAAGGAAGCCATAATAATCTTTTGAAAGCAAATCTTGCTGGCTTTTAATGGCTTCCTGATAAAATGATAATTATTTGATTCTTAGGAGTAAATCAGCTCCTGTTGAATTTGTGCTTATTACATAGTACTTCCATAGAGGTTATGAATATTCTAAGAGTACTTCATTATTTTCTAGGATATTGACAAATTCAATCTGTTTTTTCAATTTGACATTCTAATATTTATTACAAATACTTTTTGTCACAACAGCTCTGTCTACGTCAATGAGAGTTGGATATCCATGGATATCATATAAATAATAAGTAGGGCCCCCCTACAACTTAGTTAATAAGTCTATGTTGGATATTGCTGAAAAAGAAAATAAAAAACTATAATCCAGCGCAACGTTCTAAATTTGAAATTTCATTTTGAAAACAAAAAGTGGCCTGTACTAAGTAATGAAATGATAAAGAAGACTCCTTTAACATTTCATTACTTAGTACTGGCCACTTCATGTTTCCAATTAGACATTTCTAGACCTGTGAACTGAGGTCTAGACGTTCTAAGTCGTCGGATGCCTACAAAGGAGAGGATAGAAGAGAGGTCACAGCTGGGATCATGATACTTCAAACATTTCGTAACAGTAAATGTTTCTAGGTATAAGAAAACCATTTGTGAGATAAAATACTGTTTTCTAAGAACTATTCGTTGAGTGTTTAGTATACAATTACACAGAGTATTCTGAAGAACCACAATCCTTGTGTAACAAAGTAAAGTGGTACGTACTACATACACACTGTATTTTGTTGGTATTATTTGGATGGGAACATTGTAAAGGTAATGAAAAAATATATCGGGGTTGTGACTGTGATAGATAGCTAGGCTTAATTGAAATAAATACAAACCAAATAAAACCACTAAAAATAAATTTGTTTTCTTTCTCTCTTGGTAAACTCTTACACCTCGGTACGGACTACAGATTTTTCTAATCCTTTATCTCTACATAGTATAAAGAAAGAAAGAAAGAAAGAAAATTTCGTTTATTGGCACAATTAAAATTATAGATAAAAAAGTACATTTATGCCAAAAGGGCCTCAGCTCAGCATAATGTCAGATGGCAACACCAGGTGCTATCACCTGACGCTGATTTCCAGCTGCAACCCACGGGTGCCAAATAAAGTCAGGTGTTATAATAAAGTCGCTTTCCACGTCTGTCTGTCTGTCTATCCGCTAACTCCTCCTAAACCACGCAACGGATTTTGATGTGGTTTTCACCATCAGTTAGATAATTTTTCACGGAAGGTTTATATGTATAATACTTTGATATTTAGTGTATGGATAGTAGAGAAATTGCACCCGTGCGAAACCGGAGACGGGTCGCTAGTACGTTATAATTGCTGCACCTACATGACCATGTCTATTCCTATTTTTCCAAGAATGAACAATGCTTTTTCTATACATCATGACATCTAGACTCGATCTAAGTAGACAAAAAAAAACTTTCTATAACAATGGGGAAGTACCTAGTTATTCCATCAAATCCTACTGAAGAGTAGAAATATTTCTACAATAGATGTGAAATTTTGTCTATTCTTCCTTAGACAGAACCCGTTTCTATTGTGGTCATGTTACGCCTGCAGATAAGATAATTAAGTCCAGTAGGTTATTATAGACTGAGTAGAGTTTAGGACATAAACTTATACTTTACCACTAGTATAATAAGTTTATGAATAAAGGATCAATTCTATGGGGTGATGACAGAATATTAACGTAAAACAAAAAAAAAAGACTGACGCAAAGGAGTAGACAAATACGTTCCATTTTCAAACTTCAAACAACGTATTCGAATTCCAATATTGTTGAGTGTATAAAAATAAATATGAAGGTTTTGACGTTTGAATCCAATAACCTGCATGTTGGCACATTCGTATTTTAAAAATGTCTAGCTAAATATTTCAATTTCAATATCGAATATTCTAGGATCGCGTAGCGTGCCATCTTTTGCCAGCCAGGTTGGCATGATTCGAAATTCGACTTTACTGGCACTTGGGTACATTTCAGTTTGAACATGAAGAACAAAATAGGTTACAGGTGGAGTGACCGTGTTATTTGCATCGATGTCTATAGATACGCTCTGTCATACAAAGGGAAGCTAAAAAAATTAGACGTATTTTTTGAAGACGTCAAATTCTAAATTCAACAATGTTCGAATTATATTTAAATAGAACAGCGATACATGCACTAATGGAATAGCTACTGTTATTATATATTAATTATTTTTGTAAACGGCATTTGGCTGGTGATCAACCACTCTATTTTTCTGAAAATAGAGTACCTGACATGTCTCACTTTTTGAGTTCACTAAGCATATCTATAGACATCGATGGTTATTTGTTGGAGTCAGAATTAGATTTCCCTAAAAGGACGAAATCGCTCACACATTGCTACGACTTCTACAACGTGTATCAGCAATGCATGGTTATATTTAAGGGTGTGGATCAGATCAACTTTTTCTATGGGACCGACATCATACACGCGAAGAAATCATCATGGAGTTGGGATTCCTAACATTATGATCGGTATTTTTTTTACAAAGTACCTCAAAGTTTAGTCTCTCAGGATTATTTTATTCAAGTTTATTACCAGAGTCTATGTTCATTACCATTTTAGTTACGCGGTATATACCGCTGATTCTAAAAATTATGTGAATAAAGAAACCTATACTATTCCTGAGTTAGTATGTTACCTATAGAGTAACTATATTTTATTTTGGTCTGAATTTACAGGGCGCACCTAGTCTTATAGGTAGATATTATATAAAATTAATTACTGTAAAAGATCAGAAAAATAATAAAATATTATAGTTTAAAAAAAACTATAGAACACGCTTTAGTCATCCAAATTGAACGTTTAAGTATGCAAAATTTTAGCTCAATCGGAAACCGGGAAGTGGGTCAAATTTAACTTCCAAGATTTTCTTACATACTTAGTTAGTTAGTTAGGTAGTTACAGGTGAAGCTAATAAAAGCGTGTTAAAAAAAGAAGTGAAATAGTTTTCAAGTTATTTAATCTTGTTCACTGAAACTTTTCATATAAAATAAGCACCGAATATTACATTCGACTCATAAAAGCTCTTGTTTTTATGCAACGTTGGAACTGAATAAATTCTTCAACTTTTATGAATAATTGTTGGACATCCATACCATTAAGTTACAACTGTAACCTTATTACTCGATTAATATCTATCAAACAAAACTGAATTTTAAACCAAGCAAAATTAAACCTAACCTCCTTAATATAGAGTTCAGATTACCTTGACGTGTACTGAAATTAGGTTTTTCCTTGGAAACTGAAGTACTGTGAAATGGAATGGGCCCATCTGGGTGGCGTAATAAAAGTAAGACAATAAGTACTAATAGGTTTATTACAAGGTTTTTGTGTTTACAGCTTGTTTTAGGTGCTGTTGGGTAATGTTTTGTAAAACATTGTCATTGGGCCGAGTTTTTGTGTTAAAACTTCTTGTATCAAGGGTTTTATGGAGTCAAGTAAAAACTGGTTTCTAATGAATTGGGGTAATAATGTTACAAAGGTAGTGTTACTAGATAATGTTGGTGATTATTTGACAAAAAGAAATAAAAATTCTTAATTCTTCATTGTACACGAAATGAGATAATAAAACAATTTATTTTATTTTATTGAGATGAAAAACGATACGATGATAACGAACGAACGAACGAACGATGATGGAATGTACACAGGCGAGCTTAACCCAAATTTGAGTTTTCTACCAGCGAAACTTTGAGTGATAGAGAAAGTATGATGGTAAAAAATCTGATAGAAGAAATAACTTGGAGTGATCGAATGTATGGTATTCGAAATGTATTCGAATGGTGCAGAAATCGCATAACTACTGCGCCAACCGTTCTGTAATTTTTTTCTGTTTTTTTTTTTTATGAATTTACATCTTACCTAATATTAGGTAGGAGTGTGCTGATTGTAAGGAATTTTAATTACGTATTTTTAAAATAAAGTTACAATAACAAAATATGTTATCAAACCAGGAAAAACACTAAATTATTATTTCTACGATTACCAACACGGAAGTAGCGACATCTATTGAGCAATATAAAAATTTAGCAGCGGTTATATTGTATTAGAAATTACAGATGGCACTACCTGTATAGTGTATAGCACACTTTTTTTTTTTTTTTTTTTTTTTTTTTTTTAGCGTGGTAAAATCATCAGATGAGTCCTCCCGCCCCGGGCAGGGCGGGAGGGACTGTCAGACTTGTACTGACTAAAATCCACGGTGTTCCTTCGATAGCCCTTTACGTTCCGAAAGCTACTTTTTGCAGCAGAATCGCGCGTTTTCACATTAGTTTTTCACTTTTTGTAAGCAAAAGGCACATTACAAACGCGAAAACACGCGATTCTGCTGCAAAAAGTAGCTAATGTGCATAGTTCAATGGGGCATTTTTAGGATCCCGATTTGAGTCTATCATGTCATACAAATGTGCCACTCAAACTATAAAAGACATCGATATATAAAAGGCTTTTAGGTCATTATTGTTATACAAGGCTCTTAGGGCCATTTTCACCAACAAAATAACAGATGTTTAAAATGAACTTGGTCAATTACCCATACAAAAATTCATGTTTAAATGGCTGATTTTGCACTAATTGTCTGTAATGTTGTTGGTGAACTTGGGCCTTAGTAATAAACAATAATTAAACATACAGTACTAGCTTTTAAGTCTATTGCCTATCATCTATTGCTATTTATTTTATTGGCATACAAATAACAAGGACAGGTATAATTTAATCAGTGTTTAATTATTACAAGATTTTTATTAGTAATCCTAAATTTGCGGAAAATCTACAAGTATATCTATGTATTAAATCTTAGTTTCGTAGGCCATATTGAAGGGTTCATGGAGTAACGCAAATATCTCGAATAGCAGAATGATTGATAGATTGTGTAGTCAGGGTAATATAATACATGTAATGCACAATGGATACTGTTGCGCATTGTTCTAATAGCCTCAGCCTCAGCAAGTCTTCGTGCGGCTTGCGGGAACCCTTTGTACCACAAGGAATACCCGAGCTATATATTTGATACTGGTCATATTTGGGAAGCTATAAAATATTCTGTAATACAATCTCGGAATAAATACAGTCATACCTTAAGAATATCGTCCCCGTAGGATGAAAATTACCTAAATTACGTTTTTAGGTAAATTGAGTTAGTGATGTCACGCTTATTACGGATTTTTTATCTATTTTTCTCATGTTATATTGTTCATCCTATTAGCTAATTAATTTTCGCTCTACGGGGATGATATGTTTGATTCACAAATTATTTTGGTGTTCCGTTTGTATGAACTACGCATGCTCCGCTGGCCTCTTAATAGGGACTGTTAATCCAGTCTCTTTTACATAAATAACTCTCAGAAACCCGTTTCAGTAATGCATTCACAGCTCGTCTTAATCCGCTTAGCAAATAACGAAGTAGCATCATCTTACAGAAAATGAAATAAGAGAACAAACTGGAAAGTTTCGCTGAACCCTTTCAGTTCTCATTAAACAAAATGGAAGCCGGTTCTAACTTAAATCAGGTCTCCAATTTCATTTCTTGGAATCGGCTAAAATAGACCGGGTATTACGTGGTTGAGTTTTGGGGTTTAGTCCTTTGAAGTCAGGCAATCCCATTAATTGTGATTTTTGATTATCCTAAGTAGGACACGAGGAAAGGTTGTTAGGTCCTCTCTACTTGGCAACATAAAGCTTCTAGTCACAATAAGCCTATTGGTGACGTACACACAGTGGGTCGAAACTGTAATTTGAGGGACTTACGAATCAAGTTTCTTTTTTCACGTTTTTCTTTATACCGATCGCAAGACCAAGTCTTACCAACCGTAACAACAGTTGTGCTATGTAATTATTTCCTAAACCTTATAGTTTAGCTAGTTTTTTTTTTCCTTTTTTTTTGTATGGAACGGATCAAAAAGAGCTGATTTCCTGCTTTGTTTTGATCGACTGTGCTTTAAAACTTTTTTTTCTTAATCCTTGTATACCTACTCTAGTATCGTTCTGCATTATGAAAGTGTGCATAAAGTTGCAATTCTTCGAGAAAAATGGATTGGTAAAATAATAGTTATTTGTTATACAAGAGTGCAAAGTTGCTTTTTAACCGCGTGTTCAATTTTGATGACCGAGCAAGCGAAGGATTCTAAAATTGAATCACGAGCGCAGCGAGTGATTCAAAATTAGAATCCTGAGCGTTAGCGAGGGAATCAAAAGAGCACGAGGTGAAAAATCTTTGCACTCGAGTGCAACACGTAACTTTTCATTCCACCTCAGCGAGGAAATGACTAAATGCAAAAAAAAAACGTTTAATTCACAAACTTAGTGCACACGATGTTCTAAATTCAATTTACTTTATCCTCTAGAGAATAAAAACGGCTTTTCCACTCAGATATTGAAGATTAAAAATACTCTTTCCGAGATGGTGGGATGAAAAAAATATTATACGACAAATCTTAGATATAATTATGAAACGATAATCGATGAACGCGTAGAAAGATAATATCTTACAAATACTCCCCGTATTTATAGATAAGATATTATCTTTCTACGCGTTATTATTATTCATTCTATGGCTTATCATAATCGACGAGTGAGTGAGCTGCTGAGCTCATCTTGAATTCACTGCTCTCTAACTTAGCTTTGTTTGCTCAGCTGTTTCAAAGACTTACATGACACCTAACACAACTTAAAGTTTCTGAGAACTAAGTTATAAGTTGTTCTACTTGTTTTCTTCAACATTACTGTTTTCATGAGTGAAACGAGTCATTATTTGGGAGGAATAAACAGAGATCGAAGGGAGAAGTTCAATTGTTGAATATTTTTTGCCTACTTTTATTCTGCTATCGAGTCGGCATGAATTTCATATTATGAGAATCGCTATGTGGACCGATTAGCCAGTCAACAAGGGTGGTATCGCGGCTGACTGCGCAGAGTGCGCCAGACGATGTCAGGCTTCGTCACTCATGGAGGCGTTCCTTGCATCCTACCTTGCCTACCATACTAATTTAATACAAAATAAAAAGAAAAAAGGCGCCTTCACCATCGGCTGCCTATTAATGTTCTCACTGCAGAGAGTCAAGCCTCTCAGAGAGAGGGACATGGCTGAATACCAACCTGCATTTAGATACTATTTATGTAATATGTGATAATACGTGTGTAAGTGGGATTGAGATCATTTGGTTTGTGATCTCAATACCACCACTGAGCACTTATTGCCTGGATGCCCTAACTAGTTTGTTTACACTCACAGACCCCTTTGTGTTATTGTATAAGACTTATGCCCGTTTTCACCGACGTCCCCTAAGTTTAGGTGATCCCCTAAGCATGGTTAGGGGGCCGTTAGGGGATGGTTTCTGTTTCACCAACAGTTAGGGGTCACCTAAACGTTAAAAGTTCCCCTAAATTTAGGTGGTCGAAATTCGGGCCCCTAAACCGCCACATACGTAGGTGATCGTCTCAAGCAACGAAGATGGATTGTGATTTTTATGAATTATTAGAAATTTAGAAACAGTTGTTTTATATTCCACATAAATAACAGCCGTAGACCAAAAATATAACGGAATCGCCGAAAGTACTTGGAAAGCTTTGATGAAACGGACTTTATTCGGAGATTATTCTTTTTTTCAATACATAATTATTTTTGTAAACGGCTTCATGGGTAATATCATGCAGTTATACTAGGCAAATTTTATGTCAGGATTTTATTAATTTAATTACCTACTTTTTTAGGTTACGTAATTTAAATTAACTGTAACCGTAAGGCCGAGTTCTCGATCACAGCGGGGAGTGGGGCGATAGGGTCTTTCTCATCCATTGTGAAATTTTGGCTACGCTTCCTTTTTTCTGCCATTTTAATACAGCGTGACCATAATTTATGAAGCAAAATATTGATCAATAACCTCTAGATTTAAGTAAAATAACAAGCAACAAACAATCAAATTTCACGTCTCACGAAAGACAAACAAAATCAACAAAATACAAATATGACCAGACCACAGATAATACACGAGATTTCGTAATGGATACACAGAGTAAATATGCCAGAAAATATGAAATTAATTAAAAATATGAATGAAATAATATTTAATATTGCTATCATTATTAAATTTATAATTAAACGTATTCATTTATGTGTATACTTCAGAGAATTTGATAAAAAACTACTTGTTTCAAAATATCGATAAGTTCAAAGATGAACCAGTCACTATTGTCGAAAATAAAGTGTCACATAGTTAGGTGTCCCCTAGTTAGGTGACAGAAATGATGGTGAAACGAAATTTAGTTTAGGGGCTAGTTTGGGGGAGCTTTTAAGCTATGGGTCCCATACGTAGGTGGTAGTTTAGGGGATGTTGGTGAAAACGGGCATTAGACTCACAGATCCCACAGTCAAACCGAATACACGGTTTTGTCGGACTATGCCAATTCTATGTCAATTTGTGTATTTGTCAATAAATAAAAATAAATAAATTGGGCCACGCGGGCCAGTGTTGATTGGAAGTCAGTACTGATGTCAGTGGGTGTCACAAGTCTTCGTATTTTCGTATATAGGACAGGCCAGTTTTCTCGCAATGTTTTACTTCACTGGTCATAAATAAATCTGAGTTGTGATCCATTGGTTCGCGCCCACCTAGATTTGAACTCATGACCTACGGCTCGACCTAAATGTTTTGGGGTCAGGACCATTGGGTAACCTAGGCTTTCCACATTGTATTTTTCATAATTATCCAGTGACTGGTAAGTTTGGTTTCCAACCATAATACATACACTAGTCCACGTCTTCTGGATTCTACAATATTAATAAAATGGCGCACGGCGTCAATGGTTAAGTGTTTTATTTTATCCGATTTTACCTTATGTATTTCATAATACTAAATTAAAACATTTTTATTTCCTTTTTGAATAAGGAACAATGCGTTTTAGTTTAAAAAAAGTAGATAATAATATATTTGTCTAGCATTAATTTCTATGAAACATAGAATATTTTAATTGTTTTTGTTTTGCAATTGGTGTTTCCTTTAGTTTTAGGTACTTAAGTATTTAATTATAAACCAACAGAGTATATAATTTATGTATGTATTCAGATAAATAATTATGTACCTAGAAATAAAATATATAAGTAGCATGAGAACGAGGGGCTTCTAGCTAAATGTAGGTATAGGTACTAGACCAGTGGTTCCTAACCTGGGGGTAATTACCCCCGCAGGGGTAAAACGGAAATTCTAGGGGGGTAACACGGGATGGCACGAAAAAGTATTAAAATAATGACATGACACAGACATGAGATGCGCATTGAGTGAAACCGAACCTAATATTGTTAAACTTGCGAATGCAAAGCAATTTCAACCTTCACACTAGTTAAGTAAGAGATTTATATATTACTAGTTACCTAAACGTGCAATTTCTTACATAATAAACATATTTTTGTTCGAGTTTGTGTGGTTTTAATTATTTTAAATTAGCTAGGGGTAAACTCAATTCCCATACTTGTTCACAGGGGTAGGGACATTGAAAAGGTTAGGAACCACTGTACTAGACTAACTACGAGGTTAATGTGTTTATTTTATTAATTTGTTTATTATTGTCCTCTTAAGGAAAGCCTATTACAAGATCAAAGACTATGTTGACGATGGGGACGTATGGAAGTGACTATCTTCTGCACATGTGGCTTCCCTGATGACCCGCTGCTTCCTGTCTTCACAAGCAAATTTTAATAACGCTTCCCTTGTTTTCAAAACTGGGTGGCTTGAGTGTTAAGTATGTACCTACTTGTATTGTTTAAATTATAGTGATACTTATTATGATCTTTGCTGTTCTTTTTATTTATTTTTTGTGATATTGTGTAAATTCAGGTCGAATTTTAGCCGGGGCCGCTACAGCGGCGCCAGATATTATTGTAAATTTGTTTTATGAAAAGAGTATCCATGGTGTTTCTTGCCGGTATCTTCTCTAGGACCAACCCACTTGAAACCATGCACCTAGAATCACGACGTTTTGAAAGTGCCTGCAAAGGCCCAGTTGAAATAAAAAGCTTTGACCTTCACATTTTCCTTATGTAGAATGACCAAAACCCATTAAACTACTTCAAGACGTTATCTATAGTAATAAATGATGCCTCCTGCTGTAACGGCACTTGTTATGAAGACCGCAACAACCACGGATGCAACAACCAACTGTTAGAATTTTGCAGGTTACGACAATTTGATTACAAGCCCGTTTAACTTACAAATAAATCAGGAGAGTCGGCCCTTTGACAGACTTGGCCAACTAGGCGAATTCAAATCTGTACCTGTACACCGAACGAATAAAATGAAATAATAGATTGGCCTTTATTAAGATCAATGATCCTTATTACCACTGCTGTATGTAATAAAAAAAGGCTAGGTGAAATAATTAATTTAAAAAAAACGTTTTTAATTAAGTAGGTAGGTAGTGAGGTTTTATTTTTGGTTTTAACTTTTTATGATTGCTTGTTGTGTGTATGTGGTTTTGTGTTTTCTAATAAAAGTTTTCTTTCTTTTTTTCTAAAGACCAGATACTTCACAATAATACCTACCGATCTCAAGTAGTCTCCACATAAACATACCTACCATCATTAATAACAATGAACTTCAATAGAATAGCTCTTTATTTCATATAAACCAGATATAGGCACTTATGAAATGTCGAGACTCTAGGTGCACGGTTCCAAATAGTAGATCCTATGGAGAAGAACCGGCAAGAACTCCATGGTAACTCTTTTCAAATAATAGATTACAATCCTTATCAGTACAATATTGTGGTAAGAGCTGCGAGAATAATGCAATTTAATGTGAATAAAAATAAGACTAGGATAATAATGATTTGCCTCTGAATAAGATTGCCATGGCAGCTACAAACTGACCAGTTACGACAGACGGCACCCGTTCACGAGACTTCTCACTTTGTCAAAATGTCACCTAAAAGTATACTTAAAATTGTTCTTCACATTAGTACAGCGAGGAACTTTTCATTCAGTCTTCCGCGTAGTTATCCGCTGAGTTGTATTCCGACTCCCGACTTGCTGCAATAGTCTGCACCGAATACACCTTGCCTTAATTGCATTCCTAACTCAACTAAGTTCTTAAGTGCCGCCAGACCCGTCTTGGCACTACAGCAATTCTCAGCGTATAGGACTTTTCCATTTAAAATAATTAGACACTGATATTTCAATTCTGGAATTTAAATAATGAGTTTATGAGAATTTAGAGTGTTTTCTACACAAATTACTTGAAGTACTTTCCTTGCAATGCTACTGATGATGCTCTGACATTTTTAGGGGGATAACGCGTGATGCCCACTAGCCACTTCTTGCAGAAATGTGCGTTCTGGCAAACGCACGACGCATTTTTAACCCCTTACAAAAAAGAGGGGTGTTATAAGTTCGTAGTGTGTATCTGTGTATCGGTGTATATCTATCTGTAGCATCGTAGCTCCAAAATGGATGGACAGATTTAAATGTAGTTTTTTTTAGTTGAAAGCTAGTTTCACCGGGTATCATCTTAGCTATGTTTCATGAAAATCTGTTCAGCCATTCAAAAGTTACAGCTCTTTTTCTAGTTGGAGTCGGGGGTTTTTGACGGCTAGGTTATGCTTTCAAAAACTGTATCAGCTACCTCATCATGTGACTCTTAATCGCCTTGACATTATTATTTATTCACTGGATGGCATTACATAGTCAGGTACATAACGACAAAGAAAATCGTGGGAGAGTTGAGACACATAAATAATATGAGTGTTCTTACAATAAGTTTTAGGGGAGGCGCGGGTTCATTGAATACTGCCGTCCGTCGGGTGCATGTACTTTAAAATATTCAAAATACTAATACAGACTATTATATGCAAACTGCTGAATTCGTCATACTTCAAATAGTTCAAGGTAATGACTAATTGGACACTAGAGGGTAATTAAATGTTATTATTAAATACTTATTATAATATTATTTTTAAAGTACTTGTGATACATTAAATAATAATGTGAATAAATTATAGCATCAGTTATTTTAGTACAGGTTTACCAAATAAGATGAGTGAATTGTAATAAAAACCTAATGATTGACCGTTTCATTATTAACCGTTTCTCTATGCAGTGATCTACATTTCAAGGCGATTGCGTCTACTTCGTGTACAGTGTATGTTAAAAAAAAGAGACAATTATTTAAAAAAGGTAGATTGAATATCAATAAAAATATTAATTGTTATATTTATTTTATTTTATTAATTAGAACGGCGACAGGCCACTAACGCTAATTAAAGCTCAACTAACACATAGAACTCTCATAATAATCCATACATACACACAGAAATATTATATTGCATCAAATATTATCAAAACATATTTCACTCTGGTTAGTCAACTGTGGTACTTATTTACAATTACTTACCTACTTTTATTATAATTTGCATAATTATATTTTTAATACAATAGGCACATACAACACAATAAATACTTTCCTTAATACAAAGGACTCCCGAACCAGTTTAAAACTGTATTACAGGAAACAGTGTCTTCCCTAAATCACACATCCATCGAATCGATAAATACATCGAATCGAATATTTCCGTGAATTTTATTGCATATTAACGTACTAACGAACTTTCCAGTTTCAATGCACAATTAGCCCCACCCTACCCAACAAATAAATTAAATATATTTGTTAGTATAATATCATATTAATTTGAATTAATTCTCTTACACATTGTTATTTTTTGTCCATTTTTGAATGTATAAAATATAAATGTAGTAACATAATCAGTTATTACAGTGGTTGAAGTGGTTGGAGAGTGACGTCCCTAAGAAATAGACGTGTAACAAGATGTAAGTTTTGTTCCTCATTTGTTCATTTGTTACTCATTTAGAATAGAATAGAATAGATCTTTATTTCGTGTAAACCAGATACAGGCACTTGAAATAAGGACTACTATGGTCAAAGTTATTTTAGCGAATTACCACTTTATTCATCAGGTGCTAATCATGTATAATATATTATTATTATGTATTAATTTGCAGCATTTAATTTAAAGTAATAAATTACATGATAAGAATCTTTTTAAATAACTGGGGGTTTTAGAAACATTTGCATTTTTTTGTAGGTACTGTCTAACAATGAGATACGTATATAAGATTACTAAATACAGACGAAATTTAAATACGATACTGGAGGATCTTATATATACGAGTAACTTAGTGAATGAAGGAATCATTGAAGGACGGTATTGTACTCATCATTATGTACAACTTTTACTATGGGACCAACCCTGAAATCACGAAAAAAATTAACTGTTCTATACAAATAAATCAATATTACTCAACTAAATGTATGGATGGACCTCTTGCAGATGCCCAGCAGTGGGACAGTAATTGGTTGAATTATAACAAAAAGAAAAGTCATCATTTGTCACGCGCAATGCGCACAATCTGTTGTCTTGAAATTCGTGGTCAAGTTCATATAAAGTTTAAATGGAAACAATTAGGTACCTACTATGCTAATTAAATATTTTATTATGCACGTTTAGCTTAATTAAAATGCTATCATTCGTGTTTATTTACTTTTTGTTTTGATTTTGTTATTATAAGCATTAGGTACATAACAAATAACATTTATAAAGTTTTGAATTTTTGAATTTTTGAAGTAATAATATTATGGATTGACAAAATAAAAAATTTCATGAATTCGTTTAAAGTATTGTATGCACAAGATTGTATGCTATAAAAGAAGACGTCATAATGACAACTTCCTCTTTCAAAATTGTTTCAGTTTTGTACCGTATTTAAACAGGGGGCAGGGGGCAGGGGGCTACAAGCTCTTAAAGCAGGGCTGGAATTGAACTGCCTAGAAATTTCCAGAATAAGGTGACCTTTCTTTGTACGAAAAGCCTTTACAGTGCGAGGTCAGCTCATACTGGAAATGTCTGGGCAGTTCAATTTAAGCTCTGCTATAAGAGTTCGGTGTCAGCCCCCGGGTCTCCTGGTTTATAGTAACCATCATTATCAACAACTTTTACTATGGGACTATCATCAAAACCAAATGTTTTATGAATTCGTATAAAGTAAGAGTATGCCACAAAAGTAGACGTCATAATGACAATATCGGTTGTGTTAGGATAGTTGTTGAGGGTTAAACATGCTCTAGTCATGTTCATAAGTACAGTTATTAGATAAGTTACACGTTTATCATCGTATATGAATTCGTTAAATATCAACCGACCATAAGAGTGAGATTCGAATGGAGATGCATGATGTTCTTACACAATAGCTCACCTGTAGGCTAATTCACGTAACTAAAGAAGTGCAGTTGCCGCGCACTTGCAGTAAAATTTTGATCAAAACAACACATTTGGTATTCTCTTAGCTTCAGTGAGATACGCGCGTCAAGTTCGAGCGTCACTGCAATATGATCGGCGCGTCATAAAGTTACGTGAATTAGCCCTCTGATCTATCTATTTAAATCAGCTGTCAAACCTCACGTCAACTAATATGATTGACGGTCCAATTAACTGTAGATTTTGGTCAGCCAATCACAACACCCAACAAGTCTATTTACTGATAGGGAATTGATTAGGCTTTCATAAACTGGGGAATTTAAGTCAAAGTCAGTTTTTTATTTCAACTGGGCCTTTGCCTGCACTGTCAGAACGTCGTGATTCTAGTTGCACGGTTCCAAGTGGGTTGGTCCTGGAGAAGATACCGGAAAGAAACTTCATGGATACTCATGTATTTTCATGTCATAATTATGTACCTACTCATTAATTCCTTTATACAGAGAACCATGGACGCTGCGGCGACTTTTAAGGTGGTGCAGGTGTTGCAGGGAGCGTTTAGGATTATGGGATTTTTGCACCTCGCAACCTATTTGTGGCCGCCTCAATTCATTGCTCATGGTAAGTCGTACGTTGTTTCATAGTTTTTCCCCAATTATGCTAGTGTCAGCTGCCAGTCTAGCCGAATGCGGCTGAATATTAGTATTATACATCGACTGCCATTTGACCTCCACTGCACAATTGCTAGGAGGCTCTGTTATCATAAGATTAGATCGTTTTATTAGATTTTTGGTTTGCGAATTGCTCGTACCAACTGTCATAGGTTTTCATATGAGAACCAAGACCAACAGCTTAACGTGCTTTCCGAGGCACAGAGGGATCTCAATGTGTGCAGAAAGGTCACCCATCTAAGAAGTGACGGGCAATCACAGCTTATACTCGCTAATCAATTGGTCTGCATGGTAGTCATGTTTAATAATATCAGTACTGACAGAAAATAGTAAAAAATATTACATTAGAAAGGTGGAGGACTGAGCGCTGTGACATATTATTCAATTAAATAATATTCATCTATCAAGCTTGACGCGGCATTACAATGAAACAGTAAAAACACGCACTGATGAATAGACTATTGAGTTGAATCGTCCATCAGCGCACCGGACGAAAACCATGTTATATTTACTTTGCTTTAGTTCTTAACATTCATTCCGTTTTCGATTCACAGATGGCGCCAGTTTTGATTTCATCGTGGTCGGCGCTGGTACAGCGGGATGCGTAATTGCTAACAGACTGACTGAAATTGAGCATATCAATGTTCTGCTCATAGAGGCTGGTGGCGATCCGCCTTTTGAGTCTGATGTAAGTCACTGTTTGAATACCCTTTAAATATTCCTTATTCTTATAATAAGTAATAATATAAACTTTGATTTAATGTCTACTCTCGCCATCATTCCAAGTCATCTTTAATTTTCTTGATCGTGTAGGTAATGAAGTCATGAAACGTAAGGTCTCATGACTTCATTATGTCTTAAGACAGAAGAATATACATACAAGATCTAGTAAATGATAATGTTAAACCCGACACAAACTTTCAATATAGACTAACCAATAATAATTAATACCTTTTTCAGCTTCCCGGTTTACCCCTCTTGATGAAAAGATCACGCTACGACTGGAATTACACCGCAGAGTACGATGGTTACAAAGATGTCTGTCACCTCCAGCCCTACTATGAGTTCACGCTAGGAAAAATGCTTGGTGGAACAAGCTCCCTCAATTACATGATCTACCACAAAGGCCAGCCCCGAGACTTCGATTCATGGGCTGAAATAACCAAAGATGACTCTTGGAAGTGGGAACACGTTTTGCCATATTTCCTCAAGAGCGGAAGGCTGGAAGATCCTCAACTACTTGGCTCAACTGACAAGGAATACTACGGAACTGATGGCTATGTAGGAATATCAAGAGACCACCGCCCAGAGATTGAAAAGTTTTTGGACGCTTATCGAGAATTAGGAAATGATATTGTTTTAGATTATAACAAACACCATCTTTTAGGATATGCTTCGCAGACCGTTACTATATCTGGAAAATCCCGACAGAGCGCAGCCTTTTCATACATATCGCCAATCAAAGATCGCAAAAATCTTCACGTTTTAAAAAACACGCTAGCAACTAAAATCATATTTAGTGAAAGCAAAAGAGCTGTAGGAGTAGAAGTTCTTACAGAAGATGGTAAAACTCTGAATTTTAAAGCCAAGAAAGAAGTAATAGTGTCTGCTGGAACATTCAACACACCTAAATTGCTTATGTTGTCTGGTGTTGGACCAGAAAAACATTTGCAGAGCAAAAACATTGAAGTAGTATCTGATTTACCTGTTGGAGAGAATCTGCAAGAGCATGTCTGCGTAGTCATCATAGACAACTTGGATAAATTGACCGAACCATTACCACAACCTAATCCGTATCAACTGCCTGGAGCCTCATTTACTGGTTTTGTTGCATTAGATAAATCTTCTGACTATCCTGATTACCAAGTCATTACCTATTTAGGTTCAGCAGAAATTATGTTGTTTTACTGCACATTCGCTTTTAGATTTAGTGATGAAATTTGTAATGCCATGTACAAGCAGGGTATAAACAGATTGCAGGCGTTCAACGAAATACTGAACATTGCTCCTAAATCAAGAGGCAAAGTATTGTTGAAAAGTACCAATCCCGAAGATCCCCCTCTCGTTATGAATGGATTCTTCACAGACAAAGAAGATGTTGAGAAGTTAGTTGACTATGTATTAGATTTTATTCCTGTGATGAATACAACTTATTACAGAAGTGTGGACGCTGTGATGTCGGACGCAGATCCTGCATGTAATGAGTTTCCTCAAGGCAGTCGGGATTATTGGCGCTGTTACGTAATGTGCGTTTCATCTGGACTGAGCCACATGACAAGCACATGTCCCATGGGTACTGTTTTGGATGGTCGATTACGGGTGAATGGTGTAACAGGTTTACGTATAGCTGATGCCAGTGTTATGCCAACAATCACTGGAGGTAATCCTTACGGCTCCGTTTTGATGATTGGAGAAAAGGCATCTGACATGATCAAGCAAGATCACCATTTGATTTAGATTTTTGTTTAAGCAAAATAAATAATGGGTATTCTATTTTTGTTATAACACAATTTCTTATCTTGATCTTGTTTAATGGTGTGTACGTATATTTTAAGTGTTTTGTTTAATAAAGTAGTTTAGTATAATGTTACATATTTTGGTTTTCAATCCCGCCTTTTAAAAATAATATCATTAGCTTACACGCAAACAAAAGTAGATTGTTGTAAAAACATTTGTCATTTGTTGTTTGTTACTTCATTATAAAATTAATCATTGTTGCGGCAATCGTATTATCATTTAGCGTTATAAGTCGTGATGTTATCATCACCTCTTATCAAAGGACTTTGATTGCTATATCCGATGCCAAAGGATCAGCAACGAAGCCTTTCCTATTAAGGTCTGACACAAACTGACAGCCAATTACGGTAGTTCAATGAGAATGCTATCTGTGATCGACAACAATTTCTACTGAACGCATTAATTTGCAAACTAATTAGTCTTGAAACCTGATATCCTGAACGTGATTATCTTGAAGGATTTACTTTGAAGGTGGGTAATATTTAAACAGAATTAAAGTAGGCCTTATTGGTCTAGACTCTAGTAGTAAGTATAGTGAGAGTAGGTACTCAGAAAATTTATTTTAATCCCAGATAAACAACAATAATTAGAATAGAAGCTGATCAGTCCCGACAGACGGCACCCATTCACGAGAATGGTGCATGCGTATGCACCATCGCTAAGCTCAACTATAATGAAGGGAAGTCATCGACCAACGCCACCATCATCAGCGAGAAATTTTAGTGAGCATGACAGAAAGCTTAAGCTGAGCGGAAGCATTTTTTGACACAGCTGCGACGTACAATCCATTTTTTATTTTAGATAATTTTTTTTTTTTTTTTTTTTGTTTTGCATGTTTTATTCTTTTATTTTTGTTCTAATATTATCTTTAAAATTGTTTTTGTGCTGTATCAAATGAATACGTTTTTTCTTTCTTTCTTTCTTTTCTTTCTTTCAGAAATATAATTTCACCTATATCCATAGAGGAAATTAAATTGTATTGTTACCGCCGTGATCAAATCGATTTAGCGACAATCAAGAAACACGATTTTTATGTCTTTAGTTATCTGGTTAGGTGGCGAACGAATAAGTATAGGATAATAGATAAGCTAGAAAAAATGCCGAAATACGAAGAAAATATAATTATTATGACCATTGAACACATCAATCGTCATGTTAAAGTCCTTTCGTTTTCTGCAATGAAGTCTGTATTATGTAAATTATAAAAGATTGAAAAAGATGAAGTGACAAATACCTACTTATGTTATTTTTTTAATCAACTAGAAAGTTATCGCATCTCGATAATATTTTCACATATTATACTTAAGTAATAAGTGAATTACAAAATACTTGAACACGTAAATTTCCCTTTCTCAGCATTTACGATTATAATTATATACATATAATACCGACATCAATAAAATTAACCAAACTCCCAAGTAACATTAATTTATTTACGGATAACCATAATATTTCATAAAAAAATATTTCACCTGACTTTTCATCGAAACCAGAAAATTGTTTTAAGAGAATTATATCAGGAGCAGGATATAAAGATAAACTTTACTTTCATCCATTACTGTGCTCGAACAGGCTGCGTTATCCTCAAACATTTTATGCAATGGTTTCTTTTCCTTTTTTTATTTTTTATCTTTCCAGCCGACACCCCTTATTGATGCGAGCCATTCCGCCATTACTGCTGTTGAGGTTTTGTGTTGCAGAACTTTGTAGGAATTTTTGCTTGTAGTCCTTTTTTTTTTACTGGGTAATCCTTTTTGTTTTTTGCTATATTATTACCCGAGTATACATACTTATAATCCGAGTAAAGAATTGAGATAGTACATTTGAATGAGATGCGATGGTGTGTGATGGAGGGTACTTTATGATATTTCCGCATGATACTGCAGGAAACGGATGGGATAATAGTAGGAGATGAGGTGGTAATTTATCATTCCTTATAAACGACTAGAGTGAGGTGCCCATCAGAGCGCTTGAAGCATGCAAGTAAGTAATGTATTCAGTTTAGGCGTTTTTATTTTTTGGTCCTTAGTGGCGGATACGTATGAGCGACATTATTCATTCAGTGTTGTGAAAATCATCTAGTTTTATACTTACCAAAAAGTTATTGATAAACATTTATTCTAAATTGAAATGAAATGTAATATGTACCTATATGCCTATTTATTGTGGTTGATAACGATGATATTGGAGTCCTGTTACAAGAACATTTAGAAGTATGGTCAAAAATTTGTTTACTAAGTTGTATTGTTGTCAGATTCTTCAGTAAATTCTCAATGCATTGCACTTTACGAACACCACGCTTTTAGCATAAACTTTTCTGTTTCTCTTTGCAACCATTATTGTAACAACGATATAAATTCCACAAAGATACGAGGGCACCCCGCATCCGCATGCATACTAACTAGGGATGGAAGACTATCTGATCTGCATGTACTCCATAAGAAATGAAAAGTAACTGCCATACAAATTGTGTATACGGCGTAAGATAATTTTGCAAAGAAAATTAAGTCAAGAAAATATTGGAGCTTACTCGTGATCACTGGAGGAAAAGTCGATTAAGCACAATGTTTATATGCGATGCGGCGTATCTAGCATTTGTTTCCAAAATTAATATACTCTTTTTGACTAGGACCCGTGCAGTAATAAAAAAAAACAATGAATTTTATAGGATGACCAAAGAGCTTGCCTTTAGGTACTTAATTGTTCAAATATTTTTTTTTTCGGAAAATACTGCAGTGATTTTGTTAAATAATACTTTGCTTATTGGTCAGAGGCTTTAGTGTAAATATCTTTAAACCATCTCAATTTTACACATCGATCGTTTTCGGCGTTCCGATTGGTGCAGAGTTGGGAGCAGCCCAATTAGAACGCACAACGCGGTCGATACGTAAAATCGAAATCATTAAAAATAATCTTAGACTAAGGCTTCTGTTTACTACTGAACATTTTGTATTCAGGATCGTTCAACAGCCAGGGCTACGTTGTATATATCTTACGCATGGGTAGACAGGAAACTATGATCCAAATTCGAGAAGAAGTGACACGGAAGAATATTGCTTAATTGTGTTCTCACAATTATTATCTTTATTCGGGAAAGAAAAAGGAACTTATTAGCTAATGGTTTATGATGATATTATGTAACCTATATTTATGGACCATATACAACTATGAGTTAAAGCTTTGCTTGGCTTTGTTTTATTCATGATATCGTCGGGGATAGTACAATACCGTGTAACTAGCATTAGTAAATACCGCGTAAAAAAAAAAAGAGTATAAAAGTTGACTTTTCTTTATTTTCATTAAAATTATAGACCGATTGTTTTAATATTATAACTTATGAACCCAATTGGCCCAGATAAGGCAGCATGGAGTAAAATTAAGGAGGCATAAACCCATTTTATTTATTTATTATGAATTGTACAGTAGGTACAGGGCAATTTGAATAATTCTCTTTAAAATTTACACCTAAATAAATAGATAATTATTCAAATTGCCGTTACAATATCTAATAATATAACGTAATATATTACCCGTATCAGCCGGTTACATTTAACCCATTTGTACACATTAACCGTAATGGCGTACACATTTTTTTCAATGGCTAACCCTTTGATAAGCAGTTTATGTTATTCAAAAGCTTACATTGGATAAAGTATTCACATTCTGTCACATATTTTTGAAGATTTAGCTCATTAATTTTATCTAATGGAGTGAGCGAGTGGGACTCCATCGACATTATCTTTAATTAATTGATGTGTGGAGTTCAAGCCACGGTAGAATGAGTACTATAGTCCGCACAGAACTAGTTGACCGCGCCTTAGGTATGTGAGCGGTGGGACGGAGGGGCGGGGGCGGTTGCTGTCATCACTCATCGGTGCTGTCAACAATAGGCAACCCGCCGCTCTCACCCCCGTCCCCACCTAAGGCGCGGCCAACTAGTCCCGCGCGGATATAGTACTTAACTATATCAGCACTGCTACTTACCGAGCGACGTGACCTATCAGACCTAGAGACGGTAGAATAGCTATACCAAATAACCTTCTGCTTCTGCTGCAGCGTCACTATTACGAGTAGTCTAGTCTTGCGTATTATGCTTTATCTTTTATTTCTTTCTTGGTTAGTAAAACGTTGCCCCATGCTAGGAATACAAGGTCCTACCTTTCTAGTCCCTATACTTTTAAAAGGTTATTGTACTCACCATTTTTTTATTTTTATTATACTTTGCCCCTCACTAGAATTTCTCCTGTTTCGAGGGTACAGTTTACAAACATACATGTCACATGCACATACAACCAGACCCGAAACAACTATCTGTAGATCATACAAATATTTGTTCCGTGCGGGGATCGAACCCGCGGCACGTAGCGTAGAAAGCTAATCGCTAAGCCACTGCGCCAACCGTGTCGTCAAATTATGTTAACTCAATATGTCAATTATGAACAACTTTTACTATAAGCTCAGCTCTAATAATCTTTAAACTAGTAATTTATTAATCCTGTAGTTATTACGTTGCTCTGAATGCAAGCGCTTAATGAATTGATTCGTTTTGTTCTGTTTCTTTAGACTAGACTCTAGACGTGATCAAGATTAATAATGTCTGTTAGGATTGGTATTAAATGGGAACTGTTTATAACAACTATTCTAGTTTGGATATACGAGTACATGGTTAACGGAAAGGGATATAAAGCTAAATGGGTATTCATTATTGTACTCATTATTATAAACAACTTTTACTACGGGACAAACATTATTGTTTGTCCCACTACATGGACTACTACCACTATACTGGTATATTACTACTACTACTATATGGGTATTCATTATTGTTTGTGTTGTGTTGTGTTTGTTTGTTTGTCGCGATTTTATAGTCGCGAGAAAAATCTGCAGTTCCATACATTTAGTCGAGCAATATAGAACTGTTTTTAAGAAACAGCTGCTATTTTTTTTGCGATTTCATGTTTGGTTTCTTAGTAAAACTTGTCCATAATGATGAGTATCATAAATATTTTTGTTTGTATTTTTTATTAATAAAATATTGAAAAATGTAAATTTGCATGTTTTTTTATAGTAGAATGACCTCCTTTCGTCCTTTCCAACCCTGTATTATTATATCGTAGTCAGCAGTGGTGCATGTAACTCGTGAATCAATCTGACCCATTGTTGCGGATCCGCGTGAATTCGAACCCACATCTCTCAGACGCCTTCCATCCACTGGACCACCACAGCTTTTTGTTTTATTCTTACCGGTAAATAAGAAATATTACCTACAGTAGGGTCGGCAGATGAGCTCCATTTTACACCAATTTGCATCTGTATTCCTTTGTTTGCGCTTGTTAGAATTTTCTTTTACTTAAAATTATCTCATCCAAATGAAACATTATGCTAACGCCAGGGGCTTCCTTATACAGAATGAGACAAGAAAGGGTTTATTTGTAGCTGTGTAATGAGAGACGGAGATAATACAGTATAAGTACAGCTTGTGGACTCAGCTGCAGTCGAAGTGAACATCTACTTAATGAACCACGGTTGGTACAACACTAGTTTTAAAGGCTGAACCATGTTGAGCTTACGCTCCGTGGTGGATCAGTTTGATAGTCGTACCTCTTAAAACCTAAATGTACCTCCTTTAAACTTAAATGTACGATAGTACTTATGACGGACTTAGTGCCATGATGCATTTTCTGCCAGTCAACCTTTAGCTTAGAATGAAGGATGAAAAACTTCAAAACAAATTAATACAGTCGGCAATTTTTCCGGTCAACTATTCTTAGGGCTAAAATCGCTTGCGCCCGGCGTCCAAACGCAAAGTTACTAACGGGCCGTAGTCCTTCAAAGCATTTTGATTGCGAAATGTATCACCGCAACGTATCGTGACTGTACAGAAAAATAATCAATTTAGATTAGACCGAATCTGGTCGTAATAAAAAGATTTCTTTTTTCCATTTTTATTTCTTTATAGTAGTGTCCGTTGGGTCATTCTTTTCAAGTCAGTGGTCTTGTAAAAATATTGTTGTGGACATTAGAGACCGTACGACTAATAGCTGAATGTTTGGATTGCTTCTTGGAGCCAAAACAATCCTAGTAACAAAAATATTCGATCAGTTGATATCACCTATCTGCTTACCGAATACATTATTTCCTATATATTACATTTCTTGTTGAGGTACACTAAAATTATTAATATGTTCATAGACGTAAACAGAATACTGCTTAATACGCATCAAAATAATCATCTTTAACATCACCCAACCGAAACAATTATTACTGATAGTCAAACTAAAATTGAATATTTAATAGATCATTTATAATTAGTTTTGTTTCATTTTACGTGCGATTTGTACGAGCTACGTCAAGTATGGCATAACATAAGCTCAATTTGCTCTTGGCTTTAACACTCGTACTTTGAGGTGATTAGTTTTGTAAACCAGATGCGGTTTCAAGTTCGTGGAATAGGTACGTTCACTGGTTTTTAAGTTGGGAACCAATATTTGAAATTCATACAAACGTCAGATTTCGTTTCAAGTTACAGCACTATATTTTTCATATTGTGATCGGTTTTTATTCACAATTTCGATCACGATTTTGATCAGGATTTCGATCATTGTTTCCAGGTTTCCGGTTTACTCTATATTTGGGTAAAAAAAAAATGTTATTGGCTTTACAAGATGGAAATTGAGAAGGATGCGATAAAACCTGAGATCTTTGTAGTACAAGGACTGTTAAAAACATGTAGGTACCTATGCTATGTTGGGGAAAAAGACACATTTTGTTTAACAATTTAATAATGTAATATTGCCTTAGAATAATAACACATAGAAGCCTAGTACGCGGACGCAATGTGAGGAATATCAAACTTAGCCATAAATGACTCAGTCGATCGAAAAAACGTAATTATGTGTGCGTGTCTGCGGCCATTTATCATATGCCGCTTACGCACACATATTTACGTTTGATGCCTCAGTTTTTAGTGGGGAGTATGTATGAGATTATCTTTCCATGCGTTATTATTCTAAGGTATAGCTTAAGTGTATAGTGTGCGTCTAAAATAGCTCGTGCAATGTAATCAGAAGTGTTCATAAATAATTCCAATTTACTAGTTTGGTCGGGTATGTACCTATTCGTGTAATATAATACGTGGCTCGAATCCATTTTGAGCTTGTCATGTTTGTTAGAACACAATATTATGTTTTTTCCCGAAAGATTCCCATTTGTATCGATTTCAAGCACTGTTTCATAATCTATCACCAATAAACAGAGAATCAATAAAAATAAATAAATGCAGCCTATTGCTGACCCACTGTTAGGCTCGGGCCTCTTCTCAAAACGAGATAAGGTCTTAGTCCACCACGCTGGCCTGGTGCGGGTTGGCGGACTACACACACCATCGAGAATTGTACGAGGCACTATAAGGTGTGCAAGTTTTCTCACTAGGATTTTCCTTCACCATTAACGCAAGTGATGATAAAATTGTGATCCGCACATAAATTCGAAAAGTAAAATAATTATGTTTAATTTATTTAGGTAGGTATATCTGTCCATTGTGAACGGGTGCTGTCTGTCGGTACTGGTCAGCCTGTAACTGCCATCGCAATCGTATTCAGAGGCCATAAATTATTATCCTAATCTTATTTTTTTATTAACATTAAATAACATTATTCCCACAGCTATTACCACAACATTAAACTAATCAAGATTGTAATCTATTTTTTTTTTTTAATCCATGGAGTTTCTTGCCGGTTCTTCTCTATAGGAGCTAATATTAGGGACCGCTCACCTAGAGTCTCGACATTTCATAAGTGCCTATATCTGGTTTACATGAAAATATAAAGATCTATTCTATTCTATGTATCTCTCAGCACATAAAGATTTAATTTCACAGTCGTTCGTATGCGGAAATAAAAACATACATTCCTAAACGTTTATTTCAATAAATATAAGTAATCAACTTGATTTACAAACAAAAACATTTTTCTCTGAATATTTCAGTTACCCACCCGTTCAGACCGTTGCTTCAAAGGTGTACATAAAACAGGACATTAAGTGTCATAAAGAAGAAAGGGTAGAATTTAATAAAAAGCTTATAAACAGTACAGTTGCGAATCGTAAATAATTTTGACAGATGTTGCCAGCATAAAGCAAAAGGTTTCTTTATGGGAGCGACAATAATGAACTTACCTTTTCTCCTTTTTTGCAATAGATTTTACTTTCTTGATGTATTTTTGTTTGTCACTTTATACAAAGCAAAACTGAAGGAGAACACGTTTTTTATGAAACGTTGAATCTTTGTTGAATTAATCTATCGTATAAAAGTCTCCAGCATAAATTAATTAACTTCACGTAGTGGTCTCGCCGTGTTAGAGTTACACAAGTTTGTTATAGCTTTAATTGAGGTATATTTTGAGGCTTAAAATAATTGCTTTGTAAAAATATAAGGTTCACTTTTCTAGTCCGGATCTCTTTAAGGGATTATTGTGTTATAATATTATAAATAACTTATAGGTACTAAGGGAACAATATGTAATAATATAACAGGTGTGAAAACACACCTGTATTTTACATGGCACACCAACAATAACCAACCCTTCGATGGTTCAATCTGCAACTTCACTCGTGTAATTAAAATAAAAAATAGAGCATCTAATCGGTCCGTGTCCTTGCGAACAATAAATAAATAAAATATTAAGATAATGCTTATAGAAGTCAGAGGTTCTAGAGACAATATTGCAAGATAATCTAAATCGAACAAACATCGTTATCCAGTTCCGTCGCAATTTTCAAGTGCTTAGCACACAACTGGGTGTGTTGTCAAATACAAAGTGATTTTGTAAAATACGGGCAGATTGTCTGACTGAAATGTTTGTTAACTTTGTGAGCTCCTTTATTACCTATTTCCGAGATTGCGAAGAAGATGTCTACATTCTTAAAGATTTTCTTAAAATATACAAATAGGAAATTACAAAGTTATGTTGTCTTTCAAACGATGCTATATCCACGATAGAGGAGCTGTGTGTTTCGTGGGTACATTACACAACCTGTATCAGAAATACGTCGTCATATTTAAGGGTGTAGATCACACATCAAACTGAACAACTTTCTCTATGGGACCAACATCGTAATCGTAAAAAAATAATCAGCTGTCCCATACCTATGAGTCGAGTACCTAAGTGTTAAAAGTTTTGTGTGGGAAGGTAATAATTTTTTCGCGATTGCGGTGTTACTCCTATAGGGAAAGTTGTTCAGTTTGATGTTCAGATCCACACCCATAAATATGACCACGCATTTTTGATACACGTTGTAGTTATATATAATTATATATAAATGTTACATGCACATTAATGCACAAACACAAGACCAAAGCGACTATATTCTGTGCAAATATTTTTTCCGTGCGGTAACCGAGCCAAAGTGCGTCCCGAACAGTTTACAAGTGTGTGTGGTTATGGTTTAGCTTGGCAGTAGGTCACCCAATTTTTCCATGGGTATCTTATCAGGCATCTAAAGGATTATATTAGGAAGGTGGACAGCAAATCGATAAATCCATACCGCAATATTCAGTTTGCCACCGCCCTTGGAGATATCTAAGGGCGGTGGCATACTGATACTTTATCCTCAACCACAAACAACCCTGATATAAAAAAACTGAGATAGTAAATTCTGTGACCTTTTTTAAAAATGTCGAAGTATCCATCGCACCTATTTCGTTAAATTTTGGTTCTAAAGGCCGTCAGTAATCACAGCCTTTTATCAGGTGCACCTGACAAAAATACTGTAAAAATATCGCGTCAAGCTAAGGACAAAGTTTCTTACTTTAATAAAAGTGACGATTGATATCCGTTAAACAACTTATGAGCAATTGACGACACTTTTATACGTTAGAACTGTGCATCTTGAGTTTTTATATCACTGACATCGGTATATGTATTTGTCGGCCGCGCTTATTCCCACAAGTATATCGTCATTTGAAAACCGATACCGCGCCATTTGGGTCTTCAGAAAACGGGAAATGAGTATTGATTGTATTCTCTTCCCTAGCTCCTTATGCCAGCTTTGGCATTTTCACGTATCGTGAGCGTGTCTAGACTTTTTCAAAATGCGGTCGCAATATCACCTTACATTTGAATTGATGATTTGAAAATGTCTCGAACAATTTACCCGTTTTGAATCAATTTAAAAACACACGTGCAACGGTAAATGTATTTTATTCAAGCATAGATCACAATTAAAATCAGAACATAAAATTAATGTAAGTAATATAAGTTGAGAAAATTATAAAACGAGTTCTTTTTCATTCTTTTTCTCGAGACGTTTTTTTTCACTTTTTTCTCATATATTAGCTAATGTCTAGTACAATAATTATGTCTGTGTTTCGTTACTTGATAAATATTACTTTACACTTTGCGTTTACCGAAAACATTGAGAGTAGGTACACATTTTCACAGTAAAAATCTCAGTATACGGGTAATGAGGTCTTAATCTAATTGAATCACAAAAGAGCCTCTTCATTTTGAAATGAATACCTACTCAGCCATATTCATAGGTACTTTTGATAATTGTTTTTGATTAACGAAGTAATAAAAGCTACAAGTACCTATTCGTAATTATCTCATGAAGTAACGGAGTCGCCTTTATTATTTCAATGCTTTCTGTATTGAGTAAAATTACTTTCGCTTACTGATAATTCGGTAAGCTTCAATATCAGTGTCTCCCAGTAATTGGGTGGCGGAGGTCAGATGGCAGTCGCTCAGTATAAACTACTGATATTCAGCTGCATCTGCCTAGACTGGGCTGACCCCAACGTAGTTGGGATAAGGGCCAGGCAGATGATTCTTATTCCTAAAGTTTCCATATTCTAGTCTGAACTAGGTATAGCTCAGTCTTCAACTTCTTTAGTCGCTCTTCTATAATCAAACAGTTATACTGGACTTCGATGCTCATCGCCCGTCATGCTCTTCGATGGTTTCAGAACATCTATGATACTTACGCTTATATTAATTTCAGACACCCCGTCTGAGGTGAGATGGAGGCTGGGGAGTCAATTAGAACATACAGGATATTTTTATGTAGTACGCATCATTTGTAGAGTGATTCAGTCTCTGTTCTTAAATGCAACCGCAGTATTCGGATACACCTTAAATCAAAACGAAAATTCGACTTAGTATGGGGGACACGCATAATTTATTATCGCAAGCCATATAAAATATTTGTTTTATTTTATTTTGTAGTGACTTTTAGTACTGCGTTTCCATTCGGGAACGGACACCGAATCACTTTGCGAACTTTGCGCACTACTTAAAAAAAATATCCCGTATAGATTGTAAATGCCAACAGCTGAACTTCGGGAAGTGATGAATCCTACTTCTTTGTGGAGTTGGCAACTCTCGGAAATTGCTCGTGCCTGAAAAGTACCTACCTAATAGTAAGTCAACAAGTTCGTATAGTTATCTCATTTCCCGAAGACACGTGAAACATTGCAATTTGAATCTTATATTAATGACATAAAGGTCATCGGACGAGCCTTCGTGAAATGAACCATGTATACCAGGGCTGTCTGCTCAAGGTTTGCAGGAGGTATCATAAATCGGAGACGATCATTCCCCAAACATTGATACAGCAAACTCGGGACTGTTTAATCTATTTCTTGTTATAATAACTCAATTTGCCTAGTGTTTTCATTTTACATAGCAAACTGGTATAAAGTAGGCTGTATGACCATGCCATATAAATCTTAATATAAAAAATCCAGCTAAATTAATTTTCTAATGATGGGCATAGCCTTTTCTCAGACTGAGAAAAGCCTTAGTCCACCACGTTGGCATGACAATACCTCCAACCCTGATAATAATAATGTACAGAAAGATAATCTCATAGGTACATGCTCCCCACTAAAAATTGAGGCAAAAAACGTAAACATGTGTGCGTAAGCGGCATGCGATAAATGGCTACCGACACGCACACAGAATTACGTTTTTACGATCGACTTAGATATCGATATGGCTCAGATTGATTTGCCTCACTTTTCGTCGGCGTACTAGGCTTTTATGGGTATCTTTCTAAGCTTCAACCGTTTAATTATTAATTTGTTCTTTATGGTAAGGCTAACAATATTTCGCACATCACACAACATTTTTAGGTTATAATCACATAGGTACCTATACATTATACATATTTTAATAAAGCCCAACAGGATTAAGTATCTCCCCTTTGTATTAACCCTAATCTTTTTTATATTCGCCATTTTTTCCAATCCCTATATCCGAGATTCATATTTTTTGTTCTACGTAATTTACGTTATCCGGAAATATAACGTTTCTAAGGAAAAAAGGGAATATTTCGAATATCAGGTATGGCATCATATTTGTTGGGTATCAGTCGTGAGGAAATGGAATAAACGTTCATTATATAATATTGTTTCGTGGAACCTCTAATATAATCTTTTGCTGTAGGTACTGTATTTGATTACCTAAATCAAATTTTGTTTCATTTTGATCCTTGGGCAAATAAAGCGTTTATTTTATTTTATTCTATTTCGGGTAAATGAATAAGAATAATTTAGATGTCCTATGAACCGCTCATGACGTAGTTACCATAATTGTTTTAAAGCATATATCAAACGGATTAGTGCATCGCCACCTGCCGCGGAGAGGTGCGCGGTTGATTCTTTGAGACTTGGAACACGGCACCGCATCTCCGCGTGGAGCAATGTTGACGCGCTCGACCGCGCATCGCCGCGGCAATACCAGCGCGGCGGCACCGCACCGCACCGCTGTGTGTTATTATGTCGCCTAATTATGTCTGGTTGTATGATTGATGAATATCGAATATTTGTTGGCTTTCCTAAACAAGGAATAGGTATATTGCGGAAATTGAACCCGCCATCTTGATCAGGTGGCACCACGGGAGGCGCTACAACATCATTGTGCCATTTTGTATCGTTATTATTATAACAATGTAACTTCCAGAAGCAATCATCGTTTCAACGTAAACGTGTACCGATAAACGTTCACTGCTCAACATAGGCCTTATAATATCGTATGCATCGCATAAAATATGCCTTTCCTCAGCTCCGCAAATTGCACCACAAAATTAATTATTTAGATCATTAAGTTCTCTAAAGAATTTCAGAACAACTTCGTCTCACCGTCTGCAGAACTTTGATAACTTTTGCATAGGTATTGTTTTCACCGTATCTTACGATACCATAAATTGGATATTTTATTTTATGATTTAATTTTCTTTCTTGTTAAAAATAAAACACGAAACTGAATTCAAATTTTATTACAATCCAGGAGGAAATTAAACAAACTGTTGTAAGTCTAATATCCCTTTTAAATAAGGGCTCAAATTATTTCAAAGGGATATACAATCGTGAAATTATAATCTAGAGACTGAAATAACTTCTTAGCTTTAGTTCTACTAAATAATATATAAGTATGACCAATTAATTTACAAATATAATACTTATATACAAACGGACCAAGATATGTATTTACATATTAAGATTACATATTTGAAAGTATTCGTTGGTTATCAATGATTTGTCCAAATTCGGTCAATTCACAAAGAATTATTTACACACATATAGATATCTAAAAGTGCTATGCACTACCAACCTTTAAATATGTACATCACACTACTCTACTATTTTGAAAGATACACTATTTTTTATAATAATATCATTTTAACATTTCTGTATACAAGAAACGTACATTGAGATTCGTAATCATTCATTTATTTTTATATCTATACTCAAAACTTATCATTCTAATACGAATACGAATTCACTACTTATGAATGAGTTAAAACATTTGAGCAAATCAGCATTATTCATTAATAAGCATAAATTTCTACGCAATCTTACAGTCTTTGGCACGTTTACGGTTTCATACAAAGTAACTTTTTGAATGCTCTCCTGAAGTCCATATTAAATATAGTGTATATTAGAGGGTTAAGAGCAGAATTACAATACCCAAGCCAAGTTATAAAGTTTATAAACTTATTGGACAAACAGCAACTCGCACAGAAGGGGATGACGAGGTAAATGACGAAGAAGGGCAGCCAACAGACTACAAACACACCCATTATGATACCAAGGGTCCTAGCTGCGCGGCGTTCGCGAGTCAACGAGATCCGCTGTTTTTCTTCAATGAATTGATACACTGCGCTCTGTTGGTTCGGCTTTGATCGTTTATGACTCTTTACTGGCACGGTTTCGTTAACTTCTATCAGATCAGCCTCATGAGTTTCCTTTGAGTTACTCTCCGATGATGTATTTCTATTCTCCAAATTATCAGCCATATCAGTGACAGAGTTTTCGTTTGATAAAATTGGTATTATCAGTTTGTTTTGGGACTTGTCATCTTTGCTCCAATACCGTTTCTTTGGTTTTTTCTTTGGAGTCAATTTTCTAGTTCTTTTCTTCTTTTCAGTATCTGATACTAAGCGTGTGACGCCTTGATGCTCGTTGTGGTTTGCCTCTGAGCTGACCGAATCCTGATCGTGATGATCATCTTTGTTTGTGTATTTGTTTTGGCCACTAGATATAGTGCTGATTTTGGTAGCCTTTGCACGATCTCTAAGTCTTTTTTTAGTGGCCAAATATATTTCAAAATAAACTACAGTCATTATAACTAGTGGAATGTAAAAGGATCCGGATGAAGAGAAGATGACGAAGCCTGGTTGGGAGGTTAAGCGACAAGGCGTGTCAGGTTCAAACACGTCGGGCCAGTCATTCCAGCCTAGTAATGGAGGAGAGCTAATAACTAATGAAAGAATCCAAACAACTCCAATCATTAGAAGCACTCTTTCCAAAGTTCTCTTCTGCGCGTAATTTATAGGATCCGTAATCGCCCAGTACCTGTCTAATGCAATTGCACATAAATTTAAAATGGACGAAGTGCAACACATTATATCGCATGTAAGCCACATCTTGCACACATATATCCCGAACACCCATTGCCCGAGAATGGAATACGCTACGTTTAGTGGTAGCACTAATATTGCTACTGTCAGATCCGCTACAGCGAGTGATACTATGAAGAAGTTCTGGACGATCCTCAGAGGCTTGTACGTGAACACACTCAGGATTACCAAAATGTTTCCAACTATCGTTGAGATTATAATCAGCGTAAGGACTATGGCCGTACAGATCGCCTCCCATTCCGGCACAGCTAGTGTTATCCCGAAGCTACTTGGATACTTAGGATCATCTGCGACAGCACAAACGTCTCTATCATCTTCGATTACCTCATCGGTATAATTAATAGATGTGAAGTTTGCGTCAACGTGTGTAGCTGCTTGCCCCATTTTGAAGTCGTTGTACTACTCGGCTACATTTCACGTAGTGCTGTTCGGGAGGACCGTGAGTCGTGAAATTCTTTCATAGCATTTAGCGAGCATCCGTCGATAATTCTTCTTGTGTGAGACGGGCGCGTTTCCTTTATTCATCCTTTCATACTCCAGTTTTCTGTAACAATAAATAACCCTTTCAATACGTAATGGAAATGTATTGGCGATTTTTTCCCATCAAAGAGGGTTAGCGTAAGCTGTGTAAGGTATAATTTTACCTCCTGCTGGAAATCTTTTCTAGGAAGTCCCATTTGTGTGACTTGTTCATTTTTTGATGCGTAAACGAATCTGTAACAAAAGAGAACATATATCAGAGTCAGTCAGGTATGAAAGGAAAATATTCTTTACGAGCCAGTAAGGTACGGAGGCGCAATCGTGTTACATGATCTCGGGGAGCATTTATCAGATAGATATATCATTGCACGATGGATGGTTGCTAAACATAAGTCAAAATAATAATGCCGGTAATATTTTGATTTATGTATGTGTTCTGAGTGAGGCAGATCCATTACATATCAACGCCGCTCTTGAATGCTTTGAAGGGCTTGAAATGTGGACAGAATATTTAAACAATTTATCTAAAGGTCTCTCAAGTTCGGTTGGACTTCTATAATAATTTTGTTTTCTTTTCGACCCAAGGCCGGATTCTTTAAATAAAATCTAAATTCCAGCGTGGATTTGATGTACCTACAACGATCGTGACGAGGGCAAAAAGTGGAATACACGTCTGAAAAAAAAAACTCATCACATAATTCTAGATTTTCGAAGAGGAATTCAACGTGTGCCGGGAATCGTGAAATGATTAAATTTTTACCCGCATCATTCAAAACGGGAACTTCAAATGAACATTCTATTTCTAAAACCGTAAAAATATAATTATACTTCTTTTTCTGAATTTTGTATTTGTTCCAATAATCTGCTTTAGAATGTAGGTACCGTTTATGTATTTGAACATAAAAAAATATTATAGTTTTAAAAAAACTAAAGAAAACGCTTTCGTCATCCAAACTAAACGTGTATGCAAAATTTCAGCTCAATCGGAAACCGAGAAATGGGTCAAATTTAACTTCCAAGATTTTTTTACATAGTTAGTTACAACTACAAGTGAAGCTAATAAAAGCGTTTTAAAAATTAACTTTGAAGGGCTATTAAATATAACAATATGATTTTAATAATAAATCAGCACAATTTGCATAATTTGATATTCCCGTGAGATTCATTGGCATAACGATGATAAATGCAACTGGATTACTGAAAATACTATTATGTAAATGTGTTACAATGTGACCCCGACTTGCGAGTTCATAGATCATACTTTTACTACTAATTTTACTTTTTTTTAGGTATTTCATGTTAAACCCATATCACATATAAAATTGATCAATTTTATAACAGATATAATTACATTAAATTAAATTAAAATATCAAAACAATTAGATTATGCGTTAGAATTAGTAAAAGTTGTTCATAATGATGGGTGGGTACTAATAATTTTTATCTTGATTAGAATATTTTGCCTTACATATTAATTAACTCTTAAACATCTTTTAAACATAAGTAAATTAATAGTACCTATCTTCGAAACAAAAACTTAAATAAACGCAAATTTTCTTGATCACATTTTTGGCACACAACAATCTTGTGCATACGTGTTTACTTTAAAAAAACAAAAAACAAAATTAGGAGTTTAGGTATTATGATGCCAAATCGTTACCTGAATATCATAAGATGGCCATGGATACTTAATTTACCTCTAGTCAAGTCTAATATGGTCGTATAAGAAACACAATAAAGCAAGCAAAGGACGTAAAACTAAACGTACCTAGTGTCAAAATTAAAAACAAAATCTTAGTATTAGAGTTCAAAACGGGGTATTTACCATGTTTATATCTTGTTTTGAGTTCCCCATACTCTTGATGGGAACTCAAAATAAGATATAAACATGGTAAATACCCCGTTTTGAACTCTAATACTAATTTTAGTGACCATGACAGTTTAAAAACTTATATAACAAAATCTTATTTCATCCTCTTGACTTGATCGGACCACTATCGGGTAAAACTACTCCTGAATTGTACTCGAAGCGTATTACTATACTGCTGCAACCAGATCCTCAAAGTACCTGACATTCACAATGCTATTTTCTTACCTTTTAACATCGCAAGGCAAAAGCACTTGCAAGGAAGCCAACTGAACTAGCGGTCAAGTAGTACAAAGAGTAATCTACTATTTGGAACCGTGCACCTAGAGTCTCGACATTTCATAAGTGCCTGTATTTGGTTTACATGAAATAAAGATCTATTCTATTCTAGTATCAGAAACCAAATAAAAGTGAAAATATTGAAAGGATTCTACCATTATACCGATATTTGATCTGATGTTAAATTCTGTACCTCTACCATGAGTTTTCCGTGCCGTCTAACGTTCACGTTCACATGCAATATTTGTATGGGAATTTTTTCAGCGCCTCTAGCGGTATAAATAGTGAAATAAAGTCACTATACAAGTATTGAATGTGATCGATAGCGTTAGACGGCACGGAAAACTCATGGTAGAGGTACTGATAGGTTTGTTCAGAGTAGATTGGTAGGAGATTGAATATTACGTGGGTTAATGGAAATAGTTTTGAACGCAATATTGTATGAAGTCTCAATTGGAATGGACACGTAGAGTATATTATTTTGTTTACAGAAAATTTTGATTGAAATATTTTCGAAAATAATTTGATGGTATGTTTTGTGAGTAAAAATAGGTAGGTACCTACGCATCTACAATTGGGGGGCGATTTAAAGAATAGACTGCAACCATTTTAGCCTAATAACCCTGTGCCCATACACATACACCGAGAAAAAATCTCGTTGTAATTACAAAAAATCTCTTGCAAATATAAATTAAAATTTGTATTGCACGAGAATATGCGACAACAAGAAGCATTTAGTGAACTTTATCCACGCGACACTAAACTCCACAGTGAGCGATGCCATCCATACTGTACATGTAAACAGTTTAAGTTTGACATTTTTGAATCAAGTCTGCAATCGGTGAGACGTGCAAGTCTGGAGTTCTTCTCCAGGTATTAGTTAAGCGTTGCAAGTATTGTTTAACGTTTTGTCTATCATTATATCCATGTACATTACTGTATTCAGTTGGTTATTCGTGGAGACCTGTTATTGGCTGGTTGAAACAAATCCTGTCATTAATATTATTGTTATTTGCTGTTGGTCTCCTTAATACTAAATAAATAAATACTGCAGGGAACAGAGAAAAATGGCAGAGTATAGTATAAAAGAAGATGTTACATATCACTATCCTCAACAATTAGGAGAACAACTCATGGAAGGGTGTTCTTTTACGTCATTCATGAGCCACGGGCGGAAAGGAATGATTTTTTTCATTAACCGACGTCCTATCTATATTCTTAGTGTAGATTCATGTTCTCATCTTGCATTCCTAGCCGATAAATGCACCGAATTCTAGGAATACTATTCGTTCATTTGAATATCCCGAAGTTTCCAACAGATTTTCATAATACTTTCATAAGATCGGTCCAATGCCCGCCTGTCATCCGGCTGTCTTATACAGCAGGCGCTTGCGGATGTAAAATTATTAGTTATATATTCTTCGATATTATTCTCACAGAGGAAGGAGCATTGTGTAGGTATATTTAGGAATTTTTATATTGTCCAATTTATTGTTCTATGTACTTAAACTGCTTATTATATTACGTAGTATCTCCTTTATTCATTTTATATACATATTTTTTTTAAATTATAAAATACACATTTTATCCCATAAAAAATAAGAACCAACCAGCATCAGGAACAGGGTCCAAGCTTGTTTTTGCGTAACATTATTATTATTATATAATCCGCTGCTTGACAAAGGTGAAAATAAAATAAAGCCAGTTTTCTCGCATGTGAATTTGAATTTGGGACTAAGATATTATTCATTCCCTTTATCTTAAAGGAAATAAATCCTATTCTTTCGAACGTTTTGTTGACTCAAGACATAGTCCTTGATATATTGAAGAAATTATTCAAGCACCCAATAAATTATTCACTTGATAGAATATATTATTACAACCCTACTCTCCATGCAGGAAAAATGCGAAATTCACGTTTTTTGAAGGTATCCGCAAATTCGCAAATCTAGCAAGATTGCGACAATGGCTTTTAAATTTTCGCGTGTAACGCGTCCTACTATGGGATTTTGTGCAAACGGACTATCGTCATGATGTTTGCATGCAGATCTAGGGCTATTTAATTTATCCCGATTTTTGACTACAATGAAAAGAAATTGAATGATTGCTTCATTTTCGCATTAAATTACTTAAAAATAAAATATAAGCTTTAGTTTTAAATCAGACTTCAATCTTTATTAAACTAAATTTTATATTTATTTTATTTTATGATTTATTTATTTAACAATAATTATTAGTGTACATATTTAAGTTTATATTTTATGATTGTATATAATTATTAGTTAGTTTTATAACTAAATTATATCTACAACTAGTTGAACTAAGTAAGTAAGTAGTAAGTGCCTTTTTGACACAGCTGCGACGTACAATCCATTTTTTATTTAAGATAAATATTTTTGTTTTTTTTTTGTTTTACATGTTTTATTCTTTTATTTTTGTTATAATTATTATCTTTAAAATTGTTTTTGTGCTGTGTCAAATAAATACTTATTCTTTCTTTCTTTAAGTAGGTTGTTAATCAGTCTCATCTCAACCAACTTCTAGTTCAAACATACAATATGTATTTTTCTTCTTTTGAAATTCAACTTATTACTTAGTTCAAATATTAAACTTGCGAGTGGGGTTTATTATTTCATTTTGTGACTAAAAGGTTCGGTCTTTTTTGGATCATCTAGATTGTTGGCAGGATTTTTCAAATTCCGAAATGGTGACCTTATGCAGATTACCATCATATCAGACCCTGGAGGTCCTTGAACAGGTGCCACACAATATACCCTTTTCTTTACATTACAATTAATTATCATCATTATAATCATAAGCGAAATAAGGCCCACTTGATAAAATGTTTTTCTTACTTTCTTCCTCGGATGGTCATTATTTTTTATTCCATCGGGACCATACAGCTCAGTAAACTAACAGTAAAAAAAGTGGAAAAAATCCGTATCAAAGTTCTAATTGATAAGAAGTCAACGTAAAGAAGATGGATAGCCTAAACACGACACTAGAGAACGTACTTTTTGCTACAAATAGCAACGCTCTATGTAAGGAATAGTGACAATTCGGTTTTAACACTGAAAAAACTTATCTGCTAGAAATAAACAACCGATAAACAACAAATAAACAAAAAACCGAATACTTGGTTCGGTGGTCCCGCCTGCAAAGTCCTTTTTTCCTCGAAATCGGTAGATATTTAAAAAGAGCTGTTATAAAATTGTACAATCGGGATTCCAGTTTTTTCTAAAAATATGTTTATATAACTACATATAAACATCACATTTCTCCATAGGAGTAAGCAGAGTTTGCTGTAAGACATGAAAAAAATGTCTGTAAGCTTTTACTAAACTAAACCCTAATCTATATATCTATATACTTATAATAAAATCGTAACGAAGCGAAAAATGTACATTAAATATATCTTGAAAAAAAAAAAGCCACGTGCTCTATATTCGACACTGATGCCAAAAATATAGTTTTTAGAATTTTTGTCTGTTTGTCTGTTTGTCTGTTTGTCTGTTTGTCTGTTTGTCTGTATCTCTGTCCGAGCTTCACGGCCAAACCGCCGAACAGATCCTCATGAAATTTAAAAGTAAAATCCGTTAATAGCCTGGTCAACATATAGGGTACAAATTATTACGCTATTGTCAAAGGGGGGTGAGCAATAAACCAATATGTCTGTGTACAATTATTAGTCGCTACCTATATGACGAATCCATTTGAAATATTGGATGATTGTAGTTAATAGATCCGATTAACATTTTATATACAATAGAAATCATTTCGCATTTTTTTAAACGTACTTTTTCATTTATTCTTTAGCCTTATATATTTTAATTCGTCTGTTTCTACCTAGATGGCATTAGTAGTAATTTATAGGCGAGTTTTTTAATTTCCAATATTTTTAAAAGCGGTTTTTTTATTGATACGGCTTCCAAACTCCTGTAGGCAGAGTTCTATATAATAATTTAATTTGTAACGTTCAAATATTCACAATAAAGGTAAGTATTTAAGGGTTTTCATAATACTTATAGGCGTAAGGCATATTAATGACGACTGCTGGTATGGCACCTGTGGGTTGCAGCTGAAAACCAGCGTCAGGTGGCCAGTATCACTGCCTCCTGACATTATGCTTTATATGCTTTAGTACAATAACTCAACTTATTTTATATTTGTTCTTTGCTTTACCGTTTATTTTATGTTGTGTTATAAACTCTTTTTCTTTCTTTCTTGCTTTTACTTTTTTCCGATTTTATTGTTCATGGTTCAGGAGTAGCGTAATTTCGGAGTGTTGGAACAGCGTTTGTCGAAGAAGAGTTTGTCGACGTTAAGTTTTCGAGTGGGATCAGGGCTGAAATCACCGTAGGGTTCGAACTAATCACAGCAATACCCCTGGGAGTCACCATGGACACAGCGTTAACTTGAAAAAACCATTAGGTATATGAAAATCAAATAAAAAGAACTAGGTACCTAAAAGTTTCGATCAGCTAAATGACACATGTTGAACTATCACCGACTGACTTAAACCGGTCACTCTCAATATGGGTATACCGTATCCTACGGTGAGCATAGCACTTCTACAAATTCACAGAGACGTTGCGTACAAAAACACAAAAAGAAGTCCGACACCAGACATTCACTATTCAGTGGTCAATTCAGTGCTTAATTATCAGCACAGCCTTTAAGAAGTCGGCTCAGTTTCCTTAGAACACTAGAGAGGCACTATCGGGTGGTTCAGTCGATGCCCATTGCAAATACATTGTGGTTGGAGAAACTTTCTTCACCAGTAATCAAGTCCACGGTGAGTAATTTTCTGCCAGATACGATCCGATCGAACGATCATCTCTTGGATCACATGAAAGTTATTTAACCGACTCTGGACCCAATTAGGCAGATGCAAGTGCAGTATGAGCAAATGAGCAAGTGGGGCTATATCGAGGAAACAGCGGTAGGGTGGAGATGTGGTATTGTCCCACAAACGATGTCACAGCTACTGTGTTGCTCAATATGCCCCAATACCTGCACCTTGAGCCACCTCTATTTTGCCAATAATAACATCATAGAGGTGGAAAAATTTGCAGATTATACAAACCTAGGGACGTAGTACTTACCATCGACACAAAGAAGAAGGACTAAAGTCATTTGCAATCCGGAGAACAGCTGAATCTTCTTCTGTCGCCTCGCCATGAGTGTTCATATTGAATTCGCTCATGATGTAGTAGATAGATGAGTCAGCAATTTTCGTAACAGCTCACTGCCCAAGAAGCGCCGGACAGAATTACAATCAGATGAGATTATTGATGTAATAAAACCCATTTCGTAGACAATATTCATACAATAGATTTAAATAATTACATTATAAATTAATTTTCCCTATTGTTTCTTAGCGGAGAATCAGGTTTCGTAAACTTCAAAAACAATAAAATGCAGTGTATGCAAAACTACCGTGTTCCTAGATTATTATCTTTGTATGGGATGAATATCCGACAACCCACAAAATAGCGAGAAAGCGTAGAAAAAACTGTTTATATTTAAACCATAAAGCTGAAGGCACGGTTTTGTCTTTTTGAGTGCCTAAACATTACCACTATCATAGATTATTCGTTTAAAATAGTCGTGAATGCGACCTGCCGTGCTCTTTGAGGGGTCTCAAGTAGAGAACGATCACCCATCCAAGTAACGTGCAGATTGTTTTCACTCCCATACGTGCGGAAGACAAGGCATTTTATTGCACAGAATCTCATATTATTTAAGTTTTTGTTAATACAAATTCTAAAAACTATCTTCCCTTTTCTTTAATTTCAAGTGACTATCATAGTATAATCGAATATTGTCACGTGGGCAAAGCCGCGGGTACAGCTAGTAATTATCTATTACTCTTAGCCTGCATTATCCCACTGCTAACCAAAGGCCTCCTCGGCCTCCCCCCATGATTTCCAGACCTTTCGGTCTAGAACCAGTGATGGCTATTCATTATTTGCTTTATCAAGCTCCTCCTGCCATCTCATTCTTGGTCTGCCGCGACGTCTTCTCACTGTATCAGGGCTCCACTTAGTGGTTACCTTGGTTCACTATCAGGCTTGCGCAGACGTGGTCAGCCCAATCCTACTTTAATTTTGCAGCTTTATGAGCTACATCAGTAACTTGTGTTCTGGTGCGCAGTATAGTGTTTCGAACACTATTTGTTATTGTAACACCAAAAATATTACTCTCCATAGCACGTTGACAGACCCGTCACCTAAGTGTCCTTTTTATTCTGTGTGGAAAATGATAAAGATCGAACAAGAAACAAAATGTTTATTTTGAAAAGTGTATGTATCAGCAATCAAACTGTACCTCTATACTGTTTTTACCCATAATTTACCCACGAGATAAAAAGGATTAATCGGATTTAGTTTTCTTTTTAGTAAGCAAACCGGCGGAAATAGTAAGTTAGGATAAAGTAAAAAGTAATAAACAACATAGCCTCATCTCCGCAAGATCATTATTTCTTATTAAACCATGAAAACAGCTTGCAAAGCTTTCAGTTAATTTTATGTTAACAGAAATATAAACATTTCTGCAGTTTCATCCGTTATTTAGTTAGAACTAAAGTTCTACATGCAAAGTAATATTTTATTTTTAAACGGGAGCGGTATGTTGATATACCTTTTTTAAAATGAGCTGTTAATTTTTTGTAATGAAAATTCTAGAGCAGTAAATTTATATGTGAAAGGTTTTAAAAAGTGTGTGGATGTGACATGTGTGTGAGATTTATTTTTATATGTATTAAAACTTAGAGTAGCGAAGAGCAGTGATAGCCTAGCGGTTGAACGTTTGCCTTCCATGCAGGAGGGTCTGAGTTCGAAACCAACCCGCACCTCTGACATTTCGAATTCATTTATGGATCGAATTTGATGGAAAACATCGTGAAGAAACCTGCACACCTGAGAGGGCTTCTTATAGTTCTCGATGGTGTGTGTAGTCCGCCAATCCGCACCAGGCCAGCATGGTGGACTAAGTGATAACCCTTCTCATTCTGTGAAAAGGCCCGTGTCCAGCAGTGGCACAGTAATGAGCTGGAAAACTTAAAAGACATAGAATAGTTACCTATACAACTACTCTGTTATTTATTTTACGTTTGAACAGTACAGTGTGTTGGCGCTTTACCAAAATGGATGAAATTGCTTATTGGGCCAATTAACTTAGTAACTTCCTTAAACCAGTTTTTTTGGCAAAATGCAATTTTTATTTCCCATTTACAGGTATTTTTTGGGCTACACAACGTAAATATTAAGCTTAAACATAAAGTCATCCTATAGCTTCCTCTACTTCAGTGTTGTGTTCGTGAGGAGTCATTAGTCCTCCACACAGTGCCTCTCCACAACTCTTGTGAAACACTTGCGCAGTGTGCGTTGGTTGCGAGCTTGGAGAGGTTATTTATCATACTCTACTAATCTTAGAGAGAGGAGAGTGTCTGGCTTTAGTAGGTTGGCTCTTTGGGCAAAATTAATCATTATCTTATTCTTTTTTTTTTAACCCCTAAAAGACGGGTGTTATAAGTTCGTAGTGTGTATCTGCGTATCTGTGTATCTGTGTGTCTGTCTGTGGAATCAAAGTTCCAAAACGGATGGACCGATTTCAGTGCACTTTATTTCATAAGTGCTTGTATCTGATTCACATGAAATAAAGATCTATTCTATTCCATTCAAAATACTGAAGTATCTAGCTAGACTCCAATCTACAACATTATTCTTGGTGTATGCTTAAGCTGAAAAGCGGTTATTGTACTCATTATTATGAACAACTTTTATCATGGGACCAACACAGAAATTGCGAAAAAATATCTTTCATCATTTCGTCGAGAATTCGAGAAATATTGAACTATTTGTATGGAACAGCAGACAATTTTTTGGCGATTTCATGGTTGTTTCCGTAGTAAAATAATCTGCTATCCCATACAAAACTTCAATAACTACTTAACCCAAACGTATTGTAGAGTAGATAATTCTTTCGCGATTACAATGTTGGTCGCATTGAGAAAGTTGTTCAATTTGATGGTCTGATCCACCCTTGCACATGCACAACGCAATCCTGATATACGTTGTATCTATAAATCAAATATGCTCCATTGATTTCATCTGTGTACTACATACACTGAAATTGCAAGTCAAGTTGTAACGTCAATAGCAGTGTACTGTTACCGCAAGAGGTGGTCACGTCTGACTGTGACGTCACGTACACGTAACTGACATATTCAGTGTCCTCGAGGGACTGTGATGCAACGCTATAACATAATTATAGAGTTGTACTATAATAGGGCAGTAGGTAGTATAAGCACTTAAGGAGTGATAGCTTAGCGGTTGAACGCTTGCCTTCCATGCAGGAGGATCTGAGTTCTAACCGCCACCTCTGACTTTTCGGATTCATATGCGGATTAGAATTTGATTATCACTTGCGATAACGGAGAAGGAAAATCTCGGGAGGAAACCTGCATATCTGAGAGGGCCTCATAAAGTTCTCGATGGTGTGTGTAGTCCGCCAACCCGCACTGGGCCAGCGTGGTGGACTAAGGCCTAGCCCTTCTCATTCTGAAAAGAGGCCCGTGCCCAGCAGTGGGACAGTAATAGGCTGGACTTATTATTATTATTGGAATAGGGCTAGCACGGCAATGGGGAGAGAGAAATATCGGGGACTCATCTCTTTACCGTTTTCTTTCTCGATTTTTCGTTTTGTCTTCTGTCAAGGCGACAAAGGGTGGAGAAACGTGTTTGTCCACAGAAAATTCGAAGACAAAACCATCTCGTTACCGTTTTCTTTCTCGAATTTTCATTTCTAACAGTAGTTTTGTTGTAGCTATTTACTGGCTTATTGCCCGCCTTCAATTTGCACGACCAAAATAGAACCAAACGCTACTTTTTTCTGAGACCACTACTTCCCGAACAGTGTACGGATAAATGCCGCTGTCAATCCGGGTAATCCTTATTAATCCACCACTTAAGATCCTTCGGAGTACGGATGCGGAGTAATCTATTCTTAGATAGGTACAAACCACTTATGTGGATTCTTTTCAATTGCATTTTGGTAACATCTCCTCTAATTTGCTTACAAGTGAGTGTTTGGGACACAAAATTGGACATATTTTTAAAATTATAGGCGTAAAAATATCGCGAAAATTGGATACCCTGTGGTGATCTTTCAAGTACTTTGATTACAAATCTTTGCTTTTTTTCAATTTTTCTGTAAATTATCTATTTTCTCGATATTTTAAAACACTTTTATTAGCTTCACTTGTAACTAACTATGTAAAAAAATCTTGGAAGTTAAATTTGATCCACTTCCCGGTTTCCGATTGAGCTGAAATTTTGCGTACACATTTAGTTTGGATGACAAAAGCGTTTTCTTTAGTTTTTGTTTAAACTATAACATTTATTTTGAACGTTTTTAATTTTAAAAGTATTGATGATATTTATGATAGTTTCCGGCTTATCATTGATTTTTGGGACATCCTGTAGGTATATGCTAGTATCCTACAAAGGTCTACTTTTAGAATAAATAGAATAGTTTTTATTTCAAACCAGCTGTGCCTTGCAATGTCTCTTTTTTATCAGCAACCTTATCGGGCGCGCGCACTACTACTCACCAAAGTTTTATCGTAATCGAATGAATGTTAAAGAAACGTATAGAAATCGACCAAACAAACAAACATTGTATTTTATATATTAAATAAAGCCATCGGCCACTTTTGAAACGTTAATAAGACTCTAGTTGCATAATTAGTTTTGATTTCAATGACCTCCTAATAATCACTACAATGCATATTAACAGGAACATAACCATAATTGCAGTATGTTGTTGTTAGAACAGTCAACGACTTAAGTAGATATCAAAATGAACTTTTCGTAATTTTGTGTTTCTTTTTGTGTTCTGGACTAAGCATTATACTAGTTAGTCGGTAAAGATAATAATGAAGTACAAACAGTAGTGAAATTATTAAGTTTTCTTTCATAAAAACTTTGTAAAAAAGAAAGAAAAAATAAACTACTTTTATTACACAATGAACGAATTTTTATTGTACAATGATCAGTATTGTCACAAGCTGTAGTGTACAACAATCTTTACACACTGTACAACAAAGGTGTTCAAGTAGGTATCTTCGTTTGCGGCCCAGCGATAACTTGACTAATAGTTTTATGTACTTAGGTATATGAAATAATAATATTTTCCCATGTGCTGCGGCCCGCGAAAACTTTCAGGAAATATTCTCAGCCCTTGACATCAAAAAGGTTGAAGATCCCTGGTGTACAGGAAAAGGGGGCTTGTCGTACGGAAGTAACAACACAAAGCGTATAACGGATATATATTTAAATCAACAGGATGTTTGGTTGCAAGCGTTTCGTATACGAAGATCGTACATCACTCGTCCAATAATGTATACGAGATTAACTTGTTCCGTGCATGCTTGGCGGGTATTAAAATGTATAGGAACATCGTCTTTTGGCTCCCGTTGAAAACCAGCGCTGTCGAGTTGCTCGCAGCACGGCAGCTTAATATTATGCTGAGCGGAAGCCTTTTTGACACAGCTGCGACGTACAATCCATTTTTTATTTAAGATTTTTTTTTTTTTTTTTATATGTTTTTATTCTTTTGTTTTTGTGTTATGTTTTCTTTAAAATCGTTTTTGTGCTGTGTCAAATAAATACTTTTTCTTCTTCTTCTTCTTTTGTCTTTATTTATTTACTGTAGTACTTGATCGATATTACGAATGTATATTCTACCCTTTATCGTATAGGGCGAAAGTGACGTTATACAGGTTGAGACGATGTTACGACATTAAATTAAACCACTTATTTGGTATCACGATCTGTGACCGCACACAAAAAATTAATCAAATCGAAGTTGTAGTTTAGCGAGAACAACTATAGTCCGCGCGGAACTAGTTGGCCGCGCCTTAGGTATATGAGCGGTGAGACGGAGGGGCGGGGGCGCTTGCTGTCATTACTCAGTATGTCGTCGTCAACACTAGGCAACCCCGCCGCCCTCACCCCTGTCCCCACCTAAGGGGCGGCCTACTACACAGTTCCGCGCGGACTATAGGTACTTAAAAATTTCTTAAATTTACGCATATTATGATCTCTAGGTGAAATTAGTAAATTCTATCTGATCTTACTAAAATAAGATGTTACATTCTGTGTTTTTCTTATATTTAAGTGTTAGGTTAGAATATAATTATAATCATAGAAATTTAGAATGAAAAATGTAATAATATCCGCCCATTACTGTCCCAAGGGCCCAGGATTAGTCCACCACGCTGGCTCCGTGCGGATTGGCTGGCAACTAAAACTAATTATGAACTAAATATTCTGAACTTTATGCACATTGCAAATGAACAAACTAAATAACGATTTCATTGAATATAAAACAAATTTTCTTCAATATTATTAACATTTAAAGTTCTCTTTACACTTAATTATAAACCTTATATTAAAATTCGCACGTTTAATATAAATATTAATTCAGTAAAGTTCATAGCTCATTGGTCTACAACGAGTTTTGTTAATTACCGCGTTTGGTTTATTATAGTTTCGTACTGACGGCGATTATAATCTATATATTATTATTAATACGAGAAGAGAAAACTTTGTACCCCTTTTTAAGCATATTGCGCGCACGGAGGAATGTGAGATTAGGCATAGTTAAAGTTTATATAGAGAAGGAGTGCAGAAAGCTAAAATTACGGTCGAATTTCGACCACTGGGCGACCATGATTATTTATTAATAGTACCTAACAACCTAACCGTCAAAAACCCCTGACTCCAACTATGTAGAAAAAGAGCTGGAATTTTTGAACGGCTCAACAGATTGTTATTAGACATAGCTAAGATGATACCCGATTAAACTAGCATTCAATTAAAAATACTGTATTGAAATCGGTCAATCTGTTTAGGAGCTACGATGCCACAGATAGATACACAGACCCACAAATACACAGATACACACTACAAACTTTGCCGCTCTCTGTTATTTTTCCTGTATCGAGATGTACCCTCGTCGTTTACGGACATACATCTCACATGCACACATACCCCGATCCGAAACAATTATCTGTAGATCATACAAATATATTCGTTTATATATCGTATTAGGGCATGCACCTGTAAAGATAGATTTAAGTTTCTCTAATAATAAATAAATATTTTGTTCCGTGCGGCGATCGAACCCGCGGCACGTAGCGCAGAAGGCTAATCACTTAGCCACTGCGCCAACCGTGTCGTCAACACATAATATAATATGCATTAATTTGATGTGTTCACAGCCACTTAAAAAATATTAAATTGTCACAATACATAAATAAAATAAACTCGTATTCTTTTTTTATTGTATTATTTCTCATTATTAAAATGTAACATGAAACTGACTAGTATCATATTACATTTTCATAATCAGAAATACCATATTTTTCATAAAATAGGTACATTATTTCTGATGAACATACAAGCATGTTTATAATACATTTCTGTGCGTACCCATTACATACAATTAATTAATAAGAGTGGGCGTTCACGGTTTCCCATTTAATTGCTCAAACCTTCATCACATTGTTATTTTTAGCTCACATTAAAACCGGAAATGTCGGTTTTGTAATCAAGTTAAAATACTCGAAATGGTTGGTTATTGCTATGCGTGATTCCACGAAATCACCATATTCATGATATGTAGTTTTCAGTGGTACTTTGGCAGTAATAATTATAAATATTTTTATTTTTATGGATCATTAACATGTGTGTACATTTTATTTAAAATATATATATTCTTATGAATTTTTAGCAAAACAAACTATTTTGCAAAGTATAAAATATAGTCGTTTGAGATTTAAGAAAGAGATTCAATATCGAATGTAAGTTTCATTAATGATTAAAAAAATTAAAATCCCTGATTTTTCCGGACATTTTGCTACTGAAATTATTACATTGGCAAATTAACTTAGCAGAATAAAATCAATATTTTAAAATAAATCCAAGCCCATTACTGTCCCACTGCTGGGCACCGGCCTCGTCTCAACATAATAAGGGTTAGGTCCTAGTCCACCACGAATGCAGGAACAAAATAAAAACAGATTTTAAGTGTTTAATTATTTTCCGTAGCTCTGCTATAAAATTGACCTGGTACTGTAACATATTATAAGTATTATTTTCCATTTTCATGTAACCTACATTTTAAGCAAATAAAATTATCCTATTCTATTGAAAATTACCGTAAGACAGCATGTAGCATCCAGCGTCCGCATGTAGTACAATATAACAGAACATCGTAGCTAGTTACCATCATACTGCGGAACAAGAATTCTTGTTACAGAAATTATATGTGTGCTACGCCGGATGGATGACATTACGCGGTGAGTCCGGATACGTAATGAGCACATTCGTAGCGATGCTATGCCGTAGCAGTGCTACGCCGCGTAGCGCCAAACTAATTTACCACAGTACCATTATGAACCTAATGAAAATTCAAACGATTCAGTTCCAGTCTGTTTAAAATCAATTGACTACTATACTTTACTATACACGGTGAGTTTAAAGTCGTTTCGGATATTTTTACGAATGAACAGACCTAGGTATGTTAACGAACAACTTTGCAAAACGAAAACCTTGTACACGGGAAGATTTTTTCGGCTTCCCATACATAATGGTAAAATCATCTGTTTGAGTTTGTACGAGATGTCTAAAAAAAATTCCACCGTAATAAAAAAAATTCCGTACTTTTTCATTACCATGACTACAATCATTCGTTACGTATCCGAGATGAATTTAAATTCACCATGTAGATATACTATGTCAAATGAAAACATCAGATATGGATATTCTATTCTGCTTAATAATAATATCTATATTTTAAAACATTTTAGTTAGGTGAAAACAAAAACGCAATCACTATTAAACTTCTTAAATTAGGTAAATTATTCAGAAACCAATGATCTACATTCTACACGTTTTTTTTTTTTTTTTTAAGCCTGGTAAAATCATCAAATGAGTCCTCCCTCCCCGGGCAGGGCGGAAGGGACTGTCAGACTTGTACTGACTAAAATCCACGGTGTTCCTTCAATAGCCCTTTACGTTCCGGGGTCACGGTAATGAGATAAGTCCCGCGACAGGGAAAGTTTTATTCTCATAAGATAAAGTTACTTGTAACAACTAAACAAACATATTACTTTATATCAATACAAAAACTGATACGTACACATAAAATATCATCTGATATATTTTATCACACTCCTTATTTTCCCGTACTCTCAATAAAATATACGCAACATGTATATATATACATGGGATCATAAACAAGTGAATAGTACTTTGTTGTGACAATTTAATATTGGAGTGAAATTCTGATACATTTCGCTTGAATCACGTACTGTGGTAAGCGTTACTCTATTATAATATGTTGCAGCAATCCGCAATCAAAACTGATTGGAATTCAATTATCGGTCAGGCGGTTCATTATATAAATCTACTGTAAACGGATGGATCAGAGTTAATTAACATTAGTAATTATGGTGTTTGATAATTGTAATTTTATGTGATTGATGTCTGTTTGTAAAAGTAAATCGAACATAATAATAATTATTTATTTATTATATACAGGCTGCCATAGATGTTATTACATTAAAGGAACTACGTATTTAGCATCACGTTATATGACCGTACACAAAAAAACAATCAAATACACTCAGCGGTTTAGCCACAGGAACTAATTTCATAATTTTACACAATACAGGGTGTAAGTGACATCGTAACGAAAACTGATACCTGAAGACCGAGTCATAATTCTTACGCTGTGGTGTCCAGAATCATGTACTGAATCCATGGTATCAGTTTTCGTTACGATGTCATTTACACCCCGTATATTATAACGATTTCTAGGCAAAGTTTAAAAAGTTTCCAACGTATTCTAACCAAAATTATTTTTTATTTATACGTGTATAATAACAGATAAAGGCGACATAAATTTCTAATTCGATGTCCCTTCACCTAGACGAATGATAGCATAGTTAAATTTATTGCAAAAAAAACTTGTGTAAAAATCGCAGATTTTTTGAGTATGGCTTTAGAACATGGTACCAAATACGTGGTTTCATTTAATATGATAATATCTGCGACACCCTGTATACTTTATTGTACACCTGAATGTATAAAGTTTGTAAGTAAAGGAGATTACAATAATACAGTACAATAGCCAACCTTATCGCACTAAGCAATTTCTTCCAAGCAACCTTTGGATGGAATACAGTGACACAAACAAGTTATGGGGCAGATTGTGGTGTATATAAATATATTATACGAAAATATACTTACAAAAAAAAAAAAACACAATTATGCTAATATACAGGCTGTAACGAAGCTGAAGTCTACGCATACAGTATATCAAACCAAGTAACATTTTGTAAAAATAATTTCTGGATAACAACTTTTATATTTTTAGATAATAAGAACAGCGGTTACATTGCGCGCAGCAGACTGCACTGTATGCGATTATGTAATGGGTGTAGAAAGAGATGGGAGCAGTACAGGAAAAATAATTTAATAATAACATTTCAAATCTGTTATCGTAAAAATACGTAAAAAAATATCGTGTCATTGACGCTGGATATCTCGATAACCAGTCAAATCCCAGGTATGGTGCAATACAATTTTTTTTTTCTTAATGTTGGGAAGATAACAATATGGCTCTTGTCTTCAATAAGGGTCTTTTTAGACCCGATATTAAGGGTAACTTTTTATGTAGTGGGCAAAATTTACAGAGTTATTCAGTGTCCGTTCCCAAATGCAACCGCTGTACAAAAATTCACTCCAAAACAAAATAAAAATTTCATTTTTTATGGCTTGCGCTAGTAAATTATGCGTATCCCTCATACTAAGGCGAATATTTGTTTTATTTTAAAGTGTATCCCAATACTGCGGTTGCAGTAGCACAAATTATGCGCACTACATAAAAAATGATCCTGTATACACCTTCAACATGTTTCACACGAAGTCGGAACGTTGAATGTGGATTTGATTCTAACTCCATTCCATTAAATCTGACACGTGCTTCTCGAATTAAATCGTCACCTTCTCGAGTTTGTTCTTTAACCTTTGGTTTGTACCACTCTCACCCCAGCGCCGAACACGAGCAGTCGCGCATGGTTAGACCGCAAATAGGAATCCAATTGCCATCTTTGACATCTTGACTCTTACTAAATGATGAGATACTACTTAGCTTAAATTACATCACAATTAAAATTAAAAGCTCAGGCCTCAGCTCAGAATAATGTTAGATGGCAACACCAGGTGCTACCACCTGACGCTGATTTTCAGCTGCAACCCACGGGTGCCATACGCTCGAATGTGCTTAAAAAAACTTAAATATGTAAATAAATATTATTATTACTATTTTCTTCTTTGGTCATGCCCACAGGAATTTGACAATGTCACTTTGGTACCGTTATTCGCAACGGCCATGCTCAGCGCTTTTGAACATGGCAGGAACTATTTGACGTAAAAATTCAATAGTTAGTAAGCAACGAAAAATTCAATTCTCGTCATATCTCCCATTGATCTTCTCTGACAATAATCCTTTAGTACACAATAGGAGCCAACTAGATGAACTGACACGTGTAATTACTTCGCTTCTCTTCGCTTCGCCAACATAATAGAAATGTACTCGCGAGCGCGGTTTAGACGAGTGACGTCAGATATTGAACGGAATGAATGTAGGAACGAGCGAAGAATGAATGTATTTCTGCGGGAGAATAGAATCTTATATAGACGTAATGAAGCTTGTTTTTTAGGGATAATGGGGATTGTTATGTTTCATGATTATGAACACTTTTCATACTGAGATTTAACAACTTAAGCCTACTAATGTCCATGGTTTAATATCCTCATAGACCGGTACATTGAAGGCAAATGAATTGGTGACTAAAGTATTTTGTTAATAGCGAAAAGGAGGATTATGCCACCCATCTTCATAAGATAATAATTTAGTCGCTTTTCTGTCATGAAAAGAAAAACAGATAGCTACTTATTTTCCACTAAGCGGCTAGTCGCGCACGGCTAGCCAAGTAGTAATAATGAATAATGATGTAAATGATGAGTCACGCGCGACTGCCAGTCCCGCACGGCTACCAGTCACGTGATTTTAAGCAGTTGCGATGATTTCCGAGCCACGGTTGAGCCATTGAAGAAAGAAAAGAAAGAAAAGCAATTTACCATTGGGTATGGTATATAACTCATTTGAATAAACAGAAGACACACGCGGCCGGCCAACCTCGGCTATCCGCCCGCGGCTAGTCGCTTAGTGGAAAAAAACTTAATGAAGTCAAAATAAAAAAATCATCTGGCTTCCGTATCTTGTTTTGTGATGTATTTTAAGCAAAAAAAACATCGCACGCATGCCGCTCTCCCAACCGCGGTTGTAATAGGTATGTAAAACATAGATTTATGGAGATCGTCAGAAGACAATATCTCTCAATATTATATGTGCACTTCACATAGAACCAGAAACTCTTTAAAATGAAGGCTAAAGAATTGGATAGGCACTCTTGCTAATCAGTGGAACAAGGTTTTATCTGAACGGTCGAAATAGCATTGGAATCATCTGAAATCAAGATCTTGATGAGTTCCTTTGCCATAATTTGCTCTAATCCCCTCCCAAAGACATTGGCACGTATAATCACTTCGCTTATGTACCGCATAATAGTAAATATTTGCAGAGTGACGTCATCCATATTGAACGGGAATGAAGCAATCATTTATCGGGATTGTATTTACTTGGTGTACGATGTGAGATAAGCAAAATTCATAAAGTCATATATTTTGAGTATAGCCTTTTACGGAAGTGAGACGTGGACAATGATACAGAAGGATAGAGAGCTTTCGGAAGCATTTGAGATGTGGTATTGGAGAAGGACGGAGAGAATAAGCTGGACAAAAAAGTTACTAATGAAGAAATATTGAAAAGAATCAATGAGAAGAGGATACAAATGAAAACTATTTAAAATAGGAAAAGAAAGGTGATAGGCCATATTATATCAAATGATGATTTCAATAAAAACTTATTTGAAGGAATGATAGAAGGAAGGAGAGGTAGAGGAAGGCCACAGATAAGTTAAATGAGCCAAACAAAAGAAAAGGTTGCTATCATGTCACATGGAGGTTAAGAAGATTACACTGGAGAGGAAAAATGGAGAAAGCTGCAACAGCTACACCGACAAGAGCAAGGATTTATAATTTAAAGAAGAAGAAACGTAGGCTCCCGTAAGAGTACACTGCTTAATATTGGTCTAAGCTTTTACAAGGAATTAATCTTCAGGAAGCATTCCCATTATCACTACCTTTGAATACAAATTGGTGATATCTCATCCACTCATCCTCTTGGCTTGATAAAATACATTTAGATATGGCAAGACCTTGCAAGTTTAAAAAAAAAAAAATATCTTCCGGTTTGTTTGTCAAAAGAAAATATTTTTGTCATGATTGTTACATAAGAGTTTTGTTGTTCGGCGAGACATGATGTACTTATACAACATTTGTAACAACCTGTAGCCATGTTTCCTGTGAATAAAAATATTTCTATTTCTATTTCTATTTCTAAGACAAAAATAAATTATAATGAAGAAAAAAAAAGGAATGATATCTCTAACATTTACGAGTATTAACAAAAAAAGTCTCATTTTACATGCCTCAGCATCCAGCAATATGCTTACAAAGGACCCAGAATATCACACAAGTAATTCGACTGCAACCGTCCTAATGAACTCATGGTTTAAAAATTCTGTGTGATAAAGACAAATGTGGAAAAGACTTCGGCAAAAAGAGAAATGTCTAAAACACGCTTGTGTCGACAAAATAATTATCTACCTAGGTACCTAATAGATGAATTATAACGCAGTCACCTTTTGTGCTAATAAATCAAGTGTCAATGTAGGTACCATTAATTTAATTACAGTCCATTTTTTCTTACTTCTCTTATAATGTAAACAATTTACAAGTAAATTAAATCCACGGAAGATACTTCAAAAGCAATTGGGTATGATTTTTATTTTTTAATTATTCATGAATAATTACTATATATATATTTGTGTTTGAAATAGATCCTTACAACTAATAACATACCTATTATGATATTTTGCTTTTATAAAAAAAAAACAATACCACCATACCTTACCATAATGTATATTATCTATAGTATTTTATTTATCAAGAAAGAATACAGTTTTATTCTGGACTCGCCAGGAAATATAATAAATGAAAGTAAGAAAAAATAAAAACAATAATTAAGCAACTTGCACGAGACCAAAAATGGCCCCATCTCAGCATAATGCTGTGACATTTCGAAAGTGTCACAGCGCTGGTATTCTGATGGGACCGTAGGTAGGCAGCTACGACACAGGTAAATAAATATCTATCTATATATCACTAGATAATATTTATCACAGTATATACCGTGTATATTTGCGCTGCTCCGCGTCCCGCAAACCATCGGGTTAGGATGCGCTTACTCGGCCAGCACCCTGATTACGGACGCAGCTGACAGTTTGCGACAGGCGTAAATTGCACAATTGCTGCTGTCAAACATCATTTTTGTATTGTACGTAATACCAAAATGATGTTTGACAGCAACAATTGTACAATTTACGCCTGTCGCAAACTGTCAGCTGCGTCCGTAATCAGGATGCCGGTCGCGCTTACAGCTGCAGCGGTCGACCTATAAGCACCTGACTGTTATCAAGAACGCCTATTTTGGTGTTAAAAATCATATTCCTATCTAAAGATGTATATTACCGTTAAATATAGGCCCCTTCTCAACTATGATTTCTAAGTAAACAAATAACTGATAACTTAATAACTAACGATGCGTATAAATCATAATTTCTACACTGTTATACCCTTTTCTTGATTGATGGTAAGGATTCAAGTGGTTTCCTCCTTCACAGCCATTAGAGTCCCGATAGGTTCGAACCTTTGATCAATTACTAGACTGGGCTACTTGTTATTAGTTTACATAAATTGTTGTTTAGTTTAGTTTAACGTAGTTCTGGAGCGTTTTACCTGTTGTGTAAATAGACGCCTAATTGATGGTCCCCAATGACATTTCCTTCATTAAACGAAACTTTATTAATATCGACATACACTCGACATTTTTCGTTTTGTATTGTACTAGAATTCCTTCCGTATCGTGGGTACAGTTTATAAACACACATCTTACATACACACACCCAGACTCGGAATAACTATTTGCAGGCTATACAAACATTTGTTCCGTGTAGGAGTTGCACCCGCAACTTAAAGTGTAAAAAGCCATGTGTTTAGCTACCAAAGATTGGAAACCACACAGAGAAGCAGCTGACGCGCAGAAGCATTAATTAAAAAAATATTTTTTTTAAAACAAGCTTTTACACGAATCACGTGGTTTTGAAAGTGCCTGCAAAGGCATCGGGCCGCTAATACGAGATATAGCAATAAGTTGTATTAAAACCACATTACCAATATTTATTTCTGCAAAATTATATAACCAAAATATTTTTTGAATTTACAGCAGCGATTGCAATATTTACGCCTGTTGGAAACCATCCGCAAATCGCTATCGTGTTGCTGTCAGAATGGTCTACGTAATACCAAAACAGTTGAATAGTGATCGCGAGATATTACACATCTGATATTAAAAAAAATGTCTTCTAAATCAGTAATAAGGCCGTGGATCGCTTGGTGGACAACGTCGAATTTTCAGCTTTTTAAAGATAAATTAAAAATAAAAGTTAATACCTAAATATGTTATGAAAAGTCGGATCATTATATATGATCATATTCATTAGTAGTGAACAATACTTGACGAGCTCATAAAATATTAAGTCTTTAGAAAGAACTCATTAATCATACATTAAATATTTGATATAGGTGCCCGTGTTCACATTACCTAAAGGGTTAATAAAACGACCATTTATTAGTGTTTGTTAAAATACATACCTACAAGGTGTATTCATAAAAAAAAATTATTTACACATTCACGTGAGCAACCCCATCTCTGAATTTCTTGCTGAGACGCACCTTTTTCTCATACAAAGAGCAACGTCTAAAGACGTGCCGCCGTAACACGTGTTTTAATACTGTGTTATGTGACGCAAAGTTACTTTATGTCCGACGTTCTACAAAGGGAAGGCGTCATACGACGTTGCGGGTGTGTGCGCTCAAGACCATTGCATATTGTATTCGTAATTTATAAAAATGAACTTACAAAAGTCACGTGGCGGTATAAACTACGAAAATCAAATATGTTGCGGCGCAAGGGAGATTTTTCATAAGAATTTGCCGTTATATTAGACGTCCACAGACGTACTGTTTAAATAAAATATGACAATGGGACGTCACATGACGTTACGCCATTTAATAAATATTTCAACATGACGTCGTAATACCATGCTCATTCGAACGTGAACCTATTCTCGGAAGGGTTACCTAAAACAACCACATTTCGCCGTAGAAAGTATTAATTTCCATGTAATAGGGGACGACCCTTTTGTTATTTTCCAAGAAAATCCCAGACTACGGGCTGTTACTGAAAAATTTCTATCAGAAAACCCTTTTACATTTTGACCAACCTGAGAAAATACCTAGAACCGCATGGTTGTCAGCAACGCTTGGTCAAACAAAATAAATAGACATTTATTTCAGGAAAAAAGCCATAGAATACAAAAATAAAATTACATCAGTACATTATACATTAGTAATATACTGCTGTTGCTACTGCTACTGTTTGCTGTTGGTACTGGCATACCGACAGCACATTGTTTTTACTGCAATTTTTTTTTTTTCTTTTTTTTTACTTTTTTATGTTTGTGCACTGTTTTGTCTGATGTCTAGTCCAAATAAATGTTTTTTCTTTCTCTTCTTTCTTTTTAATATTAATGTATAATGTACTGATGCTTTGAAATTTTATTTTATTTTTGTATTCGCCTTCATATTTTTCATGTATTTTATTTGTGCATTAATTGTAATAATGATGTGATGTGTGTAAAATAATGATGGCTCATAGAATAAAATCTACTTGTGGCTTCTTTTAAAATAATAATTTCAAAAAAAAAAAAAAATATGTTTAATAAGTGCCGAAAGTTAAAAAGTATAGAATATTTATTAAATATTTCTAAGCTTATTACTAAAACTAGCTGTACCCGCGGCTTTGCCCACGTGACAATATTCGATGAAACTATGATAGTCACTTGAAATTAAAGAAAAGGAAAGATAGTTTTAGAATTTGTATTGACAAAAACTTACATAATATGAGATCTGTGCAATAAATGCCTTGACTTCCGCACGTATGGGAGTGAAAACAATCTACACGTTACTTGGATGGGTGATCGTTATTTACTTGAGACCCCTGAAAGAGCACGGCAGGTCGCATCACGACTATTTTAAACGAATAATCTATGATAGTGGTAATGGTTAGGCACTCAAAAAGACAAAACCGTGCCTTCAGGTTTATGGTTTAAATATAACCAGTTTTTACTGCCACCGTGCACCGTTAAGACTACGCTTTCTCGCTATTTTGTGTGTTATTAAAGTTTACGAAACCTGATTCTCCACTAAGAAACAATAGGAAAAAATAATTTAAAGTTTAATTATTTAAATCTATTGTATAAATATTGTCTACGAAATGGGTAATAAGTGCAGAGTCTGATGCCGACCGTCATAACAACGCCTTGATTACATCAACAATCTCATCTGATTGTAATTCTGTCCGGCGCTTCTTGGGCAGTCAGCTGTTATGAAAATTGCTGACTCATCTATCAGCCATAATCCTAAAATTTGAATTGACTCATCTATCCACTACATCATGAGTGAATTCAATATGAACACTCATGGCGAGGCGACAGAAGAAGATTCAGCTGTTCTCCGGATTGCAAATGACTTTAGTCCTTCTTCTTTGTGTCAATGGTACTACGTCCCTAGTATAATCTGCAAATCTTGCCACCTCAATGATGTTATTATTGGCAAAATAGAGGTGGCTGAATGTGCAGGTATTGGGGCATATTGATCAACACAGTAGCTGAGACATCGTTTGAGGGACAATACCACATCTCCACCCTACCGCTGTTTCCTCGATATAGCCCCACTTGCTCATTTGCTCATACTGCACTTGCATCTGCCTAATTGAGTCCAGAGTCGGTTAAATAACTTTCATGTGATCCAAGAGATGATCGTTCGATCGGATCGTATCTGGCAGAAAATTACTCACCCCGGGCTTGATTACTGGTGAAGGAAGTTTCTCCAACCACAATGTATTTGCAATGGGCATCGGCTGAACCACCCGATAGTGCCTCTCTAGTGTTCTAAGGAAACTGAGCCGACTTTTAAAGGCTGTGCTGATAATTAAGCACTGAATTGACTTCTGAATAGTAGATGTCTGGTGTCGGACTCCTTTTTGTGTTTTTGTACGCAACGTCTCTGCGAATTTGTAGAAGTGCTATGCTCACCGTAGGATACGGTATACCCATATTGAGAGTGATCGGTTTACGTCAGCCGGTGATAGTACAACATGAGTCATTTAGCTGACCGAAACTTTTAGGTACCTAGTTCTTTTTATTTGATTTTCATATAATGGTTTTTTCAAGTTAACGCTCTGTCCACGGTGACTCCCAGGGGTATTGCTGTGATTAATTTCGAACCCTACGGTGATTTCAGCCCTGATCCCACTCGAAAACTTAACGTCGACAAACTCTTCTTCGACAGACGCTGTTCCAACACTCCGAAATTACGCTACTCCTGAACCATGAGCAATAACATCGGATAAAAGTAAAAGCAAGAAAGAAAAAAAAAGAGTTTATAGCACAACATAAAATAAACGGAAAAGCAAAGAAAACATATAAAATAAGTTGGGTTATTGTACTAAAGCATATAAAGCATAATGTCAGGAGGCAGTGATACTGGCCACCTGACGCTGGTTTTCAGCTGCAACCCATAAGTGCCATACCAGCAGTCGTCATTAATATGCCTTACGCCTATAAGTATTTTGAAAACCCTTAAATACTTACCTTTATTGTGAATATTTGAACATTACAAATTAAATTATTATATAGAACTCTGCCTACAGGAGTATGGATGCCGTATCAATAAAAAAATCGCTTTTAAAAATATTGGAAATAGAAAACTCGCCTATAAATTACTACTAATGCCATCTAGGTATAAACAGACGAATTAAAATATATAAGGCCAAAGAATAAATGAAAAAGTACGTGTAAGAAAATGCGAAATGATTTCTATTGTATATAAAATGTTAATCGGATCTATTAACTACAATCATCCAATATTTCAAATGGATTCGTCATATAGGTAGCGACTAATAATTGTACACAGACATATTGGTTTATTGCTCACCCCCCTTTGACAATAGCGTAATAATTTGTACCCTATATGTTGACCAGGCTATTAACGGATTTTATTTTTAAATTTCATGACGATCTGTTCGGCGGTTTGGCCGTGAAGCTCGGACAGACAAACAGACAAACAGACAAACAGACAAAAATTCTAAAAACTATATTTTTGGCATCAGTGTCGAATATAGAGCGCATGCCTTTTTTTTTTTTCAAGATATATTTAATGTACAGTTTTCGCTTCGTTACGATTTTATTATAAGTATAGATAAGCTTGCATGTAGGTAAGCATGCAATTATTGAATGATCATTCATTGAAAATCGAGACCGGCTCAAATCTTCCCAATAATGACGACACGGTTGGCGCAGTGGCTAAGCGATTAGCCTTCTGCGCTACGTGCCGCGGGTTCGATCCCCGCACGGAACAAGTATTTGTATGATCTACAGATAGTTGTTTCGGGTCTGGTTGTCTGTGCATGTGACATGTATGTTTGTAAACTGTACCCTCGATACAGGAGAAATCCTAGTGAGGGGCAAAGTTAAAAAAAAAAAAAAAAAAAAAAAAGAAAGAAAAGAAAAGAAAAGAATGGGTCCCGACTATTAAAGTCGCTACGTTCCGCATTAGAATTCTACTGGACTTGTTTTTTTTTCTTTCAGTTTATATTTAACGTTCACTTTTTAAGCAGTCGGGTTTTTTGATTTATTATTTATTCTTTGAATTATGTTTAAATAAAATGAAACTCAGTGTCTTGTAAAATCCTATTTCGCTCGTTGATAGCAATAAGAATATAATGGAAGCAGAATCAATATGAAATATAATGGGGTTTGTATAAAGGCCCGCCCTCGAGGTCAATGTTGGCAGAGTTAACTGGCCTGTGCATTGGCCTGGCCCAATCTTATCGCAGGCCGCCACTCACACACATAACATTTGCTTATGATTGCGTAAGCACTATCTTTATACGTATATTATGAGAATTTAAGTCATACATAAAAAGAGGATTTTGAAAATGGAACGGATGAAATGGAACGAATTATTTTATAACGGCTTAAAAGCCCCGTTTTAATTAACATAAGTGTGTTCATTGCATAACACACATCATTCTGAAAAATTTGATTAAAACAATTCCACACAAATAATTTTTCTTAAAATAAATATAGAAAACGGCTCTTTTATTCGCATAATGTAGAACGAGTATGTCCAATGTTAACATAGGACTTTTTGAAAATATGGATAGGTACTCATATATTAAATTTAAATATAAGAATAATCCTCATTTTCGATTTTTTCTAGAATGACAAATAAACACACAATGTACACAGCCTAATTATTATTAATAATAATTATAAAACATAAATTAAAAATACAAATATAAATCTGAGCATCTAGGCGTCAAAGTACTCCTCCTCATCGCTGTCAATTGGTAGCGTGTCCAGAAGACTGGCAGCATTGCCACGATGAATGGCAATGCTTATTCTTTGACCAAACATTAGGCCGGTTCTCGGGTCACGCGTAGCGTCGACCAACCGTTTTGCAATATCTCTGAAATGGAGACATGCATTCGGACCCCATGACCCGAGCGTTTTGACACCAAACGGCTCAAATATATAACTACTGATAAGATTAAGCTTTTTTCTTAATTTATCCAAACTTCGTAACTTTGCTCTGAATTAACTCCAAGTTCAGTGCTAGACTAAGCGTTAAATGAACTACTAAGTACGTAATTGAAAAGTTATTGGCAAAATTTTATCCTGAACAAATTTGGAATACAGGCAAAGTTGGACAGTTGTACACTAAACAAAGATACTAGAAGCCGTAACAACTGTACACATCGCGTATTTTATATTTCTATTTACAAACTGTTGTTTTACTTTGTATGAACGTTCGGGTATGAATGCCGAAACCTGATAGGTTCAAAAAGTTTTCTAATCTGGCTCGGCGCATGTATTCAAAATTGGAACGTTAATTGAATGGAAAACATGAGTGATCATTACATTCGGAAGGATGCTCTTGATATTGGTCTAGTGTTCGAAATCACGTTTGGGTTCAGTTTCTAAAGTCTGTGATACACTGCCTATCGCTCGCTCAAAAGCATGCCAGATACTAGTAAAAACGAGTTACTGGCATGTGTGTGTTTTGGCAGATTCTGCTTGTAGCTCACGTGCTGGTACAAAGCATACCAGGATATTGCTAACTACAGGCACGCGAAACTCGTCGTAACGTATTTGCTACTAGCTTACAGTTCTCTGTCAAGATCATTTGTATGTTGAGATTTTAGCAGGAGTTGTTTTTGAAAAAAAAAGTAAAGTAAGCTAATAAAAGAGTATATATAAATTATTGTTATCTTAAATAATAATGTTGGTCCATAAAAATCATGAATGTTCTGATAAGAATTTACAAAATTCTGTAGATACTTATTAAAATTCTACTCATCCCTTATCGAACCAACCTCAAAGATAACAGGAATACACATAATAAATACCTTTATGCTAAAATAACCACGATCTCAACCCTTGATAATTCAATTTTAATCATTAGGAGTTTGATTAAATTCGTTGTTTGGCCTCTATGGGCTCATAGTGACTTTGTGTTCAAAACTTTGGCAATTTGTACTGCTAACAACAAAGCGGTTCGTTTTGGCTTGAGCGTTTGTGGAATTTATTGTCTATGAATCATTACAAGTTAATTATATAATTAATTAATTTTATTTGCATCAGATCAATGATCCATATATTATTCTTGTTAGTAAACACTTTGTTAGTAGCTATAGGTACAACAGAAACATTATATTTATTTACACCATACAACACACCCCCACTCCCACTTTACATGGTGTAGTCGAATAGACCGACACAATATTGGACAGTCTATTCGGCCAGCTACAACGCTAAGAATGCCGTTGCCGCTACTACGGACACGGCTTAGTATCGAAGCAGCCCTCTTTCCAAGGATGGCATGAAAGCCATCAGTGTGACCATCGGCCAACATGCCAGATTCACTGCATTGCCTCGGCAGCTGCAACCACATCCGAAATGCGTTATTATATACGCGCAGGGCGTTGATTGTCTGTGTGTTGTCTGGTGTGTAAAGGGTTCATTTATTTTATTTTTATACTGCTAAGACAATGGAGGCAGTGATAGCCTAGCGGTTGAACGCTCACCTTCCACGCAGGAGGGTCTGAGTTCGAACCCGGCCCGCACATCTCACGTTTCGGATTCATGTGGGGATTAGAATTTGATTATCACTTGCGATAACGGTGAAGAAAACATCGTGAGGAAATCTGCACATCTGAGAGGGTCTCATAAAGTTCTCGATGATGTGTAGTCCACCAACTCGCATTAGGCCAGCGTGGTGGACTAAGGCCTAACCCTTCTCATTCTGAGAAGAGGCCCGTGCCCAGCAGTGGGACAGTAATAGGCTGGATTTACTTTTACTTTTACTGCTAAGGTGGCAAATGAGCATACGGCCTGCCTGAAGGTAAGCGGTTACCGTAACTCATGGACACTTGTTACACCAGAGACATCATTTGCGCGTTACCGACCTTACTGCTAGCGTCATGACGCTTCCCCAAGGAGCACTAAGAATTCATACTCCATGCTCCATGGAAATTCTTTTAAAATAATAGATTACAATCATGAGTAATACAATGTTGTCGTAAGAGCTGCGAGAATAATGTGATTTAATGTGAATAACAAATAAGATTAGGATAATAATGAAATGCCTCTGAATAAGATTCCCATGGCAGTTACAAGTTGGCTAGTCCCGATTCGATATGTACTTAGCATGAAGATAGTATAGACGCGGGCAACCCCAGGGGCATCACTCGCGGGTTGCCGACCATACTAGCGTCGTGTAGTAGGGGCGACCCTTACTGCCAACCCGGCGCTTCCCTACGAACTGTACTATTTCTATGGTGCTTATTCACCTATTGTCATGGAAAGAGATATTTTCTGCCTTATTCATTGATCCCACTATCGTACAGATAACACAAAATAAACAAATGGCTACACAGATGAACAATCCTCCAAGTAACCTCCGGAATTAAAAGCAAGAAGCGTTGGAAATTGTTGAAATACGGGCTATAATGTAAGAAAAGTTTATTACTGTTGCCAACATTGCCAAGTTCGGGAAATGGCTATGTTATAATTGCTTACGATCAAATGTTTGTGACTTTCTCATACGAATGGTTTTTTACGGCATAAGGCTCGATGCACATTATGTTGCGGGCTATGGGTGATTTGTTCTTTCTTCCATAAAAGTCATGCGCAGAAATAAAAAGTAATTTCGTGCGAGGTCTAATGGTTGCCTTAGGAGTTGCGCGCATCGAAATTTTTTAATTATTGATTATTTATTTAATGCTTTATGCACAGGTAAAAAAACACTGCACAAAGGCGGACTTAATGCCGTAGGCATTTTCTGCCAGTCTACCTTAGAATCGAAAAAAAAAAAACGAAAATCGATTTCGATTCGATTCGTTTCGAATCGATCGTTTTTTAATCGATTTAGATATATGATACGACCTGCCCCTGTCTTTGCACGGGTGCAATTTCTCTACTATCGTTACATTAAATATGAAAGTATTATACATTTAAACCAATAGGAAGAAATTCTCAAAATGAAATGGTGAAAACCGCATCAAAATCTGTTGTTTAATTAAGTAATTAGCGAACAAACAGACAGATGCGGCGGATAACTTTATTTTTAACCACCGACAGAAAAGTGGGGTGTTATAAGTTTGTAGTGTGTATCTGTGTATCTGTGGATATCTGTATCTGTGTATCTGTCTGTGGTCGGATGGACCGATTACAATGCAGTTTTTTTACTTGAAAGCTAGTTTAATCGGGTATTAGCATTCCAATAAAAGATAGGCATAAAATTAACTTTTCATTGGAACAGAAATGTTGTTAACCAATATTGTAGCAATGCAGTAATTATACATCAGAAACATTAATTTGTATCAAATTAAACAAAGAATTTGTCATATGCCGTAGGATGTTATATACCCAAAGAACATCCTAGCATACATCTATTTATCATCACTAAACAAATTAACAACCTATACAATAACACTTAACGTAAGTTGAACGCGTATCAAGACAGATCCCTGTTAATTGGTCCCTGAGCATCAACTTAAACATCCTTCAGAATCTCAAACAACAAATGGTTTGTTGAAAGGGGAAAAGGAATAATTATTCTCCGCCTAAACTAATGAGAACCGTTTCGCTAGTGACAAACGCTTCAATATTTCTACTTGCAAAATTAAATCCATTTCCTGAATTTTATTTGATGTTTGAGTAAATGGTTAATTGTTTCCCAAAAAGAATTAAAAAGACAGTTAGAAGAACGTGTTTATTTATGGAGGTAGTGATTATGTTTGTATACCTGAAATATATTTATTTCTATTTTTTTACAGAGCTTTCACTAGTACTTGTTACCGGCCACCTAATTACTGATGTAGAAGACAGTTTGCGACAGGCGTAAATCGTGCGGTAGCTGCTGTTAAGCATCACTTTGGTATTACGTATTTACCGATAGTGACGCTGACGCAGCACCCACGGTTTACGGGTTCGCCTTCTGGCGGACAATAAATGAACTAAAAGTGCAAACTTGGCACTACAAATGCGACAAGTAGCCACAGGCAGACGAATGCCGTACTAATACGAATTTGTTGGACAGTTCGCGACCGATCGCGCTCCATCTGCTATTGCGTGGCTGTCGGGTCGCTGTCAGGCGATTTTTACGTAATTAGGGTACGAGACGCCATCTTCAGAACGAGGTGCGTAAAAGTGACGTTTTATTATATTTCGAAAAGATTTCGAACGAGCATTAATCTATGCTCAGCGTTCCATTTATGCATTATTACAATATGTTACTTATATTACTTATACTTATATTAATATTACACAAAATCCCTTTCAGTATTCTGAAACAATTTGCGAACTATTTCTAAGTGAAAACTGAAGCATTTTGCTTATTTATTTGTCCTTGCCTCGCTAATGGAGTGTCCTCTTGACAGGCCCTACCTAATTCATACTTAATTCATTCTAGTTGACGGGGCTCAAGGCATTTAATAAACATTCCTTGGCCTAGACTTGAGAAAATAGTCTCTTTATCTTTGAGTAATACGAAAGAGCAATAGGTCGAGATTTGTCTTGATATTTTTTCTAGAGAATAAGTAGATTATAATGATAAATCAGTATTTACGTTATTAATTTATTTAAAAAATCGTGATAGATTTTTTTTCTTTTTTTTTCTTCTAGAAACGTGAGTTTTTAAGAAAGGTAGGTATAGCGGGTCTTTCTGCTCAAAATTGGAGCTGCTCGTCTCGGGAAGTACTTCCACCGCGCATAATATCGTAGCCAAATAACACTGCTCTTTTGCAGTGTTGTAGGCATCCCCCTACTACCAACACCGTTCACCGTTTCATATTCCCAAGCGTTGACAGGCGGTTCTTCATCTAAGTCTAATAGTCTGTTGACACAAGCGTTATGGCTAGCACCGAACACTCCGAAATGTCAAATTTTGTATGTCAAAAAAACGGCGAGTTATTGCAATATCAGCGTTGATGTTTGAATTGAGCATTGATATACCTAGGTACAAAATGAAGCGTTTGCAGCGGTATTGACGGTTAACGCCCATGTGGACTGGTCCTCAGGGGGAAGGTAAGCATATTTTTAAGAACAAAGTTATAATATAAAACAGTCATATTCACAGAACGAAAGATATGAGTAGATACCTTCCTAAATCATTTTTAATGCATCGTCAAAAAGCATAAAAATTATCTAATAAATAGGTAAGTACACAATATCTAGTTAATTGATAATATTCCTTGACAATGCCAATGCCAATATTAAATTTTATCAACTTAATTTCACTCATCAATTTATTCTTAACACATACCTACATCGGCATCTCATTACGAAAATAATTCCGGATTATATTCCTGAAAATAAATTGGTAGGATTCACTTCATCCGTTCCCTAGTGAATCAATTTGTCAACAAAGTTAGGAAGAATTAACATTTGTTTGTTGAGGCTTGCTTTGTGGCGCGAGGCCAAATATGAGGCTTTGGGGACAGACACAAGAAAGGGAACAATGATCAAAAAGATTTGTTGATGTGTTTATACTGTTGTTGCTTTTGTACAAAGAAGGTCAAACGTTGAATAGTAAAGTGCTCTTGTTACTAATAATATTCAATTAAAAACTGATTAACTAAGTGACTGACAGGCTTTGGCGTGAAATAAAGCTAATTAAAATATGCTTAATGCTAAGGATTTTTTTGAAGTGAAACTTCTATATAGACGGGGGGTATAAGGATTTTTCCGTCACGAAAAAGACCGTTACGGCCGCGTGGAGAGGGTAGACGATATATCAAGTTTCACTTCTACTATTGTATCCCAGGACACATAATTATCGTTTTTTTTTTTATTAAACCACGCTATACATTAAATTTAAAATGCCCTTTATTTCTTAAAAGTACGTAATTAACGAAACTACCTATATCAACACTGCAACTTACTGACACTGTTATATAACTCTGTAAATAATCCCACGTTTTCTGAACTTGTTATATTTCTCCGATGAAAGATAAGAAAGAAAAAGAAGCAGCGTAAAATTGAAAGGCTCTAATTAAAAGCTCTACATAAAGGGTTTCTTAAACTTTTATGTGTATCGAATAAAAGAGGCTAAAGTGAAATTTCGATTGATTATCCAGAAGTTTTCAATGTTACAAAACATTTTAATGCTGCGTCAAGATTGATGTCGTGGATTGTACCGGTTTCTTTGAAAATAAATTAAACAATCATCAAAACACGGAGTTTGTACAATCGGTAGCAAAATTCAATCGGTTTGTTGGAAAGTTTTGACATTAATAATGGAAACATTTTGTAAATTTTCATGAACCGAGGAGATTTCTGAAAATATCCGGTTCTCGTATTATTTTAGACAATATTTTGCTTTCTGTTGTTTCAAGTTGTGTCGCGGAAAACGATTCAGAACTTCTGCATCGAATAAATATTTTGTATCATACCGGGGAAATATTTTCGCGTTATTCATTAGATACAAATAGGAAAATATTATTTAGAAAAATGTGATCGATTACATTAATTCACCTATCTTCATTTTAGCATTGTTTTCTGCCTTCATCCTGTACAGAATTAGCTTTTATCTGCAAGCACTTGGTCTCGTTTCGATATTTTTGATTCCTCTTACAATTAGTCTAGGTTAAGGTTCTAAAACCTCGGTTTTTTATTTAGTAGGTAGTAAGTTTTTATTTTTCGTTTTTACTTTTTATGTTTACTTGTTTGATTTTACGTGTTAAGTTATGCTTAATTTTTTTAATGTTTTTGGTTTTGTGCTGTAAACGTTTTCTTTGTTTCTTTTTTCTAGGCAAGAAGGTAAGACAAAAATCCAGATTAAAAAAGACCGTGTGCGTTGTTATACTTACACTGTTTATTAATAAAACTTCATAACAGCGATACTTGCCTAGCCTTTTTATCGTCCTTGTGGACTGGGTGCGACCAGGATTTATGTGGCGATTAACCTGCTTCCTAGCGGGGGCTAGTACGGTAAAAAAGGGGATAGAAAGAAAGAGATAAAATTGGGGACAAAACTATCTCTTTACCGTTTTCTCTCTCGATGTTTCGTTTTGTCTTCTGTCAAGGAGACAAAGGCTGGAGAAAACGGGTTAGTCGATGGAAAAATCGGGGATAAAACCATCTCTTTACCGTTTTCTTTCTCATTTTTTTGGTTTGGCTTCTGTCACGGAGACAAAGGGACGAGAAAACAGGTTTCTCGATAGAAAAGTCGGGGACAAAACCATCTCTTTACCGTTTTCTCTCTTGATATTTCGTTTTGTCTTCTATCAAGGAGATAAAGGCTGGAGAAAAAGGTTTTTCCGCCCACCGTGTAAGCCCTACAGGCAGTATTTCTTCCACCACAACAGATAAAATCTTCATGTCCAAATTGTCTAAACCCAACTATAACTACGTCAATCAATCGATCGGTACGGTAGCAATTCCCACAGTCCCTTGAAACTCAGCAACGTAGTGCAAATTGCCACTTATCCTTTCATTTTATTTTATAACCAACGCGCACCGGTTCAAATTCCCATTAAAATGAAGCATTGTGGATTGACAGTTTAAGGCTATGAGCAGTTAGCATTAAATATGCATTGCTACATATTTTCGCCATCGATTTCTATTGCTTGCTACTATGCTATTTCTTTGACTGATTCATAGAACAAGTTAGTCTGGACAGAATATGGGTAATAGATGTAGATATATAGATGTAGTAGGCTAAGACTAAACCAGATATTCCTGTGGGTATTATAAAAATATTATGTTTATTATATCGTAGGACCATCTTCTTGTATTCCTAACAAACACAAATGTCTGTAAATTTTATAAAAAAATGTATATTCTTAAAACTAAAGTAGGTTGAAAAATGGAATATACTATATGGTATACACAAATCATAAAGTCAATTAAATAATATTGTATTCATATTCAAAACAACATAAACTTCTACGAAAATAGAAATTTAAACCTGGTATAACTGACGCCTCGCAAATTCCGATAAGGCATCCCACTACGGTCAGCGGCAGCGTTAAATAATCAAATTGCTTCCCACCAATATTTTAATTGAAAACAAGCTTTACTGTATGGTATTAAAGTAGAAATTACCTTAACAAACAATCGTGAATAGCGGCAACACAAATAATTTTATCTACGCTGAAACTGTTGTTATTAAAACGACAGTATAAAAGGAGGCTTTTGTTAGGAGGACCAATATATGGTCAGTTTCCGTTATCTAAGCCCGGGGAGTGGTTAAGTGTCTCGGGCCATAGTGCAAATTACTACACCGTTATAAGTTATTCAATAGAGGCGGTCTAACTGAAATAGGGCGATTTCGGTGAAGATGCTATTGAAAGTAATGGTGGATAACATAAAATTTTCCTTAGTTCCTATTGGAAGGCGGAAAATAAAGAGGAAGTGATTTTGTATGGCTTGCAACTAAGAGGACGACTTCTAGTGGTACTTAGTTGGTTTCTACGTACGATGAAGAGGCACGTAAAGTACTCGATAGGCGGTAGTTGTTATATTTAGTTTACGAACTAAAGAATTTGTTCATAGAATTTCGTGCTTAATTTTAAGAAAATTATGTGCCCGAGAGTAATCACAAGAGGACGCCGATGGCCGAGAACCATCACAGGTTCGCCGGAAGCCGAGAACAATCACAGGAGGACGCCGGTCGCCAAGAAAAATATTAATGTTTGCGTTTCGTCACTTTTTTACGACACCTAGGGGAAGAGAGGTAATGGCTTTATCTCTTGGAAACCATAAAATAAATAAATAAATCCGGCCCATTACTGTCTTTCCGCTGGGCACGCGCCTCTTCTCAGAATGAGAAGGGTTAGGCCTTAGTCCACCACGATTGCCTAGTGCGGGTTAGCGGACTACACACACCATCGAGAACTTTATGAGGCCCTTTCACATGTGCAAGTTTCCTCACCAACCATAGGGCATGTAATTTGATTATCATTTGTATTCTTGTGAAAGGAGAAGGAAAACATGGCAAAAAAAAAAAAAAAAACTGGCACTCCTCAGAAGTTTCTAAAAAAGTTGTCAATGGTATGTGTAGTCTACAACCCATATCAAGCCAACGTGGTGGATTAAAGCCTTTACCCTTCTTATTCTGAGAAGAGGCCTGTGTCCAGCAAGTAGGATAGAAAAGGGTTGAATTATTATTATGAAAAACACCAAATGAAATTAAATAAAGATCTCCAAATGTTTGTAACAATAACAATACTAACTGGTATAAATACGTAACTGCAAAGCAAGTAAATTAGGCCTATCTAACGTCAACAGCATTACCCAATAAATCATGGAATACCCACTCAGCATTCACCAAAATTTGCTGGAAGTATCGCAAGCCTAAGAGCCTGTTCACACAAGCATTAGCTTCAGCTTCACTAGCATTACATTTTGTGTGAGAATTTTACGCTGCATTTTCGCAGCGTCAGCGTTGGAATGGTTTTGAGCGTTGACATCCAAAATAGTGCATCTGCATCAGTTTTAGATAACGCCTGTGGATTGTGGAACCAGCACTAAATCGCAAGAATGTGACAATAAACGAGTATGTGGCATAAATTGTTATATGGCTCGCGACATTTTTTTGTTCCCGCATTAATCTCTTGGTTAGACATGAGATAAATGGCGTCTGGTCATAGTTGATTACTGGCATCCTACATCGTTAGTTAGCGGGAATTCATTAAAAAATCTAGAACAAACAATGCATAAATCTTGTGAAAGAATATTATGGGAAAGCAGAACGTGGATCTCGACGGGTATTTTTTTAATTTCGCGAGGAGGTTATTAAAACGCTTTCATTACCTTCACTTGTAACTAACTATGTAAAACAATCTTGGAAGTTCGGTTTCCGATTGAGCTGAAATTTTGCATACACGTTTAGTTTGGATGACAAAGGCGTTGTCTTTCGTTTTTTTTAAAACTATATATTTATTAGTGTTTTTATTCTGAGTATATTTGACTTTGATATTTGATTGTCATTTTTCGTTCTATTACCTACTTTCTTTGAAAACTCGTATGTGTACCAGTCAAGAACCTTATACATCCAGTTATTATAGCAGTGAAATTTGTAAGAGCTCTAAAAAGTATGTATCTGTTAAGGTCTGTAAGGCCTTGCGTATCGTGGCTTAGTGCTGCGTATTGAACTGACTTAGATAATTAAATTAAATTGTCTTGTGTTCGAATTTAAGACAGGATTTATTAGGGAACAAAAACCTCGGCGTCTCAGCGTGCGGGCCAAGTCGCACTTGACCCAGTTTACTTTGGGAAGTTGAAATGAACAATAAATAAACAAGTAATACGGGGTGTAAGTGACATCTTAACGAGAACTGATACCATGGATTCAGTACGTGATTCTAGACCAAAAAATTCAAAAGAGTATTTGTCTTTAAAAAAAAATACGATTTTGTTTTCAGTATTTTTTAATAAGTTAGTTATAAAAACTGCGAACAAAATAAAAAATCCAAAGGCTGATCAATGATATTGCACCATATGGGGCATGCAGATAGTCCCAATTCTTCAAAATTTTCTTCTTCACAAAATGATAAATGCGGCTTTGGCTGTTAAATTCGTTCATATAAAACGTTTCTTTTAATTTGCATCCATGCCTCGTCCGCGCCCCGACTCGCTTGGCATGGCAAAATAACAATATTGCCCCCAATTGAATAGGCCAAGCCGATGCCCGTGACAAACCTTGACACTGTTTCATTTCTTCAATTCATTACATCAAAAATAATTCTAAAAAGGCACACCTAAACAATAAAACGAACTCCACGTTTGCGTGAGTGAAGTAGCAATAAAAAAGATACAAATTTCGCTATCTACCCTTTATCGGACGAGGAAATTCTGAAATTAACTTGTCATAACTTTTAGCTCACCTACCCAGCACTTAAGTAATCATTTTAGCCTAAATTGTTACAACCTTCAAGTGACATGAACACTACAATTATTTATGACCGGTCTCTGGCTATTTAGCTACTATTACAGTCACGAGAAAATTCACGTCTGGAATAGTGCAGGGTACACTGACTGTCGTAATTTAAATGGTGACCTCTTCGTGATTAAAAGCAATATGGCACGATATATAAGAAATTATGTAGATAACGAAAATATTGTATCGGTACTCGGTAGAGTTTAAGTAAATCTTTTCTATGGTATGTATTTATCTCGAGAAAATATTGAGTATTTCAATTATTTTACGTTTTTCGTACCTCAATTATGAGTAGGGGAGACTGGGGCTGGTAGTGACAGGGGTAGGTAGTTACAGCGGCAATGGTGGCTAAACAGAGACCGCTATATTAACGTTAGTAACACGCAAATGACCACGTCACCATCCGCCAGCACGCCGCGCTAGCCAGTGGCCCTAGCATTTTTGCAAGAGGAGCCCATGCAGGCTGCCGTCAAAACTGCATGTTAGTAACATTTTCATTTTTCAGTAATTTTGGTCTATAATCTGTTTTCCATAAAAGCAGAGATTTGGTTTGTTGATATATTTATGCCCTAATGCTTTATTTTTGCAATAAATGCACGTTTATACAGTTATATTTATTTGTATTTTTACTGCTTAACCTCGAAAGGTTGGTTTTGGCGTTGGGGCTAAAAGTGCCATTTGCTCGGGGCAGGTTGTAACATGTCACTAGTTGCCTCGTAACGCATATTTTTTATTGTTATTTTGCATAATGTATGTTTTGTTGATTCTTACTAAGCTTTTGCTTAAAAAAGGAGTTTATAATTTTCTTCAAGGTTAAAGGTTACCTACTTTTTGTTTTTATGAGGTATAGGTCCAAAAAAGATAGGAATTATGCCGTTTTTGTTAAAGTTAAGTTCCAAATTTTTGTTTGATGAGGCAAAAGACCGCTTTTCAATACATTTAAAACAAATTAACATTGTATTTTTATCTAAATTAAGCAGACACTGTGATTGTTCTTAATAAAAGGTCTTTGATTTTGATTATTTCTTGTTGTAACATTTTGCCCCTGGTGATGTAACAACCAGCCCCTGACACGGGGTTAAAAGTTACACACGTTTTTATTCCAGAATTCATTCGTTTATGTCACTTCTAATAGGCTGGAACCTAAAATTATTTTTGATTTTAAATCCTGAATAGTTCCTTAATCAAACAAACCTATCTCTATATAAAATAATCAAAGAAGCAAAAAGTTGTAACACTTTATAACAAAAAATGTCACAACCAGCCCCAGTCTCCCCTATACAAAGCTATACTCGCTAACGACTATTGAATAATACCTATTAATATAAAATCTAAACTAAAAAAATATTCATAGCCATACTCGCTAGCGCTATTCTTAGTTTCCGAGTAAGGTTTATGTTGGTGACTCAGATTCATTGCTCCCGAGTGTATCAGTATATTATTCCATACTAACTAGCGAGCTCTATACTCACTATGGTCTATCACAAACTTATGACAGAGGTAGGATCATTATATTATTCCATAGTATCTAGCGAGTTCTATACTCCCTAGGGTAGTCCCTAGAGTAGTATATAGAGTAGTACTATCGCAAACTGTAAGTATAGCATAATAGAGGTACAGAACTATAGAAGTTGTATCTCGGTGGTGTCCAGTCTCGTGATGAGGGGCGAGAGTAGTGAGATAGAACAAGAATTTTACAGAGTCACTCAATTACAAAAGCTCCGTTTTTCAATCTTGAGCTTGGAATTGTAACCTGTTGCTACATCAATTTCACAATAGTAAAATCAATCAAAGTAATACAATGAATCTTAAAAAACAGAACGCAAAGAAAGTTATGTGGACTGATGTTTCAAAGGAAAAGATAAGATTTCTTTTTTCGGTATTCCTCAAAAGTCTCAGCTTCCCAATTAAATATCTAGTTCAACAAGAAATCTAAATATCAAAGACAAGAATAACTATCACAAAAGAAAATAACAGCGTTGATAAAACTTACTTTGAAAATAAAAAATATTTTATTTCTTCAATTTCTGTTTTTGAGAAGATGTACATAATTTAATATTTTATCTTGTGAGACAAATAAGATTCTTCCAAACTCATCATAGTATTATTATACAATGTATACACATTGTTAATCTTATTCTTTATTGTACATAAAAGTTACAGATTAAAACAAATACAATTGAGATGGTATGGCAAGCTGAACTCGAGTTTTCTAGCAGGAAACTTTTGAGTGATAGAGAAAGTAGTATGATGGAAAATGAGGGTAGAGTCACAACTATTATTATAATACTCCAAAATAAAATGTAATTACCTACTACAAATTGGGTCTTATTTTAATAATGCAAAATATTTTAGGAAGTACCTAAATCTACAACTACTCTTTTTAGCAAAAAAAATTAAAATAATAATTATTCCTCTATTAATATGAATTGCACTAAGGTCATGTACTCGACCACATGACCTGGCGGGCTCGGCTACTCTGACACACACACAACGCATCGCGTCGCCGCGCCGCCCGACCTTATTGCCTACATAATTTATGAATCTACTGCAGCTTTAATTTGATATTTGAAATGAATTCTCTAGCATTTATAGAGCCTAGTTTTAATATATATTGCATTATTATTATAAAATAAGACCTTATTATAAAAATCAATTACCGCATTTATGAAGATTATCCCTTGAGAACGGCTCTACCGATTTGGCAGATTATTTTTTGTTGTGTTCGTAATTCTCAGGACAAGGTTTATATTATGAAAGATTTTTTTTGGAAGATTATTCATTAGTAAATTGCACCCGCACGAAGCTTTTATATAACCTAACCGTAAAAAAACCCCCGACTCCAACTAGAAAAAGAGCTATAACTTTTAAACGGCTAAACCGATTTTCATGAAACATAGCTAAGATGATACCCGATTAAACTAGATTTCAATTTAAAAAACTGCATTGAACTCGGGCCATCCCTTTTAGAGCTACGATGCGACACACAGATACACAGATACACACCACAAACTTATAACACCCCTCTTTTTTGTTGGGGGTTAATAAAATAATTAATATGTATTATATATTTATTCATTTAACAACTTAGTACATATGTTGTTAAATAAATAAATATCAAATACACAGAAAAATAATAATTACAATTAAATAGGAAACGTCACACAAAGGTATTTCGCAAGAAATCTCTTCCAGCAGACCTGCTGTATATTTATATACCTATTTATTTATTATTCATGAACACACATACACATGACAAAGAAAATAAGTAAAGATATCAAGTACAAAGGTACCGCTACTGGTGGTGGTGGTGCTGGTGTACTGGTGGTGGTAGGTTGCTGGTATATGATTATATACATTCGATAGTCTATCGCAATCCATAGTTAGATATAATCCTTCTATTATATGTATTTCCAATGGCGTTGACGCCTCTGGCAGTATTTTTAAAGCTGGACCAGGTAAAAATCACTCCGCCAAACTTACCCCTATACATTATTAGCACTGGTCTTTTGGTCTACTAGAAATCGATCACGTGCCAAATTTCTATTTTTGTAACTATTCTCTTGATCTCCTTTCATAAAAATCGTGAAACATTTCAAGAATAAAAAACGAACTCAATTGGTTTTTAATCAAATCATTTTGCGAATCAGCCATCCAATCGGCTGGTTAATAATAATAAGGCACTACAGACTAACTTTCAGGTTTCATCAGTCAAATTTATATTATATACTTTCGATATCAATACCTATCATACTTAAGTATTACTGAGATTTATTTTCTCGTTTATATACTTTTTATAAGGGTATAGGAACCCGGAGGGCTAGGTAATTGTATCTACTCACCGTTCCGAGTATTTTTTATTAGTAAGAGCTATAGAAAACTCGATACTTTTAGAATCGGCGACTGGCGATTTATTTTATTTTATTTTTACCCCCGACTTAAAAAAGAAGTGAGTTTGTAGTGTATATCTGTATTTGTGTAATCTGTCTGTGGCATCGGAGCTCCAAAACTTTCTATACTTTCAGATTCATTCCATAGAAATTTCATCAAAATCGGTTCAGTTGTTTGGTTTTTAAATCAAAATAACTGGAAAAAATATGTCATTAGAGTAGGTAAACGAAATTGTGTATTTGTCTTGTGACTTTTCAGTAGTTTTTACTGTCACTAGAATAGTCCCAATCCTACCTACCTTCCGGCTTCACCATCAGATTATGATGAAACCGGAAGATAGGCACCGGATTACAGTAGATTTTGACTTTTTTTTAAAGATTATTTTTATACAATCAATGAAAATGTATGCTTCTCAATAATCAAGCCAATCTTTTCTTATTTTTCAAAACTTCCGTCCACTTCCCACGATCATAAATCTAGAAGTTAAAGTTCTAGACTCCCGCACCCTCTCAAAACTTCAGATAATGTTCGTGTAATGATGAATTATTGCTTTAAGGTGATTCTGAGCATGTATAAAATATGAAGACATGCTATATGGCCTGAAAGTCTGGCACAGAAAAATAAGTCGTATGAGACAAAGGGTTGTGCCGCATTAATCTTTTCTTATCTTTGCGACCTTTTTGGGAGTTGGGTGCTAGTAGTATGAATTTTGTATGAAGTCATGTAGACGGCACGTAGCATGATTTATGTTCTTGGCAATAATAATACACTAGGGAGTGTATTAATAAACAAATTTAAACACTGGTTTCACTCCCAAAGGTTCCGCGGATGTTTCTGAACACCGTAGTGAAAACTGCAGGAGCAGAATTACTGTATTTAAATCGCAATACTAACCTACTACAAGGGACACAATTCCCAGAGTATTCCTGTACTTATTCTCTCCAAAATTTATTCCTTGCCCAATCGAGTTACCTCGACCCCGGCTCGCAAATACAAATTTTTCCTTCACATTTAACCGTCATGGTGAAATTGTTAAATACGCTACACAGACGTAATGCGTTTCCAATATGAATATAAATTAACGTTTCTAAGATGTTGTGCATTGAGAATCAACACTTGGTAGGTATGTATAAATAGCTCTCAAGGGCCTAGAACCTAAGCCTAGACTCAAAAGGCAACTAAAATTCAACATTTAGGACCTAGGTGTTGAGTGTTATTGCATTTTGAGTTTCACGATAGGAAAACAAAGGAAAAATCCAAGCCTAAAGCCTACCATCTGTTTTAATTTTACACTATGGAATGCAATAAAGATTTGTTTGATTTGAAATCTTTTCTGCAAAAGCCAAAAAGCAAGGCTTCTACTTTTTTGCATTTGATAGCCCAATTTTTAAGGTTATAGGCTATTTAAAATCACGCTACGACACATATGAGATGAGCAAAAAGAAATTAAACGGAGGGTGAAACCGCGGGGCACAGCTATTATATAAAGTCAAAGTTTTTTATTTCAACTAAGCCTTTGCAGGCATTTTCTAAACGTCGTGATTCTAGGTGCACGGCTCCAAGTGGATAATAAGATATATCTACCTAGATTTATTTATGCTTATCTATAATTGTCACAGCGCAGGCTACCCTTGTCTTTTCATCTTCTGTCCTTGTCCATCCTAAGGTTGTTTGGAAAAGATTGCGGACTGCAAAAGGTCTTATTACCGTCGGAGATCTTTGTACAATAATCTTTTACAAGCATATTTTGAGTCCAAAATTAATCGGTGTACGATAAAGAGTATTCTCTTCTATTATATTATATTCTATAACTATATTCTTGACTATGATAAGCCCAAGGTCAGAATATATCATACAAACATTTCACCGTAAAGGTTCACCCGTAAGTTATGTTTTAATTGCCAGCTAGTTTTGATCCCCATACCGAGGGTGCCCGTGGTTACCGCTCCCCTATTAAATATTAACTTTGGCCCACAATTTACCCATTTACCTACAGTTTGAGTTCCTTCCTTGATTACTGTTTGAATCTGTTTTAATTTAGTAGTAATCATGGAAGTTGATGGCGCGATTGGCACAATGGCACACGGAACAAATATTTGTATGGCCTATGGTCATTTATTTATTTATTTAATGCTTTTCATACAAATATGTACAAAGGCAGTCTTAATGCCTAAGGTATTCTCTGCCAGACAACTTTAGGGTGATGCCGAGACAAAAACATGGTAGATGCACTAGTCATTATTATTATTAGGTGAGGTTAATATACTTACCTAATACTTTGTAAGCTAGATTGCTGTAGTTATGTATTTTGTCTTGACGCACATAAAATCTGGTAATAACTCTATGTAACATGTCTGTCAAAATTGGGAATGAATCATTGTTAAATCCAATCTGTATTTATTTTATATATTTTTGTATTTAATACCATTTAGCATATTTTTCATATACGGATTCAGTTAAAAAAAATATATTATTAAGACGCAAAGTCAACCGTGTCTGTAACTGTTCACTCACTCAGAAAAAAAGGTAAATAAAGGTACATACTCGTACCTATCTCCTCATTGTGAAGAAAGTCCTCCTAATTACAATTTAAATAATCTCCCCAAGGGACCGTTACGACTGCACAAAAAATTAATTAAGTTGAGCAACCGCCCAACAGTGCTATACGGAGTAAAATTTTGCATAATTACACCAGAATAAAAAAAAACTGGACAAATATTCTGAGGCTACCTCACGTGCGAGAAAAACCTCAATTTTAATTTTAGTCATTCGCTTCCTATTACTTTGCAGATTAAATATTATGCGCGTATTATAAAAGCATTATTTTTCCATTATGATTTTAAATAGACGCAAAATATAGGATATTTTTTTATGAAGTGTTCAAAATGTGCAGAGTGATTTAGTATACGTTCCCAAATACAACCGCAGTACTAAAATGCACTCCAAAATAAAATAATTTGATTTTGTATCGCTAGTAAATTATGCGTGTCCCTTATACTAAGTCGAATTTTCGTTTTGTTTAAAAGTGTATACTGCGGTTGCATTTAGAAACAGACACTGAATCACTCTACAAAATATGCGCACTACATAAAAAATTAACCTGTATTATCGATGACGGGAGGGTTATCTTTCTATAGTGTAACGTTGACGTTTAAAATTATCGTAAATGGCTAAAAATAAGCTTTAAACAGTAAGTTTTAAACTTGTTACAGCTATTTTTACAATAATCTACTGTTTCAATCAACCAATCAATGCAGCCTATCGCAGTCCACTGCTGGACATAGGCCTCTTCCAAGCTGCACCATAACACCCGGTTCTCTGCTTCCCGCATCCAGTCTAACCCAGTTACCCTCAAGTCGTCAGTAAACCTGGCTTACGGAGGAGTGTGAGATTTGGTAGTTAAAGTTTACATGGAGAAGGAGTGCAGAAAGCTAAAATTTTTATAATTATGTGGTCGAATTTCCATCCTTGGGCGACCACAAGTCAAAATTATAATTATGCATAACTAGATAAGAAAACGCGTAGCGCTAATATAAATTTCTTGAAACATAGTATTTCAGTTCGATCAAAAAGTACCAAGATCTACCATTTTGTAACGTGTTCGATGAAACAATGGAGCATTCCCTGAAACATCCGTATTAATTTAAAAGGTCTATTAGATACAATTAATGAAACAAATATTAAGTTTCATTATTAAATTATGTATGAAATGAGTATAATTAAAATCGGCTTCCATTTATACAAGGTCCTACCTTTATAATCCCGATCCTTTTAAGGGGTTTATTGTACTCAAAATTATGAACCACTTTTACTATGGGACCAAACCTGAAATCGAGAAAAAAAAAACTGCTGGTTCATACAAATAATTATTAAATATTACTTGCCTAAATGTATTGAACAGCTGTGATGTTTCTTTTTTCGCGATATCAGGGTAGATCCCATAGTAAAAGTTGTTCATAATGACGAATACAAAAACTCCTTAAAGGGATCAGGATTAAAAAGGTATGACCTTGTATTATGCTGATAATGAGTTATTTGTTAATAAAATTGGTGTATTCATCGAGCGAATTTTGTACTAAAGTCGAAATCCTACCGATATGCGTTTGACAGTTATTAAAGCAAAATGCCACGGTTTGATGTCATGTTGTAGTATTTAATTAAATATTGGACTCGTTTTAATTAACTTGAATGGAGAATTCCGACTTAATCTTTGATTGGGTATTGCGATGCTCTTGATTGTTTTATTAATTTGGGATATCCGTCCAAAATTGATTAATTAAAAATGGAATAGAGTATTACCGAACAAAAATCGTAAAAGCCACAGTCAACGCGTGGGCATTAAGCCAACGCTCCAATTTCAGTTAAAAAATATCCGATATGTTTGTAATATTTACAAAATGTTTTTGTTTTGGTTTCAAATAACAGCTATGAATATACAAATATTATTCGAAGTTTAAAATTTAACGTGTATATTTCACTCTAGGCATTTTTTTTTTTTATTGGTTTGCAGGAAACTTTTTGGTCGTTGCTAGTTTCTACTCAAAACAGCTATGAAAATGATAAATATTAATCTTAGTTCGAAATGTACGTATCGTCGGGAGAATTGCCATGTTCATTCTATTTATCACCATTGCGTCGATATTTATTCCTTTTAAATCGTACCTAGCTGGACGTCTTTTAATAATAAAATGTCAGATTCAAAGTGTTGTGCAAAAATGATTCAACCCACAAACTAACCAAAATTAAGGTATTGATGCCAAACAGTCGAAAATGATCTGTATTCTTATGTAATAAAGTCTCATTTTATTCTTTCAACAAGAAATCCATAATCTATATTCAATTATCTTAAAAATTTTATGCTTTTTTAAATGATAGACACATGAAAAAAATTTAGGTATTTAATTTTCAAATCTGAGAACTTTATTTACCTAATGTTTTTGTCTGTTGGATCATTTCTGTACAACACGGTCCAATTATAGATAAAAAACGTACCCCCACTGGCAGAAAATCAAACGTGAAAAACACAGCAAAGATTGATTTTACGTAAAAAATAGATATTATTATTCTAGTGATATACAATATTTTTATTCTATTTCTCCATTTATACAGAGGGTGATGACATTACCACATTAAATGAAACCACATATTGGGTATCACGTTCTGTGACCGTACACAAAAAAATCAATCAATCAATAGTTTAGTCACAGGAACTAATTTAAATTTAACAAATTTTACCTATATCTCTAGGTGAAATTTAATAAGTCTCTATCCTGTTTTTACCAAAAATAATTTTAATTTATACAGAATAAATAAAGATGAAATAAATTTCTACTTTGAGGTGTCCTGACCTAGACTGAGAGTAGAGTGAAATATTATGTAAAAATAACATGCGTGAAAATCGTTGATTTTTTGTGTACGGGTTGAGAACGAGATACCAAATACATGGTTTCATTTAATGTTATAACGTCGTCCGCACCCTGTATATACCGTATACCCTGTATTGTTACCGTTCGACCTAGGTATTTGGAACAGGAACTGCCGACGAAGCTTACCTTCCACTATTTTCTATAGAAAACCCATTTATTTCTTGTTTTCGTAGCACAATTATTACTAACAATCCGTCTGTTGACATCCGTTCTCCGTATTGTTGACAGCGTTTATCTAACCTTTTTCTATAATAATTGATGTTAGGAAAACTGTATTGTCAACATAAAATAGTTATTTTGTTAGTACAATACAATAAATAATAATAGATAATCTTTGATTAAAAAGACTTAATAAATACAATTAATCATTTTAAGATTGTATAATGGGCGGTCTTCTCGCAATCGGAGTTTTTTTTTTTTTTTCATATTTACGATATATGTTCAAAATCTAAGCACGTAGGTGGACCATTTCAAATTTGGTCACCAATAAAGAAAGAAAAGAAAGAAAGAAAAATCATTTATTCGGACTAGACATCAGACAACACAGAAGACAAACAAAAAAAAGTAAAAAAAAAACAATAAGTAACAATTAAAAAATACACTAATGCTGTCAGTATGCCAGTACTAAATGGGTAAACCAATTGTCTCAATATTTATAGGAAAAGTCTTGAAAATCATGAATCATACTTACTATGATTCTTCTTCGCCCCTTCATTAGTTCCACCGTACCACCTAACTCAACAGAGACAGAGACCCGAACATAAATAGCACAAAAAGTATATATTTTGTAAACCTTACCTCTTCTTTAATAAAGGGACGTGCTATAGAGGTTTACGTCAACACAGTCGATAATTGCGATTCCATTGAAACGAACAAATAATATGGAAGAATAGACCCTTAGTCTCGTTCGAGAAAGATCGTTGAAAACGAATGGCGTCGAACGCAGACTGTTTACTTCAATTGTTAGACTTGAGTTTGGAAGAGTTATTTACAACACGAAAGCTAGTTCCACGTTTCGTGTTAAGGTTTTCAGAAAAGCTGATTTGATTCGAAAGGCCGATTGTGTTGCTTTGAAGTGCTATGATAAAGGCTTCTGTAGAAATGTAAATATTCCAAGAAGTAAAGTAATTGTTCCTTGTATAGCTTCTAGGAACTGAGTTGTATCGAAGTAGTTTGCTTATTAATTAGGGCATGACCAGTCTATGTCTTATTTTTTAAATAATAATATTATAATTCTTCGTGTCGCGTCCTAAGTGGTATTGACTGCTGGGATAGGTACAAACGTCATTTGATAAAACCATTTATTTTAGTACCGATTTACAATGCATGGGTACCTACGCTAAAATGATAGGTAATGGAAATGAACACTAATGCGTCCAGTTTACTTTCCTAGTATGCACTGTCGTCTGCACGCACTCTTCCACATTATTGATTAGCTAGATCAGCAAAAAGGTGTTCGTATTCCATCGAACAAGAATCACTCCCATGAAAATGGAGCAACGAGGTATAGTGTTCCTCCATTGGCATAGTCTATTGCCATATTATAGATCGTAGTTATTGTTGTAGAGCTAGATGTCGCTACATACGTTATCATATTTTGACCCAGAAGCAAATTTGGAACTTGAAAAAAAAACCGGTCAAGTACGAAAGAGACTCGCTCGCAGAGCGTTCCACAGGTATCAGACACACAGACAACAGACACCGAAGTCTCACTGTAGAGGCATTTTGAATGCTTTGGTACGGAACCCAAAAAAACATGAAAGAAAATGCAGTACAAATAAAGTTCTTGGAAACGAACGACGTCGGGCGCAGACTGTTTACTACAATGGTTGTTAAAACTAGCATAATGAGTTTGGAAGAGTTATTTCTAAAACGAAAGCTAGTTTGATGTTTATAGCTTAGTTTTGAGTATAGACGGAGTTCATTTATATTGGAAGAACGCATTTAAGGCTGGAATTACCGCGAGGAGGATGAGAGCGGGAGCTTAAATGTGGAGGAAGATTTCGACGCTGCGAAAGGGGGTTGCAGTAGCTCGAGTGGCAAAAGTGGCTAAAGTGGCTGGTGTGCCAAACAGAAGGTCGCAGGTTCGAGTCCTACCTGCGGTCTCAATTTTTCTTTCCACAAAAATAGAAAGATGGAGTTGGGGAATTTGAGCAATTCTGGGTGTTATATACTATGTATAAACTCGTTGATAAATTCTGATTCGCATGACTTAATAATAGACTCAAAATAATATGGTTGTATGTTTACTGAGTAGTGTAAGTTTATGACATATTATGTTATCAGAACCTTGTAAATGGAACATGAGTTTGATCACCACTTTTACATAAAACATTAAATTTAAAAAAAAACTAATATCCAGGAGGACTAAACATTATTACATCATCATGTGAGAAGACGTCCACTATTGAGCAAAGGCACCTAAATAGGACGTAAGACATGGAGTTTCTTGCAGCCGCCTGATTACGTATGATATATAATTATGACAGTGCTGTCGCAAATAAACCTATTCCGTATCCTCTTACGAAAACATGTTTAAGCGAGAAAGGGATGTATTGTTTGTTGGTTGCTGTGCCTGTAAGATTTTTAAGTACCTACTCAAGGCGGGTCTCTTCTCCACAAGACCAACCCCCACTTTGGAACCGTGCACCTAAGTATCTCGACCTACCTTCATTTGGATATTTAGTTCGAAAAATTGATTAACAGGTAATAATTATTTATTTACATATTTAGCTTACATAGTTGTTTTAGGCACATTCGAGCGTATGGCACTCGTGGGTTGCAGCTGGAAATCAGCGTCAGGTGGTAGCACCTGGTATTGCCATCTGACATTATGCTGAGCTAAGGCCCTTTTGGCATAAATATACTTTATTTTATCTATTAAATGTTATGTGTTTTAATTTTAATTGTGCCAATAAACCTGTGCCTGCAAAAGCCTAGTTGAAATAAAATACTTTGAGTTTGAAAGTATTATTCTCTCAAATTCATAGTCAGGTCAACTTTCTAAATTCTACCATATTCCAGTAATATTTTAGGCATACGTAATATGATGATGCTAAAGCTTTCGAACCCATTTTGAACTTCTCTCTACTTCATAGCGTGTCGGGCAATATTGCCACTAAAACTAGGCTTAGGATAAGTCCTTATCTTAACCTAACATTGTACGTTTTGTGAAGACCGGTCAACGTTCAATATTGACGGAGAGTTCATAATACTAAATTTATGGACGCACTCGCTTTGTATGGTATCGTTCGGAACTTAGGAAGCCTGGTTCAGACTTGAGGATATATTAAATGATGACTTATGTATGCATGTAATACAGTAGATAAAGCCAGTTCAAAGGTCTAGTTGAGCCATGCTGCAGTTATTTAGGTCATCCTGTGACAGCACAGACGTCAGAATGAAATTTAAGAAAAAAAAAAAAATTGTCGAGCACGGCATAAAGAAAAATTTTTGATTCCATAACAATGAATTTTTATACTATTTTACTCTCATAAAGACACCCAAAGATCCGTTTGCGTTGAATTTTGTTATTTTTTTGTTAATATGAATACCCTTTTCCGGGTTTCAATTCCGCAATCATCAAAATTGGTTCACGGTATAATAATTCAGGCCATTGTTTCATTCATTTACGGCACGAGCCTCTTCTCAGAATGCTCCACCACGCTGCACCGTTAACGTCAGAAGTTATATTGTACACTAAGGAAAACTTAGGGTCATATTGAGTAGGGGTAAGTCTTAGATCAAACGTTTTGGCAAAGTGCTGCGGTGGCAGGTAAATTACGAAAGCGCTAACGTAGGATTTGTGAGGAGTAGTAATTTAGGTAGTGCTCCCTCAACCAAATCTAATGTGGAAATTTCGTGTTATTTGCTCTTAGAGAACAGCCCGGAATAGTCTAGAAGGATTTGACATTACGGTGACAAATATTGTAGGTACCTATCAGAAGTACAGGATGATTCATGAGTCTTGAACAATTAAAAATATAGGTGTGACCAAAGTTTATCATTTAAAGTTCAATAACAAAAAACCTCATACTAATAATAATAACAAAAAACCCCACAAAATAAAAGGATATTTCTTACTTCCTTTGAAAGTTTATTATCATACCTCTTTTATGTCCAATTTTGACTATCATACAAAATTGTATGATACGCAGCGGCGGTCCATAGAAATATGGGCATTCTCCTTTGATCCATATTTTTGTCGATTATCAAGATAAAATGACCTCGAAAGAAAGAAATAAAGAAAAATATTTATTCTGGATTCACATGCTGGAACGGTTACCTCATCTCCCTCACTTCTTATTGACCTATGAGTTGACTTATATGCATTCGTAGAGTGCACCGAGAAAAAGTAATCGTAATAATTACAAAGAATCTCGTGTACCTATATTTGACAACGTGAAGCATTTAGTAAATTTTTCTTGTATTTTTTTTTTGTATTGTTAACGCAAAGTATTTATTTATAAATAGAATATTCATTATGGAATACCTACTAACGTTTAGTTGATGCAACTTATTAAGCGTTCTGGTAATCTTGATAACACAATATTTTTCTCCATGTTTATATACCTACCTGATATGCAGGGTTAATCGAAAGGATGTATCAATCCAAAAGAAAGTTTTGTACTCATCATTAATAACAACTTTTATTATAGGACCAAATGTGAAATGACGAAAATAAAAATCTGCTGTTCAATACATTTAATCGAGTAATATTAAACTATTATTTGTGTGGAACAACTGATTATTTATTTTTTATTTTTTATGATGATTATTTATTATCGCGATTTCATTGTTGATCTCATAGTAAAATTTGTTCATAATGATCAGTAAAATAACTTCTTTTCGCTTTTATATATCTACCCTTTCTCACTAACTGTGTATAATATCTATCTATCAAAGTCTAGAATATTATGTTTGTACATGAATCACGTGCAATGTTGTTATCGGGTTTCACCGTCAGATCATACGCGTCGTAAAGCAGAAAAGGATAATTTAAAAGTAAAATATATCTACTTGGTTGACATTTAGCTGTTTTACTCATAGCATAATCATGCAAATGAAACTTTATGGAGTCTCTAAATATTTTAATAAAGCTACGAATAAAACTTTATTTCCAGAGACATAAAACCATAAAACAAAATCATCAAAAACGTTCATTAAAACACGCCACACATAATAAACAAGCCAAATAAATGAGAATTTCTCAATTTGAAAAAGGAACGAAAATGCCGGTAATACAATTTACATGAGAACGTGTGAAGTAACAGTATCATACGACGACAGCTAACATTCCCTCGGCTTAGCATTGTACAGCGTACAACGCAAGATGAGCTCTTTGAATATGCGAATTGTGTGCCGGAAATTCATCTTCGTGTTGCCGACTGTACAGCTTAAGAAGACATGCATACGTTGTTTATTTGAAAAACCTGGGCTCTATAATATGCATAAAATGCTGGAATATGTATGGTAATAACTGGTTATAAGGAAGTTTATTTTGTACGGGTTATGAAGCTTTGCGCTTACTCGGTAGGAAAATAAGAATAAAGTACTAAGAAATGTTTATCACCTCTCGAAAATTAAGCTAGTACGGCTCTTCTCTTATAATTTATAGTTCAATACGGTACAAAATCTATTAACATATTTCTGTAAAATAATCACTCTTGGATTGATCCAGGTCTTTATTTAGGTACCTATTTGCAAAGAAATTTAAACTAGTAATCTATACAAATAATATATTATAATGCCGAAGGCATAAGGAACTCGATACTACGTTCAAAAACACAAATTGCTGATGCAGGCCACACAGCTGCCAAATTAAAATGGAACTGGGCAGGTCACATCTGCCGCATGCCGGAGGAGCTTTGGGCAAAAACAACCACACAGTGGGTCCCTAATAGCAGGAAACGGCAACGCGGCAGGCCCAGAAGGAGATGGCGTGATGAGCTAGACGTCCATCTAAAGGATTGGCCCCAAATTGCTATAGACCGGGAAAAGTGGAAGGAGGGAAGGGAGGCCTTTGCCCTGCAGTGGGATACTACGGGCTATTAATAAATAATAATAATAATGCCGAAGGCAGTTTATTTGCGAGTTTGAAGTAACTGGCTCGATAAAAAATAAAACATAATATTTAGGTAAAACGTGTAGGTATCTTGCTAAAATTCCATCATGAAACTATGTGAAAGTTGTATCAAAAGATAGCTTATCGTAATATTTTTAATTATTTAGGTCATGTTGATTACGTATTTATAATATTGTCGTTACATTTTTTTTTCTTTGTTATAAAAATTGATAAATTCGAGCAGTTTAAGCTCTCGTGCCTGCCGCGTTGCGCTCTACAAAACGCACCGTAAAAGAAACCCTATTTAATGCGAATAAAATATTGTATTTGTATTCATCCCATTATAAGACCGCCTTAAGGGTTACAACAGTGTATCAATGATGTTATAAGGGAATGATCTGAAATTGATGCGGACGAAGTCGAGGGCAATACAGCTATTTTTTTATAAAAAATAACTCCATCCAAAGTAGTTCGGATTTCCTTTACGTGACTTGAACGTAAACAAACTGAATGTTTACGAAAACCTCACGTTTTTCCCTCTCACTAAATAAACATAAACAAGGAAAAAAACTAGGATTAACTTTTTATTACATACGAAATTATATCTCCCTGTTTTGTAACTGGTTAGGTAGATCGCAGACGATATATTTTATGTAGGTCCTATAATTTGGCCATAAATAATATATTTGAAATTTCCTGTCACCGACAGTTAAGCAATCTGTGACTCTATTATGGGTTTACAAATCTACATGCCGTCTCACGGCTATTGGACACGGAGAAAAAGTACTTTAAATATTGTAGATAAGATATTTTGCATCATGGAGACATTATTTTATTTTTTATATTAAGTAATACTGCATTCAAAGATTGGGGTTCAAACCGACCATTAAAAAAAAGCACTATGGATTTGATCGAAAGGGTCAATCATAATATACATTAATTCCTTCTAAGTAACAAAGTATCTTTAATTAAAGGAACACCGTGAAATATTCACCTTATAAGAAACTGCTGTATATAGAGGTGAGCTTCGTTACCTAAAGTTGACCAATAAGAGAATTCCACACTTCACAAATTCAGGCAAAAGCCACCACCCCTACCCATCTAATACAACTCGAGTCAAGTCCAGCCTAAGAAGTAAGTACATATTTACAGGTACACTAGATCAACCTGTGTCTGAAACCAAAACGACAAATAGGTAGATACGTTTACAAAATAGTAATTCGTGTTCAACTATATCAACAATTTGTCCTTACATTTATCTCAGTTTTCCCCCAATATGTTCTTCCTTTGTATCAGGCTTTCTACTTAGGAGTCTAAATCCTTTACGCTCTTTGCATTGGATCTAGATTTTGGCAAGGAGATTTTGGCAAAGAGCCTTATAGACACGGTTATGTCTTGCTTGGGATGGCAGCCAAGCCAAACTAAAATGTTAACAGGCTTTTCATTTTAAATATGCGTAGACTTCGACCGTTATCTTATACTTTTTAAATTATATTCATGTGTTGAGTTTTCAGTGAAATTATATCTAAAAACTACGACGCAACGGTACGGACGTTAGCCTTTAATAAACTCATTAAGTTCGTTTTCAAATTCGGATTCGTTCGGATTCGTTTATTGAAGGAAGTAGTTATACTAAACTTTATTAATAGGGAAGATTCCATAAATGAATTGTGAAAGGTCCATTAAAAATAAAACAGGTATTCAAGAATCAAAAGATATTAATATAATATTGATACATTTTAAACGAATAACAAGAAAAGAACACGGATGACTACAACAATATTTTTCTATTAAGAATCGATTGGTATATTAAAACAATATGATTCTAATCTTAAAAAAATTGTCTGCGTGTCCCAGTAGTTTAAATTAAATTTCTATATTTTTAAGCCCCTAAAAAACGCTGATTTAAAATCCTCTTTGGTCAGAAATTCTAGCATATATATAGAATAGAATAGAAGATTTTTATTTGTCTTTCAAATTACATAGGTAGCAAGGAGATACATCATACAAGAAGGTAAATACAAAAAGGTCTTGGATATATATATATAGCGCGCGCCTACGGGCCCATCGGTTAAACATAGATAAATATGTAGGTCGTGTTTCTACAAATCCTATAAACCAACTAAATTGAGTTAACATTAGGCATTAATATACCAACCCCGGTTGTAATATTAAGCTTTCCTCCCCTCATCTGCCGGTTAATACGTGGGCGGTCATCAGCGTGTTACAAATCGGGGCAATCACGACAGCCGACCGCATAAAGCCACAGCCACATTGACGACGAGTTATACGCGACTTTATCGTCACTTCCGCGATAAATTGCCGCAGTTATGGGTTTAAATCCCTTCCTAATCGTCATAAGACAACTTTTAATCGGAACATTTGAGATTTTATTGCTCGCTTTGGGTATTTTGGCGGGCGATGACAGTAATGCTGAGTCAAAGTTATTTTATGACGAGCCTGTTACAGCAGCGACTTTGTTATAATGCAATGAAATGTTTTGTGGGTCGCAGATTTGGTGTTAGAAGACATAATAAACTTTTAATCGAAGTCTGTGATTACATTTTCATGTTCTTATAGTAAAACATTCATTTTTAATTTCATTTTAATGAAAATATTGCGTCTCACTAGGATTTCTCCTGTATCGAGGGTACAGTTTACAAACATACATCTCACATGCACACACACCCAAAACAAAGACAACTATGTGAAGATCTTGCAAATATTTGTTCCGTGCGGGGATCGAATCTGCGGCACGTTGCGCAAAAAGCTAATTGCTTAGCCACTGCGCCGTGTCGTTAAATGCTTTATGTTATCAGTAATATTTCATTATGAGACAACAGTTACACGCGTTTCCCTATAAGGTCCTACCTTTCGCAAAACGATCCGAAAGTCTCGAAAAAAAAAAATTGCTGCTCCATACATAATAATATAGTTGAGTAATATACATATAATTATCTGTATGGATCAGCAGATTTTTTTTCGCAATTTCTTGGTAGTCCCGTAGTAAAACCTGTTCATAATTATGAGTAACCCCTTAAAGGGATCAGGAAGGTAGGAAATTATTTATATCATGTTCTATAACCCTTTTGATTACTGTGATCATTGTACCGTATTATTATATGTCGATCAGCTTATTTTTCCTAGAAAAATTGGATTGCCCTAAGCCACTCCGGCAAAATATCAGAATTGCCCTTTGATCCGAGCATGCGATTGATTTCTGTCTCAGTGAAGTCGTATAAATAAAATAGGGTAGTGTGAACGCGTCCCATGTTTCCAATTTGTATTACGCCCCCACGATAAAACGGGTTGAGAGCTAAATGATTATCTAGAATTGCTTACAGTCTGGTGTGTACGTACGTACTTCAATATTTCGAAATAATACGCTACCTACATGTACCTAAATAAAAAGTATGCTTTTTTTAACCCCCTACAAAAACGAGGGGTGTTATAAGTGTATAGTGTGTATCTGTGCGTCTGATCTGTAGCATTGTAGCTCCAAAATGGATGGACCGATTTCAATGCATTTTTTTTAAATTGACAGCTAATGTTCGTTTTACTTCTTCTATGTGTCCCAGCACACATTTCGTTTTTTTTTATATAATATTTGGATATTTTCATTAATACTAGATAATCTACAATATTTCCCTCGTTTAAAAATATACCTTGTACCTATTTGTATGCATAACATTTACATTTTAATTCCAAGTTTTGCGTAGATCACTAAAGTGTTTTCTTTGAGTCTGTTTCATTAATTGTTACTCTGGTGATCAAAGGACATGTGACGTCATCCGTGAAATTACTGTGATCCTTATATCACTGATTGCCTGCCACTGTACCTTTTTTCAGGCGTTAATTATACGCACAACTGAATTTATTCAGTTCATACACCGTACATTTTTAATGATAAAAAAATTTCATTGGTGACCTACTCGCTGTACTAACTTTTGCTCTGAGACTTTAGAAAAGGAGAAAATAAAGTTTATTTTCTCTCAATCACTTGGATATTCGTTCATTATTTACAAGCCTTCTTAAAGGTAAATCGAAATTCAAAAAGAGGTATTCTTTTTTTTTTGTTTCCCTTACTTAACCCTACCACTGCTTGGCAAAGGCCTCCCCCAAGTTCTTCCATACGTTTCTTAACCTTGAATCGGCTCCTCATCTCACCATTTTTATCAGGGGCAGATTCGACGGGGTAGTCCATAAAAAAACATGTCGACTGCGGCAAAGTTAGTATGAAAATTCATATCTGTTGTGTTATCTCACCAGCAATATCCTCTGTTAATCTTTAGAATAGAATAGGTCTTTATTTCATGTAAACCCGATACAGACACTTATGAAATGTCGAGACTTTAGGTGTTTTATTACTTATCTCCTTTTTCCTTGGTACCACAGATATAACATAATTATGATCTTAATGCTAAATGTAAGTTACAGCACATTTCAATCGTCGTCTAAGTTTAGAACAAGAATCAAGAATCTAGTTTAGCAGCGCCATTTTAAAGGTAATAACCGTAACTTAGAGTCCAATCACACTCGACACTTTTAGCAGCAAGCGCATTTTCGCGTTCGTTATTCACTTTTAAGCAAAAGGCAGCCAACGAACGCGAAAACGCGCGATTCTGCTAATAAATGTATCGAGTGTGAACGAACGCTTACGGGCGAGAAATTTCAATTGAGAGCACAACTTATCACTTGCGAATATAATCAACCCCTCACATGCCAGATTTTAGATGCCAAAAGTGATTCGTGCCAGCGGCGGCAGACTTAGCAAAAATTACGACCGGAAGTAACTTTCGGTTTGCGCAAAAATGCCGAAAAGTTAAATATATTTTTTTTTATAAATGAAAGTTCCGTATTTATGGGATATTTTAAGCCATACACGAGGCGAATCGGTTTAGTAGTTTTTATACTATAAAGAATGTAAGCCGACGCGCCGGCCGCGGCAGCCGGTGACGGTGGCAGCCGGCGACGGTGGCAGCCAGCGGTTCATGGCACTCGCACCAAATTTGGCTGCCGACTGGTTCGCCGCTGGGTATTCAGCAATTTTAAACTGAAGTAAGGAGACAAAACACTGAGACAGTCAGATTCGTCATGATTAGGTATGTTGGCAGTTGGGACAAATAAGCCTTATTTCTTTCATCGTGCATTGTGTTTGTGTAAGAGAAACAACCTTATTGTTTCTTTTATAAAATAATTGTTTTATAAGTTAGATATATTATATTTCAGTTTGTCGGCAGAAAAATAAACTTGAGTTAGGTAGATATATATTTTATATAAGTGTTCCGTGATCCGTATTAATGCCAAAAACCTCTGTTAAATATTAAAACTTTTTGTTTCTTGCGTTTCACAGTTCATTAATTATCTGTTACCACCTTGAAGTTTTGTTTACGCAAGAACTTGAAAATAAGATCTTCAAACCCATTTTTTTTTTTTTTTTTTTTTAATCTTTATTTTAAGAGTTTATTCGCCAATGCGAATATGACACTCTATAATTACTTATCAATAGACATAACTTACTCAACTAAACATTACTTAAGATCTAGATCTTAAACTCAAGGCGAATTTAACCATATTAATCAAAATCCAAGTAACGAGCTCAATTCTCACGGAATTTAAAGAGGAGACAGGCTTAAAAGTTAGTCATAGGTAAGGAATCATTGCAATTACCTACCATTTAGAACCGCACACCTAGATTCGCGTCATTTCATAAGTGCCTGTATTTGGTTTACATGAAATAAAGATCTATTCTATTCTTTCAATACGCCAGTTAGGCTGAGGCTAGGCGAGCGCGAGTATGAGTTGTGAGTCGCTTTTTTGCGTCACGTAATTTACGTATTCATAGATTATTTCGATTTGGGCCAAACTAATACGCAATCCTCCACAGTAATGTATGAAACGTAATTAAGCGACACAAAAAACGCGAGTCAGAACTTACAAAATAGCGCTAAACTGGCCTCAGTACTGTTGCCATTGTAAGAGATTGTAAGAGATTGCTATATAGGACGGGGCAATATAGCCGTAGTCATTGAAACGAATACCTACCTATGAGGCTCATTGGCAAATCCTGGCTATTGGAAACGTTTGCGGCTTATTGGAGACCAGATGAATAGACATCATGTAAAAGAGATTTCATTGAAGTCACCCTTCCTTTACTTACAGGCAATTTACAATAGTGGGATAGACGGTCAGTTTTTGGTTGGTAGATTTATCTTGATTTCATAATATTCAAAATAATAAAATCGTCATTTTTGTAAGAATAACGCAGTAATTTATTAGAAATATAACATTTATCTGACGGTTTATAGGTCAATTAATTTGATTAGTTAAAAATTCGCAGGAAATTTTGTCACGTTTTGTATTTCGAAATAGACTTTATTAACGAGCTCGTTAAAAATAGCAAAATGACACAAAAGTTTTTTTTTGTACAAAAAATATTAGAAGCTAAATATAATAAAATAATAATTAAATAGGTAGATAGGTACTGTTGTTTCACTCCTTCGCAGAATAATTTCAATTAAAGATTATAAAATGTTCAAAGGCAAGTTCATTTGATATGTAAACCCTATTCATGTTAGTTATTACAAATTTTGGAGCACCTACCTATTTTTATGAAGATCTAGACTGTGGACCGGAAATTTATAGCAATTTTTTTTTTCTAGCATTATCAAATAGGCGCATGTGGCCTTTATATTTTTCATACGAACTTACCTCTAAGACCTGCCCCATAATTATCGATGTAGCAGACAGTTTGCGACAGGCGTAAATCGCGCGGTAGCTGCTGTCAAACATCAATTTGGTATTACGTATTTGCCGATAGCGACGCGAAAGCCACCGCTTACGGGTTCGTCCTCTGGTGGACAATAAATGTACAAAAAATTGCATACTTGGCGCTGCAAACTGGACAAATAGCCACAAGCGGACGAATGCCGATATCGATATCTTTTAGGGTATGTAACAATACCTAAACCTAGGCCGACCCACAATACCAGGGATTTTCGCTTGAACAAGACACAGTTAAAATTATTCTTCGGCTTTCACCATTTTAATTAAAAGGTCCGGTTTATGTAAGGACGCGCCAGTAAGAGGAATTATGACGAGTTGGTTCCGTTTGATATAGGTATCATCCCTTTTAATTTACATAATTTTGTACATTTTAGAGACGTTAATATCTAAGTCCTAATGTGTACAGGTTGTATATTTAAAGACGACATCTGCTGTATTGTTCCATACAAATAATTCAATATTACTGGACTCAGGCGATTTTCTTTTCGCGATTTCGGGCTTGGTCCCTTAATGAAAGTTGTTCTTATTGATGAGTGAGTGATGACCTCTTAAATCAGGTTTCCTGTTTAAATATACAGGATATATGTCTTTTTTTTCATTACATTGTGTAAAATTCTTTGTAAAAAAACTGCATTGTAGTATTTAGAACGTACATGTCCAATATGATCAACAAACAATGCAGATAAACACTGCACAGTGTTTATCTGCATTGTTTGTTGATCATATTGACATGACACATGATAATAATAATGTTCGTCGATACAGACTTGTGTTTATTTGACTTTCCAGAATCCGTAATTTCCAGTGGATTGCGTGTGAAAATGATTTGATTTCACAGAAAATGTATACTCGTTTTAGTTGCCAAAATAGAATAAGTGCTAAAAGGAAAAATATTGTTTTAGTTTTGATTACCTAGTTTGTAGATGGTGCCTAAAAGCTAAGTGACGTATTATGCCTAAAATAGTGGCTGTGAACTGTGTCAAAAGTAAGGGTGATAAACAATAATAAAAATGTGCCAAATCTAATTGAACAATGGTTTATTGTAATAACATATTTAATGGTTACGTTGATTGACATGATTCAATATAAACTGGTAGGCAAACAGTAGCTCTTGGCACTTTCTAGCAGAAAAATATTCTATAAGAAAATATTTTTTCTACTCCTCACATAAAACTAAGAATAAAGCAACATATTACAAGGTCAGGTAAAGTTTGACACGTACGCCCGAATATTAACATGTCTCAAATAAAATACCCCAATAAAATCATATATGTACCTATGTGTTGTATTAATACCTTAATACAACACATAGGTACCTTATACTTGTGCCAAATAAAAACACAAAGTAAGTATACACCTATATTTTCTTTTAGGAACGAGGAACCTAATGAGCTCATTAAGGATTGAATTTAACGAATGAGTCCCTCCATTTACAGGGAGGTTAAATTTCCAAATTAAATCAGATATCCTCTTTAAATATCCATTGTTAATTGATTGCTAATCAAATTGTAATCAGATAACTTTCAGATGTTTCTGAAACTTTTGACTGAACATCACATATTGGACAATTCGAATTCAAAGACATTCTAGAATATTTCGAATTCTAATTCTAATCAAATGCTCACATTAGCTAATTGAATATATAAAGGAGGTTGCGAACTGTTTTCGACCCTTAGCAATCAAGTGGGCTGCACCAGAGAAGCTTTTGCATATAAATGACTTGCCGCGGCTTTGTTTACTTTAAGCCAGGCTCTTCCACTGTATTTTCTTTCTTATATTCCGAGTGTTTGAGATTATTGAGTACTCTGTCCTTATCCTTACACTTTGTACTCGCACCACTCAAAAATCTTTTACAGATTTATTGGTCCAATTAAAGGCTTCTTACAAATTATATACAGTCACCATTGACTAAAGTCTAAAGTACTTTTGACTGAAATATCGGTCTAAACTACTTTTCATTAAAGCCTGCAGTCAAAAGGAAATAGATTTGCCTTGGCCAAGCTAGTTGGTTAAGTTAGGTTAGAACTGTGGCCACACAATGCACGAACCGTTGCAGGAGCAGCGGCGGCAGGCAAGAGCCAGGGTAACTTTTTAAATTAAGTTTTAATTGGCTACTAAATACGATTAATATTAATAAGAAATACAATTTCTGTGAGTACTTATACGGGTTGAGGCATGACCAAAAGCTAGTTGGATAAAAAGGTAAGAAAAAGTTATTATTTTCAATGTTGAATAGAGAGTTATTGAAGCGGTCAAAATGTGTTCTTTTTTCGTTCCTCATCAATTATGAAAGGTCGGCAATCATCCTGAATTCTTTGTCCATACAATCCGGAAAAGGCTTTCAAGCTTCCTAACGGTCCACTTAATGAGGGCTTATATCGTCTCGGTATTGTCATGTTCTCGCTCCGATGAAATGCCCTTAAGAGTCAATCAATTACATATTTCATGTATCGATAACCCCATACAATTCAAGTTCTTAGAGACATCGAGACAATTTATTATAGATATTTTATCTATACAGTCAAAAAGAGATATAATGCCTACATCTATAAAGGATAGTAGTAGGTAATATTATAAATAACCTAACCGTCAGAAACTAAACAAAAATGTCAACTAGAAAAAGAGCTGTTACTTTTGAATAGCTGAACAGATTTTCATGAAACATAGCTAAGAACCATTGCGATTAAACTAGCTTTCAATTAAAATAAACTGACAGATTTTTTTCCGATTTTACAGACAGATACAAATACCTACACACTACAAACTCATAACGAGTCTCTTTTTCGTCGGGAGTTAAAAAAGGTTTGACGCCTAAGTGCTCAGTTTTATTTTATGTTTTAAATAATTAGGCAACATTGTGTTGCTGTGATTCAAGTAGTGGGTGATTAGTTACTAACCTATCTGAAGTAGAAGTCGCCAACGCATAAATTGATTCTTGGCGATAGCATACAAATTAAACTACAAAATAAAATATCGCAGTACCAACCAAGTTTATGGGTTGAACAACTTCATCAAACATTACATAAAAAGAAGTACCAAATTATATTAAGTCCATAACCAAGTTTGCCGACTGAAGAAGAGCTATTGTTTTAATTTAATCTATACTAATAAAATAAAACTGAAGAATTAGTTTGTTTTTTGTTTGAACGCGCTAATCTCTAGAACTACCAGTCGGATAGGAAAAATTCTTTTTGCATTTGATAACCCAATTCTTGAGGAAGGTTATAGGCTATTTAACATCGCGCTACGAATATTAGGAGCCGAGCAAAAAGAAAAAAACTGTGGGTGTAACCGCGTTGCACATTTAGTACAGAATATAATAGAATAATGGAAGTTTCCACGGTCCAGGAGAAAGAAAAACATAGTAATACGGTTCCTTGGGGTAGCTCTTAGAACTTGCTAAAGGACCGAAGTATTATATTATAGGTCACGTAAGCATCGACTTAAGAAATATAAGTAGTTTAGTTCGGAACTCTGTAATGGACTCAATAGAATACGACAAAAGATATCGATGGCCGTTTGCGAACTTAGGACAAAGTTTAGAGCAGTTGGCAATCCTGCCCAGATCTGTAATATTCAGAAGTAGTTTTAGATCTGTTGCACGAAATACTTAGAAATTCGCTATAACAATTTACAAAGTTAGAATTTCGGCGCGAAGGAAATCGCCGTTGCGGTCGAATCACCAGCTTGAGTAACATGCGCACCGCGACAGAGTTTCGTCGTCATGACAAGACGAGATAATGCCTTTAAAAACCTGTTTCCGCACGATAACGCGACGAGAAAATTATGTCGCGGTGTTAATAAACATTATTAGCCTGCCAGCCAGGCAAACAAGCGCCGCGACATAATTTTATCTCGTCTTGTCGTGACGACAAACATCTGTAGCGGCGTGCATGTTAGCCATAGCTGGTCAAAGTAGCGCTGGATGGTACTTTGCATGAATGCAAAGTGCGTGAACACCTTCGCACCAAATTGGTATCATCATCTCCGCTTTCCTATTACTTGTAGTATTTTTATGTAGGTATATATTCGTTTATTTATATACTAATATAGAATATAAGTGCATATTTATTCTGCATTTGTTGTCTATTTATGTATATAAATAATAAAAAATTAAATTAAATTCGTTTAATTCAGACCTTATTAGTCCATATTTTGTTAATGCTATATATAATAATATATGCTATTTTTTTTTATCGTGTTATATATATTACTTTAAGTTGATATTAAAATGAGTAAACCACAGACTACCCCATTTCATTTTATCTATGACTTTTTCTCCATACAAAGGTTGTCTAGAAAACATCGCTTTACGCGATAAGATCGCCCAGTGTGCATTGTTTTACACTGTTTTACTGTATGTTTTTTTTATGTTGGTATGCAATAAAGCATATTTCTATTCTATTCTATTCTACATGTATATAGTGTATATTATATCAATGCCTATGTATAAATTATTGTTATAAGTAACTATGCTTATTTCAATTGAATTATGTTGTCCGTCCACGTCCTATTTTCTCTGCATCACTCTAAGGTTGACTGGTAGAAAATGCCTAAGGCATTAAGTCCGCCGCTGTACATAGTGCATAAAGTATAAATAAACAACTAAAGAGCAACTAGAGTGGCACTTTATTACACGAGTGCTTTTCAAGTTACGTTAGGGTCTATCGACCACCTGAAACCACCTCAAAGATTTTCATACTTGATTGGAAACCGACGTATTAGGGAGTCAAATAGCTTACAGACTTCAAACACTCTGTACTAGTTGCAACAAATTCTGAGAAGTTTATTGCTTTCGTGATTATGTTTTTACAGCGATTCGATTGTAGCGTTCAATTCATGGTAGGGCTACTGAATGTACAAAGTTTGTATTGTAAATTAGAATAATATAGTACAGTGGGCCTTATCGCATTAAGAAATTGCTTCCAAACTACCTTTGGATGGAATACAGTGACACAAACATGTTATAGGGTAAGGGCAGATAGTAGTGTACTTAAATAAACTTACAAAAAAAACTAATAAAACATTATTATGCTAATTATATAAAAATTTAATATAAACGAGTGAATAAAGTACAAATATAATAGGTATACATATTATAATAAGTATTATTTCGGTTTGAACTTTAGTTGGAGCTTATGTTACTTTTCATACTACACTCCGCGCAATATCTCACTGCAGGCAGGTTCATAAAACGTGGGAGCGAAACGGTGCATCTAGAACACTCATTGTATTCTCGCTATTATGCTCTGTCTCGCTCCCATGTTTTATAACCCTGCCTACAAGATATTGCGCATACTGAGGGCTAATTCACATAATTTTATAACGCGCCGATCATATTGTAGTGACGCTCCAACTTGACACGAGTGAATCTCACTGAAGCTAAGAGATTACTAAATGTGTTGTTTTGATCAATATTTTACTGCAACTGCGCGGCAACTGCGCGGCAATTGCACTTCTTTAGTTACATGCATTAGAATAATGAAATACTGCCTGCAATAGATTATTGATTACGCTTACTGTTTAATTTACAGCATGACTTGGAATTGCATGTAAGTAATTGCCGAAGTAAGCCTGCTGCAATGTGCCATTATTGCTGTGTCACTCCCGGTTTTTTCGTTTCTGTATTGTATAATAATGGTGTGATGTTGACCAATAAATTGACGAAACGGTTGGTGCAGTGGCTAAGCGATTAGCTTTCTGCGCTACGTGCCACGGGTTCGATCCCCGCACGGAGCAAATATTTGTATGATCTACAGATAGTTGTTTCGGGTCTGGTTGTGTGTGCATGTGACATGTATGTTTGTAAACTGTACCCTCGATGCAGGAGAATCCGTAGCGAGGGGCAACGTTTTAAAAAAATAAGAAGAAGAAGAAGAAATCTTATTTCTTTCTTTCTTTCTCTTTCAATCGGTTAGGTAAAGATGTATCCTCGTAAACCCTCATTGAAACAATTACCTTATTAAGTACTTACAATACCACACATTATTATCACTTAGGTATATCTTTTTTTGACCGTATAATCTCATAGCGTACTCTAGCGTAACCATAATAACCCGTATTTCATACAAAAAAATAAAATCTCATCGAAAACACAATTACAGTTTATGTGACCTCATGATCATCATATCTCTTAACAAAACCAATAGTTTGTTCACTATCATAATTACATCAGCAAAACAGTATTACAAAAACATACTAAATTAGACAAAACCTAAATTCTCCTGATAATTTGTTGTAAAACAAAGACCAAATACAGCCAAATACGGGCTGCCGTTGAAATCTATTCTCGTGAAAATTTGGCTCGTCATCGAATAATTAATCATATTTTCTTTGATAGGATATCGAATTGTGTATTTTCCGTATTGTTGTACGATGGCTGTCAAATTGAACCAGAAGCCCAATTCTCGTAATTAATTTACGCTATGACTGGAAGTTGACAGAACTGAGTTAAATTATGAATTGACAAAAAATCGGTCTTCTACTAACTAAAGTTCACTCCGATTCAGTATCTACGATTTAAATTAAATATTCTTACAGACTCATTTTAATATTTGAATAAGCCAAAAAAGCTATGCAAAAAAGTCTTTAATTCAGTTTGGCAATTTATACTGTAAATAAAATCAACCTTTTTTAATCTCGAAATATTTACGTGCAAAAATGCGCGACTAAAACTTTCCTTCTTCCCCGAAGTCGGTTAAAGCAAAACGTGCTTACTCCATCCCTTTATTTATTCGAATAAAAAGAAAAAAGATAAGAGGCGCCAAAGATTTATCTTCATTTTGTACAGTTTTTTAACGTTCTGGCTCTCCTGCGGAATTGAGGTCACGGAGTCACTTAGGTATTAATTGCCGGATTTTGTGATCTTCTCACAATGAGAAAGCTATGTTGTATAATTGTGTTACTTGAATACATATATGTTTCAAGTATGTATATTATGTATGTATACAGGATGCCAAGTCGTACTTCAAAAATCTGCGATTTTAACGCAGGTTTTATTTGTAATAAATTTCACTCTGCTATCATTCGTCTAGGTGTTGAGACGTCGAAGCAGAAATTTATGACAAATTTATCTGATCTACGCGTGTAAATTAAAATAATTTTGGTAAGAATACGTTGGAAACTTTTTAAACATTGCCTAGAGATCGTGATATGTTTAAAATTATGAAATTTTAAATTAGTTCCTGTGACTAACAGTCTGTATGTGAAGGTAACAATAATAAAAGAAAAATAAACATACCTATTTGATTATCAAAAAAATACATCTAAATCTATTTATATTGTTAAATTGTAAACTGGTTTTCATTTATTAGATACACTCTACCAAAAAAAAGTCGCGTTTCATATGCTCCGACCTCTTCAAACACATGCAAGTTTCTGGACAAAACATGCACGAATTTAATTCCAAACTACCTATATCATCATTTTAAGGTCCACAATACATTACGGAACCCGTTCTGTCCCCTCCATTTGTCACTGGTATACTACGGCCTACCAATTTTGAGCGCGAATAATTTAAACTTCTCCATCAGGGGCGTTGATGACGTCACTCGGTTATCCGGAGACATAACAACAGCCCGTGAAGTTGTTCCGTATTTGTTTGTGAGGAGTTTTTATTTACTAGTTGGAGGAACGAAAAATTGGAAAGAGTGTAAAATATTACGGGCATTTAAGTCAAGGTTTATTTTATATTTATTTAAACTGGACCTTTTCAGACACTTATAGAAAGTCGTAATTCTAGGTGCAGGGTTCCAAGTGGGTTGTTCCTATGGAGAAGATACCAAGAAAATCCACTTTAAAAACAATTCATCTATCCAAATAAATAAAATTAAAGTGTCTTTTGTTTTGCATTTAAATTCCATGTGAAAGTATATACGGTAATTATAATAAAAAGAACTATCATAATTTTTTTAAATTTCAATTTTTATGATTTTTGTCTCACTGTCTAATGAGACAGACAGACAAAAAAATTCACAGACAAACAGAGGTTCGTTGCGGCTACTCTCCGAAATGGCTGGGCCGATTTTGACGACATTTTCGTTGCCAGATAGCTGATGTTATAAGGAGTAACTTATGCTACTTTCATTTGAGAAAAAGAAAAACAATTAGGAATACGCGCAAAAAAAAAAAGTTTGACTCCACGCGGCCGAAGTCGCGGGTACAGCTGATTTAGAATAAATAGTAAAACAGCAGCCCAGCCAAAGTTTCTCAAACACTTTTGACCTTCAATATCTCCATAACCAGTCAGTTCCTAGGTATAGTCCATTACAAGATTTTGGTGATGATAGTAAAACTACGTAGCTCTCAGCTTCGATAAGAGTTTTTTTAGACCCGATATAATAGCTTCATAAAATGTCAACCGTAATCCCTAAAAACATTTTCGGCATTATAAGTACGATTTATTTTTTTCCTACCAAAATGTCATAACACATTTTGCCAAAATATATTTGACATATGATTCAATTTATTTTTGTTTCCTCAATAGATCGACTGATCGCTCAGTTATAAGGAAAATGACAGTCAGAATCAAAGGGCGTAGTTTATAGCGATCGATTGGTTTATGGCTATATTGTATAATAAAAATTAATATAATAAATATTGAAACACATAGAAAAAAGACGAGGAAAGATGATTGGTCACTTGATTAGGCACGATAAGTTCATTACCAACATTATAGAAGGAAAAATAGAGGCAAAAAGAAAAAGAGGAAGACCAAGAAGAAACTACATTGATCAGCTGAAAGAAAAAGCGAATATAGAAACATATAAAGACTTAAAAGATTTGGCATTAGATAGGACTGAATGGAAATTGCTACACCGACAAGTGCTTAGCACTAAAATTTTGGATGGATGGTATAATAAAACACTTATAGACGCATGCAATGCATGTAAACGGATAAGATTATAAATAATAAATATTATAGTTTAAAAAAAACTAAAGAAAACGCTTTTCTCATCTAAACTAAACGTGTATGCAAAATTTCAGCTCAATCGGAAACCGGGAAGTGTGTCAAATTTAACTTCCAAGATATTTTTACATAGTTAGTTAGTTAGTTACAGGTGAAGCTAATAAAAGCGTTTTAAAATCAATATAGTTTATCATGCCTTTTCATGAAGTCAACATTTTCAATAAACGGACTTTTCAGAATTCGACAACATGAAAAATAAAGCGATACAAAAACATCATGGCAATACAATAGACAAAATACCAATCCACAGTAAAAGTCTCCTTTATTAAAGGCTTTTGAATTGAAGCCTATTCATTTATTCGAGTAAAAATTGGACAGCTTTCCACAAACCACTGAAAAACTCCTTTCATTGGATAGTTCAACTTTTCCACGGCATCAATCGAATAAAATAAATGGATGTAGTTAAACGAAAAGGATCCAACCCATATTCAGCTAGTTTTGAGATATATTATTTTATAATACATAAAATAATAATTATTATATATTATATTATAATAATAATTAATAACCTAACCGTCAAAAACCCCCGACTCCAACTAGAAAAAGAGCTGTAACTTTTGAACGGCTGAACAAATTTTCATAAAACATAGCTTAGATGATTTCCAATTTTGCTAGCTTATTAGATTAAAAAAACTGAATTGATTGCAGACACACAGATACACTCTATAAACCTATAATACCCTCTTTTTTTGTCATGGGTTAAATATAAAAAAGTTCAATTCCAATAATCCATCAAATTTGAAATACATTATACATGCATTAATGAACAATTATGAAGTATACTTTAACATTAGGTATATATCTCATGACTAGCTCAATGTGGGTTGGATCATTCTCGTGTAACTACATCCAAAATATTAGCTGTTATATTAGTTCGCTTGTAACCGCTTTTTGCTATATTCCCAAGGTCCTGCAGCGATTTCCCAACTAACTAGATTTTTTCAAGCAATATCCTTCTTAAACAGATTATTCCCTCGATTTTATAGACGGTAAAACTGAATCGATTTTGCCCGCAGTGGCTAGTTTGTATACACTGCTAACTTATTAAACGATAATTAACTTAACTAACTCTTAAGACCATGGCAATTACTAGTCATTGGCAGTGTTTAAAATTCGCAAGTTTTATGAGTAATGGGTTTTGATTATGATTTTGAATAAGTGTTCAATAATTAATTATTTAATTAATTTTGATTAAATATTAAGTAGTTTTGAGTAAGTACAGTATCAAAGCGTTTTATTATAAAGTACTGTTTTATTGACAACAGAAACGTTTGTAGATATCGTAGAGAAAATGATTGTTTTAATAGTATTTTCAGCTAAGTCAATCTGCTTTTAATTTGAATTTTTGAATTGGGAAATATGCGATTAATATTAGTTTTATTGTTATAATAGTAACAGTACGTAGTACCTAATATATAATATAATATCTATTCAATTTTCCATTTTAATAATATTAATGTTTTCGTCACTTTAATTTGTTTTCGTAGAGTTCTCGCCTTTGTCGATTCGAAACCACATTTCGTCCAATATTTGGAAGGTATTAAGTATATTGATCGTCAACAATAGGCTCAAACGAGTCGTCTTGGTAAAGGGCACACCCAAAAAAAGGCTTGTAATCTCAATAATATTACCACAGTGAACGAGTAGTTAAGTGATTGTACCCAGATTTTTGTTGCGAAGTAAATGGAAATTTGAGAGTTGTAGGGACTCGTAGCTACATAGCTACCACGCAGATCAGTCAATTAGCAAGGTAGGTACTTGGATGGGTGACCGTTTCTTCAACAATTGAGACTCCTCTGCGCCTCGGTAAGCACGTTATGCAGTTGGTCCCGGTTGTCATACGAATACCTATGACGTCCGTTACGGGAGTCAGCAACCCAAAGAGTCCGACAACCGGCCTAACCTTAGGGTACAGTGTCTCCCAGTAATTGGGTGGAAGAAGTCAGCTGGCAGTCACTCTGTGTAAAATACTTATATTCAGCCGCATCTGGTTAGATTGGAAGCCAAACACAACGTAGTTGGGGAAAAGCTAGACAGATGATGATGATGAGTAAATGGAAAGTTGAGGTCTTTCGAAACTCGAAAAACTGTCAGACCATAAAGCAGTGATGGGTTTCTTTCGATAACTAGGTAGAAATCTTATCAGACAAAAACACTCATAAACAAAAATATTACTAGGTCCTAAAAAACCGAGCACTCGTTCAGCGTTCGGCCATGAAATACGGACCAAAAATAAACGAAGCACGATGTTTACAACACCAATTTGTTGGTGAGTTAGTGAGTGACGACCCTAATACTTCTTTATAGGCGCCTAATAAACTGAGACGCGCGTTTTATCGGCGTCTACATAAATTAGGTGTAGTTGGATTGGCAGTAATCGCGAATTGCTTGCCGTGGTTTACGTCCTTTTTTTCTGAGGTAAACTTTAATTACTTAGAAAAATGTATCTACAAGAGGCATCCTTCTAATTTGAAAACTACAAGATACTCAAAGACAACAATAGATTTACATGGTTTAAACAATAATCAATTAAGGAATACTTTACAGTAAACATCCCGTACAGCAAAATAATGAACTGGTTCTGTATGTATGACTAAGGAGGAGGAGACACCTTTTTTATTTGTTCGGCGATTAATATAGAAACCATCAGCAGCTTTATTATACAAATATATATAAATATCTGAAATAATCTTTTTGTTGTTGCTGACTCTACAGGTTTTTCTAGTACAATTAAAGGCACACAGCCACGTTATTATCGGTCGATAATATTTTTAGTACATTTTATATTAGGACGCATTATCGCAGCAGTGTGTAAGATCGCATGAGTCCTAATACAAATTGTACTCAAAATTGATATTGCAATGTCGCAATATCGCATTGCGATAATATCGCAATATCGCAACACGATAATATCGCTGTTAAAATGCGGATGTGTAGTCCCCATACACTCGCACATTTATGAGGGTATTTGGACCATCGATACTTGAGATATTTGTATGTAAAGTGACGCTATGAATAAAAAAAGATGAAAGGTTGCAAAAATCCGACATGTATTAATTACACTCGGTTGCGGCTTGCGATGCGGAAGCGTTGAACATGAAACATTTACTGAAATATTTCACACTTGATTAATTTCTGTAAGTATTTGTTTACACTTTGAGGAAAAAAAACAAATGCATGAATATTTAGCACTTATTCTTGTTCTGTCCTGTCGTTACGAGATATCACATAGGAATTGTTTATGCCATAGTGGAAAAATTAGCTGTCAGCAATGGTGATATTGAGGCTGACTATCCGGGGTACGCCAGACGATCATAAGCTTCCGTATGGAATCCGTTTGACTCGAAACGGTAGGTAATTCATACAAGTGCTTCCACCAACAAAGAGTCCAGCGGAGAGGACTGCACGAGTAAAAATAGTTCGAACTCTTTCTTCATTTCTCTTTTGCAGTGGAAGGCAATTGTCAAAACTCTTTCTTAATGGAAAGTAAAACCTATTATAGGTACTTGGGGGTCGATCCGTCCAGCTGTTACTTGCTCATTACGCTTTCACAGTGGAAGTCCGGCTTATGTTTCGTCACTCTTAAAGGCTCTTTCCTCCCCTCCTTTCTTTCTTTGCTTTTATTGTACGAGTACATCACCATAATCATATCAGCCCAGAGACATCTATCGCTAAATATGGGCCTTCGCGTAAACCGCAACAACATACGCGAGATAACATTACCATAATCAACACGCTGAGCAAACTGATTCGCATTAAAAGATGCTGTTATCTCGTCTCTTGACGTAATCCCTTTATCTCCCTTTCACGAGACCCTCACAAAACTGAACTGGTATTTTCCTTTGCCGAAAGCATAATTATTATTTAGAAATAATAATATTATGTCTTGTTGGGGAAGATTATAAAATTTTAATATTTCTAATTTTAATATCCAGGATATATTTTTGTATTATAAACTTGATCCTCGTTAAATTTAAGTTTAAAATTTAAATTTAAGTTTTCATACTAGTAATTCAATATTACTCGATTGAATGTCTAACAGCAGATTTTTGTTACAGCCTGTATAGTTAGATATGTACATGACACGCACACGTATGGTAAATAAAACGCGTATAGAATCTTTAGTGACTTCAACCGTGAACCGCCAGGAGAATAATTCTCTGCAACGAACACGTTACGCATCTTTACCGCGGTCTCAGTCAATTTATTTTCCCCAAAATTATTTTGAAATTTCTCAGGCTTATTTTTTTTATACTACTGGCATACAAACTTACGGTCCACCTGATGGTAAGCGGTTACCGTAACTTATGAACGCTTGCAACACTCGCGCGTTTCTGACCCTAACAACGGCGTTGCATTAAGAATACGGGGGATCTCTGCAACACGACGGAGGAGCACAAGAACACAACAATGCAAAAGAGCAGTGTTATTTGGCTACGATATTCTAGAAGGTGGAGGTACTGTTTGAAAGTGCCTGCAAAGGCCCAGTTGAAATAAATTTTGACTTTGACGTTGACTTCCCCAGTCGGGCAACTCCATTTTTGAGCGGGAAGTCCCGCTATACCGTCCTCTTTTATTATTTCCATTCCATAAGTTAAATAAATTACAAATTACAAAACCAAGTATAAAATAATAAAGCAATCTAAATACTCGCGTGGGAAACCGTGAACTGGGACGAGAATAATTTTATTCTAAACGTATGCCTAAAACGACGCACAACTTTATCGTGGTCTCAGACAATTTACTTTCCACAAAATTATTCACGAATATTTTTAACATTTCTTAAGTTAATACGAGTATCAAAGAACAATGGATGAGTATAGTAAAGAATAGATCTTTATTTCATGTAAACCAAATACAGGCACTTATGAAAGGTGCGCGGTTCCAAATAGTAGGTGCTATGGAGAAGAATCGGATAAAAACTCCATAAAGTATCCTTAAAGAGAGTAGATAAATATATGCGTAAATACAGACGAATGTACGAGTGTAGAATAGGACGCGAGTAGAGTATTGTTAGTGACTTCAATCGCGAACCGGCACGAATATAATGGATGCCTATTACCCCACCTTAACCCCAGTCTCAGAGAAATATTTTCTACAAAATTATTCAGAATTTATTTACATTTCATGAGTTAATATCAAGAACCCTGAAACAGTAATATGAGATTCTACCTTTCTAATCCCGATCCAAAGTCAAAGTCAATGTTATTTCAACTGGGCCTTTGCAGGCACTTTCAAAATGTCGTGATTCTTGTTCCCATTACACATTCACTGTCCAGACAGCAGACACAATAGTTAAATAATCGCCATGTAGCACATATGGTCCATTGGTCTACTAACGTATTATCTATTACGGGAATAATGCTGAAATTGCGAAAAAAAAGTCTGCTGAACCATACAAATAATTAAATTATTCGACTAAATGTGAGCAGCAGAATTATTTCGCGAAGTCAATTTTGGTCACGTAGTAAAAGTTGTTTATAAAGATTAATACAATAACCCCTTAAAGGGATCGGGATAAAAAAAGTATTACCTTGTATAACCCATTTGGTACTGGCATTCCGACAGCACGTTGTTTTTATTGTTACTTTTTGCTTTTTTATTTTTACTATTTTATGTTTATGCACTGTGTTGTCTGATGTCTAGTCCAAATAAATGATTTGTCTTTATTTCTTTCTTTCTTCTTTCTATAATGCATATTTACGCGAGTAACTACAACCGTGAACCGCCAAGAGTATTCCCTCAGAGACGTACGCGTAAAATCTTGACCAACTTTATCGAGGTCTCTCAATTTATTCCTAAAAAAATATCTAAGAGTTTCGCAGAAATACTTACTCTAACCTTTTCTCCACACAGTTTATATTAACATAAAAATCTTCGGTGAATGTTTGTTTTTTAAGTTATCGTAGAAATATTTTTACTAACAGTAAAATAATAAAAGATTCGAAATCACCGATAGAAAATGTGAGAGAAATAAAGTGTTGAAGATTTGACATGAAATTATTTTTCCCTCGTATTACGTAGATATATTTAAACTTATGTAAAGTTTCAATATCAGAATTATTATGATTAATACGACGGATGAAGTAATATGTATTAGGTAAAATTAATAATTTGTGTTTAGGGTATGAAAAAAGTTTTATAAAACAATACACATATCTAAATATCACAATGTTCACAATTTTGTTTCTCGATATTGTTATTTTGTACAAAAAATATTATAACTTAGCTAAATGAGTTCATTGAACTAATAGTAATTAATTCATAATATAATATTGTCACTCACCTAAATATTTTTCTCTTCTATTAAGAATGTTCTCATTGTTTAATAGTCTTCTATTTATTTACAATACACATTTGCCACCATAGTTATATGAAAATTTTATAGTTAATTTTATTTAAAATAAAGTTCATTATTGCAATAGAGTTATTTTTCTCACACAGAATTAATACTATAGTTTAAATATAACTATCACAATCACTTTTATACTTCAAAGTTCTAAAGCTATACTTTCGTAGCACTCTCGCGTAGCACATGCGTCGGCGGCCGTAGCGGGTGTACTCCGTAGCGACCGACTATCAACTGCCGCTACGAGCGGACTACTCCGTAGTACACTCGGGCGGGAGCGATGACAAGACTAGGATTGTATTTATCTCCTTTTTTACTTATTGTCTCCGTCGTATTTCTTTGAATAGTATTATTTTTACATCAATAAATTATTTGATCCTGTTGCTATCGATATTCTTGTTGTACTTGACTTCATTTTAACAAAATTAAAGTGTAAATACTATTCAAAATAACTTTAAATCTAGGCTTTATATTTTTTGAAAATAAAACAGATTTTATTATAAACTTAAAAATCACATTCAAATGTTTTCTGAAACTAATAACCCTTTTCTACCGTAGTCAAATAAAAATCACAATTATGTACGTTACGGCGGAAAGGTAACGTAATCTGAACGTATCCATAGTACAAAGTTTTAAGGGAGAGAAAAGATTTAAGTCTTTAAACAAGTAGAATAAAACATCCCTCCTTGTCACCGGGGAGGAAAAATGAGGCTTTCTCTATCAGATGGGGTTTCATGGTCAGCGATAAAATAAACAGATAATAACTTTTTGTTATGTTAGGACTTGTTTACTCTTTCTTTCCTTATACTCGCAATTTCGTGACTTATTACTAGCGATGGGTTAGAACAGTCAATTGTGTTACCTGTTATCTCTGTTACTGTTAAAAAATAACAGGATGAAATATCTGTTACTAAATAACAGCCTGTTATTTTCATACTACCAGATTAAAACCCACCAACTAAGTACTTATATCTGTATATGTATTAAATATTATACTAGGTGTCTCTCTTTCTAGCAAGCGTTAATCCGGTTAGTAAGAATGAGAGCAAAACTGTAATTTAACAAAATAAAAAGTAAGGTTCGCTGTTAATGAAAGTGTCTGTTATTTGTTATAACAGATAATTGGCATTAGCCGAAACAATTGTTATCTGTTATCTTTAAATATCTGTTATTTTAAACTGTGTCGATAAATACGCCTCACCGCTACTGATTCCCAGAGTTCATACGTTTAAGGAATGGTAGACTCATTAACAAAGATTAAGTAGGGCATAGCAGCACTTTCCGCTCTAAATTGGATCTGCCTGACTGAGGAAGTACCTCCACCTTGCAGAATATCGTAGCCAAATAACACTGCTCTTGTGCAGTATTGTGTTTCTAACGGTGAGTAAGGTCGCCAATGCTCCTTGGGTAATACGACGCTAGTAGTAGGCAATGCGCGAGTGATAACCCTGGTGTTGTAAAAGTCCATAGGGCAGGGATGGCGAACCTTTTTAAATACGCGTGCCATTATTTTAAAAGAAATGTTTAATGTAGCTTAAATGTACCAACTAACAAATGCGGTTACTATTTTAATTTTAGCGATCAAAAGGCCAATGTTGTTTAATCTGGTTAAAATAATTCGTTTCCATACCGTTTACCATCGTTGCCCAATATTTATGAATTATTTATGATACCCTCGAAATCTTTGATTTAAGTAAGGTTAAATTTACCACATGAATTATGTAAGCTAAAGTTATTTAGGTATTTTTAGACGATATTAAATATGGATCAAATCCACCCACATTTGATCATTACGACTTTTGCTCCATAGAGGTAATGCCTTTGTGGAGGAACGAAGTACGGTGTTCCTCTACTGAAAAGGGAGGATCCTCCGACCGGGCGAGATGATATTACTTGGCGGGCCGAAGTCCGCCGGTTGAAGTCAGACAGTTGTATATTTGTTATACTCCTCGAGATCTAAGAAGTCCCTTTTGACAGATTTAAAGAACGATAGAATGTAACTTGACAATGTTGACAATGGCTGTGAATAAAAACCATTTTGAATATACACTTGATAATAATTATAAAATTATTATAAATTTTTGAGATATGTATAAATTAGCATGATATATAATTTTATAAGTATTGTTTTAGCATCGAAATATTTTTAAAATGCATGTTTATGTTTAGGTTATGGTTACGTTCTCAATCAATTATTTTTTAAATAAAGGGATGTGATCACTAGAATCGTTAAAATCGTTTGAAATATCAGTATAAAATTACTTAGGTATTAAAAACTTTTTAAAGGCTGTATCACACGTACATTATAATTATAATGATTAATAAAATTTCTCTATGATCACAATTTGCTTTACACCGGCAGTAATGACAATGACATCTGTGCAGTTTTTCGCGATTTTTCGGACTAATTGTTTTTGACGTTGGCAAAATCATCGAATTACGATGGAGCCATAAAAATAAAAGAAGAAGAAGAAGAAGACTAATTGTTCATTCTCTCTATTTCTCGGATACTTCTGTTTTTGTGATCTGGCTTTGATTTTGGACTTTTAAGTTGACTTGGCTTGCTATACTTGGATTCTAATACTGTGATTTCGGCCGTCCGTTACTATTTTTTTTTCAAATTGTCTATTTGTGTCTGATTTCGTACTGTGAATAGTAAATCGCGCAACTTGGTTTGGAAACTATGTGAGTACTTCGAACGTGAATCAATAACTGGTGGACCATTATTACCGGTACAAGTGGATAAATAATTTTGTCATGAATTAATTATGAATATGTTTTATAATTCTATGAAGATACCTACAGAAATGCGATTTCATATTAATTCGGTGCCTACTACATTAATAAATTGCTTATCAGATGAATTTCTCGATTTTTTATTCATAGTTTTAAACAATTATATACTCTTAGAATTTTAAATCGATTTATTATAAAAATCGATATTTTTGGTTACCGATTTATACACTTTACATCCCAAATTAACTCAAATGATATATGTCAAAAGTGGCTTTTTAGATCTCGAGGACTATAGATACGGTATTTTTTTTCCTTGCGCGATGCAGGCCTCGTGACCTGATTGGTCTAATTCATATTTACGTGCCACTGTAGTTGGCTTGCTGCCTTGCTAAGTAGTTATCCTATGTGGCGATAGATGTCGCTACACCTTATTTATGCATTACTATACATTGTAAGTAACGCATACTAGAGACGACGCGCCAAATAAACGTCATGCGCCACACGCGGGATGGAGGAGCGTGGCGGGATAAAAAAGAATAGTAAAAGTGGCTCCCGCTGAAAACCAGCGCTGTCGGGTTGCTCGCAGCGTGGCAGCATATGCTGAACGGAAGCCTTTTTTACATAGCTGCGAAGTACAATAGATTTTATTTAAGATAAATATATTTTATTTTTGTTTTACATGTTTTAATATTTTATTTTTCTGTTAAGTTATCTTTAAAATCGTTTTTGTGCTGTGTCAAATAAATACTTTTTCTTTTTTTCCTTCTTTCTAAAACAAATGCATGAACATATTCTATTCTATTCTATGTTATTTTTAATTATTTTTTCAATTATTACCTTACCATTCTTCACAGTGACACCCGCTCCCACTGGCACCACGCTAACTAAACACGATGACTGATCACTGGTAGGATTAAATCGTCAGCTGGGACTTCTCAGCTTCATTATAACTTTCTGTTAGGCCGTCGACGCGGCTACGTGACGGGAAACTAATCGGTGGCATCTCAATAATTTGCTGTCACCAAGTTTAATGCTAAAAATTTTGACATTTACTTAAACGGCTGGTATGAATCCAGTGTTTTAATGATTCAACTTTTTATTGAGCAGTTGGAGTGATGCTTCTAAAACAGAAGTTGCTTTTTGAGTTGTTCGTTTGTTACTTTTTTGTTAAAAGGCTCTTCAAGTCATGTTAATGTCAGGTTTAATGCGTAATTTCATGTCGGAGATGGTTGGGAACACGATTATATCGAATTATGAATGAGAAAGATAGCGGTTAACTCAGGTAACGAGCAGACTTCTGTGACCAAGAACTGTACTCTATCGATGTCATGTTATTTTAAATAATTGATTTCGTTTATTATATTGTTGTTTTATTTTGATTGATATTATTCATATTTATGATAAGTGTTTTTTTTTTTTTTTTTTTTGCCTTTTTATACCTACATATTATTTCAGACACAATGTATTTTGTTTAATTAAGAAATTGAATTGAGCAATAGTGATGACTTCGTTACACCACCTACCGAATCATATAATTATTTATTTAGCTAAATAATTATTTAAAAAGAATCATGCGGTCCACGGCTAGGATTAGGCCACAGCATCAATAACTACCGATTCTATTGTGTTCTTCAAGAACATAATTAAAATCGGGAGCCTAAAATGCAATACAAAATCTACCACTCGTCACATATACCGACCCAAATCGGTAAGAAGCCGGCAGTTAGCAACCGTCTAGCATTGGCGATAAGAACATTCGGGCGGGCCAGAAAGAAGCTTGGCTTACGTACTAGCTCCGTATATAATTATATACGAAGCTAGTACACACAGTCCGGTTGCAAACCGGCGCCGGCGCGGCGCAGTGATATTGCATCAGTATACTTTGAACTAAATATTTATTATAATGTATGACTCGTCTTGGCAGGCGCTATATTACGAATGAGCCCGTATCAAGAAAGCTCGGTGCCGTGCGTTTTTGTGGCGTTAAACTCAGATTCTATTTTATTTTTGAAGAACAGAATAGAATCTGTAGCTCTGTGGCCGCCCTAAGGCAGAATCCTAATTTACGCTATAACGTTTTCTAAATTCATAAAATATGATATAAAGCCAGTGCTTAAATAAAACTTACATTCATGAGCTAATTATGTACACTTTACTACAGGGAGTTATGAGGTCACTTAAAAATTTATGTATAGGTCAAAATTTTATCACAGGGACATTACAACTTTAAAATAATACCTTGGGAACATAACCTAACCATCAAAAACCCTGGATTCCAACTAGAAAAAGACCTGTAACTTTTGACCGGGTAAACAGATTTTCATGAAAAATAGCTCAGAACTATCCCAATTAAACTAATTAGCTTTCGATTAAAAAAAACTCCATTGAAATATTTGAAATCGGTCCATCCGCTTTGGAGCTACGATGTCACAGACAGACACACAGATACACACTTCAAACATACCTCTTTTTTGTCGGGGGTTAAAAATGGCTCTAACTAAGAAACATATCCGTCAAAATTTCACGCCAGTCAAGTTATAATTTTGTGAGTACGGTATCAGAATATTTTGCTGTAAATGACAGAAAGATTGATTACGTACCTACTGTTGAAATTTTAGTCACTCAAAATGTGCTAGAAATTAGACCGGCTGAAATCTGCGACAATAAATTCTGTATAAAATTACACAGTTGACTACAGGAGACGTTTATAAATTATTCATAATTTTCATAACGTCACAGCGTAACAGGATTTTTTTTATTAAATATAGATTCAGTGTTTTTGAATAATTCAAAATTATATGACGTTATAATTTTATTAACATTATCAAATTGACTGTAACAGTTGTATAACTTTTGGCATAACATAAGATTTTCATTAGTATCTTTAAGAAAATTATACAGAAGAATAAATACCTTATAAAAGTCAGTTTTTTTAGATGTATATAAGCTTGCTACCTAATACGGTGCAAAAAATACCACTAGTATTTAGTCGCACACCAATTCCTTTCTAGAAAGCGTTCGCTATGTAATAACCTAACCGTCGAAAACCCCCGACTTCAACTAGAAAAAGAGCTGTAACTTTTGAATGACTGAACAGATTTTCATGAAAAATAGCTAAGATGATTCCCGATTAAACTAACTTTCAATTTAAATAATCCGTTTTGGAGCTACAATGCCATAGACAGACACAGATACACACTGCAACCTTCTAACACTCCTCTTTTGTGTCGGGGTTAAAAACTAAGTCATAAAACAGTGAGAAACAAAAAAAAATCTGCTGACGATCGAGTATCGAGTCCTCTACATAGTGACACACGGCTACATAAGCTATACATTTCCAGTATAAGATGATCTCGCATTGTATAGGCTTTTCATACAAAGAGAGGTCAACTTATTATATTATGTAGCCGTGCGCGTACCAACTGGTTAAACCTATGAGACTGTCAGTCACCCGTGACGAAAAAAATATAGATTTTCTACTGCGTCTGCAACGTGATAGTCAGGATTGGTCAAACTACTAACATCGATATTTCCAGCAAACAATGTATAAAAATGCTTAAATTAACTCAAGTGGTTCACCAGGCCTTGAACGCTCTGAGTCTAGGAATTAGAATTTATTGATACGGATGACCAAAATAGCTCCGAAATTACTCCGTCCTACGGCCCATTTGCGTAAACAACATTATTTTTAATTAGGTATACATTTTATTTTTAGAATTTTGTTAGGTACAATACAATACACTTTATTGCACACCAGTAATTGAAGAAAAGATACAATAATTAGAAAAATAAATGTACAAAGGGCATATACATTACGAGTGTTCATATTACCTATGCCAATTTAAATATAATGATGGTCCTACTTTATTAGTGGAGGTCCTATCACTTATTTCGTAAGGACCTGTCTGTTACTAATCAGATATCTGTAAACCACTGAAACATAACTATCAGATTACGGAGGAAAACTTCAAACAAATCAATCATAGACTAAATCTCTTTACCAGAAACTACGCCGATTAATTCCTTCCCAAAGCTGACCAAAGGAGATTGCAAATATTTGCAGTAGACCTAACAAAAACTTGCGCCCCGCAAATAAATCATAGTGGACAAACATGACTCGATCCGGCATCGGATGATAGATTTCAATTGTTTTTTGTTGGTTTTGGTTGTTTTCCTACTAGCCAAAGAGAGTGATTTACTTTTATATGGCAACCACATACTTTGCTAAGTTTGACGCAAGTTAGAATTATGTAGAGACTCATCGCGATAGCAAAGCGAGCGACTTCTAGTTTTTCATATGTTCTGATTATTTTTAACCCCCGACAAAAGAGAGGGTGTTATAAGTTTGTAGTATAGTTCTGTATGTCTAATTGTCTATGTATCTATGTGTCTGTCTGTGGCATCGTAGCTCCAAAACGGGTAGACCGATTTCAATGCAGTTTTTTAAATTGAAAGCTAGTTGAATAGTATATCATTTATATCACTTTATGATTTAAAATAACTTTCAGAGCGATCAAAAAGTCATTAATTCTACCAACGGACATGATATTTAAACGAATAGCGTCTATTGAAATAACTGAAATCGACATCGTTATATTTTATTTCTATTACTAGCTATTACTCTAAGCGCCATTTTAGAAATGAGTAAATGTCAAAGTTGGGACATTTATCATTAGTTTATAATCTATCAAAGGATTGTAGTAAATAATAAATGAAATAATTTAATGGTTTCTGGCTAGTCAATAATTCATTGTTGTAGATAAAGAGTAATTTTCTAGGGGTTTTTTTTAACACGCTTTTATTACCTTCACCTGTAACTAGCTAACTATGTAAGAAAATCTTGGAAGTTAAATTTGACCCACTTCCCGGTTTCCTATTGAGCTGAAATTTTGCATACACGTTTAGTTTGGATGACTAAAGCGTGTTCTATAGTTTTTTTAAAACTATAATATTTTATTTCCTGTCCTCTTCTTATAACCTATGTCTATCATTCTAGTGTGTCTTGTTTTTTTTGGCAAATAAATGATTTTTCTTTCTTTCTTTCTTTCTTTATTTTATTTTATAACACCTTCACCTTTTTGCATTGGCACCTTCATCTCATATAGTTATATCATATAAGCCCAAACCGTATGCATACGGTTTGAGCTTATATGATGTGACGACATTATTATTAAAGTGGTACTTTTTATGATCTTCGCTGTTCTGTATATTTTGTAATATTGTGTGAATTCGGGTCGAATTTTGTGCAGTTTGTCAAAACATTGTATTAATCAAGATTGTAATCTATTATTTTAAAAATAGTTTCCACAGAGTTTCTTGTCGGTTCTTCTCCATAGGACCTACTGTTTAGAAACGCGCACCTAGAGTCTCAACATTCATTCATAAGTGCCTGTATCTGGTTTACATGAAATATAGACCATTCCCTTGTTTGTTCGGAGTGATTAATAAATAATTTCTAACGTGAAATTTGTATTCCTTGCTATTTAGTTTTAAATTTTCTGTATCTTTTTCACTTTTAGAACTTTGAAATGTTTTTCACTTTTCAACTCATATTTCAACTCAAAAAGTAATTTAAACTTCACACAATAAAAATTATAACCGTAAAAATGTTCTTAAAACAGAAAAAAGTAAAATAATGTAGGCAATAAACACGGACAATAAATTACTACCAAACTTAAACGGAAGATTAAAATTTACGAGAATGTACAATTGTCAGGCAACGCTTCAGAATAGAATATTTGTTTATTTGTATAGAATGTAGGTACATAAATAAAGGAGTTAACAAACTTTTCTGATCCTAGTACATTCTACCTTAATTTAGGCATACAAACATTAGAATAAATTAAATTAAATTAAATTAACAATAACAAGAATTAATAATATTTATGTATAGATATCACTAAATGTCAAATACGAAAAAAAAAAAAAAAACAAAAGAAAAAAAATTGTTACACAATAAATGTCATAATCTATAATTTATCACTAATTATTCTTTCAAAATTACAATATAAATGATTCAGTATAATTCAGGAATACAGAGATGTCAAATTATCAATTTAAATTCTTTTCGGTCAAAAATTCGCCAATTGACTAATAACATTCAGTGGTTGAGATCTCATTTGTCCGTACACTTTTGCAATTTGGCGGAATTCATCTCACCAACCATGTCACTCGGGATCACGTAATCGTATTGTATGCAAGTACGCGGAAGAATTTTTACAAAAACTTAATAATTTATTTCATTTATTTTTATTTCAGTAATATTAAAAATTGTTTAGGTATTAATGATCAGTGATAGCCTAGTGGTTGAACGATTGCCTTCCATGCAGGAACATAAAATTTATATACAATATTACGGTCGAATTTTGACCTCTAGGCGTAGGCGACCACTAATTATAGTTATAGTAATAGTTTATTTTGAATTACTTGTTGTTGTTTATTTAATAAGTATTATTATTATTTTTCTATTATTTTTTATTTTTATTTATGTATGATTTTATTTACCTCCGTCCGTGACTCACTGCAGGGTGCCAACTGAAAACCAGCGCTGGGTGTTCCACACCCAGCAAATGCTGAGCTGGCAACCCTTTCGATATGGGCGTGCTCGTCGGTGCAGTAAAATCAACTTTATTATATTATTTATCCGTGTTTGTTTGTTATTATTTCTTATTATTATTTTTGTTTCTTTCTGATCTCTGTGTTAAAATTTTATTTTATTTTATTTCTGTACTGACGATGTGTCCTTTATCGAATAAATATTTTCTATTATATTCTATTCCAATTAGCATTCACAGATTTAAACAAAATACATCTGCAACCAGTTTCCGCCTCCACAATTACCTATGAGTTCACATTTGATATCATTTCCAGCAACATACATTTACAGCAGTAATAAAAGTAATGACAAGCCATCAAATGTAATTCGCACTTTGATTCATCACACAGCAAATGAACGCTTTTGATTTAAATTCCTTTTATAACAGCTATTACTTTTATAGTTAAAACGATTTGATCGAGCAATTTAACTGAATTGCTTTAAGTTTGGCTATTGAATTTATCGGCTCTTTAAATTGAAAATAGTTTTCATAGAATTTACAAAAATGACATAGTAATATTTCTTGAAATATTTATAGACTATTTAAGGAATATTACTGTCATTTTTGAAAATTCTACGAAAAATACCACTATTGGCTAGGTAATTCTTGGATGTACTTACAAGTTACTTATTTATAACTTAGGCGACTGGCACTTTCATTAATGGCAACCACGTCTTGCACGTTTTATTAACCAGCAACTATTATTAGAGTACATTTTAGAGACATATTCCCAAACACTTGAACATTTGAAACGAAAAGCCTATTTTATTTATAACAAAGCATTACATCTATTAATATTCCTCGTGTGTACCGATGCGTGCCCTTGTGCCAATACCGTTATTAAAATATCCATGTTTTAAGAGAGGTTGGGCCTATGCCCTACCTCTACGTATTTCGGTTGAAACAGATTTCCTTCACAGTCTCCATGAGGGAAGCGCGTCTGTTGTTTTGTCACGGAAAGAGACGACCTACTTGTGACGTCATCACGGGGAAAAATCACAACCAGGTCACACCAGACGGCTTGCAGCTACACTACACAGACGTACATACACAAAGGTTATGCTCGTGAACTCTGACGATGCAATTAATTAATGTAATTAACACGAACATATTATTGTTTATGGAAATATGGTTTCCAGCAAATAAGTTAAGTAAGTATCTTTGTTAAACCCTGGAAGACGTCAAGGCGACTATGGCCTTTTTAACCCCGGCGAAAGAAAAAAAAGAAAGTGTTATAAGTTTTTACTGTGTATCTGTGCATCTGTGTGTCTGTCTGTGGTATCGTAGCTCCAAAAGGATAAACCGATTTCAATGCAATTTCTTTTAATTGAAAGCTAGTTTAATTAGAATGGTTCTTAGCTATTTCTCATGCAAATCTGTTAAGCCAATCAAAAGTTACAGCTGTTTTGCTAGTTGGAGTCGGGGGTTTTTGACGGTTAGGTTATTATTAACAGGTTTGAGATAACTTTATTTCTCACTAGCTGTACCCGCGGCTTTGCCCACGTGACAATATTCGATTAAACTATGATAGTCACTTGAAATTAACAAAAAGAAAACATAGCCTTCAGAATTTATATTGACAAAAACTTACAACAATGAGATCTTTACAAACAATGAGGTGTCTTATGGGAGTGACAACTATCTACACTTTACTTGGATGGGTGATCGTTCTTTACTTGAGACCCCTTAAAGAGAACGACAGGTTGCTTTCACGACTATTTTAAATGAATAATCTATGATAGTCGTAATGGTTAGGCACTCAAAAAGGCAATACCGTGCCTTCTGGTTTATGGCCTTCACGCTATTTTGTGGGTTGTAAGATATCATCTCATACCTACATAGATAATAATCTAGGAAACCCTTAATTTTGCGTACACTGCGTTTTGTTGTTATAAAAGTTTAAACTTTGATTCTCCGTTATGAAACAATGGGAAGAATCAATTTATAGTTTAATTTATTGTATGAATATTGTCGACGAAATGGTTAGTAAGCGCGAAGTCTGCTGCCAATTGTTGTAACAACACCTTGATGACATCAACAATCTCATCTGATAGTAATTCTATCCGGCGCTTCCTAGGCAGTGAGCTCTGTTACGAATATTGCGGACTTATTATACTTAGATCCACTATGGCATGTGCCAATCCAATATGAACACTCATGGCGAGACGATAGAAGAAGATAATGATTCAGCTGTTCTCCAGATTGCAAATGATAGTCCTTGTTCTTTGTGTCGATGGTACGTCCCTAGGTTTGTATACGCCGCAAATTTTATCACCTCCAAGGTACATCTATGTAACTTCTTAGTTGTGTCGTACTTATACTTCTCGTTGTTTAATTTAATTTTCATAAAATGGTTTTTTAAAGTTAACGCTCTCTCAAGGGTGACTTGCAGGGGTATTGCTGTGATCAATTTCGAACCCTACCCAGGAGAATTCAGTCCTGAACTCATTAAAAAACTGAACAACTCTTCTTCAACAGACGCTGTTCCAACACTCCGACATTACCCTACTCCTGAACCGTGAACAATAAAATCTGTAAAAAGTAGCAGTCGACGAACTCTGATTGCAGGCGCCTGAACGCCAAAAAATCACATAAAAAAATAATATATATATACAAACTGGTTTGTTCCCACTAGTTCTACTAAACAGTCCTACGGTAGAACTTCGCCTATAAATTACTACTAACCCCATCTAGCTATAAACGGGTGAATTAAAAATTTATAAGACTAAAGCTTAAACGAAACAGCACGTTGATAAAATATTTCTAGTGGTTTAGGGATAACTGTCGAATCATTTCATCACACTTTGTATTTTTGGAACATGACAGTGAGTGTTATACTCGTCCCATCCATCCAAAATTTAAGTGCTAAGCACTTGTCGGTGTAGCAATTTCCATTCGGTCCTATCTAATGCCAAATCTTTTAAATCTTTATATGTTTCTATATTCGCTTTTTCTTTCAGCTGATCAATGTAGTTTCTTCTTGGTCTTCCTCTTTTTCTTTTTGCCTCTATTTTTCCTTCTATAATGTTGGTAATGAACTTATCGTGCCTAATCAAGTGACCAATTATGTTTCCTCGTCTTTTTTGTATGTGTTTCAATATTTGTTATACTCGTACATAATAATAATATGTAAAAGTAAGATGCCAATGACCGAACGTCTAATAATTTATTTTAATTTTTATGTAAATATACCTTTTACTGTGCCATTCTGTGTTACTGGACCCAGTAAAGACTGGATTATTTACTGGATCACTCGTGGAGTTTAAATTTATAGGGAATTTGTGAAACTGAAACTAACATTTACTTTGCTCACCTCCCAACAAAAGTAGCGTAATGATTTGTTTTATATATAATTGTGTTCATCGGATCTATTAGCTACAATCGTCTTTTTTTTTTAATCGATTCGTCATGTATGTATTGCGTAATAATTGTACATAGACATAAATATCTATTGCTCACCCCCCTTTGACAATAGCGTGATAATTTGTACCCTATATGTTGACCAGGCTTTTAGCGGATGTTACTTTAAAATTTCATGAAAGTCTGTTCAGCGGTTTGGCCGTGAAGCTCGGACAGAGAAACAGACAAACAGACAAACAGAAAAACAGACAAAAATTCTAAAAACTATATTTTTGGCATCAATGTCGATTATAGATCACGTAGCAGTTTTTTTTTTTTATCTTCAATCAAACAAACCGACAAACAGACAAAAATTCTAAAAATGTATGTTTCGGTTTCTGTATCGTTCCTAGTATACGTAGCACTTTTCTGTATCGTTCCTAGTATACGTAGCACTTACTTTTTTTATATTCAATGTACAGATTTAGCCTCGTTACGATTTTATATACATTTAGAGGTACTATATTGAAGACTGCTTTTATTCAATAGATGTCACTGTACATTCGTGGCGTCTTTCTGAATGGCGGTGTTAAGATTTTCCGCAGTTTAGTTGGGTCTGTTTGAACTAATTTGTTTTGTCACTCTGGTTTCCCTTCAAAACGCAAAAATGTTTCGCCTTTTACTAAAAATTTTGCCTCGTTACGATTTTATTATAATCTACGATTTTATTATAAGTATAGATAAGAATATAGTACATTCACATACATGACAAAATTAATTAATATACCTACTATAAATTAATTTCCTGGCGTACAGATAATTCGGTTAGTAAGTGGAAAATAATTTAACCCAAGTTGGCAGTTTTAAAAGTAAATATTAGAAAGAGAGTTCAAATTACACAGATCAAGCGCGGCTGGAAATGACATGCACTATACTCCGTTTGAAATAAGATTAGACACGTTTAACAAACCCTTTTACAGTGTATTCAACCGATTTTGACTTCTATTCCGTGCGCATAAGGATGGCATTAAAAGCAAAAACGTATTTACGATAACAAATTTTTACTGCAGCTGTAATTTGTCATGTCACCAACGTAATAGAAGTCAAAATCGGTTGAATAAGGTGTAAATGGAGTTATTTAAATTTCTAATGTTATTTCGAACGGGGTACCTATAGGTTGTATGATGCCGTTACGTGACGTTGAATATGTACAATCATGATACTTCGCGGTGATACATTTAGCAAACAAAATGCGTTTGGACGCCAAGCGCAAACAATTTTTACCCGACTTCAAAAAAGGACGAGGTTCTCAATTCGACTGTGTTTTTTTTGTATTTTTTTATTTTTTTGTTCACCTATATCTTGCCAATTGTGAATAGTTTTTTTTTATTGAATTCAGATCCTTTAATTCTTCAATGCAGCTTAGCTTGTAAGTGGCACCGACTTCAAAAGCTGATAAGTTTTATAAGAAAATTATTTTATACTTTTCAGTTTTATATCCGTTTTTACTTTTTTTAATAGCCTTAAGGATAGTCACCGGATTGTTGACAGTACATTGACATGTAACTTTGGGATGATGAATAAAGAATTGCATTGTATATTGTAAGCACAGCAGAATTTTATCTTTTCCTTTTTTTTCAAAAAACGTTGCTCCTCACTAGTATTTCTCCTGTATCGAGGGTACAGTTTACAAACATACATGTCACATGTGTACACCCAGACCCGAAACAACTATCTGTAGATCATACAAATACTTGTTCCGTGCGGGGATCGAACCCGCCGCACATAGCGTAGAAAGCTAATCTCTTAGCCACTGCGCTAACCGTGTCGTCAACATATCAGCTAGTTAATTATATTTTGCTCAATCTTCCTGCTCAGCCTGAAGCGACAATCACTTATGTTTACCTAACAAATACGTGGCACCTGATTTCACCAAATAAATGAAGCTTTCCTTATTATAATAATAAACATTCTTATTTCCCGAACGAATATGTGTGGGATTTTTTTATTAAACACAGCCTTTATTAATTAATTAATATGTCTAATTAAACCTTGTCTGCTGAAGGCGTTTTCCTGTTTTTACCATTCACTCGCATTTATCAAGATAATAATTAGGTATTACTCTTAACATAGTCTTGCTAAGCCTGCTTTCATCACTTGTCAACTTAGATTTTAGAAAGTTCTTTTTTTTATATTGAGCTTGCGTTGTCTAAATGTTGAGCAAAAGCTTGTCACCGAGTCTTCATCTAAAATAAAGGTTTTCAGAAGAAGAATAGATTAGATATTTAAATATGATTCTTATTTCAAAATCGCATTAAGGTGCTAATAAACCTGAGCGCTATCTTGTAACAAAAAAAAAGCATTCCCCGTTTTTAAAATTTTGTGTGTAGCATTCGATAGGAAAATGTATAGTACGCGCAAATCTTTATGAGCCCTCTGAACTCTCTCCCTCTCTCCCTCTAGCACCTATTATTATAGTACCCTTATTATTATATAGGTGCTAGAGGGAGAGAGAGAGAGTTCAGAGCTAAGTTCAGGGCTCATAAAGATTTGCGAGAACTATAATAATGTAACATTCAACATGAATGCTCAGGTTTATCAACGACTTTCTATTTAGAAATGAATGCTCGGGTTTATCAGCTCCTTTCAATACTTACGTCATAAGAGTCTCTAATCATTCGTCTCTGTGTTTATCCACTGGAATGGCCACAAATGTTGTTATGTTATTATACGGTCGACTTGATTGATGACGACACAGCTATAATAGCAAAAGGATATTAGCAAATTCCTCCAGATAATTAATAATTAATCCGCCATTATCTTTGGAATTACAAGGGAATGTGCCTACATGCTTCTTGCAGATGCTTGTATATGTAATGTATGATTGAAATGTGGATTTCCACAATTCAGTTTAGGTGTAATAGTATCAAAATATTTTTTATGCATACTAGTTTGTCATGTCCTTCGTGGTCTGCCGCGACGAATTGGACGCCTTCCTTAAAGACTGGCCCGATACAGCACGGGATCGCGAGAAGTGGAGGAAAGGGAGGGAGGCCTTTGCCCAGTATTGGGACAGCATAGGCTTATAATAATAATAATAACTAGTTTGTCACCGGTATATTTTTTGTTTGGTCAAGTTCCCACATTAAGCAACCAGCTTTCAAAGCCTGTAAGACGAAGCTAACTATTATTTTCTTTCCTTCATCAGATAAAAGGTCACTGCTACAAAACGTTACGATTTCTCCGTTTACGATTTACAGACCTACGAAAGTCTAGACTTATTTCATTTAACGGTTCAATAAATCAGACGCAAAATGAAAGAGCTTTAATCTTGATTGCAGCGGACGTTCGAGGATCGCGTCTATTGTCCACGTAACTCTATCCCGGTCAACGTATTCGAGTTAAATGGAAAACCCAATTGGAAGGTTCTTTATTTCGGCTCTCGCCTCTGTTGGTAGGTACCTGTTGCTAGCGATAGCGGTTTCATAGTGTCGGATTAAATTGAATATTTCGTATGGCCTGTTTCACACGACGAGCGTTGTTCCATATACGGCACATGAAATTTTTATGAAGGTTCACACGGTTTTTATATGTTATTTTACGAATACCGGATTTTATTGTACAGACCTCATATGATTCCTTTCATATAAAGGTCAATGATTCGAGAAAATCTCGTGTACCGTGTACAGAAAACCGTTCAATGTAAATTCTTAATTCAAAACTGTATTAATTGAGTGGATGTTCTAAGTACTCAAAGAGTGAATGGACCTCATAAATGCAGATGTCAAAAAAATACGAGTTTCAAAAGGATTTTTATGATTATTTTTAAGATCGTTGCAATTAAAATTTGTTACCGAGCTATTTATAAATTCCCACTGTAAACGTTGCAAACGTCGGGCAAGTAATATTTAACCGTCAACCTTACTCGTGTAAAATAAAAGCTTACATGAGAAGAATAATGAATGTTGCTAACTAGAAAAATGTTCAGAGAAAAGGTTTTCTTTTAATATTTTGTTATGAAATGTGTAGAACTTATGAAAAGAGCCGTATATAAGATTCTATGAGCGTCGTATGTAAGTAGTGATTGCAGGGATACAGGTATTTGATAGGTGGCCTGCGTAGCGATTATGAAAATTCTCCCTAAAATTTATATCCCACCATGTTTGTCTCTGCATCACCCTAAGGTAGGCTGGCAGAAAATGCCTATGGCATTAAGTCCGCCTTTGTGCAGTGTTTTTTTTATCTGTGCATAAAGCATTAAGTATATAAATAAATATCGTAGCCAGCTACGAAGAAAGGTTCATACGTACGCTACGACGTAGACCTATTAATGATCTAACGCTCTTGTTCAGTTGTGGGCTTTCACGGGCTGATAATAATTATAGTTGGATGAATCTGCGCTAAAGATCTGCGTTACCTATGAAATAATGATATTACGTAACATAACGAATAAAGTACACGATAGATAATTTAAAAAAAAAACTAGTTTAAAAAAAACTATAGAACACGCTTTAGTCATGCAAACAGAACGTGTAAGCAAAATTTCAGCTCAATCGGAAACCGGGAAGTGGGTCAAATTTAATGTCCAAGATTTTCTTACATAGTTAGTTAGTTACAGGTGAAGCTAATAAAAGCGTGTTAAAAACTCCATTCAAACTTTTATTCGAACTTTGATATTGGAATAAGGTTATAATTTAATAGTAGAGATGTATTGTCACTACATTGACTCATTTAAAAATCACTTTCTTTTTATTAAACCCATAAATAATTTTGAAGTTAGTAAATTATATATTATTATTTAATTATTATATACTTGTACACCTGAATGTATAAAGTTTCTAAGTATAGGAGATTATAATAATATAGTACAATGGGCGGCCTTACTATTTAATTATAAAATTTATAATTTCTAACATACCTATTTACGTTATCTATTTAGGATTTAAGCGACGTTAGATTTAGCTGCTTTAAATTTATTTTAACAATCTCTTAGTACTTTATAGTGCTTGAATATTTTATGATAGCCAAATGGGCTTAATGTAGGTATCATGTGAACGAAATGATTTACTAAAGGATCCCGCCGGATCTCGTCTATATTATCTGGGCACAGTTGTATTTTAGTAGCTTTTTGCTTCATTTAGTTATCATTTTATAAAATTATATTCTATTTTAAATATTTAAAGGCATGTTCTATGTTCTGTGTAGCAGTGATAGCCTAGAGGTCGAACGCTTGCCTTCCATGCTCCTGCAGTCTGAGTTCAAACCCGCAAACCCGATACACACTCGCAATCGGAATTGATTCAATTTTGACAGTCCAACAAACTACATTGCGCGGTATGCTTTTAAAACCACTCCGCCCGACAATTGGAGCAACGCAATGAACACTGTTGTAGTGTCAAAATTGAGCCGATTCCGATTACGAGCGTGCATCGTGATCAGCTAGCCAGCCCGAACCTCTGTCTTTTCAAAATGAGTGTATCGTAATTTGATTATCATTTGCATTAACGGTGAAGGAAAAGATTGTGAGGAAACCTGCACACCTGAGAGGGTCTCATAAAGTTCTTAATGGTGTGTGTAGTCCACCAACCCGCACTAGGCCAGCGTGGTAGACTAAGGCCTAACCCTTCTCATTCTGAGAAGTGGACCGTGCCCAGCAGTTTGACAGTAATGGGCTGGATTTATTTATTTATTTATGTTCTGAAGCCTCCTGAACGACACCCACGAGTGAGATGGGTGGCCAGCATAGGATTCTATAAGAAACTGTCGCATCTCGATTCGAATCTCTGTTATTGTCGGTCGATATTTGACGAATTGACATACGATAATAAACATTCAGTTTAAGGGTAGGTAGATGTTACATAGCTCAAATACAGTATTTAAAAAAAGTTCGTTGATGAATCCTTGGGTATAATTATTGAGTATAAAAAATATTATGTTGTACATAGGTACTTAAGGACATGACAAAATAATTTGCCAAATCTTTCTAAAAAAAATATTAAAATAAGGCGATTTTTAACCTAAATTAAAATTCTTGCTATAACGGGCCATTACTGTCTTTTTTAACAATTTTTATTGATTTTCTTTTCTTTATTTTTCAAAATGTTTGAAAATAACTAATAATAACCCATTTTTAATCGATTTTGCGCTTGCGGCCCTCAATTGCTTTCTCATCTGCTCAAATGAGGAAATATTTGTTGCTATCCCTTTCTGCCACTTTGAGGCCGTTGGGCCAGGTAATCCCCTTAAGTTATCGTTTGCATCGTGTCGGCATTTCGCCTCGAGTCCCCATACGGTCTACTATTTCTTCAATTTTAGACATTCCGGTACTTTGGTTCTAAATCTAGGTCTGGCCAATGACGCGTAAACTCTATAAACCACAAACAATGTAGAGCCAATAGGAAATAAACTACGCATTCGGATTTTTACGACGGTCCCCACTATCCAATGCTGTTAATTTTATAGCATCATAAAACAAAATCGCTTATTATAGCATTCAAAACAGACTTTTTATCTTTTTGTATCACGATTTTGTGTTTTATATGTTTTAGATAAGACATTTCATATAATGTGAATTTGCTATAGATCGAAAGTATCAGTGAAAGTGTTGTGTATTTTGCGTGGAGCGCCTCTCTCCACACCACCTATGTTGCTACGTGCATTTAAGGATTGCTATTTGTACTAGTGATCGTTTTTCTGGTCCGCTCCCTCCATCCTCACATCTAACAGTAGCGACAGTATACCTACCCACGATTACTGTAAATAAAATGTAATTTCAATAATGTCATGTAAATTAAATTTAAATTTAATATAAATGTAAAGTAACCATAAAGTTATTATTAGTGGTAATAGAGGAACACAGTGTGCAAGTGAGAAACCGATCTTTACGAAAATCCTACGTGCGAGAAAGAGACACAATTAAATGTTCGTAGGACCGATTTGAAACAATTCATGAACTATTAGGTACCTGTCAAAATAAGATCTCGTATTATTTTATGATTTTCTTCACAATCGTTCTGTATTTTATTGGATAAATATCAATAATCGAAAAGGTTTCGTGTCCTGTGTTAGACTGCAGTGTAACTTACAGCAATAATGCAAATAAAGAGACCTTTTACAGGTAAATACCGTACAGTGCAATATTACATTCAGAGTGCATATTTCCATAGAAAATATTCCTAAAATTATTTAGTAATACGTTTATAACATGCAGTAAGCCCTCTATTTTCTAAATAATATATTATTTTAAATAATTATGTGTAAGATAAAAAAATATTGTGTTCGTGAAAATGTGAAAATTAAACCGTTTGGCATAGGTTGTGTCACTTGTGTGTACAAAATCTATCGATATGTCGATATTTCCAAATTAATTTTTCGTACTACCTAGCTTCGTCCATTGCATAACTTGAGAGTTATTGTTAATCCTTGCTTATTTGTATATTGAAAGGTTGATTTAGTCCGGCCCCGCACATTGTCTGAAAATCATAGTCGGAATATTTCTGACGCACTGGAGGGCACTCGACACTATTCACACCATGTTTGTACTATTACAACATTTTAATAGTACGTACATAGCCCATACCCGCATTTTGTACTAGCCCCCACAGATGACAGAATTTTCCGAATCGTACGTCCGCTTCTACAAGAAGCAAACTTTCGATTCCGAAGATTCTGATTCTGTCGCACATTAAAATGCATAAAATAGCGCTATTTCCAGACAAAGAGTAGCCTGGTGAAAAAAATAACTTCATTATATTGACTGGCTAACTTCATAACTTCCAGGTTTCCGGACCACATTTCTCGGCCTGTGTCAGTGTACAAATACAGGGACCTATCACCAAAACCTTCAACATCAAAACCGAAACGTCTGACGTCAAGAAATAATGAATATGATAATGAATGATTACATAATGTTTACAATAAATTTTCTTTTTACTTACCTATTCGTCACTTTCGTGACGTTAATAATTTGGCCATCCTAATATAAACCTCTATTACGTAACTTTTAATATTTTAAAATGACAGATTAAATATGTCAAATATGGTATTTTAGTATAAAGAACATTTGAAAGATTTAATTGGTAATTTTAAAAGATTATAAGTTAGGTACATAATTTAGCCTAGCAGATTCTAAATGATATTCCACTCCATAATAGTATAGCCGATTTTGATATCGATATTGCAGGGATATTGTCAATTCGGTGATATTATAATTTCACAATAACACGGCCATATCGATAATGCGGAGACGTCAAAGTCACATCCCTAAACTTCACACACATGTCAAATGCGCTAACATACGTATTTCTTTTTTGGTCTCGCGATAATGAAGACAGTGTTCCTCTATTACCACTAGTAATAATAACTTTATGAAAGTAACACTTTAATAATATTTTCTTCATTTCGGGTATAAATAATAATTAATACATTTATTTCAAGTATCAAGACTCATAGTGTTAGTTCTACACTTACTTACAACCACCTACCTCACCTCCACCTCTACCTACCTATACCTATGCCTCTCCATAGTCTTTCTCGACCACTGACATCAGCTATTCTTCTTCTTCTTCTGTCGTGTCTACGCAAGTTATCACGTGGTGATCAATCATGCCGTAGTGCAAAGATTAGCAAGTCAACAATAGGGTATCGAGGTTGACTGCCTAGTGTGCGCCAGAGGAACTCAGAACTCATCGCTCGTGGAGCCTATATTCATGCACAGGCAACTACTTTTAAAGACGACAAAAATACGTATATTATTTATGTCAGATTTCTAATTGAAACTGAGTTGATCCAGTTCTAATTAGATTGTGACAGTTACATTAGATACGCTGAGAAGACCAGTGCTTTCTCAATATTTCTTCTCATGACACTTTACACTATTATTTTAATCTTCAAACTACCTTTTAAGAATGATTAGATAATTCCTCATCTCAAAATTTCTATCATCCTAACATAATAATGTTCTTACCTTGTTCCAGCATAATATGTAAATGCATGAATACAAAATCAAGAAAACGCTCCAAAAGGAAATACGATTATTTCTCAGCATGCAAACGCGAGTATTTTCAGGATGAGCATTATAATACCCACATCCAGATAATCTCGACAAGTCGAGTAAAATGTCTTTTCATGCATGCTATGCTAACACCATGTAAAGGTTGGTTCTCACTAGATCGTATCGTATCGCTAAATCCATATTGTGGTTCCTGACAAAAAAATACCGCCCTTTCACTCATATAGAAAGAAAAAGAAGAAAGAAAGAAGAAAGAAAAATACTTTATTAGCACAACAAAAAATAAATAAAACCAAGAACAAAGAAAACATATAAAATAAAAAGTTGTTGTGCCAAAAGGCCGCAGCTCAGCATAATGTCAGGAGGCAGTGATACTGGCCACCTGACGCTGGTTTTCAGCTGCAACCCACGAGTGCCATACGCTCGAAACTATCAATATTATATTATAATAGGCATACTTACTAATATATATAAATTCTAATTACATACATAAGAGCATTATAATAATCAATAAAGTCCCCATATACTTAATACGACAAGGATCAAATACCGACACCAAACCGGTCGTCGCGTCACAACTCACAGGCCAGTTATGTTTATGCATTACATTGATAACGCTTATATCCCCATCTCTTTCGTGGCATCTGTTCGTCGCGCCCGCGCATTCCACCCCGGCCGGCTCAGTAACAACATGCAACGGCGCGTGCCACTGCACAGCATCACTGCAGTCCGCACTCGCCATTGAATGTGAGCGATAAATAACAGCACGATAACAATTATGTAACGGACCATAACGTTATACTACATGTTGGGAGATGAGACACTGAATAGTGCCTGTAGCGGCATCGTGAATCGTGATACTATCCCGTGCAACATATCAATAACCTTTGTGCCACCGCGCCGCCAACCGGACAACCAACTCACCCGTGGCAGCGAATGCAAGCCATTCTCTTAAGGTAATCACTTGTCATTTATACTTCTCCAGTAGTTTCAATATCAGACAAATGCAAACCCGCACCTGCGGGTACCTACAATAAGCTATATTTAGTGCTTAAAACCTTTCAGGCTTCCTAATGCTGCGCGGTATGTACCTATACACGGACGGACACTGGACAGCGCGGCGCCAGGTGTCACGACACCGTTGCCGTTACCCTATGCACGAGAATCGTGGATTCGCCAGAAACTATTCGTCCAAAGCTTACGGGCCACAACCATGGAGGTACGCACAACCCATAAAGTTACCTCCTAATTACGTAGACATAAGACCAAGCACGGAGCTATGCAATTTAATTTTCTGCATTTTTCCAGGCTTTGAGAGGGCAGCGAGTTTTATTTCGGCAACGCCACTATTCCCAACTCCACTCCCCGGACGAGAGTCGATGGCGAGTTTGCGGATAAAAATACAGAACAGATTTAAGTACAAATGTCTACAAGTTCCAATAAACAGGGTGAGAGGATGGAACTGTATAACCAACTTATATTGGGGACTAGTTTGTGCTAAGGGCAATACGGCAATAGGGCAAAAGGGCAATACTGTACCATAAAATTTAGTAATCTAGATAGGCGCGCGTCGCAAAATCGTCAATTTACCAATTTACTTAAGTATAGTTTGATTTACCTCATTCAAACAATAAGATTATATAAAATAAATAATTACGATTAAAAATAATTTCATTAAAATTGAAATAAATTTCGACTAAACCGAGAATACTATATATAATTAATATCTATGCATTAAAAATTAAATAAATTTTGATCATACTTGAAAATGAATAAAAAATGCAATAAAATTGATTAAATCTAATTAAAAACAAAATAGATCCAATCTAAAATAAAATGAAAAAATTATTAAATAAAGTAAATCAAATTAAACAATTCACTGCATTTATATGGCGGATATGTTAGCTCGAACATTCTCAAACTCTTTTTGGTGAATTAATAAAAAGACTTTCAATTTAGATTTGAATGTCGAGCAACTCATACAATTTCTGATGGGTGGGGGAATGTTATTCCAACATTTAGTTGCTGCGTAACGGAAACTGCCCCTAAAAGCCGCTGATCTGTGCCGTGGGATGGAAAGCTGTTGAGAACATTGTCTTCCCTCTCGGTTGTTGTGCCTACTCATCCACGAAAGTTTATTAAATAAGTATGCAGGAGTTTGAGATTTTACAACTCCAAATAGTAGACACGCCAAATGGAGTTTATATATTCATATTGTGAAATATGACTAAGGGATATTGAACTATGTACTACGTGCTAGAGGAAACACTGCACTTAATTGCGCTATCTCATTCTAATTGCGGCTATATCGCCGCACTTCATGCATCTGTTTTACTATTCTCTTTCACCCCGCAACGCGGGATGGAGGCATCCCGCGTGTGGTGCATGACGTTTATTTGTCGTGTCGCCTTTAGTACAAAATAGCTCAATGCTAAGGGACTATGTCAAGAGGAATTAACAGCAACATCTTCCCATGTGCTTATAACAACATATTATGATCACAAATCCGTTTACCAAGCGGTTGAAATGTAGTTCAATGAAGCGATATGAGAAGATCCATGATTGCCATGGGACGTTTACGAACAACGTGGTCGAAAAATAGATAAAAATATCAACGAACATTCGATATGAATGATAGTTTATGACTGACCCATTTTTTGCACAGATGCGTCGCAAACTTTTTTATCTATTATTGTGTTTTCATTTCAAAATCCTTGTTTTTATTTTCATTGTATTTTTATTACTTATATGTTTTTTATATAATAATAGCCTAGCGGTTCAACGCTTGCCTTCCATGCAGGAGGGTCTGAGTTAGAAACCGGCCCGCACCTATGTGTTTTCTAATTTATATGTGGATCGAATTTTGATTATCATTTGTTAACGTTGAAAGAAAACATCGTGAGGAAACCTGCACACCTGAGAGGGCCTTAGTCCACCAGGCCAGCGTGGTGGACTAAGGCCTAACCCTTCTCATTAGGTCATTCATGTGGGACAGTATTGGGATAGGATGGACAGGATTTATTTATTATAATATGTTTTCTACTATAATATGTTTTTTGCTTAGTGTTGTTTTTCGTTATCTGTGTAAAAATAAAATGTCCCGTGTTCAAGCTCGTACTTTAATATTCCCGCTACGGGCTTGCTACAGATTAGTGTGAACCATCCTTTATTTACAGTGTCAGCTTAAGTCAGCCTTTAATGCTGCACGGACGTCCTAAAACCCTGGCGGAAAGGTATTAGCATCTTCTTATGTTCATAAGCTCGTTGGCGATGTTAAGTGTACGCAGGTGTCATAGGTGGGACATTTTGGAATTATGAACTTTCATGTCATGATTCACAAAACATTTGCGGATAAGATATAAATGTTATTTTAGGTGTTTGGTACTGGATTTTTAATACTTACTTTATGTGCTTTCGTTTTTTTAAAGGTAATCTCTTTTTGCTATATGACGTTAGAAAGTGACGTAAATATTTAAAACCTGGATTTTACTAAACCGACTTTAAACCATCTTTTGTATTATTTGTCTTTTGGTTTTGCTCAACCCAATCAGCCATAAGCCTCTATCATTTTCTATCTAAGTTTTTTGGGTAATGAGGGCCATAGTACACTCAATACTTTTAGCATCAGCAATAAGCGATTTAGTCGGTTTTCGGAAACTCGATACATTGATTAAATCGCTAAAACGCACGATTTCAATACCGCGCTGAAAAGCAGCGATTCGCCAAAACGCGATGCGGCATCGATGCAAATGCAAAATGGCTATTCGCTAATGCTAAAAGTATCGAATGTGCTATGGCCCTAAGAAAACAGTGATTCGAAAATCAAAGTGAATTTTTATCTACTCACTCCACCGATTCGTTATTTGTCAAACTGCAGAAACATTGAATTATAATTACGACAAACTTCTTGTCCCCCACAATCATTTTAAATAACAATTCAAACGCGAACTCCCTAACTTTACGGTAAAAATCTCCCTATCTAGTATCTTTCCCTCGTTCAGAAAACAGTTCCAACTTGTTCATACGCCGGCAGGTTCGATCTTCGAGGATTGTTCAGAAAAACAGCCAGCGTAGTAAAGTAGAAATTTTGAGTTTATTATGTAGAAAAATATCAAATGTACAAGTTTCTTGTAGAACAATTGTGTGCGCGTGCGTTCCGGTCGGGAGCAAGTTGGTAGAGAGAAGTAATGGCGGCCGGATATTAGTGCCGCGTCACAGGCGCGGCGGCGCGTTCCAGGGCCGCGTTCCATTTTAGGTAGCATAATTGCGAACATCCTCCCCCCCCTTGGGGACAGGTTCCCCAAGGAGCTCTTGGGAATCTAGTAAGGCGAGCCTTGAGACGGATCTATGGATGATGCCGCCCTTCGTTTTGACGTCGACCACTCTGCAGACGCCATCCGCTCCAGGAAACATTTTCACAATTCGGCCCAAGAGCCACTTCATAGGTGGTAACTGGTCGTCCAGAACTAAGACGAGGTCGCCGGCTCGAACGTGGTCTTGTGACCTTTTCCATTTGCCGCGTTGCTGCAGCGTAGATAGGTAGTCCCTTGTCCATCGAGACCAGAAGTGTCTTCGTAGTCGTTCTACCAGTTCGTATCTATTGATACTGGCTTTCTCAGTGACGGGTGAAGGCAGTGAGGTCAATGGCCGACCCACAAGGAAGTGCCCAGGGGTGATGACAGAGAGATCAGAAGGATCGGCAGATAAAGAAGTGATAGGACGCGAGTTCATAATAGCCTCAATCTGCGCAAACAGTGTAGACAACTCTTCAAAAGTTAAACTTGAGTTGCCCGCTATGCGTTTTAAATGAAATTTGGCCGTCTTGACCCCGGCCTCCCAGATACCGCCGAAATGCGGTGCATACGCAGGAGAGAATTTAAAGGTTATGCCTTCCTTGCTCGCGTAATCGCTGACCGATCGTTCACTCATCTTAAGCAATCTGTTCAGTTCATTATTGGCTCCTACAAAGTTTTTTCCATTATCACAGTATATTGTGTGAGGTTTACCGCGTCGTGAAATAAATCTACGTAGGCATAAAATAAAAGCATCGCTGCTTAGGTCGCTCACGACTTCCAAGTGCACAGCTTTAGTAACAAAACAAACAAATATGCATAGATAACACTTGGAAGACTTAGCACCACGACCCTTTCTGTTTAAAATTAAAAAAGGTCCAGCAAAATCAGTGCCACAGGTCTCAAACGGAGGAGCAGGAGTTACTCGTGGTTGAGGTAAGTTACCCATTATGGGAGTTAAAGGTTTAGCTCTAAATCTCTGACATCGAACACACTTTCTAACAGTAGTAGCAGCTAGCACCTTGCCACCGATAGGCCAGAATAGTTCACGAATAGAACTCAGAAGTTGTTGAGGGCCACAGTGTAGGAGACGAAGGTGTTCTTGTTCGAATAAAAGTTTAGTTAAAGTGTGTTTGGGGTCTAGTAGAATGGGATGTTTTTTCCCATAAGGACAGTGGGACGCATTATCAATCCGTCCACCGACGCGTAATACACCTTTTTCATCTAGAAATGGGTTTAGAGAGAGAACCCGTGACTTAGAATGTAATTTATTAAAGGTTTCAAGTGAGTGAATTTCCTTTGCGAAAGGCTCTCTTTGTGACATCTTAGCAATGAGGATCAGTGAATTGTTTAATTCTGAGCAGGTAAGTTCACCACTTATTTTAGTAGTATTTTTCTTTATATTCTTTATAAATCTTAGTGAGTAAGCAATTATTCTTTGTAATTTATACAATTTAGAGTATTTATCAAATGGTATGACATCATTAGGTAGGGTTTTAATATTTAAACTTATTTTTGTTTCAGGTAAAGTTGAAGAGGTACATTTAGATTGGGGCCACTCATTTTCAGACTTGGCCAGAAAGGAAGGACCATGCCACCAAAAGGTATTACCACAGAGAAGACGCGGTTGAATGCCCCTGGACGCCATGTCAGCAGGATTATATTCAGTAGGTACATGACGCCAAGTAGTTTTGTCAGTTAATTCGCGAATTTGTTCGATACGATTACAAACATAAGTTTTAAGAGTTTTAGGTTGCGTGTGTAACCACCCTAAAACTATAGTTGAATCTGTCCAGAATACTGAGCGTGAAATCTTAATTTTTAAAGATTGTAGCACTTTAGCGTGTAACTTTGCACCAAGTAAAGCGCCTAACAATTCTAGACGTGGAATTGTTTCAGATTTTAAAGGAGAAACCTTAGTTTTAGCACATAATAAGTGACAATTAATTTCACCTAAATTATTAGTTGATTTTAAATAAATGCAAGCACCATAGGCATCTTGCGACGCATCAGTAAAACAGTGAGCTTCTATATAGGTAGGAGAATTACAGAGAATATATCTAGGTACCTGAATATCAGCAAAGTATTTGGTCTCTTTGTAGAATTCAATCCATGACCTTTCAATATCTTCTGGTATTTTATCATCCCAGTCTATTTTTAGTAACCAGAGTTTCTGCAGTATGATTTTATGAAAAATAGTACAGGCAGATAAGAGACCTAAGGGGTCGAATATTCGGCATGAGTTTGATAATATAGAGCGTTTAGTAATTTTAGGAATTATATTATTTTCGACTGAAAAGTGCAAAGTATCAGAGCTAGGTGTCCATTTTAATCCTAACACAGAGGATTGTTTGCTAAAGTCTTGAGATTGATTAGTAGTAGGTAGTATATCATCAAAAATATCAGGAGAATTTGTTCGGAATTTACGCAAAGGAAAACAGCCCTCAGCCAATTTTTTAATTACCCCTGAAATAGTAGCTTTTAATACAGGTTTCGAGTCAGAACCAGTATTTAAGTCATCCACGTAAAAGTCATGTTTTAAAGTATTGGCAACAGCTTCATCAGTACACTCAGTCGCTAGTTGTACAAGACATCTTGTACTTAGGTAAGGGGCTGAAGCTGTCCCATAAGTGACAGTGTTTAACTGCATAGTTTTTAGTGGTTCTTTTTCGTCTTCCCTCCAGAGAATAAGTTGCAGGTGACGTTGGGATTCATTGACCATCACCTGTCTATACATTTTTTCTACGTCACCTGTCACTACATAAGTATATTGACGAAACCTCAGCAAAATAGCCAGTAAATCGTCCTGAACTACAGGCCCAACATACTGAATGTCATTTAGAGATTTATTTGTGGAAGTTTTACAAGAGGCATCAAACACTACTCTTAACCGTGTAGTCTCACTACTCTCACGAATCACTGCGTGGTGAGGAATGTAATATCCAAAGCTAGGACGGTTTACTTCAGTTAGATGCCCTAATCTTTTATATTCATTAATAAAGTCGGCATAGTCATTTTTCATATAAGATTTATTTAATTTCTTCTCTAAATTAAGGAAACGCCTTTTTGCGATGAGATAAGAGTCCCCTAGAGCATCCTCGGGGGCTTCCCGTAGAGGGAGTTTGACACAGAACCTTCCATCCTTTAGGCGGACAGTATTTTCAATAAAATGATTCTCACAATATTTTTCATCTGTGGAAAGCATATCTTTAGTTGGCAGATCAGGAATATTTTCAACTTCCCAGAATTTAGCCAGAGTGTCTTTAATCTCTTTAGAGAAATTAGAACAAGTAGTAGTAATAGGACCCGTACCGGTTGGCCCTGATACTAGCCAACCCAGTTTGGATTTCTGTAGAGTAGGTTTATTTTTTCCTAACTTAATGAGCTTAGAATCTATAATTTCCCAGTAAATGTCTGCCCCTAGTAAGATATCAATTTCAGAGGGACTGTAGAAACTTGGATCTGCCAGTTCTATGGAATCAGGCAGATTCCATTGGGAGTGATTTGCCTTTGTGCTAGGCAACATACCAGTAATCTCAGGTACAACAAGACAAGACACACTCATGTGGAATGAGCTGATACGCGATTTAAATTGTACAGTACACTTTTTATCCGTGTTAGTTACTCTATTATTTATGCCAGCAATTGACACATTAGTATTAGAACAAGAAAGATTCATTTTCTTTTGCATCCTTTCAGTTATAAAAGAAGACTGGCTTCCATTGTCTAGAAGAGCTCTAACAATATGAGTCTTATTAGTATCGCCATCAACTAATTCCACCTCAGCAGTGCACAAGAGGATCTGCCTGGGCATTGCCACAGAGCGTGACACAGGATTGAACATGGTAACAGTAGATGCCTGAGGAGGCACAGCTACCTGAGGAGAAGCAGCAACCTGAGGGAGAGATGTCACAGAAGGAGTATCAGTAGGTGAGTGAGTAGTATTATTATTAGTCTGTGATTTGTGTAGTAATAAATTGTGTCTTTTGTTACAGAATTTGCAAGAAGTGTGTTTGCAGTGAGAAGAAAAATGACCAGGGCGCAAACAATTATGACAGAGCTTATGCTTTGAAACTTCATTGTATCGAGCATCTAATGACATGTCTTTGAATTTATCACATTTGTAAAGTAAATGATCTTGTGAACATACAACACATTTTTTATCGTTGGTGTTAGAAGAAGAAACAAAAGATTTAGTGTGTTTATTTTCTTTATAATTATTGTTAGATTGTGAAAGCTTAGTTATATCATTCTTACTATATTGTAATGTTTCTAGTACGTCCGCTCGATTACGTAGAAAGTTATAGAAATCCTCAATTTTTGGAGAAGAAGTAATCATACTCCTGTGTTCCTCCCATTTTCGACCTGTGGCGCCATCTAGTTTTGAAGCCATAACAAAAACAATTAAAGTGTCCCAGTGGGACGTAGGCTCATTCAAAGTATTTAAGGCACGAAGATTTTTAGAGTAGTAATCTATCATGTTACGCAGAGATTTGTAATTTTCTTTATTCATCGCTTCAAAACTAAAGAGGGCTTTTAAGTGATTATTTATTAATATCCTGTTATTATCAAAGCGTTCAGTAAGCAAATTCCATGCTAATTTATAGTTGCTAGCAGTAAACTCAATAGACTTTATAATATTTGATGCGCTTGCCTCCAGTGATGAACGTAGGTAATGGAACTTATTAATGTCTGGAATAGTATCGTTGTTATTAATCAATGAATCAAAAGTGTCTCGAAATTCCATCCACTTTAAATAGTTTCCATCAAAGGAAGGCAACTGTATGGTAGGCAACTTTATGTTACAGTTCCGGCTACGTTGTTTACTATTCTGTCCGCTAGACGATGACCCAGAACTTGACTTATCGGGTACTACATGACTAGGAGCAAGGCTATCAATCAACGCTTGAGCTTTAGCAATATTTAAGCAAAAGTCACTCTCAATTATGTCATTTTCTGCTAACTGTTCGGGCTCATAACTTTCAATTTTAGTTTTTATATCGTCAAATTGGTTAAACAACTCTCTGAATCTTGACAGTTTTAACTCAATTTCAATAAGTATGTGTTTAGGAAGGCTTTCAGTATCTATCAGCTTGATAGTGTTTAAATATTTAGAAAATATAGTTATTCTTGCCTTAATAGTACCACGTAGCTGAATAAGAGCTTTTAATTCAGCCATAATGAAAAATAGAGCACAACAAACTGAACAGATCGGTAATTGATGAGTACACGAGCAATACCAATCCTGGTATTAGGTAGATTATAATAAACAAATGCCAAACCGTGCAAGTTGTGCATTAACTGCGACAACAATATGTCAGCGGCTACTCAGGTCAGCAACTCACGAGCAAGGCAGGTCACACACAGGCATAGCAAGCTGTGAGGCGTAGTTATCTTTCTCAGCAGCGCATTCCGGCGGGACCCAAGAAGCAGGTGTACACGACGACTCTGGAAAATGCCAGGGTGGTCCCGTAAGCGAGGTGCAAGGAATGCAAGCAAAGTTAATCAGTAGGCAGTTACCTAGGTACGCATTAGTTAATATCGTTACGTTATATAGGTAGTAGGGAAAAGAGAATAGATCGTCATCAGAATTAGGTAGGTACCTATTACGAAGTTAAATGTCAAGAGGTTGTAAAGTATCATGAAAGTAGGCAACCTCAGATTTAATATTAATTAAACTTAGAACTTCGATCTAGTATAGTAATAAATTTCTCGTAGGTACCTAGGTGTCTCAGTTTACATAGAATCTGACTCCATATTAGTTAAAAAGTAAGTAGGTATAGCGAGTGGGCTGTGAAGGTCAAAGTACAGGGAACACTGTTAGTGCAGATTGCGGCATTATGAAGATAGATTGCGTTTTAAATATACTAAAACTGAGCGTACTTCCCTGTGAGCAGATACCAAAAACACACACGTGCACACACCACATGCCCTTTTCTTCATTGATCACGTCGGGGTCACCAAATGTTCATACGCCGGCAGGTTCGATCTTCGAGGATTGTTCAGAAAAACAGCCAGCGTAGTAAAGTAGAAATTTTGAGTTTATTATGTAGAAAAATATCAAATGTACAAGTTTCTTGTAGAACAATTGTGTGCGCGTGCGTTCCGGTCGGGAGCAAGTTGGTAGAGAGAAGTAATGGCGGCCGGATATTAGTGCCGCGTCACAGGCGCGGCGGCGCGTTCCAGGGCCGCGTTCCATTTTAGGTAGCATAATTGCGAACACAACTTTAATATAATTCGTATTCCGACACCAAAGAAGTTAGCTTTAGTGGTATAAACAAAGTTCCTCCAGGGTTGCCAGCGACAATAATAATGGCTTTATTTGCCTACTTCCCTGTTATTATCTCCTGTTGCCCTAACCCACTTTCATGGCCTATATTTTTGAGTATGTTGTTACGTGTGTGACGTAATGCTCGTAAAATGGGGGTATTGTTTCGAAGTTCATGTTACGATACTGGTAACAATAAATTACGTGTGTAATACAAATATGTTACGGCCAATAGCGCACAGCTACTTTCTGCAGCTGAATCGAGGGTTTTCGCATTCGTTATTCACTTTTTGTAAGCAAATCTCAAATCTTTAATGCAATCCATAATGTACGCAGGCATACAGGTGGTAAGTATCAAATATAGAAAAAAATATCCATTGACAGGTCACGCACAGCAAAAGTTTAATTAAGTAGGAGAGAGGAGGAGTGCAAAAGGCAGCCAACGAACGTGAAAACGCGCGATTCGGCTGCAAAAAGTAGCTAGTGTACTACGGCCCTTAGTGTCAGTGTGTACTATTCTGAGTAACAAGGAAATATTTATATGGTGGACTAGCTGTGGACTTCATCCACGTGAAACTACATACTGCGAGAATAATGTACCCAATATTTGTGAAGAAAAAATAAAAATAGGATATTAATGATCTGCCTCTGAATAAGAATGCCATGGTAGTTACAAGCTGACCAGACCCGACAGACAGCACCCGTTCACGAACATGACGCATGCGTGAGCATCGCGAAGCTCAACCAATGAAGGGAACTCAATGACCCGAAACACAACACCACCATCAGCGAGATATTTTAATGAGCATGACAGACTTTTAGTACCAGACAGCAGGCAAGTACCTATTTATTAAATATCTATTATATTATTATTAAATTCACTATTGAAGACTGAGGCTGTAGATAGATCTATATATTAATACGTGAAGAGAAAACTTAGTACCCCTTTATAAGCTTATCGCGCGCAGTGTGAGATTTAGCATAGTTAAAGTTTATGTGGAGAAGGAGTGCAGAAAGCTAAAATTACGGTCGAATTTCGACCACTAGTATTATATGAATCAGCAATCATAAAAAACGTTGTCATATATTATTTAGCTCCATAATGGTAGCAGAAAAGGACATAATCCTTATGTGTCCAGAATTTTAGTTAATAGTGAGTTAGGTCAGAGTCATAAATATAAATAGCACTAGAATCCTAGTGTCATAGTGTAACTATGAGTAATAGTTGAAGAAATAAACCAAGATATGGCGAATTAGGTGAAAAGCCTCCTCCTAAACTTATATCGTTTAGGGAAATGGAACTTCGAAGAAGATAATAAATCATTGTTAGATAATTTTATCTGAACTTCGTGTTGCTAATTTCGGTTTTCATGATCGATCTTTTATGGCTACCCAAAATATGAACATAAATGTATTTTAATTCAAAAATAGACTATAAAGCTGTTTTTTTTTGCGTTAACAGCACCCACATCGCCTTTGAAACCTTCATACCATTACATAATATACAGGGTGTTAAAAGACCCTTAACCAAGCCAAAGTCTACATATACAGTAATTAAAATTATGTAACAGTTTACAAAAATAATAGCTGGAAAACATATTTTCCATTTAGGTATTAAAAGGAGCTGTAATGTGCGCGATGCGCAACATACTGTGCTGTGTGTAATTATGTAATGTGTGTTTAATAATAACAATACAGTAATAATAATTAAAAAATCTGTGTTTTTGACCTTGAATACCGAGATAACCCGTCGGATTCCAGGTATGGCCCAGTACAAAAAAATATTCGTAATGATGGGAAGAATATGACTCTCGGCTTCATTAAGGCTTTTATCACCCGATATATAAAAATAATATTCACAAATTTAATCCCGGATGTGTGGCCTTGATGCCAACCGCATCCGGCGGCCGGAATCAAACAAAAAAAAAGTGACGTTATCATATCGAGCGTCCACGCGTCCCGTCGTGCTGAATAGACGCAGTACAGCTCATGTATATAAAAAAACACAAAGAATTATACCCGTTTCATTGGTGCGGAAAAAAAGCGTTTATTGTTGTCTTAAATTTTGCTTTTTGAGGAAAAATATGCAGTTGTAGATTTAGGTTTTTAAAATCGTTTTACGTGCACTATGTTCTGATGTACGATGAAATGGTTTTGTATTGTATTGTATTGGTACCAAAAGTGGTAAGTGGCATGTTACAAAACCGAGTTGTCTGGGCCGGTGCAAAAAAAAAAAAATACTTGGTTTTCCTTCATCTAACAAAAAGCGAGGTTCTGAATCTGTAACTATTATATCAAACAAAAACAAACCAAAAAAAAACCAGACACAAACTAACATCTTACGTTAAGTGTGCTTTGCTGTGTTTCTATAGATTATTATTATAATAAAACTAAAATAAATTATTTATTATTACTTAATACATAGGCATCAACTAAGTCACCAAGGCAATCGGCACACCTATTTATTTCAGTAAACATACCTAAAGTTATGTGAGAGAAAATATGTAGATAAACAAATTAATACTTAATTCGGACCATAGCTAAACAAAATCACTGACCACTTTATTCCCGTAATAAATAAGGTAACAATCCCATTCTACTAGTCTCAAATACATCGTGTTAAGGGCTCGTGATTACCCCATAACGATACCATTAACAAAATGAACTGAGTGAGTTGCTAATCGCCTTCAGAGTAGGAAGGATTCATTTGTTGCCCCGCCCTTTGAATTACGCACATTTTTCCTTAAAGGTAAAGTAACTGGTCTGTAATCCCCGAAAAGTTGGGAAGAGCCACTCCCTTTTTTGGTTAGCTTGATAAAAACCCATCGTGGGCTATCCTTTGCCTGGGGTGGGCGGAGGGATGTGCCGGACTCCTACCAGCCAAACTCACCACGGTGATCTACTTTCGGCATCTAATGGTGGACTTCGGGAACTTTTAAAGCCCACGCCGAAGCCCACCATGATGGTGACATCGTGGTAGGCTTCGGCGCGGTTCTTTACATTCTCCCCTAGATGAATCAGGCGGGGGCCCGATATCTGGGGGAGACTGTAAAGAGGGGAAGAGCCATACCTAGTTTTTCTTCTATTGTGTCGGCACGAGCTATCCACATGGGAATCGCTCAAGTCGTAGTGGAAAGATTACTATAGAACCAAAGCAGAATGCGCAGTGTCTGTAAAAAAAAAAAAAATCTCAGGTTTTTTAACCGAGGAGGCTCACTTCTTGGACCCCAGGCTTTTTCCTTAAGGCGCGGGGTGACTGCGATTTTAAATGCTACTCACATTTATAGGGCACTAAATAGGGTTGAAAATTGCAAATCGTAATTTAGTGTTGACTAAGCTGCGATTCATGGACATTTATTTTGCGGGATATCTTTAGATTATTCAGAATATACACATTAAATTGAATAATTTTCTGGTTAAAAAAAAAAATGCGTAAAGGTATAAACTAATAAAATTCTAAAAAAAAATTGTTATCCCTGAAAGAAAATACAGAGAATTTCGACACAAATGTTGATTTTTGTTAAGCTACTTACGAATTTTATTGGAAATATCAAACTATTTTATAATATTCTATTCGGTTAATAATTTTCTTTAGACACTTTTCTGTCCACTGTAATTTTTCGTTGGGTATTTTTATTGGGTTACGCTATACTTGTTTCTCAAAGAAACCCATTTTTTTATAGTGAGGATTAAGACCTGTTTTAAGCCTTATTTATTTATTTATGAAGCTTCGTGTACAATGCACAAAGGCGGTATTAATGCCGTAAGCATTCTCTACCAGACAACCTTAGGGTGATGCAGAGACAATGAAGGTAGGTGCACCAAAAAACAAACTTAATTGAGAAGTAGGTAAAACACGTAGACATAATTCTACTTATATATTATTCCATCGTAAACAGCTTAAATAGCTGTTAACTTACATACACATTACCTATAAACAGGGTAACTGGTTGAACGAGGGAAACATTGAAGGAGGGTATTGTACTCATCATGGTGAACAAATTTTACTATGGGACCAAACCTGATCTGTACATTTAGTCGAGTAATTTTCAATTATATATGGAACAGCTGAATTTTTCACGACTACATGGTTCAAGAAAAAAATTATATAAACATACATTTTTTTTTTTTTTTTTAAGTTCTTTCATACAGCTACCATTACCCAATTCGATAGTGCAGTTCATATTACCCAACAAAAAATAATAATAATATATACATTCATATAAATTATCAAAAATTATCTCCATTCATAAGTAATACATTCTCATTCATAAATAACACATAATAAATAAATAATAAATACACCTATACAACTCATCTGAAAAATCTGATCTACCTATCTATTAAAATTTAAAGGTCCACGACATTTTCTCCCAGATTTAGATCTTTTGATCTCAGCATCCTCATCCGCAGTAATAACCACTTCGAAGTAGGGTAGCTAAAAGAATTCTAGTTTTTCCTGAATTGGACGACGAAAGTTGCTACTTAAACGGTCTTCTATATAAAATTGGTTCCGAGATTGCGTCCTCCCCTATTATTATGCAAAGGAAAAATGAACTGAATTGGAAGCGCGACCTTTTTGAGTTCATTAAAATTTTCATAAAAATGTTGTCCAACTGGTAGGTGTTGAATTACGTGTAGTTACTTCAAAGGCGAGAAATTGTATCTATTTATTTATTTACCACTTTATTTGAAGCAACTAAGGCCCAATAAATAAAGTTTTATAAAATATAATAAACTAATATAATAAAATAAAAAAATCCAGCCCATTACTGTCCCACTGTTGGGTACGGGCCTGTTCTCGGAATGAGAAAGGTTAGGCTTTGGTCCACCACGCTGGCCTGGTGCAGGTTAGAGTACACACACCATTAAGAACATCATGAGGCCTTCACAGATGCGCAGGTTTCCTCACGATGTTTGTTGATTATTTTTTTTGCATACTCTGTTTTATTGATCTCAGGTTATACGTTGAAGCCTGTAGTGGAGGCACCACTCCAAAAAAATAAAGTCACACGTAGCAATAATTTACGACAGGAAAACAATTGATGACCATCCGAAATAAGTACTGTAACATCTAAATGATGAATTTAATTCTTGGAAACATGAGAACTATTGCATAAAATATCCCACTAACCTATTTTGGAAACTATATCAGTTAGAAAGGCCTACTTGAACTTATACAAGTTAGTTATGTGGAACTAAGTTAAAGTGTGGATAATAAAGGGACAGGAGGGTTTTGCGGTAATGTTAGAAACTTTGGGCCCTAGGCACAAACTACTCTGTAGTAGATACAAAGCCAGAGCATGAGATAAGAAAGTACAGAAGGACAAATTCTGACAATGCGCGATAATGAACTTCCTCACTTCATACATAAAGACAGGAGGATCTTGAGAGAATAATATATAATAATAAATCTAGCCTATTACTGTCCCACTACTGGGCATGAACTTCTTCGCAGGATGAGAAGGGTTAGGCCTTAGTCCACCACGCTGGCCTGGTGTGGGTTGGCGGACTACACACACCATTGAGAACATTATGTTGCCTTCTCAGGTGTGCAGGATTCCTCACGATGTTTTCCTTTACCATTAATGCAAGTGATTATCAAATTCTCCCTCCATCTATCGGCTATCACTGCTCGAGAGAATAACATCCCTTTTCAAGTACCTATCTCATGTTAATATCATTATGGGCATTTGCATAATTATGTAGATGAAAAATTGCATGTTGGTCTACTATCTCTCCAACGACACGCTACCGACATCCTAATGAATGAATTTCTTCATGCTCTCTGAGCGTACTTTATTTATTTATTTATATCTACTCTTTATTGTACAGCGGTGATAAAAACACTTTAAAGCATGGTCAAACGAACGTTCGTATCAGCGTTCGCGCCAGCGCCAATCCCTTGTCACATTTTTAAAGAACGCCTTTTTCACTACCAGAATTGCGTATCAAAGTACAAAGCAACCTTCATAAATATTCCCTTCTACATTAGGGAGTAATAAAAATTATAAATAATAGATTCTTTCGGCGAAATTGAATCAGTATTTTCTTAGAAACAGTGAATTAAATTTTCAGAGCACAGTCTGAATTTTACACAAGATTATAATAGCAATGAATAAAGACGTCGAAAAAATTATCTGCTAAATTGAAAAAGTCAGGAGACTTATGAATGATTAAATGTTATAAAGTGAACAGTTTCAAGTTCATTACATTACACTGGCCTGTAATAAACCATCAAGTCAGGGATTAATGTTTAAGAAAACTTGTGACATGTCTTAAGACGCGCGCTGATTTGATTAAAAATGTAACTTAAGTTGTCAAAATGTATGAAGTTCAGAATCAGATGACGTTTGTACTTTGACAGCTCTTTGAATGTTATCACTCAAAAAACAAGCGAGCGCTTGAGAGCGATTTATTAAGACGGGTGTAAGATTCTACATAATGTACAAACATTTTCTTCATTGGCCTATCACTAGTAGGCACTAGACATGGGCTTTCCATGACCACGATATTGTGCCTTCTATCTCTCTTTACCCCTCCTTTTTTACTGCTGTGGTGATGTTGTGGGTACATCTACCACCTATTAAATGGACCGCGATCTATTGGCACACCTGCTGACACAGTTACGCATTACGGTACTGGTTCATTCGTCAAGCTGTAAATACTATTGTATTATTCGAAAATGAATCTGCGATCTGTACGAAACCATTGAGGTTACTATCGCAATAAATAATAAATTATGTGTTAAAAAAATGAATAGAACTTTTTTTAAATTTATTGCTACTTAAAATGCCTTCATCTATAAAACCAACCACAATGTAAAAAATATATGACAAATTCAGAACATACCTACATTGCAAGTCTAATACTAATGCAATAAATACAACGTGTATCAGAAATGCGTGAACATATTAATTAAGGATGTGGATCAGACCATCAAACTGAACAACTTTCTCTATGGGACCAACATCGTAATCACCAAAAAAAATATCAGCAATATCCCAATTGCCAAAAAAATAATCAGATGTCCCATACAAAACTTCAAATACCTACTCAATCAAAATATACAACATTATTACGGAATACTAATGTACAGTTTAGAACGCTCGATCGTCAAAATTAAATTTGAATTCTAAAATAAACGCGATTAGTTCGGGCGCCTGGGTACTGGCTATGTAAACTATGGAAATACGCGTCAAACCCAATTACCATCGACGCAGGCGAAAGCTCCTGAAATAATATAGGTCGCAAACAGTCCCCAACTGACCGCAACCTTAACCCCGTGGCCTTGACGACCTCATAATTTCCCGAGGGTGCCATAAAGGCGTACGAAGTATTATATTTAGAGATTGGACACAGTATATAAATAGTTATACTACGATTATAGATCCTATAGCAAAACAACTGTTATCCTTGCAACCAGCAGTAGAAAAAATAAACCATTTTTTGTTTCACCCACGATTTTGTGATGTCGGATGTTAAACCCATAATCCGTAGGAGAGTCTATTCAACGTTTTTCGGCCATTATTTTCTGTTTATTTATTTATTTAATGCTTTTCATACAAATATATACAAAGGCAGTCTTAATGCCTAAGGCATTTTCTGTCAGACAACCTTAGGGGGATGCAGAGACAAAAACATGGTAGATGCACTGGTCGTTACTAATAAGTGAGGTTAATGTACTTATGTAGAACCTAAGTAATTCTATACACATCAATACAGTTCAGTCTAAAAACTAGTTTTTTAGGAGACCTAAAGCCACACTGGTCTCGTACCGTGCGATTTCAGATGAGTTTCCAGGTTGTGGAATCAGTTCATCTGCTCCATCGAGGTTTTCCCTAGAGACTACCTACAGCATGCGGTCCTTCAAAAATGGAGTAAAAAGATTTTTACAGGGTCGGCGATGTGCGAATGGATGCCCCTTGTATTGCTAGCGTCCATAGGTTACAGTAACCGCTTATCATCAGGCGGGCCGTATGTTAGTTTGCCACCTTAGTCATCATTCTCCTGCCCTTATCCCATTTTATTTGGGGTCGGCGCAATATGTCTTCTTCTTCCATTCATCTATATTAGACGTCATCTTAGAGTTTACGTTCTTATAGTCCATGTCAAATTTCACACAATCCATCCATCTTTTCTTGGGTCTGCCTCTTCTCTTACATCCATCCACATACATACTTAAAACTTTTCTAGTTACATGATTTTCATCCCTCCTCATCACATGCCCATACCACGACAACCGGTTACTTCTCAACTTTTCTGTCACCGGTGCCACTTTCATACTTCCTCTGATATACTCATTTCTTATTCTGTCCATTCTTGTCACACCACACATACCTCTCAACATTCGCATCTCCGCTGCATGCAATTGCCTTTCGTTCATCCCTTTCGCAGCCCAACATTCCGACCCATACCTTAGTGGTATAAAAAAAAGTATAATGCACTATCATATTTTATTAAATCAAGGAGATATATCTGGGACCTTTAGATATTTCCGGATAAATGATAGTTATGACTAATATCTAGAACAAACGGGAAGCACGAAAGCGCAAACAATTCAATTACACTCTAACTTGTTCAAAACGTAACTTAACACTTACGTTCAACAAGTTCAATTCCGAACACGGATTTAAGCCCGGTCCGATTGTTAGCGGGCATAAAGTTTGCTGTAGATTATACTTTCATATTATAGGGAAATGTATTCCTGCCCTAATCTATCAATCATATTAGCCGTCCGCAGGAAATAGTGTGCAACATGAGGAAGGACATAATCAATAGGATTTAAAAAAAAAACTTGCCGACAGCTTCGATAAGCGAGTGACCTATCGAACGACCTAAAAATTCCTTCGAATTTCTACCGAAAATAAGATTCGAAGCGAGATGCAGAATGTTCTTACAGAATAACAGCTGATCAACTGTGGGTCGAGCACGAATAGTTTGACGTATGGTAACGTAAACGTAAGCCAATTTTGATTATAAAATACAATGAATCTATCGCATTTTTGGTAAATTTTATGCAACATACACACTTGTTTCATGAAAATGTAAAAATACTGCATGTACATATTTTCAAAAAATATCATGGATTAAACGAGTATTTTTTATTCAAAATTTGCTTACGTTTACGCGTTTACGTTACCATACGTCAATACATTCGTGCTTGGCCGACTGTTCTCTAAAACCTCATTTCTAAAAGAAACAAACGTCATCTGTTCTCGCTAACGCCTATAAAATATTAATCCGTGTGACCTCTACCTTACATCCTCGAGACGAAGTCCGCTAAATTTGTTCGTTCGACTTCGCTTTGCAAACGAGCCGCTGTTCTAACACTTGAATTTATTCAAAATTGGTCATTAATTTCAAGAAATGATGAGCTATTTATCGTTTTATGTAAGAGAGGTTGAGTATGACCACTTCAATTCCACTTCAAACCGATCAATCAAGTCAGCCTTTGCAGCCTACTGCTGAATATTGGACATCCTAGCTTCTGCTCAATTATATTTGGGTCGATTTTCAGTCTATTGGTGGCTGAATATAGCAGTGGTGGTGACTTAAGCGAAGTGAATCAGAATCAAAATCAGGATGTTCTTTATTTGCATGAAATATGTTGAAAACAAAGTGCGCGCGCATTGGAGTGTACTTCTATCGAAAACACGCGCACACTTTTTTCATACATTTTTACTCTCGACCATAGTTACCGGCAAATAAAAATACCGTACACTTTTCATCACTTATCTTTACTTAATCCATTTAAAAAATATATATTATTATATTTTCTACAAAAAAGTTGTTTACGTGACCTTGGTAAAGCTTACCCTAAGTTGAGCCTTCCCTCTTAAACCAAAATCTTGGATCCGCCACTGCACAATTATATCAACCAAATTCTCTGCCGTATCCCTAACAACAAGTTTCTGAATAGGTTTGAACAACTTTAGAGACAAGTTTGAGATTTTCTTCGCTGATGGAACAAAGCCTTTACACTGGCGTTGACGTAATAGTTTTTATTACTGTTTACGCTTTGAGAATAACTGACTAGTTAATTTACGAACAACCTGGAGCTGATCTTCAAGATTTAGGGATTTCTAAGGGTTTTTATCTATTGGAGTATATGTCAATCCTTCGTTATAATACCCGACCCGCCCCCGGCGTCATACGTGTTCAATTTCTCTACTAATAAATAAATAAATTACACTAACACAACTAATAAATTACAATAAGTATGAAAACATTGTACAATTACATATAAACCTTCCGAAAAAAATGTTCAAAATGATGGTGAAAACCGCATTAAAATCTGTTGTGAAGTTGTTACCGAACAAACAGACAAACGCACTACTACGATACTTTATACTATGTAGTGATAGTGATAATAGTGATTTTCGACGAATATTGATACGAGTGTTCAACACGTTTCATTCTTAAAATATTGACTTCTCTTTAGGAACTATATTACAAAAACACAAAAATTGTAATTGTTGTTTGTGTGTGTAATTGTAATTTGTAATTGTGTGTATTGTGTTTTGTATTACTTACAAAATTGTTATATTCAGGTGTACAATAAAGTATATAATAAATAAATAATAAATATATTTATTAGAATGTTAAATGGTAAGCAAAACCATTCGGTTCTTGATAAATAAACCCTTGAGTTTGCATTTTACGGTATGAAAGACCGACTAAGACAAAGCCCATGTCGTCAATCATTAAAATCCCCTACTGACTCTGGATGGTACCTATCAAACTTTATTAATACCTACAAAACATAAGCTTCCTAATTTCATACACACGTATCGGAGAATTAAACCAATGTCAATACCAAGTCGACATTATCCACTAAATGACCTACTAACGGATGCATCAAGCACAATACTGCTACACCACTGAGCCGATATTTACACGGCAATCGAATACATTGTTTGCTTCTATAATGCAATTAGCCGATGGCAGTAAGCTGAATTTCAAATACGGTTAGCTGAGGTTTGCCTGTATGAAATTTATACCCAAAATCGGTAGTTCTTGTGTATTTTGGAGTATGCTATGTAACCCCAATAGTTGTTGCCTCAAATTACAAGTCGTAAGTCGTGGCTCCACCTTTACCTGCGCATTACTCAGCTACTTTGGCCATATAGCCCGCAGAAGCTCCAACAACCTTGAGAAACTTATTGTTGTGGGCAAGGTTGAAGGGAAGCGACCTCGTAGCAGGTCACCTACCCAATGGTCTGACCAGATTAAGACTCTCACAGGACTCTTCATTACTACCACGCTGAGAAAAGCCGAAGACCGAGTAAAATAGAAAAACCTAGTGGCTGATGTCATGAAAGCTTTTCAAGCTTTACACGACCTCCAGTAATGAAAGACAAAGAAGAAGAAGAATCATAAAATTTTGGGCTATAAGCTTTAAATAACTCTAAGGCTGGGTTCACACGGCATTGTCCTGCACGTTTTTTTGCAGTATACGTCTTAATGAATAAATAGTGGCACATACATTGTACATAGAACCATTCACATGTCGTTTGTACTGCAAAAAATCGTACACCGTTTATATGCGTTTAAACGAATACTCAACGGACTTGTCAAGCAAATCGAATGAACTTTAACGTATTCGGCTTGCAGTGGCACATAGTATAGCTCTGTCTCGTCCACACGACACGATGTTCATACGTTTTTCATCGAATAGCAACCGAACAAGCATTTAGTCTCTTGTCGTCTTTTGGAGAGGTCGCGCGTATTTGTATTTGTTGTTTCAAAATGGTTGGCGAATCTTCTATAGATAACGAATTATTAATTTCTTTAGTGGAACAAAAGCCCATTTTGTGGGATAAAAGTACAACCAAGCGTGGATCCATCACAGACGTCTACTCAACTGTGACAACTGTGTGAAGACTCCTGCTATTCGTTTTTTACACGTATGATAATTTACCGTATGAACACCCGGGTGATTGTACGTTAAAAAAACGAATACAAAGAAAACGTGCAGGACAATGCCGTGTGAACCCAGCCTAAGTTCTTCTTTGGGTGCAAGAGGGTCTTAGTACGAACCCAGCCCGCACCTCTAACTTTTAGAATTTATGTGTGGATCACAATTTGATTATCACTTGCGTTAACTGTGAAGGAAAACATCGTGAGGAAACCTGACTAGATAAGGCCTCATAAAATCCTCGACGGTGTGGGTAGTCCGCCAACCCGCACCAGGCCAGACGTGGTGGACTAAAGCCTAAACCTTCTCATTCTGAGAAGTCGTCCGTGCCCAGCAGTGAGAAATTAATGGACTGGATTTATTTATTTACTAACGTCAAGTTTAATTGCTTTGATAGCTAGATTAATCTTGCTTCTAAATGAATTGCTCCTTCACGCAACAAGTAAATTACCAAATTCGTCCTCAATAGTTTTTACCTTTTAACCTTTATAAACTTTTTATGTTAATTACCTAGATGTTAGGTATACACGATTAGTTTAGCTCAATACAATTACCTAAAAGTTTTACAATTTATAGGTACGTTCAGGATTTTAAGTGATCATGTGGTAATGAAATCCCTAATGTTACCACGTAATGACTGAAAAGTTTAATCACACTAATTACTCTTGCTAGCTTAGTTTAATTTTATTTCACGCCTCTATTTTCTCGATTTAGACTGATGTCTGGGTGATAAACGTACGACCAAGTACGCGTACTTGTAGCTCGACCCTTTTCCTCACGACCTTTTTCGCTCATGGCACCCTATGTACGCGAAATCGCAAGGTCGTCGGCGATCCAATCAGTTTAAAATTTTGCTTGTAGCCCGCCTTGACTTGGACGTCTGTCATTGCTGCGAACTATAATAGGTAAACTCAGTTACAACATTGTGCAAAAAGTCTTCATAAGGCATTAAATCATGACGAATATATATTCCTGATGAACTCTCTTACTGATGAACAATTTTATCTGAATGTAAATGTATGACTATATGTATGTATGTATGCATGTGTGTGTATGTGTGTATGTCTGAATGTATGTGTAATGTGTATGTGTGTTTTACAAATGTGACTTGTGCAGAACTTTGTTATTAAATAACTGATAAACACTCTCTTTTTGTCAGCCAGTGAATCACTCATACTCACCAATTTTATTATTTATTGACGACACGGTTGGCGCAGTGGCTAAGCGATTAGCTTTCTACGCTACGAGCCGCGGGTTCGATCCCAAACAAGTATTTGTATGATCTACAGATGGTTGTTTCGGGTCTGGGTGTGTGTGCATATGACATGTATGTTTATAATGTGTGATAAGTGAGGGGTAAGGTTTACAAAAAAAAAACGATTTCTTTTTTTGGTTTTGAAAATTTAATGTAATACGATATTATTCTTATTTATACCGTCTCCTCTGTGGACAACATGAGCTAAGATGTCGTGTGTCGTCGATGTCAAGCCGAGAATAAGAACATAGCTTGTACTTCTATGACCCACGCTTTGATTCCCAGGCAACGTGTTAATATGTTTTCAGTGTGGTAATTCTCAATAGTAGTCCAAAGTTTGGAATAGAGACCGGTTTAACCGCCCAACTTCAACTAGAAAAAGAGCTGTAACTTTTGAACCTCCCTCAATGTTTCTCATTCAATCTGTCACCCATATAATTAAACATGTCATGAATTATTAAAAAAATATTAAGTATAAATTTTATTAGCATTTGAAATTACAGAGTTATTAACAGATTCGGAGAAATTTTGTATACAACAATACGCATCTGTCCCACCCTTCAAAGAATACAGGCGTAATGCTATGTTATAAACTCTATTAAACCTATAATTTAACTCGACTGTAATACTTACTTACCGACTATAATTTGTATTTGTATAATTTATTCAAGCTTGCGTGTTCCTTGCGCCGTTTTCTGTCACTCTATGTGGGCTAATGACTTTAATGGCACGGGACATTAGGATTTAAAAAAAAACTATTGAAGTCATAATTGATATCGTTCACGTAATGGTGGCCTAATGAAGGTCGTTAGGACGTGTTACAACTCTTAATGAAGTTCTTAACGATATAATAACCTAACCGTCAAAAACCCCTGACTACATCTATAAAAAAAGCTGTAAATTTAGAACCACTGATCAGATTGTCATGAAAAATAGCTAAGATGATACCCGATTAAACTAAATTTCAATTAAAATAACTGCATTGAAATCGGTCCATCCATTTCGGAGCTACGATGCCACAGACAGACACACAGATACACTGATACACAAATAATATACAGATACACACTACAAACTTACAACACCCCTCTTTTTTGTTTTGGTTAAAAAGGATTTAAAAATGGCAAGGAAAAATGAAATAACATAGTATTTAAAAAAAAAAAACTTTTATACGGATTAGGTAGTGATGTATCGCTCAACATCCACATTTGGCCGATCTCAACATGCATTTAATCAATAATGTCTTGCAAAAAAAATCCCTCATAAATGTAATGACCGTAATGTTCGCTAACGAAAATGATATTATTACAGATAAAACTTACACAAACAAAAATACTTCTAGACGTTACCTCTACTCGACGTTTACTTTAAGAAAAGCCGCAATTCCACTGTGCAAGTAACTCGCAAGCAGGTTGATTTTAAACGTTACACTTGCGGGCAAGTTAGAAATTCAGAACCACTAACTAATAACTTGCAGTGTCGAAGCTGTTTAATATAGTTTGCAGCTTACGTGCATACTACTTGCATAGAAAACGTGCATTTAATTTGCATGAACATTTTTGATCTAGACCCACTAGATTTTAGAGTACCATGAGTCTGGCATAATCATATTGATTACAAGCCTATAATCATTATCTCTCTCTCTCTTCCCGACTGTCAATCCCACATGGTGGTGAGGTCAGCCTTCCTTATCTTTGGCTTCTACTTCGCTCTATTCTTGATATCCTGTCGGAAACTCAACAACAAGCCGCTAAACATTAAAGAATTAAAAAAAAATCTCTTCAGCCGTTTAACCCATTGTAGCCGTATCATGCAGAAGTCCAGATTGTGTCGTGTACATAAAAAAAAATGGCCAACAGTTTTTTTTTTCGATACAATTAAGGAATTTTTAGAATGTAACAATAAGTATATTGTATAATGTTATCTAGTCTTCCTTCTTTCTTCTAGAGAATATTTTAATTAAAATTATTGTATGCCCCAAATGGGCTGACTGATGTATCTAACACTAACATCTTAATATATAGGTAAGTATATACATATCTAATAATATATACCTAAAACAAAGTCGGGCTTGTTCGAATAATTATAACTCGAGAACGGCTGGACCGATTTTCATGGTTTTGATTTGTTGTATTGGTCTCCGTCCCGAATAGCAGACTAAATATTAAAAAAATTGACAAAAAAAAAACATTTTCCCATACAAAATCTTCATGGGTTTCGTATGTATGTAGGTAGGTAGATAGGGTAGGTCGGTAGGTAGGGTAGGTAGGGTAGTAGGGTAGTAGGGTAGGTACGGTAGGTACGTAGGTTAGGTAGGTAGGGTAGGTAGGAGGTAGATTGGAGGTAGGTAGGTAATTAGGCTAGGTAGGTAGGAGGTAGATAGGAGATAGATAGGTAGGTAATTAGGGTAGGTAGGTAGGTGCGCCGTAGATACTTAGTGCTACCCGTACGAAGTCGGGGCGGGCCGCTAGCTAGATATGAATAACAACTGCACCTACTCAATCAGAAACAATAAAGTCTACTTTACTTTACTCTAAAAACTATTTGAATGGTAGTCCCAACGTCGCTCATTGTTTTATGTATGTTGTTGAGAAACGTCTTCCTTTGACGCGTCGATTCAATGCATTTATTGTCTCACCGTCGCTTGTTCACGCTAAAACACTGTTTGTCTTTTGCTACGCGCGCGGATATTGAGGTCATGGAGTGAAATGGTTACTATTAACTTAAGTCTGTCAAAAGAAATGGGAAGGGCATTTAAAAAAAAAGTCGTTACTATTTTTTTGGATTTCAGAATTATTGATTCTGGATAATATAGTGTATAAGATGCTGAGCTACTTTGTAAGTAGTATACCTATTTATTTATTTTTGAGGGGGACATACAGGCCAAATAAACTTTAAAAAAAGAAAACATTTTGGCAATAGTAGGACAATTACATATCCTCACAATTACTAGCATATTAACAAAAAAAATTACAGCAGATATAATAAATTCAGATACAATTAAAAAAAATATGCTATCACTCCTATCAGTAATGTTTTTGACAGAATTTAAGAACTGTAACTTTGGAACGGCTGAACAGATTTTTATAAAAAACTGCATTGAAATTGGTCCATCCATTTTGGAGCTACGATGCCACAGATACACTACAAATTTGTTTTTTGTGGGGTTTTAAAAATGTGCATCATGAGAAAGAACATATTAAATATGCATTTTTTTAAATAATCGCAGAGTATTTCGCCCCGCGGGCTGTTTCGCGGGCACAGCTAGTAGATCTACATTTTCATAATAATTTCTTGCATGAATCAATAAACTATTAAACTGGTGCTTATTCAAATAGTACACATGTTTATCAGCAATAACTTACAAAGTTTATTCACCCGAGGAATTACCGAATTATACGGAACGTCTCGTCTCTCATCTTTGATAATAACGGTCTAACTTGACACAATATGTTTGCAGATAAATCAACTGAAATAATTGAGGATGAGCCAGCCAATTATATCATTCGTGCTTGGTTAGCGTTTGTATGCGTTTATTTAGCAGAGCTTGGAATATTCTTATTGGCGCACCGATTATGTATACTCGTATGTCAACAGAAAAGTATGTAATTCACCATTGTATACAATTCCTAAAATAGATAGGAAATCTATGTTATATTTTGTAATATGACTAAAATAATTTCAGCGAAACATGAACTCTGTTACAATAGGTTAAGGTGCGGCTGGGGTGGCCCTTGAGCCCCTAAGCCGCGAATATAAAACTGAACAAAAGTGAAGATTACAGGACTATACAGATTGCCGGTAAAATCTGTTACCAGAATTACATATATTTCCTAGGAATTGTGTACAATTGTTAGGTTTCATCACTGGGTTTCATACATTTCCGGTAACATATATAAGGCTACCCCTTTGCCTAACCCTCTGGGAAATACGAGCGTGATGCTATGTTGTACTTTATTCTCTTTATCACAAAGACTTTTGAAGATCTTTTACTTTCTTTTAAAACCAGCCAACTAGATAATTGACGTTACTTTAATTAACTAAATGCTGCCCACTCTATCACAAATCCATCTCAATAAGGAAAATAAACAGCTGTCAATATCTACCTATATTAAGTCTACGCTATTTTGGCGCAGTATCAAATCTAATACCGACATGATGCCGGTCAAACTTATAATACCCTGTCAAGAATTCTGACATATATATTGGTTCAGACATGATTTATACTCGAGCTGTCTAACTTTAGAATAGAATAGAATTAGAACTGAAAGATATTTATTGCCAAAACTACAAACAACTGAATATTAATAATAATTTTATAATATGTCTTTTAAAAATATTAAAAACATGAAAGTAAATAAAGTAGATAATAATAATATAATAAATCCAACTCGTTACTGTCCCACTGAAAATGAAATTGCAATATCTTCAGTTTGGCCCTAGTCCATCATTCTGGCTTGGTGCATAGATAGTGCGATGGTGAGTGTAGTCTGCCAATAGATTGGCGGACTACACTCACCATCGAGAACTTTATGAGGCCCTTTCAGACGTGCAAGTTTCCTCACGATGTTTTCCTTCATCGTTAATGCAAGTGATAATCAAATTCTGATCTTGTAATTTATCTGTATATTGATATAAAAAAATGTTTTAACAGAATGGCAGCCGCATGCTCCAGTGCCTACTGGAATCTAGGCCTATAGATAGTATTATCTCGACAGTGTATTTTAGCGGTCTACGAAGGGGCCCAAATTCAGCAGCGGACGTTAACATAAACAGAAGTTACTTCTCTAGACAAGCAACAACTTGCATAAACTTACATCTCGATTTGCATCTCACTGGCATCACTCAATCAAGCATTGCAAATTAATTAATTCAGCGGTCGCCGGCACGTCCACACACAATTTATTTTCTATGTGTTTACTTTGCGTCATTTGACGAGTACATACCGATTTTTTATTCCAATTTTATGATTTATACTGTAAATCCTTTTTTCAACTAAAAAATACCGCTGATCTGAATTGACTTCGGAATCACGAGTGTTTTTTTTATATAATATAGTGAGCAAACGAGCTTGCGGTTCGTCTGATGGTAAGTGATCACCGCCGCCCATTATTATCTGTATAGTTTAAATATAATGTTTAAAAAATATATAGTTACATACTTTATATTATTATAAGTATGTGTAGATGTATGATTGTATCTTTTTTAATTTTTATTCAGTATCTGGTGTAGTACTTATAGTTTATGTTGTTTACTTTATTCTTTAATTCCAGTTATGTTTATTTTGTACCTTTTTCGCAGCGTTTTTTTTAACCCAAAGGTTGACTGGCAGAAAGTGCCTCAAGGCATTAAGTCCACCTTATGTACCATTTTTGTACATAAAGTATAATAAAATAAACAAATAAACATCCGCAAGACCACAGGAGTCACTGACGCGTTGACGAACTTTACTTACTTTACTTTAGGATCTTTACTTAAGGCCCTTTTCATACACACACGGTTTCCGTATAAACAGCGACCGTTTATACGGGCGTAGATCTTTTCCCGTCATGGTACCGTTTATTCGTAACCGTGGGTCAAACAGTAAACGTCCGAATGTCTGGAATTCAACAATCGGGTTATCAGAATAGGCCAGTACTATGTATGCCTGCATTTCCTGATGATTAAGAAATCGTCTTAGGTAATGCACATTACTCTTGTTCTCGGCAACAGGAGTTCGTTCGTTAGCTAATAAGTTGCTTGTAAGCCTTTGTAAGACTTTTCCCTTACATACTCCCCCCCCACGTTTTGATTTGTTTTTTGTGTTTTATTTTTTTTTCTTCTTTTTTGGTAACGAAAACAAAATTATTGAATAAATTAAGTATTTGATTTGATTTGTTTATGGTGATAGCTTGTACTCAACAGAAGAAGGAGACATGACATATTCTACTAAAGTACACATACAGTTAATATACATCCTTAAATCAACAATAGTGAGTAGCTGCTTGCTACTCGTGTCTCATTAAAAGTCATTTACATGGGGTCGAAACTTCGGCAGGCTTTGTTGGCGAGTTGTTATATACATAAATGAACACAATTGCCCATTATGTCAAGCTAAAACTTGAGACAAGAGTATTTACCTATCTGTCAAGAGTTGGCGGAAACAAGAGGGGCGGTGACTATGTGGATAAACTTTTGTTTTTTACGAAAGGTGAAAAGGTAGATATAGGGTGGATTGCCAAAACGATACATTTTAATTGGATACTGATAACGGAGATTTATTTATTTTAATTTAATTAATTATTATTAAAACAGCCACAGGCTACTTGCACTAATTATGACGTAAATAGCACATAGTCTTCTCACAATACTTCAGATATACTGATAAAAACTTCTTGCATTAATCAGCAAAAAAAAAACAAAAAAAATTAAATTATTTTATATTTTTGTCGAGGCTTCAGTTCACCTTGGTGACTATGCTATGCCAGCCTCGTAAGGTCACTCTTACACAATAAATGACAAAACGTGACATCACTGAATACTGATTAATTAAATAAAAAAACAAAGAAGATCTAGGACCGTTTATCAGTTGATACCGGCTAAGATGTTAATAATTCTGTTTTTTTTTTCCTATTTATTTAAGAGGATTGATGATTTAATTCTTATTTGTAGCCTATTTTAAGCAAAATATGAACTTGAAATATAAGGTAACGAGAAAAAATAATTTAATATAGTGCAATTTATTTAACAACCTCCTCTATCATATTCATATTAAAGTCAAATACAAACTCAAAAACAATTACAAGTTTGTCAGAACGGTACGAATGTTAACACCTTAATTGGATTCATCAGAGCAAATTACTTAGCCTTTAATTGTTTACGTTAAGCTCAACTTTTCTATTTACACATTCTATGATTTAGAATCAAATAAAAGGATGATGGTGACATTTCATTAATGCTTGGACATGACTCTAGCCATACTGCAAGTTCTAAAAAAAAGTCAATGAAATGTCATAGCATAAATTTTATGTGACGAAGTAAGCCTGCTGCAATGTCACTGCTGGTTTTTGTGTTTCTGTATTGTATGTGGTGTGATTTATCTATGTGTTGTGTTAACCAATAAACGTTATTTCTTTCAATCTAAAAAAAATACTGAATTATGTTTTAAATACAACTTTAATCAAGCATAAAAACAAGCAACAAGCATGTTTGTTTATTTATTCTTTCCTGAGGATCCATTAGGTCCAAGTTACTATAATTGTTGTGCTCCATTGCATTTGGCAAACATGACCAGAATTTTGAATACTGTGACATCTTGTATGCACACTCACAATGTACCTATAAACTCATATTCGAACAAATTTAATCAAGTTAACTTAGGTATCATAAAAAAATATTGAGTCACAAAATTATAAATAAAGCGTAATTACAGGAATTTTCTGTAGGAATATAGCTTAGAGGAGAGAGTTTGATTTTTGTCTCAGAAGTCGGGCCTAATATAAGCTCCTTAAACATTTTATCATAACGAAAATTACCGGATTTACGCAAAGCAGGCTGAGCTCCGCGATCTTACGAATAAAGTAAAAGAATAAAGAATTTTATTTTCAAGAAACATTGTTTTTTCTCAAAAATGTTATCTGGTTTTTAACAGAACTAGAATCTGTAAATGATTAAAAGAATGGAATAGATCTTTATTTCATGTAAACCAAATAGGTACCTACAAGCACTTATCATATGTGGAGACTTAGGTGCGCGATTCCAAATAGTAGGTCTATGGAGAAGAACCGGCAAGAAACTCCATGGAAAGTCTTTTTAAATAATAATAGATTACAATCTTGATCAGTACAATGTTGTGGTAGGAGCGGCAAGATTAATATAATTTAATGTAAATAAAAAGAAATTAGAATAGGATAACAATAATGATTTGCCTTATTTTAATGACATCGTCTCAAAAGAGGACGATTAATTAAAGGAATTTACGGGCAAGCGACATGGCAGCTCAGTCAGCAGAGCGATAGCACGGTTCTCGAAATGTCGCGTGTTTCGTTTTCTGTACGATTTCTTTGTAGTAATTCTAAAAGTTGTACCTAAGATCAATATTAAATAAATCAACCTAATTTAATTACACAAACAGCTTTCACCAAACCAAATATTAACTAGAATTACTAATAAAATAAAGCCAACTTTGCGAACAACACTAAACAATTTCCAGTCATTAAAACTAAACAGACACGGCCTTTGACAAAACAATCTGAACTTTGATATTATTACAAGAGATTCTGAAACATTATTTTTGATCAATAGACATTTTAATAACTGAAGCTCGACTTAAGGGTGATAGCACACTCGATACTTGTAGCATCAGCGACTAGCGATTTCGCGATTGCATCGATGGTTTTGGCGACTCGCTGCATCTGGGAGAGAGGTGAAGCGAGAGGGAGAGCGGGCGGGGTGGAAACATGCCCATGCCTCAATAAATTGCCGCAACTAGCATCTAAATGTCGACGCCAGCAATTAACACGACGCTAACTTGAATTTTGGGCAATTTCTGTTTTTAATGCCAAATTGTTTATCGTATGGACAATAAATTAATACAAAATAAATCATATGGAAATTCCAAAAAATAAAGAAGTTTTGAACTAAACAACGCTAAGTGAATGTGATTTTTGTAATCGCCCGATATGTATTACGCTTCAACTGACTCTGGTGTAAAATCGACTTTTTCAAGTTAGCGTAGACTGTTCATTGCTGGTGTCAATGTGCGCGGAGTGTAGCGTTCAGTCGCTGTATCGAGCTTCCGAAAAGCGACTAATCGTTAGTCGCCGATGCTAAAAGTCTCGAGTGTGTTGTGACCCTAAGAGAAACAATGAACATTTTGATTAAAATAAGTTCGAATGCTTCACCCGAATCGGTCGGAAGTACTTAGATATTAATTAACAGCTTTTCACTTCCAAATATTGTTTTAAATAAATACCTAATATAGGTAATTGTAGGATTTTGTTTACTGCATAGCTAATAAATAATAAGAACATTTCGATCTCGATTCGAATCTCACTCTTAATGTCAGTTGATATTTTACGAATTGACCCATTTGTATATATTATGTATTATGTATATTGAATTACTTATGTTCTACATAAGTATATTAACCTCACCTAATAATAATAATGGCTAGTACCTACATCTACCATGTTTTTATCTCTGTATTACCCTAAGGTTGTCTGGCAGAGAATGCCTTAGGCATTAAGACAGCCTTTGTACATATTTGTATGTAAAGCATTAAATAAATAAATTGAGATACGATAGTATAATGTAATTTAATAACACGAGCCGCGAACATAACTAGAGCATGTTTACAGCCTCCCGTTATTGCACCGACCGACAGCTGATAAAATTGTATAAAGACAGGAGGATGACGATAAAATCTATTGTTAATAGTTCTAAAGCCTAAACCCACATACCACTTTTTAAAGCTGCAATCGGTAGCCGATTCACTTTTTATTTTTATTTATAAGCTCGTTATTCAGACCAACTTAGTATCTATTTACAAAGTATTAAGAAGTATGAGTATGGATATACAAACAAATAAATTTTTGTAGCTAAACTAATCTTATTCTATTCTATTCTAATACTTAATTATTTTCTGTAGGTCTGTTTGCCAATCGGCAAAAGCCTCCTCCAACCTTTTCCATTCCTGTCTATCTTGGGCCACTCTATTCACTTTTAGAAAGCATAAATACCGCGATCCAATCGCACGAAATCCAATCGAACTACCTACTTATTGTAGCAGTAACGCGCGATTTTGAAATGTTCTTCAAGCTTTACCGACGCATTACAGGCGTACTCATTCCGAGGTAATTACCTAAACCGCGATGTCAATTAGTCGTGCCACTAGTAGGTAATTATGCGTTGTGACAGAGTAGCTTCGTCTGTTCCTCTCCATTTGCATAAATTAGAGCTTTTAGTCAAAAACTACACTTAGATACAGAGTGATAATTCTCAGTAATACTCATATAATTATATTATTTTTTGTAGATGTATGGCCTTACGTTTTCAAGTTGAAGTGACTATGGATATAATTATGTCACGCACTGACAGTTGTTGAAGAAATGAGAATATTAAGTAAACAAGACGCATAGACTTATTAAACTAGGGGAGTATACTTATTAATATTTCTATGACAAGACGTCAAAAGAAAACATAACCTAACCGTCAAAAACCCCCGACTCCAACTAGAAAAAGAGCGGTAACTTTTGAACGGCTCAACAGACTTTCATGAAATATAGCTAAGATGATTTCCGATTAAACTAGCTTAGAAAAAACTGCATTGAAATCGGTCCATCAGTTTTGGAGCTACGACAGACAAACCGATACAAACTACAAACTTATAAATCTCGTCCTTTTTGTCGGAAGTTAAAAATAAAACTTAACAAAATATGGCATGACAAAACCCGTCAAGAAAACTTTATTAAAAGTTACAATGTCGTTATTTAGAGACGATAACGAACCAAATTCCAAGCTCACAGTTTTAATAATGTCTATCTCAAGATCCCTACAGATGTGTAGATCGTTTGGTGTGAGATGGTGTGAGAGGCTTAAGTCGTAAGTGTCGTTTGAGGGAAATGGGATTACGATGCTCTTGAGTGATAAGCTAGTGTGACGCACTATTATCCTAAAGGTCACATTGCCGTTCATAAAGTACAAACACGTTGATACCCTTTAGAAAATAAATCGTTTTCGAACTTTCCAGATATAGAATCGTAGTAACCCACTGCTGGAGAGAGACGTCATTTTAATCATGACAAGCGTTTCAGTCTCATTACGTTTTTTTTATGTTTCCCCGCTATTTGTCGGCAAAAAAAGAGACGTATTATAATATTATATGACAATATTGATGAGCGAACTAAAGATCTATTCTATTCTATTCTAATTCTTTAATGTATTATAAAAAAGCTCATTAGGAGAACATTTTTACAAAGAAATAAAAAATATAGAAACTTTATCTTTAGATATTTATTTTTGCGAAAATATAATAGTAGTCTAGTTAAATATATCTTAACTTTTCCAATATTGCAGTTCAATAAATATTGAATAACTTTTTCAGTTATAAAAATAAAGAAAATAAAATCCTTTTTCCAATAACTATTATTATTTTGTGTTGTAAAAGCCTACACACATGCCGGCGGCACATCAACATGGTTTTAGGCTCGTGCGTGCACCAAGCCCGCCGCCGCGCCGGGTTGAAAACCCGCCGCGGCAATGCCGCCGAGCTAGCCGACATCGGCAGCATGCCCGGCGACCGAGCCACCGGCATAGTCTGTAGGATCCTTAACACTCTTGTTGCTGATGTGCGATAGGTTCATTTGAGAGTATTGAGAGATCTAAGCTTTATTGTTTTAAACGCATTTTGATTTTATATTTTTATTTAGCCTTCTAGACTACTTTGGATAGTGGATGACGTCTCACAAATAACTACTAACAGCTTCATTAAAAGTGTGGTGTTTTATGGGTACCTTTTTTACGTCCCGACGAAAACGTCGTTTTAGTATCTTAAACTTAAGACTGTCCATAAAAATGGAAGGACTACTTTATTTATCTTTAAAGTATGCTGATACTTAGTCATAAAACTTTTACTATCCATTTCACTACCATCTGTTTCTTTCTAGATAAGCCGTTTCTGGGTTTTATATAGCTCAAAAATATGATATGTAATTTATTTATGTGATGACAAAAAACTTAATCATAATAAGGTTGGTGACAGTGGTAAGTGGACTCAGCAGTCATATTGCCGATAGTCGTTACAGCCAATGGCTTAATTGCCAAGAGCCTCGACCAACACCTTAAGAGGTTGTCGCTGGGGGGCTGGATCAAGAACCTGATGCAGAAAGCGGTGATCCTCGACACCGCACGCATTATGAGTAGGTTGCCCTTCCTGGACCTCTAACCGCCGGTGGCTTTGACCCTTTTCCCGACACCAGTGGGCTCAGGGCTAAAAACTATTCTAATAAAACTATATATACATTTTTAAATATAAAAGATGTAAGGGTTACAGAAATGGGTAGTTATTAATCGAAGAATTATCATTTCGGTGATATATAATTAATAACTACCCATTTCTGTAACCTTTCCATCTCTTAAATTTAAAAACGTAAACATATAGTTTTACTCGAATAGTTTTTAGTCCAATCCTAACTTACGACCATTTTTTTTTTAAACTGCGTATCTATTTAAGCTTATTATTATACTACTACAATCAATCCGCGTGGAATACAGATGTTGCGAATTAAAAAAATCATAAATGTCGTTCTTCATAATGCACACTATTTCCTTGTCAAATTTCATCAAGATCGGTTTAGCCGTTTGGTCGTTATAAGGTAAGAAACAGACACAAAGATTTACTTTCACATATTATAATATTAGTAAGAATAAGTTTTGTTTTTGGCTTTACAGCCATCTCACTTGCTCAGCTTAGTTATTAAGACTGTAGATATAAATTTAGACATTTTGAGAAGATTATCATGTCCAACAATCAAAGCCACTAATGGATTACGAAGGGCTGTTTATGAATATACAAAGACAAGACCATTTTTCAGTATAACTTTACACAACCATTTCTATCTAAAATTCTGATAGATAGATCTAATTAAAACCAAACCGTTCGTTAAATAAACGATATAAATAGAAGATGATTAATAAAAACCGAAGGCATTCGCGCGGATGATTTTGAAAGGCACGAGGAACTCTGACCCTTTGAGGAAATTACCACCAATTAAGAGACTACTCCTCGAGGCAATGTCGGTTGGTCTGAAGTGGAGTGAATTGATTGTTATTTAGATATTGATTGTTCTGAGGTTTTGCAAGTATGGCTATGAAACTGGCGATAAAGCTGGACATTACATGGTTCAATTTCGGTTCAATACTGCTTTTAATTTGATTGCTTCAATACTTTGGGACATTTAAATGATTTCGTGTGTTTAGGTAAAGTCGTACAATGTGCAATGTTCAATACTTTTCAATAGAATTGCTTCAATTCGATTGATTCGTGTAATATCGCCTTAGTTTCAATAAAAAAAAATATAATTAAAAAAAATAACTAGTTGTGAGGATTGGCGGCCTTGCAGTGGGATTCATGGGATTATAAAAAAAATTATAATTAAAAAAAATAACTAGTTGTGAGGATTGGCGGCCTTGCAGTGGGATTCATGGGATTATAAAAAAAACTCTCGAGTTGTTTAACACTTTAGTTTAAGAAGAATCTCGTAATTCTTGTAAATATATTATGGTGGTGCGGTGGTGGTGGGTTTGATATGATATATTTTTTTACCACTAAGTAAGCAATCAAGTATACGGTCCTGATGGTAAGCGGTTACCTTATGGACGCTTGCAACACCAGGGGGCATCACTCGCGCTTTGCCATCCCTACCACTAGCGTCGTAGCGTTGTAACGATGCTTCTCCAAGGAGCACTGGCGACCTTGCTCATCGTTATGAACACAATACTGCAAAAAAGCAGTGTTATTTAGCTATGATATTCTGCAAGGTGGAGGTATTTCCCCAGTAGGGTAACTCCAATTTTGAGCGATAAGTCCCGATATGCCCTACCTCTCTTAATTATAATCTTAATTTTATTATTAACCCCTGACAAAAATGGGGGATGTTATAAGTTTGTAGTGTGTATCGGTGTATCTGTACGTTTGTCTGTGGCATTGTAGCTCCAAAACAGATGGACCGATTTCAATGCAGATTTTTCAACCGAAAGCTAGTTTAATGAAAGAAAAGAAAGAAAAAAAAAATGGATCGATCGATTAATCGGTTATCATCTTAGCTATTTTTCATGAAAATCAGTACAGCCGTTCAAAAGTTACAGCTCTTTTTCGAGTTGGAGTCGGGGGTTTTTGATAATACAATTTTGATATCAGAATCAATCATTTTGACGACTTTAATATCCGCCTAATGTAATATTATAATTTTGTAAATATTATACCCGTTCTAATGGCCCCAACCTGAGAAGGGTACATAAATGGTATAGTGCCTCAGCTTTTGTTCCATATGGAATTGTTGCTGGCTGATTGCGACTCGACTCACACGAGCGCAGGTATACCTAAGTAGGTCGTGGTACAATGGTATGTATTGTACCGCAGGCTAATTGTATGTAAATTAATCTTAGAGGTACCTAAATACGAATATCACGCAAAATTCGAAACAATATCTATGGTGTTAACCTTTTCTTTTTCTGACTCAATCAATAAGTTATGAAATATAGCTAACCGCTGTATACACGAAATATGAAAAGCTTTTTAATAGCCAAGCAAATATTTTTAGTTCGGGTAATTATTGCTGGCTTGTATAATTTACAAAATTAATTTTATTGGTTTTTGAATTATAGGACTTACGGCCAGCCTCAGTAATTGTCATTAATTAATTTTTCAATCAGTAGAGATCATAGAGATAATATATAGTACAGATATAATCAAATCATCATCATCATCATTAATAGATTTTTCATGATTTCATGATTAATTTATTAATGACTGAGTGCGGCAATTAGAAAAATAAAAGCGAAAAAGTCTTTAACATGTTGCCTGCCTTAAACAGGTACAAGTAGTAAAAAGCCTGCTAAACGTAAGTAGTTAGGCACATTTAGATTTTTTTTAAAATACATATCAACCCTTACATAATCACCCATAAGAATAATTATAATGTAATTGGCAGCAGATCCTTTTCAATTCTAAGATTATGTTAAAACGGATCTTGTCATTGTGTAAAAAAATATAAAAATTTGCGGAACATATTTTTATTGTTTTATTTCTAATGCCAATAAATCCATACCCTCTCTCCTTCAACTGCCATTGGTTTAAATTTAGCATGAAACCTTACATAAACATCTACGATAATACTCATAACCGGCGCTGAGCACGAGATTCCTTACTGCGACTATATTCGCAGTTGACAGGCAACGTGTTAACAATATCTAGGACACTAACAAAAGCTATATTGATACAAATTTAAGTCTTACCAGTCTAGAACCTACATTGTTTACTTGGGTCCGAATTTCGGCACAGCCGTTGGGCATACGTAAGCCCCAGAGACCCACATACCTACTTGTATCATGTAGGCATACATTGCAATCCCTGTATAATGTTTCAGGAAACAGATTATTTGGGTCTCGTAAAGCTTATTACGGTCTGTTGGAATTTCTACATAATTTGCCAGAACTATTTGATTCGACCGTCAGTAAAACTATCCGGGATCCTGCTTAGTTTAATTTGATTATGTACTTAGTTTTGCATAAGTACTTCACCTAAATTATTCTGTTAATTCTTCAGTTAACCTAAATTGAACTAATTGCTACCAACCATAAATGTTATGTACATTGATGTGTGCGCAATGGCATACACTACATACCGAATCCTTCAATGTAAATCAGTGGTTCCCAACCATTGATCCGCGGACCACCAGGAGTCCGCGAAACAAAATTATAAACCCACCCTCTTATTCCAAAAAACACTTAAAAGTCTAGGATTGTTACAGTAATAAAGTTAATACCAGGATTAAAATGTGATCTTATTACAAAACTCGGACCATTCGAGGATCAGATAATCTAAAGATAGTCCATGGTTAAATAATGCCGGCGGCTTATACACCACATTGATTTTCAATAAAAGTTGGCTATTATAAAAATGTATATAAATATTATTATAAGTACCTATATTGTATAACTAAAAGTTATAATTAAAGTTTATTTTAAAATTCTCAGAATTTTTATTTGAAACTCCCGAAGACCCTGGTCCCAAAGGTGTCCTAGTGGTCCCTGGTAAAAAAGGTTGGGAACCACTGATGTAAATGAAGTACGTGCTATAAAAAAATTAGTTCTTATCATTCAGTCAAAAGTTCTTACGATATTTACTTACAAGATATCTTCAGGTTCTTACAGGTAGATATAAATGAAGAAAATGTAACTATTACCATAGGTACTTATACTATCAAGTTGTCCAAGCTATATCTACATTGTAAATTAGATTAGGCCGATAATTTATGATCGTGTTAACAATAGCATTGTATGGGTAACATATTGCGCTTGTGTAGACATTGACGATTAACTAGGGGCCTGTCAAGGTATCTTGATGTCACATAATAATCTTTCCAAAGTATCATTCTATAGTATACCTACTTACCAGAAAAATATTGCTGAAAACATCAGTCTTTCACGTCGGTTCAGTTTCTCGCCGGTCTCATCTCTATAGGACCAACCCATTTTGGAACCGTGTACCTAGAGTCTTGATATTTTAAAAAGCCTGTAAATGTCCAGTTGAAATAAAAATCTTTGACTGAGATAAAAAGTGATTGCAATAACACTCGACCAAAATCTAGGAGGATGACGTCTTTAATGAATTGCAATGTTGCTACGACGTAACCGAAGTTAGGTTGTCAGCGGCTACGTCGGCTACGCTTACGTAGCAAGTGTCCGATAAGTCGAGTCATTATTAATGAAACTTAGTAGTGCTTTGAACCTCTTTTCGTATGAGACTTTTTATTTAGTAACATCACGTTTTAAATGTGACGTTCTTTTACTCTGAACACCAATTCTGAGAAATCTATTATGTTTTCAATTTAATCGGACCTTAATCGAGCGGAGAGGTTGAAAATAATCATTGAATTCTCAAACGAAACTCAATTTTAAGTAACCGTTAAGTCTCACGCTGTCACTTAGAGGTAGACTATAAACATAATTTATGTGCCTGTATTTGGTTTACATGAAATAAAAGATGTATTCTATTCACTAGCGCCTGATACATATTTTTCTCTCTGTCATATTATATACGCTGCCTAAGCTTTTGGAGTTATCGAAGATACTGATCCTGTATTGAAAGGAAATATTGGCTGAGTAAATGTAAACAAAGAACCTTGTAATGGAGTATCGAGTTTCGTTAATCCACTTTTGTATAGGAAACCGGCAATTTTTGTATCTGAAATAGCGAACTTGTATGTAAATTATAATTATAAATTCTGTTAAAAAAATCACATTAATAAAAGTTGTGAAAAGTGCTTTATTCAAAAGTTATACCTTTTTTACCTGACTATGGTGAGGGTGTGTATATGTTTGACTGGTATGCATGTATGTATGTTCATCAGTTCCCTCATAACTTCTAAACTAGTTACTCATTATAATTTGATAAATGAGGTATCGTTGGAAGCGTCTTGATTATCCACTGGCTATGTGACAAATCAAATTTCTATTTTGTTTTGGAGTGAATTTTAGTACTGCGGTTGCATTTGGGAACGGACACTGAGTCACTGTGTTTTTTTTTTTTATTGTTTTTTGTTTGCTTGGATATAGGGGCAAATCTCTGGATGTATTGAACCGACTCTAACAATTCTTTCAGTAGTAGAAAGCTACACTATCCATTAGTAATATAGGCTATATTTTATTTTCATAAAAATAAACAGCTAGTATTCAATAATAGTGTAACGTAGATAATCTAGAAATAAACAATAATCAAAGTTTAAAGTAATTTTACTTTATCAAACCCAAAGGATAGTAAATAGTAGTAATATTATTAGATATCAACCGAAAAGGTGTATCCAGTCGAATGAAGGAAAGTGCCTTTTGTTGTATTGTATTGGTAAACACCTTAAAAGGGAAAGTCAATTCTTTCCCGATTTTGCGAAAGCCTTATTTAGGGTGAAAAGCCAACACGTAGAGGCTCTTAGAAAGAATTTAATTTCAAGGAAATGGAATCTCTTGCGGAGTCCTTCTAAATTCATAGCTATGCTTTACAAAATAGATACTTTGGTTAGTTTTCTCAGCCAAATAAACTCTTATAATACAGGGCTAAAGCTTCAGCTGAAAATCAGAGCTGCAGGTACATGCAGTATTATGCTGAGCTGAGGCCTATTAGATACACATTACCACAGCGAACCTGCTATTTCTTAATATTTCAATCAATAATATTCACTATATTATTTACTTGTTTTTGTTGTTTAAATGTATTTTCTTTCTTTCTTTCTTTCTTTCAGGGTGTACGTGACATCGTAACGAAATTTGATAACATGGATTCAGTGCAAAAATCTGGAAACCTCAAAGAAAAAATTTACGATTTCGTTCGCAGATTATTTAGTTAGCTGTAAAAACTGCAAAGAAAATCGTAAATTTTCTTAAAAAAATCGGCGCATTATTCGTCCTCTTTGTTTTCCAGAATCATGTACTGAATCTTTCATCATTGTGATATTTAGCGCTACAAGAGTAACCGAGAGCTTCATGGCAATAGACTTCGCCAGCGCCGCCTATCAGAATATAGCGACAACTCAGATCCTGAATCGCGCAAGTATAATGTTCACGGCAAATATATGACTATATGGTCCGCCATAGGCAAATATCATCTCGCCTGGTCGGAGGATCCTCCCTTTTCAATAAAGGAACATCATAATACACTCGTTCCTCCGTAATTATTATTACGAGTCTTCTATAAGACTACGTGTTGGTTATCTATATAATATAAAATATCTATATATTTTCACTACAACGAATACCATTATTACCTCATGTATTCGTGCAAAAAGAATCCAATAAACGTTATTAAAAAAAGTGTAGGTACTAGCAAATATCGAAATTATTCGTGTGTGTGTGTGTGTTAGACATCTATCAATTACGTGTCACGACGTCCATTACTGAGATAACGATCTGTAATACCTACTGTCGATATGTCTTTTTACGCTAATTGGTTGGATTGCATGTCTCCAGCCTTTTGGGACCACTCAAGTTTCAAGCAATTATTTTAATTGTATTACCTTGTTTTGGAAGTTTATGGGTGGAAATTCATGTAATGTCCTCTTTATTTCTTTTTTAAAGAGGACGATGATCTTTTTGATTTCTCCTATATGCTAGGTAGGTACAGTTTACAAACATATTATTAACTCTGACATTTATTTATTTATATCAATTGTTTTCCGCACTTACAGTGTTCACCAACGCGTACAGCAAGCCAAGCAACTACACACTAAAGAAGCGAATACAAATATTAAGAATAAAATTATAATTATTGTGGAATATGTCCATATACCCAGACCCGGAACAACTATCTATGAGCCATACTTTTTTTTTAGAATAGATCTTTATTTCATGTAAACCAGATACACGCACTTATGAAATGTCGAGACTCTAAATGCGCGGTTCCAAATAGTAAGTCATATGAAGAAGAACAGGAAAGAAATTCCATGAAAACTCTTTTAAAATAATATTATAACAATCTTGATTAGTACAATGTTGTGGTAAGAGCTGCGAGAGTAATATAACAAAAAAACGACGAAGCGCTTCGAGAAAAGGTAGGTAGTGCCCTTGCGTTTCGCTTGGCTCGTCTTGGTGGGGGCACTGCCGTGCCCCCAGATTTAACGTGAATAAAAACTAAGAATAGGGTAATAATGATTAGCCTCTGAATAAGAATGCCATGGCAGTTACAAGCTGACCAGGCCGGACAGACGGCACCCGTTCACGAGCATGACGCATGCGTCAGCATTGCTAATCTCAACCATAGTGAAGGGAACTCAACGACTCGATACACAACGTCACCATCAACCAGACATAGAGTCTTTACGGTGATCGAACCCGCGATACAACGCACAAAGCAAATCACCATTTCTTTAGCCACTGCGTCAATGGAGTTGTCTCTGGGATTTCATGTACATTTCATACTTAGGTTAGATTAGCAAACATTCTTTATGGGTACTTTTGACTGCTTATAAGTAATCTTTTAGAGTTTGGGTTACGGAACCATTTATATTATATTTATTATAGCTCCATTACATACAGTGGCGTGCACAAACATTTCTTACAGGGTAGGTAAAAACAACTTAGTGTCGACCAGTCGAGCAGTCAGTCGCTCAACACGTTGCTGAACGTGTCGAGCGACGAGCGCGCGTGCAGTGAGGACGTGCGCTGTGACAAGACGAGGCTCGAGGCGCTCGAACACAAGCTAGACAAACTCACAGGTTTGTGATTGACCACCTCACCCTAAGACATAAATTAAATGATATTACAAATATAATAACGTTTGTATTACTTAATACTTAACTTATTTGGGAAGGTAGTGTCTTTTCGTCTTTATGGTGTGCATGCCACTGATTAGAGACCATAGAGCCATACACACACGAGCCTAACCTCTACTCCCTCATAAATTTTAGTAAGAGCATAATTTACGTATTACTCCGAGTTTTTACGCCACTACTCAGCTCCTTTCTGTGACAGCGTGATGATTTACGAGAGGAAAGCACAGATAAGGTATGGGCCGGTATAACGGATGACTCCTATCAAGTTGACATTATGATATCTACGCGGTTCCATTTCCGGGGTCCTAAGAGCCAAATGCACCTTTTCTTTTGATATACATTAGTAAGCGTAATCGCGAGATGTTGTTCTGTAGTGTTGGATGAGATCAAAGAATAGGCTACCCGCGAATCTGTTCATTTCATAAACTTAGTAGCTAGTAATAATAACTTTATGGTTCATTTGCATGGAACCTTTAATAATTGCCAACTGTCATATCCATCACCGTAGATAAAGATTTTTTAATATTTTTTTTCTTCTCTTTACTTAAATAATTATCTTAAATTAGCGTAATACGTTCCCCCATAGAATTCCACACTGGGAAGAAGTAGCTATTCACAAAGCCTTTTTAGAACTTAATAATAGCATACTTAATTATTAGAAAAGTTCTTATTTTAAATTCGTGATTCCCAAAAAGTAGGTCATAAGGAGAAGAACAAACAAGAAACTCTACGGATCTTTTAAAATAATGTTGTTACAATTTTGTATACTTCATTAATTTATGTAGGACAATAATATGAGAGAACAAAGTTAAAGTCAAAGTCAACGTTTTTTATTTCAACTGGGCATTTGCAGGGGGCCTAAAAAGGCTACATTGAGAAAATTCATCTACTGATCTGCATAGTAACTGTCAAACAGATGGTTACTGAATATGAACCTTATGCGGATGATATTAAGAGTCGTGAATTAAGTAGATATTTTCACATTCATATTCATTAGACGACACGGTTGGCGCAGTGGCTAAGCAATTAGCTTTCTGCGCTACGTGCCGCGGGTTCGATCCCCGCACGGAACAAATATTTGTATGATCTACAAATAGTTGTTTCGGGTCTGGTTGTGTGTGCATGTGACATGTATGTTTGTAAACTGTACCCTCGATACAGGAGAAATCCTAGTGAGGGGCAATGTTTTAAAAAAAAAAAAAAAAATATATATATATATCATGTCTTTGTAGAAAAAAGTTAAGACTGCAGGTACCCTAAACTATCCGAAGGTGTAACATGTGAGATGATTCTTTCTTTTTGCTGATCCATTATTCCGTCCCCTCTTTATACTAAGTATGTTTCATTACGTTCTCAAACAACACTCAAACAGTATTAATTTTCGTATATTGTTATACTTCGTGTTATTCCTTTATGAACTTTTGTGTTCAAATTAAAAATGAATGGGGTACTTTCCCAATTTTTGCCACAAAACATGACAAGGAGGAAAGTTTGAGATGAATTATGGTGAATTTTCGTTCGAAGGGCCGCTTTTGAGGAAAATGAGCCGACAATGTTGGGGACGCAGAATTAAATTTGCATGGAATTATTGATGAGTTCACGTCATGTTAATGTCGATTTGATTATGGGAATAACATGTTTTGGGGTGAAAAAGTTTTGATTGGGATAGAAGCTAATCGAAAAGTTAGGTACCTATCTTTGTTCAGAGCGTAGTTGCTCAGCGCTAGGGTTATCAGATTACAGGAATTTTCCTGACATGTCAGGAATTTTTGAAAGACAAATAATAAATTGAAAAAAAAAATTGTCTCAAAACTGCTACTCCGCTGCCCCCGAAGAGGCCACATAGTGCATAATTAGGCATATCATAAAAAGTCAGGTTTGCTGAAAAATCAGGGATTTTGTCGGGAAATCTTATTTTTGGATCTGTTAACCCTACTCGTGGCATAAAGGGTTTGTTGTTTCGCATCGCCACAAGCTTCTGCTCAGAAAGGCAGATGTAAGTATGACCGTGACATTGCCGTGATAAAGTCTGACGCGGGAAGAGAATAGCCCACCACTATCTTCCCGTGGGTATTGCACTTCGCATTAACATATAATAATTCATCCCATGACTGTCCCACTGCTGGGCATGGACCAGAATGAGAAGGGTTAGGTTCTCTACACTGGTCTGGGGCGGGTTGGCGGACAGACACGTACTCACGCCATCGAGAACTATAAGGAGCCCTCTCAGGTGTGCAGGTTTCCTCACAATGTTTTCCTTCACCATTAACGCAAATGATAATCAAATTCTTATCCCCACGTGATCTCTTAAACTCGGAGCGGGCTGGGTTCGAACTAACACCTTCATGATTGGAAGGCAAGCGTTAGGCTATAACTACAAAGCCAAAGTGAAAGTGAAAGTTTTTTATTTCAACTGGGCCTTTACAGGTACTTTTAAAACGTTGTTCAAGAAATTATTCTATCTCAATAGGATTATATTTTGACGTCACTTTGTCTCAAAAAACAAAACTAAGTTAACAAAAGTTTAGTTTATTTATTTATTATCAGATTGACAAAACCTACTTACTTTCAAAATTTTAGTTACAAAACCTTTGATGGTTTAAAAACTTAATTTAAATCACAATTCAGTTAGATAAGAGGCCTTACTTTAATTTAAAGAACAAAAATTTAAATTATCTTCATTATCAAGTTCTTAAGATCAAAGTTTCTAAATTGAATATTATTTTAACTACATTAAAACTTACTTTGTGACATCAATGTTACATTATTAAGTTAATAAATTACATTTTGAGAAATATAAAGTCACTCAATAAATTCATATTACTATATCTCCTAATAGGTATCTACTATGATAGTAGAAGGTAGTTTTTATTTTTTCAAAATCTTTGTAGTTATTTTATTTTATAATATATATGTTATTTTTATTATCTATATGTGTTTTTTTATACAAGGTCCTACTTTATTAGCGAAGCTTCTTTTAAGTGACTATAGTACTCAGTTCATCATTAAGAACAACTTTAGCAATGGTAAGGTATGGTATGGTTTTATAAGTTGGTTATACAGTTCTATCCTCTCACCCTGTTTATTGTAGCTTGTATATATTTTATGTACCTATATCTAGTATTTGATTTGTAGTAAGTATACCTATATATTGATAGTTTCGAGCGTATGGCACTCGTGGGTTGCAGCTGAAAACCAGCGTCAGGTGGCCAGTATCTCTGCCTCCTGACATTATGCTGAGCTGCGGCCTTTTGGCACAATAACTCATTTTATGTTTTCTTTGATTTGTTTTATTTATTTTTTATTGTGCTAATAAACTCTTTTTCTTTCTTTCTTTCAATGGGACGAAAATAATTTAATATTACTTGACTAAATGTATGGAACAGCAGATATTTATTTCGCGTTTTTAGGTTTGTTCCCGTAGTAAAAGTTGTTCATAATGTTGAGTACCATAACTCCTAAAAAGGACCTCCGTTAATAAAGTAGAACCTTCAAACTTATAATTATGGCGTGTTAAAATAAAATGATTTTCTTTCTTTCTTTCCAGATAAGTTAAATATGCTACCACTTAGGGCATTTCATGGGGCTTTCAGATTAGGTTCCAGGCCAATCCACTATCTCCTACTGAGCTGCTGCGTTATCGTTTCTTGCCTTTTGGGATCCATTCTGTGGATTTGTTAGCATACTCACCGAACATATGGCAGATGTGACCACTGACCAGCCCAGTTCTATTTCAATTCAGCATTCATATCAGTCTATAATACTCCCATCATCCACTGTTGGACATGTGCCTTCTAAAACACCTCTGGTGAACACCACTATCAAAGGATGCTAGAAAACAAAAGAAATACATTTTGGTTCTACTCAGAGCATTACCTACACTCTTTTCTTAAGCAATGTAAATAACACATACGTATGGTAAGCACTACCTATTTGGGACACTTTTCTGCTTTACCTAAAGCGTCGCTAAGTGGTCATCTAAGGTTCTCTTAAAAGCTTCTCTCCCTTGTGCTTACCGACCCCTTAGTGTAGGATTGTGAGACTGGTGTCGATGTCGACAACATCTGGGCATTTATACGATTTTCGATTGGAGCACCTACTTACCTAGCAGTTTTAGAAAGAAAGAAAAAAAAGACTTTATTAGCACAATAAAAAATAAATAAAACCAATAACAAAGAAAACATAAAATGAGTTATTGTGCCAAAAGGCCACAGCTCAGCATAACAGCATAGCATAGCATCTCAGTTTTAGTTTACTAATATGAAGATTATTGTTCTGTTACTTTCAGAAATAATGTATAATGTACATAATAATATCAACGTTCAAACACCTTTATCAACAAATCTAAAACAAAATTTATTGTTAAAAGAATGATAATATCAGAATGCTTATAATTATTATCCTATTCTTATTTTTTATTCAAAAACTACATTATTCTCGCAGCTTTTACCACAAAATTGTACTAAACAAGATTGTAATCTATTATTATAAAAGATTTTCTATGGATTTCTTGCTGGTTCTTCTCCATAACACCTACTATTTGGACCCGCGCACCTAGAGTCTCGACATTTCAGAAGTGCCTGTATCTGGTTTTCATGAAATAAAGATCGATTATTCTATTCTATTCAGTGTAAACGCACTTGTTGTAATGCACGGTTACGTATCAAGGTATACATTTCCATGACCTCTCACTATACAGAAAGCCTATACAATGCCAGGTCAGCTTAAGATGCAAATGTATATTCCTTGATATAGTAGCCGTGTACAACTGTAGAATCCTAGTGGTTTTTCAATTTGAAAGTAAAAATAAATCAGTTCAGGGACATTTTTACTGTTTGTACTGGCATCAAGTAAAATAATCTGACAGATTTTGACTTCTGACATTTTCTGGGATTATTCCCTTCTATCCCAATCAAAAGGATCCCGCGTACCGAGCCGCAAGCAAAACTTAGTTTCCATCATTTTCTTGTTGCGCGAACAAATCGCAAAGCAATTTCGCTAAAGAGACTCTATTGATTAATTGATATTGTTTTGTTTTCGATTTACAATGAAGGAAAAGTTCACCTTGCTCGTTAATTCTTTGTAGACACGTAAGGACAATTTTACTGCGATTAGAATTTATGTCGAAAATCTTCATCATCGTCAAAATTCGATCGTTATCTGCAACCTTTCATAACTATGAAAACGTGATTGTACCATTGGATATTAAAGGTTTTTTTTTATCTTGTTTCTTTTTATGCTTCATGAGTGCACTTTGGTGACTATGCCAGTCATGTAAGTAGGTACAGCTGTTTTACGGCGATTAAAATTCATTTCGAAAATCTTCATCATAGTCAACTATGAAAACGTGATTGTACCATTGAATATTGAAGGTAATTATGTACTTTTTTTTATGCTTTAATGCACCTTGGTACACCTCGTAATTGTTTTCATTCATCCTTCTTCAAGAAGAATTGCCAGTGTATCTTATATGCGAGTACTGAACTAGTGTAATCGCAAAAATCCGACAGCAGTCAGCCAATATTTTTCTATAACAAAGATTTTCGAAGCAAATTCTAAATGCGGTAACACTTTAGGTACCTACTTATGTCTATTTTCTCGAGACACTTTCATTACGTGACGTATTTATGTAAAGAGGTAGGTAGGTATTAGAAAACTCATTAGTACGACCCAATAAACTGAACTCACCTGACGTGCTTTACTTACACTTAATGACTATTTCGGTGGATGTAAATTCGTTGACTTATTAATCCTGACTCTATGAAAGTGTCGTTAATGGAAATTGTAGACTACTTTTGCTCTGAAATATTAAGTTACTTAGACGTTATAATCCTTTTGACGGGCGTAAAAGGTTCATTGGTCTGTTCACCCTGGCCAGAAATCGTTTCAATTTGATAGCACAGCAAAATCGAATGATATTTTGTATCTTTGGTTTATTTTATTCATGTATGCTAAATCTCGTTTATTTCCCTAATCGGTACCCAGACTTTACTTTGACACGTTGATTGCTACAAGCGAAAATCGTTCTCGATCTCCAACCTACTTTGAAGTGATTGCCCTTTGAATTTCCAATCAAGGTTTGGAAAACAAAACAGTCTAGATTTGTGACCTTTTGGTCAGTCTCAGTACAGGTCTTTATTTGCTTAGGTTTTAGGCCAAAGTTTACAAACAAAATAACAGATGTTCAAGACGAAATCGCTTGTGTAACAGCCGTTTCCATTTTAAACATCGGTTTTGCTGTACATGAACATAGACCTTGGTATGTTTTTCTTCTAGAAAAATACGGAGTGTTTCTTACGGAAAAAGAAATCCACACTACCTGCATCCATGAGATACAGGTTGTACCAAGTTCGGGTGCCAGCAGCTTCCAAACCATCTTCTTCTTAGCGTGTTGATGTCAAATTATATATACTTGGCCCAGTATTCCGCCACGCGAATTGCAGAATCAGTTCCGGACATTAGCTCCTCACGCGTGCAGGTGGTAGGGCACGAGGCTCAGGATGGAAGGTGGGCCATTGTTTGCGGAGAGACGCCGCACTCGCACTGCAGGTCTAATCCATCTGTGAAGATTATCTTTGCTTCGGTCGTAGTCTATTAACCTATTTCCAAACCATTATAACATAAATCAACAATGTCCACGATATTTTTGCTGCATTATGTAAAACCATGCAAAAAAAAGGTGAACACAATATTAGAGGCGTATTTTTATTTTGTCATTACTTTTATTATCTGCCAGTAAGAAAGAAGAAAGAAAGAAGAAAGAAAATCAATTTATTTCATTTATTATTAGTTATTAGTTTTATTTTTATTTTTTTTATTCTTATTCTTATTCTTTATTGTACACATAAACACAAATAAAATACATAAAAGGAAAAACTTGTACATAGGCGAGCTTAACTCAAAATTGAGTTTTCTTACAGCAAACCAAAAATTTTTTTAGAAGAAAACAGGTTCAGAGGTTTTTAGTAAATGTTATTTGTCAATGTTTTGGAGTTTTATCTCGTACATAGTACCTATGTTATGTCTATGCTTATCTCTTAGCGGTGTATTGACTGGCGAACTGTTTTTCCGTCATGTGTGTCATTGCATAGGATTCCTTAGGCTCTATAGCCGCAGCAAAAAGTCCCTCGTCCGTTAGCGCTCCAACCTCTTTTTCCACTTCAACCCTGACCATGATGATAGTTTTTATAAGCTATATTTGTTATACGGATGTAGGAATATGACCCAGAAACTCGCTATTGTCGTTTCGAAGGTCTGTATTTATATTAGATCTCGGATCTCAGAATTTACATCTAGGTGTAGTACGACACAAATAAGAAGTTACATCGATGTAGCTGATCGTAAAACCAATGGCAGTCGCTCGCTTAGATAATTTAACTAATTGTGTCATCGTAAAAGTCATGTTTTACTGTAATAAACATTCCTAATTCTGAAGTCGCACTCAGTTCGTAAGTGATCGGTTTTACGAAGTTTGCCGATGCGACTTTTTAGTTGTGTCGTACTATAACTTCATAAAATTCAAATGTGACATATTTCACCCATTTTTACTACACTATCCAGAATTTAAGTACGTACCCTCTCGTAACATTTGGATGTATTATATGACACCACTCAACTTGAACAAATGTTATGTGATCCCGCATATAAATGAAATTTTGAACTTATACTAAGCTCTTAATGGATTCCGGACCATTTAAAATTTGATCAATGCGATTACATTGACACAATAAAAATTCTTGGAATTTTCCACATTCAAAATAATATTATTGTATATATATATATATATATATATATATATATTATTGTAATGATAGCCTAGCGGTTGAATGTTTGCCTTCCATGCAGGAGGGTCTGAGTTAGAACCCGGCCCCAGCTCTGGCTTTTCCAATTTATGTGCGGATCGCAATTTAATTATCACTTGCACTTGTTTGGTGAAGGAAAACATCGTGAGGAAACCTGCACATCTGAGAGCCTCATAGAGTCCTAGGTAGTGTGTGTAGACCGTCAACCCACATTTAGGCCGGCGTGGTGGACTAAGGCCCAGCCCTTCTCATTCCGAGTAGAGGCCCGTGCCGAGCTGTGGGACAGTAATGGGCTGAATTCATTATAATATTCTCTTGGTAAACCGGGGTACATAAAATCCATCTTATTACCTTTTGTCGATGTATCTGAGTATGACCACTTGTACATATAGAATAGAATAGAATAAGCCAGATTCAGGCAATAAGGAAATTTCGAGACTCTAGACTGAGTCTCTATGATTTCTCCTGTATCGTGGGCACAGTTAACAAACTTAAATCTCACATGCACACACAGTACACACACCCAGACCTAGAACAACTATCTATAGGCCATATATTTGCTCCGTGCGGGGATCGAACCCGTGGCACGTAGCGCAGAAAGCTAATTTCTTAGCCACAGCGCCAACCACGCCATATATATTTTTTAAATTGCTGTTTCCGAAATCCACGGGTTCAGAGTCGTGGGCACCTAGTGTTATCCAAGTTTCTTTTTATTTCTTTATTTCATTTTTTTTTTCTTTTTTTAAATACGTTGCCCCTCACTAGGATTTCTCCTGTATCGAGGGTACAGTTTACAAACATACATGTCACATGCACACACCACCCAGACCCGAAACAACTATCTGTAGATCATACAAATACTTGTTCCGTGCGGGGATCGAACCCGCGGCACGTAGCGTACAAGGCTAATCGCTTAGCCACTGCGCCAACCGTGTCCGTTGTTGTGTAGCTTTCGCTATACAGGATTTTTTTTATGTAGTAAGCATAATTTTTAGAGTGATTCAGTGTCTGTTCTTAAATGCAACTGCAGTATTGGGATACACTTTAAAACAAAACGAAAATGCGACTTCGTATGGGGACACGCATAATTCACTAGCGCAGGCCATACAAAATCAAATTTTTATTTTGTTTTGGAGTAAATTTCAGTACTGCGGTTGCATTTGGGAACGGACACTGAATCACTCTGCAAATTTTACGCACTACATAAAAAAAATACTGTATTAAGACAAGACCTAAATACGTATTTAGTTGTAGGATATTTTTGTGATTAACTAGAAACATAAAAAATATAAAACACACACAATAAATCCATACCGTGGCGCCAGAAAGTTACATCCACGTTTCCGAAAGATAACCCTCTAGCAATTAATGTCTGAAACGCGTAGAAATAAATATATTTCTTCGTAATTATCTTTTCTTCGCCATTCAAACTCATGGGGAACAATAAAAATATGCTATAAATATAGAAACTACTGCCGTTAAGAGATTAGAGTTGAACAAACTTATGGCGTGGATGGCCGCCGCTGTCGATAAAAGGTTAGAATGAATTGTGTGTTTTCTATTATAGGATATGCTATGAATTGAGGAAGTTGTGTGAGATTTTACTACACCAAATAAGCCCATTGGTCATATTTAAGGTTCTAGGTACACGTTTTAAAAGAGGTAGGGCATAGCGGGGCTTTCCGCAAAAAATTGGAGCTGCCCGACTGAGGAATTACCTTGGAGAATATCGTAGACAATAATAATTATCACTGCTCTTATGCAGTGTTGTGTTCCTAACAGTTAGCAAGGTTCCCAGTGCTCCTTGGGGAAGCGTCGTGTTGATAGTAGGGTCGCCCTACTGACAATACGACGCTAATAGTAGGGTCCACAACACGCAAATGATGCCAGAATTAATTAAAGTAGGTAATTATATCACTATTTTATAGGTAGTGCCAAACCCTCTCCGCTCTTAATAACCCTTGAAGGCTACCTCAATAATAGGCTTTTTATCTCTCATATAACTTACTTGAACCATAATAATATATAATTTGTCTGATTACCTGGAATCTTATTGGACACGAACATACAATACTGGAAACTGAAAAAAAAAAAAAACTGTTAACATATGTCACTGGCCATAAAATTGTAGTAGAGTACCTAACTCACATTTATATATAGCAGAAATAAAATCTAGACATGGAACTACTACTAACATATTATGCATAACAAGAAAAAGACCAGTAAGAAAGACCTTCTCCACTCCCTTTTAAAAACGAAAAGTAATATGATTAAGGCATAATGAAGTAGAATGTTGGAGGTCAAGATAAAATGGGGTGATAAAGAGGAAAACCGGACCACTCATAAGAGACAGCTAATGACGCAGAAAAGTCAACGATTATTAAAGTGGTCGTCCGTTCTAAGAGGAGATATGGGTGTTCTTGTTTGTGTCCGTAGGGGGACATGGAGGGACATATTTAACATTAGCATCTGTTTTACTTCAGTCATGCATTGTTTTTGGTACTGACTATGCTTCAGCCGATTGGGGTAATGAAGTTGGTTTATTTATTCATGGGTATTGTTATAAATTTAGTTATATGTGAGAAGACTTCATTGACATCCGAGAGTGTCTAGAATTCTAAGTCGGAGTCCCCTACCTAATAACTTCTAAAAAAATATATCGAAGCATTTTGATAATTTTTAAAGAAATCTATTTTGACGGGATGGTTGTCACAGTAGCTGACAGAGTGGCTTTCTGCGCTACTGGTCGCAGGTTTGATTTCCATACGAAACAAATATGAGTATGACCTGCAGATCGATGTTTTGTGTCTGAGTGTGATTGTGAAATTCGTATCTGTAACCGCACTTGTAAGTATGAAAGTGCGGTGACAGAAAAGTTGAGAACTAACCGTTTGTCGTGGTATGTGCATGTGATGAGGAGGGATGAAAATCAAGAGTTTTAAGTATGTATGTGGATGGATGTAAGAGAAGAGGCAGACCCAAAAAAAGATGGATAGGTTGTGTGAAATTTGACATGGATTATAAGAACGTAAACTCTGAGATGACGTCTAATTGAGATTAATGGAAGAAGAAGACATATTGCGCCGACCCCAAATAAAATGGGATCAGGACAGGAGAATAATGAACCGTACTTACGATACAGGAGAAAATCTTACCCTGCGGTCCGAATTGCGATAAAAGTGATAATATCGCGAATCCGACCAAATTTAATAGTCAGAAAATATATGGGTTATTGAGTTAAAATAATACTTGTGACTTTGGTCGGATTCGCGATATTATCACTATTAGCGCAATTCGGACCACATGGTTGGTGTGGGGGGCAATGTCTTTTTTCAAGGAAAAGATAAAAAGTAAGAATTATTCTATCATCTGAGCAAAAATGTGACATTATATAAACAGCACTACAATTATTGGGGACTAGAACTCTACCAACAAGCAAGAGCCGTTTGCCAACAGGAAAAATAAAATAAAAAATATGTAGTACCTATCTTTAGGTACATATCCGTAAATTCAGAAAAGAAGTGAACAACTTTTCTTTGACCTCGTTAAGTAAGAGCTTAATGTACTTTTAATGTAATTTCTTTTACATTGTTAATTTGACCACTGAAGTTTAAATTCATTATTATTTTCTTTGGTGCAACAGTTCCGCAATATTTTCATTAATCCGACATTTATTGGAGTCAAATGACTTTATTGTCACATGACGTTCACAATAAAAAAGAGTTGGCAGTTTCCATTGTAACACCAATTTAGCGAACGATTCGTTTGCATCAGAATCATTTTAGAGTTGATGCACTTGTAGAAATCAATTGACGTGCGCACGAAAAATAAATTACTAGAATTTGTATTGTACACAACACAACAAATTAATTTGATTACATATACGGAAAGCACGTTGACTCCTCTGGTATTGCGGATGTTCATGGGCGGCGGTGATCACTTACCATCCAGGTGAAACGCAAGCTCGATTGCCCCCTATAATATAAAAAATACTCCCCATACTTAAGTAAATAATACGAATTATACGGTGCTCAAACTTGGTCTTTGACTGTTCAGCAGAAATCCACGGTCGAGGTTTGCCAGCAACCCATAGAGCGCAGTATTTTACGAATGTAACTAACCGTGTAAGCAATATGATACTGCGCTCCAAAAATCAGATCACAGACGTTACCCAAAAAGCTGCCAAGCTCAAGTGGGACTGGGGTGGACACATTTTGTCGCATGTCTGACGAACTTTGAGCCAAAAGAACAACTCAGTCCCAGCAACAGACCGAGGTGAAGTTGGGGGGACGAGCTTGACTCCAACCAAAAAGTCTGGTCCCTACTAGCAAAAACCAGAAGTGAGTGGAAAAAGGAGAGAGAGGGAGGCCTTTGTTCTACAGTGGGAGAACATAGGCTGAAATAATAATAATAAAACCCGGAAAAACGTGCTTCTGACTAGCCATTCTATTTACGTAGAACGCTGCTATAATTGCCACAATGTATTATTGCTAAGAGATAAATTCGAGGAGTTTAGACGAATTGCAATCAGGGCCATGAATCTCGAACGTGACCTGAAAGTATAGTAATGTACTTCTATGGTATTTGGAACGCGTGTGTAATGAGTTTACACTTCAGTACCTAATACATTGTTGGTTTATGGGTTCCGTAAGTGGATCTGAATATTGGGCGGCGAATTTATGGGTACGTTATAGTTCAAATGGGACTAAATAATTATAGTATTTTGCAAAATCATGGTTAAGTTTTAGTTTTTTTTTTTTCATTTTAAACCCTTAAACGAGATCTGGGACTTTTTAATTTTGGTTCAATAAAACTAAATGAAATTGGTGTATGTAACAACATCTTGGCTTGTCCGTTACCTGAGCAGGCCAAGATGCTGTAAAAATTTGCACAATTAGGTATAAGCAAACCTCCAATTGTTAATTAACTGTAGGTAAATATTGATTATTTGTGAGTTTAATAAGGCGACATCATCACAAAGCGATAATGTCCATAAATAAAAAAACAAACCTTAAAACTTTTGTGTCGTCCTTGTAATAATGCAAAGAACAAAAATCTTGGTAGGTACCGTTTATTTGTAATACCTACAGAAGATGAAAAATTACGTAAAATAAAATTATTCATTTATAAAAGAAAGTAGGACGAAAAAGAAGCGACAATCCTACTTTCTTTTCCGTATTGTGGCATAAACAATGTTTTACAATGTAAAACATTGTTTATGCCACAATACGAAACTTTTTCAGTATTCATTAAACATTACTTTTAGAGTAGGTACTCATTTATTTCAAGGAAAGCTTAAATTTCTTTCCATTTATATCATGTTACGCTTGATACAACAAAACAAAAAAGTAGAATCAGAATCATTGAAAAAAGCAGAAACCAATATACTTTCCACTCTCACAAGGAACCCTAAGATTACAGAGTTTACGAACACAAAATAAAGAGGTGAAATCTACCCGCGCGTTAAGGGTTGGCCGCTACATAATGTAATCTACACGAAATATCTGTTTCCTGCGAAAGACTACGGTGAGAAAGGTAGAGAAAACAACATTTACTTTGGAGTTAAAATGTGTTGAGATTCTTGAAAATGAAAATACTGCTTTAAATCTGCGAAACGCTGATACTTTTTCGGTTAGGGGCTCTATTTTTATTTTTTTACGAGCCTGTAATGTTCCACTGCAAAGACCTGTCCTCTCTCCATACACTGGTCTATGGCAATTTGCGGCTTTTGATAGAAGTCCAGCACATTAAGCCATTTCCTTCTGGGCCTGCCGTATTGCCGTTTCCTGTTTTGGCACCCACTTTGTGATTGTTTTTGCCCAAAACTCTGGCATGCAGCGGATATGACCAGCCCAGTTCCATTTTAAGGCTATATTTTTTGAGGATTTGGTTCTTTGAAGGGGTAAAGTTTCAGCTTAACTGTGCCAAACTGTGTCACACACGTGTCACAGAATTGTAATATTAATTTAGCAACTATGTGGCTTCCGTCCGCAATTTCAGTTTTGGCACGTATTATCGAGTTCCTTATGCGGTCCGGAAGCTTACTATATTCCATTGATCTTTAGCAGATTACTCATGTCGTGGTAAAAAGACAAACAAATCAATAAAATTCGTAATGTAGCCAACTGCCCACATTGGACCGGGTGACGTCATTTGAGACTCTTTCCATCGAATGTACGGTTAGGTAGCTACTAAATATTGTTTATAAAAATAAAAAGATCTGCAGTTAACATCACGTCGTCATAATGTTTGTTATTAACAATGTTGTCAATGTTACGATTTTGAAGAATGCCAAAAAACTCGTTAAAGATTTTGCTGCAAAATATTGGTTAAACGTAAAACTTGCGAGCAACAATGTTGCAAAATATCACAAACATTAATGTAACAATATTCGTACCACATCAGATTTTGCTGGCTCTCGAAACATTCAAGATCTCCAATCCTAAACTTACCCCAAACGCAATCAGAACTTTTGACAGTGATGTTGGTAATTTATCAACTCACTTTATTAGGGCACTTACTTAGTGTGACAGAAATGTTCCAAGTTCCATGTTTCATACAAATTTCACAGCTACAGCAACGCAATCGCACGCGCTTATAAAGATTGCATAGTTAGAATTGCGCTCACCATAGTTAAGACTGTAGTTAGTTGGGGTAAAACAACAAAAATGGAGCTATTATGTAAGAACATCTTGATCTCGATACGAATCTCACTCTTAGGGCTGTATTAATAAACCAATCTCGGTTCTGAGTAGGCTCTTAAGTAACCACATAAGATGCTGGACTATATAGTTCCAGCATCTTATGTGGTTACTTAAGAGCCTACTCAAAACTGAGATTGGTTTATTAATACGGGCCTTATTGTCGGTTATTATTTGACAAACAGACTAGATTGTTGTTTGTTGCGTGTTGGTGTTAGACTGGGAACCGACTCAAAAGTAGTTGGGAAAAGGCTTAGCAGATATTTCTAGTAAGACAATTTTCAGTCTGTTAGGCGTCTTGTTCTAAGTGCGAATAAGATGCCTAACAGACAGTGTGCAGGGTAGGTACATAGCCTGTCTACTGTATTGTACTGTCTTGTCTATGATCTGCGCAGGACCTTATGCAAGCTGTAGTTGCTTGATCAACAGCTCTATAATAACTTTTATTTTTAATCGTCTTTCCTCGCTTGGATTTATCCTGTATCGATGGTACAGTTTACAAACATACATGTCACATGCACACATACCTAGACCCGGAACAACTATCTATAGATCATACAAATAATTGCTCCATGCGGGGATCGAATCCGTGGAACGTAGTGTAGAAAGCTAATCGCTTAGCCACTGCGGCAATCCTGTCGTCGAAATTGCAATAACATAGATCATCAAGTGGTTAAAGGTCAAGACTGCTCTGTGAAGTGTTGCCAGACAGCAATTACTTGGCGCACCTGGCGATTGGAGACGAAATGAATAAATGAATGAACTGGGAATATGAATGAATGTTACCAGTAGATCGCGACCTTTTCGCGTAAAGATAACCGTTCAGAGAACATCACAGTAAACTTTCCGGCTTCGCGGGTGCAATTTCTCTACTATACTTACATCAAATATCAAAGTATTATACTATGTTATTTTATAAGTTATTTTATACTATGTAGTTAAGTTATCTTGTAAGTCGAGTAGTCAACAAATAATAACAAGTGTTTTCTCCTTCTTATTTGTGAAATATTTTGCTTACTATTTTAACTAAACACGTCATAATCAGGCTTATCAATTTTCCCACTTCTGAAAATCCACCACACTGATTTGTGAGGATGAGTTGATGTTGATATTCCAATTTTTGGTTCTAGGACTTCGGCGGTTACTCACGATGTTTTCCTTCACCATTAGATGATGAATATAGGTCTACCGCATTCCCATTTTGATAGCAAAAGGGGAAATTGTTTGGATAAAGCAACACTTACACTTACTTTATTACTTTTCTTCTACTATAAAAACGTTAGCTTGTTTTTACCCAACTTTACTACGGAGAGGGTTATATGTTTGACCGGTATGTATGTATTTTTAATTCACAGCCATCAGATTCTGATAAAATTCTATAACATTTAACACTGGTAAACGACAATCCTTAAACCGAGCGATTCAAATAATCTGCCCACCTTTGACCCCCGCGACGAACACTCGGATCCCATTAAATTATGTAAACTGGAGCGCTTCCCAATCTCCCTCTATTTCCTTCGCTTTAAATCGCTCATACATTTAAATTTCAGTTGACGCTTTTAAAAACTTGTTTTGAACAAATCTATTCGTTTTATAATAAAATGGTGTGATTATTTCCTTGTGTTATCCGATTTATTTTTATGTGAGCCGTTTGGAATAGCTATGAATAATTTGTGTTCGTTGATGTCAAAATAACACTGTATATTTATATGTTTTGTATGTCACTGTAATATTACCTAAATGTATGCTTATTTAGCTGTTTATAATATAGGTATATTTTATATATAATAACTCGCGAACTGCCTTTTTTCTATTTCTTCTAAAAATCATGTCCATTCAAAGGTTGTCTAAAAGACATTGGATCGCTTTAAGCGATAAGACCGCATAATGTACATGTTTACTTTATAAGTAATGTTTCTTTTGTATTTCTGGTGTACAAAAAGTTTATTGTATTGTATTGTAAAGTTTCAGTAACAAAATACAGTAAAACAAAAGAAAACGAAGTTCATAAACCGAAATCATGTCAAGTTTATAATCCACATTAAATAAACACAGGCAATTGGACCGTGAAATTAATTCTAACAATTTACATTCTAATTGGGACTGGACTAATATACTAGACCTCCGAACAGGCTAGTCAGTAGTCATCCCCAAATAAGGAACGGTCTACATTTAAATTCAGTTATATATCTACATAATCAGGTTTAGGTAATAGCATTAACGCCTATTTTACGAACTTCGAATCTTTTTAAAAGGATTTTTGTGATTGTAGAAAGTAACCATACCTATATTATGTTTTTTTTTCAGAGCCTAAACTTAATGGGTTTTTTTAAATGAGGTGTCGCCATGTTCTATGTCGTTAGAAACGTTATTATGCCAGAAGCGAGTACTGGGTACCTATGTGAAATCACAAAAAATCTTTTTAATCTTATGTTAGCAGAGTCAGGTATACAGATTTTTTTTATATAGAAATTTTCTTTTTTTATTGTTACTATTTTTGGATCAAGTTTTGTGTTTACCTTGCGATTCTAAAAAAAAAGTAAAAATAATGCTTTACACGAAAACTTCGAACATCCAAAGTCGAGGCAATTGTCGCTCTTCGAAACGCGGATATCGTACGTACAGTTAACTTATTTATATTCTTTCGATCGTCGTATCTTCGAGGCGAGAATCGCTCTCCATGGAAATAGCCTTTATGTGAGTGAGAAAGGTCGAGAAAATTCATATTACGCTTGTGGTGTAATAACTCGCAATGCATCCTAAGTTGTTCGTTAGTCTAGCAACAATCGCCCTCTTTACTTAGAGCTTAAACTTTACTTACTGTCTGAGACTTAAACCAAAAGTAAATTTTGCACAATTCCTAGCAATATTCGACTGACTATATAGCTTATCATTAAATCCTTTACAAAAGCCATGAACAAAGCTCCCTCATTTTGAATTAAACCATTTCATTTTATGCAAATGAAACCCTCTAATTTTAGACCCACACTTGACCTTTGCGATTCTTTAAATACTTAAACTGACTTAAATAAGGGGCGTCGCAGACGATCCTACAAACGTAAATCTCATTCAAATTCCAACAAGATCCCAGGCTTCAACGCTTGCTATGTTCAATGTTCTGAACTCTCCGCCTATTCATTTGCATAATAGTTCGGACTCAATGTAAATTTGGCTTAATCATCTGGGAAAATACAGTGTTGGTATTTCAGCTAATCATCCTAATTTCCTATTAGTTGAATTCTGGATGTTAAATACTGTTTCAAGAAGCATTGCAATTCAACGTGGCAATGCTGCCAGTCTTCTGGACAGCCTACCCATAACAATAGCGATGTTGAGGACTATTATGATGCCTGAGCGGGCTAGACTTTAGTGCAGGTTTAAAAAAAAAATCTAGTACCTATTTAGATGTAGGTTCATAGTATTCGTTATTAAAGTAGATAAAATATATATTAGGTATATAGTGAAATATTATTTTTTCTTTTGTTTATATTTCCTTTAACAAAAAATACATCTGTGGTTTCCATTTCGAGTTCTGCGTACTTCACAATCTGGTAAAAGATTTTGCTTTACAAATGGTATTTCTTTTTTGGACTGTGAATAAAATACCAAGTGACACATCCCTTTCTAGTTATTCAAATCGCTTTTTTACGGAATAGTATTTCTATTACGATATTCTCATGGGGTTTCTGTATCTATATTGTTTCAAGTATGTTACTATCGCTACCAACTGACAGCGATGAGGAGGAGTACTTTGACGTCTAAGTGCTCAGTTTTATAGGTAGGTATTTGTATTTTTATTTTGATTTCATGTTTTAAATAATTAGGCTGTGTACATAATGGGTAAGTTTATAATTATGTACCTATAACTGGTATGTGTATATTTATTGTTGTTATAAGTTGAGAAATACAATTTTTTTCGTTTTCAGATTTCAACCTGTTTCTTGGAGAAAGTAGTACAGTTTCATGGACCTGATTACTTCTTAAAATATGGCTGTTCATTTTTATTTCACCCAATAGGTTGCCAAATACAACGTTCTTATGATAAGAACATCGTATGTCGCAATTTACGACGGCGGCCAATATTTTGTTGATTGTTATTAACGCAATAGTTGTTTATAATCTATAAAAATATATGTATTATCTATTCGATGCGCAACGCTTGACTGGTTATCATGACGCAACACTTTCAGATAAAAATAAAAACATTACGTAAAATGCTTAAAAAATATATTAAAAATATTTGTGTATGTTCATTTAAATACGCACAGATATAAAAATATTTTATAATATTTTGTTATCGTGTATTGTCTTTGCAACTTATTATTCCCAATTCTAACGTCATCATTTCGCACATCGTTTAACTTGCGACTTGTAAATTATGTCGACGCGTTTCATTTTTATCAATTCAAAATATAGCCTATTATCACTCAGGGATAGTCTAACTTTCTATTAGTGATAGAATTTTTAGAATCGGTTTAATAGTTCCATTATATACTTTATATTTTTTTAAGGTATTTTTTATATTTTGTGTATAATGTAAAATTGTGTGTTGAAAATATAACAATAATTTCGTGTGCACTCAGCAATCATTGTACCAATAGTCTTTCACGTTCTCACGTTGGGCTGCTGGATCGGGGGCTTGATACAAAGAGCGATACTCCTGGATACGGCGCGTATTGTTAGGTAGTTCCTCTTCCTGCGGCCCTGACCACCGCCGCACTGGTAGCTTGGACCCTATCCGGATTTAAAAAGAAAATGGTTTTAAATGTGTATTTTATTTATTATTTTATAAAAAATGTGAATAAAATAAATAGAGGAGATAATAATATACCGTCTCTCAACTGCTCATTCTCACACTCATTGGTGGCCTATCACTCCTTGAACAAGTGAACAGTCGTATTGTTGATATGTGAAATAAACTCCCGGAAAGTGGAGTGTCTGCTAAATCATTGAATAATTTAAAAACTATGAATTAAAAAAAAAAAAATCGCCTAAACAAAATGGCGTGAAGCAAACCCGTGATTTAATAATTGAATATGACTCTATTTTAAATGATTAAAAATTAAATTTTAAGCATTGGACTGCTACATGTGAAATAGTTTTTATTACTGTATTTTTATGTGAACACATTAGGAAGCCTGCTGTTCGCCCAGAATTGAATAATAATAATATTTCCAACCACTGCTTGTACATACTAATTCTTTAATAATACTGTTTCCACACGAACCAAGTCTGGCCATGAATATATTCCTATTAATTTCTGTTCACAAAACTTTTCGCTATGTTCAATTATTCTTTAGTGTAGAACTTCAACTATAGTAGTAGTAGTTATTACATTTTCTCTCATGCCTGGCGGTTACACGTGCCAGTGAGAAAACAAAGAAAATGTATATTTTTTCGCAAAACAAAATATAATTTCGCCGTGACGGAAGGAAAGTTTCATTTACATTTTTCTTTTAGTATTTGGGATTTTGCCAGGCTGTGTGCCAGTAAAATAGTGAGGAACGGCATAACTTGCATGAAAACGAAATGTTGTATGAAAAAAAGCTAGTATTTTGTTTGTGAATTTGTAACGGTGGAACAAGAAATATGTTAACAAAATTGTGTATTACACCGGTCGCTGCTGTCTTTCAACGTGACATATTTTGTGCTTCTATTAGGTTTAGGATTTCGTTTTATTTTTTCTACATCTTTCTTCACAACTTGATACAACTTGTTGTACATAATTTCTACAAGTACCCTAAGGAAATATCCTTTGCCTTGGACAATATGTTCTCTAGGATTCAAATCCAGACTTTAATTTATGGGGATAAATTAACACTGATTCGGTCAGTATTTATGAACCTGATATTACTAGAATATGTAAATGTGTAACTTTTATATTATAAGCCTATAAAACAATTTTTTTATGTAGTGTTTGGTTTGGTTTTGGCCGTTAAGGACCAACTTTGAATTGGGAAAAAAACGACTTCTCCATATATTTTAATTTTTTTACCCATTTAGGTAACCACCTTTGTATGATACAGTCATATTTTGGTCAAGATTTTTTTGACCTCCGGCAAAAATGTGGGGTGTTATAAGTTTGTAGTATCTGTGTATATGTGTATCTGTCTATGATAGACCGATTTCAATGCAGTTTTTTTAAATTCAGCTAGTTTAATCGAGAATCATCTTAACTATATTTCATGAAAATCTGTTCAGCCGTTCAAAAGTTACAGCTCTTTTTCTAGTTGCAGTCGGGGGATTTTGACGGTTAGGTTATTTTTTATTTAAAAACAAACATATATTTATTTGTTTATCGTAATGATCAGAGTTTCACTCATGCATTTTTTCTAGCAATTACAGAAATAAATAAGACTAATTACAATTACAAACAACACCACTCTCAACTTTATAAACAATAATGTTTTATAATAATATCATCAGGATTCATTTCCGCATGGCTTACGAAAAACAAATGCTCACAAAATTTAATAAGCCACCGAAGCATCACATCAGTGGCTATTATTCCCAACAACCGCTGGCTTAATCAACAGTCGTGCACTTGATAGCCCAACACATATTTCATGAATGGCCAGCCCTTTGAAATGCTGGCAATGACGTTATATTGTCAATGGTACACTGAAATCATTTCGAACTGTCCGGAAATGCTACTTTGAAATTTGGACATATGGTAGCCAAATAACACTACCATATTGCAGTGTTGTCGTCCTAACAGTGAGCAAGGTCGCCATTACTCCTTGGGGACACGTCGCGACGCTAGTAGTAGAGTCAGCAACGCGTGAGTGATGCCTCTGGTGTTGCAAGCGTCTATAGGTTACGGTAACCGTTTACCATCAGGCGGGCCATGTGCTTGTGTGCCACATGTTAAATCGAGATTGTTAAAGGAAACTTACACTCTCACTCCCTACTCACTTACTTACTCTGGCCAGCAGCGTACGAAACGCACGAACGGAATTCATTTTGATTCTCATTGAACTACGTCTATTATGTTGCACTTAAATCAAAACTTCTTCTTCTTTGTGTGTCATGCGTGCATTAGACCAAGTTGACGCAAGGTTAGAGGTTCAGTTTTGTCATTCGGGACCTTTAGTACTGTTCTTTTGTTGTTGTTGTTTAGTGTGTGTGTGTGTTGTTGTTTGTTTGTTGTTTCTATTTCCATCATAACTTGATGTAAAGAAACTATTGCACATAAATATACTCGCATTTGCATTTCAGCTACGGATCCTTAAAAATGCCATAGCATATAATTCACACAAGGCGAGAAAATCTGAATGCACTACGATGATTTTTCCATTGACAGATTAGGTTAAAGCTGTCACTGACTTTCGGGTTCACAAAATCCTATAGCTCATATAAGGAAAAATTCGTCGCAAAATTTGTAGGAAGCTCTACAAAGATGATGAATCCTCTTCGCGAAAATACAATTTCGCTTTTTGACAGGCAAGATCAAGCCGTAATGCTCAAACTGGGAAACGGGCGTCCTTTGCTGATTGTTATATTTTTCAGTGAAATTGTTTCATTGTACAGTTCAGATGGAATTTGGATGGTAATTGAGATCGTGTTTTGTTGAGAAGCGAAAAGAAAGAAATTGTTTTTTTACATTACGCTTGTACCTATTTTTTGAACACCTACATACTTCCAGTAATGGTATGTGGCAGCCACAGAACACAGAAAAGAGGTGGCAGCTATGTTATGCCTTGTTATACACGGTGGAATTGAATAACTGATTATAGTTTGATCATAATTATTGACCACTGGATTAATTTCAGTAACTTTTTGTTTTCAGAATTTATAAAATTTTCTAACAGACGCTCGATTGAGACAAATAAAATTAAATCTTATCTCAAGACAATAAGAATCAATTTTAAAAACAGTATGTAAAGTTCAAAATTATTTTCTTAAAAATAATAGTAAACTTTAAAAATATTAAGTTTTGGTTATTAAGTCTTCCAATTACGACATACTGTAATCACCATTCTGTTTGACAAGTGTGGTGATTAAGGCAAAATAACCTACCTTCTTAAGCAAAGTTTTGTTGTGGTTGAACAAGAGACATGTAAAGCAGAGGGCGTTTATGAGCTACTGTGACGGTGCGTATACTTATAATACCTACGTATACAAGGAAATACGTCTCTCTGGAGTTATATTATAATTAAGACAAGGGAACTTGCAGTACTCACGTATAACTTTGCCTACAATTATTTACTCACCAAGGGAAGCATTAAACTGATTTTGATGAAGTTTTGAAGCGATAAAACGTATCATGACGAGGAAACTAGGATTCGTAGTATGTCAAAATATGCCTACATATGAATGGAATGAAGGAGAATGTTGCAAAGTTAATAAATAGCTCAGTTATTTGTAGAAGTGTATGAATAAGATATGTAGGGAAGAATCTTCAAAAGGAGAAGCCAAAGTGGTAAGTACATAAAAACAACGGTTTTCTTTGTAATTGAGGTTCGACTTGCCAATCGTACGCACCACATACAAAGGAGTTTCAATTTAAGGCGACGCTGTGATAATATAAAATGGATCACTCATCGGCTGCATATAGAAACGTGCGTAAGCTAGCTTGTGAAAAAACATCAAACCAGCAATACAAAACAAAACACACGCATTTTTTATTTATTGCGTAGCAATATTTTTTGTTTATAAAGAGTATCTTTAATCTTATAAAATCCATTACCATATTGAACTGTATGTTTAGACTAATCTATACAGAAAATTTAGAGGCTCCGATCGGTCTCGTTTTCCTGTAGAATGAAAGAAGAGATTTTGATATTCTTTTCTCTGCTGTAAAAGTTAACCAATCATGTAAAGCAATTACAAAAATGATATCAAAGACATGATAAATGAAGTACTTAAATATCAGTTCCGAATGTTTGTAACAGCTGAGAAAGTCAAAGTCAAAAGTTTTTATTTCAACTGGGCCTTTACAGGCACTTTCAAAACGTCGTGATTCTAGGTGCACGGTTCCAAGTGGGTTGATCCTGGAGAAGATACCGGCAAGAAACTCCATGGATACTCTTTTCATAAATCAACAAAAAAAAATAAAGAACAGCTAAGATCATAATTAAGTACTACTATAATTTAAACAGTACAAGTACCTAGGTAGGTAGGTACATATTTAACACTCAAGCCACCCAGTTTTGAAAACAAGGGAAGCGTTGAAAAATTTAAATCCCTGCCTCCAACATTTTATGGAAAATGTTGGAGACAGAGATTTAAATTTTTCAGAGTTGTCTCGCCTTAAGTACCTACCTACAACTCGCGGAATCAAATGAAAATAAGAATCAAAACAAAACAAACCGAAAAGCGACAGATATCCATGGTATGTATGAAAACAATGCATTATTTGAGTCTTTCACAAATTCATAAAGAATATTCTTTTGGTAACAATTCAAAGCGTAATTTTTGGAAGATTTTCTCCATAAAGTAAACATATTTTAATATGTTTGTTCTGTTGTTGTTATTCTTTGCAATAAACGAAGGAAATGGGGTAAACATGTGTAGTTAATAGAGTGTCAATTGTGGGGAATTGGCATCTAATGTAAGTATAATATTGCGTTAGTATATTAGATTTTATTTTAATATACAATAGAATGGAGAGTCTTGCGTACATGTTTAAACTTACAAGTTTGTTTAAGATAATTGTGTGTGATTTTGTATCTAAAAGGATAGGCACTATAAAAGTTAAATATTCCAAATATTGATGGTTTGCTCGCATTATTTTACAATTTGAAGGCATGCTTGGGGTATGGAGGGGGACCTCTTTACAGTGTCCCTTTCCGAGAAATGCCCTAACAGGCGTTGCACCCAGGTGGGCTTCGGTGCGGTTTTTTAAGGGTACCCAAAGCCCACCTGTAGGTGCTGAAGTGGACCATCGTGGTGAGTTTAGCCGGTAGGAGTCCGGCACAAAGCTCCTCCCCCCCAGGTGGAGGAAAGCCCTATGATGGGTTGTCACCGAGCAAAACAAAAAAAATGGTTAAAGAAAAGAAAGTTACAGCTAGAAAAAAGAAAAAACTAAGTTAAAATCTTGATAATCTGCGCTACGTGTTCCGGGTTCGTATCTCGTAGAAATCAAATAGTAATCAGAATTATCCTAATTCACATTCATATTATGTTGATTATATAATTATATACACTGATGACGAGAAATATGTAGGGTTATTAATTGTAATTCACCAGCAATGCTTTATGGGGTGAAAGTACTCATCAATATGACCAACTTTTACTATGGGACCGACCCTATAATAGCGATTTTTTTTAAAATTTAATTTGTTCGAGCGATGTTGATCTTTTGTATGAAAAAATTTGATTTTTTTTCGCGATTTCGTAGATGGTCCCATAATCTAAATTTGTTCTTGATGTTCAGATGTACATATTCCGATGTTACGTATAAAAAAAAATTATCTTCATACTTATTTCAATGTTTTGCTAAAATATAAAGTATTGCGTATGAGGTCGTTGTCCAACGCAGTAGGCATGTAATAAATGTTTGCTAATGATATATGTAGGTACCTAAGTAGATAAGTCTCCAAAAGTCCTTGATAGAGAACAAATATTGATACTGAGTTTGTTTTGATGTGCTCGCGATAAATAATTTGAAGGTATGCCAAATTTTTTACTTGACCGTGAAACCACAAAGATATGTAGTCAAAAACTATACTCTGTTTATCTTACATAAGAAATAATCTTCACAACTCATTATTGAAATAAATATATTATAAAATACAACAAATCGTTTACCTCAATAAATTTGGTAAAAAGATAAAAAAAGATAAGAGAGAAAGAAGAAGAAGAAATAAATCTCAAAGACAGTTAAATTTAACATGATTTGCATATTTTTAAATAACGTTTTTCTTTAAAAAGATATGTGATATTTTTTTAACTAGGTAAATAAGATGAGTAATAAAAAAAAGAATATGCATAAAAATTGTTCCTTATCTCTTGATGTCTTACATGGTATTTATATCACGTCACTGGGGGTTAACAAAAAGTTTTGCAAAGCACTTCGTAAAATCATAACAAAGGAGTAGAGACTCTGACGTGAAAAATACCGTCCGAAATAACAACTATCTTATATCTTAAGTCCCTAGTATGCACACCAAATTTCCAAATTTAATTAATATTATTTTATTTTTATTTTTGCCTCTGTACCTACCAAATTTCATCCACATCCGTTCATCCGCATCGCAGCGTATTCAGTTCTTCTTTTGTCTTGGAGCCACGAGTTCTTACAAAGAAATTGTTCCAGCCGTAGGAAAACGATTTTCCATCAGCAAAACGAATGGAATACAATGGAAACACACCACAGCAATCGTATCGTAGCCTCCACTCGATGTTAAGTGGACCTCTTTATTCCGTCGCCGGCTCTTGAAGATAAATCCTTGTTTCGGCAACCAAGCATGACGGTATCACTTACTAACACGAAAACCACTTTTTGGAACAGTACGAATCTAATCGAGTTTGCTGTCCGAGTCTCATTACGCGCAATGCCGGGAATTAGGGAGTTGAGATTTCTTCGCGAATATACCGAGCTTTAAGCTGAGAACTCTCTAGGCTTTGCAATCATAACCGAGCTTGTACAACTTGGATAACGCAGGAATGTCAAAGGAAAGTTGCGAAAACAGCAATTTATTTTCTTTTCAGCAATTGCAAGAAAGTTATGAAAGAATGAGTTGATTATACAATATACAACATCGTAATGTTTAAGCGTTCGCCCGTTATGATTACCGAAATCACGTACTTAGATTTATCTGGAAAAATATTTTTGCTTGTATTGAGGAACCTATTCTTTTGTTTGTCTAATACAAACAAAATAATAGGTCCCAAGAAACAAAGAAGTTATCAACTGTTAATGTTATGGAATATTTTGTAACCCGTTTATCTTGTAATTAGTTGTCAAATAATTATGTAATTAGGTACTTATATATGCATAACATTTGTGGACTTTAGAGTTGAGGAATGTCGATTTGGGTCGATTTATGGAAGGGGTATGATTATACGGGCCTACGTTATAACAATAACCTAACCGTCAAAAACACCCGACACCAACTGGAAAAAGAGCTGTAACTTTTCAATGGCTGAACAGTTTTTCATGAAACAGAGCTAAGATGATTCTCGATTAAACTGGAATTTAATTAGAAAACCTACAGTGAAATCGGTCCATCCGTTTTGGAGCTACGACGAGACAGACACAGATACATACTACAAACTTATAACATCCCATCTTTTTTGTCGGCGGTTAAAAATAAATTTTAATAAACACGATGCGTTTTATTAATTAATCCAGATCTGAAATCCCGTCGAAAATAATTCCGGAGTGATAGCGTAATGGTTGAACGCGCGCCTTCCACGCAGGAGAGTCTGAGTTCGAACCCAGCCCACACCTCTCGAGTTTGTAATTAAAATATTGTGCGGATCGCCTTGATTATGACATGCGTTAACAGTTCTTCTTCTTCTTTTTTAAACTCCCTCACTAGGATTTCTCCTGTATCGAGGGTACAGTTTACAAACATGCATGTCACATGCACAACCAGACCCGAAACAACTATCTGTAGATCATACAAATATTTGTTCCGTGCGGGGATCGAACCCACGGCACGTAGCGTAGAAGGCTTAGCACTGCGCTAACCCTGTCGTCAACAGGGAACAGAACACATCAGTCATCATCAGTTACAGGAAAACATCGTGAGGAAACCTGCACACCGGACGATGCTGCTCGATGGTGTGTGTAGTCCGCCAACACGCATCAGGCCAGCGGGGTAGTCTAAGGCCTAACCTCTCTCATTCTGAGAAGAGGTCCGTGCCTAGCAGTGTGACAATAATTACCTGGATATATGTATATAATCAACGCTATTAAATCTCTGTCAGGAAGCGATCAGAGTATTTTGTTGAATTCTAAGACATTGTACTTTGGTAGACTATGATACCTATTATTTTCGAGAACGTGTGCCGTCTGTCGGGACAGGTCAGCTTGTAACTGCCATGGCAATCTTTTTCAGAAGTGAATCATTATTATTATAATCCTACTCTTATTTTTTATCCATATTTAATTACATTATTTTCGCAACATTGATTTAATCAAGATTTCTTCAATAACAATTATTTTAAAAGAGTTTCCATGGAATTTCCGGTTCTTCTCCTTAGGACCTCCTATTTGGAACCGTGGCCCTAGAGTCTCGATATTTCATAAGTGCCTGAATCTGGTTTACATGAAATAAGGATCTATTCTATTCTGGTCGGTGATCATTTGCAGTTTGATTGACAAACATCATATTTTTGCCTTAGCAGTAATAATTATACAGGCTGCTCTATGTAATATTATCATTATCATATACTTAACGATCATGACTTAGTATATGTAAGTTCCTCTGCGGGCATAGGTTATCATACTAGACTATAGGGGGTCTATTATATGCTTCGACCATGTCAGTAAGTCTTCCTTGAGAGTAGATAGCAATTGAAAGACAGCTTTCAAAGCTGACTTTACTCGCGTCCATCTGTTTTTCTTCCCTTCCGTGGTCAATGGTTCAGTGGGCCGAGCACGAATGTTTTGACGTATAGTAACGTAAACGTAACCAAATTTAGTACTAAAAATACACGTTTAATCCATGATTTTTTTTTGGAAATACATGCAATATTTTTACATTTTCATGAAACAAGTGCGTTTGTTGCATAAAATTGAACAAAACTGCGATAGATTCATCGTATTTTATAATCAAAATTTGCTTACGTTTACGTTACTATACGTCAAAAAATTCGTGCTCGGCCCTCTATACTTTGTTGTCCGTGTAATAAGAAGATTGTTGAGGGTAATTTTATGAATCTGATAATATCTACACAATTAGGTAGTGACGTGTACAGTGTGCTTCTTCAGACATCAATTAAAAATAATTATTATTTTAAATAAGATCAAAATTACCTCGCGAACACGACTCTTTCCCATGGAGGCAGGCAGAAATAAAGATGTTTTTTTTTTTTTTAAATTCCTAAAAATTACATTATAAACTCAAGCTTATTGGCGTGAATTGGATTCTCTTTTAATAGAATTCTTGGTACGAAAGTTTTTTTTTAGATATTCTAGATACTCACTTTCAATGTTTATGTACTTACCTACTAACTGTACAAAAACAATAACACATTAAAAAAAACTATTATCATTAGTCAAGCAAATAGGATGAGAATCGTTTTTGTTGTAGTAATGTTTAAGAAAGAAAGAAAGAAAGAAAAAACATTAATTCAGCACGGACACACAAGAGACAGAAGATTAAAAAGGTTGTCCGTAAGAAATCGCCCATTGCGATAAGACCGCCCATTGTATAATCATAAAATGATTAATTGTAATTATTAAGTTTATTGATTCTTTTTTATCAGGTGTACAATAAATAGTATTTCTATTCTATTAAAGATAAACAAAAAACAGTACCAAAGTATGCCCATGCCGATGTACAACAGTCTAGGGAACATAGGTTATCACTAAGACCTAGGGGGTCTGTATTTACTATACCTATGCGTGTATTTACTATTGATTAATTCATCAATGAACAAAGACACTCAGTTGACGACTAAGTTTAATCTAAATGATAATGATGAATGGAGCACCGATAAAAACGTGATATAGGTACGTATTTTTGAACCTATAGATTCAAGTATAGGTGATGGTAATTATTTTCTAATGATGTACATTATGATAGATAATAATTATGTAAACATTAGATAATACTAAAATAAACAGCCCAAGTAAACATTATTTGGGAAACAGATGAATCAGAACAAAGAAGCTGACGAAGTAGAAATTTTGTTAAAATATGACGTAACTACCTAATAGCTAAAAATAATGTCGGTGCATGGGAACAGCCTCATCGAGTTACTATACAATACATAATTATGTTCGTCCGGAGCATAGACAAGTGAACTGGCTTATCTTGACCACCATGATATAAGAATAAACAATTTATTTCTTTATTTATTAACCTTTACATTGCCCTTACAGTACATAACCAATACGACAGTGTAAGTATTCTTAGCTTAGGTACTAATTCATATAAGTGCAGTATCCGTGAATTTCATCAAAGAACATGTGAAAATGTCAAGATCTTTATTCGCAAATTCTAAGAGGAATTAAAATACGAAGAGCCCTTGTAATTGGCGCTTCCTGTAGCATATTAGTCCTAGCGGTCGACATCGCAAACAAAGAGTGTCGCCGCGGACGGAGAGGTCCTACTTTACTAGCGGAGGTCTTTATAAGGGATTGTAGTAGGTACTCATCATTATGAACAATTGAATTTGTTTTGCGAGGAGGTGATATACGCCAAGGAGGTAGTAGAAAGGAAAAGGGAGGTTACCACTGCCTTCCCATCTCGCAACAGATACACCGGACACTGGAGCGCGCTGAATGATCTCCGGCCACCAAGAGTTGCTGGCCTTCGGGCGGCTGACTTGGGGCAGGCCGGCGCTCGACCAGGACCCGACACGACAGCGCGTATGTGTTCCACACGCGCCTCTCTAAGAGGATGTGCGGCTCACCGGGTAGTTGACTACTATTCAATATTGACAAATATTGTATATTCCCTTATAGTAAGCAGATTAAGCACATCATAGTTACGACATAGTGACGACACGGTTGGCGCAGTGGCTAAGCGATTAGCTTTCTGCGCTACGTGCCGCGGGTTCGATCCCCGCACGGAACAAATATTTGTATGATCTACAGATAGTTGTCTCGGGTCTGCTTGTGTGTGCATGTGAAATGTATGTTTGTAAACTGTACCCTCGATACAGGAGAAATCCTAGTGAGGGTCAATGTTTTTAAAAGAAACAAATAGTTGACAAAATAATTGAAATCGTATAATATAAGCTTTAGAAATTTCTCTATATCTATTAAGAGACCTATCCATCCTTTTCCCGCAAAATGGAATATGTATGAAAATGTCAAAATTTACTATGACATTATTAGTTGATGACATCACAATTGAATAGCGCCATCTCTATCTATTAAAAAAAATTAAAAAGCTTATAACTTAGGCATATTCACAAATAAATATTTTCAAATATCCTATTGGCGGGTTGATACCTGCCGGGGGTGTGGTTTGCCTCCAGCGTTATAATACCTCGAAGGAACACCGTCTGGTTCTTAGTTGGTAGAAGTCCGACATTTCCGAAGGTTTTGACCGAAGGGTGTCTTGTATCGTCGGTTTAGCGGCCGGCTGCGCGACATCAGTCAGCTAAACAAGACGCCGTCAAGTGCAGCAGTAATTTACAATTTTTGTTATGTAATATGTATATTAGTTTAGCGCGCGCATCAGAGGCATAAAACCAGCCAGTCCTACTAATACAGTAAATTAATAAAATAAAAAAATGTTACAGATAAATGGTTGTAATTTATTGTCAAAATTAATAGTTATTGTTTTATATTTGTGTATTTTTGTATGGGCCAAGTTGCCTGAAATAAATGGATTATTATTCCCTTTATTTAATTTTTAACATACTTTTTTACATTTATAAATATTTTTACAAAAAGAATAATGTAAAAACATTTAAAAATACAAAAGAATAGTGGTAGTAGCCCACCGGTATCGCGAACAGGGTCCAAGCCACCGGCGGCTAGGGCTGCAGAGAAAGGAACCTCCTCACAATGCGTGCCGTGTCGAGGAGTACCGCTTTCTGTATCAAGCCCTTGATCACGCCCACCAACGAGAGCCTCATAAGATGTATTATTATTATTATTACCCTTCGCTCTCCTCCAAGACGCGTATTCATGAGGCATTTCCACACGAAAACAAAAATAGGCTTTCCTTCAATAAGTTTATTTTTTGCCTTCTATGTTTTGTCTACATACCGCTAATGAGACCCGTACGTTAATAATATGTTTGAGTATCGTATTCCTCTCAGTAAGCTTTCATCATTATAAATAGGAGATTATTTTTTGTCTTAATGAATGAGTTTCTGCGAAAGAGATGAATGATTGATGTTTTCTTATATTCTATAATAATTTATTGTATACAAAGCCCTTCGTTTCTAGTCCTGCGGGGTTACTACAACCTCTTATAGCAGAGCAGAAATTGAACTGCCCAGACATTTCCAGTATGAGCTGACCTCGCACTGTATAGGCTTTTCGTACAATGAAAGGTCAGTTCAATTTCTGCTCTGCTATAAGAGTTTGTGGTAAGGCCCCAGATCTCTTTAAGGGGTTATTATACTCATCAATATAAACAACTTTTACTATGGGACCATCCCTGAAAGTAGGAAAAAAATCTGCTCCTACAAATAATTCAATATTAGGTACTCAATTAAATGTATTAATTTATAATTTCGACGACTAGACAAGTAGTATATTGCATACAATGTGTACCTATTTTAATGAATAGTGTAAGTGGTATCTGTACCATTTTATTAACTTAAATAAATAAAGAAACATAAAATCAGGCAATTTTCGGGTGAGTAATAAATGTGTTTTAATTGATGTAAATATTGTTGGAAAATAACTGATATTCAATACCTACTTCAGTACTTTCCTTTCATATATCGCTCTTTTTTTCCTGTATAACTTTAAATATTTAATTATTTTTTATGTATTCTGAGTCAGAAAACAGCCCGCACCTCTGACTTTTCGAATTTATGTTCATCGCAATTTGATTATCACTTGCGTTGCGGTGAAGGAAAAAATCGTGAGGGAACCTGCACACCTGAGAGGCCAAAGAATAGCTCTTTTTGAAGAAGAAAAAGAGATGGAGGATTCGTTTGGCCTTCTTGCAAATAGCAATTTTTATACTTAAATTTACCTAGTCTCTATCCTAACAATATTGTGAGTCAATCCGGAAAGTTTTTCCTAGCCGCTATGTACTCTCTAAAACGTAACGGTTAGAAATAAACAATTTATTGCTATTTACAACCGAATAACTTGGTTCGGATGGAGACTTCAAAGTCGTTAATTCCGTGTACCATTTAATAGAATGGGTTACAGATTAGTCTCGACTTGGCGACTGAAGTACCTACATTTATTACAGCCTGTTAGCTATAATAAATTATGATTAATGAAATCAATGAATCAACCTTGGCATAACCATAGACGTAGGTTGTACAGCGAAAATATCCTAAGTCTATGGGCATAACAGTACCTACTATACTGCGGTATTCCCGACTTGGACTGTAGTTACTAAAAAATATATAAAATAAATGCGGGCGGCATTTGAGTGAACTTCTATGGAAAACACGCGCACACTTTTATTTTATTTTACGGTAACTACGGTTGAGCTCAAGAAAAAATCGATATGGGCTACTGGGTGTCATCTATCGACTAAAACAGGAATTATATCGACTAATTTAGTAGATAAATTTAATTTGATAGACTTCTATCATTAATAGTCAAATGTCTATGAGTGTACTTACTATAAGCAAATTTTATCTACTCCAGTATTGTGATAACATATTTTATAATGTTAATTAAGAATTTGTGAATTTGTGGTACATTATTCACGCAAATAAACTATATTATATTTTTTATTTTTCTCGATTTATTCAATAGAAAGGCTTATTAATAAAGCCTTATTCATAAGTCCCGGTAAATAAAGTCCCCTGGCATTGTATCGCAAGAAACTAACAATCAATTGTTAGTCTATCCTCAATGATAAAATTATCAAAGTCAATTTAAACAATAGGCAGGAAATAAAAAGAAATATATAGATATTAAAATTATATTATGTTTTTGTACATTACGGTGGTTCCACTCAACTTACACAGTGCAACAAACAAAATCACAAATCACTGGTAAATACTTAAAATAAGAGCTTAAATTAAAATTATTCTAAGAGCTATCACAGTTGAAACACAATGGTCAAAATTCGCCTATCAGTTGTACCTTTCCCGTACTTTGGCGAACATTTCCGCACTGTCAACTTTATTGGCACCCTCGTTTTTGCCGAAGAACGTCATCCTCGTCGTCCTGACGAGTCCCTTGCTGTTTTCCGCTGACTTCCTCCAGTACACTGTCTGGACGGCGTTCCTGCCGGCAATGTACCTCGTGGCGCTGCCGATGAGCTGTCTTTTGTCCATGGTCGAAGAAGAATATGTCCAATATGCAGAGTATACAACACAGCTTCGACGATGTCGATTTACGAATTTAACGGTTGATTTTGGCACGAAACGTGTGTTGATCAGTTGAGAACTGTTTCGAGTGTGATACTGTTGGTCGAACCGTCCGTTTATATACAAACCGGCACGTGTAAAGCGTCTGACTGATAAAGGAACATAACACGCGTTGTCGATGTATGCAGTGTCGGTGACACATACCACGTATGTGTGTAGGTAAACTTTGCACTTCACAAACGCGTGCCGTAAACTCATAGATTATTCATAACTACAACTATTATAATTAGTCGATGCAGTTAGCTTGTATTATCTCTATAATACGGATAAGTGTATACAAAGCCTCTTCATCATCTGCCTTGCCTTGTTAACCGACTTCAAAAAACGGAGGAGGTTCTCAATTCGACTGTATGTTTTTTTTTAATGTTTGTTACGCGATGTATCCGCAAATTGCAGACCGATTTTAAAAATTATTTTTTGTTTGAGAGCAACAGTGTGGTATTGGGGGACAGTAATATCCTTAGACTAGATCGATTTACGGGTTTACGCAAAGAGGTTTTGATATGTAAAAAATATTATAGTTAAAAAAAAACTATAGAACACCCTTTAGTCATCCAAACTGAACGTGTATGCAAAATTTCAGCTCATTCGGAAACCGGGAAGTGGGTCAAATTTAACTTCCAAAATTTTCTTACATAGTTAGTTACAGGTGAAGCTAATAAAAGCGTGTTAAAAATAATAATATAAGCCTCATTAATTATATCTACACGGTTAGTCAGAAAGGGTATTATGTACACAAGATCCTACCTATCTAGTCCCAATCCCTTTAAGGGGTTATCGTACTCATCGTTATGAACAACTTTTATTATGGGACCAACCATGAATTCGCGATAAAATGTTCCACACACTAGTAATATTTAATTATTTGTATGGAACAGTAGGTATTTTTAGATTTCAGGATTGGTCCCACAGTAAAAGTTGTTCATAATGATGATGAGTCCAATAACACCCTTCAGTTTGTAAAACCATTAAAATTACAACGTGTATAATTTTTTTAATTAATAATAATAATTAATTTAATTTTAATAAACTGTGCATGTTCTATTCATACAATTTTATATGAGTTAAAGATATTGACATCTGAATATCTCGCTTTCAGGCATTTTTTATGGCACGCAATAATTATAAAACAACTGATTATAATTATTGACACAAGATTTTTGTTTGAGTTTAGTACGTGTGTGCTTATTAAATAAAGGCATAATTAACATCATGTTATAACAATAATAAAAGTAAATATTTACTTCCATTTTGATTGCTTGATCTATTATTGCAATGTTGTTATCTATCTCAATTCGCGACTCATTGATTGATATGGTTGAACAGGATAAGATGAAAATAATCGTTTGTTTACAATCAATGATTTTGGACTCTGAACGCTTAGCTCAGCACATTTAAAAATAAACTCTGTTTATCATTGATGTAACTGAAACAATTGAAAGGATATAATTTAGAGACATTAATTATCTACTCGCCCAGTGGTCGAAATTCGACCGTAATTTTAGCTTTCTGCACTCCTTTTCCATATAAATTTTAACTATGCCAAATCTCACACTCCTCCGTGCGCGCAATATGCTTAAAAACGGGTATAAAGGTTTCACTTCACGTATTAATATATAGATATATACAAATCATAGTCTTTTTTCATATAATAAAAAAACGATGCCGAGACACTAATAATTGTCTTGTATCATGGGAACAATTTATACACATCAAAATATCACACACATTAACAGACCGTGAAGACTCCGTAGACAATATGATAGGTATCTTTTTATTTTATTTTTAAAAACGTTTCCCCTTGTCTTTCTCTTGTATCGTGGGTACAGTTTACAAACATACATCTCACGTGCACGCACACCCAGACCTGAAACAACTACCTGTAGGTCATACAATATTTGCTCCGTGCAGGGATAGAACCCGCGACACGTATGCGAATAAAGCTAATCGCTGAACCACTGCACCAACCGTGTCATCAAAAGCATAGGTGTCATAATTACACTCGTAATTATGACAATTTCCAATGACGCAGTTTTATTTAGCTCATGTCCAGCTCTAGACGTTTACAGGCCGATATAAGGAAAATAATTTTAAGGGGACGAATTGAAAACTAACCACATTAAAAACGTTGGCGGCAGGATCTCAATTTTTCTCATCAATTACAAAACATTCGGAACTGATATTTATGGACTTCATTTATCATGTTTTTGACACCATTTTGGTAATTACTTTAGATGATTAGTTAACTTATACAGCAGATTCTTTTTCATCAAAATCTGCTTTTTGATACCTACAAATATTTTTATATTATATTTAGAAATGAGGCCGATTTAAGCTTCTAAATTTTCTGTATAAATTAATCTAAACACAAACCATGTCTTAATTAAATTTTATAAAATTAACGATAGTCTTTACTTTAAACGACAAAAAATGTAATTTAAAGTTAATATTAAAATTAAATATAATAAAATTTAATATTAAAATTTAATACTGTTCTGGCGCAATACGCACAAGCTAGCTCGCGTGCGTTTTTGTATGCAGCCGATTTGAGAATATTGTTTAATACTGCGTCGTAATTAGAAACAGGTAAAAATCTGTAAAATGAAAAAGAACAGATATTTTGTTTAAACAGTAACAAAGTCATGTAAACACACAATCCAATAAAACCTGCTTGTTTTATAGCGTGTTTGCTTAGTGTGAGATTTGACTAAGATAGCAAATAGGAATTATAAACTATTATGACAGCAAACAGGTGATTAGGCCGAAATTGAGGTAAATTGTAGGAATATTTGCTTTGTCTGTAGACATGCAGTTGCTGGGCGGCAGGGAATGCAACTTGTCAGTATTTGATAAAATATATTCTATATTCTTGATTTGAAATATATTCTTTATTGTATTTGCGTCCACCGGGATATGAATAAACTAAAAAATCTTAGTACTTGCGTAGTTATGATCGGGCAAAAGGATATCAGTGCGGTTCGGCGCAGACGCCATCCACAGCGCAAATACAGCAGCTGGATATTGGGATAGGTCAATCATACCCACTCCTTACGAATCGTGATGAAAAAGTATCTAGTACTTCAATGTGAACGTCAAACATAATATCCTAGCTGTAAGGCCACATTGAGCAATGAAATCTACGAATGTGCATAGTAACTGTCAAACAAATTATTGCTGAATGCATAGACTCATAGACTATGCATTCAGCAATCATAAATCAGTTGTAGATAATTCTAAGCCCTATTTATTATTTCTATGGCTGAATAAAAAAATCCAAAAATTCCATTTATAAAAATCATAAAAAAGTGAATTATTTTTTAATCTAAAGCGGCCTTTTTAGGCCCTCTGTATTATTATTATGACCTTCATTCAATTTTTAATACTTACATTCTTGCATATTCTTAAAAAGTTTTACAAAAAAAAAAAAAAAAAAAAACAAAAGAGTAGGTAGTAGGCCACCGGCATCGGGAACAGGGTCCAAGCTACCGGCGGCTAGGGCTGCAGAGAAAGGAACCTCCTCACAATGCGTGCCGTGTCGAGGAGTACCGCTTTCTGTATCAAGCCCTTGATCCAGCCCCCCAACGAGAGCCTCATAAGATGTTGATCGAGGCTCTTGGCAATTAAGCCAATTATTATTATTATGGATAAGGATGGATATTTATTATATAATTATACTATAGGTAACTAATGTTAATTTATCGTCACTGGAAAGGCAAAATTACACCGCCTAATTCATATTGAGTTACATACATATTCGGAATCAACGAATTCGTCTGCATTGATCTATTTAGGTAGCATTGCAATCGAAGCACTTTTGTGGTGCTTCAGTAACCCATAATAGTGCTTCGATTGCAATGCTACCTAAAGATATCGATGCAGAAAAAATCGCTGATTCCTAATTATGTATGTAGCCCAATTTGGCGGTTAAGTAAGTTGTTTTATATTATAAAACAACGACATCAGAATGACGTATATGACACTATTGACATCTCGTCTCCCGGCAGTATCCCCGAGTTACTCCACTGACGTGCAGCTCAGTGAACCGATGATCGCGCTATCAAATCGTACCGCTAACACTCCCGTTAAACTGTTACAGTTGCCCCACGGCTTGAGGTATGTACAACTGAGGCTATTTTCTTTCTTATTATCGCATAAAAATTATCTGTATGTGTCTGGGCAAACATGTCAGAAGCACTGGTACCTCCGGTACTGTACTTTCTGACATATTTGAGGATAGATATTATACATAATTAGTTGATGATGCAATAAAGCAACTGCCAAAGTCCAACATTAAGACCCAGATTAGATTAGACCAGGAAAACACAATTAATTAAAAGTAGTTTTCATAGTAAAGATAACGCTGGCTCATTATTTGTTTTGTTAATAAATGCTATTGTGTGTACCGCAATTTTTTGTTCAAACGCTAATACTACGCTAGTATTTGCATACACCGAAATAGAGTATTTGCTGAGGTACCCGTACATATCTACCTTTAATTAGGTAGGTATATGGAAAACCTATATTTTCTATTTTCCTTTTTTTTAAACTTTGCCCTGCACTATGATTTCTCCTGTATCTAGGGTACAGTTTACAAACATACATGTCACATGCACACACACCCAGACCCGAAACAACTATATGTAGATCATAAAAATAATTTTCCGTGCGGGGATCGCTTAGCCACTACCCCAACCGGATATCTATGACCCCAACCGTGTCGCCAAACAAACAACTGTATAAACATTTCCCCTATCTCACAAGTGGTCTCAACCAAAAAGTTACCTCAAAAATCGACAGCAAATAGATAAGCAACACCCCATTTAACTGTGAGTCTTCAAATCTAAAAGGCTACTTCTATGCAGTATGACACCAGCAAATTCTTGAAAAATAATAGCGTAATGTAGGGTACAGGGTATACCCTGTGCCCTACATTACGCTAGAACATCTATTCGTCCGTTTTATCAAAAATTAGAGATGATGATGTGCGCAGTCTCATGCGCACTACTGTTTGATGTCTACTACAGTCACATCACTGACTTCCGTCCGCAAATTATTATTGAAGTCAATCAATGTTAATTAGGTGTGTGTTACAAGTCAATGGGCGTGCGATCAGCAACCTTTGGACTTGTAACGTTGCTGTGTATTACGACACGTGCATTACTTAGGGCTATTTTTAAATAGATATAAATTGCTCATTGTATTTTTCATTTGTTCGTATGTGAGACGTATTTAAGAACATGTTTATTTTTATGCGTATATTATAAAAGCAGCGTAATAATTTCACGATAGATGCGCCCTGCTCACCCTGAAATCGTAAGTAGTAGCGATGTTTAAGGAAAGCCCACATTATTTAATAAATGTATGTATATTATTTTTATAGTATGTAGGTAAGTTTATGTAACTATTAATGTAGGTAACTATATATTTTAATGTAAGTATTATGTGTATTGAATTACTTAGGTTCACCTAATAATAATGACTAGTGCATCTACCATGTTTTTATCTCTGTTTCACCCTAAGGTTGTCTGGCAGAGAATGCCTTAGGCTTTAAGACCGCCTTTGTACATATTTTTATGAAAGCATTAAATAAATAAATTAGGTAGATGTTTTTGTATAAAAAAATAGTGGTCAGGTGATTGAAGATCAAAGTGGACTTGAGGAACGTTTTATAATTCGGAACTTAGGTAGTCATAATTCAAAGCTTTTTCTTACCATTTTTGGGTCAGCTAAATTAACCAGATACGGCAAAATCTGTATTTTCACATAGAGTAACTGATATCTAGGTGATATTCTCTTCGAGAGATGTTCACTTATAAAGCCGCTCATGATACCCGTGTACAGGGCCGGATTAACCTTAAGGCAAAGTAGGTGCTTATGGGCCCACGGCTCCTAATCCGAGACCCGAGAAAATTATGCTATTTTGCTTGACTAATAATTCATTAAGTGACGAAAAACAGATTACTATATAATCATCTTAGCTATGTTTCATGAAAATCTTTCAGCCGTTCAAAAGTTAACAGCTCTTTTTCTAGTTCGAGTCGGGGGTTTTTGACGGTTAGTTTATTAGTGTACCTGTTGTAAACAGGTAGGTAAGAACTATTTTTGTGAGCACAACGTCACTTGTGAAACAAACAGATGCTATCCAAACACTTGACAATCGATGGTATAGCAAATACACGCCTCCATAATATTTACTATGACGTATATAGGTAAACAGTCTACGTAATAACTGCTATATACATAGAGTGGATTGACCGGCGGTTGCCCCGCAGACTGTATCACTGACACACTAGATACAGGAAGAGGAGAACCCGCGCGTTGATAACGTAAGAAAAAATTTGACAGCCACAGGCCCACAGCGACCAACAAACAATGCAACCCTTTCTCGCTTAAACAAGATATTTTTTTTTTGTGGTGCGCAAAATTTGTAGCCCTGGTTTGAAACCTTCAATCTAACGCAAACCTGCGCTTCAAGGAAAGAAGGCCCGTCATTAAAAAACGCGAAGAAATGCCCTGTCTGCGACTCTTTTAGAATCCATTGTGATAAACATTACGCATACAATATTTCTTGATAAATAACCTGACTTCACCACCTGGTCAGGGCACCTACAACTAACATTCTCTTGGTGCTTTGTCTAAGGTTTTCGCATAACATATAAATAGTAAACATAAACGCATGTAGGACATACAAATCCATACCTATTACAGTACAACACAACAAAGAAATCGCATCGGCAAACTTCTTCAAACCGATCACTTCCGAACTGAGTGCGACTTCAAGACCATCAATATTTATTAGTACTGCAGTAAAACATTATCTTTACGCTGACGCAATAAGTTGTAAAATTATCTAAGCGAGCGACTGCCATTGGTTGTTCGATCAGGTACATCGATGTAACTTCTTAGTTGTGTCATAATGGGGGCTTAGTACCAGCTTTTATAGCAGGGCAGAAATTGAACTGCCCAGAACTTTCCAGTATAAGCTGAGCTTTCATTGTACGAAAGCCCTATACAGTGCGAGGTCAGGTCATACTGGAAATGTCTGGGCAGTTCAATTTCTGCCCTGCCTGTAGCTCGTAGAAGCTCCCTGTACCTACATTTAAAATACTCTTACTGCTTTGTCTAAGGTTTTCCGAAAACAAATAAACAGCGAAACATTAACGTATGTAGGACATACCTACAATACAATTGTGCCTCATTGTTTACGACACATAATACCTGCTCCAAATTTTATCAAATAATCGTATTTTGCTCGATGATTTCATTTCCATTCACGCTATTTACTAGTGATATTAAAACCCTAGTGGCTAGCGTCATATTATTCTATGAATCAAAGGAAAATGATGTAGATATATAATTAATTAATGTGTGACTCAACTCATAAACACAGCTGATTTTTGTTCAGAGGTTTATTTGCAGTGAAGCCGGTAAATATTTTGAACAACTTACTTGAGCGTGAGATGGGAATTATAAAATTGGACGTCATCCATGCTAAGGTTTAATTAGGACAGGAAAATACTACCATACTAATAATCATAATTTTTTGTAGTACACTATCAAATCAAATGGTAATAAATAGATATCATGGTTTATTTTAACACCTATTGTATGTAACCTATGTTCACAGATAAATAATTATATTGAATTAAATTGTATTTTGATTTTTATTTATTGAGGTATAATAAACAGCAACATAATAAATATAGAGGTAACAAGGGTAACAAAATTTATAAAGTAATTTTGCAGCCTACTACATTATCCGTAGATTAAACATAATTAATTAAATTTTTTATTAATTAAATATGTAAATCATCATAAAATGTCATAAAAAATTGATATTTTATTTATAATTTCATGTTTACAATAATAGGTAATAGGTATAATTCAAATGATTAAATCACACCATATGCAATACAAAAAAGCATAAATTGATGTGCCGTAGTAATCCACAATAAAGAATATATAAATAAATAAATAATCCTGCTTAGGATTACTACGGCAGATCAATTTTCGCTGTCTTTTTTTTTTTAAACGAAGTAGAATCTAACGGTTTCTTAGTAGTTGATTTTAGATTTTCAGCCCAGTAAGTATTTATAAAGTTCCATTTCTGAATCTTCCTTAACTGGATCAATTTACTTTCAACTAATAGCAATGTGATAAAGCAAGCAAATGATTCAGTTCAATATTAGCAAAGTTTCTATGAAAAACATACAATTATACAAATACGATATCAATCTTCGCGTTTAATGTTTTCTTGTAACATTTTACCTGTAATTAAAGTATTTGTTCTAGGAATCTTGTAGTCTATATTTCAGATGGGAAAAACATTTTACTATTAATGACTGTATTCCTGAAGTACAGATAAAATAAAGGCTCCAGTTTATGTATCACTCCATTATATGTATTTATACCACTAAGGCCCAAGTTCACCGACAACTTATCAGACGATTAGAACAAAATCAGCCGTTTAAACATGACTTTTTGTATGAGTAATCGGCCGATTTCATTTTAAACATCTGTTATTTTGTCGGTGCAAATGGCCCTAAGGGTGGGTTGCACCATCTTACTTTAACTATAACAAACAACAAATCTTCAGTTAAAGTACTTAGTTGCACCATTTGAAATGAGGCCAGTGCTCAATAGTGGGCCAGTAATGGGCTGGATTTATTAATATTATTTAAAATCGAATCTCGAATCGAATATTATTGTGTTGTTCTTATTAATTACAGCACTATCAGGTTTTTTCCGTTGCCACTTGTAGGCAATATTAGATATTATGTTATCTATTATCGCAAAACGGATTGTTTATTGGCATACTAAATTGGCAACAAACAATTTGTTGACCTGCCGATTCTTTTGCGACGCACTTATATCGAGTAACTGATTAAGTATGTACTTACATAATTATTCTACCTAATTCTGAAATTCAATAAATCATTGTAAAATAAATATAAATAAATCCAGCCGATTACTGGCCCACTGCTGGGCACGGGCCTCTTCTCAGACTGAGAAAAGTTAGGCCTTAGTCCACCACGCTGGCCTGGTGCGGTTTGGTGGACTACACACACCATCAAGAACTTTATGAGGTCCTCTCAGATGTGCAGATTTCCTCACGGTGGTTTCCTTTACCGTTAACACAAGAGATACATTGTATATGAAAATAATTACATAAACCAGTAAATAGTAAAATAAATACCTAATATTTAAGGTATAGGCGGATTGCTGTAGCAACGCGTTCAACAAAACCCCTCACAGTTACTAGATTATAGGGCACTCCGAGCAGATTGGTTAGGTCAGGTTAGAACTGCGACCAAAGGCGCGCGAGCCGAGCGAGCAAATTCAGTGATGCCACGGTTGCGGCCGGCGAGTGCTTGATCCAAGATGATCGCAGGTTCTAGATTAGGGCACCCCGTACAGATCGTCGGGAACTAAGAGCTGGGGACCTATTCTGCAAGAACATCGCGGTTCTCGATTCGAATCTCACTCTTATTGTCGGATGATATTTGTCGAAACGACAAACGATAATAAACGTGTAATTTAACAAAAACTGTGAACATGACTTAGAACATGTTCATAGCTCCGTTATTAAGTTATCGTGATGTATGAGTGAAAGGTTGTCTGTAAGAAATCGCCGATTGCGAGAAGACCGCCCATTGTACGATCTTAAAATGATTAATTATAATTATTATGTTAATTGCTTCGTTTTTATCAGGTGTACAATAAAGAGTATTTCTATTCTATTCTATGTCAATTCTTCAAATATCAAACGATATTAAGAGTGAATTTGAATCGAGATACGAGATGATCTTACAAAAGAACTATGCTGTTTTGTATTGCGGCGGATTCTATATTTCGGCTGCGATTCACATGCTACACGTGCATAAAGTACCAAGATAAGTACTTACTCGTAATAGTGTCAATAAATGCAACGCATGATTGACAACACGTGCTAGACGTACATGCTGCGATCAATCGTGCATGAGTAATTACACACGTTACATTTACTTTAGTTGATACTTAAGTGATACTAGGTACAATTACTTATATAAGCTGTCTCAATCGGCTATTATGACGTTTATTATTATACGGTTGGTATCGTTTATATTATACTACCTATATCATCTCTACATAGTATAAAATACAGTCGCTTTCCGCGTCTGTCTGTCTGTCTGTATATCCGCTAACTCCTCCTAAACCGCGCAACAGATTTTGATGCGGTTTTCACAATAATTTAGAGCATTTCTTCCAGAACTTTTATATAATTAATACTTTCATATTTAATGTAAGTGTAGTAGACAAAGTGTACCGGTGCGATGCAGGGAGCGAGTCGCAAATTTTTTATTATATTTATCTTACTTGTTATGCCCGCAACACGATGAGAGTGGAGAGAGGAGGAAACTATAAAAAATTATAGGTGGGTCAATATCAACAGATGCAAAATTTTCTCAAAAAACTGAAGAAAAAAATTTGCCACCAAAATTGTCAAAATTTTCATTTCATTGTCAATATTGACCCAGGTATGTCCTTCCTCATAGTACACACTATTTCTTTGTCAAATTCCATCAAGATCGATTATGCCATCTAATCAAACAGCGCTCGAAGTGTAAACTCGATTCCGAGATGATCTTGCAGGAAACGAGAATTGCCTTCGTGAATTGTTATGCTGTTCTCGGCACATCTCTACACATCTGTCGAACCCTTCGAGAATACACGCGTGATACTACGATATGTTTAAAATTTAAGTAGGTAGCTTAGTATATGTTCACACCGCCTGCCACGTGCCAATTTAGAAAACAAACACGTTATTTATTTTTTAATCATTACACTAAAGTAGGTACAATAATTTTGTGATAAACTTAATTGTTTACTCCACTGTCTGGTTATCAGAGTATGAATTAATTTGTGCGATAAAAAATATGAGTATTGATGTAATTCATGAAAGCCGGGCCTGACCAAGAGTATGAATCATATTTTGTATAAAATTTTCCTGGCTTAATTAGGTAGGTATGTGTGCCCATTTTTGGATTAATCAACCTTCGTCCATCTTACGGCTCTATAGGGCTTTCACTTTACCTCTAAAGACCTTGGGAAAATTAAGATTTCTTAATCAATCAGGCCCTCTCATATGATGATGAGCCGGAATTATATTATTGTGTCGTGTTGTATCGTGATGCAGGGTTGACCAATCAGAATAATTTGTTCAGGATTTTGTCATATCATAAAGATTTTTGATTGGCTATCAACCACAACACACCACAATACAATAATTATAATTCCGGCTTTACTGAGCCACATTTTCCACCAGTGACGTAAAACGTGGGTGTTCGCGTTAATTGGCTGTATTTTTCTTTAAAAAGTGCACATGTTGTTCACATGACATTTTTACTAAGTGACATTTGATGTTATGTTTTATTTTTATTCTCTAATTTTTTTTCGGAAAACGAACTTTCTAATATTTTTCCTGTAACATCGACATCGTTATGTGTAATTGTGTACCTACTAAGAAGTTAGTAATAAACCCATTTTCCCTGTTTCAGTTGTGAAATTATTATCAACTTTGTTTCCATTGAGTCCTCAATAATCAGCTGTCCCATAAAAACAATACCTAAGTATCGACCCAAATGTATGGGACAGCTGATAATTTTTACGCGTTACGATGTTAGTCCCATTAGAGAAAGTGGTTCAGTTTGATGGTCTGATCCACACCCTTAAATATACCACGCATTTCTTATACACGTTGTAGATATAGAATGATAACAAACTCAAGTCTAGGGAGCTATTCTGTAAGAACATTTTAAATCTCGATTCGAATCTCTCGATATACGATAATAATCGTGTAACTTAATAACAGGAGCTGTGAACATGACTAGAGCATGTTCACAGCTCCTGTTATTAGGTTATCGTATGTCTATTCCTCAAATATCAACCGACAATAACAGTGAAATTCGAATCGAGACGCGAGATGTTCTTACTGCAAAATAGCTATTTATTTATTCACTTCACATTAACATCCATATTAATTATTAGTATTGACATATGACTATGTTAGTAGACATCCAATTACAACTTATTACAATTAATATTGAATTTACCTATATAATAATATTTTATATTGCTGCTCTGGCGCAACATCGGGCAATCAGCCCTGTGCAAAATAGTGTTTAGGAGGCTGCTGGCGCTATCCCGCACACGCAGCATCAGGGAGGCTACTCTTTTTCTTTTTCTTTTCTTTGAAGCTATCTACAGTAGCCTTGGCTAACATACCTGAGGCACTGTTGAAGCGGGGCAGCCCCATCAGCATCCTAAAACCTTAAAATATTGCTATGCTGTGCTCAAGTAGAGATCAACGTTAAACGTTATTCTATCTGTAAATACAGACCTTAGTCATTAAATTTAATTCAATACAATTTCTCGACGGTTCGTTTATTTATACATGCTATAAACATACCAACTTAAGCGAGTCTGGGGTACGGTTCGAATTTGAACCCGTCCATAACAAATAGAAACCGTATTTGTAATTAAGATAACATTATTGCTGCGATTAAATTGTATTTAGCAATTTATGGTTATTTTATTGAACGAATATTTTGTGGCTTTACTAATTTAATGCTCTGCAAGACAATACTGAGAATAGCTTCAAGGGATATTATTTTAGTAGATTAGGTATGCACCTAATATGTCCTAAAGATTATACACTAGGTACTATTAAAGGTAAGCGCCTCGGTAACCTTCGTCTAACTTCGGAAATACGAACGTTAGATAATGATATTTAATATTTATAGCGATGAATCGATAATATAACGGTCGGCAACGCATTGGTGACTCCTTTGGTGTTGCGGATGTTCACTTACCATCAGGTGAACCGAACGCCAGTTTGCCCCACGGACTGTAAAAAAATCTCGTGAGTGACCGACGACACCCGGACCTTCGAATATCGGTTGCATATTCGTACTAATAATTCTGAAACATGAAGATTGCCCAAGCGCATAACTTTGATCGTGGTACTTTACAATTATTTGCATGTTTAATATCCATTTCAACATGTTTTAGATTAGTTTTTCGACCTTTCTAGTTAAAATCTTATTTAATTGCGTAGGAAAATATAAAACATAAAAAAAAAACTTAAGAAAAAACAGGAAAGTCATACTCCAAAAAAATAAAAATTATAAAACCATTTTCTTAAAAAACCTAACAGCTTTTGAAGTCGGTGCCACTGCCGAACTAAGGTGCATTGACGAACTTTATCAGATCTTCTCCAAATGGATTTTCAGAATCGGCCCGCAATTGACGGAGAAATCGGTGAACAAATATCTAAAAAAAAAATACATACTGTCGAACGTAGAGCCTTCTCCTATTTTTAAAGTCGGTTAAAAATACGGTCCTCGAATGCCGCAAAACATAAGCCCAGAGTAGAGAGTTCAGATTGACGAGGATTGAAATTAAAGTACCTACTGTCCGACGATTCATAATACTGTTGTGTTTTGAGGAATTCCTTCTGACTCACGCTTGGCAGACGGATTAGTTGTGATTACAGTCTGGTGTTCCGATGTTCCAAATTCAACAAATCTGATAACCCACTTTCTTTATTATTGAAATTGGTATTTCCCAACAATTTATATTGGAAAATACGTAAAGTTTTCCACACACCTAATAATCCGGTGTAATACAACCGTTATAGATTATAATCTATCAGATAGGCACAATCATTCACAACAAAATCCAAATAGGTAATTAAAAAATTACTGAAGTGCTATATGACAAATAAACTACTACTACGCTATAAACTACGCTCACCAAGTACAGTATGTAATTGACACCATAACGAAAACTGAACATGGATTCGTTACATGATTCTAGAACATTTAGCGAAAGAATTTTCCATCGGTCTTATCAAAAAAAAATACGATTTCGTTTATAGATTTAAAAACAGCGAACAAAATCATAAAATTTTTGATAGTCCGACGCAAAATTCTAACTATGAGGATTCCAGAATTATAAACTGAATTCATAGTATCAGTTTTCGTTACCATGACACTCACACTCTCACTAACCCTCCTTCTAGTTACCCTTTTTTACCCCTACATCGCGCCCGGACGTCCGGCCGATAAAACTTCCGGAGCGCAGCGGAAACGGACCGGAAACGGCGAAAACGCAGCGCACGCGCCTCTGCACTAAAACGACGATTTCTCGCTATTTTACTATGAAACCTATATGAAGAAGTTAGTGTTTCGTAATCTAGATTAAATTGCCTACCTGATTATCTAATTGTCATGCAATTTGGGCCATCGTACAAATTCAAATAATTGCCACAATCACAAACATTCGAAATTTATACTTTATTGTCAATTAAAATGGTTCAGAATTCGAAAATAACTAAGCTTTATGTAATAAAAATGTTCATTTACAATGTTTGTTTCATTAACTATAAGATTTAATCATAACAATACCTTCAAACTAAGATGAACAAAGATTACGAGTCATGAAACTTGAAACCGTCGAACGCGGCAGAAAAAAATATACGGCCACTTGATATTCGTCCCGCTCGCCGGCGTAGTTCTATTTGTGTCACATCTTGTTTAACTTATGGTTTTTTTTATCAGTTCAAGATGCTTACTAACTATTACAAAACATCCCATGTGATAAGAATGAGTAATATGAGAGGTATGAGCTCGTCAAATAAGGTCTACTACCAAGCCTAAAAAATCTTATAATTAAAAAAAAAACACAACTAAATAAAAGTAAACAAAAAATTTATCATTAATTTATGATTAATTAATCAATCATCAATTAATTAATTAGTTTTAACAACAAAATCACGCCAAACGCCGTATTTATGCTATGAATTCACGTGCCGTCCCACGGCAAGACCCTTGCGCGCGCACGTGCCGTCCCACGGCATGGCCTTGATTGTGATTTAGTTTTTTATGAATTGCGAGCTATAGGTAGTATCTACACACATGGGGGATGTTTTAAATGATAGCTAATGATATTGTGCACACAATTTAACAGTATTTCACTATTATCCTGAAAATAATTACAACAAACATCCACAATGTACGTAAGGTCTTGGCGGAATTCTTGCACACGATTAACTATAAACCACTTTAAACCACAAATTGAACGTAAAAATGTGTGACCAAGCTCAAAAACTTATTATAAATGGATACCTAATGGAATTTACTTACCCAGAAAAAATTTCCTATTGGATATTGGCCCAAGTGGATTCGACCCAAGTAGATATGCTTAAAGTGCGCAACGCTAAATCAACACCGTAATCTCGACCATATTCAAAAATCTATATTTTCCGGTTTCGTTCACCAACCGTCACTAAATTGGTATCAAAATGTTGCTAATGTATTTAGTCAACGTTTGCCAACGTTTGGTTCAAGTCCCTCGACTAGTTTTTGAACGGAGACGAAATCAAAAAAAAAAAAAATTCTCAAGTGGCCGTGCCGTGGGACAGCATTGCGCTCCCAAAGGTTTTTTATTCATGCTGTGGGACAGCATGCGCGCGTCGTAGGGGTAGAAAAAAAAATTGTTTTCTAATGACGCCGATCAGTATTTGTTGTAATTTTGACTAAGACTCCGCTGTCGGTCTGTCAGTCCGTCTTGTCACCAGGCTGTATCTCATGAACCGTGATAGTTAGACAGTTATATTATATATATTTTTTTATTTTTTTTAAGTCTGTATTACCCGTCATAAAAGAAGGGGGTTCTTTCTATTCTTTCTTTTCTTTTCTTTCTTGTATCCCTTTATTAAGCAAGTTGATACGAGTTATTATATTAACTGTATATTCTATTATAGGTACCTAAAGATAAAATATTTGATGTAATTTAAAGGGGCCATTGCTAAATACGTGGCGACTAGACAACATACTGATAAGTAATTTTATGATTAGACTGCAAGTCAGTCAACTCGCATAGGTACAACATATTATATTTATATAATAATATGTTAAAAAAACAGCATTTCAGCTCGAAAAATTACAAAAAAGAACCTTTCGAAGGCCTCAAGGAATGGATAGAGATTCAACTTTAAATTGTTTTGTCATAGTCGCTAGCGTGGATAAACTTATAAACTCATGAGAGAGAGATACCAACTTCTTGAACCGTTCTTGCGATAGTTACATTACTTTCACTCCATTAGACTATCGACAGCACAGCTATTGCTTCTTATGTTAGATACAAAGCCTAGCAGATAATCATTTGAAAAATTTATGTCTGTTTGTCTACTCTTGAAAATCAATTTGATACAAAACCATTTCTTTAGCGTTATATCTCTTGATGTTTCGTTTTGTCTGTTAAGGAGACAATAGGGTAGAGAAAACGGGTTTATCCACCCGGCGTGGTAGCCCTGGGGGTCTACCACGAATGTTTTTGACATATCATAACGTTAACGTAAGCAAACTTTGAATCAGATATATATCCAAATACTTTTTTTTTTTTAAACATTGCCCCACACTATGAATTAATCCTGCATTTACAAACACAAATATTCACATCCACAAACATCCAGACCCGGAACAACTATCTGCAGATCATACAAATAAATATATATATTTGATATAGATCCATGATATTTATTCGTAATACATGCAATATTATTAGATTTTCATGAAACAAGCGCGTATGTTGCGTAAGATTAAACAAAATTCGATAGAATTATTGTGCTTTTCATCCTAAATTTGCTTACGAATATTTGTTACGAGTTACGATACGTCAAAAACATTCGTAGTAGGCCCCCTGCTACGGGTTGGCGAACTACACACACCACCGAGAACTTTATGGAGCCTTTCTCAAGTGTGCAGGTTACCTCACGTATGTTTTCACAAGTAACAATCACATTCTGATCCGCTCATCTCTTCGTCTCTACATAGTATAAAATAAAGTCGCTTTCCGCGTCTGTCTGTCTGTATATCAGCTAACTACTACTAAACCACGTAACGGATTTTGATTCGGTTTTCACTATCAGTTGGATAATTTTTCACGGAAGGTTTATATGTATAATACTTTGATATTTATTGTAAGGATAGTAGAGAAATTGCACCCGTGCAAAGTCGGGGGCGGATCACTAGTGAATTCTAAAAGTCAGAGGTGTGGACCGTGTTCGAACTCAGGCCGTCCTCGTATGGAAGGCAAGCGTTAAAATGATAGGCTAAAAATGAACCCTATTCATTTTCATAAACAATTTAAATGCCGCTGGCACAACAACTTACAAATACAATTGTTTATTTATTTTCTCACTTAGAATGCAGTAGCTAATTTGAATACTTGAAACAAACAAGCTTGTTTTCTATTACGTACGTCATTAATACAAGTATTTAGTATTCTAGACTTTGTTGTGTCGTGTTGACATAGGATTCGATAATATTTGTTTATACCATAAACCTGTGTTCGCCTGTGGAATGCGTTGCCAGTAGCAATGAGACGTGCTCAATCCTTGGCAATTTTTAAGAGAATAGTTAAGGAACACTTTCTGTCATTGTGATTGTATCTAATAAATTATGTTAGTAGGTATGTTGTTTGTTCATGTATGAATTATATAATTATCATGTTGTATCTTATTTATTTTAGCTGTATCTGTAAGTACCTATTATATAATGTAGACAAATTGTTATGTATTATTATGTACACATATTGTTATGTATTGTGTTTTGTATAGTATTTATGAACCAAATTATTTTCTTATTAATATTATTACACCGTGAACTACCACTAAGTGCAATAAGACCGCCCTTTGTAAATTTCTTTTTCTAATTATTGTATCTTTTCTTCCATTACTGGTGTGCAATAAAGTGTATTGTATTGTACCTGTATTTTAAATAAATTTGCGTGTATACCTAGATCTTCAGCCCCTGTGCCGTGACAACTCCGTGCCTCGAAAAGCACGTTAAGCACTTGATCTCGGGTGTCATACGAATATTTATGACAGTATTTCGGGAGTCAGCAGCCCAAAATGTCTGACATCTTGTCTAACCTTAGAGTATCAGTGTCTCCCAGTATGCCAGAGGTCAGATGGCAGTCGCTCCGTGTAAAGTACTGATATTCAGTCTCATCTGGTTAGATTGCGCGCCGACCCCAAAGTGGGACAAGGCTAGGCAGATGATGATAACCTTGATCATTAGCTAGATCACCAGGCAGCAAAGATTCGAAGCAGCTGTATTATGTATAAGACAAATAATTGTATCATAAGTTACCAGTTAACTGCAACAAAGAGTATTAAATAATAATCCCACAACATTCTATTGATTAAAATTGCAATCTATTATTTTAAAAGAGTTTCCTTGGAGTTTCTTGCCGATTCTTCCCCATAGGACCTACTATTTGGAACGGCACACCTAAAGTTTCGACATTTCATAAGTACCTGTATCTAGTTTACAAGAAATGAAGATCTATTCTATTCAATACTGAATACTCAATATTTATTACGTTCCACAATGTAATTTTCTTAGGTGGAAAAATTACAATTATTTCGATCATTATGGACCCTGTCGGGCACAGCAATATAGCAATTCATTGAAGCTAAGGCTTTTTTCCGTAGGCTATCGTTTAGAATACAAAATGGCTATCATAAAACAATCAGAAGCACAGTCATGTCAACCACGTTGTTAAAATCACAACAGCTTGTCACGATACCGTCAATGATTAATGACAATGAATCTGCAACTATCCGGCTCTATCCAGTTTTATCCGCCTGATACCGGATTAGGGCTGCGCGGTCGCGATAAAGTATATAGACACCGAAAATGTATATCAAGCAGCTTTACTTTTCTCTTTCTTTTATTGTTTTAGGCATGAAGGCAGCCCCTGTTTTTAGTCACCCCCATTAATTATGAAATGTTTTTGTTGTTCGGATTTTTTAGGATAACATGAGCGAGTGATGCTACCGGAAAAATATGGACCTCCGTATTTTGAGGTAGGTTTGGAGTGGCAAAAAATATAGGGAAATTGTTACCTTTACCGAGAGCTCTAATAAAGGTAAGTAAGTAAAAAATAAATCCAGCCCATTATATCCCACTGTTGGGCACGGGATTCTTCTCAGAATGAGAAGGGTTAGGCCTTAGTCCATCACGCTAGCCTTAATGGTTTTGGGTAACGGCTTGTTTTACCAGATATCTCACGGAAAGTTACTTCTCTAAGCTTGTTATAAATTAAAACAACTGAGAGACATTTTCCCTCCGACAAAAAAGAGGGGTGTTATCAGTTTGTAGTGTGTAGGTATCTGTGTATCTGTCTGTGGCATCGTAGCTCCAAAGGAGAAGAACCGATTTAAATGCAGTTTTTTTAATTGAAAGCTAGTTTCATCGGGAATCATCTTAGCTATGTTTCATGAAATTCTGTCCAAAAGTTACAGCTCTTTTTCTAGTTGGAGTCGGGGGTTTTTGACGGTTAGGTTATGTTACATTGATGTTGACATAATATTTGTGATGTTCAGTCGACCAATATATTGGTCTACCACCCTAAGGTTGCAATTTGTTTGCACCTTTGCACGTCATTAAACAACATCCATATTCTCCTTAGAGCATTTAACAATGCTCTAAAATATTCTCTTGTCAAAATAATGAAGTTTAAAGTTTAGTAATATTTTCATTTGATAGGAAGTTCTGTCAAAATTTATAGACCACTTGCTTTGGCTGACCGTACCGTTACCAGAAACGACTGTGTACAATGTCAAATAATAAACTGGTGTGGAATTGGCAGCCAAAATCTAGCAGCCAATAATCCGACCTTCAGTAGGTCCTTTTCTTTTCATGCTGTTTTAATTAAATAATTAGTATCTAATAAAGACAGAAAATTGATTAAAAATTCTAGTAAAGGCCTGATCAACATAACAGGTATAAAATGGAGAAGATGATTATAGGTACATCATGAAAAAGCTTTTACAACAATTTCTGCGTTCAACCGTTACCTAGAAAGGGCCACAAACTCACCAGATGTCTGAAACTGCCTAAATGGTGACAAAATAATAGTTTGATATGACAATATATCTACGTTTCCGCCCTTTTATGACCATTTTATAACTTTTATAAGCACACTTGGTTATATAAATCAATCTAGATGGCATCTTGCCCTATTTTGGGACCCTGCAAAGCTCATAAGCACTTTGGCATACTTACAAACAATTGTTATTTAAAATTAAATGAGAGGTATAGTCGGCGTGAAAAGTAGCTAAACATCGTAAAAAGTTTTATCAGATTTTTATGAATGAAAACTTGCAAATTTTATTACCTTTTTAACCAACTTAAAAAAAGAGGAGGTTCTCAATTCGACTGTGTGTTTTTTTATATCGGTATATTTCTACTTTTCATTTTTTTTTTTTTTTTCATTATATTTCCAGGAGTCGTCGCCAATTGTGAACCGATTTTATTTATTCTTTTTTGTTTGTATTCATGAATACTCTCCCGAGGTGGTTCCATTTTTGGTGAGGATCTGATGAAGACCTTCGGAGATAGACAATGGAAGAAAATTATTTTTACTTTGTCAACGTAATTAAATTATCATAGAACAGTGTAACTTTATCCACTAATGCAATGGCAATAAGAACAATAATTATCTTCTTTAATAAATTAATTTTAAAATTTAGTAAATTCTCATCTACTGACGTCGCTGATTGTGGTTTACCACAGATTAGCAAAGGGCTCAATAACAAATAAAGCCTCAGGAATAAATAAGAAAGCTTATTTGGAAATTGTCGATAAAAATCTGAGATTAGTTACATAAAAACTGCTTTGCTTGTCTGCAGGAGAATTGGAAGTGATTACTTTTATCTCCAGACCTACAAAATTAACCAAAACAAAAACAAACATAACGAGTTCATGAACGGGCTTTGTTTTATTTCTTAACCATAAAGGTTAAGGGTGACTGATATCTTTTTTATGAAATTATGAAGTTTTATGATCGTATTTTTAATGATCTAAAGAACTACACTAAAAAATCATGTTCATAAGGAAAAAAAATGAAAGTACTCGTAAGTACCTACCATGTTATCATGTATTACTTGCCTATACAATCATAGGACAAACTTCATCCCAAAGACCAGAAAATTATATTCATTGTATGATTATGGTATGGGAATGGGGTCAAGCACGAATATAAAAGAAGAAAAATCATAATACATAAATATTCATTAGCACATACATTTTAACTGTACCATATTTTCTACTACTAAATCTCTGAATGTCAAAATATCTTTAAAAAATAAGAAGACTCCTTAGAACGGTAAAAGTCCGCCCTGTCTTATATTTCCACTCTGTATATCGTTCGCAAAAGGCTTACAACTTATAATAGAAGACTAGTACGCAGACGCAAAGTGAAGCAAATCAAACTTAGCCATATTATTTTAATTTTTAATTATAATGATTGTAATTTGTGATGTTTTTATTAATTAATTAATTAGTATAATGGTTGTAATTTATAATGCTTTTAATGACTTTTGTAATATGTAGATATCTAATTGTAATTCTGTATCTAATTTTGTACACAGTTTTTGCAATAAATATCTTTATTATCTGTATTTTAATTTCACATATGGACTGGTTCTGAATTAAATGAATTTATTATTATTATTATAACTAGCAAAGTCGGTCGTAAAAAACGTAATTATGTGTGCGTGTCACCAGCAATTTATTGCATGCCACTTACGCACACATATTTACGTTTGTTTCCTCAGCAACAGAACTAGCACGGTGGGTGGAAAAACCCGTTTTCTCCCCTCTTTATCTCCTTGGCAGAAGACAAAACGAAAAATCAAGAATGAATGGTAAAGAGATCGTTTTGTCCGCAACATTTTCTAAACTATTATTTTATAGAGAAAAGATTAGATTGTTTCTATGTTTGTTTGTTTGTTTGTAATGTAATAAACTCAAGAAGACCGATTTAAAAAATTCTTTCACTAGCAGAATACTACATTATCACTGAGTAACATAGGCTATAATTTATAAAGAAATCACGCGGCCGAAACCACTGGCGGAAACTAATCTTAAATAAACGCGTTATCTCCACCCTTTGTCTATTTAAAAGAAGACAAAACGAAAATCCGAGAGGGAAAACGGTAAAGAAATTTTGTCTCCAGTTTTTCTCTCTTCCCGTGGTAGCCTTGTAGTTTTTAGAGGGGAACACATATAAGATAATCTTTCTATGTGTTATTATTCTAAGGCTTACAAAGTTAATAAAGCATTATAAACGATCTCATAGCTACGAATGATTGCAGACCGCTTGGCGCTAACCAGCGACAATGCAGATAAAGATAAACTAATATTGTATAATATAAAGATAGAGTTATTATAAGTGTTGTGTAAATATAATTTGCTAGTTCAATAACGTTGGAAAGAATTTAAATTAGGCTGTAAAAATCTTTGAAATCATGATAATTTTTGGAAATTTCAGTCTGATTCTTTTCATATTAATAGGCTGATGTTTGTAATAAAAATTAGTACTTTTATTTCCTTTATTCAATAATTTGCATAATTTATACATAATCTTTACAAAAATTTTTTTTTTAGAGTAGTAGACCACCAGCATCGGGAACAGGGTCCAAGCTACCGGTGGTCAGGGCTCTAGAGAGAGAAACCTCTCGAAATGTTGGTCGAGATTCTTGGCAATTAAGCCATTAGCCGTTACGACTATCGGCACAATGATTGCTGACTTCACGTCCCACATGTCGAAAACCTCGCGAGCCGAGTCCTTCACTGCACAGATAAAACCTTCGGTTTCCCCAAGCGAGCCCCTAAAATGTAGCCACGACCGCGCCTTTGGATCGCGCGATTGGAGCGCGGTGGATCGTCCATTGTGGACCGGCTATTCATATCAGTTGACAGAAGATTTGACGGCTGGTTAAATTTGATCAGCCTCTGAGAATCTAAAGAAGCTGGTCGCATCTGCCCCGTTGGCAAAACTCCTAAATTGCCTGCTACCTCCGAAAAATGTACCTAATTTTGGCTGGGCACAGCGTAAACATTTGTTTTCAATAACAAACTTTCCATATAATTTTATTAGTAATATTCCGTTATTCTGATAACAATTAACAGGACCACCTAAGTTCTGATAATTACCACTTATTTATAACAAAGATTTCCTTGAATTGGTATCCAACAAGCATTTTACTGTGTACTATTCCACTAGGTTACGAGTGAGGATAGCTAATACCCCACGCGTAGGATGCGTGCTCCTGTCTCTGTATAGGTGACGCGATTATGTATGTGTGAGTGCACGATCAAACACGTTGTCAGACCACGTTAGGATGCACGTGGCTCTTCAGAGATAGATAACTTCATACTTAACTGATATGAACTGTGTTAATGTCTGAAAATGTTTATGATTATCGCGACACGCACACTTACGCAACATTAAATACACACGTCGCGAGTGAACTCCTACCCGTTGAATTCCGTTGGAAACTAATGTTGCATGTGTGTGCGTGTGCGCGGCGACAAATGTAGGCAGTCTAGCTGTTTAGAATAATGTAATCTGTGGCACGTTACTAAAGCACGTTAGAATACACGTGGTCCTTATAATTATGGATTGTTGAGTGTTGACTTTTGTGCGTGTATGGAAAATTTTATTTTTAGATCCGTGTGCTTCCAATTTAAAGTTTCCAGTAGTAAAATCCTACAGTAATTTATATACCTAGTCAAAACAAGATAGTAATTATAATAATTATACGTAAGATAGTAATGAATAGTAGTTTGTAGTGTCCAGAAATTGTCAAAACTTTTATCTCGTTTTTTTTAAAAACTTTATTGGCTCTATGTATCACAGTTATGTAACTTGCTTCACTGTAATATTAATGCTGTATATTTTCCTAGGAATAAATAAATAATAATAATGTCTTTGGATTGGTGCAAGTATTAATTCACTAAAAGAAAGGCGCGTTTACTGAATAATTAAGTAAACGCTGAATTAGGTATAATATTACGATATTAAACTATACGTAGTTTAACGATTTTAGTCGACTCTGAAAATATCGGTGACCGATTTTTAGACAAAATAAATAGACAAATTTAGATACATAAGACGATGCTTTACGGAAATACCGTAAAAACTGTTGTTTTTTTAATGCGAAATTCTACTTTTTCAACCCTGACAAAATACAGTAAAAAAAATACAGCCTTAAAATAAAGATTGCCAAGAAAGCTGTCGTTCCAATTTAACACATGATAATGTATCGCATAAATAAGTATTACAAAGCGTTATATTCAACATGAAATCTGAATACACATACAGAATGCTTTTAAAAATACAAATTTTCGAGTAAATAATTTGATAGGTACCTACATCAAATTATTTACTCGAAAATATGTTTCAAAATTAATAAGTAGATACAATAAAATAAATATCGTATCTAAATAAGAGCACATGAAATAACTTAGTTTACTCCATAATCACTTAAATACGAATTCAAAAAGCATTAAATTTACTCACTTTGATGTTTCGTTAGCAAAATAAACAAATTTTCGTGAAAGATATCAAATTGTACAGACGATATGTCTGTACAATTTGATATCTTTCACGAAAATTTTATTTCGTTCTTTGCATAATATCTACAATCTACATGTTTTTTTAATGATGACTGTATTTTTTTATCTTAGATATTCTGCAAGGTCACGACGTTCCAGAGCAGAAATAAAAACAATGAACAAGCATTCAGAAAAAAAAAATGCACTAAATATTTCTATAAGTTTATTGTTGTATGTATTAGTTTATCATAGATACATAAGATAAGAATTTATCTTATATTTAAGTACTATGCTTATTTACTTTTTTTTATTTTTTTTATTTATATAATTAAGGTTTAATTATTATTATCTATCAATGTTCCGTATTCTAGTCTTTCCCTCTTAGTTTTTAGTTTACACACTGTGTCTGCGATTTTTTCTATACCCTCTCCAGTCGCAGGTTTGCTGGCAGAAATTTCTTTTGACATAAGCAGTACCTTTGTGCTTAAGTGTTCCTTATTCTATGCATTTTTCTTTTTTGTAGTGTGCATAAATAATAAAATAAATAAATAAGTTTATAGTGAACATTGCAGATTTATTTCCTGTTAGTTGCAAAGTAACTATCAGTTAATCTTTGAACAAGCAGCTAACTAACTGCTGACTACAGCTAACGGGAAGCTCCGAAGGACCAATTAACTCCCGTTCATACGTTCCGTTTACTTTTAGTTTCATCGATAGATTGGATTTGTGCCAATAAATTCTTCACTGGGTAATGAGAACTAGGCTCATGTCATATCTGACTGTTTACATTGACAGCATAAGAGGGGAAAATGGATACGGACAAATCTATATTAGCGGGCTAAATAAAAATATTAAGCTGTAGTAATAGTAGCTGTTCCCCGCGATTTCAACCGCGCGTTTATTATTATCAAATAAAATATAGCCTGTATCACTCAAGGATGGTGTAGCTTACTATTAGTGAAAGAATTTTAAGAATCGGTGAAGTATTTCCAGTGATTACCCCTTACATTCAAGCAAACATATTATTTTACCTCTTTATAATATTAGTATATAATAAAATATATAGATTTAGTGTCAGATATCTGCACCATGGATGACCTCAACCAGACCTCAAACAACGTAACAGGCGTGGGCACCTGCTGGGCTAAAGCGTGTGGTCAAACCGAACCTTTGACACTATAAGAAGAATAATAACCTAACCATCAAAAACCCCCGACTACAGTTAGAAAAAGAGCTGTAACTTTTGAACGGCTGAACAGATTTTCATAAAACATAGCTAAGATTATCATCTTTCAGTTTTTATCAAATAAAAAAAACTGCATTGAAGTCAGTCCATCTGTTTTTGAGCTACGATGCCACAGACAGACATACAAATACAAAGATTCACAGAGACACAGACACACTACAAACTTATAACACCCCTCTTTTTCGTCGGGGGTTAAAAATTGTCGGGCATGGTATCATAAGCTTACTGGTAAATATTATAGACTTGTGGATATAATAAAATCTCGTATGACAACCGGTAATGCACCGAAAAATTAAGACTAATAATAAAGGTCACGGTTTAACCTTCAAGAATGAGCACGAAGTCTTAAAAAAACAGATACTTCATAGCCACATGAACAAGAAATTCTACAGAATACCAAAACCCTTTGTGAGTTAGCTCAAAGAGCGGATATCGTTGTTCAAGTCATGTAGGACACTTGACCTAGAAATACTTGATACTGTGGCATCGACCGCTCTTGACATTGTGGAGATTATAAGGCAACCGGTTATCACAAAGATAATATTTTATCGCTAAATGAAAAGTTATCTCTACATACCTCTCAGCAATTCTTTCTTCCTTACCTAAAAGTGAACTCAAGGTAGGTACTAGGTTCATTTCAATCCCTTTCATTATCAAGCTATAAAACACTTAATGTTGCCATTGCTAAGGGTGATGCCACACGGTGCGCTGCTCTGTGTCGACGTAACGCAGCGCAACGCAAAACTGAGGATGCCACACGAGTGATGCGAGCAAGGAACAAGCGGGGTCCGTTCGAACACCGCAACGCAGGAATCTGCGGTGGGTCGACGCACGTTATGTTCATCCTTTGATTTGTCACTGACAAATGGTGTTATGTGCCATTTGTCAGTGACAAATGAAAGGATTTATCACTGACAAATGGCACTCGGTCCATAAATATAAAGATAAATATGGGTCTTGAAAGGCGAATTTTTTACGACTAATCTCTGAGAAATCCCGTGAAATCTTTCAAGCGGCCCTAGAGCAGATTGATTCAATTCAATTCCATTTATTGGTTATCACAAGTTTTCCATAATCTCTACTAATTTGCAAAGACAGGCGGCGTTCTTATCGCATACAATTTAATAACATACTTTTATATAAAGGAAAACGATACCATTGTCTTGCACGATCTGGAGTTTGAACCCGATAATAATCCAGCTAGCGCACTTGACATTGTAGAGACAGTACGGAAAGAGTGACATGATATGACGGACAAAATATTATGATTCAATAAAGATAAAATTGTATTTATTGCACGGTCATAAAATTTAAATAACGCCTATATAATCCCTGAAGGAATTACTGTTATTGTAAGCCCATATTATCATCCCACTGTTGGGCAAAGGCCTCCTCTCAAGACTTCTAGGTCTTCCTTTCCATACCATAGTGTACAATTCCCTATTTTTAACCCCCGACAAAAAGAGGGATATTATAAGTTTGTAGTGTGTATCTGAGTATCTGTGTATTTGTGAATCTGTATATCTGTGTATCTATGTATCTGCGTATCTGTGTATCTGTCATCGTAACTCTAAAACGGATGAACCGATTTCAACGCAGTTTTTTTAGTTGAAAGCTAGTTTAATCGGGAATCATCTTAGCTATGTTCAAAAGTTACAGCTCTTTTTCTAGTTGGAGTCGAGGGTTTTTGACGGTTAGGTTATTTGTGTATAGCTCGTTCCACTATCTTCTTCATGGTCGGCCGCGACATAATCTAGCTGGGTCAAGGCTCCACATACTGGTAATTTGGGCCCATTCTGAAGAAATAGGCTCTATAATCGGTACCCCTATATCGAGTTTTTCTTGAATTCAACCGTAGTTATCCAAAAATAAATAAAATCCGAGGAATTTATGAAAACAGCATGCGCGTGCATTTTATTAAACTTCTCGCGAAAACTACCATTTAGGCACCATAAAAACCCTCTAGCTCCATAAAAAGTAGAAATTTTCGTAACAACACGGAAAAATAAATAGTTCAGTTAAACTTATGTGTTCTAATCAATCTAAATTATTCAATTGATAGCTCACATGTTTACAATCAAAATGACCTTACTCCAGATAATGGTTCATGTACAATCAACCACAGTTCGATAAACTATTGACATCTGTCGCTAACGCTTGGCTTTCTGCGGTGAAGACTGCGGGTTCGATGCCCGTTTTGCCGAGTTTAAGGTTTCGGTGACCGGTGACCGACATGTGCAGATTTACGCCTGCAAACATCCTTAATTTTAAAAAAAGCGGGAAGGAGTCTCATTAGTCAATACGAATGCAATAATGGAATAGGATTCGTTCATTAATCTGCAGAACACGTTAATTATATTGTTTTTACAAACAATAATGAGACGTCATACGTGAATATCTCGGTAAACATCTAGATGTCAACAGATGGTAATATTTGAATTTTTTTCATAGAAATTCAAACATGCAAACTAAGTCCACGATCCCTCCTGTCTGTCCTCCGTCAGTTGAAGCCCGCATTTTATTAAAATAATGGAGATTTATTCAATTTATTCATTTAATAATATTATAAAGAGTACAAATTAGATTTTTTGTATGTTTGTTTGTAATGGATAAACTCAAAAACTAATGGACCAATTTAAAAAAATCTTTCACTAGCAGAATTTTATATTATCACTGAGTAACATAGGTTATAATTTATAAAGATATCATGCGGGAGAAGCCACTGGCGGAAGCTAGTATGTTATATAACGTAATCTATACTAATATAACAAAGCTGAAGAGATTGTTGTTTTTTGTTTGAAAGCGCTAATCTTTAGAACTAAAAGACGGATTTAAAAACATATTTTTGAATTTTACAGCCCAATACTTGAGGAAGACTGTAGGTTATTTAACACCACGCTACGACCCTTAGGAGAGAAGCAAAAACAAAATTAAACAGCGGGTGATACCGCGGGCACAGCTATTTGTTATAAAAACTCGGTCAATGCCCTTTATCTGTCACTCATTATTATCTCATGTCGTGAATATCGTCGTAAAGTGCACTGTTAAACTTTAATTCCCATTATTTTAATTCAATTCACACTTAATGTTTGAAAACCTCATTAGAGCGAGTTTTAAAACTAAATTAAAATTGAAATTTGTTGAGACTATGGATGTCACTTATCCGAAATAAAGAATTTTTATTAATTTTTATTTACATATTTAGTTAACTTAGAATAAAGTTGGTTCTGTTTTTGAAACTTGGACCTAAATATTTTAGGTTTATTATTCTTAATTTTTATTATAGAAACTTTAAAACTAATTTGCATATACAATGTGTATCAGAAATGCGTGGTCATATTTAACGGTGTGGATCAGACCATCAAACTGAACAACTTTCTCGATGGGACCAACATCGTAATCGTGAAAAAATAATCACCTGCTCCCATTCAAAATTTCAATACCATACTCGACACCACGAATATCGCTCGACACAAACGTATGGTACGTATAGCTGAATATTTTTTCGCGATTTTCGCATGTGTTCCCTTAGTAAAAGTTGTACATGACGATGTTTGTACCTTTCTAATCCCGATTGGGATAATAAGATTAGACCTTGTATAGTAAAATTGGTTTCGAGTGACAAATTACTTGGGGATCTGCCAATCCCCGTAGGAGATGAAACGTGAAAATTATATTTTTTATCGTCGTAAATGGCAATCCCATAAGATCATTATCACAAAAATAGATACACCTATTCATATTATATTTTCTTGTAATCCACCTCTCTTGGGCGCCCATGAGTGAAATAGGCAATTTCGATTTATTAGCTACCTATTTATATTATATTCGATGTTTTGCAAAGCTCAAAATTCCTTGAAATACAATAATCGCCACGGGTTTTTGTGTCTGTGGAGTTGCTACATGTCGCGTCGTATCGACTCAAGGGGGCAAGTCTCGTTCAATCGTAGTAGTCTCGAATACGTTTCTCGAATTCGAGAAATAGTTCGAATTCGAACTTTCTCGAGTGGTAAATAAGTTGATGCCTTCTAGAAAAGTCGAGCCCGACATTTGTTGAACGAAATCTCAAATTGCGTCGACTGGTCGGTGCCGTTTGAGACTTACATTTCGAAATCGAACCATCATCGTAAACGTCGAACACCGGTCAAAGTGCAAATTCAATTCCGAGATGATCTAGTAGGAAACGAGAATTGCTTTCCTGGATCGTGAATTTCTTCGTGCTTCTCGCTCTAACCCGATGCATTGTTTCGTTATTTCATTATTTAAACCTAACTTCATACAACAACACTAAGATCCTTGGCGAATACTTACGTAATGTATTTATTAGAAATCTTTAGAAATACGGTATTGTTCATTCAATAGTAAAATCTATTTATTCATCTCATATTCACTCACCGTTGTATGCCTACACGATTGCTCTGCTTTCATCAAGCCAGCCCTTAAACATCCATAGCTGAAAATGGGCCTCCCAGAAAAAGAATCTGAGTTGAGAGGTTCAAATTCGAAAATATAGTTCAATACTTTCTGAATTGCTTAGTTTGAAACGGTTTTGTTCCAATGATGATAATTATGCTCTAGCCTCTGAGGCTCTAGCCGATTACGGCCACACCGACTGCATTTAGGTATTTATTATTTTTATTAACCAACTTCCAAAACAATGGAACTCTTCAATGGATATTAGCAATCACTATAATAGCATGTTTATAATAAATTGTTTATGCCAAATAATATTTTTTATGCCAATAACTATAAAAAGTAAAAATTGTTTATGCCAATAACTATAAAAATTAAATAATCTTTAAAAAAAGTAAAAGCCAAAAAACTAAATCTTATAAAATCATTTTCTAAAAAAAACTGAATAGCATCTGAAGTCGGGGCCTTTAAGTATTCAAAGCACCTTAACTTGGCAGTGGCACCGACTTCAGAACTTGATAAGTTTTTTAAGAAAATTATTTTATACGTTTTGGTTTTTTGAAGGTGGTTTTTACTTTTTTTTTTAAATATTTTATTTTATTTTATTTACTTTAGATATAATACAATGGACTTAGAACGAGTAGGTATAGTTATATAACGTCATCGTTCATTAGTAAGGGAAGAATAAACACAGGAGCTATACCAACAGTGGAATCGCATTTCTCAGTCACAGTATCGCCAGGAATTCAGACGAACAATCGATTATCCAAAACTCTTTATACCTATTTACCTAACTACAGATGCGTAACCCGGTTGTCTGTTTCCCACAGCTACAGGTCCTCGGTCCATCTGGTTGGCGGACGTACCACATTGTTTGTCGGTTTGCGGTCATCACTAAATTCGATTAAACATCGGCGGTAACGGTTTACTGGTCCACCGCAGGATAATTAATTCGTCCCGGTAACTTAAAAAAGAATAATATGGGACACTGTATTTTGCAGGTGTCATAATGTGTGTTGCTAATTAATATTTCTATTCTGTGACACATGGGTGACACAGTTTGACACGTCAGTTGCTCAATACAAACGAAATCGTGAACGTAGCTCCCCTAATGGGTGGGGCTTAGGCTGAATGCCCCACTGCCTCGTGGGGAAGGGTGTGCTGGACTCTTACCGGCTAAACTCACCACGGTGAACGGTGGTCCACTTTCGGCACCTGATGGTGGACTTCGGGAAACTTCTTAAAGACTGTCCACCAACAAGCCCGTTAGGGCACATCACCGGGAGCAACAATACGTACGTTTAGATATCATCTCGGGAGGCATTTTCGTCTATTATGAACATTGCTGTCTGGTTATAGTCCACGCGGAACTAGTTGGCCGCGCCTTAGGTGGGGACAGGGGTGAAGGCGGCGGGTTGCCTAGTGTTGACGGCGCCGTACTGAGTAATGACAGCAAGCGCCCCCGCCCCTCCGTTCCACCGCTGACATACCTAAGGCGCGGCCAACTAGTTCCGCGCGGACTATAGTCTTGGCTCCAGAGCCGGATTAAACCATGTAGAGGCAATGCAGGAGGGCCCGTATTTTGAAATCTTGTTTTATTTTGCTTTCTTTAAACAAAAAGGTTATTTTTCTATAGCCCCGGGGCCCCTAAGCTGTAGCCATAGGCAGTAGCCTACTTTGTCTTTAAGTTAATCCGGCCCTGCTTCTGTCCACCACATGAGCAATTTTCAAATAAAAGCTCGATGATTGCTAAAAATCGGCATTTTTAGCAAAATCTTGCAACTAAACACTATTTTGTATTTCTATAAACGCCGTTTACAGAAAATTCGACAAATAGTCTAACGATTTTCAAATAGTCTGAAAATACAGAACAAATTAAGGCTTGCGCACATTACAACTCGTAAATTGGGTTATTGAGTCAGCAAAATGAACGCTATAGTTTCACGCTGACTTCGTTAGCGCAATCTACAGAACTTAGAGGTGACTTTTTCAGTCGTCCAGACCCTTTATTAAGGTCGGTCGTTCTTATTTAACCCACTTCATTTGTAGTGAGTGCAAAATGCAACCGCAGTATTGGCATAAAATTCGACTTAGTATGGAGGACACGCATAATTTATTTACGAACGCAAGCCATACAATATCCAATTTTTATTTTGTTTTGGATTGAATTTTAGTACTGCGGTTGTATTTGGGAACGGACACTGAATGACTCTGCAAATATTGCGCACAACATAAAAAAATATCATGTATTTGCGATGCGTTTCTTTTTTTGTATGATCATTATTTTGTTCTCCGATTTCTCTGAAAAGGTGTAGGTAACCGATTTGGATGGTTTGATTCTGTTAAGGTAGATTCCGAGGTGCTCCCATAAAATGGTTAAGATCGAGATGGAGGAAGGGAAATTCTCAACGGATAACAGCAAACCATTAGCAAGAAGCATTTTGTTATCAACTTGAGCTTGGTTTAATTGTTTATTCCACAAAAAAAGGACAAATATATAGATAATTATTTTCTTAAAAATTTATCAACTTTTAAAGTCGTGGCCTTTAATTCTTAAATGCAACTTCACTTGGCAATGGCACCAACTTCAGAAGCTGCTAAGTTTTTTCAGAAAATTATTTTATACGTTTTAGTTTTTTGAACTCGGTTTAAATTTTTTACAAAGTTTATCGTGTATAAAAATCTTCAGCCCACCTATCGGTCGTCTCCCTAAAGTAGAATGCTGACATTATTTAGTTAGATAGGTTTTGCGATATATGTGAAATATTGCTTACTCGTAACTCTTACGTACGCTACAGATAATGTTCGTAGCTTACTAAAGAATTGCTACGTATTATACCACCTTTACATTCTTCTAGAAAGGCTGTACATTATCTACGCCAGACATCAGCGCCCGCATACTTCAAGAAGTAATATGTCAAGTATTAGCTATCCTGCCTCGATTCCCATGTGGCTTCGTAACTATTCATTCGCGTATTCAGACGTTCGAATATGTCAATTGTCAACCGTCTAGACGCCAGTCAGACATTAGTGATTCAACGACCTAGATTGACGAGTAGCGATAACACCGCCAATAAGCTTTCGTTCACACTTGATACTTTTAGCAGCAGAATCGCGTTCGTCGGCTACCTTTTCCTTACAAAAACTGAGTAACGAATGCGAAAATGCGCGATTCTGCTGCTAGGAGTGTGGATGGGCCCTAAGACATGCATATTGAAATAGTGCAAAATCAAGCATAATTATTTGCACTGGTTTTCGCCGCGTCGTCGAAATTCGACCGTAATTCATTAAAAAAATAAGTTTGAATGTTATTGAGATTCTTTCGTCATATACCTACCTCTATAATCAACATTTAACAATTGTAAATAACATAATTACAGCTTGTATTTGTATTTTTTTTACTGTTACTAACCTTAAATTTTAGCTATCTGCACACCTTTTCTATAAAAAAAATGACTACGCCAAATAAAAAAAAATCGAGTGCCTCACCGACACCGCCTAGATCAAATTTATAATAATTAAGTTCAGTTTCATAAATTGTTAACACCATTATATAGATAAGATTTTTTGATACACTGCTAAGAACTTTATGCAAAAGACATTTTATTCAATGGTACTATATTTTTTCTAATTACATCATTACAAGAAAATCAAAATAAAAATATCACCTTTTTATGTCAGATTATAGTTATAAAGACCTTTTCTTCCCAGACTGTTTGAGGGAAGAAAAGACCTAAGGACACATCAGCGAGTGTTGTCTTGTCACTTCTATAGTGCTGCGAATTTTCATGGGCGCCGGTAATTTCTTTATTTATTCAATTAAAACGGTTTCACACAATTCATCAATCAGTAATAAATAATCATCATCATTAATCTAGCTAGCCCTAGCTCATTACCGTTTTAAATCACCTAAATTAAGTACAAACTTTGCACGTCTTTATGAATCAACATGCATGTAAATACAGCTCGCAAATACGCTCTTTCCCTTTGAGAAAGATCTCAAAATATACTTTATTTGATCTCAAAACATCGTTCATAATCTACATTAGCAGATGAAAGCACATGAAATATTAAACACACCAAATTAGCTAGCAGTGAGCGGTGCCACGTAATCGTTTCAGTTCGTAGCTCGTTACAATGTTAGCAGATTTCAGTTCACAGAGGTTTAGCTAAATTAAGACCTAGTAATTGAAGGAGCTGCCAAAGGAAAGTAGATTTTTATTATTTTAATTGAAAAATCATACTCGATATATTGTTAGAATAGAATACATTTTAGTTCATACCAGAATGAGAAGTAAAAATACAATAAATAGAAAAAGAGTTGTACAAAGAGCGGTCTTATCGCATTTGACAATTTCTGCGAGACAACCTTGGGATGGACAGTTATGCAGGGTAGTTTGCAGTGTCACAATAATCGTAGGCAGATACATATTGTTGTATGACATAAATACTTTAAAAAATATAATACATAGTAATAAATATATGTTCATGTGTGTTCAATTCATAGGTATCAATTATTTCTCAGCCCCCGACGAAACAGTGGCTGCTATAGATCAACAGTCAACCATCATTTAAAAGAGGGGTGTTATAAATTTGCAGTGTTTATCTGTGTATCTAAATGTAGCATCGTATTTCCAAAACGGATGGCCCGATTTCAATGCACTGTTTTTAATTGAAAGCTAGTTTAATCGGATATCATCTTAGCTATGTTTCATGAAAATCTGTTTAGCCGTTCAAAAGTTACAGCTCTTTTTCTAGTTGGAGTCAGGGGTTTTTGGTGGTTAGGTTAGCACTACTTACTTACTTAGGTACTTTACCTATTTTCCTACTTTACCTACGTGTACAATACATTGTACAAATTCCTGAACTAGTAAAACAAGTGATGATTTTATGAATGTCAAGTTGAGTTTCGATAGCCTTATTTCCTCAATTAAGCCACAAATTCCAGTAGGTAACTGAAAAACCTAGACTGACATCAGTTTTGAGCAAATACCTATAGGTACCTACCTACATTTCATTCAAACATTTACCAAACATAAAAATGGCTTGGTAATTTATTTAGATTTAAGTCAATCATTACATAGATAAAACAAAGTCGCTTCCCGCTGTCTGTCTGTCCCTATGTATGCTTAGATGTTTAAAACTACGCAACGGATTTTGATGCGGTTTTTTTAATAGATAGAGTGATTCAAGAGAAAGGTTTATATGTATAATACTTTCATATTTAATGTAAGGATAGTAGAGAAACTGCATCCGTGCGAAGCCGAGGACCTGGTCGCTAGTTTCATTATATTTTCAACCTAGAAGAGGTTTTTTATTTATAGATTATATCTAATATTTTATTATATATTATTATATATTTTTTTAGTAATAGATTTAAGTTTCTATAGTTTTAATATTTTGATACCTCTCGTTATTAGTGTACATATTTAAGTCTCCATTTATTTGATTTTGTTTATTGGGCTTTTTCAACCTCTCCTAAATTAAAAACATAATAGATTTCTCAGAATTGGTGTTCAAAGCTAAATATATTTTTGGCAGGTTTTTTATCGATATTATTATTTATTCGTTTATTTATACTCTTTATTGTACACCAGGTAATAAAAACAGGATTATCATGTCGCTTCGATTGATTATCACTTGCGTTAACGGTGAAGGAAAACGTCGTGAGGAAACCTGCATACCTGAGAGGGCCTCATAAAGTCCTCGATGGTGTGTGTAGTCTGCCAACCCGCTCCGCCAGCGTGGTGGACTAAGGGCTCACTTAGCCTTCTCATTCTGAGAAGAGGATAATGCTCCATTAAATAAATATGACCATCGCATTTCTAATACACGTTGTATTATAATTTAATACCATATCTACATATTAGTTAATCATCGTCATAATAATCTGAGGAAACCTAAAATTCACGCAACATTAGAGTTAGATGCTAATTATGTCGTAACCGAGAAACAAACTTGAAAAGACGCCTTTGCTTACCTAAATACTGTTGGGACAACTTTAAATACTTTAATTTTATTACTTAAAATGCACACACAGCACATTACAGTGCAGTACATTTTAAGTAATAAAATTTAAAGTTACAAGCCCAACAAAAAAAATAGGGCCCCTCTTATCGCCTGACAGATGTCTGTTCCAAGCTGTGGTTTTGAAAATATGTATGGAATTGATTACTAACTATTATTAATTTATTCCATACATATTTCATTTCCATACATATTAATATTAATTAGAATTAATTAGTATGGAAAATGGCAATGGCACGATTTACTCAGTGGTAAGCGCTTGACTTTCAGCGCTAAGCATCGCGGAATAAATTCCTGCATGGAACAAACATGACATTGTGTATGAAACCTTTATGTTTGTCAACTGTAACTACGATACAGAAGTAATAGGTACAAGTAAACAGTAAAAGTGGAGCCAAGTTTATGAAAAAAACAATACAGTGACGATTTTCAGAAAAATAAAACAAATATTTGAGCAAATATTATATTGGTTTTAGCAAATCCTACTATTATCTGTTTAACCTCAAATCTGGCCGTATTAATATTTGCACAGAAAAGATTTAAGTAAACGCATGATTAAGAAAACCCAATATTATTTCGCATATACAAGTCCTTCGATAATTAAGTACCTATATATTTTTTGCTCTTCAGCCGTACGATGTAGTAATAAAGAGTTTATTTTTAATTTTCTATTCGCATAGCTTGCAACAAAATTCATCATTCCACTAGCTCTACTAAAATGGGCGCATAAATAGCTAACTATGGCTTGCCAGCAATGTGCCAACAGATTTCTGGCTCTTATTAAGGATTGCTCAGCTAAGATCACTGGCGTATTATAATTTTATACTCCCCAGATTCTTAACTGAGAGCATTCGAGAAATTCCACTTTACGGTCCACTTCTTCATCTTCTTGTTTCGAAACCTCTGTTCACCCAATGCTGTGTATAAGACTCGTCATCTGCACGCCATTCTTATCGATGTTTAGACTTCCTCATCCGGCTTTTTCTTACTATATTTATGAATTTATTTAGGCTGCAATCTATCGCAGGTATTGGAGATGCCCATCTCCATCGAAGTTCAGTTGCAACTTCTTGCTTTTTCACCATATCTGCCTAAGTGAACAAACTCCCAAATTTCGGATTTTTTACATTTTTGTGTCCCGTTCTTTCCTTTTGCTGGGAAAAGGCCTTCCCCAAGTTCTTCTATACATCTCTTTCCTCTTAGCTTCGGAAAGTTACGACTTTTTTTTTACAGTGTTACTAACAATGTAATGAATAATACTGTCAGTCATACAAAATTATTCTAAAACTGTAATAAATGTCATCATAATAAATCAGGATTGGTCATCGTACTACCTATGTAATTTTAACCGCATACAGAGGTTTCCTTTAATAATATTGATTCTCATAATATCTCATCTCATAACACGATATCCATAATGATCATCATTACTCATAATGATGGATTTTGAATTGTTTGTAGGCCAAACACTGTGAAAGTAAGTAAAGGTGTGGCAGGTAGCCCTTGGGCCACCCCGTTGCCGCCTACATATACTCGTATAAGTACATAACAGCAATTATGTGTTGAGTACTGAACGGTATGAGAAACGGTGATTATGACAAAAAATGGTATGAGTATCAAAAGTATGAAATTAGTTATTATGAGAACCGGTAGAGAACCAGTTTTAATAAAGGTGCTGTTGCTTCTTGACATAATCCCTTAGTCACCTTTTACGTCACCCACGGGTACAGGTGAATAAAATTGCTAATAAAAAATACAGCATTATCTTTTAAATTGAGCCAGCCACCTCAAGGAGCTACAGTGTGCCAAGCAATTTTCTATAAAGAAACAAATTGCCCTCTTTGCATTTCTTACGACTTTATTACCCACACTAAAGTTAGTTCAGCGCGATCACAGGGAAATTATTCTTAATTTTTAAACGTTCAGTAGCGTGAGAAATATTTTAAAGAAATTTTAAGCACTTTCGTTCCTTTTAATTCAGAAAGAAACGTATTTACTATGAATATCTATATATAAATACGTGAAGAGAAAATTTTGTACCCCTTTTTAAGCATATTGCGCGCACGGAGGAGTGTGAGATTTGGCATAGTTAAAGTTTATATGGAGAAGGAGTGCAAGCAAAAATTTATATATGTATAATATGTGGTTGAATTTCGACCACTGGACGACCAGTAGTAAAAGTAGATCGTCGTTCTGAACGTCCATAGTCACCAGAAAAATATAATTTCATAGCATCACTGGCCGCTTTTGTAACGGACAGTGTTCTGAGGCATTGTTTGATATGATGCCAACAGCTACTTTTTACCATCGCACCTCTCACCATCATCAGCGGGAGTTCATCCGCATACTTTAGAGCCACACTGGTCTCGTATCGTGCGGTTTTGAAGGAGTTTCCTCCCACGCACGCTCAGGTTGTAGAATCAGCTCCTCACCGACGTTTTCCCAAGAGACTACAGCATGAAGTTCTTCAAAAAGGGAGTGAAAAGATTTTTCCAGGTCCGGCAACGCGCGATTGATGCTCCTGGTGTTGCAAGCGTCCGTAGTTTGCGGTAACCGCTTACCATTAGGCAGGCCCGTAAGCGGGTTCTCCATCTGAGGGCCAACCGTATGCTAGTTTGCCGACTTAGTGATATAAAACACTACAGCAAGATGCCAATGCCCAATCCAAAAAAAAAACCATATCTTGGGTCTGTTGCACAGGTCAGAAAGCTGTTATTGCTGCTTCATGTAAAAGAATGAGCTGGGCATCGCAAGCGCTGTGATTAGAGCAATATAGGTACTCTTACAACAGTTCATTATAACAGTTTATTATGGGGCCCATTTTCAACAGTGGCCTATTCTTCATCGAGGACCGTACTTATCTCTCTTAACTTCATCAATCTTAGCCTTTTTAGCTTTAAGTGCACCTTAAGTGCCATAACGGCCCATTTCCCATAAGGTACATAATGGTCCCCATAACTCTTAATTCACTTATTCGCCATGCTTCTAATGGCCGTTTTCTTTTACCTGCGGAAACATTCACATGTGGCGTAGACAGTTAAAGAGGAAGCTTTATTATATTTTACCTGTAAGTATTCCTCAGAGTTTAAGTAGACGGGTTCTGTAATACTGTTGTATTGGGACACAATTTTTTTTTCCGTAGACGGTATTAAGAGGATTTTTCCTACAGACCGTGCGACTGTGTTAAGGGCCCTCTACACGTTCGGTGAATAGAGGCAAATGGAGGCCGTGTGGAGGCGGACATGAACATGTGGAGGGGGCATTTGTCTGCATTCGTTGATATTCGCCAATGTTCGGCGAATATATATATTAATCTATGGTTCGGCGTCATTCGTCCGCTCTCCGTCGTGGGTGCACGTACCCACTTATTATTTCTATGGTGCATGCAAATACGGGTTCCACACGTTCATGTTCGCCTCTATTCGTCGTCTCAAACGTGTAGAGGGCCCTTTAGGTACTGGAGTTAGGCGCCTATAGCCACGCATATAAAACCGAAAAGAATTTCAAAATATTTGACTGGGTTAATTTTTATAATTCATTCATAAACACGCCATCTCTTCTTGTAGATACGCCTGAAAATATTATAAATTAGGTCCGAAGTTACTTCGATGTTTCATAAACGACTAAGAGATTGAATGTAAGTGAGACTGTACACGATCGCAAAGTACTGTAAAAACATGATCCTTTTAAAAGAGAAGAAAATATAAGATGGCATTCGTTCAGCTAAACTTGATTTGATCAAGATATCGTGGGTGTGCAAAGAAACGATAAAAATTCTTGGTAAAATCTACCAAGTATCGGTAAGGCTGGGTTCCTTAGTAATCATCTTTTGAATAAAAAAAAACCAAGATTTTCGCATAAAATCTGAAACTGACTATTAAATTGGTACACCACATCCCTTGAACTGTTGATAAAACTCAAATTAGGTTCAATTACAAATTAATCAAAAACTATATTTTGTTCAGACTAAAACTAATCACGATTAAAAATAATAAAACACATTTTTGTGACATACAGACGGACGGATGGTAATAAATATTATACTTAATTAACGAAATTGTATAGGCCGAAATACACGAGCCAGTTTTGTTCAAGCTGCGCCTGATCGGCTATATAGAAATAGATACATCCATTTCGATCCGACGGCCGCAGCAACTGAAACAAAACAATTGTCATGTTCACAACCATTCAAGTTGAACTGACACAACTCGGACAGTTTACATCCTTGTGTTCCAATTCTGCTATTTGCAAAAATAAACCCTAAAAATATGAACAGTTTCAAGTGAAGAGGAAATAACATTACGCAGCTAATACTTCAATATCCTCTACTTCCAAACAGGCGAAGAAAATTCGAAAATATCGGCGTCTAAAATGGATCACAATAGAAATAGAGTGGCGTAAATCTGAAAGTTGGCATGCATTGGATCCACTTGTGCAGACCAGAAGCGGAAATTGGCATAGAGGGCCGCATATACAGGATTTCATTGTTACCTACCGTGACAAGCGGGAAGGATTCGGGATAAAAGATGAAGCGATTTTTGCATGAGAAAAAATGTTATAGTTTAAAAAAAACTATAGAACACGCTTTAGTCATCCAAACTGAACGTGTACCTATGCAAAATTTCAGCTCAATCGGAAACCGGGAAGTGGGTCAAATTTAACTTCCAAGATTTTCTTACATAGTTAGTTACAGGTGAAGCTAATAAAAGCGTGTTAAAAATGGTGATTAGATGCGGTTGTTCACGATAGAATAAAAGAAAACTATAGGTAGAAATTAGAAAGGGTTTAATTTCTTAGTTTTACATTATTTAATAATTTAGACACGATTAGGTAGCTAATGCTTTCGAGACGATGGCGATGGCGTAGTGTCTTGGCATCGCTGAATGCGGACGGTCTCACATGATATTGGGCTACGGTGATTGGCTGTTGATTATGACGACATATTAGGTGGCGCTCATTGGTCAACGAATATGACAATTTATTTAAGACGGATGATTGGTTAAGCAGTGGCGTAAACAGCAGTCTTTCTGCACATCGCAATTGGTGTTCTGAATGTAGGTATTTATATTTCGGCTTTGTATTAGGTATATTATTAGAAATTTCAACGACACGGTTGGCGCAGTAGCTCAGCGGTTATGCTTTCTATGCTACGTGCCGCGGATTCGATACCCGCTCGGAACAAATATTTGTATGATCTACAGGTATTTGTTTCGGGTCGAGATGTGTTTGCTTGTATGATGTATGTTTGTAAACTGTACCCTCGATACAGGAGAAAAGAAAGAGAGAGACAACGTTTTTTTTTAAAACAAAGAAGGTTTCGTAGCTACATAGCTACAGCGCAAATCAGTCGATCAGCGAGGTTAAGCAGCGCTCGCCACGGTCAGTCCTTGGATGAGTCCTTCTTCAGACATCGAGGCCCCTCCGTTCCTCTAAAAGCACGATAAGCAGTTGGTCCCGTTAGTAGGAAACTGACTCCTTCAAAGTCATTCTCTCGTCACTTAAGCCGGTCAGGTAAGTCTTTTACCTCTAAAAGCCTGGACCTCGGCGCAGCGACTTATATAACAATTTTATTGGTGTCTGCGCATTCTTTTCAAGGGTGCGAACTGTTTATTTGCATGAGAAACGGTGCAAACGCAATAAAAGTGCTATTTGTATAAATAATGTTCTCCGTTTAATGCGTCTTTTAAGAGTTTAGTGGGACATTAAACTATTTTTAAGTTTCTTAGAATAAGAATTGAAAATGTATAGGAATCTGAAATGGTACTATTTTGCTGTAAGATCTTGTTTCGGGTCAGTGCTATAATTATACATTAATGTCACGGTCACCAATTCAGGCATATAATTAAGTACCTATAACCTATCCATGTTATAAATTATTCTGAGTTTATCAAGAATCAAACTGGACCAAAATCTTAAATGTGTGTAACCCAATCATCAATTATGGTTAATTTAGCTACTTGATGAGAAAAATACTTTCTCGTGTTAATAAAAAAAAAAAATCTTGCCCGATGCAATTTAACTACAAAAGATAACACTCCAACACATAAAATAAATAAAAATCCACCTCTAGACAAGCTTCAGCAATTCCTTACCAAATAATTACAAGGTACGTTTTCTGAAATGGTTTAGCTTTATATCTGGCAATAACTGAGCTATTAAAACCTCGTTACTACGACTGCAGGTTGGAAACGCAACGCTTTAAAGACGAGCTTCTGTAAAAGTGTTTGCGGAAACGGTGTATTTCCTTAATAAAAGTTAGCCATTTGCAAAATAACTGTGTAAAAATATTTTTCACTTGAACCTAGTGAAATGTTTTAAAATTAGCATTTTAAAATTGGTTTTCTATGAGTGTGACAATGTTTGGCCTTTTAACTCTATAGAAGTACTACAAAGAAAACTTAAAAAAACCTCTGGCAATGGCACGGTTTGCCAGAACTAACTTTACTCACGACGGGTTCAATTAGCGCTCAAGTAAATATATTTTTTAAGTTATATTAGCATTTTTTATTTATTTAACAAAAGAAACGGCTCACTGTACTGGATCTTGGTGACTGCATATTTTCTTTCTTCTACTATCTTCAAAAGGCTGTTGTTCTTCAGGGTGGAGGCCATGGAGTGTCGGATTTTTTAAAGAGACTCATTGGGGACGAGGATCTTGTGACAAATAAGCTCCACAGCCTCAAACATCGCCACAGTCACTTGCTTTTCGGTTTTCTACAGGATTTATATGGGCCCAGGAACTTCATGACCTCACACCCCCTTCTCCATTCCATCATCGCACAATCAGGCGTGGGGTAGGCTTCCACCCTTTTGTCGTTGATATTTCACTTATGAAGCATTTTGCTTCATCGTTTCTCATGCGAACGGTCAAGGAGTGGAATTCTCTGCCAGCGGCTATTTTTCCCGATTCATATCGTTAAGGAATTTTTAAGGCGAGAATGAACGGGCATTATTTGAGCTTGTGTGATCTATCCTTGGTAGTATCGTGTTACCGTCAGGTGACCTTCTGCCAAAAGCACTGAAAAAAAATAAAACTTATACCTTCTAAAACCACCTTAGTGGACGTCTACAGCACAGCAGCGTCGCAGCACGTCCCGTAGATAAACGGAAATTGTCTCCCCCGACACCTTCGTGGTGTTAACTGCAGCACGTGATGACTACGTGCTGCCTGGAATCCTGGAATCACTTCATGCACATTCAGAGCGTTCACGAACCCTGTTTCAACGTATTCCCCTGGTGAACATCACCCTTTTCTTTGTATAAACAAAACACTAGCTATTCCACAATCGCAGAGCGTGCACAAAATTGAACAAAATAAACCGAACAATACAATGGAAATAAATAGGAAATTCTAAAACTTGGAAGTCCGAAGCTTCCTTGAAACAATATTGAATTGGAAGCCGAACGAGAAACAATCGTATTCAATTAATTATCGATAACAGTATTCAGATACAGAATATAATTCCGGAAATTTGAATAACGATGCCTTGACGACCACAATTCTATTGGAAACGGTTTGTTTTTCTGCACTACTGCGGGACTGTCAAGACATTCTTGAATAAATTGTATTGGAAACGCCTTCAAAGTTTTCCTTAGTATTTATTCTGTATAGTGAGACTATTGTTAATATCAAATCAGTATCAATTTAGGTTGCATTTAGGATCAGAGACTGAATCACTCTACAAATTATGCGAACTACATGAAAAAATATCCTGTATAGGAACAATGCACCAACGAAAAGGGTACTTAATAATTAAAATTTAAACTATTTTATGTGAATTAAACGCAATTACCGCCTGTAAGCCGAAATCGCCTGAAAAATTACAGCTGCCCAGCCAACCGAACAAATCTCTCAACAATTGATGCTTTCAGCAATTTTGTTTCAATATTTCGTTCGTCAAAATACATTCAATTTGAGTTGTACGAGAGGATTAAAATCACTCACGCTTCATATATTCTTAATTTTGGTCGTGAAAGAATAGGTACGTACTGTAATTGGAGTGAGTGCTCGAACAACGACTCAACGACAACTACTCCCTACACTTTTACTAATGTACGCATGCGCCCCACGTTTTTCGTTTAAAATATTACAAGTATTTTCTTAAGATAAATTATTTTATAAAATATTATTTTCCGCTTTTTGTTAATTTTTATATTTACATTTAAATAGTTAATATTGCATTGTCATCCAGTTTTGAGCTATATTTAAAGTTTCAAGTCTAGCTCATCTAGAAGTTAGTTTAATATCAAGTACTCAACTAAAAATGCTTTTGTACTCAACTAACAAACAGACAGACCGTAAGCGAGTTAATAATAACGTGGCATAAATACTGTTACCTAGTTTTAAAAGTGTTCCTAAATAATAGATTATTTTAAATAATGATCAGCAAAAACTAAAAAGTATTACGACTACACAAAAGGTACTGTGGGAATTCCTAAAAAGGTTTAACTGAAACAAATATCAGTATTTATTTTCAAATAGCCTGAACCGTAATCCTTTAAAAAAGTATGAATTAATAGCACTCGTTCGCATGAATAATAAATAACCGAACAAAGCCTCCATTACTTGTGCAAACAAATTACGTACACATATGAATTAAAGAGATTTCGATTAAAAGGGTCGTTTCCCAGTATAAACATGGATTGAAACCAAAACGTGTTTATATAAGTAAAGCGAGACAAAGGGGCCTATTCGGAAAGGCACCAAACAAAATATGAAAATATTTTTGCCTTTTCTTTTAGCAAAACAAGAATGAGACGGAAGAAGTTTGGATCTAAGAAGAAGATCTAGGAAGAAGTTTGAAAAATGATTAAATAGTTACACCAAAATCAGGGCTCCACGAGACAGGCTCGACCTAGTGTGGAGGCCACAGGACAAACATTTCCTTATCCAAATTAAATTGTTAATTAAGTACCTACCTAGATTTATAAGGAAATGTGTATAAATAACTTGTATTCTTTTTGGTAATAAATGATTTTATCTTTATCTTTTATCTTTTTATCTGTCAAATTTGTTGAATATTATTTCATTCAACCGCGCACGGTTACTACAGTCACCAAAAAAAACTCTTGCTTATACTGTCCATGGGGAGTACAGTCACCGAACGACATCGTTCATTGAGTGGCTAGTGTTGATATCAGGGTATCAGAGAATTGGCAGACCAAAGAGAGGATGGATGGATTAAATTGTGTGGAACATGACATGAATGTGAAGGGAGTAAATCTGGAAATGACGTCGGATAGAGATGAATGGAAGAAAAAGACATATTGCTCCGACCCCAAATAAAATGGGATAAGGACAGGAGAATGATGATGATGATAATTTCTGAGGTGTAGTCAATATTATGAACGGAAATTTTAGTCGAAAAAACTCTAAAATTCTTCTCATTTTTATTTTGCCTGTTGGAATAACACGAAAATAGTCGGTGCCGCACAGAATCGGCACATAATTTTTATTCGATCATGAGGTCCCATGGATATTCATTTCCTGACCCATATCGTTATACTGGGGCAAATCGAATGCTGTCAAACAGTTGTTTTAGAAGTAAATGGATCGAGTTTTGAGTTCATAATTCGATTTTACCGGTCATTTAGCGAATATTTTCATTTACAATATTGAATTTTGATGGTTTTATTTTGGAAGGTTAACTTCATAACAACAAAAACGTACGACCGTAGATTCTACGGTGATTTAGAAATTGATTTGTGGACAGTGGAATGTCTTTGCATAGAGAAAAGTTACATAAACAAAAAAATGTTGTGATAGAATAGATCAAACTCAATCAGAACTCAAAGCACGATGAACTAGTAACTACACAGAAAAAAATAATTATGCCGAATAAATTATACATACATCAAAGATTTAGATTTGAAGTGAATCTTTATTATTATAAATGTATACCCACATTAAGGCAAATAAATGATTTGAATTGAATCTGTGAACCGTACTTTTACTTTAGAAGTATCTACACTCCACATACTTCAAACTTTCGTAATAAAAGCTAAACGAAACACTACAGATTCCATTATTTCATTTTAATTGAATTTTCACTTCGTTAGTTGAATAAAGTTTTGGTCGACAAAATTCGCTTATGAAAAAACGATTTTTAGTAATTTCATGTGCATAGCAGAATAGAAATTTGAAAATGAACGAAAAAGGTAAAATTTGCTTGAATTTTATTATTAAATGTAAATGGAAAAATAATTAAAATTAAAATTGATATTACCTACTAAGGCAATTACTCCTCCTAATTTATTTGGAATTGATAGAAGAATAAATTATAACTTTAAAACTGCATGTTTCTTTTTAGGGTTCCGTACCCAAAGGGTAAAACGCGACCCTATTACTAAGACCCCGCTGTCCGTCCGTCCGTCTGTCACCAGGCTGTATTTCATGAACCGTGATAGTTAGACAGTTGAAATTTTCACATGATGATGATGTATTTATGTTGCCGCTATAACAACAAATACTAAAAACCAGAATAAAATAAATAAGCCGGTTTTTGGATAGAACAAACACATTTTTTAATTGAACAGAAGGGATATTGCAATAGAAATAATATAGCAAGCAGTGATAGCCTAGCGGTTGAACGCTTGCCTTCCATGAAGGAGGGTCTGAGTTCGAACCCGGCCTCTAAATTTTCTAATTTCATCGTAATTTAATTAACCCTTGCATTAATAGTGAGGGAAATCATAGTGAGGAAACTTACACACCTGAGAGAGCCTAATAAAGTTTTATGATGGTGTGTGTAGTCTACCAAGTCGTACCAGGCCAGCGTGATAGACTAAAGCCTAACCCTTCTCATTCTGAGAAGAGGCCCGTGCCCAGCAGTGGAACATTATTGGCCTGGATTTACTTTACTTTTAGAAAAAATATTTGGTCGCCATCCTTTATTTTATTTGCCGCTAATCGAATTACATTCCTATTTTTTAATTAAGTTCCATTCATATCAAATCCCTTTTACTCCCCTGATCAGAATGTTTAATTTTATTTCGTAAATACGAAACTCGTTATAAAATGGCGATCATGTTCATTGATCACGGTATCGTTTTCATCTATAGCCTTTTAAACTTCAGCTGCCTTAGTTTCAATTATTAAAGTAAAAGAGGTCATTGGTGCGTGGAATTGAAAATTGTTTGAAAAGCGACGAAGAAAAAGTTACACGTTGAGAATAGACCTTTTTTGTTTTACATTTTTTTAATGATATAAGATCAATATTATAAGCAAAAGGGTGTAGATAGGTTATAAGCGCTCCTCGAGTGGCACTACTGCATGTTGCTAATTAATATTGCTATTCTGTGACACGTGTGTCACACAGTCTGATACGTCAATTGTGTAATTGCGTGAATGGAGCTCTCCTAGTGGGTGGGGCTTAGGCTGTTACTTCACCCCCTCAAAAGTAAGAAATCGTCGTAAAATACAACCTTAAACTGTGCTAATTAGCGCGTGGTAATAAGTGTCGCGTCGGCGTCAAAGCATCTCTCTAAATAGAAACCTATTGTATCTTACATGGCCTGGGTCAAGTTTGTCTTTATCCGGTTACCACGTGGTAGATCACCGCCACTAATTTATATCGAGTGAACTGGAGCTCCGATATTGCCTACCGTTTAAGCGTAGGTCACACCGCGAGTAAAGGTACTATTCCGAATCGAGCTGCCAACTGCAACTGCCGACAGCACGTGCAATTATCGTCATCGTATCAGCCAGCTGACCAATAATGTATTTACTTCATGCAGTCGCTGCACGTGCAGTCGGCAGTTGCAGTTGGCAGCTCGCTTCGGAATAGTACCTTTAAGCTAACTTAGCTCACGTAGCGGTGGCGTCTTTTCAAACTTTAGTTTACACCCCGAACAGCTTGCTCTTACAACAACAGAGCTCAGGGGGGCTAAAAAGGCCGCTTTAGATGAATCACAATATGATTCATATTATGAATGTCAAAATATCTACTTAATTGACGACTCTTATTGTCATCTGCATAAGGTTCATATTCAGTAATCATCTGTTTGACAGTTACTATGCAGATCATTAAATGAATTGCTCAATGTGGCCTTTTTAGGCCCCCAGATAATACGCGGTTTTACTAAAAACAAGAATGAAGGTAGGCACGTTCGTAGTCCGAATGAGACAATCGTAGCTGTACAAGGTCCTATCTTTCTAGCCCCGATTTCTATAAAGAGTTATTGTACTCATCTTTATGAACAACTTTTATTATGGGACCAAACCTGAAATGCCATAAAAACAACAGCGGTCCCATACAAATAATTCAACATTACTCGATTAAATGCAAGATCTTTTGTACTAAGACAGGGTGAAAAGAAATGGCTTCAATAATATGTAGAATGAGGGTCAGTAACAATAGCATCTTGAAAACAGTAGCGGAGAATCTTTATTCTCCTATTTTGATGCATTTTGTGGGGTGGATAGTCAAGTAGGAAATGCATTTCTTGCTTGAGCATCTTCTGAACAGAATGCTTCAAACTTAAATTTATGTATATGGCGTGTATTACTAACACTAATTATAAGATAGTTTCTTAATAACAAAATGGATCTTGTTGTTGTCCGTGATAAAGAAATTTGAATTGTTTTTTTATTCTTTTTTCAATGTTACCCCTCACTAGGATTTCTCCTGTAGATATCGAGGGTACAGTTTACAAACATACATGTCACATGCACACACACCCAGACCCGAAACAACTATCCGTAGATCATACAAATATTCGTTCCGTGCGGGGATCGAACCCGCGGCACGTAGCGCAGAAGGCTAATCGCTTAGCCACTGCGCCAACCGTGTCCTCAAATTGTATATTTGAGTGACAGAAAAAGTTGGAGATAGAGGAATATCCGCTGCCGGGCGGTCAGATGTATTCCAACCCTTACCCGCTACTAGCAAAGCAGAACACAAGCCCGCTTCTCTTAAAAGACTATTAACATGACAAACACCCCTTGCAACTTCGCTAATAGAATTTCTCAAACATTCTCTTTATTCCGAACTTAATTTCCACACAGTAATAACTCAAAATTATCATCGCAGGTACAATTAAATTGTTTAATTAAATTGCTCCAAGCTAATTATTCCATCTTGAGAGTTCCAAATAAGACGCTTGTTTGAAATCGGCAGGTGGAATTGTTGAATGGTTTAACTTCAAAATACGAAATTAGGTTACGAATTTTAAGGTTGTTGACAGTAATCTGATTGCGCCGTGATTTAAATGTGGCGGGAACTTCCCTGATCGGAAGTTTCCAAACAATATTTCTCTCATAAAGGTACAGTGGTTACAGATAGTATAATCATCATATCATAAAGGTATACAGCTAAAACTTAACCTTTGTGAGAGCTGGAGTCTGCACTAGGTTCGAGACCTGTATGACGGATCTCCAGGCTCCCACCCCTTAATAATCGTAAAAATGTAGCAGCCAAAGTATATAGAAAGAGTAGGTACATGCGGAAGCTAAGGTTTTGAGAAACAAATGGAAAAAATAATACTGAATCCTGTCAATAATGACCAATACTCCCTTCATGGCCATAAAAAATGAGAGAATAGATTACATTATCTCATGAAATTTGCATATAGGTAACGAATCATTCATTACACTACTATGTATTTAAAGTTCATGTATAGAATGACGTCTAACTGAGATTAATGGAAGAAGACATATTTCGCTGACCCCAAAATAAAATGGAAATAGGTCAGAATGATGAATAAAATACAAAATAGCACAGTCCAGAAATAGACTTGTCGCTGACAGTTTCAAACATGATAGCGTGGCGTCACGAAACAAATGAGCTCAGCTTGTTTGCGCCTTGACCATAAACTTATTATACTATGGCCTTTACTGATGTTCTGATTCGCTCTCACTTCACCGATTCTTCTACTCCGATAGTTTCCTTGATACTGACGTGCATATTAACACAACAAATGATTGGATCATTTTCCTCCTATTAGAGCTATTGCACATTAGCTACTTTTTGCAGCTGAATCACGCGTTTTCGCATTCGATGCCTATCTTTGTTTACAAAAAGTGAAGAAAGAAGGTGAAAACGCGCGATCCTGCTGATTACTGTGCTATGTGCCCTTAATCGAGGTTGTACCCTATCTTCTTTCAAATAATAACCTTATTTTCCATATTTATTAACACGCTTTTATTAGCTTCACCTGTAACTAACTAACTATGTAAGAAAATCTTGGAAGTTAAATTTGACCCACTTCGGTTTCCGATTGCGCTGAAATTTTGCATGCACGTTCAGTTTGGATGACTAAAGCGTGTTCTATAGTTTTTTTTTAAACTACAATATATTTTTTTTCGGCTATAACGCTTCGCTAACTCTATACGTTAGATACGTATATTAGCCGGTTACTGCGCGTAATAATCAAAATAAAAAAGGCTTGGTTCCCATTTAGCGATTAGAAGGACGTCTATGGAATGTGGAAGATAGGCACCTTGCTGAATACCACAAGCTAGACAAAGATGGAACGATGATGGATGGATGGTGGATGGAACTATTCATACCAAAATTGAAATCGCCTATAGCGAAAAGACCGCCCATTATACCATTTTAATAATTATAATGAATTATTTTTATAAAACTGGTGTACTATAAAGAGTATTTCTATTCTATTCTATACCAAATAAATCTAAAGGTTCATATTTATCCTAATGAGCAACTAAAAGATACTGAAAGAAAATCACAGGCCAGGAAAACACGTTTATGGCAATAAAAAATGCCTATCACGTGCCTCCGCTCCATACTGAAACATTCAACCCCTGTAGACTCTCAAGTCACACAATCCTTCATTAACAAAACACACCTTTTATCCGCCCTGAAAGAGACGAGTGATTGGTATCAAGTTCCACGGACTAACTCAATTCACGTAGCTTCGAGGAATTCGTGATTTGCACGTGTCGTGACGGGCGAACAAAACAAATATAATATAAATAACCTAACCGTCAAAAAACCCCGACTCGAAATATGGCTAAGATAATTCCCGATTAAACTAGCTTTCAATAAAAAAAACTGCATTGAAATCAGTCCATCCATTTTGGACCTACGATGCCACAGACAGACACATGGATACATACTACAAACTTAGAAAACCCCTGTATTTTGTCGTGGGTTAAAAAATATTATAAATATTGCAATGCTATACGCGGTGGAAATACTAAGTTTGGAATCCTACTGGTTCATACCACAAACTCGAGCAGCGTTCGCGGTCACTCAAGTAGGATTTCTGACAGAAATCGCAGCGTTGATCGCAATCGTGGCATATCTGCCGCGCCGCACGGTGGGCTGAAAATCGGCTTTCATAGACTTAGGGATTTCAATTTGCAAGTGCCAGATTTTTAGCCGGATATCGCTTCTATTAGTTATTACTAAATACAAAAATAACACCCGAGTTTATTCTGCACAAAAACGAAGGAATTATAATTTTTTTACGAAAAATTTGTATGGATCTAGTATGAAAAATCTAATTATCTCTTAAACGGCAAGGAAAACCGTAATATCCTTACAGGTGGTTATAGTACTAATTATTTATGATTTTTTGTCATACTCCAAATAACTTTTATCGACGCTGAATTTTTTTTTTAAATCTTCGAAATATTTTTATTTATTTTTACATATGAAACGGTTCCTTTTAGTGTTTAAGTTGAGGAACACAGACTTTTAACAACACGTAACATAAAATAGCATCACCCCTATATCCCCGAAGGAGTAGGCAGAGGTTTATAGTACACCCACACTTATCAACTATGTTTGAGCTAGATATTTATCAACACAAAATGATTTTCAAAACTTTGCATACAACCAAAATACCAAATAACAAAACCACTTCTAATGAGTCTGAAAACAAGTGATTAAGTAATTACAATGACTAGTGATCGCCATGTGGTCGAAATTCGATCGTAATTGTAGCTTTCTGCACTTCTTCTGCATATAAACTTTGACTGTGCCAAATCTCACACTCCTCCGTGCGCGCTATAGATTTAAAAGGGGTACAAAGACTTCTCTTCACGTATTAATATAATTATAGATTTAGGGCCAAGTTCACCGACAACATAACAGACGATTAGAGCATAATCAGCCTTTTAAACATGAAGTTTTGTATAGGTAATCGGCCGATTACATTCTAATGAGTCTGAAAACAAATTATAAAGTTTTGCTTTATAATTTGTCTTTATATTTTTAGCCATTTTAGTGCAAAACGTCGATAATTAGTTAATTTTCTTTAGAGTTCTTTGTTGTTCTTTAGAGTTTTAAAAGATGTGCTCATGAAAATTTATATCGTTGATTTCTTAGAACTCATAGCATAACTAATCAACAAAGTAGCTTACTCATCAGAAAAAGGTGAATTTATCCATACTAACCGATAATTATAACAGTTGCTCGAAATGTAATGAAAAAAAAAGAAAAAAAAGACAAATTATAAAGCAAAACTTTATAATTTGTTTTCAGACTCATTAGAATGTAATCGGCCGATTACGCTCTAATCGTCTGTTATGTTGTCGGTGAACTTGGCCCTAAATCTATAATTATATTAATACGTGAAGAGAAATCTCTGTACCCCTTTTTAAGCATATTGCGCGCACGGAGGAGTGTGAGATTTGGCATAGTCAAAGTTTATATGGAGAAGAAGTGCAGAAAGCTACAATTACGATCGAATTTCGACCACATGGCGATCACTAGTCATTGTAATTACTTAATCACTTGTTTTCAGACTCATTAGAAGTAGTTTTGTTATTTGGTATTTTGGTTGTATGCAAAGTTTTGAAACTCATTTTGTGTTGATAAATATCTAGCTCAAACATAGTTGATAAGTGTGGGTGTACTATAAACATCTGCCTACTCCTTCGGGGATATAGGGGTGATGCTATTTTATGTTACGTGTTGTTAAAAGTCTGTGTTCCTCAACTTAAACACTAAAAGGAACCGTTTCATATGTAAAAATAAATAAAAATATTTCGATGATTTTTTTAAAAAATTCAGCATCGATAAAAGTTATTTGGAGTATGGCAAAAAATCATAAATAATTAGTACTATAACCACCTGTAAGGATATTACGGTTTTCTTTGCCGTTTAAGAGATAATTAGATTTTTCATACTAGCTCCATACAAATTTTTTGTAAAAAAATTATAATTCCTTCGTTTTTGTGCAGAATTAACTCGGGTGTCATTTTTGTATTTAGTAATAACTAATAGAAGCGATATCCGGCTAAAAATCCGGCACTTGCAAATTGAAATCCCTAAGTCTATGAAAGCCGATTTTCAGCCCACCGTGCGCCGCGCGCCTTGTCATTCGTCGCGCCGCTGGAACTCCGTGGCCGCGCCGTTAATGTGATCGACTGTTTCATATAAATAAGAACTGTTCGAACACGCTGTGACCAGTGACATGTGAAATATCATGTTTACTCCGTGTGATTTTTGGGTTAGTGTTACAAACGTAAGCGATGAGGTTGAATATATCTTGAGTGTTTGTTACTTTAGTTAATAAATGAATATATAGGATTGGCCAAAGCCAACAGCAAATTGTTGATTGAAAAAATATTATGAGCAAAAATCACATGAGAATATTATCTTTCTTGTTATGAGTTTAGTAGGTATAGGTACAAGGTGGTGACGACTTACGATATTAAATGAAACCACTTAAGTATTTGGTATCACGTTCTGTGATCCAAAAAATCAATCAAATCCAATCAGTAAAGCCATGGGAAATAATTTAAATTTTCATAATTTAAAAAAAAAAAAAAAAAAAAACTGTATTTACACCTATAAAATACAGGAACTAAATTTAATTTAAATAATTTTATATTTAAATTAACACATAATACGATCTCTAGGCGAAATTTTGAAGTCTCTAATCTGTTCTTATCTAATATAATCTTTATTTACACGTATAAAATAGATAAAGATGACATAAGTTTCTACTTTGATATCCCTTCATCTAAACGATTGAAAGTTGAGTGAAATATTATGCAAAAGTAGGTGCCTACACAAAAAATACGCATATAACATTACGGCTTCAGAACCAAATAAGTGGTTCCATTTGATATCGCAACGTCTCGTCACCATCCTGTATAAGAAGCAATTAAATCTATCCTAGACTACTGTTATGCTGTCTATTATTTGAGTATAGCAAATTATTATTTTATTTCAATGTCTTGACTGTAGGCCTTAGCTATGAGGTTGTTATCCTTATCAAACTTATACTCATAGTCATAATGGACATATTAAAGACGACATAGTTACGACGACACGGTTAGCCCAGTGGCTAAGCGATTAGCTTTCTGCGCTACGTGCCGCGGGATCGATCCCCGCACGGAACAAATATTTGTATGATCTACAGATAGTTGTTTCGGATCTGGGTGTGTGAACATGTGAGATGCATGTTTATAAACTCCCTCGATACAGGAGAAATCCTTGTGAGGGGCAACTTTTATAAAAAAAAAGAAATGAAAATGAAAAGAAAGATTTCTGCGGTAGTCTTTTGTTCAAGAGTGGACAATTTCCGAACCTATTAATATTACGGACCAAAATCTAAGAGGAGATTCCGGCCGATACACACTTAAACATCTTTCCGCGTACGTGAATAATAGGGAAATTTTACGGACCACCAAATTCCATTAGGACCGGTCGCGGTTCATTGAATTTTTATATAGTTTTATTAAAAATATTTCCTAGAAAGCCGGGTTAAATCCTTTGTTTCGTGATTCTTAAATACATGGAAAGATTCCAAATTAAAATCCGCTTACAAATAAACTTTATGATTTTATTTTCTTGCATCATCATTCTAGCCCCTGAAATTTTAAGGAGAAAACTTAAACGTATGTATATGTAATATTTAAAAATGAATATGATGAAATTTGGTGAGTGCATCCGCGTAATTTTCTGATAAAAAAGAGGCTCCATAGACCACAGACAAAAGATCTTTCGTCTGTGCCATAGACGTCCTCGATGGTGTTTTTAGTTCGCCAACTCGCACCAGGCCAGCATGGTGGACTAATTCCTAACCTTTCTCATTCTGAGAACAGGCCCGTGCCCAGCAGTGGGACAGTAATGGGGCTGAATTTATTTATATCAGAGTGGGCATTACTAAAAAAGATACACGTTCCATGGAGTATAGTACCTATGGTCTTTAATACTATATCAGAAAGCCACAGAGTATTGCCAGTGACCGAAAGTTTCGTTCACATAAATTTCCCAACCACTCAAGTACTTAATTATGCTAAACCTGAAGGTAACAGTTTGAAAATTTCTAGCGCTCGATCTAAGTTCCAAAGTGGTCAAAAGTTTGGATTAAAATAAAGTTGGAATGTTACACGACCTGTCAAAGTGAGGTCGATGTTGCGGCCGAGTTCAATTCAAATTAATGTGGAGCTTAAGTCCAATGAGAAAGTCATTTTGGAGAATTTAATTCAACCATGAATTTGCATATTTATTGTTTCTCGTAGTTAGTGTTATTTATGTGATGCAACAGAAGTTTCTTCTTCTGTCGTGTGCTGGGTGTGAAACTTCTGAATTAAAAAAAAACTGTTTTATCTTTCACATTCTCAGAAAAACGTTGGCACAACTGGCAAACTATAGGCCAACCCCTTAACTGAGGCTCATGATGCACCATATTATAGCTTACGTTATCCAATAATAGTAGGCGTGTGTCACACCTCCGCCTCGCATCGCGCAACTACCTCAACTTCAGACATCAACGTCTGAGATAAGCGGTTGGCTTATAAATATATTTATTCAACGAAGAAATCAACATCATTGTGTATTAACCTTAAAAAAAAAACAAAAGAAATTGGTCAGTTCCCCAAAATCACCTTTATTATTGAAGGTAGATTGTTCTGTTGTTTTTAAAATTTACCTGTTCGAATACCCAGAAGAGTATCCACACAAGAATTTCAAATGCTAGAGCATAAACAATATGCATTGCTTACAAAGCTAACCTTACTATAGGGAACATGAAAGATTGTTGGCAAGCTATCGGCATACCTTGCATGGCATATGGAATATATTGGGCGAGTACCGATGCATACGGCCCGATGAACTCATGAATATATTTACAAAGTAACATAGCGGGCGTGTAGAACTGAAAGGAATTTATCGTATACAGTTCAGTTTTATGGGCAAGCAATAAGATATGTATTACGCTGGTATTCCCCGAAGTTTTAGACAGAGGTGTACTGCAGGGGGCTTACTAGGAACTCCAGAAATCTGCCCCGACATTTCCAGTATGAGCTGACCTCGCACTGTATAGGCTTTTCGTACAATGAAAGGTCAGCTTATATTGGAAATGTCTGGGCAGTTCAATTTCTGCCCTGCTAGCTCGTCGTAAGCTCCCTGTACAGTGTACACCACGGACATCGAGGGATATGCCCTGAACGCAAGCTACGTGTCGAACTACATGCGGTCAAACTGACCCTATATGATTCCAGCGCGGATACGCTACTTTAGTTGAGTAACAGACACAGCGTGAGTTGTTTTGAAAACTGTATGTGTAGGTAACCATACAACGTGTATTAGAATCTGACTGAACAATTTTCTCTAAAGGACCAACATCGTAATTGCAAATAAAAAAATTGCCGTCCCATACGGATATAACAGAATAGAAGTGTTCTATATTATACACCTGATAAAAAAGGAGCATTATCTATATATTAATACGTGAAGAGAAATGTACAAAGTTTTCTCTTCACGTATTAATATATAGATTTAAGCATATTTAGCATTTTGCACTCTCCATATAAACTTTAACTATGTAAATATTATGGTCGAATTTCGACCTCTGGGCGACCACTAATACATAATAATTATAATTAAAAATTTTAGATTGTACAATGGGCGGTCTTATCGCAATCGGCGATTTCTTACGCCTTTGGATGGACAGTACAGCATGTAAAGAATAACGAGGGTAGCTCGCGGTGTAGCATGAGCTAATTAACTTTAAAATTTATACTTGCTACTAATAACCAAAATATACAAGACAGGATTATGTACAGCCGGCCAAAAAATTGGTTGTACCTACGTCATAAATTTCTATGTTCTATTGTCAAATTAATTAAGTTTCAACTTTAGTAATATTTTCATTTGATAGGAGGACGGTTCTGTTACATTTATAGACCACTTTTTTGTCGACCGTACAGTACCTAATTGTCAATTACCCCACTAATTCTACCACTATTAATAAATTACCTATACCTACAGTGCATGTTACAAATTAGTTGCAAATTAGTTAGCCAGCAAATTACGTTTTAATTGACTTTAGGACTATTTGGTTATTCCGGTCGAAAATTGTGTGTTATTTTACCAAAAGCTAGTAATGTAAATCACGTTCTAATTTCAAATCGTGTTGAAAGGATTGTTTTATTATATAAAAGCGACTGTGCCAGTAACAACTAAATTGTAGTATTTGACAAATTCATCTATATATAGTTTAGACCCTTATCACACTGGCGATTTGCAAGCGAATTGAAAGCGAGGCAAGCGCGAATAGACGAATAGCACTGAGGACGCTATGTTGTCACACAAATTTTGTGACTGTCCAAAACGCGGATCGCTCGTAGCGAGTACGCTGCGAGCTCGCTGCGCGCTCGCTGCGCATTCGCGCCGAACTCGTTCACAAATCGCCAGTGTGAAAAGACCTTTATTTACGAGTATTATAACAATTGACAAAACTGTCTTACCAAGGCACCACCTTTTGAACCATTCCTTCAAGTAGTTTCAGTTCATCTGGATTGACCGATAAGGTTCATAAAAGAAGTACTGAGTCGAATCTGTGCCGGAAGCAAAATTTTTGTTTATCTATAGATTTCCTTGCTAAAATGGGCTTTATGTGTCTAATTTTATGAAATAGAATATAATACAGAAGAAAGAAGTGTAGTAGCTGCCTGCAGGACACAAGGTCTCGCGTCGCGACTTATGCAGCTCTGCAAACCCCGAAGCACAAGTGCAGGTTGAATTTAATTTGCTGTCGGTGTGTTAGGGTAAATTCAGTTCTGTGTTTTGCATGTAATCTTAATTTTAGGTACACAGAAAATTAAAAACATTTTTTTTTTTAACTTATCACAGTTTTTGTGTTATTGTGTGACAAACTGGGCTTCGCCTGTATCTTGACAGGCAGGAGTATCTTCCTTTAGCAAGCAGATTTTGCAGGAGATCCTGTTTCAACGGTAAAATTCTACAGAAATGTTATTAAAGGTATGATTAACAAGCTCCTACGGGTGCTACGTAGATATATTGTACATTCATCATAGCTTTGCGAACTAACACTAACTGCGTACGCTAGTGTTAATTGAATTCAGTCTTAACGTTTCCCGAATGAGAAATTAGTGCTGTAGTAACCGACGTGCTATTCGAACCATTGCGGGATAAGTGAACTGGAAATTAATGGGGCACCTGCCGCGCGGCGCACTACAAGACGCACCTTAAAAGAAACCCTATTTACTGCGAATCACCACCCTGTATAATTTTTTTTCACAACATTGTACAAATAAGATTCTAATCTATTATTTTAAAAGAGTTTCCATTTAGTTTCTTGCCGGTGCTTCTCCATAGAACCGCGCACCTAGATTCTCGACATTTCATAAGTAGGTACCTACCTGTATCTGGTTTACATGAAATAAAGATTTATTTATTTATTTAATCATTTATGTACACACAAGAAAAGACACAGCAAACATTAAAAATAGGAGAACAAAGTACAAAGGTAGGAGGTAGGTGGTATTTATTCTATTCTATTCGTTCACGGAGGTCATACCCTCAGGGTTGACCTGTATAAATATATATAGCCAAGACGAAAAGATGGATCGCAACCAGAGACAGCGATACTCAATAATTAAATTTATTAATTACCTACTACTATTCAGTTACAATAACAAACTAAAATGAGAGCACGAATGTAATATTATGTTATAATAATTTCTAGTTCATTACGAAACAAATTATTTCAACGAATATACAATTATACCTACGCAATTAAGAAACGTATTTATTACGAAATACAAACTCGACTAAATTACTGGAATAAAACAGTCTCAAAATTATTATACCTTTATTATAACAATATAATTATAAGTTCTATAAATTTCATACTTGAAACATTAATATCATTACCTTTATTATACAATATAATTATAAGTTCTATAAATTTCGTACTTGAAACATTAATATAATTACTTTTAAGTCAAGTGGTCCTAAAACCCTCAAAAATATTTGCCGCAAATAATTAAAGTTTAAAGTCCGGCTTAGAATATACAGAGAAGGATATACAGTTACGTTTTATGTCCCATTAACTTTGGCACTTATAGTGTACATAAGTTTATGACGTTAATCCTGTACAAATAACTTTTGTTAGTGAAATAGTTGCCATCTTCTATAATGTCTGTAGCTTAATGGTTATGTCCACAATGAACCACCTTAAAATTGTATGAATTAGGTACTTAACCTATATTTTGACAGATAATCTGCAATTTATTTTATGGGAGTATATCTAGTATAATTACATAAAACATTCGTTTGTACGCTTATACTTCTTAACATAGAAGTGGAATAATGTAAGAAAAACATTAGTGAAATAACACTATAAAGCTGAGAAATTCTACCAACGAGGACCAATAAAATTGACAAAAGACAAGCATTGCTTGCGTGAATTCAGAATCGAACATATTTAATAATTGCTTGAAAACACTTGACAAACATGCATCAGACAGTGCCCTGCACTGCAGACATTTCTCACAGTGTAGGCAAAAACAACTTAATCTTGGTTTGTGATTGGCCACCTCACCGTAAGACTTAAATGAACTGATATTACAGATATATTAACGTTTGTATTACTTAAGTTATTAGGGAAGTATCTTTTCGTCTTTATGAAGTGCACGCCATTGCCGTAATACAGTCCTTGACAAATGCGTATAAAATTTGACTTATACGAGTATAAGGGACACCAAGATTTGTTTCAGACTTCTTTTATTTCCATTTTCAATCAATCTAAGCCATAATACATATAACCTTATTCATGGTTTATTAGTTGTTCAATCTAGGTAATAGATTGAACCAAAACAAATATTAGTTCGCGTGCTCACTGACAATATGAAAAACATTTAGCTTAATCAATCATAATCAATGAAAATGGCTTTATATCGTCCAACGAATTTGTATGAACATTTAGGCTACATTTGTTATAATATTTTTTGAGTAATATTTATAGCAGTCAGAATAGATAGTTGTAGTTATTATCATTATCTTTATGAGATTAGTAATTTGGTTGATTGTCTCTAGCTAACACGCCATTTTTCCCATAGATATGGCTAATTTAATAGAATTATATTTTAAGAATGTGTCGAAAGTTTTATGAAATACTCGCAGAAAATGATGCCCCTAATATCTACAGTAATTATCTCATACAATTTAAAAATTTAATCGCATAAAAATTCAGATACCCCACCTACAATTATTGTAATATTCATTACTCATTTGTAACTATGGATAATCCATATTGCACGTATCATGTTATTAGGATTATACCTAAATCAATTAAATTGTTATGTTGTGTACATATACATATAGATACCTTGGAGTCACCGTCTACTAAGCTATGTTGCTTATAAGTTCATATGCTGTAACTCTGTTTTGGGTAACAAAAATTTAATTAAATTAAATAAAAAACTGATTGATTATACCTGTCATTAACTTCGAAATTTTATTTTTTTAACGGCGTGACATTGTACTGAGAAATCTGATTTCTCGAGATTATAAGCATTATAAATGCTGTATAAAACTAGCAAAATTTGCACACAATATTCTATTATACGGCTTTTCGCGTTTAAGGAACACCAAACAACGAAATATATTTATCTTTCAGCAATAAAACCGAGTAATATATTTACATGTTACAATAAAATACCTTATATTTCACCGACACACCGATAAATTCGCTGAACAAAGACCTCTTCAATATTTATAAGCCGATAGCGAACCCTATATAACCAAATCTGTGACATTACGCGTAGAAACTTGGCACATTAGAAATAAACATGTAGGAAATAAAGATGTTGGAATGTCGACTGAAAATCTTGGCTTCAGATTTTAACAATTTATTTTTCTTCCGGCTGATACATGGTAGAGTATTGCTTTTTGCTTAGTTAGTGGTTCAATAGCAGAATCAGTTGCAGACATAAGCTCCTCACGCGTGCAGGTGGTAGGGCATGCGGCGCAGGATGGAAGGTGGGCCATGGCGGAATACTGGGCCAAGCAGGACCAAGTATATTTAATTTGCCATCGACAAGCTAAGAAGAAGAAGTGGTTCAATAATTGGCAAATAAGTATACGGCTCGCCTGATAGCAACCTGGGCCCCAAGTCTGCTATTAAAATGTTGTCAGAATGGTCAATTCACGTCACGTCACGTAATTTTTGGTTTTTGCAGTGCCATTCAACTTATTTTGACTTCTATTGCGGGTTATTTCCCAGTTATTATGTGTCGTTCTATAGATTTTGTCTACTATTACCTACGCAATAGAAGTCAAAATAAGTATTGCGTAGTAGTGCATCCCACTGGCTCATCTTTGTTTCCTAGAAACTCCTCGTTTAATATTGTTAGTAACCTCCTTTTCACTTTTCACACCCTATATTTTGATAAAGCTTTATATGCAAGCTGAAAGCTCAAGATTGCATTATGTCTCGAGATAAGACGCGAATCGCGACACATGACATGCCGCAGGGACTTCTTGGTGAGGTTCCGTGAAATTGCATCTTAAAATTCTTGTATAGCGAATTTATCACGAAATATTAGGTATTTTTCATGGGTTTTCTAAAAGAATAAGCAGTGAAAGCTAGCGGCTGGACACTTACCTTCCAAACAAGAGGGTCTGAGGAACAAACCGCCCCGCACCTCTGACTTTTAGAATTTATGTGCGGATTACAGTTTGATTATCAAAACTCAAAAAAAACTCAAAACTCAAAATCTTTATTGCGTTCATATGTTCATAGGTTGACAAAAGGTTTGGTGCGTATCAATATGAAACCCTGTTAGGGCTGTTTGCATTAACGGTGAAGTAAAACATCGTGAGAAAATATGCACACCTGACAGGAGCCTCATATATGTAGTTCTCGATGGTGTGTAGTCCGCCAACCCGCACCATGCCAGCGTTGTGGAATAAGACCTAACCCTTCTCATTCCAAGAAGAGACCCGTGCCCAGCAGTGGGACAGTAATGGGCTAAATTTATTATTTCTAAAAGATTACAGAATCATTACACATTAGGGACTGATACCACCATGATAACAATAATATATTTTTTCCATCCTGTTAGTGAAAGTACCTTTTTTAATTGAAAAATATACCTAGACTACTTTTAACGCACTTTGCTATTATTTTTATTTTTTTAAATCAATTGGGCACTAACAATTGTGAATATTAATTATAATATAACCACGTGCATTTTAAATTTAGTTTTGACAGGATTTTGTAAAAAATTATATAATTAATAATTAGGCTTTAGACATTTAGTATAATTATTTAGATTTTAAAATGTTATTATCCCTGATTAAATAATGAACATTTATCATTTTCCTTTAAAACAAAGCAGAGAACTATCACTAAAATAAGACTAAGCTTGATTGATTTCTAAATCCATAGATGTAAATGTATTCTATTCTATTCTGTTTCATTGCTAAGGATTAATCGATGAGAAAAAGATCCTGCAGGTGATCTAGAGTCACAAGAAACAGCCTTATTAACCTGTAAATACCCTAAAACACAGTGTATTCTCGAACTGACCCGAGTCCAGCCTAGTGTTAAAAGCAGAAAGATGGATTCCTAGCGCTTGAATAACGGAGGTGAGAAATGAACCACCCTGTAAATATATGTAGCCAATCCATTAGGAAGCCGCCCAGATAAAAATAAGTATAAATGTGTGCCATTTTTAAAGCTGGCAGGTTAGAATTAAAACAGAAATCTCATCCAGTCCAGGGCTCTGTTATTTGATGCAACTTTCATGAAAAGGTGTATAAAATCGCGTAGTCAAAATGTAGAATTCGCCATACTTATTAAAAAAACTGTTGTTTTTGTGCACTTCAAATGTTAGACTATTTTCTCATTTCCAATGAGCAAATACGTTCTGCTACACAGACATTTCGATAGTTGGACGGTTTGCTATGAAGACAATTAGCTAATTAGACCTATTGCTAAATAGACATTTTGATTATTTGGACGTTTTGCTACTTACACGATCAATAGATTATGAGGCAAAAATAGTATGTAAGTATTATAAAATAATATTGTTTGTGTATTATGCAGCGGATATTTTTATAATTATATATCAACATAAATAAGTCTGTTTTCAACTCCCGTAGATTATAACGATTTCCCACCAGATTTGCAGACATCCAAAGACACGAATATGCAAGTCAATATTCTTAAAATTATTATACGTCGCGAACGTTCGATATTTTCAAAGAGCATTGTCAGAACTGTCGCTACTTTAGGTAAATTACGCTGAGTCTGAATTCAATCGTCTCTGTGAAGTAATAAATAGTTCAATGAACTCAAACAATGAATTCGCCTTCTGTAATTTACCCGTACGTTGCCCTAAGGATAGTAGTTAGGATTGGCGGCGATGAATTGCGAGGGACTTAACACGTTTACATTAAAAATACATTTTAAATATGGAACACGTAATATAAGCTAATTGTGTTACATAACTGCTGCTTTTTTGTTTCATTTTGTGTAGAAATAAAGAGTATAAATTATATAATATGTAAATAAATTATCTGCAGCTGTGAGCTACTCTGCTTTGGTTAGACAGTAAAGTATAAGCAACGCATGAAATTAACTTACTCGTACGCATGCTTCTTCGATATAAATTTTCATATCAGGTAGATACGTAATAGTCAACCTGGGTAAATGTAAACAGGGGTGATTGGAAACGGCACTCATTATTTATTTCATTAATAGGTATGTCTGTGTGATAATGTGAAATGAAACGTTATTACGATCAATTTCAGCTTTGTAAATGGAATGCGTAAGTTTCACGCTCATCAGAGGGCTATCTCATTTTTCTTACATTTTATGCAACATATACACTTTTTTCATGAAAATATAAAAATACTGCATGTTTTCAAAAAATATCATGGGTGAATTTTTTATTCTGTATTTACTTACGTTACGTTACAATACGTCAAAACATTCGTGATCAGTGAGCCGAGCACGAATGTTTTGACGTATCGTAACGTAAACGTAACCAAATTTAGAACCAAAAATACACGTTTAACCTATGATATTTTTTTGGAAATACATGCAATATTTTTTCTTTTTCATGAAACAAGTGTGTTTGTTGTATAAAATTGAACAAAAATGCGATAGATTTATCGTATTATATAATCAAAATTTGCTTACGTTTACGTTACCGTACGTCAAAACATTCGTGCTCGGCCGAAAGAACGTATTATAGAAAAGATTAACGAGAGACGTTTCTAATGACACCAATGCTTATATTTACCCATGTTGACCCTATAGGATAATATGGATTCTGATGGTCCAAGTCTTCGCTTTCGTTAACGTTAACGTAACGTTTCATTATTTATAAAAAAAGCTTGGATTAATAGCGAACAGTCCTGTTTTCCCAAAAGATTGTAGAGGCAAGAGCGTTTAGAGGCCACATTACATTCTGCCTTTAACTGCGCGGCAAGTGCATCTCTAATACTGATCCGTCTTCATACACAACAATTCTAATATCTGACCTTGTTTAGGTCAGTTTCTAGAATTGTTGTGTTTATGTAATAACAAGCGAACCCGACGCCACTTGTTGAGGAAAATCTCAATCCCAGGATTGTTAATAAAAATTTCCTAACAGAAAAACTCAGGACGACCACTAAACCGATATTACATACCAAATCAAATAAACATTTTTTGCATGACTTATTTTCTTTGCTTTTCTCTCAGCAATATTACGTAGCAACAACATAATAGGTACCCACCGCACACTTATTTTCCGTACTATGAACATACAAGTTGACTACAACGAATATTACTCACCGGTTGCTACAGAGCGGTACATACAGCATTTCCTTTTAAAATTGCTCGCTTTATAGTTACTGTTGAGAAGGAAAACATCCGTCATACCACAAAGGACTTTTAGGATGAATACGTAGAACATGGAACATTCGAGAATATAACGAACGATGTAGATAGAACATTCGAATGCAAAAGCTATTCAAATAATGAACAAACTGACAGTGTTCTCTTTTCGATTGAAGAATGCTCGCAATAAATTTTGCAGACAGGAAGGAATATGCATCAATTTAAAATTATATTTCGATGTTACATCCTCGAGATTTAACCAACCATGTAGTCCGTTCTCCAGCATACTGCATCATCACACTCTTCATAGTATAAAAAACAATGATAAAAAATCGATTGGTCGATTATTCTTGCACCACTCTACCATTTCCTGCTGACAGCGCTCACCTCTATAAACGTCATTCGTTCTTCGTGTGTGCGCGCATCATTACCGCCTAAAAAGTTTTACAACAAAAGTGCTCAAAACTAACATTAATAATGGGAAGAAAACGAAAAATAAAAAGCGAAAAAGACATTCGAAAAAAGATAAGACGTTTGGAAGCTAAACTTTTACTTCAACGTCAAGGTTAGTAAAAAAGCAAGTTCCGACTTGATCTCCATATTGGAAAACTTCGTATCTTTATCTTTTTTCGTATATGTTATTAAACAAAAATTCTTACCTACTTGATGTGGTAACACGTGATGTTATCCTGTGGGTAAATGTATTGTTCCCTAAAGTGGTAATACGCGATATTATCCAGGAACAAATTTGTCGCCATTCTACTTTCTTAGCGTGGTGGTACGTGATGCCATCCTGAAAGTAATATATAATATCTTACCTGTTTTCTGGCAGAATCTTACCGTCGTTCAGAGACGCCGACGCCCGTTTCGTCTTCTGAACAAGACAGAAATTCACAAAGTGAAAAATATACGTCTGATGAAGATAATGTGCCCATGATCGAGGTAACGTCGCCATTGCCATCGCAAGTACACCCGACTCCAGTTCTTCCATCAGAGATAAGTATGACTGATCCGATTTTGCCATCCACCTCCGTTCCTGAAGAAATTCTAAATATTCTTGGAGATGCCAAGAAAATGGAACAGGAACTTGGCGAAAAAATACCTCATGAGATATCTGAACGCTGGGGTAGAATCCTCCTAGACGGGTTGGGTAAAGAACAAAAAATGGTTCTTTTAGAGAAAATGCTGGTCCCGGAAAACTTTTTATTGGTGCAAGTACCAAAGCTGAACCCGGAAGTGGCAGCAGTTCTATCCGATACTGCTAAAAATAGAGACAAACGCCTTGAAAAATCACAAAGCCAACTGGGCTCTGGCATAGCAGGCCTAGTAAATTTAACTAAGGATTTAATAAAATCGGATATTGATAAGATTAACATCATAAAGAGACTTTCTGAATTAAGCCAACTACTACTTGACCTGCATTATGAAGAAACCATAAACAGACGAAAGCTAATTGTACCACTATTAGATAAAAAATTCTGGACCACCATTCAGGGTGTTAAAAGAGACACATACTTATTCGGAGACAAACTTGGGGAAAATATAAAAAATTCAAAAGATATTGAAAGATCCAGCCAGCTAATAAAGAAGACTTTTCAAAATTTTCAAAGGAAGCCTCCGATGTCGGGAAACTCACGTTTTCCTCCTCGTCAGCAAAATACAAAAACTGTACCAACAGCAGCGGGTCGCCACAACGACATACAACCCCCAGCTGCAGCGAGGAGGTACACCGGCACGACACAACCGCGGGGCCGGGCGGCGCCAGCTCCCCGCGACCGCCATGTCGACCGGAGGCGCAAATAGAGGTACCACATGCTGGTCGCATACAACTATATTTTAATAATTGGTTAAAAATTACCGATGACCCGGTTATTTTGTCTTATGTAAAAGGATACAAAATCCCGTTTACGCATAGTTTTACCCAACAGACGGAACCAAGTAACCCTCCATTTCCAATAGTAGAAATGGAAAATGCCATAGCGAAATTGAAAGAATTAGGTGCTATTTCTGAGTGTGTCAATGAACTTGGTCAATATGTATCACCTATATTCTTAACACCCAAAAACACTGGAGGTTTTAGATTCATATTAAACCTAAAGAAATTAAATAGATATGTTTATACCCACCATTTCAAAATGGAGGATATACGCACCGCTACAAATCTAATATCTGAAGGCTCTTATATGGCAAAAATTGATCTCAAAGAAGCATATCTCTTAGTCCCTATCCACAGTTCATGTAGAAAATACCTGAGATTTAGATTTGGTCAATTGTTTGAATTTAATTGTTTACCCTATGGCCTTAGTTCAGCTCCCTACGTTTTCACTAAACTTATAAAACCATTACTGTCTTATCTTAGAAGAAAAGGGCACACAGTGGTAGCATATCTAGATGACATCTTGTGCATAGGCAAGGATTATAGTACCTGTAAAAACACTATTAATATTTTAAAACAAAATTTAGAAAAATTAGGATTTGTAATTAATATAGATAAAAGTAACATGATTCCAAATCAAAAATGTCAATTTCTCGGCCTGCAACTTAATACTTTTGAAATGTGTTTACAACTACCTCATGAAAAAATTGAAAAAATTTGTAAAATGGCTAGAAAATTAATGTGTAAAAAGTCAATTATAATACGAGAACTTGCAAAATTCATAGGTACGCTTACTGCTGCATGCCCTGCCGTTGCCTATGGTTGGCTGTATACCAAACAATTCGAACGCGAAAAATACCTAGCATTATTAAAAAGTAATGAAAATTATGACTCTAGGATGTCCTTAAATAGTTACCTACTACAGGATCTTACTTGGTGGGCAGATGTCGCCAATAAAGCTAAGAATAAAATAAGAAAAAGTAATTTTCAATTAGAAATATACACAGATTCGTCCCTTACTGGATGGGGAGCCGTGTGCGATGGTGAAGTGACAAGAGGCCACTGGTCAGATAAAGAAATGAAACATCACATAAATTACCTTGAATTATTAGCCGCATTTCTTGGTTTAAAATCTTTTTGTCAAAGTTACACAGATATAGATATTTTACTTAGAATTGATAACACCACTGCCATCTCATACATAAATAGAATGGGTGGAATACAATTCCCTCACCTTAATCAAATTAGTAGACAAATATGGCAATGGTGCGAACAACGCAACATTTATATTTTTGCTTCCTATATTAAATCCCGTGACAATACTGACGCAGACAGAGCCTCTAGACACACCAACATCGACACTGAATGGGATCTAAACCCAGCGCGTTTCCAAGAGATCGTCAGCAGGTTTGGTCAACCAAACATAGACTTGTTCGCATCCAGACTCAATAAGAAATGCGATAAATATATTGCTTGGAAACGAGATCCAGATGCATATGATATTGACGCATTTACTCTGAAATGGAATAAATATTTCTTTTATGCATTTCCCCCATTTGCTCTTGTACTAAAATGCCTTCGTAAGATTTATAATGACCAAGCCACAGGCATCCTTGTTGTTCCATACTGGCCAAGTCAACCCTGGTTCCCCTTATTTTTGTCATTAGTAGACTCCGATATTATTTTTTTCAAACCTAATATAGACCTTTTATTATCACCTTCCAGGGAACAACATCCGCTATGGCACAGTCTTACCCTGGCGTGCGCAATATTATCAGGCAAGCGTTTTTAATGAAGGACATCTCGGATGATTCAATTGAAGTAATGTTAAATTCTCTATCTAAAAATACCCTCAATCAGTACAATGTAGCATTAAAATTGTGGTTTAAATATTGTCAAACGAAGAATATTGATTATTATAATGGTTCTGTACCAAATATATTAAAGTTCCTAACTGAACAATTAAATAGAGGGGCAAGTTATGGTACACTAAACTCATTTCGATCTGCCCTATCTCTAATTACTAGTAAAAACATTTGTAAAGATAACTGCATCGCAAGATTTTTTAAAGGCGTTTTTAGAATGAAACCTAGTTTACCAAAATACCATTCAACCTGGGATCCAAATTTAGTGTTAACTTATTTAGCTAGTCATTATCCTAATGAAAACTTGTCAATGGAGATTTTAACGAAAAAGGTAGTAACTCTCCTCGCGTTGTCTACAGGACAACGTGTGCAGACGTTGTCAGTAATTAATCATAGTGATATTATAACCCAAGAATCTTGCTTATTTATATCAATTAATAATATTATTAAAAGTTCAGCACCAAATAGGTGTAATCCAAGACTGATTGTTCCATTTTTTACAGAACGCGACGCTATTTGTCCAGCAAGGGCTCTGTCTTCTTATGTGGAAAAAACGGCTCAGTTTAGAAACTCTCCCAACACAGATAAGCTTTTCTTAACTATAAAGAAACCTATTCATAATGCTACTTCTCAGAGTATCAGCCGATGGATTAAGCAGACTCTGCACAACAGTGGTGTGGACGTGACAACGTTCACAGCGCATAGTACGCGCCATGCCTCCACCTCTGCAGCAAACAGGGCTGGTGTGTCCATCGACTTAATTAAGAAAACAGCTGGTTGGTCTGGAGATTCCTTATGTTTTGCAAAGTTTTACAATCAACCTCTCGCCGATTCTGAAGAAGACAGATCCTTTGCTGAAGCTGTGTTCAATGTAAGCGTTCTTAATTAATTAAGTTGATTTTATGAAGCCTTGATAACACCAAGTGATAAATTAAAGTATTTTGATTAATATTAGTGCTTTTCAACAGTCTGTACAAGACTATAATTTTCCCATTCTGCAACATTCGCTAAACATCTACATGGTTGGTTAAATCTCGAGGATGTAACATCGAAATATAATTTATGGTTAATTGAACTTACCTGTAAGTGAAGTTCAACCAGAATTATATGAGATGTTACATCCGAAGAGATTTAACATCCCACCCACCCAACGGACAGACCGCGTTAGCGCAGTCAAGCGCCGCACTCTGTCTACCCCATTGGTTGCAGAACGTATACTAGACGACTCCAAACTAAATGACGTTTATAGAGGTGAGCGCTGTCAGCAGGAAATGGTAGAGTGGTGCAAGAATAATCGACCAATCGATTTTTTATCATTGTTTTTTATACTATGAAGAGTGTGATGATGCAGTATGCTGGAGAACGGACTACATGGTTGGTTAAATCTCTTCGGATGTAACATCTCATATAATTCTGGTTGAACTTCACTTACAGGTAAGTTCAATTAACCATAAAGAGCATTTCAAAACTCGCATTCGTTCGAACAGTAAGGACTTACGAACGAACACGAATTGCTCGTTGAAACAAAATTGTTATACATGTTAGACAATCATATTAAACTATCTGGCAAAAATAAGAAAAGTTCGAATAAATTTTGGTTAAGATCAGATCATAAGTATGACAAAGGGTATTCTCCTGCACTAACTAACAACGTCTATAATTATGTTCATAATTATAATCTCTGTTCGATCAACTTTCAGTCATAGTGTAAATTAATTACGAGAATTGGGCTTCAGAGTAGATATAAGAAGCTAAATATTAAATTCAGATAACATTCAATTTAGTATCAATGTATGATGTATGTTTTCAATCGTAACAAGTTTTTTATATAACGTATAGCAATTTTTACCGACTAACTTTCAAACCGTTTTTGTGATCTAATTTTGGTACAGCAGAATTCAATTCAATTTATTTTCATAAATATTTACAATAACATACTTTCCATTGGTCCCAAACTAGACTCGGCATGTATATTAAAGGCAAAGTAATCGTAAAGAGGCTGTTTTTAATAATATTCCTTAGTTATCGAATTGACGACACGGTTGGCGCAGTGGCTAAGCGATTAGCTTTCTGCGCTACGTGCCGCGGGTTCGATCCCCGCACGGAACAAATATTTGTATGATCTACAGATAGTTGTTTCGGGTCTGGGTGGTGTGTGCATTTGATATATGTATGTTTGTAAACTGTACCCTCGACACAGGAGAAATGCTAGTGAGGGGCAATGTTTAAAAAAAAAAAATCGTGAGACCTTTGGAAAGAGACGAATGTTTGTCGAATGAGCAATATGTGGCCCAAAAACCGACAGACTGCAAGAGACTAGTGACAAAATTGAAGCCAGTCTTTAGTTTACACTAGAAAGCCATTAATTAAATAAGTTGGTCCAGCAAGTACTTCATAATCATAGTACAACCATAACCATAGACCATAACCATAGTATTTCATGTTTTAAATTCTCCTCTCGCAGGTCTGCTGGAAGAGATTTCTTTTGTGAAATAAGCAGTACATTTGTACTTTGTTCTCCTATTTTTAATGTTTGCTGTGTCTTTTCTTGTGTGTACATAAATGATTAAAATAAATAAATAAATAACTTTGACGTTCACCATACCTGGCCACCGACATATTTCATGAGGTGCACATTTTTAACGAGATACCTTGGAGGTTTTAAATTTTAATATATTATGGTCAGGATTTTTATACGTACGAAATGAATATTTTCAAATTTTGCGGTGGCAATATTTTGTGGGAGTGATTGGCAGTCTGAATATATTATGAACATCCAGTGTAATGTGCATATTTAATTATTTTTTACGAGTCAATTTAATAAATAAGTTAATAGTAATTTTAATTTTGCGCATACCATAGCTTAAGAAGTACAGACATGTACTACATAGATAGTTATTTATTGTGTATTCAATTATTTAATAAAATCCAGAATAAACTTAAATATTTGATAGTTAATAAATTTACAATACAATTAATACAGTGGCTTGCTGAGAAATATTTTTATGCCATCGATGTCTTTTAAATATATAAATTGTAAACATTTTTTTTTTCTATAACCATTTTTTGTGGTATAATAATGAATTAAGTTGATAGAACTCTAATTCGGTTACCTATAATTTAATCTATGAATGTTTGTATGCTTAATAAATGCAAACGTTTTAAAATATTTATACGCTCGTCAAAGTAAAACAGCGCACATAACATTCTCATAATATTGTACCCATAAATTTAAATGTTTGGGTCATTTTTATTTTTTATTTGATTTGTTTAAAATTGCCATAGCCTTCAATAATCCGAAATTTAGAACCTAGGTAATAGTACTTACATTACATTTCAAAATTACACCAAAGTTATTTCAAACATTTTCAGTAAAAACTTATGAAAAATGACATCGTATATTAAAAAAATGTCCAAAGCAAAGCTTATGAACCGTTAATCTTCTAATATATTGAAGTTATACTGAATTGAATACATACATTGTAAAGAATCTTGACCCATGTTCTAAAAATATAACAAGTTATTTAAAGTAAATACTCTACAAAATGTTTTATTTTCTACTCAATATAGCCAGCCCTTAAGGTGAGCAAGTATAATTGATGAATGACTGTTTAAAGGGCATTGATCTTTGAGTAGGTACCATCTATACTCAAAGGCAGTGTTATTTAAAAAGTTTCGATATTTTTAACAAAGGTTCACTGTTCACATTTGACAGAATTCGACCCTGTGATAATTTATATAAAATCACTAGGTTGAATGCTTTCACATTAAATTACACATTAGTTTCAACAGAATTTTTTTACGTTTTCATAGAAAGTCTTTGAAAGATAATTTTGTTATACGCGAGACAGGCAAATCGCATTGAATTTGATAATTGTATTTATTTTGTTTTTAACGTAATTTTTGAAATAATGGTACATTAATTATTTCGTGGAACGTGTTGTTTCAAACGAAATAATACATTAATTTAAAAATATTGAACTGTAAAGTGAAATACTTATTACTAGGTCCTAACTTTCTCGTTCCGATCCCTTTAACCTTATTGTAATCATCATTATATTATCATTTAAATAATTCGATATTTCTTAACTAAATGTACGGAATAGCTGTTTTTTTTTTCGATTTCAGTGTTGGTCCCATAGCAAAAGTTGTTCGGGACTAGAAAAAAAGGACTTTATAATATATTTAAAATATATCATAGAAAGCAAATCCTCGTTTTGTGTTTTATAAAACATAGGTAAGTACATATTATAATAAAATATAATTATCTGTAGATGAGTTGAGTGCCCCAGGCTTTAATTCTAGAATATAAAAAAAAACAGAACCAAAGGGTACAAGGGTAGGGTATTTTTATAAATTAATAGGTATTCTAAACGATTCTAAAGTGTTCTTTTTAATTTTTAACGAAACCCCTTATTTTGACATGATTGTGTAAGTGTTTGTTGTAAATTTAAATAATACATCATAATCTATAATAAGAATTTACAAAGCAATATCGCTACTCGCGATTCCCCCATTCGTAAAAACAGTTATCACAATATTTCCTTTTATCAAGATCGAGGCGCACCACCAATGACTAAAGAATCCCAACACTGGTTAAAATGTAATAGTATTCCACCGTTATTGTACCACGTAGCCTTTTATGATGTCCCAAAACATTTCCGAGAGTCCCCCAAGGTGGCATAATGGGACCTTTTCAGAGAATATTCGTAAGCAAGCCATAATCCTCTCGCACAAAGTACTGTACGCCTCTTTTGTAGGTGTTTATAAAGAATACACGTAACAAGATTGCTTCGGTTGGAGATATTGAGATTTGAATGGTTGTTTGTACCGTGGTGTTTTGTATAATCAATTTTTTTCTTCTTATTTGTACCTTGGGCCTATTGTAAGTATCCAGGTTGATGAAAATCGCGATGTGTGTCGGTTTTTAAGTTTGATGATTGTTGACCTTTGTTTGTCGAGCGTTGTCAGTCTATGCGTAGCCAGCTATATTTAGTTGTCAGTTACAAAACCAACGATACGATACCGTGAGTGTTTCAAGTAATAAATTATTACTTACTGACAACATTCGTTCTAATGGAGGGCTTACACAGCTCTTAGCTCTATTGAAGATATATTTTTACAAAAATGAGTATTCATTTTGAAGACTAAATACCAATTGGAAGTGGATAACAGCTTACTTACGCATCGTCAGGACTTAGGCCTTCGGAACACTCAACCATAAGGATTATAACCTTCAGAATCTAGAACATTATTTTATTCATATTACTCTAATAACAATTCTACAATCTACAAGTAGTCTTATAACACACAGACAATTATAAAGTTCTATTTCACACCATTTCACATTTAAATTATTCTCAGAAACATCACATTATCATTTTATAGCCTCAATGAATCCAGCATTATAATCTCGTATTTTATCAAAAGTTATAATTTAAAAAGTTATTTACTAAGTTAAATGGCTCATAGATGGAAAAAGACCTGCTTTTTTATAAAAGTAATATCTCTGAGATCATAATATAAAGTGTGAAATAGTTTCACAATCCACTTTTAGGGCTATTAAGTTCGTTATTATTTCTGATGAAATTATTCGCAGTCGATCATTTGTTTTAGAAATATTATTTCCAAAGTTAGATTAGGCTTAAGATTTTCAATTGTTTTATGACTCAGCGGCTTTGCCAATGACAGAGAATGATCGATTATGACTGCTTACTTAAATGATATACCTATGTAAGTAAAGTACAAGCATCAGATATGCTTTACATTAATTCTTTCCCAATCAAGCAGATAAATAAGTATTGGATTAACGATAAAATCATAGCTACTAAAAATATGTAGGAACTATTCAACAGAATCAGAAACAGAATTATTTTATTTACCTTAACATGTTTCAGATTTTCCCGAAGACTATTCGAGACTACATGATATCTTATTAGAATATGAAGGAGCATAATATGGCTTTGTAGAATGTTCAATGGGTCTTGTAACAACGTATATTGCACTCAGCAGTGATGCACAGAAGCCCAATTCTCGTAATTAATTTACACTATGACTGAAAGTTGATCGGCCTGAAATTATATTATGAATTGGCCAAAAATTCGGTATTCTTCTCCGCTTAAAGTTCGGTCCGATTTCAATTTCATTTTGACGTTTATGTAAAGAAAGAAAGAAAGAAAAGAAAGAAAAAAGTATTTATTTGACACAGCATAAAAACAATTTTAAAGATAATATAACAAAAATAAAAGAATAAAACATGTAAAACAAAAAAATAATATAAATATTTATCTAAAATAAAAAATGGATTGTACGTCGCAGCTGTGTCAAAAAGGCCACAACACAACACAACAACACACAAGGTACAAGGTGTATGGATGAGACTACCAATTTTATTATCTGTGTCGGGTCATAATGTTAGCAGAATACCGATTTGGCTTCAATCAACCTTCGATCTCATTGATGACATTGATACTAGATCCGAACGAGATCGGAACTATATTGTGAACATTTTTAGTATACGAGATTTGACTCTGACAATTCATCCATTTAATAATATTTATTTGAGAATTTTAATTATATCGTTAAGATTACTATACAAAATTAATTTAAAATATTTATTTTTCGAGTAAATTAATTAAAAGGAAAAATTTCGTGACTCAACCATTGCTCAAGTAGATTATCGTTGAGCATTATTCAGTAATACAGATCTTAGACAGTTTCATAATGAACTTTCCAACCAGCTGTACAAAGATCAACCAAACAGAATTCTGTACTCAATTAATTTAGATTTTAGGCCATTCACTTACAAACTTTAACAACCCAAAATACCTTACCCAAACATTAAATATTAATTTAAAGGCCTCAACTATACAGTCTCAGATCCCGTATTAATTAACAAGTAATTTAATTCTAACAATTGTACACTATTTAGTCCAAAGTTTGCGTTTTAAGATAAGACTTGACACATCTAGAAAGCCTAAAGTTAAATTTCAGCAAATTCATACGCAAATTACGGTTCAAGTTTACTATGAAACTAATAACTTGACGTGGTTTTGCACGTGTAGAATCTTATATTATTTTCACTCGTACGAAAAACTTTTCTGTACTTTGTGGTGAAAATTTTACCTAAATTCACGCCGCAGTAGACTTTTAGATTACTTAACTAACTTTATAATTAATGGTGTGGTAATATTGTTATGTTTCTACCTACAGAAACTGCTGACAGCTTTCAAGTTTTAAAATTTTTGCTACGTCATATTAACCCGACACAGCAAAGCGGCGACGCGGCAGACCGCGAAAGAGATGGCGGGACGAACTAGACACATTCAGCAAGGACGGTCATCACTGGCACATGATAGAACAGCATGGAAATCCAGGGGGGAGGCTTTTGCCCAGCAGTGGGATGATACAGGCTAACAGTAACAGTAACATATTAACCCGTTAAGTGTCGAAACATAGACACATTAGAAAATCTATTATGTCCGGAACACAGCGATGTCCTTCTGTAATCTGACGAATTAAATAATAAACAATGTTATTAAAATCATAGTCGTGATAGCTACCTACTTCAAGATTTAACATTGTACTAAATTATTTCTATGCTTTTTGCAAATTAAAATTATATTAGCATCAAAGGGTTTTCACATCAAAGATATTTTTAATTTTGTTCAACACACAGACGCCATTTCTATTAGTACTTAGTTTGTGCCTAAGTCCTTTATCAGAATCAGACATGCGTTTATTTGCATAAAGTTGCTCAGTTAGGTCTAGTGTCTTTGTATTTAGAAAGTTTATATATGATAAGTACTTTGTGAAAGGTCTGAAATATTATAAACTGTTTGCTAAACTGATTTTAAATGGTAGTTTGAAAGATAATTCGAACATCTTTAAGGACATAAGTCATACATATTTCTTTAACGAGGCCCTATTGAACCAAATTGAAATACCTACAGAATGAACAAGCAAAATTGACGACGGCACAACAGTTGATTATGATGAAGATGGAAACTTGTTTTCACCTTTGACAAAGAATGACGAACTCCTACCAATAATAGAATGGGCCGTTGAAGACGCAGAAAAGGGCATTTGGCCAAAACTGTAACATTAACGGCTAAGTAACCATAATAATAATATTAAAAACTAGTTATATCGGCGACTTCGTCTCAAGAACTACGAAGGCAAAGATTTAAAGAAAATGTGCTTCCTGATGATGCACACTATTTTCTTGAGATAACAAAAGAAAAGAAAAAGTTAACAAACACACAAAGACAGAGTATGGATTAAATTCTTCACACGCAAAATCACTGATCTAATCTCATAAATCTCTATCTAATAATTAAGAGTTAAATCTCTTTGTTTTGACCACGTCACTGAACCCGCAAATAAAACTAGTTCAGATAATCTAGGGAAAATTGTATAAGCAAGTATTATGATAACAGAAACTATTATAGGAAAGGGAAATTGATATTTGGATATTGTATTCCCAAGTTTCCGCTAAAACAGCGAAATGTTACGGTGTTATGGTAATTTTATCATACGACGTGTTTTGATAACGGTGACGCTGTATGAAGCAGGAAGAAACTGCGTATTGGACTTTTAACGCGATAAAAATCGTTTTGGATATTATTGAAAGAAAGAAAGAAAATAATATGTTCAATAGATCAACAACAATAAAAAGAACAAAAACTATCCACAATAAAAAAAAAGTTTATACAGGGTGGCAGGTTGAACAATGCAAAAATATTGAAGGAAGGTATTGTACTCATCATTACGAACAACTTTTACTATGGGACCAATGCTGAAATCGCGAAATAATAATCAGCTGTCCCATGCAAAACTTCAATACATACTCGACCCAAACGTATGGGACAGTTGATCTATTTGTGACGTCGCTGACACTTTCAAACATCATAACATAACGTGGCATGACGTCACGTAAGCTGAATCTGGTAGCGGCAAAAACAAAACTATTATCAGACAACTGAGTTCATAGTGTTAATAACAAAACAAAAGAACTGACAAAGTATGGTCACGTAAGCTGAGTCTGGTAGCGGCAAAAACAAAACTATTATCAGACAACTGAGTTCATAGTGTTAATATCAAAAAACAAAAGAACTGACAAAGTATGTTCGTAGACTAATAGTAATTAATAGTAGTACATACAGAAATTATATCGTGTCGATTCACTGACTCACGTCTCTCATATGCAAATCGATGAATTGACTGAGGACGGCTGCGTCCAATCTATCTGAAATTATCTTTAGGATTCCGTTGTCACTACAAGCGCACACCTTGCATGACTGACGCGGAACAGCTTCCAAAACAACCAAACCAAACTATGTTAATGCCCATAGCCCATGAACTAATGGAATATCCACTAGTAATCTACTAAAATTATACATCTACGTCAGGTATTAGTAGGCATTCCGTTCCACTTGGTAATTACATTAACATATCGACGCAGGTGCTAACGTAACCTAAGTATGATTTAAAATAAACCCGCATTGGAATGTCGCAAGATTGTTCGAACGGATTTAAAAAAGGAATCGTAGGTTACAAGTAGGAACAATTTATCTGTCTCACAATAATATCATATTCTCGCAAATTACCTAACCGTCAAAAACCCCCGACTCCAACTAGAAAAAGAGCTGTAACTTTTGAACGACTGAACAGATTTTCATGAAACATAGCTAAGATAATACCCATTAAACTAGGTTTCAATTAGAAAAACTGCATTGAAATCGGTCCATCCGTTTTGGAGCTACGACGCCACAGATACACATGTACACAGATCCATAGATCCACAGGTACACACTACAAACTTTTAACACCCCTCTTTTTTGTCGGGGATTTAAAATAGGCATTGCAAGGCATGCTACAGCGAGTTGTTAATAAAAAATCTCATCTTTTTATAATTATAAATTTTTTATAGCGGGTTAATTAAAAGGCGAATATAACTAGTATGAATTGAAACATCATTATAAATTCAATGAATAATAATTATGAAAGCTTGCATTAAAATCTTTACTTAGATACTTTATTTCTTTTTCAAAACCGTTTTAAAACCAACCATTATAAAACGATTCTTGCTATTATCAAGAGATGCAGTTTTTATTTCTCTTTAGAATAACGGGCACTACAATAGAAAATACAGCGATTATATTAAGCTGAAAGGAAAAATATTGAAATTCTTTTATTCATAAACCGTTCCGTAATTAAAACGCTCCGTACATTGCCGCGTCGTTTTATTGAAAAGAAATGAAACAGGTGCGACTTTCCGAACGATTATTATACCTACGCGATTAGTCGAAAAGAAGTCGGAAACAAAGTCGAAAGGGGGTTATTATATTATGTACTCATCATTATGAACAACTTTTACTTTGGGACCAACCCTGAAATCGCGAATAAACAATCAGCTGATATTATTTACTCGAGGGGGTAATATTGAATTATTTGTATCGAACAACAGATTTTTCTTCGCGATTCCAGTTTCGATCCCATAGTAAATATTGTTCATAATGATGAGTACAATAATCCGCGGTCCGCAGCTCAGAATTTTCGAGTTCATGTACGGATCAGAATTTGATTATGACTTTCGTTATCGGTAAAAACATCGTGAGGAAACCTGCACACCTGAGAGTACTTACGCAACGTTCTCTATGGTCTGTGTAGTCTGCCAACCCGCACGAGTACAGCATGGCGGTCTTCTCTTTCTTAGAAGAGGCCCAAGGCCAGCAGTGGGTCAGTAATGAGCTAGTTTAATTTATTTTAATTTATAAACATTTTCGTAGTGCTTCATGATTCTCTCTCCAGAAATATAATAAAACCAATGTTAATCAATATAAAATCGGTACTAAGTATGGCTCACGACAGTACATTACATTAATGCACAACGCGTTTACAAGCGCCGCGCCGTGTATGCATTCGATATCATCGTAACGTGTATAATGGCCCTTATTGCTCCCATTTCAACTAAATTGCTATAAAATCAGCACTGTTTAATGTATCAAAAAAATAAAAAATAATTAAAGTTGAAGTTACGCTCCATAAAATAGCAACTTAACGCGGCCCTAGGGTCGCCAAGTTGAAAATTATAATCCGAGAACATAAAGTTGAAATATCTAGACCACCAAGTTTAGGACAGGAAAAGCTGAAAACAAAGAACTGGAATTGCGAAGGGCAATCCACGTCATTAAAGTTTATTTACAAAGAAAAACAACGCGTAGCAATGATAAAAATGCCTGGATTTGAAGGAAAACTTTGTAAATAGCTTGATTTTTATTTTGCGCCAGTAAAAGAGAAACTTACAAAATAAAAATGAGACAGACAGGCTCTTTTTCTCATTTGCCAGATGAAAGAATTTCTAGGCTCTTGATTCAAAATTTGAACAGTTTTTGTACGGAATTATCAGAGGAATAAGTTATTCGAAATTTATCCAGCTATAAAAAAAACGGCTCTTAATGGAAATGAGACTGTTAACTAAGTTTATGCGTATTTAATGAGCAAAGGAAAACTATAAGTCGAATTTTATATTATAATAAACATATGGGCGGGACAGATTGCTCGAATGGAAAAGAAACGATGGACGCGGAGACTATTAGAATAGCGACCACTTCAGCACACCAGACAGCGAGGACGACCACCTAAACGATGGGTGGATGACATTCGGGGACACGCGGGTCTGGATTGGATGGCAAGGGCTCAAGACCGCCAGGAGTGGAGGAATTTGGAGGAGGCCTACACCCAAAAATGGGTACAACATGGGCCGCAATGATGATGATCATGAATAAACATAATTATAATACCTATTTAACATTTTAATTTTATTGCATCGCCACCTTTATGATGTCTAATTTATCTGCTATGAGACTCCAAAAACAGGAAAGATGTTTTTATTTACCCGAAAAACTAAAGAATACATCTGAAAAATTCGTAGGTATCCGAATCTTTACAAAATTCACGTTATTATATCAAAAACCTACTGTAGCTAACATAAGAGTCGTTATCACGTAGACGTGATGTAAAATCTGAGTCGGAACTCGGACGTGTAATGATCTAAACTAAACCTGAACAGAACTGAAGACTAGCGTTTCCCGTTTATTTTGTACAAGTGCTGCATTCGGTTGTTACAAGAACTTTGCAACGAAGTCTTGAAGAATCGACGATGTGAAGGCATTTCAGTTGGAACTTGTAAATTCTAAGTACTAAGATGTACTTATCATGGGCTTCTGTACTCTGTTTGAATCGTAGATTATAAAAAGTATAGAGAGATAACGTAAGCTACAATACCTTGTGCGAAGCGTAAGCAGTTTGCATGTAGATGCATTTTTAGATACTAGTGGTCGCGTGGTGCTCGAAGTTCGACCGTAATTTTAGCTTTCTACACTCCTTCTTCATATAAACTTTAACAATGCCAAATCTCACACTCCTCCGTGCGCGCAATATGCTTAAAAAGGGGTACAAAGTTTTCTCTTCACATATTATATATAGATATGGTACACTAGTGACTTACCGTCGCGCGTCGTCAGAAAAAATATCAATAAGAGTTGTTCGTCATTAGTTCTCGGTAAAAGTATCGATAAACAAACGAAAAATTAGTGAAATATAATGTTATCAATTCGTTTATTATGTTTTCTTGAATCATTCCTACATAATTTTACAGAACAATTCACCATTTTTTACAGCTAAAACTACATTTTTTGTTTCGGGAACCTACTCGGCTCGCGGTCGTTCGAATCGAACCATGAACGCGGTGTTCGTGTCGCGGCTGCGTCGTTCACACCCGTGCTCACAGTTCATACTCCTGTAGGATCACTCTATACTTTTATACTCTATGGTTTGGGTAGTCGCAGTCTATTCTCTCTGGTTCAAGAACTACAACTTGATTAGAGAATAATCAAGACTAGTGCCGCTATTTCAAAAGCTATTTCGATCCGCTTCAGAAGTCTGTATTTGACCATAGATATAAGAAACTCAGATTTTCATCACTTAGATGATTTTTTTGCGATTTCTGTTTTGTTCTCATAAAATAAAATAAAATCATGCAATTACCAAAATGACGTCAAAGACATGATAAAAGTACACAAATATTAGCAGCGAATGTTCTATAATCGCTGAGAAAAATTGTAATCCCAGCCAACATTTCCAATTCGTCGCCTTATTAGAAATACTCAATAACATTTATCCCGACCTGGGGGCTTACCACGAACTCTTATAGCAAGGCTGAAATTGAACTGCCCAGACATTTCCAGTATGAACTGACCTCGCACTGTATAGGCTTTTCTTACAATGAAAGGTCAGCTTATACTGGAAATTTCTGGTCAATTCATTTTCAGCCCTACTATAAGAATCATGGTAAGCCCCCTGGAAATCGAACCTAGGACCTCACGCTCAGCAATCGCACTTGCAACCACAAAACCAACGAGACAGTTAACGTTTTGCTCAATTCCAACAAAAAACATGACGACATCATTTTAACATTACAATTTGCAAATAAAATTTTATTACCCATTCTTAATGTTTATATCCATAACATAATTATTTTTAAAAGCGCAATTGTTTACGCTAACGAGCCTATAAATACGGCACCTTTATAATCTGTGGTACGTAATGAATAAACCATTCAGAGTTTAATACACCGATACGATTCAATAACTCAATTGAATAACATGCTAATATCCCTCTGTAATACAAGCATAATACCCTACGTAAATATAATTAAGATGATGACAATATTTAAAGGAATAATTTATACCACAAGTAGCTGTATAGTACTTACCTACGACACAACTAAGAAGTTACATCGATGTACCTGAGCGAACAACAAATAGCAGTCGCTCGCTTAGATAATGTTACAACTTATTGCATCATCGTAAAGATCATGTTTTACTGCAGTACTAATAAATATTCGTGGTCTTGAAGTCGCACTCAGTTCGGAAGTGATCGGTTTCACGAAGTTCGTATTGTACTGTAAAATTTGACGTCACAGTTTTCTGCGCTACGTGCCGCGGGTTCGATCCCCGCAAGGAACAAATATTTGTATGATCTACAGATAGTTGTTTCGGGTCTGGGTGTGTGTGCATGTGAGATGTATGTTTGTAAAGTACCCTCGATACAGGAGAAATCCTAATAATTTAGGGAACGTTGCCCGTTCCCTAAAATAGAAAAAGACAATATGTACAATGTACATACCAATCACAATTTAATTATCACTTGCGGTAACGGTGAAGGAAAACATCGTGAGGAAACCTGTACACCTGAGAGGGCTACATAAAGGTCTCCATGGTGTGTGTAGTTCGCCAAAAAGGGTAGGACGGGCTTCAGGTTAGATGGAGCGACGATCTTCGCAAAATGGCTGGTAGCAGCTGGATGCGAGTGCTGAGAATCGACTTTTTACTCACTGTATATGATACGATAATAACTTAAAAGAATATAAATTAACAACACAATAATAAATCCGTCGCGTCCGAGTAACTTTTATAAGATTGTTAAATTTGACATAAAAACAATATTGCTTTGTGTCAAAAGTCACGCCATGGTACGAATTGAATGAACAATTTAGAGGTGACGTCACCAAAACTGCTAAAAAAGTAATATTGTTTCAAGAATGTAATAAGCTTATTTTAAAGACGTGATGGTACGAAATGACAAAGTAAGATTATTATAATACTGTTATAAGAGATGGTGGTTGGCCCCCTGGATGCCGTACGACTGGAGAAGCCTATGTCCAGCAGTGGACAGTTATAGGCTGATGATGATAAATTAAAAGGTCCTTAATAGGACTACGATTAAGTGAAACCAATTTCTCTATCTACATAATCTCATCCAATCTTATCTAATACGGCTAAGTTGTACATTTAGAAAGACTGAGAAGTGAACTGGTTCCTAACTTAATCAATAAGTTACGGCTTAACAGATGACCAAGTAACTTTGCTCTGGCATTAACTTGCGCTAGTTCTTGTCAGAGAAAAAGATGAAGACCACTTTTCATGACAATATTGTATTAGTAGTTTCTTGGAGTGGAACAGTATTCATTTATTATTCATTTTTAACGTTTTTAACCGACTTCATAAAAGGAGTTTTTTTTTTACGGGGTTATTAAAGGGTAGCAAAATTATCAGAGGTTATTGTACTCATCATTATGAACTACTTTTACTATGGGACCAAACATGTTATCGCGAAAAAATATTATCTGTTATTCCGTAGATACATTTGGTTGAGTAATATTTAATTATTTGTATGGAATAGCACATTTATTTTTCGCGATTTCATGGTTTGTCATAATGATGAGTACAATATCCACTGAGAATTTAGCTACCCTTTAAAAACTTACCCCGTATGTTTGTTCAGCCGTAAGCCAATCATAAAATAGACTATGGCTCTGGGTGGAAGGATTGGTCTGATGATAATCATATTGATAATCAAGAGTGCGTCGTGCTCGTGAACGGATGCCGTCCGTCGAGACTGGTCAGCGTGTAACTGCTAGGCAATCTTATTCAAAGGTAAATCATTATTATCGTATTCTTAACATTACATTAGTTACGCAGCTCATACCACAAGATTGTATTAATCAAGATTGTAATTTTGTAATCTATTATTTTAAAAGAGTTTCCATGAAGTTTCTTGCCGGTTCTTTCTCCATAGGACCTATTATTTGGAACCGCGCACTTAGTGCCTGTATCTAGTTTACATGAAATAAAGATATATACGATCTTGACGTTTTTTGCTAAAATTCTCAACCATGATAAGTAACGTCCTATTAAATCCAATATGTAAGCGTTATATTTTAAGCCATATTAAATTACGTTTTCCGTTCAATTTGCGGACGTTAAATCCTCCTCAGAATTTTAAATGAAACTCTCTGATAATTAAAATTTATACGTATTTACATTGGAGGGCAACAATTGAATTTTTTTCCTGTAAAAACCCTACGTTAATTGCCTTTAAACAATTTATTTTTATTACAAAGTTGACATTTATGACCTGGTACAAAAGATCCTTTAATTAATTATTAAATTTTATGAGACTTTTTATTGACCATACGGCCAAAATGCATTAAAATGATTAATGTTTTGAATGCTGAAATAAAGAAAGGAAAGGTTTTTTTGATATTATGAATCCTCGTGAGGTACATGGTAATTCAGGTGCAGTACAGATTGCGATGTTCGTCAGGACTAGGGTTACCATATGCCAGGGATTTTCCTGATTTGCCAGGCATTTGCCTGATACAACGAAGCGAGCAGTGCGCATCGAGTACAACTTAGTTTGTTTAATTTAAGTTTAAGTAACTATGTATTGTTTTCTTTTTTTATGTCTCTATTAATGTTCTCATGGTCAATGTCATGCACATCTGTTATTTGAATTATTGTAGTAGTTATATTGTTGGTGTGCTTATTATAAATAAATAAATAAATATGCCAGGCATTTGCCTGATATGCCAGGCATTTGCCTGATTTGCCAAGCATTTGCCTGAAATACCAGACATTTGCCTGATATACCAGGCATTTGCCTAATTCGCCAGACATTTTAGCTCTTGATCAAGCGTATGGCCGGTTTTTCTCTAAGTCAGGTATTTTTAGTTTTGCACGGAGCGATGGGGGATGGATGGTGATAATGATGGAAGTTTTTGATTTAATATACGCACTCATACTACATTCAGCATTTCTTTTATTTCTTAATACTATTTCAAATTACTTGTTGCCTTACAATAAATTATTATTTTTACTAATAAATGCCATTGAACCATACCTTTCAAATTTTTTCAGAAATATACTGGATGTAAGTGACATTGCAACAAAAACAGATACCATGGATTCAGTATATAATTCTGGACACCAAAGAGGTAAAAAAAAAAGTCTTTATAAAAAATTACCTACTATTTTAACTCATTAAAAATACTGCGATCAAAATAAAAAATAAAATTGCAAAGATCAACTTCAAATTCTAGTCCAGAATCATGTACTGAATCCATGGTATAAGTTATCGTTACGATGTCATTTACACCCTGTATAACTTTAAGAAACTTTAAATTGCCACTTTCTCGCGATATAATAAAGTTATAATTGCAAATTCCTTTCCAAAGCAATATGACCGGCTTTAATGTATACGTTTATTATTTTGATGTTCCTTTAATATGGCTTCCTTCATTTCAATGCGCTGTTGGGTCTGCTAGTTAAAAGTTGTGAACTACTGTTTGTTACAACCTCGTTAATAGTTCAGAAACTTTCAATGTATTTACTAGACATTATTTCTTTGCAAGAAATAATTTTGTAGAAGACTAGATCGACTATGTTTAAATTATTTTTAAGGTAGACTTTGAAGCAGTGATTTTTTTTAATAGATTTAATTATAAATAGATGATATTTTTTATCAGATCCCGTCGCGGCCCTAGCTCTATAATTCCCCAAAGTTTCATCGTAATCGTGAACAAAGAAACAAGCAAACAAACAAATATTCATTTAAATACATGTGATATTAATTACGGATAAAACAAGTTAAAAAAAAGCCTTTAATGAAGACTATATTAAGTTTAGAAAAAGTTTTAACTCAATTTAAGTAAAGAAATTCAAAAAGATACCTTACTTAATAAAGACAAAGTTTCTCTATGAGTTTGATATAATTCTCATTTGCCAGTCGTGTCAGGTACTACGGATAGCTATCATTAATGTTACTCTTCACCAACCAAATTAACTGAAAAGCCAATCACCCAAATAAGACCCTTAAAACAACTGTTACTTTTAACTCAATTTAATAAAAAATTCATTATAGGAAACAAAATTTTCGGAAGCAATAAAATCCCAAACAAATGATCTTATTTCGGTAACTTTTTCTCAATTACATTTCGCCTGGTAGTATCTACTGAAAATGTTAACAGTTTTACTTTTATCGTGGTCAAATATGGCACAGAAAATTGGTGTGCCGTATTTGGGATTCACGTCCGGGAGCGGTTACACCACCTGCTACCTAATTGGGCTTCGCCACATAGAATCTATTTACCTGCCTCGTGAAAGCTGACTTTTTTTTGGGATGTTAGCTGGTGAAATTTTCTTTTTACGTATTTTTTGGTTCAGCCCATAGGAAGTGAAAATATTCTAAGTCTATGGTTCAGCCTATCTTTGAAATATTGTCTAGCGTGTCTAGCGTAGACAGACTAGAATGTCGATTGTCACGTTCCTAATCAACACAATGTCGAGAAATTTAGACATTTACATTTACAAGTTACGAAGAGCAATATTGTTTCTATTATTACTTACAACTGGCTAAATGAAACAAATACTTTAAGCTACATGGATTTTCTTATGAGAAACCCTAATAACTCTCCAAATTCTATTTTATTCCTAAAAACTTCGTACCATTTTATGAGCTTACGATACCTACGAGTAAATGTACCTAAAGGCAATCAAATATGAACTTACAATAGAACACGCGATATGTACAATAAAAAACAAACAACCTTCAAATACTAACGATGCATACTTAATTCCTGTAATTTACAATAAAAATGGAAATAGAAAAAAGATTTCTATTATAAAACCCTTTTTCAGTTAAACAAACATTATGAACTTAGTGCGCACGCAATGGTTTTATCAAGGAATAGTTTATGGAAGTACTAAGTGAACCTCCGCTCAAGGCGAGGCTTTTGCGAAAGCTGAGCGAGGAAATATGAAATAGACGCTAAAGGAAACATATTGTATCGTTGGGATACTATTGAAGCAAAAACACCTTTATTGTAGGTACTTTATTGATATCAGCAGCAGAAAAATAACTTAATTAAGGTCCAATTATGGTAGTTCTAACGATCTTAAGTGTATTTCTTTCTTGAAATATCTTTTTAGCTTAACTTAACTTATAATAAGGGCAGTGCGCACGTTCGTAAAGATATTTTTATAACTGCTGTGCAAATTAGACCTTTAGATTTTTACTGAAAGCTTTCTCTTAATGACGCCGAAGATAAATCTGAAAATGTATGGCGGGTTCTATCTCAAGAACATAACGTTTTAAATCAATATGTCATGTATTGATTCAGCTGCGATATTGATCCAATTTTAACCTCCCAAAGTAATACAGTTAACGACACTATAATGTTGATAGTCTGTTGTGCTATTATGGGTTGATAAACTCCATTTCGTAAGAAATGACATTTCATCTAACAGTGAAACCAAGCTACCACTGCGAAAGGGTAATAAGCAAGTAATAGCTGGACGGAACAAACTCCAAATACCTAAAATAGGTTTTACCTTCCATTATGAAAGAGTTTTGACAATTGCCTTTCACTGCAAAAGAGAAATGACGAAAGAGTCCGTTATTAACCATTTTTACTCGTTCAGTCCTCTTCGCTAGACTCTTTGTTGGTGGAAGCACTTCTATGAAGTTTACCATTGCGAGTCAAACGGAGTCCGTACGGAGCCCGCTCCGCTGGCAGTGGAAGCCCGGCTTGAGACGTATCACGAATATGTTCTGGACTTATTCAATTATCCGAAGAGGTTAACTTTCCACATCCTTGCTCGTTTCTATGCTGGCTGTATTATCCGATTCTATTTGTATAGGTAAGTACTTCTATTTCTGAAGTACAAAGTTTCTGTTAGTTTAACTCAGTTTCTTGGTCTGTTACTTCTATTCTTGGCCAGGTATTAAGCATAGCCACGTTAAGAACTTGAATAGTTCTTTCATTAAATAAATGAGGATTTAGCAAGTCGTTTCAGGATTTATCTGTAGCGAATCGTTAATAAAAAAAAAAAATGATTCCTTTTTCTTGGCTAATGGGGTTGAATGTTTACTCAGATAATAAGATTTCCATAGAAATCAAAAATTTGTGTGTGTATTTTTAGTTTCTATGGCCAACCATAGAAGAACAACCAAAAATCAACACGCATTTTGGCATAGTAAGACATAAGTTCTTACCACGCCAATCATAGAAACCATGAGATGAGGTGAAAAGTATAAGTAGCAACATTATATTCCAATCAAATTTTATGAAACTTTGAAACTTACCTTAACTCAATTAAAAGCGAAAAATCTAACACAAAGTAGACGTTGTTGTTTATAATGAACTTACAAAAGTTCTAACAATGTTTTCTGAAGTGAGCATATATTCTGGTTTCGAATTACAACAGAGTTCTAGCTGATGCTCCTAAGTCTCACGTACAAGATCGAGTTGGGAATCTAGACAATAGTTAGTTCCTTAGGCTTAGATACTGACTGAAAAAAGTTTCAACTCATGTAACGCAAATTTTGTTTGCTTACGAAGGAAAATTCGTTTTGTTTTTATTACGATTGTAATTACGAGTATAAGCTCATAGATTCCAATGGCTGACATGGACCTTAATTTTAGTAGTGTGGGAAGAACCCTTCATGGGCTATTCTCTGCCTGGAGAGAGGGGGTTATGTCGGACACCTACGGACTAAACTCACCACGGTTGTCCGCTTTGCGTACCGGATGGTGGATTTTGAAAACTCTTTATTATGAGCCAAAGCCCACCACGGTGCCACGCCTGTTACGGTATCTACATCTATCTTTCCACTACAGCATAAGCGATCCTCATGAAATAGCTTGTCACGACGGAGGAAGAAGATAGGGGATTTTGCCATAATTACCACGCTTGGCTCTCAAGACTACATTTTGAGTCGCGATTTGCAATAGCCACAGTTGAAAAGGCCCGGATTATTTTTTTCCTGACGAGCAATATTTTTGTGGTTACTGCTTAAAGTTTCCTAGAAGTATAGAAGTATTTTGATCATTCTAGGAAACCGTCTAATTTTATTTTTACCCGACTACGGTGAGGGTTATGTTTTTAAATGGTAAAGAGATTTTTTCCATGAAATCTAAGGGAAAGTAATGTAATCAAAGTTGCCCCATGAATACAAAATACTATGCCGGGGTGAATCTTATTAAAAGAATTTTTATAATATTAGGCCTTATTTTTGAGAATTCCAATCACGAGCAGTAAATATTTTGAGGCCAATTTATGTTATTGGTAATTCGTTTTATACTTTGTTGCATTTTTTTAACAATTATTATTATGTTTATGAGCACCAAGAGGCTTTAGATAAAGTTACTGGTGAATGAGTAATAAAGTAAAGAAATTTTTTTTAATCTCCTTAACTTTTTTAATCTTATTTATTTTTTAACCCATCAAGTGACATATTGTAGACACATAAAACTATGTTTACGAGCACCGACGTCCTTTTAATGTCATTATTTAGGTAGGCGCGTTCTTCAAAATTAAACAATACGTAAAACGACCTTGTACCTTCGTAAACTTTCAGCAATTAATTGTTCTTTTGTTAATAGTTATACATTATGTATAGATATTTGCTTTTTTTATGTTAATGTGTCGATTTCTTTTCTGTTACCTGTTTATTTATTTATATGAAGTTTGGAATATTGTTTATTATTGTGTGTGTGTTTTTGTTTTTAATAAATCTAGTTTCTTTCTTTTTCAATTTAGGTATTACATGAATAAATCTTTTTTTTTTTATCTTTTACTGTCTTAACTGGTTGTCTGATTTGTTGTAGTGTACCTTATCTTTTTTTAAAAGCATTTAAAACAATTATTTTTATAACATTATCTGTGAATTTTGGATGTTTATGTACCTAAGCTTACAATCAAACTTATCTTATTTTTGCTCATGTGGTGTTTACCTTTAAGTGATTGTTACAATGTTGTGATTGTTTTTCTATTACGCATGTTTTTTAAATGTGTTATAAGTGTAAACAATTGTTGGTAGACCAAATAAATAAATATAACTTTGCTCCATTAGATTTCTTCTATATCGTGATCCAGCTACACAATCACTAACACTCTTAACTATACAATGGATTTTGATGCGGTTTTAACCATCATTTCGAGCATTTCTTCTGGAAGGTTCATGTGTATACCTAATACATAATTAATGTACGAATAGTAAAAAAATTGAACCCGTGCAAAGGCGGGGTGGGTCACTAGTATAGACAAATATCACATGCACACACACCCAGACCCGGAACAACTATCTGGCTATACATATTAAACGCAGAAAACCAATCATACCTAATAGACAGTGCGCCAATTGTGTCGTAGCTCCAAATTTTAGATTGTAGGAGTAGAACATTGAAGAAAATAAAGCTTTGAAGTATATAAAATCTTTGCTTGAAAAGATTTTAGAAGTATTTCGAGCAAATCTACATCGGAATTACATGGAAATAACTTGGAGGAAATTGTAGTGTCTTTCTTTAGGCTTAGTGTTATTGACGTACTTTGTTCAATAGATTTCATTATTGTTGTGTTTGTTTACTTGTAGTTTATTAAGTCTGATGACATGCCTTGAAAATTGTATTAGCTTTGATATTTATAATCCTTTATAATTAAACAAATGCATGATAGCCAGGAAAAAGTGGGCATGGAATGAACGCTGGCCAATGGACTAGAATACTCCTAGAGTGGAGGTCTTGAGCCAACACCCAAGGGCGGGGAAGACCGCCGCAGCGCTGGGTGGATGACATTAGACGACACGGTGATCATGACTGGATGCGTTGGACACAAGATCACCAGGAATGGAGGAGAAGGGAAGAGGCCTATATCCAAGATTGGATATCGAGAAAGCCACCATGATGATGATAATTAAACAAAACAATTTGTAAGTCGTGCGTTCTTTAACATACACAGTCACATTGCCAAAATCTTAATCATTTTGATCTACTACTTTAACTACATCAATAGTGGTATCGAGGCTGACGATTCAGTGTAGAAATGGGCATTTTTGGGTATTTTTGTCATCGATGCGCATCGATATCACAGATTTATTTATTTATTTACTTTTATTAAAACGGTACGAAACCAATTACAATAACAAAAGATAGGCTCATAGGTAAGATGTGGCATCTATTATTTTTGGCATCGATGCCTACTATTGCAATGTTCGTGGCGTCAACTGCGATACGATGCTGATATTTGTTGATGATACGCATCCAACCGAAACCAACGATATACCTACAACTAGATGGTACTGTATCCGTTTTCAACATGACACGGCAGCCGATATGTAAGTGGCATCTATGCCTGGTATCGTTATTCGAAGAAATATGAGATCATTACTCGTGTAAGCTTTTACCTTTCACTAAACTACTAAACATAATATCAATCGTTAAAATATCCGCTGCAAAATATAAAACACAGTTGAAATAAAAATTATAAAGCTTACATGATTATTGATTACGCAACAAGTAAACGAAAAGTATTCACCTCAACGCAAGCCAATCTTCATTGTTTACTCGACCCACCTTAAGAAAAGGATGATCCAACAATAGATCTAAAAATGGACACAATAATCCCAATATAGCCCTGACCCGCCCATATATTACTTCGTAACCCGAAGGTTTATAAACGATTGTGAAAGAAAGCCTACTGGGAATCAGAAGTTTTATTTTCGTTGGACTGATTGAAAACGGGTCTAAATATACATTTTTAAAGACGGCTGCTTTTGATTTATTCCAGGAAAAATTTATTAAGTATATACAGGATATTTTTGAAGTGAAACTTCTATATAGACGGGGGTATTAGGATTTTTCCGTCACGAAAAAGAGCATGACGGCCACGTGGAGGGGGTAGAGGATATAATATTTACAGAAAGGTAATTATCAGTTTGGGAAACATTTACAATATATATCCGTTGAAGTTTCACTGCTAATATGTGTCCCAGCACACAGTTCGTTTTTTTTTAATAGTGCGCAAAATTTGCATAGCAAACGATTGTTGATCGCAGCATAGCTATTATTAATGAACAGGATCATATTGTAGGCGTACTTGCTTTTTATAACGCCCACAGGAAATTGGCTAGAAATTATTGATATAATATCACAGTCATAATTCCTCATTTTCTAAATATTGATCTAAAGTAATACGAATATTATTTCGTTATACAACGTCAACTTTCCAACCCTCGAAGTAGTAAACTCAAGTAATGGTCATGGCCTAAGTGAATAGTCTATTGTATCACTTTCCATTATGTAAACGTCTTTGAATTTACTTGAGTTTCCCTATTTAGATGTAAGGCGAATAACAAACGGAGCGGTGCGGCGTCGCCTGCCGCAGCGGTACGCGGTTGTTTCGTGTGTTATTCGCCTGCAATTTCAGTGCGGTCAGCTCCACACCGCTGCAGCAGGCGGCGCCGCATCGCTCCGTTTGTTATTCGCCTAAGTAGCTATAAAAAATAACTATGCGTGGAAAATTGCAACCTTAAGTGCTTTAGTTGTTAACGCTTTTAGATTGAGTAGCGAAATAGACTTGCCTAATGGTCCTAAGCATTATTATGTCAAATTGCTCTTTTTCTATCGCGTCAGCACCAGCTATCATATTGGCATCGCTCATAGTGGAAAGATTAGCCAGTCAGTAATCGTGATATCGAGGCTGACTATCTGGGGTGCGTCAGAGGATCTCACGTTTCGACACTCTTGGCAGCTCGTTCTTTGCACACACGTCCTTTTATAATTATTACAGTAAATCTGTAGCGACGCCTTTCGCCACATAGAATAACTACTCAGCAAGGCAGCAAGCTAACTACAGTGGCACGTAAATATGAATTCGACCAATTAGATTACGAGGCCTGCATCGCGCAAGTAAAAAGAATATAGTATCTAACACATATACAACTGTCCGATATCAACCGTCGGGCTTCGGCACACCAGGCAATATCACCTCCCCTGGTCGGAGGATACTCCCTTTTCAGTGGAGGAACACCATACCTCGTTCATCCACATATCTATATCTTTTTTAAAGATTACTAGCAACTTGTATATTACTAGTATTTCCGTAAACCCCTGCTAAATATGCTTGAGATCGGAGTGATGTTCAATTGTTCACGTCAATAGTGCAATTGATCAAGGGGGATAGTCTCCTTGATTGCCAGTCCTGCGTTTGCCATTGGGCTGTTGTCGCTCTTACTAACTCTCTACAGTCAGTGTAGAGCAATCGTATGGGGGAAATAACAGGGCTTATATCCCTAGCAGATAGATTATTTAAAAAGCAGTGAAAGCTTATCGGTTGAATGCTTGCCTTCCATGCAGAAGGGTCTGAGTTCGACACCGGCCTATACCTCTGACTTTTTGAATTCATGTGTGGATCAGACTTTGATTATGATTTGCGTTAACGGTGAAGGAAAACATCGTGAGGAAACCTGCACACCTGAGAGGGCCGAGATCTCGATGGCGTGTGTAATCCGCCAACCCGTACCAGGCCAACATTGTGGAACTAAGGCCTAAACCTTCTCATTCTGAATAGAGGCCCGTGCTTAGTAATGGGCTGGACTTATTTATTTAAGTCCCGAGCTACCATACTGCGTCTCGGGAACAGAAAATGAAGCTGTTGCCTACAGAATTCGCGCCAATACGACCCAGTTCACATTATTCTTTGTTTCCCAGCAAATCATAATAAATGATAGGTACTTTGACAGATCACAAACGAATAACAGTACAATATCGCTCCTATTCCTAAATAAAAAATTATCTAACGAATGGCCTTGAGTCGTATTTTCGTAAACAAGAACAAAAAAGAATCGTTCGTATTGTGAGAAAAACTGGGGAAACTGACTACAATCTATCGGGCGATCTAGAACTTTAGTACCTACATTGGCTCCTAACATAATAGAGGTACCAGTCACATAGAAAGCGGAGCTGAATGAAAGCGATAGTGGAGCGGGATATTATGTTCGTGGTATGATTTCAAAACAGGACCAATCCGGTCCCGGATTCCAAGAGTATTTAACGTTTCAAATGTTTTTTATGTTTTTATTATTTTTATTATAAAACGTTGCCCCTCACTAGGATTTCTCCTGTATCGAGGGTACAGTTTACAAACATACATGTCACATGCACACACAACCAGACCCGGAACAACTATCTGTAGATCATACAAATATTTGCTCCGTGCGGGGATCGAACCTGCGGCACGTAGCGCAGAAAGCTAATCGCTTAGCCACTGCGCCAACCGTGTCGTCCAAATCGGACTTGGTCTTGTGAATGATTGCTGAATATGAAACATACACGAGTCTTCAATTAGATATAGATTTTTTATATGAATAAAAGACCTCTCTGACCGATCTTGATTCATCTGAAGCGGCTTTCTTAGATCCCCAGAAATAAATTACAAGGTATAAAATTCGCTCCGCTTTCTGTCTGACCTCGGTTCAAGCTATTCAATCGCAAAGGCTTCTGTTCTTAGTTATAGTTCTGCTGAAAACAAAACCTTTTTGTAGGGGTCTGTACTTTTACTTATATTTATTAGTATCTAGAACATGAGTTTGGATAGATTTTGTTATTATTATGTGTTAACGTCTTTGGTAAGAGAATCGATTTCTGGATACAATGGCGGGTCTTTATTTGAGAGGAACGAGATAAACCTAAATCTTTCTGCTCATGGATGTCGTGTAGATGGCGGATAGCAGTGGCGGATGGTGGTTATGTGTGATTGGTAGGAGAGATACATGTATTCCGAGAGGTACTACAGTCCTACCTATCTCACCCATCATAAAAAACTATTTGCAAGCGCAGTTGTGGTTCGGGTAAAGGGTAAGAACAGTGAAATTACCCGAACATAAGGTATTCCAACTTTAGGCATATTTCGGCAACGCATCCGTACGGATGTACCTGGACAGTGGACGGCGGTGATCGCTTACCATTAGGTGACCCGAAAAGTTGTATGCCTTCATCCTTCCTAATATTATAAATGCAAAAGAAACTCTGTGCATCCATCTGTCTGTTTGTTACCATTTCACGATTAAACGGCTAAACCGATTTCGATGAAAGACACTTTGACACGAAGTTTTCTAAAGAAAGTCATTTACAAAAGTTCAACTACCTATATCTGATGATTTTTAATACCTATCGCTTTGTTGGACTATACACACAGCTAGTTATCAAGCTATACTTTTTCAGTATAAGCTGACCTCTCACTGTATGAAATGCCTATACAATGCGAGGTTAACTTATACTGAAAATGTATACCAATGATATGTAGCGAGTACATTATGAATTTTCCACACACAACGTTTCCCGACCATATTGATCAATAGGTATAGCCTGGCAGTAGGTCTGAAAATTTAATAATAGATCTAAACGTACAAAGGTTATTTGTTCGCGTCCTACCTGTTTTTGAAACTAATACCTTGTCTGCCAAATATAACCTACCTACATAGCTGTAGGCTATGTAGGTTATATTTGGCGATACATTTTTATGTTATGGTTCTCCTACGCTGAGGTTATAATATACTTACCTATTATATAAAAATAATTTTGTATAAGTAACGTAATTAATCAAGCTAGTCAGCTTGATTAATTACGTTACTTATACATTAGGACCGTATTTCAGAAGAATCGCACAGTCGTGCGATTCTTCTGAAATACGGCCCTTACACTACGTCGATTACCATAGAGCAATATGTAACTGGATATTAAAATAAAGGGAGGAGTTAGATACAGTTCCACCCATAAACTTATAATACTATTACCACTAGTATAATAAGTTTATGGTTCTACCACACGCAGGGGTGCAAGGAAACATGATTGAAAAAATCTGAGATCTTCTGGCGCGCCGTGCGCTGTCAGACTAGATACCATTGCTGACATGTCATGTAAAAAATCATTTAAATGGAAATAAAACTAATTTCGGAACTGCTGTTTGAATTTAATAATTTCTAGATGTAAAATTGCAAACTACGTGACGTCACACTAACCCCCCGGGTCTCACGAATGTGATCAACTGTGACAAGGACGAGGGAGGGGTCAAAAAATCACGAAATTAGTGTGACGTACTTTATGGATGATCCCTTATAGGACAGCTCGTTCCGACTCGATTGAAGACCACTAAAAGCCTACAAAACCTAATAAACAATTCAATTACCGCTACATTTTATACTGCCATAGTTTTTCCAACGACTTCTCTGGGAGTAATCAGTTCTTAAAACTATAACCACTTTATTAAATCAATTCGTTTTTACAACTTATCATTACATACTTTAATTTTATTTATCTATCAATATGAAATCTAAAATCACAACTTTGCATTTCTTTACCTTTACAACAATTATTATCAAAATCACTTATTCCGAGTACACCGACAAATAAACAGACGTTTAAAACAATCCAACCGTTAACAAGAACTTTAACATTAATAAACTGCGGCTTTTATTATAAACACCAGTTTTTTTGTCACTGAACCCTTAAAATTAAAGCTAAATTAAAAACTAATTTCAATATCAAAATAAACTATTTATCAAAGAACGCTTTGATTTTACACCAAAGACTCGGTTTAGGCTTAGGTAGTCAATTAACTGGCAATTTCTCGTGGATCCAAGTTCTCTTGCCTTCGTTGAACTCGGCAGCGGTATGGTCTGTACCTTCCAGAATCCATTTGGTGGTCAGCAAGCCTTCAACTCCAACGGGGCCTGAGAATATTTAATTAGTAAAACTAAGAAGGAAAGATATCGTCTTCTTATTTTGTCGTGTCGCATGAGCACACAAATTGGAATCGCTCATGCCATCACCATAGTGTAACGATTAGCCAGGGCCATGGAGAAAGAAGCGGAGATGTCGCAAGGCAATTAGGCTATGCGTCTTCAATTGAGTCCATGACGTCATTAGTGGGCGGGGCCTCGCACTTAGTTCCAAGTGAATCGTCACGTTCGGTTCTATGTGATTTTAATAGATTCTTTATATTTTAATTGTTTTAACAATGAAGTGCGCTTTGCAATACCTCCGCTTCTTTCTCTCCTCCGTGGCCAGGGCCCTATTTACCTAACAAAACTAACAATGCGACCCCATTATCTCACGTTAAATACCTGACTTTTAAATACCGTGTATGTACCAAAAAAATCAAAATTGCGTTTTCGCGTCTATTAATTGCCATTCACAATCGGCTGCTACAGACGCGAAAACAAAATATATGTTTTTTTGTTCATTTGCGTTATTTAACAATATTAGTTACGCGGGATGACTGATGACTGACGACTGTCAACGAAAATATTTTCTAGTCATTCTACAGCACGCACGAAAATAAATAAGGCTAGCTCACAATAGACCAACAATTCTTCATAATAGAAACTAGGGCTAACCATACAAACCGGGTCACACAAAACTTTTATCTCACCTCTAGCGTGTATCCTGGCGGTAGAGATACCAACTTCGGCGCCGAGACCGAAACGGAAGCCGTCGGCGAATCGCGACGACACGTTGTGGAACACGCATGCGCTGTCCACTGCGTTCATGAAACGTTTCGCTGCGTTGTCTGAAATAGGAAATAAATTACTGTACGATGTTTATATTAATTGATACTCTTCTTGAGTTGTTTGGTAAAAAATTTGAGGTAGGTAACAATCACATTTTTGCACTTAGTTTTCTAAGGGCTGATTTTTCATGATCGTTTTTTTTTTTTATCCCACGAATCAATTTGCCCCTTGATTGATTTGTATAGAAAAGATGTCAAAAATTCAAATTTATTCCCTCCGATAAAGTTATCTGGCGATTGAAAAACCCTAAGCTTTATAATATTTTGTTTGTGACGAACCACTCATCACAATCAAGCTTATTTTTATTCTGGAAAGACAATTTGCGATCAGCTTAGATTTTCATACCTAGGGTTGTATGCAAACTTAAAATAAGTTTAAGGTTTTAAATAAAGTAAATAAAAAAATGGGTGATTGTTAAAATGTTGAGAACAGAGTGAATTGTTCTCATTTTTCAAACTCAAGATAGAATTTATTTCACTATATAGTAACAACAAGTTTATATCCCTAATTAAAGTTCAAGTACAAATAATAACAAACAGACGGCAGACGATCATAAAACAAGAGTAACAACCACAGATAAACTACATAGAGACTTATCTAATGCTGGTATAGTTGGTACTGATAACAATGCCTTCCCGAAACAATATTACATTATTATTATCATGCGGCAACAAACTGATACTGTTGATATAGCAATTAACTTTATTTGCCTTGAAGTAATAATTGTCATTATAATAATATCTAACTAAGTACTTCCCTGTATGTCATTAATGTTAATGGTATATTTGAATAATATTCTATGGGGATATGAATTTCTTGTTGCTTTTGTACAAATTTAACTCTGCTTTAAATTAAGGAAATTAAATATGACGTAGAGTATGTTAGAATCAAAACTTACCGTTTTCAGTTACAATGACATCCGTGTGTGAGCTTCCAAACTTGTGTATATGATCAACAGCCTCATCCATATCCTTGACGATTTCAATACAACACTCCAGAGCTCCATACTCATGCTTCATACTCCTCGCTGGCGGTGGACCAAAGGTCAACTGACTAGCCAGTTTAGGACCAGCATGAATCTTAACACCTTCCTTCTTCAACATGTTACAAATTTCATTGAAAAGATCACCAGCATGGTCTTCGTGGATAAGCAAAGTTTCCATAGCATTACAGGCAGCTGGATAATCACATTTTGCGTCCCGCACGATCTTCAATGCTTTAACTGGGTCAGCATCTTTGTCTAAGTACACATGGCAAATACCCTCAGCGTGACCAAGAACTGGTATATGCTGCGACTGTTTCTGAATATTCCGAACTAAATCAGAAGATCCTCGAGGAATTATCAAATCTATGTGCTTCTCCATTGACAGTAGATCGCTAATTTCTTCCCTTGTCGATACAAGGGAGATAGCGTCATCTGCACCAACACCTTTAAGAGATTCTTTGACTAATTCCATAAGAACTTTGTTTGAATGGGCAGCTTCTTTTCCACCTTTAAGTAAAAGGCCATTGGCTGATGCCATAGCCAAAGCAGCTACTTGGGGTAAAGAATCGGGTCTAGATTCAAATATGACTAGAAGAACTCCAATAGGAACTGTTACTTGTTGAAGAACTAAATTCTCCGCTAATTTTGTTTTTGTTATTACCCTGCCCACGTTTTCGTAACTTGAATCGGCAATCTGCTTGAGACCTATAGCTAAAGTTTTCAATTTGCTAGGACTTAAAGATAATCTGCTCAATAGAGGCTTAGCAAGGCCACTCTTTGTTGCTTCTTCTAAGTCTTTTGAATTGGCTTCTAATATTTCTTCTTGTTTGCTTACTAATAAATCGGCTAATGAGTGAATGGCTGTTGCTCTATCTGCTGGGGACAATTTTTGAAGCACTCTGCTGCCAATTCTTGCTGCAAATTGAAGAATCAATTTTAGTACACTGTATTGGTTATTCCTCTTACCTGCCACTGAATTCTTTCTACGTACCGTTTTCAGCCAAAACATCAACTGAAGTAGGAGAGCTAACGGCGTAATCGGTGAAGAATGTACCAACTTTTCTTCCACTAATGATGGTCTTAATGGCTTTATCTTGCATACCATTACAAATTACAACACTGACTCCTCGAGCCATTGCCCATGTAGCTGCATTGACTTTAGAATCCATACCTCCAGTTCCAACCTAAAATTGTGAAATGTTAAATTAAATGCAAAAGAAATGTGATTGAAGGTGTTAACAATTTTTTTTTTGTTTCATTTTAATTGTATATTTATGCTTTTCATTCATTGATAAATACCTATGTAAAAAAATACTTAGTGCAATTAGTGTTTTTCGTAAACGCAAAGATTAATAAATATCTCATATTAAATTTCTATTGTAAGAGGCACCTTTATTTTCTTTTATTTTAAGAATGTTTGATTAATATATCGGGATCGTTTCGAGACAGAATATCAATCACAACTTAATTTGAAAGCAGAAACCTTTTATCCATGGAAAATTATTTTGTTGTATTAGTGTTTGTTTTTAAGTGGGTGTAAAAATAGCACCCACGCTCTCTGGCTGCTTCTAAATCTTTCTATTGATAACGTTAAACAGATTAGGACAAGCCTTTTCTAAAAAAACATTGTCTAGATTCAAATTGAGTATAAAGGTAGACTCAACTTGGGCTATATCTAAATCTAAGCTCCTTATATCGCGGGGTTAAATGTGTCACACTTTAGAAATATCTGGGTTCATTATATGTCTTTACCTTAGACTTTTGTCCAAACTGTATTTGACCTTTCTCCTTCGATGTGTATGTATGCATCATCCGGGCACCATCTTCCCATGGGGGCTTGTTGTATATGCCGTCGACATCAGACATCATGATCAGCAAATCTGATTGGACCTCAGCAGCCAACAGTGCTGATAGACTGTCGTTGTCTTTAATACCTATACCCTAAACGTTCAAAGATTTATGATGTAGTAAAACTGTTGCAAATGTAGCAGAATTCCTCGATAGAAACAGATAAGGGTTATGGGTCTTGGTTGGATGAAAACAATTCTTATATAAGATGTCTGACGGTTGATTGGGGGACTGATTGGGCTGTTATAGCAAATTGTGTGGAAAGAAGTCGTTTCATACGAGTGAACTTTTGATAACACAGCGAACAGTTCAAGGGCCCTACCACCATCTTTAACAGCAGTATAAGTTTTGTGACGTCATCGTAAATCATTCGTCTCGTTTTCTCTTAGAGCAAGGAATATATATACAAAACATTCTTAATCTTGAAATGTCATTGTACGAATTTGATTGACATTAAGCTTGAAACAAAACATTCTTAAAAATCATTAGTTTTGTAAAAGAAGATGGTAATCCCCTAGTTGTAATGATGGTATTAACATTTAACAGTAATGACGAAAGAATATCTATGTAAAATATACATAGATATTCTTTTATAATGATGTCTAATACTTAATACTCAAATAACGTTTAGTACTACGAATTGTAAACATTGTAAGAAGAGAAAACATGTAAGTAAATACATACCTATTGATATAAAAGAACATAAAAGATTTTTATTTAGGCTCAGATTTCTAAGATATTATATCAATAATTGTATTCTTACAAATATATTTGTAGATACCAATATTTTTTTTACGTTCTAATACACAATTTTGTCTGTGCCTACAAAGAACTCAATACCATCTTTTTTTAATATAAGGTAAAATTGCTTACTTTTCCTTTTCCAGTTCCTGGTACAACGGTATCATCGTGGATGTACATGGGTGGGCTGACAGCGTCGTTAGTGTTGACAATGGGCACTATATTCAGCGATATCAATTCCGATAATGTGCAAAATAAGTTCTTTCTCGTCTCCTCGTTATAAAAATCCGGTTTTGTGACAAGGACCTGTGAAAAACATCAGCAAATAAGCTCTCGGTGCTACTTTACCGAATTATTTTTTCCTTGTAAATCACTTCGTAGATAATAAGGGGGGAACATGCCAAAAATCTCGACTTCAATTTATTTTCGGAGACTCCAAATTGAAAAATATTCATGATAATGTTATTGAATTAAATTTGAATTGATTGAGGAGGGGTAACTGAAGTAGATGTAAGGAAATCTTTAAAGAGCACAAAGGATTTCCTTTTGTATCGATTCAAGGATATATTATTATGAATCCTTCCAGCTTTTCTCTGTGAAGAGAATCGCCCACGGCAAAATCGATGAAAGACTTTATATTGGATCCTTTTAAAGCTACGTCCAGCCGTATGATACCGGGTTTAGATTCGTTGTTATTGAATCTCAACTTCAAGCAAGAACCATGATACGTGCTTCTTTTAATTTATTACCAGAAACATAATAAACATAATGTGAAAAACATCGCAATGTAAAGCTCGTGTCAATATTTTTGGCCGCTCTGAATGTAGCCGCTCACCGATGCGCAGAACGCGTATGGTTCGGACTGTGGGACGGATGTACGTTTTACCGAGCGGACGGTACGCGGCTACATTCAGAGCAGTCAAAGTTTAGCGCGAGCTATTTCTGATGATGGAAATACTAATCAAATAAATTATCACATAACTATATAAACAGGGTGTAAAAAAAAATCTTGGAAACGGCTCGGGGTGCCGCTCGCCACCGGTACGCCTTCGTAAGTCCGATGACCCACGTGGAGCTCTAGAATGCAGTTAATGGTCAAGCTATGGCAACAGATGACTCGTTATCGAATACGAAAAATCTTACAACTAGGATGAGTCTAAATGAGCATATTTTAAGGAATTTGCACGATTTCTGTAACAACCTGTATGTCGTTCTCTTCACCGTATCCAATGACAGCGATGACTAGTTCTAATTCCTACTGTGAGCTCTTTGATGACTAGCGAAGCCAAATTTGGTTTTAAAAACCCGGTCACGCGGTGAGCAGAAGAGCTGATCAGTGTAGTTATAGTCATAAGAGATATAAGCGATGTATCTGATGATGGAAATACTAATCAAATTGATAAACTTTCACTTAGCAATAATTAACATTATATTGGAAACTCATTAAGCCCAATGGAATAAAATCCATGATACGTTTAAATGTGAAGAAGAAATTTGAATCTGAGCAGGGGCCGTTATAGCTCGGTTGGCAAGAGCGGCTAGTGTACTGAACCAGAAAGTCGCAGGTTCGAATCCTGCTGACGGTCGAAATTTACATTCCACAAAAAATAAAATCATTATATTAAATTTAAGATATAGACAATATAAGTGTCCATAGATTGAACAGAGCAAAATTCCTTACTTGGGAATCCTACAACATAAGATCATCACAAACAGATAACAATAATGAACCATTTCTCCACATTACTTGGTCCACAATTCCCTTTAAAAGCGTTCCTTCCTATTGTGAATTTTCAGAAGTCATTGAACAAAAGTTAATTATATCCGTGGTATACAGCCCTTATCGTTTTACGACCGTAATATTTCAAAAATGACGTGTGGGATTGGATTTAGATCGTGAACAGATATGGGTGTAGTTAGCAATTCTATTTGTGTATAGGATTTTGAATTAGAGAAATATCAACGGTCACTTTCTGGTACCATTTATTCGTAACTAGCGACTTCGCACTGGTGCAATTTATCGAAAGTATTATGCATAATAAACCTTCATTTCTTTTTTTTTTTTTTTTTTTTAAACATTGCCCCTCACTAGGAATTCTCCTGTATCGAGGGTACAGTTTACAAACATACATGTCACATGAACACACAACCAGACCCGAAACAACTATCTGTAGATCATACAAATATTTGTTCCATGCGGGGATCGAACCCGCGGCACGTAGCGCAGAAAGCTAATTGCTTAGCCACTGCGCCAACCTTCCGGAAGAAACTCTCAAAATTATAGTGAAAACCGCATCAAAATCCGTTGCGTGGTTTAGGAGTAGTTAGCGGATATACAGACAGACAAACGCGGAGAACGACTTTATTTTGTACTATACTATGTAGTGATGACATTACTTATATAGATCGACCCTTAATTTAGTACATACCGATACAGTGAGTATCCAACACTCTTTTTAAAAGTAAAGTTTTACGAGAATACCGTGGCACTCTGCATAAAAGGTTTGTCCCATCTCGACGACATCTCTACATCAAGTTGGGAAATGTTTATGAAAGTGAATGTAGTAGCAGATTGTTAGACCATCGATCGATAGGATAAGATTCCTTTATTTAATAGACATAAACAAGGATCGAAACCGGTATGACCCGTACCTGTATTTCTCGGCTACAACCTTAATTTAAGGTAGTTCCAAAAAATTTAATACATACTACGGTTTAATACCGGTTACCCAAATAAAAAAATATTATCTCTATCTTACACGTACCGTCGGCATAAAATCAAATGGTGGGCAGCGCCTGTGTATATCATCGGTAATTTTAAAGTTACCGGTATTAAAATGGTTATCTAAATTTAGAGGTACCATGTTTATTTATCTTGATAACCCAGATATTGGTAACCGTATTCTTAGAAGTAACCATAATTCTCCGATACCTGTACCCTAATTTATAGCAGTTTTAGGTCCCTGGACATAGTGTTATAATTAAATTTAAAATGGTTTTAATTAGATAAAACATTAACTTACTCTCTCCATGAATTGACTTTTACAATACACGAGATATTAAAAAGGGATATAATTTTGATAAATATTTTTCTAGTGTAGTTTTCTTTTTAAAGTGTACAAACAAGGATCGATAATTTTTTTTCAAAATTAACTCTGAGGCAAGTTTTTAATTAAATAACTTTGCAGAGCCATAACTCATGGTTGGAGAAGCAGTTTTGAACAGAAACTAATCCTGCGGCTTTTTTTGTGGGTTGTACAAACGCTGCGAGCTCGTGCGATTTGTTACTTTCCATGCCAGTATGGAAGGGTTTTTGCGACATGTGCATGTTTTATGCGTCTCCGCCGTGGCTGTAGTTTACCATAGAACATTTTACATGTTTTCGTTTTTGCAGTATGCAAACTAAGTAAAATATAGGTACATTTGAATCAAAGATTATGAATGCGTTCTTATGACAGATATTTAATAATATAAGTCCTATCTTTCTAGTACCGATCCCTTTAATTTATTTTACACATCATTATGAACAACTTTTACTATGGGACCAAACCTGAAATCGCGACCAAAAATCAAATAGGTATATTGAATTATTTGTACTTTTTTCGCGATTTCAGGGTTAGTCCCACAGTAAAAGTTGATCATAATGATGAGAACAATAACCCCTTATAGGAAACGGGACTAGACAGATATGTCCTTGTACAGTATTAAGAAAATACGGAGTCAAGCTTTTCAGACTCGTCATTGGTTTTTATAACGGCCATAGCACACTCGATACTTTTAGCATTGGCGAAAAGCGATTTTGCGATTGCATCGATGCTGCATCGCGTTTTGGCGACTCGTTGCATCTGGTGCAGAGGTGAAGCGAGGGGCAGAGTGGGCGGGGGGTAGCACGCCAAAGCCTCAATCAATCGCTGTGACTGACTTCTGAATGTGTGCGAAGTGTAGCGTTCAGTCGCTGTATCGAGCTTCCGAAAATCGACTAAATCGCTAGTCGCTGCTGCTAAAAGTATCGAGTGTGCTGTGGCCCTAAGAGACTGATTCGAATTTAGCATTAGAATAGAATAGATCTTTATTTCATGTAAACCAGATACAGGCACTTATGAAATGTCAAGCCTCTAGGTGCACGGTTCCAAATAGTAGACCCTATGGAGAAGAACCGGCAAGAAACTCCATACATCCATTCGTTACATTCTGCGTGTAAATCGTTATTGTGTAATGTGTTTGTAGATTGTACATTGTACGCATAGTTTTGTTTGTGTTTCCTTAGAATTGCTGTCAACTCACACAACTAGAACGATAGTTTGAGCAACATAAATAACGTCCTAAAACATTATTAATCATTCTACCATCGGAACAATGAAACAATTATTATAATGACAAGTGAAGCTTTGTTCTAACTTTAGTTGGTGCTATTTAGTTTTATAATTTGGGACATTTATGTGTTGAAGTTTGTGTGAGCGTGTATGTATAATTAAACTTTGATGAAGGAAATGTTGTGAAGTTTATGCCGAAACTTTTCATGTGCCTGCACTGCTAGTAGCACACATTGTTCAAGAGGAAGCGTTGTAAGGCTAGCTACTGCTGACATTTTTGCACCATTTTGATAATTTTAAGCACAAATTACCAACTTGAGATACCAACAACTTAAGTACCTATAAGATTATTTTTTGTTTTGTTTTTAGTACTGTGGTTTCTCGCTTATGCTAGTGAATAAATTATTTTCCTTTATACAAAGTGTATCATAAATGCGTGGTCATATTTAAGGGTGTGGATCAGACCATCAAAGTGATCATCTTTCTCTATGGAACCAACATCGTAATCGCAAAAAACTGTCCCATAAAAAACTTCAATAGTCGCTCTAAACGTATGAGACAGCTGATTATATTTTCGCAATTAGGATGTTGGTCCTATAGTGAAAGTTATTCAGTTTGATGGTCTGATACACACCGTTACCCTATGACCACGCATTTTTTATACACGTTGTATATTAGAAATAGGGTATTTTTTTCTCACAAATATTTTCATTATTAGGTCTTAGTTTATCTTCGGGAGTATTCTGAAGCGAAAGCGGCTTTTCTAACGAAAGGTGTTACCAGTAAACAGACGTTTGCTACTTTATATTTTTTATCATACCATCTTGATATAATTCCTTAGCAATAGCAACAGCGATTTTTTAAATTATATTGCTTCCATTTGAATGTCGAAATTAATAAAAAACGTTATAACAACAAAAATATTTAAATGAAAGGCTATATATAAAAAATCTTGACACCAGTTGTATAACAATGAGCGGTGCTACGGTGCACATTTGCGTATCAGAATTAATTAATAAATTATTTTTATTCATCCCTCGCCCTACAGAGCAGACGGGACGCTTGTATTTCATTAAATATGCATTTTTATGCGAACCACAAACGTTTTTGCATGATTTTGCATTAACTTGACGTGGTTTTGTACATATCTAGGTCCTTGACATGGCTGCTGTAATAACGACGACCTACGCTGAACATATTGAATTAAACAAAATATTATAGTTTAAAAACTATAGAACACGCTTTAGTCATCCAAACTGAACGTGTATGCAAAATTACAGCTCAATCGGAAACAGGGAAGTGGGTCTTTAACTTCCAAGATTTTCTTACATAGTTAGTTATTTACAGGTGAAGCTAATAAAAGCGTGTTAAAAATAAGTCTCTTTCCCGTTCTCATGTCCTCCGTCTACATGATGTCTACATGATACCTACATAGTAGGTACATAGCATCATGCCTATATTTCCTGAAGGGTTACAAAGGCTTAATATTGTGCCTGGAGGATGCTCTTTACAGCCTCTCCCCTTAAATGTGCCCTAACAGGCGTGACACCGTGGTCATCAGGTACCGAAAGTGGACCACCCCGTGGTGAGTTCAACCAGTAGGGGTCGTTTCTGCTGTGTTTTAATAATAACGCCAAATAGGTAAATAATACTTGAAGGAAATATTCGTATGCCTCTTATAATTAATGGTGGATGTGTTGGGAAAACTATTATGGATAACAACTTTTGTATCATATCATTGGCGATCTATTGTCTTTGTGTCTGTCACGTGTACACGGGCCTAGTGCCAGTTTTTTCAACACGCTTTTATTAGCTTCACCTGTAACTAACTATTTAAGAAAATCTTGGAAGTTAAATTTGACTCACTTCCCGGTTTCCAATTGAACTGAAATTTTGCATACACGTTCAATTTGGATGACTAAAGCGTGTTTATTTTAAACTATATTATTTTATTTTATTTTATATATCGTTTTTACGAATCGACCGTGTTCTGTCTACTGGCCCTCTTCGAACTCTCAATCAATGCGTAAAATCGAGACTTTAAAAAAAACTTATACTAGGTCTTCATAAAGTCAAACACATGTAGCAGCAAACTTATAATTCTATCTACTTAATAGCTTTTAAGATTTTCACAAAAACACCCACATATTATTTTCGCGTAAGATATTAAATTGTATACAAACTTTTCGGCAAATATTCTAATAGGTATTTGAAGATATATCTTTTGAAATGAATAAATATCTCAATATTTAGTTTGTTCATTGAATTATAGTTGTTGAATAAAATATATAACAAGAGTATTGAATCTCATTGAATCCTTTCGCTTTACGCGCAGATATTAGAAAACTTTAAAGTCAACGTTTATTTTTGTTTGCGAATGAAAATAGTCTGACAACTAAATGTCATTCAACACTAGAGATACCCCGAGAGTTCACTTATCAAATTACTTGCGTGAAATTTTATCTAATTTCGGTAGATTATTGAACTTCATAAGCGGTTCTACCGCATAAGAAGATCAAAAACGTATTCGCCCAAAGTCAGTTATATTATTCGCCAAGAAAACTTTTGTTTTGAAGATAGCTTAGTCACAAAAGATATTAATTTACATCAACAAAAGAAGAAAGTGTATTAAAATAATCTTCTTGTTTTTATGAATCAAAAATTAGGTATATACAAGCAACATTTTCGTATAACATCGACTTTACTCAACTTATTGATTGCTATTTGGACTCTTGTTAACTGCGTGCGGTGTATAGGTAATATACTTACTTTGAAACTCACAAAAGATTTTGCTAAAACTTCTTCATAATTTTTTATTACGCTTCGCAAAATTAGGACTAGATGGAAATTCCTACACCGACAAGTGCCTAGCACTTAAATTTTAGATGGATGGCTTCGCAATATGTGACCAATTGACCATGTTCAATGAAATATATTTAATTCAAATCAGAAAACCTTTAACGTGTACTGCATTATATAGCAGCTTTATAAATAATCACCTGACTTCACAATAAAACGTTATGTTATTTCTTTAAACGTACCTGAGCAATCTTGACATTGTACTGGGAGAACATGGCATCATACATCGACATGAGCTCCGACTGACCCACTGCGGCTGCGGCTCTCGGGTCCAGGATGCTGCCAGCGTCCTGAATACGTATAAAATGATGAGTAGGTATATAATTCACAGTAAGCCAAAAGTACTATTGAGTAAAGACGTTAGTATAAAGTACTTTTGACTGAAATATCATAGGAAAGAAAGAAATAAGGTTTATTGGTCAACACAATACCAGGGGGCCTAAAAAGGCCACATTGAGCAATTCATCTAATGATCTGCTTAGTAACTGTCAAACAGATGATTACTGAATATGAACCTTATGCGGATGACATTAAGAGTCGTCAATTAAGTAGATATTTTGACATTCGTAATATGAATCATATTATGATTCACCTAAAGCGGCCTTTTTAGCCCCCCTGGTTAAATCACACCATATACAATACACAAAAACCGGGAGTGACACAGCAGTTGCACATTGCAGGAGACTTACTTCGGCACATAAATTCAAATCATATCATTTTCATATCGATCATAACTACTATTGATTAAATTCTGCAGTCAAAAGAAAATAGTTTTGCTTACGCCAAACTAGGTAGTTTGTTAGGTTAGGTTAGAACTGTGACCACACAAGTCACGAGCCGAGCGAGCGTAGCGAGTGCCAGGAACACTATTTAATGAATATTTGACCGGTTAAGAATTTTGACTGTAACGTTTATTATTCTTCACCACATCCGCCCAGTGCCGCCGTAATCAAATGTTCACATTGTTTCACAACAAAATGGACGACCGTTTGACGTACGTCCTTTAGCAGAACGCCGCCAAAAGCTGATTCGTTGCGGCTCTACATTTGACACTTTCAAGTGTTGCGGCGCAAGCATTCTGCTAATAGAATTTACTATGGATTCCTCGCGTTATAGAACGTAGTGCAAATAAAAACACACCAATGGTAGACGTCGTTAGACGTTGTGTTGATAAGGACGTGGATAAACGTGGCGTTGATAAAAAAAAATACAGGCGTTAGAAAACTTGGCTAGTCTGAGCGTGTTAAATGACTACGCCACAAAGCGGCCTGGACATCACCATTTTTTTTTAAAGGTGGCCTATATTTGTAGCTTGCTTATTTTTTGCCATTTTCTAGATAATGAGATCCACAAGTTACAGTTCCCTAAGAATTATATCCCATCATAATTTCTTTAGAAATATCATCTACATCTGATGTCCCTAGTTATTTGTCTCTTTGTCTGTACATGACTATTGATATTGATCAACAAAATGAAGCAAATCTGTAGCTACCTTTAGATGCTTTTCATAAAATCATGGGAAGTAACCAGCTGCTGTATTCATAGTCGAGACCCCAACATGTTGTAATAGTACGCAATGTAACATAACAAAGCATAATTGTAACAAAACATTTAACGTTTATGTAGCGTGCGCGACTGAATTTTCAGAAGCTTCTGTTATTTTACACGGTCTGTTAAGTACTCTCTAATTAAATTCTCTCGATATTGTCCGTAATATTAGACTATGAATATAAAGCTCGGTCGAATAAATTCAACGTAAGTATGTTTTTATTGAAAAGCATTATGCTTAAGGCGGGAAATTGGAAATGTCCAGGCAGCATCTCAATTTTTTTCAGCAATTACAAAATATTCGGAACTGATATTTATGTATTTCATTTATCATGTCTTTGATATTATTTTGGTAATTACTTTACATGATTGATTAACTTTTTATCAGAGAAAACAATATTAAAAACTGTTCTTTTAAAACAGAGAGTTTTTATAATATGTATAGGGAAAGAAGAACGATTTAAGGCTCTAATTTTTCTGTATGCACAAGAATTTTTTTTATGTAGTGCGCAAAATTTGCAGATTGATACAGTGTCCGTTCCCAAAAGCAACCGCAGTAATAAAATTCACCCCAAAATAAAATAAAAAAATGATTTTGTATGGCTCTACAAATTATGCGCACTACATAAAAAAATATCCTGTATAGATTAGTATAAACACACACTTAGATATTATAATTGGATTGTATAAAATTAAGATAGTCTTTATTTTAAAAGACAAATACTGTTTTGACGCAATACACACAAACTGACTCGTGCGCATTTTTATTTGTAGCTAATTTGAGATTCATTGTTTACCACTGCATCACCTTAATTGCTTCAACAGTATATTGAGCATCAAGGTTGCAAAATTGCGGTTTGGCCTTAACAGACGAGAGTGAATACCAGTATTTTACACAGATCGACTGATTTGACCTTCGCAAACCCATTTCTGTGAGATCTCGAATTTCTAAAACGCTTGTAAATCAATTTGTAGCCTTTGGAACAGTTGTAATACACTTTTTGGTAACAAAAGCTGGAATCAGAGCAACTGATTGGTTTCAGTCATTGTGTGACGACAAGGAAGTATGGCGCAATTTCCTTTAGAACGAAATTGGTATATCAAAGAACGCCACAATGAACGGTCTTAAGTGCTATCTATCGGCTTTTATTATGGGCCCCATGGCTCATGGTTCCGGGCAAAAATAAGCCATCCAGTCTTCCACAGTGTTATAAGAGGCGACTAAGACATTCAGTTTGATGACATTTTATTCTCTTCGCTTACAATGAGAAGTATAAAACAAATTAGCATGCAGTTATATATACATTTTGACTCTTTCATTCGGAAAACATACGTAAATTGAAACATGTATTTAAATAATTAGTATCTAAATTAAAAAACAGCTTACTACTAGAATTTTCCTTGATATACCGTAAAACAAGTGGCTTGAGATGAATTTATTGGAAAAAAAAAACAAATTTAGGTAGGTACTATTGACAAAGGTTACACTTTCCAATTTCTAAACTATTTTGCTTGCAAAGCTGCGATTATATCTAACACCGCCTTTAATTTGGCCACCAATCGGGGTTTTTAAAACAACACAATTTTTATAAAACCCGTGTGTTTTTTATTACTTTACGAGACTTTTTTTAACATTATTGTACCGGCCTGAGATTCTATTGGTGGACGAAAACAAAGAACCAGGGCAGAAACAAACGACAGTGTTTTTACAGTGCATCAGAGTAAGTATAAAAAATGAAGTTTAAGGTGGAAAGGTGTGTTGTGGTGATAGTACCTATCTCTCGAGACGAATTTATTGCTAGACAAACCGATGACAGTACCAAATATTAGATCCAGCTGCCCACGCACTGGACCTTGTATTGTAAAAATATTGACAGCGTCTGGGTGGCTACTACGTGTGGTATTACGTACAGAATTGTTTCATATCAATATAGTTATCGTGAATGATGGTGTCACTGACCTCTCTGGTATGGTCGCTAGGGGACAATGTCTCTCTCATCGAGAGTGACATAAGGAGCTCTTGTGTCAGCTTCTGTCTGCCAAAGGCCACTGCACCGCTAGTCACCATGATGCATTCTCGACCTTCGTGGTGGCATTCTGCTACCTGAGAAAATAAACTTAATTTTTAGGCTTATAAGGTTGCAATTCTTTGGCAGCTGTGGGTATAAACGAAATTGGACTGTATTAAGGTTTCCCTAAGATTTAATTTGTAATCAAAGAGTATGATATCACTTCTGTGTACGGTGAATGTCGAAATTGTACGGTATTGTTTGATTTGGAAGAATATAAAGGCGTTCTTTTATGAAGTAGGAAGGGAATTTCCATTAGTTCTTGATAATCGAAATTCGAAATCGGATTCACGAATAATGAATTAGTAAAATAAACAGATTAGAATAATTCAAATAATGCAAATCCATTTCTAAAAGATTAAAACAAAGAAAACAAACAGCCAATACTTCGTTAAGAATCCACACAAACTTCCAATTTCGAAATGAAGCCCAACAAAGTTTTTATTTTCACTGAATTATAAAATTGAATATCAAGCATGAGTTTGCTGAACCCTTAAAGGGGTTTGGAGATATTTTATTACACGTAACAACAAAAGCACTAGGTATTTCTAAAATCTAGATTTATAGACACTGCTCTAAATCAAGAAATTGTAAAACATTCCTGAGGTAAGTGTTGCCTATGATTTGCATACAGAATAGAGTGGGGCTATTCAGGGGGCCGAGCTCAAATGGTTTGACGTATGGTAACGTTAATGTAAGCAAATTTTTATTATAAAATACAATGAATCTATCGCATTTTTGTTAAATTTTATGCAACATACACACTCGTTTCATATGAAAAGGTAAAAATAATGCATGTGTTTTCAAAAAAATATCATGGATTAAACTTGTATTTTTGATTATAAGTTGGCTTACGTTAACGTTACGTTACGTCAAAACATTCGTGCTCGGCCCACTGTAAGAACACCTCGCATCTCGATTCGAATATCACTCTTATTGTGGTTGATATTTGAAGAATTGACACACGATATTAAATGTGTAACTTAGCAATAGGAGTTATGAACATACCTACCTAGATCATGTTCACAGAATCCATTATGAGATGTTCTTACAGAATATAGCTATGCTGGCTGAAAATCATTTTAAAATTGGAACGTGAACAATATGAGTTAAAAAGCAGAGAATGTTCAAATTACGTAAAAGTATGTGATGGAAATATTATTCTCAGCGCAGAATTTTCATCTCGGAATTTTTTCATAATGAAGAAGTCTGGCATACCAAGCTTGCCGAAGTACGTTCTTAAATATGTGTGATGTACCTAGTCTAATATTTATGTAAAAAACCCCCGACTCCAAATAGAAAAAGAGCTCTAACTTTGAACGGATGAACAGATTTTCATGAAACATGGCTAAGATGATTTTAATATTTTAACAACTTTATAACAATATTCTGACAAATAAATATAACACTTACTTGAACTAGTTTTCAATTAAAATTGCATTGAAATCGGTCCATCCGTTTTGTAGCTACGATGCCACAAACAGACACAGATACACAGATACACACTACAAACTTATAAGCTTATCCTAATACTGCGGTGGCATTTAGGAACAGAGCCTATTCACTCTACAAATTTATTACTATGCGCACTAGATACATAATAAATTATCATGGATATACCTGTTCAACAATAGACGCAAGTCTTCCCAAAGCCAGTCCGTTGCCATCTTCTCTCGTGATGACAGCACTGCCCAGCTTGACGACCAGTCTCCTGGCATACTTCAGCTGAGATCTGTCTGTGAATGTCCTTTGTTTTCTTTCGGCGCTCGCCAAGTTTCGCTTGTCGACGTTTAGGCTCTGTGGAAGAAGGAATTTTATCGCTTTAGATTTTCGTTAATTTAGAAGTAATTGTGAGTTCCTAGTATAAAACAAAATTGAGAAACAACAAATGAATTTTAAATAACCATAGACATGATAAAAGAAAAATCTGATCAACCTGTATACAATCCCTTTAAGAGGTTATTGTACCTACTTATCATTATGAAAAAAAATGCTTTTCCATACATTCAATAGAGCAGGGAATTAGAATAATTTTTTTCAACATGGTGCATTCAAATCGCCCTCTCTTCACCGCTGTTGCTGCCATCTCTCGTCATTTAAACCGTTCAGAATAAAATAACTTAGGTTCATGTAAGAAGCTGAAGGTTAAAACATATTTAACATTATTTTGATACCTCTAAACAACCTTCAATTTCCCAAAATATCGTCTATGTATGAATAATGTAAAAAGTTGAAACTTCTTAGAAACACCTTTCTCAATAATGATCGCCAGCAATTTTCATAACGAAACGCCTACGCAGAATACAGACTATATCTACGGGGAATATCTGATACTTCTAAATTCGTCGAATATCTATAACTAAATTGATTAATGTTGACAAGTTTGACGTCATTGCCAAAATTGTAATTTAGACTACTTTATAAAGTCAGTAGGTACCATAAACGTAGTAATAATAACTTTATGGTAGGTACTTTATGTCAACCTACAGGTTAGGTGTATACATCACCTCTAGAGAAATTTATGAAAACCGTGTCTTTTCAGTAACAAACAGCTATTGAAGGACAAACTATTGAAAATTAATCTTTTTTTTTTTTTTTTAATGAATAAATGCTTTATTTCTCTCTTCACAAAGGTGATACATAACATTATGGTACAAACAGGTGAAAGCTCCTTTATGAGAGACTGGAGTCTGTACTAGGAAGATCCTGTGTGACAGATCACCATCACCATCAATCTGAATCCTATTTATCCTGTTTGAGACATTGATTGCCCACTTAGCGTTCGTTCACACGCTATACTTTTAGCAGCAGAATCGCGCCTTTTCGCGTTCGTTGGCTGCCTTTTGCTTACAAAAATTTGATAACGAACATGAAACCACCTAGTGCACCTAGAGTCTCGACATTTCATAAGTGCCTGTATCTGGCTTACATGAAATCTAAATTATTATTTTTTTAAATGAACACGGGAACCGCTCAGTTCTGCTGCTGAAATTATCGAGTGTAGATGGGCCCATTAATTGTTAGGTAGGCATTGATATATTTTTTGTTTTGTTTTTTTACAATTGTACTCTCGTCTGTCTACCACCAAAGGCTTCAGCGGAAAATCAGCGCTGCAGTTACATGCAGTCTTATGGTAAGCTGAGGCCTAATTAGACACACATGACGATTTCGAGCCTGCTATTTCATAAATATCTATCAATAATATTTATCAGATCATGCGCACGCTTTTACTTGTTTGTGTTGGCGACCCCTTTTTGCACAGATAGGTAGGTAGGTACTTGGTAGTATATAGATGTATTTAGTTTATAGATATTATGTATTTAATTTCTTTGAATCCTTTTTTGTTCTCACTTTTTTTATGTGTTTTTATCATTTATTGTTTCGTCTTCATCTTGCAAAAAGAAATATTATTTATTTATTTATTTTCTTTCTTTCCATCATAATTTAAATTATATGTTTTATTCCGAGAACAATAATAACATAATGGAATGGGTTAAATTGAATTAGGAAACTCCATGGTGAGATGAAATACATTTTTAAAACGACACCAATTCTAGGAACTCAAAGCGACACGATGACACTGTTGGCGCAGTGACTAAGCGATTAACTTTCTGCGCTACGTGCCGCGGGTTCGATCACCACACGGACCAAACATTCGTATGATTTACAGATATTCGTTTCGGATTTAAGTACGTGTGCATGTGAGATGAATTTTTGTTAACTGTACCCTCGATACAGGAGAAATCCTAATGACAACGAAAAGAGAAAGAAGGGAGAAACCATATTGTTACATTTATTTCAATCACTACTGGGCGAAAAAGTTAATTTTTTATATCATAATTATGATATAAAAAATTAACTTTCTGCACTCCTTCATAAAAACTTTAACTATGCCAAATTTCAAACTCCTCCGTGCGCCCGTTGTGCATAAACAAGGGGAACAAAGTTTTCTCTCCACGTATGAATATATTATAGATATCAATAAATAGAAAATCAAAACACGGCCCTTCATAACACTAAACCCTCATTATCCAAAATCCTAAACACATAAAGAAGAGTATGAGCATAAGTAATTATTAACAACAGATTACGGGGTTTCAAAATAATTTGTTTTTCTCATCTGTTTCCGCACTGAGAGCTCTTAATTAAAAGTTAAATGGGGATAACCACAGAGTTTAGGCAGAACCGATGGGACGGGATGGGCAGCTATTTGTTTAGAAGGTAAGCAGCCAACCAGAAAATCATTAAACTTCCGACACTCGTCGTAACTTTTTCTTCCTACCGTAAAGCCAGGCTTCCACTGCGAAAGACACACACGACACGACACGACACGGTTGGCGCAGTGGCTAAGCGATTAGTTTTCTACACTACATGCCGCAGGTTCAATCCCCTCACGGATCAAGTATTTGTATGATTTACAAATAGTTGTTTCGGGTCTGGGTGTTTGCATGTGATATACTATATTAAAGTATATTTGTAAACTGTACCCTCGATACAGGAGAAATCCTAGTGAGGGGCAATGTTCTTAAAAAAAAGAAAGAGCAATGAGTAAGTAATAGCTGGACGTAACGGACCCCAAATAGCTAAAATAGATTTTACCTTCCATTAAGCAAGAGATTTAACAATTGTCTTCCACTCCAAAAGAAAAATGAAGAAAGAGGTCGTTATTAACTATTTTTACTCGTTCAGTCCTCTCCGCTAGACTCTTTGTTGGTGGAAGCACTTCTATGAAGTTTACCGTTGCGAGTTAAACGAAGTCTGTACGGAGTCCGCTCGCGCTCCGCTGCCAATGGAAGCCCGGCTTTATTATTTGTTATAGTATCCTTGATCTAAGATTGTTATGCAAGAATAATGTTTCTATTTTCGTTATACAAGGTGCTAACTTTCTAATCCCGATCGTTTTAAAGGTTATTGTGCTTATCATTATGAACAAATTTTACTCTAACCATCCCTGAAATCGCGAAATAAAAACTGCTGTGCCATACAAATAATTTAATATTACTCGACCACATATCAGCAGGTTTAATTTTCGCGATTACCATTTAGGTCCCGTAATAAAAGTTGTTTATAATGAGGATTACAATAATCTCTTATAAGGATCTTGATTAGAAAGGTAGGACCTTATGGACTTATTTTGTTTTTTTTTTAAATTTAATTAAGAATCTAATTTCGGATTTTTCACACAACGGAAAACCAGACTAGATTTTGATGGATTGTTTTTTTTTTAACACAAAGCTAAATTAATGATATTAATAAAAATGATACAAATGATAAAAAATATGTTAGCCAAAATCCCGTAGTCACTTCATACAAAATCGAATTGCTAACCTCTGGCGTCGTAGTCCATTAAATTCCAATAAGCAACCCTTCATATTGAAAGTATTTAGATAATACTCAATTTACAATAGCTATTAGCCAGATAGTGCGAACTAAACTAAGATAAAACTAAATCCCTCGCTTGAACCATTGTATGGCCGATATTAATATCAGCTATTGTTTCTTAAAGCCATCAATATTACATTATTATCTAAAGCCATTATTACGAGATACTTTGTTATCAAAATGATTAATTAAGAATCCTTTGTGATGAAAATGTTTTGTGTTATTATTTTTCATCATAATCTTTGGCAGCTTTTTTTAACCACATAAAAAAAAACAAAATAATCATTTATTCAGATTACCAGGATTCAAAATGAGACTAGTAATGACTTATAACTATCGTAATCGTAAAAATCGTAACACAAACACAGTATCAATATATTGATAATAATACGTGAAGAGAAAACTTTGCGGGCACAGAGGAGTGTGAGATTTGGTATAGCTAAAGTTTATATCGAGAAGGAGTGCAGAAAGCTAAAATTATGGTCGAATTTCGAACACTGGGCGACCACTAGTTTAATTTATATGACCACGGCCACACCCGTGAATCCCTGTATCGATGCTCATGTGACCATTGATTCACGTATCTACACTAGCCTATTGGCTATAATAGCTACAACACTACGAGTCGAGTACGTATTGAAATTTTGTATGGGACAGGTGATTATTTTGTCGCGATTACGTTTTTGATCCCATGGAATAGAATAGATCTTTATTGCATGTAAACCAAATATAGGTACTTATGAAATTTTGAGACTCTAGGTACGTGGTTCCAAATGGTAGGTCCTAAGGAGAAGAACCGGCAAGAAACTCCATGGAAATACCACGGATAGAGAAAGTTGATCAGTTTTATGGTCCGATCTACACCCTTAAATATGACCACGTTGTATACTTTAACAGACGCTGAAAGCTAGGAAAATCTGTTTATCTCTTCAGAAATAATTAGAAATATACATATAAATTTTTCCATACAAATAACTTCAGTCATTCGATATTTATGATCACGAGTACTAGTATTTAAATAACGTGTACTATCAGGTCTACTTGAGTTAAGTACTTGTAATTGATACAGTTGGACCTTGTATCATGATTGCAGAATACCGATGCATAGCAAGATGTTTATTGTATGGGCCAAGTTGCCTGAAATAAATGGATTTATTATTATTATTATTATAGCGCTATATTGATTTATTGATGCAATGTACCTATATGTACGAGTTAGTGATATTATGCTAAAATACATAGGCTACTGTTGCTCTATATAATACATGCAACAGTGGATCTTGTTTAAAATACCGTGGAATGTTCGTGGAGTTTAAGCTTGCACAAGTATGCCTAAGTGTCTGAGAAAAATTTCTGCAAGTATCTTCGCTTGTGCCAGCCGTCTGTGGGCAATATGGCATCATACAGACTTGTGTAAGTTTTAACTTGCGCAAAATAATCGTGACATATCCTGAGGGCCTGAAGCTAGTAGACATAAAACTCTGGCAGAAAAAAGAACAATCCAATAAGTATTAACCTTACCCCCAAATTACGATATTTTTAAATATAATTTAACGATATTGTTCGAAGTAGTGTTAGTTAGTTATAAAATCCATTTTTGAAAACACCGATTTCCAGTTCCTTCTCTAGGTGTCCAAAATCACGTACCTAAATGATATCGTAACGAAAACTTATAATACCATGAATTCAGTACGTGATTTTGGTAATGTATACCTATAGCATTAAACGTAATGACTAACCAAAATATATCATTAACCACAGAATAGGTAAGTTATGGTTAGCTTACGGAGGTTTTAAAAACATAGAATATCAAGTAAGTTTTCCACCTTATTTGCGTGAACAGTTACTGTACCGTATTATTAATAACTATCATAAATTATTTGTTTAAGATAGTCGTGAAAGAAACCTGCCGTTTTCTTTGAGGGGTCTCAAATAAAGAACGATCACCCATCCAAGTAACATGTAGATAGTTGTCACTCCCATAAGACAACTCATTTTATTGTAGAGATCTCATTGTTGTAAGTTTTTGTCAACATAAATTCTGAAGGCTATATTTTCTTTTTGTTAATTTCAAGTGACTATCATATTTTAATCGAATATTGTCACGTGGGCAAAGCCGCGGATACAACTAGTTATTAATAATCACTTTTATGTAATTAATTGTCCTGTAATGACAGGTAAACATCGCCATGAATATAGAAACACTCATGAGTTGATACCAGGAAAACCTCCATAGAACTACTGTAGGTTAAATAATGTCAAATGTAATTTAATTTGACTTGTTTTTAACTTAATTTATCTACAGTAACATGTCCATATTGGTCGCGGAAAATCCAAATATTAATACTTGCGCTCGCCATAGGTCCACGCGGAGCTCGAACATAATAGATTTCTCAGAATCGTTACGCAAAATATTAAAACGCAACAAGTGGTCTAACATAGACCTCGATAAATTCGTGATGAACAAGATTTATCATTCTCATTCGCCGACAGTCCATTACAATCTATTGATGAGCAAAGAGCTAGAGCTCTTTGTAGATAAAAAGGCCTTTAATCGCAAATTAGTTTCTTATATGTAGTACGCGCAAATCTTTATGAGCCCTCTGAACTCTCTCCCTCTAACACCTATAATAGTACGCTTATTATAGGTGATAGAAGGAGAGAGAGAGAGATTTCAGAGCTCTGTTCAGGGCTCATAAAGATTTGCGAGTACTATATAAAATTTAGAAAGAAGTAAAAAAGAAAAAACAGTAATTTGCCACAAAACATAGACATAATAGATGACAGATTCATAGACAGAAAATCTCAGAAAATACTTTTTCTTGGCAACTGAGCAAAATTAAAGAACAATAAATTATTAGCGGATTGCAGCGTCAACAAATCATAAATCAATTTATTGGTAATTTCTATTACACGTCAAAACCATTAATATTCAATGTGAACAACATGTTGTCTACAACCCCTTAACTCAATATAGTCAAACTAGATTACGAGACCAACCAAGCGACTACATAATATGCTTTCACTTTTAAACTGAAATTTGTGTTCAGCATAGCTATTCTGTATGAAAATCTCGCATCTCGATTCGAATCTCACTCTAATTGTCGGTTGATATTTGATGAATTGACATACGATAGGTATAAACTTGTAATCACGGCTCCAGTGGCGTGCACTCCATAAAAACAAAAAGACACCTGCCTACCCCTTTGAGGTTCTAGATACTCAAAGGCCTACCCTAATAAATTAAGAATTAGTATAAATACAAACACTATGTCATGGTCGTGATAATATCAGTTAATTTAAGTCTTAGGGTGAGGTGGCTAATCACAAACATCATTTAACTTGACAATGCAGCAATAAGGAGGCTTATAAAGTCATATTTAGCAATTCCCCTACAAATCTCCACGGTAACTGTCAAACAGATGATTGCTGAAACCTTACGCGTATGACATTAAGAGTCATCAATTATACGGATATTTTGACATTTGTGATATGAATCATTATTATGATTCATTTAATGCGGCCTTTTTAGGCCCCAAGTTTTTTTTGCCTAGCCTGTAAGAAATGTCTGTGCACGCCACTGCACGACTCTGATAATAAGTTCAGTTTGTTTTTATTTATGATAATTTTTTTTTTTTGTTTTACATGTTTTTATTCTTTTATTTTATGTTATATTATCTTTAAAATCGTTTTTGTGCTGTGTCAAATTAATACTTTTTCTTTCTTTCTAGTTACACTTTATTTACCTTAATATCAACCGACAATTTATGTGAATTCCAATCGAGATGCTAAATGTTCTTACAGAATAGGTCCCCCCAGATGTCCGAACAACATTCCAACTTCAAATTGCAGTTTATGTTTTACAACTGCAAAATATATACAAAATACAATTTGGCTTCCGACTTCTGAACGCAGTTGCATTAGTATTCAGCAGCTGTAGTTACTTCCACAAGTTTGGTTGTGGGCAAAGCTACTTGCAGATTAAATGGTGTTACAAGTTAATATAGTATGTAGTTGTTGACTAGTTGTAATTAGGTACTTTGAGTTGTTATCTAGATGACCTTTTTCAAGTGGGTAATAATTTTTAGAATGTATGAATAGAATCTATACTACTTATAATAAAATCGTAACTAGGCTAAATTTTTAGTAAAAGGCGAAACACTAGGCTAAATTTTTAGTAAAAGGCGAAACATTTTTGCGTTTTGAAGGGAAACCAGAGTGACAAAACAAATTAGTTCAAACAGACCCAACTAAACTGCGGAAAATCTTAACACCGCCATTCAGAAAGACGCCACGAATGTACAGTGACATCTATTGAATAAAAGCAGTCTTCAATATAGTACCTCTAAATGTATATAAAATCGTAACGAGGCTAAATCTGTACATTGAATATAAAAAAAAGTAAGTGCTACGTATACTAGGAACGATACAGAAAAGTGCTACGTATACTAGGAACGATACAGAAACCGAAACATACATTTTTAGAATTTTTGTCTGTTTGTCGGTTGGTCGGTTTGTTTGATTGAAGATAAAAAAAAAAAATCTGCTACGTGATCTATAATCGACATTGATGCCAAAAATATAGTTTTTAGAATTTTTGTCTGTTTGTCTGTTTGTCTGTCCGAGCTTCACGGCCAAACCGCTGAACAGACTTTCATGAAATTTTAAAGTAACATCCGCTAAAAGCCTGGTCAACATATAGGGTACAAATTATCACGCTATTGTCAAAGGGGGGTGAGCAATAGATATTTATGTCTACGTACAATTATTACGCAATACATACATGACGAATCGATTAAAAAAAAAAGACGATTGTAGCTAATAGATCCGATGAACACAATTATATATAAAACAAATCATTACGCTACTTTTGTTGGGAGGTGAGCAAAGTAAATGTTAGTTTCAGTTTCACAAATTCCCTATAAATTTAAACTCCACGAGTGATCCAGTAAATAATCCAGTCTTTACTGGGTCCAGTAACACAGAATGGCACAGTAAAAGGTATATTTACATAAAAATTTAAATTAATTATTAGACGTTCGGTCATTGGCATCTTACTTTTACATATTATTATTAGATATGTACGAGTATAACAAATATTGAAACACATAGAAAAAAGACGAGGAAACATGATTGGTCACTTGATTAGGCACGATAAGTTCATTACCAACATTATAGAAGGAAAAATAGAGGCAAAAAGAAAAAGAGGAAGACCAAGAAGAAACTACATTGATCAGCTGAAAGAAAAAGCGAATATAGAAACATATAAAGATTTAAAAGATTTGGCATTAGATAGGACCGAATGGAAATTGCTACACCGACAAGTGCTTAGCACTTAAATTTTGGATGGATGGGACGAGTATAACACTCACTGTCATGTTCCAAAAATACAAAGCGTTATGAAATGATTCGACAGTTATCCCTAAACCACTAGAAATATTTTATAAACGTGCTGTTTCGTTTAAGCTTTAGTATTATAAATTTTTAATTTACCCGTTTATAGCTAGATGGGGTTAGTAGTAATTTATAGGCGAGTTTTTATAATTTTATTTTAGCGCCTGCAGGCAGAGTTCGTCGACTGCTACTTTTTACAGATTTTATTGTTCACGGTTCAGGAGTAGGGTAATGTCGGAGTGTTGGAACAGCGTCTGTTGAAGAAGAGTTCGGCGAAGTTCAGTTTTTTAATGGGTTCAGGACTGAATTCACCTGGGTAGGGTTCGAAATTGATCACAGCAATACCCCTGCAAGTCACCCTTGACAGAGCGTTAACTTTAAAAAACCATTTTATGAAAATTAAATTAAACAACAAGAAGTATAAGTACGACACAACTAAGAAGTTACATCGATGTACCTTGGAGGTGATAAAATTTGCGGCGTATACAAACCTAGGGACGTACCATCGACACAAAGAACAAGGACTGTGATTTGCAATCTGGAGAACAGCTGAATCATTATCTTCTTCTATCGTCTCGCCATGAGTGTTCATATTGGATTGGCACATGCCATAGTGGATCTAAGTATAATAAGTCCGCAATATTCGTAACAGAGCTCACTGCCTAGGAAGCGCCGGATAGAATTACTATCAGATGAGATTGTTGAAGTCATCAAGGTGTTGTTACAACAATTGGCAGCAGACTTCGCGCTTACTAACCATTTCGTCGACAATATTCATACAATAAATTAAACTATAAATTGATTCTTCCCATTGTTTCATAACGGAGAATCAAAGTGTTATAAACTTTTATAACAACAAAACGCAGTGTACGCAAAATTAAGGGTTTCCTAGATTATTATCAATGTAGGTATGAGATGATATCTTACAACCCACAAAATAGCGTGAAGGCCATAAACCAGAAGGCACGGTATTGCCTTTTTGAGTGCCTAACCATTACGACTATCATAGATATTATTCATTTAAAATAGTCGTGAAAGCAACCTGTCGTTCTCTTTAAGGGGTCTCAAGTAAAGAACGATCACCCATCCAAGTAAAGTGTAGATAGTTGTCACTCCCATAAGACACCTCATTGTTTGTAAAGATCTCATTGTTGTAAGTTTTTGTCAATATAAATTCTGAAGGCTATGTTTTCTTTTTGTTAATTTCAAGTGACTATCATAGTTTAATCGAATATTGTCACGTGGGCAAAGCCGCGGGTACAGCTAGTAATAGAATAGAATAATCATTTATAGAATAATCATTTATTACCAAAAATGATGATGATGATCATGATCATTTTTATTTGAATTAAAAGAAATACAGATTGAATACGATTTATGATAAAAGTCATTGGAATGCTAATGCTCTTGCATAATTTTTTATTAAACAGACAAATCTCTACGGTATCCCGTTGGTACAGTAAGTGACAACAGTTAAGTTATTTTTTTATTTTTTTTAAATTAAGTTTTTTAATTATGTAGAATATAATATTTGTGTCCTGTTTGTGTTCTATTTTGTTTATGGTACCACAGCAAATACTGAGCTGAATACCTTGCTATATTTATTTTTCTTCTTGTTAAAAGATAAATTGAGGGATTAGTTGAGAGAGTGTTGTTGCCAGATATTATTATAATTTTTTTATGAAAAGAGTATCCATGTAGTTTCTTGCCGGTATCTTCTCCAGGACCAACCAACTTGAAACCACTTAGTGCACCTAGAATCATGACGTTTTGAAAGTGTCTGCAAATGCCCAATTGAAATAAAAATCTTTGCCTTTGACTTTTTGACTTTGTTCGCGTAATTTGTATGTATTACATTGCTATCACAAAAATATAAGTACCTACTAAACGTTACGTCACATTATTATATAAATTGTCTCCATTGGCAACTAATTGTCAATAATAATAAACTCAAGATTTTTCCTTGACTATACCTTGGTGAGCAATTTAAACAATTGAAGTGCACTCCATGTTATAGACTTTGATAGAACATTGTCTGTCTATCTATTAATTTATTGGACGCACTTCAATTTCAACGAAACAATTGTTTACATCATGTACAGTCGGCCAAAGAATTGGTCTACCACCCTAAAATCGCAATTGGATGGCTTAGTTCTAAAAGTCACTAACTCCATTTTCTTAGTTTAGAGATATGATCATTTAAAGTGAAAAAAAAACATATTTAAAAGTAATGGCTGTTTATATAAATTGGGAAAAAATAAAACAATAGTTCGTACGTCATTTACTTGAAAAAAGGATTAGACTAATCGATAGAGAAAAAAAAAGAATTATTTTGAAATGGCTAGGTAAGTCAAAATCGATAAAAATGGACTTAGTGACTGTTAGATCTAAGGCATCCAATTTGTTTGTACGCCATTAAACAAAAAGGTCCTATATACTCTTGTTACGAAGTTTCAATTTTAGAGATATTTTCATTTGATAGGAAGTTTTGTTAAAATTAGATCACTTTTTTGGCCGACCGTACATTGTACTTGAATAAATACATGATAATAATGATGAGACGTATGTAAGAAGATCTAATCAGTGTAAATAGTCGGTGATACTAGTTCTACAGCTCTTGAGTTCCCGATTACAATTCCAGGGTTAATACTAATAAGTACCAAAACTAAAGCCAAGATTCCACTGCGAAAGGGTAATGAGCAAGTAATAGGTGGACGGAACGGACCCCAAATAGCTAAAATAGGGTTTACCTCCCATGAAAGAGTTTTGACAATTGCCTTCCACTCCAAAAGAAAAATGAAGAAAGAGTTCGTTATTTAATATTTTTACTCGTTCAATCCTTTCCGCTAGACTCTTTGATGGTGGAAGCACTTCTATGAAGTTTACCGTTGCGAGGCAAACGGAGTCCGTACGGAGTCCGCTCCGCTGCCATTGGATCCCGACTTCTGCTTCAGGTCGGATGAAACTATGTAGTTTGATTTGTCTACTCGATTTTTTTTTTGTTTTTCCGCCCTCTCTGTTCTTACACATGCGTTGTGCGTCTTGGTGGCTCTTTGTAAATACTTTCAAACGTAGAGGACGCGCCACGTTATCGTAGTTTATTTATAGAATGCTATATATCACTCAGAGACATAGACTATAAAATAGTTAAAAAAAAAAATGGGATCTCTACGAAAACTCCAATCACCCGTGCAAAGCTGGGACGAGCCGCTAGTATTCAATATATCTGTGATTAAACTTTCAAGGATAGGCTTGACTATGTTATGCAAATTAGCTCAGACTACGTAAATAAATAAAGTTACATGCTATGTATAATGTATAAACTGTTTGACACCTCATCAGTATACATAGTCAACTAGTATTTGCTTTTAATGCTAAACAAAGTCAGCCTAGTGCGGGAAATGTTAATTTAAAGGCGGCTGCACACTCGCGTGTAATGCGCTTACAAAGGGTCCGAACAGAGCAGAATGCGAGTGTCGATGCTTTCGCGGCTTCACTTCTCTTCGCATTTTCTTCCCGACACTCATGCCGCGAATAACACACGAATGTGTAACAAGCTTAATTTTATTAATAAAGCAAATATTTGAATGTTAAAGCTGTATGTTATTATTTTTTTCATCTGGGATAAATGATAGTGACAAGGAAACTAAATTGTTTAATGGACATAAAGATAATGTTCCTACGTTTATTTATAACACTTCCTCATTTAATTTGATGTTTGTCATAAACAATTGATATGATGTTAGTTTGACTAAGACTGCCTACAAAAAAAGTATTTCAAGGTTTTGTTATATATTACATTTAAAGGCTGAAATAAAAAAAATAACTACTTCACACTTTCCTGAGATCTCCTTGGAAAGCTTCTGCGTTCGACCATTCGGTCATGATTGACATTATGAACGCCCCTTGATAGGTGTTTTTTTTTACAAATATTTCTCACATGTAGCTCATGCAGCCTTTTCTGAACCGAACTTGTGGTGAGGCTTACAGGGCCTCAAATCTTATATAAAAAATGTTAACGACAGCGCAGCTAAGGGCGTCCTATCGTGGGACACGAGCCTCGGCTTAGGACGTCGCTGAGACAAAAAGAGAGGGTTTGCTTGTCTGGTTATTATTATTAAGGGGCATGTTTAATACTACTGGCTTAGCACGGACTGGCACGAGTGAGGGTCGGGAAGGAAGGAGTACGTCACGTGTGTACTTATGATCAAGTGTGTATAATTATAAATTATGATCAAGAAAAAAAAAACCAGTCCATTAGGATTAATTACCATAAAAATTACAGTTTATACAGACCATGTTATTAACATTTTCTAGAATATCCACGGTACAATAAACAACGTGTATCAGAAATGCATGGTCATATTTAAGGGTGTAGATCAGACCATCAAACTGAACAACTTTCTCTGTGTGACGATGTTATCGTAATCGCGAAAATTAACCGTCCTACGTTTGGGTCGATTTGTAGGTATTGAAGTTTTGTATATAAGACAGCTGCTTGGTCGTATAGAGGAAGTTGTTCAGTTTAATGGTCTGATCCACACCCTTAAATATGACCACGTATTTCTGATCTATGTTGTAGAGATTTTCCGGTTAATACCCACTGTGCCAAGTAATAAAATGGACGAATGAATCAGCGGCTGCACAGCAGGGGTAACTCTATTTGGAAATAAATTGGATCTCCTCAGTTTGCTTCGTGATAAAAGTAATATAACGTAAAAAGGTGTTGCGTGAAACATTTCATTTTATACTTGGACCATGTTCACCAAGTAACAAATGGTTGGTTATATTTTAAACATCGATTAGTTGGCGGTGAACTTTGACCTCAGTTAGTGAACTTTGACAGTGCTCGGTTTTGTAAAATTGGTTCAAAATAACATAAATTATAAGAAGATATGATTAGAATTAGTTTTTAATTTATCTTTGTCATGTTATTTAATTAAGTATAGTAGTTTGTCTTATGTATAATTATGCCAAGCTTTGTTATAATTATATTGTATGAGAGTGAACTTACGAGGCTGGCAGTCACCAAGGTCCATTTAAGCCTCGACAAAAATAGATATTAATAATAAAAATCTATTCTTTAGTCTAGTAGGTAAATCATATTTAAGTACTGTAAGAAATAAACTTTCTCAGAAAATTATTAATATTTAAAAAATTGCAAACCCGTCTCACTACACAGAGTATAAAGTAGATTCTATCATAGATTAATATTTGATAATACGTGGCCATCATACCACATCAAGATCTTAATATTCATAGATCATAATTAAAACGTGAATTGTAAGCGGTTTATTCAATTTAACCCGTCAAGTGACGAAACCAAGATAACATGGAATTAATTTAATATTTTCCTAAAATCCCGTATAAATACTTATTTCAGTAATGTCTCAATATTTCTAAGGGCGTCTTTATGTAGATAAGTTACCATTTATGCGTGTGACATTATTGACTACATATATAAAGCTCGTTATTTTATATAAGGTTGAAGGCTCATCAGGCCTCGCCATAGTCCGGTTAAACAGCGAGAAAATAACAAAAAAAATTTTTGGGACATAATCGTAAACAAAGAAAAACTACATCAAACTTACCTCTAACACTTTTGAACGAACAGCCGCCGACCTATCCCAACCAATAACCGTATAAAATCTCCTCCCGTTCACTTTTCTTAACACGCTACCGCATAATTGCAACATTTTGACAACACTACTAATCTACAATATTACGAACACTTAATGTTATCTTACGAATAAAAACACATTACCACCCCGCTCCACTAGTTAAAACATTATGCTGATAAACTAGAACATTCTATCACAATGTTTGATAATAATAAACACTTATTGTGTCAACAAACAACAAATTACTTTTTTAATAAGTACGGTTTTGTACTTGCAACTTATCGGTCGTTTTATGAACTAATTATATTAAGAATTCCAATTCTGATTAAGTTCATGCGGTATGTATGTACGTCGTTATTGTTTTAATAGTGATTGGCAAATGAACATCGCTCCAGTCTGGTTGCAATAAAATATAGGTAACTATATACTAATAGGCATGCAAATAATATACATGTCTGCATCATACAACAAGTTACGTGGTACCAGTGACGAATAGACTATCACTTCCCGTGGGCGTGATAAGAGCTAAGTAATAATATCAGGAAAATGAACACATAATTTAACGAGCTGACTTCTACATACCTATTTATTGGAACTAGTGGTCGCTGGGGGTCGAAATTCGACCGTATTTATAATTTTAGCTTTCTGCACTCCTTCTCTGTATAAACTTTAACTATACCAAATCTCACATGTCCTCTGTGCGGGTATGCTTAAAAAGGGCTACAAACTTTTCTTTTCACGTATTAATATACCTATAGATGAAGCTTAAATTGACCGTTCACAAGGCTATGGCACTGGTGACATAATTGAACTTGTACACAGAGCCGAATCGAGGCAATTTTAAGGATGGGGCGAGATCCAATTGGCGTCCCTCTTTCTTGCCCCTAATATCCAAGGTTATTGGTATTTCACTAAGTCTATACTGGTGCTTTAAGGATTTATTGTACTTATCATTATAAACAACTTTTACTATAGGAAAAAGAATCACCTGTTCCATTTAAATAATTAAATATTACTCGACTAAATGGTATGAAACAGCAGATTTTTTTTCACGATTTCATGGTTGGTCCCATAGTAAAAGTTGTTTACGAGTATAATGATGAGTAAAATAACCCCTTAAAGCACTATTAATTCATTACCAATAATTAAACCCTGTATACCAGTCGTGCGTGCAAGCATGGCACTTGGAAGATCAAGACAACATCTTAAGTCTCTGTCTAATTTGTTGATTGAAAACACCCATGTTCATTGTTCATTAGCACTGCACTCCTCACAGTACCTACAGGAACAGTTGATGTAGAATGACAAATAAAATTTCGTTTGGTTTATCACTGGTGCGCCCCCCGGAATCTGTCGCCTGGAACGGCTCTGTTCGCCCTATGGTAAGGTCGGCCGTGCTTGTACGTACCAACTTTCAAACCACCATTATTTTGTAAATACATAGGCTGTTTGAACACCTAAACATGTCGGGCATCCGAGGTTCTCTTCTTCTTCTTTCTTTCTCTTCTTTCTTATTCGAGGTCTTCCAACAAATACTTCAAGTTCGAGATCTCTTTTATATTTTTAAAGTCCAGACGATGTATGGTGATGTCTGGGATTTAAATGAACTCTTCTGAAAAGATGGCTTCCATGAAGCAGTCCTATATCTCAACCAATTTCATACTTTAGCAAATTATCATTTGCTGTTGTAATTGACTAACTGCAACTCTGAGACCCAATAAGGATAATTAGTAGATAATCTAATGTGAAGTCAAACAATGAGATAAGTATGCAGTGTCAACACCAGATATCGATGAAGTTTTCAAATGAAATTATAATGGATACCTATTTTAAATGAGGTTTTACATAAGAAAAAAATATACTACGTAGGTGACAAATAAGCATACGGTCCGCCTGATGGTAAGTGGTTACCGATGGACGCTTCCAACACCAGGAGCATCACTCGCGTGTTGTCAACCCTACTACTAGCGTCGTGTTGGCAGTTGGAACCATTGCCAACGCGATGCTTTCCCAATGAGCACAAAGACCTGCACAAGTGCTCACCGTTAGGAAGAAATGGCAATCTTATTCACAGGTAAATCATTATTATCCTAGTCTTATTTTTATTCACATTAAATTACATTATTCTCGCAGCTCTTACCACAACATTGTACTGATAAAGATTATAATCTATTTTTTGAAAAGAGTTACCATGGAGTTTCTTGCCGGATTTGGAACCGTGCACCTAGAGTCTCGACATTTCATAAGTGCCTGTATCTGGTTTACATGAAATAAAGACCTATCTAACTCTAAGGAACACAACACTGCAAAAGAGCAGTGTTATTTGGCTACGATATTCTGCAAGGTGGAGGTACTTCCCCAGTCGGGCAGCTCCAATTTCAAGTGGAAAGTCACGCTATGTCCTACCTTTTTATTAATTACATAATATATTACTTACCTACTCCCATAATTTCCTGTGAAAACATCATCTTTAATTATGTATAGTGGCCGTACATAAGACCTCTTTGTTCGAGTATATCAAGGTGAACTTATTATGAAATTGGTTTGTTTGTCAATAAACACTATCGGAGTTTGTGTGGAAAGAAATAATCCCAGTATTAGTATAGCGAGCGCATTATCAGTACTTAAGGATTATAATATTTGACACTGTTTGATAATGGCGTAGAATTTGACCGGGACATTAGGTAGACGGTACTAATCTGGTACTCTGGTGGCAGATAAGCAAAATATTTCATATAAAATTATAAACACTGTATAATTGACGTGGTTGGCGCAGTGGCTAAGTGATAAGCTTTCTACCGTGCCGGGGGTTGGATCCCCGCACGGAACAATTATTTGTATGATCTACAGATAGTTGTTTCGGGTCTGGATGTGTGTGCATATGAGATTGTAAACTGTTCCCTCGATACAGGAGAAATCCTAGTGAGGGGCATTTTTTTTTTTTTAATCACCTATTTCCCCCTAATTGTCAGTTTAGGTTCATTACATTATGGTACAGTCAACCAGAAAAATATCATATCGAATTTCAAACGCAATTCAATTAATCAATCGATCGATTCAGGAAAGAGCAATTTCCACATGAGATAGAAGAACTTAATGTTATCAGCTTGTTAACCTTCACTGCTGAACCGCTACAATGAAGAATCTTAAGGAAAATATTGTCATAATCAACATCTATATCAATAAAAATATCACCTTTGTACCAAAAAGTACACAAAACGTAGATATTAGGTACTTATCCAAGGTACAAAAGTCATTGACACTTATCAATATGTTTTTAAAGTAATAAAACGGTGTTATAATTTATAAGTAAATATTGGATTATTTTGGAACATTGGACTTGGACCACCTAGGTATAATAAAATACGCAATAACACAGGAATTGCCGGATATAACTTGATACCGATTATATTACATTTTGATGGAGCAAGGTTAACCTTTTGTATGAAAAGTTTGAATTTTTTTTCGCGATTTCATGGTTTGTCCCATAGTAAAAGTTGTTCATATTGATGAGTAGTTTCAAGCGTTGCCGGTGTTTTACAAATAACCCTGTGTACGACTGTCTGGCTTCGCCCTACCGGGCAATAACACCTCGCCTGGTCGAAGGATCCTCCCTTTTCAACGAAGGAACACCATACCTCATTCTTCGACACTGTTAATCGATATGGTAAAGTAGGCACATATAACGTAGAACTATTACAAGAAAGCAACGACAAGTAAATTATTGAAATAAATTCTCCCAAACTAATCTTGTAAGGCAAACCTGAACGTTTCAGTGAACGGTTTCCGATACAAACTTGTATTGCAAAAGTTAATGTCAATGCAACGCGCGCCAAACCACAGTAACGATGTATTGCTGTTAAGTATTGCATTGGTGCCAACCCTATTTGTGGTTCTAGCTAGTAATAGTTCTTCTGGAGGGTTCCGTGCATGGGCTTAGCCAGCTTTTAGCCTGAAGGGGAATAAATTGGCCCGAGGGGGCTCGGGAAATTCAGAAATTTGCAACAATATTTAGGCATAAGCACATGCAGCGGAGATGTGAATGTTGAGAGGCATGTGTGGTGTGAGAAGAATAAACAGAATAAGAAATGAGTATATCAGAGGAAGTATGAAAGTGGCAACAGTGACAGAAAACTTGAGAAGTAACCGTTTGTCATGGTCTGAGCATGTGATGAGGAGAGATGAAAATCATGTAACAAGAAGAGTTTTAAGTATGTAGGTGGATGGATGTAAGAGAGGAGGCAGACCTAAGAAAAGATAGCATTGTGTGAAATATTACACGGCTTTTATGAGCGTAAACTCTAAGATGACGTCTAATAGAGATGAATGGAAGAGGAACACATATTGCGCTGACATGGGATAAGGGCAGGAGAATGATGACTTAGGCTTGCACATAATTAACCAGCTAATTTTAAGGGAGGCAGAAAGGGATCAGGTATCCCAGGCCATGAAGCCAGGCCCAAGAAGGCACTTGCGTTACCGTGCCTTGGTACGCCCGTATCTTCATGTCAAAATTACTACTGCTTAGGTTCAATTTTTTTTTTATTACACAATTTTCAAGTTGATCGATCTTTTAAGCTAACAAGATCGATCAGTCTGCAAATTGTGTTGTCGCGTTCGTCTTGGGCGGGTAAACGTCAATTACGTATTAGAACGCCGATTAATTATTTGGCCAATGACGGTTCTATAGACATGAAGACCAGACCACTACGAGTCAACAGCAGTTACAATTACAAACAGAGGCCTGAAAAATGTTTCACTTGTTAGGTTGGGAAGGTCACATAGCGGTCGCTTTAAATATAAATTGTGAGACTTTTTGTCCCTTAAAAGAAGGCTAAATTGATGATGATGTGACCACTCTGTTTCTCAATTTCCACAACCTAAGACCCTTAGTAGAATGTGACTTACATACGTATGGCTAAAACGAATCCTTTGTACAATACACCCATTTTCTAAACAGCTCGGCCTCATTAGTTGCCTAAGATTGACTGGTAGAGAATGCCTAAGGCGCTAATTCCGCCTATGTACAATTTTTGCATAAAGTATTATTAAATTGGTCTAGTGGTCGCATGCGCAGCTGAATGCACACTTTAGATACTCGATTTTTCAGGCAATGAGTCAATGCTTAGGATTTGTGATTGCACCAGGTATATGGATGTATACCGTGAGATTTTACATCTTCGGCAAAATGTGAGTTAACTACCCTTAGTATGTATACTATCTACTGTTTCAGAGAGTACGGACGCGATGCTGTGTGTACGACGCGAAACGTTACGTAATGAGCGATACTCATTTCCGCCTAGAGATACTCATATGTTTTCAGACTTGAGAGATATTTGTTCCGATTTATATGTGCTTTGATTTATGTTCGCAATGCAGTGATAGGGAATGCTTAGGGCTATGAATTAAAGCGATATATTTTTTCCGTTGTCGGGAAAAACCGTCTACAAAGTAAGGTTCAGAAATTACTTATTCGATAAAAATATTCCTCAATTTTATTTTATCTTATTTTGATCTTCCATTCCTTCTGCCAGTGTAGAAATTAGAATAGAGAGATAGAAAAAATAAATTGCGTTTTTTTCAAAAAATTATGTTGTTTAAAGATGCGATAAAACTGCCCATTGTAGGTACAAGCATAAAATGTTAATTCTGTATATTTATGTATCTTTTATAATGTATGTATTTTGAGTCTACCAGATTTATTTTAACTGAGAAAAGTGGTTTCTCTTAAATATTAGGTGCCTTTTTGTAGATGTGTTCAATTTCGCTGTTCACATGTTCACTAGTAAACACACCTTAATTTTATTGGATTAATTCAATAGTACTTACACTCAAAGTAACTCCATGCACCGAAAACCATCTCCTCTGCAAGCCTAGTACCTTCACAGCACTTGCGCCGCGAAATAACGACTTGTAGCACATTATTAATAGTATTATAATCAATAATTATTATTTCCACAATTATTCTATTATTAATAGTGTATGATTTAATACATTATACGTAGTTTAACATCGATACGATAGCAATAAGCGTTGTGTAGTGAACGACGTCCGCGTTTGAGATAGTTATAGTTACAATAAATTGTTGTGATGTCTATGAAGTGGTGATAATGTGTTTGATTAAAGAATACATCGAGTGGCAGTTACAGTGATTTATTTATTAGACGTTTAATAATTGAAAATATGTCCTTAGTAGATAAGAATAGGGAAATGAATGATAAGGTCTCATTTGATAACAAAATATAAAATACAGGGTTTATTTTCGTATTTTTGTTAACAGTATAAAATAGGACATAAAATAGGATATGACGTTGCCCTTTTACATACAATATTATAACAAAACCCCCGACTCTAACCGGAGAAAGAGCTGTAACGTTTAAACGGGTAAACAGATTTTCATTAAACATAAATAAGATAATTTTCGATTAATAAATATTATACAGCTTGTTGCAAGTGTTCGTATCTTCAGCGGTGTTCTGCAGGGTTGCTGAAAATCAGCGCTGAGTGTGCCACATCCAGCATATGCTGAGTTGGTGACCTTTTCGGTACGGGAATGCTCAATGGTATGTTTTTTTTTCTTATTTTCTTATTAGTAGTGTACCTATATCTCTTTTTGTGTTTCGTTTATTGTGAATGTTGCGCCATCATTATCCCGTACGGAATTAAATAATTTTTCTTTCTATCTTCTTCATAGTCCATCTAACCGTAGTTTTGACGTGTCTGCGTGGGCCCTTATAAAGAAAATCAATCAAAAAACATTATCTGGAAAACCGTTAAACAATTCAATACAAATAATTATTATCAGTTACAACTCAATCACTTCCTACTAGAAACTGGAATCTCGAGTACCTATGTAGTACCTATGCACGCCTATATGTAAACAAATGAATATTGCACGCAACAAATAGTGGAATTGCGTCAATTGACAGTTCCTGTTACGAAGTGCACGATGCACGTTAACGCAGATTTATTAACGTATGCCATAGATTAGTTTCATAGAGCTGTCAATAGGTAACATTAAATTGTAGATTTAATTTTAACACGCATTTTAATCTCTTTCATGATTTAATTTGGTATTGATCATCATTCACAGTCTTCGAGTCTGCAGCTGCTATTAAACATACCGTAACCTCTTTTTGCTTATGCTCTAAGTTCTGCACTATTAAAATGCATGATATATAAGGAGGTACCTATAATTGTATGTGTGTAATGTTATTTAAATTATAGCCTACTTTACTAAAGATAATAAGTATTATTTGGTTTGTTAGCAAAATAAAAACACAGATGTTATCAAACTAATCTTGGCCTAATGTGACATAAAATACGTCAACCCTCACTTTGATCAATACAATTTTTTATTGAAGTAAATAACAATCGCATGATAAAGTACATCATTATCTATATCAAATGAAACCTTTTGAACTTTACCAAGGAAAAACAGTTTTTTTTATGTCAATACCAATTATTATGTAACTTACTATTGTTGATAACATGTTTAAAAACAATATTAAAATTATTAAAGACAGTATTAGCAGAGTTATGAACTCCACTGACCCGGTGGTAGGCGCTTTATTTTTAACGTTTTATACGCCAAAGAGGTGCTTATTATTGTAAAATGTATTTAGTGATTATTAGGCGAGTTCATTATAATTATTTAAATGACTTCTCATTTCATAAGTAAAATATTGGCAAGTGACCTAACCGTATAAACGCAAGTAACGTAACTGCACATAATTGCTCTGTGGCCTTATCTCGTTACACGTGCGTATTCAATTTCCGCTCTTTGTAAATAATTAACAGACTATTTATAACTCTGTAGGTATATTCAATATGGGTTTTTAGACAAAAGGACCTTTTTGTAATAAAACCTGAATACTTTTTCTTAGAGCTAGCGCGCACTGCGGTGCGGTGACTTGCAGAGCGATTTTTTTGCCGCAACGAATAAAATAGGTACTGTTTTTTTTGGTACGCGAATTTTTTCTCACTATACACGTGCAACAGCGCATACGAATAGCATAGAAATCAAAGGGAGGCCTTTGTCCAGCAGTGGGATGATACAGACTAACAGTAGTAGTAGTAGTGCGCGTGCCACTGTGGTTCATACTTCACAGATTGTGCGGAAAAAAACTGATGGAATTTTATCGCAGTGCGTACTGCGTGTTAGGCCTTAGTGAGTCGATAACAATCTATTAGTCCCAGCCCAGAAGCTGGCCACAATAAGTGCACTATCCGTAGCATCCATTATTTCTTCCGGCTCCGGCGTGCAGGTATCCGGGCACAATGGACACGCCGCACTGCATCCACACATCAGGTTGGAGTCGTTAACAAAACCCTGATCGCTTGAACGGGAGCTTGCAAGATGTGGAGATGTATATGTATATGTATATACAGAGCAGAGACATGTATTGTCGACACGGTTGGCGCAGTGGCTAAGCGATTAGCCTTCTGCGCTACGTGCCGCGGGTTCGATCCCCGCAAGGATCAAATATTTGTATGATCTACAGATAGTTGTTTCGGGTCTGCTTGTGTGTGCATGTGACATGTATGTTTGTAAACTGGACTCTCGATACAGGAGAAATCCTAGTGAGAGGCAATGATCAAAAAATAATAATTATATGTTATACATAAGAGCGGACTCTCCTAATACAGGCACTTTCTGCTTAAAAGGAGGATCCAATGAAAATATTTTGTTTAATACCTGTACTTGTTTTACCAATAAATTGTTTTTTTTTTTATATGTGTATATGCTAATAATCGTAGTTTAGCCAGTGAGTTGTTTTGAATCTTGAGCATCATTGTCATCTTACCAGCCCCTAGTCGTCCAGTGCTTAACATAGGGGATTCTAACCTTTTTTTTTATCGAGTTGGCACGAGCTACCTATCACTTAATACCATAAGCCGTATTAAAACGCATAGCCAGGCAGCAATGGATGGGCCGTATCGAGGCTACATTACGAATTTTAATCTTTGCAGATAATAATCGCCAATCTGTAAACAATATCAATATATTAGAGTCCGCGCACTGCGAAAAGAATTTGTATCAGATTTAATTTCGCATTTTATCGCAACACGAAAATCGCAACGATTAAATTTCGTAGTGCGCGCTTAGCCTAAAAGACGGCTACAATGTCTGTCTGGTGATGGTCTAGTGACTATGGCAATATTCTCTCATAGTCAACTCAATAGTCTGCTATGTGGAAGTGCGTCAGATGCAACTAAAAAGCGCTGCGACCACGAGTCAGTCGCGTCTAGGTATTATATATTATCTCTATGGTCGCGTCTGTTTACATTTCAATGGCCGTTTGCAGCAGTCGTGAAACGCACACCGCCTGCGCACGAAAATGTTATGTGTAAAGGCTCTAAAGTTTACCCAACGGAGTAGTAATGGCTAGGAATAATCAATTATTTTTTCCTCGATTTCATTTAGAACATGAGAAAAATATCAAAATAGTAGAAAATTTCTACAGAAATAAACTCATCGAAATGGAAAATCCTATTATATTAGTAACAACTTTATCAACTGAATGACTGAATCACATCGATATCATATCTATTGATGCATAAAATTCAATGAATAAAAATGACAAAGTAACAATTTACTAATATACTGACTTACAAAAAATATCTAGAAGAGATAATAATCTTTGTAGATAGTAGATAGATTGTCGGCACGGTTGGCGCAGTGGCCAGTGACTTTTTCTGCGCTACGTGCCGCGGGTTCGATCCCCGCACAAGCATAAGGAGATACATATCTATACAGGATATTTTTTTCAGATTGATTCAGTGTCCGTTCCCAAATGCAACCGCAGTAGGTAGGGTACTAAAATTCACTCCAAAACAAAATAAAAATTTGATTTTGTATGGCTTGCGCTTGTAAATTATGCGTATTTTGTTTTAAAGTGTATCCCAATACTGCTGTTGCATTTAGGAATAGAGACTGAAGCGAAAATATCCTAAGTATGGAATCACTCTACAAATTATGTGCAATACATAAAAAATATCTTGTATAGAGCCATAGATAGTTTTTTTTTTATAGATAAAACTTTAAAATCACCGCATTTTTCCCGCATCAATACTTTCCTCACAAATTCCCTAATTGGTTCGAAATTCCCTGCATTTTGGGGAATTCTTCACAAATCACAAGCAGAGCAGCGCTCCCAGTTAGCCTGATGTTGATGATGACTCAGACAAAATCAGGCAGATAAGAATTTAATTTCTGTCTAATTTTGCCCGTGAAAATCTAACATTCCTAATATTATCTACAGTTAGGAAATAAACCATTACAATATTATTCTCAAGGTACTGATTGGACATCAACCAAATATTCCGAGCTCCGATCCAAATGCCGGCCGCTGCACAACTAGGTAACTGCTAATGAAATTTGAGTTTAAACCTTGCATAAGCCAGTTGGATCTGGTAGTATTTAGTGCCTTGAAAATAATATTTAGATATTTGAAATCATCATATTCGATCGACCGTGGGTCGACCCCTATGGTCGACCCGGATATCGCTGGAGCGATTCAGTGGAGCCTGATGTTCGGGAGCTTCGAGCTAACGATTGGATTTGGCGTCTTTTGTCTTTGTCCATAGACTTAATAAGTACCTATACTTCATCTATGTCTTTGGCGAGAAACTATCAAAAATCTAAGTACTGGCGTTCTCTCGTACAGAGGACAAGATAATTTTGGGTCGCTGAGCCAACGGAGTAAGTATCATATTCGATTAGTAGAATAATATGGTAGGATACGAATTTGCCCACAACAATACCTTTGATTTAAATAATTTAACATAAATTATATATATTATATATTTGTAGCGACATCTAGCTCTACAATAAGAAACTACGTAGCAACGTAGCAAGCTAATTACATTGGGCATAATAAACAATACGAATTAGACCGATCAGATACGAAGCCTGAATCTGCAAGTAAAATGATCATCGTATAGCTAACATATAAATATATTATAGACAACTGTCCGACATAAACCGTTGGGCTTCGACCCGCCAAGCAATAAGTATCACCTGGCCAGGTCGGAGGACCTTCCTTTTTTGATGGAGGAACACCATACCTCCTTTCCCCACACATTTTTTTAAATTAAAATTCACATAGGTATTCGTCTCATAAGAAGAAAAACGCGAAGCTAAAACAATTATGAAGTTTGCGTAACTCCGCATAATTATGGCACACTCGCTCCGCCTAGTTGGCTTTTCCTCTCGTGTTTTATATTTCGTGTATGGAGCAATTTCCTTGTGAGACCTCATAGACACCAACACATCAGAAAAAGGAAAATGAGCTGGTAGCTTTGCCATCTATCCATCGTCAGAGCCTTGAAGAACAGGTACCGTACAAGTTATTGCTGTTTTCGAAAACAAAGCTAGATTAATTATTATTAGCCACATCCAAAATTCCTAACTCTTCCTTCAATGAATAGGTAGGTAGGAATGGTTGGAATATTCGGCGTTATAGTGTCACCGTTACAAATTAAATCGCCTCTTGTATTGCAGCTCGGTTCAGACCAACTTGTTAGAGCGTCTATTTTGCATTGTACCTTGTTGATAGAAACATTGTTTAGCTAGAGAATAGGTAGATACTACGAGGAATTTAAGGAAAGATTTTGTTGTTAATATACTATTTTTGATAACCCTAAGAATATAAGGTACCCTTAACTACCTTCTGGCTTCTGAGGACCTCATACGTAGTTGATTATTTGAACTACTTGATGCTTCAAATACAGTGAAGGTAGGTAACGACTAAATAGGTGCCTAGGTACTTGTTCTAGGACTTTGCCAGGACTTTGCAAGTAGGTACTAAGTACCTATTATTTATATTCTGTGACTGTGCTAACATCAATCAAAGAATAGAGATTTTATAATAGACTGCCTAGTGCCCGAGTTTCACTCGCATCCCAGGGGTACATACCTACTACCTACTTCATGTGCCCGGAAAACTTATCCAGGTCATGGCCTGTGTTCCAAATCACATCCAAATCCGTTCAGCCTCAACAAACTCATTTATTCTAAGGACTCTACGTTAGTATCTTAGAACATGTTACGATTTGTAGCAAGTACCTCCCACAGAATATCGATGTTAAGTAGCAATATGCATACTGTTGCGTTTCGTTCGGTGAGTGTGGAGCGCCGGTGGCCCAATTTCTCCCTTAGTCCCCTCCCTTCTCCTTTCCCACCCTTTTTCCTAACACCATCCTAAAACGTCGGCAACGCATCGGTGACTCCTCAGGTGTAGCGGTTGTGCATAGACGGCGGTAATCATTTACCATCAGGTGAACCGCAAGCTCGTTTGCCCCTTATGCCATAAAAATATATAGTAACAAGCAGTCCACATGATAATTAGATATTTGATGAGAAGCTTCCTCGACTTGCAACGTGAGAAACTTATATCCTGCAGGGGCCTACTATAGCGAATCGATTGATTAATAATGCTCCGACAGCCTGATTGCATATCTGATTACGTATCGGCCACAACATGCACTGCTGAACATGATATCTACACCCTGAGGCGGAGATGCATCGATCGTAATAATTAACAATCTGTGAGATGGATAGGTGATCCCAACAAGGAACAGCCTTTTGAAGAAAGAATCATATCAGTTTCGAGCTGACCAACCAGCCAACGGCACACCATGTATCAATCATCGTGAAGATCTGCCCTATTTTAAGGAGCACAGCTCTACCCAATATCAAATTTATCTACACTCTGTACAAAGATTTGCATCCCTCTCAGACGGCTAACAAAGCCGACAGTTTGATAATTTATTAATCATATTCTAGAGCTTAACCGTATACCCACCTAGCTTATGGCTATCTGACAAACTTTGTTATTACCATAATAAATTACGCAATGGATCAATAGGGATCATGAAGTGATCAGAACTTCGGAAACGAAGATTGGAAGGGTCATTTATATACTTACCTACATGATACCTACATAATTATTCGCCTGTGTACCTAGGTATATGGCGGAGATATGCTATTTATCGGGCACAATAATTATCCTGAGCTATTAGATACAGTTGGCAATTTTTCCGGTCGACCATTCGTTTACCGCGCGTCCACTCTGAGTTATTAACTCTAAATGGGCCGCAATCGTTCAAAGCATTTTGTTTGCGAAATATAGGTAGGTATCACCGCGAACTTTCGTGACTATACCTATAGCAGGAGTTTTATTGGTATTGAAATCTCATCACCAAAGGGACGCAGCGATCTTTATTGCCGATACATAAGGCGACTACTTAGTAGGTTATTATTCAGGTTTATCTTACACACTCCCATATAAACTTTCACCCCCTTAGGGGTTGAATTTTCAAAAATCTTTTCTTATTGCTTGCCTACGATACAAAAGGAACCTACCCTTCAAATTTCGTGACTCTAGCTTCAGTAGTTCCGGCTCTGCGTTGATGATAAGTCAGTCTTATCTCTCTTCTATTTTTCTTCTAGCTAATCTTTTTATTATTTATCTATTGAGAGTTGCGTGATTCTAATCGTTTAATAAATAATTCTGATCGCGGAAGACCAACAAGTCATAGAATAACGTATGTACTCTTTGCTTCTTCTATTTTTATCGTCACAGCAAATGACAACAATGTCAAATATGGCCACATGACAGACACTTTTACGGCGTAGTTTTTGTCCTCAAATCAAACAGGAACCATGTAGTCCACCAAAACATCTGTAGGTACTGGTAGGTATATCCAAATGATTGGCAAGGTCGTACTGCTCAAGAAAAGAAAATCATGCAGCTGCCCCACGGGCAAATTATGCATAGCGTGCAAGAACAGGAAAGGCGTACGAGTGAAGTAATTTTCTATTTATTTTTTCTTCTTAGTCTTACATGAATTACCTGCTGTATGTAGCTGGGATTCCTTAGGATCCAACAGGATGCCGGTGGTCGAAGCTAGACCAGACTGAGCTGGTCATTTCAGTGCTTGTCCTATTTCGTCGAAAACTCTACAAGAATTGTACTTCTCAATCCCAATATCGTCGCTTAGCTAACAATACCGTGCTAAATGTTTGTGAAATGTAAATCTATCCTATGACTTATAAAACATCTCATGGCCAATTTTCGACTTGCGCGGTAGGTATTATAAATTAATAAGTAATTATCCACAATTTTCCACAACCACAAAGAGTAGGTCTAATTAATAAAGCTCACTGTTGGGTTTGTTGACAGACCACGCATCGTTATCGAAGAGTGCAAACCCTTACCAGTACCAATAAAGATCACGACTTACCAAGAAAGACCTACTATAGTCCAATTATTACACAAACCAAGACTTTGGAACTTCAAGCAGAAACCGGCACCGATAGAATGTAAAACCAAGAGAGGTACCAAATTTTGCCAATGGTATAGAAGACGAAAAGCATTAAAACAACTACAACAACTCACAAAGCTAGAAAATAAAAAGCTAGCAGCTTTAGAACTAGAGAAAGCTCACCATGAAAGGGAAGCAGAGTTCTTAGAACAGCTAAAACAAAGACAGAGAGAAACTCGTTTTGCAGAACCCAAATTCGTAATAGAGAGCCCCTCAATACAGGAACTAAAAAGACAAGAAGCTGCGCAGATTGAGAATGCTCGCCGTGAAGCTGCTGAGTACAAAGAACAGATAAAAAGACTAGAAGCTGCTGAGCACAAGGAACAGGTAAAAAGGTCAGAAGCTGCGCGAATTGAAAACGCTCGCCGTGAAAGGGAAGCTGCTGAGTACAAAGAACAGGTAAAACGACTAGAAGCTTGCCAAATTGAGAACGTCCGCCGTGAAAGAGAAGCTGCTGAGTACAAAGAACAGGTAAAAAGACTAGAAGCTGCGCAAATTGAGAAAGCTCGTCGTGAAAGGGAAGCTGCTGAGTATAAAGAACAGGCAAAACAAAGACAGAGGGAAAGACGTTACATAAGACCCAAACTCGTAACAGAGCCCCCCACAAAACAAGAACTAAAAAGATTAGAAGCTGCGCGAATTGTAAACGCTCGCCGTGAAAGGGAAGCTGCTAAGTACAAAGAGCAGCTAAAGCAAAAACAGAAGGAAAGACCTCACGTGGAACCTAAACTCTTAATACAGCCAATTCGGCAAGAAGGAATTGAATACAACAAGAAACAGAACAAAATTAAAAAGAAAAAGGGCACGGAAGCAAAGCCGGTTTCCGAATCCCGATATGTGACTGTGAAGAACCTCAAAACAAACACAACGTAAGTTGGTATATTTAGTTTTCTGTTACAATGCTATGCTGCTCAGCCTCGGCTAATCAGACTTATAATTAGCTGGTCTACCACCAACATTCGATTGTCGTAACATGTTTACCGTAAGACATTACAGCTTCAACAAAAACGTAGCTGTCTTGGTAAACGCGACTAAGTGGGCCGCGTGTACAAACTCAAGTACCTAAGGATTCAGTTCACTGCTTGGTCTGACATCTCGACGTGTCCGTTATTTATTTATTAATGGATAAGCCCGAAATGCCTTACAGCAGAGCTTAAGGCAGTACAAAAACCAACCCAAGTTTATGTACCTAATACCTACTTATTACCCGACTGCGCCAGAAAGACCGTTATGTTTATTACTTTATTTTGTGTTAAGGCTAGTCTATAAATTAATTCCATCGGCTTTTTGTTGTTATAATAGCCCATAGATAGGCAGTACCTAAATAGTAGAACTAGCTATTGCACTTAATTTTTTAAACTTTGCTAATTGTTTTTATTAGAGCAAAGAGTAAAAAAATTACGACCATAATCTCTGCTATAAGGCTTTTCAGGATTATTCATTAATTACCGGACACCTGTACCTATAAATTAGTTTGAAACAAATTTCCGACATCGACCTTTGGGAACCGCGATCAGCCGACATCACACCTTAAACGGCAGGCAGATTTCTTTTCACAGAAATGCCGGCAGCAGACAAGCTCGAACTTTAATTCTATAGGTGCTTACTGCTTAGGGACTTTAGTGTAGGTAGACTAACGAACTCAAGTGTGATCAGTCATCTCGAAGGAAGTCAGTACCTAGGTACTTGTAAAGTTGGGTTATAAGACTTATAGGCAGACGAATCCGACACACGGTATATTTTTATCTGGTGAGGCGGACCGGCCCCCTGAATCCATAGGAAAAATCTGACAGTAATTGCACAGTAGACAGTAATTCTATAGGTATTTATAACATTTCCATTTCCATATCCCTACGTAACCCGTAGGTATTGCCAAGCCCAAGTATGATGCACAGCCATGAGAAAGCTTAGTTACAGGAAACGACTTGAAATTTAATCAATCCTCTTAACCCCCATCAAAAATAGGTTTGTAGTGTGTATCTGTGTAAATGTGTCTGTGGCGTCGTAGCTCCAAAACGGATTTCAATGCGGTTTTTTAAATCGAAAGCTATTTTAATTGGGTATCATCTTAGCTATGTTTCATAAAAATCTGTTCAGCCGTTCAAAAGTTATAGCATTTTTTCTAGTTGGAGTCGGGGGTTTTTCACGGTTAGGTTATATCCGATATCAGAACAACTTTTAAGACTCATAATAATCTTTGTTCCAACAGCAAGGTACCATTCAACGAGCGGTTCGTAAACTTCTGTTATCGCTTATGCTGCCAATTCTACTGCTGCCTGTCCATCTTACTGTTAATCACCTGCTTCGTAATTTTTGTGATCTGAAACACTCTGTACCTACTGCAGTAACAGAAAACAATACATAATTTGATGTGAATTGGAATTAAAGTTTTGTAACATTACAAGTTGTTTACTTTCTTGTTAAGGATAGTATATCCTATGTGTAAAAACAGATAAGTACCCTATTCAAGGAAGGAAAAAAACAAAAAATGTAAACAATATGAATAAACTTAGATGGATTTTCTGTATAATATATCAAAACATTACTAATTAACACAAAGAAATTGTACGATGCTAATCTACCCACTCGAAAAACTGTAAGTTTCGAAATCTGGGGGCACGGCAGTGCCCCAGCCAAGTCTCGAGCAAAACGGGCTTACCATCTTTTCTCGATGCGATTCGCGGCTGTTTCGCCCCCCCTATATCTTCGACGTGGACAAAGCTACGAGTTTAGGTTTTCGGTGAATAATAGTAGGCATTAGAACAAGCTTAAGTTCGAAATAACATGCCAATTGAATTAATAGTTTAGGAGTTACGGTCGATCAAAGTTACACCATTTTGTCACTCACTGACTCATTGACTCACTGACTCACTGACTCACTGACCGATCATCAAAAATCTAAGGTACTTCTAGCAGACTTAGAAACTTCAAATTTTGCACCAAGATAGGTCATTAGCCACATATAAAGGAAAAATTAAAAAAACATTAAAAATAATTATAAAAACATTAAAAATAATTATAAAAACATTAAAAAATAATATACCATAGAAAACAATTTTATATTTGCGGTTTGGCAAGAACATTGTGTATGGATTTTGACTGCATTGTTAACTTTGTTCGTTGTTTAAGTATTCAATCTATACTTATAATAAAATCGTAACGAGGCGAGAACTGTACATTGTTTTTTTTTTTTTTAAAGTAATTGATACGTGTACTATAATCGACACTGATGCCAAAAATATAATTTTTATAATTTTTGTCTGTTTGTCCGTTTGTCTGTTTGTCTGTTTGTCTGTTTGTCTGTATCTATGTCCGAGCTTCACGACAAAACCGCTGAACAGAATTTCATGAAAATTTATATGAATGTTCGTTATAAAGCTGGTCAACATATAGGCTACAAATTATTACGCTTTTGCCAAAGGGGGGTAAGCAATAGATCATCATGTCTGTGTACAATTATAAGTCACGGTAGAACTAGGCGACTCCTTTTGAAATATTTTATTGTTGTAGTTCATAGGTCCGGTCAACATTATTTTATGTTATAGAAATCATTACGCTATTTCTGTTGGGAGCTGAGCAAAATAATTGTTCGTAATGTCTCCGTAAATTTAAACTCCTTAATAGAACCAGTAAAGGCGGGTTCCAGTGACACACAGTACCTAGGGTATTGGTGTTACATACTAACTAAAATTAACAACCTACTAGAAGTTCGCTCATTGGCATCTTACTTTTAGAAAATTACCTAGGTACGTATTTCACTCACTGTCCTGTTTCATAAATACAAAGCGTGATGAAATTAGTTTTCTCAGGTTGTTCCTAAACCATTAGAGATAAGTTTTTGAAACAGATTACGAGCTTTTTCTATTCAGTTCTAACCATTTAATTTTTAATTTCGACTTTTTGAAACAAGATGGCGTTAGTAGTAATTTTAAAGTGAGTTTGTAGTATTTAAAAATGAAAAAAAGGTGACTTTTTGTTTGATATTGCATCCAAACAGACACCTGAAGGCAGGGTTTTAACAATTTATTACATTTATATGTAATTTAAGTCAAAAGGTTTTCTAAACCAGTCTTAATAGTAGTAGTGGGTAGTCTTAATGACGACGGCTAGCTTGCTGTTTTAATTGGTCGCGGTTCATGACTAAAATAACTTGGAAAGTGGTCAAGATTGAGCAATGGTTATACCTCAGCCGTGACAGAATGTTAACATAAAAACGATTTTTTGAAAATCAACAAATAATCCACGCATGCAAAAGTAGTAATCGTCGCCATCGGTCACGGTTACACCATGTCGGTCTATCCCCGACTGCTTTCAAGCGACCTCGCCCAATATAGTTTATCCTACGGCTAGCACAGCACCTCTATAAATTCATAGCGACGCCGACATTGCAGTCCAACAACAGAAATCAACTGTTAGGCGCTTAATTACCAATGCAGTGTTCAAAAAGACGGCACAGCACCTTTCCTTAAAAGAACAAAGGCAAAGGTTCCTCAGCCAAGGACCGTTAAACCGACTCCGGGCCCAAGTCTCTCTATATCGTCGAAACAGCGACAGGATATAGATGTGGCGTTGTCCCACAAACAATGTCATCTACTTCCCTGCTCATTGTGTTTCTACTCCTTTTCTAATAACTTGAATAACAATAAAATGCCGTATATATTTTAAAACCAAAGTGTTCCTTCATTATTATCTTTATAAGCGGTAAATATCCGAGAACCTACTAAAATCGCGTGAAAGCTGTAGTCTTAGCGGTGCACCGTACAATTAATTAGCGATAAGGATCTGTAAATAAAGCATAATTATTAGAGTTCTCTTGCGGTCATTTCGAGCGGTAGATGTCTAATGTTATGGTTACACTAGGGCCCAAAGATAGGTTATGCTTCACATACAGTTTGTGCTTGATGAAGTGATGCAAGCTAGAGAGAGAAACACGATCGGCACGGCGCGGCGTGGCATCCAGGCGAATCTGCCTATGTCTCTTGGTGGTAAATCATTCGCTGATGAGTTTCTCTTACTAAAATAGGTACAATACAGTAGGTAGGTACTGGGTTAAATGTACGAACAAATAATTTTACAGCACATAATACGAACAAAGTTTCAGGTTTCAAAAGTCTTACAACCGGTTGACCGGTTGTGAGACTTTTGCCTTTTTGATCGACTAACTATTACAATTATCATTTATCATGTATTATTTTTTAACTGTCGTGAATGCGAGCTATCGTTCTCTTTGAGGTCCGGACGGATTCCAAGGAGAGTAAAGAACTCCCATCTAAGCAACGCGTGTTTTTACTTCGCATAGGAAAATTCTATGTTATTATTTTGATAATAAGTAAAAAATACAGCATTTAATTACATCGATCTCATGTTTTTTGTAAGTTTTTGACAATAAGAATGATGAAGGATAACTCCACTTTTTCATGGAGGTCAAGTTAAATGTTGTGAAACTTTCGCGACTCTTACAATATGGAGTCACTTAACTTAGATTAATCGAAATATTGTCACGTGGGCAAAGCCGCGGGTACAGCTAGTTGGATGAATAAATACATAGAATAGAAAAGAATAATATAAACTGTGGTCAAGCATACGTGGCCCTTTCAAGAGTGACTAGTTTGGGTGGATTAAATTTAATAAATGTGAATTTTAGTAGTATCAAAGCTCAGGAGATAGCAATAGCTGAATATAATCGACTCCGAAGTATATATCGCCCAGAATTGTCTACCTTAGAAGTAACGAAGCCTCAGAAAAGAAACAAAAGAGATAGAGATAGAGAATGGGTTCTAAGCTAAATGGGTTAATGGGTATAATAACGCGTTCAGAGCGGTACTGGGGCTGCCCCGCTTCTGTAGTGCCTCGGGCATGTTTGCGGAGGCGCACACCGACTGTTTTCACAGCACCATGCGCAAGCGGTGTGCGTCCTTAGTGCGCAGGGTGCGGGCCAGCTCCAATACCGTCCTGGCGATGATCGCTGGTAGATTAGATTGCCTTTACATACGGCGGTGCTGTGGCAGACATGTAGCCTATAATGCCGGTTAGCATGTTGTGTGGCTGCTGTTTTACTTTTCATGTTATTTTTATTGTATTTGTTTTATTTTGTGTTTTATTATTATTAATTTTTTTTCTTGTTGATATGGGTTATAGTTATTACCTGAATTAAATGAATTTTAATTTTAATTTTAATTTTTAAGCAAAGCAGTAGCTGAAGTCCAAGAAATTATGAGGTCACCTAAAAAAAAAGAAAGAAATACACTTACAAAAAATAAATGAGATCCCAACAAAAACATTAAATGTAAAAAAATGCCAAGTCTCTCGATGCAGTCTTTCCATCGTAAAAAGTTTTGAGATCTCATAGAAGCCAAGTCCTATTCAAATTATTTTGTAGTTATAAATCAACATTTAGTAATTGTATCAATAGTTTTCTTTATATTATAATTATAGTGACTTGGCAATGAGCACAAATTAAAAGCTGCTTGCTGCCTGGAATTATATGCAAATGTTACTGACGAGACCTGTGATCAGATTATCCTGCGCAGTTTACTAGTCTTGGATGAGACTGACTGCCGTTGCCGAAATTCGGTTGGGACGACACGGATAAACCAAAAGAAAATTAATTTTGTGATATTAATGTTTACGCATGCGGTGTGTGACTTTCAACTCCTCCAAATATGCCGTTTTATTTGTTTCTTCTTGTGCTCATTGCCAAGTCACTATAATGATAATATAAAGAAAACTATTGATACAATTACCAAATGTTGATTTATAACTACAAAATAATTTGAATAGGACTTGGCTTCTATGAGATCTCAAAACTTTTTACGATGGAAAGACTGCATCGAGAGACTTGGCATTTTTTTTACATTTAATGTTTTTGTTGGGATTTTCATTTTTCACCACAAAAGAACATAGTTAAAGGCCTACCACACGCACAAGCTTCACCACAGTTATGCCGTGCGTGTGGTTGGTAAAACTGTATCACGCGCCAACCCCACGGCGCAGCCTGCGCACTTTTCGACTTGCTTGAAATTTTGCTCGGCAAGTCCCTGCGCGTGCTTGCCTGCGCGTTTGGTTAGGCGTTCAGTGTTCACGCCGAAGTCGAGGCTAGTCGTCGTTCGGCTTCTTAACAGCTTTAAACCACGCGTATCGCCCCGATAACAGATCAGCATTGCCTCATCTCATCGGCTTGGCAACGAAGGTAAGCACACCACCGGAACGGCTCAGCATTACTGAGGTATCAGCGCGCTTACGGTGGGAGGACTTTGCGTCGTCGTCTGGGTGACGGATGGCTCCTTGGTGGCTTACTAGCATATCAAAATGCACCCAACAATGAAACAGGTGATCGGGTTACGGTGATTGGTCAACTCGCTGACACCGCGCTTACGTCTTGCCATCAACGCGTTGACCGCGAGCAGTTAGCGCTTCGCCGGCGAATTGCGCAAGGCCATGCCTCTACAGTGCTGAGAAGTGAGGATTGCAACATGGAGTTTAATACAAAGAATACTGAACCGCTGGAATTGAGGTGATGCTGATTTGAGGGTCGAGCAAGTATGGTAACGTAAACGTAAGAAAATTTTGATTATAAAATACGATGAATCTATCGCAGTTTTGTTCAATTTTATGCAACATACACACTTTTTTCATGAAAATGAAAAAATATTGCATGTATTTATTTCCAAAAAAATATCATAGATTAAACGTGTATTTTTGGTTCTAAATTTGGTTACGTTTACGTTACGATACGTGAAAACATTCGTGCTCGGCCCACTGTTGCCGAGGCGATAACTGTGCGGAAACTTAAAAAGGAGTCGGTTATGTTCTTCCTAGCTACACTCATGGGAAGGTAAGAATCTTCTTCTTCAGTGCACCTACGGGAAGCGGAATTCCAACACGAGTTGAAATACATAGTTGAATGAAATAAATAGATTTACACATATTCAAAATATTCTATATTTAATATTTCTAAACGAACTAATAACTGAAACAGTTACATTAAAACAATAACATTGTCAAATTCAAAGGATACTGAGAAAGGTAAAATAAATATTCGTGACCAACATTTTGTTTTCAAGCCAAAATCAAATTTAAATCAACGTGATAAGGTTCAAAATGTTCAAATTATTAAAAATTACAAAAATACTATACAATACTTCCATAATTGTGGTTTTTCAATATATCTAAATAGTAATAATCTCAACACATTATGCAACAACATCCGATAATTGACGGACATTCTGGTGAACCCAGAAATGAACCCTAGCTAGACAAAATAAGGCACGTATAAATTTAAAAAAATCATCCAAAACGTTTGCCTTACAAAATATATTTCACTTTTTTCCGAAGCTGCTTCTACTCATTTTCTGACTAACGAGGGTCAACATAGAAAATCGAAAACTTCAACTGAGAATTAAGTACAGTCCGTTCACTGTAAAAAGTCCTTTTGTTTAGGAGTTGGTAGGCCTGAAATTATATAGGAATAATAATATTATCTCATACTATCTCTATTATCTTATTTCTTAATTGTCGATTTCTGATGTGTGTTATTTTTATTATTATTATTTTTGTTTTTTTATCTTCTCTCTCTTATGTTGTCAATATGTCTGTGCCGAATAAATGTTCTTTTTCTTTCTCATACAATAAAATTTCAGGCCTACCAACTTTTAAACGAAAGGACTTTTTATAGTGAACGGACCTGACTGTACACAGATCCACACCAGCCGAGCGAGCGCGAACGAAGGCATCTCTCAAACGGGAGCGAAAGAGACGCTCTCGTTTAAATGAAAGAGAGAGATACGCCTTCGTTTGCACTCGCTCGTGCCGTGTGGCCGGCATTACTCGTAAGAAAGTGGTCCAAAAAATAAGTTAATAAAAAACCGATGAAGTTATTCAAATGTAGTGTTGGCAAAATTAATTTATATTACAATGTAATATAAATTAATTTTGTCATTGAAGTACGTACGGACATTTACAGCCTTCGAGTGGACCAATCGAGTATTAATATTGTGTCATATTATTATTAAATCAACATAAAGATTAATCGAGTATGTTTGCCAATCTTAAAATCGAAGACACATTCAAACGTTCATCGAGTAATAGTACCGAATAAAACTCCTTCATACATTACGATACTTGCAAGATACGATACTTCCATCCAATACCAATCGAATATTTATTCCCAACTCGAGGTTTATACATTATGTTCGTTCAAAATAACAAAATAATCGGCCCTCTCAAATCTCAACTCTGTTGCAGATGATTTAGAGTACAAATTTATTTGATCGACAACGTTATTTCAAAGAACGAATGATCTTATGTTGAATTAAACTATTAACCGACTACGTTCATGCGTCGTCGTCGTTTTGCACGGCGATAGGAACATCGTTGACCCTCACTTTAGCCGTGTACGAAATCGAGTAGTCGATTGAGTGATAGTAAACTGTCCATGAATTGATTGTTAGTGGACGGTCGATTTAACAAGTCCGTTCATTCAACGCTCATCGCTACTGCGGTGACTCAACATCAAGACTCGCGTAGGATACTAGTCGCCTGTAAGTATCGTAGTGTATGAAGGGCCTTAATCGCACGCACAGACTAAGAAGAGATGCTTACACATATCGCAAGTCTTTCACTTTCTTAAACATTAACAACCACTAGAGTTCAGTCTCTCGAAATTCAAAAATGCGTTCTTTAAAATTTTCTTTTTCAACCATCGCTTTTTTCGTTTCTGAAGCTTCTTCTAAACAAGCAATGGAATTCGCTCCACGCTTCCTATTCGGACTTTTATCGATATTCACACTAATATTCTTCAACGGCGATCGTAAACTCGAATCTCTATCAACTGCTAGGTTGCTTATCGATAAAGTGAGATCTGTAGGGACGTTACCATCTAAGCAGTAGAGGAGTGAATCGCTGATTTTATCATCGGTATCATTCGATTTGTTTAATATCGATAGATCGACCGGTGTTGCTGTTAACACCGATCTGCTTAGTAAATACTCTCTGAAAGGATCGGTGAGCGACTTCGTTTTTTGTTCGGTCGTGTCATAAGATATCGTGAATTTTGGTAGTCCGTCATCACTAGCACATAGTGTTGTATTTAGATCTTCTATTAAGTTTGGTCTTTCGTGGCTGAGTACAAATCTGGTGTTTTCTGACCGTAAAGGACTGACATCACCGATAGATAGTGAGCGAGTGTCGAAAGGATTCGTTCGTGGTAGAGATGCACTTGCTGAATGATTTGATCTGGAATATAAAAAGTAGAAGTATCGATACTGCAAAGCGGTTCACAGATAACAAAGAATTACTGCTGTCTTCAACTAATTACCTTGGTAAAGATTCCTTTTATTCAATTTTAAATTCCGGCTGTGACTTTGGATTCAAAAGTCACAGCCATTATTCGAATGTTAGTATGTTAAATCTTGAGCTATGAATTAGCTTTTTGATTCGGAAACAATAATCCCAGTGTTTTCAATTTTAGTAGATAATTTATTGTATTTCTAAATTTTGTTAGTACAACTTGTTAACCTAATCAACATCTTTTAGTAACATTTATTGTTACCTTTCACATGAAAAAGTGGATCTAGTGACGTCATTCTCGTCATCGGAGGACACGAAATCACTATCGTTTTTCGGTGACATCGACTGGTACATTCCATCCGACTTAACTGACTCGTCTTTCTGAACAGCTGTTTCGGGCATGGTATCACGTTGTTCCGAAGTTATTATTAAAGGCTTTCGGGATCGAGGCGTCATTATTGATTCCTGGAAATTGATAATGTTGGATTATTTTTTATATTTATTTATTTAATTTACTTTAATTAAAACGGTACCTATACCAATTACAATAATTAATGACATGTTAGGAGTTTAACAACTGATAGAACATAAACACAAGTGACAAATTTAAATACCAAACAAATCACACAATCACACATCCTTCTCACAGAAACGCAATATAATATGTGATGTAGGGTAAAAAGCGGCGAGTATGAGCGCGTTTATTTGACACAAATTTCTTCGCGCACTTTCGTATCTATAGATAGCAAATTGGACTCTATTTCTTTGGTAACTACGTTCCTAATTAAATGATGGGGCGGCAATGCGGTTCCCGCGTGGTTTGGTGAATGCAAGGAATTTGAATGTTATTGTCTAGCGAATAGAGTACACATTCGCTATTAGACATAAGAGTGCGGCGACCGTGCAACGTCTTAACGAAACATTTCACGTCGTCTAAACGAGCCCTTAGAGATTGTAAAGTGAAAAAGCAGTAACCTGCACCTGGGTAATAATATTAGGCAGAGTTCATTATTCTGCCTGATAATATTCACTGCGAGTAGTGATGGGCGATGGATAAATACTCGAATGATAAAAACTCGGGTATTTATCCTAAATGGATAAATACTCGTTTTTATCCATTTTTATCGGATATTTACTCAAAATGGTGGATAAATATAATTTTTGCGCATCTAAAGCATGAGAATCTATTTTAATTACCATTATGATTGTTATTTTGGGTTCAGAATTTTTATATAAAGTAGATTTTTTTTAAATGTCTCTTACGAGATGCTTTATGAGCTTTTATTGTTTAACCGGACATTCGGTGAGGCCTGAAGGGCCTCCGATCTATTTAAAAAGTGAATTTAAGCGTGACGCAGCTAAGGGCTTCCTCTAGCAGGACATGGGCCTCGACATATGGGGACGCCGATGGGGCAACAAGAGAGGGCCTTTAAATCGAGGGACGCTTAAATCTATCAACTCGGCACGGGCCGACGCGAGCGAAGGTCGGGGAGGACGTGGAGCGGGACGTCGCCACGGGCCTGGACGGCGAGGATAGTATGACAGACTGTCGTGTGGAGAGTTAAAAGCTTTCCGAGCTAGTTTAATTCTCTCCGGTGCTAGTGATTTCGTCGTCTGCATACGTGAGAGTATGCTTAGGACGACGTATCCCGAGGCCGCTGCCACTATAGGGTTCGGGTGGGAGGGGGCGGCGTCGAAGTATTTCTTGGACGCTTTTTTCATAAAGTGCCAGATGGTCGGGACATTGAGGCCGATGTGGAGTTGATCAGTGCGGAGTTACCAGGGGGCGCCTGTGGCTTTCCGCATGAAAAGATTTTGTAGGCTTTACAACCTTTTGGGTCTGGACTGCCTCACGTGTGAGAACACTACACTGGGTACGTCATGATGGGACGAATGCACGTGATGTAAATTCGCACCTTAGACTTAAGGGGGAGCTTACTGCGTGCATTGAGAAGATAATGGAGGCGGTTTAGAGTGAAGGAGGCACAGACGCGGACCGTCTTCAAGTGGTCGTTAAAAGCGAATCGGTGATCAAGAGTTAAGATCCGAAGAGATTTTTTGGTATGACATGTTTATGGGAAAGTTGCAGATGTGATCGTCACCGCGCTTAGAGAAAAAAACAGCTGCGCACTTAGTCGGATTCACTTCCTTCCTCCATTTCTTGAACCACTGACGTAAGGCTTCGGTCACGATCTGAAGGTGGCGAGAGATGGTGCTGGGTTTTAAGCCGTGCTCTTGCTTGCTTGCCTCGATTCGGAATATCAATGGTGTGATAATGAGCAGCGAGGACAATAAAGAGCCTTGAGGAACACCGGCTTGGATAGGGTGGGGAGAGGAGAGCGTTTCTCTTTCGACGCGATGGCAAAAAGTGCGATTCGACAAAAAGTCTCGTAAGATGTGTACGAGACGATCTGGCACCTTGGGTAGGTACAGCTTGTACAATAAGCCGTCTTGCCAGACTTTGTCGAAGGCTTTCGCCACGTCCAAGAATAGAACTTCTGTTATATAATTAATGTCTGTTGTTTTGGAAGCCGGCACTTATGTGCTCGACTAATTCGACTATACGGTGGACTTGACGGACGCAGCAGTGCTTAGCTCGAAAGTTTGTTGGATTCGGCATAATCCATTAGTCTTTTATAAATGCTCATAGATCTTCCCGAGAGTGCTGAGAAGACTTATGGGGCGGTAGCTGGCCGGATCAGCTGCGGGTTTACGGGCTTTATAAAAATCGATAACGGTAGCGTCTTTGCAAGATTAAGAGAAGAGATTATTGCTTAGATCAGCGTTGAAGTTAGTCCTCATTAGCATAATGAGTGGGGCTGAGAATAGTTTGACCACCTTGTTGGTGATCCCGTCTGAACCAGGCGTTTTCCTGGGTTTGAGTTTTCATACGAGTCCTAGAACTTCGTCAGGGGTGACCGGAGGGAGGGGGTTGTCTAGGTCTTCATAGGGGGATTGGAATTATGTAGATCAGTACATAGCCCGTAGCCGTGCTTGGATAAATATCGCCTCTATTTTATGTCATTTGAACATTTTAAACAAGAAATCGCAGACAACGTTAGTGACTCTGAAGAAGAGATTTCATTGCCATGTCCAGTTCACACTGATACTGATGAAGAATCAGTGGATTTGCGGGAACCCAGAAGCGAATTCCAGTTTTTTGATTGCCGTAATAATGATTAACAAACGTCTAATATAGATAGTGATAAATTTTTATGTAAAAGGACAATTGAAGATGAGTGATGATGATGATGAATGGTGAAATTATGATGATGATGGATGAATGATGATGATGATGGATGAATGATGATGATGATGGATGAATGATGATGATGGATGAATGATGATGATGATGGATGAATGATGATGATGGATAAATGATGATGATGAAAATGATGAAATGAATGAAATCATGAATGATGATGATGATGGATGAATGATGAAATGATGAAATGATGAATGATGAAAATAATGAATGAATGAAATGATGATGAATGATGATGATGAAAATGATGATGAATGATAAAGTGATGATGAAATGATAAAATGATGAATCATAAATGGTGATGAATGAGTGATGAAAAATGAATGTATGAATGGTGATGAATGAGTGATGAAAAATGAATGTATGAATGATGATGATGAATGAATGATGATGAATGATGATGATACGAAATGATGATGATGATTATAATATTCTTTTTGATACCGTAACACTTATTATAAGTTTTTAAATCGCCGTTCATAAAATAATGTCTTGTTAGACCCGGGGTCTAAACTCAGGTTTAACACATCTTTTGTAATGAGACCGCTTTTGCTTATAAAATTTGAAATCTTACGTTAAATAACATACTAGAAACGAAAATGTATGTTTGAAATATTTATCCACTGTTTTGGATAAATACTCGAGTAAAAATGGATAAAAAAATCCATTTTGAGTATTTATCCGGATAAAAACCCATCTCTAACTGCGAGGGATCTTTGTTGCCATCTGCGATAAGGCCATAAATAAAAAAACCATATATACCATTTAAGTATAGGGCCTTATCAAGCTTTAGTAATGTTATAAAATTATAGTCCCCTAAAATTTGAATAGGTTTTTCAAGGACAAATCCTGATACATAATCAATATAACTTAAAACATAAGACATTTAAAAGCACATACATTAGACACATTTAGTACAGATAAGATAAAACATGCTCAATTCATGCAAAAGAAAACAAACCTGCATCGCTTTAGACAACTTTTGCGTAGACTTCGTTATGGGTGACATTGAGGCTCTTCGAAAATTGATAGTGTAAGGCGTCGCACAGTCTTCATCTAACAACACTGCATCAGATATGCCCGGCGTACTTGTAAGATAGTGTTTAACATCAGTACAGTCCTGTAGTACTAGCTTCTTTGGAGTTATACCAATAAGATTTCTATCACCACTGATTTCAGTGCACGAAGCTTCGTTCTCTGATCCTGTATCTTGGTCATCAAAACACGACACACAAGTTGGAGTTCCACGAATGGCGCCATTTCGTTTCTGGTATTTCTTATTAAAAGCCTGTGTGGTAACAATTTTCGAACGAAAGAGTCTGTTTCCACGTTTTTTCTTCGGCGTTTCGTCATTATTATCTAAGACGCTCAAGTTAGGTTCAGAGACGAACTTAGGGCTCAATTTTCTGGATCTATTCAACGCGCCTTCAGATAAAGTGCTTTCGTTACTCGCGTCTGAATCGTAATCATCGTCTAGAGATTCCGAACTCGCTATTTTGTTAGCCAAGTTCTTAAGAACTATGTTTTTGTGTGACACGTCGACTTTATTGTCGTCTGAAAACCTTAGTTTTCCTTTGTTGGTTTTCTGTAAGCGTTAAGCAAGACAAGAAAGTTAGGGAGAGGATAGCACATGTAGAAAGAAAGACATACGACATCACAAGACACAATGCACGAACATAATGTTAGTTACAACTTGCATGGACATGCTTTTGAGAACATAATGACGATATTATTATTATTATTATTACAAGCCTATGCTGTCCCAATACTGGGCAACGGCCTCCCTCCCTTTCCTCCACTTCTCGCGATCCCGCGCTGTATCGGGCCAGTCTATAAGGAAGGCGTTCAATTCGTCCCGCCATCTCCTTCGTGGTCTGCCGCGACCCCGTCTTACTGTCTCAGGACACCAATTCTGTGCTATGTGGGCCCACAGTTCGACCGGCATACGGCAGACATGTCCTGCCCAGTCCCACTTAAGCTGAGCGGCCTTCTGAGCTACATCAATTATCTGCGTTTTGGAGCGCAGTAAGGTGTTTCGAACTCGATCCGTTAATTTAACACCGAGTATACTGCGCTCCATTGCTCTTTGATCAATGACGATAATATATTATAATTACTAGAGATGCGCCGAATATTCGTTTAGTATTCAGTATTATTCGGCAAATTTATATCATTCGTATTCGGCCGAATCATACGGTTTTGATGCCGGATATATTCGGTTAAATAGATTCTGTTTAAAAGCTGATTGAGAGATTACAACATACAAAACAAAAGCTATATATTGTAAAAATATATCAGCTGTTCATACAAATAATTCAATATTACTCGACTTATTATATGGAAGGGCGGATTATATTTTCTCGATTTCAGGTTTGTTCCTATAACTCCTTAAAAGAACCTCCGCTAATAAAGTAGGACCAAAATATTCGTCCAATACTTAGCTTTTAAAAATCTTAAGTTATAAAGTAATGCATCCTCATCATAGTCAAGTTTTAGGATAAGATTCGTCTAGTTAGTAAGTATACATAACTGTTAAGTTTCATTTGTTAAACTTGTTGCAAAACTGAAGATGCTTGGCTTGACCAAATTTTAAAACAACTAAACAACTTATAATCTATCATCATTATCGGCCAGTTTCTTCATCGAAATTAAAAGCTTAAAATAATTTAAATAACGATTCCCTTTCTAAATTATCATCAAACATCACAAGCTCTTCGGAATCTGATTTGACAGACTTTAATATCGGCAACGCGTTTTTAAGTTCAACTTTCTAGGTAAGATGAGTCTCATAACTTTAGCTGTTAGTTTAGATAAAAAAACTAGCATTAAAGATATCATTTTTATTTTAAATTGCAGATTTTTGCGTACAATCATGATATTGCCGGCTGCAAAAATTGGAAAGTGCATACACGTGCTATTATAAACATTGTTAATTAAAAGGCTAATTATTATTGTACAACTTACCTCTTCTATAACATTAATATTGGACCCAGAGCCTTTCTTTGGTGTTTTGTTGAGTAAGCCCTTGTTAAAAATGTGCCTCTTGATAGAATCGCCGAAGCTTCTAGAGCCTGCTACTTTACCTGTCCTTTGGATTTGTATTGGAGTACCTGTAATTCGTAAAGAATGAACTAAGTAAGTTGGTAAATAATAATAAAGTTTACATTGTTGCAAGTTTATTTGTCGTAACTGTTAGAAATCGACTAGTAATATTCTTAACATGTAACATCACTATTATGATAGAATGTTTTGTCTATTGTAAGGTCTCTTTACTCTCTGCCCTTTCCTTTCCGGACACTTCTCGTGATAACATCAATTATTGTTAAATCCATTATTAAAAATAATTGTAGAAGTTGATCAGCTAATGTATTACTGTAATTTGATGAATACATGTATCTGCATTAATTCAAACAGTTTAGTTTTATTTATTTCACTCGATGACAACCTTGGTCTTTAATCGCCAACGCCGATTATCCACCGACTGCTGTATGTATGCTGCTCCACGCCACTCTGCTACAGTAACTACAATAAAATCTCACTTTCAAGAAAATGGCCACCATCTTCCAGTATGTTAAGAAAAAATAATGCGATCAGTAATCGATCTTACATGCACGGTAATATTGACCATTTCCCCTTTAAAGGTCTAGCACGCCGAACTATTTCCAGTCCACATAAATATTTGATGTACAAATAGTCGGCCAACATATTTGACAATGCTGTGCCATGTCTAGCAACATTGCCAATTTTCTGGAAAAAATCTAAAGTCTATAATTAAATAAGCAGGGTGTTTTAATACACTCACCGTATCCATTCTGCCTGTTAAAATGTTTGATGAGTCGTCTCTTATGCTGCGAGTCGGGTAGCGCCTGTATGTGCGCGTATAGCTGCGCGAGCGCAGTGTCAGTGGGGTTGGTCTCATTCTCGGCGCGCGTTCGGTGACGATCCACGAACGTGTAAACTGTGTTGGCTGCTGTTCTGTGGATAGAATGTGTATAACAATTAGCTGGGATATAAGTCAAGTACAGTTATAGCCTAACGGTTGAATGCGTGCCTTCCATGCAGGAGGACCCGCGGGTCTACCGCGTAACTAAAATTGTAATGAACATCGACATCGGTATTAAACTTCAATACGATCGTAAGAGCCTAAACTTTGAGCTAACTTGTAATTTTTTTACCGATCATGAAGATAATAGTCCCAACTATGTGATAGGTATTTTTTTTACAAGTTAGCTCAAAGTTTAGGCTCTCACGATCGTATTGAAGTTTAATACCGATGTCGATGTTCATTACAATTTTAGTAACGCGGTAGACCCGCCGAGTTCTAATCCGGCCCGCACCTCTGACTATTCGAATTTATGTGCGGATCAGAATTTAATGATCACTTGCGTTAACAGTGAAAACATCGTTTATTTATTACAATATTACGATACGACAATACAATATTAAGTTGGTTTATCCTACCCTGTAAGAAATGTCTGTGCACGCCACTGGCTAATAATGTAGCCACGCTGATTACAGCAACCTCGGTAGATCAACTGGAGCAAAATTTGAATAAAGTCGCGAACCAGATGTCTAAATGGTAGCTTGTGCTTAAGACACAGTTCATTCACTCTACATTGCCAGGCCGACCACAAAGACAATTGTCAGGTTCTGCAAATGGCGTAAGTCTTACCTAATTCGAAAGCCTGGGGGTCAACTACAGGGCTCGGTAAAATTGATTTTTTAAAGAGAAGGTTGCCTGTTTTGGTGTAAAAATATTGATTATAAAGCCACTTCTGCTTAGACTTGAAACTACCTCAATATAGTATAAAAAAATAAGGCTAACTAAAAAAAATTGTGGTAAGAAAAATTCGACCGATTCGAAGAACGGCTGGTGTACTGAACCAGATCGTCGCAGGTTTGAGTCCTATTCGAAATTTTCTTTCCACAAATAATTGATAAATATCTCTACGCAAGCGTAAGGTGTTTTTCCAATGTAAATTATGTTAGGCTAATGACTCACTTATCAGTAATACTCTCATCCAGATCGACTAGTGGCGACATAGCGCGCCTCTTCTCTCTCACAGTGAAGTACGCGGTCGCGTCAGTCGCGAGTTGCGTTGGTGCGTCGAACAGCCGCGATGACTGACGGATCATGAAGCTGATGACGGGAGACAGCGCGATAGCGTCCGCGTGGAAGGTTTCAGGAGATAACTAGAACGTGGGAAATAGAAATTGATATATTTGTCAAATTACTGAACACCAATTTCCATGATAGATTATTCTAAAATACAACTTACGAAAATCATCGTGTTATTAGACCTAAAGACATCCTGTGTATAAGTATAGTAAGTTTGTAAGTCTGCAGCTTGTGAAATAAAGTTTGACGTTGATCATAGACAGCAACATTAAGTGTCTGTAAAATGTTACCCTTTAGCATCCAGTTGGCGCTTTCCTACACACGGATCACACATGTCACACTTTTTGTATGTCCGATAATTCATCCACTGTTTGTTTTACCTCCTTTTGTAGGCAAACAATCTGCGGGATCATATTCACAGAGCACGCACTGGTGGTACCAACATTGGTGTGATAGCAGCATCAACTTACTTTTCTAGGACAAAGAAGATGCGGCGTGAACATAGTAGCCAGTGTATCCGGCGACATTCTATTTGAGGCTTCATTATCCGCTACCAGGCGCAACAGCCCTAATAGCCTCTGAAGGAAACTCCTGTGTGATGGTGTCAGAAGTAAAAGTAGCAGTTGTAATGCTGTGAGGAGTTTTACTTCTGAAGAGTCTGCGTTTGGTGGGTATTGCGCTGAAAATTACAGATTAAGATGTTATTATTAGGGATGGGCCAAATATTCATTATATGTGTGACAGTCGGCATGTTTACCGAACATTCGTATTCGGCCGAATATTTGGCTAAAATGGAAAATATTCTGCTGCATAAACTTGCATAAAAAATTGCTTCCATGTTTGTGTGTCAGTCTCACGGAATGTTCAACCTCTTTTCCCACCCAATCATAAGTTTTTGGATATTATTGAGATTTCATGATTTTTTGAAACCAAAACAAACGCACGCGTCAATGTTTTGCCGCTAATTAGATGATGCTATAATAGGCCCGGGGAGCGGGGTCATAGGGCGGGGGCTACGCGCTTCAACAAGCTCAACATGCACAGACCTACAAATTTGCAATGCACAATAAAGTGCTGCAAATACTGCCGAATATTCGGCGATTATTAATCTTTTAACCAACATCTGTCGAATATTCCTGTTCATTGAAAGCCTTATTCAGTCCATCACTAGTTAGAATATTTTTGGAGACTGTATTTAACATATTTATGGTCACTGATGCGGACACAGTTTTTGGATAGTTACAATTAATACTACTCAATCAAAACTATTATTCAAAATGTCTATGAGCAGTCTTACTGACTTTAATAAATTGTAAGTGATATTAAAAAAGAATCCTGTATTTATCTTTTACTAAAATGAATGTTTCATTTAAAGAAAGGATCATAATTGAGGTAATTTAATTCTCACAGAATAATTGATACTCAAAATTGTTACCCTTAGAAGGCTAAAAAGCTTTTATCAGAAGGTTAGAACCTTTTGATAAAAGCTATGAGAGCTTGCCTATGCATTAAAATGCAAGTCTATCCTATGCAAGTACTAGTTTATCAGTTGATGTAATCTCATTAGCTGTGTATTTGCAACTATACTCAGCGAATCTGAGCATCCTACGACCGCACACCAGCACTCCAAAGCTGCCCTTGCCCCTTCCAAGCCCTAGACTGTCCTTTATATCAGTACAAATATTTTATTACAAAACTCACCAGCCAAAGTACAATATGTCTGATAATACTGTTCCATTAGTAAAGGCTGTGGTAACTCGGCTAAGAAACCCTTCAAAACAGAAGCACAGTCATGTACTGTGAACTTTCCTTCATCAAGACCAAGGTTAGAACCAGTGAGGAGCAAGTTTTTTAATTCCTGCTGACGGCTTAAAGAACCTGTGCGACGAAATATACCTTCTTGTGTTACATCTGAAAAATAAGATATTTTTTAACAGAACTAAATAAATAAATTCCAGGTTCATGTATCACTTTTTTCTGTAGGATAAAAGTCAGAGTATTTATTATTTGTTAAGCTTATTATAGGATCAGTTTTTTTAACTTGGTAATTTAACTTTAGTCATAGTGCAGGTGTGTTCCAAGTGTCACAATAACATTGGATGCATCTCGTCTACCAGGATACAGTCCTGTCATAAAGTGTAGGTAACATTAATAATGATAATTATGTGACTGAACAAGTACAAACAAGCACTCACAATGGTGCTTTGAAAACAGGATTTTATGTTAAGTTTTTGTATAGATTTGAAGAATTTTATTTTTCAACATAAAGGCTACATCATGTTACTGGTTTCTGTAATTTATTCAGACTACTTACTATCAGGCTTAGATAGAAAATCTATCAGCTCATTCACCCTCAAAAGTCCATCTTCTGTAATAGAGTTAACTTCAACACTATTCTTTGTAATATTAGCATTATTTTGACTAGAATTCGAATTATTATTCTTTGTTTTCTTATGAAAATTCCACCGGAACTGCTTTGGTTTATCAGTTGAACAATCAACACTGAAAATAAGTTATATTTTTGTAAACAAAAATTCACTTCACCAAAAAGGTTATAACGGACTTTTAAACTTTAGATACTCACTCGTCTGAATTAATATCTACAACAAAAGATAGATGCATACGCACTAAGGTAAAAAACTGTTCTAAATTCTCTTTTCGCAATCTTTCTATCAATGATAAGTCCGCAGAAGTCATATTTTTTATCAACACAAAAAAGGTAAAAAAAATTATGATACAACTATACTCCTATTGAACACATGTTTTCTGTAAAATATAACGCCGAAGAGTTGTAGTACGTTATTTGTCACAAGAAAGAAACATTCCGTTTAAAATAAAATTAATTATTGAAGATTATTGTAATCCCAACATAAAATACATTGTTTTCAAATGTCAAAACACAACGGAAAATAGAGTACGTTCGGAATTCAGAACATGTGCTAATGTTTTGCCACCTGTCAATGACATTACTATAAAAAATATTATGTACACTAGTTGAATATTTTGTTGAATTTATATGAATAAATAACGATATATTGAATCCATGGAGATACAAAGTACTAATAAGTACGATTTGTAAAAATAACAACGATGTTTATAGGTAAGTAAATATTTGTCTCATATTCGGAACGCACGTTAACCTTTCTTCACAAGCAAAGGAAATATGGATCATACAACCTACAAGACAAAAACATTTGCTAGAGTTGAGTTAAGAGTGAATTTAGCCATGATTTAGCCCTTGATATTCAAAATCTTATCCGGCGAACATTCTTAACACTCAATACTGAATATTTTCATAAATTAAGCATCATTATTTTGTAAAATATATATAAATATATGGTCCTAGGGTCCTATTTATAACCATAGTAAGTCGTTCTTATTGATGAGTACTATGGCCCCAAGGAGCTCCGCTTAAAGAAGAACCACATTGTCCATTGGTGTTGAAAGATTTAAGTCTTGTTTTTTGAATATCGCGGGCTAAATTCACTCTCGACTTTCATTTGTATAATATTATACTTTAGTTTAGTACTTTAGCTTTTATTTATTATGCACTTCAATATTCCTCACTAATTTGAAAATTCTTGTAAATAAAACAAAAAACAATGATAGATAAAGTTTTATTACATAATTACAGTCTTAGAATATAGAGATAGAAGCTGGAGACATTTAAAACATATCATCATGTCCCATTTCAGCTAATAAATTGAGTCCTCTCTCTTTCAAAGCCTTTGAAAGTAACTTTTGTTGCTCAATCTTAGCATCTTGTTCTCTCCTTTGAGCATCAAGGATGTCATCTACAGACACTTCGGTTAGTGGCAAGCTGTCCTCTTTGTCTTTATCCTGTAAAATAGAAATGATTACTTTTGATTTGAAATTTAAGATTTTCTGGTAGTTTTTAATTATTGTTTTAGTTAAACAATAATTAAAAACTACCAGAACAAGTCATTAGAAGCATCTATACTCTATTCAGCATAACATTTGAAAAATAATGTTAGATAATAATTGAATAATTGAATTAATTTATTGTTTAAATAACTGCATTTTAGTGTTTAAATTTATTAAGTACCTTAATGGTAAATAGATTACATTGCTTTGTATGTATAGAAAAATAATGGAACATAATACACACTTATATTGAAATAATGTTAGAGTCACACTGGCTCTTGTAACACAGGTATATCACCTAGCACAGGATTCAGGGACTTCACACTATTTTGTAACCACTTTCTTGTGTAATTGTGTCTTGATTATTCTTATTCTAGTTATAACATTATTTTTCCAATGCTATCCTGAATATGAATATACTCAACTTTAGTCAATCAGCCTATAAATGTCTGCTGCTGAATATTAAACAAAACTATTGTTATTATTGATATGTATTGTTTAATAAACTAGCTGTGCCACATGGATTAACATATGCATTTTATTTTAATCAAATACACAAAATTCATGCGGTGTTAGGGAAGTACCTCCACCTTGCAGAATATTGTAGCCAAATAACACTGCAAAAGAGCAGTTTTATTTGGACCAATAATTGGTGTGCAAGGTTGCCAGTGATCCTTAGGGAAGCATCATGTTGGCAGAAGGGGTTTAGTATTAGGGTTGGCAATGCACAAGTGATACCCCTGGTGGAGCAAGCTTCTAGTTTACGGTAACTGCTTACCATCAGGCAGACCTTATGCATTGTTGCCACTTTCATTTAATATAAGGGCTGTGTGAAAGCCTTTAGTCTAGTGTTCAATAGTAGGATTGTTATTAAAATTTGTCCATTTTCCAATGTTTTACCACTCAATATATGGCACATGAATTTAGCTCTTACATAAAAACTAATAGGTATGCTGAAATAGCAAATTACTAGCACCCTCAAATCATAACAAGTAAGGTTTAAAATAATACAAAAAAATCTAAATTGAGTTCTCGCTTCCATTAAATTGCCATTCAGAATCTTTTACCTAGACACGAAAACTTAATTTTGATTTTAAGTACTGCGTTATTTAACTATGTTAGTTACGCAGTAGGTATAGTGGGTTGCTATGGAAAATCAGTTCTTATAACTTCATTATTTTATTACTTAGAAGAGAAATAAGTATTTTTTTCAACTTACAATTTCACCAAGAAGTACAACATTTTCTCCTCTAACGATAAATATACCTCTCGGAATGTCCCCGTATTCTCTTCCGACATGAATCCTTTCTATAGTCTTGTGCAAAACTAAATTGGCAAACTGATCCACGCAGCGTAGGTATCCGATCAGTGTCCTTCCATCCCGCAACAGCACCATAAGTTTCTCTTTATAAAACAAGAATTGTTTTGATAAAAATAAATACATAAAACCACGAAGACAACATCCAATTTTTATGACACATACTGTCCAATTCGTCCAGTAAATGAGCGGTTCCCGCTAAAGGGTTCACGTTGCTAGACATTTCACTAAATTATAATTTATAGATTTTGTTTTATTGATTTATTTCAAATTAGATCTTCGAAAACTCATGGAAAGGAAATTACAAATTACGAAAGCCAAAGCCAATTATGACAGATCGAAGACAGATGATAGCGGCACAACTGACATTGACAAATGACACTTGACAGCAGAAAAAAAAACTGTAGTGCAGTTGATAATATTTTCAGAAAATCAGGTTTTACTATCAAATCGATTACCCAACCCAAATACGATCGAGTCGACCTCAATGTTGATACAACTTTGAGTGGATGATAGACGGAATGGAAACTTATGGCTCAGTGATCTTATTCGCCTATTGTTCAGCCTGAGGTCTGTATTATAGAACTTTCCTCAAGCCCAGTTTTATGTTAATCACAAAGTATATATTAATCTATTGGGCCTTTAAATGCCTATGCTGATTGCAAGTTCTAGATACTTCAATGACGTAAGAAGCCTCTCTTACAGATACTTATAGAATTGCATTGACTAAAGAATTCTCTGCTAATTGTTGAATTGTTGTTATCTACTTCCGATATATTATCTCGATACATCTTCACAACTCCTACAATTTTGTACGGGATTTTTGATATAGGACATTAATTATAATGGGTTTTCACTGTTTGGCCTACAATGGTTGTACTAAATGAAATATAGACACACTAATTGTCCATTGCCCAGTCTGTCTTGAATATATAAATATCATAGAAATAGTACAAGTAGGTACTATATATTATCTCTATGATAAATATAGCATAGAAATAATAAGTAGGGCTCCCCCCTACAACTAGAACAAGCAATAAGCAAAATATCGCAAAGAAAAACAGACCTTATCACAATCGCTTAAGAATTGTATTTGAAGTAAAAGGAGACGAGACCCTCTAGAAAGAGCGACCACGGAGCTGTGTGTCTCGTTTTAACAATTGCCAGGATAGAAGTTGGTACATTTTAGTAGATTTGGTACGAAGATTGGAATCGTACACAAAAATTATTAAAATAATGAATTTACTATCTTGCTAGATGTACAATGTTTTTTTAAATTTAAATATAAACAAATTTATCATCATAATTTTTTTTCGTAATCTTATTATTTAAAAAACTAAACCTCCGTACTTTTATGATAGATTTTATTAGTGTATTATGACAACTTCAAAAAAAGCTCGTGTCATTCAATTTGTGACAGGTTGACAGTACTAAATTAATATTTATTCGTATTTTAATATTTTATTTACAAAAATGGTGAATGTGATGCGTGAAAGGTTGTGGAATTGCAACATATTCTGGCTGTAATAATATCCTTCCACGGGTAACCTTGAATATAATGAAATTTTACAAAATTTGTCTAAGTTGCTGATAGGGTGACAATATTTACATATTACTGTCGGACTTTGGGTTTGTACTAGTGCTACGATTTCAGTATATTAATTAAATTAATGACAAATTTTAAAATATAATTATTAATTATAATTAGTTCGCTATTTCGGTATCCTAAAAATTTTGATTACTATAAAATTTGGGAAAAATTCGGTGGCGATGCCAGTCATCATTTTAAGCCAGATGACTTCAATAAGTCATGTTCACGAAAGACATTAACTAATGTACCGACCCGACTGCAATGCCTAATTAATAGCTACGAAATAATACTGTTTATGTTAACCTGTCTTTTTAGCACGCTTTTATTAGCTTCACCTGTAAGTAACTAACTAACTTGTAAGAAAATCTTGGAAGTTAAATTTGACCCACTTCCCGGTTTCCGATTGAGCTGAAATTTTACATACACGTTTAGTTTAGATGACAATGCATGGTTAGCTGTTACGTCATTCTAAATCCAATATGGCAGGCTCCCAAAGATGGCGGACTAGTTAATTAATAAGCACTCCCATGATATAGGTATCAAATGAAAGGGTTTGCTGAGAAGAATACGAAAAATCGAAGTCAAGGTCAAAGTCGACGACAAAGTGCAATTCGAAGTCAAAGTCAAAGCCGATGCCGAGGCCGAAGCCGAAGCCAAAGTTGAGGCCGAAGCCGAAGGTTTTTATTTCAACTGGGCCTTTGCAGGCACCTTCAGAAGCGTGTTTTTTGTTTTTTTTTTAAATTATAATTTAAAAGCTTATTGTATAGTTGCGTTAAAAGTTTTTATAATTTCGTTTTTATATTTTTATTTTACTATCCTGTGTCCTTTGTGCAAAAAAATAATTTATTTTCTTTCTTTCTATTACATAGGACCTACTTAACAACGGTATCGGCGGAATGTGGATGTACAATAGTATTACATTTCTGCCTAAACTTTCGGGGAATACATAGACGTGATGATAAGTATGAGATGTTATTTAATATCGTGTGTAGAAACGAAATGTAGCAAGTACCTACCTGCCAGTGGCGTGCACAGACATTTCTTACGGTGTACGTAAAAAAAGCTTACTTGTTGTATTGTCAAGTTAAATGATTTTTTATGATTGGCCACCTCACTCTAAGACTTAAATTAACTGATATTATACACAATTAATGTAATTATTATAATATTATTCAATACTATTTTTTTTAAGGTAGGCAGGTTAGTAGGCAGGCAGGTGTCTTTTTTCTTCACGGAGTGCACGCCACTGCTACCTGCATGTTTTATATTAAATTCATTTCATGTTTCGCATACCTTATTGGTATTGGCGGTGATAGTGCAATGCTGTGAAACTATTATGTACCACTTTAAATAAAACCATCCGTCCGTCCGTTGCATCCGTGGGCAAATAAAACAGACCTATTATTATTAGATAAATGGTCCAAGATTTTCTATCCTTGGTAAAACGGAATTTTATTGATATCTAAGTTTGTAGAAATCAAGGAAGATTAAGAAAACTGTTTAATTAGAAAATTGATTCTACATAATTATTGTTTACGATATGGGTACTAAATGCGGTGCGGAGTGGATATATTTAACCATATTTACAAGTGTAGTTACATGTAATTGAACAATGACAGACCGAGCCCACCCCGATAATTCCAAAATTCATCGATTTTATTATAGGTATCTGCGTAACTTATTTTTCAAATTCAGTCACACACAAGTCATTACATCACAATTCATCCCAGGAAAATTAAAAATGACAACGTCTCACTCGATGCACAAAATGATGGTCACTCTAATAGAGCAAGATAAAATTACTCTGTGGTAACTATCTCAGGTGGCTCGCTGTTTTAGCAGAGTGCACAGTCCTGTTACTTATATAATAAGTCTATGAAATATAGTCATTATCAAAGACTACAATAGTATAGTCATTATCTTTGAGAAAACAAACGCTGCGTCGGACAACCTTTTTTTAGACGTTCACAGTCATTTCATAGGTACCTAATAATTATGTCTTTGGCATTTTATATGCTTGAGGATGGCTTGAGGCTTGCTTGAGGTATGTACCACGTTGAAAAGCCAAAGAGGAAAAAAGTTCTATGGTTGGCAACCCTGGCTGCTTGTGTGTGTGTGAACCAATATATTAATCTGTGGTGTGAACTTTGTGATGTGAAATGAAATTATGAAATTACTGTCATTGAAAAAAGCAATCGTGCATTCACATTTTTACACAAAATATTATAATTGCACCCATGAATTAACTTTAAGCGTGAAACCAACAACGAAGTATTGTTTGTGCTATGTTTATTAGTGTTAAACGGATCCCAGAGGCGTTTTTACATACAGAAAAATCAAACGCGGAAAATGGAACAAGACGACGAGATCAAATCCGGTTGTTTATTATTTCCGCCTGCCGGAGGGAATATGTTTAGTAAATTTCCTAAAAAGGTACATATAAAATCACTTTACATATAGTTTAAGTAAGTAATTACTGGTGCATGTGATTCATGTGCATTCACGCAACCTGCGTGGTTATAGCAGTATTGTAATCAAGCTGTGACTCAATCGAAAGGTAGGTGCCGTGTTGTTGATAGTGTCATTTCAGAAAAAAAGTTACTTTATTAATCGGCAAACTCGTTAGAACAAATCTGTTTGCAGTTTGTACCTAACCTGTCTCTATGATATCTGATATGATATTTGTGTTCAGTTGCAGGACTTGCAGGAAACATTTACTATTATTACAGTTGCACGTAGTTGCCGTAATTATTGCAACTGAAATAAACAAACCCTGATAAAATTATTACTAGCTTTCATATAACATCACCAGTTAGTATGTGTGGGTTCAATCTTTCATCTGAATTTTCTTTTATCAATACCATCCTGATTTTAGTAAAACAACAGACAGGCTAAGTGTTTGGAATAGTTTCATCAAATTAGTAATTATGTCTAATATAGTGCTGAAAACATTATCTATTCACCTCATGACAATCATAAATTAACAAGTGTATTTCTTGTAAATAGAGTTATTTGTTTCCAGGAAAATTCATGTACTATTTATGTAAGAGTTATATTTAAAATTTGAATTGCAAGTGTAATAATTTATCCTCTATTATCTACAGAAAAATTGGCAACAGAAGCACTGTATCCTGTACACTGCTAGCAAACAAGGGATTGAGCGACTTGAAATATATGAAAACAAGGATGATGTCACATCCGGTGCTATTCCTAAAATAATAACACTTGAAAATTGTATAAAAATAACACATTCTAGTCCAAACACAATTACTATACTTACTAAGTCACACACTCAACAACTCAGCACCCAGTCAGAGGCAGAAACCTTAGAATGGGTAACTGCCTTACAATCAGTGGCATTCAAAGACAAAGATTCGAATCCGTTTAGCTGTGACGAAGACAACGATTTATACTGCTCATCTGGAGAGGGTGTATTCTCAGTAAAGATGTGTCCCTGTGAAGCATCAACTAGATGCGGTATTGAACCAATCAGATATCTCCTTTTGCTCACATCGACTGCCATAGAATTAAGAGATGTGAATGATAATAAATTATATGCCACATGGCCCTACAGGTACATAAGACGTTATGGTTATAGACAGGGTAAATTTACATTTGAAGCAGGGAGAAAATGTGACACTGGTGAAGGTACCTTCCATTTAGAACATCCAAATCAATCTGAAATATTCAAGTGTCTGTCATTAAAAATGAAAACAATGAAGCAAATGATTGGAAATGACAATCTGAATAGTCCTGAACATAGTGAATTTAATATTCAATCAAGTGCCAATTTGTTCCCTGGTTCTAGAAGTCCCCTAGTTGCTGCGAGGCCTGATGATTTGAACTTGAGTTCATTATCATTTAAGACTGCTTCAGTGTCAAGCCAACAAAGTTCATGCTCTGAAAGGGATAATGCACCTTTACTGATGCCAAAACCAGCATTGAAACCTAAGCCACAGAAGCCCCCTCGTAAAATAATCAATCTACCTAAAAGCAAAGACATTCCAATTTCAACTGAAGAAAGCATTGATTTTGGGAGGTACAAGAATCTTGATAACTATGAACCTATTGATCAAGTAAAAAGGGAACATAGTCCACCTATCCAAACAGTGCCATATGATAGAGTTGAGGTGAGAAGCGAAGCATGGAAAACGTTGGGTATAGATGCTCCTGAACATACTGAGTTCACCCCTAACTTGGGAGAAAATCCAAACTGTATCAAACTCATTTCTCGATCTCAGGACAACTTGAATACAACTGGGCCAGAATCCTCAAGAATTATTCTGTTGCCAAGTCCTGCAGTTGATCCAGAGGATGAAAATTATGATAGATTGGCGTATTTTGGTTCTACAAGCAAGTTGAATAAATCTTCACGGTATAAAAAGATTGAGGCACGTCCTACGACTCTGGCTCTTGGTGAGCCAAAAAATAAAGACACTTGGAATGATTATGATGAGGTTGAGAATGTGATGCAGACAGCAAGATTGGCTGATGACTCTCATTTGGGTTATGGTATGATCAGAAAGCCCAATACTCCTGGGCCTCAAGTACCAACTGCTGCTCAAGTCCAAGCTCTGCAAAATCAAGTTGGTTTGGAAGAGATTAATCATAACAATTGCAATGGGACTGACTATGCTATTGTAAGCCGTCCAAAAAGAGTATAACACATTATATTGGGAGAAGAATATAATTTTTAAGACTGAAATTTCATCAGTGATTGTTTACTCAATTACTTATATTAGATTATAGTGAAAGTATTTTTGATATGAAAATTAATTAAACTAAAATTTTCAAAAACTTGAAGTGGAGGTATGGACAGACGTGAAGTATAGTTTGTTTTGCCTATTCAATATGTATTAGGATGGTAAAAAAGGCTATATGCCATCTATCCTTAAAAAATAAGGCTGGTCATTCCAACTTTTTCTTTTGTAAAAATAGTTTACTAAATATTATTTATGGATGTCTGCTGTCCAGTCCATGAAGTACTAACTTACAGTAGGTACTATATAAGGTCCTACTTTATTCACAGAGGTCCAGCAATGAATACATACGTGGAAAGATTAAAAGAAATCATTTGAGCATAAACTTTAAAGATAAAGTTTGACAGCAGCTTCATTCATCTTTTACTAAGGCCACAATGGAAAGGTTTTTTAATCTGGGACAAAACCATTAATCCAATAATTGTAATAGATTAATTTTATGTTTGGAAAAATCTTGTGGACTTTGTGTCACTTGAATTCACCCTTAAAACAACCCCTGCTAGTAAAGTAGGACCTTTTAAAGATAAAATGTTAAATAATGTTTTTAACTTAAACACTTAATTGGTCTGTTCATTCCCTGTAAGCCTAAGACAATCTATTCCAAATGAGAATTACTGCATTCCTTATTACATTCTTCATGATTGTTAAGAATATGTTTGTACATTAATTTTGTAGGTATATTAATTATTGCACAATAATACCTAGTATATTAATAATTGTAAGAGATTATGAAATTTATTACATTATGTGATTATATTGTGCCTTATTTTTAGACTATTTTTCAGAAATGATTACCAACTGGTGCCAATTTAAAAAAATATCTTTAGCTTTTGCCTGCTGTAATGGTTAAAAAGTATTATATTGTGTAGTGTAACAAATATCTGTAATATTAGAAATAGAGCTACATTCATATCATATTAAGGTAAATGATAGTTCATAATTTTTGAGAATGTTAAAAATTATTCAACCTTGCCTATGGGGCCTATTGTTCAAACAAATAGAAGCTTTATCATTAAGAAACTTTTATTCTACAGTGGTAGTAGTAAAATGGTATGAATGCGGCTTTATAACAATTAAGAATCTATTTTGAAGTAATATTTTTAGGTCGGCCATATTTTTTGATTTGTAAACTCTTGTCTCATCTCTTGTAGTATGGATTGAGAATAAATCATTATAATCTTTTTTTAATGTTTTATTTTTCTAAGTATCACATGGTGCTTGCCTGTGTCGGTTTATGGAATGTTACAAACATTCTTTTGTTTAGAAGTCTTCAACTGGATAAATATGAACAAAGCTGCAAATGAAGATGATGAAATACTGATACATTATAGCCACTGCAAGTCTAACTTCAATGTTCCATTCAGTTATAGGTATTATTATTTGAACAGGAATGGATCTTGGAAGTGTAATCAGCAGCAACAGCACAGCTATTACCACTTCTTAAAATAAAACTTAAATATTTTTTTAGAAAAATTAACCTTTTGGCCACTATGGCTAAAATACTTGAACCACTTGCTCATTGTCAAGCAAAAATTTTACTATAGCCAATTGCCCAATGTGTACATAAGCAATAAACATAAATTGCAATAAAGTTTAATTAAGTATATTATTAATATTGAATTTATCATTTCATTCAACATTTTATCAAAATCCTATGCAGTGAGTCTATTGTGTAACAAAAATAGTAATTTTTTAATGCATGTTGACTCCGGTAATAAACTTCAATACAATTATAAGACACTAAACTTTGACTTACCTAGTAATTTTTTTAACTGATTATAATAAATATGGGAGTCCCAACTTATAATTGGTAATTTTTTTAAGAGATAGTATAGTCTCTTACAATCATATTGAAGTTTATTACCAGAGTCAATGTTTGTTACCATTCTAGTTATACGGTAGACCCCAGATTTTAATTATTGTTTTACAAACTTTATTGCATCACTGGCTAAGATGGCACAATTTGAACAATTATTATTGTCATCCATAGATGACTGCAGCAGTCAAAAGGTTATTCATTACATTCCTATAAAATAATCTGTTTTTATTAAATAGCTATTACATTACAAAGCATTGTTCCCATCTTAATCTTTTAACAAAACTGTTTCTTCTTTATTGTCAACACCTTTGGCCATTTCCATTGCAATATACTCCAGATCTGCGGACATAATCTTCTGAACTGTCTCTCCTTTTTCTGCCATTATATCTTCTATATTCTTCTTTCCATTCATATCGGTAAACCAGTTCAAGTTATCAGCGATTAAATGTTTATTTTCACAGCCTTCGCATATCACAATAACAACGCCTTTATAATATGCTAATTTTGTAATAAATTTTGTGTTTCTGGTATTACATTTTTTGCATGTGAACATCAATTGAAATTTGCCATCAGTTTTGCTTGGTTCTGGGTTAAGCTGAATTCCGTTGAACATTGCTGTTGATGTGGAAAAATTTCTGGGCGATTGTATTTTGGGTGTTGAAGAAGATAGAGGTACTGGAACAACAGCTAATCTTCGCCCAAAATATGAGTTTCCACAACTCGGGAAAAACACAACATTATTTAATAAACGTGGTGTGTGGTATTTTACCACGAAATCTATTAAAGTCTTGTACGACATCTTGCGTGTTTAACGATTTACAGCCAGCGCTCACAATTTTCAAATTACTCAAATATTGAACTATTGCACCACTTTTCATCAACTGTACTTGACTGAAAAGTGTGAAAAGTCGAAAAGAAAATAACAACCTAACCTTCAAATATAGGGATGGTGATCTGAATTCGATAAATCGAAGAATCGAATTGTTGGGTCAAGAACATCGATTTTTTTATCGATAAGAATGTTATGATTTTGATCTATTCCGTGAATCGATTTCAATCACTCGAAAATCGAGATTATTATTTTTTGTTTCGTTATCTGTAATGATATTTTCAGATTCGAAATGCAACCATACTAATATTTGCATTTAGTCGAACGCACCCAAACACATGTCAAAGAGATAGCTTTTCACCGGTTTTCAAATAGGTACCTACCTACATTACCTACCTAAATAGGTAGGTAACTGTGTTCTTATCACTGGCTTCAGTAATTCTAATATTAACCTAATCATTGATTTTTATGTGAATGATTATAGATATTAAGTAATAGTATGTATCCGGCTTAATGAGTTATACCTAACACATTCTTTTTATTTAATAAAAATAAATCTTCACTTAGATTTTAACTACCTATAAAAAAAGTTTATTTTTTTTAATTTGTAACTTTTAAATTGATGAAAGATACTTTTTTTTATAAAAGCTCAAAAAGAAAAGGAAAAGGTCGAGTTTTGAAAAGTCGTTCTTGTAGATCTCCTTTTTTTATGAATCGATTCTTTAGACTGCGATTCGTATCGATTAAAAAATTGATTTTTTTAGGAAGAACAGTCATCCCTATTTACATGTTTGACGTCTGTCTTACTTACGATCATAGAGATAATACATAGTACCTATAACTAGAGAGCTTACTGCTATAATTAGTTGTACGAAATTTTGTGCCCACATGAAAGTCACCCGAGATTTTGCGGTGTCCCTCTCGCACACATGGCCATTACTCATCAACTTAGTAATCTACTAAATTGGTATTTTCAGAATCGTTTTTACATACATATTAGAACTAATGAAACTTCTACCCACGGCTATCAAAATAAACATAATAAAAATTATAATTGACGTGCTTTAAATATTATATTAAATATTATTATTTCCATACGTTATTCAATAAGATTGATTATTACAATATTTGGATACCAGTAGTTAAAGAAGTTTGCATGCGGGAAACACTACATCATTCAAAATGGCTTACATTGTCAACTTAGTTGTCAACCTATTGTCAACATTCGTGGTTTTCATAGTTCAGAAATAAACGTGATCAAACATTATTTTTGTGCCTAGAATAATTTTTTGGCGACAAGATGGTAAATACTTGAGTTATGATTGGGTGCAAGCGAGAATATTATCCTGGTTGTGGAATATCGTTCCATAGGTAAGTTTCATTGAGTAGTGTGACAATATATTTTTATTTTGTGGGATATAGTTGCTCCAAGTACTTATTTTAGATCGTTTCACATAACATACAGTCCACTAAGTTAAATAATTTACGTACTTTAATAAATTTGGATTTGTTTTCCATAATCTGTAATGCGTAGCATATTTTCGATGCATTTATTGTTTTGTATAATTTGAGTGATTCCAAGTATAGTATAAGTATACATACAGGGTTATTTGTAAAACACCGGCAACGCTTTAAGGGGTGAAACTACTCATCAATATGAACAACTTTTACTATGGGAACAACCATGAAATCGCGAAAATAAAATCAAACTTTTCATACAAAAGATTAACCTTGCTCCATCAAAATGTATGAAAAGTTTGAATTTTTTTTCGCGATTTCATGGTTACTTTTATTTTAGACATAGCACCTAGAATTTTTGTCGTCGAGATCCATTTACAAAATTCAAGTCTCAATAAATACGAATAGAGTACCTAGATAGGGTAGGAACTAATAGCTTGTATCAAAAGTAGTAAAAGTTGTTCATATTGATGAGTAGTTTCACCCCTTAAAGCATTGCCGGTGTTTTACAAATAACCCTGTATATAGTTTAAGTTAATTTGTTGAAATCATTTGTTGTTTGTTGTGCCGAATAGATAATAATGTTTTTTTGTATCTCTTATAAAATGATAGACTTTATTAAAATTCCATGTTTGTTTTTTTCAGGATTCCAGCTTATAATAAGCAGAGGGTGTTATGGATAACAGCCACGAACCTTGACATTAGTGTGTAAAAGTTCGCATGTGTTTGTGGCGTAAATTTTAAAGATAATGAATTATTTAACAGCAGCAAAAATAAAATTAGAACCTGAAGCAGTTCCTTCAATATTACCATAGGTACTATTGTATTATACTTCGTGCCTCGTCCTCAAGATTAGCAATTTACACTTGTAGTACCACATATAATGTCGCCACTCATGCACTTAGTTTATAGAATAACTCTTTTTTTTTTTTTTTTTGCGGGTAGATAATTATCCTCTATTCTGTTCACCGGCAATACTTCATTCACATTTTAGTGCTCCGCCAGTCAGCACGCATTTTAACGTTATTTTAGATTTTTCGTTAAAAAGCGTTAGTTATTATCATGCTGAAAAGGAAGCGTTCTGATAGTGACTCCATCGACCGCCTAAAGAAGAAACTGAAGAAGTTAGAAGAAATTGGCGCGGGAACGACGCAAGTCATCGTCAAGTTCGGATGTTTCTACAAGGTCACAGGACCCACAAGGTATTGTTATTTTTATAAAGGTTCACGTTTCAACGAATCGAGTTGTTACTTACCTGTAAACAATTGAGACTAACGTCACAACGATTTGAGGTGTGACTTGTCTTGGAAATAAACTCGGGTTCACGGTACAACGCTTCGAGGTGTACCTTACCCGTTGTTAACGCATTACAATAAAATTATCTTAATGCATGATTACTTGACCTACTTTAGTGCTGCTCCCGCTATTGCTTGCAGAGTGGGTAGTTGTTTTAATAATCGTATGCATTTTTATGCACAAATACATTGATTATAAGTACACTGGTTAAAGTAATCACTTAATTCATATCACGAATATGAATCTATACCTACCTTCGATATCTATTACGCAATACATATCATAGGTACTAGTAGGTATGTAAATATTGGTATACTGAATTCCAAGTGAGCCAATAGAATCCGACATTGTCGAAGATTTTACAAGCGAACCAGACACGGCTGCGCCACCTGGCGGCCAAGTGTCGGAAACTGATTGCGAGCCGGTAACACTTCCGGCAGTGATGCAGTCGCTGCTGCCGCCCGCTATACCGTTGGCATTGCCATCGGTGTCCACGGCTGGAACATCAGTCGCCGAGTTAGACGAGGTAACATTGTAGATTTTGGGAGTGGATCCCTCAGTATATAATTCCTGTGGAAAAAATATACAAAAGGATTTAGCAATCCGTTATGCACATTTACATACTTACTTCTGGTTTGAATAAGGAGTTACGTAAAGAACTTGTTGACAAGTACTTACCTCCTGGCAACTGTTGTCTGATTGACGCGCCTGTTTTGAATCCCGAGATTAAAGCCGCTGTAACCGAGATTGTGATCAAGAGGGATAAAGCGATTTTTGATAAACAAAAACAGACTGCGTCTGCAATATCCTCAGTCAGTGAGGCAATCACCATGCAGCCGTGATGTTATCGAAAGATGATAAAGATCCCTCAATGTTAAAGATCTTAATGGATACAGGTAGACTATTGCCTTAGGCAGTAAGACCGTCTTTGTACATATTTGTATGAAAAACATTAATTAATTTATTAATTATTGTGTGATACACAATATAACGATTCGATAACTAGGCGTAATTTTTTTCTAACAGTTCTAAAGAAGGAACTAAAAAATCAATGACAGCGAACAAAAATTGAAAAATTTTTGTTTAGTGAAGAATTACCAGAAACATTAAAAGCAATTCATAATTTTACCTATATGTAATATGGGTTTTACCTGAAAGAAATGAATTTAAATTAGTTTAATTTATAAGTCAGGAGCAGAATTAAAATCGACACCTCAATCAAAACCTGTGCCGAACAAACAAAACCTGCCCCTGCAAAAAACTGGAAAGGTCCGCCCCCGAGTCGCGGGCCGCCGCAAGCGTCGCCATCGGGGACATCGAGGACCAGAGAGCCTGCGCCGACAAAGCTTCAGCGCTCGCACTCGTCGAGAGCGTCGCAGCCGACGCACTTCAGCAGCCGCCGCTAGATCCGGTACGCTACGCTGGTAAACTATCATATTTTTACAAGCAATGGTTACGGATTACATCCGATAGAACCATACTTTACTGGATAACCGGATATGAGATTCCATTCTCATGTCCACCTATCCAAAATTATACTATACCTACTTGTAAAAAGTATACTGAGGTAGAAATAGTTCAATTCGATCAAGCTATTAACAAATTGTTAACAATAGATGCTATTTCACAATGAAAGCCCTGTGAAGGGCAATTCATAACTAGCAATGGTAAAACTAGGTTTATTTGAATTTGAAAAATCTTAAAAAATTCATTGAATCAAAACATTTTAAACTAGAGGACTTACGTACCACTATAAAGTTAATTTCTAGAGTAGGTTTTATGAGCTCTATTGATCTAAAGGATGCATACTTTCTAATTAAATTCAAGAAAGTTTCTGCGGTTCATATGGAAGATTAATTATAATCTATATCAGGGTAACCGTAACATACCTATATAGCAGGGGTGGTCAACCTGATTAGACCCAAGATCTACTGTTTACTGACGAAATCCTGTGCGATCTAGCAATTACATACTTCTTGTAAATGAAAATGAATATTAAATGGTTTTTGCCTTGTCACGGTCGACTGGACTAATAGCCGCGATCGGCCGGTCGATCACGATCGACCAGATGGCCATTCCTGATCTACATGAATTTAACGTCTTACCATTTGGAGTTAATACAGCGCCGTATATCTATACAAAAATTATGAAACCAGTAGTTAGATTACTACGCTCATGTGGTTTCATGTCTACCATTTATTGGATGACCTTTGTTTAATATTATTATTTTTTAATAGCCATAAATATTACGAATGTAATCGTAATATTGACACCACAGTCAAACTTATAACAACTTTAGGTTTTATTATTAATACAGAAAGTAAAATAATACCTAGTAATACCTGCAAGTATCTTCGATATATAGACTATAAATCTGCAGATCAGCTTACCACCTGAAAAAGGAATAATAATTAAAAACGAATTAATAAAATTTAACTTACTTACCCGATGTAAAATCCACGAATTTGCACGCCTAGTAGGACAACTGTCGTCTGCCTGTCCCGCTGTAGAATACGGTTGGTTATATTATACACCAAACAATTTTAACGATGCAAATTCCCAAATCTTAAATCTGATGATGATTATCAAAAATATATGTCCATATCAAGTTCATTACATTCAGATTTCGAATGGTGGATAAAAGCCATTGACCATTCTGTCAACAAAATTAAATTCGACGAATATTGTGTTGAGATAATTTCGGATGCCTCAACTACTGGGGGGGGTGTTGCCTGTGCAGACGAGACAGCGAGGGGTATTTGGAGTAAAAATGAAAAACTCAAGCATATAAATTATCTAGAACTCCTTGCAGCTTTCATTGGACTAATTTGTTGCGTATTGATAATACCACAGCAATATCATACATAAACCGCATGGGTACAATCCCCTTACCTCACAAATATTACTAAGAAGTTATAGCAATGGTGTGAGGAACGTAATTTATTTGTATTTACATGATATATTCGTTCAGCTGACAATCATGTTGCAGATACTGAGTCAGGGAAAAACCATCCTGACATACGAGTGGGAACTTTCTGTTTACGCCTTTCAAAAAGTAATAAACACTTTAGGCACCCCTAATATAGACCTTTTTGCAAATAGGGTCAATAACAAATGCCAAAGATATATATCATGGCATAAAGGTCCAGATGCCTATGCCATAAATGCCTTTTCTGTAAATTGGTGTGGTTATTTTTGCTATGGTTTTCCACCTTCTTCAATTATTCTTAAAACCTTAAGAAAAATCATGTCAGATAAAGCTAGAGGTATACTTATAGTACCTTTATGGCCGACCCAACCATGCAGCCGCCAAATACATCGGCGGACTACCCTGGTGGCCGGTATATTATCCGGGCATTTCTATTGAAGAAGCAAAGGGCATGTCACCCTATGCCATAGACGTCATGCTGGCATCGCTCTCTGAAAATTCCTTCAAGCAATATGATTCATGTTTGAAGAAATGGTATTTATTTCTGCCAAAGAAGAAGTTTTGATATTTATAATATATCGGTATCAAACATCGTAGATCTTTTAAATAAAATATTTAGTCTACTGCGCAGTACGGTACTGTAAATACTTACCGTTCTTCTCTGGCTCTTATTCTCAGACGTCAGATTAGCGAAGATGATATCGTTAAATTTTTTCTTATAGAAGTATTTCATTTATGGCCCTCGTTACCCAAGTACGATTCTACATGGGATACTTTAATAGTGTTAGATACTCTAGCCAATTGGGTTCCAAATGAGAACCTATCATTAGAAAAAATTCGCATAACGGCGCACAGGATACAAACATATTCAAAAATCTTAATTAAAATATTGATATTCTTCCTAACGAAATTTCAATAAAAATCCCTGATCTTATTAAAACATCTCGGCTTGGTTCCCTACAACCTAGGCTTGTTCTCCCATATTTTGAAAACAAACCAGAAATTTTCCCCGTGAAAGTACTTTGTTTGTACCTTAATTTAACAAAGACCTCATCATGTTTGCGTAAAACATGAGTTACTGTTTATTAGCCAGAAAAAACCTCATAATGCGGTATCTTCGCAAACTTTAAGCAGGTGGATCAAAAAATACATTAGCATCAAGTGGGATTGATGTTTCAATAATTTCTGCGCATAGTACCAGACATGCTAGTACATCAAAAGCCCACAGTTTAGGTGTAAATTTAGATATTATTAGAAAAACTGCCGGATGGTCAGATAATTCAAAATCTTTTGCAAGATTTTATAATAGTAGACATGTATATGCTTCTAGCATAATTCACTCTTAAATAAATAGGAATTATTTTTTCTTGTAATTACAGAGATGATTAAAGAATAAGTTCAAGTACAACTGTTCTTTCATCTGATATTTTACGATAATTTCTCAAGATCTACAAGTGTAAATTGCTAATCTTGAGGACGAGGCACGAAGTATAATTTGTGATTAAACGAACTTACCTGTAAGTGAAGTTCTATCATAATTATACGAAGGGCCTCGTCCGAAGAGATTAGCAACCCACCCTACCCATTACTTTTCAGTACGTCCCCTATACGTAAAATATCAGTTGAATTGCATTATAGCTCTAAACTTAATGAAGTATTGCCGGTGAACAGAATAGAGGATAATTATCTACCCGCAAAAAAAAAAAAAAAAAAAAGAGTTATTCTATAAACTAAGTGCATGAGTGGCGACATTATATGTGGTACTACAAGTGTAAATTGCTAATCTCTTCGGACGAGGCCCTTCGTATAATTATGATAGAACTTCACTTACAGGTAAGTTCGTTTAATCACAAAATATGTTTAATAATTATCAGTTGTTGTATGTGTCTGTTGTATAATGTTGTGTGTAATTGTCTGGTCTGTAATAGTTTATACTAATATAAAGTATAACACATTGCACAAACTTAAGATTCACACACTTTGCTTATTGTTTATTTGTGTTTAATATTTTCCTATTAGTATAGTTAGATGGATTAAACTTTTACTGGATTGGATATTGTACTTAGATATTCTGCCATAATGAAGATCATTTTTGACATTACAGATAGCCACAAAAAGAAAAAAAACTGTACGTGCAAAATAAATTGTACGTGCAGGAACATCTGGTGAATCAGGGCATGTAGGATCTTGTAGTAAATGGGAAGATGTTGCAGTTTCCAGTGAACCACCAAATAAGAAAGTAAAGCAAGAGGAAACAAGTACATAAACCCAAAATACAACTATAATGCCAACACAATTAAAATTACAATCAACCATTAAGTTTCTAGCCGGTCTCTTCTCCATAGAACCCGGCCCACTTTGGAACCGTGCATCTAGAATCTCAACGTTTTGACGAAACGACGACGACCTTTTTATGCCGATTTGAAATTAAAAAAAGTTTTGCTTTGACTTTCATTCATTGTGTTTTATTGCTTAATGTTGTGAATGATGATTATACTTGAGTTTGCCAAACAAGAATATTATAATAAGTGATATTCGATTCTGCAGCACTAAGCATGGGTTACCCTTTCTGCTATAATAGGAAAGATCTCATAAAGAAAGGTCGTAGGATGGTCGCAAAGCTAAAAGAGAAAAAGAAAAAAGAAAGAAAAAGTAGAAGAGGAATTAAATTTGTATCTTAAAATGTTAAAATCTAATGTTTCCTATGACTAGAGCTGCCAGATGTCCGGAATATTCACGCATGACATTTTATTATACACGTAATCTGTGTATAAGAAAATGTCCGGATTTTTCCGCAATGTCCGAAATTTTCTCTAAATTTTCTTTTTTAATAAATAGTAACCTTGCATATGCCTATTTATATATTATGCCTTGCCTGTGACTCTGATTATAACCAAAAGGGTGTATGTATATTTGTAAGAACGTTTAGATACACTGTATGGACCGTATATTTCACTATTAACTAGGAAAAAAACAATTCTTACTATTCGATATCAGTAGTTAATTACCTGATAACTATTCTCATAACATAATTAAATATTTCTATCATGTCCTACTTTTAACTAAAATGTATGGTTACCCTATTAGACAAGGACACGGTTACCACAAAGTATTCTCCCTCAGACCGGCTTTACGGCACTAATAAGCGTTCCAGTACTTGTACTATTTCTATGCTTACGATACGATTGTTACATGGAGCTATTAATTATGAGTTATTAAATAAGACATAGACATCAAAATCACTAGATGCTAAATTGCACACCATAAAACAGTACCACACTGTACGAAGTGGAGAAGTGAGGCTTACATTCAGAGACGACAGAAACGAGTCTAAGCATGAACTTACGCTTCCATATGTCAAAATTTGTTCGTAAAATTGACATCCCAACAAAAACATTAAATGTAAAAAAAATACCAAGTCTCTCGATGCAGTCTTTCCATCGTAAAAAGTTTTGAGATCTCATAGAAGCCAAGTCCTATTCAAATTATTTTATAGTTATAAATCAACATTTAGTAATTGTATCAATAGTTTTCTTTATATTATAATTATAGTGACTTGGCAATGAGCACAAGAAGAAACAAATAAAACGGCATATTTGGAGGAGTTGAAAGTCACACACCGCATGCGTAAACATTAATATCACAAAATTAATTTTCTTTTGGTTTATCCGTGTCGTCCCAACCGAATTTCGGCAACGGCAGTCAGTCTCATCCAAGACTAGTAAACTGCGCAGGATAATCTGATCACAGGTCTCGTCAGTAACATTTGCATATAATTCCAGGCAGCAAGCAGCTTTTAATTTGTGCTCATTGCCAAGTCACTATAATTATAATATAAAGAAAACTATTGATACAATTACTAAATGTTGATTTATAACTACAAAATAATTTGAATAGGACTTGGCTTCTATGAGATCTCAAAACTTTTTACGATGGAAAGACTGCATCGAGAGACTTGGCATTTTTTTTACATTTAATGTTTTTGTTGGGATCTCATTTATTTTTTGTAAGTGTATTTCTTTCTTTTTTTTAGGTGACCTCATAATTTCTTGGACTTCAGCTACTGCTTTGCTTAGAACCCATTCTCTATCTCTATCTCTTTTGTTTCTTTTCTGAGGCTTCGTTACTTCTAAGGTAGACAAGTCTGGGCGATATATACTTCAGAGTCGATTATATTCAGCTATTGCTATCTCCTGAGCTTTGATACTACTAAAATTCACATTTATTAAATGTAATCCACCCAAACTAGTCACTCTTGAAAGGGCCACGTATGCTTGACCACAGTTTATATTATTCTTTTCTATTCTATGTATTTTTTCATCCAATTGAATACTTAAACAACGAACAAAGTTAACAATGCAGTCAAAATCCATACACAATGTTCTTGCCAAACCGCAAATATAAAATTGTTTTCTATGGTATATTATTTTTTAATGTTTTTATAATTATTTTTAATGTTTTTTAATTTTTCCTTTATATGTGGCTAATGACCTATCTTGGTGCAAAATTTGAAGTTTCTAAGTCTGTTAGAAGTACCTTAGATTTTTGATGATCGGTCAGTGAGTCAGTGAGTCAGTGAGTCAATGAGTCAGTGAGTGACAAAATGGTGTAACTTTGATCGACCGTAACTCCTAAACTATTAATTCAATTGGCATGTAATTTCGAACTTAAGCTTGTTCTAATGCTTACTTTCACCGAAAACCTAAACTCGTAGCTTTGTCCACGTCGAAGATATAGGGGGGGCGAAACAGCCGCGAATCGCATCGAGAAAAGATGGTACGGCCGTGCCCGTTTTGCTCGAGACTTGGCTGGGGCACTGCCGTGCCCCCAGATTACATTAGTTCTAATCATAGAAATATTACAAGTACTGGAACACTTAATAGTGCCGGTCTACGTCAGTCAGTCTACGTGCCGACGCGACGGACGTGCCGTAAAGTCCACAGACTACTTAGATAAAGTCGGTCTGAGAATATTTAGAGGGAGAATACTTAAAATCAGTTGTGTCCTTCTCTAATAGGGTAACCATACATTTTAGTTAAAAGTAGGACATGATATAATTATGATATGAGAATAGTTATCAGGTAATTAACTAGTTATATCGAATAGTAAGAATTGTTTTTTTTTATTTCCTAGTAAATAGTGAAATATATGGTCCATACAGGGTATCTAAACGTTCTTACAAATATACATAGGTACTACACCCTTTTCGTTATAATTAGAGTTACAGGCAAGGCATATCCCGCTCATTTGTGTGAAAATTCCGGACATCTTAGAATTCCCCTCGTATTCCGAACTAAAAACCAAAATTTCGGACGTATGGCAGTGGCAGCTCTAGTCATAGGAAACATTAGATTTTAACATTTTAGGATACAAATTTAGTTCCTCTTCTACTTTCTCTTTTAGCTTTGCTCAATCCACTACTACGGTAAGAACCTACGACCATCCTACGACCTTTCCTTATGAGATCTTTCCAATCATAGCAGAAAGGGTAACCCATGCTTAGTGCTGCAGAATCGAATATCACATAATATTATAATATTCGTGTTTGGCAAACTCAAGTATAATCATCATTCACAACATTAAGCAATAAAACACAATGAATGAAAGTCAAAGCAAAACTTTTTTTATTTCAAATCGGCCTATAAAGGTACTTTTAAAACGTCGAGATTCTAGTTGCACGGTTCCAAAGTGGGCAGGGTCCTATGGAGAAGAGACCGGCTACAAACTTAATGGTTCCTTGTAATTTTAATTGTGTTGGCCAAGGAACATTATTACTAGCATTATGTAGCATATTGTTGGCATGATAGTTGTATTTTGAGGACCGCACCAATATCTGCAAAGTACCCTTCACTGATTACTATGGCAAGTTAAAAACAGCGAAAATGTCAGTATGGAGTGATAACTGGAAACATGTCTCTGAAATTAAAGGTATATGGTATGCAGAAATCCAGAAGTCTATTCCCAACACACCCTGGTATAACAAGTACAAATGTCCTGGAAGGAAATTTATCTCAGTTCTGAACAGGCTTAGATTTGGACATTGCCAAACTCCTGCGCATTTAAATATAATGAAAATTGTAAATAACAGCAAATGTACATACTGTGAAGCTGATCCATCTGACATCCACCACAATAAATATTGCTGGAATGCCCGGAATTTGCAATTCAAAGACTTGCTTTGGCTGCGGCAGTTGCAGATTTTGAAAGTGAAGCTACAGATTCTTTACAGTTTTATCCCAACAAAAACATTAAATGTAAAAAAATGCCAAGTCTCTCGATTCAGTCTTTCCATCGTAAAAAGTTTTGAGATCTCATAGAAGCCAAGTCCTATTCAAATTATTTTGTAGTTATAAATCAACATTTAGTAATTGTATCAATAGTTTTCTTTATATTATAATTATAGTGCTTGGCAATGAGCACAAGAAGAAACAAATAAAAGCCGCATATTTCGAGGAGTTGAAAGTCACACACCGCATGCGTAAACATTAATATCACAAAATTAATTTTCTTTTGGTTTATCCGTGTCGTCCCAACCGAATTTCGGCAACGGCAGTCAGTCTCATCCAAGACTAGTAAACTGCGCAGGATAATCTGATCACAGGTCTCGTCAGTAACATTTGCATATAATTCCAGGCAGCAAGCAGCTTTTAATTTGTGCTCATTGCCAAGTCACTATAATTATAATATAAAGAAAACTATTGATACAATTACTAAATGTTGATTTATAACTACAAAATAATTTGAATAGGACTTGGCTTCTATGAGATCTCAAAACTTTTTACGATGGAAAGACTGAATCGAGAGACTTGGCATTTTTTTACATTTAATGTTTTTGTTGGGATCTCATTTATTTTTTGTAAGTGTATTTCTTTCTTTTTTTTTAGGTGACCTCATAATTTCTTGGACTTCAGCTACTGCTTTGCTTAGAACCCATTCTCTATCTCTATCTCTTTTGTTTCTTTTCTGAGGCTTCGTTACTTCTAAGGTAGACAAGTCTGGGCGATATATACTTCGGAGTCGATTATATTCAGCTATTGCTATCTCCTGAGCCTTGATACTACTAAAATTCACATTTATTAAATGTAATCCACCCAAACTAGTTACTCTTGAAAGGGCCACGTATGCTTGACCACAGTTTATATTATTCTTTTCTATTCTATGTATTTATTCATCCAATTGAATACTTAAACAACGAACAAAGTTAACAATGCAGTCAAAATCCATACACAATGTTCTTGCCAAACCGCAAATATAAAATTGTTTTCTATGGTATATTATTTTTTAATGTTTTTAGTCACTCTTGAAAGGGCCACGTATGCTTGACCACAGTTTATATTATTCTTTTCTATTCTATGTATTTATTCATCCACTTGAATAGTTAAACAACGAACAAAGTTAACAATGCAGTCAAAATCCATACACAATGTTCTTGCCAAACCGCAAATATAAAATTGTTTTCTATGGTATATTATTTTTTAATGTTTTTATAATTATTTTTAATGTTTTTTTAATTTTTCCTTTATATGTGGCTAATGACCTATCTTGGTGCAAAATTTGAAGTTTCTAAGTCTGCTAGAAGTACCTTAGATTTTTGATGATCGGTCAGTGAGTCAGTGAGTCAGTGAGTCAATGAGTCAGTGAGTGACAAAATGGTGTAACTTTGATCGACCGTAACTCCTAAACTATTAATTCAATTGGCATGTAATTTCGAACTTAAGCTTGTTCTAATGCCTACTATTATTCACCGAAAACCTAAACTCGTAGCTTTGTCCACGTCGAAGATATAGGGGGGGCGAAACAGCCGCGAATCGCATCGAGAAAAGATGGTACGGCCGTGCCCGTTTTGCTCGAGACTTGGCTGGGGCACTGCCGTGCCCCCAGATATGGAAGCGTAAGTTCAGTTCACGCTTAGACTCGTTTCTGTCGTCTGTGAATGTAAGCCTCAGTGACTTCCAAGAACCATATAGATAGTAACTTCCATAGAAATAATAAATAAAGGGCTTAGATAGTTATAAGTCTATGGCTTAGATAATAAGTCTATGGTGACTTCATCATATTTTCATGTTCAAAGAGTATGTAATGTATGTTCATGTTGGCAATATCATTTTGTCAATTTTGACTTTTGACATTACAGACTGTATGAATATTCTCTTTGTGAATATTATACTTGTGTCTGTGCGATACATACGTCGAACATAATTTAAAAACAATTATAATAACCTCAAATTATCATAACAATAAAGGTTTTTTATCTTTGGCGTGTAATTCGACGAAATTTTTTGTTGTTATAATTCAGTACTACAGTTTAAACTCCACATTTTATAAGAATATGAATAGTTTTAAACCCTAAAATCGATTATTTCAGCTTAATCGAGAAAAAAAATATAGATAACCAACAGGATGACTTCAGTATGGTATAAGCCCGAATTGGCGGAGTTAATAATTAACAGTGACGATATATTTAATCAGACACAAAGTATAGTTACTGGTGAGTACCTAATTTTATGTTAAAAACCACATTTATTCAAAAGTGGAAGTGTTTGTTCAACATGGTTCAAGGGTGCAGTACATTTTCTTCTTGGGTTATAAATGCTATTCTTGATTTCTTGTCTTCAGTATACTTGGCCTTACTATGTTGTTGTAGGTAAACATTGCTTAAAATTCTTCAGTGTCAAAGATTTTATAAATAATTGATTTACTTAAAATACATTTTGGCAAGAGGATTTTATGTTTCAAATTTATTTCAGATATAGTGTCTGGACGCTTAGACATCGCAGATCTCGTAGAGAACATGGCGGGGGTCTTAACTAACAAAGAGCCCGAAAACCGAGCGAAGGGAATGCGTTTCTACACAAAAATTTTAAGGGAACTTCCAAAAACCTACCTTAACGATATGCAAGTGAAATTCATATCAAAGTTCTATATAGACCGATTGAAGGATAATCACAGAGTCATACCGCCGGTTATAGAAGGATATTTAGTGTTGATTGATATGAATGATTATCACATACAAAATTGTACAGATTTTTTGACGGTGCTATTTAGAGAAGTAACATGCCAATCACAATTGAGACAGGACAGATATAATATTTATCTTATTTTAAAAAAACTGTGTGACAAGGATGTAGAATGTAAGTATTTTTTTTCAATTCATTTTATTATTATTAATTTAAGAGGAGTTTCCCTACAGACCGCTCGGCTATGTTAGGTATTTGAGTTAGGTGCAGTAGTCGTCTCAATCTGTGCGCACAGTTGTGAAATAGCACTCACAATTATTTAAATGATATGGTAGATAATAATTATGTGAATAAACTTATATGTGGATATACTTCAGGATGTTCATTATTTTTTTTTTTTTTTAAAACATTGCCCCTCACTAGGATTTCTCCTGTATCGAGGGTACAGTTTACAAACATACATGTCACATGCACACACAACCAGACCCGAAACAACTATCTGTAGATCATACAAATATTTGTTCCGTGCGGGGATCGAACCCGCGGCACGTAGCGCAGAAAGCTAATCGCTTAGCCACTGCGCCAACCGTGTCGTCAATTATATTTTCTGTCTGTGCCTTTTCCATATATAGTCTGCGCGCGAGCTCCGAGGAATCGGTGCCTGAGGAAACGGGCACTTTTCGCTGCACCAGATGGTCGCTCATATATTATTATATTCATATATTGATATAAATCCTTTATATCAGGGGTCATTCCATAAAGACAAAAAGACGCTGCCTCCCCTAGAAACGTTAATATGTCTTAAATATCATTTAATTGACGTCTTAGAGTGAGGTGGCCAGTCATAAACATCATTTAACTGGGCAGTACAACATTAAGTTGTTTTTGCTTACCCTGTAAGAAATGTCTGTGCATGCCACTGGATTATATTATAAATAGGATCTAACTCCATTTGTATGGAGCGCACTAGGGAGACTTTGGTTAACTAACTGCCTCATTTGTCTAGTGGTCAGAAGAGCAATTGCTAAGCATCCATGGTTCTATTCCCTGGTTAGACAGTGATATCTAGTTTTTCTGGTAGGAAGTTCTGGGTAACTGCCTGGAATTCGGATGATTGTCTTCTTGATTGCACAATAGGCTTGCCACCTACATCTATCTCTTGTATGTTTTGAATCTCTGGTGTACAAGAAATAACAACTTGCTTCATAATTAATAAAATATTTTGAGCTATAAAACGTAATAGCTAATATTATTAATCTTATACATAGTTTGCCTTCAACCTTTATCTTAAAATATAATTATGTTTATAATATCTCACTATCAAACAGTTAATTATCTCTGTGAGTAGCCTAATCAATTATAATTGTGGTTAAATGAAACCATAATATATTAGAATTTTTATCTTAACTTTTTTTTTATGTTGGTAGCGGAAACCTAAAAATTTTATTGGCAAAACCAGTGTCGCAAACTTGTAAAAAGTTGTTCTGTTACGTGATGCTATCTATGTATGAGGGCAAGGGGACCGTTGAATGGCGAGAGTTGATACCTAGTTTCAATATTAATATGCGATTCCCCATGGGGCTGGCATAGTCACCTAGAGCTATTGAAGCCACGAAAAAAAAAAGTTTTTTTTTTAATAATCTATTATTCCTTCCCTTTCAGATATAAAAAACCTAGGCCCAGACTTCGTATACGGCGTAATAGCAGCAATGGACGGCGAACGAGATCCTCGTAACCTAGTATTCCTATTTGCCTTCCTACAAAGCTTCCTAAAGACTGTACCCTTAGGCCATTTAACAGAAGAAATGTTTGACGTCATATCCTGTTACTATCCTATTGATTTCCATCCTTCTGCCGATGATCCCGCGGCTGTGACAAGAGAAGATCTAGCAAATGCTTTAGGGCCTTGCTTGTGCGCAGTCCCGGAATTCGCCGACTCATGCCTTATACTTTTGATAGAGAAATTAGACTCTAACTTAAGGTTGGCCAAACTGGATTCATTGAAGCTATTGGTTAGTTTTATTTTGTATTTTTTTTATTGTAAAAAAAAATATATTTATGAAGGTCATCGTAATGTGAAACTTTCTGAAATAAAAATCCAAGAAAAATAATGCAAAACTGTTTGCCGAAAAACATAAATCGTACTTTTTTATTGGAATGCTAATGTAAAATATTATCGCTTTGGATTCTATCACCTAGCGAATTGAAATAATCATGTTAACAAACATGGCTACATTAATTTATTTATTATTTCAGATTGAAACCTTAAAAACATTCCCAGCACAAATGTACGGTCCATTTCTGAAAGCATTATGGTCCTCAATCAGTAGAGACATATCCCACAAAACCGATGATGACCTTAAAATGGCCTGTCATGAATTGCTATCAGGATTACTCGCAAAGTTGGCCCCTATCGCCGAAACTGACAAAGCATTCGAAACCTTACTGAAAGGAATAATTATTTCTTCTCAAACGGCTATAGCCGAATCAACTACGGTAGTACAATTTGTAAATGCCGCGAAAATACTTCTTACCGCTGCGAATGCTTCCGATAAATCTTGTGCTATAGTAGCAAGAGCCATGATACCTTCGACAGTCGCCTACTACGAATTCAAATCGTCGCCGAAGTTGCAAATAGCTAGTTTGGACTTCATCGGAGACTTGTTTGAATTGGCCAACAATCGGGGTTTGTTGGATGAAATCAAGGGACAAGTATCGGACGTGCCACAAGTATGTCTCACGGCGGTCAGTCAAACCTCCAAAGAATTTCAGATGGCCGGCTTCAAAACTTTGATAAGAGTGAAGGATATTTTGAAATCAGATCTTGTGTTGCCTTTCGTTGAAGTCCTCATTTACAACGTCCAGCATTCACAAGATAACGATCTTTTAAGTATGAGTGTTGAAACGATTCATGCGATTGCGAGGAAATATCCAGAATTGATCATGGAACTTGTGGTCAAAGGAAAATGCAGTATAGAAAACATAACGCAAGACAAAACAATTTTGCAGAAGCGTTTGAACTTGCTCACAAGCTTGGCAAGTATAGACGACTTTACTAAAGTGATAATAGAAGAGATGCTGAAGATAATATCGGCGAACGATCAAGATGCTTCACACGTGGTGGAAGCGCTGAGCGGATCATTGTCTATAGCTAGTGTGTTTACGACCGAAAAGGTGACACAAATTGAAAGTGATCACGGCCTTATCGACCCTGTGATGGCTTGGCTGTATAAAGAAATCACTTCAACAAATCCAGACGCTTTAGCTCACGGATATACCCTAATAGCCAATACAGTAGGTAGTTTGCCTCCAGAAAAGCAACAGAATATATTATCGAAACACACTCCGCAAGCGTTAGAGAAGTGTATGAAGGACGATGTGTATTTCCTGATTATAGAATGCTTGTACACTCCGTTGCATCAGACTGTGTACAATCCGAAGTTCGAAGAAATTATGACTGTTGCTTTAAGGGTGTGTTTGACGAGCGAGAATGAAATCGTGAGGACTAAGGCTTGTGTGTTGATAGCTCATTTGTTGAATAAGGCGGAGCACGGGCAGAAGTTTGAGTTGCTCTACGAGTTGTTTAAGACGCGGTTGTCATCGTGCAGTAGGGAGGACGAGACGTTGTGTCCGAGGCTGATACAGTTGTATGGGTGGATAACTAAAGCGTTGCTTATGAGGGGCAGCGATATGTTCCTGTTTTGGTTGCAAAAGGTGAGTGAAACTCCTCCGCCTTTTGTCTCTTGAGTAAATTGCTTGGCTCATGTACACCCAATGACGATACCTTATTTTGTATGGTTCCCGGCAAAGAAACATCTCTTGGGCATTGTAGAAAACGGCTAAGGTATTATAATAGTGTAACCATCTCACACTAATTTGTCTATACATTATGGAAAAGTGCCTATTTAAGATATAACGTTAAATTCTCTATGACTGTTGGGGTAATTTAGTACATTACGATAAGTGTGACTTAAGTAATAAGTTTGTAAATTGTACACACAATACAAGAGAAATCCAAGTGTGGGATAAAGTTTACTTTTTAATTTTTTGTTTAGGGGCTGATGCTGGTAACCTAATACAACCATTATCTCTTAATTTTCAGATCGTAGGAATCCTTTCAACCCCCGAATACTGCAAGCAAGGTTCCGAAGCAATAAAACTCATAATGACTGACTTCCCCGACTACTTGAACAGCAAACAACACTGTAGAATAAGCCTCTTGTACAAACAGAGGATGTTCGAAACATTCTCTGGGTTATCTGAAAAACTTGGTTCGCTAACGCCTGAAACTAAGGAGGCGTACTTACTGAGCTGGGCGTATGTAATGGATAAGGCACCGAAGACTGTACTTAAAAATCATGCCAATAAGGTAGGTTTTTGATTGTAATTTTAGAAGTCATATTGGAAAACTGAACTTTTGGAAGCCTAGACTTGGACAATCATTTTTAAAAAACTATTGACGTCTTAGGTCTTGTATCACAACACAACAATAACAACAACAATTATTATTTAACAATTTTTAAGTAAATAAGTTTCCAGGATTGAATTCAACGGATTATACAGAGTGTCGCGCTTTTTATAATCCCATATTGGCCTATAAGTATAAAGATGCTCCTTAATCAAGACTAGCCAAGCTTACTCGTCAATTTTTTAGGAGCTTAGGGTCATTCATTATCTCCTAGCGAAAGCGAAAGGGACAACTGCCCCTCAGTCTGATCAAGGGGGCTAAAAAGGCCGCTTTAGATGAATCATAATATGATTCATATTACGAATGTCAAAATATCTACTTAATTGAGGACTCATAATGTCATCCGCTTATGGTACATATTCAGTAATCATCTGTTTGACAGTTACTAAGCAGATCATTAGATGAATTGCTCAATGTGGCCTTTTTAGGCCCCCAGATCTAAATGAAATCGTCAAAGTCGTTTTGTATTCCCGTGTTTCCTCCTCCAAAACGGAGCTGACTTTTATGTTTTTTTCAACTACTGTATTGGGAAATATTGTTCTGTTTCTGTACGTTTTGCTTTTTGGAAATACCTACATGGTGAAACTTTGCATATTGAAAGTCTGCCGATGGCTTTCAAACTAGGTAATTTTATGGAATTCTGGGAGGTCACCCTGCCTATAAGAAGTAACTGATCAAAAAAGCTGAACGTAAGGACATGCTAGTGGTCGATATCTCTATCGTATAAAAAAAACAATGCGCTAGTATCGAAATCCAGAGAGAAAATCGGGCAATACGTTTGTATGGACAAAACGACGCCCGCGTTTCCTCCTATGCTGATGTCGGTCGCGTACCGTCGGTCACGTAGAACATTCTGTGTCGCATCGACAATTTATGCGCCGCTGACATCAGCGTTGCCTCATCAGCGTTGCCTCATCAGCGTAGGAGGAATTCAGGGCTTATTCTTATTATAAATGTTTGGTTTCATTTTGCTTCCAGGTTGCGCCAATAGTAATAGATTCATTAGAGTATGACAATAAGGAAATGCTACAAGTTTCGCTCGACGTGTTAAATCATTTTATCCAAACTAACCCCAACACTGTGTCAGACAGCTTACAGACGATACTGCCTAGGTTGATTAGTCTTACTAGATATATGAAGTCTATGGTAAGTTATAATTTTAATACGTTTACACATAAGTGTCCTGCTGATGGTGATGTTGAGTGTCGGGTCGTTGAGTAACCCACAATGGCTGAGTTGAGCGATGTCGATACATGAGTGGTACCCGCGAAGGGGGCCGTCTGTTGGGACTGGTCAGCTCATAGCTGCCATGCCAAAAATGTATTCGTTATAATGTTCGGTATTCGGCAGTTTTACCGAATATAGGGATTCGGCCGAATATTTTGCTAAAATGCCGAACATTCTGCCGAATATACTTGCATTAAAATTTGCCTCCGTGCTTGTCAGTGTCACTAAAAATCAATATCCAAATATTCGACCTCTTTTCACCACTTACTCAACAATTTTCTACTTAAAAAACAACACATATTATATGTGTCAATATTTGGCCACAAACTAGATTATAGGTCCAGTGGGAGTGGAGGCAGGAGTTAGTGAACTAAGAGCCACGCGTTTCAACTCGCTCAACATGCACAGCAATTTTGCAACACACGATAAAGCGCGCCAAATCCTGCCGAATATTCGGTTCGGCGAATGTCATATTCGGCACATCACTATTCTATGCTGCCTCACATAGGAAATTACTTTATCACTCCGAAAAAAATAATTGATAATTAATGATTGTTACTTTTCAGGACGTCAGAATAAAAAGCCTGGAGTGCCTCTACGATATAGCAAATGCATTCCGAACTTCAACTCTGCTACCGTACAAGCAAGACGTTTTACTTGATCTAGCGCCATCTTTGGACGACAAGAAGCGATTGGTGCGAAGTGTGGCCGTACGCGCGCGGTCCCGTTGGTTCCTAGTTGGCGCGCCAGGGGAAGACAAAGTGAACTAGACCAATAGAAATCGAGCAATTTGAAAAAGGAAACATTCTTTTTCGTTTTGACAAATTTTAATGTAATGGAAAACGCACGCACTGCATACTATTTATGGTTATAAATTAGAAATAGATGTTGATTTTTTTTGTTGATATTTTTTTTGTTGTAATTTTATATCACTGGCAGTTAATAGTTGTTATTGAAATTACCACAGAGATTTGACGAAATTGGACAATAATTTTACATAACGGATTTAAAAACAAAAAACAGTTTGAATACCATGAGTAGTAATTTTATTCAAGATCTGAAAAAATAATGCCTTGTTGATAATAAAACTGTTTTGTTGCAAAATTATGTAGATAACAAAATAAATTGTATATTTTATATTACATAAATATTTGTTTTAATACCTTTAATTATAGAATCTTAAACTTTACAAGATAAAATCACTTTCGTCCTTAAATATGCGTAATCAAAAATAATGAACGGCAAATTGAATGCATATTAAACGGGTTGCTGGTTCCCCTTTTAGGAGGGGTGCATCAAAAATTGTTTCGTTTGTACTTTCAACCGATTTAATCTTTTTTACAATTTGTCTACGTTTTGGTAGATACTTCCAATTAAAACTCATTTATGAATTTCATCAAACGGGGAATTAGAATGAATGGAAAATGAATTACGTATCTAGAATGAAAACCAGATACCACATTAGGTACTTATATCCCAACAGCTAAGATGTTGCACTGGCGAGCAAGAAGTCGTGAATTTGAACCCGAGCCGTTGCATATTATTGTGTGGACGCACTACTACAAAAACTAATTGGAGATGTCAACAGGAATACCCACTAGTAATGAAGTTAGGTGTCACATCTTCATTGCATGTGTGTTATGATGAACGCAGATGAATCAGATGCGGTCCGCTTCAGTATGCTTGGCGGTAAATGGGTTAATAGACAACAAAATATTCAATTACACGTTCAGAATCACACTTCAAACATCATATTTCTCCACACAGTGTCTACTACTGCCACCAGCTGTCCTAGACAAGATGATCTCCATTCATCAGTGTGGGGTCAATGGAACCAGCTCTTCTAAAACCTTATCATCACATGGACTGACATATCTAGGTATATCGAACTCTTTCTAGCGTGAAACTTATTCCAAAATATGGAAGAAAAGTGCAACTGTAGATACCTATAACAGCAGTTTATATTTATTACCCTTACCTTATAAAAGAGCTGAAGCTAGACCAGAAAAATCGTTTGTCTTCTGTTTGCCTTGTGACAACTAAGAGAGTGTAGGGTGAGTTGGGGGAAGTATAATGAAAGTATGAGAATTAAACTCCCCAACCTTGTCAACATAAAAATTTATTAGGTCGTAGGTACATGTATGCCCGTCACTATAATTCCACTTCCCAAGGTGAATGCGCTGTACTCTCCTGGCTCAGCCTCGAAGTGGTGTAGGCCGCCGAGGAGGTGGCTTGCGGAGTTGGTGACCCGCAGAGATGGTGACACGCGGTGAGCCGTGTCACGCGGGAAGGTGGCACCGAGGTGGTGATGGTGCCGATGTCACACTGGTATATACCAGCGGATAAGATACCGGTGTCGTGCACCGATAGGTGGCAGCACCGGGCAGCCGATAGGTGGCAGCCAGTAACAGTAGCCGGAAAGAAGAAGCCGGTAATCCGGTAGGTAGCACCCTGGAAAATCATTCCAGCGTGTGAATAAAAGTTTCACCGTCACCTCTGATTGTGACCACCCGAAGCGTAAGCAAAGCGAGAAGTACTATTGCGCTAGTAATGGTGGTGCGTGATTGTCACAATGAACGGAGTAAAAAATAAGAATGTGAGAAGCACTAAAGTTAATACAATAAAAAGATTCTAAGTTGAGGGTAAGCGAAGCGAATTACACATTTAAGAAATGTAGCTGAAGGCTCAAAGATTATTATAAATGACACGTAAAATATAACACAATACTTGCACAAATGATAAAGTGTTACATGTCAAATATACCTGCAAGAACATAATATTATAAACGAATACAGTTTGTTCAACACTTACCCAATATGGGGTTTAAAACACTGATTTTACATAATGATAATATAGTTGCACCAACAAGAGTTGTGGGATTGCCTAGGACAACGGGAGAGGTCACGGTCAGAGTCACGCCGCCTTAAAGTAGGGAAGGCGACGCGCCCGTGCCTCCCCCGGTGATGGCAAATCCCGACTGTCGGACCGAATGAATCTCAATCATCAGATGCGCCGCGACGATACAGCGGTGCGACAAAACGAGGTAGGGATGGCTAGGACCGGTTTACGAATGTAAGCGCACCTGAGTCGCACGCTCGACTAGAACATTCGCAAACCTATGAGTCTATAGCTAAGTATGTAACGCTACAACGTTACAGCCTGCACAGAATATTAAAATAATTTGGCCACATTGCCCGCAGACACACCGATAACATCGAGAGACTTATTGTGACAAGCAAAATAGAAGGCAAGAGACCTACAGGACGCAGCCCGAAGAGGTGGTCAAGCCAGGTGTCGGACCAAATGGAAGTACCGGACTACCGGTGAATGTGGCACTCCATCAAGCCACAGACCGCAGCAAATGGAGAGCAAGCATCAGGAGGATCATGGGAAGGGGTCACGATCCTCAACATTGAGGGACCGACATTGGAGGAAGAGGATTATTACCTTACTTCTATGCCTTTAATTATTGTTCTGAGCACAGGTTCTGAGGTTCATAATATAATCTGCCAACCGGTTACGTGACTCAATGTGACTCATAAATGTCAAAACCCATACAATATTTTTCTCCTCCTATCCGGTATCTACCTATAAACTAAATCTGAGCAAAAAAATCCTCCATTAAAAATGTAAAAATACAGTCAGAGATACAGCCGTCGTCCCGCACCTAGGATTACTCCGACAAATCTGAGCTACTAACAATTTGATCTGAATTTGCATAATCTCTTATCGCATTGCGCGCGTTTGCACCACTTTAAATGGTAATGAAGGGTTGGTCGCCCTAACTGGAGTTTTTGGAGCCTAGTGTGGGTTGTATGCCTGCATTATTAAGTTTTGAACGAATGTTTTGTGATAAGTGATGATTTACATTGAGTGGTTCGGTTCTTTTGATTATGGTTTATTACCCGCCCTTTGACTCGTAGGTACCTATGGCAGATTGTATAGTGTATTCCTACTTATGCTATATCTAGTGAATAGCACTGAACACAAGACCACAAGAAAATGTCTCTCGTTTTCTATGGCGGTAAAGTTGCCGCAGGGATCGAAAAAGGCCAGCAACCCTGCTCATGATACGATGTACCTACGCTCGAAATCGGAATCGATTCAATTTTGACAGTTCAACAATGAACCGCAATGTTCATTGTTGAACTTTCAAAAGTGAATTGATCCCGATTACGCCTGGGTATCGTGATTACTCTACAGGTGTACCTAAAATATTGCATGAAGGCGAAAGAGGCCCGATTAAACTAGCTTTCAACTAAAAGAAACTGCATTGAAATCGGTCCATCCGTTTTAGAGCTACGATGCCACAGAAACACATAGTTAAACACTACAAACTTATACCTAACACCTCTCTTTTTTGTCGGGGTTAAAAAAAAGCACCTAGATATTATGTATGATGTTTACTTATTTACGCTAATAACTCCCAAAACTCCCCGTCCACTCAAATACAACCGAACAAATCCGATTATCTCGCCTACTAAACCAGATCTAGTCTAATTTCTTCCAGAACACTTCGCTAAGCCGGCTACACACGATTTGTATTCAAAGTAGCAAGCGTTAGTCCGAAGATGAGCCCCAGACGGGTACCTAATACAGGCAAAGATACGAATGTTGGACAAACGGACCTTTATAAGGATTAAACGAACAAATCTCGGACGCTGATGATTCAATTTAAATTTGCATAGGCTGTCGGGCATTTAGGAACAAATGTACGTAAAATTGATGTTGGTTTAGATAAAAATGGTGCCTTCATTTGCATTTCGTTTTGGAGGGTTTTTTTTTGAATGCGTGGTGCTGATTTTGGTAATAGTAATTATTTTTAACCGACTTCAAAAAAAGGAGGAGGTTCTCAATTCGACTCGAATCGAAGGTTACTCCGACAATTGCAGACCGATTTTGAAAATTCTTTTTTGTTTGAAAGTGTATACTGTCGAGGTGGTTCTAATTAAATTTGGTGAAGTACTGATGAAGACCTTCGGAGATAGACAATGGAACTTGAATGAATAATTGCATATCACTCGTGATTGCTGTAATCGCATGTTTATGTATTGCTTAGGCCACGGAGTATAGGACTTCGCAGTTCATCTTTCCTTTATATCCTTCGAACATAATATAGGTAACTTCTACCTATAGTACCTATGTAATAAAAATCTTATCAAAGTTTTCATATTAAGCCCTAAATCTGAAACTTTCACACGTTTTCTTATAAAAGTTCCTAAATCCTAACCCAAGATTCCAACGTGTCATAACGTTCCAGTTAATCATAATTAATAGTCAACATGACGCCGATGTTCGTGTTCTCATTAGTGGCTCTTAATTACGGGAGTGCGGCACTAATATATAAATGATGGCACTTTGATGTTCCGGTACTACGGCGCTATTTAGTGTAATGTTGTCATGGAATAATTAGTTGTATCTTAGCATGCGTTACAGTACTGATGTGGGAATAGAGAACATTATCTACTGCTACGTAGATACCTACTTATAAGCACGTAGTGTACTACAGTGTACCTACCTACTGATAATATTATTTAGTGTACCTAAGGGAAATTGAGAGAAGAATACTTGTAGGTAATAGGTAGGTATACAAAAAAAATACGTCTGTGTTTATAGTCTAGAATCTCTCTCTCTTCCCGACTCTCAATCCCACATGGTGGTGGGGTCAGCCTTCCTTATATTTCGCTTCCACTTCGCTGTATTCTTGTTATCCGTAATAATCCGTCGTGTCGGTGTTCGTGTCGTGGGGTTTATAGCCTAGAATAATTAGGTAATACCTAATGTTTGAATCGAGTAGGTACATATTGAAGTTGTGTATGGGACAGCTGATAAATTTTTCGCAATTACAATGTTAGTCCCATAGAGAAAGTTGTTTAGTTTGATGGTCTGATCCAGATCCTTAAATATGACCACGGATTTCTGATACCTACACATTGCATACGATTTATATCACCCAAGCCTAGTAGGTCCGTATGTTATTTTGAAATACTTTTCAGTGATGCTTGTCTGCACATTTTCCCAGTCTTTTGCCTTCCTTGGAATATCTCCATACCCCAACCTTCTCAATCTCGCTTAATATCACTTAATCTCTACACTGCATAGTTTAACTTACCCTACACTTTTAAACTGCGTGTATATATCGCTAAGCTAACCCACTAAGCCAGGGACACAGTTTTGCCGACCCAATGAGTTTGTTGCGGTTCAAATGTATGTCTATATTCCAGGGTTACTGCACGGTTAGTTTAATTTTTGCTAAGTCAGCGGGCTAGGTTTGCAAAGGGTTCTGTATCTGTTGTTAGGGTAGCAGGTACCTACGGAAGTACTTACTTAGGTATGTGAGGTACTGCGTATTCATAAGTTCATCGTAACGCAATCCAAGCATAGGACTGTGCTCTTGGTGAGCATCGGGAGCAGTTAGAAAAATTCTCGGGACAAAACCAACCCGCCTACAATCTGCCAGAAAAAAGTGGGAAAGAATTTTGATACGTAAAATTTTTCTTTCCCTATTAAAATGTTGTGTACCTAATCTGTACCTACTTTAATATTAAAATTTACTAACCTACTTTACTTTTTCTAAATGTAGGGGCTATCTCTAGGATAACAAAACCGATTCTAAAAAAAAAAGCTGTATCCCTGAGTGATATAGGATTTTGAGTTGGAATTTTTGATTTTGTCACGGTGTGTTTTTTTCCATGCTTTTTTCAATCCCAGTGAGTCTATATTGCAAATGGCGTAAATCCTTATGTAATAAGAAAAAAGTATGAATAATATTCTTAATTAGCCCACGCTGAAACTAAGTATTAAAACTAGAGATGGGCCGACTACACACCGACTATTCGGCATGTTTCCTAGTCGGCGACTAGCAGGCAAAAGAGGCCGAATATTCGGAATTTATTTTCAATACTAAAAAATACACGAAATAAAGAAAACTACACGTGACGGGTTATCTATTTAACGAAAATCATCAAATTTATTTAAATAAACCTAACAATCAACAATAATATTAGTCTTCCAACTAAATAATAATAATATGTCGGGCATGCCACCGTCCAGGCGAATCAATCCGTCACATTATCTCCTGGTGTTCTCGTCTAGCTAACGGAGAGCATTTGCATAGACACAACCTTGTAGCCAGGATTATCCATCAGCAAATTGCTCTAAAATACAACCTTGTGGAATCGGAAGTGCCGTACTACAGGTATGTGCCCGACCCAGTTCTTGAAAAAGGCCATATCACACTATACTGGGATCAATCCATCATCACTGACAGGACTATTGTAGCCAATAGACCTGATATAGTGGTGGTGGATCGATCAGAGCGGCGCGCAATGATTGTCGACATAACGGTCCCGCATGACGAGAACCTCGTGAAAGCCGAGAAAGATAAACAGATCAAATATCTTGATTTGGCTCGCGAGGTTGTCGACATGTGGGATGTGGATTCAGCGATCATTGTGCCGATAGTCGTTTCGGCCAATGGCTTAATTACCGAGAGTCTCGACCGACACCTTAGGAGGCTCTCGTTAGGCAGTTGGATCAAGGGCCTGATTCAGAGAGCAGTACTTCTTGACACGGCACGCATTGTCAGGAGATTCCTTTCTCTGGAGCCCTGACCGCCGGTAGCTTGGACCCTATTCTAGATACCGGTGGGCTACTATTTTTTCATATTTTTAAATGTTTTTTAATATAGTTTTGTAAAAATATTTAAAAATATAAATAATATGTATAAAAAATGAATAAAAGAAATAATAATAATATAAAAACCAGTTCTTGAAAAAGGCCATATCACACTATACTGGGATCAATCCATCATCACTGACAGGACTATTGTAGCCAATAGACCTGATATAGTGGTGGTGGATCGATCAGAGCGGCGCGCAATGATTGTCGACATAACGGTCCCGCATGACGAGAACCTCGTGAAAGCCGAGAAAGATAAACAGATCAAATATCTTGATTTGGCTCGCGAGGTTGTCGACATGTGGGATGTGGATTCAGCGATCATTGTGCCGATAGTCGTTTCGGCCAATGGCTTAATTACCGAGAGTCTCGACCGACACCTTAGGAGGCTCTCGTTAGGCAGTTGGATCAAGGGCCTGATTCAGAGAGCAGTACTTCTTGACACGGCACGCATTGTCAGGAGATTCCTTTCTCTGGAGCCCTGACCGCCGGTAGCTTGGACCCTATTCTAGATACCGGTGGGCTACTATTTTTTTCATATTTTTAAATGTTTTTTTAATATAGTTTTGTAAAAATATTTAAAAATATAAATAATATATATAAAAAATGAATAAAAGAATAATAATATTCCATTTATTTCAGGCAACTTGGCCCATACAATAAAATACAAAAATATTCACAAATATAAAACAATAACAATAAATTAACAAACTAATACATATTACATAATAACAATAAATTTTAAACTACTGCTGCACAGTAGATGACGGCGTCATGTTTCGCTAATAATAATAATTTATCTTTCGATGTCCAACCGCGAAAGTCGTAACAAGTGAAATAAAAGTATTAAACATTATAAACAACCTCTTGACCTGTCCTGTGCAAGTTGAAAACTTACGCGTCTCTGTACCTAATCGTCCCGGCAAGCCGGAGATGCCCGAACTTGACCGAAATCAGAATGATCGGCATTGCCGACTATTTGGCCGATTAATCGGTAACTTTCTAGCCGATTAGTCTGCTAGTCGGCTAATTGGCAAAACCCATAGTTGGCCCATCTCTAATTAAAACCTTAAGCCTGGATCTTATGATTAAGTTATGTATTCACTAAGTAAGGCGATTAACATAAACACACAGGAAGGTTAATGAGATTAAAATAATAATTAGTTATGTTTTTATATGATGGATAGCTTGGGCTGGCCATGACTGCCGGATGCCCGATGTGCTGTGGGCCAAGGTAACCACTAAGTGGAGCCCTGATATGACGAGAAGGCGACGCGGCAGACCACGAAAGAGATGGCGGGACGAACTTGATAACACTAATAACGAATGGTTCACACTGGCTCTAGACCGAAAAGCCTGGAAATCATGGGGGAGGCCTTTGCCCAGCAGTGGGATGATGTAGGCTAACAGTAGCTCTCCGAGTACAGAAGCAACCTTTAAAATATAAATATATTTAACATTAATATAGATATAGTACTCGCAAATCTTTATGAGCCCTGAACTGAGCTCTGAACTCTCTCTCTCTCCCTCTAGCACCTATAATAAGCGTACTATTATAGGTGTTAGAGGGAGACAGGGAGAGAGTTCAGAGGGCTCATAAGATATGCGCGTACTATACCTAGGTAGGTACTGGTTTTTGGTATTATAAGACGGAGAGCTCTTGCCATATCAAAAAAACGCTCAGACTCAGAATAATAGGGATAGAAGTATATTGTATAGATATAAATTATAGTAGGCAGGTATACCTACTCGTAGAAGTCAGTTAACATAATTTATAATTCCCCCATCGTCAGTCATAATGAACGAATTTTAATATTTGCAAACAACAGAACGGTAGTAGCCCTAATATTGTGTTAACTAGTTCTAGCCGCCGGCTACTAAATATGGCCGGTGCGGGCAGGGCTGGCCTGTAATAAAGAAAATCCCCTTTTCATTGTTCTTTATGCGTCTACCGGCACGCAATATCGTTAATGTTTGGCGCAGGCTCCGTTGCCTGTCTCCGTTGGTTTATTAAATAAAAGTTACTTGTATTTAGTTGTTTATTCATACTAAAACGGCCTTTAAGTGAATTCTAGGCTGAGTGTTGAAAGCGTTCAGGACTTCGCCAGTTAATGAATGGAGTATAAGTGCTTTTACAAGTAGGCGTATTTTCGATTCGTTTTTGAACGATCGTATGATACGCGCGTACATCGGCGTTTAATTTCAAAAGAACGCGCGTGCATGCTTTTATACGTAATTACGAAAAATACACGCGACCCCTGATCAAAAGTCAAAAGTGGACATCATATAATATCTCTCAAAGTAACCTAACCGTCAAAAACCCCCGACTTCAACTAGAAAATGAGTTATAACTTTTGAACGGCTATACAGATTTTCAAGAAACATAGCTCAGATAATACCTGATTAAACTAGGTTTCAATTTAAAAAACTGCATTGAAATCGATGTATCCGTTTTGGATCTACAATGCCACAGACAGATACACAAATACACGCTACAAACGTACAACACCCATCTTTTTTGTCAGGGGCAAAATTAGCATCAAAGTCTGGACTAGACGCCTAAACTGTACCATTCGCTATAACCGGTACGTACCGGAACGCACGTCAGTAATCCGGTTTGTGTGTAATCTGCGTATCTCTTAGTACCGTTCACGATAGCTCCACGGCTCCGGGATTAAGTCCGGTTCGTTTGCCTCGTGTAAGTACGATGTGTTTCGATGGGGTTCGCTGCCGTACAGAAATGGTGTTGTTAGGTATGTATGTGTCTGCCTGAATATTTCGTCTACATTCAACGTACTGTGGAAATGAAACTATTACATCGCTGGTAACAAGTAGTTAAGTTACTTTTAATTGTACAAATTCACAGCACCAGATATACTTCAGTAATAGATAGTCTACTACACCGTGTCTTCTAGAACAATTACTATAAAATCTAGTAGCGTTTTAATTTGTACTTACTAGCGATGGATAGCCAATTGTGTTACCTTTTATCTCTGTTATTGTTACACAAAAGTAACAGAATGAAATATCTGTTACTAAATAACAGCCTGTCATTTTCATACTACCACACTATAACCCACAAATTAAGTACTTAAACCTGTTTATGTATGAAATACTAGGTGTCTCTCTTTCTAGCAAGCGTCTATCCAGTCAGTAAGAATGAGAGCTAAACTGTTATTTAACTAATTATCAAGCAAGGTTTGCTGTGAATTGAAGTTTCTGCTATTTTTTATAACAGATTATTGGCATTGGCAGGAACAATTGCTATCTGTTATCTTTAAATATCTGTTATTTTTATCTGTGACGATAAATACACCTCACCGCTAGTACTTACTATCTTTGCTGCATTTACTTACTAAAAGAATAAATCCAAGGAAATCCTCTCAAGCCTTTATGCTTAAAAGAAATTCTTTTTTAAATTTAGAACGCTGGGAACTTTAGCTCACGAAATGTTTTCTACTTCCTACAATAAGCATAAAGGAAACAAGAGAGAACAATGAATTTGCAACGGCTACGGCGAGTAGCTCCCGTAGAGCTTTGCTACGAGGATGAGCTACGCGGCTACGCCGGCTACGAATAACGTTTCGCTTGGAACGACTAGCTAGCTTGACTGTTTATTTCGAAAGATTTTTGATTGATTTAGGATTATATTTATAACATAAACTAGTACTACTACTGACTACTGGAAGAAATTTCTTTAGAAATAAGTAGTTCCATTGTGCTCATTTGTCTGTAACATTTTTATTACCATGTTTCCTTGTGTGTACATAAATAAATAAATAAATAAAAAGGGTCTGTTTTTAAGATTCCGTAGTATAACTGACGTGTAACTGGTGATTTATTTTGGATTGCAATAATTTTATCGTCTTTTAGATGTATGTACCAATCTATTAGACACTTGAAAACGTATAAATTGTTCCTAGGAGACTGCAAGAAACTAGTTTGTTACATATTAAACAAATATATTTTTCTGTTCAAAGATTTTGCAGGTTTCTAAGTCAAAAAGACAAAAGATTTTATTTCAACTAGGCCTTTGCAGGCACTTTCATTCTAGGTGCACGGTTCCAAGTGGGTTGGTCCTGGAGAAGATACCGGCAAGAAACTCCATGGATACTCTTATCAAATAACAAGTACAATAAAAAATCGACCTGAATTTTCACAATATGATAAAAGTAAAAAGATCAGCAAACATCATAATGTAATAATTAATTTGAGTCCACACAAGGATTAGGTATTTGAAGCTGGCCATTAGTTTATATTAAAGTTGGTTAATCCTCAATATTTGATTTGAAGATTCGCTTCAATTGGGTTCTATGTTTTATTAGCTTTTAATTAATAATAAATAGCCCTTTATTGACACACGAGGTTGAAATTGTCCGTCTGAGGCTAACTAATTAATATCTATTAGTTTTTCTATTTGCTTGCTGACCTCAAAGTTAAGTTTCTATTAATCTGCGTACTGATTTCTATTATCAAGAGGGTAATATTGAATTGCTCAATTTGCATTATCCGGAGGAAAAAACTACCCGTATCTAGTATTCAAACTAGAACCCATTTTTTTTATAGTTATTTTAATGTAAGATCTAACTGGGCCACGATAGTAATTGTGCTTAACTTGGGTATTAAAAGTCGAAAAACATCCATAGCAATAAAAATTGGTACCTCTGGCACGTTCGCTCCACTTTTTTGTGGACCCTACCGGCAAATCTTTAGTATTTTTGGAAAGAGTGAGCCAAAATGGATATCTATTTGAGACACACTAGTGGTCGCCCAAAGTTCGAAATTCGACTGAATTTTGGCTTTCTGCACTTCTTCTCCATATAAACTGACGACACGGTCGGCGCACTGGCTAAGCGATTAGCTTTCTGCGCTACGTGCCGCGGGTTCGATCCCGGCACGAAACAAATATTTGTATGATCTACAGATAGTAGTTTCGGATCCGGTTGTGTGTGCATGTGACTTGTATGTTTGTAAACTGTACCCTCGATACAGGAGAAATCCTAGTAAGGGGCAACGTTTTTTAAACAAAAGATGAAAGATAAACTTTAACTATGCTAAATCTCACACTCCTCCGTGCGCGAAAAAGGGGTAAGTACAAAGTTTTCTTCTCACGTATTAATATATAGATTTAACAAAATATAGGTACCAAATATGGCCCATAAAACAAAATCTTCAGTCCCATACTAATAATTCAATATTATTCAACTAAATGTATGGAACTGCATTTTTCAAGGATATTTTTCGCGATTACGGATTTTGTCCCCTTTTTTTTTTTTAGCGTGGTAAAATCATCAAATGAGTCCTCCCACCCCGGGCAGGGGGGGAGAGACTGTCAGACTTGTACTGACTAAAATCCACGGTGTTCCTTCAATAGCCCTTTACGTTCCGGGGTCACGGTAATGAGATAAGTCCCGCGACCGCGGATTTTGTCCCTTAGTAAAAGTTATTCAAATAAACAATAAGCAATAATATAATTGTAATAATAAGCAGTAGAGCACGTGGTTTAAGGGATTTAACCCTTTGAGCTTCAATTCTGAGAAATCAATTTTTTTGTAACATTTATGTATAGTTATGGGTGACACCCATTATATTTTCCCAAACTTCCTCTAAAGCCCCATATTTCCGTATTAAAGCTAACAGAGCAGCACTACATTAGTGCGACACAATGCCAGCCAGCGTTTTACAGCAACACAGCATTGCCAAGGATTGCAACTATGCGAGACATGTGACGCTGAACTACGTATATTAGACACTGGTTAAATGTTTCCCAGTTTGCTATGTAAAATAGGAATTGCGATTACAATTTTTATGCTGAATATTCTTCATTTCGAATAAATAGTTTGTAGCTTTCGTGAGTATTGTAAGCAGTAATGAAGAAGCACAAATGAGCTGTGTGTATGTAGTTGACAATAATGGTGTCACATTACGATTTCTTTGCGTAAAACAAATTTCACCCATTTGGTACTGGTATACCGACAGCACGTTGTTTTTATTGTTACGTTTTTCGCTTTTTTTTTACTTTTTATGTTTGTGCACTGTGTTGTCTGATGTCTAGTCCAAATAAATGATTTTTCTTTCTTTCTTTCTTTCTTCTTTATATCTAAAAGGCTTGCAGTATGCAGTTACGTGTGTAAATAATATTAATTATCTACGCCGTACGCCCATTGATTATTATGAAGTGGGATATCGTAAGATAAGCAACCAGATATCTACAGATATCTCATAATAATTATGATAATTATTATCTGCCACATGTTGGACAAGCTTTATGCTATTATTAAAAAAACTAGCTGTGCCCGCGACTTCGTCCGCGTGGAGTTCGGGTGCTAGATATTGTTTTTGAAAATACATGTTACTAATATTATATAGCTGAAAAAATATATATGAAAAGTCAAAATGCTGAGATCAGATTCAAGATTTTGTCAGCTTCTATCCTACCAGTTACCGCTACGCTACGTGGTTATTAGTACGAATAAAATAATAAATACTACAAAACGTAATTAAATTAGCATGTTTTCATTGACGAAAATACTTTAAAACTTTGTACAATGACCAGGTACTTTTTTTGCCGACCATACGATATCGACACGAACGATAGAGTAGGTAACCCTATTAAATAACAGAGTACCACCAGGATTCAGTTTGAATAATACCCGAAGCAAATGGGGTAAGGGTAAATAAGTTTCCACCCTGAATAAATACCACAGTGGTTCTAACTGAAATTTAGATGTAGGAAGCGACTTTGTCAATGTAACGAGTGCAATTACTTACTTTGGTTCCTTTTTTAGCCCGTCTTACACAAGAAGTAACTGTCGCGGTTTTTCTGTGGTGTACAGCCTATTAAGCTTTTGTGTACCACTGTTTAAGATAAAAAGTGGAATGAGAGATTTTTTTAAGGGTTTTCAGGTATTTATTTCATTGGTGGTGGTTTTCATTATAAGTATAATCAATGAGATTACTGTTAAAAGTAGGTCTTAGTCTATTTATTTTTCAATAATACATTTTATTTTTTAGTTTCGAATTTAAGATCTTGTCCACACGGGCGCTTACCGCTAGCACTTTAAACGCTTCTAGAATAGAATAGATCTTTATTTCATGTAAACCAGATACCTACAGGCACTTATGAAATGTTGAGAATCTAGGCTCTTCAAACCGTTAATATTACAATAATGTCTCTCCGATAACGCATCTATGATTTTTCGTAGATAATACGCTGGTGTGTATTGGCCTAAAGTCAAGACTACTTTGACAAACAGGAATGTAAGTACTAACATTACTAAACGGTATATAAATAACGAAACTTTATACCAAATTCAACCCAAATACTTGTTCTAACACAGGGCGTCATAAACGTAGATGCCGCGAATCGCTGTAATTTAACAACAAAGGGAGCTTTCCTTGAGGAATGCATTAACAAAATGGCCGATGGGCGATGACAAACATTCGTGTTAACGAGGGCGACGCGCTTGTAACTCAAATTGCTCGGAATTACCCATACATTACGACGTTCTTGCTTATACTGCTGATGAGAATGGTAGTTGTAATTCTTGTTGAGTTTTGGGACGCAATATGTGACTTTTAATCAGTTGGCTGAAGTCGTTTTGTAGATCTCTCTTGCCGTTGGTAATTTTATGGAGTAATTTTCATACTATTCTATTTAAATTCTAATTTCAGCCCGTAGACATTTGTCAATGTTAGCGTTACTAACGCCTGTGTGTGTGTTTTTTTTTTTTTAATTTTCGGAATCTACACTCTTATATTTTTCTGTATCACGTATGTACACACACAAATTTTCACATATACAAACATCTAGATCCGGAACAATTTGTCTGTATAATTTATACATTTGTTCCGTGCGGGAATTGAACCCGCAACACAAAGCGCAGCAGTCGATCGCCCAACCAGAACGGTTGTCACCACGCGAAGCAAAAAGAAATGTATCAGGATTTTCATTTTCATTTTCAACTACAAATACCCTTATAAAGTAAACAAACAATAATCTAAGCATAATGTGCTAATAACTGGAGATTTATGAACAAAATTAACGGAAATCTTCATTTAGTGCATAAACAATGAACTGAACCGCTCGGTGCACATCATAACTGCTCGTGATTGTACTAAGCTAACTCGGTTTATATTCACTTCTATTGATGACCTTATGGCCGATTATTCATTGGCTATATAAACTTGGAAAAGCTATATCTACGATAAATCCATACAAAATAAATAAAAATCCAAATTAAATAAAATTAATAATTTATTTTGAATCAAGTGAATTTTCATACAAAAATATCGAATTGTGTAGGTAATTGATTAAAATGGAACATAAAAGAATCACATAACTCATAGTTATGTAATTATTTTATGTTCCATAAAGTCGAGAAATATTGAGTTATTTTGTATGGCAAACCTTTTATTTTCACGATTTCAGGGTTGCTACCTTAGTAAAAGTTGTTCAAAACAATGATTACAATAACCCCCTTTCGGCTTCCATTCCGACTAACCTTGTATATGCAGAGGTAAATAAACTTATTATTATGAGCTGGATATCTTTTACGTCACGACTGAAAAATCGGGCCTTAAATAGTTCAGTTGTTACCTTTGTGGCGACACCTATCGCCACATAGAAGGCAGCAAGCTAACTCCAGTGGCCCGTAAATATGAATTCGACTGATCAAATTACGAGGCCTGCATCGCGCAAGGGATAATAATATCGTATCTAACACATATCCAACTCTCTGAGATCAACCGCCAGGCAATATTACCTTGCCTGATCGGAGGATCCTCCCTTTTCAATGGAGGAACACCACACCATGTTCCTCTACACCTTAAAATTTTGCCCTCTATATCAGATCTAATAATCTGACATGCACTCAACCATATTAACGTTCCTACCATCCCCTAATTCTAAAAATCATGCTTGATTGCACTTTTTAATTATTAAATCAAATTGAGTGTATAAAGGGAAGTGAGGGGCGACCTAACCGGAGTTGTTTTCAACCAAGTATAAACCAGATACGAAGATATCTTTTTACACGATACTCATTTTTTTCCATCATTTTTTTAATTCATTCCTAATAATCTGTATAATCGAGGACTTTATTACCACATCGCAATAATAAACTGTCGATCAAATGTACGTCGCAATGGTAAACATTCGAATTTTAGTATATTGTTATATCATACTATTCGGACTAACGTACATCGAACTCCTGTACTATAGCCATATCGTAAATCGGTATTTTAAACTTCGACATTCCTAAATACAGTGATACTCGTGCCCTGATTTTCACTATAAGTATTCTTTCCTGCCTGTAACGTATATAAGCAAAAGAATGCTACCATAAAACACCAATGCGGAGTACATTCCTACGCAGTTCACTTAAAACAAGCTCTTCAACTAGGGTTGCCAACTATATCATAGGAAAATAACGTATACTCATTTATAAAGAGTATAAAAAAAGGATTTCGTATACAAACAAAGTACCTATTTGCCAAATTAATATTTAATCCATGTTAAATTTAATCTTGACAAGTTCAGCCGTTTAATTATATCCATAACATAAGTATATATAGTGAAAACTTTGTTGGTTTTATGTGTCACAGTCATGTATCTTGCTTCACTGTAATATGAATGCTGTATATGTTTTCCTATGAATAAATAAAATAAATAAATACCTATGAATCAGAAATAAAGTATTTTTAATATTTTTTTATTCAAAAGTATAAAGTATAGTGAAGCAAAATAACGTAGGATATGTTATTATAAAGTATGGTTGGCAACCCTATCGTCAACAGCAAAACCGTGTAAAAGACAAAATTTAGCACACAAGCGAAGCCTACTTAGTTGGAAAGCATTTCCACGTTTCAAGAGACAGAAGCCGACGCATTTTAAAATGAGATTGGTTAACATAGTAAGGCGGAAGCTTGCCTATTTGTCGGTAGCGCTAATAAAGACTGCACACACACGTGCCGTGCAGCGGTGGCGGTAAAATGGCGCTTCGAGGGTCGGGCACGAATTTTGACGTATCGTATCATTAACGTAAACAAATTTTGATTATATGACCTAACCGTCAAAAACCCCCGACTCCAACTAGAAAAATAACTGTAACATTTGAAGAGATGAACAAATTTCCATGAAACATAGCTAAGATGATACCCAAATAAACTAGCTGTCGATTAAACTGCTCGATAAAACTGCATTGAAATCGGTCCATCCGTTTTGGAGCTACGATGCCACAGACAGATACAAAGATGCACAGATCCAAATAATTATACACAGTTACACCGATACACAGATACCTACACACTACAAAGATAAGAAAACCCTCTTTTGTCAGGTTAAAAATGTTTAAATGACACTTTACAACTGTCTATCGCAGTCCTCTAAAATGATGTGATGTGACATATAAAATACTCAAACTTCGCGAAGTGACAGTTTGATGGGTTCCCATAACCATAAAAAATTAATAGTGCTACGAACACTAAAACAAGAATAGTTAACGCATTGAATTCAAAGATAATAATTGTACTTCAAAAGTTATATTGTATTCTAAATTGCTTATGAATAAAACTTGAGAAATTATTGAGCAATAACTATTAGAAACTTTAGTACAGTTCTAGTAAACAGAGAAAAGCACTTTCAAAATTAGAGCTGTTATATTTAGCACGTAATGGTGTAGTTAAGGGCCATAGCACACTAGCTACCAGTGTTGTCAGCGGGCTATAATCTAAAAATTACCTGCATATACAATAACAAATAAACCTTAAATGCCTTATAAACTAACATTACTAAGAGAAAAGTAACATGTCATATTCTTGAAATATATAATTTGCCTATTTTTATATTTTATATAGGTACCTTCAAACCAAGTCCACTGTCGTTCAACTCGCTGTCCGACCATGGACCATGCCCGGGTCGACGGCACGTTGTGTTCCACGCGCGCCTCAAAGAACGTCAGCAAGATGACGGGGCCCCCCCTGTAGAGGGCCGAAGCCTGCCGGGGTCGCGGGACTTATCTCATTACCGTGACCCCGGAACGTAAAGGGCTATTGAAGGAACACCGTGGATTTTAGTCAGTACAAGTCTGACAGTCCCTCCCGCCCTGCCCGGGGTGGGAGGACTAATATGAAGATTTTACCACGCTAAAAAAAAAAAAAAAAGCAAAGTCCACTGTCGTTGATTTTATTCGAGAAAATCTCGACTACCCTATTAAACAGGAATTTTTTTGTTGAGTGATAAACCATTGTCACGACTTTTGAAGCAGCATCTTAGTCTCCCGTCTCATGGCACCAACTGCGACACGAGCATCGTAACTCATGGCCGCGTTCGTATCTTCAGCAATAACTCCAGATAAATCACGCGAGTATTCGTCTATTGTGTTGCTTTCCTATTGTTGCCCTGTTGATTTTCGTTGCCCAGGAGACGTATTAATGGGCAGGGGAAATTATATTTAATGGGAAATATTTCACCAACAGACGGTGTGGGGTGTAGAACCGAAACCTATATTGATGTACAATTGGAAGGTTATTTATTTTTCAATTCTTCCGTGTTCAAGATGCAGTCCAATTTGTACTAGGATCGTCATTTATTTTTAGGAACAGATAATTCAACGATATTACGATTTTGATGAGTACCTATCCTTGTTTCTGTGATCTGAGGTACCTACGTGTAGACTTTCACTAGTTGACTCTATATTTTCTATAGTCAAATTATAAAGCCATAAAAATTGTTTATTTGTATGTAGGGGTAATTTCCCGAACTACTGAACCGATTCAAAAAATTCTGTTACTAATATAAAGCTATACTATCACTGAGTGATATACCTAGGCTATTCTTTATTTTGATAAATATAAAATGCGCGGGTGAATCCGCGGGCAACAGCTAGTGTATCATAAGCATGGAGTGTACTTTTTGTACTGAAAACCTAATCTGCAAGAATAATTAGGAAAACAGGAACTGGGATATAGATCTTATAATGTTTAGGCATTGTTTTACACATGCATACAACACATAAATCCATTCCAATGCTACGGGCTATTAGCATATTACAATACTAATTCCCACGTCGATACCACAATCCACACCTATAACCATACAAAATCCCCAAACTTAATCCACCTGGTATTGAAATTGGTACAATTGTCCCAGATTATAGGGATTATAAAATAATTAAGATATCACACATTGGGAGTCGGGAACGCTATAAATCGAGCACTTCGGACCACAGATAGGGGCAACCTTAATTTCGGGGTGTCCCGCAAAACGGATAAATCTGGATTGCTTCCGAAAGCAATGAATACATTATCATAATGATGACTTACATTACTGGGAATCTTTTGCACACCTTGCCTTAGATATTTTTTGCTATACGCAGTACTATCGATATTTAGGCGAACTGTACTGAAAGAGTTTTTTTTTTTTTTTAAATAATACATTGCCCCTCACTAGCATTTCTCCTGTATCGAGGGTACAGTTTACAAACATACATGTCACATGCACACACAACCAGACCCGAAACAACTATTTGTAGATCATACAAATATTTGTTCCGTGCGGGGATCGAACCCGCGGCACGTAGCGCAGAAAGCTAATTGCTTAGCCACTGCGCCAACCGTATCGTCGTTACACGTTACTGTAGCTCAATTCTTGGATTTTGCGAAGAAATACTTACTGGAAATGGATTTCTTTTCCCGTATCTGTAATACTGTACTGTTTCTTTCTTAGATTTTGGCAAGATATACTGAAAATAACTGCTTTTTTACTGCGAGGGATTCCGTTGGATATATAGATTTTACTTTATCAAATTTATGTGGACCATTTTGTGAATCAGCGCAGAATGTTTCGATATTTTTATTCCAGTGACTTCTATTTGAAATATTTTTTGTCCCGCTAGGGACACGGATCACAAATATAGGTTTTTCTATTTTTGACGCTGATGTGGACTATTCTGTTTCTATTTGCGCTACATTTTTGGTAGCATCTGTAGTTGAAATATTTAAATATGGTATAAAAGAAGTCTGTATTTGGATTTGGGTAGACAGATTTTAGTATTTTTGCCGCAAGTTTGAAGCCTTTTAGATACACACAAAGACATTAAATTATTAGTAGGTAGGTTTAATCTCTTTGGATACACATAACCAAACCGAGTCAGCTCTGTCATTTTTTTAATTGTTTTATTATAATTTTTTATTTGTGTTATTTATGGTATTTTTCGGTGTCGGTTTTATTGTGGCTATGTCTTAATAAACATTTTCTTTCTTTCATAATATATGTATATTATACAGGCTGACTGATTGAACGAGAGAAACATTGAGGGAGGGTATTATACTCATCATTATGAACAACTTTTACTATGGGCCTGACACAGAACACGTGAAAAAAAAAATCTGCTGTTCCATGTAAATAATTCAATATTACTAACTAAATGTAGATACGGAACAACTGATTTATTTTTGCGATTTCTATTTTGGTCTCTTAGTGAAGGTTGTTCATAATGATGACTACAATACCCTCTTCAATGTTTCCCTCGTTCAACCAGTCACCCTGTATAATGACAGTTTTAAAAGGGGAAGCCGTCCCAAAAATGCCCTCTATAAATTGCTGCAATTAATGCTGCAAGACAAAAATCCATAGCGTCTCTTGTAATCTATATATAGTCATGTCTGAAAGAGCTCCACCTAAATGTATAACAACCCAATTTCCGTTGGTCTGTGCAATAACCAATTCCTAAAGGGAAGCCGATGGGAATCGGGTTGTATGGACTCTTCGCCACTGCTGTATATGTTTAGTTTATTGTTGACGGAGCTCTTTTGACTATTTCTAAAATAGTAATATGAAGGACAATCCTTAAAAGTCGAGTACAATGACCGTTGTTATTGTGAATGAGCTGTTGGATCTCACAAGTCAAAAGCCCGCTCGCCAATGTAATGACTACGGGAAATACTTCCTTATACAATCCAATATTAATCCAATATAATATATAATCTTATATATCCAATGTGGACAGAAATAATTTTACTACTCAACCTGACGTACGCATAGGAGTAAATCATGTTTAGTAGATCTAATTGGTAATGATTTTTTTTACACAACTTATTTATTTGTTATAACAAGTTTAAGAAAATTAATAAACTTAACTTTAAAATAGATAGAAAGAATTTAATAGGTACATAGCATGACGATGAGATTATAGATTTAATTTAATTTAATGATTTTGTTCATTTTAGTTTAAACACAGAAATAGATTAGGTACAATTTAAATCAACTTTGTATGTAAAGGGGACTTACAGAACATAATAGAAAATTGTCTCATTACGCTATCAGATATAATTATTAACATTCCCAATAGCTCTATCCTTATCTAACCAAACCAAAACCCACAATACGAAAGAGATAGCAAGCATTTTAAATATAATTTTGTATGCAAGACTCAAGACACTCTTAAATATATAGGTATGTACTAAAGAAGGACCTTAAAATTGCAATTAATATGCGCCAAGTAGCTTTAAGAGAATATCATTTGCAATTACCTACTTTAATTTTAATAATATTATAGAGAACGTTAAAAAGATTTAAAAAGAATAAAATCTCATTACTGACGTTTGTCTTGGACCTTTTAAACTGATACTTTTATCTTTTTAAATGCAGTTCGCTGTTTTTTCGTATTTACTTTTGTTGAACAATTGAATGTAACAAAGTGTTGCGATGAAAATCTGACTGTAGTTACATTATGAAGCTCTAGAAAAGAAATAAGAATGAACAGACTAAAAATTATAGGGTTAATTTTGTATACAAGAATTGCTTGTGACTTCATCAAAAAGTACACAATCTGCTGATGGATAAGGGGTTTTTAGTGAGAAATTTTCGTCTGATCCTGTGCGGAGACAAATTTTTGGAATCCTCGGAATTACCAAATTACTGGGCATTTTCTGTATATCCTGTCCAACTGAATCTGGGTATATTAGCTACCTAAAAATCAAAGTATTTTTTTTTTATTTCAACTGGCATGCACTTTCAAAACTTCGTGATTCTAGATGCATGGTTCCAAGTGGTGGGTGGTGGTCTTAGCCTAATGATTCGATATGGCGTAGGTAATCAGTACCTATAAGTAGGTACCTAATCATCGTGGTTGCCACTACTCGCCTTCTTCAACAATCACGAGTACCTAGACAATTACGAGTAGGTATGAAATGAAATAAAAGACGATCAGAAACAGTTTAACAGACGATTAAAAAGAAAAACAAATACAACAAACGATTGACTCAACTAAATTGCCGTTTTGCCGACAAACGAGCCTCGCTAATGAGAAAACACAGTTTAGTTGACTGTCAGCTCTGGAAGAGTGAACAAATAAGTAAGAAAGTAAATAGTAGGTACTCAACGGGATAACGATCCGTTTCAACTTGAGCAGCCGATTACAATTTACTAGATTAGTGCAACATAAACACAGATAAAAACTCCGAAGCAATTACGCTTAGTAATTTCATTGCTTGCGTTCTTAAATAACTTATGCTTCGTTTGCACGTACTATTCAGATGGGACAGTAATATAAATAATAATATGCTTTTATTCACGCATATTCTGGGGTATAGAGAAACATGAAGTGTGCTGGGTATATTTTCTTCCTATCCCTTAACGCGCCGGACATCAAAAAACATGCTTTCTAGAATTTGTGTCCAGGGACGTGACTTCGCGTGGCTTCATTTCTATATTATCGGATTGACATTTAATTTTTCGACTTAAACGTTTTGTTTGATATCCTCATCTTTACTGAAAAATATTCCATAAAAACAAGAGGTATCAGAACAGTCGTTTTTGAACTAAAGCGAATGGAACGCGACTTAACAGATCACGGCGACAGTCGGCGTCTGAAACTCTTGGGGGAATTTTATAATGTTGATTGTCGCTATCTGACACTGGGGAGGCCAGCACAAATTGAACTACCAAATCTTGTGAACTTCGATTAAGAGAGACCATCATATGCACTCAGATTATATGATCATGTGACGTCACATAGCCTATAACCAGCGGACAATTAAGACGCTTCCAAGGATACTTCATTTGTCAAATATTGATAAGCAGTTCAGAAGTTATGAGGGAACAGATGAACATACATACATACATACCGGTCAAACATATAAACCTCTCCGTAGTCGGGTAAAAATAAGGTACTCACAGTAAATTGTTTTCATGCTGGTGCCTTAAGAAACTACAGCAATGCCATAGTTGATTTTTAAGGGGCCAAGGGGTACCTATCCTCTTTTAATACAACTAGAAATTCACGAAATTGTACAGTGCCCATCAAATGTAGGTCTGAACACGATGTACGTGGGGCAGTTGCGATTTATTATTTGTGCGCGGGAATACATCGATTTTGGGGCACAGAATACCGACGGATATACGGTTTTATCCCGTACGGAATAAAATTATTTTTCTTTCTTTCTTTCTTTCTTTCTTGGATAAACTTTTTTTGGTATGGCGCAAATTTTGTCTTCAACAGAACCAAGTTGTTTGGCGTGGCCTGTAATACGAATATATATAATATTAACTGTGCGGGAATCGGGCCACAATCACACACTCCAGTAACTATCGCATCCACTTGCTTATATCGCGAACGGATCATGAATTTTATAGGCTATTTGGTGGGCTCAGCACGCCCCGTTCAATGTAACTAGCCCGGAACACATTTATTTAATTGCTCTCATTGCGAGCCAATTCTGTTCGAATTGCATAGAATTAAAGGATAAAACACTGTTTTGATAAACTGTTTTATTGATTGGTCCGTAATTAAATGCGTGTTTGGTGTTCATTTGTGAATAATTATATAAAGTGTGTACTGAATTTGTATGGTTTAGTGTTTGGAATAATTAGCTTAACCCACTACTTCCGTAACTACTTGTATTGTTTAACTTATAGGTGGTACTTACACTTAAGTATCTTAGGTACTTAGGTATCTTTACTGTTCTTTTTATTTTTGTAATATTTTGTAAATATAGGTCGAATTTTGAAAGAAAGAAGAAGAAGGAAAAATCATATAATGCAATTTTGGCAGGGGTCGCTGCTTATTGTTTTTTGAAAAGAGTATCCATGGAGTTTCATGCCAGTATCTTTTCCAGGACCAATCCACTTGGAACCGTGCACCTAGACTCATGACGTTATGAAAGTGTCTGCAAAGGTTCAGTTCAGATAAAAAAATGACTTTGACTTCATTTTTGTAGATGTGATAGTCATCTAAAGGATTACGTCAAGAGAATAACAAAGTAGCATCACTCCTGTTATTATTATTTCCTTTATTCATTGATATACATATTTTTTATATTTTTAAATACATATTATAAAACTTAATAAAATATACATTTAAAAACACAAAAAATAGGAACCGACCGGCATCGGGAACAGGGTCCAAGCTACCGGTGGCTAGGGCTCCAGAGAGAAGAACCTACTCACAATGCGTGCCGTGTCGAGGAGTACCGCCTTCTGCATCAAGCCCTTGATCCAACCCTTATTATTACGTTTTACTCTTCAGCGGCCTATGAGAATGCTCATATTGGGATGTGGTCTTCTAGTAGATTTTTTTTGATGATATTTTTGAGTTGTCAGTTTATTGCAATTATATTTTTATGAAGTAGTTTCATTTCCATGTTATTATTAATACATTTCCATATAGATTGTTGTTGGGACTAAATAAATAATGTAACAGCTGTTTATCATAAATATATTCAACAGTAGTCGGAAAACATAACTCGAAAAAAGGTCACTGGGTGTTGCTAACAAAAGATTATCCTTTAATAAAATAAAACTAAAATTACATAAACTACCATATTTCAAGTTAAAGTAGGTAGTGGGAAATATCTAGAATTCCCCAAACTAACATTACCAGCATGCTGTGCATGACATCGAAAGAAATATTATCGTATAAGAATGTTGTAATTTTGGGTAAGTTACTTTCTATTGTAATAATTTTATTTAATGTTACTGTGTATTTAATCCATTGTACTATGGATTTTATTTGAAATAAATAAATAAATTGAATTGAATTGTGCACCATCCCACTGATCATGGAAGGTTTGATAAATATTTGATGATGGCATACTCATCCAACAGGCCGGCGGGAGCATCACTAGTGTGAGAATAATTACTCTAAATAACTCCATGTACTACAAGATTATAACCTCCTTTAGGAGGACGTTGCGGTAAACTAAGTAGATTTACATGAGGCTAGGGACTGTCAGATAAGTAGAAACTCTTACCAGGAAAAATATTGCCCTGTTGCTACGACGTTGCCGAAGCAGTAGTCTAGGTTACACATGCTACGCTTTTGTAGCAGATAAGTGCTACGCGTCGATTCTTGTACTTTGTTTTGTTTATTTAGGTTTGTGGCTGTTTTATTTCAATACTAACAAATATATTTATTTATGTACAGTGGTGGTACATAAGGCGGACATAATGACATGAGGCATTCTCTGCCAGTCAACCTTTGGGTGAAAGATGAAAAATTTCAAAACCGGTACAGAAATAGAATCAATTTGGTTGGTATAAAAAAGATAGTGTAATATATACTTATTAAACTACATAATATCATGCTATTGCTACGCTATATTTTACGTTTTGGAAGAGGATGCATAATTTCATTTTACAAAATGTTGTATTTGGCAGTAGTGCAGATTCAGCACGATTTATAGATATTCTTTTGGGTACACAAACAAAAAAATGACTGTAATTAATGAATGTAAGTAATTTTATTACGAGCAAATAGTTTGCGTAAAAGGTGCAACCTGTTTTTACTAGCACTATGTATGTGGAATAAACTAAAACTTAAATTAAATACAGCAAAAGGAACAGTTTCTACAACTTTAATCGCTCAGTACACTCGCTAAGTAAACCCCTTTGGATTGACTCACGAAATCTGCAGTGCGCTAAAACTTTATTCGAAAAACCTTTAATCTGTGTCATTGTGAGAAATTTACTCGGAAAGTTGCAAAACTAAACATGTAAAGTGGAATTTATGCTGAAAACAAAGGCCATTTAGTTGGCGTCAGGTAACGTTGGTGAATCCTGCAGGTTTCATAGTTGGCAGCTTTGAGTATGAATAGGACAAGGTAAATAACACGCCTGCCGCACGTAGTGGTTGTTATCCCCGTTGCAGACGATGCAAAGTAGCTTGCACGACTACTAATATTTTGTGCATGTACCAGCATTTATACGTATAGAATAGATCTTTATTTCATGTAAACCAAATACAGGCACGTCAGGCACTTATGGAATGTCGAGACTCTAAGTGCCCGGTTCCAAATAGTAGGTCCTATGGAGAAGAACTGGCAAGAAGCTCCACGGAAAGTTTTTTAAAATAATAGATCACAATCTTGATTAGTACAATGTTGTGGTAAGAGCTGCGAGAATAATGTAATTTAATGTGACAAAAAAATAAAAGTATCAAATCACTAGTATTTGCACTAAGTAAAAAGTGTTCACATGATGAAAGATGCACGGTAATAATATTTGCGTAAACAGATGTGCTTCGCGTTCAACGGGCCTTAAGCCTGCGGAGAAAACATTCGCCGGGCGCGTCGCCCCCGAAAACCGTATAATTACAAAAAAAAAACATGAGTCGCAGTGGAGTTTAGATGCAACAATTTTCATTTATTTGTTACGCCGAAAAAATAAGTAAATAAAAATAAATTGATGGGATTGCGCATATTGCAGGATCTTCGCTGCTACAGCCAAGTGTTGGTTGGATGATCGTTCGTTACACAAGGCTCCTTCGTAAAATTGTGATTAGGTTTCATTGAATGATTGCAGATGATTATGAGCTTGTATTATTCATACTTTGAGGTTAGGAACAATGTAAAACGCTGAAATGTGATACATCGTTGCATTTTAAAGCTGTCTAGCTATTTACGAATGCGGGTACGAGAAATAAATATGAGTACAGTCTGTGTTACTCTTTGTTTTCGAGATGTTTTCATCTCTACGTGTAATCTATTTAGTGAATTTATGAGTAGAAGTATGGCTCGCGTTATTATTATATTGGCCTATAAACATAACATTGGCATTCTGATAGACCACTGCAATAAACTATCGTGATGGACCTTCTTGCTTTTATGTGAAACCAAGGTAAAAATTGAAATGGTAATTTCTTTACTGCGAACCACATGGAAATAAAATAAAACAATTGTATGATGTGTAGAATCATACTAGGGGAACGGATATGTACATAATATTATCTATATGGAAACTGGAGGACCTCTGTATAAACATGCACACACACCCTTACGACCTTACTTAAGCTGCAGTGGTCGGCGAATGGGATGGGTAGGATTATGTGACGCTTACCTTTCTGAGAACATGTTCTGTTTCTGCAGTCCGTGTGTTATGTAATATTAAACTCTAAGACATGTTATAATTTGTTCTCATACTATGATTTAATATGATCCAGGACCTAATGTAGCAATGTGACTTGTATTCGGTGACATGTTACGCGGGATTTACCAGGTATTCAGACTACCGGCTAATTTATGTAGGAACTTGAAACTCTCATACCGATGTTGATGCGCTCGTGTTGAACGATAGGATATGGGCATTGGATATGCTAAATGTGGTATTAGTTAAGTTAAATCCAGGATATTAAACAAAAAATTGCATGACGTAGTGGTTCTATACCTGCTTATCACATCAAGCGATGACGAAAATAGATTGTAATGAAAAACTATTTTCATTTTCCAAGAACATATTTTTGTCTATATCTTTGTGGAGGAAAGAGGCATGGTGTTCCTCTATTGAAAAGGGAGGATCCTCCTGCCAGACGAGTTGATATTGCCTGGCGGCCGAAGCCCGACGTTTGATGTCGGACAGTTGTATATCTGTTAGATACGATATTCTTTATCCTTGCGTGATGCAGGCCTCGTAATCTGATTGGTCGAATTCATATTTTCGCGCCAGTATAGTTAGCTTTGCGGGCTTGCTAAGTAGTTATTCTATGTCCCTACATCTTCTTTGTTTCTGCATTTTCTTTGCCATGATATCCACTCTGGCTACCTTACTACTTTACAAGCGCAATATACCCAAGTTAAACTTAAACAAAACATTCCTTCGTATGCAATACGGTGTCTGCAGCAAATGCGCATACAAGTTGCATAGTCACATGAAACTTGGCCCGGCTAGGCGGGCGGCGTATTACCATTTAAATGCATTGATATGCTTGCTAATGAATGTTTTATGTTTAGACGGCAATGTGATGACAGAGGTAATTCTAGTTGGTAAAGTAATTTAAGTTTTACTGAGTTTACTTTTGTTTGAGTATTGAGTTTTAGTATATAAGAATTTTTAACTCCCGACAAAAAAGAAGGTGTTATAAGTTTGTAGTGTGTAGGTATCTGTGTCTCTGTCTATGGTATCGTAGCTCCAAACCGGATGGACCGATTTTAATGCAGTATTTTTAATTGAAAGTTAGTTTAATCGGGAATCATCTTGTGTCATGAAAATCTGTTCAGACGTTCAAAAGTTACAGCTGTTTTTCTAGTTGGAGTCGGGTGTTTTTGCAGTTAGGTTATGTACACTGTGATGTACTATTTTCCTGCTATTGCATTAAACATAGGTACGTTTAGTCTACATGAAAATAATCGGATACACAAGGCCCCAAGGACAAGGTCGGGTACCTTTCTAGTACGGATCCCTTTAAAGGATTATTGTACTCATCATTATGAACAACTTGAAAATTAAAATTGAGTTTTGGCAAATAGAAGTTCTTGGCTGTTCATCGTCGATATGTAAGTACTCGTATGTATCTTTTTGTTAGATTGTACCTCCTGGTCGCGGGACTTATCCGGTCGCGGGACTTATCTCATTACCGTGACCCCGGAACGTAAAGGGCTATCGAAGGAATACCGTGGATTTTAGTCAGTACAAGTCTGACAGTCCCTCCCGCCCTGCCCGGGGTGGGAGGACTCATTTGATGATTTTACCACGCTAAAAAAAAAAAAAAAAAATGGTACCTCCTTTTCTCAACTAATACAAAACTGTAGTACAAAGCTAAATTTATTTACAAACATTACTTTTACATATAAACTTACTTTTACATATTTTATAAACATTTCTTTGAATTTAAAATCAACAAATCAAAATAGACATTTCGAACGCAAATTCAAATTACATGTTTTATGCAGTTATTAACTTTCCAAATATTCTTCCACTTCACCGAACACCGATCTTCAAAACGGAAAGACAAATTGAAAAATAAACAACGCTTCAGTGCAAAATCGATTGCCTTTTGAGTAGGCAGAAGGGGAGTTATATAAATACAATAATAAAGATAATTTTACTCCCCTATCTTTAGAATAAGCCACCTGTCATGTCTTTGATCCAAGCAAAATATTATGCGTTTGGCACTGACAAACAATTAGTTATGTAGGTATTTGTATACAGGGTGGAGGGGAAAGAAATGAAGCGGTTATAATAGGAACTTATGTAATACGTATTTGAGGGGGCCGCTGAACTTTTGGTATAGTCTTTAGACAAATCTTTGTTGATAGTCCCATACCGCGTAACTAAAATAGTTAAATAAAGGGTAAGTTTGTATTAAAAAAAAAATGTATTTACACGTTATTTACCATTGTTAGTTATAATATTTCTCTTATGGCTGAACATGGTCTAGATTTTTGACATCTGTGGAGATGAATCAATATAAAAAACACGATTACGCTTGACACATAAATAAAAAAAAAATTGTGAAAATATGAATGGATATAATAATTGCAAATTCCGACCGACCGACCGACCAACCGACCGACCGAGTTTCTATTTATGAATACATAAAGGTAACCGTACATTACATAAGTATTTGATATTATTGCTTCTACCAGAACTAGATTATACCATAGATTGCGTTGCCACCTTGTATAAAATAATTGTGTCGTATACAGGGATGAAAACAGCGGGGGTAAGTTTCACCTGGTTTTACCCAAATAATCTCGACCTTTCCTTAGAAATGTGATTACTCAAAGTAAATTATTATTGCTTAGTTGCCTGTAAATGAGTTAGGGAATATAAATAATTACTTTACAAATCCTTCCATAAATGTAACGAATATTCTTTATTATAGATTTAAAAAAAAAAAAAAAAAAAAAAAAAAAAAAAAAAAAAAAAAGATTTGGCATTAGATAGGACCGAATGGAAATTGCTACACCGACAAGTGCTGAGCACTTTAAATTTTGGATGGATAGATTTTTTGCGTTTTCCGACTGAGGCTTCGGGCAAATGAGTTTATTTTTGTATTTGAAATGAAATTGTTTATTTTGCAATTAGTATTTTTCAAAAACTTTACAGGTCTTTTTTTATACAAAGTGTATCAGAAATGCGTGATAATATTTAACGGTGTGGATCAGACCATCAAACTGAACAACATTCTCTATAGGACCAACATCGTAATCACGAAAAAATAATCAGCTGTCTCATACAAAACTTCAATACCTACTCGACCTAAACGTATGGGACAGCACATAATATTTTCGCGATTACGATGTTGGTCCCTTATTGAAAGTTGTTCGGTTTCTGATACACGTTGTATGTCTGATGGCGCCAGTATTTTCTGTGATTACCTCTGAAAACTGAATACATTTATTCTGACTAACTTTAGTCATCATATTCAATATTTTATTGAGTATTTTCAAGGTACAATGTAATAATGAAACTAGATGCCTATTGTGCAAGGTACAATCGGCAATATTTACGGTTGACCATCCTTAAGGAATAGAATAGAAAATATTTATTCGATAAAGGACACATCGTCAGTACAGAAATAAAATAAAATAAAATTTAAACACAGAGAGCTAAAATCGTTTGCGCCCGACGTCCAAACGCAGAGTTACTAACTCTAAGCGGGCCGCAGTCGTTCAAAGCATTTTGTTTTCGAAATGTATCACCACAACGTATCGTGACTGTACCTACTTGTAATGGCACTTACTTCTTTTAGTGAAATTCGAGTTTTCTTGAAACAAATGCGGTGTTATTTATTTGTAGAGGTAGGGTACAAAGCCCCTTAAGGGTCATCTACTAAGTCTTCAATGCAGTGTTACAATTTAAGGAAAAAAAAATGCCTTTTGATTACGTGAGAAAAATCTCTTTGTTATTTCTTAGATTTATACATACTTAATTAGATGCACATAGTTTCTTCAATGCAAACTAAAGTATAGCCTTCGAAAAAAATAACACCTAGTCTAATATTCCAGTTCTCGAATATCCAAAATTTAGCATCGTTTTATATCGTCGGGCTCGTGGGAGGGAAGATCTTACTAGATTGGGCGTACGTACCTCTGCTTAAGGCAGCTTAACCGAATCCCCCGGAACACGATGGGGAGCGCCTATATCTGCCAGATAAAGGTACGGGGGGCCGCCCGTGTTTTGTTTTGTCTTAAGGCCGTATTATAGTGCGCCACGTGGCAGGCGAGAGCGCATGAAATTCTCGATTTTATAAAAAAAAAAAAACATAAAAAAATCCTAGTCTTTATAAAAATATGTTCTCAACATGACTTAAAAAATAATAAAGCTTATTTTTTATAATTATAACTTTTGAATTGTTTCATGATGGAATCTTTTAGCAAGGTTTTAAATAGCGATTTAGAGTCATATTAATGATTTTTTATCGACCCAATTATTATGATTCACATTTCTGTCTTAACACAGTACTAGACTGTATATTTAATTTTAATAAAAAAAATGAGCTATATTTAAATTAGGTAGATTTACAGAGGTTCAAAAATATTTAAAAGTACTACAACCTCGCCTTAAATGCGGGATATTTCCTTTATAATTTGTTCGGTCGGAACGTTTTAATTTGATCATGCCTAGGTGCGTTTTGTAGAAGTGGGATTATTAAATTATTTAGATGATTTTGTGTTATCAACACCAAGTTGCAGTATCAGTGAAAAGAGGGTCGCGGCTTCGATTTTTGCAATAAATATTCATTGGTTAGAAAAAAAAGTCAGACATTTTTCTTTGTAGACATAAGTAGGACATTTATAGACTAATAAGGTTGCCAGTAAATAAAATAATTAATTGTGACTGTCCAATGTACTTTTTATATATTCCTTCTAATTTGTATTTATCTATCTATTACTACGAAGTGTGGAAATTACCACGAAGCGTTAATTTTATCGCTTTTATCTGTGGCAGTTTGTTATTTATGATGTTTCCTGCTAATTTACCATTTTTCTCTGCGAGTATGGTACTGACAGGGGTAAGATTGTACCAATAAGTCGTATTTCCGGGGAGGATGGACCAATGAGGAAAAACGCGGGATAAATGATAAATGAACCAACACACGTTTTATTATTCGTTTACTAATGGGACTATGAACTGAATAAGTCAATATCGACATGATTCTTGGAGGTTGTATAGGTACTAGGTAAAGAAAGAAAAAAAAGAAAAATAACTTATTTCTGCAAAACACGACACACATACATTACAAATAGCAGTATTCATACCAAATATTTGCCATACCAGCAATACCGACCGCAAAACAAAAAAAAACAAAAAAAATTATAATCTATGCCGTGCCCAATCAAGCAAGACACAGATTACAAATAATTACAAATACATAATCAATACATATTAAAAGTAAAATGACGGGCAAATTCAAACGTAGGTACCTACTGTCGAATCTGCATTCCATTGTATCGTTTGTTTTAATGTCTTAGACATATGAACATGTAATAATATTTTAATATGAAACTGGAGGACTTTGTAACTGCCTTTTTATTCCAATAATCTTCAGTAGATTGAACTTACGGGTCGCAGGTTAGGATCAGACCCAGGCTGGCGCGCAACAATGGCCAAAACCAAAGTACCCAGTGTACTTTTTGCAACAGAATCGCGTGTTTGCAAATGCAAAAACGCGCGATTCGGCTGCAGAAAGTAGCTAATGCGCGATGACCCTAAGATTTCTTCACGAATAAGGTCGCGTTTCCACAAGAGCTGTGCGAGGTAGCTAAGCGGTGCGTAAGGAAATGTACAGAATTACTTCATTTTAAGTCCGCAGTAATCCTATTTGTGGATTTTTTCCTCGCACACCGCTTATCTTATAGCTACCTCGCACAAATCTGTTGGAAACGCAACCTTATGTGTATTATTCATCATTACTGCTTAGTTTTGAAGGAAAACATCGTGAGGAAAATGTCAGAAGAATTTAAAAAAATACAAGGTTTGTAACATTCAATGACACGTTTGGCGCAGTGGCTAAGCGATTGGCTTTCTGCGCTACATGTTTCGGGATCCGATCCCCGCACGGAACGTATCTTTGTATGACCTACAGATAGTTGTTCCGGTTCTGGGTGTCGCACGGTGGTGCCACTTCCAGCGGCGGCTGGATCTTCGCTTTGTTCGGCGGTTCCTGCGGTTTACCATTCTGTATCTTCTCTTTTTCATGCTCTTCTTCAGTTACAGGCGTGAATGTTATGCATGTGGGATGTATGTTAGTAAACTGTACCCATGATACCCACAGTAGAAATCGTAGTGCTCGTTTTACAACATATTTTTAAGAAAAAAAAGGAAGCCTCTGCGCTTCATTAGATACGCACTTCTAAAAGCTAATTTGTAGACCAATTTACATGTTATCCAGAACAATTTCCGTACAATCTGTAATTTTACCTCTTCCTTCTAACAAGATTACATTTCCTGAAAATATAAGGTACGTATTTACATCAGTCTACAAGGGTGAGACAGGGTAAATTGAACCCAGACGTTAGCCCTAGATTATTCAACATTTATTTTCTCACAGAGATTACACCCGCCTGTTTTTACGTAACCGTATTTTATTCCTTTTCCTAAAATAAAAACGGGTAATGAATTCTAGTTGCTAGTTTTAAGGTAATATTTTTATATATTACATTGACTATGATCTCGAAATTTTAAAAAAAATGCTTTGATATTTGCTTCTTCACAAATGCCTTTTATCGCCTTCTAAAACACTGATAAGAAAAGAGGGAGTAGTCTTTTATTTTCTGAGAACAATACAGCCACAGGCAAGGAATAGCTGATAAACTTTTATGTGTTAAAACCATTCATGAAACCTGTCGTAATTTCTGACCGTTGCGTTAATTCTACGTTGTTTCCCGGTAGGGTCATTAACCTGATATCACACATAATATACTCGTAAGTTAGATCAAAGTATTATGTCATTACAATATCTATGCTACAATAATATTTATATATTCACGCGGGATGAATGCTTCATTTATATTTTACGATTTGACATACACGTTTCGCACATAAAAACGTTCGAAAAGATTTCCAACACGATAATAGGAAATTACACGGGCTTTTGCAAATAAGATCGTAAAATTTGATAGCTCGATACGTCGAAATGATCCTCGCTATATATTTTAGTAGATTTTTTCAATACAGTTGTGGCACACGTCACCGAAGCCTACTTAAGGAGGCATGAGAACATGAGCCTTCGGTTTCAGAGTGTTTGAAATTGGAAATTGTTATCATACGCTTTGCCCCTGCCTCCCCCGTAGTAAAGCCACGTGTATTTGCGGATTTGGTGTTTTTACTTTGTTTTATTCTGGCGTCGTAAAAGGTATTATGAGTTGTATGGCTCATACATGAAACGCGTTTTCCTGTGTTTTTATGAATTTAATATAGGAGTTTGCTTATTGTATTGCCGACGCATTTTCCTTAGGTGGAAAAGTCTATTGATATTATGACATGAATCGTGAGTTTTAATAAAAATATATTGCATATTAAACAACAGTTACACGTTTTCACCTTACTTATATTATAGGCAGTAATAGTAACGCAAATCGATACGCGGTATTTTTTGGATATCTGTTCTATACTTCTATACTTTGCAAGTAACAAAATACCGTATAAAATATTTTCAAGGTTTCCAAATTGACACATTCTTCTTACTACATAGCGCAAAGCCAAACGCTGTACTAATAAAATGTTCGCATTTCAAATTCCACGGAACGTCATCGCGGAAAGGGATGCCGCTTCCATAAAACTTCCACGTACGTCCAAATTACCTGCATCGTCCTTTGAACTGCTGAAGTCCTTTGTCCGACAACCCTAGCCGTCCTCACAATTGCACAAATGTCACAGTCGTCGTTAAATACAGTGGAACACATACAAATATATGCAAACATAGAGCAAAGGGAATAAAGCGGGGTCGTTGGCCCGAGACATCAAAAGGAGTTTAGTCTTCGCTATATATTATGTATGTGCGTCTGTCCGACCGCATGTACACTTTTTTAGCCGCACAATTAGGCCTCTTCTGCTTTTGACATTGCTCCTACTATTTGCCGCGATCAGTGAAATGAAATGTATTCATTTATTTTATTAAAATTTCTACATTAACAACCAAAGTGGTCCCAAAATTCATACAAATTAAATTAGATTTTTCAAAGCTAATTGAATTGGACCTATCCTAGTTTTAACCACAGAAAAGAAGTAATTCAACGTGGATTGATTTTCTGGAAGCTGATTTGATTTACAGTTTGGTTCAACTTTGCTAGAAGTAACTCTTGTAGGTATAAATGAATGTAGGTTGTGATACTAAAATTTATGCAATTTTCTTATATCTTCGCTAATAATAGAATTCATTGATGGCCCGGTTGGCGCAGTTGCTAAGAGATTGGCTATCTGCGCTACATGCCGCGGGTTCGATCTCCGCACGGAACAAATATTTGTATGGCCTACAGAGTAAAACGAGATAAGCTCTGGGAAAAGTCCTCAGGCCAAGCACACTCCAAAGCGCTTCTCACAGGCTTCAACAGAAAGTTTACGGAACAAGCGCTTTCCATGAACAGGAGCCGAATTAGGATCTTGACAAGAATCCTCACTGGGTACTGCAAACTAAACAAGTATCTACAAAAAATGGGCCTTAGTGACACCACAATTTGCAGATTCTGTCGCGAGAAGGATGAGACGCCCATACATATCCTATGCGAGTGTGACGTGGTACACCACACTAGAAGCCAGCACCTTATCTCACCAGATGAGATTAAATCCCTCCACCCCAAGAACATAGTCAACTTCATCATTGACTTACGGCTGGAGGAAGTGCTGTAATGAAACGAGAGGCGTCACAATAGATCTTCGCAGGTCGCAGTGACAAAGGGGCTTAGTACCCTACCTCTTCTATTAAATAAATAATAAATGGCCTACAGATAGTTGTTTAAGGCCAGATCTGTGTGTGCAAGTGAGATATAGGTATGTTTGTAAAAACTCTACCCATGATATGGGAGAAATCCTAGTGAGGGACAAAACAATAAATAATTTAAAGTAACCTAACCGTCAAAAACTCCCGACTCTAACTAGAAAAAGAGCTCTAACTTTTGAACGGCTGAACAGATTTTCATGAAAAATAGCTAAGATCATACCTTATTAAACTAGCTGTACTGCATTGAAATCGGTCCATCCGTTTTCGAGCTACAATGCCACAAACAGATACACACTACAAGCTTATAACACACCTGTTTTTTGTCGGGAGTTCTAAACTATTAAATTGAAGTTTATGTCAAACGACGTCATGTTTCTCATACCCTAAAGTTTCAAACCAATGGTAGTGGTAACTTTCGTTTGGTGAGGGTGGGTAATCTTGTGAGGGCGCCCAACTTTACGGATTTGTACAAGTACTCGTATATGGAAGATTACCTTATTTGCCCTCGCCTCTATTGTGGCTTTATTAAAAAGAAGCAGACGAGTAACGTTCCACCAACGTTCCACTTTCAAAAAGTATGGTTTGTCGGGTTAGTTTTTATTACATGGCATGCTTGGCATGTTTATCTTGATATATTTCAGATCCAAGAAATGCCGACATAATTGGGAAACCGCGGGAAACCGATATCATTAGAAGAAGAAGGTTTATGTTTTGTTTATCTGTTCTCATCTTTGTTTTCATGTTCATCATCATCATTATTTAATTTTTTGTGTTTGATTCCACAGAGTTATCCAAAAAACTGTACAGGATTTTTTTTTGTAGTGTGCATAATTTGTGGAGTGATTCGGTCTCTGTTCCTAAATGCAACCGCAGTATTCGGATACACTTTAAAACAAAACGAAAATTCGACTTAGTATGTGGGACACGCATAATTTTCTATCGCAAGCCATACAAAATCAATTTTTTATTATGTATTGGAGTAAATTTTAGTACTGCGGTTGCATTTGGGATCGAATACTGAATAACTTTTAAAATTTTGCGCACTACATAAAAAAATATCCTGTATAAAGAAAATATGTGGGTATATTTTTATTGTAACCTGATCTTTTCAGGACTAGTCTAGACTAGTAGTTTTACGAGAACCATTTACCAATTTTTCACAATAATTTTGGTACCTAAAAAATAAGAATTTACCTTTATTTAAAGGTGTCGAAACGATATCCATAAAATATTCAATTTACAAATCTAATTTGCAGCGTAAATTACATTTCACGTCTCAGTTCCACGTAAATCTTTGCTTAAGACGCACTCAAGAAGCAAATTAGATTTATTTTGATTAAAAAAAATCTTTTGACTTATTTCGTTCTAGATACACAAAGCTTATTTCAAGGCAATTTTTAAATTATAATTAAATGTTTTAAACTGAAAGAGTCATAATTTTAACTTAGCGCTAATACTTAAAAGGTAAGAGTAAGTTAAAAAAACCTATTATTTTAAAATTACCTTGTATACAGGTTGTATCAAAAATTGGATATATTTTTTTATCAGAATGAGTCTATATGACCATTAGACTGCGTGGTTTAAGGGCTTTATATGATTTTTGTTACATTCTGTATTATTATTGTTGGTAAATCACCCGTTTCTCCTTCTCCTAAGTTGAGATTGGCTTCCAGCGCTGAGGCGAATAACAATACGACAAAATATCAAAACATTTTACACAGTTTTTTTTTTAAATTTATTATAACAACTTTTCTTCAAAATATACATAAAACTTACAATCTCAAAACCACCGATTGCAGTGAGTATCATTCTGCACACATTCGCAATAACGTTCGAGATCGACTGCCATCTGATATCCGGAAGCTAGTACTGGAATAAAACGATATCCTAAGGTACTTTTAGCAATCTTAATACTAATAACGACTATCATAGATAACTTGTAAGACAACTGGAACTTAATGTACAACAACTTAATGTAGTCTCTGACGAACGGAGGGATTTCGATTTGTACCCACGCGCTTCATATAGTATCCAATTTTGTATATTAAACACCATAAATTTTAACTCATTTCAAATACGTTTACGAATTATTGTACTTATTTTATAGAACAACTTTGCAAATGAATGTTTTCTAAGCAAACATTTTTTTATCTTTCTGTATATAATTACCTAATGGAACGATGAGCTTGTTGAGTTTGTACCTATGTGAAGTCGAAAAATGTTTGTGGGGTTTTTTTTTCAGTTTTGTTCATTACCCTGAGTACAGCCATTCGTTAACATATGCGAAACCTGGTTCACTCGCATATCTGAGATCCATGAGTATGCAGGCTTCTCCACTATCGCTGAAGAAATAGCAACTTACAGCATGACCCACAAAGAACGACTTCAATGTCACCCAAATCCTCTTGTCACCAAATTGTTGGATACAACCAATGATGTCAGAAGACTAAAAAGAGCTGACATTCTATTCAATTAATTGAAGAAAGGCACTGGCCTCTACTTCTGCTATAGCCATTGCTCTCAACAAATCCGCTTATAGTCCAGAGACTGACAGCAGATAAAAAGGAGAAAAAAAAAAAAAAAAAAACACGATACGACATAAAATTCAAAGAGAATATAAAAAAATAAAATAGGACAATATTTAAATACAATTTTGGACTTTCTTTACAAAACAAAAGTGATTGTTATTTCAAGGGTACGGTCCGTTGGTTCTGCCGTTAAAAGAATGCCGGAGGAAAATCTGTCTAAACCAGATATCCATTAAGACGGTAGTTGAATCGGGTTAAGGCCTGCGGGAGGCCAGACCTTTAGAATGAAGTTACATGAACGAATTTACAAAGAAAGTAGGCATGTTTTCTACTATAAGAACTTACAGTAAGATACGATAAGATTCTTTATTTGTGGAAACACGAGTTTACATAAAAGCATGCAGGATGTATAAATACAGGGTGACTGGTAAATCGAGGGAATCACTGAAGGAGGGTATGGTATTCATCATTATGAACAACTTTTACTATGGGACCAAAGCAAAAATCGCGAAAAAAAAATCAGCTGTTCCTTACATTTTGTCGATTAATATTGAATTATTTGTATGGAACAGCTGATTTCATTTTCGCGATTTCAGTTTCGGTCCCATAGTAAAAGTTGTTTATAATGATGAGTAGAACACCCTCCTTCAACGATTCCCTCGATTTACCAGTCATCCTGTACACAACGTGTATCAGAAAAGCGTGGTCATATATATGTGTGTTGATCAGACCATCAAACTGGGACTTTCTCTATGGGACTAATATCGTTATCGCGAAGAAATAATCAGCTGTCACATACAAAACTTCAGTACCTACTCGACCCAAACGTATGAGATAGCTGATAATTTCACTGGTGCTGATGACCACGAATCAACCAAATAAAGTTGTCATGAATAAAACGTAAAATGTCAAAAAAAACCGACAAAAAAAAAAAGCCAATGTAATGAAATGTGTGTAAATGTCTAGTAGCCGTCATTTGCCTTTTCATAATAGGTATATTTCCCTAGTCCTTTTATGTCACTTTACCGAAAAATGGAATGGCATATGCTCTATCAATAATAAAACATTGTACTAAATTGTTAAAGGCTAATTCCAAAACAAATTGAGTATTAAAAATGCAGATGCAGTGATTAAATTAGGTACAATCGGCAAAGTTTCCGGTCGACCATCGTTCGCGCGCGGCGTACAATCGCATAGTATTACTATAAGTCTAAGCGGGCCGCAGTCGTATAAAGCATTTTGTTTGCGAAATGTATCACCACGAAGTATCGTGACTGTACCAGCAGGTCCTTACTCCTTAGTTTAATCTCAACGGAATTTTTAATGCCCAAGAACAGACGATTAGATTGCAGAATTCAGTAAGTCGTTAATCTCGCCGGCAATGTTGCCAGATGAAATATTAATATGCGACCGTCCGCTTTGAAGTAACCTTCAGTAATAGACTTACTCGTATAAAGTGTCTTTTCTAAATTCAAATCTCGTATGGTTTTAGTTTATAGACCGTTTTGGGCGAAAATAATGTTTCACGAAAAAAAAATCTTTCTCTTGAAAATCTAATCTTTTTGCGCAGTAACGGTGTTGCTAGCTAAAAGAGATTTAAATTTTATAAAAAGTTAATCAGAGAATGAATAAGTAATATCTATCTGCAGCATACGAAACTGAAGCTCTTGCGCCTTGAATATTTTTGACGATTTGAACGTAAAAATAAATGAACGCTGAATTATTTATATAAAAAAATTAAATCATACGTTTAATAATGAATTTGGTATTCATCGTTGAATGTAACACCATGATCAGCACATTGCTATATTTATTTTGCTGACTCTGCACTCGGATCTATTTGATAATTTATGATAATTTATTCCACTGCTAGTAATAAATAATAAAATTAGGTATATAAATAGACCAAAAAATAAATAGTCAAGCAGTGATAGCCTAGCGGTTGAACGCTCGCCTTCCATGCAGAAGGGTCTGAGTTCAAACTTGGCCCGCACCTCTGACTTTTCGGATTCATGTGCGGATTAGAATTTGTTTATCACTTGGGATAACGGTGAAGGAAAACATCATGAGGAAACCTACACGTCATCTGAGAAGGCCTTATAAAGTTCTCGATGGTGTATGTAGTCCGCCAACCCGCACTAGGCCAGTGTGGTGGACTAAGGCCTTCTCATCCTGAGAAGAGGCCCGTGCCCAGCAGTGGAACAGTAATGGGCTGAATTTATTTATTTAATAGCCCAAGACTCTGTAGAATAATATATACACAAAAGAGACTACTTTTTAATATCCCCTACATCACAAAGGGAGATTAGAGAGCCAGTACTTGAGTATTTTCATTAAAATCGTGTCCCCCATCATACATTTTATAGAAACAACAAATAAGAGGCTTTGCGAGAATATTTCGTTTTCATTGCTGTGTAATGAATAATGTGACTATGCAATTTTGTTTTAATGAGACTTCTGGCTTTGTTATCTGATTCTTTTGTTTAATAGAGCTAGTAAGCGAGCTTGTATTTGATTTAAATTTTATTTTTGCTTTTATGAATTTAGAAAGTATTTAATAAAAATCTTATCAAGGAAATTTCTGTGGTTTCTATAAAAAAACGTGTATACGAATTTCATATTCAAAAACCTTTATTTATAGTCCAGTTTTAAGAATAAATTGATTGATAAAAAATCAAATACAAAAATAGCATTTTGGAAATTCGGAAAATCAAGGACAATGCCGAACATTTTGTAGACTCGGAACAATTATACTGCTACTGGAACGGTATCAGCTCTATTACTAATTAGTACCCACTGCTAATTGATGTAACAGTACCCTTATTAAGCCGAGTATTGTTCCCTGTTACATATAATTTATACAGAGTGGTTCTTACCTTAAACTAATGTATTTTTTTAAGATAGGTTCGTATTCTAAATTCAAATTTAGCTGGAAGATCGCTTCTCACTATTGGTTGTTTCACTATATTCTATATCTATGGTTTCATTGACACAATTAACTGTCAATTAGACATCATAAATGAATGTTTTTATTTTGTCTTGCGTTCTGTCTTAAATGTTTTTAAATATTATGTACATGTATATAGTTGTTATTGTATATCGCCAGAAGGTGGACACGACATTACGTGATTACGTCATACCACCCACGGACGTCGGTCATCGATGAAAATCAGCGTCATTGGTGTAGCCAATGACAACAAGCTGATCGATGCCCATTTTTTTGCACATGAGGGACACACACTTCCATGCATTATTTTTTATATTTTTCTTTTCTTTCATAATTGTTTTTATTAAAAGTAATTTTCTGTTTTTTTTATGTTTGTTATGTATGCATGCAATTGTGATTTCGGTGTCCTGAGTGCAAAGAATAAATTGATTTTCTTTCAATCTTTCTTTCTAAAAAAAATCCCAAAAATTCTACGTAATTATGGTAACACTACTAACTTACACCCATAAAAATGCAGCCAGTCGTTCCTAATACATTCTTTTTAAACGCTTAAAAGGAAAATTAACCACTAAAAGTGAACCGCGGCTGAAGGGCGTTATTAAAATTCTCTTTCCAAGACTCACATTTTCTCTTTTGTTGAGCCAGAATCTTAAATGTAGGAATCTAACCAAACAATTAAATAAAGAAAAATGAGGAGTATTATGAACATTGGCGTCCTTTGAGGCTGCTGTAAAATGTTATGGCTGTCATTAAGGTCGTTTATTTACAAAGAAATGGTTTTGCTTTTGTATTCAGGATCGGTGTTCTGCCATGATAAGTTTATGTATAATAAAATTTAAATCTCCGAAATTGCTGGACCGCTTTTGACGGGACTTTCACTGGCAGATAACTGATTTTATAAGGAGGCAATTTTTTTACTCTTTTATTTTCTCAACCTTTCCGCTCTATTAAGGTCCGATTAAATTGAAAACTTAAAAACTGAAACTTAAATTGAAATTGAAAATAGATTTCTCAGAATTGGAATTCCATGCGGACGGTGTCGCGGGCACAGTTAGTCTTAAATATGTACTAGCTTGGTACATGATTGCACATACGCTCTGAAGGTTTCGTCAGAAGATATATTTTCACATAAATCTAATGAAAAATGCTAAAACAAAAACGTTGATTAAAAATTTCAATAGATTAAGCTGGTGTTGCTCGTAACAAAAACTTCTATAGTAAAAGCGTCGCTATTTCTACCACACAATTTAAAATTTTCTTATTTGCAATTGTATTTTTTTCGTATCTGTCAACTTTAAGACTCGTCTCAAATTCAGTTAGAATTTTTTGCCAGCCCACAAAGAAGAAAGGCGTTCTCTAGAAAATTAAAACGAAGTTAAAAACTTTTTGATTATTTTGTGATTTTGTTTACGACCATCATAAGGAGGGGTATCTAAGTTGATTATAGGACTTTCGTCTTGGACTACAAGGACACAGTGAGGATTAAAAAAAAATAAGAAACCAGAAAATACTAGGTGTTTCGTGCAGTCTCGCCTTCAAAAAGCCGTTATAGTGCCACAAACTTATCTGACCCGGTCATGGCGTCGCTGCCATCGCTTTTACCAATGTCATCTCCCTACAAAAATGACATTTTGAAGTCAATTTTGTTCTGTAGCGACGTTAGTTCCAATTTTGGTCACCGGGTCAGATAAGTTTGTGGCACTATACCTACATGTAGTCCAGAATCTTTCCTGTGGATTTCGGACAAAACCCACGAAGGAATAGTGATAGATAGGTATTTTTGTTTGAATAAAGAGGTAGGGTCTGTACCGTAGACACTCCTTATTACTGCGACCTGGAAATATCTATTGTGACAGGTAGGACTTGAGTAAGAGCAACCATCTACCTCATCATCATCAATGCTGAGCTGGTAACCCTTTCGATATGGGCATGCTCGTCAGTGCAGTAAAATCTCCTGTTTATTTTTTATTCGTGTTTGTTATTATTTTTTGTTTCTTTGTGATCTCTGTGTTTCAATTTTTATTTTTTTTTGTGCTGACAATGTAGGTATGTCCTGTATCGAATAAATGCTTTCTATTCTTTTCTATTCTATTCTATCAACGCATAAAGTCCACCGGTTCAGTAAATAACAGGTGTTTTTGCCAACTGTACTTTACGAGTTAGTACCTATTATAGGTAATGTGGGGCGAAACAGGAGAAAAAATTAACATGGGGCAAATAAGGAAACTTTAGGAATGTAGGACGAACAAGCGAGGCGAATGTGGCATAAATCCTTCTTAGTAAGGTGATTCCCTTTAGAAATAACTTCCATTATGCATTTGGTATATTTACAAAATACTTTATTTCTAGTAAAGTAATTAAGTAGCAACAAAGAAACACTAGTTCTATTAGAACTAATTAATTTGTTATTCAGTTGTTTATCAATAAAACAAGGCTTATCATGAACGTCAACCTTTTATAAAATCCTCTTATTTCAACTAGTATTTACTTTTATTATTCAAATGCCAGACAGAACGAAGGCAACAATCAAAATATAAAAGGATTTTATGCAATCTTTAAAATTAAGTACGTAGGTACATTCTTTTGTGGTGCTTTAATGGTCCATAGAGAATCATACATTTTTTATCATAGATTTCATAAAAGTTTTAATGACTCCCTAATGTAAGTAAGGTAAATTTTAAAAACATTAGTTTAAGTGGTATTTGATGTTGTTGATATATTTACTGACATTAGAATTGAACATAAATTGTTAATAATAAGCTTTTGGGCCTAGTTGTCTTGAATAAACCCACATTTATTATTCCCTTTATTCATTTTTTTTACTTACTTTTAGACATTTTAAATATATTTACAAATAATTAGAAAAAAAATAATGATTAAATTTAAAAACATAAAAGAGTAGTAGGCCACCGGCATCGGTGACAGGATCCAAGCTACCGGTGGTGAGGGCTCTAGAGGGAGAAACCTCCTGACAATAATCCCAGTGTTAAGGAGTACTGCTTACTGAATCAGGCTCTTGATCCAGCCACCTAGCGAGAGCCTCTCGAAGTGTTGGTCGAGACTCTTGGTAATTAAGCCATCAGCCGTTACGACTATCGGCACAATGATTGCTGACTCCACGTCCCACATATATCAACAACCTATTTAGTGTAGATACATGAAATTGAATCCCCGGTCCTAAGTATAGGGTGGACGATCTGCCATTATGGCATTCGGGTCTGAGTTCCTTTAATACACCGTCCTCTATGGGGACACAAACTCACTCGTGAGGAGGGCCCATGGGACAAATACATGGTAAGTGCGAGTGAAAAGTTATTTCGTGTTTCATAGAGAGTGTATTGCATAAGGTGAAAGTGGAAGCAGGGCAGGAGGGAGAGGGGGCAGGTTGCGTGCGTTGGTGTACAGTCGAACAAAGAGATAAGTAGAGATAAACTACGATAACATGGCGCGCCCGTCCAAATTACTGTTTGAAAGAAAGTACCTAATAATTAATTCGAATTATTTCAATTATTACTGTTTCCATGTTTCTAGTCACATCTCGTTACCGAGCAACAAATCCTTGGATTTATTTATGTTTAACGGCCGTCTCAGTACGCACACATGCGTTGTAAGTCTTGGTGGCGCTTTGTAAATATGTACTTACAAACGTTTTGAATTTTGTAGCGGCGCGCCATGTTATCATAGATTATCTCTACATAGGGTCACCATGGTTACTCGGAAAGGACCGAAAGGGGGTGGGTTATTGTAATCATTATTATAAACGACTTTTCCTATGGGAGCAAAAGAGAAACCGCAAAAATTTTCTGCTGTCTGCTGTTCCATATATTTAGTTAAGTAATATTGAATTTGTATGGAACTGCAGACTTTTTTTTTACCCCATACTAGGATTTCTGCTGAATCGTGGGTACAGTTTACAAACATGCATGTCACATACACACACCCATACCCAGAAGAACTATTTGGCCATACAAGTATTTGTTTTATGCGGAGATCGAACGTGCGGCACGTAGCGCAGTAAACGAACTTAGTCACTGCGATAATCGTGCCCACGTTGTATCTATCTCAAAACCAGTAAGTAATTGAATCATAGCAGCCCTATCCCTAAAACTTTTAAAGCTACATAAAACCATAGAAATATATTTTACCACAATAATAAACTTGCATACACCATCTCTTTACAGATCGCTAACAAAACAAACTCCCCCATACATTGACTGGACATTACCAAACTTCTATTGAAACAACCCTAACGCAGATGACATACGAGAAAAAAGTTCAAAAACTATTTCCCGTGGCTCGTATTGTGGGACTCCCCTAAAAGAGCACTCTGTATTGAATGTACTGCACTCAATAGATAAGTATTTCATATCCTGGTTGAATGAGGATGCTATGCATCAGTAAAACTGAAAGTTAGGGCTCCTATGTAGTATGTGCATGTGGAATGTGAAACGTTTGTACGTGTTCCATGTGATCGCGGGTTAGGATTCTTTCACACCATTGCGGGCGAACAAGTGGTTTTCATATCTTTTATTCATAAATAATTTTTACATTGTGTGGAAAGATTTTACAAAAAAAAAACATTTTAATACTAAACATTACAAAAACCATCAAGTTGACAGTTTTTTTAAAGTTCAGATAAAGAACCCGCTTAGGTACGCTAAGAAGTAAGGTATTAATGTCATCATAGTATGATAAAATGGCGTGCTTTTTTCAAATTAAAAGTTATTTAAACCTATCTGACAGGCAAGTAAAAAAATAAAAAGTATTATTACTCATTGTAATGTAGGGTATTTTATGCCACTAAGTGTACCTCGGTACCGTTTTGGGCAGCTTTCGTTGATCTCTTTTTGCAATCTTTCCAATTTATGAGCATTATATTGAATTTTGGTAAGACAGGAAAGTCAGGTATTGAATATTTGGCCAGCAGGCCATACAATTAATATTAGTTCCGTGCGGGGATTGAACTCGCGGCACTTAGCCACTGCACCAACCGTGCCGTCTTTTTATATGTATAGATACATTGTATCCGGAAAAGGAAAAAAACCTAAAAGGTAACATAGAGGTAACAGCGAATGTTCAACACTTACTGAGTGTTACTCTATGGTGTAAATGTAGCTCGTCTGAAGCGGGGTCAATGGCGGTCGTTATTTATATTTTCCCGACCGTATACTGCGGGTTATTTTATGTAGTCGCCTATTTTATATCAGCGATCGCTGGATTTAATATTAAATTGCTATTCAACCGCTTTTCCGCGGCCGGCGGCGGGTCTTTATCGGTGCATAGTGAAAATACTTTCATAGTAAACTACGGTAGTGCCTTGTTTTTATTAGGATGCTATTAAACTTATAATTTAAGTGGTCGTAGATTTCATTTGAAAACACTTTTAGTACAGGATTTTTATTGATACCATACTATAATCATTAAAATAATGACTATATTATTTCCATGAGTGACTTGAAATTTTTACTGTGTATCTCATTCCGCTCATAATCGCCCATAGCTGAACAAAGGTTTCCCAATATAATCATATAATCAAAATATTGCTTTATTTATTACTATCCTTACGCTAAATATCAAAGTATACTACATATAAACCTTCCGTGAAAAATTATGTTGAAAACCGCATCAATATCCGTTGCGTGACTTAGGATAAGTTAGCTAGCGGATATACAGACACACAGACAGACGCGGAAAGCGATTTTATTTTATACTAGGTAGAGATAATTATTTTATACTAGCTGTTGAAATCGCGTTTCACTCGTATGCTATAGGAAAGTACTTCATGTGCCCGGATAAAAATTATTCTAACTATTAATCCAGTACCTCTACCATGACTTTTCCGTGCCGTCCAACGTTCGCGTTCTCATGCAATATTTGTATGGGAATTTTTTCAGCGCCTCTAGCGGTATAAATAGTGAACTAAAGTCACTATGCAAATATTGCATGTGAACGTGAACGTTAGAAGGCACGGAAAACTCATGGTAGAGGTACAGGTCATGGTATACCTGTGTGGCAAATTTCATCCAAATTCGTTATGCCGTTAACCCTTTGAGCTCCAATTCTCAGAAATCTATTATGTTCGGAGAGGTCACGGCGTGATTGATTAACAACTACCCAAATTCAAACTCACAAACATCGAAACTTTTTCATTTCGACCCACGCGAAGAACATGGCTACATCTGCAAACTAGCAGGTTTTCAGGAGAGCCGTTCAAAGTTTTGCCAACACTAATTTGCTTACAACTTTTGAAATAATTGAGATTTATTTACCAAACTTACCACACGTTTGAATCACATAATAAGTTAACAACTTATGAATAAATTCCTGTTATTTTGTTATTATTCTCAAAAATAGGGGTTCTTATTTCACATGTAACACTCTTTTTCGGAAAACTTATATTGGTAGAATTGTAATCCTAGTAACAATTTATTTATTTATAATTGCCGTATGAGCACGTATCATCCACATATAGAAGTGGACCTAAGAACAGTCCTAAAATCGCGATTTGGTAAGAAAGAAAATACATTTATTCAGCACGGACATTGACAACACACGAGAGAGAAATAAAATAAAAATTAAGTTAACCTTTAAACAATAAAAAATAAAAAATAAAACAGACACTGAGAACAAAGTAAAAATATAAAATTAAAGTAAAATAGTCATCCTATTGTTTAGTGTCGTCAAGCATGCCGAAAGGGTAGCCAGCTCAGCATTTGCTGGGCGCGAAGAGCCTGGCGCTGATTTGGGTGGTTTACTTATACATGGTTTATACAGAGGCCCATGTTAGGCATGTTAGGATAATGATGGGCGCCAATTTAAGCAGCAACAAGGCCAAGTACAAAAACAATAAAAAACAAAACTAAAGAAAAAATATTACTTAACTAAAAGTAATTCGTTCCGAAACGTCTCGACTGTCAAAGTCCGAACTTCCCCAGCTGTTTAGTTAGTAATCTTTTGCAGATTAATTTCATACGACTTGTTACGATTGTTAGCTGTCATTCTCTTGTGTTAACAGTTTTCTTTTATTCCTAAAGTTTTCTTGATGAGCTGTTTTTTCAAACGGATCAATTTTTTTTGTTTTTAATTATTAATGTTATATTAATGACTAAAGAATCCTCTCTTGTTATATTGATTTGGCCTTTTAAGACACAACCTTCAAGCAAAGTGAAGATAGAAAATACAAAGAGATCGAAAGGATAAAAAAAAATACTTAATATGAATTTTTATTTATGCTTTACATACCTAGTTTTTATTGGTAAGAGCCAAGAACCTTATACTCATAGATAGAACGTAAGAGCCTTTTTAAACTAATGTATCATTCGTTTAGAAATTTATTACTTTATGTAAATTCATGAATGGTATACCAAAAAAAGAAAACTTGGAGCTATTAAAAAAAACATTCGAGAAAATTTTCAAAAGAAGAATTCAAATAGGCACCTAATTTCCAAAGATAGAAATCGTGCAGAAAATTCGAGAAACAAACTCAACCGTCTTGCGTCACACCGAGCACAAAACTTAATACACTTTTAACCCTTCTTAATCCCAGTCCTTAACATAACCCTCTCCCAGAATTTGTTAATCGCTACAACTCGAATAGTTCCCCAGAATGTTCAATAACATTTTAACATAAATATATACTAACAGTTTTAATACCGTAATATAAAGGCGAGTAATGGTCGGAATTTTTAATATCAAGAGCTCTGACGGCACAAATATGACAATGGCCTAACATGTTAGGAATCCCTATTGTTGACTTTTGTAGACTGACAAATACCGTATAAATTCTCTATATAAATCCAACCTTATAAATATAGGAATAGGTTTCAAAATCGCGTGGTGAAATTGGATGTAAGTTTTTATTCAGGGTTTTCGAAGTACAGGTTGCAGTGGAAGTATTGTTCGAGTACAATCGGTTGGTTTGTAGGTATTGGTACTGATGCTCTCCAATTACTGACAAATCAACAATAGGCAAAGTTTCCCCCTTTTTCATGTTGTTAGAGGGAATGAAAAATACATTGAGTTTAGGCAGAATCTAAATTTAAACTAATATTATGAAAAGGTTCATTATTTTTGTTCGTATGTAAGGGGAAATCTCTGGAACTACTTAACCGATTCTAAAAATTCTTTCAATAACAGAAAGTTACACTATCCTTGAATAATATAGGCTATATTTCATTTCATACTTAATATTATAAAGAGGTATAATTTATCTGTTTGTATGTAGGGTGTAATATCTGCAACTGCTATTTATTATTATAAGTCAAACTTAAATCTATTTTTACAGGTGCATGCCCTAATAAGTAAGTTACGAGTGAACCGATTCTTAAAAATATTCCACTAATAGAAAAGTATACAAATATCTTGAGAGATATAGGCTGCGACATTTTGAAAAAAAAAAGCGCTGCTGAAATCGTGGGCCACAGCTAATATTTATGTACGCACTTGGTAAGCAAACTGTGGCAGTCGAATCAGCATTGTGTCGCAACTGAAAAATAATGACTATAGACTATAGAAACACACTAAAAGCTAAAATGAAATCATAAGTTTGGTTAACAATTCTGGCGCTGCGTAGTCTATGATAATAATTGTTATAATACATTTGTCGACGTATTTTACTTTAGGTACCTAACAAAATCAGATTACCGTTACAGAAAATAAAAGGGCATTAACAAGCGACCGTCTATCAAGTTATCCCTCATTATTCTAGTCTTAATTGCGAGAATAAGATACTTTAAAACAATATATCAAGCCGATATAAGTAAAATATGGCGATTTACAGCTGTATAAAATACAGTTTTATACCGATTTTCAATAGCTACCTAATTGCGACTGCGACGACCGTAACAATCTTTTCTGTCAATTAAGAAAAAAAAAAAAAAGAAAAAAAAAACTGTCAGTCTGCAAAATTGTATTAAATTAAAAACGCCTTCCATGCAGGGGAGTATAAGTCAAAGAGTAAAGTAATGCAGTCTGCCAACCCGCATCAGCCCAGCGAGCGTGGTAAACTAAAGCCTAACCCTTCTCATTCATGAGAAGAGGCCCATATCCAGCAGTGAGACATAATGGACTGTATAGGAAACCGTATCCTTACTAATACTATTATTTTAATTTTTAAACAAAAAAATGAGAATGTAACTCTGTGTCTTTGTCTGTCTATTTGTTACCTTTTCACGACTAAACGGTTGAACAAATTTTGATGAAATTTGACAAACAAACAGTGTGCATAATGAGACTGGACATAGACTTATATCTTTTTATTTAAAATTCGTACTATCCGTTGTCCATACTCACGAAATCGCGGGCTGAGTTAGTTTTACTAAAAACCACATTAAACAATAGTCGGTAATATTCATAGGACACAAAAATAAACAATATGAGTTGAATGTTCCGCCCGAGTGTTTAATTCAGTTAAATGCGCCGCGAACTTTAAACTCGATACTGAAGTTTATTCGACGCAGTGCACAGTGGTCATAAGCGGACATACGGTTGGAAGAGTTAGTGAACAAAGAAATTCATTTTAAAAAATCCTATATGATTTTCAAAGTATGGAACTAATAGTACCTAGTAAGCTACTCCCTACTAGCAAAGCCCAGAAGTGAGTGGAAAAAGGAGAGAGCCTTTGCCATACAGTGGGACAACACATGCTGACATGATTAAAAATATAATATTAAAATATATTTTCTCTACAGTGAGGCTAACAAAAAAAAAACCACCCCATTACTGTCCCACTGCTGGGCATGGGCTTCCCGGAATCAGAAGGTTTAAGCCTTACTCTACCACGCTGTCCTAGTGTGGGTTGGCGGAATACACACACCACCGAGAACTTTATGAGGCCCTCTCAGATGTCTTTGACAAAAATTGGAATTGATCGTGTATCTTGGAAGTAAGTAAGCTCTAGATTGATTCGTCTTGTTTATCCTTCTACGGGCCAATCGACTGTCGATCGGTTACAGAAGTTCACGATCTTAATTATGCTCACCAACCACAAAGTCCATGTGTAGGTACTTTCTCCACAGATAGACAGACGTAGCAATCGAATTGAAAAGCGTCTCTTGAATACGCCCATGCATCGCTGCTCGTTATACAATCATTGAAGTACCTCCACAGTACCTACCTGGTTCTATTCATACCTTTGAAACTGATATTGCCATTGTGTAAGTTCCGAACGAGATCTCGTTCTGTTTAATTGGTTGACTACCTTGTCTAGGAGTGTAGTTAGAACATTGTAAAATGTATATAAAATAAGGGCTTAAGTAAGTATTTAATATAATTTTCATTGTTGATGAAAGTTAAATTATATCGTCTAGAATTGGAGATCTAGTTTTTATAGGTCCTGATTATAATAAGCCCTCATAATTATGATCATAGCGTTGCTCGAAGGTGCCCTATTCATAATCATATTAATCTAGCTGTGCCCGCGACTATCTCTTTTTTTTTGCCTTGACAACTTATGAAACGTAAAAGTAGCCTATGTTACTCCTTATAACCTCAGCTATCTGCCAGTGAAAGTCCCGAATAGATGCTAAATTGTGTGTGGCGATTGTCACCAGGCGATAAATTGTCCGTATGAGAGTACCTGTTCAAATATCCCTCAGTCACACTAGAGAGTTTCCCGAAAGCTATTGACGCAACCATTAAAGTCAAAATCTTTTCTAACCTAGTTTACCGCACTGGGGAAAACGAACGAAGACGAATGAAAACGAACCACTTCATTTGGGAAATTCCCATTGAGTCCGCGTGAATAACGAACCCCTAAATAATTAAAGTTCAGAGCACTATACAACAAAGTCAGTCGAAGTCAATAGCAATTCTCACTTAACAAATAGAGCTAAGATTGCCGTTGGAGCTAATTAAAGCTTTGAAGAAGCAGATGGATTTTGTGGCGCCAAAAACTCATTTCAACGTCTGTTTTACATTTCTAATACTTCTAAATAAATATGTACAGAAGGTTCACTCGGTCATAATTATTCGTAACTATCTTTTTTTTTTTAAATCGTTTCCCCGCTCTATTATGTCTCTTGTATCGTGGGTACAGTTTACAAACATACATGTCACATGCACACACACCCAGGCCCGAAACAACTATCAGTAGATCATACAAATATTTGTTCCGTGTGGGGATCGAACCCATAGTACGTAGCGGAGAAGGCTTAGCTACAAGACCAACTGTGCCGTAGAATGGGCCTTTACAAAATGTTGAGACCACAGAAAACAGAAAGACCTCTTTTCAGTGTAATTTTTTTTAAAACGTTGTCACTAATCTTTCTCCTGTATCAAGGGTACAGTTTATAAACATACATGTCACATGCACACAAACCCATACCCGAAACAACTATCTGTAGATCATACAAATACTTGTTCCGTGCGGGGATCGAACTCGCGGCACGCAGCGTAGAAAGCTAATCGCTTAGCCACTGCGCCAATCGTGTCGTCATATTGATCTTCTTCATTTTCCTGTTCAGTGGTAGAAAGGCGAGCGCAATCTGGCCTGTAATTAATGAGACGAGGGATAATTAAATCGGATTTGCGAGAACGAAAATACTGCGGTTGTTTTTTTAAAAAGGCTAAGATTAGTTTCTTGGTAGTTTCTACTTTTTTAATTGTACCGTTTGGTATAGTAATTAAGTTTTATAGTAGATAGTTTAATTGCTTTTTAATTCATTTAAAATTTAATCCGTTTCGAATTAGTTCGTCTGGAATTTTAATTTTAAGTTTATCCTATGAGTTTTATTGAAATAGAAATGATGCGTTTGTACCCAATACTTAATGAAATTTGAGGATTATTATTTAATTAAAGAAGTTACGTTACATGTAATTATTTATAAGGATTAGATTGAAAATAATACAATAATAATAATAATAATGATTTATTTTCAGATAATACAGATCCATATTTTGTTAGTATACAAACACTTAAACACAAAACTAATGTTAGTACTTACGCTAGAACAACACAAAATATAACTACGCAACTGTGGTATGCAGGCGTATCCAATGTTCCAGTATGGGGCTATCCCACCTGTCTGCTATAGTGCACAGAATGCTGTTGGGACTGTCGCGCACCCTACGCAGTATGGAGGCGCACCTTTTGCGCATGATGGCATGGAATCCATCAGTTCTCGCCTCAGCGAACATTCCGGAGGCGCTGCAACATCTCGGCAGCCCCATCAGCATCCTGAATGCATTATTATATTGAACGCGCAGAGCGTTGTATGCCCTCTGTGTATAGTCAACCCATAGGCTGCACGTGTAAAAGGACTGGCAGTAAGCTTTAAAAAGCGTCGCCTTCACCTGCTTCGTACACCGCGCAAACCTACGGGCCAACATATTGCATCGGACAGTCAACGCCCTACGCTCACGTTCAACATCTAAATTGTCACTTAGGTCTTCGGTGACCCAGTGGCCCAGATACTTGAAGTTTGTGACTTGCTGTAGAGGAATTCCACACAGTTTAACCTGTGGCACATTAGGATAGAATTTAGTGCCGGCTTTAAATATAAGTAATTCACTCTTCTTAGCGTTATACCTGAGCCCATGGGCCTCCACATATCCTTCACACACATGAAGCAGCTTCATCATTGCAGCTATCGATGGACTCAGCAACACCATATCGTCTGCGTAACTAATATTGTTCACGCATACGCCGTCCACGTGACAGCCGATATATGTGCTGCTGAGTTCAACGATCAACTGGTTAATGTACAGGCTGAAGAGTCGGGGTGATGTCAGGCCGCCCTGTCTCACCCCGCACTCCAGCCTGTACACATCCGAGAACGAACCTGCCCACCTAACACAGTTTGTTTGGTTATTATACCAATATCTTAGTATAGTTACTACCTCATCAGCCACATCAGTATCATTGATTAGCTTCTGCCACAGCAAATCATATGACACTAGATCGAACGCTTTGGATAAGTCTAGGAAACACGCATTAACAGGCGTTTTCCTAGCGGTGTAGTACTGAACCGTATGCTTGAGAGACAGCACGGCAGTTTCTGTTGATAAGCCTGGTCTGAAACCAAACTGAGCATCATGTAAATCAATGCGACTTGCCATATGTCTATCAAGTAGACCATCCAGTACTTTGGCCATGATAGTGGCAAGCGATATAGGTCTATAATTACAAATATCCGATGTGTCACCTGTCTTATCCTTAATGATCGGCACGACTATCGTTCTCATTAGATCATCTGGTAGGTGAGAGTGTCTTAGGCAGAGAGTATAAAAGAATGCCAGTACCCTCGGAAGGTGTACTCCTGCATACTGCAGGTGCTCGATGCTAAGATAGTCGTGCCCCGGAGACTTGCCTCTTACCATATCCTTAATCACCGCATTGACATCTTTAGCAGAGAAAGTAACACTCATCTTCGCTCCTGAGAGACTTCCAGCATCGACCACCCGCGACGCTGGACCAAGTGGAGATTCCACCTTAAAATTATTTACAAATAAATTAGCTATGGCTATAGGTTCATGTTGCCCTGCCACACTCACTGGTAGCCCCAACTTGTGATTCAGCTTATTTGTGCTTTTCCAGAACTTACCAAAATCTTTAGATGAGTGGTGTTCCGCTATGATGTCCATTTTGATTTGACTTTGATTATTTTGACACCATTTTAATTTTGACTTAAAGATTTTTCTGTTTTCATTCATTTTATCAAATACGGAACCCAAAGTGGGTCTACCATATGCATTCCAAGTTTGAAAAGCAAGTCGAGCCTCCCCGTGAGCTTGCTTAACATGCCTATTCCACCCTATTATACGCTTACCCCTCTTTACGCCCCCTCCCCCATTACTGGAACTTTGGGAAGCCTCTGAAAGTATACATACAATATTTCTATACAAAGTATCGAGTAAAACTTTGTGGCTATTATCTACACACATTCCGTTAGCACATTCACAAAACTCTTCAGGAAAATCAATATCCTTTAATCTAATATGACAAATATCTCTATATTTATTTATGTGACAGGCGTCTCGCTCACCCCATGTCACCTTATTGTTAACACAAGTCGGCATTATAACTGTAGGACATAACAGATTTAAATTGCACTCGACTTGTATAGGCATGTGATCTGACCAGTATGTGTCATACAGCACTGTCGCACTAATTATCAGACGCCTCGCGGCCTCGGTCACTAGACAGTGGTCGAGCCAGCGCCGACAGCCGTGCGCATCACTCACAAATGTGTACGTACCTTGCGGCAATAACTCCAGGTCCGCACATGTCCAACACTGTTCCTCACAAAAATTCCTCAGTTCAGTACTAAACAGCTCACCTGGGTGTGCGTTAAAGTCCCCTAGCATCATCACCGATTGCACATTATTACTGAGTATTATTGCATTCATTTCACCAAGACAGTCTGTGAACTCAATTAAATTATCACTTGAATCCGTAGGCATATATACCGAAAATATTATCATGGAACGCTCCTGAGTCATGATTACAATACCTACATACATTATTATTATGCCCACTATTGCCTTTATAAAACCAGTAATCATGTATACAACCTTATTCTTAGTATATGCTAAAGCCGAAATATAAATTTAGGGTGGTGATTACCAACATCCTAGGAACGATGGTTATTGCTGGCAGTACCTACCTCAATTTACATGTAAATGTAACAAAAAACAAAATGCACCACGGGTGACTCGCGCGTATCTACCTATAACGAAAAAAAAACCTAGTACCTATTTAACAAAAAGAAAAAAAATTACTCAGCATTCCGTCACCGCCCGAGCACAAAATAAGCAAACATTTTCCAACATTAAAAAAATACGCGATAGTTGTACCGGAATATTTTGCGCAAATTAAAACTCGACTTTTTTAAGTTAGCACAGTAATACAAAGAACGTGAAATACTGACCTATTTCGCTGACAGGACAATGCTTTCCTCTAAAGTAAATTACTTTTCCTAGCGTGGTAGATAAGATTTTTTTTTGTTCTATATTTAATTCTCTGCGGATGATATTTCATATTTAATACCATTGTCTGCCACTACGAGGGATTTTCTCTGAATGCAAATTGAAGAAAAGTGAGTGAATAAGTATTTGTATTAACCTATGGTTTTAAATTAAAGTATGATTTGTAGATTTGCTTACCTAAGCCATTTATAAAACGAATGTTTGTCGTTGGTTAGTTTTTTTTTCTTTTCTTTTCTTTTTTTATACGAAGCCCCTCACTAGGATTTCTCCTGTATCGAGGTTACAGTTTACAAACATACATGTCACATGCACGCACACCCAGACCCGGAACAACTATCTGTAGATCATACAAATAATTGCTCCGTGCGGGGATCGAACCCGCGGCACGTAGCGTAGAAAGCTAATCACTTAGCCACTGCGCCAAACGTATCGTCGAGTTACTTACTAGTTAGGAGTTGTTAAAGATGTCTTAGTAGCTATATAAAGATAGGTATGGATATAGGCGGTAACCTGGTGGGTAAAAATGAATTCTGCTGGAGATGATATTACCCCTGAGATATGTCCTTGTGTGTCTAAAGACAGGCAAATATCGCTTAAAAACACAAACATATTAAACAGTATAAACTGCCCAATATTTCTTTATGTGTATACGCAACTAATATTATAAATTTCTGTAATAAGTTCAGTCCATTACTGTCAGCTGTGCACGAGCTTCTTTCCCGAATGACCAGGATTAGGCCTTCATCTATGACGCTGGCCTGCCGGGGTAACATGACCGCCGCGATATAATTTTGTCGTCGCATTATCTCGTGTGTGCACACTCCAAAGCGCTTCTCACAAGCTTCAACAGAAAGTTTACGGAACAAGCGGTTTCCATGAACAGGAGCCGAATTAGGATCTTGACAAGAACCCTCACTGGGCACTGCAAACTAAACAAGCATCTACTAAAAATGGGCCTTAGTGACTCCACAATTTGTAGATTCTGTCGCGAGAAGGATGAGACGCCCATACATATCCTATGCGAGTGTGACGTGGTACACCACACTAGAAGCCAGCACCTGGGAGGGCACCTAATCTCACCAGATGAGATTAAATCCCTCCACCCCAAGAACATAGTCAACTTCATCATTGACTTACGGCTGGAGGAAGTGCTGTAATGAAACGAGAGGCGTCACAATAGATCTTCGCAGGTCGCAGTGACAAAGGGGCTTAGTACCCTACCTCTTCTATTAAATAAATAATAAATTATCTCGTGTGGGAACAAGATTTTAGAGGCACTATCTCGTCTTATCACGGCGACAAACTACTGTCGCGGTGCGCATGATAGCCTACCGACAGGGCTGGCACGGCGGATGGACAAACCTGTTTTCTCCACTCTTTCTCCTTGACAGAAGACAAAACGAAAAATCGAGAAAGAAAATGGTAACGTGATGGTTTTCTCCCCGATTTTCTCACTGTCCTATTTTGCCGTGTTAACTCTGCTGGAGTGGGTTGGCGAACTACACACACCATCGAGAACATTGTAGAGCCGTCAGGTATGCAGATTTTCTCACGATATTATTTCCAAACGAACAAACAAATCCCAAAAATTCTAGCTTTATCTAAACACAGTATTGACTGCTTGCCTTCTCATTCGCTTCGTTCAGAAACCTTTTCCTAGTTTACACGATTTAGTCGCTTTTTCACATTGGATAGGACCGTACGGCTTTAGCCAATTGAAAAAAGGGACAAGTCTGGGTATAATGTCGGACAGACAGACTGAGTATACGATGTTAATCGGATCTAGTGAGGGGATACTCGCTACGCAAACTGAGCGGTGGAAGAATACTTGGACGATGTAACGTTGATTAGATCGGAATTCAATTTGGTTGGTAGCTATAATTTAGAGTCTTCTATTTCATGTTAAATGTATAATGTTGCTTTTAAAGCAACTATATGGCCATAAAAATAGTGTTTTTCTTTTTATTTTGGTTCGCTATTTGACGCCGACTATTTTAAATTTACCTATTTTAACTAAAGTCTGGACATTTTATAAATGCCTGAATCTGGTTTAAATGAAATAAAGATATATTACATACTTATGTTATTGATTTCGTTAAAAGTAGAAATAGTCAAAATATATCTTAACGGAATCAAAAATCTACATCTTTTAGAAAAAGAAAAAATAAAACTCATTAAATATTACAGATTCGTGATGCACTAATCTGTTTTTATGTGTTCATAAAAATAATTCAATATTACTCTACTAAATGACATCAGATTTTGTCCCACTCTAAAAGTTGTTCATAATGAGGATTCCAATAACCCCATAAAGGGATCAGGACTATAAAGGTAAGACCTTAATTATAGTATAACATACAATCAACAGATTTACATATCGACCTCATGAAAAACCGTATTTCTTTGGTTTCTGTAAACATAAAGCATCTAATAATTTCAATGAACAATAAATATTGATCTCATCCGCCATTTTCCCGGATTTATTATGTGTAACTAAAAAAAAACATAACCCATTGTACAATTCAACTAGTTATTCCTGATCACTAAAAGGTTCGGGAACACAAATGCAACTGAGAATAAACAACGAGATTAGTGCTTCCATTAGTCGATTCTGTTTATGTATCGAATAATAATTGTTGCCGATGGGAAATCAGTAGCTAATGTGTTACATGACCGACATAATAACGTCGGGTAATTGTCACGTGATGTATAGCAGACTTGTATGGTATAAGTTACAGATTATAGAGTTACCTTTGCGTTATTTTTATTTTCTTTAATTTTTATTTTTTTAAAACGCTTTTATTAGCTTCACTTGTAACTATAACTAATAGTCTAAGATCCCTTTAACAACGACCTTCACCGAGATGTTTATTTAATGAAACATATTTTATATTACATTTAATATGTCAATAAATATATTGCATATGGGTTGCCTAACAAATTTCAGTCCAGGATATGATTAATTAATAATTTAAAAAAATATTTTTTTTAAACTTTTCACCGGTGTGATTATTAGACAAATTCTATACCAATCGAAAGTATGAAGCCCATAGAACATGCAAACGTTAGGTTGCCTATTCTTTTCCGGTCACAACTGTCGGGTTGCCAGGTATAAACAGGTAAGTCGACATAGCATTTTGCACCGGTCTGATTATTGAATAAAAATTAAATGAAAATAAAGATTATTTCATTATGAACACGGTGGTATAGGGTTGCCTGCGAAAAATCAGTCCAGAATACCGGTTGCCGAATTTTGAAAAGTAAAATATTGCTGCGCCATCCCATGCGATAGCGAAGACAAAAGACAGAGCTAACGTGCTAACAATAAAACACGCCATGCTAATAACAATTTAACACCAAAAATTATACATGGCAGCCAAAAGATACTTCCGGATATCGCAAAAAGAAATGTTGTGATTATAATAAATAATAATATAATAAATCGTTTATTTTCAAGCATCTACAGACTCATATTTTGTTAGTAAAAACATACACTTACAATCTAAAGTTAGTATAATACATATTATAATTAATTCACAACAACGAGAGCCATACAGCAGTGGTTCACGTATGGATAGTCGACCCTGTCCGCTATCATAGTCAGGATGCTGTTGGAGCTGGCCTTAACCCTGCGCACCAGGGAGGCGCATCGTTTCCGGATGGTCGCTTAGAAACAGTCGACGCGCGCTTCTGCAAACATCCCTGATGCGCTGCAGAATCGCGGCAACCCCAGCAGCACCCTGAATGCGTTATTAAACTATATACTTATACATATAATTATAAGTTTTTATATTTCATTGCCATAGTTCAAAATTTGAAATTAATTTGGCATTTTATTATAGCACTTTTAAAAAAAATTAGATTATTGTTGTTGTAAACTTTAAAATGTGCCTCTGTAAAGTTTAAGTTAGTTTGGCAACGAATTGGCGCTTTAGTAGTTTTGGCTTTCCACTGACGAAATATGTATTACTATAACCTTCTTTTTTACTAAAGATGTATATATACTTTAATGTCACCTAAAATATATACACACATAAAAAAAAAACTATTCCTCTATTTTAATAATAAACTAATCCAAAATGATGCACAGCATACACGAGTCTATCGCTATACTTTTCATTTTCAAGAACAAATAGCATGCGCACTCTCTTTCTTTAACTGGACGGACTTCAAACAACTGCTATGCTGTGTCCTCTTCTATCGCATTGGATGGTTGGTTGGGACCTCTCAGTCGCACATATTCACTCGCATCATTATTTCACTTTTCAAAATTCGGCAACCGGAATTCTGGACTGATCTACTTACATTCAACTTCCAATTACACTAGCACAGCATACACAGTGTTGGCAACTAGGCTAATACCAAATATGCTAACTTGCTGTTAAAAAAATGACAAAAATAATCTATTTTTTTAAAAAAGTGCTAAAATAAAATGCCAAATTAATTTCAAATTTTGAACTATGGCAATGAAATATAAAAACTTATAATTATATGTATAAGTATATAGTTTAATAACGCATTCAGAGTGCTGCTGGGGTTGCCGCGATTCTGCAGCGCATCAGGGATGTTTGCAGAAGCGCGCGTCGACTGTTTCTAAGCGACCATCCGCAAACGATGCGCCTCCCTGGTGCGCAGGGTTAAGGCCAGCTCCAACAGCATCCTGACTATGATAGCGGACAGGGTCGACTATCCATACGTGAACCACTGCTGTATGGCTCTCGTTGTTGTGAATTAATTATAATATGTATTATACTAACTTTAGATTGTAAGTGTATGTTTTACTAACAAAATATGAGTCTGTAGATGCTTGAAAATAAACGATTTATTATATTATTATTTATTATAATCACAACATTTTTTTTGCGATATCCGGAAGTATCTTTTGGCTGCCATGTATAATTTTTGGTGTTAAATTGTTATTAGCATGGCGTGTTTTATTGTTAGCACGTTAGCTCTGTCTTTTGTCTTCGCTATCGCATGGGATGGCGCAGCAATATTTTACTTTTCAAAATTCGGCAACCGGTATTCTGGACTGATTTTTCGCAGGCAACCCTATACCACCGTGTTCATAATGAAATAATCTTTATTTTCATTTAATTTTTATTCAATAATCAGACCGGTGCAAAATGCTATGTCGACTTACCTGTTTATACCTGGCAACCCGACAGTTGTGACCGGAAAAGAATAGGCAACCTAACGTTTGCATGTTCTATGGACTTCATACTTTCGATTGGTATAGAATTTGTCTAATAATCACACCGGTGAAAAGTTTAAAAAAAATATTTTTTTAAATTATTAATTAATCATATCCTGGACTGAAATTTGTTAGGCAACCCATATGCAATATATTTATTGACATATTAAATTAAATATAAAATATGTTTCATTAAATAAACATCTCGGTGAAGGTCGTTGTTAAAGGGATCCTATACTATAACTATGTAAAAAAATCTTGGAAGTTAAATTTGACCTACTTCCCGGTTTCCGATTGAGCTGAAATTTTACATACACGTTTAGTTTGGATGACAAAAGCGTTTTCTTTAGTTTTTTTTTTAAACTATAATACATATTTATTAACCTTCAACATAGGTAGCCAATAAGAAAGAAGAAGAAAGAAAGAAAAAAGGAAAGAAAAAATGTTTATTGCCACATTAACAAAAACAAAGAAAACTTAAAACTCTAATACACGTCTTAAAATTATGTAGTATGGCAATAGGAGTGGGCTCAGCGGATGTTGATCCGTGTGCAGCATGGCTACAGCACGGATCAACGCTGGTTTTCAGCCCGCCCCTTAGTCTCTACTTAACTTATTATCTATGGGTGCGGGTGTTCAATAACATCTGGATGAAATAAAGTAGACTTATGGATAAAACAAAACAAAAAAAAGCAGTAAAAACCCAAAACAACAATAAAATAAAAATAAAAATCCACACTTGAGAGTGCTTGAGCAAGGTAAATAAATAAATAAATAAGTATATTTATAACCTTGTAGTATCTTGAATGATAATGAGTATATTAGAGGAAATATGAAAATCGCAGCAGTTACAGAGAAGCTAAAAAATGTAACCGATTATCGTGGTATGGATATGTAATACGGAGACATGAGAATCATGTTATAAGAAGAGTTGTTAGTATGAATGTTGATGGCTATCAGAGAAGAGGCAGACCAAAGAAAAGATGGATGGACTATAATGAAACATGATATGAATGTGAATCTGGAAATGACGTCTGATAGAGATGAATGGAAGAAAATGACATTGCACCGACCCCAAATAAAATGGGATAAGGGCAGGAATTTTTCAGATCATCATAAAAAATAATAAGAATATCATCGTCATCGAATGATGATCTTATAATTTTTATAACACGAGTGGAGATATTGGTTGTCAGGGGTCTGGCGCACCCTGGGCAGTCAGTTTCGATACCACCATTATCATCGAATCGACAAAGTAGAAAAACATTAGACATCACACATTTTGATGCTCACTAACGTAAATAACCAATTGAAAACAGTAGGTATAGGTACATAAAATATAATAATTGTAACGAATTTTCAAGTGCGTGATATGAGTGAGTGACCATGTTTGTTTCTTGAGTTGGTTTACGACTATTTATATTTTTTTAGGAAGACATACAGCACCAATTTACTTAAAAAACATTATAACAATAGTAGGCCAGTTACGTCATGTCCTCACAATTACTAACATAGTAACAATTTTGCTAGAGCAGATATAATAAACTTGGATACAAGTAAAAATACGAAACTACGGAGAACAGTCTTTAGAAATACTTATGATGCCAATGAAATAGCTGTGAAGAAGGAGCTATGTATCCCTATTTACGGAATCTAAAATATCCTTGTTTATCGTCATCGGAATTGATTTAAAGCATTTTAGTTCTAAATTCACGTTCACAAACAACCATAGTGAGTTCTACGAGTTCTCGCAATACCAACTAAATCTGATAACACTCGAAAATTCGAAATTGCATTGTTTAATATTCGTACCTAAAACCAGTTATTAAGTCTAGAATTGAGTACGTTGTATTCTGTGAAAACTATTTTGATATCAGTAGCTAGTACTGTTTTATATTGCGAATACCTACCATGCTTATTTGAACGACGATTTGAAATTGGAATCATCGTTCTATAAACGATTTAAATTGGAATGTCTATTAATGTCATAATATTGTATAAGAAAATGGCATTCTTAATTTAAAATTGTTTTATTTTTTGCTGTAATTCGACTTCTGTTTTGTTTAAATGAAATTATTAGTCGATTTTAACGCCTTTAACATATAAATCGATTAGGAATTACTCGTTAACTTATCTCAGACGCAACGGATAGGAAGACGCAGTATTGTACGCAACCTATACGTCAATTTTGACGTTTATCCAATATAGTACGTGCCCGCGTTGGGTTGATCTAATCGACTACTGTCTGTTATGTCCTACGCTTATTTATTCGTCAGCTGTATGAGAATGTAATCACAATCCGTTTACGTCAATAAGAAACGTCGAATAAATCTATCGATACATCGATGTTGGCTCAAGAAATAGAGATGAGAATAAAAATAAACGAGTTGCATTTTTATTTTCGATAGATAATAATATAGTAGTAGATAGATATAGATAATACTTTTGATTTTTTATTGTGATCTCCTAATCAAATTCGTTAGACCTATGTGTGTGTGACAACTTTTAAAAATAATGTTGAAGTCAATCCCCACCAGTGAAATCTAATGTTTGGAGTTGTTTCGGAAGAGGAAATTGGCTTTTGTAATTACGCGAACATTTTTTTAATAAATATGTAAACAAATTACCAGTCAATTTCGTCCTCTGTCGGTGCCCGTACATGCTCATATTTTATTTTATCTCAGCAAAATGTTGTTAATATCATAATATCCTATCTACCAGGAGCGCATACCATCTAATATGTTTATCACCACTCAGCGTCAATACCCACGTCATAAATCTGAAGAAACGCCTCGACCAGTCGCCTCACCGAATATTTGTAAAGCGTTAACAGTCGATTTCGTCGCCTGTGTGTGACATGGGACTGTTTTATGGTATCCTCAAAAGGGAGTACGTCGATAAATCATGGACAGATTTTTCGCGTGGCGTATAAGATAGCTATTCGGATGCCATGGGTTGTATGGTTTATAGAGGTGTTGAGTGCATGAGTTTTAATAGTACCTCTGTAAGGGTTTAAATAAGATTTTGGACCAACTTTTTGGACGTTTTTTTATCGGATTTGGATAGTTTATACGCAATGTAGATTTACAGTTTAAAGTATTGTTATACGTCTTCATTATATCTTGATATAAATATGTATAGAGGAATTCCCCTAAAAATATTTTATTTAAAAATTAAAATGGGACCATTCGGGAAGCACCAGCTTTCAAACAAAAAAAGAATCATCAAAATCGGTTAACGCAGTCGAGAGTTATGAGGTAACAAACATAAATAAAAGCGAAAAAAAAAAAAAAAACATACCTACGCGTCGAATTGAGAACCTCCTCCTTTTTTTTGAAGTCGGTTAGAAACAAAGCCTAAACTAAAATTTTCACTGTATCTTATTATAATGAGTGCAGTTTAGAAAAAAATCTACAGGCACAAATTATGTGATCAAACTCGGAAAAAAATCCGTTCAATCATTAAATGTTCCGTGCGACCCGCAACCTTTAGCGAAGAAAGTCAAGCGTTAGCCAGATGGAGAACTTGGTTTATTAAAAATAATATTAGTATAAATTTGAAGGCTTACGTAAATTGGATTCCAAATCCTCTTTTATTTACAGAATTTATTGATAGTTAAAATAATTGAAATCTGTTTGAAACTAGAGTCTGCCAATTAAAATTTAGACTTACAAAAAGAATAAAAGCAACGTTATCCATTAAAAAGTCCAGCTTTACACAATTATTTCGTAAAAGAACATTTTGAATCGCAAACATTGGGTAGGTACCCTTTTAACTGAATCGCAGTAAATATTTGAATTTTTTTCGCCATGAAAATCTTCCCCCTTTTGAATATTTGATCAGAAAACCTTTATATAAGACGTGCCTAGTAAAATATCTTATTTTACGTTCAGCTATAGAGGATCAACGCAACGTAGGGATTATTTGGGTGCTTTTAATATTTACATATTTTATGATAAAAACCTTGTGGATATGTAATACGATTTAAAATATTTTTGATGAAAATATTTTTGCGTTCTATTTTGTGAATGCTCCATTCGTAGGGACGGGTGGTAATTCAAAAGCAAGTTGTGGGACAATTCTTTATATTTATTTTCTTTGTGGTTTAGCTAGGCTTTGAATTTTATTCGGAGATTTTTATATCTTTTTTGTAATAGATATAAAAAGCATTAGATAATAAAATGTTTACGTATATGCGAAGCAGGACCTATTTAAGTATATCTATAATTCATAGAGTGATTTACTAATCACACCACAATAAAGAGCATTTCTATTCTAATCTACAATTAGGTACTCCTAATTGTAGATTAGAATAGAAATGCTCTTTATTGTGGTATTCTATTCTATTAGTTACTAATCGCTAATTAGTAGGGTAGGTGTTTTTATCTATGAGTTGTCAAATATTACTTACTAAATATTATTTTATAAAATTATATAGATTCTTAAATTACTAGGTACCCAATATTTGTATGCCTTGCAAGGTGAAACATAGTGGTACATAAAAACTTTTAATTTTCCACCAAGTTTGTAACTTTTTCCTATGTTTATAACAAATAAATTATTTTGATTTGATTTGATTCGGCAACGCGCGAGTAACGCCCATGGTGTTGCAAGCGTCCATAGGTTACGGTAGCTGCTTACCATCAGGCGGGCCGTATGCTTGTTTGGCACCTCAGTGGTGTATTTTTGTAACTTATCGCATATACACTCACTTGATTCGTAGAACCGTTTGTACTGTACGTCCACATTTTACCCACTCAATACTGCAAAAGAATAATGTATTTTGGTTACGATATTCTGCAAGGTGGAGGTACTTTCCCCAGTTGGGAGCTCCAATTTTGAGCGCAAATCCCCGCCATGCCCGTACCTCGCTTAATTTCGATCTTCATTCGTCAAAAAAGCGGATTAGGCTCACTGTCCACGGACGCGTCATTTGACGAATGCACGCAACCTACAGATGACGATAGGCGTATTTTGCATATTTCTTATGTCCACGCTATCTACATGCAATCGTCAATCATGCTACAAGACTTCTCAGTTTTCTTTTAAGTAATTGCAAAAGCACGTCTTTTCGTTGGGAAAATGTCTAGTGATGATGATGATGTGATTATAGCATACAACTTTATTAGAAGACGACGAAACAGGCGAAGAATGTACTGGATTCATCCATACATCGAAAGAAATATAAATTGTAGATTTTTTGTTGCTGACAGAGAGTTATCAGAAGATGATTCTGTACGAGTATTTCAACCATTTTACCGAATGACTAAAAATACGTACCAAAATTTAGTCTCTATTGTTGGACCACTGATACAAAGCCGCGCGCACCGCATGACCACAGTATATATTTTACTATAATATTTAAACTGTGGCATGACGATGACATGCTGCCGCGCGCACCGCATGATGAACGCAAGACGAGAGGCGGACGCGACGTTGCCGCACCGTGGACACTGTTTTGATTGTTTCTATGCAAGATGCAAGCAATCGTCAATTGCCGATAGCGTGCGCATGACGTGCGGTTTAAGTGGACAGTAGGCCTAATTCTCACTAGTTCTATCGTTAATTTGTTCCATGGAAATTGTGAGACGTATTTTTGCAGTAGTTCCATGGACAATGCTTACCTAGTATGTTCATTCCATTATGAGTTATGGCGTATCCTTTAATGTATTGTGTATAAGCAACATAATACATGGTTTGTAATCACTGTTAACATTATGCTATACATACATGTTAGTAATTAAGAGAACAGTTGCAGCGATCTCTGGTGTTACATTGTGCAAGTGGACCACAGAGTAGAATGAAAACAGAGAAGTATGAATAGATATGCTTTGTGCCCGATTACTTTATATTTATTAAACGAATTTGAATGTAGCGGCTCATAAATTACCACTTGCAGATGACACAAAGTACCTTGCGCAAGTACTGTTACTATACTTACTATACATTTCATTACGTTCATTTGTTTAGTGTGAGTGCGAGTGATCTACGTTTGAATGCTGGCGCAATTATGAATTGTTAGTACTTGCGCAAGCCACTTGGCATTGTCTGCAATGGTTATAATGATGTTCAGATTCGATGTAAAAATGTTCCCATAAATTTTATGTTCTGTACATTGCAGTTTTTGTAAATTACCCATTTAAAAATATACCTAGTAAAGTCATTTCCATAGAGTTTAACTTAAAACCTACTTGTTCCTCATTTTCTGCACTAATTGCGCTACATTCATCATTCATCGTTGTTAGTTCTTCGTTCCTTTTTTCTTTCATGAATGGACGTTTAAAGAGAGCCCTAAAGCCTCGGTCACACGGAGCGAATACTTGCTACAAATGTAACCGTCGCGAGCAAACTCGCTTAGTCTGATAAGTTACTCGCTACTCCATAAGATTCATTCGCCGTGAATAGATTGTTATGATCAAAATCGCATCATGTGACCAAGGCTAAAACTTAAGTCACACGTAGCGACTTTGCTCGAAGCGATCTATTCGTTGCGAATAGATCGCAGCGAGCCACTCACTGCCTGTTTGTCACATGTAGCGACTGCAATTCGCGCGTTTCATGCGAAATCCTAAAGTCGGTTGTTAAATGTTCGATGTGTTGGTTGTTTAGAAAATGTCGTCAATCGGACCTCGTCGAGCACTTCTTAAACGGTTGATTTTCGCATTGGCAAGGTGCGGCGGGCCGCGTGATGGTGTCTAGTCGGGAGCGGCGCGTGGCGCGATGTGAATTCGCAGCGAGTGCTGTCACATGACTTGCGTAAGCATTGCCATAGCGGGGAGTAGCGCACTCGCGGCGATCACAATTGAACATGTTCAATTCCATTTGCGACGATTTAACTCGCGGCGAGTACACGCCTCGTGTGACTTAAGCTTCAAAGAGACTCGTGAATTTAAAAAATATGTGTTCTGGGACACGTAGTAGAAGTGAAACTTCAACGGATATTTATCGTCTACCCCCTCCACGCGGTCGTAACGCTCTTTTTCGTGACGGAAATATAGAAGATTCACTTCAAAAATAAAGGGTATGAATTTACTACTTTTCATTCACTCGGAGATGTAAATTGTCATTCTATAGTGCCACAAACTTATATGACCCAGTCATGGCGTCGCTGTCGTCGTTTTTACCAATGTCATCTCCCTACAAAAATGTAATTTTGAAGTCACTTTTGTTCTGTGGTGACGTTAGTTCCAATTTTGGTCACCGGGTCAGATAAGTTTGTGGCACTATACGTTGATGTGACATTCATCTCCGAGTTTTAATTCGGCGCCTCTGTAAATTCGCTACTCTATAGACGGCGCATCGATCCTGCAGCGCATTGATGTTTCATGGACAATTTACTCGTACGTTGGGGCTCGTTGTGACGACATTGTCCGACACTGCCATGTACGTGAATGGAACATGATGGCTTTCATGTAAAGGATAGTGTTTGGGAGATACCTACAGGGGATATGTCAGGTTTGGTAGTCGTCGAGTTTTGTTTTATCGTTACCTACCGGTGTGAATCTCATTCGTGTTAGGCAGAAATATTTTAGGCAAAAATATACTGACGCACAGGCAAACTTTCTCGATGACGGAAATAGGCTCTGAGGTATGAATAAAAACTTATAATTTCGACACCGAGCTTTACCTGGGAACTTTTGAGACATAAGAAGCCTTTTCGTAGAATTTGGCACAAACCAATATTTTTGGCAAAAGTATACCGTCGTTTAGGCAAACTTTGCCGATGACGGAATTAGGCACTGGGAAAAAAATTAAAAAATAGTGCGCTATACCTAGAATTCTTTGTTTATAAACATAAGGTCTTACCATTCTAGTCGCGATCCCTTTAAGGGGTTATTATAGTCATCATTATGAACAACTTTTTCTATGAGGAAAAAACGAAAGTCTTGAAAAAAAATTAATCTGCTGTTCCATAGACATTCAGTTGAGTGATAAACATTTGTATGGAACGGCTGTAATTTCACGATTTCAGGGTTGGTCCCATAGTAAAAGTTAAACTTAAAAAACCCTTAAAGGGATCGGCGCCTTGATTGCGTAAGATAAATCTGACAGCCACGGCAACCAACAAACAATAAAAAAAATACTTTTTATTGTATCTCGTACATTGTCTTGCATCATAGATATAGGCAGCCCCAGCAAGTTATACCTAACAGTACTTGTGTTGGGGAAAACAATGCATCCCTTTCTCACTTATAGATGTATTCATAAGAGGATACGGAATAGGACGTTTATTTGCGACCGCAACTGTCATATTTATCATACGTAATGAGGCGGCGGGTCTCGAAAGCTAGGACCTTGTACGTATATTAGACTGCAATGGTACCTGAAGATCCATTGCAGCATTTTACAGCTAAACTATTGAAGCAACTATTCATATTCCCGCAACCTACTCTCCATCTACTTAGCTAAATAAACAGCTCAAAGTTTATAACTTAAGTTCCTTTGACCACGATGCAACTTGTGTACTTAGTGGAGATACTTTATTACTGGGTTGTGGCATAAAGTTGGGCCAACTGCAACCAAGTTCAATAAATTAGAGGAACTTCGATGCCACATGCACGTATTGATCTGGCATTGAAGATAAATAGACGATATTGCAAGATACCGATCTTGTAGTCTAAGGGGCATATTACACTGTCAATATTATCATGCGATACGCGATATCGTGATCCTGTATCGAGGAAATATTGATGGTATCAATATTTATTACATAATATATTCCCTTTATTCAATTTTTAACATACTTTTTGATATTTTTAAATAATTATACAATTAAATAAAAAAAATGAATGGGTCCCGAGGTACTAAGGAGCTACTCCTCATTGACATGACCATAAGACAGCAGGTTCGCCGATCCCGAAAGGATCTGTCGACATGCTGGATAGATTATAAGAAGGCCTATGACTCTGTGCCACGTACATGGCTCATGAGGGTGCTAGAGTTGTATAAAATTGATGCAACCCTACGCACCTTCCTGATGAAATGTATGGGTCAATGGAGGACAGTTCTTCGCACATATATTTATTATTAAATATCGCAATAAACTTAAAATCTGTGATCCTGGGGACACGACTTCAATAATATTAACATTGTGAACGCGCTGTATCGCGATACCGTTAGTACCTACGTCAGTATCCAATGGCATATAAAAAAGTACTCTGTGGTACCGGAATCCAGTTTTTTTCCCAATCCAGGCTTTCACTAGTTATGTAATCCCAATTATAATAGCGCAAGCTACTCTTTTTCTGTTATCCATTTAAAGTATCTGACACGATTATCCTCTACGAACTCAAACGAAGTACTGTCGTCAATAATATTGATAATTTGAAACCGTGATAATAATATTACGATACCAGAATCACGATACGATATTGCTATTAATAGTGTGACGTGCCCCAATATAAATTCACGCTTTGTGATGTAAACCTTACGACATATTACTTTTAAGAAAAAATATTGATAAAAAAAGTAGGTTTAGAAGCCATGCTATTGTGGTTACGGTAAATCGATTCAATTGTAGCAATAAAAAATATAAAGCTTTGAAGCAAATAGTTCATCGAGACTTCTATTGTAGTGTTTGAAGTTCTTGTCTGAGAGAAACCTTTATAAATATAAAGTGTGGTAGTCAAGGTACTTTATAAAATATACTTTTAAAAGTTGTTTGCATTATGTCTGTGAAAGTCCTAATAGCATTGCTTTTTTTTCAGCACTTTGTCTCCACAGTGGTGGCGTAATAGCTGTGGTTTCGACTTATAGGTAAGTCGTAGGTCGTGGGTTTGAATCCTGAAGGACGCGCGCCAATGGCTCAGATCTATTCATAAGATGTGTGCATTATTCATCAGCGTTTCTCCTCTCCAGCGAGGAAGCCATAGTTCCACCTGTAGATTCAGGCAAACATACGTAGGTATCGTCACTTGGGGAGGCTTTTTCTGTAAACCATGTATTAATAATGATAAAATAATAAATCCAGCCCATTACTGTCTCACTGTTTTTTTTTTTTTTTTTTTTTTTTTTTTTTTAAACCGTGCCCCTCACTAGGATTGTTGGACTGTTGGGCATAAGCCTATTCTCAGAATCAGTAGGATAGGGCCTTAATCCACCACGCTGGCCTGTCGTGGGTTGGCGGACTACACACACCATCGAGAACTTTATGCAGCCCTCTCAGTGTGCAGGTTTCCTCACAATGTTTTTCTTCACCGTGAACTCAAGTGGTAATCAAATTCTGATCCGCACCATGATTTCGAAAAGTCTGAGATACGGGCCGGGTTCGAACTCAGACCTTCCTGCATGGGAGGCAACCGATGAACCGCTAGGCTAACACTGCTTTTTAATATTCTCCCAACAAATTAATTAATTAATTTTCAAATCAAAGAACCAATCTGAAAACGAAAAGGCCATATCTACTAACTATTAAAATTAAATTACAAACAGTTGAATGCAATTATAATAAAGTGCCGATTCTGACGGTCTGAATGTCTGGCGCGGGTCCAACTAGACCCGTCTGCTTCTTCAGCCAATTGTGGCCCAATGTGCTGATACTTTATGCCCGAAGTTCGTGAACCTTTGCGATGCAATATCGGAGTTATGCATCGGTTCTGTGTTTGCAGGATTTGGTTGGAGCTATATTATTTGCATTTAAAGTATATTTGCGAATATGTGTCCGTTGACACCTGAAAAACTCTCGCTACTTTTTTCGGAAAGAAGTTTTCACGTTCTTTCACTGCATTTTGCTTCCAAAAAGTGAACAACGAACGCGATTACAGACACTATTACAGACTTTTTACACACAAATTCAAATAAGTTATAATGTGACATAAATAATATAACAATTATTACAACTATGACATGTTTATATGTAACGAAAATATATTATCGAATTGTTTAAATAATGTAATATAATAGATATTGTGATATTTTGTAATTAATTTTAATGATAATAATGAAATCGTGACATAATTTAAAGTAAAAACTGGATGTGTATAATTGTATTGTATTGTATAAAACATTGTATTGTATTTTCGCATGCCTACAAAAAGGCAAGATATGACGGACTTATGTATCTAATATTTACTATAATGTAACATCTTCATGTGGGTACGATATCTTTTGGCGAATAAATGATTTGATTTGATAATGCGTACGATTATTCAGGATCATAATACGAAGTTAGTATCAAGAGGTTTCGTTTTATTTTCCAATTCGGTATGCTGGATCGGCTAATTCTAGGAATGTGTTTGCAGCTATGTACATGTACATAAAACCATCCCTCTAACATGGCAAGACCGTGACAGTCGATACCACTGCCAGAGGCACCTAATTTGTGAAAAACGACGCGCGCCATATCCCGCGGGTATATTGTCTACGTACATTCTGTTTCACTAATTGTTACTGGGTACAGATCCATACAGGTTAATTGTATCTACGTATTGTTTGTTGGTGTGTGTGTTTGTACTAACGTTGTATTTTGACCCTGAACAACCTTTGTTCTACGACTTTTCAGAATTCGAACTTTTATTTTTAAAATATGAAAATACTATGTAGTTTGCATATTCGAACGAGAAATTATATTATATTAATAGTTATGAAATGAAAAAGTTGATCCTTTGGTCATTCTGCACGTTAGTCTTATTACTCACTATTTAAATCTTTTTCTGTGGTATTGTACAAAAGTAAATTTACCTAATTATATTCTAGTACAAAACTATTTTGCTCATATAGTTTGCAACTAAGATCGTGTTAAGGTATAATATGAGATTAGATTTATTGAGTACTGCCAGACATATAAAACACGAAACAGGCTGTAGTTAAAAATGTTTAGCACATTCAGAATCAATAAGTGATAAGTATCTATTTACATTTTTTTTTCTTGATTCTAAACATAGACAAATGCGTTTATATGATGTCGTCCATACTCACAATGTAATTTGGTCAAGATAAAATGATTTGGGAAGATCCATCCGTTTACGTCTCATCTATAGATGTTCTGGCCTGGTAACTGCTCAAACGCAACGTCTTACGTCGAAATAGAAAAGAAAACAATCCAGATGAAGAGGAGGCTCGATTAAAAAAAAAAAAACTGATTTTCATTCTCTACAAAATATTCTGGTTCAAGCTAAGCAAGCTTGAACCAGATTGTTTTGTAGAGAATGTGGTTACGAATATAGGAACACCATGTATTTGGTTTCGGTTGGGTATGCGCCAAATTGGGATTTTTGGCTAGACCAACAGACACTCATGTTCATGTGGAGTATTGCTAAAAATCCGTAGCACTATAGTGGACATAAATATTTGTATAATAAAAATTTATGGACCATAAAATTAAATAATGTAGGTAGGTAGAGGTACTAAGAACTTTATGAGTGTAATACATTATTTTTTATAAACGACGGCCTGTTGTGTGTTTTTCTTAAACTAGGTACAGTTTATATGAATAAATCTGACATGCCCTGCAACAACTATCTGAAGGCAATATAAATATTTGTACCGTAGGGGAACCGAATGCAAAACCCATAAGATAAGATTATCTTTTGCATGAAACATGGTAGTCTATGACAGACCTTAATAAAAGTTGGTTTCACATATTTCGCCTACTTATTTCGGCATGCAAATTATAAAAATTGAAGTGACAATACAATTTATGTCTTATAATCTAGATAATACGAAAATTAAAACGCATGGAGCTCAAAGCCAATGGCATAGACACCTTAGAGCATTTAACACTAGACACTTACCAGGCTGCATAGAGATCTTCTATACATATAAACACTTCCTGACTAACTGACTGATCTATTAACACACAGTCTTAACAGCTGTGGCTAGAAACTTGAAATTTTGACAGTAGGTTCCTTTCATGACGTAAGCGAACTAAGAAGGGATTTTTGGAAATTCCACCCCTAAGGGACGAAAGTTTGTTTGAGATTCTGTTATGTTTCAGTGAAATCCGTAATATCGACTTCAACGCGAGCAAAGCCGCGGGATACAGCTAGTAGTATATAATTATACCTGTATTATTTCTATGCCAGGCCGTCAATACAAGAAACAATAACTCAATTCCTAGCAGTCTTTAAAAAAAGAGTATCATATCAATCGGTTGCATAAAAACAAAACATTTCACGCATTTCTATGAAGTAACAGTATACCTATGCCGAACAACTGCAGTCAAACTAAAAATTTCAGTAGCTTAAATAAATATTAGATTTTTTCGAGCAATTTTGTTTATGAACTTGTAACTCCACACAACAATTCATTATTCCATATTTACGTACAACAAGTATCATACGTTCCGCTACTCGTATTATTTCCAGGAGATTAGATTTACGCGGTGTTGCCAGACACATAAAACATATTCGACATGTTTTGGCTAGCCCGCGGCTACACTACGCTAGACAGGTTGGGTATTAGTAAATATGCTGCCTACTGCCTGTATTGTTTATCGATAATGTAACTTTTATTGTGTTCAGGAAAATATAGAGAGACAGTTTCAAAATTCAACAAGAGGTGAGACCCAGGTCTTATGGCAAGTTACTTACTTAGGACGTCACAAGCTAGTAGTGCCATTTCTGTCTATAACTTATGCATATTCTAATATTTAATTAGTTTTATATTATTGTTTTGTTTTCGAAAAGTTTCAATTTTGCTGATAAAGAAATCAAATAGGTACCCTATAAAAAAAGAATAGAAGACCTCTACAAAGTCTACAACTCTAGACAATATTTCGTTATTGAAAATATTATATACCTACCTACCTAAGTATTTATGGTATCAACAGCTCCAATATTTAAGGCGACGCCAATGGTAAACAATAAATCTCAAATCGACTGCATACAAAAACCCGTACGAGCTTGCTTGTGCGTATTGCGTCAAAACAGTATTTGTCGCTAAAAATAAAGACTCGTTAATTTTCTAAAATCCAATTACCATATTGAAGTGTGCGTTTAAACAATACCTACCTATACCTATAGAAAATTTAAAGGATTAAATCGGTCTCTTTTCCCTGTAGAATTATAATATTTATCCAGTTTTTGATATTTTTTTCACTGCTGTAAAAGTTAAGCAATTATGTAACAAAATGATGCCAAAGACATTATAAATGAAGTACATAAATATCAGTTCCGGATGTTGTGTAATTGTTGAGAAAAATTGAGATCCCTACCGTTAACATTTTCAATACGTCGCCTTAATATTTTTAGCCCATGGCTTATTTATCTAATCGGAACGATAAGGAAATACACAGATTTTGTACTAAATAACAAAAATACTCCGTTTACAGTAGGCTATTTATAGGAAATTCTACGGAAAAGTTGCGAAGAAGCGGATAAACGAATACAAACCTTAGGATGCGTTCATAAATCGTTTAAAAAGACGAAAAACACGATTTAGAAGAATCAGAATAGTCTTTATGTTTAGGAAATACAGGTTTGTACAGTTCTTATTACATAGTATCAGTTAAGTTGTCATTTGACCATTTAAAGTTTAAACGGTATGCAAAATAAGATTAAAATAACATATAATTTACCTTAAAACCTTAATTTATATAGTTATTTTAAAAATCAACAAGAAGTTATCCATAGCCATATTATTATTAGAAAGAAAAAAAAGTACCTACTACGATTAAAGTTGTACGCTTCGGCAATCTTCGTGTTTCCGAATTAGTCCGAATATGCAACCAATGTCCGGCCGTCCACGTGGTTAGTCACAAGGTATTCTTTTTAGCCCCCGACGAAAAAGAGGGGTGTTATTAGTTTGTAGTGTGTATCTGTGTGTCCGTCTGTGGTATCGTAGCTCCTGAACGTATGAACCGATCTTTTAAAGTTATTTTCGATTGAAAGGTGTCTTAATCGAGAGTGTTCTTAGCTATATGTTTCAAGAAAATCTGCTCAGCCGTTTGAAGATCATCACCTCTTTTCTAGTTGATGAAGAGATACAATTCTAGTTGGAGTCGAGGGTTTTTGACAGTTAGATTATATTATTCTTTGGATTATTTTATCACTGTTATTATTATTCGTATTTCCGAAGACAGACGATGATTGCCGAACTTTAATCGTAGAACTTAAGATATAGAATGGTAATGTTTAAAAAAAATCCTACTCGTTACATTTTTGATATCATTTATTTTATGATATTATGCTTACAAAAAGAAAATGATATTCCTTTATAAAAACGTATCGCTTTATGACTGAAGCTTTACACTGTCATTACGATCTTTTTAGGGACCTTTCCCTCGGATAACCGGTAAATTGGGTGTGTTACGAGATCTAATATATGTGTTACGTATTTATATGATGGTAAAAATATGTGATTTTATATAAAAGATCAAGGATTGGTGTGCTGGTTAAAAAAACCATATTTAGTTCTTGTTTCTACAGCGTTCTATAGTTTACCGAGAAAAAATACTCGTAATTGCAAAAATTCTCGTATTATGTGTGATAACAAGAATCATTTAGTAAACTTTACTTTATTGTTGTAATTAATAATATTTCTTTTGTAATGTTAACGCGAAGGATGTATTTATAAATAGAATATTCATTATGAAATACTAACGTTTAGTTAATGTAACTTTCTAAGCGTTCTGGTAGTCTTGTTTATACAACATTTTTCGCCATGTAGATGTGAATTGAAAATTCAGCTTCAAACATAAGGAACTACTAACTTTTGGACACTAACCGTGATTTAGATTACCATGATACCCAGTATTCGGAAAATAAAGTACCTATTATAGATTCATTACAAAACTTGGAATTGATATAAATTTGAATCAGGACTGAAACAAAAGAACAATTAATTATTACTCAGAATAAAAAATAACAGCCCTCCACACTTCAATAACTTTTTACTAAAAAGCCTCAGATTCGACTCTGCAAAACAAAAACAACAATACAAATATTCGAAAAACAAAATGTCGTTAATTATGACGGCTAAGTGTGCATCCGGATAGCATTAAGTCAAGGAAAACAAATGTCAGTGGCGAGGCGTAAGTTTTAATTGCCTTGGCGGATCGCAGAAGGGCCTTAATTAAAATATTACTTCGGAGACAAAGAGGAATGCCGAAAAGATTAGTGGTTTGTTCGGGAACTCGTTGTAAGGACGGCGAGTTTGATGCTCTGTGTGAAGATTGATTTGTTTTACGAGAGGGCTTACCACTTACCACTCTCTTACCTAAAACCATAATTTTTCAGTAACGTTTTAGGTAATATTACTCTAATTCTTATCATGACCTTTCAACAATAAAAATTTTAAGCTTAAAGTAATATTACTCAAATTCTTAAACCTTTCAACAATAAAATTGACAATTTTAAGTACATTAATAATGTAATACGAAATTTTTGATATAAGCTTAAAACAATAAGAGTAAAAGATGGTTGTAAGCCCACAGCTGTTGATTTTAATAGTATTTTTTTTAATGTGTGTTAAGTTTTATATTTTTACTAAATCTGTACTGGTTACGTGTATTTTCAATTGTTAAACGACTTCTGCCAAACTTGGGCCTTTCGGGCCGTTAAAAAGAATGGCTGTAATCCTATTGTCAATATCAACCGATTGACCTTTGAAATTGTATCCTATGCGAAGAATTGGATGACAATTTTGGTATGATAAAATATACCATAATTTATTATATATTTTGTCGTAAGATAATGTTGGCTTTAAAGGTTTTGATAAAATTGAACCACTTGTCTTATTATTTTTCTAGATTTAACGTCTCCTCCAGTAGAATAAAAAGTTCAAACGCAATAACAGGAACGGGAGTAAAATTCCGAGCTGTCAGGCCAGGAAAAATATTTGTACAGAAACAACTTTACGCAATTCTTAGCCCCAGTTGTAACGTGTTGGGAAAATTTTATCTTTCTCGCAGCATTGCGCTAGCAGAGACGTATTTTTATTAAATACCGAGTTTATTTTTAAAGTTTTTACATTATATTACTACCGCTCCAGCGGAGACCAATCAATAAATCGAGGTTATTGCCATCATCAGACAGTATGAAGTTTTCTTTGCAGTACGTCCCCGATTTTGCCAGGTTCCCTCGTCGAAGGTGAAAATGAGATGATAAGCGCCGCAAGCATGATGAGAGCCGAGGATTGGCCATAGAAGGTGACTGTAGAATACGGAGGCCCATTTTCTTTTACAAGATGGCGCTCGTGATGTTGGCGCGGGATTGCTTAGCGCGTAGAGGGTGGAAAAGGCTTCCAGAAAAAGCTTCCAACCCAAATCATATAGGTACCTATCCCACAAAGAATAGTACACAAAGCCAAATTCTTTGTTGTCACATTTGTTAAGAAAATCTAATTTTAATTTCCACATAATTATGATTCTTTTCCCGTTCCAACCACATCGGAAGCAGCAAAAACTGCGTTACAAGATGATGGGGAGTTGCCTATCTTGTAAGGGTCAGCCACCGGCAATGGTGTAAGGAATAAAGATGTTGGGGACATATACACAGGATTTTTTTTTATGTAGTACAAAAATTCACTCCATAACAAAATAAAAATTTAATTTTGTTGACTTGCACTATTAAATTATGCGTGTATCCCCTATACCAAGTCGAATTTTCGTTTTGTTTTAAAGAGTATCACAATACTGCGGTTGGATTTATTAACAGAGATTTATTAATCACTCTACAAATTATGCGCACTACATAAAAGAATATCCTGTTTAAGAGGAGAGAAGTGAGGACAGGGTTTGGACCATTCAGGAAAATGCATTAAGCTACTGTGATAACTAGTTTCAAATAAAGTTGTAACTTCTAGCGTACACTGAAATCCAACGTAAGCTGAAAACTGACGAACTTTGTGTCGACATTTTACGAGCTCTGAATAGTCGGGATTTAAACATTAACTGAAGTGACACAGTATACACCCTTAAGTTTTAATTACCAGTATTTTTTTAATAGTAAGATTTGGCATAGTCAAAGTTTATATAGAAAAGGAGTGCAGCAAGCTATAAATTATAATATTACGGTTGAGTTTCGACCACTAGGCGACCAATATTACTAGACTAAACTTTTTTGCGATTTCAGGGTTGGTTCCATAGTAAAATGAAAGTATAATGATGAGTACCTACATAAAACCCCTTAAAGGACCTTCGCTAATAAAGTATGAACTTATAATATGCTATAGGTATATATATTTATAAATGTAATGTGTGATGTATATGCTGTTGGTGTACCTTATATAAATAAATAAATATGCTACTACCTGTCTTCTGCTTATCCGCCAGAAACAACTATTTCCGAACAAAAACTAAACCATATCAGGTAGCCATAAACCTACAACAGCTTCACATTTTCAATATAGCTAAAAAATAAAGCACGTTGCACACTGTAACTATGTTCATTGTTCCACCCGGTTACCACTCGCCCCTTGTATTGAATTACAGCGTGAAAAGGCACTCGGCCTCTATAAATTCACACTTAGCCATAGTAATTCATGTCAACCTTACTGATTTACAAAGCGCTTGGTTTTTGTGTTGCGCTCTAGTTTGTTGTTTCCTTTTATTTTGCTTTAATTTTTATTGTTTAGAGGTTATGTTGAGTATGGATTATGATATTTTTTATGTTAGGTGGATGAATATTGCAGCGTCAATGAAAGGCGGGAGTTAGCGATAAACTGTTTATTAGAAACTCATTAGAATCTATTCGCTACCATACATATTTTATTCCTGTAATTACATACCTATCGTAACAAATATAATATTTAATAGCGTCACAACCGCTCATCACAGCCGTAGTTCATTAAGATTTACTGAAGGTAAATGTCGTGATTTGAACAATGTTTGACCACTCATCGCCACAAGATGTCGATGGTACAGTACCATACAAGAAGCATATTGTTAGTTGGTTGTATTAAATTATAATAAAAAATACATTTCAAATTTCGGTCTTGAAAAGGTAATACGATTTAAAACTGATTTATTTTATTTTTCTTCTACAGTTTTCTCAATACATGCTTTCAGTCTGAAATCCTGAGGCTTTAAGAAAACTATAGAATAAAAATAAAAATAAAACACTTTTTATCAAATTTTATTGACGGCACGGTTGGCGCAGTGGCTAATCGAGTGGCTTTCTGTGCTTCGTGTCACGGGTTCGATCCCCGCACGGAACAAATATTTATATGGCGTAAAGCTGTTCAGGGTCTGTATGTGACATGTATATGTTTGTAAACTGTGACAAGGACACAGGAGAAATCCTATTGTGGTTTATAAAGAAAATAATTATATTTCCTTAAGAAAATAATTATATTAAATACAAAATAAATAAAAACTTAAAAACTAAGTATAGGTATTATGGATCTACTCGTACGTAGCCAAAGTACGTTGCATATGTGTCGCAATCCAAAGAGTATTTTATATTCCGATAGATATTCCACAGACGGTCCGGATCGTGAGCGAATAGAAATTGTAGATTTTCGCTTATATGAGCGGCAATTGACAGCATTCAATGCCGGGCTGTATATTAGATATATAGGGTGTTTGCGGTCTGTTATTTGTCCGTACGAAAATATTTTGTGAGCAAATAAAAATGCTTGCAGATTTTTGTGGCGAATATATTTTAAGAAAGCAAGGATCATGATATTTTCCTTTGCATACAAACTTGCTACAAAAAATCCCAACAGGAATACGAATTATAATGGACCTGAGAACGTTACACGAGAAACAAAGGAGGCGGTTTGATTTGTTATTTTTTAAATTATTTTTTTGGTGATTAAAGCGCAGCCCGCACCACCGCGGCCCGCGGTATGTGGTGGCGTTTGTAATGGGCTATTTTGTATGTGACACTTCGAACACATGCGGTGTCGGTGGTCTACAATGGGTACAACGTTACTCACTGCAATCTGGACAGACCCCTGTGGTTTTTAGATTGCAAGTTTTTGTATGTTTTGTAAGAATGTAATAAATAAAAAAATAAGAACTGCTATCGCAGCGTAGCGCTTTACCCGTACTTCTTCCATTACTTGTGTTTTAAATACGTCCTGTATAATAATCGAAATAATAAAATAAATATTTTGCGTTCTGGTAACATTTTATTTTTCCCAACACAACATTATTCCCCGTCCACGGGCATTGTAAACATGAAACATGGACGGAATAAAATTTTATTTTTTCAATTTTATTTTATTGCTATTGCTGCGTCTTTTATATTTTAAATGTATTCCCACTTTTATTGATAAGTATGGTATACTTATCAATAAAAGTGGGAATGGCCCAGTGTTTTATTTACTTTTGGTTGAAACAGACATTTGACAGCACGATTGGCGCAGTGACTAAGTAATTGATTTACTGCGCTGTGTCCCGGGTTCGATTTCTAGACGGAAAAATATTAATATTGTGTAGGTACAGATATTTCAAAGACAAATTCCGCACCATGATGGTTTTCTATTTTCTGCGTGAATAGCCCGAAAATGGTAGGAGGAGGTATTAGGTTCGATGATGTTATTGTGTTTCCCGAAGACAGCCACCGAAGTGGTGTTAGTGGCTAAAAGTTCTACGTCTCTTTATCTGGGGATCATGGAGGCTTTGAGTATACTCAAAGCATGGAGGTCATGGTTTGATAGAATTGTAAAGAAGGTTTAAGTTTTCTTAAAAAACTCTTTAGTGGGTGTAAGTCGAGTTCAAACTTTTTATTTCAATAATTTTTAATCAAAATTGACAACACAGAACACTAAATAAAAATAAAATTATTATGTCTTGAATAAACCGTCACTATTCTAGAATATTATTTTGGAAAATAATGAAAATTGTGAAGAAATTTTGGGTTTTATTTACAAGTCAAAATGAATTTTATTCCTAGGACAAAATCTTATGTGATACAGGCTATAGGCGCTGTGAGAAGGTGCTCCAGCGCATTCAGTGGATCCAGTGGTTCCAGCGGTTCCAGTAAGTAAAAAAAGTCTTTATCTTCTTAATAAAAATGTGGAAATCCGTTTGTTTGTCTTACTCAATCACTAAAAAACCGATAGTGATGTTGTTAGACACGTAAAACCCGGCAAAGAATATCAGTATGGTGGTTTTATCCCAAAATTAGGATCCGCCGTGCGAGAACCTCCTCAAATCCAACTCCGCATACCTTAGAACGTCCGATGTGCCATGGGCTAAGGGCCAAGCTAAGCTAAGCTAAAGCTAAAGCTAAGCTTTTCATGCGGATCTACGCCCGTGTGCTTGTCTGACCCACATGCGTGCCGCCTACATCGTTTCATACATGCTTTTCCTATCCTGCTGGTCTGCCGCTTAACTAAAATGTTAATGAACATCGACTCTGGTATAAGACGGGACACATGATCGGGAAAAATTTCCAAGGTACTCGTAGCTCGCAGTATAATCTCTCACGATCGTATTGAAGTTTATTACCAGGGTCGATGTTCATTACCGTTATGGTCCTGCGGTAGACCATCTGTAAGTGACCCACAGCACGCTAATAGCATAGCGGGAAATATTCCTCTCCGAGAAAAAGTGTAAGGTTTGTTTTACTTAAAAAGTTTTAAACTGAAAAGACAATTTACCTTTTGCCCGATCTAGAGAATCCAAATGCTAATTCCCGAAGTTACACTTGCATGATTTTCGTATCTGACTTTGCAGGTAGACCTGGCTCAAATCAAGGAGGAGCACCATCAGCACCAAGACATCCAAGTTCAGCGTCTGGCAGTCCTGGCTCAGCTATTGACCCAGGCAAGATTATTGCAGGGCCAGGAGTTTTATTAGAGTCTGAGGCCCTTTTCACCGGTGATATCCCTAGCTCCACAGCTATGCAGGACAGACTTAAAGACGATGAACTGGCCATCACACTAAAATCATATTTTGATGAAGAGATATCTTTCCATAAGATGCAGGTCAAACTCCATAAAGATTGTATAAAGAGAATTAAAAAAATAAGGAGCAAAGTCAAGTAAACTTCTGTAACTAAACTCTTGTTCTTATTTCATTATACGACTTTCTACGTCGGGCATTTTTATGATTTTATATTTCATTTTACAATTAGATTTGAGAATGAGGCTATTATTATTTCGTGAAATTATAATATTACACATAACATAGTCATAAAACCTGCTTCTACGACCATAAAAAAAAGGATTCATAGGCATCATTCGTTAGTTAAATTTTAAAGAAACTCAGAAATTATAAGCGAGATTTTCAAGTTCGATTCGCATAATCTAGGAATCTTCGAGCCGAGAGAGAATAGGCATTATTTTTAGTATGCGTAATCCGTCCACAGCAGCATCGTCACTTACCATCTGTTGTATGCCTTTATTGAGACCCACGTAATAGCCGGTACCGGGCATTTCTCCCGACCTGGAAATCAAACTCAGAGCCTCCCGCTGTGCTGACACACTGCGACAACTAGACTAAAGACGCGATATTACAAAAAAGGGCACCTTATTGCCAACACGACATAATCTAGATGGTTTATTTTAAATATAAAATAGTAATGTCTTTCCACATGAGAATTATTTCGATTGTCATGGATCGTTTTGAATAAGTCTTTGAAAAACGATGACTGCAGTAAATATACAGTATTGGCTACACTTACATAAGTTGTAATGACAGCGTTCGTTCCGAAAACTAAAGGATGCGTGGGGAGAATCAGTATACTTGGTGCCAGAATGTTTGGTGGTGAGTCTAATATCGTCACTAGATGAGCGTAGACAGAGTAATGCCAGTTTTACACAAAGGCAAGGCAGCGAGGCAGATTAATGAGTTTATTGGGAGCAGAACAGAGGCCTAATTCAAATAATTTTATGACGCGCCGATCATATTGCAGTGACGCTCGAACTTGACGCGAGCGTATCTCACTGAAGCTAAGAGAATACTAAATGTGTTGTTTTGATCAAAATTTTACTGCAACTACGCGGCAACTGTACTTCTTTAGTTACGTGAATTAGCCTACAGTATGCTATTTCAATTGCGTCAGAATGGTCTCCTAATTGTTGATTTTTGCAGTGAAGTTCAACCTATTTTGAATTCTATTGCCTAGGTAATAGTAGTTGTAGGCGACGCATAACACAAAACAGATAGACATGATGTTTTTATTAATTTAACCATTTATGTACTAGAAAATTAAATATGCTAATATAACATTAAGTAAAATACATAATTTCAAAAATTACACATAAATGTAAAAGCACAGTGTAAAAGTATACTTAAATAAATATGTTTAATTTTTATTAATAAAAAGAGCGATCACGAACTCAGTGAACACTATAGTTTAAAAATGGACAAAATTTGCCACCAGAATGCGCGGCCGTCTCGCCGCCATATTATTGCATCATGTTGTTGTAGTTCAATGAGTTCGCGACGCGCACCTAACTGTCTAAAAAATCCGAATTTTATTTCTATCGCCTACAATAAAGTTGATCCTTCGTGCCAAATCTATATCAGTGCTAATAAACAATGTTTAAATCACCGCCGTTTGATAAACATCTGAATTTAAAGAATAGAAACAAGATTAATGATAGGTTAGAAAGTGCGTCGGAACATGTGCTCGGGGAACGCAAAGTGCACTCGCCTACTCGGAGTGTTCAATGTTTTCACCACACTACTAAGCTCGAACGAACTCCATGTCCATCTGTAATGTCCAAGAGGACCACGTCATCATCCCGAGCTCGACGCGCGCAACTGGAACTTGAAGCCGCGCGGGCTAAGGCTAAGATCCAAATGGACTTGATCGATAAACAGCTAGAAGCAGACTTAGCCATGGCTGACGACGACGATAATGAGGACGATCGTTTAAACTATGACGAAAAACCACGATCACAGGATGTGGTCGAAGAGTGGTTGAACAAAAGCCATATGCAGCCTTTGGATTGTCATGAACCAGGCTTAGCTACTACGACGGCACCGGAACCAATGCTGGCAGCAAATGTAAAATCGAGCCATGCACCGAATCCCGGTCAGCCAGTCGACAGCATACTTCATTTGGCTCAAACGTTGAAGGATATTATGACTACATCCACTTCCAACAACGAAAATCGTCTGTTAACAAGGTTGTCAACACCCCGTGAATTGCCACAATTTAGTGGAGATTGTATTGAATGGTTACACTTCAAAATGGCTTATAACGAGTCAACAAAAGTATGTAAGTTTAGTGATGCCGAAAATTTGTGGCGACTGCGACGAGCTTTAAAAAGTGAAGCTAAGGAGGCAGTCACGGATCTACTCATTGGCAATACCCCGCCTCAACAGGTGTTGGATGCACTAGAACTCAGGTTTGGCCGTTCAGATATTGTAGTGCAACACTTAACTAGTCAAATGAAAAAGTTACCATCATTACCCACAAATTATCAACCTGATATCGTGAACTTTTCCATTAAAGTAAACAACTGTGTAGCTGCTTTACTCGCGACTGATCAGCAAGACTACCTAAGAAGCCCTGAGCTAGTGTCAGCAATAGCTTCAAAATTGCCCAGTGTACTTCTTAGCCGTTGGATGGATTATGCTTACAAAAATCTTGATATCAACGAGCCCAAGTTAAAACTAATAGCATCCTTTCTCAAACAAGAAGCTGAGATGATGGCAATTGTAGGCATAACACTGCTTCACGATCAAAAGAAGGTGGAACCTGAGAAGCCCGTAAAGAAGTCTTTCTATGACAAGTCTCACCATCACAGTAGGAACAAACCAGTTCTTGTTACAACGATAACAGAAACCGAGTCGTGTAAATTTTGCAAAAGGTCTGCACATACACTACCCGATTGTCGCATGTTTAGACGGGCTATGAGAAAGGATCGCTGGCGATATGTAAAATCTAACCACTTGTGTTATTGTTGCTTACTAGAAAAACATGACAATAACATATGCCCGGCACCAGTATGTGACGTCGATGACTGCAAACTTGCACACCACAAGCTGTTACATTATAGCAAGCCTACACAACGAACACAAACAGCTGAGAACGAACAAAAGGAGACCCCGGAGGGTGAGTCACCGGTGACGGTGGCCCACGTAGCTACGGTGACGTCCGAGTCATTGACAGCGGTGGCCCACGTCGCAGCGGTGACGTCCGAGCATCGACAACAACCTTACGGCGACAGTGATAACGTATCGCTGCCTACCATTTCGCAGTCGGTCGAAAATGTCGCACTTAAAGTGGTGAAAGTGCAATTGCAAGGACCTAACGGTACTGTTACTACTTATGCCTTATTAGACGATGGGGCTTCTATATCTATGATCGATAAAGACTTAGTAAAACAATTAGGTTTTAAATCTCTTAAGTCTTCCTCTATAAAGTTGATTGACGCATTTGGTGTAGAAGTTGTGCAACCAGACGCTCCTAAAGTGTCTACAAAGATTTGTGGTCAAGATAACACTTATTATGATGTTTGTTTACGTCAAGTTGATAAATTAAAATTACCTATGCAAAACTTGTTATTCATCAAAAACATTAATTGTAAACATTTGTCGCATGTAAAAGATTTTGTTTGTAAAGAATGTGTTGTGCCTCGCCTACTCATAGGCGAAGATAATTATTTCCTTTTAGCACCGATAGAAATATTGCATAGCGATAACAAACATGAGCCGTACGCTACGCGATGTCGTTTGGGATGGTCCATTCATGGGTGCTATGTTCGCACTCACACCTCGTATAATGGGCACATATTGCATCTCACTCACTCGGAATCACAGGCCGACAAGGTGTATGCAGATAGGTACAAGATGGAGATGGACAAGCTCTTTCAACAAGGCTACGCTCGAGAACTTGAGGAAAACGAATTTTCAGCGAGTCGCACCTGGTATCTGTCACATTTTGGGGTGCAAAATCCAAACAAACCTGGTAAGCTCAGACTAGTATTTGATGGCGCAGGAAAGGTGAAGGGCGTGAGTCTTAATGATTATTTACTTACAGGCCCTGACCTATATAGCTCATTATTAGGCATAATGTTACGTTTTCGCGAACACAAATATGTCTTAATTGGGGATATTAAAGATATGTTTCTCAGAATCAAAATAAGGTCTGAAGATCAAAATGTATTACGATTTTTATGGCAGGAGAGTGTAGACATGCCCTTAAAAATATGTGCTATGCAAAGTCTTATTTTCGGTGCCACTTGTTCTCCGTTCATCGCACAGTACATTCGCAATAAAAATGCCTTAAAATATCAAGATTTGTATCCTGAAGCGGTTGATGTGATTGTAAACAACCATTATATGGATGACTGTTTACAGTCTTGCGACACGGAACTTATGGCAATAAAACTAATTAACGACATAACAAACATACATAAAAAAGGTGGGTTCGAGATTACGCGTTGGTCAAGTAATAGTAAAAATGTATTGCAAGCTATCGCGCCAGGTGCGCTCGCACCGACTGCATTGGAATTCAAGCTTGGAGCTACGAACACAACTGAGCGCACTCTCGGGTTGATGTGGCATCCAAGTAGTGACTCATTTGGTTTTAAAATATCACTTGATCGTATACCACAGAATATATTAAATAGTTCTGAACCTCCTACGAAGGCAAAAATGTTAAGCATTATTATGTCAGTATATGATTTACATGGATATTTATCACCTTTTATAATAAAGGGTAAAATAATATTTCAGAATGTTCACCGCACCGGAGTTGAATGGAATTGCCGCATCCAAAGTGACGAGCACACTCGCTGGGTAAACTGGCTAGACGACTTGCAACAGTTATCATCGCTGACTATTCCACGATACTACAGCGAAGCAGGTGAGTGGACAGCCTGCTATTCGGGCGCGCAATGGATGTTGAACACCTCGAATAGTAAGTCTGACATAATAGATAAACAACTGCATATTTTTTGCGACGCTTCGACAAAGGCGTACGCAGCTGTTATCTATTGGCGATTTGTGCGAACGGATGGCAGCGTTTTGATCACTTTTGTTGCTGGCAAAAGCAGAGTGAGCCCTCTGCGGCCCGTTTCAGTCCCAAGGTTAGAGTTACAGGGGGCACTACTAGCAGCTCGGCTTGCCAGTACTATACAAAAGGAACACAAAGATTTACAACCAAGCAAACGCTATTTTTGGTGTGATTCTAGTACAGTACTGCAATGGATTCGAAGTGATCCTCGCAATTATAAACCTTATGTCGCTCACCGTCTGGGTGAAATGGACGAATTGACTAAGTCATGTGAATGGCGTTATGTACCGTCCGGACAAAATGTTGCCGACGTCGCTACTAGAGAGGACGCGCCTCCACTTTCATATTCCGATGCTTGGTTTCAGGGTCCAGCGTTTTTACGTCGCCCAGAAGATGAGTGGCCAAAGAATCGTAAATTCACCAAATTATCTGATGATAGTATGTGTGAGGAACGATGTGTCAATGTCGTGGTCGCTAACAGTTCAGTGTTATCTTTACCTAATGAAGATAATATCTCGAAATGGACCGTATTGGTTCGTGCCACTGCACGAGTTTTAGTTTATCTTAGATGGTGTCATCGTAAAACAACACAGATAGACCTTTCTCTCATGAGGGAGGCAGAAGATTTAATAATTAGAAAATGTCAGCAGGACACTTTTGCTGCTGAGTTGTCTTGTTTAAAACAAAATAGGCCTCTGCCGTCTAACAGCCGTTTGTTGCAATTGTCACCTCATATTGACAAAACAGGTATTCTACGTGTAGGTGGTCGTATAGACAAGGTAGTTGGTGTTGATTATCCTGCACGTAGACCAGCTATTTTAGACGGCCGACATCGAATCACACGTTTGTTGGTCCTATATTTCCATAGAAAGGCGTTACATGGAGCTAATGAACTAGTTGTAAATAACTTACGACAACAGTATTGGATTCTAAGGCTTAGACCGACAGTTCTTTCAGTCGCATCGCGTTGTCTATATTGTCGTTTCAGACGCGCTGCACCACAGCCACAGCGTATGGCCGATCTGCCAGCTGCCAGATTGCAGCATAATAGACGTCCATTTAGTTATTCTGGTGTTGATTTTTTTGGTCCATTAGAAGTAACTGTAGGTCGCAGGCGACAAAAGAGGTATGGAATGTTGTTTACTTGTCTCACGATTCGAGCCATTCATATCGAGCTGACCGAAGATTTAACCACTGATTCCACTATCATGGCGCTCAGGCGAATGGCTGCTCGTCGTGGATTACCTAATGTAATTTTTTCAGACAACGGAACTAACCTAAGGGGCGCCGATACAGAATTGAAGCGCAGCTTAGCAGAACTGAACACCGATGCGATTCTTGAAGATGGTGTAATCCGTGGAGTGGAATGGAGGTTCATTCCACCTGCTGCACCTGAGATGGGAGGTGCCTGGGAGAGGATGGTACGCACAGTAAAATCCGCTTTGAAAGTCATTTTGAAAGAACGTGCTCCTCACCCAGACACTCTGTCTACCTTATTAGCCGAAGTCGAGGCGTTGATAAATAGTCGGCCTTTGACACATGTTTCAATGGACCCGAATTATCCTGAGGCCCTCACCCCAAACCATTTTTTAATAGGCGTCTCCTCGACCAGCTCGCCATTCGGAAAATATGATGTTTCTGATTTTTCTTTAAGGAAGCGTTGGCGAGTGGCCCAGCGATTAACAGATATGTTCTGGAATCGCTGGACCAAAGAATATTTGCCAACCTTGCTGCCACGACAAAAGTGGACCCGCGAAGCTCCTGCACTACAGGTGGGTGATTATGTATTAATAGTAGACCCTAACTTAGAACGCAATTGCTGGCGTCACGGGGTAGTGAGTGCGACCATTCCGGGTTCAGACGGACGCGTCCGGATTGTTGACGTGCGTACGCGGACGGGAGTGTTGCGTAGACCTGTAACACGCGTCGCTCTACTGTCACCACGAGTTGATAGTGCTAATAATTAGCACTAAGGAGGCAGAATGTAGGCGACGCATAACACAAAACAGATAGACATGATGTTTTTATTAATTTAACCATTTATGTACTAGAAAATTAAATATGCTAATATAACATTAAGTAAAATACATAATTTCAAAAATTACACATAAATGTAAAAGCACAGTGTAAAAGTATACTTAAATAAATATGTTTATTTTTTATTAATAAAAAGAGCGATCACGAACTCAGTGAACACTATAGTTTAAAAATGGACAAAATTTGCCACCAGAATGCGCGGCCGTCTCGCCGCCATATTATTGCATCATGTTGTTGTAGTTCAATGAGTTCGCGACGCGCACCTAACTGTCTAAAAAATCCGAATTTTATTTCTATCGCCTACAGTAGTCAAAATCGAGAACGACACTTAATAACTGGCAAATAACCGAATTTTACTTCTATTACCTACGCAATATCTATTTGTAGGGTCTAGTTCGTCGGACAGCGGTGGTGCTGGCTCAATCAGGGAAGCAGGCGGTGCTTTCGGCAAGCGGGGCGCTGCCAGAGAAGATCATTACTTTTATAAAAAAGAAAAAGAACTGGTTAAGAATTTGAAGACAACCATGGACGAACAGATCGACTTTCACGAGGAACAGATAAAAGTTCATCAGGACGAACTAAACAAAATTAAAAAGAAAAAGGACGAAATACAGAACGATGAAGGATAAATTGCTGATGTAATTTTTGTCCCATATATAGATAATTTTGGGATAACGTGTTGTCATTATAAAGCTCCACAAAATCAAAGTCAAACTCAAAGTTTTTTATTTCTACTGGGCCTTTGCAGGCACTTTCAAAGTGTCGGGATTCTAGGTGCACGGTTCCAAGTGGGTTGGTCCTGGAGAAGATACCGGCAAGAACTCTATGGATACCCTTTTAAAATAATACAATTAAAATCATATATGGAACAGATCTAAAATTAGAACATGATATTATGTAGTAAAAATGCAGAATGCATCTACAAGCCAGGTTTTTGGTGTAGTTATGACTTTAGACAACCAAATAGCTAAAATCAAAACTGTATAGGTATCTTACAAAATAATTTAGTACTGATGCTTTTCGCAATAAGCATAAATATGAGTCTTATATCTGTCAGCACAAAATACTTTGAAAATTCAGGCTTTCTCCAACAAATACACCTATTTTCAGTATGAATTTTGCGGGACGCATTAATGCGACACTGTAGCCTTTATAATTTACGTTTTGCGACAGCGACAGAGCTAAGCATTGTTAGATATGCTTTGAACGTAAAGAGGATTTAATGGACGCTTTTTTATAGCACTCAGCCTCTTAGTAGAGAAGGATTTATTCGAGCCAAAATATACGTATTTTTGGTTTTAAATCTGTGTTTGATAGGTACTATAGGAACATAAAAGGGTTTTCGGTTTTTAGGCTGTCACACGTCACAGATACCTATAAAAAAAGTATTATTATATTTGCTTTGTAAAGTATAGCTGATTAATACAGGAAATTATAAATCAACGATTGACGGAAGGTCACCGATTCATGACTTGATGAGTGACTCGGTAATCTATTGATCTGCACGATAATTATTTAAGTCACAAGCCAGTCAAGAGTCAGAGTTTAGGAAACTAAATTATTTGTACTCTAGTAATTCTGCACCACTATTCTATATCCATAGATATTCTTTAAAAGGGTAAAAGTGTTGTCTATGCTCTCTCTCTCTCTCCGGCCGTGCTGCGCAAACACATGCATCTTACACAAATTATTACTGATCACTACATAAAAATAGTAATTACTCGTACTTATTAATTTCGTTTCTTCATAGAGACGATTTCTCAACGATTTCTTCATTCTTGGTAGAGCAATGAATTCTGTAAGTTGAACAATCGAAAATCCTCAACAAACAGAAAAACTAACAAAAATTCTACAGCTTATTCTATCATTTTCACAGTCTGTGGGAAAAACTAAATTTATGAGGACCCCACCGAAGACAACTCAACGGTTGACAACTGAATGTAATTAATTAAGACGGAGGCTTGAGCATGCCATCCGAAATGTGCTTTGTTTTGCCAAAATAAAGGATTTAGGTGGCGTTTTAGTTCCGTGTTGTCTTTATATAATTGCACGAGAAACAACATAAAAATTTTCGCTAAATAAGTTCATAGGTCGATCTAAAAAGTCGACGAAATGAAAAATGGCGTACAGGCTTCGCTGAAATGAAAATAATTTGAAGATTTTTTGATATTTTAATAGAGAATCACAAGACATACCTAAATTATATTTTTTTTGCATTTCGATGTAGCTTCCCAATCATTTGATTTTATACTTCAAATAGTAACATGAAGAGTGCAAACATAAATAACATTAAAATGTTCACTGGAATGACACTCAAGAATTTTAGAAATCCATCAATTTGTGAGAGGTCCTTCTGTATCCGAGGCGCGCCGACAAATTAGAAAATCCCGATTTATTTGTAGATTACTTTATGCCGGAACAACTTTTCCTCAAGACTTTGAGATTGAAAGTTTTTAAAAGAAAATTACGTAGTGATGTGCTTTGATCATTACGAATTAATTAAATTTAACAAATAAAAAATATTTAAAATTTTCACGACTCACAATCACCAGGGACTTTTAAGCCAGGGAGTTTATAAAAGCATGTTAAGTTATTCAATGTATCTTGTCTTTCCTGCTATTCAAAATTTCGTCAAGTAAAATTTTACATGTAAATGAAAAAGTAAAAGAAATCCGTTAAATATTTAAAGGTCAAAGAATTAATTCATCTAGTAATCTATCGAAGTCCAAAGGTACACATACTTACGCCACATGATAATACACCACAATTTATCTGACTTATGCCACCTAACCATCGCCGATTGCGACAAGACGGCCCATTGTACAATCTTAAAATGATTAATTGTAATTATTATGTTTATTGCTCATTTTTTATCAGGTGTACAATAAAGAGTATTTCTATTCTAACCTATGATAACCTACTCTACTCATCTACTAGGTTATCCACAAAATCCATCGTATACCACGCACAGAACATCCCAAAAAAATTAAAACCACATCCTAGCAATGCAGCAAACATCATCCGTACGCATTCGAACAAAACCATAGTTAAAAAAGTATCATTACACACCATACAGCGTGCAAGCCCGTTATTACACATACCGATACGACACGGCATTCCCCCGGAAAACCTACTTTATATTAAGTCGTAAATTTGAACGAACGGTCGGCGTACGAGCCAATTTCCAACACTTATTTGTCGCACCGAGGGGTATATACCCGACGTTCGTATTCGTGTCGCTGGAATACGGGAATCGGAGGTTTTGGAAAATATCTGGGGTTTCTTGGTTAGTACGTCAAATGTTACAGATAAAAATATATATTAATTACGTGATTAATTTTCATAAAATAATTTGTAATCCCTCTACAGCAGGCTGCTAATAAAATCAAAGAATATAATTAACCTACGCAATATGATAATTACACACTCAGAAGTTTATAAGACAGTAAATGAGAGACATACATATTAAAACTAGTGGTCGTCCATTGGTCGAAATTCGACCACATATTATATAATTATAAATTGTAGCTTTCTGCACTCCTCCATATAAACATTAACTATCCAAAATCTCACACTTCTCCGTGTGCGCAATTTGCTTACAAAGGGGTACAAAGTTTTCTCTTCACGTATTAATATATACATATAAATAAATCCTGAAGATTAAGTTAATTTTCAGGTATTCATTTTCAACTTTAGAAGCTTACATTTTATACCTTTTACATCCCAATCACAGAACTCCCATAAAACATGGAGACTGTCTGATTTATGGATGCTTACCCGGACCAATCAAGTAGCTCCTCTGGGACAAACAATTAAAGCAGCGTTAGTTACGAACTGATAAATGGCGAGCTACGAATAATGGCAAGTTCTTCACAAAAAAAAAATACACAGGCTCTTTCCATTGGGAAATAGGACATTCTTATAGATTTCCAAAATTTTTGATGAAGTTGCCACATAAGTACACCGTTTTATCGGCTAAACTTGTAACCATACAAAAAAGATCTGAAATAATTGAAGGTAAAGTAACATAATTTAGCACTACATTGTAAAGTAGATTATTTATTATTATTTATTTATTTATTTTTATTCAATTACTCTCTACACTTACAGTTTTCAACCAACACGTGTAGAGAGTCAATAATATTCGAAACACGTTCTAGAATCTAATACCGTTAGACAAGCGTCAATACAAAATGAGAATTAGCCAGAATTATCTATGCATTGAATTTGAGAGCAGCTTGAATATTGAAACGTAATTTTAGGGCTTTCACGTAACTTAATAACACTGTAATAATATTGCGTAACAAATTCAAAGCAGCAGCATTATAATCTCTTCGTACTATACAAAAATCTTAGACTTAATGAGAAAATCCTTATTTAGTTAATCTCCTACAACATTTGGAGACCTTGTTTAACCTCCGCAATGAGTATACGTGACGACGCCTTTATGACACGCCACAATTTATTGGAAAACGTGGTTTCAAAACACAGCCTTTTTCCAATTACGTGTCACTGTGCCTTTTTCCGAGCACAATCCCTAGTCTTTATGACACAATGAGACACAGTGCTGCCTGTGTACATAGCTGAAATACAGGTGACTATAAAGCAAGCTTTCAAGTCTCTCTAGATGAGAAATAGTTCGGTTCAATGCGCTTTCGAATGCCGCCATGTTTAAAGAGTCAACAATAACGCTCTTTTGGACTACACAGGAGATAGTGTTTGAGCGTTTTACCTACCGGCGCTTAGATTTCATGCTTTGACGAAATTGATGGAGCACACAGAGATATAAATAGAGTATATCGATGGCAATAGATGGAATTTAATTAGCACTTGTGTGAACGGTGAAGAAAAACATCGTGAGGAAACCTGCACACCTGAGAGAGACTCATAAAGTTTTCGATAGTGTGTGTAGTCCGCCAACCCGCAGTAGGCCAGCGTGGTGGACTAATGCCTAACCCTTCTTATTCTGAGAAGAGGCCCGTGCACAGTAGTGGGACAGTAATGAGCTGGATTTATTTATATTGATAGCATTTATCGCAGATGTGGTATGTGCAATAAAATTGAAAACACCACATTTGTGCACAAAAAATATAATGTTACAAAGGTAAACTCGTTTAAAAAAATGTACTTACTTCTACTGTGTAATTCTACGCCATCGATATTAGGTGCCAGTATCGTACGTGTCAAAGTGTTTAAATTGAGAGCCTGTATTCTCTTTGGTAACAAAATAGCGGCTCCTCTTTGTGTAGGAGAGTTCCCTAAATAAAAGTTCGTTTATTACAAAGTAATCAGAAGGACCAATCAAAATAGTTTGAATACTTGTTTACAAATAGGTAGATATCTTTCGATACGATCGTTTGGGTAACACTTTTACATAACAATATTCTTCTTATTCATTACCTACCTACGATTTTCCTACCATTGATGTTGATGTTCGTTTACGTGGAGATCTTTCCCTCTATAAAGCATAAATAAACCTAGAAAACCATGACCTTACTTTAACCTACTCTCAAAATGGCACCTCAAGTCACGTCGTTCATAATTTCCGACAAAAAAAAGACATCACAGTGTGCGGCCATAAAAATCCCTGGGGCCACGAAAATGGCAAACCCAACATGCGCCCGCTTACCCGTGCGACACGGTTTTTCACTTTGCGACTCGTAAATGCGTCTTTTGTTAACACGCCTAATGTACCAGTTAGCTTCTCAAATTGTTATCATACGTATATTATGTACAATATATTTGACAAAAGTTTTTGCGAAGTCGTGTCTGTTTTCCTTATGGTTTTTCGCAAGTTTTGTTTGGGATCTGTTGTTGTCTTTATGTACTTTTTTCAGAATTTGATAATGTAAAGTTTGTCAGTCTTATTCTTATGGATATAAAGATTATTTTTGTAGAATTTTTTTATGCTTTGTTTTGTTTAGCACGCAAAATAAAAACATGACTAATACATACCATAGCGGTAGGCACTAGTTAGCGACACATTTTTCACTACAATAATATTAATCTTTGTTTTATATTTGTATGTATTATGTGTTTCTGTGATATTGTGCTTTTATATTTTGATTAAAAATGCTTAAGATTATTTTTCCAACGACAAGAATCACCACAATTTTTTTTAAATATTTTAAATAAATTTATTTTACTTTATTTTATTTTATCATGACTATCATATCAAATGATTAACTGTAATCAATCTATTTATGCACCGCAACCTAATCAATCATAATACGTATACACGAGGGGTTGAAACCACCTTAAGCGTTAACAAACGCCACCCATGGGACTCACAACCGTGGACGTCGCTTTATTTACGGACATTAAAACTCCATTAATGTAATGCATAACTCATGTTTTTATTTTATCACCATAATTTTACGTTAAGCTAAAAATGAAACTGCTTATGAAGTTTAGGGTTACTTACTTCATTACATTGCACATTACTGGTTTGTGTTTATGGTTAATAATGTGAAATTGCTGCACTCCTCTGTCTTCGTCATAATTTAAATTATTATTATATTATATACAGGATTTTAAAGGGTAGCTAAATCGTCCGGGGTGATTGTACTTATCATTATGGACATTATAGGACAAACCATGAAACACCGAAAAAAAAAACTTCTGTTCCATAAAAATGATTTAATATTATTCGACGAAATGCATGGAACAGCAGATTTTTTTCGCGATTTCAGGGTTGGTTCCATAGTAAAAGTTGTTAATAAGATGAGTACAATAAACTCTAGCCACCCTTTAAGAAATATGAAGTACAATATTACACTCCTGTGCATAAAAGTGCAAATAAATTTGCGTGAATAGAGGACCGAGTGTTTAAATAATGACACATCCTGGGAGAGACCTCTGTTCAGTTGTGGATGACACTATTTTTAATTGATTGATTAATTCATTGGCTTACAAAATTGTTGCCTGCACAGTATTTTTGGTGATGCTGGTTAAATTCAGATATAGAGAGTTTAAATTTAATTAACTATACACGCGTAAAAAATTGTGCAAAAAATTAAGGAATAGGTACAATAATTTTATTATGACTTTATGAGACGCCAAAAACTAAGCAATAAAATTTTATTCAAAGACGCCTACAATCGGTCCTTATTTCCATGTGAATAATACCCGACCAAAATGCTTATGACTGCGGGCTACTAAAATTGTTCCGTTTTTATTAGTTTTGAACGGAAAACTAAATATTTCAGATTTAAATCTATATGAAAATACGAACACTAATAGTGATCAAAAGATTGAAAGAGGCGAACTTCGGAAGGCAGTTGGTACGTTATTTATTGCTCCAGTAACGAGTTGCCAAGGAGTTGTGCTAGGATCATTAATAAGTTTCGCGCTTTAATTCGAAAAGGTTCTAACTACTTCCAATGCTGTGCTACTTTACAACCTTTTCGCTCCAAGTGTTTTCTCGTTCGGGAGTTTGGGGGCGAATTTCAAAAGGCCGTATGTGCGAAAGATTTTTGTTTTAGTTTGGACGTTTTGGTCTTAAGTGGATCGTTTGGCTGCATCGCTCTGATCTAATCAGATCCAAAGACTGATGGCTAGCATTAATACGGGTAGGAACTGATTGGATCGACTGATTGACTATTTAGGGGTAGGTATTTTAAGTTAGGTATTTTCATAGATATTTTATTTTGGTTTGGGTTCTTTTTTAAAACGTTAATGTAGGGCCATTAGTCTTTTTTCCTGTATCGTACCTAGGTACAGTTTGAATGCACAAACAATGATCCGGCACAACTATCTTTAGACCATAAAAACTAGTTTCTATTAACCATTGAAGATTTTGTTTTAAGTTAATTAGCTGATAGTTTTCTAGTTGTAAATAAAATTAAAATAAATATTTCTACCTTGCGGGGATCGAACCTCCATCACGTAGCGCAGAAAGCCAATCGCTTAAACACTACGCTAACTGACCTGTCAATTTTATGTAGTAGGATTGGCAGAAATCGAAATTTTATGTAGATTCAATATTGAGCACTAGATATACCTAGACCGTTTTTTTACAATAAAATACTTCCATCAAAACTTTATCATAATAATCATAGAGTTTCATGTAATAATAGATATGAGTTTGTTAGATTTGATGGTGGATCAGTATGTACTGACATATTACTACTCATCTATAAACAAAACAGTAAACCATCTTTCTGAGTGGAATTTTATAAAATACTATGGAAAGTACCTTGTTTACTCAGTAATTTTATTCAATTTCCCAAACCAAATATGAATCCACATGAACCAAATATTAATCACAAAATAGCTCTCAAAAAGTTTTCTCGTGAATGTTATTTTGCAATAAAGCTACATAGTTCTAATTGCAAAATAATACCCTATATAAAGATACCATCATACATATAGTAGAATTCATTTTAATTGACGGCTGTGAAATCGGTCACAAGTCGACCAGCCGATTCTGATTTTAAAATTAATTAGCATAACAATCTGTAACTTTTGGTATTGGTATTGGTATTGGTAACGCGGGCGAGTTTCCGCAACTCCACGTCTATGCGCGTATTTTGCGTACGGGTGGGACTAGATTGTTTTATTCTAGCCAACCCAGCTCCTCGAGGAAGGCCAGCAGACATTTGATGTTGCCGGCGATCTCCCGAAGAGTACTCAGGAAGAGTAATCTGTAACTTATAATCGATTGTAATTATTGTCGCCTTGACTATACCTGCGCGGACGGCTCGCAACTCGCTTTATAGCCGCCAATAAGATTGAATAGAATAGATTTTGAGACAGAAATTGATCTACTTCACAACGAGTTTATTTTATAGCGTTTAGTAGTTTTAACAATTTTTTATAGCACAATTTTGTAATTTTTTTAATAATTGTCGTTGCTTCCAAAAAATTGTTTTGTATGATCCAAGTCACTTTCACGATTCAAAATTTTAAAGCTCAAATTCCGTTTTATCTGAGACTTGGGAACCCTAGTGTCTCGATTGAAATCTAGATCAGCCTCGGGGTATCGAGTCTTCTTTGTCTATGCTCACCTGTCGTGTCGAATCATATTCGAATACTATCGAAACTCAACTTTGATTTTGGAACTCAATTACTCTTTCACAGATTACAAAGAATTTTAAATAAAGAATGTTTTTTTTTTTTTTTTTTTGTAGTCCTCCATTTTGAATTTAAATTACGAAGTTGGAATTTTAGAATGTTGTTTTTATTGTTCAGTGAATTAAGTTGTTTCCAGTGGCTCAATAATGTTAAAACGGAATTGGTTCATTAATGAAACTGCTCCTAAGGGAGGAGTCGTTGATATTTACGTATAGAGCTGCGGAACGCTGTTCTTGCAAATGTACTTTTCAGTATTGTATTGTATCTCTATCTCTATTGTTTACCTTAGTTACTAGTCGTAGTTTTTCTCTGCAATAACTATAAATCGTGAAGATAAAATCGGCTGTTCCATACAAATAATTAAATATATTATTCGTCCAATTATTTTTTTCGTGTTCTCACTTCTCAGTGTTGGTTCCATAGTAAAAGTTGTTCATAATAATGAGTACAATCAACCAATAAAGCAAGTGTCTTGTTTATATCTACTTCCTGTATAATGACTGTTTTTCAGAGCATTGCATTGTAACTATTATAGAATAGATCTTTATTTCATGTAAACCAGATACAAGCACTTATGAAATGTCGACACTCTAGGTGCACTATTGAGAGAAACCGAACTATTAGCTGCTTGTTCTCATACGCCAAATCAATCCGGAAAGGGGTTGTTGTACTCCTCATAGTAAAAGCTTTAATAAATTATAATATAATAATAAACATCATAGTTAATTAATATTATTATATTAATAAATACAATAACTCCCTTCCGGGTTAGAACCATTAAAGTTAGTTTTTTATTTCAACAGGGCCTCTATGATCCCCCTTTCGACCCCCACCTCAGCCCCCCCTCGACCCCCGGGACACCCCGCGACACCCCCCTTTTTAGGAACCTCTTTCCAACTATCCTTGTATATTACTACTGACACTTGTATTATCTTTAGTGCAACATGTTACATTTTCTAAAAGTAGGTAATTCGCCTCTTGGCTTGAAATGTGTATGTAATCTCACAATTCTTCACGATATTCTTTGTCACTATTCAAGAGAAAATATAGATGATATATAGCATTTCTGTATACTTAACTCGATTTTGCAAAACTTTTGAGATTACACACTTTTCATGAGAAGAAGCGAATTATCAATAATTCATTTAATGAATGAATTGATAATTTAATGAATGTGAAGAAAGTGAATCTGGAAATGACGTCATAGAGATGAATGGAAGAAAAAGACAAATTGCGCCGACCCCAAATATACTTAATGGGATAAGGGCAGGAGAACCATGATGATGATGATGATGATTTAGTTCAATACAGAACCAAGAATCTACAATACACATCTTTTGCCAAAACGAATCCACAATATTAATCAACAAACTGTTCGTATCTATGTATTATCATACCGCCCGGCGCGTGTGACGTCACGTAATACATTGGACATGTCAGCTTTGTTTCACCAAACAGCGCCAAACAGCATTCTCTCGTACCTCCTGTGAACGCTGCGTTGTCAACGTCATGTTTGTTGCGATGTGTACGGAAAATAGGGACACGATTATAGTGTTAAAATGTTTTGTTATGCAAATCTGCGGACAATTGGTTGCGAAAACCGTGCTCTTGATAACGGCAATGGGCAAAGCGCTCTTACCATATTAAATTTTTAACCCCCGACAAAAAGGAGGGGTGTTATAAGTTTGTAGTGTGTATCTGTGTATTTGTATATCTGTCTGTCTGTCAGTGGCATCGTAGCTCCAAAACTTTTCACTAAGGATTAAACACAAAATTTGGACATTCCACTTAAGTAGCTAGATTACAGGTAGAGATCGATGTTGCCAATTCTTACCTTAAATCATATCGAATATCAAAATAATTATTTCTACCAAATAAACAATGGATCAAACTCCAATTTACATAAGACCACCTTAACCTCTCCGTATCAACTACTCGCCAACACCTGGAGCCGCTATAAATACTGTAAGCCCTTTTAATCTAGTCGACGTTTTTCTCATAATTAATTTCCTGATTCCACATGGGTGGCCCTTGATAATCTCTATGTACCGGTTTGGTGTGTGGTACAAAAGAAAGATGACAGCGATTTTATATGTTTAATAATTTCTCTTAGCACAATAGTTATATGAGGTCCAACCTTTCCTGTCCTGGTCCTACGAACTCTTATAGCAGGACTGAAATTGAACTGCCCAGACATTTCCAGTATGAGCTGACCTCGCACTGTATATGCTTTTCGTACAGTGAAAGGTCAGTTTATTCTGGAAATTTCTTGGCATTTCAATTACTGCCCTGCTATAAGAGCTTGTAGTAAGACCCCTGATCTCTATAAGTGGATATTATGAACAAATTTTACTATGGGACCGACCCAGAAATTGCGGATAAAAATCTGCTTTTCCATACAAATAATTCAATATTGTACTCGAACAGCAGATTTTTTTTCGCGAGTTCAGTGTTGGTCACGTATTAAAAGTTGTTTCTAATGGTGAGTACAATAACCCCTTAAAGGGATCGAGACTAGAAAGGTTGGACCTTGTATAGGTAGCCATGTTTGGCCAATAATCATTTTCGGAGAAGGATTGAGTTCGAAATTATTTTCGACCAAAATAGAGATCGTTCACGCGTTGACACTAAAGACACAGCACGCTATGTAACCCTCGGAAAAAAAGACGAGTATGTATCTGTGAATCTGTGTATCCGTGGAACCTCTTTTCCGTGTTATGTGTGTGGATCTATGTATCTGTTTGTGGCATCGTAGCTCCAAAACGGATGGACCGATTTCAAAGCAGTTTGTTTAAATCGAAAGCTAGTTTAATCAGGTATCATCTTAGCTATGTTTAATGAAAATCTGTTCAGCCGTTCAAAAGTTACAGCTCTTTTTCTAGTTGGAGTCGGGGGTTATTGACGGTTAGGTTATCATTTCACGCTGACAGTTCGAATCTTGCACCACTCCTAAAAGGATATGCATAATTAACCATGTGTGACACGATTAGAGCCATCCGAACAACCGGAGCGTGGTCTCTGCCGTAGGGTATCTTTGCGTCGCTCTACCGTAAAGAAAAACCTCTGAAGGCAATTTTAATAGACGAACTTCTGTTACCTTTAACCGTGCGGTAAGTAGATGAAAGAAAATTAAGAATAGGTCTGGTTCTTTATTGGAAATAGTTTTTTGGTTATACCTCTGCGTTTGATTCCTGTAGGCTAATTCACATAACTAAAAAAGTGCAGTTGCCGCGCAGTTGAAGGGAAACTTTAATCAAAACAACACATTTGGTATTCTCTTAGCTTCAGTGAGATACGCTCGCATCAAGTTCGAGCGTCACTGCGATATGATCCGCGCGTCATAAAATAACGTAAATTAGCTCTGATCACTGATGATTTGAATTCAATTCGTATTATTTAGAACATTTGAATAATTAGTGAATTCCGTTGTGGTAGTATGGTGGTGAAATATATGGTATGGACATGTAAAGAGAAGACCACCGGAATACGCAGGCAACCTGGCACTGCGTCTATATATAACTGGTAAGAGATCTTGAGGGAGACGTAAAACCAGGTGGATAGATGTAGTGCATGGAGATACAATGATAAGCATATTGCGCGCACGGAGGAGCGTGAGATTTATATGGAGAAGGAGTGCAGAAAGCTAAAATTACGGTTGAATTTCGACCACTGGGCGACCACTATATTTAATTTGTAGTCTTTTTAAACTCTCCTCTCGCAGATCTGCTGGAAGAGATTTCTTTTGTGAAATAAGCAGTTCCTTTGTACTATTTAATATTTTCTGTATCTTTTCATGTGTGTACCTACATAAATTATTGAATAAATAAGGCTGATTCCACTATCATGTGGGTTGACAGTCGGGAAGACAAAGTTTATGATCTCTTATAAGTAATGTTTGTGATTTATATGTTAAAAATAAATATAATTCTTTTATTTTTTCAAATAAATTAAAAATTCTCCACGATCACGTAATACGGAAGAAGGCCGGCTATTCACACAGCAGTATTTTACAGCCTATCGTAAAAGACATTTTACACAATTAATCGTTCCGCGTTCGCTTTCATGCGTAAAATAAATCGTAACTGAATGGTATTTGGTGCTTAGATTAAAACCGTAAAATGGGACGATCGTAAACGTTGAGCTAACATTTTCGTAATATAACTTCTTTATGTATATGTGACGTCAGTGTAATGGCGTCAAGTGCGTAATATTATTCATATATTTGTATTATGGAGATTATATAAAAATCTTTTTTTTATGTCTCGGTCTATGGAAGAAACGTTAGGGCATAGCTTGGGCATAGCGGGACTTTCCGCTCAAAATTGTAGCTGCGACTGGGGAAGTAGGTACCTCCACTGTTTGTAGAATATCATAGCCGAATACCACTACCCGTTTGCAGTGTTGTGTTCCTAACGGTGAGCAAGGTCGACAGTTACTCGTTGGGGAAGCGTCGTGTTGGCAGTAGGGAACAACGCTAGTCGCGTGTTGCAGATCCATTACCCTGGTGTAACAAGCATCCATAGGTTATGGTAACCGCTTGTTTGCCACAATAGTGGTTAAAAAAAACAATATTGTGATTATATGTTCAGAATCTGAAATCTTGAGATCCTTGTTTTGTTAAAACGTAAAATACCCCAGGTTTAAATGTTTATTATGAGTCTTTTTCTGTTGGTTGCAACAAGAGGATAAGTTCTCACGTTGAAATCTGCCATGTTCATGGTGTAAAAATTAGCTAGGTACCAAAGTTCAGGACAGGATATTGTGAGACAGTTGTTTCAGAGATTATCCTCTACATACAAACAAATAAACAAAATTAGTAATGTATAGATTATTTTTTTATTTATGCTTTTTTGTACCTATTTCGGTGTGTTATATTTTAATCCGAAGGTTGACTGGCAGAGATTGCCTCAAGGCATTAAGTACGCCTTATTGAGAGCAGCTAAAAGACTTTGAAACACACCAATATTTTGTTTGCTTACTCTAAAAATCTGGTAAAACTATTCCCGGCTGCTACGACTCCGTTCACATTCCATCAACTAATGAATCTCATTCTCGTCGTTCGTAGTATAACTTTAGTAAAGATCAGAATCACCCTCCGTTCTAATAAAAACGATAGATGTCGATAAGCAAAATTACTTTTACTTACATCGATATTGAATAATTTAGTGTTATGGCACTCACGGGAACCAATAGGATGGGTTATTCTTCGCCGGGGGCCGATATCAAAATAGTAAACAGGAAATTGATAAAAGAAATATAATTATCCGCATAGACTGACTCATCTTCTTGTTGTTTATTTATGGATTTAGATTTCTGAGAGGTATACTGTATACTAATGCCGGGATAAAATATCCTTCCCTAGATTGTATGCTAAATTTCGTTAGAAAAAATTGAAAATATAAATATTTATTCGCAGGAAACATGGCTACAGGTTGTTACAAATGTTGTATTACTACATCATTTGTTTCGCCGACGAATGGCATGCAAAATAGGTTACAAAATTTACCTAGATTATAAATTACAATTAGTAATAAATTCTCTAATTATTTAATTTAAAGTTTCATTTCAACTCCGCACAATGCGTGCCGTGTCGAGGAGTACCGCCTTCTGTATCAAGCCCTTGATCCAGCCCCCCAACGAGAACCACATAAGATGTTGGTCGCTCTTGGCAATTATGCCATAGGCCCATACACTCCTATAACAAACTCTATTACGTAAATTCAGACTAAACATCTAATTTCAAGCACCATACAACCAGACAGAGTGGTTTGTTAAGGCAAGGAGGATTAAGTTGTTGCTTAGGACAAGGAAAACCCGCCAATCATACGGCCGCTTGTTTATTAAAAGGCCTTTACTGTTTAATCAACGCGAAAAATACTTAATTAAATTCTAGGCGGGGAGCCCGCAAGGTGTACAGCGGTGTAGGGTTACCAATCAGGATTACGGGAAATAAGAATGTTTGTATATAATTATAATCCAGGAGAGTTTTTTTTCGGTGTTCAATGTTTATTTTATGAAAAATATAACATTGTAAAAAAAAATGTACATTAAAGTCTAGTGGTTGAACGCTCGCCTTCTATGCAGGAGGGTCTGAGTTCGAAACTGGCTCACACAACTTACTTTTCGAATTCATGTGTGGATCAGAATTTGATTATCACTTGCGATAACGTTGAAGGAAAACATCGTGATGAAACCTGTAATGCTTAGTTAATTTTTACAGCATAGTATCAAATACTGCTCTGTTCACATTCTACAGGAAAACGAGACCAATTTAAGCCTCCAAATTTTCTGTATAGATTATTCTTAACACGCACTTCAATATGGTAGGTACTTGGATTTTTTATTTTATATTATTAATGATGGTTTTTATTTTCAACGATAAATACAGTTTTGACGCAATACACATAACTTAGTTCGCGTACGTTTTTGTATGCAGCCGATTTGAGATTAATTATTTACCACTGCATCGCCTTAAATCAAGAACTAAGAAGTCAAGAATAAGATAATTCTGCAAAGTTTGTCTTAAACCATGGCGACCCTACACAAAGTTTAAATTTTTCTTAATTTAACCCAAAACTGAGATAGGTACCGTTAAATCTTGCATGTAATAACCTCTACCGAGATTACTTCAAGAATTCTCTTTTAAGAAAAGTACATTACTTTAAGAATTCTCCTTTAAGAAAAGTACATGCTGATTAACTCCTTAATTTTTTGTGTAAATTAGTTAACTTGAAATATTTGTTCAGAATTTCTTTAACAAGAAGTTGTGAATTATAAGAATTCTCGTTTTATACCCACAATTTAACCGTAGAATGCAAGCGGCCCAGAACCGCGATCTGCGGAGCTACACTAAACTTGTTCTTGAGAAATATAATGTCTTATCTTATTCTTGGTACCTGTACCTATGAGTTTTCGAATTTTCTTTTCATGCTGATTTTTCTTCCAAAGCATAAACTAGGAAGCGATAAATGGAGGTTAAATATGGGATCTCTCTATAAAATGGTTGACGTTCGAAAAGCCCTTTTTTTTTTTCATATTTTAAAATGACTTTCAATCAAAAGACTGATTCCAATTAATTTCAGAGGAGACAAATGAGTAAGGAATTCTTTATTAAAAAAGAAAGAAGAGAAAAAAAGGTTTATTGCCACCTTAAAATTGCAATTTTTAAGCTTATAAATTAACAAAAATGTGTAGTATGACAGAAGGGGCGGGCTCAGCGGATGTTGATCCGTGTGCAGCATGGCTACAGCACGTGTCAACGCTGGTTTTCAGCCATGCAGCTACTTAGACTAACTACTAATTCTTATATTTATCTATATATACAATAACATTTGGGTAAACTGAAGTAAAAACAGAAGGATAAAACAAAAAATAACAACCATAATATTATTTTGTTTGACGCATAAACATTTTTAAGCATTTCAAGTCTATTATTTATAATTTTAACGAGATACCAACTCTTTACACAGTTTAAAAATAATAAAAAATATCTACCAAACATAATATGTAATAAATCAAAAAACACAATCTCGATATAACACAAAACCGAAAGTGCTTTATTTAATAACTTGAATATTAAAACAAGCAGACCCCGTTGTGTGTGCCAATCAAAAAATATTTCTTGTAAAAAAATATTTGGTACAAAAATATTTCTGAAATTTTGGACATGCGAATAATTAATCTTTTGTTTTTTGCGTAACAAAGAATTGTAGGGGTTAAAAATGGTTTTTGAATATAAAGTATGTCAATTTATCAACGTATCGGCCTGTAGCTATTGTTCAATATGAGACTAACTTATCATTGTAGGTATCAGAAAACAACCATAAGTTTAATAGTAGATACAATAGGGAATTTTTCCGGTCGACCATATAGGCTGAAATCGTTTGCGCCCGGCGTCCAAACGCAGAGTTACTAACTCTAAGCGCGCTGCAGAAGTTCAAAGAATTTTGCATCATGCATCACCGCGAAGTATAGTGACTGTATCAGCTATAACTGAAAAAAGGAAACTTCCCACAGAAATTCTTAATATTTATTTTGCCCAATATCGAAAATCATACCGTATCTAATTTTAATCTAAGAATTTGAGAAATATAACGAAAATGACATTGAAAGATAATTTTGATGGTATGGCACAGGAAAAATATTACTTATGCTTATAGATTTCACAGTGCATTTATGTAAGTCCCAGGATAAGACTAATGCAATATCTGAAAGTAAAAAGAGTTACGCGCTATCATCGTTCTGCAGATATTCCACTCTTTTGATTTTATTATGTTATGGACTGCGTTCTCGGAGCTTTTATAAGCCCTGAATAATCTTGACACTATGGAATATCTTCTAGGTAATATATTAATATTATATGGCACATTTGGTTTGATTGGAAGCCAACCTCAAAAAGATTAAAGGACTGATGTGTCAGAAAACAAAATGGTTATAAAAAATATTGTTATTCACAATCTTCAAAACAAATCAAATCAAATGATGTAAGTTTTAATAGTTAGAAAGAATACAGGTTCTGAATTATTTTCTATAACTGATTAAACCCACAACATTGTTCATCGAATATAATTTTCATATATTTATTTTGTGTCGAAAATTTATCAGCGTACAATAAAAAATATTCTATTCTATTCTATAATCACATAATTTATCCTTTTAAAACTTAACATCGGGATTGTTTTTAACCTATGTAGTTTCATTTCAATAAACAACATTGCAAATACAGGATGTATTTGCAATGTAGTTGATTGAAATGAAATGCAATAGTAGGTACCTAATTATTTACTAACGCTATTTATTGCCGCCTATTGATTTCAGCACAACATTTCACAATAATAATTTTGATATTCAAATATGTGATAAGCTATGCACAAAATTCAATCAAAGCCGAATGTCTGAGTACGAAATTATTTCCCATTTAATTACGACTTGTTTCCGTCAAATTAAATCGTCTTTCGTCAGTTCGTCATTTGCGATTCAAAGTGCGAACTTGGAGTTTGAAGTTCTTTTTTGTTTTCGAGGGGAGTGCTTTGTTTATCACCCTTGGCTAATTTTAGGAATGTAAATGAAAGTTGCTTATTATTTTTGGACCCCTCCAAAATAATATAAGCAACTTACATTCGCGGCTCAAAGATTTTAAGAATCCCCGAAACGGACATTTGCTATTGTCAATTTTTACGTGAATGATGCGAACGATGATCGTTTACGAAGCGATTGACAATATTATTACGGCATTCACAAAACGTAATAAAAAAATTGAGTGATGGCAATTGACGCGCCGTGCATTGACGTTCAATGACAACAAATGAAAATCGTTTTTTTTTAATCTCGACCGCGCCACCATCGTCGCCACCTAATTTCTCGCATCATAATATCTAACTAAGAGCGATGCGACTTTTCTCAACACAGTTATTGTAATTGACTGAGGCGTACGCGAATGATACACCCAATTGGAGTTTCAATCACTCATCATTTAAAACTGTCATTCACGTAAACATTGTTAACCGCAAGTGATCCGGGGACCCATTAAGTTGAAAAATAAAAACATGTTTCAATAAGGTTATTTTCATTATGAGCTTGATTCTAACGTCTGCTAAGCAGTCTCTCTCTCTTCCCGACTGTCAATCCCACATGGTGGTGGGGTCAGCCTTCTTTATATTTCGCTTCCACTTCGCTCTGTCTGTGACATCCGTGTCGGAAACTTTGCATGTCGCCATATCTCTGTGCACTACATCCATCCACCTGGTTCAAATTAAACAATTAAATAAATAATTATAATAAATTAAGTAAATTCAACAATGTTCGAATTATATTTAAATAGAACAGCGATACATGCACTAATGGAATAGCTACTGTTATTATATATTTTTTATTCAATACACAAATTAATAATTATGTTTGTAAACGGCATTTGACTGGTGATCAACCACTCCATTTTTCTGAAAATGGAGTACCTGACACGTCTCACTTTTTGAGTTCACTAAGCATATCTATAGACATCGATGCCTCCTAGACGCATATCAAAATGCCCTGACGATACCCAAGAGATGAAATGTTCTATTTCCCTTGGGAGCAACAATCTTGTCATATACACTACGTATAACTTGGACAGGATTCTATAATATGTATCACTAAGTTTGGGTTAGTTTCGGCACTAACTTAGATATACATTGGCAATGTATGCACTGCTCTTGTGATGCATGAAGTAGACCCCTTGAGAGACAAAATGTAGATGTTTTGGAAAATCTGTTCGAAATTCAAACCCATGTCAGTCAACTTCAAGTGTTGACATCCATAGAGATATGTACTATTTCTATGTTGACATCATACATAGACGTACAGTGCCACAAACTTATCTGACCCGGTGATCAAAATTGGAACTAACGTCGCTACAGAACAAAAATGACTTCAGAATGTCATTTTTGCAATTTTTGTAGGGAGATGACATTGGTAAAAGCGACGGCAGCGACGCCATGACCGGGTCCGATAAGTTTGTGGCACAATAATATATACTGCTATAGACATCGTTAAGTTTGTGAGTTTAAAAAAAAACATTATAATACCGTCATTGATAAAGTCATACCATGTAACAAACACATAACGTAAAAAAAATCGAAATTGAGTTTTCGTGTCTAATAATTGCTATTCTTTTTTGAGTAGATACTTACTTTCATGGTATTTAACAATGTTAGTTACGCGCTATGGAAGTATCAACAACGATATTTCAGTTGATTAATTTATTTTGATTATAGGTAGGTATTGCGTAGCTTTTTTTGTGTTCAATTAACTAAATGAAATTCTGTATTTATTATACAAACTATATATAATATACTAAGACCTAGATCCATCGCTGTCGAATTGAGAACTTTAAACAGTAAAGCTTTTCCTACCGTTCGGGTGCTTCAGCCGTGACGTTATTTCATATTTTTAAGCAAATAAATCGGTGAAAACTTACTGACCTATTTCAGGTAAAGTTCTTACAATTAACGAGCGCACCTGAATCAATCCAATTTGAACTCTATGTTAATGAAATAAAAGTCACACTCCGCGCTCGTAATTGCAAGAATTTTAGATGCAGCTGTCCGAACACTAACGTCGAATTCTATTTGATTTTTCCATTTCTTCCACGATTTATCCTTCATAATTAAACTATTAACAACAAAAACAATATAACCATAAACTTAATTACAGCATGAGTCGACCGTCCGAAGCAAACTGCCAACAGCCTTCACGGAGCGTTCATTGAAAAGAAATTGTTTTATGAAAATATTTTCAAAGCCAAACTTTGGTAATTAGTGGGAGCCCTGATGTGGGAGCAACTATTTAATGGTTCGATGTTTATTTATATTGTTTTCGTAAGTGGTTCACGAGGGTTGTCACAACAGCATGTATATTTTTTATAATAGAAATTTCATTTGAAATAAGCAGTACCTACCTTTGTACTTAAGGGCCATAGCATAGCACACTATTTTTGCAGCAGAAGTGCACGTTTTCGTCAGTCGTTATACACTTTTTGTAACCAAAAGACAGTCAACGAACGCGAAATTTCGTGATTCTGCTGCAAAAAGTAGTTAGTGTGCTATGGCCCTTAGTGTTTAATAAACCATGTATTTTTTTTTTGTCATCATTAACATTCTCCTGTCCTTATCCTCCTGTCCATTTTATTTGGGGTCCATTCATCTCTATCAGACGTCATTTCTGGATTAATTTCCTTCAAATTCATTTCATGTTTCACACAATCCATGTATCTTTTCTTTGGTCTACATTTATTCTGATAGTCATCAACATTCATACTTACCTACAACTCTTCATAAAATAAGGTATAAATAAAAATAATAAATGATTAACTAAATAAATAATAATTTTATGATTTTGACTTTTTGTGGGCTGTAAGAAAGAAACAAACAAAGAAAAGAGTTTATTAGCACAATAAAAAAAAACAAAACCAAAGAAAACATAAAATAAAACGAGTTATTGTGCCAAAAGGCCGCAGCTCAGCATAATGTCAGGAGGCAGTGATACTGGCCACCTGACGCTGGTTTTCAGCTGCAACCCACGAGTGCCATACGCTCGTACTAATAAAGTTAATAATGTAATTAGACCTACTTGCAGACCCTAATTTTACATGTAACTAATTGCCAACTCAACACCATTAAATTCCCATCATATTTAAAATAGCATCCATAGGTCTTTATTATATAAAATTGAGGTAAAGGCATTATTAAAGTAGTAAATCTTCAACAAAAACCATAAAAAATAACATGAAATTCTGTGGCAAGCCATGATCGAGTCTCATAAAGTTATGACACGGGGAAGGTATTCGGTGTAATGAAAAATCATGTTACAACGGGGAGGATAGTTGTAAAACACATTAAATTGTTTTTCACATATATTTTGTGGTGTAAGTCCGTGTAAGTTAGAAGATACTGCGATTTAAGGGAATTAGACCCTATTTCTAAGAATTTTGGATTTATGGGCAGGTTATAAAATAACGCTAATTAAATGAAATGTGAAATGAATAACAACAATACCTATTGTGTGGACGATTGTGTGACGTGGTACGGTGACAACAGCTAATATAAGATTTGCCAACAGATTTTCAGATTTTTATAAACATCAAAAAACTGGGCTAGTGTTGGAAAACTTGGCAATTAAAGTTTTTTTTTTTTAAGTAGGTGCTAGGTAGTAAGTTTTTACTTTTTATGTTTTTTTTAAGTGTGTGGTTTTTGTGCTGTCTAATAAACATTTTCTTACTTTGACTCCTTATAGCGTTTAGCTAAGAAGAAAATCGCGAATCACTTGTCAACTGCGTCCTCCCATCAGTTGATAGCGGGACACTCGCTACGAGAATATATGGCGTCGTAAACTACCGTCGCTAAGCTTCATTGTTTGTGTATTATTGCTTTCGGATAAAACAAACGACAGCTGTGTTTATAACGCTTTAGAAAAATATTAAAGTTTTGTTATTACACACAAAAAAATTATACAGCGTGAAATAAAAATTACCAGCCTTATTAGGAGGTGTTTAGGTCCATGAAACTGAACAGCTTTCCCCTAGGAATATAAGTCGAAATCTCAAAATTGAAAATCGACTTTTCATACAATGTGTCTGGTCATCTGACTCACGTTTGTATAAGAATTTGAAATTTCGTTTTCAAATTTCGACCTATGTTCTTTGGGAAAAGTTTTATAGACCTATTTACTTCATAAAATATGACTTGTTATTTTTATTTTACCCAGTACCTACCTATATTATTAAAGGATATTTTTGAAGTGATACTTTTATATAGACGGGGGGTATTAGAAGTTTTCTGTCATGAAAGAGCGTTACGGCCGCGTAGATATATTGTATACGATATATTGTCCGTTGAAGTTTCACTTCTACTATGTGTCCCAGCACACATTTCGTTTTTTATGTAGTACGCAAAATTTGCAGAGTGATTCAGTGTCTGTTCCCAAGTGCAAACGCAGTACAAAAATCACTCCGAAACAAAATAAAAAGTTGATTTTGTAATAATCAAACGACAGTTCAAAAACTTAAGAACACATTCGATAAAATATCGATTATTCGATAAAATAAATATTCGATAAAATATCGAGATTCGAGGACCCAAACATTTTATTTATTTATTTATATAGCAAACTTTACAGCATTTAAGTTCGAAAACACAATCTTATAATTATAAACTTATATAGCCCATTACAAAGTTTGGCACATTAAAATTCATATAAGGCGATTACATCGCATTGACATACATACAATAATAAAAAAAGAAGTTAATAAAAAAGTTACATGCATTGAAGCGACAGTAATTGGTGCAAAGTATTACCTAGTGTGTTTGGAGGGTGTATGAGGGTGTGAGGGGGTGTGTATGTGATGTGCGTATGTCTGTTGTCTGCTTGTTCTGCTCAGCCTAATGGTCCTCAGTCACATGGCAGGGTAGACTCCTCATCACCAAATTGGTGAATTTAATTCGGCTAAGGAAAAATATATCGAATTGTTTATATTTGGTTTCATACGTGTGCACAATACGTTGCAAGACAGAGTGCTTGGCGTATTTAGTACGCGCCGCGGCGACGTCGAGGCAGCGCATGTGCCTCGTGCGAATCGTGCAGGCGCACACTCCTATGCGTGAAGTCAACTCGGAACAGTCCAGCACCGCATTGACCACGTAGATTTAAGAACACATTCGATAAAATATCGATTCTCAGAACATTCCTACCCTTCCTTACTCTTCCCCAATAAGTGTTCGACAGACAAAATTCACCATTATCGCCACCAGACAAGTTGTAAGTTATTTGCCCCTCCACGTTATCGCATCGGAAACTTTTGTTTTACGAACAATTAAGTGTAACATTACGCGCCCTAAAGTTTGTGTTTGGTGTTTTAGGGCGGTGATACTACAAGTGGGTCATGTGATTGGGATGATCGTTTTAAAACTGTTTCCAGTAATAATGTATAAAGTAAAATAAGTTTACGGAGTTTTTGTATTTTTAACCCCTGACAAAAAACAGGGGATTTTTAAGTTTGTAGTGTGCATCTGTGTATCTGTGTATCGGTCTGTGACATCATAGGTCCAAAACGGATGGTCCGATTTCAAAGCAGTTTTTTTTATTGAAAGCTCGTTTAATCGGATATCATCTAGCTATGTTTCATGAAAATCAGTTCAGCTGTTCAAAAATTACAGCACTTTTTCTAGTTGGAGTCAGGGGTCGTTAACGGTTAGGTTATACTAGATTATTATTAACAAAATGTTAAATTACTTAGTTTTTTTATTTATTTTTAGTTACGTCAATAAAACTTGTTCTTTTGAGGGATTGTACTCATCATTATAAATAACTTTTAGTATGCGATCAAATATGAAGTCATGAAAGAAAAATCTACTGTTCCATACAAATAATTAAATATTACTCAAATCAATGTATGGAACAGCTGATTTTTTTTCTCGCGATATCATGGTTGTTCCCATAATAAAGTAAGCAGAACAATCGATTTTTGTTACATTCTGTATACCTAAATGTCTTGATTTTTCACGACTGCATACAAAGGAGTGCTAATAAAGTTTTAGTTTTGGAGTTTCACACCTACAATGGTATTTTTATTTACGCACTGACTTTACCTATCGGATTCGTTTATACTATTACCCCAGAGCCATAGTCAATTTTATGATTGGCTCACAACTGGAGGAGGTACTGTAACAGTGCAAGAGGCTTTGACAATAGATCATAACAGGGCATAGTACCCTACACAGTTTATATCTATATCTGTGGTACCCTAGCTCTTCTCCCAAATAATAATCAGCAATGCTAAGGTATTTTTTTTTTCAACTTACTTCCTCTAGTCTTATTAATTAACATAGAGAAATAAACATTTATTTAATTACGTTTAATTCATTAAAATCATTTTTATATTTTAATTATTCTAACTTCACTGTAAAGGGTTTTACAAAGTATATTTTATCATTTACTCCTTGATGAGGTAAACAATAACAAAAGCAAGTTTATCTTCAGTATGTTATTGTTTAACTGTTATGAAGGTATTTACAGTAACTGATGTATTTATTAAGTAAATTCGTTGTGGAATGAGATGTTTGAATGATTTATAAAATACAATTAACGTTATTTAATTAGTAGATTTCACATAATTTAATTACAAAAAAACTGTTGTTATATTATAACACTATGCCTGTATAGGTACCTGTAGTACCGCCCATGGCAAGCCTATTGAAACACGCAATGCTAGTGATGTTTCTTAAAAAATCAAAAACACTGTTTGACTTTTGAATCGAATCCAGAATTTCACGCAGCAGCCACACTCGTGACCACATTGCAATTGGGACTCTAGGTTTTATGCTGTCCCAATACTGGGCAAAGGCCTCCCTCCCTTTCCTCCACTTCTCGCGATCCCGCGCTGTATCAGGCCAGTCTTTAAGGAATGCGTTCAATTCATTAATTTTACATAAATATATAATATTAATCGATTGTCATTTTCCATCCAGTGTGCCCCCACCGCAACCGACAGCACGAAAATTTAGGATGGCGCCAGTTACATGATACTTTGCATTGATAACATTGTTCAACACTCGGAGATTTTATGAGCCCTTTATTATGTGGTGTAACGTGCTCGTATGTACGTGCCTTTACGAGTCATGGTTAAATGGGTTATATTTTTAAGACGCCTTGTATCAAGGGATATATTCGTAACCTTTTCTGTGGTAGGCCACAGCTGTGTGCTGGCTCAAACGGGGAAGTACCAATGTCCCTATATGCGGGGTAACATACACTTGGGAGCAATGTATCCGGATCAATAAAAACCTTAATATCTCGGAAATTAAAGAATGTTAGTTAATCAAATAAAAAGTATTTTATAGACTATTTAAATGCTTTCAATATGTGTCAGAATAATAGTAGCTGTGGGGTACCTCACTTTTGGTATGGGGGAGGCAAATCAGGAATTTACTTAGGCATGGGCCAGCTTTTGGCTAAGGAGGGGGAAATCAGGAGTTTACTCTGAGCATAGGCCAACTTTTGGCCGGGGATCAGAAATTTAGTTAGGCATAGGCACGTAAATCAGATAAACGTATGGGAGGCAGGTCCAGGGGGTACATCAGCGCCTCCCTGCACCGCCCTGGTGGCTTTATAGCTACTAAAATGTTATGGAACTTACAACTGGGAGTAGTACAGTAGAAGCTAACGTCAGTTTTAGTATAAAAAGTAACAGTCCACAGCTGGTCAATATGGCTGTAGCAGGGTTAGTCTAGTCGAAAAATTTAATTAACTTTTAGAAAATGTACGCCGCAGCATAACAGTTTGCATAAACTTGTAGTTTAAAGTGTACATTTGGCAGAAAAGTCGATTTTCCTTTGTTGATGTGAAGTGCTTTTATACTAAAGTAAAATGGTCTATGGCCTATATAATCCATAGTCGACTATGCTACTACATAGTTGACCAAGGCTTAATTAGACATAGAATTTCTGCGCTACATGTCGCAGACTCAATTAGCGGTGAGGCGTATTTATCGTCACAGTTAAAAATAACAGATATTTAAAGATAACAGATAACAATGTTCCTGCCAATGCCAATCTGTATTATGACAAATAACAGACACAAATTTCATTCACAACGACCTTGCTTGTTATTTTGTTAAATAACAGTTTAGCTCTCATTCTTACTAACTGGATCAATGCTTGCTAAACATAGAAACTCCTCCTTTTTGGAAGGAGTTTAATACATAAACAAAAATATGCGTAGTTGGTGGGTTTTAGTCTGGTAGTATGAAAATAACATGCTGTTATTTAGTATCAGATATTTCATCCTGTTATTTTTGTGTAACAGTAACAGATAATAGGTAACACAATTGACTGTTATAACCCATCGCTAGACTCAATCCCGCACGTATGAAATACTTATATGACTTATTTATTTATTTACCAAGGTTTCCCCACAGCTCATGATGATGATCTACAAAACCATAGTTGTTTGGGGTCTGGGTGTGTGCATATGAGATGTAAGTTTGTAAACTGTATACACGATATAGGACAAACATTATGATGGAACAAAGTTTTCTAAATAAACAGTAAACAAAATCTATGAAAAAATGCCTTTTCATCTCGTTAAAAATCCAGCAAGGGACTGAGCTCACAGGTAGAGAATCCGGTTTTTCAGTTTGAAAAAGAAAGGTCATCTTTTCGGAATCGAAAATCAGAGCACAATCTAAACCTGTCAAAGCGAGATATTTCTTTTCTCTATTTATGTGCCGAAATTTAATCTTTTCTAGTAAAACTAGGAACATGATAGCCCCACATCGACTTACGATTTAAGAGTAAAAGTAAATCAGTTTTTTAATAACGTATTTTTGGAATAAGTCTAATGTCACCAAGTTCCTATAGTGTTTTAATTCAAATTGAATGATGAGGTAGAATTTAACTTGAATGGTTCAATAGTTAGTTTAATAGTTAGTTGTATTAATCCTGCAAGTTTAAGAACTTTTCATCGGATTGACTTAGACACCTAATACATAATTTTACCATAAACTTATAACTAGTGGTAAAGTATATTATGTTTATGACTTTTACTTACATTGAAAAAACGTAACGGTTAAAAATAAACAAGTTATTGCTATTTACAACCGAGTACTTGGTTCGGATGGAGCCTGCAAAGATAACATAGCTACACTGAAATAAAGTAACGGCTACAAATAAATATGTTATTTAATATTCGTAGTCCAATGCCTTAGTAGTTTCCTATCTACTATATGCAGATATTTTCTTGAACCATATTGTGGTATAGGAACTATGTAAATTGCTTACATGGTACTAAATTACAGAAGTCTCCATGGGGCCATCATCGACGTCAAGCGCTAAGCTTTATGGCTAAACTTGGAAGACGTGAGTTATGCCATGCTAAATGTTTACCAAAATTGCAATAACAACGTAGTAAAGTTGCAGGAAATAACCATAAGAAATACCAACCATCGTGGAATCCCTTTAAGGGGTTTAATCATTAAGAACAACCTTTACTGTGGGACAAACCCTGAAATTGCGAAAAAATATTCTGCTGTTGCATACAACTAATTAAATATTACTCAGCAGTTTTTTTAGCGATTTCAAGATTCGTCCCATATTAAAAGTTGTTCATAATGATGAGTACAATCCCTTAAAGGGATCGGGACTAGAAAGGTACCGGGACCTTGTATATATATATATTAGTGACTGGCAAAATAATAACCATTCCGTAACATAACGGTTGACCAAGAGGTTAATTAATTTAAAATTTCTGATCAATAAAGCGTCTATGTAATGTAGGTATCTAGCTTATGTATGCTTATGTAGGCTAGCGTAATGTGTCTAGCTTCAGTTGATAAATAAAGGATGAATGGGTTTCGTTTAAAAAAAAACTTAGGTTCCAAATATGAATAGTTTATAATAATATTATGATCTGTCATTTTGAGACATAATAGTTAGTACAGTTCCACAGACGAAAGAAGCTTTTGTCTGTGTACAGTTCATTTAATTCATTTTATAAAAATCTGTTTATTTTAACTCTTTTATCACTAAAATCTCCCAATCTTGGTATTGTAGGAGATTTGTTATTTGAACCATAAACAGTTACTGAAATGTTATAAAACTTATTACAATTCCAGTTACGTGCTTCAGAAAATTCGTTCAATTTGAATTCGATTTCAATCTGAAAAATAAATTAATCCGTTTAACATCGCTCAAAGGCTTCTTAAACCAATTAGTTGTTTAGTTATGAAAATAAATTCTATATAATTTGCGTAAATTGAAAATTTGGATGGAAAAGATAAATTGTTTTTCTTGGTGTTTTTTGGTATGGTGTAGTGTGTTCAATTAATCTTTGTAGGTTCATTTTTCTATTTTTAAAAGCCCGTAGTTGATTATATAATAGGCAAATAAGAGATTATCTCGAAATAATCTAGAAGCTGCTTATCATCATTCACAGTCGTGACAATCATTTTGCTAATCACTCATTAATGACAACATATTTGACATTAACTTTAAAGTAAATGTATCTATAGTGCCACAACTCTGCCGTCACTTTTACCAATATCATCTCCGTACAAAAATGACATTTTGATGTCATTTCTGTTCCGTAGCGACGTTAGTTCCAATTTTGGTCACCGGGTCAGATAAGTTTGTGGCACTATATCTAAATATTCTGGCACATAGACATAATAGTTATTAGTCTATGTTCTGGCAGATATGACAAAAACCTATAATAATATAAATATGAAGATCAAAATGATGTGTTTCGCCCTTACCTACCTATACGTTGGAATGGGAAAACAAAAATGGTCTTCTTTAAATTCAAAACCGTTAACGCTTTTCTTTACAAATGCAACAACAACAACAACATCGACATATACATTCGCAAATCCATTTTTTGTTTTGTTTATACTTTTATACCCTTTGAGTGTCCTACATAAGCGCAATTACAAAAACCATTTTCCAATTCCCTGATACCCTCGTCGTACTTACATTTCTTACGCCGTATCGTAGGATGTCTGAATAATAACCTCTCGATAAAGCCATCGATGTAGGCATCCTTAATTAATTGGACCTATCTAGACCCTTCGTTGAGAAATCAAGCTTTTTATTTGTTGTGTCACGGTCAACACTGTTAATCAAAATCCAACTTTATTTGAAATGGTTAAAGTTTGATTTCGAAGGAGGATTTCCTCCTTTTAATTTGCAATTTTCTGGCTTACTATTACTGAGGGATTAAGTTCTAGCTACGGATAGAATCTTTAATTTCCTCAGGGCGTTGCGGCTAGATGATATTTGGTTCGGATTCTCCTAAGAAATTGGATTGAACATTAAGTACGTATACTTTTTATAGCTCTGACTGTCTTGTGCCCTTATACTCGTATATATTGGGTGCTGGAATGTCCCATTATTGTAGACGTGATAAGAATTACTTAATATTCTAAGATTCAGTTGGAGTATGTACAGGAATGACGCATATAGCTACAGGCTCGACCGAAGCCAAAATACCAAAATTTAGTTTAACTTTGTTGTGTGTTATGTTTTTATAAGGTCCTACTTTATTTACTGAAATCGCAATTTTTTTTATCTGATTTTCCATACAATTTCTTCACTATTACTCTACTTAAAATAACAGAATTTTTAACTGAGCAGCTCGAAGCATAAGCGTTTTATCTTTTCTCAGTCAGTGAAGAAATCTCAGTGAAGAAATCTCATTGTTACCATCATTCATAAAAGTTTAAGTTACGCCTACAGGCCACAATAATTGGAATTGATTGGTATTTCTTGCTAGTAGTTTGAAAAGAAAAAAGTTTGTTCCCCAATTCATGTAAATTATTCAACAGGGTGTGCAAAAAAGGTAGGTTAGCATGAAGTGAGCAACCCCCGGCCCCCTGATTACGTATGATAAATATGACAGTTGTTGTCGCAAATAAACGTCTTATTCCGTATCCTCTTATGAAAACATCTATAAGCGAGAAAGGGATGCATTAATGCATATACCTACATAATAATATGATAAATACGATACTATTTAAAATAATTGCGTGGACTATAGTCTCTCTCACTCTACCCGACTGTCAATCCCACATGGTGGTGGGGTCAGCTTTCCTTATCTTTCGCCTCCACTTCGCTCTTCTTCACATCCGTGTCGGAAACTTCGCATGTCACCATATCTCTATGCACTACATCCATCCACCTGGTTTTAAGTCTCCCTCAAGATCTTTTACCATGTACAGATAGATGCAATGCCAGGTTGCCTACGTATTCCGGTAGTCTTCTCTTTACATGTCCATACCATCTCAGCCTAATCTCTTCCAGCATATCGGCGATGTCGCATCACCAAGACTACCTCTAACGTACTCGTTGCGGATTTTATCTTGTCTGATGACACGGCATATCCATCTTAGAATTTTAATTTCAGTCACTTGGATGGTATGGACATGTTTTTGTTTGCACGCTCAGGTTTCGTTTCCATACATCAGGACTGGTCTTATTATGCTTTTATAAACTCTTTAGTTTGACGGGCATCTTAACATCACATGTAACACCGGTCACTTCCCGCCATTAAATCCAAGCAGCTAATTCGGTGCTGAATGAAAAGAGATCTTAAACAATCGAGGTAATTTGTACATACATTTTGAGTAAAGACAGCTTATTTGCTTATAGCGGCGCTTCCGTCTTCTACTCCCTTTTATCTACAAATGAGAACACTTCCCACGTTGAAAATGAGATGTCCCTTATGTATGCTACTTTTATTGCGAGCTATAAAGATACCACTAAGTCTACATAGGGTGCAAGCTGAGTAGTTGCCCCGTGGTGCCAGCCATTAAGTACAGGTACCTTGGGCAATAAATCGTGCGGCACCATAGTAATCCAACGCCCTATATCGACTGCTGCAATTTATAGCAGCTAGATACTTACAATGATATATTATTCTCTTTATCATTGTTCCTTTTATAACAGCAAACCTTATTTAGTCGTGCCTTCTCATGATTTAGTCACTTCATAAAATGCCTTGTTGATACGTTTGTATGTTTGATATTGTTGTTCTTTTGTGATCCGGGACTTTTCCATCATTTTACCTATTGCATTCCGACTGGTTCAATTCGACCATAAGACTTATCATCATTCGATTTGACCAGTTTTCCTCAGGTCGCTGGTCCATCTGGCGGGGGAGAAAACCATGTATGCCAATTCGCGGTTTTCGCCCAAAGACTTGTTTGCTAAACAGCCATCAATCCTTTGACTGACATGGCTAGCTCAATGGCACTGAGGTCGTGTCGTGTAAACATTGTTTTCACAAATTTCGACACTAAAGACTTCTTTTCTAAAAATACTATAATAAATTATTTTTTTCTTTTCTTAATCTACATTTCGTGTTTTAAATTCTCCTCACGCAGGTCTGCTGGAAGAGGATTCTTTAGTGGAATTAGCAGTACCTTTGTACTTTGTTCCTCTATTTAATGTTTTTGTGTCTTTTCATGTGTTTACATAAATTACTAAATAAATAACAAAAGTTAACCCCAAACAGACATGCAAACCATTCTTCCCGTCAAACAAATTGCACGTAAGTAACTCCTAACATCGTAATACACGGCGCTTGTTTACATAAACTTTTACGCAGTTTACACGGAGGGGAACTACTGACTATAAATTTTCATAAAAACCGGTACGTTTTCTGAGGCTTTCGAACAAATGTTTACGCACCATTGATCACGCGCCCCTTCAAAAGTCAATGTGGGAAATAAAATTTTCCTGGTTTAGACGATGTCTGTTTGTTTGGAAAACAACACGAATAAGCGCTTTTGGGAAATATTATTCATCATAAGGCGGTGCTGGAAGCGCATTTAGAAATCTATTCACCGCAAAACTTGCGTGTACATGTACCTACCACAAGGTCCTACCTTTTTTTTATACCTATGCGCATGCTTTTTTTTTTAAACAATACCTTTCAAGTCCTGGTCCCTTTAAGGGGTTATTGTATTCTTCATTATGAAAAACTATTACTACAGGACCAACAAATAAATCGCGAAAAAAAAATCTACTGTTCCATACATTTACTCGAGTAATATTTTAGAACGGCTGATTTCTTTTCGCGATTTCAGGATTGGTCCCATAGCGAATTGTTTATAACCCCTATGGCGCCGAAATTATGTTTATCGTAGTGTGAAGGTATTGTAATGATTAAATCTCGTAGTTAATGAAACAAACATTGTAAATAAACATATTTATTACATAAAGATTAGTTATTTTCGCATTCCGAACTATTTTAATTGAAAATAAAGTGAAAATTTACGAAAGTTTGTGATTGTGCAATTATTTGAAAATTATACGATGGCCCAAATTGCATGACAATTAGATAATCAGATAGACAATTTAATCTAGATTACGAAACAAGAACTTGTTCCTATAGGTCTCATAGTAAAATAGCGAGAAATCAAAGTTTTAACGCACAGGGGTAGCGGCGTGCCGCGTGGCAGCTTTTGACGCTCGGCGCTCAACTTAGTTTCGCTATTTCGCTGCGCGGCGCCTGAGGGGTGATGAGTACAAAAACCCAGCACTATTAGTTAATTACCAATAATCCTGTATAATTATATAACTTTATTTGTATACTGTTTCCTTACGTTATAAAGCGACATAAAGACAAAACAAAACGGATACTACCTATGTAGTATCCGTTTTGTTTTGTCTATGATAACTGTGTGATGTGGATGTGGTGGATGATAACTTATTTTCTTTATGTAATTTATTAAAAGCTGTTTAGGTGTAGGTATATATAGATATACCTACACCTAACCATCCACCACTGACAAGTAACAAATATCATGTCATCCACCACTGACAAGTAACAAATAACAAAACCATTTTAAACAAACCAATCAAAATGCTGTTTCATAATCCTTCTCAATTCAAATCGTAATGTTGCAAAGTGAAAATTAAACAGACCAATCAAAACGTTCTTCTTAATCCTTCTCAATTCAAATCGTAATGTTGCCAAGTGAAAAATATTTTAGAAGGCATTTTCACACTGTCAGCTTCACGTCTACTGGAAGAAAGATGGTGATGTATATCTTTCCAATAATCAAGGGGTAGCGTTCCCGACGGAAATTGGATCAGGGTGCAAATTAAGTTTAACCGTGGCGAGAGCGAGACTACGATTTTTAAGAATATAGAAACGCTTGTTATTTTAAACTAGATTTTTTAGCTTTGCGTAAAATATTTACATACCGAACGGTGAATAGACAGGACCATTTTTATGTCCAAGTATAGTAAATATGTAAAATAGAAATATTTTATAATTATTTTACGAATCAGGCCTTTAACTTTTGTTTAGGCAACATTTACGTCTGCAAGCATCTCAAGCTCAAACGCAATATTTTTTACTAGATTACATTTAGCTACTTATTTATGACTAGATGTACCCGCGGCTTTGCCCACATCAAAATATTTCATTTTATTTTAACTAACTTAACGACTGCATGTAGTTTTAAATGACGTATACAAATACCTTACGCACCTATTACTAAATCCTTGGAACTTGTACACCTTATCCGCATTGTGTATCTCATGTCCTCTTGTCCAACGTAACAGGTGACAGGTGACAAGCGGACAGAATAAGGACGTCCTTGTTATGAGGCCGGGCGTTACGCTTGTTAGATTTAGGTATGATTGTGGGGTTACCTCAGGGTGTTTGCCTTTATCACTTGAATATAATGCGGGTGTAGTGTATCTACCTAGAAATTGTTAAAGACACGTCAGTGTAAAGTTAGCACACAAATATATACTTTTTTGTTGTGATTAAATATTATAGAATGGATTCAAGGAAAGATACTAAATCGTTGATAGTCCCATACCGCATAATAAATAGGGCTAAATACCGCGGATGTCCTAAAAAAATAAAATTGGGTTTTCGCATCTCTAGGTTTGTTTGTGGATTGTGAATGGCAATAAATTAATAGACGCGAGAAATGAATTTTGATTTTTTTAGTACCTACATACGCGGCAGTGGCGTTCACATACATTCGTTTCAGGGTAGGCAAAAATAACTAAGGTTCTAGTTCACTGATAACTTAACAGTCGATTAGAGCAAAATCTGCCGTTTAAACATGAATTTTTGTATGGGTAATTGCTGATTAAATTGCGACATTTTTTATATTGTCGGTGAACTTAGTGTTGTATTGGTAAGTTAAATTATGTTTGATGATTGGCTACCTCACCCTTACACTTAAATTAACTGATATAACAGACATATTAACGTTTGTATTAATCACTATTTAATTTATTAGGGTAGGTAGTGTCTTTTTGTTTTTATGGAGTGCGCAGGTCACTGATACGCAGTATTTAACAATTTTATTTCGTCATTGATAGTTCCATACCGCGTAACTAACGCAGTATGAGACTATCATTGGCGGAATATATAAAGATAATAATAAAAATAACAATTTATTTAACGTTAAAAATTGGATATAAAATTAGGATCCGACATCTTCCCGCATGAAAAAAAAATAACATACTGTATGTATTGAACATAAAACCAAATACTTATGTCAGCAGACCTTCTAACATTATCTCGAAACAGAATATTTTTTATGATGTCAGTTCATCATGAAAATTAACTTCCTTCTACTATTTTTACGACATTACTTACAATAGAAGAACTTATAAACACTTACTATATAACATTCGCTTCATATTTCATGTTATTATTGTTCGCAGACAAAATATTCGCGCAGAGAATTTTACGGCAGTCGTAAAGAAAAGCTATTACCACTACATACGAAATAAAGAGGTACAAAAGGTTAGGCACTGTACAATTTCACCGTAAGGGTGTCTAATAGTACTATGGACCCTCAATTAATAAATCCCCCAGGAATTCGTATCGAGACATAAAAACAACCTAGTCGTCAAAAACCCCCGACTCCAACTAGAAAAAGAGCTGTAACTTTTGAACAGCTGAACAGATTTTCATGAAACATAGCTAACATGATACCCGATTAAATTAGCTTTCAACAAAAAAATTGCATTGAAATCGGTTCATCCGTTTTGGAGCTACGATGCCACAGACAGATACTTGTACTTGTAACACCCCTATTTTTTGTCGGGGGTTAAATAAGTAGGAATTTGAGCGTCCCGGTTAGCGTGCTGGTGGGACGTGTCCTGAGAGATTTGTAAAATGGGACGTCCTGTAAAAGCAGGACATTTGGCAACACTAGCCATGATCATTCATTGTAGCTGTCGGCTGTCGCTAGTAAATTCAATAGTGCTTCTACGGGCTGTACGTAGTAATCCTTCTGTAGCTATTTTGTACTACTACGATAGAGTAATCGAGTTCTTACTGTAACTGCCATTATACTCTTGTTTCAGGCATCACTGTGGATGGCCACTCTCAAATTATAGAGGGCTGTTAGACAACTTAATAGGATTAATAGAAAATGAATGTGATGTAATAATATTAATGCTGTAATCTTATTAGTGATATTTTATTTTTGTTGTAATTTCTCTGCGTTGGCTGTGGTGTGTTTTCTCACTAGTATGATTTATTACCACAGCAACACTGATAATCTATAAAATAAACTTTAAAAAAAAGTAAAAACCGTTTACTTAATAGTGACCTACAGGATCCAAGAGGTGCTTTTTTTATTAAAAATATAATACCTAGGTAAACAAAAACAACGGACCATTACCATAACATTTTCCAATGCATCAATACCCCCAATACACCCCCTATTGAACATTTCAAAGCGAAGGGTGAACAAACACTTCTCTAGATTGTGTTTTTATTGATCACTTGTTGAGTTGTCTGTTCTTTGTGATCGATCGCGATTGGCATAAAAAAGGCAACGAACTTATTTGCCTTTTTATAATTTTATTATGCTTACTTGTACTTATATAGATTCTGAAGACAACATTTTAAAAGAAGTTTTTTTGCCATAATTATTTTCATATGCATTTAGTAAAAAGCAAGCGCACCAAACCAAAATTTGGATCAGTGCCGTTCGTGGAATAGCGTTGGTGCTATTCGTTTCAGTGCCGTTCAAATCAGTGCCCTTCGTGGAATACCTCGTTATTTCGACATTACAGACAGACACTTCAATTTTATTTATTTGTATAAGTAGATTAAGTAATTCCACGCTTTGCACTTTCAGCATAATCGGGGAAAACTAAAACAAAGCATTTTCACCAAAATAAAATGAGTTAAATTTTACTCAAATAGTAAAGAATAACGTTCGAACATAAGGGCCGGTCAATAGTCACCTTCCAAGCCTGAGGAAGCAATTTGCTGTACCTTAAACCACCTTAAATTTGCTATTGACAAACGATTCTTTTTTATTAATGATTCTTATTTTGAAATACATAAGGTGTATAATTGATGGTGGTTTGTTTTCAGAAGTGTAAGTAATAAGCTTGCAAGGATCCAGTCCAAACGTTATGGAGTGTTACCGAGTGGTATAAAACATAACTGAAAGTGGATTTTCGTTATTACACACACGTATTTGGTTGGGAACGTGCCAAGCGATTTTGAGTTTTATGACTTCGAAGCCTTTATGTGATAGCTATAAATATTGTTTGGAGATAACGCTAGTTTATTAAAACTTATGGTCCCGAACATTTTTGTTTATAGTACTTGTGATACAAGTAAATAAGAATCATGAAAATATACGTGGAAAACGAAGGATGGAGACATCTTAAAAAAAAAATAACACTTTATAATACCAACTGTAGGTATCTTGATTTATAATATTATCCCATTGCCAAATTTTATAATGAAAGTAACTTTAATTATATAAAATAATTAATTAAATCATACCTCAGTATAAAAGAATTCTTATAATTTTATTCAAAAACACGGGGTAGTAACTGGGCCACATAAATAAATGGGCCACAAAATGCATTTGAATAAATAAGTTTTTAATCATACACTTACAAAACCACTTAGACTCATAGAACTCTCCAAAACTTGCAACAACACAACAGTAATCACAGGTAGGTACTTATCTCAAAAACTAATTTAAGAACAAATAATATAATTTCCAAGAAGAATTTCTGCAAAGTTTCTTCAAAGAAGAAAATCGCTAGAAAACTTTTAAGACGTAACTCGTGGCCCACTTTTACACGCTCTATTCACCTGGGCACTGGTGTTAACCGGTTCGAGGTGGTTCGAGCCGGTGTAATCCGGTAAACAAGCTAACACCTAACTAGATCGATCTCGTTTGAACTGGATTACCGCGATGGCCGCGCTGCGACTACGACAAATTGACTTACATAGCACCTACAAACACGATATGTTACAGAGGGCGCAGGGAGAACAGAGAATCCGTTTTTTTGACCATCATTTATAATCCTGTCTCTTACTTACTTTTGTTCTATTAGTTACTTCAATCTGTTCAAAGCGCAGCGAGTTCTGTTCAATATTGTTCATTATATCAATACATAGTATAAAACAAAGTCGCTTCCCGCTGTCTGTCCCTATGTATGCTTAGATCTCTAAAACTACGCAACGAATTTTGAAGCGGTTTTTAATAGATATAGAGATAGAGTTTGTTCGAAGGAACCATTATTTAGACTTTTCCATACTGACGCATCATGATGCTTGATGGATTAGGTACCTGGCAATTACAAGTAGATAGAGATACTGCGCTTCAACACTCTTGATACATAGCAAGATAAGTAGACTGATAATTTTTTTTAACAAAGTAAAAAAAAAAATCAACTAGCCCTTTCCAGGCACTTTTGTATACAGGGGCGCGTGCTTTCTAATAGATACTTTTTATAATTTTTCTCGCCTCTGTACCATTTCTACTCTATAAAAGATTTCAATAGCACGCTACATGTCCCCATGTACCGGTGTCCAGGCAATTTGTAGCGCAGGTAACATTATAGGTGCCTCGGTATATACTGCCGCGCGTGCTTCCACATACTAAGAACAGTATATTGATGGCGACATTTTAAAGTTACAACGTGAATTTAGACGGGAGACTAAGTGAATTAGAAGTAACATAGATGCTTGTGGAGGAACGAGATAATTGTGGTGTTCCTCTATTGAAAAGGGAGGATCCTCCGCCCAGGCCAGGTGATATTACCTGGTGGGCCGAAGCCGAACGGTAGATGTTGGGCGGTTGTAAATGATGTATTAACCGGCTCCATACGGACGCTGTTTAACTCGCAATGGTAAACTTCATAGAAGTGCATCCACCAACAAAGAGTCTAGCGGTGAGGACAGAACGAGTAAAAAATTGTTAATAACGGACTCTTCCTTTATTTCTCTTTTGCAGTGGAAGAAAATGGTTGAAACTCTTTCGTAATAGAAGGTAAAAACCTATTTTCGCAGACATGATGCGACGAAAAAAGTTATAAGTTGATCATTGTCAGTATATTGAAAAGTTAAGTCATTAGTCCCAAGTCGGTCCTCATAAGCCGATCGATTGGTCGTGCGATCGCCCGTGTAAGGATATTCCTTTCAATATTGGTCACGTTTCATTTATATCATGACGCAGTACTTAGCTTGAATATTTCATTGTCCTATATGACCCAAAGGACTGGCCAATATAAAATTTTCTTTGTGTCCAAGAATGTTTTTGATCACGGCGAAATTGGACGACCAAACTTCAAACACTTTTATTGATTCCCAAATACAGGCCTTAATATAAAAGATGGAATGGAAATTGGTGATCTGTGAATCACTCATCCTGTGATTTTACTTCTAGCTGGACCATTACCAACTGGAGTGGAAAAATTTGTTGTAACTTTCCATTTTAGAGCATTTACCTACATATTAAAAAAAATAAAAATAATATTATGACGACATTATCGCGCGTAGTTGACGCACGTCATACGCAACTAAAACGCGCTGCGCACGCGATACAGTCGTGTATTTTTACTTTCCAATGGCCGTTTGTAAAGCTGTCAAAGAGTAGGGGGGGACGCGTGCACAGAAATGTCGCGGAGAACAAAGGATACCTATTACATAAAAATCCTAGTGTGTTGGACCATCATGTCTACATGTAAGCTTTCCATTAACTGGCCAAGCGACAAGTAGCCACAGGCGAGCGAATGCCATACCATGATACTTTGTTTGATGGTTCGCGACTAATCGCGCTTCGTCTGCGGTCTCGTGGCTCGGTCGCTGATCGGTCGCTGTCGTGTCACAGTTGAAGCGCTTTCGGGTCAACGTCGGGTGGCTGTCTCAGTTCTTTTACCTAATTAGGCTGTCGGTTCCTTATAAACCGTGAAAGAGCAACTAAAATATTTAAGGAAAGAAAGAAAGAAAGAAAAAGTATTTATTTGACACAGCACAAAAACGATTTTAAAGATAATATAACAGTGGGCCGAGCACGAATGTTTTGACGTATAGTAACGTAAACGTAACCAAATTTAGAACCAAAAATACACGTTTAATCCATGATATTTTTTTGGAAATACATGCAATATTTGTACATTTTCATGAAACAAGTGTGTATGTTGCATAAAATTGAACAAATATGCGATAGATTCATCGTATTTTTTAATCAAAATATGGTTACGTTTACTTTACCATTCGTCAAAACATTCGTGCTCGGCCCTCTGAAAAAGAAAAGAATAAAAACATGTAAAACAAAAAAAGAAAAATATTTATCTTAAATAAAAAATAGATTGTACGTCGCAGCTGTGTCAAAAAGGCTTCCGCTCAGCTTAAGCTGTCGCGCTGCGAGCAGCCCGCCAGCGCTGGTTTTCAGCGGGGGCCACTAAGGCTTTTTGAAAATGAGTTATGTCTTGAAAACTATTTGTGCCTTCAACATTTTACGCCCACAGTTCAAAACTTCATTATTAATTATTTTTCTAACTCTATAATCAAGGCTAGCTCTAATTAAAGACGTCTTCAACAGTTGTAAAGTTTATGAAGTTTAAGATAGAAACAGAGGATAATAGGATTTGAAATTTTAACTTTATTTAAAAGTTTTAACAAAGGATTGGGGCGCCTTGTTTAAATTTCTTAGACCTAATTGCTTCGGAAAAATTCAAATAGGATTTCAGAATTAGTTATTCAGCAGCTTTGAAGAAGATTTAGCAATATATTTAGATATTTAAATCTCTATTCTCTGTCGTACAATAGTCTTCTTAATTCTAAGTCGCAAACGTATCAATTTTAATAGTTAGTATTATTTGTTAACCGTCTTAACCACTTACGCAAATTTCAAATTAACGTCGTAACTCTGGTTCCCAAGAAACCGGGAAACGCTTAATTTGGAAACCGCCGTCCAACAATATCACAACAATTTATAGTGTCAAGACGTGACAAGTTTTCTAGCTTTTTAATTTTCTGTACACCTAAAATAAAGATCACATACAATGTAACAAATAAATGAATAAAATGAATAATATTTATAAAAACATGCACATCTGAGAGGGCCTCATAAAGTTCTCGATGGTGTGTGTAGTCCGCCCGCACCGGGCCAGCGCGGTGGACTAAGGCCTAACCCTTCTTATTCTGAGAAGAGGCCCGACAGCAGTGCGATAGTAATGGGCTGGATTTATATTAAAAAAATTGGTAAAAAATAAAAATGTTACTGTAGCCTAAACTCCACATAGACTCCAGACATCTAAAACATGGATGTTCATAAAACATGCACGCCTACATCAAACATACCTTTCATCAGCTTCCACATCTACCTCAATACACTTAGTGAATACCTGAGCGGGCCTTTTGTGACCTTGCCTTCAAACTGTGCTGCAGGCAATCCCGCATGATGGAATTTTTAATAACACCCGCTCGTTTCGCGTTATGACAATTTTCGTGAATTGCAGCTACATACACATTGTCCGGGCGGTTTTTAATTGTCTATGAATTTTGAACATGACTGTACGTTAATTTGGTAGTTGTGTTAATTTTTATTTTATTTTTGTGTTGGTTTGTAGCTGCAATGTACACAATTTAAATTTTAGCCTTGGGTAGCGGAATTTAAATAAGTGAGTGGCAATTTCGTATTTTATAACTAGCGACCCGCCCCCGGCTTTGTTCTAAAATCGCTGGCATAATTAAATTCACACATATTACCTACCTTTTGATATACTTTTACTTTGTTTGTATATCAGCTCACCCTGAATACAGTATTCATCTACTTAGCGTAGAAAGTAATGGAAAATAAAGCTTTAGCTCTTTGTCGTAATAATGCTGACTCGGTACTTTGTTAGGGTCTGTACAGATCTGGCGAATGCGCCGCGATTGCGCTGCACGCGTGACGAACGCGCATGGCACACGTGCAGTAACCGCAACAGATTTTTTTAAATGCCTCTCGCACTTGTCTCATCGAGTCTTTAATGTTTAACTGGACTTTCGGTGAAGCCTGAAGGGCCTCCGACCTATTTAAAATAAGTGAATTTAAGCGTGACGCAGCTAAGGGCGACGCTGACGGGCAAACAAGAGAGGGCTTGCTGTGTCTGTGTTGTGACATTATTATTAGAGAAATTGAAATCTATATTACTGCAACTGTTTGGTGCGCCTCTTTTATACTAACGCAAGACTTGCACAAGGCACGCGTGCTGCACATGTTCTACGCGCTGGCATATCGCGCGCATGCAATTCAGTTCGCAACCTTTAATACGTGTTCAGACTCCGGTAGTTACCCTGAGATGCAGGTGACAGTGGGAGCCGTTCGCAAACAGGCGCATTCGTGAGACGTGTACGCACCCTTAGCCTTGCCTACCTGACTGAGATGAGAAGCATCTATCTAATTCTCTTCCTTATATTAAATCAAACGAAAGATATGCCCTCGTCGGAAATAGGCAAGGATAGTGACACACTAAACTGTAAATTGTTTTTTTTACCACGTTTTTATTATCTCGCCGTCTTGTCAGTCTGTCATAAACTCATATTGGGTCACGTGGACGGCAGGAGAGCGAGAGGTCGGGCGCCTGTCAGATGTAGCGATGCAGTCAAGAGAGCGGTTGGCGGCAACATACAACTAGCCGTGCACTCTACGTCAGACAAGTCTAAATGGAGATGAATTTGTGGTCGCGAGCCTCAGTATTGAGGGATCGAGGAAGAAGGAGAAGAGCACTAGGTACTCGACTCTACCACGAAAAATAATAAGTATATGATCTCAGTGCATCCACACCTCACCGCGACTACCTCGTAATATCAAAACATTTTTGTTTGATGTTTGTTATACTTAATGTTGATTCCCCTTTCTCCGTCTGTCCGTCTGTTTGATATATAGAGGTTTTATTAATATTTTCCTTTCATACCCTTTGTGTGAGGCAAACATGAGCGCTGCCAAAGTATATTAGAAGAGTGGTGGTAATAATGTTTGTTTGTATCTTTATGGTCGATTAAAAGGGGTGCTAATGCTTTGGAATTATATCTGACTTCATCCACCCATTGGCAATTAGAAATGCTTAGATTTTCTGATCGGAAACAAAACTTTTGCTCAAGCACATACAGGCATTTTTTACAGGCAGGATAGTTGGATGTCCTCGATCTATCAATGCAATGATACAGGCAAGGTCCCGCGAATACTGTATTCATGGTGTAAGTTGTTGGGTAAAATATGGTAGGTACTCGAAAAAATCAGGCTGTGTTAATTGTGTTAAGCAATTAGTCATGAACACCGTTAAGGGGAAGACCATAATTCTATCATCCCCCGGAACCGGGATGTACGTACTGTGGTAATGCGAGGGTTGCATCGGTGTGCATTCCACTGAAAAACACGGAAAAAACGAAACTACAGCAAAGTATCAATTTGGCTCAGTTAACAATTCTCGGCTACAAACCTCCAAGACTTATTTAAATACAGCAATATAGCTTTGTTAATATTATATAAACAAGCAAGTAATTGACTTTTTTAATTTTAACAAAGAAGTTTGCAGGCTCCTTCTGAACTAAGTTACTCGGTTGTAAATAAGTAGCAACAACTTGTTTATTTATACCCATTTCGTTTTTTCAGTGAATCTGGTCGCATGTTTTGAATAAGGCTATCGAGGTGTTTAAGAATCACACACGCTCTGGCCCCAAGTCTATTCTTTCAGTTGTGTCAGAATTGTTTCATAACTGCACAGTTTGACATATTTTGTATGGTAAATGGTCTACCCTTCGGAAAACGAAAGGAATATCAATATTTCCCCTCTGGAATTTTTAATTAATTCATTTATCTTAGAAAACCAATAGTGTTTAGATTTTTTTTGAAAAATAATAATATATGTATGTGTCTAACCATATAGCTAATTACAAGTCCTCGTTATAACCCTATTTCATAAATGTGGTCGACAAAATAAGCAATGCAGATTAGTGCAAGATAAAGATAACTGAATAATACTACAAAAACCCAAAAATATTTATAAATTAACACTCGTACTCGTATTTAACGAAAAATTCGCGGCTTAACAACCGTGTCACCGATTTTATGTTCACGTTAAAAATGTCAGAGCTATTTGATTTAAAAAATTGTCGAATTGACAACCTATTCCTTTTTTTGAAGTCGGTTAAATATCTTATTTAGTCCTGCTTGATCTACCTGTTTTGTTAGTCTTAGGCTGTAATTGTTGTGTTCTTGTTGCAACGCGTGACTTTACTTAAGTAGACCTTAGGACATGTACTTTTATACTCATTGCTGTAATGAAGCGTTATTAAATAGACAACAAACCTATTTACTGCGAATAAATGTTTATACAAATTTTATGTAAACGTTTAAAGCAAGAATTGTTTTTCTGATTCTCATACACTTTCAAAGCCACTTACGAATGCGTAACTTATTATGACCCATTGTTATGATGTATTGATTAAAAACAATCCATAAAAACTTATATATGTGTAAACCACGCGTTTGTATTTTTTTCTATTTATCAACAAAATATGTGTTTACTCTTTTACTTATTAAAAAACTGAAACATATTGTGTCAACAGTCTTTTGTTTATAAAAATTGATTTACATTTATTGTATGCATGTGTTGATTACGAAGATTTGCAGTTGTTCAAACAAATTGAAGTATCATACGGTGTTTTCAGAATTCCGTATAGAAATTGGAAAAATCGGATTTGTAGAAAACGTCTATGTACCTTTTGTTCGGCCGATGTTTGGCATTGGAATTTATCCGGTATTTTTGTTAGGAGGCTTTTTATGCGGTGTGGTTTTTGGCATAGAAAAATCTAGTTTTAAGGAAAATACTCCAGTGCTTCTAGATCTTTTATACGTTGACTGGCATTTGTTTTAAATGAAAATGCCCAATCATTTTCGTTATATTATGATACGGTCATACCTTTCTAGTTCCGGTTATTGTACAACTTTTTACTATGGGACAAAAAAGAAATCGCGAAATAATAAAAATATTATAGTTTAAATAAAAACTAAAGAAAATGCTTTAGTCATCCAAACTAAACGCGTATGCAAAATTTCAGCTCAATCGGAAACCGGGAAGTGGGTCAAATTTAACTTCCAAGATTTTTTTACTTAGTTAGTTACAGGTGAAGCTAATAAAAGCGTTTTAAAAATCTGCTGTTCCATAAGTCGAATAATATTTAATTATTTGTATGGAACACCTTTTTTTTTTCGCTATTTCAGGGTTAGTTTCGTAGTAGTTGTTCTGTTGTTCATAATAATTAGTACAATAACCCTGTCGCTTCCCAAGGAGCACTGGCGACCTTGCTCACCGTTAGGTACACAACAATACAAAAAAGCAGTTTTATTTGGCAATGATTATCTGCAAGGTGGTGGTACTTCCCCAGTCGGGCAGCTCCAATTATGAGCGGAAAATCTCGCCAAGCCCTACCTCTCTTACTTCTTCTCTCAACTTCTTTCTTTTATTTTCTTTCTTTCTTCCAACGATCAAACTAGATGACGTTTTAATTTAAAACGCTTTTATTAGCTTCACCTGTAACTATGTAAAAAAATCTTGTAAGTTAAATTTGACCCACTTCCCGGTTTCCGATTGAGCTGAAATTTTGCATACACGTTTAGTTTGGATGACAAAAGCGTATTCTTTAGTTATTTTTTAAATTATAATATTTATTTATTTTACACGTAACCACTATTCGCATGTAAAGGTCCTCACTCATTGGAACCCTAACAGACTCGAAGAATATTAGAGTGCCCTTTGTAACCGAAGTTAAAACAACCCTTTGATATACGAAACTCGGGGTAATCTTAGCTAATATAACCTCCCCTATTGTTGGGGCCTTTGCAAGATGATAACAAAACGTGTTTGTGTGGAGGTGCTGTGCAGGAGATATTGCCTTTTTAATCATCTTTGCTTTGATATGATATGTGAGGGAAGTTTGTTTGTTGTCTATGGTTAAGGAGAGTGATAGGATTAAGACTATTTTATAATTAGATTTATTGTAGAATCAATCTCATACAGAGAGGTACATTACATTATTCTCGCAGATCTTACCACAACATTGTACTAATTATTGTTAAATAAATAAAATATAATATAAAATAAATACAAGTATAAAACTGAGCACCTAGGCGTCAAAGTACCTACTCCTCATCGCTGTCAATTGGTAGTGTGCCCAGAAGACTGGCAGCATTGTACTAATTAAGTTTGTAATCTATTATTTTAAAAGAGTTTCCGTGGAGTTTCTTGCCGATTCTTCTCCTTAGGATAGGCTATTTGGAACCGCGCACCTAGAGTCTCAACATTTCGTAGGTGCCTGTATTTGGTTTATCAAAGATAAAGATATATATTTATTAAAGATCTATTCTATTCTATTCTACATAGAGAGGTAGGGCTAACTGGACTGTCCGTTCAAAATAGGAGCTGCCCGCCTGGGGAAGTACCTTCATCTTGCTGAATATACCATCCAAATAACACTGCTCTTTTGCAGTGTTGTGTTCCTAACGGTGAGAAAGGTCGCCGGTGCTTCTTGGGGAAGTGTCGTGTTGGCAGCAGATAGGGCACGCTGGTAGTAGGGTCGGCAACGCGCGAGTAATGCCTGTGATGTTACAAGTGTCCATAGCTTACGGTAACCGCTTACCATCAGGCGGGCCGTATGCTTGATTGCCACCTCAGTAGTATAAAAAAATAATATCTCACCGAGTGACAGTACCTAATATTCTAGGTCCACAATTTTTTTTAAAAATTGCACTGTATTTTTATTATAGTAGAAAAATTATAGAAATTGTAAATTTTTATTTTTGTATAATTTAGGTTTAATTATCGGTTGTTTTGTAACCGCAGGTGTCCTTTTTGTTTGAAAGTAAAATATGTATTTTTTTGTCAATGTGCGACTTTCTGCCTCTCCATAATTGAGCTCTTAGGCGGTCTCTACCGTAGGTGATGCAGAGACGTCAAAAAAGATGATAAAAAACAAAATTGAGTACAAAATATACGTGTACCAGAAATGCGTGGTCATATTTAAGGGCGTGAATCCTTTCTTGGGAACAATATAGAAATAGCGAAAAAATTATCAGCTGTCCCATAAGTTTGGGACGAATTGGTATTGAAGTTTTGTACGGAACAACAGATTTCTTTTCGCGATTACTATTTGTGGTCCCATAGCGAAAGTTGTTCAGTTTGATGGTCCCTTAAATATGATCACGTATTTCTGATACACATTGTATATAATATACCTACTTACTTATATACATATACTAATAAATAAAATATATACAAATAATAAGACTAAACTAATAAATCACAATCGATAGACTTATCAGCTTACACAAAAAAAAATCGCAAGAAAGCAAACCTTACAAGTGACCCACGCAAAAAAACTTCCCCTAAAAATATCACGTTACCATGATAATGTTCCTAGAATCCACAGTTCAGCGGAAGCCAGCAGTCTGTCGGCTTCTACTCTAAGAAATATGAAATAGTTAAGGATTAACTTAATTGGCCGCCGCTGCAGCTTCCTTTCGAGCGCGGATATAGTTAGGGTTGCTGCAGATTGGATTTATTTATTTATTTCATTGACGTATACCTACGGGTCAAGAAAAAAACTCACGAAAAATGTGTCCTTAGTCAACCTATATAAACGTAGGGAAAAAAGAAATAGGTATAAAACTATAACAGACTAATTCAAACCGTATCGTCATTAGTAAACAGCTTAATTTTACCTGCGACAATTTATCAGCCTATTCAACTTTATCACAATACAGGGGCTTTACTACGGGCTTTTATAGCAGGGTTGAAATGGAATTGCCCAGAAATTTTTAGAATAAGCTGAGCTTTCATTGTACGAAAAGCCTATACAGTGCGAGGTCAGCTCATACTGGAAATGTCTGGGCAGTTTAATTTCAGCCCTGCTATAAGAGTTCGTAGTACGCCCCCAGTAGCCGCATTTTTGACGTGTATTCTGTCGGTTGGCAAAACAAAGACAGGCGGGCGATTGGTTATTTGGTACTCTTTTTTCGTTTTGGAACTCTTTTGGCTCGGACACTTTTGAGCGCGGACCCAATATCCATTGCAGTAGGGGCTCAATCACTTATTTATACTATAAGCACTATGTACAGAGGTGGACTTAATGCCTTTGGTATTTTCTACCAGTCAACCTTAGGGTAATACAGAGAAAAAAGGATAGTGGGTGCGGGGATAAGATAATTAATCTGTAATAAGCATGTACTTATAACTATAATATTTATACATAGATAGATTATATTAAAACAGAAAAAAATTGTGGATGACATTACCGTCTGGAAAATAATAATTCTATTCCATAATCTTACACCATATTATGGTGTGTCAAGTATGTGGAATAGAAGATATACAACAGAGTATATGTTTCATACCATTGACTTTATTAACCCCCGACAAAAAAGAGGGTTATAAGTTTGTAGTGTGTACCTATCTGTGTGTCTGTGTGTCAGCCTGTGGCATCGTAGTTCCAAAACGGATGGACCGATTTCAATGCAGTATTGTTTATTGAAAGCTTATTTAATAAAAATAAATAATAATGTTAATTCGGTATCATCTTAACTAGTTGTAGGTAGGAGGGCTACTAGAAAAAATTACAACACTTTTTCTAGTTGGAATCGGGAGTTTTTGACGGTTAGGTTATTTTGAGTTACAGCATCCCTAGATCTAGTTCAGTAATAACAAAGTTCCGCTACGTTTGTTGAAAAATTTCGTTTAACCAGTTAGCAACTGAGTTCATGATATTAAACTCTGTGGTTAATGGCCAAATAGTTGGGTATTGAGTTTAAGTTTAACTAATTCGGTTTGTTTTATTAATTTCATATCGTATCATACTAGAGTCCTTATTGTCTATGAGATCCGTGCTCATATATTGTTAAAATAATGATGACAAAGGAACGTCTATTGATAAACATCGACTTTTTAACACGCTTTTATTAGCTTCACCTGTAACTGACTATGTAAGAAAATCTTGGAAGTTAAATTTGACCCACTTCCCGGTTTCCGATTGAGCTGAAATTTTGCATACACGTTCAGTTTGGATGAATAAAGCGTGTTCTATAGTTTTTTTAAACTATAATATTATAATTATTTATAGTGACCGTGAGAAGACAATTATTTTTTTTGTGACAAAAATATTGCAGATTGTTTTATTGGACAGTAAAGGGGTAAAATCAAAAATAAAATAGCAAAATGTTGCCAGAAATTACATGTTAAAAATAATACTAAAGATAGTAGAATTATGTTCACAATACAATACATGTTTGCGTGTTTTTGTATGGCCAAAACGTTAGGCCACGCCCTCATTTTGTTAAAAACATAAATATGTTAGGGCCTATTTCTAACAAATATAAGTGTTTTTTGAAAATGTCTCTCCCAATTACGACACGGTTGGCGCAGTGGCTAAGCGATTAGCTTTCTGCGCTACGTGCCGCAGGTTCGATCCCCGCACGGAACAAATATTTGTATGATCTACAGATAGTTTCGGGTCTGGTTGTGTGTGCGTGTGACATGTATGTTTGTAAACTTTACCCTCGATACAGGAGAAATCCTAGAAAGGGGCAAAGTTAAAAAAAATATATATATAGAAATTAGATCATTGAACCTTTATTGTTTAACCAGACTTTCGGCTAGGTCTGAAGAAGGGCTTTCGACCTAAACAAAAATATGGTCGCGGGAGAACCGGCTTTACAGGAAAAAAGTAATGCGTCACAGTAAAATTAATATGAAACTACTAGGCCTGTCATTCCTACATATTTCTCGAATGAGACATTAAAACATTATTCTCCGTCCGTTCGTCACATGTTCTAATTGGCGTAAAGTGGGCGTAAATTGCAAAAACTTGCAACAATTCGCGGCGCATATTTCTTCTAATCGTTGCAATGAACTATTTAGTTAACTGGCCGGTTAACTTATGTGCTGAGGGTTAATCGCGGATGTAATTTCAAATGACGCCGACATAAGTGAAGCATTCCGGAATAATACTGCGGGATCTTATTTTGGTGGTGGTCGATATTTTTTAACGTGTTCGAGATGCATTTCTTTATCTTCCTGATACCTACCACTTAAGGTGTAGTTTTGCAGCCAACTGACCGATCCGGAACAAAAATTGATTAACAGAACTTGAGTTTCTAATACCTACCTATAAATATATTTTTTAATGTTTCTATCTACCTAGGTAGTCCAGATATTAGGTATGCGGTATTAAAGCCGTACCTAAGCTTAACAATTGTTAAACAAATTTTAATTTTTACTTTATTTAATAGCCAATGAACACAAATATCTCTGTAGCGACACCTATCGCTACATAGAAGAACTACTTAGCAAGGCAGCAAGCTACCTACAGTGGCGCGTAAATATGAATTCGACCAATTAGATTACGAGACCTGAATCGTGCAAGGATGTTATGAAATCTTTTGTTGCTCACTGTCCGTAGCCATGAGCAATTTCCCCTGCAAGCGCTGATGCCACACGATAGAAGAAATTATTTTTCGATATAACAGATGTATTTAATTTTTGGAGGTGCATTTATTGATAAATCAAACCCACCACTGAGACTTTCACTTCCTAACAATTTTACAAAATGTAAAAAATCATATGATGTGTACTGGAAACAATAGATACCAATGGTTTACCAACATTTTTATTTTATTATATTATCTCTTTTGTTGATATCGAGGTATCCACAGTAATACAATTTTTATGACCACACTTCAATAGACTGACAACCTAATACTTAATTTCAAAACCTGCTCTATAACATCTCGAATCAATTTTTCAGAAATATGGTGCGCTTCTACAATAGCACCCCAGTTCGTCGGCCTCGTGGCATGTGTCGGGAATATTTTGTTCATCAAAGTACATTGCTTCGGCGGATGGTGACCGCGGCACACGACATGCTTCTCATATTTCTCTAATCTTTTAATATTTTATCATCATGTAAGTGGGGGAAGTAAGTTATTTTGCTTGTTGAAAGTATTTAGCTGCATATTGATAAGAATTAAAAGCTATTATGTATTGAAAAGTGGATAACTTGAACAATTTCAACGGAATAATTTGATAAGCTTGATCGACTCCAAAATTTTTGTATAAGATTTATATTTGGGTTACGCAAATATGATCATGTTTAAGAATTCCGTTTAAAGCTCAAATGGCTTTCTATTCGTCGTCGGTGGAATGCTCATATTCTTTCCTTACTATACAATGTACTATTTAATCCCTCTACCCCCTATTATCTAAAAAAACGTTTCGTGTACCTTGGTGACATTAACACGCCTAAGGTCATCAGAAAACCTAAAGCTGGGAATGCCAATGCATTGCACAACTTTTTTTGACAAATCCTTCACGGTTCAAGCCGCTCGTTTGTGGAATGCATTGCCATTGGCTATTAGGTGTGCTCAGTCATTACCAGTATTTAAGAGGATGGTGAAGGAACATTACTTGTCACTTTAATTTTACTACACTTAATTTATTTTTATTTCATTTCTTTGCGATGCTCTCTTTCTCTCTGTGATATTTATATGTATTTATAATGTATTTGTGCTATATTTAGTTTAATTCACTTTTAATTTTGAAGTATAATTATTTATATCAACATCATATTTTTGTGCACCACAGTCTGCCCCATAACTTGTTTGTCACTTTATTCCATCCAATGGTTGCCTGGAAGAAATCGCTTTATGCGATAAGGCCGCTCATTGTACTTTAATATTGTAATCTCCGTACTTACAAAATTGTTATATTCAGGTGTACAATAAAGTATATAATAAATAAATAAGTAAATTATTTTGGCATGAAATCTTATGAAATTATGAATATTTTTTATTACTCTATGAATTTTATCTCTTCGATTTTAGCCTTTTTCTCTTGATATTAGCACGGAAATTCATAAGCATTTAGTAAAAAGCTTTTATTTTGACATTACAATTTTATTTATTTTTATCTAGATTTAGCATCGGTAACAATATTTGAAAATATACAACATGAATATTGAAGGAGAAACATTTTGTCCTATGGCTTCGTTGGAGATTGGCTCAAGTCGTGCGTATACTAAAAGTACCCAGTGAAAGCAGGCAAACGTGGACCGTTTGATGTCGTACGTTGCTACGCTTTATGCCTATTAAGTTATGGGCTCCTAGTACTTCGGGGCAGTGAATAACATGAAAGTAGTCCATTCGTTTCGGTCTTTCTTAGTCCATCGACCAAGTGATAATTGATATAACAAAGGATAAGATATTTACCTACCCGTAAAGTGAAATGCTATACTTACGAGATGTGGTCGCCGAAACATTTGAAGAATAGGTATACTATAGGTAGTTCAAGAAACTGGATGCTTGTATAGGAATTTTTTGTATGGCAAGAAATGAAATAAAATTAATTTTCTCCAACTTGCTCGGAAACTGCTTCATTATAAAATAAAAAAACAATAGGTACATCAATCGGCTTTTCGGTACGTAACGAAGTCTAACGAAAAAACTCGCCAGCAATTACCACCACGACAGTAATACAATTTGCTGGACAGTTTTTTGTTTTTTAAATATTGTAGTGCTAGCGAGGTTTATACGTCTTGTCACTTGTCAAACTTTTAACTTTAACTTTTACAATTTTCCATGACGGTGCAACAATAGATAGTTAAATTCTATGGTCATTATTAAAGTTACTGTTAAAGTTAACTTTGACAGTAACAATTACGTAGCCCTTAGTGTAACCCACTCTAATAATTGTAAAAAATTACAATAAACATGAAAAGAAACAATAGAAAAATTAGCACTTGCTTTTCAATAAGAAACAGATTCTTTAACGTGACGAAAACGAACGACTGAAAACAAAAGACAAGCGAAAAAATTAATGCAATAAAGTCCCAACCGTTACCTGCAAATTTAACCCTCAGTCAATTTATAACCATGACTCCACATCCACATGAATATCAAACAAGTACTAAATAAACAAATTCACGGATCGCCCCTGTGAAACCCTAAACGTTACGGCGTGCAATCTCAGTAAATAATTGCACTTCCCCTCCATAAAGCTGAAGGGAAGTTTGTTCAAGTAAAATGATACAGGAACGTCTTAACTAGCGGTAAAGTGCGGAGGAACTGGATACCTGAACTTGATACCGTTTTTATTAAAAAAGGGGATCTAATAACTTTATGAGGTGGGTGTTTGTAGGGTGTAAAATGCTTAAGTTAGAAAATATTAAATAATTACTTGTGATTATTAAATTGGATGTTGGGATTTTTAACTATCTCTGTTTTTTTAGGGGAGGTTTTAATTAGCTTTTAGTTTACGTCAAAGTCGAAGTAATTTATTTGCTTTTTTTAATGTGACAGGGTTCTCATATATATTATTGGACGACACGATTGGTGCCGTGGCAAAGCAGTTGGCTTTCTACGCTATGTGCCGCGGGTTCAACCCCACACGCAACAAATATTTGTACGACAGTTACCTATTTGTTCCGGGTCTGGGTGTGTGTGTATATGACATATTATGTTTGTAAATTGTACCCACGATACCGGAGAAATAATAGAGTGGGGAAAGCTTTAAAAAAAATATTGTCTACCCAGAGTTTGTAAAAATAACAAAATATATTTTATTTTTAATATAACTCTTCCTGACGATGTTAAAATGTTACTGTTACTGTTAGCCTGTGTGTTTTATTTGTATAAAAATAATATAGCTGTTGGCGACGAACCTTTTTTAATATGTTTACTTTTTACTTTTAATATTTGACAGTATTTTGTTTTTCCTTTTTTGATTGTCAGTGTCGTGTAAATTGTTTTACATTAAAGAAGTCAATGTGTAAAACGAACCTTTTTTAATATGTTTACTTTTTACTTTTAATATTTGACAGTATTTTGTTTTTCCTTTTTTGATTGTCAGTGTCGTGTTAATTGTTTTACATTAAAGAAGTCAATTTGTAAAAACGATATTTTATTATTTATTCCCAACATTTAATGGTGTCAGAAGTGGGATAAATAATGTTTACACGCTCGCAAGCACACAAAAAAGTGCCAAGTGCCGCCAATTCAGCGTCCTCGAGAGTTTCTTCCGCAACTGTACGGGCACAGATGCTCGCTGCAGAAGCGCAACACTTAAAACGCTTACAAGAGCTCGAGCACGCTGCACGTGAAAAAGATTTAGCGGCGGAAAGAGCAGTTGCAGAGGCCGAGTTACGAGCTCAGTTGGCGACGCTGGAAGCTGAGGAGATTCGCAGCCATAAATCCAGCACATGTTCCAGTCACGTAAGTGAGTGGCTAGATGCAACCGTTCCCCAAGGATCTCATAAAGAGGTTTGTTCGCAGGGTCCAGACACGACCGCGCACAATGCGCCCTCACATGCTGAGGCAGAGGGCGCCGCGACCGCATCTGTCCCTGATCGTGTTCCGGGTACTTCTGTGGTTGATGCAGCCAAAGGGAGGAGTGAGCCGACTGTTGCGGCCGCTTCTCTGCCTGCATCAGCTATCATCGCAGGAAACTCCCGGGATTTACTCAATCCTCCACATCCTGCCGCTTCATTACACTATACACAACATTGTCATTGTAAATGTAATAAAGATGATAAAAATGACAGGGCGAACACTCTACAATTAGCAAAAGCTATCGCAGCGGTAGCGACCGCCACAGCGTCGAAGAACAATAAGGTCAGTTTTCCATTACCTATCTTCGATGGCCGTCCATCTGACTGGCTTGTCTTTAAGAAAGTGTATAACGACACAAGTACGTCGTTTACATGTGGTGAGAATTTGACAAGGTTGAACGCGTCGTTACGTGGGGCTGCGCGAGACTCTGTAGCCGTTCTTCTGGCTGCCGCGCGTGACCCAATGGACGTGATATACGCTCTTGAAACAGCCTTCGCAAGGCCGGAGCAGATAATTTTGTCTCAAGTTTCAGCAATCCGAGCCCTACCCAAGTTAGCCGCCAGCGAGAACAGCAAGGAGCTGAATACTTTCGCGTGCAAGGTCCGCAATTGTGTGGAAGTCGTGCGCCTGCTGGAGCGACCTGAATACCTCGCTTCACCGGAGTTGTCCAACGAGATTGTTAGTAAACTAACTCCCATACTTAGATCTAGGTGGATTGACTTCGCGCATTCTCACGAGCATACCAATATGTTTAGAATTGAACTTCTATCTGAATATTTAATGCGCGAAGCCAATCTGCGTAGTAGATACGACGTCATGCCATTAGACGTTGCCGTTAAAAATGTCAAATGTCATGCCACTGTCGCTCCTGTCAGTCCCACCGACAAGCCAAACGACACGAAACAGGTTTGCTTATTTTGCGACAACGCCCAGCACAACGTCAAATCGTGCAAAGCATTTGCCGATCTTAGTGTAGACCAACGCTGGGACTGGGTCATAGACAAAAAAGTTTGCCACAGGTGCCTCATAAAAGGAGGTCACTCGTATCGTTTCTGTAAAAGATTTTCTTGTAATGTTAGAGATTGTGAAAGGAAAACAAGGCACCATTCTCTGTTGCATAAAAAGGCCAGTGAAATAACAGCCTATACAGGTTTGACATCGGAACCGCAACTGCCACTAGAAGTCTCTAATAACGAGCCAGTAATCGTCTCCGTCCATGACAATTCAGTTCATTCAACCGCATTAGTTACTGATAAATCGGTAGTCATCACCCATAGCACCTCAACTTCTTCATCTCTTCGCACTCTTCTCAAAGTGGTAGCGGTAACTATCTCAGGTCCGAAAGGATCCTACGAAACTTACGCTTTGCTCGATGATGGTTCCACTGCTACCCTTCTGGACTCTAAAGTGGCTTCAGCAATAGGTGCGGAGGGTAGAAAAGGGCAAATAAGGGTTAATGGTGTAGGCGGAATGTCAAGACAGACTGAGGTGAGCTTCGTCGACATCAAGGTGAGGGGTCGACATAGCTCGGAGACTCATCTTCTACCGAATGTTCGTGCCATACCCAACTTAGATCTAGCTTCTCAGTCCATCAAGGTTAGCGACTTAAATTCTGTGTCATACTTGACTGAGCTAACTGAGATTTTAACCTACGATGAAGCTAAACCTATGTTATTGGTAGGTATCGACAATTGGCAACTGATGGTGCCACGTTGTGTTCGGAAAGGCTCACGGAACCAACCAGCAGCGGCTTTAACAGCGTTTGGCTGGGTGATGTTTGGTTCCATTAGAAACGCGTGCTCACCGGTTGAATTCGTGCATCATATGATGTCGGAAAACACCGACTCGCTTGACGTTCAACTCAATCAATACTTTCGTATCGATTCCATTGGAATTAATACGAAGGATTACTTGAGGGAAGATGACAAGCGAGCAATTGATATTTTAATGAAAACTACGCGTCGGTTACCATCTGGTAGGTTTGAAACAGGTTTACTATGGAAGCCAAAGATTGACTCCGTGCCCGACAGCTACTTGTTGGCCCGTAAGCGTTTCCTTTCTCTGGAGAATAAAATGAGCAGAGACAAATCTTACAAGGATGCCTATAGCGCGAACATAGAAGCTATGTTAAAAAAGGGCTATGCTGAACCGTGTAGCAAGGAACCAGACGGGAAAATTACTTGGTACCTTCCTCATTTTGGCGTGATACACCCTCAAAAGCGGAAGATACGTGTCGTTCATGACGCAGCTGCAACATGTTCTGGGGTCAGTTTAAATTCGTTGTTATTGTCGGGACCCGACATATTGCAGCCACTTCTTGCGATTTTAATGCGCTTTCGGGAGGGCAGTATCGCGTTGAATGCAGACATCCGTGAAATGTTCCCACAGACCAAGATTAGGCCGGAGGATCGGGATGCTCAACGGTTCTTATGGCGCGATAACCCCGCGCAGCCTATAAAAGTGTATCGAATGTCGTCAATGATGTTCGGGGCCACTTCCAGCCCATTTACGGCTTTATATTTAAAAAATCGTAATGCAGAGGAGCACCGAGAGCAATACCCAGATGCCGCAGATGCCATCATCAAAGACCATTACATGGATGACTATCTTGGAAGCACGGATTCTTCAGAGGTAGCAGCTCGCCTAGCCTCCGAAATAGTACACATCCATGCGCAGGCAGGTCTCGACATGAGGGCCTGGGTATCGAACTCAAAAGAAGCTCTCTCAGCCCTTCCGGCCGATATCTGTACGCCTGATACGACCGCCGTTAATGTCCGTATACTGGGAGTGACCTGGAGCGTCATCGACGATCGCCTTTGCTTTTCTCGATCTAATCTGACTGAATTGCCTTCAAAATTTTCGAAACGGGTTATTCTATCGCACCTAATGCGCGTATATGACCCCCTGGGGTTTTTGACACCGGTTGTAATGCGAGGACGCGTAATTTTTCAACAAACATGGAAGCTATGCATAGGTTGGGACGATGAACTGCCTTCTTCTTTCATTTCGAAATGGAAACTGTGGCATAGTGACTTATCAAAATTACTTTCAAGTTCTATTCCTCGACATTATTTTTCACATAACATACTAGTAGATTGTCAGCTGCATATTTTTGCTGACGCAAGCGAACTCGCGTATGGTTGTGTAGCCTACTGGCGTTTCGTGTGTGTCGACGGATCTGTGCGACTGAGCTTAATAGGAGGCAAAGCTCGCCTAGCTCCGTTAAAACCGGTTTCTATCCCGAGGTTAGAACTACAAGCTAGCCTTATTGCAGCTCGCTTCGCCTCTTATATACGTGACGCGCATAGATGCAAACCTTCTAAAGTAGTTTACTGGTCTGATAGTCTCACGGTCTTAAAATGGTTGAGAAGTGATGCGCGATCTTTCAAACAGTTTGTCGCGCACCGCGTCGGTGAGATCGCGGAAATAACCAATATAGCTGACTGGAGGTATGTACCGACGGGCATGAACGTTGCGGATGACGCTACGCGTATTGATCACAAATTCGAAATTAACTCTAGATGGTTTTCTGGCCCCGATTTCTTAACTTTACCAGCCTCCGACTGGCCTATAGAACCGGTCGCTAACCCTACGCCGACTCCGGAAGAGATGAAACGCTCGTTACTTATTTCGGAAGCGGTGGGGTTAACCAATGTGCGCGACTCATTTTTACCAGTAGTCGCGAACTCCACTCGTTTTAGTAAGTGGCTTAGACTGTTGCGTGCTACTGCTCGCATTTTTTGTTGCGCCAGAGCATTTCGCTCTCTTTTGAGCCGTCCTCAAAAGGCAAAATTTCATAATAGGGACTCAAGAAAGTCGGAGCAATCGTTACTTTCGCTGAAGCCGTTATTGGTGGAGGACATGACGCTCGCAGAGCGCCATCTCTTTCTTCGGTCACAAATAGACTCTTTTGAAAGCGAACGCTCGTGTCTGCGTAGTGGAAAACCACTCCCGAAACAAAGTCGTCTTCGTAATCTCGCGTTGTTCATAGATGATTTTGGTTTGCTCCGTCTCTCTGGTAGAATTGGCGCAGTTGAAAGTACGGGAATTACTAAAAATCCCGTCGTGCTCGATGGAAACCATTCAATTATAAGGCTTCTCATCGGTCACCATCACCAAAAGGCTGCCCATTCATACAACGAACTTGTCGTCAATGAGCTTCGCCAAGCGTTCTTTATACTTGGACTGCGCCCAGCAGTGAAGAAAGTGTCGAACTCCTGCCTCGAATGTAGAATCCGAAAAACCGCACCCCCAACTCCACCCATCGGTGACTTACCTCCCGAGCGACTGGACCACCACACCAGACCCTTTAACTGCGTGGGTCTTGACTACTTCGGCCCAGTATATGTTACAGTGGGTAGACGCACAGAAAAACGGTATGTTGCACTGTTTACTTGCCTGACGGTGCGCGCTATTCATCTCGAAGTTGTTGGAAGTTTAACGTCAGATTCAGCAATTATGGCTCTGCGTCGTTTTATAGCGAGGCGTGGATGCCCGTCAACGCTTTTATCCGACAACGGAATAGCTTTTGTGGGAGCGAACAAGGAGCTTTCTGCACTCTACATGAAGTCGGTTCAAGAATATGTGCTCAACCAACGGATCAACTGGAATTTATTCCACCAGCTGCACCATTTATGGGGGGTTGCTGGGAGCGGTTGGTTCGGTCGGTCAAGACTTCACTTAGAGCCACTATGAAGGAGCGTGCGCCCCGCGAAGAAGTTCTTCACACGTTTCTACTAGAAGTGGAGGGCATATTAAACTCGCGCCCACTCACGCACGTGTCGGTAGACCCGGGGGTAGAGGAAGCAATTACACCCTTTCATTTTATTCTGGGTTCAGCTTCACCACACTCCCCCCTAGCCGAGTTCACCGATGCTGATCTAATTCGCCGGGTACATTGGAAGAAGGCACAACGATATGCGGACCACTTTTGGACACGCTGGGTACGTGAATATCTACCAAGCTTGTTGCCTCGCCCCAACGTTCAAGGAAAGAAAAATTTGGAACCCGGAGATTTGGTGTTGGTGGCAGATGGGAATCTACCACGTGGTTCTTGGCCAAGAGGCCGTATTTCTAGAACGTTCCCGGGGAGCGACGGGGTCGTTAGAGTTGCAGAAGTTGCCGTCAGGGGTGGCTTACTGCGCCGGCCGGCCCGAAAGCTTGTATTACTGCCCAACTAGGGTTTTAGTACAAGTTTTAGGTGTACGTCGCCTCTTTTTGTCCGGTGTTGCCACACCGGGGGGGGACGATGTTGGCGACGAACCTTTTTTAATATGTTTACTTTTTACTTTTAATATTTGACAGTATTTTGTTTTTCCTTTTTTGATTGTCAGTGTCGTGTTAATTGTTTTACATTAAAGAAGTCAATTTGTAAAAACGATATTTTATTATTTATTCCCAACAATAGCCTATATCACTCACAAATAGTGTAGCTTTCTATTTAAAAGAAAAGGAAAAGAAATGAAAGAAAGAAAAAAATAAAAGAAGGAATTTTAAGAATCGGTTCAGTAGTTCCGGTCATTACCCCCTACATACAAACAAACAAAACGAATGACCTCTACCTGATATATAATGAACCCATAGGTAATGAAACACACTTGACGCAATATAATAATTTGTTTACATTAAATTACTCTTTGTATCACTTTCAATAGACTGGTCGCAGAGCAATAATAAAAACAGATTTTTATTTAATAATTTTTTTATATATTATGTCACCGCTAATGAGCGTAAATCAGTTAGAGTGTAGATTAACTTGTTAATCTGCAGATTAGGTTGAGTCCGTTTAAGTGGAAAAAAATGTTTTAGTTCTTACATTAACTAGATAATCTGCAGACTTCCTAAATAATCTGCAGACTAACGACCAAGCATACGATTAACTTAATAAAACCAGCTCTTTGCTTGAATATAAAACATAAAAGTAAATTAGAAAAAAAGCAAAACACACATGTTCTCTGTCTCAGTAGGTTAAGATGCGGCTGTGGTGACCCTTGGCAACATCCGAATTGAGAACCTCCTTTTTTGAAGTCTGTTAAAAATAATACTTTTCACACATTTAATTATTCGTTAGCGAATAATCAAATCCTTGCTGTTTCGAATAAAAACAGATTTTATTATTACTCTGCGACGTTTTCAACAAGGCTATTCTTCGTACGCATAGAAATTGTGGTATATTATGCGAGCTTTGATTGCAAGCCAATTTGTATGGTCCAACTGTTGTAAAACAATGAGAAACTTAATATGACGTTTTAAAAATGTAATATAAAAGGGCCGATTCCTAGAAATTAATCAGTTAATATCTCGCAGTTAAGCGAGTTGGAAATATGAGGGCAAATGTTTTAATACTAACTCTGTTAGTATGTGCGGTGAGTAAATTTTAATACCATTTAATTACTTATAAACCTTACTTCGAAAACATAACAGGGTAACTTGTTTAACATAAGAATAAAAAAAGCAGTGTGAAAAAAATAATCGAATAGAAATTATCCATGAATTGGGGACCGTGGGCAGCTGAGGTTATGTTCTGTAGTCGTTCGCACATTTATTTATTTATTTATTATTTAGCTTTAAGTCTTCCATGTTTTTACATGTAAATAAATAAATAAATTTACTTACGTACTTATTTTAACTTTCACAAGAGAAAATAATTCGCGCGTTTAAAAATTACTTGAAAATTATGTTAATAATGTGGGCCACTTTTTAAATAAACTGAAATGAGACCCGAGTTTGTTATTCTTCAGTATGAAATCATTCTCTTTAAATAAAGATGCCCTAAGCGATAAGTTCTAGAATGAATCACTTAATTGACTTAATTTTTAGAAATTTTGACATCTATTTTGAATATTGGCCCAGGCGGTGACTTGCTGGATTAGTTTTTACTAGGTATTTCGTATTTTTGTGTATCTTGACGCAGTATATATGATGATATATATGATGTAATATGTATGATTTATTTTATAGTTTATATGTAGATATGTATGTATCTATGTATTTATTCCTGGATCTTAAATATTGTTTTTTCTTTCTAATTATCGTTTATATTGCGTTGCACCCATCATGTTTGTCTGTACATCACCCTAATGTAGACTGGCAGAAAATACCTATGGCATTAAGTCCGCCTTTGTGCAGTGTCTTTTTATTGTACATAAAGCATTAAATATATAAATAAGTGTAGCATAATTATCTATAGGTACTTATTATAATGAATTATTTATTGTTTTAATCAAAATAAGTGTTTCTTTGTTTCAGACATGTTACTTTACGAATGCAGCCCCAAGTACGTATCAATTATTTTTTTATATATTATCTGATCTTTTTGTTGATTTTTGGATTTATACTTAATTATAAGGCCCCAATTTATTAGCGAAGGTCCTTTTAACGGGTTATTATACTCATTTTATGAACATCTTTACTATGAACCCAAGGCAAAAATCGCGACACCAAAAAATCGGCTGTTCCATACATTTGAAATATAAAATGAAATGATCTTTATTTGCTTGAAGCATGGTACATAAAATAAGTTCTTAATATGAGTTAATTATGCCCGTTATACTTCGCCCTAGTTTTGTGGCGTGCAAAATTTCTAACTTTTAAATTTTAACTAATAATTAAATAAAAAATCTGAACAGTTTATTAAAATTTACTTGACAATTAAGTAAATATAAAGGATTATATAATCAATAATTAATTAAATTATTAGTATCTATGTTATATTATTAAATTACAATGAATAAATTAAATTTGCATTAAAATGTCATCTAAAAAATTCATTCATGTCATTTAATCGAGTGATATTAAATTATTCATACAGAACAGCTTTTTTCGTGATTTCATGTTTGGTCCCACAGTAAAAGTTTATAATGATGAGGACTATAACCCCTTAAAAGGACCTCCGCTACTAAAGTAGGACCTTATTTATATATACTATCTATAATTATACTCCGTTCGAAATAACATTAGAAATAACTCCATTTACACTTTATTCAACCGATTTTGACTTCTATTACGTTGGTGACATGACAAATTATAGCTGCAGTAAACATTTGTTATCGTAAATATGTTTTTGCTTTTAATGCCATCCTTGTGCGTACGGAATATAAGTCAAAATCGGTTGAATACACTGTAAAAGGGTTTGTTAAACGTGTCTAATCTTATTTCAAACGGAGTATAGTATTTATTTTATGGTAATTTCAAACAAATATCAATAGCAACAAGAAGTTATATTTTTCCTCGATCACGACCGCAGTAGATGTAAAGCCAAAAATGTATCAGAATAGTGGGCGCGAGTTTTCCATAGAAGTTCACAGAAATGCGCGCGCGCGTTGTTTTCATGCATTTTTTTGGGAAACAGTTCATAATACCGTCGTTTTAACCTAAAAACGGGTCTGTTTATCAATTTACCATAATATCTTTCTCAATTAATATTTAAAAAAAAAATTGCCTGGTTATACTAATTACGTGAATTATATAGGTATTAATAACGTGATGGTTGCTTTAAAATAATTTCTGTTTCTAGCTAGAAAAAAACATAGCGGCATAAAAAGAATACTATTCTAAGACCACAAATTATTATTGCATCTTGAGCAAAATTATTTTTTAACATATCGTATTGACGAACAAATTCCTAGTTTTTTTATTTATTATTTTTGTTCTTTTACAGATTCTGATCTGACTTACAAAAAGCGTGAGTATATTTTTATTTAATTTTTTTATTCTCAAATGATTCCTAATATTATTCATACAATACTCATTATTTACTTGGATTGACCTTTAGGAAGATCATAGACGAAATATTTTTATGTTTGTGACCATAATCGGTCACAGATTCGATCAGTTTAGCAATCTGTCCCTTTTTGTTTCTCTGCCGGCAAAAAGGACAACTTGCCTGTCAGACGAAATGTCACCGTATTTGAAGGATCTATGTTATACTTTTAGTAGGTAGGTACATGGCGTGCTTTGAAGTACAAAATGCTATACAGTGCCACAAACTTATCTGACCTGACACTGTCTATAATATCACACAAACATGTCATCCAATGATTGTCTGACATGTGCGTCGTGTGCGATCTATCTTAGATTTAAGTAATTTACTTAAAATAATTATCTTTACAGACATTTTAAGTAAATTACGCTTATGCGATCCCTCAAAAAATATCGCAGAAATATGATATGGATATTTTGTTCAAATCTTGTATACCTACTATAGTGCCACAAACGGTCGTGGCGTCGCTGCCGTCGCTGCCGTCCATAGACTAATACCTATGTCTATGCTGCCGTCGCTTTTACCAATGTCATTTCCATACAAAAATGACACTTCGATGTCATTTTTGTTCCGTAGCGACGTTAGTTCCAATTTTGGTCACCGGGTCAGATAAGTTTGTGGCACTTACTAGTGATCATGAATGATATTTTTCATATAAATCGTGGGTTTGGTGGCAATGGTTTTGCGAAGATTTCATCACTTGCATATTGATAAATAGAGCATGTAAAAATTACCTACCAAAATAATTACGTGTAATGTAAATAGCAATTTTGTTAATAAAATATAATTGTTTTTTTCAGCTTGTTGTACCACAACTTGTAAACCAAAATGTACGACGACAACTTGTAAACCAAAATGCAAGAAAACGAAATGTACCACTACAACTTGTAAACCAAAATGTACTACTACCTGTAAACCCAAATGCAAGAAAACAAAATGTACTACAACTTGTAAACCAAAATGTAAGAAGACAAAATGTACTACCACTTGTAAACCCAAATGCAAGAAAACAAAATGTACGACGACAACTTGTAAACCAAAATGTACGAAAACGAAATGTACCACTACAACTTGTAAACCAAAATGCACGAAAACAAAATGTACTACCACCTGTAAACCCAAATGCAAGAAAACAAAATGTACTACAACTTGTAAGCCCAAATGCAAGAAAACAAAATGTCATACTACAACTTGTAAACCCAAATGCAAGAAGACAAAATGTACTACCACTTGTAAACCCAAATGCAAGAAAACAAAATGTCATACTACAACTTGTAAACCCAAATGCAAGAAGACAAAATGTACTACCACTTGTAAACCCAAATGCAAGAAAACAAAATGTACTACTACCACTTGTAAACCAAAATGCAAGAAGACAAAATGTACTACTACTTGTAAACCCAAATGCAAGAAAACAAAATGTCATACTACAACTTGTAAACCCAAATGCAAGAAGACAAAATGTACTACAACTTGTAAACCCAAATGCAAGAAAACAAAATGTCATACTACAACTTGTAAACCCAAATGCAAGAAGACAAAATGTACTACCACTTGTAAACCCAAATGCAAGAAAACAAAATGTCATACTACAACTTGTAAACCCAAATGCAAGAAAACAAAATGTCATACTACAACTTGTAAACCCAAATGCAAGAAGACAAAATGTACTACCACTTGTAAACCCAAATGTAAGAAAAAATATACCCCAACTACAATTGATACAGTAATGGACTATCCTCAATGGCACCACCAAGGCGCCTACGCCTACGCCAACTAGTTTTAGAAAAAATATGGAAATTGAGTTGAATTTGTCTTTGGGAATGGGTTATCAAAAGGAGACAGTTTTTTTGGGCCCATATATTTTAGCGTATAGTGCCACAAACTTATCTGACCCGGTGACCAAAATTGGAACTAACGTCAGAACCTACAGTAACTACAGAACCAAAATAACTTCATAATGTCATTTTTGTAGGGAGATGACATTGGTAAGAGCGACGGCAGCGACGTCATGACCGGTTCAGATAAGTTTGTGGCACTGTATATAAATCATATTTTTATCCAAAAATAGATCTCAATTAATTACCTAAAATAAAACAATAACTAGATTTAAGTCTAACCGGAATCATGCAATCTTATAAAGTAATGTTTTGATTATTTAAACAAGGCGCAATGCCTTTTCATGCATTCTGAAATCTAATTAAATTAAGGCTAAACACGATAACTAATTAATTCATTACAATAAATTAAGAAGGATTAAACTAAAAAAATACCTATCACTGTTTTATTAGGATTGAATCAATCACATTGTGCGGCGCATTATTATTTATTTATTATGATGATAAATAAATAGTAGCGCGCCGCACAGTGTTTATAACCTCATTTCAGAATTCAGAACGTACTAATTCAGATAATAAAAAAATAACAGTCAATGTCATCGTTAGTTGTCAGTCAATTCCATAGAAATAGTAGGTATCTACTATATATTATCTCTATGGTCAATTCTTATATTTGCATATTTTTGACGTCGTATTTGTCAATAATCCAGTTAGAAATGTTAAATATTATAAATATTATTGTAATCTAGAAAATATGACGATCAAAATGACGTGTGTTTCGTTCTTAAATGGTTAGAATGGGTGGGTAGCCTATTCTACAAACAGCAAGAAATGGTCTCCTTTGATACTTCCTCATCTGAAAAGGCATCCTAATAGCTGATCAAATAACTGAAACAGCTTACTTGAAAGTAGTTTATACACCGACTTAGGTATAAGTGATTTGTGGGTGATTCAATGGCATTTAAAATTTAAAATCTTATGACTCTCAGGTACTGTATCTAAAACAGTACCAAATTCTACACTTTGTTATTTTTTTTCTCAGTTAAATTGTTTGGACGTATATAAAATATGTCTCCTAAAGTTTAATCGCATTTTGTTGATATGTCACCGATTCTTGCAACAACGTTATTGCAGCATGCGGTACATATTGTAAAACGCTGTAATGAGGCACAATGTTGCATTACCTTTTTTGAGCGTATGCTTTGAAGGTAACAAAAAAAAAGCATTTCTTAAAAAATCTAAGTCGTAATTCGCCATTATTTATACGTCAAAAATATGTGTTTTATTAGAATGACTTTACAATCGCTTATATTATGCCACTCAGAGTAAGATGACCAGGGGGCTAAAAAGGCCGCTTTAGATGAATCATAATATGATTCATATTACAAATGTCAAAATATCTACTTAATTGACACTTCTTAATGTCATCCGCATAAGGTTCATATTCAGTAATCATCTATTTGACAGTTACTATGTAGATCAGTAGATGAATTGCTCAATGTGGCCTTTTTAGGCCCCCAAGAAGTCATAATGTAGGTGCAATTGTCCAATTCTTTCGGACAAAATAGTCCATTTCAAGTACATTTATAAATTACTCATCGCGTGGTTTTTATCCCTTTATTTTTATTTCTCTATAAAATATTATTGGGTTTTGGTGTTGGTTTCTTTCATTTTTGTTTTTAATTTGTTTTATAATGAGTAATAATATTACACAATCGTCCAGACTTGTATCTATTACTGTACATTGCACATATGAATTGTGTGACTTAGGGCCATGTTCACGGACAATATAACAGATGTTTAAGATTAAACCAGCCGATTACCCATACAAAAAATTATGTTTAAACGACTGATTTTGCCCTAATCATCTGTTATGTTGTGGGTGAACTTGGGCCATAGTCTCGTTCGAGATCCCTGTCCGTAAATAGGAACAGGTTGCTTTTAATTTTAAACCTAGACATCATTTATATTTATATTAAATTAATGATACAGAAAATAATCACATATTTACCTAGGATGTTGTATTATCTGTATTTACGTATATTATATATGTAGTATTGTCAAACAAACATGTTTAGGAGGTATTAAGGCCACTTTGGCATAAGATCCACGACAGACGAGTAATCACTTCACTACTCAATCCTCCGCAGATTGATTTATAATTATATTATTTAAATAAATCAATAACTTTCAACAAGCTTATTATTACTAATTATTCAGCTTGTGTATACAACTACCAATTATTTCGGAAAGAAGATTTGCTTTAAACATAAAGTAAATATATTTTATACATACTAACAAGTTTTAAATGTTATTCTAACTTTAAACTTTGTACTTACGTTCAATAATCCTTTACAATTATATTTCTCTGAAATATAATAGTTGTTTTGTAATTTTATTCGAAGGGAGGTGCGAATTATAAATAATTATATCCGTTATATTTATTTTTATACTGAATATTTCTTAACTGTATTTTATTTTATTGTATAAATGCGGACTTTAGAATTGTTGAATTTTATATTCTTTACAGCAAGTGTATATTAAATCAAATATTTATATTATAAATTATAAAATTTGTATTTATATAAATAAACAGGTGTCTAAGGCAAGTGTGTGTAACACTAAATCTATTATAAGCTTGTTCCTAGTGCAGATTCTAGCCGACAGTGCGCACGGAGTGAGTTCTGTGACTTGCCAAGCTTTCTGTAGGCTCAGCTTGTTGATAATGCTCGAACTGAGTCAAAGTCAAAGTCAAAGATTTTTTCATCCCACCATCTCGGAAAGAGTATTTTTAATCTTCAATATCTGAGTGGAAAAGCCGTTTTTATTCTCTAGAGGATAAAGTAAATTTTCATCCCACCATCTCGGAAAGAGTATTTTTAATCTTCAATATCTGAGTGGAAAAGCCGTTTTTATTCTCTAGAGGATAAAGTAAATTGAATTTAGAACATCGTGTGCACTAAGTTTGTGAATTAAACGTTTTTTTTTTGCATTTAGTCATTTCCTCGCTGAGGTGGAATGAAAAGTTACGTGTTGCACTCGAGTGCAAAGATTTTTCACCTCGTGCTCTTTTGATTCCCTCGCTAACGCTCAGGATTCTAATTTTGAATCACTCGCTGCGCTCGTGATTCAATTTTAGAATCCTTCGCTTGCTCGGTCATCAAAATTGAACACGCGGTTAAAAAGCAACTTTGCACTCTTGTATAACAAATAACTATTATTTCAACTGGGCCTTTGCAGGCACTTTCAAAACGTCGTGATTCTAGGCGCACGGTTCCAAGTGGGTTGGTCCTGGAGAAGATACCGGCAAGAAACTCCATCGATGTCATGAATAAATGTCATGTTTGCATTTGCCTAAACAATGGGTAAAACGTCTCGGCTAGAGTTTGGACCTAGTACTGTCTTATATTTGAGCATAATATTATATTTATGTAATGATATTTTCATTATATTTATAAAACGATGTTTTATAAATATGGTTAATAAATTCATTGAAAAGAATTAAATTGGTTTCATATTTTATTTTCCTTTATTATCGGCGAGATTTGCATCCTTAGAGATAGTGTAATCTATATCACTGTTGTGGTGGTTATTTATGCACTACCTACCATAAACATCGGCGGGTCTACCGCGTAACTAAAATTGTAATGAACATCGATACTGCTATTAAACTTCAATACGATCGTGAGAGCCTAAACTTTGAGCTAACTTGTAAAAAAATTACCTATCATATAGTTGGGATTCCTATCTTCATGATCGGTAAAAATAATGCAAGTTAGCTCAAAGTTTAGGCTCTCACGATCGTATTGAAGTTTAATACCAGTGTCGATGTTCATTACAATTTTAATTACGCGGTAGACCCACTGTACGTGAGTATTGTTCATGATACCTACCTAAGTACCTACTACCTAACGACTTGCATCAGGGTTAGCAGGGCCCTGTTTTCTCCACTCTTTGTCTCCTAGACAGAAGGCAAAACGAAAAATCGAGAGAGAAAACGGTAAAGAGATGGTTTTGTCCCCAATTTTTCTCTCTCCCCATTTTGTCGTGCTAGTCCTACTGGTGTGGCTGTGTTGAAGAGTCAGTGAGACAACTGATAGAGGTTCTATTCTGAAAGAACATCTCAATGTCGATTCGAATCTCACTCTTATTATAGGGTGATATTTGATGTATAGCAGAGCACTTTGGCGTTTCCTGGATGACGCAGCAGCTAGCTTCACTGCGCTATCTTGACTCACTGAGGACTTTGCGGTAAAAAATGGATACTGCATCTCTTTTGTTTTTACCTGACTGCGTCAGAAGGAGGGTTATGTTTTTTGACTGTATGTATGTATGTATATTTCTTTGGCACGCTCTGTAGCCTAAACGGCTTGATGGATTTTATCTTGAGAGGTGTCGTTAGATTTTTCTTAATTGTGAGAGTGAAACTGGCTACATCAAAATTATAAAAAAAAAATGGGCGATTTTTGGCGCCATATTATGTGACTGCAATTTTTTTATCCTCAAAACTTTTCCTATCCGTTATAAAATATAAAGGAAATGGCTTAAACAAAATATACAAATGATGCAAATGATGATCATAAAAATAATAATTTATTAAATAAAATATTTATCTATTCATTTAAAATACATTTATGATTACATTTTTAAATATTCCTTTCACCAAAAACATTTAAAAATATATAATTTGTACGAGTCCCGATGCCATGCCGGTGGGCTACTTGTCTTTGCTGCTGGTAGTTAGGACACCAGAGTGAGGAACCTGCTGATAATATGAGCCGAGTCCAGGAGTACCGCTCACTGCACCCTAAGGGCTCAATATTATGGAGAGGCGGAATGTCGCGCGGAGCGCAAAACGGCGCGCAACGCGGAGAAAGGCGCGTATCTCCGTTCATGGAGAGCGAGCGAGTGAGCGACGCGCCGCGCCGCGCGACTTTCCGCCTCTCCGTAATTGAGCCCTAATCCCTGGTGCAGGCGCCTAGTGGTATATGATTGACAAAAAATCAATAATTACAAATCAAATGAAATACAAATCTTTATTGTAATAATTTATTAGCGTTCTCAAGACCTCTGGATGTAAGTATACTTCAGCAAAACGATTTTGGATGGTACAGCAGGAGATTCACTTCACGATTACATTACACAAATAATTATTAATTTCTAAGTTAGCTTACCTATCTTGAAAAATAGTGTGTGTTAACTCATAGGTAGCAACACACAATAATAATTAATTGTTAGTTATTTAACACAGGATGCTAAACAAGACGATGTTGCTGGGGAGATTGTTCGGCCGCTTTTTTTCCACAAGCAAAAACAGAAAGTCTGACCAGAGAGAGCAAATTTTCTATAAAACATCCGTTAAAAAGCTCTATTTAAAATCCAGATAAAAATAAATAAATAATTCCCTTTCATATGTGTGTCACTAAATTGTTCAAAATTGGTAAGACAGACTGTTAATTCTGTTCTACCAATTTTGAAAAATTTAGTTCTTTGATAGGTTTATTAAAATAATAAAAATCACACCAAAAACATTTTCATGTAACATGTTGCCAAGGCAAGACCATATGACTCGCACTGTCAAAAAGTTATCAAATCTAATGTAGAGCCAAGCATCTAAGTCTACATGCCTTAACTCTACAAGGCCTCACTTCACAAACTCTACACCTTAGTCAAAATATGTATCATGTGGCGTGGCCATTTCGCTACATGAAAAATTTATCCACTGTTCATTACTTTACTGTTATACAATAGTTCTTGTAGTAACGAAACGGCCAAGCCACATTTTTTTTTCTTTTTTTATTACTTATAAGGAGTCCCTATGTCAATTTTCAGACCTCTAGCTCAATCAATTTCCAGACCTCTAGCGTCAATATTGCGGTAGTCTCATAGAAAGTTCCATCCCCTAGTTTAAGGGGATGGGGGATAAAAGTTACAAGTTTTATAATTTTTTTATGGTTTGTGTACTAATAATAGCTTACATACCAAATTTCAGCGTTCTAGGAGATTAGGAAATGCCCTAAGAATTTTGATGATCATCAGTGAGTCAGTGCCGAAATCAGGGTTTTTAAATATTAATAAAATCTAAAGTTTAAGAGTTATGCATATTAAAAGCCACTCTATTTTATACTATGTATAGAAGAGAAGATACGATCTAATTTATTGAATAAATACATTAAATATATATAGTATAAACATGTAATAAAAAATAAATATAGGTCTATAATATATGAATGAATGAATGATTATTTCGAAGATTATAGTATCGGACGACGTTACTCTTGGTATACCCAATGACATTTTATATTGGCCATACCTAGTTTGTTTAGGTTTAGTGGTACTTACAAGGTAATTTGACAGTTGTTGACGAAGTTATAGGACAAGGTTTCGTAGTGGTTGTTGTGGTTAAATGACAAGGCTTCTTAGTTGTTGATTTGGTTGTTGTAGGCTTAGTAGTAGTTGGCTTGGTAGTTGTTTTTGTAGGCGTTCGCTTAGTTGTTGTTGTAGGTTTGGTAGTAGTTGGTTTGGTAGTAGTTGGTTTGGTAGTAGTTGGTTTGGTAGTAGTTGGTTTGGTAGTTCTTGGTTTGGTAGTTGTGTTAGTAGATGTTTTTGTACGTGTTCGCGTAGTTGTTGTTGTTGATTTGGTAGTTGAATGACAAGGTTTTTTAGTTGTTGGCTTGGTAGTTCTTGGTTTTGTAGTGGTTTTTGTAGGCGTTCGCTTGGTTGTCGTTGTAGGTTTGGTAGTTGTAGGCTTGGTAGTTGTAGGCTTGGTAGTTCTTGGTTTGGTAGTTGTAGGCTTGGTTGTTGTAGGTTTGGTAGTTCTTGGTTTGGTAGTTGTAGGCTTGGTAGTTGTATGTTTGGTAGTTGTTTTTGTAGTCGTTCGTTTAGTTGTTGTTGTAGGTTTGGTAGTTTTTGGTTTGGTAGTTGTCGGCTTCGTAGTCCTTGGTTTGGTAGTGGTAGGCTTGGTAGTTGTTGGTTTAGTAGTTGTTTTTGTAGGCGTTCGCTTAGTTGTTGTTGTAGTAGGTTTGGTAGTTCTTGGTTTGGTAGTTGTCGGCTTCGTAGATGTTGGTTTGGTAGTTGTTTTTGTAGGCGTGCGCTTAGTTGTTGTTGTAGGTTTGGTAGTTCTTGTTTTGGTAGTTGTTTTTGTAGGCGTTCGCTTAGTTGTCGTTGTAGGTTTGGTAGTTGTAGGCTTGGTAGTTCTTGGTTTGGTAGTTGTAGGCTTGGTTGTTGTAGGTTTGGTAGTTCTTGGTTTGGTAGTTGTAGGCTTGGTAGTTGTATGTTTGGTAGTTGTTTTTGTAGTCGTTCGTTTAGTTGTTGTTGTAGGTTTGGTAGTTCTTGGTTTGGTAGTTGTCGGCTTCGTAGTCCTTGGTTTGGTAGTGGTAGGCTTGGTAGTTGTTGGTTTAGTAGTTGTTTTTGTAGGCGTTCGCTTAGTTGTTGTTGTAGTAGGTTTGGTAGTTCTTGGTTTGGTAGTTGTAGGCTTGGTTGTTGTAGGTTTGGTAGTTCTTGGTTTGGTAGTTGTAGGCTTGGTAGTTGTATGTTTGGTAGTTGTTTTTGTAGTCGTTCGCTTAGTTGTTGTTGTCGGTTTGGTAGTTCTTGGTTTGGTAGTTGTGTTAGTAGATGTTTTTGTACGTGTTCGCTTAGTTGTTGTTGTTGATTTGGTAGTTGAATGACAAGGTTTTTTAGTTGTTGGCTTGGTAGTTCTTGGTTTTGTAGTTGTTTTTGTAGGCGTTCGCTTAGTTGTCGTTGTAGGTTTGGTAGTTGTAGGCTTGGTAGTTCTTGGTTTGGTAGTTGTAGGCTTGGTAGTTGTATGTTTGGTAGTTGTTTTTGTAGTCGTTCGTTTAGTTGTTGTTGTAGGTTTGGTAGTTCTTGGTTTGGTAGTTGTAGGCTTTGTCGTTGTTGGTTTGGTAGTTGTTTTTGTAGGCGTTCGCTTAGTTGTTGTTGTAGTAGGTTTGGTAGTTCTTGGTTTGGTAGTTGTCGGCTTCGTAGTTCTTGGTTTGGTAGTGGTAGGCTTGGTAGTTGTTGGTTTAGTAGTTGTTTTTGTAGGCGTGCGCTTAGTTGTCGTTGTAGGTTTGGTAGTTCTTGTTTTGGTAGTTGTTTTCGTAGGCGTTTGCTTAGTTGTTGTTGTAGTAGGTTTGGTAGTTCTTGGTTTGGTAGTTGTCGGCTTCGTAGTTCTTGGTTTGGTAGTTGTAGGTTTGGTAGTTCTTGGTTTGGTAGTTGTTTTTGTAGGCGTTCGCTTAGTTGTTGTTGTAGTAGGTTTGGTAGTTCTTGGTTTGGTAGTTGTCGGCTTCGTTGTTCTCGGTTTGGTAGTTGTAGGCTTGGTAGTTCTTGGTTTGGTAGTTGTTGGTTTAGTAGTTGTTTTTGTAGGCGTTCGCTTAGTTGTTGTTGTAGTAGGTTTGGTAGTTCTTGGTTTGGTAGTTGTCGGCTTCGTAGTTCTTGGTTTGGTAGTGGTAGGCTTGGTAGTTGTTGGATTAGTAGTTGTTTTTGTAGGCGTGCGCTTAGTTGTTGTTGTAGGTTTGGTAGTTCTTGTTTTGGTAGTTGTTTTCGTAGGCGTTCGCTTAGTTGTTGTTGTAGTAGGTTTGGTAGTTCTTGGTTTGGTAGTTGTCGGCTTCGTAGTTGTAGGTTTGGTAGTTGTTGGTTTGGTAGTTGTAGGCTTGGTAGTTGTTGGTTTGGTAGTTGTAGGCTTGGTAGTTGTTGGTTTGGTAGTTGTTTTTGTAGACGTGCGCTTAGTTGTTGTTGTAGGTTTGGTAGTTGTAGGCTTGGTAGTTCTTGGTTTAGTAGTTGTTTTTGTAGGCGTTCGCTTAGTTGTTGTTGTAGTAGGTTTGGTAGTTCTTGGTTTGGTAGTTGTCGGCTTCGTAGTCCTTGGTTTGGTAGTGGTAGGCTTGGTAGTTGTTGGTTTAGTAGTTGTTTTTGTAGGCGTTCGCTTAGTTGTTGTTGTAGTAGGTTTGGTAGTTCTTGGTTTGGTAGTTGTAGGCTTGGTTGTTGTAGGTTTGGTAGTTCTTGGTTTGGTAGTTGTAGGCTTGGTAGTTGTATGTTTGGTAGTTGTTTTTGTAGTCGTTCGCTTAGTTGTTGTTGTCGGTTTGGTAGTTCTTGGTTTGGTAGTTGTGTTAGTAGATGTTTTTGTACGTGTTCGCTTAGTTGTTGTTGTTGATTTGGTAGTTGAATGACAAGGTTTTTTAGTTGTTGGCTTGGTAGTTCTTGGTTTTGTAGTTGTTTTTGTAGGCGTTCGCTTAGTTGTCGTTGTAGGTTTGGTAGTTGTAGGCTTGGTAGTTCTTGGTTTGGTAGTTGTAGGCTTGGTAGTTGTATGTTTGGTAGTTGTTTTTGTAGTCGTTCGTTTAGTTGTTGTTGTAGGTTTGGTAGTTCTTGGTTTGGTAGTTGTCGGCTTCGTAGTCCTTGGTTTGGTAGTGGTAGGCTTGGTAGTTGTTGGTTTAGTAGTTGTTTTTGTAGGCGTTCGCTTAGTTGTTGTTGTAGTAGATTTGGTAGTTCTTGGTTTGGTAGTTGTCGGCTTCGTAGATGTTGGTTTGGTAGTTGTTTTTGTAGGCGTGCGCTTAGTTGTTGTTGTAGGTTTGGTAGTTCTTGTTTTGGTAGTTGTTTTTGTAGGCGTTCGCTTAGTTGTCGTTGTAGGTTTGGTAGTTGTAGGCTTAGTAGTTCTTGGTTTGGTAGTTGTAGGCTTGGTTGTTGTAGGTTTGGTAGTTCTTGGTTTGGTAGTTGTAGGCTTGGTAGTTGTATGTTTGGTAGTTGTTTTTGTAGTCGTTCGTTTAGTTGTTGTTGTAGGTTTGGTAGTTCTTGGTTTGGTAGTTGTCGGCTTCGTAGTTCTTGGTTTGGTAGTTGTAGGCTTGGTAGTTCTTGGTTTGGTAGTTGTAGGCTTGGTTGTTGTAGGTTTGGTAGTTCTTGGTTTGGTAGTTGTATGTTTGGTAGTTGTTTTTGTAGTCGTTCGCTTAGTTATTGTTGTAGTAGATTTGGTAGTTCTTGGTTTGGTAGTTGTCGGCTTCGTAGATGTTGGTTTGGTAGTTGTTTTTGTAGGCGTGCGCTTAGTTGTTGTTGTAGGTTTGGTAGTTCTTGTTTTGGTAGTTGTTTTTGTAGGCGTTCGCTTAGTTGTCGTTGTAGGTTTGGTAGTTGTAGGCTTGGTAGTTCTTGGTTTGGTAGTTGTAGGCTTGGTTGTTGTAGGTTTGGTAGTTCTTGGTTTGGTAGTTGTAGGCTTGGTAGTTGTATGTTTGGTAGTTGTTTTTGTAGTCGTTCGTTTAGTTGTTGTTGTAGGTTTGGTAGTTCTTGGTTTGGTAGTTGTCGGCTTCGTAGTTCTTGGTTTGGTAGTTGTAGGCTTGGTAGTTGTTGGTTTAGTAGTTGTATTTGTAGGCGTTCGCTTAGTTGTTGTTGTAGTAGGTTTGGTAGTTCTTGGTTTGGTAGTTGTAGGCTTGGTAGTTGTTGGTTTGGTAGTTGTACGCTTGGTAGTAGTTGGTTTGGTAGTTGTAGGCTTGGTAGTTGTTGGTTTAGTAGTTGTTTTTGTAGGCGTTCGCTTAGTTGTTGTTGTAGGTTTGGTAGTTCTTGTTTTGGTAGTTGTTTTTGTAGGCGTGCGCTTAGTTGTTGTTGTAGGTTTGGTAGTTCTTGTTTTGGTAGTTGTTTTTGTAGGCGTTCGCTTAGTTGTTGTTGTAGGTTTGGTAGTTCTTGGTTTGGTAGTTGTAGGCTTTGTCGTTGTTGGTTTGGTAGTTGTTTTTGTAGGCGTTCGCTTAGTTGTTGTTGTAGTAGGTTTGGTAGTTCTTGGTTTGGTAGTTGTCGGCTTCGTAGTTCTTGGTTTGGTAGTGGTAGGCTTGGTAGTTGTTGGTTTAGTAGTTGTTTTTGTAGGCGTGCGCTTAGTTGTCGTTGTAGGTTTGGTAGTTCTTGTTTTGGTAGTTGTTTTCGTAGGCGTTTGCTTAGTTGTTGTTGTAGTAGGTTTGGTAGTTCTTGGTTTGGTAGTTGTCGGCTTCGTAGTTCTTGGTTTGGTAGTTGTAGGTTTGGTAGTTCTTGGTTTGGTAGTTGTTTTTGTAGGCGTTCGCTTAGTTGTTGTTGTAGTAGGTTTGGTAGTTCTTGGTTTGGTAGTTGTCGGCTTCGTTGTTCTCGGTTTGGTAGTTGTAGGCTTGGTAGTTCTTGGTTTGGTAGTTGTTGGTTTAGTAGTTGTTTTTGTAGGCGTTCGCTTAGTTGTTGTTGTAGTAGGTTTGGTAGTTCTTGGTTTGGTAGTTGTCGGCTTCGTAGTTCTTGGTTTGGTAGTGGTAGGCTTGGTAGTTGTTGGATTAGTAGTTGTTTTTGTAGGCGTGCGCTTAGTTGTTGTTGTAGGTTTGGTAGTTCTTGTTTTGGTAGTTGTTTTCGTAGGCGTTCGCTTAGTTGTTGTTGTAGTAGGTTTGGTAGTTCTTGGTTTGGTAGTTGTCGGCTTCGTTGTTCTCGGTTTGGTAGTTGTTGGCTTGGTAGTTCTTGGTTTGGTAGTTGTAGGCTTGGTAGTTGTTGGTTTAGTAGTTGTTTTTGTAGGCGTTCGCTTAGTTGTTGTTGTAGTAGGTTTGGTAGTTCTTGGTTTGGTAGTTGTCGGCTTCGTAGTTCTTGGTTTGGTAGTGGTAGGCTTGGTAGTTGTTGGTTTAGTAGTTGTTTTTGTAGGCGTGCGCTTAGTTGTTGTTGTAGGTTTGGTAGTTCTTGTTTTGGTAGTTGTTTTCGTAGGCGTTCGCTTAGTTGTTGTTGTAGGTTTGGTAGTTCTTGGTTTGGTAGTTGTAGGCTTGGTAGTTGTTGGTTTAGTAGTTGTCTTTGTAGGCGTTCGCTTAGTTGTTGTTGTAGTAGGTTTGGTAGTTCTTGGTTTGGTAGTTGTCGGCTTCGTAGTTCTTGGTTTGGTAGTTGTAGGCTTGGTCGTTGTTGGTTTGGTAGTTGTTTTTGTAGGCGTTCGCTTAGTTGTTGTTGTAGGTTTGGTAGTTGTAGGCTTGGTAGTTATTGGTTTGGTAGTTGTAGGTTTGGTAGTTGTTGGTTTGGTAGTTGTTGGTTTGGTAGTTGTAGGCTTGGTAGTTGTTGGTTTGGTAGTTGTAGGCTTGGTAGTTGTCGGCTTCGTAGTTCTTGGTTTGGTAGTGGTAGGCTTGGTAGTTGTTGGTTTAGTAGTTGTTTTTGTAGGCGTGCGCTTAGTTGTTGTTGTAGGTTTGGTAGTTCTTGTTTTGGTAGTTGTTTTCGTAGGCGTTCGCTTAGTTGTTGTTGTAGGTTTGGTAGTTCTTGGTTTGGTAGTTGTTTTTGTAGGCGTTCGCTTAGTAGTTGTTGTAGGTTTGGTAGTTCTTGGTTTGGTAGTTGTAGGCTTGGTAGTTGTAGGCTTGGTAGTTGTTGGTTTGGTAGTTGTAGGCTTGGTAGTTGTTGGTTTGGTAGTTGTTTTTGTAGGCGTGCGCTTAGTTGTTGTTGTAGGTTTGGTAGTTGTAGGCTTGGTAGTTCTTGGTTTAGTAGTTGTTTTTGTAGGCGTTCGCTTAGTTGTTGTTGTAGTAGGTTTGGTAGTTCTTGGTTTGGTAGTTGTCGGCTTCGTTGTTCTCGGTTTGGTAGTTGTTGGCTTGGTAGTTCTTGGTTTGGTAGTTGTAGGCTTGGTAGTTGTTGGTTTAGTAGTTGTTTTTGTAGGCGTTCGCTTAGTTGTTGTTGTAGTAGGTTTGGTAGTTCTTGGTTTGGTAGTTGTCGGCTTCGTAGTTCTTGGTTTGGTAGTGGTAGGCTTGGTAGTTGTTGGTTTAGTAGTTGTTTTTGTAGGCGTGCGCTTAGTTGTTGTTGTAGGTTTGGTAGTTCTTGTTTTGGTAGTTGTTTTCGTAGGCGTTCGCTTAGTTGTTGTTGTAGGTTTGGTAGTTCTTGGTTTGGTAGTTGTAGGCTTGGTAGTTGTTGGTTTAGTAGTTGTCTTTGTAGGCGTTCGCTTAGTTGTTGTTGTAGTAGGTTTGGTAGTTCTTGGTTTGGTAGTTGTCGGCTTCGTAGTTCTTGGTTTGGTAGTTGTAGGCTTGGTCGTTGTTGGTTTGGTAGTTGTTTTTGTAGGCGTTCGCTTAGTTGTTGTTGTAGGTTTGGTAGTTGTAGGCTTGGTAGTTATTGGTTTGGTAGTTGTAGGTTTGGTAGTTGTTGGTTTGGTAGTTGTTGGTTTGGTAGTTGTAGGCTTGGTAGTTGTTGGTTTGGTAGTTGTAGGCTTGGTAGTTGTTGGTTTGGTAGTTGTAGGCTTGGTAGTTCTTGGTTTTGTAGTTGTTTTAGTGGGCGTTCGCTTAGTTCTTTTTGTAGGTTTGGTAGTTCTTGGTTTGGTAGTTGTTGACTTAGTAGTTTTTGTCGTTCCTGTTCGCTTAGTTGTTGTTTTTGATTTGGTAGTTCGATGACAAGGTGTCTTAGTTGTTCGCTTGGTGGTTGTTGATTTGGTAGTTTTTGATTTAGTAGTTGTTTTTGTAGGTGTTCGCTTAGTTGTCGTTGTTGATTTGGTAGTTAAATGACAAGGCTTCTTAGTTGTTCGCTTGGTAGTAGTCGGTTTGGTAGTTGTATGCTTGGTAGTAGTTGGTTTGGTAGTTGCAGGCTTGGTTGTTGTAGTTGATTTGGTAGTTGAATGACAAGGTTTCTTAGTTGATGGTTTAGTAGTTGATTTCGTGGTTGTAGTTGGCTTCGTGGGTTTTGTTGTTGGTCGCGTGGTTGTTGTCGTTGTAGTTAGTTTTTTCGTCGTTGTCGGTCTACATGATTTTAACGTTGTCGTCACTTTACACGCTGTAGTAGTTACAGCTGAAAATAAAAATGTTAAGAAATTATTAATCAAATCTTTTGACAATAGTCGCTCGCTTACTGCTCCGGGAATGAACATAGCGTAGTACTGATTTTCTTGCAGCCAAACATAAAACAGGCAGAATACATAGAAAGTAGTTATTTAAACCCGCGAGGTTTTGAGGGGGGTTAGTACTTGTAGCGACATCTATCGCAACATAGAATAACTAATACCAGATTACGAAGCCTGCATCGCGCAAGGAAAAAGATATTCGTATCTAGCATATATACAACTGTCCGACATCAACCGTTGGGCTTCGGCCCGCCAGGCAATATCACCTCGCCTGGTCGGAGGATCCTCCCTTTTCAATGGAGGAACACCATACCTCGTTCCTCCACATACTCATCATTAAGAACAACTTTTACTACGGGACAAAATCTGAAATCACGAAAAAAAATCACATTTTCCATACATTTAGTCGAGTAATACAAGGTCTAACCTTTCTACTCCCAATCTCTTTTAGGGGTTACTATACTCATAAATAAGAATAACTTTTAGTATGGAACCAAACCTGAAATAAAAAAATTACTGTTCCACACAAATAATATAACCTACTCGCTACTCGACTAAATATGAATAGAAACGTAGATTTTCTTTATCGTGATTGCATGTTTCTTCCAAAGTAAAAGTTTTTCACAATTATTTGCATGGACAGCAGTTTATTTTATTTACCTTAAAACTAGGGTTAGCGAATAAAAAAGAAACAATTATATCAAAATAAACGTGGCTGTATGTTCAGTGGCCTAAGTTAGACAATGATTTTTATTATATATTTTTTTACATGTTTTTTTTAAAACGTTTCCTCTTACCAGGATTTCTCCTGTATCGAGGGTACAGCGAACATCACACACACCCAGACCCAGAATCATACAAATTACTATTGTTCCGTACGGGGATTGAACCCGCGGCACGTAGCGTAGAAATCTAATCACTTAGCCACTGCGTCATACGTGTCGTCATAGATGTCATTGAGTTTCCAAAACAGTGCATAGCGCATAGTCACGGATTACTTAAAAATAAATAAATTAATAAAAAATGAAAGCCTTCTCAGGCACTTATGTACTCCTACATGACTAGCACGGAAACAAGAAAAGAGAGAAAATCCGAGGTCATAATTACATATTTATATACTTTTATTTCTCTCGATTGTTCGTTTTGTCTTCTGTCAGGAGACAAAGGGAGGAGAAAACGAGTTTGTTCGCCCGCCGTGCTACCCGTGCTACGTGCTCCCGTCATCATCATCCTCTCCGTGGGGGCGATGTTGATTAAAGACTTTCATAATTGACTAATCTTCTTTGCAAGGGAGTAGAGTTAGACATGCATAACGTCTGGTTCTACTCTGCAATGCAACGTTCCCATGTATGAGTGATTAAGTGAGTTAAGTGCCTCAATGGGTGCGAATATACGAGTAATTATTGTATAACGAACAACAAATAAAATAAAATAAAAACAACTTACGCGCTGTGAGAGGCGGAAAACAACCTGTATAAACAGAATTAATAAAATTAACATTTGTAAACAATATAAAAAACGTCATCGAATGAACTTGAACTTTTGTTTTAGTTTCAAGGTCTAGTTAGCCTTCATAAATCCAGCCCATTACTGTCCCACTGCTAAGCTCAGGCCTCTCCACACAGTAAGAAGGTTTAAACCTTAGCTTTCGCCTTTAAGCACAAACACAACAAAGAGGGGTAGCGCGTCTTTCTGGTCAAAATTAGAGGTGCCCGATTAGGGAAGTAACTCCACCTTGCAGAATATCGAGGCTAAATAACACTGCTCTTTTACAGTGTTGTATTTCTAACGATGAGTAAGGTCGGAAGTGCTCGTTGGGGAAGCGTCGTGTTGGCAGTAGAGGGCTGCAAACACGACGCTAGCAGTAAGGTCGGCAACGCGCGAGGTATGGGGCATCCGTCGCGCGTGGCCGACTTTACTATATATGGATGGTGTTGCAATCGTCCTTAGGTTACAGTAACCGCTTACCATCTGGCGGGGCGTATGTTTGTTTGACATCTTAGTTGTAAAAAAAAACACCGCCCGGTCTGGCCAAGACATGGTTTTAGGCGCTTACCCACGAATTATTGGTTATTTTTATTATATTTTTTGTTCGTCTAGGTTTTTATCGATATTAATAAAAAAAGATGAGCCGACAACCCTAGTACAAACGAGGATATGATAATCAATTATATTTTATTACATTTTAAAAAAAAAATTATTAAATAAAATATATTTTATGTATTAATGACAACAGTAAAATACTAGGGGGGACTTCAAAGGGAGTGAACTTTTTTTTTTTTTTTTTCAGTAATATGATCCTTGTTTAGGATACATACCATATGTGCCACCTTTTGGGGCTGCATTTGCAAAGTAACATGTCTGAAACAAAAAAAATAACATACAGTTCCGAAAATTCACACGATTTGTGTGTCAAGTTAATAATATAATTTATTCATATCGAAGTTTTTTCTTACCGCGGCTATCAAAAGAGTCAGAGTCACAATATTTGTCCTCATTTCTACACTTCGCCAAGCAACGATAAATTACTAACTTACTTTTTGCAAAGAACCGCCCTTTTTATATTATATTTTAACAACGTCAATCATTGTTTTCCTGATGTTAGTACAGGTGGATTAATATAATAAGCTTGATAATTAAATGCAATTTCTATGCGAACAATAATTAATTTTTGTGTTTCATTTGATGTCACAACAATATCAGTTTACGTAAACAATGTAATTATTTTGCGTCTTTGTTTCATCATAAATATATAAATTATTATTAACAGGTTCATCATAAAATGGTGCAAGTGTCTAAGGCAAATGTGTTTAATACTAAATCTAGGCATTTTTATTTTTCTATGATTGTCAAATCAAGCTTAGCTTACTTGAAATCAATGAAATCATGACATTTATTCAGTTCGAGCATTATGCTCGAACTGAATAAATGTCGTGATTTCATTTGCTGAAAGATTGAGTAAAATGACTCGGCTTAAAGTTTGGACTCAGTGCTGTCTTATATTTGAGTAAATTGCGACGCCGCGCATCTTATACGTATTTTAAAAGACAACATTCCAATTATTGCATAATGGCCGACGGGTCGCGTTGGTTGCAAGTGTTGCAACACTTACGTAATATTACGTACTTAGCTATAGCTAAGTTTGTAAGTGCAAAATCTACATTATCACTGTAAATTTACATAAACATATTATATATACATAATATACATATACTAATTGTTTTAGTTTTTTTTACTTTTCTTTTTGTCTTAATTTTTTTACTTTTTTTAGTTTTAATTTTTTACTTTTGTGTCGTAATTTGTGTAGAAATAAATTCGTTTTTCTTTCTTTCTTTCATAATAATTTTATTTTATTTATATTAAGGAATAATATATTCATTATCTTTAAATTAATACGTGAAGAGATTTTTTTTTATCCCTTTTTAAGCATATTGCGCGCACGGAGGAATGTGAGATTTGCCATAGTTAAAGTTTATATGGAGAAGAAGTGTAGAAAGCTAAAATTACGGTCGAATTTCGATCACTGGGCGACCACTAGTATGTATAAAACGATGTTTTATAAATTAATTGAAAACAATTAAATTGGTTTAATATTATAATTTCCTTTATCGGTGAGTTTTGGATCCTCAGAGATAGTGTAATCGATATCACTGTCGTGGTGGTTATTTATGTACTGCCACTGCCACAATTAGAATTACATATAAGTAGTTGAGTATAGGTAGGACTGCTATCAGTCCGAATTTCCCCGGATTTGTCCTAGTTTGTCCGAGGGGCGTCCGTGGGGTGGTTTCTCAAAAAGTGTCCGGATGCCCGTCACTTTGGCAATTTCGTTCATTAGCTATACAGGATAATTTTTTATGTAGTGCGCAAAATTTTGCAGAGTGATTCAGTGCCCGTTCCCAAATGCAACCACAGTACAAAAATTCACTCCAAAACAAAATAAAAATTTGATTTTGTATGGCTTGCGCTAGTAAATTATGCGTGTCCCCCATGCTAAGACGAATTTTCGTTTTGTTTTAAAGTGTACCCCAATACTACGGTTGCATTTAGGAACAGATACTGAATCATGACTCTACAAATTACGCGCACTACATAAAAAAATATCCTGTATAAATTTTCTATTTCAATTAATTATAATATTCATTCAATTTTGTATTAAACAAGAAAATTTCATATTTTCAATGGCGTCCGGGGAACAATCCCGGTCTCAACCAAATGTCCGGGGTTTTAACATCTTTGTCCGGTATCGGCAATTTAGGTGAATAGTAATTTGCGGCAAATACGGCACCAAATTTGACTGTTCCTAGCCACCCCAGGCTGATGAAAATTTCGTTTTTCCTACAGTTATAAGTATTTGGTTATCATAATGGCTCCTCCACAATACATTCGATCGATCAATATGTACGATAGAATGTAACTTCATAGATCACGTAAATCAGTTAAAATTTATTTTGTACATTTACGGTATTACAGATAGTGCCGATAGCTTACACTACAAGTGTGCAACAGTCCGCTAGTGTTTTCGTTTTGTCGATACACACTAATTATGCATGAGTGCACACGCACACTACGATGAATAGACTAATCACGAGAGAGCGTTACGGTCAAATGGAAAGATGCGTCAAAAATTAGTGGGGGGGCGCGTCTTCCTGGAACGTACCTACTATCTGTATAATGTCTATAATAAGTCATAACAGTCTAATTATTCGACTGATAAGTCTTTGTATGCGCAGCAGTGGTGAAAAGTCGATTCCCATCGGCTTCCCTTTAGGAATTGGTTAGTGCATACACAAACGTGATATTATATTATTTACTCATCCAACTGGCAAAAAAAAGGCTTGTTAGGTATTCAGTTAGTTCAAGCTCTTCCAGACATGACTATAAATATAGATTACAAGAGAAGGTATGGATTTTTGTCTTGCAGCAATTTTTAGACGGAATTTTTGGGACGGCTTCCCCTTTTAAAACTGTCACCCTTCGCCACTGATGTTCAGCAATTTTAGATAGGCAGAGTTCGTTCGATAGGGTTCGTGTTTGAGGTGAAGTAAATATACCTAAGTATATTAAATTTTCTCCAAGAGACCAGAATTATTTAAAAAACAATTATTTTTATTAATTTAGTTGGAACAAAACCTATCAAAACGGGCCCGAAATCGAAATGATCTGCGATCCCTTTCGCCCTTCATGTTTGATAAATAGAGTCAACGCAGCAAGGACGATGGATGGAATTTTGTAATAAAATAATACAAAATTGGATTTATTATTTAACATATTTATTTAAAATAATTTATGATTACATTTTTAAATATTCCTGCAATAGCCAAAATCATTTAAAAATATATAAATTGTAGAATTGTCTTTGCTGCTGGTAGTTAGGACACCAGAGTGAGGAACCTGCTGACAATATTATGAGCCGAGTCCAGGAATACCGCTCACTGCGCCCTAATCCCTGGTACAGACCCCTAGTGGTTTATGATTTACAAAACAAATTAAATATAAATCTTTATTGTAATAGGTAATTATTTAGCGGTCTCAAGATCTCTAGATGTAAGTAATACTTCAGCAAAACAATTTTGGTTGGTACAGTAGGAGATTCGCAGTCACAGCGCAGTTCTGTTTGGATTACATTACATAAATGTGTATTAATATTATTAATATTAATATTATGAAAAATAGTGTGTTTTAGCTCATAGGCACAATTAATATTGTTAGTTATTTAACACAAAATGCTAAACAAGACGATGTTGCTGGGGAGATGGTTGGGCCGCTTTTTCTCCACGAGCAAAAACACTAATTCGGACAACAGATACCAAATTTTCTATAAAAAAATTACGTTAAAAAGCTGTAAAGTTATAATTGATCAAAATGTGTAGATTTTGAATAAATATCGGCGTAATCACTTTACTCCTCTGTACTCACCTAATTCCAAGTCAAAATATAATAAACCAAGTATAATACATAACAACTTATTTATTTCACATATTATTAATAAAAAAACATAATTTTTATAAATATTAAACAATTAAAATATTATAATAAAATATAAGAAGGCGTTTATTTAATTTTTATTTCTTTTTTTAAGGGGGTATTTTACAGGAATGCCGCAAAAACCGATTTGTATTTACAATTTTTTGAATAGAAATTCTTATTTCTTTGTCCTGAAAAAAATATATATCAAACTTGAAGATGTGACAACTTCTGCACGGTTGTCCGATACATGATTGGATGAAGTTGGCTCGATAAAAAAAAATCGCAAAGTTACCCCTTTTAAAAAAGTGTTTACAAGATTATTTCTAAAACATGATATTATTTCAAATAATTTTTACATCACAATATTGGTCGCAAATATACCAACGAAAATCGGTTTTAATTTTTTTATAATATTACGCATATTGGTCACAATTTGATAAAAACCACAAAATTCGTGATTTCTGTCATCTCTGCCATCAATCAGTCGCGTTTCGGCGCGCATCGAGGTCGGACCTGTGCAATTTTTTTTGACTTTCCTGCGCTTACACTTTGTTCAAAACCAAAAGAAAGAATGACAGTAAAATCATTAAAAAAATTATTAAAAAGCAACAGGAAGTATAAGTAACTTGCCTTTTATTCAGAAAATCTAAGTATTTCGTTTATAAAAATCAATATGCTAAAATAATTTCTTGACATCTCCGTCAAGAATTCATTTTATAGGATGTAGTATAGAAAAATCAGTACGACAATTTGTAGTGTTGAGAACAAAGAGTATGAAGTTTTATATACAATATTCTATTTACCTACTTTTATAGAACAATATTCATAGTACTTACGAGTATATCATTTTGATATATCGTCTGATACTATTAAAAATCTCGCCTGCGGCTCGATTTTTAAACACACTGATGTTTTAATACCCCCTATTATGCAACAGTTTCATAAACTACTATTATTTCGTATTGAACTGATCTACGTTTCCTTAGATTTTGTATAATTTTGTTCCTTATTAAACGCTGACATTTTAAAATGTGTCGGTCGGCCCTATAGGTACCGATTTGCCGGTGGCCCAACCTAATTTTACTTCTTTTAATTTTATTTCTTTATGGGCTTTGCAGTCCACTAGAAAAATGATTCACCAATTTAAATTATAATCTTTACCTTTATTTATGTATTATGGGTTATCGTGGTTGTCCGTGGCATCACCACGGTCCTATCCGAAAACCAACGCTGCGGTATTTATTTTATCTGTCAGGATTAACTGTCAGGATATGCTGAGATAGGGACTTTCTTTGGCCTCTTGCAGGACTTTTTTAACCCCCGACAAAATAGAGGGGTGATATAAGTTTATAATGTGTATCTGTGTATCTATGTATCTGTGAATCTGTGTGTCTGTCTGTGGCATCGAAGCTTCAAAGCGGATGGACCGATTTCAATGCAGTTTTTTTTAATTGAAAGCTAGTTTAATCGGGATGGTTCTTAAAATCTGTTCAGCTGTTCAAAAGTTACACCTCTTTTTCTAGTTAGAGTCGAGGGTTTTAGACGGTTAGGTTATTGTTATCATTATTTGAATTTTTTGTGTGTTAATGTAATTTCGTGTGCGAGTCCGATTTAAATGTTTTTTCTTTCTTTCTTTCAATTTTGAAGCTCTTCATCTGCATACATAGCGAGGAATCTGAACTAGGAATATGGTTTTGATCTATGAATATGCAATTTCTTTTTTGGTAAAAAAGCAACCCTGTGAACATACTTAAGTAGGAATGACTACGGAAACGGACGACTCCTACAGGTGTGGGTGAGAGTAGGTTATTATCTCAAGGCATGGATTTGAGTTGGCTTATTCTTCTAACATTACACACACATTGGCAGTGTCATCAGGTTTGTCATGCCGATATATCGGTTTCGTTACGGCATTATTGGCTTAGTGTGAAAATGCCCAATGTTGGTCGAGACAATTATGTGCACTTGCATAAACTCATATACAATAGGTATGACTGATAGTTTATAAGTAGATAGTTAAATAGGTATAAAATCTACAAATACAAAACGGAGGAACAGATTTTCTAGCGTAATATAGGACACTGGGTATACGATATTATGGATTTATATTTTTCAAGTATTTGCTGGTGTCATACTGCATGTTGCTAATTAATATTGCTATTCTGTGACACGTGTGTCACACAGTCTGATACGTCAATTGCGTAATTGCGAGAACGGAGCTCCCCTAGTGGGTGGGGCTTAGGCTGATACTTCACCCCCTCAAAAGTAAGAAATCGTCGTAAAATACAACCTTAACGATAATGTTTTTGCACAAATCGTTTACCTACTTGGTGAGAAGTCAATATTATCTATTACTACTGACCCGACCCCGGCTTCACACGGGTGAAATTTCTCTACTATCCTTACAAAGTATATACATAATATAATATATACCTATATACTCAAAAAGATACCGTAACTACATCAATTACCGGATATATAGGCAGACAGACGCGAAAAAGTGACTTTATTTTATGTATTAAATTATTTATGTATATAATTATATGTATAGAATAGAATAGAATAGAATATATCTTTATTTCTCATCATCACAGAATCATACATTAATAGAAATACACGTAAAATAGAGACTGGTGTCTGATGTAGGTAGAACCTGTATTACAGATCACCAGGCTAATCCTCCATGGAGACACATATAAATTTAATATATTGTATGTAACTTTACTTTGTAACTTCAGAGATGCACCGCACTTTGGTGACTTACTTAACAAACAAAATCGCGAATGTACATAAAACAAAGAATTAAAATACATTAGGTATATTAAGTAAAAAAAGTTTAAAGAATCAATAAAAAATTAAAATTAAAAAAGGAATTATAAAGGAATTATATACTTACAGAGGTAGAGAAGAGAAGATAATTACGATCTAATATAATGAATAAATGATTATATCGAAGATTAAAGAGTATCGGACGACGTTTTAAATTCTTGGCATACCTACCCAATGACATTTTAAAATACATAGTTAGTTTAATTGGTTTTTAAATGGCAAATTACTAGGTAATTTGACAGTTGTCGAGGAAGTTATATGACAAGGTTTCGTAGTGGCTGTTGTAGTTAAATGACAAAGTTTCGTAGTTCTTGGTTTGGTAGTTGTCGATTTAGTTGTTGTTGTTGATTTGAAAGTTGAATGACAAGGTATCTTAGTTGTTGAATTGGTAGTCTTTGGTTTGGTAGTCGTTGGTTTGGTAGTTGTTTTAATGGATCGTTTGAAGGTGTTCGCTTAGTTGTTGTTGTTGATTTGGAAGCTGAATGACAAGGTATCTTAGTTGTTGAATTGGTAGTTTTTGGTTTGATAGTCGTTGGTTTGGTAGTTGTTGGATTGGTAGTTGTTTTAGTGGATGGTTTGTAGGTGTTCGCTTACTTGTTGTTGTTGATTTGGTAGTTGGATGACAAGGTTTCTTAGTTGTTGGTTTGATAGTTGTAGGCTTGGTAGTTGTTGGCATGGTTGTTGTTGGCTTGCTAGTTCTTGGTTTGGTAGTTGTTGATTTAATTGTTGTTTTTGTGTTCGCTTAATTGTTGTTGTTGATTTGGTAGTTGGATGACAAGGTTTCTTAGTTGTTGGTTTGGTAGTTGTTGGCTTGGAAGTTGCAGGCTTGGTGGTTCTTGGTTTGGTAGTTGTTGATTTAGTTGTTATCGATTTGGTATTTGGATGACAAGGTTTCTTAGATGTTGGTTTGGTAGTTGTAGGCTTGGTAGTAGTTAATTTAGTAGTCGTTCTAGTAGATGTACGCTTAGATGACAAGGCTTCGTAGTTGTTGGCTTAGTAGTTCTTGGTTTGGTAGTTCTTGGTTTCGTAGTTGTTTTTGTAGGTGTTCGCTTGGTAGTTCTAGGTTTGGTCGTTGTAGGTTTGGTAGTTCTTCGTTTAGTAGTTGTTTTTGTAGGTGTTCGCTTGGTAGTTCTTGGTTTGGTAGTTGTAGGTTTGGTAGTTGTTGGCTTAGTTGTTCTTGGTTTCGTAGTTGTTTTTGTAGGCGTCCGCTTAGTTGTTGTTGTAGGTTTGGTAGTTGTAGGTTTGGTAGTTGTTGGCTTAGTTGTTCTTGGTTTGGTAGTTGTTTTTGTAGGTGTTCGCTTAGTTGTTGTTGTAGGTTTGGTAGTTCTTGGTTTGGTAGTTGTAGGTTTGGTAGTTGTTGGCTTAGTTGTTCTTGGTTTCGTGGTTGTTTTTGTAGGTGTTCGCTTAGTTGTTGTTGTAGGTTTGGTAGTTCTTGGTTTGGTAGTTGTAGGTTTGGTAGTTGTTGGCTTAGTTGTTCTTGGTTTCGTAGTTGTTTTTGTAGGCGTCCGCTTAGTTGTTGTTGTAGATTTGGTAGTTCTTGGTTTGGTAGTTGTTGGCTTAGTTGTTCTTGGTTTCGTAGTTGTTTTTGTAGGCGTCCGCTTAGTTGTTGTTGTAGGTTTGGTAGTTCTTGGTTTGGTAGTTGTTGGCTTAGTTGTTCTTGGTTTCGTAGTTGTTTTTGTAGGCGTCCGCTTAGTTGTTGTTGTAGGTTTGGTAGTTCTTGGTTTCGTAGTTGTTTTTGTAGGTGTTCGTTTAGTTGTTGTTGTTGATTTGGTAGTTGAATGACAGGGTTTCGTAGTTGATGGTTTAGTAGTTGATTTCGTGGTTGTAGTTGGCTTCGTGGGTTTTGTTGTTGGTCTTGTGGTTGTTGTCGTTGTAGTTGGTTTGTTCGTCGTTGTCGGTCTGCATGGTTTTATCGTTGTGGTCACTTTACGCGGTGTAGTAGTTGCAGCTGAAAATAAATATGTTAAGAAATAATTAGACATCCTTATACGAAAGCACACCTATCAATTGAGACCCAGGGTGGTGGAAAAAGATGCTACAGCACAACCACTGAACCGGCAAAGTGAACATGAAGCGCAAAATTTTAACCACTGTATTAAACACTCAGTCACTCTAAAGCTGGTAGGAGCTCTAAACCAAATTCAAGCAGTCCAGCTGGCGGTAACACCGCTCACTCGCTGCCCAGCCCAGCCCAACAAAGTTAAAGATGCTGCCGTCAGCGTCCACTGCACTCATATCACCCACACCCGCGCCGCGCCAGTCCGAGCGCAAGCCCATGGGGGCTGATGCTGTTTAAAGACTCTTTCATAATTTAGAAAGAAAGATAGAATAACTATTTATTCAACACGGACCCATTGAAAACACAAGAGAGAGAAGATTTAAGATAAAAATAACACAGTACAAAAAGAGACAAATAAGGAATAAAATATAAAATTCTAATAATATATAGGTATGCTGTCAAGCATGCCCGTGCGTCACTGCAGGGGACTGCAAATCAGCGTTGGGCTCTCCGCGCACAGCAAATGCTGAATTGGCTACCCTTTCAGCACGGGCATGCTTGTGAGCCGGAAGTAATGCGATTTTTTTGCACGATCGACTGGAACTAGGTATCTATTTTCGGCTCCCGGGGGGGGCGACAACGGGTTGTATGTGCAAAGTTCCCGTGTAGGAGTGATCTCATCCATGCAGATTCCCTTATTATGTCCCTCAATGGACGCGAATAAATAAAGAAACAAATAAATAACTATTAAAAAACAACTTACGCGTTGTGTGGGGCAGAAGAAAACCTGTATAAACAGAACAATTAATAAAATTAACATTTGAAAACAATAAAATAACCGTCATTCATTGATTTTGAACATTTTTTTAGTTTCACCAATTTAGTCCCACTGTTTGGACACAGGCCTCTTCACACAGTAAGAAGGTTTAGCTTTAAATTTTGTTTTAAAACAAACACAACAAAGAAATCAAAGCAAAGAGAGGTAGGGAATACTCGTAGCGCGACTTTCCGGTCAATAGTACGGAGGACTTAAAAAAAGTGAACATTTATCATGTATTTTTTTAGTAATAAAAAATATTATTCCTGTTAGAATAGATCTTTATTTCATGTAAACCAGATACAGGCACTTATGAAATGTCGAGACTCTAGGTGCACGGTTCCAAATAGTAGACCCTATGGAGAAGAACCGGCAAGAAACTCCATGGTAACTCTTTTCAAAAAATAGATTATAATCTTTATCAGTACAATGTTGCGGTAAGAGCTGCGAGAATAATGTAATTTAATGTGAATAAAAATAAGACTAGGATAATAATGATTTGCCTGTGAATAAGATTGCCATGGCAGTTACAAGCTGACCAGTTCCGACAGACGATGTTTAGGATACATACCATATATACCGGCTTTTGGGGTTGCGTTTGCAAAGTAACATATCTGAAACAAAAAAAAAACATAGAATTCCGTAAATTCATGCGATTCGTGTTCTTGTAAAGTTAATAATTTATTTTTGACATTGTTTTTTCTTACCGCGGCTATCAAAAAAGTCAGAGTTACAATATTTGTCCTCATTTTTACACTTCACCAAACAACGATAAATTAACTTACTTTTTGTTAAGAACCGCCTTTTTTATATTAGATTTTCAGAACGTCAATTATTGTTTTGGTCATGTTAGTACAGGTGGAATGTCATAGAAATATGCATAACAATTAAATGCCATTTTCATGCGAACAAGTAAATTTCAGTTTACGGAAACAGTTTTATTATTTTGCGTAAAGTCTGTTTGTAAAGCCTGAATATAGTTTGTTTATAATTTAATAACTCAATCGATTTCAATAACATATAAAAGAGGTATTTTTTTCAAAAAATTATAAATTCACCAAACCGACGTTCCATTCAGACAAAGAAAATTTAATCTTATTCGACGACAATATAACCTAATTTTAATTGCGGTGAGAAGCGCTAAGCTCTAAAAAAATTCTTAAAAATAGTAGTTAACTTTAAAAATCTTATAGAATGGAATAGATCTTTATTTCATGTAAACCAGATGCAAGCATTTATGAAATGAAACTCTAGGTGCACGGTTCCAAATAGTAGATCCTATGGAGAAAAACCAGCAAGAAACTCCATGGTAACTCTTTTCAAATAAATAATAGATTACAATCTTTATCAGTACAATGTTGTGGTTATATTTTGGTTATTGAATTAAGCTTCTTACTAGCTACTTCTAATTAGGGTGTGTGAGGTTAATTAAATTAAACGTTGTATATAAATTATTATCTGGTCCATAAAATAAGCCTTAGTACTATAGATACTATTATAGAGATAGGTACTACAGAAGAAATTTGTGATCGTAATATGTAGCAGTATCTATCACGAGAGAGGGCGCTACTGCATTCACTTGACTTTCTTAGGCCTATTTTCACCGAAAAAATAACAAAAATAATAATAAAATCATAATCATTTCGTTTTATAATGAAATCGGCTGATTACCCATACAAAATTTTATGTTTAAACGACAGATTTTGCTCTAATCGTCTGTTATGTAGTCGGTGAACTTGGACCTTAGTCGCCTTCAAAACGTTGGTAACGGGATGGATTACCCTTATAAGGAAGTCAATAATATAGTTTGTCTATTTCATAATAAAAACGACAATTAGAAAATCCTGATTTACATCAGATCGAATAGTCTTACAACTACCCTGATTGCTCTACATAGTTTATTAGAACTATTTTACAATATTGTTTATAGTTTTATGATTTATTATAGATTTTGTAAAAACGTGGATTTTTTTAACGATTTTTAAATACCTAATCATATTTCAGCAACTAGTCACATCTGTCACCTGGGAGTTTTACTCGTGCATTTATATTGCTTTAAACTATTCGAATTTGGAATAAAAAGAATTGTCACAAAATCAGGCTCCATATCACACTGCGGGTCGTCATTAAAGGAACCCACCATCATGACAAAAAAAACACACAAAACTGAATTGTTTTATTTAATAAATAAGTTACATATGATTAGGGTACATACAAAGTATGTTCAAAGATCCTGTATAAATCTAGGTTACCTATAGGGAAAAAAGGAAGACACAAGATTTCATTTCACAGTTTCAATTAATAGTTAACTTGTTTTAAACCTCAATGAACTAGAAAAATCAATAAAATATTATAAATAGTTATATAACAATATAGATTATGGCTAACTAAAAGAATGTCAGATTAAGGATTACAATAATTATTAATTTAGTACTTCACAGTTATGCAGTTTGGCCAAAATTAATTTTACTAGTACTATATGGATGCCTTAGTTCTAAAAGTCACTACGCCCGTTTTTATCGATTTTGAGTTAGCTAGTTCAAAATAATTATTTTCTTTTTCTCTACGGATTGGTCTAATCCTTTTTTCAAATAAATGACGTATGAACTGTAGTTTTTTTTTTCCAAATTTATTTATACAGCTATTTCTTTTTAATATATTTTTTTTTTTCACTTTAAATGATCATTTAAATAACTCAAAACTAAGAAAATGGTGGTTGGTGACTTTTAAAACGAAGGTTTAGTAAAACAATACTCGATTTGTCTTTGATTTCTTCATGGTGCTTGATGGTGCTTTTGAATGACGTTGTTACAGTGGGCCGAGCACGAATGTTTTGACGTATCGTAACGTAACGTAACCAAAGCTTACGGTTACGTTACTATACGTCATAACATTCGTGCTCGGCCCACTGATTGCTTGTTCTTGATCGATTGTTGACAATGTTGCTACTTAAAGATCGGTTTTTGTATAAATGTAAAAGTTAAAAAATTGCATGAAAAATTGTTAATTGAAAAGTACATAGTAGTTAGTTTACTGTACGGTTTATAAGAAAGAAAGAAAGAAAAATAAATTTATTCCGTACGGTGAAAGCGCAACATTCACAATAAACGAAACACAAAAAGAAAAATAGATACACTCCTAATAAAAATATAAAATAAGAAACATGGCGTCGAGCATTCCGTACCGAAAAGCTTACCAACTCAGCATATTCTGGATATAAGATTTTGTTATTGTTTTGGTTGGTTTTGTAGTCGTTGTTCTGGTTGTTGTAGATTTAGTCGTTGTTGTTTTGGTTGATTTCGTGGTTGTTAGTCTGGTAGTTGTAAGTTTAGCCGATGTAGTTTTGTTTGGTTTCGTGGTTGTGGTTTTGGTTTAAGTTCGTTTGGCAGTTGTTGTTTTGGTCAGTTTAGTAGTTATTGTTCTGGTTGTAGTTTGTTTAGTCGTTGTAGTTTTGGTTGGTTTCGTGGTTGCAGTTCGTTTAGTAGTTATTGTTTTGGTTGGTTTTGTAGTTGTTGTTCTTGTAGTGGTTAGTTTCGTGGTTGTGGTTTGCTTGACAGTCGTCGTTTTGGTTGGTTTCGTGGTTGTCGTTTTGGTTGTAGTGCGTCTGGTAGTTGTTTTTTTGGTTGGTTTTGTAGTTGTTGTTCTTGTAGTGGTGAGTTTCGTGGTTGTGTTTCGCTTGACCGTCGTCGTTTTGGTTTGTTTCGTGGTTGTGGTTTTGGTAGTAAAGCGTTTGGTAGTTGTTCTTTTGGTTGGTTTTGTGGTTGTGGTTTTGGTCGTAGTGCATTTGGTAGTTGTTGTTTTGGTTGGTTTTGTGGTTGTGGTTTTGGTTGTTGTTCGTTTGGTAGTTGTTGTTTGGGTTGGTTTTGTAGTTGTTGTTCTTGTAGTGGTTAGTTTCGTGGTTGTGGTTCGCTGGACCGTCGTCGTATTGGTTGATTTCGTGGTTGTGGTTTTGGTTGTAGTGCGTTTGGTAGTTGTTCTTTTGGTTGGTTTCGTGGTTGTGGTTTTGGTCGTAGTGCGTTTGGTAGTTGTAGTTTTGGTTGGTTTCGTGGTTGCAGTTCGTTTAGTAGTTATTGTTTTGGTTGGTTTTGTAGTTGTTGTTCTTGTAGTGGTTAGTTTCGTGGTTGTGGTTTGCTTGACAGTCGTCGTTTTGGTTGGTTTCGTGGTTGTCGTTTTGGTTGTAGTGCGTCTGGTAGTTGTTTTTTTGGTTGGTTTTGTAGTTGTTGTTCTTGTAGTGGTGAGTTTCGTGGTTGTGTTTCGCTTGACCGTCGTCGTTTTGGTTTGTTTCGTGGTTGTGGTTTTGGTAGTAAAGCGTTTGGTAGTTGTTCTTTTGGTTGGTTTTGTGGTTGTGGTTTTGGTCGTAGTGCATTTGGTAGTTGTTGTTTTGGTTGGTTTTGTGGTTGTGGTTTTGGTTGTTGTTCGTTTGGTAGTTGTTGTTTGGGTTGGTTTTGTAGTTGTTGTTCTTGTAGTGGTTAGTTTCGTGGTTGTGGTTCGCTGGACCGTCATCGTATTGGTTGATTTCGTGGTTGTGGTTTTGGTTGTAGTGCGTTTGGTAGTTGTTCTTTTGGTTGGTTTCGTGGTTGTGGTTTTGGTCGTAGTGCGTTTGGTAGTTGTAGTTTTGGTTGGTTTCGTGGTTGCAGTTCGTTTAGTAGTTATTGTTTTGGTTGGTTTTGTAGTTGTTGTTCTTGTAGTGGTTAGTTTCGTGGTTGTGGTTTGCTTGACAGTCGTCGTTTTGGTTGGTTTCGTGGTTGTCGTTTTGGTTGTAGTGCGTCTGGTAGTTGTTTTTTTGGTTGGTTTTGTAGTTGTTGTTCTTGTAGTGGTGAGTTTCGTGGTTGTGTTTCGCTTGACCGTCGTCGTTTTGGTTTGTTTCGTGGTTGTGGTTTTGGTAGTAAAGCGTTTGGTAGTTGTTCTTTTGGTTGGTTTTGTGGTTGTGGTTTTGGTCGTAGTGCATTTGGTAGTTGTTGTTTTGGTTGGTTTTGTGGTTGTGGTTTTGGTTGTTGTTCGTTTGGTAGTTGTTGTTTGGGTTGGTTTTGTAGTTGTTGTTCTTGTAGTGGTTAGTTTCGTGGTTGTGGTTCGCTGGACCGTCGTCGTATTGGTTGATTTCGTGGTTGTGGTTTTGGTTGTAGTGCGTTTGGTAGTTGTTCTTTTGGTTGGTTTCGTGGTTGTGGTTTTGGTCGTAGTGCGTTTGGTAGTTGTTGTTTTGGTTGGTTTCGTGGTTGTGGTTTTGGTTACAGTTCGTTTGGTAGTTGTTGTTTTGGTTGGTTTTGTAGTTGTTATTCTTGTAGTGGTTAGTTTCATGGTAATGATTCGCTTGAGAGTCGTCGTTTTGGTTGGTTTCGTGGTTCTGGTTTTGGTCGTAGTTCGTTTGGTAGTTGTTGTTTTGGTTGGTTAGTTCCGTGGTTGTGGTTCGCTTGACAGTCGTCGTTTTGGTTGGTTTCGTAGTTGTGGTTTTGGTCGTAGTTCGTTTGGTAGTTGTTGTTTTGGTTGGTTTCGTTGTTGTGGTTTTGGTTGTAGTGCGTTTGGTAGTTGTGGTTTTGGTTGGCTTTGTAGTTGTTGTTCTTGTAGTGGTTAGTTTCGTGGTTGTGGTCCGTTTAGTCGTTGTAGTTTTGGTTGGTTTCGTTGTTGTGGTTTTAGTTGTAGTGCGTCTGGTAGTTGTTGTTTTGGTTGGTTTTGTAGTTGTTGTTCTTGTAGTGGTTAGTTTCGTAGTTGTGGTTCGTTTAGTCGTTGTAGTTTTGGTTGGTTTCGTTGTTGTGGTTTTGGTTGTAGTGCGTCTGGTAGTTGTTGTTTTGGTTGGGTTTGTAGTTGTTGTTCTTGTAGTGGTTAGTTTCGTGGTTGTGGTTAGTTTCGTGGTTGTGGTTCGTTTAGTCGTTGTAGTTTTGGTTGGTTTCGTTGTTGTGGTTTTGGTCGTAGTTCGTTTGGTAGTTGTTGTTTTGGTTGGTTTCGTTGTTGTGGTTTTGGTTGTAGTGCGTCTGGTAGTTGTTGTTTTGGTTGGCTTTGTAGTTGTTGTTCTTGTAGTGGTTAGTTTCGTGGTTGTGGTTCGTTTAGTCGTTGTAGTTTTGGTTGGTTTCGTTGTTGTGGTTTTGGTCGTAGTTCGTTTGGTAGTTGTTGTTTTGGTTGGTTTCGTTGTTGTGGTTTTAGTTGTAGTGCGTTTGGTAGTTGTGGTTTTGGTTGGCTTTGTAGTTGTTGTTCTTGTAGTGGTTAGTTTCGTGGTTGTGGTTCGTTTAGTCGTTGTAGTTTTGGTTGGTTTCGTTGTTGTGGTTTTGGTTGTAGTGCGTCTGGTAGTTGTTGTTTTGGTTGGCTTTGTAGTTGTTGTTCTTGTAGTGGTTAGTTTCGTGGTTGTGGTTCGTTTAGTCGTTGTAGTTTTGGTTGGTTTCGTTGTTGTGGTTTTGGTTGTAGTGCGTCTGGTAGTTGTTGTTTTGGTTGGCTTTGTACTTGTTGTTCTTGTAGTGGTTAGTTTCGTGGTTGTGGTTCGTTTAGTCGTTGTAGTTTTGGTTGGTTTCGTTGTTGTGGTTTTGGTTGTAGTGCGTTTGGTAGTTGTGGTTTTGGTTGGCTTTGTAGTTGTCGTTCTTGTAGTGGTTAGTTTCGTGGTTGTGGTTCGTTTAGTCGTTGTAGTTTTGGTTGGTTTCGTTGTTGTGGTTTTGGTTGTAGTGCGTTTGGTAGTTGTGGTTTTGGTTGGCTTTGTAGTTGTCGTTCTTGTAGTGGTTAGTTTCGTGGTTGTGGTTCGTTTAGTCGTTGTAGTTTTGGTTGGTTTCGTTGTTGTGGTTTTGGTTGTAGTGCGTCTGGTAGTTGTTGTTTTGGTTGGCTTTGTAGTTGTTGTTCTTGTAGTGGTTAGTTTCGTGGTTGTGGTTCGTTTAGTTGTTGTAGTTTTGGTTGGTTTCGTTGTTGTGGTTTTGGTCGTAGTTCGTTTGGTAGTTGTTGTTTTGGTTGGTTTCGTTGTTGTGGTTTTGGTTGTAGTGCGTTTGGTAGTTGTGGTTTTGGTTGGCTTTGTAGTTGTTGTTCTTGTTGTGGTTCGTTTAGTCGTTGTAGTTTTGGTTGGTTTCGTGGTTGTGGTTTTGGTCGTAGTTCGTTTGGTAGTTGTTGTTTTGGTTGGTTTCGTTTTTGTGGTTTTGGTTGTAGTGCGTTTGGTAGTTGTTGTTTTGGTTGGTTTCGTGGTTGTGGTTTTGGTTGGTTTCGTGGTTGTAGTTTTGGTCGTAGTGCGTTTGGTAGTTGTGGTTTTGGTTGGCTTTGTAGTTGTTGTTCTTGTAGTGGTTAGTTTCGTGGTTGTGGTTCGTTTAGTCGTTGTAGTTTTGGTTGGTTTCGTTGTTGTGGTTTTGGTTGTAGTGCGTTTGGTAGTTGTTGTTTTGGTTGGCTTTGTAGTTGTTGTTCTTGTAGTGGTTAGTTTCGTGGTTGTGGTTTTGGTTGTAGTGCGTCTGGTAGTTGTTGTTTTGGTTGGTTTTGTAGTTGTTGTTCTTGTAGTGGTTAGTTTCGTGGTTGTGGTTCGTTTAGTCGTTGTAGTTTTGGTTGGTTTCGTTGTTGTGGTTTTGGTCGTAGTTCGTTTGGTAGTTGTTGTTTTGGTTGGTTTCGTTGTTGTGGTTTTGGTTGTAGTGCGTTTGGTAGTTGTGGTTTTGGTTGGCTTTGTAGTTGTTGTTCTTGTTGTGGTTCGTTTAGTCGTTGTAGTTTTGGTTGGTTTCGTGGTTGTGGTTTTGGTCGTAGTTCGTTTGGTAGTTGTTGTTTTGGTTGGTTTCGTTGTTGTGGTTTTGGTTGTAGTGCGTTTGGTAGTTGTTGTTTTGGTTGGTTTCGTGGTTGTGGTTTTGGTTGGTTTCGTGGTTGTAGTTTTGGTCGTAGTGCGTTTGGTAGTTGTGGTTTTGGTTGGCTTTGTAGTTGTTGTTCTTGTAGTGGTTAGTTTCGTGGTTGTGGTTCGTTTAGTCGTTGTAGTTTTGGTTGGTTTCGTTGTTGTGGTTTTGGTTGTAGTGCGTTTGGTAGTTGTTGTTTTGGTTGGTTTTGTAGTTGTTGTTCTTTTTAGTGGTTAGTTTCGTGGTTGTGGTTCGTTTAGTCGTTCTAGTTTTGGTTGGTTTCGTAGTTGTGGTTTTGGTTGTAGTGCGTCTGGTAGTTGTTGTTTTGGTTGGTTTTGTAGTTGTTGTTCTTGTAGTGGTTAGTTTCGTGGTTGTGGTTCGTTTAGTCGTTGTAGTTTTGGTTGGTTTCGTTGTTGTGGTTTTGGTTGTAGTGCGTCTGGTAGTTGTTGTTTTGGTTGGCTTTGTAGTTGTTGTTCTTGTAGTGGTTAGTTTCGTGGTTGTGGTTCGTTTAGTTGTTGTAGTTTTGGTTGGTTTCGTTGTTGTGGTTTTGGTCGTAGTTCGTTTGGTAGTTGTTGTTTTGGTTGGTTTCGTTGTTGTGGTTTTGGTTGTAGTGCGTTTGGTAGTTGTGGTTTTGGTTGGCTTTGTAGTTGTTGTTCTTGTTGTGGTTCGTTTAGTCGTTGTAGTTTTGGTTGGTTTCGTGGTTGTGGTTTTGGTCGTAGTTCGTTTGGTAGTTGTTGTTTTGGTTGGTTTCGTTTTTGTGGTTTTGGTTGTAGTGCGTTTGGTAGTTGTTGTTTTGGTTGGTTTCGTGGTTGTGGTTTTGGTTGGTTTCGTGGTTGTAGTTTTGGTCGTAGTGCGTTTGGTAGTTGTGGTTTTGGTTGGCTTTGTAGTTGTTGTTCTTGTAGTGGTTAGTTTCGTGGTTGTGGTTCGTTTAGTCGTTGTAGTTTTGGTTGGTTTCGTTGTTGTGGTTTTGGTTGTAGTGCGTTTGGTAGTTGTTGTTTTGGTTGGCTTTGTAGTTGTTGTTCTTGTAGTGGTTAGTTTCGTGGTTGTGGTTCGTTTAGTCATTCTAGTTTTGGTTGGTTTCGTAGTTGTGGTTTTGGTTGTAGTGCGTCTGGTAGTTGTTGTTTTGGTTGGTTTTGTATTTGTTGTTCTTGTAGTGGTTAGTTTCGTGGTTGTGGTTCGTTTAGTCGTTGTAGTTTTGGTTGGTTTCGTTGTTGTGGTTTTGGTTGTAGTGCGTTTGGTAGTTGTTGTTTTGGTTGGTTTTGTAGTTGTTGTTCTTGTAGTGGTTAGTTTCGTGGTTGTGGTTCGTTTAGTCGTTCTAGTTTTGGTTGGTTTCGTAGTTGTGGTTTTGGTTGTAGTGCGTCTGGTAGTTGTTGTTTTGGTTGGTTTTGTAGTTGTTGTTCTTGTAGTGGTTAGTTTCGTGGTTGTGGTTCGTTTAGTCGTTCTAGTTTTGGTTGGTTTCGTTGTTGTGGTTTTGGTTGTAGTGCGTTTCGTAGTTGTGGTTTTGGTTGGCTTTGTAGTTGTTGTTCTTGTAGTGGTTAGTTTCGTGGTTGTGGTTCGTTTAGTCGTTGTAGTTTTGGTTGGTTTCGTTGTTGTGGTTTTGGTTGTAGTGCGTCTGGTAGTTGTTGTTTTGGTTGGCTTTGTAGTTGTTGTTCTTGTAGTGGTTAGTTTCGTGGTTGTGGTTCGTTTAGTCGTTGTAGTTTTGGTTGGTTTCGTTGTTGTGGTTTTGGTTGTAGTGCGTCTGGTAGTTGTTGTTTTGGTTGGCTTTGTAGTTGTTGTTCTTGTAGTGGTTAGTTTCGTGGTTGTGGTTCGTTTAGTCGTTGTAGTTTTGGTTGGTTTCGTTGTTGTGGTTTTGGTTGTAGTGCGTCTGGTAGTTGTTGTTTTGGTTGGCTTTGTAGTTGTTGTTCTTGTAGTGGTTAGTTTCGTGGTTGTGGTTCGTTTAGTCGTTGTAGTTTTGGTTGGTTTCGTGGTTGTAGTTTTGGTCGTAGTGCGTTTGGTAGTTGTGGTTTTGGTTGGCTTTGTAGTTGTTGTTCTTGTAGTGGTTAGTTTCGTGGTTGTGGTTCGTTTAGTCGTTCTAGTTTTGGTTGGTTTCGTAGTTGTGGTTTTGGTTGTAGTGCGTCTGGTAGTTGTTGTTTTGGTTGGTTTTGTAGTTGTTGTTCTTGTAGTGGTTAGTTTCGTGGTTGTGGTTCGTTTAGTCGTTGTAGTTTTGGTTGGTTTCGTTGTTGTGGTTTTGGTCGTAGTTCGTTTGGTAGTTGTTGTTTTGGTTGGTTTCGTTGTTGTGGTTTTGGTTGTAGTGCGTTTGGTAGTTGTGGTTTTGGTTGGCTTTGTAGTTGTTGTTCTTGTTGTGGTTCGTTTAGTCGTTGTAGTTTTGGTTGGTTTCGTGGTTGTGGTTTTGGTCGTAGTTCGTTTGGTAGTTGTTGTTTTGGTTGGTTTCGTTGTTGTGGTTTTGGTTGTAGTGCGTTTGGTAGTTGTTGTTTTGGTTGGTTTCGTGGTTGTGGTTTTGGTTGGTTTCGTGGTTGTAGTTTTGGTCGTAGTGCGTTTGGTAGTTGTGGTTTTGGTTGGCTTTGTAGTTGTTGTTCTTGTAGTGGTTAGTTTCGTGGTTGTGGTTCGTTTAGTCGTTGTAGTTTTGGTTGGTTTCGTTGTTGTGGTTTTGGTTGTAGTGCGTTTGGTAGTTGTTGTTTTGGTTGGTTTTGTAGTTGTTGTTCTTTTTAGTGGTTAGTTTCGTGGTTGTGGTTCGTTTAGTCGTTCTAGTTTTGGTTGGTTTCGTAGTTGTGGTTTTGGTTGTAGTGCGTCTGGTAGTTGTTGTTTTGGTTGGTTTTGTAGTTGTTGTTCTTGTAGTGGTTAGTTTCGTGGTTGTGGTTCGTTTAGTCGTTGTAGTTTTGGTTGGTTTCGTTGTTGTGGTTTTGGTTGGTTTCGTGGTTGTAGTTTTGGTCGTAGTGCGTTTGGTAGTTGTTGTTTTGGTTGGTTTCGTGGTTGTAGTTTTGGTCGTAGTGCGTTTGGTAGTTGTTGTTTTGGTTGGTTTTGTAGTTGTTGTTCTTGTTGTGGTTCGTTTAGTCGTTGTAGTTTTGGTTGGTTTCGTGGTTGTGGTTTTGGTCGTAGTTCGTTTGGTAGTTGTTGTTTTGGTTGGTTTCGTGGTTGTGGTTTTGGTTGGTTTCGTGGTTGTAGTTTTGGTCGTAGTGCGTTTGGTAGTTGTGGTTTTGGTTGGCTTTGTAGTTGTTGTTCTTGTAGTGGTTAGTTTCGTGGTTGTGGTTCGTTTAGTCGTTCTAGTTTTGGTTGGTTTCGTAGTTGTGGTTTTGGTTGTAGTGCGTCTGGTAGTTGTTGTTTTGGTTGGTTTTGTAGTTGTTGTTCTTGTAGTGGTTGGTTTCGTTGTTGTGGTTTTGGTTGTAGTGCGTTTGGTAGTTGTTGTTTTGGTTGGTTTTGTAGTTGTTGTTCTTGTTGTGGTTCGTTTAGTCGTTGTAGTTTTGGTTGGTTTCGTGGTTGTGGTTTTGGTCGTAGTTCGTTTGGTAGTTGTTGTTTTGGTTGGTTTCGTGGTTGTGGTTTTGGTTGGTTTCGTGGTTGTAGTTTTGGTCGTAGTGCGTTTGGTAGTTGTGGTTTTGGTTGGCTTTGTAGTTGTTGTTCTTGTAGTGGTTAGTTTCGTGGTTGTGGTTCGTTTAGTCGTTCTAGTTTTGGTTGGTTTCGTAGTTGTGGTTTTGGTTGTAGTGCGTCTGGTAGTTGTTGTTTTGGTTGGTTTTGTAGTTGTTGTTCTTGTAGTGGTTGGTTTCGTGGTTGTGGTTTTGGTCGTAGTTCGTTTGGTAGTTGTTGTTTTGGTTGGTTTCGTTGTTGTGGTTTTGGTTGTAGTGCGTTTGGTAGTTGTGGTTTTGGTTGGCTTTGTAGTTGTTGTTCTTGTTGTGGTTCGTTTAGTCGTTGTAGTTTTGGTTGGTTTCGTGGTTGTGGTTTTGGTCGTAGTTCGTTTGGTAGTTGTTGTTTTGGTTGGTTTCGTTGTTGTGGTTTTGGTTGTAGTGCGTTTGGTAGTTGTTGTTTTGGTTGGTTTCGTGGTTGTGGTTTTGGTTGGTTTCGTGGTTGTAGTTTTGGTCGTAGTGCGTTTGGTAGTTGTGGTTTTGGTTGGCTTTGTAGTTGTTGTTCTTGTAGTGGTTAGTTTCGTGGTTGTGGTTCGTTTAGTCGTTGTAGTTTTGGTTGGTTTCGTTGTTGTGGTTTTGGTTGTAGTGCGTTTGGTAGTTGTTGTTTTGGTTGGTTTTGTAGTTGTTGTTCTTGTAGTGGTTAGTTTCGTGGTTGTGGTTCGTTTAGTCGTTCTAGTTTTGGTTGGTTTCGTAGTTGTGGTTTTGGTTGTAGTGCGTCTGGTAGTTGTTGTTTTGGTTGGTTTTGTAGTTGTTGTTCTTGTAGTGGTTAGTTTCGTGGTTGTGGTTCGTTTAGTCGTTGTAGTTTTGGTTGGTTTCGTTGTTGTGGTTTTGGTTGTAGTGCGTCTGGTAGTTGTTGTTTTGGTTGGTTTTGTAGTTGTTGTTCTTGTAGTGGTTAGTTTCGTGGTTGTGGTTCGTTTAGTCGTTGTAGTTTTGGTTGGTTTCGTGGTTGTGGTTTTGGTTGGTTTCGTGGTTGTAGTTTTGGTCGTAGTGCGTTTGGTAGTTGTTGTTTTGGTTGGTTTCGTGGTTGTAGTTTTGGTCGTAGTGCGTTTGGTAGTTGTTGTTTTGGTTGGTTTTGTAGTTGTTGTTCTTGTTGTGGTTCGTTTAGTCGTTGTAGTTTTGGTTGGTTTCGTGGTTGTGGTTTTGGTCGTAGTTCGTTTGGTAGTTGTTGTTTTGGTTGGTTTCGTGGTTGTGGTTTTGGTTGGTTTCGTGGTTGTAGTTTTGGTCGTAGTGCGTTTGGTAGTTGTGGTTTTGGTTGGCTTTGTAGTTGTTGTTCTTGTAGTGGTTAGTTTCGTGGTTGTGGTTCGTTTAGTCGTTCTAGTTTTGGTTGGTTTCGTAGTTGTGGTTTTGGTTGTAGTGCGTCTGGTAGTTGTTGTTTTGGTTGGTTTTGTAGTTGTTGTTCTTGTAGTGGTTGGTTTCGTTGTTGTGGTTTTGGTTGTAGTGCGTTTGGTAGTTGTTGTTTTGGTTGGTCTTGTAGTTGTTGTTCTTGTAGTGGTTAGTTTCGTGGTTGTGGTTCGTTTAGTCGTTCTAGTTTTGGTTGGTTTCGTAGTTGTGGTTTTGGTTGTAGTGCGTCTGGTAGTTGTTGTTTTGGTTGGTTTTGTAGTTGTTGTCCTTGTAGTGGTTAGTTTCGTGGTTGTGGTTCGTTTAGTCGTTCTAGTTTTGGTTGGTTTCGTTGTTGTGGTTTTGGTTGTAGTGCGTTTGGTAGTTGTTGTTTTGGTTGGTTTTGTAGTTGTTGTTCTTGTAGTGGTTAGTTTCGTGGTTGTGGTTCGTTTAGTCGTTCTAGTTTTGGTTGGTTTCGTAGTTGTGGTTTTGGTTGTAGTGCGTCTGGTAGTTGGTGTTTTGGTTGGTTTTGTAGTTGTTGTTCTTGTAGTGGTTGGTTTCGTTGTTGTGGTTTTGGTTGTAGTGCGTTTGGTAGTTGTTGTTTCGGTTGGTCTTGTAGTTGTTGTTCTTGTAGTGGTTAGTTTCGTGGTTGTGGATCGTTTAGTCGTTCTAGTTTTGGTTGGTTTCGTAGTTGTGGTTTTAGTTGTAGTGCGTCTGGTAGTTGTTGTTTTGGTTGGTTTTGTAGTTGTTGTCCTTGTAGTGGTTAGTTTCGTGGTTGTGGTTCGTTTAGTCGTTGTAGTTTTGGTTGGTTTCGTTGTTGTGGTTTTGGTTGGCTTTGTAGTTGTTGTTCTTGTAGTGGTTAGTTTCGTGGTTGTGGTTCGTTTAGTCGTTCTAGTTTTGGTTGGTTTCGTAGTTGTGGTTTTGGTTGTAGTGCGTCTGGTAGTTGTTGTTTTGGTTGGTTTTGTAGTTGTTGTTCTTGTAGTGGTTGGTTTCGTTGTTGTGGTTTTGGTTGTAGTGCGTTTGGTAGTTGTTGTTTTGGTTGGTCTTGTAGTTGTTGTTCTTGTAGTGGTTAGTTTCGTGGTTGTGGTTCGTTTAGTCGTTCTAGTTTTGGTTGGTTTCGTAGTTGTGGTTTTGGTTGTAGTGCGTCTGGTAGTTGTTGTTTTGGTTGGTTTTGTAGTTGTTGTCCTTGTAGTGGTTAGTTTCGTGGTTGTGGTTCGTTTAGTCGTTGTAGTTTTGGTTGGTTTCGTTGTTGTGGTTTTGGTTGTAGTGCGTTTGGTAGTTGTTGTTTTGGTTGGTTTTGTAGTTGTTGTTCTTGTAGTGGTTAGTTTCGTGGTTGTGGTTCGTTTAGTCGTTCTAGTTTTGGTTGGTTTCGTAGTTGTGGTTTTGGTTGTAGTGCGTCTGGTAGTTGTTGTTTTGGTTGGTTTTGTAGTTGTTGTTCTTGTAGTGGTTAGTTTCGTGGTTGTGGTTCGTTTAGTCGTTGTAGTTTTGGTTGGTTTCGTTGTTGTGGTTTTGGTTGTAGTGCGTCTGGTAGTTGTTGTTTTGGTTGGTTTTGTAGTTGTTGTTCTTGTAGTGGTTAGTTTCGTGGTTGTGGTTCGTTTAGTCGTTGTAGTTTTGGTTGGTTTCGTTGTTGTAGTTTTGGTCGTAGTGCGTTTGGTAGTTGTTGTTTTGGTTGGTTTCGTGGTTGTGGTTTTGGTTGGTTTCGTGGTTGTAGTTTTGGTCGTAGTGCGTTTGGTAGTTGTTGTTTTGGTTGGTTTCGTGGTTGTAGTTTTGGTCGTAGTGCGTTTGGTAGTTGTTGTTTTGGTTGGTTTTGTAGTTGTTGTTCTTGTTGTGGTTCGTTTAGTCGTTGTAGTTTTGGTTGGTTTCGTGGTTGTGGTTTTGGTCGTAGTTCGTTTGGTAGTTGTTGTTTTGGTTGGTTTCGTTGTTGTGGTTTTGGTTGTAGTGCGTTTGGTAGTTGTTGTTTTGGTTGGTTTCGTGGTTGTGGTTTTGGTTGGTTTCGTGGTTGTAGTTTTGGTCGTAGTGCGTTTGGTAGTTGTGGTTTTGGTTGGCTTTGTAGATGTTGTTCTTGTAGTGGTTAGTTTCGTGGTTGTGGTTCGTTTAGTCGTTCTAGTTTTGGTTGGTTTCGTAGTTGTGGTTTTGGTTGTAGTGCGTCTGGTAGTTGTTGTTTTGGTTGGTTTTGTAGTTGTTGTTCTTGTAGTGGTTAGTTTCGTGGTTGTGGTTCGTTTAGTCGTTGTAGTTTTGGTTGGTTTCGTTGTTGTGGTTTTGGTTGTAGTGCGTTTGGTAGTTGTTGTTTTGGTTGGTCTTGTAGTTGTTGTTCTTGTAGTGGTTAGTTTCGTGGTTGTGGTTCGTTTAGTCGTTCTAGTTTTGGTTGGTTTCGTTGTTGTGGTTTTGGTTGTAGTGCGTCTGGTAGTTGTTGTTTTGGTTGGTTTTGTAGTTGTTGTTCTTGTAGTGGCTAGTTTCGTGGTTGTGGTTCGTTTAGTCGTTGTAGTTTTGGTTGGTTTCGTTGTTGTGGTTTTGGTTGTAGTGCGTCTGGTAGTTGGTGTTTTGGTTGGTTTTGTAGTTGTTGTTCTTGTAGTAGTTGGTTTCGTTGTTGTGGTTTTGGTTGTAGTGCGTTTGGTAGTTGTTGTTTCGGTTGGTCTTGTAGTTGTTGTTCTTGTAGTGGTTAGTTTCGTGGTTGTGGTTCGTTTAGTCGTTCTAGTTTTGGTTGGTTTCGTAGTTGTGGTTTTGGTTGTAGTGCGTCTGGTAGTTGTTGTTTTGGTTGGTTTTGTAGTTGTTGTCCTTGTAGTGGTTAGTTTCGTGGTTGTGGTTCGTTTAGTCGTTGTAGTTTTGGTTGGTTTCGTTGTTGTGGTTTTGGTTGTAGTGCGTCTGGTAGTTGTTGTTTTGGTTGGTTTTGTAGTTGTTGTTCTTGTAGTGGTTAGTTTCGTGGTTGTGGTTCGTTTAGTCGTTGTAGTTTTGGTTGGTTTTGTTGTTGTAGTTTTGGTCGTAGTGCGTTTGGTAGTTGTTGTTTTGGTTGGTTTTGTAGTTGTTGTTCTTGTTGTGGTTCGTTTAGTCGTTGTAGTTTTGGTTGGTTTCGTGGTTGTGGTTTTGGTCGTAGTTCGTTTGGTAGTTGTTGTTTTGGTTGGTTTCGTTGTTGTAGTTTTGGTCGTAGTGCGTTTGGTAGTTGTGGTTTTGGTTGGCTTTGTAGTTGTTGTTCGTGTAGTGGTTAGTTTCGTGGTTGTGGTTCGTTTAGTCGTTCTAGTTTTGGTTGGTTTCGTTGTTGTGGTTTTGGTTGTAGTGCGTTTGGTAGTTGTTGTTTTGGTTGGTTTTGTAGTTGTTGTCCTTGTTGTGGTTAGTTTCGTGGTTGTGGTTCGTTTAGTCGTTGTAGTTTTGGTTGGTTTCGTTGTTGTGGTTTTGGTTGTAGTGCGTCTGGTAGTTGTTGTTTTGGTTGGTTTTGTAGTTGTTGTTCTTGTAGTGGTTAGTTTCGTGGTTGTGGTTCGTTTAGTCGTTGTAGTTTTGGTTGGTTTCGTTGTTGTAGTTTTGGTCGTAGTGCGTTTGGTAGTTGTTGTTTTGGTTGGTTTCGTGGTTGTGGTTTTGGTTGGTTTCGTGGTTGTAGTTTTGGTCGTAGTGCGTTTGGTAGTTGTTGTTTTGGTTGGTTTTGTAGTTGTTGTTCTTGTTGTGGTTCGTTTAGTCGTTGTAGTTTTGGTTGGTTTCGTGGTTGTGGTTTTGGTCGTAGTTCGTTTGGTAGTTGTTGTTTTGGTTGGTTTCGTTGTTGTGGTTTTGGTTGTAGTGCGTTTGGTAGTTGTTGTTTTGGTTGGTTTCGTGGTTGTGGTTTTGGTTGGTTTCGTGGTTGTAGTTTTGGTCGTAGTGCGTTTGGTAGTTGTGGTTTTGGTTGGCTTTGTAGTTGTTGTTCTTGTAGTGGTTAGTTTCGTGGTTGTGGTTCGTTTAGTCGTTGTAGTTTTGGTTGGTTTCGTTGTTGTGGTTTTGGTTGTAGTGCGTCTGGTAGTTGTTGTTTTGGTTGGCTTTGTAGTTGTTGTTCTTGTAGTGGTTAGTTTCGTGGTTGTGGTTCGTTTAGTCGTTGTTGTTTTGGTTGGTTTCGTTGTTGTGGTTTTAGTTGTAGTGCGTTTGGTAGTTGTTGTTTTGGTTGGTTTCGTGGTTGTGGTTTTGGTTGTAGTTCGTTTAGTCGTTGTTGTTTTGGTTGGTTTCGTGGTTATTGGTTTGGTTGTAGTGTTTCTAGTGGTTGATTTCGTCGTTGTTGTTTTAGTTACAGTAGGCATAGTCGTGGTTTTCGTGACAGTAGGTTTTGTTGTGGTTTTGGTTGTAGTATATCTAGTGGTTCGTTTTGTTGTTGTGGATTTTGCCGTTGTTGAATCTCTTCTTGTTGTTAGTTTCGTTGCTGTTTTAGTGGTTGTAGGTTTTGTAGTTGTAGTTTTCGCCGTTGTTGAATCTCTCCTAGTTGTTAGTTTCGTTGCTGTTTTAGTGGTTGTAGGTTTTGTAGTTGTGGTTTTCGCCGTTGTAGAATCTCTTCTAGTTGTTAGTTTTGTTGTTGTTTTAGTTGGTTTCAAAGTTGTTGTTGTTGTTTTCGTAGTTGGTGCTAGCGTTGTAGCTGAAATTTAATATGATTCGATGAAGGGATTGTATTTTAAAAATTTTAAGTAGCAATACAAATTACATCCTGCATTAATAACCAGTACAGCTCTAGCCAGAGACAAGGGGACCATACGAATTCAAGGAGTAAATGCGTACCCATTTACATTTTTGGATGTATGAAGATGTATGAACTACCAAGTCAGTGTACGATCACTAATAGGGAATTCCTCTTTCAATCGCTTATGCTAGCTAGACTGTGATAACTTAATTTATTTCAATAATTATACATCATATTATTTTTTACATTCGTCATAATAATTTAGCCCATTATTGCACGGGCCTCTTCTCAGAAAATTTTGCGGAATTGGCATAACGTACACAGCATCGAACTTTTTAAGGCCTACAGATTAGTGTATACTTAGCAGAGTACCTACACACACATAATAAATTAATATCAAAGTATGTATAACATAAAAAGATTATAACTAATTATTTATTCTGAACTAAATAATCATTAAATTTTAGTAACTGCATTAATGTAATATTTAACCCCATACTACTATATTTAAGGATTTAGATAAAATAATTTTAATTAGATAAAAGATACCACGAGAATCACCCATGTAACTCAATTCACAATCAGACTTTTATTTTATTTGTTTATTTTTTTATCCAGTTATTGGCATGCTAAGACAAACCATTTAGGGCAATGAATGTTATCTATTTGTGAAATAAAATTAATTATTAATTACGAGAACCTCTTGCATGCGAATCCTTAAGAATGGGGAACGGAACAATTCCTATTACGAATAAATAATGATGTTAATAATAATATAATAAATAAACACTTACGCTTCGTAATACAGCTCGGCCAGTAAACTGTAAAAAACAAAAAATAAAAAACACTGAAAACTGATAACACCCGGTTTCTCAAAGGTTGGTGAAATCGAATCAGAAGTCAAAAACACAATGATTGGTTGTTGAATTGATCGTTGACGTTGGTCAACCAATCACAACACAGCTAACGTGAGATTTGAAATGAATAACCTTTCAGAAACAAGTTAGAGAATAAGTTTGTTAATGCCTGGGAATAAACATAATCGGTCTTATTACAAAACAGGTTTAAACCAAGTCTAAGCTAAAACCCAGGTTTAAGCTCTGGTTTTAAAAACACACTAACTACCACACACACACACCCCCCACACACCATATTGCCACATAGAACCTACTAGGTGAAACAATTAATGAAAATAAAAAATAAAAAATCTCGACTTTTAACTTAGTAGTTGGTAAGTATTTATTTTTCGTTTTTACAAAATATGTTTACTTGTTTGGTTTTACGTGTTTTTTTCTTTTTTATGTTTGTGGTTTTGTGCTGTCTAATAAACGTATTTTCGTTATTTCTTTAACTACAACACTTATTTGTCAAAACAAACATGTTAAACAGGTTAAATGGTTTGTCGAGGGAAACATTGAAGGAGGATTTTACTTATCGAATATACCTATTCTCTTCTCGGGTTCATTCCCATACACATATATTATTATTATGGTGTTATTGTTAGATATTTTTTAATTGGCTTTGGTGTTACGACATTAATACAACAGTAATATTAATTGAAAAAAATATAACCTAACCGTCAAAAACTCCAACCCGAAAAAGAGCTGTAACTTTTGAACGGTTGAACAGATTATCATGAAACATAGGTAAGATGATACCCGATTAGCGCAGCTTTTAATTATAAAAACTGCATTGTAATCGATCCATCCGTTTTAGAGCTACGATGTCACAGACAGATACACAGATACACAGTAACTCAGATACACCGATACACCGTTACACAGATACACTGTTACACAGATCCACCGATACACAGATACACACTATAAACTTATAACACTCCTCTTTTTTGTCGGGTTAATGATTGGTAGCCCATTTTGAAGATATAATCTGCTGAACACCAATGTTCATTGACATACTGGATCTAGTTGAATACTGGGGCAGAAGGGAACCAGTGAACTCTTTGTTTTAAAAATCCTGTCATTTTGAATACATACCGCCATTTGGTGCTGCATTGCATGTGTAGTAACATGTCTGGAACGAAAAATGAAACAGTTTAATTCATCAAAAGAAATAAAGAAAGAAAAAATGTTTATTGCTGCATTAACAAAAACAAAAAAAAAACTCTTAAAATTAAAACTGTGTAGCTACATTATGGTCCCAGTGCTTCACCAAAATTCACATAAACATTTAAAATAAGTTTTATATTTTATTATTCATTATATTTATTTATATCCTTTATTCGATTATTCACACATACTTATTTTTAATTCAGAAAAACAATATAAAAAGGGGTCCAAGCCACCGGCGGCTAGGGTTCCAGAGAAAGGAACCTCCTCACAATGTGTGCCGTGTCGAGGATTTATTTATATTATTATCAAAAGCCATGATAGCCTTGCGAGTGAACGCTTGCCTTCCATGCAGGAGGATCTGAGTTCGAAACCAGCACCTCTGACTTTTCGAAATTATGTGCAGATCAGAATTTGATTATCACTTGCGATAACGTTGAAAGAAAACATTGTGAGGAAACCTGAACAACTGAGAGGGCCTCATAAAGTTCTCGAGGTGTAGTCCGCCAGCCCGCACCAGGCCAGCGTGGTGGTCTAACGCCTTAGCAGTTCTCATTCTGAAAAGGGGCCCGCGCCCAGCAGTGGGACAGTAATGGGCTGGATTTATTTATATTTCATCAATAGATTGTTTTTTTTTTCTTACCGCAGCTATTAAAAATGTCAGAGTCAAAATATTCGCCCTCATTTTTTCCACTTCGCCACGTTACGTGAGCTTAACTGGATAATTTCTATGAACTGCCTTTTTATATAAATACGAGTTTTATGACGTCACATAATTATTGTTTTTAATGTGTTATTACAGATGGGCTAGATAATTAAGCTTGCAATTAAACTAGGACAATTAATTATTGCAATTTCTATGCGAGATTTATGTGTTTCATTTAATATCATAACAGCTGTCTGTTTACGTAGGAATACCTTATTTGCTTCTTCTAGACTGTTTTTTTCACAACATTTTAAATAATTATTATAAGTTCCTACCTTTCTAGCCCCTCATTATGAACAACTTTTAGTATGGAACCAAAACTGACATGGCGAAAAAAATCTCCTGTTCCATGCATTTAGCTAATATTGAATTATTTTACCCTTTTGGATGATCAACCAGAATAATTCTATTCTATACTTAAACATTGCCCCTCACTAGGATTTCTCCTGTATCGAGGGTACAGTTTACAAACATACATGTCACATCCACACACAACCAGACCCGAAACAACTATCTGTAGATCATACAAATATTTGTTCCGTGCGGGGATCGAACCCGCGGCACGGAGCGCAGAAAGCGAATTGCTTAACCACTGCGCCAACCGTGTCGTCAATTGTTGATTGTACATAGATGGATCATGTAAAAGAGCTTATTATAAACCCAAAACAACGCCTGACTCAGTATAATAGGCGAAACTCAATGGTAATCGACATTGAATTAAAAAATATATATTTGTATGAAATTTTTCTGCGCCGTCTACGCAGCGCAGACAATTTGCATACAAAAGTCATATGTCATCATGTGGCATTCCAATGAGGACAATGATTTCTATTCAAAAATTGTCTGCAGTGTGTCGACGCAACGCACCGTGTGGTCTCACCTTTATTCTGTTATAGCAAATGAAACAGACTAGACGCAAAATAATAAAACTAATTACGTCAACAGATATTGTGTACACATTCAATCAAACAGAAATTTTTCATCTGTGTAGAAATTATACTTTATTGTCTATTGCAAGTATACTTAACTATTTTTGTATCTCACCTGTAATAACACGACAATAACAATATAGATGACGTTAATCAAATCTCATATAAAAAGGACAGTTCTTAGGAATTGGCTTATTGATTCACCGTACCTTGGAACCAGTGTAGTGAAAATATGAAGGCAAAAAAATTGTAACTTTTACTTATATTTTGATCGCAGCGGCAAGTAAAAAATATATTAATAAAAATGATTCGCCATCCATCCATTTACGTCATCTCTGGTTGCCATAATATTTATTATTATTATTATCAGCCTATGCTGTCCCACTCCTGGGCAAAGGCCTCCCTCCATTTCATTCCATTTCTCTCGAACCCGCGCCTTTTCGATCCAGTCTTTGAGAAATATGTCGATTTCGTCCCGCCATCTCTTTCGTGGTCTACCGCAACCTCGTTTTACTATATCAGGGCACCAGTTTTGTGCTATGTGAGCCCACAGTTAATAAATTATAGAACTTCTTTAATTGTTATATCTTAAAGTCTTTGGTAAAATGAAACGTTCACCAAGTATTAAAAAGAAACGTAATCTCTATTTATTTTTAGGGTTCCATACATCGAAAGGAAAAAAGGAACCCTTATAGGATCACTTCGTTGTCCATCTGTCTATCAAGACCCTTTTTCTCAAGAACGCGTGGAGGTATCAAGTTAAAATTAATATCTAATACTCAGGTCTGCAATCCCTTGGAGCTGTGGATAAATAAAACTTCTAAGTCAACGCAATCAAAATATACGGCCATTTATGCCGCATATTTTGAATAGAATAGAATAGATCTTTATTTCATGTAAACCAGATACAGGCACTTATGAAATGTCGAGACTCTAGGTGCACGGTTCCAAATAGTAGACCCTATGGAGAAGAACCGGCAAGAAACTCCATGGTAACTCTTTTCAAAAAATAGATTATAATCTTTATCAGTACAATGTTGTGGTAAGAGCTGCGAGAATAATGTAATTTAATGTGAATAAAAATAAGACTAGGATAATAATGATTTGCCTGTGAATAAGATTGCCATGGCAGTTACAAGCTGACCAGTTCCGACAGACGGCACCCGTTTGACACTTGCAAGTGTATCATCACTTATAGGGTACTCCCCGTTGACCTAAAATTATGAAATTTGGCAAGAAGCAATGTTTTATAGCACAAGTAAAGGAAAAAATCTGAAAACTGTGTAACTAAATCACAATTTTTTTTTTGTGTTTTTAATCATAATTCCAATTTGTATACCGACTGCGACTTATGTCGATGTATGGGAACAACAGTTTTCCAACGGCAAAGTTAAGCTTATCTCTCGATACAGTTTATTTTTTCCTTGATTCCCGTGATGGACGAACTATTAACATACCTACAAGTTTTTACGGAACCCTCGATGCACGAGTTCGACTCGCACTTGGCCGTTCATTTATATTCTATTCAATTCCATTCCAATAAATTAGGAAAATCTTTTAAATTGAACAATAATTTACGTTGGGTTTAATTTGCCATACCTACCTACAATTTTCAGTATTTAAAATATTACCTTTTTAAATTTGAACTTTTCATTACCTATTCATTTCATTAAATCATCCATGTTCATTAATTACCTACTTACAAGGAGAAACTAATTGAACCGTTTTATTGAGTCATAAAACTCATTTTAAATACGAATCATATGAATTCATAGCATTCAATTGTATGTATTCTTTATTTCAGATAATTATGTTACTTGACACTTGCACTCCAAGTTTTAACAATTTTTTTGTGGAGCTGCGAGCAGTGTACTCTGTAGTTCGTTTAGTAAAACCGTGCTGATACTGGTGTACTGAACCATAAAGTAGCAGGTTCGAGTCTTGATCGCGGTCCAATTTTCTTTCAACAAAAAGTGATTAATTAAACATAGTTACAAGACCTGAATAACCTGTCGTATATTTTGTTTTCATTACATTTTAAATAGATGGTATTGTTGTCCATGTATTTAAATTATCAGTATCGGCAAAGATATAACATTAATAAATGTTTATGAATTGTCGAAAATAAATCTTCAACTAAATAAGTAAAAAACCTTAGATTATTATTGATTGGTTGTCGCAGCCGCACAACCAATCAATAATCTAAGTAAAAAACATTTTTGTCTTATTCTGACATATAAAACATGATAACAGGAGAATTTTAGAGCTGTCGAGTACGACAGCTCTAAAATTCTCCTCATATTCTTTTTTCTCATTCTTCTTATTATTTTTGTATAGTGTAGTAACACTATACAAAATAATTAATCTGAAACTTCCATAAAAACTTTATTTTATGAATACATCATCCTCATCAGCCTGGAGCAGCCCACTGCTGGACATAGGCCTCTCCAATCGCACGCCATCTGACTCGATCGTTGGCTACGCTCATCCAGCTGTTAGCAGCCACACTGCGAAGATGGTCGCTCCACCCAGCCTGAGGGCGTCCTACCCTACGTTTACCGTTTCGCGGCCTCCACTAAAGAACACGTACGTACACCTCAATGATTTATACTGTTACTGTTAGCCTATATCATCTCACTGCTAAGCGAAGGCCTCCCCCCATGACTCCAGGTCTTCCAGTCCAGAGCCCCGTGGACCATTGCTTATTAATTTTATCGAGTTCGTCTCTCCATCTCCTTCGTGGTCTGCCGCGAAGCCGTTTAGCTATGTCAGGGCCTGTGGATGAATATATACATCTCGGAAATTACTTAAAAATATGCCAAAGTTACACATGTCTACTAATTTGACAGATCCATTTTTTCCCTCATTCTTGTTTTACTAACAAGAAGAAGACGAAAGTATTTTGAAATTAAGTGGTGTCTTTCTGAAATGACGTCATTATTAGTCAAGCAAGAGTCGTAGGACTTGTGCCCTCTACCACAGCGGCCTACGTAAACAGTCTAGTTAGTGAATTTGTTACCAACTACAATGACAATCACAATTGTGATTATTATAATGAAGGTAATTACAGCAAGACTATTATGTTTGTACTAATATTGTAACAAGTGTGAGTAAAACAGTTGCTGTCTCATTATTTATGTAGACTTATTCCATTATCATGTTGTAGATAATAATAAAAACGATGTTTTTAAAAAAAAAATATGATGAAAAAAATATATAGGTATCTAAATAATTCTATTTTTTATTATTTTAATTTTATTAAATTAAAGCATTTAAAGTTTGTTTACCATTTACAGTGAGCCATTTCTTGGCATTACTCGGAGATGAGATTCTGTGTTCTTAGAAAGAAAATTAGGTATATCGATGAATAGCATCCTCTAATGGGCCCATAGCTACCTAAATAGATACAGCGCAGATTAGTCGTTCAGCGAGGTTAAACAGCGCTCGCCGCGGTCTGTCCTTGGATTGGAATGCACATTAAGTAGTTTAAGTGGAAAGTCCCGCTATGAACTCATGCTTCTCTTAAAATAGTACAATACTTTCTAATACTTACATAGTTGGTCTTCCTTCCCGACCCTTGGTCGTGCCAGCCCGCGATGAATCAGTAGTATCTAACACATCCCCAAATAATCAGAACCATATTCAACAAACCCTTTCTTGCTCCTCACTCAGCAACACCCTAAGCCGAGGTCCGAGCCCCCTAGGGCGCTCTTAGCTTCGCTGTTGCTTAAATTCTAGGCTGGAGGCTCATTAGACTTTGCTATTGACCGGTTAATCAGAGAAGGCTCTCTAAGCAAATTGTGAGACTTATAAAAAAAAAAAATGGTCTAGAACATCGTGTTAGTTTATGGTCTTGTTCTCAAACTGTATCACATTATTTACTGTACTAAGATACACATATTATAAAAATTAATCCAGCCCATTATAACTGTCCCACTGCTCGGTACGGGCCTCTTCTCAGAATAAGAAGGGTTAGTCTTAGTCCACACCGCTGGCCTGGTGCGGGCGGACTACACACACCATCAAGAACTTTATGAGGCCCTCTCAGATGTGCAGGTTTCCTCACGATATTTTTCTTTACCGTTATCGCAAGTGATAATCAAATTCTAATCCGCACATGAATTTGAACAGTCAGAGATGCGGGCCGGGATTCAACTCAGACCCTCCTGCATGGAAGGCGATCGTTCAGCCGCTAGGCTATCACATATAATGATATCGAAATACAATTTTACTCGATGTATACTTAAACCGCTGTATCAACATCCTAAGGGTGAAACTCCACATGCGGTAAGGGTTTCAATTTCATCAGGTACATAAATTAATTTGCGATCCTCTGCCTAGAGTCACTTGGTTTATTTAGCAAAGTCGTGCCCTCCCAATTATAAGGGACCTCCGACAGAGGAATAATATGTATAATTATTATGTAATAATGTACAAAGTAATAGACCCGATTTTTAAATCAAAATTAGGTTCATAAAAACTTCTGTGTTTTAAAAATAAATCTATATCTATATAAATAAATAAAATTGAAGCGTCTGTTTGTAATGTCAAAATAACAGCTTTTTACTAAATGGATAATATGTAAGTATATACGGTACAAATAACAAGGAAACTTTTCAATAATTTTGTCTCTTTGTTCCGGCTAATCTCCGAAACAACTGAACTGATTTTGACGGGACTTTCACGGACAAATAGCTGATGTTATAAGGAATAACTTAAGTTATTTTATTTTAGAAAAAAAATTAGAGCTCTACTGCTCTCTAGACTAAGTCGCGTGCACAGCTAGTAATTGAATATATCTACAACAAATTATCAAGGTAGTGTAAAATTTAAGTGAGTGACCATAAAAGACAACAATATACCACACTTCTCTAGACACATTCATCCCTCAACTAATAAATGCTGATTAAAGTTCTGATACGTTTTAAATACTCAGCAGTGATAGCCTATATAGCGGTTGGACGCTTGCCTTCGATGCACGAGTATGTGCGTATTTCTATTGTATTTTCATTAGGAGCGAAATTTTTGACTTGGAACTCTTCAAACTTTTGGTACACCATTGTATAAATCGAACGAAATATCGGAAAGCAGTAAGGGAGGGCTGTAAAGAGCATCTGTGGCTCGTGACTCCAAAACGGCCCACTTTTCCAAGTAAACACGTAAACTTTACTGAAAAACTTTCATGGAGGTGACGACTTTGAAACTCTGCGACCTGCTGTTTGTCTTTTACGAGCGCCTTCGGATTTCCTAGTGGAAAACTTACTTTCAAAAAGCTTTGAGACGAAATACCGTTTAGGTTCTGTTTTTAAAATAAGTTGTCTTTAGGATAAAAATTAAACAAGTCTTGAATTATTGTTCAATTTCGTATTAGAGCTACAACTTTTAGCAAGGAATTAGTTTTGAATCAACAATTAAGTTTATAATTGTCATGCCCATAGATTTAGGATTTTTCGCTACTAATGGTCAGGCCCAACAAGACTCTGCAACAGTTTATGCTATGTATGGATTTTAATGAGTACTTCGTTTTTGGCGTAATGTCTAGACCCTCAATTACTTGTTATTTACTGTAAGCTGTGAAGTTACCTTGTATAAATAAATAAATAAATGAACAAAATTAATTGAATTTTTTTTTTTTTTAAATCTCCAACTGTGCACATTTACTGCTTCCAAGTAAATGTGTACATCTAAACTAATATTATAAAGAGATAAGATTTTATTTTTTATAATATGTTTGTTTGTTTGTTTGTAATGGATAAACACAAAAACAACGGGACCGATTTTAAAAATTCTTCACCAGCAGTATGCTATATTATCTCTGAGTAACATAGGCTATAATTTATAAATATCACGCAGGCGAAGCCGCTGGCGGAAGCTAGTACTTAATATAATTATGATTTTTAAAACGCTTTTATTAGCTTCACCTGTAACTAACTATGTAAAAAAATCTTGGAAGTTAATTAATTTGACCCACTTCCCGGTTTTCGATTGAGCTGAAATTTTGCATACACGTTTAGTTTGGATGACAAAACCGTTTTCTTTAGTTTTTTTTTAAACTATAATATTTATTATACTATACAGTCGATTGCACATTTTGCTCCGATCAGGTTTATCTAAGGTACCTATTAGGCAGGTATGGCGCCCGCGTTACGTCAGTAATGCAATATAATCGGATATTCGAAAACAGAAGCCTCACACCTTGCCAGGAATATATATTTCATATACAAAAACCTACATAGAACTGAATCGCAAACGGATTTACAAGTATACCTTGACGACATTGGATGGAGGTGGTGCGTGAACTACTGATATTTCGCGTCATTACCCGCGGTGATGCGCCGAGTTTTTTTTACCCATTTCCTCGTTGTGGTCTCAGTAGATGCCGTTTGTGTATGAAAAAGTAAACCAATCTCCCCTAGCAAGATAACTCGGATTCTTTCAGCTGAAAGTCGTTTTTAGATACATATAGGTATGTGGTAATGACGCGTTCATTGAGCCCTGATAGGATTATTTTGTTTGATGTTACTTCGGGGGTAAAACTCAGAATGTATTAAATCGTTGCCAATCCGCTGCACTTTGTGGCTTTATACAAATAATTATGTGGTAGTTTACAGTGGCGTACACAGAAATTTCTTCCAGGGTACACAAAAACGTTTAGTCCACTCTCGTCCCCTCGACCCCTAAAAATATATTTGTTTATACAACTTAGTGCTGTATTGTCAAGTTAAAAGATGTTTATGATTGGCCACCTCACTCTAAGGCTGACATTCAGAGACGACAGAAACGAGTCTAAGCGTGAACTTACGCTTCCATCTGTCAAACTTACGAACAAATTTTGACAGATGGAAGCGTAAGTTCACGCTTAGACTCGTTTCTGTCGTCTCTGAATGTCAGCCTTAGACTTAAATTAACTGATATTACAGATAATATATTAACAATTGTATTACTTAATTTATTAGGATAAGCATAGTCTTTTTTTCTTTATGTAGTGCACGCCACTGGTAGTTTAGGTATGTAAAAAGCAGATTTGAAAAATGCTGTCTTTTTAATGGTTTTTGCTTTACTTCTACCTCTTTTCAGATCATAAGCTTGAATTTATGTGTGGATATTTAAATACCTGCCCATTTAGTACTGTCTTATAGCTGGGCACTGGCCTCTACTCAGAATGAGAAGGATTAGGCCTTAGTCCACCTTGCTGGCCTAGTGCGGGTTTGTAGACTACAAACACCATCGAGAATTTTATGAGGCTCTCGTATGTGCAGGTTTCACCGATGTTTTCGTGCACCGTTATCGCAAGTTATAATCAAATTCTTATCCACATAATATGAATCCGAAAAGTCAGAGATGTGGGCCGGGTTTGGATATTTTTACTAAGTAAAAATACTATCAATAAGACAATATATTTAGTTTACCTCTAGCCTAAATAATTCCAAGATACAAAAAACAAAAGTAAAATAAAAATCTGGATCATTATTCTCTACTCTAGAGACATTGAACAAAACGGTATCATTTCGAGGCGTACATCCGTTAACACTCTGGCGTATCTAGTAAGCTGACGTCACAATATCCTCATCGCATATAATCCGACGCAGGATTGACTGCTGGCCCCGAGGGGCTGTTTCCTAGCCGACACTTGTGCTGATAATTCCGTTGTTTCGTTTGTGTTTTGTTTTCTGCTTTATAGTCACAATAGTTCACTACTATTATTTACATCATTATCTTCATTATCGCCTTATCATTAGCTTTATGGTTCTCAGGATTATCTTAATTATAATTTTTTGCACTAATTTGATTATTTACTTTATTGCTTTTTTTATCACCATTATGTTATGTCACAGCTTCATCATGATATTTATCAAAATTATCGTTAATAACAAGATTTGTTTCTCAAGTTGGACGGATAATCATTGCTGCCCATTAAACTAGTAAGCTGATGTGACATACATAATTATTATTCGACGCGGGATTGACTGTTGGTCTCGAGGCTGGTTCCTAGCCGATATAGCTGTGCTTTGAAGTTGTATTATTTATTTATTTAATCGTTTATGTACACACATGAAAATATGTGTCTTTTGTGTTTGCTGTGGCAAACATGGAAAAATAGGAGAACAAAGTACAAAGGATTAAAAATTAGATTAAGGATTAGGTTCAAAGTATTACCTATGTGTGTAGGTAATAATTATTATCTTCAATATGGCGTTTCTTGCCTCTATATTTTTGAATAGATAACACACACATCTTCATTGTACAAAATCATGAAAAACAAGTTGATTGACCAAGTTAGTCCATACACAGTGAACTGAAATTTGAAACTCGACAACACGATTCCATTCCATTACATTCTTCAAAGATAAGCAGAATCATTGAAAATAATGTGAAAAGAAAAAAAAAATGGTTACATTTAAAATAGCTATCGAGTCGGCAAAGCCGGGCAAACACAAATTTCAGAATGCAAAATATAAACTTGCTCTTTACGATAGCCAATTTTAATGCCAGTTGTAAATATTAATTTGTTGCCAAAACTTCAATAATTCTGTTAACGTTCGCTTTTGATGAGAAAGTACTTGGTGCTGCTCCATCGGGAAAACAATTTTAACTTCATTTAATTTTACTTGATTGAATTCAACTTTAACTTTCTGAGGAAATGGTTGTAGTTCATGAACTAGCTTTTTAACTGTGATAATGATTCCAGAGTTAAGAAGATAACTTATAAAAATACAGAATTTTATATATTATGTCTTGTGATCAATACTCATTTCAGGGAAACATTCTTTAAATTTTAACAGCTTTCATAGATTGATAACGCGTTCACTCGATCTGTATGGTCACTGGACTATCTAATCATTATGTTGGAATGCAAATTTCTGGTAGCATTGTGTATAAAAAGTAGGTAATCATTCCTACCAAAGATTATATTCTTCCTCTCTTACAATCTTACGACACCTGTGTCTGTTTTGGACGACGTGGAATGCCTCTTGCAGTTTGTCCAGAGATTGTGGATTTGATCAGACCATCTGATATTGCTTCCACCTCTGGAACTTTTGTCGATTTTGTCTGTTAGTTACCTATAAGTTGTTCGAGGTTGTGCCTATCTTTCCTGACAATGTGACCAAAGAACTCAAGTATCCTACGGAGACAGATGATAGACAGCCTGGTCTTAACATTCAGCTCCTGTAGGATAAACGCGTTGGTGCGGAAGGTAGTCCACGGAATCTAAAGCATATTTTTACAACACCACATCTCAAATGCGTCAATTCGGTCACGGTTTGCTTTCTTCAGTGTCCACGTCCAGAGATTACATTAGTAATACATAATACAAGTTACAAGTATAATATTAACATGAACACACTTTATATGTTCTTGAACAGGTTTTGAAGAAGAATTCAAAGTTATATTCAACAGGTGCCTCTGTCGTATTTTGTCGTCGGTCCAGATAAATTGCTTCACGCAATAGCAATTCCAAAATTTGTAACAGCCAAAGCGGTGTCTCAGACGAATCTGTTGATTTAGGTTCTGTAGAGGTGTTCTTGTATAAAGCTGTTGGAGTCGCCTGCAATGGACTGGTCATGTTTGGATTGAGTTGAAGGTCCAAGAAGAACGTTGGAAATGCTCTTGTGGTTCAGATAAATTGACTGAAAAGGGTAATAGTTAAAAAGTGGTCTCTGAATTCAGAACTGGAAGAAATATTTATAGTATCCGCACAGCTACATAATTAGTTGGTTAGCTCGTATCTAATCGGATAGTGTGTAAGACTGGGACCATGTATAATATAGTACTAAGTACCTAACCTGTACATACTTAAACGCAAGTTGTGGGAAACCAGATCCAGCAAGTCTCCTCTAGTTGTTCCGCCGGCAACGCCCTAAGCCGAGGTCCAAGTCCCACTATGGGGCGTCCTTAGCCGTGTGGTTGCTTAAACACAGAAGGCGGATGAGCAGCCTGCGACAGACATGCTTCAAAAAAAAAAGAAGCAAGCTGAGTGAAATCCTTATTGCATATATAAATATAAATTCGTTAAGTTCATTTGTTTGTGGTATTGAATAATTGGTAATCTTTATGGACACTGGACAGTGTATTTATAATATCGTTGTTTCTGATAATACCCTTTGTAAATGTAATAATTTATCCTCATAAGGACTTTATTCACAGTGAATAATGTTGTTTACTCAAAATTCAAATTAACATTGGTAGGTAACATTGGTAACCTATAGACCGCATTACATAAAAGTGGTTTGCTGTCGATTCAGCCAAACATTGCAACCGCGAAACAAACTTGTGGTTTAATCAAATCAAATATTTGTTTCGACTTAGTTCATGAGTAAAGCGGATTCATAAGCTTCTAAGTTTGTGTTCTTGGTTTTGATAGAAATAAGCCATCTTTTCGAATTTCGTAATCTTTAGTGTGGTTTCGAGTGTAAATTCTCTACGCAAAAACTTTTTATGAGTGTTTATGAGGCTAGTTTATACCAAGGTACTGTTTTCCGAAATACCTGTTAAGTATGGCATTTCAAGCCTTTTTTTTACGTATGGCATACTCCGGGAGCCCTGAGAGAGGCGAAAGGTGTCTCTCTAGACATTTCTTCGTGACGGGTCTTACCGCCGCTATACGTATACCGGCGCGCCCTGTGGCATCTGGCGTTAGCCTAGGATGGTTTTTTTTGACGCATGGTTCTCGCTGGCGCTCAAGTAGCCTTCTCTGCTTAAAAGGTCAAGCAGCGAGACCAGATGTCGTCCAGAATAGAATAGAATATTCATTTATTTGCTCAGAAGTAGGTATTTACAATAAGGTGGTTACAATAATGTCAAAGAATCCTTGTACATTCTACCATTTTAGCATGCAAACATTGATGCAGTTCATCATCAAACTACACACATTCATACACAACTAAAATTTATCAGCTAGGAAATCCGATAGGGCGTAGTAACATTTATTTAATAGAAGCACAGTTAGTTTCCTTTTTGCCAGCCAGGCAAGAATTAATTTTTAAACAACCAAACTTACCACATGGCTAAGGGCGCCCCATAGTGGGACTCGGACCTCGGCTTAGGGCGTTGTTGGGGGACAACAAGAGAGGACTTGCTGGATCTGGTTATGATTATTATTAGGGACTTGTTGCCTAGGATGGTACGTCTTTCTTTCTTCTTTTCTTTTTTTTAAATCCTTTCTCCCTCACTTGGATTTCTCCTGTATTGAGGGTTCAGTTTTCAAACATACATGTCATATGCACACACAACCAGACCCGAAACAACTATCTGTAGATCATACAAATATTTGTTGCGTGTGGGGATCGAACCTGCGGCTCGTAGCGCAAAAAGCTAATCGCTTATCCACTGCGCCAACCGTGTCGTTAAACAACATAATAATATAATTATGTTGTGGTTACAACATAATTATTATAAAATATATGAAATCTCGTAAATCTATCAAAAAAAAACACGTTGCTTCTAAGCTCTAATAGAAAACACAGCTTATACACACATACTTAACTCTATAGGTATACATGGAAGCACATTCAACTAGATTGCCTATTTTATTTTCCAGACTTGTACAAATTCAAGTGAGAAAATTTTCTTTCCATATAATTTGCAAGCTTCGGGATAACTAGAAAACTTCTGTACAAGAGATAATATAAAAAAGACATCTTCGAGCGGGACGGATAAGGGCGAGTTATTAACGCCGACATAATGGTAGTCAGTGTGACCAGCCCTTACAGTAATTTTACGGGCTGTTCAGATTGAGAAGTTAAAGTTACACAAAGTTTTTGACTTAGAACATTGTGAACCTTTACAGTGAGAAATGAGCGTCTGTTGATATTTGAAAATTAAATAAGTTTTTTCATGGTACCTTTTCTGGGAATAAATAGACTTTTAGGAGAAAGATTTAGAATTCAAAATTTTAGTAGAAAGAAAGAAAGATTAAGAAAGCAAATTTATTCGGACAAGACACTAGACAACACAATGCACAAACAGCAAAGCATAAAATCGGCAAAAAAGAGATGACAAACCACGTGTTGCGGCATGCCAGTATCAAATGGGTTGCCAACTTAGCATTTGCTGGGCATATTAACACCCAACGCTGGTAGACTTATGTTCAGCAGCTTTAACGGTCTGAAATAATCTGGTGATCCGGCAACCGGCATTGTATGAAAGTAAGCAAGAAGTATGAAAGAATCGTAGCGCATACTTTGTAGTTTCTGCATAACCCCATGGGAAAATACGGTCCTTAATAAATACAAATGCATATGATGTTAAAAAGATACAGAGTTATGAGAGATAGAGCATAGCGGGACTTTCCACTCAAAATTGGAGTTGCTCGACTGGGGAAGTACCTCCACCTTGCAGAATATCATAATTATCCAAATAACACTGCTCTTTTGCAGTATTGTGTTCCTAACGGTGAGCAAGGTCGCCAGTGTTAGGCACTTGTCGGTGTAACAATTTCCATCCAGTCCTATCCAAAACCAAATCTTTAAATGTTCGCTTTTTCTTTCAGCTGATTAATGTAGTTTCTTCTTGGTCTTCCTCTTTTTCTTTTTGCCTCTATTATCAATCAATAATAGATACGGTCAGATAGGTAAGTCGTATAAAAAAGAAGTTGTCAGTGCAACACTTTTTATTTCACTAAAATTCTCATAAACGGAAATACGCCATATCTTTCAGCTAATTCTGCCTCTACTATAGTTCTTATATCCCGATATCGTTAGTAACACAATCACGGGTCACTAGACGAGCCGTAGTCCTGAATCTTGTTCCCAGTCAATATTTTACGTGGGTGCAACGGACCGATGTGGTTTGTTCCGCTACGGACTTCAGAACTAACTTTAGAACTTTTCCAGAACTTTGCTTAAGGTTCCCGAGGTAATTGATTGTCTTTGAGTAACTATTCGGTTAGATTTACTTATTTTTGGTACGGTTAAATGCGTCTGTAACTTTGGGATATTTATACTTACTAGTGGTCGCCTAGTAATTTTAGCTTTTTTCACTTCTTCTCCATAATTATAAACTTTAACTATGCCAAATCTCACACTCCTCTGTGCGCACAATATTCTTAAAAAGGGGAACAAAGATTTCACTTCACGTATACATTTGAGTTAGCAATGCTGCAATTTATAGGTATTTTGGACAGGTTAAGACTTTTAGTCTCGTATAAAATGAATCCAGCCCATTACTGCCCCACTGCTGGGAACGGGCCTCTTCACAGAATGAGAAAGGGTAGGCCTTAGTCTACCACGCTGGCCTGGTGCGGGCTGGCGGACTACACACGCCATCGAGAACTTTATGAAGCACTCTCAGATGTGCAGGTTTCCTCATGTTGTTTTCCTTCACCGTTATCGCAGGTGATAAGATTAAAATTTTAATCCGCACATGAATCTGAAAAGTCAGTGGTGCGGGTCGGGTTCGAACTCAGACCGTATGCATGTAAAGCAAGCGTTCAACCTCTAGGCAGTCTAGGCTATCAGTGCTTATCTAGTATAGTAATAAGCTATTTAAATAATCTAAATCTGGTATAAATACGATTTTTTAGGATATGATTTTCGACTTAACATTCGAAGTAAGGATTTGACAAGCGGAAGGGATATTATTTATTACCTACCTATGCTTCAAGCATAGGTAAGTAATTCCAATATTCTTCCGTTTTATGGATTCATATCTCGAAGTTTATTTTATCCAGAATTTATAGCTCCATAATAATACCACACTCTTTTAGTGTCTTTCTGCGGTTGACAAGGACTCATAACTTAAATAAAATATGATCTATCCATACTCTCCATATCCATACTCGTCAAGCTGGTTGAACTTGAATATATTTTGGTCAAAATTTCAAAAGTCGAGTCGTAGAAAATTTTGTCCTAAATACCTAATCACCGCTGAAAGGTTGCCTTGCCACTAAAAGGGGACGGAGTAAGGGTACAAAGTAGAACACAACTTCCCAACGGATGAATAGACTCGACAAGTCTAATATTATTTTGTGTCGGCTATATTTATTATGTTTTCAGCTAGGGTCAAAGGCTCGGATCAATTTATCGTTTTAATGAAAAGCTTTGGGCAGTGATGCAAATAATATGATTAATGTACCGATTGTGTCAATTATCAGATTTTTTAAATATAACATTACTGAAACCTGAAATAATCTTATGGAAAATATCGCGTTACAACCTCTCCTTGCCCAAAATATGCATGCATGCAGTAAGTGCAAAAGAGCATACGTGCTAATTAATATAAAATTATTATTTATTTATAGGAGAATTATGATTTATATATGTATACTTACTATATTTATTTTTATTTATTTATTTATTAAGGACCTCCAACAAAGGACATACACTTAAAATCACAAAACATTACAAATAGGATTACATCTGTGTACTCCTTCAATTATAGGAGGCCACAGCATCCAACAATATTCGACTAGCCTAAATATAATATAAATATTAATATAACTAAATTAAAAAGAAACAAATTCAAAAAATTCAAAACAAATTAAAAATAAATTAAAATAAATGAAAGTTAGATTAGGTACATACCTACATAGTTTATGGAGAATTCTATAATATCAGCTACAGAGCTGTTTACTATATAAAATCATTAGAAATAATATTATTGCCTACCCTACTGCCAACACGACGCTAGAAGCTAGTCTACGGTTGGCTACGCGCGAGTGATGCCCCTGTTGTTACAAGTGCCAATAGGTTACGGTAACCGCTTACCATCAGGCGGACCCTTTGAGTACTCAAAGGGCGGACCGCATGGTTATTTGCCACCCTAGTAGGTAGTAGAATTTTTTTATTACATACTTTTTTTTTTTTCTCATATCCATAGATATTCCATTACACCAAGGTTTTGAAAGTTTATATTTCGCTGCTATTTACATTCGACCGTTATATTATTATTCATAAACAATGATTTGAGTGACGCAACGGAAAAACCTTGTTTCATCGATTTTAAAGGAATATAATTTATATTCCCTGAAACGTGGGCGGGCACGCTGCCTGTCACGTTGAGAATAAATTACTTAGTGATTCCACGTAAATTCATGCCATCGAGTTTGTATTTTATTTATAATCCCTACATGGCCACAATACTGATTTTTATATAAATCAGAGGCAATTAAAAAAAAACATCTCTATTGTTTGTATTTAGGTGGTATATTACTGGAACTACTGAAGCGATTCAAAATTTTTTTTTTTCACTAATAGATAGCTACTCTATCCATGCACCCGTAGCATGGCCATTTTTCTTTCTATTCTTCCAAAAATAGACAAAACTCTTTCTATCCACCTCAGCATCTAGATTCGCGTTTCTACGTCGACAAAAACAAAATATTCTTTCCATAGCGACGGGGAAGTAGTTGGTGAGTTGTACTTTCATACTTAATTTAAGGATAGTAGAGAAATTTCACCCCTGCGAAGTAGGAGACGGGTCGCTAGTTTATTATATTCACCAAATAAAAATTAATGGTAATTTTAATTGTTTTAAAATACCTATTGTACAATAATGCCAATAGACGCATATAGCAAAAATTCTTCTTGATCTCTTTTCTTTGCAACTTTATAGTTAAAAATATAAATTTACTCAAAGGTAATTTAGGCCCAAGATAGAGACAACAAATAACAAAAACATATCTCAAAAATGTATCTAAATCCGGGCACCACCAATTTAAATTCCAATAAATTCGCCTCCTTAACAAACAAATTTTATTCAAACTTGAGCGACACACGAATTAAAAGATAACCGTCCTGAATTTTCAATCGGGACCCTTCAGGCGCTGAGTTAGGAGTGATAGATACGTGAAGGGCTCAGCCGTTGGTATGAAGCAGCTATCTGATACATAACAATGAGGGAAAGCCTCTCCATTCAAGATTTCACTTCGTTTTACGATGTTTGATAGAGTAAAATGGCGCTGGAATACGTTTTGTTTTTCTTACGAAATACTCGCATTTCAGGAATGTACCTACTGTTAAATGTTTTATTCTAAAGGTATATTTCTGTGGTACCAAGAAAAAAGGGAAACGGTATAAAACATCTTTTTTTTTCAGTATAAAGTAAAAACTGTTTTATTTTATTAGATTAAAGTCCTATAATTCATAATCCAAAATTAGTTTTACATAAATATTTACTTATTTAGGAATTTTTAAATGCCTTTTAAATTCTAGTACCAATAATATAAGACACGTGGTCTTATATCATTGGTACCAGAATGGTATTATTGGAGTTATTTATGAAACCAGGAAAATGTAGTGTGTTCTTTGTAAAACATTTTATGTTATATAGGTAGAGTATAAAACTTAAGGTTAATATCGTGAATTGCGGTGAATACAAATACAATACTGTATTCGCAGTAAATAGGGTTTCTTTTACGGTGCGTCTTCAAGTGGCCAGCGCAGCGGGCGCGAGCGCTCGAACTGCTCGATGTTGAATAGTTTTATTTCGTAGAAAAAAAAAACTACTATATACAAAACTGTTCTCAACGTGACCTAAATAATAATAAAGCCTATCTTTTTACCCGAATACGGAGAGGGTTATACTTTTACATGGTTTCATCATGGTATACATACGTTGCTAGCGATTTAGTGTCATCTTGTGTCGTAATTTGTGTAAAAATAAATTGGTTTTCTTTCTTTCTTTCTTTCTTTCTTTCTATCTTTATAAAAAAAAAATATCGATCCTATTATTATGATTTATGTTTCTGTCTTCACACAGCACTTGACCGTATATTCAGTTTTATTTAATGATTTTGTTTTTGCGAAATATTGACACTAGTTAGATTTACAGAGGTTCAAAAAATTAAGTAGTTTAACCTTACCTTAAAATATAAACCAATGTGCCCGCAATGTCAATTTTAGCGCTCCGTAATAAAACCTGTAGTTAAACTTATCGCTCAGCGCCGTAATTTGAAAATGGTTCAATTCGTGCAATTGATCAGTTTCGCGATACAATCGCAGATTTTAGTGATACAGTCGAAAGTTTCAGTGATCCACCTCAAAGATTTCAGTGATCCAACTCAAAGGTTTGAGTGATCCTACAAAGCCCAAACGCACTCGATTGATGGTTGGGAATTTGTCTTTCTATTTTATACCAAGACTAATAGGCTCTCTCGTTTTCAAAGGATTTAAGTGACAGCTTAAGTATTGAATTGCTTACTGCTGATTTTAAAATATTGGAATGGTTTTTTTATAGAATACAATTGCCTTCGTGCTGCTTAAAAATCATTAACTTTTTTATTCATAATGGAATGATAACAATAATTTAATATATTTAGGAATATTGTTCGCAAAGTACTAAGTAGAAACTTTCACGCTGGTGGATAGCCCTGAAAAGGAACGCTTTGTACAAGTGTCTCTTATAAACTGTTACTCGGAAAGTGTATATAAAGCCAAAAAGGAGACATTGTTTTTTTTTGTTTTTTTTATACATTTAGTCGATCAGGTAATATTTAATTATTTGTATGGAGAAGCTGTTTCTCTTGTCGTAATTTCTGTGTTGTGTTGGTCCCATAGTAAAATTTGTTTGAATAATGATGAGTTCAATACCCTTTCGGATTTATCTTATAGGTACCGTTTCCGACGAACCGTTTAAAGGTATACTTTCTATTATATTATTAAGATTGACATGACTACAAATGAATGTTTTCAGTTTGAGTCTGATATTTAAAGCCGGTGTTACACTATTTATTTTATTTTTTAAACTTTTCATTCATTTTAGGATTTCTCCTGTATCGAGGGTACAGTTTACAAACATACATGTCACATGCACACACAACCCGCGGGCCTACCGCGTAACTAAAATTGTAATGAACATCGACATCGGTATTAAACTTCAATACGATCGTGGGAGCCTAAACTTAGAGCTAACTTGTATTTTTTTTACCGATCATGAAGATAGGAGTCCCAACTATATGATAGGTAATTTTTTTACAAGTTAGCTCAATTTAGGCTCTCACGATCGTATTGAAGTTTAATACCGATGTCGATGTTCATTACAATTTTAGTTACGCGGTAGACCCGCAGACCCGAAACAACTATCTGTAGATCATACAAATATTTGTTCCGTACGGGGATCGAACCCGCCGCACTTAGCGCAGAAAGCTAATCGCTTAGCCACTGCGCCAACCGTGTCGTCAAACTATGCACTTACTATGTGTCAAAGCGACACTACAAAGAGATATTTAAGTAGCCCCGTTTTGTTCACAGTGTATCATAGTTAGGTATAACCTGGCACAACGCCACATGTGCCTGCACATCGCTTTTATTTTTCCTAGTTCTAGCAATTTACAGGTACGAGCTTCGTTGTTGGGTACTGAAAGCAGAGGTATTTAGTTAAAGAGAAATAAAACGTGTTATCGTCTTCGTTTATATCATCATAATGTCATATTTATACAGGATGATTGGTTGGACGCTTGACATATTGAAGGAGGGTATTGTACTTATCATTATGAACAACTTTGACTACGGAAACAACTAAGAAATCATTAAAAAAAATGTGCTGTTTCTTACAAGTAATATAGGTAATAGATGCGAGTCAATATATGGAACCATCCCAATAAAGGGGGTAATTGTAAAATAGCTCTATCCGTTTTTCGCTCTAAATAAATCTGTATATTATATCTAAACTCATAATTGTGTAGAATTTGAATTTAATTGTGTCGTTTATTGTAAAAGCTGTGTAGATCAATATAATAAAAATCATTATTTTTTGCTTTTTGTCATTCCCTTTAGTTCAATTTTACAATGAACGACAAAATTTTAGGTAGGTATTACAACTTCATCATTGTATTACCACTAATTACCCGCTATGTTCTATCTCAACAAAGGTGGGTAATTGTAAAATAGCTGTAGCCGTGTATCGCTCTAATTCGCCAAGTCGGCCAATTTCCGCGGCTCGGCGCTTCACTTCCGTAGCGCTCGGTGATGCTTTTATCAAGTTATGAGCGGAAAGCGATTAAGCGTAAAAAAATAATAAGACTGTTAAATAAACCACTTCACTTTGTTGTTTTTATTTTTTTGTATATTTAAATCTTAATTCAACATTATTTTCATGTACAATTTTTGTGACTAATTGTGGAGGCTTTTCGATATTTATTAACTGTTATCTTTTTGTAGTGTTAGCTGTAAGCCACCCAAATAAAATAACAAAACAATAATAATGTAACATTTACGTGTTACGTTTCTGTCCAAGAGGTTATAATAACCCGGTATATTTCAATAATATTTCTATCTCTACAACGCATATCAGTACCTCTACCATGAGTTTTCCGTGCCGTCTAACGTTCACGTTCACATGCAATATAAATAAATAAATAAATACCTCATCCGCCATTTCTTCTAACTTCCAACGACTAGCGGCTGACGTGCCCGCAAGAAATTGAAGCCTCCTCCCTCCCGTTCCGGACGGACATGCCGCTAACTACGTGCAACTGTCGGTCAATTCCTAATGTCAAGTCGCAGAGCCACGTATAGACATTTTTTTTTTTAATAATAAATTCTCGTCATGACGTCATGTTGCCCGACTTCGCCCGATGTTTCTAGTGTATCACGGGACATTTGTTTCCTAGTGCATACGAGACTCCGTCCCTCAACAGAAGCGACATGCAGACAAGTGACAAGTCGGGCGACGTCGCCCGACGTCGGTCGCTCGACTTCGCCCGACATCTCTAGCGACACGTGTTGCGGGATATTAAAATTTGTCTCCTAGTGAATACGAGGCTTTAGGCTTGTATATTTGAATGAGCCAAGGGAAAACGCTAATAAAGAGTATTGTGTATTTTATCGTATTAAATATAAAGTTTTCGTCAAAACTCCGTACAAGAAGGCGATGTTGAAAAAGGACGTGTGTCCATGACCCTATCTCATTATGTATTTTCATAATGTTACATAACCAACTAGGGAATAGTCTTTTAAAATAATGCCAACTAACAACAACCCTTCATCTAGTACCTAAGTACATTCATATTTCACGAAACAAAATGACACAAACATTTTCTCTTCATAAGCAGCCTGCCTGCAACTGAAGTCTGAAAGGGCATCAAAAGATACAGAGGTGGCTTGCGTCCCCGAGGCCCGTGTTTATTCATGCCGCGACATGTCTTTCAACAAGCGGTGACTGATGGAAACTTCGCCCTTTATGCTTCAAGGTGCTCGGAGATTGGTGTACTTTATTTTTTTTGTTTTCTTATTTTGTGCCTGTGTGGTTTTGATACTTTATATTTAGAATGTGTCTATCTTCTTCGAAATCGATTGCATGCATTAAAGTAAATTAAATAGGATAGTGTACTCGATACTTTTAGCATCGGTGACTAGCGATTTAGTCGGTTTTCGGAAGCTCGATACTGCGACTGAATGCTACACTCCGCACACATTTGGATGCCAGTCGAAGCGAGAGATTTTTTATTGTAATATTGTGTAAATTGAGGTCGAATTTTAGCCGGGGCCGCTTCCGCGGCTCCACATTTGTTGTGTAGTAAGCTTGATTTATGAAAAGAGTATCCATGGAGTTTTTTGCCGGTATCTTCTCCAGGACCAAGTCACTTGGAACCGTGCGCCTAGAATCACGACTTTTTGAAAGTGCCTGCAAAGGCCCAGTTGAAATAAAAATCTTTGACTTTGAGCGTACTACCACCCCGCCCGCTCTTGCTTCACCTCTTCGCGATGCAGCATCGATGCAATCGAAAAGTCACTAGTACCTGATGCTAATAGTATCGAGTGTACTATGTCTCTAACCTATCTTTAACGGACTTTATTCTTGTTCATAAATAAATTGATTGATTAGAGACGTTTATTTTCTTCAACAGCATAAAAGTTACCGTAATTAGTTAAAAATTCAGCAGCAAAGTTCTTTGTCTAAAGAGCAACCAACACACACCAAATTGTAACTAATATATACACGTTATCTGCCAGATAAGGCTTCGGTTCTTATGAAACCCTACGGAGATTGTTTTAATCATTAATTACGTAAACGTTACTATCAGAGAATCACGCTAGATTATCTACAAAATTTCTTACATGATACATAGCATTACAATACTGGATATAGCAATAAAATAGGTACATAAGAATAAAATTAAAGTGAAATCAAAAGAAGAGAATTTAAATGACGACATGGTTGGCGCAGTGGCTTAGCAATTAGCTTTCTACGCTACGTGCCGCGGCCGCGCGGGTTCGATCCCTGTATGGAACAAATGTTTGTATGATCTACTGATAGTTATTTCGGCTTTGGGTATGTATGCATGTTAGATATATGATTGTAAACCGTACCCTCGATATAAACGAAATACTAGTTACTTAAAAAAAGAACTTGCATTTTTTTAAATCTAATATGGCGATAGATAGAATTTGAATTTGATAGATAGTGTCGACCCTTTTCGCATGCAACCCAAAATATAATTCCACTCAGACCTTGCTAAAAAATTCTGAAAATTCATTAATTTGGTGTTTGTTATGTTTGTATTAGACTATTATAAGTGAGTTTTACATCTCAATTGAGTTAACAAAAAAAAGTTTGACACCTTCTCTATAAATAACATCAATATGCCATTCGCCACCTAGATTCCTTTCAACTTCGTAACCTCAATATAAAAGTTTAATACATCTCATTTGGCAACACATAACACGATGATAAATGCTAAGCAACACGAAACCTTTTAAAAGTTCAGTGTGAAAAATCACCGGTCTCGCGGTGGCCGGATGTCGTGGCTAATTTGTGGACATCGATCACATTGGGGGCCTCGGATGTGGAGGCAATGGAATCGGACTTAATTTATATAGATGGTTACAAATAAACATGCAGGTTAGAATAGAATCATCATCATCATCATCATTGACAGCCTGTTTCTACCCACTGCTGAGTATTGGCCTCCTCCTTTTCATGCCATGTTTCCCTGATCTGTGCCAATCGCATCCAGGTCTTTCACGCGATTCTTTGCAAGTCATCTGTCCATCTGGCCGCCGGTCTTCCAACACTTCTTCTACTGTTTATCGGTAGCCATTCCGTTAGGGCTCTACTCCACCTACCGTCATTATGACTTGCCAAGTGTCCTGCCCATCGCCATTTCAGAGCCGTTATACGTTGCACGACGTCTTGGACATACATAGAATAGAATACAAAACATTAATTTGCCACAAGACGTAATTGACAGCACGTAAAAAATTATAAACTAACCGTCAAAAACCCTGGACTCTAACTAGAAAAAGAGCTGTAACTTTTGAACGGCTGATCAGATTTTCATGAAAAATTGCTAAGATGATTTCCGATTACACTAGTTGTCAATTAAAAAAATCAGTCCATCCGTTTCGGAGCTACGATGCCGCAGACAGACACAGACACACGCTACAAACTTATATCACCCCTCTTTTTGTCGGGGGTTATAAATAGAAACGTAAAGATCGTCACAAGGAAACAAAAATGACAAACACGACCAAAAAATAAATAAAAGGTTTTAGTGCACTGACGAACATACCCATATCGAAAGGTTTACCAGCTCAACATTTGCTGGGTGTTGATCCCCCAGCGCTGATTTTCAATTGGACGGAGGAGATTCAAAAGACGGTGTAATACGTTTCATGTAAAGCCGAGCTGAAACCTATGTGTTTTTGACACTGAATCCGATCCTAAGGTTACCTGAAAGAAATTGCTTTATGCGATAAGGCCGCCCATTGTACTATATTAATAAATTATAGGTACACCTAAATATCTTGTGACGATTTCTACTACCAACAAACGTCCATTGCCTGAAGTGTCAAATATATTTGCTAGGGCACTATTTATAGCTTACCTTATCTACAAAATGTTATTATTACCACTTCTAGTATCTTTATTTACAAGGTGCGGAATTCGTACTTTGGCGTAGCGGTTGCCAATTTCAATTCAAATTGCGTGGAGTGGATTTTCAGTCTCCTCTTTCAGGTTTTCAGAGTAATTAACACTCCGCGTATATTTTGATGAAAGTTTATACATATTATGAGAATATATGTATACCTAATTGTAGGTATGTAATTTGAATAGAACATATTATAATTATGCTTTATTAAACAAAGTCCGTTTTGCTAATTGCTAGTGTTGTTCGTTGACGTTGTCTACATGCAAAATATTTTTGTATACCTAATTTTGGACAGGTATAGAATTATAATAAATAATGTTTATTTCTCAAAAACCAGAAACTACGTTGGTTTAATTATAATGCTTAGGCTAATGTTGTCTATACACATAAGTTTTAGCATCTCAAGCCGAACTGCATACTCTGCATACCCTGTATTTCACCATCCAGCGCCAATCCCCTCGAGTTTCAAATATATTGATTTTATTTACTAGCTAATTAATTAGTAACCGTCCTTAGACACTGACACAAACAAAGTAACTAGGAAAGTAATAATTTAGGCCCACCATAACAATTAATTATATCCAAGAGAACTTTGCAAGAGTGGCATAACTCGGAACCACCAAGTATTGGAATTGAATCGTAATGGTAAAATACTATTGAGGCTTTTGTTAGGGACACAGCACATTAGCTACTTTCTCCAGCAGAATCGCGTTCGTTATTCACGTTTTGTAAGCAAAAGGCAGCCAAAGAATGTGAAAACGCGCGATTTTGCTGCAGAATGCGGTGGGTGTGCTAGGGCCCTTAGAATGTAATAGAATAGATCTTTATATCGTGTAAATCCAATACAGGCACTTATAAAATGTCGAGATTTTAGATGCGCGGTTCCAAGTAGTGGGTCCTATGGAGAAGAACCGGCAAGAAAATTAATTGGTGCCTTACATTAATAGCGCCGTTGGAGGTCACTACCAATGTTCATAATATGAGATGCACAGTGGTGTGAATAAAGGAATGGCCAAAAAAATTATTATACGCATCTCAGGGGAAACTACTTCATGTTTATCCTTTGTGTGAATCCATGACATGGTCTATCCAAATCCGTTCACCCGTTCGTGAATGAGTAGACAAATATCCAAATAATTATCTTCGCAAACTTTCACATTTATAATAGGTATCAAGTGATATCTAAGGTTAGGTATAGTAAGATAAGATTATCTCTGTGCTAAGACAATATGAAAATGATAACATTGTCAGATTCTCCAAAAGCCTAAAGTCCGAAGCCCAAGCCCAAAACCCAAACATAAGTCGAGTACTTATTTGGGCTTTATACTGGATGACAAATACCTTATATAGCGGCTTTTGCAATAAAATATTTACTAACCATTTGCTGTTCAAATATGACATTTTTAAGCTTCAATAAAATTAATTACAATTTGGCTAACTGACTGATTGATAGAGAAATGTCCCAAAGAAACAAAGTCGAACCAATTTGTTGCTTAAAAAATGGTCTCCGAAATTCACTCTGCTTCGGATGTGTCCACCTCATGGAACGAATAAGCTGACAAATCCGATTTCTTTGCCTTAGTTACTGAGTACCGCACGCGTAGTTACCAATATCAATATTATATTGAATAAAACGTTTACTATTTTTATTTGAACTTCTGAAAAAGTTTGGTTCAAACGGTTCAATCAATCATGGAAGTCAGCCTAAAGTCTTATAATGGTCATAAGCTTATTTGAAATTTTCACAAAAATATACCTAGTACCTACATACTGTTCTTGAAAGTACACAATTAAATTAAACAATTAACAAATACGGCAATCTGGAGATACTTTATAAATAGGGAACTTGTATGTATGTTTAACCCCCGACAAAAGCTTAGAGCCTTGTTAAGGCTTATTCCCACGAGCGTCAGCGTTAACACCAACACTGACGCTGATACGAGTACCTATTTTTGTATATCAATGTTCAGAAACATTCAAAGTAAAAGCGGCATAAAATCTTCATGAATGGAAAATGACACATTACCGCGTTGACAGGATCGTGTGAACAGGCTCTTAAACAAAACAGTACAGCTCCAAACCGCCACCACAAACTTTTATTAGCAAGCGAACCACAAAATAAACGGTAGTTCAACATTAGCATAAAGGCCAACATAATTACAGTTAATCCCTTGGCCCACACAAAAAAGCCACGCCAATGTTCCAGCGGTTTTGGAACAAACGCCTCTGATTTTAAATAGGCGATCATTAGCTATTGAATTAACATTAGGGCCCATTTGGCTTGACATGGGAAGCCGGAAGCTAGTTGAATAGCATGGAGTTATAAGCCATTCCAGATTGTGACTTGGTAGCCGACAGATTCAACCCTATCCTGTCAGCGTGTCTTGAATTTTGTGAAACATTTTGTGTATGACCTGTATTGGCTTTGTTTTTGTGTGCCTTATTGATTACTGTCATTGGTGTGAAACCGTTGTAATTGAGTAGTAAATAAATAAATAAGATTAACAAAGTATTTGCTGAGGATGTGTAGCAGCATGCTTTATCTGCTACTACTAGCTTTGCTTACGACTACTTACACGTAGAATTGGAATACGATTTTTAATGTATAGGTATGAAAAAAAAAAAAAAAAAAATTGCTGGTGTGGCAAATGGTTGGATTGCATTACTATGTTTCATCCTTCTCTTCTTTCTTTATTGAAAAAAATAAAATTTGCCACTTTCCTTCCTTATGATACACAATTGCACACTGTTGCTTAAAGTACGACCGCTTAACTCAGACGGTTGGTGTCTGAATTTGAGATAATTTCGCGGTGCGGGGTAACACAAGCCTACTATTGGCTAAGCTAAGCTTTATGGTGCGTATCATGGGCCTGTGACTGACACCTCGCGTCACACCCCTCCCGCACCGCGCAACTTCTCCACAAACTCCGGCACCAACCGTCTCAGTATAAGGGTGTGCCAGACCCCTACCGGCTAGTCCTTGTCTTATCGGGGACCGCTCGGTGAGAGCGCAGGAGAGTCCCCACTCTGTGTGCTCGCAACCCCAGAGAATCATGTTGACTTACTTAACGCAAGCACTAAAGCTAAGCTCGAGCTTTGGTTTAATACTTAGGGCGTGCAAAATGTAGTAATAATTTTTATAATACAAATCCGCTTTTTATCTATTTAAAAGCATACGTGCGACCCTTTTAACACGATAAAGCTTCAAGCGTAAACGGTAACTAAAAAATACTTTATGTAAAATAAATATACAATATAATAAAATATTTATTTATTTTACTAAATTTAAAGTCTGAATTTTACCTTCAGAATTAAATATTATATTAAAGTTAAATGGAGCATGTCTGGTCTTTACTCGATCACTTAAAAGTAAGGTATAGAAATTAAATGTTACAACCATTATTAATATTTTTATTTTAAATAATAATTATAACCTTTTTTTACACAAAGTTATCGTCTAATATGACATCAAGGAATTATGATTTAAATTGGTTATTAGGCTTTTTTAGGGCCCCAGTAAAGAAATTAACGCCCTAAATAAAACACCTGGTTAAAATTAACATTGTTTTGACGTTTTAATAAAACACTACATAATTCTTTTTTGCCGTCTGTCGGGACAGGTCAAACGGTTATGCCAGACACTGCACTGTCTTCACACATAGTGATTTATATCGAAATGAAAATTTGTCTGGACTTTATTAATAGAGTTTGTATCGGCGTTTATCCTCAGAGGTGTTAATGAAAACATTGTAAAAATAATTGCAAGAAAACTATTTTCATTTTCACTTCTAAATTGGAAAGACATAGTGTACACACAAATACAATAACAGTTCAAACTAGGCCAAAACCAAACTCATTTAGAACAAAAACTAAGTAAATAAAGCCTCTCAACTCAAGGAGTAAACAGCCTTTGAAAAAAGACAATCCAAGTTTGACGTCAAAAACTTTTTTAATATTCTCAACGCTCAATGTGATCGCGACCCTAAAAATTTTCCTATTCGTAAGGGGGGCCCAAATGTAATTTTGCATGAAAGAAATGACAAAGTTCTTAAACTTAGTGGACATCTTTCAATCTCGTGGTTACGATTAAAATGAGAGTTGTATTTGATGAGTTTTTATTTGGTTTTTATAGATTTATTTTTTGTAACACGCGATTATTTAGGAGCTATAATTAGAGCACGATCATTTGTGTCAGTATACAATATAGACGAATGAAAATCGTGTTACATATGAGTCGAATTTAAGACCTTAAGACCTATTCGATCTTAAAGATCTTTCAATATCTAGATCGTAAACCCTCAATTGTTAGATCTTTTTTTTATAATGCCACGTGTAGCACTTCTGGGTTAAGTAATGTAAAAAAATCCTTAATCTAAATCATTGAAAGTTTGTTAATATTTGTGTGATCTACAGACATATTTTTTTTCGGTTCTGGGTGTGTGTGCGGTAAGATGTATGTTTTTTATGCTGTACTCTCGATACAGGAGAAATGCTAAGAGGGGAATCGTTTTAAAAACAAAAAGTACAGAATTTATGAATGAGTCTAAGCTCAGTATATCAGCTAACCTTACTAAGTAATAAAAAAAAGTAATCGCCAAAAAACAAAAAATATGTATAGTGAAGATGAAATATTGTTGCAATAACTTTGTGATATTTCTCTCCTCACTTAACAACAATACCAACATTCTGCAAGTATACGAAGTCGAATAGAACAAGAGACTTGCAATTAAAAAAATCCAATATAGGTAATATTATGTTCTCCAATTTTTAAAGACCTTCCAATCAAAACCTACTTAAGTCTCCTTACACGTCTTATTACTTCGTCCCTAAACTTACAACGATAATCCTACAATCAACATGAAACTACGTCTCAAAATCCCCCTAAACACGGCTCAAGAATGATTTGGACAAAAAAGTCATAATTCCACTCATTACGAAGAGGGATCGCCTATTGTGAGCAAGGGGAGCATAATCCGCCGAACACAATGCTTGTAAATGAAGGCTGCTCTTCCGGACCGAATTAGGGCCGTATGCTTCTCCCTCTGAAAAATTCACGTGTCGTGAAAATTTCAGGCTGTAAAAGGTTTTATTTTTCTGCTTTTTAAAACGGTGGGTTTAATTAATATGTTATATTGGATACCTTGTTTTGTTTTGTGTTTTTCGGGTAAAAATGTAATGAAACTTATGTTTGAGGTCAATTTAGATGGATGTTTTCATGGAATAAAAATAATAATATAGTCATTTTAAATATTCTGTAATATGGAGCCTTCGAAAGATTATAATTATAGTACTAAGTAATCGTACCGTATAGTTACAAGCTGAGGGCCTTGTACGAATGTTTTTAACGTATTGTGTGTATATTGCGTTTATACAAACAAAAATTCGATAGAATTATTTTATGTATTATTCAATTTTTTTTTACCTACGTTAACGTTACGATACAGGTTTTTTTTAATACATACTTTATTTTTTGATTTTTATGAAAGAAATGTGTATGTTGCGTAAAATTAAAGAAAAATGCGATAGAATTAATATCGTATTTTTATTCAAAATTTGCTTACGTTAACGTTACGGTACGTCAAAAACATACGTGTTGGGGCCTTCTGTGGGAAAAACTTATTAAATTAAAATAAATTATGGACAGTGCTCTAATTAAAGCACATTTTACGAAACAATAACTACAATAGACGACAAAATTATATTTTAGGAAGTAAAGCTATACAAATGCAAAATTTTAAAATTCCACAGAAGCCGTGCATATTTTTGATTAAAAAATACAATATTAATACACTTTTTGTATTCAGATTCTCATGCTGCAGACAGCTATGCATGCAAATTGAGAGTCACACGGGAACGAGAAACGGCATGCAATGAATGTAAATACGACTCTGTCTCAAAGGGAACAGGCTCTTATGAAGCCTAAAATTATTATTTGCATGATTAATGTTTATAAAGGAATGATGGGACTGACATTGAAGAAGTTTAATGTTTGATTTGGGGATTATTAAAGAAGATAGGTACCTATAGGTTTGAGGAAATGTTTGTCCATCTAGATCTTTGTAGAATTTTGTCATGGTAGGTACTTTGTTTATGTGTTGTGCCAATGAAGTCCGTGTTTCCTTATCAGTGTCAACAGAAGCAGGGTTGTTGCGAACAACAGCATTAGCATCAGCATCCGCGGAACTTTAGCATCATTTTCAACATCAGCATCAGCAACAGCATCCGCATCCGATCGATGCTGATTATTAATGCTGAAATTCAAGTCGTGACATGACCGCTCAGAGGTGCCGGGGGCTTATAGCACTAATTATTACCAAACTGCTCAGTTTTTTTTGTTTTTTTATTAAAAGTCACAACACTACTAAATAAATCTTGATACAATTTTTTATTAAAACTCACAAAACTATTGAAGAAATCTTTAATTCAATACCAAGGGAAACTATGCAACTTTTAGACATTATGAGCAACTGTTACCATGGGACTAAACCGGAAACCGTGAAAAAAAAAATACTGCTGCTCCATACATTTAGTCGACTAATATTAATATTTAATATTTGTATGGATCACCCGATTTTTTTCGCGAATTCGTGAATAATACAAGCTTCTAGGTTGGTCTTTTTAATGAAAGTTGTTAATAACTTAAAGGGATCGGGATTAGAACGGTAGGATCTTAAATAAAAAGATTGTTCTAGTACTTATTCTAGCTGAAAGCACATGATTACAAACACATAAAAAACCATTTTTTTACATGACCCGACATAATTCAACCCCGAATTCAAAGAACGCAAACCGAGCCTAACCCAAAAATGATTTTTCATAACGGTCACTTGCTAACCCTAAGTAACAGTAGTAAATTTTATAAGCGATCAAATACGAACCTTTTTGACTCACCGACCGTCTTAGGGATGTCCCAAGTAAACATCAAAAAGCCCAGTACAAATATCGACCTCAATAGGCGAAGTCAAGCGTATAATGAACAAATGTTTTTGTCGTTCTACAATCAATGCTAAGTAAAATGACAACGCTCATTTTTCATCATAAAAATCTGACGAAGCATGCCCTCGGGGGCACTTTTTATTGTAGGCTTCACAAAACCGTTGATAGACAAAGTTTGACTGCTCTTTCTATAGGCCTTTGGGCTTTTTGATGTAACTCAGAATAGGATTCGTGACAATCTTATTTGTCCAATTTTATTTTTAACCCCCGGCTAAAACATGAGTGTGATAAGTTTGTACTGTGTATCTGTCTGTGGCATCGTAGCTCCAAAATGGATGCACCGATTTCAATGCAATTTTTTTTAATTGAAAGATAGTTTAATATTTGAGAATCATCTTAGCTACCTACCTGTATTATCGACTTATAATACGAATAAATGTGTTTATCTGGTATGTTACATGAAAATCTGTTCAGCCATTCAAAAGTTACAGCTCTTTTTCTAGTTGGAGTCGGAGGTTTTTAACGGTTAGATTATTATAATTTTGTGTTTTATCTGGGGGCACGGCAGTGCCCCAGCCAAGTCTCGAGCAAAACGGGCACGGCCGTACCATCTTTTCTCGATGCGATTCGCGGCTGTTTCGCCCCCCCTATATCTTCGACGTGGACAAAGCTACGAGTTTAGGTTTTCGGTGAATAATAGTAGGCATTAGAACAAGCTTAAGTTCGAAATTACATGCCAATTGAATTAATAGTTTAGGAGTTACGATCGATCAAAGTTACACCATTTTGTCACTCACTGACTCATTGACTCACTGACTCACTGACCGATCATCAAAAATCTAAGGTACTTCTAGCAGACTTAGAAACTTCAAATTTTGCACCAAGATAGGTCATTAGCCACATATAAAGGAAAAATTAAAAAAACATTAAAAATAATTATAAAAACATTAAAAAATAATATACCATAGAAAACAATTTTATATTTGCGGTTTGGCAAGAACATTGTGTATGGATTTTGACTGCATTGTTAACTTTGTTCGTTGTTTAACTATTCAATTGGATGAATAAATACATAGAATAGAAAAGAATAATATAAACTGTGGTCAAGCATACGTGGCCCTTTCAAGAGTGACTAGTTTGGGTGGATTACATTTAATAAATGTGAATTTTAGTAGTATCAAAGCTCAGGAGATAGCAATAGCTGAATATAATCGACTCCGAAGTATATATCGCCCAGACTTGTCTACCTTAGAAGTAACGAAGCCTCAGAAAAGAAACAAAAGAGATAGAGATAGAGAATGGGTTCTAAGCAAAGCAGTAGCTGAAGTCCAAGAAATTACGAGGTCACCCAAAAAAAAATAAAGAAATACACTTACAAAAAATAAATGAGATCCCAACAAAAACATTAAATGTAAAAAAATGCCAAGTCTCTCGATGCAGTCTTTCCATCGTAAAAAGTTTTGAGATCTCATAGAAGCCAAGTCCTATTCAAATTATTTTGTAGTTATAAATCAACATTTAGTAATTGTATCAATAGTTTTCTTTATATTATAATTATAGTGACTTGGCAATGAGCACAAATTAAAAGCTGCTTGCTGCCTGGAATTATATGCAAATGTTACTGACGAGACCTGTGATCAGATTATCCTGCGCAGTTTACTAGTCTTGGATGAGACTGACTGCCGTTGCCGAAATTCGGTTGGGACGACACGGATAAACCAAAAGAAAATTAATTTTGTGATATTAATGTTTACGCATGCGGTGTGTGACTTTCAACTCCTCCAAATATGCCGTTTTATTTGTTTCTTCTTGTGCTCATTGCCAAGTCACTATAATTATAATATAAAGAAAACTATTGATACAATTACTAAATGTTGATTTATAACTACAAAATAATTTGAATAGGACTTGGCTTCTATGAGATCTCAAAACTTTTTACGATGGAAAGACTGCATCGAGAGACTTGGCATTTTTTTACATTTAATGTTTTTGTTGGGATAGTTATTTCGTCGCTAGCTTTAAGTGTATTTTTGTATAAACCAATTGAATTTATACAATCAACTGAGAATTAAGGTTTCGCATGTAAATCACATTTAAGTCTAGTGGGATTTATTTAAATTTATTGCTCGGTCGACAAAGGAATTTAACTCAATGAATAATAGAGAGATAAAGCTCACGTTTCAAGTTCATCTACCTACTCAAAAATAACAAGGTCTAATATCAACATATTATAAATAAATGCAGCTTACCTAGCACACATTTCTACAATATAATAAACTTTATTTTAGGTACACCAGAAATACAAAAAATACATTAATTATGAAAAAAAAACATGTATAATGGGTGGTCTTATCACTAAAAGCGATGTCTTCCCGACAACCTTCGATTATACATGACTCGGAAGGAATAGAAAACGAGCAGTTTTGCGGCGTATCATATACACTACAGGGTTAGCCACTGCGCCAACCGTGTTGTCAAGGTCGAAAGGAGTAACCGCGGAAATGTATGTCCATTACCAATTCCCGTGTCACACCAGCTACCCTCATCTTTCATGGAGACCATTTTATTTAAAGAAGCGAAACTTCGGAAGCGCACGCGACCACGCGTAAACATTAACTTGAAAAGTATATTGATGTTGGTGACCGCAGTTCGGTTTTACAGCCAAAGAAAGACTCCCCCCTTTTAGAGAATTTACAAATTTCTGGGCGGATTATTTTCGTAAGGATTCACAGATGGTTGCTGTAGAAAATGAATTAATTTTAAGAAACTTTAAAAAAATATGTTAAGTTGAATAAAATTTGGTCTTTTGCAATCCATTTAAAACACAAGCTGTTCCGTTGATTCAATAATGAAGCTTAAGAGTGGCTGCTATGTGCCATTAAGGTACCATTATAATATACTTTCTAGTCATGCTTGACTGGCTGACAATTCAGACTATGTGTTTCTCACACATAGTCTGAATTGTCAGCCAGTCAAGCTTTAACCTTGAGGCCGATCGCGTCCTCGACTCAAGCAAAACATAACCTAACCGTCAAAAACCCCCGACTCCAACTAGAAAGTACCTTTTGAACGGCTGAACAAATTTTCAAGAAACATAGCTAAGGTCCCCGAGCTTTCAATAAAAAAAAACTGCATAGAAATCGGTCTATCTGTTTTAGAGCTACGATGCCACAGAGAGATACACATATATACAGATACACAAATACGTATTACAAACTTATAACACCCCTCTGTTTAGTCGGGGTTTAAAAACTGACGCCGTCGTATTCTATGTCAACACTGAAAAAACGTCGCCAGAAATAAACAAGTTATTGCTATTTGCAACCGAGTACTTGGTTAGGATTGAGCCTGCAGTAATTTATCCATGCAAGCATCCATTCAAGTAGAACTACCTGTTTAAACCAATATGTGTGGTGGCGTGTAGTTACATTTTACTATACTATTCAGTATCTATTTGCCCACGTCACAATATTCGATTAAACTATGATAGTCACTTGAAATTAACAAAAAGAAAACATAGCCTTCAGAATTTATATTGACAAAAACTTACAACAATGAGATCTGTACAAACAATGAGGTGTCTTATGGGAGTGACAAATATCTACACTTTACTTGGATGGGTGATTGTTCTTTATATGAGACCCCTCAAAGAGAACAGCAGGTTGCTTTCACGACTATTTTAAACGATTTACTATACTATTCAGTATTATTTATTCAATAATTTCTCAAAATATGGAGCACAACAAGCAATATCCCACATTTTCCCTTGAATTACTTTCGTGATGTACTGCAAGTACTAGATCTCGAGTTAACTTCGGTAATTTGGCAACGGAACCAACTTTACAACACCCAATAGTGACTGTCGGGCAATATTAGTGAACTCTCCAAATGGCGCCCCAATTCTCTGGGAGATTTTACGGAAAACTTTTAAAGACAGTGCTCATTTAGAGATTGTTCTTGGAGGAAATGGGGCTTGAAAGTATTTACATACAGTTATATGAGACGAAGGTCGTTGGGCAATGTCGTGTTATTTATTTCTTTGTTGTTTGGAAAGCTTACAGAGTAATGAGATTTATCAAATCGAGTACAATGTGGAAAATAAGTTGCTAATGACAAGCTTCCACATTTAAGTATTTCAGTACCTAAACCTAAAGTAAACATCAGATATCTACCTAGTAAAAAGAAAAAAATTATAAACTAACAAAAGTATTAAGAAGAAATATTTTTTTTTCTTAAAATAAAATTAAACACGATCATTTTCAAAATATTCATGCGTCTTAATGTGGCTGAACTGGTGTTTTTTTTATTTATGTTTTTTTTTTGTACTTGAGGGTATTTTTTTGTACTTTTATTTGTTCCTGGCGAGTCCAGAATAAAACTGTTAACTTTCTTTCTTTCTTTTTTCTTCACATTGGAACATTGCACACTTGCATTGTAAGCGATTAGGAGAAAAGAGACTTCTTTGTGAATTGAACGAATATTAATTTAATTTCCTACTTTTACGTCTCAAAGGGACCTAAGAAGGTGCTTTCACACTATGTCGTCAGTTCGTCACACACTGGTCGCCTTAAGTCTAAACTAATATTATAAAGAGAAAAGATTATATTTTTTGTATTTGGTTTGTAATGGATAAACTCAAAAACTACTGAACCGATTTTAAAAATTCTTTCACCAACAGAATCATATATTATCACTGATTAATATAGGCTATAATTTATATAGCTGCGAACGGTCACGGGCGTCCGCATACAATAAATAGATCTTCTATTGTACCTACTTTGCATCGCTTGACAGGTTAAACTGTCATCTTCGGTCCAAAATGTCCCAAGTACATTCGGATCGACTTCAAGCGGCCGACGTTCAATTGTACATGGGCCATTACATTAAAAATGTACCGACCGAATCCAAGCAATCCACCCTTAACCTCAATTCACAGTCGATGAGTTTCTATTACCTTCAGACCTCAGATCTAACCTAAATTGGTAGAATTAATGTTCACAAAAGAGTCTGAGGTTTCGTTCCCAAACTTCAGCCATTTGTTAGACATGCCATTGATATAAAACCTCACGATGTTTTATGCCTATTCAAAATGGCCCGCGATAAATACGCGCACTTAACGAAACTGGTCTTATTTCGTTTGGTCTAATTGCGACGTGCGGTGATTAAGCATGCCTAAGTTTACATGAACGACATTAGGGTGAGAAAGTAGTCAACGGAAAGCCTTATATGTGGAATAAAAAAAGGCTTCGCATAAAAACTATAATTATCATGGTGAGAACTAATAACTTAACCGTCAAAAACCTCCGACTCCAACTAGAAAAATAGCTGTAACTTTTAAATGGCTGAACAGATTTTCATTAAACATAGCTAAGATGATACCCGATTAAAAAGCTTATAAAAAAAACTTCATTGAACTCGTTTTGGAGCTACGATGCCACAGATACACAGATAAACATTACAAACATAAAACACCCCTCTTTTTTGTCAGGCGTAAAAAGAATGATTACTTACTTTCTATGTGTAAAAGTGATCATTATCGTATGATGACTTTTGAGTAATTGACGATAATTTAGTTTGAAGGGAACTGTGCATGTTGAGTTTCTATATCGATGGTCATGCCTTATTTTATAGATTTCTAACTCCACAAAAGAACCTTCCTAAGTTATGTATGAGAGTTGAAAGCTCTCGGGATTTATTCTTAGGACCGATTCCGTTGAACTGAATAAAATTAGGTAAAGCGAATTTGGGGAATTCGTTTCAAAAGTATGCGTAGTTTTGTAACTTTGGTATTTAGGGTACTTATGTAGATTTTAAATTGTAATGCTGTTTTATCAAAATATATCTAATAATTATATAAACTAGAGTTGAGTCCGATATCATGTCACATTCATAAATCATTTAGTCATACAGTGACAACGACAAAATCATCACTTGAAGCCATGACTGAATGAACGTGAACTTCGGCTTCGGCTGTGACAAGACAATGACAAGATGACAACTTGCAATGCGTAAATGCAGTGACAATTAGAAAAAAAGCGATTGATTGATATTGAAAAATCATCAGTCAGCCAATTTCTAATATAAACTCAGACTATCGCAGATTATTACTAGACATAGTTTCCTTGTATGTTATACTTGTATGTGACGTATAATGGCTAAATCCATACTAATAGATATTATAAATCCAAAAGGGTGTCTGTTTGTTTGTCTCAACTTATCATTATTACAATGGTTGTTTTGTGTTGTAGGTAATGTCCTCTTACGGCACCTATGGGAAATGCAGAGCAAAACTTTCCAAGCAACTCTTAATTAAGCTTGTTCTAGTAATGTAATTTGGCTAAATTGAATTCAACAATTCGAACTAACAGTCTTACAAAAGCCCAACACAAAACAATTCCTTCCAGTTTATTATCTTGCTCAATTATTCAGCTGTTATTCAACAGGTTTAAATTTCAATGGAAATTCACGAAACTAAGTGCTCAGGTAATTATGAAAAGGCTTCATTATAAAAGATGTTATTACCTTCAAAAGCTTAATTTGGCCAGTAATAGCTCCTATTTTACTCGTTAACTGTAGTATGTGTCATTGCCATGATAACTTTGTTAAACAACCTTTCGAAATTGTAAAGCTATGCTATGCTAATGCTAAATAGACCTAGTATTTTAATTGACAGTATAATTACTTTTAGGACTGTTGAGAACATCGCTACGCTTGGGGAAAAGCGGACGTAGAAGCGGGACGCGCTGCTCCATGAGACTGCACGCGCGTCATCGGCCGGCACATGACAGCAAACCACTGCGTCATCGTCTGCCTTGTCAAGAGCACACTACGTCACTTACTTTAAAAAAAATACTTGGTAGGTTTGGAGTGACGACTACAGTGACGAGTATAAAGTAAATGTTCAAAATAAATCAAGAATTTTGTTTAATTTGTGTTTAACAGCATGTAAAATGTTAGGTTATGTATAGTTACTTAGTATTAAAAAAAGCGCGTCTCGCCATCATACTTAAAAGATTGGCGAGTATATAATTATATGGATACAAACAAAAATATTGTTACAGGGATTAAAAAATACTGTACCTATTTTAAGTCGGTACGCATAGAAGCCTAGTACGCGGACGCAAACTGAGGCAAATCAAAACTGAGGTTAAGTCTATCGTACAAAACGTAATTCTATGTATGCGTATCGCCAGCCATTTATTGCTCAATCGTCTTTCTGTAAAAAACTATTAGCATACCTACACCTTAGCCACCCATATATATATATACCTACATGCATGCAACCGAAGTTCCTTGCACTTTGCTTGCCTTGTAATTACGTAGTTTGCTCTCCCCGAGCAGAAGCGACACGTAAGTATGCATTTTCTAGATGGAATGGTTTTGCTTGAGCAACTCATAATGGATTTATGTTAGTATAATGTGTAAGTTCTAGAAGTTTCTTTGTGCTAGCAGGGGTTTACTACTAACACTAATAGCAGGGCTGGAATTGAACTACCCATAAATTTCCAGAATACGCTGACCTTTTACTGTACGAAAAGCCTATACAGTGCGAGGTCAGCTCATACTGGAAATGTCAGAAATCAGAAAACACTCCATAAAACAAAAAACTCTGCCTATCCTAATAAACTAAATACCTACCTATCTAATAAGTTATACAAACGTTAATATGTCTGTAATGTTAGTTAATATAATTTACTCATAAGGTGATGTCGCCAAAGACAAACATTACCTATCTATCTTGACAATACAATATCTACTACTTACCTTGTAAAAAATGTTTGTGCACGCCACTGATAATATCCTATTCTTATTTCTATTCACATTAAATTACATTCTTCTCGCAGCTACTAGTACCTACAACGTTGTACTAATCTAGATTGTAATCTATTATTTTAAAAGAGTTTCCATGGAGTTTCTTGCCGGTTCTCCATAGGACCTCGATAGAAGGTCCTATCGAGTCTCGGACGTTATTCAGGATCATGATACGAAGTTATTACTAAGAGGTTTCGGGAGTTTTTTCTATTACCCTGTAGGTATATCGGTCACTTTCTAGCCTTATATAACAAAAAGAGCCAATAAACATCTTGGATTTTACAAGACTTGCTTTATATTCTTTTGTAATGACAATTGGTCCAGTTGCTTGGAGTCCAAGTCTATTAGGTAATTAAATCATATTAATTTTTAAAATCGTCTTCATTTCCCATTACAATGACCAAATTATATCAATGTGGTATCTTACCTACCAGAGCATGCCAGACATACAACGACATGAAAAAAAATATTGAAAAGTATTTTTTCTTATGTCAACACGCGAATCTGATCAATACGCCGTAACGTTGCAAAGATCAACAAATTAATATTCAGCCAATGAATTTATTCAGTGAGTCCCGGTTGATTCGGAATCCAATTTTAGGTTATTTAAATAGTCCTCCCTGAGGAGTGGGTACAAAATTAGAAAAGACGTTTGCACGTTTTCCTGGAGCGTGCTTAAATACGTAGGCAAATGTAATTACTTTTAGGTGTTAGGGCTACCATTTAAGCACATGTGTGTGGAAAGGCTCTTTGGCTTTTCTTTCTAAAAAAATTAAGATAAAAAATTAACTAGAAATTGTATATTAGCATTTCTTGCCTGTTTCAAAGGACTAAGCCAAAAATGCCTGATAATGTATTATGCCGTTTGGCGGAGTTTTTATTCAAGCAACCCACGCTTGATAGACATACTTATTCGTAATTTTGTAAGCACAGTTAAAACAAATAAGACAATAAAAATTTCGGAATATTGAAATTAATTCTAAATATGTGTTATTTATTATTATATCTAACCTTATTGCAATTTTACTTCTAAAAATATTCTTTATTCTATCATGATTTGTTGCACAACACATTACGTAATTTCAAAGTTTTTATTAATAATTATACCTAGTTTAAAAAAAACTAAAAACACGCTTTTGTCATCCAAACTTAATGCGTATGCGAAGTTACAGCGCAATCAGAAACCGGGAAGTGGGTCTAATTTAACTTCCAATATTTTTTACATAGTTAGTTTACAGGTGAAGCTAATAAAAGCGTGATAAAAATGCTTTTGAAAGTACAATGATTGGCGCTGATGGTACCTACATTAGGATTAGGATTGATAAATTTAATGTCAATCTCATGACTTCACATAACCACGATGAGTAAAAAACCTTTTTAAAGCACAGCATTTTTAATCATGCAATTCCATTAAAACGTAACGTAACGTTTCGTTGTCAACCCTGTATTAACAAAGTGAGGATGTCACCATCTCGATGAGTTACGCCCTTGATTAAATCAGTCAAATTCTGAGATTTGCACAGTACGCATTTTGTGTGTTACGTGTCTACCTATTATAATATTCTTTGTAAAATACCTTCGAGTTCATTCTTCATGCAGGCGTAATCTTAGCCTTTGTTAGGTTCAAGTTTTGATTGGATTAAACCGCGTTTAATAACGTGGAAGTATCGAGGAGGTGCTTTTTAATTAATCTAGAAACAGTATTAAAAAATATCCAGCCCATTACTGTCCCACTGCTGGGCACGGACCTCTTCTCGGAATGAGAAGGATTAGTCCTTAGTCCACCACGCTAGCCTTTTGCGGGCTGGGGAACTATACACATCTTCGAAGACTTTATGACTTTATGTGCAGGTTTCCTCACGATGTTTTTCCTTCACCGCACATAATTTCGAAAAGTTAAAGCGGGCCGGGTTCAAACTCATACCCTCCTACATGGAAGGCAAGCGTTCAACTGCTAGGGTATCACTGCGGGCACACACACAGATACAGTATAAAATAAATAAATTATTGAAGTTTGAGGGAAATGTGTAATGAAATTGATAGTAAGGCAACTGATGATCTAATAAGTGTGTGTGTGTGTGTGCGTGGGTGTGTGTGTGTGTGTGTGTGTGTGTGTATGTTCATATAATCTGTGAAACTAAACGAGTAAGCCAAACTCTGTAAACAGATATTTCACTGAGAAAAGTTACTAAAAGAGTGAAAAATTAGAAGCTACTTTAACATATAAATCAATGTTATTACAGTGTTCAACGAGAAAAGTTCTAGTAGTACAATATTTTTCAACAAAAATGTTTATTTTTTGTACAATCTTATCAATAAACTATAATAAACTTACGCAATTGTAATAACTTGCTTACTTTATTATTTCGAAATTCCATGAACAATAAATAAATAAACAATTTACTTCGTATCGCTGCTGCTGAAAACACAATAATATTGGTTCAAGAGTAAAAAACTTGATTTCCAAGTGTATTTATTAATTCAATGCATCATACTTAAACCGTCCAAATAATGGAAAATGTTAGCAAACAATTTTATTTATATCGCTAAGTCTGCAAATAAGAAGATTAGTATTTAGAACAGCAAATAAAAAGCGTTGGATTCACATAAATTATGCTTTTGCGCTGCAAATACAAAGAAAATACTTATATTTTTATTTCACTAAAATGTAAACAAGAGACGGCGCGCTTAACATTATTCTGCAAAAGAGACACGACATACAAAAATGCCTATTTGCATCTATAATATGTCTTTGCTAGTAATGATGACGTTTTTGTTCTACCGTATTTTAAGGCTTCTCGCGATATTAAGATTATGGTAGAACACGGACAACACAGTCGGTGGCAGATATTTTTAATCCTCGACTGAAAAGAGGGGTGTCATAAATTTGTAGTATGTATCTGTATATTGGTGTATCTGTGTATCTGTCTGTAGCATCGCAGCTCCAAAACGGATGGACAGATTTCAATGCAGTTTTTTTAAATCGACAGCTAGTTTAATCGGGTATCATCTTAGCTATGTTTCATGAAAATCTGTTTAGCCGTACAAAAGTTACAGCTCTTTTTCTAGTTAAAGTCGGGTATTTTTGACAGGTTATAATATATGCCCCGTTATAACACAATAGGTATTTCAAAGTTTCGATCGGATGATGGAGGGAGGCGTTTTCAAATTGATAGGATCGATGAACAATCTGACCCATGACACGTAGTCGTCTGTATTTTGTTTATATTCTAAATTCAGTCATATAAAGGCAAGTTTTTAAAGCGATGAAAAGCGGTAAAGCGGTGAAATATTAAGTCAGTTATCCTTGAATTATTATAATCCATAAGGTACGCCCGCTGATTTGTGACTGGGCGGCCTAAACAGTCTTTGGGCCATATTTATTGTTTATTGTCTGGCTGTTTCGGACTTAAACGAGTTAAGATTTCTGCATATTTTTTTTTCTAAAGACGACGAGTATGAAAACGTGGTAAATATCTCATTACTTTTGCCTGCTATATTTTATAACTAACTTACATCGACCATCCGCAGTCAAAATAACTTAGGACTCGAAAATACGCATTGAATAGAACCTCCAATTTTACAGTTAGCATCTTACCTGTGCTAAGTTCAAAGACTAAAGGATTAAAAATGAATATTCATTCAGAAACTCCAAACTTGATTCAAGAAGAAAACCACAGTAAGTCTTATAAGTCTGTAACTTTGGTAAGTCTGTGTCACTAATGCACTTAGCTGATTGCACTATCTAGTGTAAAATTCAGTGGTACATCTCCCTTACAAATGCTTCCTAATACCAGAAGCTTTAGGGCTTGGGGTGCATTTGTAATGCTGTTTCTTTTTGTAAGAGACGTTCGGAGGCATAAAAAATACCAGGATAGTAGTTAGTTTAGAAGGTGCGCTATCCTGTTATTCTTTGTAACTCCATTCAATAAACAGGATATGTTTTTATGTAGTGCGCAAAAATTGTAGATTAATTCAGTGTCCGTTCCCAAATACAACCGCAGTACTAAAATTCACTCCAAAACAAAATAAAAATTTGATTGTGTATGGCTTGCGCTAATAAATTATGCGTGTCCCTCATACTAAGTCGAATTTTCATTTTGTTTTAAAGTGAATCCTAGTATACCGGTTGCATTTAGGAACATAGAATGGATCACTGTGCAAATTATGTTTTATTGAAGCAATCTCCATCAATCTCATGGTAGCAGCATATTTTTATAAATCTTCGGTAAATGTACGATGGTCATTCTACGAAATAAAAACTATGCAATAAGAACAGAAATATTATACCTACTAAGTATTATCATCATGGTTAAGTTAACATTCACTTGATTTATTTAGTTTTTTAACATTCTCGTTAAGGCGAAAATTGAGGAAGAAATCTTGATTCTTACAACAGCAAAAAATATAATGATTTCTACACTGGCAGGTATAGTTTAGATAGTATAGATCTATAAAATATAAGTCATATTTTCTTAGGGACCGAATAATACTTTCAAAATAAAAGCAATGTCTACTCATATTTATTTAATAACCTCTTTTTTATCCTCATTTCATTACATTTCTGCGATAATGAAATATTAAACTTTCCTTATTCAGTATTACCTTCTCCACCCCATAACACGTTCACGTTCAAGATAACGCAAGTCACGTGTTCATGGAAGCCATAAACGGAGGTACAGGCACTAAAATAAATATAAATATTTTAATTCACAGGGGCTTTCAGATTTCCTCCTTAGATAAATTCATGTATAGGAAGATATAAAGTTATACTTTATTGAGGTTTTTTAGGGAAGGATGGAGATTAATAGATAAACTTCTAAGTTGGATGTAGAAAGAAAAAAAAAAAAAAAACCGCCAATTGAAGACTGACACATTTTTTGTAATGTCTCGCGTCTTTTGTTGGTTACCTATTTACTACAGAATATAATATACCTAAAAGAAAAATATAATTTAATTATAATAATATGGTAGTGTATATTATATCGATACCTATATTTATATAGTTGTAAGTAACTATGATTAATACAGTTTTAATTAGCTTGTCCATGCACCTACCATCCTTTTTCCTATGCATCACCTTAAGATGACTAGTACAAAATGCCCAAGGCATTAAGTCTATTTCTGTACCTACATAGTTCAAAAAGTATAAATAAATGAAATCAATAATAAATAAAATGTAGGACATGCTAGTGTAGAATTGATTGATTAGAATAGAATAGGATAGAAATATTATTATTCTTTCAATAAACATAATAATTACAATGGGCGGTGATTACATTTTATCATTCTTATCAAAACAAAACTAACTATAAAAATACACTCTAACCACACTCAATGTAAGCAACAAAACAAAAACAAGCGAAATAATCCGTAAACTTTATTCAAAGTAACAAATAACTCGTTTAATAAAAATAATGAAACTTTTCGCAAACAAGAACTACACAGTTCGAAACTTTAAAAATCTTTTTCGCAATATACGTTCATGTTATGCGGTGCAATAAACATAGTTTAAGCTGGAACTTCCACGGCCACTGGTACCGTTGTTTCGTCGGCATTAACAACAATTGTGAAAACGCTAACATGGGCGGCCGTTATCGTAAAGATCTCAGCACAACATGGGTTTATTTTAGCTAGAGAATTCTAAGTTACAGTTTCCTAGTTTCGGTGTGGGAGAAAAATTTAAAAGAAGACTAAACTTTTCTAGATGTTCAAATAAAAATTTGAACTAGTGACTATGTTGCACTGTGTCCATGTATTTTTTTCAAAAAACCGGAGCAAAAATTAATCTTGATTAAGCTTAAATAGATGTAAAGTAGTAGATAATCCACATAGCCTTCTCAGGCTAGAATCATAGACTACTACAGCTATTATACCTACTAACAATAATTCTGCCATTATTTTAGGAATATTACTTATTATTTTTAAGCTAATTGTTGTTGACTGCATGATATGGAGAACATGGTGATTTGTACTACAAGGTTACCTACTATAGACACCTTTCTCTATCTGATATGAACATGATTATGTAATTATGTAATATAGTGACGAGGGAAATAAAGATTTATGATTATGATTATGGAATATTTATGATTATCTATTTATTAGCCTTCTTAAATGTGACGTATTTATGGAAAGATAGAGGAATTTGGTCTCGAGAATGTCTGTAGAAATCTCCTGAAGTACGATGCTGCTGCTTACTGCGCACGCTCTGATTATTTCAAAAAGAAACACTTCATAATTATAATTATGTAACAGCACTGTTAAGATATGGAGTTTCTTGCCGGTATCTTCTCCAGGACCAATCCACTTGGAACCGTGCGCCTAGAATCACGACGTTTTGAAAGTGCCTGCAAAGGCGCAGTTGAAATAAAAATCTTTGACTTTGACATGTGTTAATATATATATTTTATTACCCATTTATCTTTCTCTCAAAAACGCAGCTTCATTCTTTGCTAGCCAAACAGACATTTCAAAGAATCTTTCTGTTGAAACGAACATAATGCTCCCTTCTTTTGCAAACTACGAGTAAAACACGAGTAAGTAGATTGTCAAAGTGAAAACATTCTCCGGAGACATAATAAGCAAAGTACAATGTAAACTTACACATTGTTTGTGCTTGACGGAACTTCGCCAAACATAGAACAGCAGCTACCTATCTACCTATTTGTTATATTAAGTTTCATATAAACGGGGACGAAAGATGATAGCACGGTTGGCATAGTGGCTAAGCGATTAGCTTTGTATGCTACGTGCCGCGGGTTCGATCACCGCACGGAACAATTATTTGTGTGAACTATAGATAGTCGTTCCGGGTCTAGGTGTGTGTTAATGTGACATGTATATTTGTGAATTGTACCCTCGATACCGGCGGGGAAACGTTTTCTAAAAATGAAAAAAAGAAATGAAGATGAAGAACCGAATATTAAGAACCTTTGTGATTAATATTGTGATGTATGAAAGTAAATATCCAATACCTGTTTATAAGGTAAGTAACAATTCATCCTATTGTAAAGAATAAGAAAGGTCAAAGAATAAACATTGCCATTCAACGTGGCAATGCTGCCAGTCTTCTGGGCACGCTACCAATTGACAGCAATGAGGAAGAGTACTTTGACGCCTAGGTGCTCAGTTTTATATTTTTATTTGGTTTTAAATAATTAGGCTGTGTTAATATGTGTATAATACTATAATGTGTAAATGTTCCTACTGTAATAATTTACTTCGTTTGACTGTAATGCCTTTTCCAATTCTTTATTCTTGCCTTATTATTAACTATCAATTCAAACCAGGTCCTCGTGAAAGCAATTTTCAAATATCGATAATCCGACTTATCGCTCTTTTGCTTGGAAACCTGAAGACAGCGTGAATTTATGGCAACAAAACCTTTCTTGAAAATAAAATTTCGATTTGTGAAACTGTCATTGGAAATAAAAATGTCTGGAGACTGTTGAGCTTAGCACAATAAGGTGTTTCTCGACTGAATTGTGCATTTGCTTATATTAAAGTAGGTAATTACGTCAAAATGTAGTTTTTTTTTTTACTTATTACCTATTAATATATTTCAATTAATATATTTTCTGTACACGTAGGCACACATAACGTCACTCGATGTGGCTCCCGCTGAAAACCAGCGCTGTCGGGCTGCTCGCAGCGCGTCAGCTTAAGCTGAGCGGAAGCCTTTTTGACACAGCTGCGACGTACAACCCATTTGTTATTTTAGATAAATATTTTTTCTTTTTTTCTTTTACATGTTTTATTCTTTTCTTTTTTGTTACTTTATCTTTAAAATTGTTTTTGTGCTGTGTCAAATAAATACTTTTTTTCTTTCTTTCTTTTCTTTCTATTATTTATGATCTTTTATTCTGCACACTAGCATTTTGTTAATCTATTTTTATTCCTTTTGACAAAAGTAGCTTTCAACATCAAGCAATTCTTGGTAGCACGCTGTAGAACCTTTGAGATAGAGTCACTTCTACGGCGCACAATTCCAATACATTTGGCGATTTGTGCCTGTCTTGCACAAACACGAAAAGAGGTATGCTTCTCTTTCTTTCTTCTTCTCAATCGTCTGTTATACAGACAGTAAATAAAAGAATACTGCTGTAACTTCACGTGATTAAATTCCTATGTCACCTGTCATAATAAATAGGGACGACAATTTCATAACAGAAGACCGTAAAAATAAGAATAATTTAGATATTACCGTACACAAGCAACCACCTTATTACGAAACCCTCACATTGCCTCCATTAATTCGTAAACCATAAAAATTACGAACACCGTGACTCCACTGGTCACGTGGGCACTCTCAATGGACCCAATTAGAGTGGTCCCATGAAAGGGCGGACTCAGCCCTATTTGTTCCGTTACAGCGAGCAATTAACGAACCGCGCGGTGATACATTATGCACTGAGAAAGATGCTATCCAACGCTTTGTGGACACTGGGTCGTTTACAAATTTTACATAAATAGAACCTTTGAAACCTTTTTGTGGGTAATTTTCGTTTTTTGAATAAGAAATATTAGGTATGTCTGATTTTACTATTTCAAGATGGGTCACTTTTGAAATTAGCTTGATTAAATGGTTAGGTTTTAGGTGGTCATAATTATGTATCGTTTTATGTTGAATTCCAGTGTAAGTTACTCGTTTTATTTTCGTAAGGTAAGTACTTATTACTTTCCCAGACTAGGCAAGACACTATTATGCACTTTACTGAAAGAATGTGTGTTTATGTAACAATATTCAACTGTTCCCGAGAAAAAATAGGTACCATTCATTATTTGTATAGTCACGTTTTTAACAACGCAAAAGCGAATGAAGTACTACCTGACACTCATCAACGTGTTCGATGAGAAACTGGGTCACGTTGCAAAAAAAAGAATTCTCCGAAACTTTTCGCGTCAAATTGAAAAAGTTACACAAATTTTACCACATTCCGTCCTTGAATTTTGTTCAATAACTTTTTTCCCAAATTTTGAACGAAACGTGTCGAAATTGGTGGAATGTGTACCCCGAAGTACAATTGGCCGATTGCTCTCGTCTTCGGTGGCATATTGCCCTCATATTTCATCTTCGATCGTTCCGGAGTCACTTGAGAGAATTCGTTTGGGTGTATTGCTTCAGAAAATGTTTGTTTTGTGTGAACCACGCAGTATTGGTTGTGTATATTGGTGTTCTCAAGGTCTCATTTTATTCCAGTGCGTGTTTATTTGGGAACGCTGTTGAGTGATTGTTTTTCTTCTGATTTAGGCTTTACTGCTACACATAAATCAATAAATAGGAAGGCCCAGCACAGGAAAATATTTTTAACTAGTCTATCTTTATAACATAAAATTGCAATCTCCTTCTTTGTCGTTTCGCTCTTAACAGAGCGGTCGTAGTCATCATGTAGTACCATTGTAAGGGATATGATGTGACTCACCTCACGATGTCTCACCATAGCGGCATCGGTTTCTGTTAGCACATATTCTGATGTACTTTGTGCCCACACAAGATTTGATTTGGTCGGTCCATCGCATGGGTGACCTACCACGCGGTCTAGTGCCTTCCACCTTGCCTTGCACGACAAGATGAGTCATTGAGATATCATCGAGTCGTATTCCAGCCTAGTGCAATGGCCAAAGCTTTATGAATTGAAATATAATACCTATATTTAAAAACCTCAGCTGTTTTATCTTCAAAAGTTCAAAACAGCCTTTGATACAAGTCATATACTAATGACTCGACTTTACAGAAAACGTAACGAGCGTGCCTTGTAGGCAGCAAAAAAAGGAATATTTTCGGCATTGAAAGCGGTAGATAGACGTAATAACTCCTTGAAGCTCCTCATCTGCGGTATAAAGTAGGCTTTAGAACACAACAGGTTTTTAAGGATCGTAAAGCTTCAGCCCTTCTCTTAATCGTGCATAAGGGGCCTTAAGTCTAGAGTGTCGTGAGAGCCCTTGAAGCTCAAACGTGTAAGAGTTACAATACAGCTAATGATGTTACGTACATGTTTTATGAATATTTAAATCAGTTTAGGGTTGTGCACGATAGTACATTGATATTTTACGTAGATGAACAATAATTTATCAAACTGATAAATATCACCTCGCCTGGTCGGAGGATACTCCCTTATCAATGGAGGAACACAATAAGTATAATTATCTCGTTCCACAACAGGTATAGTCTAGTATAGTCAACGACAAATTAGTTGATCATTGTTCAAAGACTTACAAGTTTTTTTAAAAGAAAACTTGCGAATCTCGTTACTTTTTGAAATTAAATTTATGAATAGTGTAATTTTATCAACTAATGTTCTGAACATTCAATATGTGCCTGGTTGGAAGATCATCTCTTTACAATGTAGGAACACCGTATATTATGTCGTTCCTCCACAGTGGTGACCCCGACGTGATGGTTCCGGTGAGTCGGAACTAAGAGCGGTGAGGCTGATCGAAGAGGTGCTCGGAGTGCGAAGTGAAATCGATGATGCCAACGAAGGTTGTTCGTTGTTATTAATACTGATTAAATGAACCTTAGTTGTATTTATATTTCTGGCAGATACTAAAGCCAGTGTATTTACATTTCTACTCTGTAGATACTATAGTCTCTACGAACATCAAAATAAACTCTGTCCTCTATTGTTTTCCCTATTTATGTCAAGGTATATTTGTATGGATTAAATGCACCTCCCACATAATATCCTGCCCCATCATGACCCACATCTCTGCCTTTCCACACGTTTGATGTCCGGTAAATAGCGGTAAGGTCACGATATTTTTGAGGCCCAAGATAATTGCATTCCGCCACGGGTTGATTCTTAATTACGTTTTCTGTTGTTGTTTTGTTATAATATAATATACCGACTTTTTTAATCATTATTATGAGTGTAACAGAATTAATTGTGTTGTAAATGAAGGCTGAATTTTTCGTGCTGCATATTTATAGTGAAGTCAAAAATGAAATGGATTATTTTTTCGGTCTTTGGATTATTACGCAAGTCTGAATGTTGCACGTACCCATGGACTGTTTTTGTATCCATGTCCCAGTTATGTGCTTAAGAAAATAAAAACGAATAAATCCAGCCCATTACTGTCCCACTACTGGGCACGAACCTTTACTCAGAATAAGCAGAGTTAAACCTATCACGCTGGCTGGTGATTACATACATTATCGAGAACTTTATGAGGCTCTCTCAGATGCGCAGGTTTCGTCACGATGTTTTTCTTCACCGTTAACACAAGTGATACCTACCTAATCAAATTCTGATCCGCACATAAATTTGAAAAGTCGCTGAGGTTCACGAAGTTGAAACTCATGACCCACCTGCATGGAAGTTAACCATTCAACCACTAAGGTTAACACAGTTGGCAAAGGGTGTGTTATTAAAAAATTCTGCCCATATCATTCTAGAATATTTATCTCAAATCTCATGTCTATCCAGCTGTTTTATTATTCTCAGTGATAGATAAGACTCAAATGAGGATAAGGTACTTTTATTGGGTCAATCAATATTATCTATGGATCAACATTGTTTTCATTCAAGTCAATAATCCTGTTCAGTATCCTCGTTTATCGTTATTGGATTTAATATTTTTTTCCTTTCAATGTAATGAATTTTTATTAGATCCATCTATATTATCTACGAATCAATATTATCTTGATTCAATTCAATAACACAGATCAACTTCATTTCTAATATTTGATTTCGAAAAGAATTTTTTATATAGACCGGCGTGACCCATATTATTTAGTCGAGTAATATTGAATTATTTGCATGGAACAGCAATTTTTTTTCGCGATTTCTGGGTTGGTCCCTTTGTACATTTCTTTTTCTAATTATTGTATCTTTTCTTCTATTACTGGTGTGCAATAAAGTGTATTGTATTGTAAAAGGTTTTTATAATGATCAGCAGGTCTACCGCGTAACTAAAATGGTAATGAACATCGACACTGGTAATAAAAAATACCGATCAGTATAAATAGGTATAGTGAAGGGCCCAACTTCATGATTGGTATTTTTTTTTTAAGTTTAAGCTCAAGTTTATTCTTTCACGATCGTATAGAAGTTTATTACCAGTATCGAAATTCATTGCCATTTTAGTTACGGATAGACCCCCAGTACATTGAACCTCTTTCGGCTTTATATACTTTTCCAACTAACCGTGTACCGTGTATAATAAGATTACGGGTTTGAAATCTTTTATATGATACCAAAGTTCTTGGACAAATTGTTTGTGCCAGCAAAAAGTTCCCAACATTGGGCATTGATGACGAAACACTAACAAAGCCTATCACAAGTTTATTGTGAGACAGATCCCAGGGGCTCCATTGTACAGGGAGGGATGGAGCGCGCGATTGACTTGGAATCCCAGTTGGACCAAACAAAATGTTGATAAAATAAAGAAATCAACGTATTGTGTGTGATGATGACGATGAAAAGGGCACAATTCCACGATAGTAGGTAGGTAGATAGGGTAAGTTACGTACGTAGGGTAAGCAGGTAGACAGGGTAGGTAGGTAGGGTAGGTAGGTAGGTAGGTAGGGTAGGTAGGTAGGTCGGTCGGTATGTAGGTAGGTAGGTAGGGTAGGTAGGGTAGGTAGGTAGGTCGGTATGTAGGTAGGTATATATAATACAACTTTATAATGTTGATCTCCACAGAACAAAAACAGCAAATAAAAATATTTTTAAAAATGGGTACCAATAATTGGATTTCAGAATACAGACCAATATGAAAATAAAAATAAACTGTAAATTCGTACAAAAACATTGACACATTATAAATTCGTTATTTTTAACAAATTGGGATCGACTTTAACAGTATGCAAACAATTAGCACCGGGCTTGAACGCTTGTAGTATTGAAAATATTCTGCATTTACAGTTTTATATCCACAGTGCTTGAGCCTGCAAAAATATTTTATTACTGTATAGGCAATATTTTAAGCAATGTTGGTCCTCCATAGAGAATGTTGTACAATTTGATGGTCTGATCTACACCCTTACATATGACCACGCAGTACTGATACACGTTGTATTATATCCTAATTCCGTCCCTGCGTTCACGTCAAAATCTTTAAGCACTATCTCCAGAGCAGTCCCAATTTATATTAAAGGAACCAACGGGGAGCTCTTGTTGATTTGATTACAACCGATTAATTTAAGGGACTCCAACGGACCTCAAATATTATAAGCAATAGAACAAAGCCCCGACTTAATTAATTCTACTTTAATTTTGCTCTCAATTTTGATTGCTTCGTTTCTTTTTGATAGTCGACGCTAAGCTGTTAATATTATATTTTTAAATTAAGAAGGGTTTGTTCTCTTTTTCTCATTTACGTATTATTTCTTGTTCTTTATCGGCTTTAAATGCAACGGCGCTGTTTTGATTTGAGTGTTTTCAAATTAAAGAAACAAATAAAAATATTTAGAAGTAACAAAATAATAATTTGTAATTTTTATAAAAACAGAAGATGGTCGACGAAGTCCGTTACAGTTGGATATCACCCAAAAGTTTTATAAGAAGCAACTGAATGAAATATATTTTTAACCTACTTCAAAAAAGGAGGAGGTTCTCAATTCGATTGTATGTTTTTTTGTATGTTTGTTACGCCATTATTCTGCCAATTGCAGACCGACTATGAAAATTATAACTCTTTCATATAGGCATGTATAGACGGATTTGCAAAATTCTTCTTTTTTATTGAAAGGTAAGAAACTCTTGAGATAGTCCCATTTAAATTTGGTGAAGATCTGATGAAGACCTTCGGAGATATGCATTGGAACTCCTGAATGAATAGCAGCATATCATTCGCGATTCCCGTAATCGCATGATTAGTATTGTTTATGCCACTTGAAATAGAAAAATAAAATGCACTTAAAAAAAAGTAAAAACCGACTTCAAGAAACTAAAAAGTATAAAATAATTACTTTTTTTTAAAGTTGATTTTATCTTTAGAACTCCAGGTAGTAACTAGAAAGATAAATTCGGGGAAGGTCTGCAGGGAAGACAAAACAAATTGAATAGGTCAAGGTTGAGTAGCTTTTATAAGAGTTCTGTCAGCTAGTGTCCTTTACTAATGCGACTTATCTGTTGACCTGTCTCACGTCCGCCACGCCTTACAAGGCTCCTTCCACACTGAGTAATGGATACTTCCAAGCTCATCTCAAGGTATGTATTTATACGTAGATAAAGATATTTATATTTATTTTGTAAAACATGAGTATGGGCCCATTCACACTGTATACTTTTAGCAGCAGAATCGCGTGTTTTCGCGTTCGTTATTCACTTTATAAACAAAAGGCAGCCAACAAACGCAAAAACGCACGATTCTGCTGATAAAAGTAGCGAGTGTGATCTAACGCTAAACAATAGTCAAAGTCAAAGTTTTTTTATTTCAACTGGGCCTTTGCAGGCCATTTCAATACGTCGTGATTCTAGGTGCACGATTCCAAGTGGTTTGATAAAATACAAGTGTAGTGTTAAATTTGAGGAAGAGCCTACATGTTTTGCTATTTATAGCGAAAAAAAATCGTCTTAGTAATACTGAATCGTCTGAATTTAAATAATAAAGAAAAAAATACGTAAATTAAAAACAATAATCCTAATTATTGAAAACTATGTTTTAGTAAGATTGAAATCAGTATGCAACAAAATTGATTACGTACGATTGGTACGTATTACATTGTTATTAGTATTTATATAGGACAAACATATTATTTACACAATTACTTACGCACTTAATTATTCTTTTATTATGTTTGTACTTTATGGTAGATTGTACAAGGCTCACTCATTTTTGTAAACATTGTGCCTACCGTAATTTCAATGCAAATAAATGATATTATAATTATTATTATTCTCTTAATTTTTTAACACACAAACATTATTAAATATTTCAACAAAATTAAAAAAAACACTTTTGTCTCATATAAAAAGTAGTACCCCACCAGTATTGGGACAGTATTATTATTAGGTACAAGCACAGGTACAAGCGACCCGCTCTGGCTCCGCACGGGTGCAATTTACTAATGAATAAATAATTAAAAATAATTTCCAAAAAATCATTTTTTTGTATAAACCTTGTCCTGACACGAACATAACAAAAAGAAATCAGCTAAGTAAATTGGTAGAACCATTCTCAAGTGATGCTCCGCCATACATATGGCATTTGATTTTTATTTCTATTATGATATTTATATAATTACATACATTGCAAATTTTTATATTGAAGTTTATTTAGTGTGGTGCAGTAAAAACTACTCTCTAAGTATGTCCTGTTGATGTTACTGATGCAAGGCATGCATACAAATATCAGGATATAATAATCTACGTCAATGTGTTCGCACCCTATTAGGTAGGTATATCGTTTCAAGGGTTGACACGCCGACATTTCCTCTCACCCGTTAATTTACCAACTGCCATCACATGAATCACTCGATCATAACAATATGGTGTCAAAAACACCCGCCCATAGTTATATTCAAATCTCACCCGGAACCTACAATTTGCACTAATATAATGAACCGTCGTGTTCCACTTTGAATCCCCTTTTTAACTCGTCATACAAATCTGTCGACGGCGTGAAATTATTCTCGGAACTGGTATAAAATTATTGATGAAGAAGGTCAACAACATACACCCAAAGTATATTAAAACACTACCTCAAATAAAAATATCGCTGAGGTCGTATTCTGCAACTCGACTGTGATTTGAGACTGTCATACTATAAGGCTGTATTCTGCGACTGCCCAACTGTGGTTTGAGACTGTCATAGTATGACAGTCTTTGACTTTGACTGACGTAAAGTTAGCCTGACTTATTCAAAATGTGCATTTCCATTAAATAATGAAGCTCTGATGACTTATTGACAGATGACGGGATAACGATGCACACTAGAACGGACAACATGAGTGTCATTGGTACAAGAAAGGTTGCGTAAACTTTCGTAGCTTGGTTACCATACCACAGTCTAATGGTTCTTACACTGCACTGTGACCATACTATGGTTCTTAGACTGTAACTAAAGTATGGAAATTTCCTTAAATTTTTCTGTCACTACAAAAGCTTGACATTATATTTTCGTTCAAGATTATATTTGTTAGGCACAACAAAACACGACTGTTATGGCTTGAGAATTAGCTATTTATCTACTTTTTTCATACTTCTAACCATACCTATGCGAGTTATTTACCGCGAAGTGTCAGGAGTGATTTTTCTGTACTTTCTTATGAAGTGTTACAGGCTCAACTTCATTAGTTAATTGGCTAACAATCGTGACTGGCACATGCCTATTAAGTTAATTGAAAGTCCGTTAAAAGGGAATAAAATTGTGTAGAAGTTCCTACTTACTAATGAAGGAATCTTTAGACTTATTTAGGTAGGTTCGAAAATTCTTTTCGAAGTAGTAAGTAGTCAATTGTTAAGTTTTTCAAGTATTTAGAATAGATAATTTCTGAACTAATATTTAGGGAAGTTACTGTTTCCTGAAATACACTTGAAAACTTGTTCAGGAGACAAAGCTCCTTCGTGTTGAGAAATATTTGGTGGCTAGTACTTAAATGATTTTTAATAATAATAAAAATATATGAGGAGGAGGAGGTTCCTTTCTCTGGAGCCCTAGCCACCGGTAGACCCGGTGGACCCTGTTCCCGATGCCGGTTGGTCCCTATTTTTTGTGTTTTTAAATGTATATTTTCTTAAGTTTTATAATATGTATTTAAAAATATAAAAAATATGTATATAAATGAATAAAGAGAATAAAAATATATTATTCTTAAAAATGCTCTTGCAAAAACAGAATTGAAAATTAATGAAAAAACAAAAAGAAAAGAAAACTCGTAAAGATATAAATAAACTTCTCAAAATACCCAAAAGATTTCAAAGATAGATTCCAAATTTGAAAATTGATATTCTAACCTCTATGATTCTAACGTCACAATTTTTTACGTAAAAGAATTTCATATCAATGCTCCATATCTTTTTCATTTTAGTTAGCGATAAAATCTGATCCATTTTAATATAACCGAATATCGATGCCTTTGGTATTCATAGTTGGCAAATCTAAACATAATTTGTGAAAGATTGTAATATGACTTTATTGCGATTCACTGGGCTCATAATTTATTTCAATAGACTTTTGAATTATAAAGATAATACCTACTCGTACATAAGATGCTTATAATAATAAAGAGACCTTGTTGTAGCAGTAAGGGCACATAAGCTACTTTTTGCAGAAAAATCGCGCGATTTCGCGTTCGTTGCTTACCTTTTGCTTACAAATAGAAGGATAAAACAACACAAAATCACGCAATTTTGCTGCATTATTTAGGTATTATGCTATGGCCCTAATTAAACACTAGGTATATCGTCATTCTCTTACCCTTATCCCATTTTATTTGGAGTCGGCGCAATATGTCTATTTCTTCCATTCATCTGTATCAGACGTCATTTCCAGATTTACTTCCTTCACATTCATGTCATGTCATGGCCTAATTATACAAAAATGCTAAAAAAAAAGAATGACAACGAAGAACATATATATGTGGACCCGGCTTTACATATCCTATAAACCAGGGTTTCTTAAACTTTTTGCATTCACGGACCACTTTCACAATTTAAACAAATCCACCGAACCCTGTCAAACATATTTTTGGAAATGAAAAAAAAGCCTTATTATCTTTTATTGGTACTTTCATTACACTTAGTACAAAGTTAATGAGAAGGGTGCTCCTGTTTGGCCTCAATATGTTTACAGATTGACCTTCTGTGGACCCCTGATACACATGCTACGGACCTCTAAGCCTAAGGGGTCCATAGACCCCACTTTAAGAAACCCTGCTATAGACAAAGATTAAAATTTCGTATTCATTCAGTCTAAAACATCTAAATATTATTTCCCTTTTTTCGTTCAAGCTTCCCCTTAATCAACTTCATACTTTATCCACACTCGGCTTCACTTAAAGCCAGGTAAAGATTTGTTCATTATATATTCATTATCGCTCGCAAGGGGGCGCCACCCCGTCTCCACGAAATTCATACAGGCCTATTTATCACTTCTGGATAAATGAGCATTTGGGTGTTTCGTAGTTCGTTGGTTTCCCCTCCCTATAACGTTAGTGCGAGAGTTGGGATGCGGTTCTAGGTCTAAATGTATTAATTTTCTAATTTCCAACAAAAATTTAATAAACAAGAGGCGACACGATAAATAAAGGTCATGCGCCACACGCGGGTAGGAGTAACGTGGCGGGGTGAAAGAGAATAGTAAAACAAATGCATGAAGTGCGGCGATATACCCGCAATTGAATGGGATAGCGTAATGAAGTTCGATGTTTCCTCTAGTATGTAATATATAATAGTTCAATGTGCACCCATCACTATACAAATAAAAATGATAGGTAAGTTAAGAAAAGTTATGAACACAGTAACACATAGAAATAAGAGGATTACTTTTATTCCGGCCAGAAACAACATTCGTATTGTTACTTTTGAAAAGCTTTCCTTTCAAGAAGTAGTTAATATTCTACTATTGTGTATTGGGGATTGGGCTGGTTCCATGTATGGGAAAAAAATCATAAACACGCTGAATTCCTCTTAGAGATCAAAATGTTCTCTAACTTATAATAATGTCTGCTATGTGGTATTGTTGGCCATCAGATTTAAGTATTTAATTTTCATAAATTATTTTGTCTGCATATTTTAAATTACAAATAGATTAAACCTTTGTTAACGGTTGTTTACACATTTTCGTTCTTAACACTTACATAATACAAAGTATTAGCAGTTTTATTCTCAAACATTCAAATTCGCTCCAATTAAATGCCAATCAAAATTTCCATTCCCGACTCCCGGAGTACGGCTGCCAGTAGAACATCTATCAGCGTGTGGTGTGTGCTGCAAGCCATCATTCAACGCAGCCCCGATTCGAAACTAGATAACTCGGATATATTGAGATGTACACAACTAGGGTACCTATTGCAAACTTTGCCTTCATGTATATTCTATTTGGCTGGGTTATAAATTTGTATTCCTACAAGCCAACAACAATATTTGGTTTTATTATGATCCTGCTTTTAGGTCTACTGTTTTGTTTTTGTTCTTTTATAGACGTCACGCATGTGTTCACCGTTTGCCAATAAGGGTAGGTACTTAATTGGTTTTAAGTATGAAATTTTCAAGTCGCTACAGAATAAGTTAAATCTTAGCGGAAATACCCAAGAACCTGGAAATTGAACTTAAAATATTAACTCTCTGGAGCCAGGGTTGCGATCACCATACCAATATGGCGGGAATCGAACCCGCCACACCTAGAGCAGCGAGAAAATAGTTTAGCCATTTCCAACATGCTGTCTAATATGGTTTTGATTATAATAATCAAATAAGAGAGGTAGCCCTACCTTGAGTACCTCGAGCACCTACCTTGAGTACCGCTGAAAGTAGCTCAAAATTGGACCTGCCTGACTAGGAAAGTAGGTACCTCCACTTTGCAGAATATCGTAGCGAAATAACACCAATGTTTTGCAGTGTAGTATTCCTGACGGTGAACAAGGTCGCCAGTGCTCATTGGGCAAACATCGTGTTTCGTCATCGTCGTGTGTGAATACGACGCTAGTAGTAGGGTTGGCAACGCGTCAGTGATACCTCCCTGTGTTGCGGCGTCCACGGTACGGCCCGCCTGATGATAAGCGGTTACCGTAAACCGCTTATCACCAGGCGGGCCTTATGCTTGTTTGTGACGTTACTGGTATAAAAAAAATCAATATAAACCACAATATTAAATATTTATTGATAATGAGAATTTTATTCAACTGTTTGATCAGTTGGCATTAAACACGAAACAAAAGCGATGTTATTAAATATTTATATTAATGAGCCTTTCACGTGCGGTTGAGTCTAGACACTATTATTAATGGAATTATTCGTTGCTAAGCCGAGGCATAGAGCAGTTTCTATTATTCGTGCTTAGCTTAATGAATATCAAGTTATATAAGTACCAAAGTAGGTAAGTACATTTCGACCTCACAACAGGTATAATTATGAACTTGCTGATATACAACAACAAATACCTACGTTTACTATATAGTACCTAAGTAGGTAGTTTATTATAGAGTAAAAAAAATATACTTAGGTTCATCGATTTTTCTGTCATTGACATTTTGTCCACCATTGCGGTCCTCCGCCGCGCCATTGGGCACTTGCAGCAGCGGCATTTTGACGGGTTTTTCTACCCTGGGCGTTATTGCATAGAATAGAATAGAATTAATAGAATGGCTAGGGTTATAAAGACCGTAATAAATAATAGGGTAGTTGATTACTATCAAAAATTGACAAATATCGTATCTACATAAATAACACCATAGTTGACAAAATAATTAAAATCAGTGAATAAATATAATATATATAAAATCGGTGAGTTATAAGCTTTAGAAATTATATGAGACACTATCCATCATTTTCTCGTAAACTGGAATATGTATGAAACTGTCACAATTTACTATATTATTACTAGTTTACGACGTCACAATTCAGTACCGCCATCTCTGTCTATTAAGTATTTAAAAAGCTTGTAACTTAGGCATATTTACAAATATTTAATTTATTTTTACACTATTGCTTAAGTTTTTTTTGGAAAAGCTTCATTCTTACAGATAAAAAAATTACAGTCAAATACCCTATTGAGACGTTGCTTAGCTATCACTACACTCTATCTTAGGAGCAATTTCTAGTGGCTACCATCTTCACCCACAATTCTCAGTAAAACAAAAGAGAAGTCCACTTCATTATCTCCACTTCATACCTTTTACCTCTGGGAGCAACACCCAACGAAAATGTATGATGTACATAATTTTTTACGAAAGTTCAATGACCTGTCTCCACGTTTGAACCTTCCGATAATTTGTCATCCGTAAAATTTGTTTTGAATTTTTTTGCTTGTTTTCGTTTTTCGTTGAAGCATTTTTATTCAGTAGCTTATTATTATTCTATGCGTTTTTAATAAGCTTGTAGTGTGTATCTGTGTGTGTGGCATCGTAGCTCCAAAATAGATGGACCGATTTCAATGCAGTGTATAATTGAAAGCTAGCTTATCGCGAATCATCTTAGCTATGTTTCATAAAAATCTGTTCAGCCGTTCAAAACTTACAGCTCTTTTTCTAGTTGGAGTCGGGGGTTTTTGACGGTTAGGTTATCAAAACAGTGTCTGTTGTTAGCAACAGTATAGTACCAGTTGATACAGTATTTTAGCATAAATCAATAATAAATATTAAATGAATCTCATCAAGTCGCCGGGCGGCAGCATAAAAAATAGAAAAACTTATTTCCAAGGTCTTAATCACAGAACATAGAATAGCTTAATGATAGTTTGACTCGTGGCGAAAACCATACTAAAACTATCATACACAGTGTTTCGACGTCTGCATCTGGCTGTATTTCGGTAGAAAAAAAATCTCAAGTACCTACCTACCCGTCGCACCACTTTTTCCCGATAGCGTACTCAAGCAGACATTTTACATCGTGTACGAACATACCAATGATAGCATTACTGTAGGAACTTCTAGGTAATAAAAGGTCCTATGTGGTCCTATGTCATTTACAGTGGACCAGCACTGGCTGAAAATTTATTTCATAAATGTCGCATTTCTCCGACAAAATTATCGCTCATAAATAGGTAAATCATAATACGCGCTAGCTCTTACTGGGTTGTTTTTCCGTATCAATATTCACCCCTAAAATAAATCCTATCATCACCCACTTCTACGTCCGATTACCATCCCTCCGGTAATTTACTAACACTTTGGTAACAACCCTACCGATTTAACGGGAGTCGTGACGTCATTTATCATAATTAAAATTTATTATTCGTCCTTTCTGCCGCGTAATTAATTACATATAAATTATGATTTAAAGTGCTCCACCGCGCAAGTTGATTGTTTTCGCTAACTACACCAACTTAGGAAATTCCGTGGTAAAGTGTATTATAGATACTGAAAATTAAAGCTTACATAATTACAGCGAAATTTTGTTCCAATTCCAAAAATAACTGAATTCTTTTTTTATATGCCTACTTAAATAATACACTACTTTCATAAATTTACCATAATTATACGAGTTCGTAACTTTAAGTATCCAAAGATAGTAATAATGAGAAAGATTTTAGGAATTAGGTACCTACTTAGTTAGTTATTAATTATTTTATGAAAAAAAAAAAAATCTGCTTAGATAAGGAAAGGAACAGGAAATGAAAAAAATGTATCATCTTAAGTATCTACCTATTTCTTCCGGAACAGTAGGTATAACTTTTTGTATTTAATCCATTATATTCGTCATTATAATTTGCACCTCGATCTAAAAAAATAAAAATGATATTATATTTAATTGAATCATCTCTCTTATGCAAGTGGCTCGTTTTGAGTGTAAACCAGATCACATAGTTTTGCGTCCTACTAACTGGAAGGAAAAATACTAATATTTGTTCCTTGGAACAATTTACAGAGTCGGGAAATTTAGTTGTATTTATAATAGATACGCTTGCTTCACAAAGGAACATTATAATTCTCTAAAACGCCCGAACATCTAAAGTGGGTACATTTTGCTCATATTTCTAAACTAGCTGTGCCCGCGACTTCGTTCGCGTGGTGTAGGGGTGCTCGAATTATGTTTTGAAAATACATGTTTCTAATAATATAAAATTGTATCAATTAGTATTAAATAAAAACAGTTACAACGCGGGGACCGGATTTGAACCTGATATTTGTCGGCTTCTATTCTACTATTTACCGTTCCACTTAGCTAGTTACGATGGGTATCGAAATAAACATTTCTAATGTTGAAAAAATACCTAGTTTCCTTCATATGTATAGTAATTTTCCGTGATGGTTTTTTACCGAAAATGTTAATAAATAAACTCGTTTAAATCACAAATTTCTTAACTATCGACCTTAGTACCCACGGATACATATTGAGCTATAAATTTTCAGTATAATAAGCTGACCTCTTATTGTAAGGGAAGCCTATACAATACGTGGTCAGCTTTTACTGGAAATGTATAGCTTGATAGTAGCCGTGTGTACAAAAAAAAAATGTTACACTGTTCAGTTCCTGTGAGCGTAGCGTAGCGTGATGATACATATTTTTGTTAAAAAGTCGACCCCTTAGTAGCGCTACTGTGAAAGTCTTATCGAAATTGTTAAATTCTTACATTTCATAACCATCATACATTATACACAAAATATGTTACATTGATCGACTCCTATGAGTGATAGTGCGATGAAATATGTTTACTATAAGTCCTCGATCCCTTATAAATTATACTACAGTGAAAGTCGCATCAAAGTAGGTCCAATACAACATTATTTTGTATAACTAATCAATCGTGACCTCTGCTTTGTACGGGACTGCTTACAATAGAACGATCAAGCTGTATCTAAGGATCTAGTCAATTACTGTTGCAAATAAAAGTTGTTAAGTTAGACTATTATCTATACAATTACCGTAAAGTTTCATTGAAATATTTTTCGCTGTTTTCCCGAGGTGGAGTAACTTCTTTTTTTTTTGTTGGCTCTCAGACTTTCATCCCATAAATACAAAGCAGGTGATCTAGCGATACCTTTCTTTTGCCTACACTCTACTAACGACTAACAACGACAACGATGTAGTCGGTGAAAATTCGGTAACCGTTACTGCCCCTCGTAATGATTTTATCGTCTTGAATCTAACAATAGTAGCTATTTAAAATACTTGGAGAAAACATCCAAATTATAAACTTTACATTTTCGTAAACACATAAACCCAATTAAAAGAACAAATATTTCGATCCCAACGCTATCTAGGGAGACTGAAGACAAATTTAAAGAAACATAAGGTAATAATTATTTTATTATTTTCAGTGAGAAATTGGTAGCCGACCGATCATTCTAGTCATCCTCAAGTCAATGAATTTTCAGCTGCCGTGCATCAGGCAAAAGGCTATGTTATAAAAAGAATGTTCTATGAACTTAATTTGCTGTTCTCCAGAATGCAAACGATGTTAGCCCTTATCAATTTGAAATGGTAGCAGTAAACAGCAAGCACACGTCATTATAGTACTGCCAATAAGGCTTTGAAATTCATAATTACCTATTAGATTCCGAAAAGCCCATCCTACAGGTTTCCGATAACTTCTATGGATAAAAAAAAATTCTACCCAATCCTAATAAAGTCTTAATAATGATCTTATCAAAATACTTCCTGGAAATACAAAATCTTGGTCTTAGTTAAAAAGTCTATTAACGCCATCTAGTTTCAGAAAAATGTAATAAAATAATAATGAAATCAAAGTTACGTCGAAATATCTGGTAGAGCATTTAAAAAAGTAATTATCTCGTGGGTAAGGTATTATGTCGTATGCTTTCATCACGCTTCACCTTTTGGAACATAGCAGTCAGTGAAATACGTACCTTAAAGTAAGATGCCAAAGAAAGAACGTTTATCAGTAAAAAAAAATACTGGGCATTACTAAATATACCAAATTACTAATTTAAGAACGGGATCAAGTGAGGAGTTAAAATGAACACAGGAACTGTGAAACTAAAACGAAGATTAATAATTTTGCTTAGCCCCCTAGACGAATAGGGTGATGATTTATATTATATATTTTGACCGGACCTATGAATTATAATAAGACAATATTTCATTAAGATTCGGCTCTTAATAATGAAGTGGTTGCTCATAATAGTACACAGGCATTTTATTTTTATTTGCACTTTAGCTCACCCCCCTTAGATAATAGTATGTTGACCAGCCCTTTGACAGATATTACTGCAAAATTTAAACTAAATTTGTCTAGTAGTATAGGCGTGAAGCTCGGACATAATATAAACAGACAAACGGATATACAGACAAACAGACAAAAATTCTAAAAACATCTGATTTGGCTTCAGTATCGTTCCTAGTATACGCAGCAATCATTTTGTTTGAAAAATATTCAATGTACAGTTTTCGCCTCGTTACGATTTTATTATAAGTAGTATAGATTTTATTATAAGTATAGATATTTGAACGTTACAAATTAAATTATTATATAGAACTCGGCCTACAGGAGTTTGGATGCCGTATCAATAAAAAAATCGCTTATAAAAATATTGGAAATTAAAAACTCGCCTATAAATTACTACTAATGCCATCTAGGTATAAACAGACGAATTAAAATATATAAGGCTAAAGAATAAATGAAAAAGTACGTTTAAAAAAATGCGAAATGATTTCTATTGTATATAAAATGTTAATCGGATCTATTAACTACAATCATCCAATATTTCAAATGGATTCGTCATATAGGTAGCGAATAATAATTGTACACAGACATATTGGTTTATTGCTCACCCCCCTTTGACAATAGCGTAATAATTTGTACCCTATATGTTGACCAGGCCATTAACGGATTTTACTTTTAAATTTCATGACGATCTGTTCGGCGGTTTGGCCGTGAAGCTCGGACAGAGATACAGACAAACAGACAAACAGACAAACAGACAAACAGACAAACAGACAAACAGACAAACAGACAAACAGACAAACAGACAAAAATTCTAAAAACTATATTTTTGGCATCAATGTCGATTATAGATCACGTAGCAGTTTTTTTTTTTTTATCTTCAATCAAACAAACCGCCCAACCGACAAACTGACAAAAATTCTAAAAATGTATGTTTCGGTTTCTGTATCGTTCCTAGTATACGTAGCACTTTTCTGTATCGTTCCCAGTATACGTAGCACTTACTTTTTTTTATATTCAATGTACAGATTTAGCCTCGTTACGATTTTATATACATTTAGAGGTACTATATTGAAGACTGCTTTTATTCAATAGATGTCACTGTACATTCATGGCGTCTTTCTGAATGGCGGTGTTAAGATTTTCCGCAGTTTAGTTGGGTCTGTTTGAACTAATTTGTTTTGTCACTCTGGATTCCCTTCAAAACGCAAAAATGTTTCGCCTTTTACTAAAAATTTAGCCTCGTTACGATTTTATTATAAGTATAGATATAGATAATGTGACACGTCACTGACGTCAAAGCTTCGTATTACTAACCCTATGAAAGTCTCCTAACGATGCCACTATGAATACCTGAGAACGGACATACAAATCCCCATTGATTTCACACTGGTTTCTACCAATTTTTTATTCCCTCTGACAACCGCCAGAAAACTCGACTTCATCATTAACTGTAATTCAAGCGAGATTAGGCTCTAACTGTACGCAATTAAGGCTGACTTTCAGATGGGTACGAGGCAAATCTCAGGTGTTTACGGTGAAAAGAAATGATAATGAACTCCTTTCAGTTTCCTGTATAGATGTCATCTCTTTGGAAGCTGAATACGAATGAATTAAAACTGTTTTGGTGTATGGTGACGTTCACAATGTACGTATGTCCATTTTGCTTACCAACACAAAGATTTATGAATATTATGATTATCCTTTTGCATAAAGCTGTGCAAATTGATTGGGGAAAGGCTGGAGGACACAAAGGATTAATAACCTCACATAAAATTAGTGCGCTATTGAAAACTGGGAGCCCTATGTGTGGTCGAAACGTTTCAGATCACTAAGAATTGGAGAAATGAGCATAGTACGATACAACTACGAAGTCACATCGGGAAACTTCATAAAACCGATCAGCGGGTCATCACCGACATCGACACTGGTAATAAACTTCAATACGATCGTGAGAGACTAAACTTTGAGCTACCTTGTAAAAAAAATACCGATTATGAAGATAGGAGTCCCAACTTCATGATCAGATTTTTTTACAAGGTATGTTGAAGTTATATCTCTCACGATCGTATTGAAGTTTATTACCAGAGTCGATGTTCATTACCATTTTAGATAAGCGGTAGACCCTCTGTTCCGAAATGCGCTTCTTCAAGACCACGATGTTTATTAGGTAGTATTGCAGAAAAACGTGATCTTTACGCTGATGCAATAAGTTGTACAATTATTTAAGCGAGCGACTGCCATTGGTTGTTCCATCGGGTACATCGATGTTACTTCTTAGTTGTGTCGTACTATACAGTAGGTACTAGAACATGTATATGAACCATAAACTTATCTAGTAATAATAAGTTTATGATATGAACGCCCTGTTTGAGCGTGTCTCAAGTTGTACAGACAGACTTGTGCAACATGCAATGTACCTAATTAGTGGTGTAATGCAACATGACAATGCAACTTTTAATTAACTTGACGTTTCAAAACTGGCTCCTATCGATATTTTTGATAATAAACTGATCATTGCACAGATAACCAAACTCGTCACAACGTAGTCTTTGTCCACGTTTTGATTTTAATTGAACGATAATATAATCAGTATGGATATCGTTTCAAACAAAATGATCAGTCAACCAGAGATACGACGTATACGTCATCATTGTCAGTGACCAATTACAGTTTAATTAATCTGAATGTGATCGCTAATCAAATGGCAATTGGCAGATTACAATGAATGTAGAAATACTAAATAAATATACAATAATAATTGGTTGGTAGTTGGTTAGTTAAAAGTTACTAAAAAAGAACACTACCCAACCGTATGGGCAGATTTTTCTATACATGAATATTATCTGATATAATTATACGTGAAGAGAAAACTTTGTACCCCTTTTAAGCATATTGCGCGCACGGAGGAGTGTGAGATTTAGCATAGTTAAAGTTTATATGCAGAAGGAGTTCAGTCGGCCGAGCACGAATGTTTTGACGTATAATAACGTAAAATTAACCAAATTTAGAACCAAAATTACACGTTTAATCCATGTTATTTTTTTGGAAATACATGCAATATTACATTTTAAAAAAATCAAAGAAAGAAAGAAAAATCATTTATTTGGACTAGACATCAGACAACACACTGCGCAAACATAAAAAAGTAAAAAAAAGCAAAAAAGTAACAATAAAAACAACGTGCGTGTTTTCATGAAACAAGTGCGTTTGTTGCATACAATTGAACAAAGATGCGATAGATTAATTGTATTTTATAATCAAAATTTGCTTACGTTTACGTTACTACACGTCAAAACATTCGTGCTTGGCCCACTGAAAGCTAAAATTATGGTCTAATTTCGACCACTGTGCGACCATGATTGGTATATTTCTCTAATATAAGTCCATTCAATAACTGTTCCAATTTCCAGAAAAACTCAGTAAAAAAGCTCTCAATAAAATAAATGATGTCTGTATGCATATATATTCAAACTAATGAGACAGTTACCTACAAATCACATACAACTAGAAAGAACATTCAACAGTACCTACCTCAAGTGCGAGGTTTTCTCGGCCTTGACCGTAATTACCGTAAAACCAAAAATGTATGAAAACAACATGCATTTGAGTGAACTTCTATCGAAAACACGCGCATACTTTTTTCTGACCTTTTTGGATTTACAGTAACCTACGGTCAAGGTCGAGAAAATCTCGGTTTATGGGTACTGTTGAATGTTCTTTCTAGCTGTATGGGAACTATCTCATTAGTCTCAATATGCATACAGACTTCGTTTGTTTTATGGAGAGCTTTTCTCAAATCCCCAAAATTCCGACAAGAAAAGCATTATCATACAAAGGAAAAGTTTTGTTCACTTTTGCATAGCGCTCGTAAATCTTGGCGGGTCGACAGACCAGGTGCTCCCCTCTCGCTGAATACAAATGATAATGAACACGAATCCCCAGACGGGCTTGTTTACGGGCAAGCGTGGGTATGATTCGGTGTGAAAATTCGGACTGTTGACGGTTTATAGTCTGAATTATTATTATTATTATTAATAGCCCGTAGTATCCCACTGCAGGGCAAAGGCCTCCCTTCCCTCCTTATAGTCTGAATTATTACTTTTTTTTAAGATAAGATAAGATAAGCTTTATTTGCATAAACATGTGTGTGTACATACAAAACAAGTGCATATACAAGATGACAAAATAAATTAAGTGCAGACATGTTTGTCACAGCGTGACATGCAAAATGATAATTATAAAATTTTAATGAGATACAGGTAAAAATATCATATATTCTTATTCTTTTATAGAAGAGAAAATCAATCTGTTACTCGTTTGCCTTCACCGCTTTCCACTTTAGGATAAAATTTTGCTTTCTTTCTTTCTTTCCATCTGGTAATAGTAAGATGTTACCCGTATCCGCAAGCTAGTAACTACGGATTCGTTGAAAACCTAAGGCTAAAATTAGAATGCCTTAAGTTCCGGTCAATGACAAGAGGATAGGCACATGTTAATGTACCATTCACCTGGACGTGGCCTGTGCCCTATAACGAGTTTTCCTCGACTTCGACCGTAAGTTACCGTAAAGTCAAAAATGTATGAAAAAAGTGTGCGCGTATTATCGATAGAAGTTCTCTCGAATGCGTGCGCATGTTTTTTAGGTACATTTCTGGCTTGACGGTAACTACGGTTGAGATCGAGAAAAACTCGGATAGTACCGCCGCGCCGTGGTCCAAGTAGTGGTTTTTTTATTTTTTTAAAGACTGAAACATGATGATATCTATGAGAAGAGGATAGGTACTAATGAAAACGATTCAAAATAGAAGAGGAAAGATGCAGGCCATCTTATACGACATAATAGTTTCATTAAAAACATAATTGTAGGAAATATAGAAGGAAGGAGAGGTAGAGGAAGGCTACACATAAAGTTACATGAGCCAAATAAAAGAAAAGGATACTGCCATGTCGTATCATTATGGAGGTTAACGAGACAACACTGGAGAGGGAATAATGGAGCATGGCATCAGCTACACCGACAAGAGCAAGGCTCTTAATTGAAGAAGAAGACAAGTATACGAGTAATCGTCAAGTTTTGAAATTTATTTTAATTCATTGTATTCTATTTCATTTTGAAAACATTAATTTCATGTCGCATGCAAACACGAAAACAATAGTCAATAAACAACTGTATGACAGACAAACGTGCAGGTAAGTCCGGAAAGGGGAAACCAACTTGCCATTGCTACCAAGCCACAACTTCCTACACTCTTATTCCGATTGTCTTAAGAGTCATAATCAGTTTTCGTGTACGCATAAGGAAGGTTGTTTGTTTAAAGGTACGCAAGCCGCTTTTGATTTGTGGGCAAGAATGACACAGACATTGTTTATGATTTCCTTAGGAATAAAAGAATAATGTTTTCCACTGTGAAACGTAAAGAGCTTATTATGTTGCAGTTGTTCTGTTTTGTTCCTGTTGCGAGCCACCTGAGGCCCAATTCTCGTAATTAAAAATGTTCAAAATATAGTTCGGATCTCATTCCGATCTACTACCAATGTCATAAATGTCACAAATGGTATTCTCCTACCCTAACAAACAACGTCAAACGTGACATTATATTGTAATGAGATCGAAAGTTGAATAAAAGGCAAATCGGTATTCTGCTAACATTTTGAACTGACACAGATAATAAAATTGACACTCTCGTCTATACACAAACGTCAAAAATGAGATTGAAATGAGTTTGTAAGAAGATTGAATCCAAATCATACTGGAATCGGACTGAACTTTAAGAGGAGTAGAATACACGAGTTTTTGTCAATTCATAATATAATCTCAGTTCGGTCAACTTTCAGTCATATTATAAATTAATTACGAGCTGACAAAAAAGGCTTGTTATTCAGTTAGGTCGAGCTCTTCCAGACATGACTATATAGATTACAAGAAAGTTTTAACAATGTTTATGGGGCTCGCTGAATTTATGAGAGAGTAGAATAGAATAGAATAGAAATACTCTTTATTGTGTAAAGAAGGAGATTAATAAACATGATAATAATTACAATTAATATTTTAAAATTGTACAATGGTCAGTACAGCAAGTAAAAAACGAGGTTAGCTCGCGGGATAGTATAAATTAATTAACTTCAAAATTAAAATTAAAAACTAATAAAATACTCTGTGATATAAATACATAATAAATACTTATGTATGTATTATATTATTATAATACATACATTATAGTAAGTAAGTCCGAAGAGATATATTACAATGACAAATGGTGTTCTTTTACCCGTTTTTAAGAGGGTTTTTTTTATTGAAGTAACAAGACTTAGGTGGTTTTGTGTTGCATTGCCTTGTATTTTGTTTAAAAGGCATTTATTTCCACATTAATTTCAGTTTCGTAGATATGTGTAGTTGGAGGAAACAAATCCTTAGATCCCGTGGCAATCAGTCGGTAATAAATCATCTCGGAAGCAGCAATCGCCGCATGTTGCAATAACGAATGCACATGCAAAGCAAGATGGATTGGCATACTGAAAATCTAGCATCTAAAGCAGACACACTCAACCTTATTTTTTGTGGGCCATATTCACTTACCAGCTAGGTAACACGGGCCGCAGGATGAATGAAATAAATATAGAAGTTAAATAAATAAATATACGACAAAAATGCATAAAGAGTTTATAAATAGAGATAGAGTTTTTGCATAGAGATGTTTTATAGTGAGACCTCTGGAATTGTGAACGCTCTGTAGCAATTGCGTTTATATCCAGCTTTTGACAGCTACATGCTACCCTCAAAACGTCATTTAAAAGTTGGCGTTAAAAATTACTGCTTTTTTTCGAGTTGGAGTCATAACTCGAAACCCTTAGGTTTTTGGCGGTTAGGTTAGGTTATGCTTATAAATATTGAACTGTATTCCTCTTCGTTATTCAGATCGCCCATTGTCAATTACGAATACCTCACCTAAGAATGAAGGAGACAGGAGATGTGATAACGTTGACTTGACATTCACTCCATTATAGTATGAATTAATATTTGCTTATGCAAATGTTCATTAGTATCTTAGTATAGTCGTCGTTAGCTAAATATTTGATGTTGTACTATGGAGTGATATAGGAGTCGTTTCGTAATAACAGATCGCTGTTTTGTATGTAACACGTAAGTATAGCTCACGGTTATATATCAAGCAATAGATATATTTAAACGACGAAATAGCGAAAAAAAAATACATGTTCCATACAATTGCAATATTAATCGACTAATTAATGTTCGGAACAGCAGATTTTTTTTTACGATTTCACGATTGATCTCATAGTTAAAGTTGTTCATAATGATGAGTACAATAACTTCTTAAAGGGATCAGGATTAGAAAGGAAGGAACTTGTTTTTACAAATATTTTCTGAATCTCCAACTTTCCAGGAGTTAGGAGGAGGAGTCCAAATTGCTCAATTGCTGCTATCAAACATTATTTTTTGTATTGTAAGTAATACCAAAATGTTGTTTGACAGCAGCAATTGTGCAATTTACGCCTGTCGCAAACTGTCAGCTGCGTCCGTAATCAGGCTGCGGATCATACGATATTCCAAATTCCGTATTCAAAACAAAACACAACTTCATAAATAATGAATATCGTCACAAAAGAAGAAACAACAAAATTTCCCAAACTAGGTCGGTAACAAAATGGATCGAATCGTGACAAACGATCAAACAATTAGCGACTGAGAATGGTCCAACTAATTAGTGGGCATTGTGCGCGTTAACTGTCCGGTGGACTAGTTCGACTTTTATATTGTTGAGAGAAATCGTTTTTTAATAAATTGTTGACAAGTTTTCACAATGTTTAGTATTGAATTTAGTTGAAGCAAAGGGGAGTGATATTGATTCGACGTACAGTCTGTCAAGAAAGTCATGAAAAGGATTTTGAAGGAACTAAAATTCTTCTTCGCTCGCAACCCTAAATAAGTACCGTAGGTGTCAGTTTGGGTACAACGATGTGTTTATTTTACTATTCTGTGTAGATTATTTGTGGTAAAAAAAATTTTTCGGCATTAATATATTCAAAATAAACAAGAGAATATACACGCCCTCAATTCTTTTCATGACTTTCTTGACAGACTATAAATGCAAGATTGACATGGTTTGGTTTGGTTTATTTTTTGTTCATGTTTTTTCATCTATATTTTCTCATATGTTTTTTATTTTTATGTTTTTTCCATGAACATCCATGATATCCTTTCATTATATTTTGCAATTAATGCTCGGAAAATAATTGTCGCGTTTAATATTACTTTCTTATATCGTCCCGTTTTCACTTTTGGATAAAGCCACTACAGAATATCCTAGACACAGAAGTTCTTACAATATATTAGGCTTACAGTTGTACCAACCTTCTACGTTATATTAATAATAATAATCTTTATTTACATAAAAAATGGTAAACTTCACAGTTTCACATATTTCGCCTACTTATTAGGTTATGAAAAATAGATTATAATATTATAATCATTGGAGTTAAAATAATAACAATATAATTAACAATCTATACATATTAAAACATTTTACTACTAATCTAAGTACTAATAAAATACCTGGAAATTAGTAAACATAATTCAAGAAATTACAAACTAAAAAACCTATTAAAACACTAATTAAAATAATCTCAAAAGTAAAACATAAGTAAAATGAAAATAAAAATAAAGTTCTGTCAAAAAAAAAATTAACACAAATAATATAAAAACAAAACTTCTTGGTTCGGAAAAATCTAGGTTTTTATTGAATCGCTAATAGAGAAATAGTGATGATATTCTAATAATTACAAAAATAATGTACCCTTAAATTATATTATACCTTCACTCAACAATGACACACCCGCACTATCTATACCATTACTCAGTCCACCTGCCATCTCATATCAGCATTCACCCGTCTTATATTTGATAAGGGGTTTCCCAAATATCCCAAAATTAATCAGTCTCACGTTTGGGCAACATAACACTAACCCAATTATTTGGGCCCCTTTTGTAGACGTCATCAACATTCAATGGTTGTCGGGCACACTGACAGTAGGTATAAATGCATTGTTCGGATCCGATTTTGTATATGGAGAATTTTAATTGAGAATGGCAAAGGGTGAGTCAATTTAGACATGGAGTTTACGTTTAATTAATCGATGCTATATTTCGCATAGTTGCCAAAGAGTACAAGATTTATGAGAATACCAATAAAAGTTTAAGACCAATGAGAGTAATCATTTTGCAGCCAATAGTATTTTTGACATCAATTTTATAGTAACATAAATAGGACGCAAGTATTTTAGATTCAGCAAAAAAAATATTGAATAATAAATCATCTGATCTGTTAGCGGTATTCTACCACCCCGCGTCCATCGAGCTTACCGCTTGCTTTTTCGCTCGTAGTACAATAGTACTTAGTTCTCGTTTAAAATGTTCCACAAGCATAATTAAAGCTACTGAGGATTTCAGAGAATTTCTTATTGAAGCAGATTACACCATCGCAAATCTATTAAACGGCTCTCCAGGTACAGTAATCATCTTTATTTCCAAGATTCAAACAGTTGGTACGTAGATAATACTCGTATTTATATAATATTATCTAGGTACCAACTGTTTGAAGATGAAATAATGAAAATTCCTCAATTCCGCGTGCCACTTACAGCTTTATAACTCGTATTTCCAATTTTGCTAAGTTCATACTAACATTTTAAGCTGACTGCTTTTTTTATCACGGCTAGAGTAAATCAAGAGATTAAGCAGACATAATATCTAGCAGATCCAATCATCGATGTCTATAGATATGCTTAGTGAACCCAAAAAGTGAGACGTGTCAGGTACTCCATTTTCAGAAAAATGGAGTGGTTGATCACCAGTCAAATGCCGTTTACAAACATAATTATTGATTTGTGTATTGAATAAAAAATATATAATAACAGTAGCTATTCCATTAGTGCATGTATCGCTGTTCTATTTAAATATAATTCGAACATTGTTGAATTTAGAATTTGACGTTTTCAAAAAATACGTCTCATTTTTTTAGCTTCCCTTTGTATGACAGAGCGTATCTATAGACATCGATGGATACAATCAGTCAAGACTGCAACGACAAAAAAAGACACACTACACACAAGAATAAGAGCAGGTGTGTATCAAGAGATTTCTATACAAATAAGTACTTTGTACTTTATGCTCCTAATTCATATTTTTTATGAATTTCATGTCTGCATTAATTGTTATGAAAAAACAAGCTTCTGAATACCAAATTCGTGCTACCATCACATTGACATGAAACCCAGACACATACAATATTTACCTACTACTAGTTCGACAAACATATTTGGCGCTGGCTCATAATTCATAGCACTCACTTACCCCTGCGATTGCTCCCTTCCGCAATATTATTGCATTAGGTTTCGCCCCTCAAATTGCGCGTAGATAACAGCACCCCTACTACGTATTTGTAAGAGGATTTGCATTTCTTATCTGTGACGTATTCCTGACATGCAGGGTCTTATGGCTCTTCCACACGACGACTCGTGTTAGAACGTTTTCAATGCCTATGGCTGCATTTGTATGGAGCAGGTCTTTCAAAGCAGGAAGTAATTCGTCAATGGATATGAAAATATTGTTGTTGGTATTCATACGTACATATTATTAGGTGTGCTTTATTTGTTTGTTACTCAAATGGTACTTCAGCGAAGCAATGGATCGTGAACTATCGTGATTAATGTTGGATGAGAAAAAAAAAGCAATCATGTTCATATACTTACAACGTGTATCAGAAATGCGTGGTTATATTTAAGGGTGTGGATCGGACCATCAAATTGAATTATGTTCTCTATGGGACCAACATCGGAATCTTGAAAAAATAATCAGCTGTCCCATACGCCCATACGTTTGGGTCCAGAAGGTACCTATTGAAGATTTTGTATACAGCTGATATTTTTTTTGTGATTAAAATGTTGGCCGTATTCATATATTAAAAATATGACCATGCATTTTTGATACACTTTATTTATGAGTAGGAAGATAGGTTTGCGACTAATTCGACGCAGGGAAATTGAGTTTCAGTCGTGTTTTCTGAAGCTCAGGGATAAAATAGGGGAAGTCACGAAAGGAAATAAGATTATCTTCAGTTACTATCAATAAATTATCAGTTTCCGACGTAGGGGACGATTTCGGTTTTCCTTATGGAGTGCCTTAAACGCCTGGTGATACTAACAATACGGATGTACAAGCCATACATAACATTCAAAATATCGATATCTACATATATCTATAGATACTATTGTAAAGGGGTAGTTTGTTTATTTGTAGGGTACCACTGGAATTAAGGAACCGATTCTTTCGCTAATAGAAGACTACACTATCCATAAGTAAGTGATATATAGGTATAGGCTATATTTTATTTTTATAAAAATAAAATCCGTCGCTGAAACCGCGGGCAGCGGCAAGTATTTCATCTTATAGAATAGTATAGATGATTTTTATTTGTCTTTCAAATTACATAATAAGTACAGTAACCTGTACCGGGCCCTATCATACCTACCCAAGCCGCATCAAGCCGGCGAGGTGGACTAACGCCTCATCCCACTCATTCTGAGATTCTTCTCAGAATTATGATTATTATATACTTACATAAGTACTCGTACCTACCCAACACTTAACTGTGATTGTTCAACGATTTGACTCATATTATGTATTGTCGTGAATGCTTAGGTAATTGAAGATTTGAGCTGAATCAAAAGTTATCTACAATCTCAAAAATCAATAGCTCTTTCAAAGAAACGGAACAATAATACAATCACAGCATTTAATTCTTCAATTCACAAGAAAGGAAGGACTTAATTAATGTGTATTGCATCGCTGCTCCATCCTGTTAGTAATAGCATCCTTGAAGATACTACAGCGAAGAGATATCGATCGATTCAATGAAATCTTCGGTTTCTTCATTAATACCAACAATAATGTAACTATTCAACTTACCTACTTTAATTGGTTCTGTAACTATAGTTTTGGTCGAACCAGTACATTATACTTATAGGTAATTTAAAACGAATTTTCGTTTACATGAATTATGGGCGCTTGTTTTTATAGAAAAGGGCTATCATTATTTTTTAAATTAAATATTTAAAAGGTCACATGACTGGTATTGACTTTTATTTTTCAATGCCGAGCATACATAGTTTTTATTCATTCAGATTAGTAGGTACCTATAAGTATCGATTTTTGTGTTTTTTTTTTCCCAGGGTGATTATGCTAGCTACCCACGGCCCTTAAAACACTCAAAGGAGTCCATCCCAACCGCACCTAAACCTACTGTGACAGAGTTTGTGTTTGGCTGAATTTCTTTTAGTATTTTTAATTTTAATTTTATCTACATTTTTAGTCGAACAATATTTGGTGTGCATATAATTCGTTTTGGTGAACATTTACCCGTCTTGGGAGCAATTTTTGATGGTGGAAAATTATTTTAGCGTGCAATAAGCTTTATGCCTTTTAGAAAAACATAGTAGGTATATCTTTGTTTAACAATTGAATTTGTATTAGAAGATGTTCAGCAAGCTTTGAAGAACAAAAATATTGTCAGTTACTCGGTTTTATGTCTTTTAACCTCAAGACTCTTGATCCCCTGAGCAACATCCACCCACAGTATCTATCTAACTTAAAAGCGAAATAATCCTAAAAAAATATCTCAGGACATGGAAAAACTAGCCCACCCTACCAAGTCCAGACAATTTCTGCGAAGTTTCGTCATGTATCTCCTCGGCGGAAGTTCTCATTCTGGGCCCAAGCCATGAATAACGTTCGATGTTCGATCGGCCGCAGGAAGTGGCTTCCGGTCCTGTATCGCCCCTTATCTATTTGCATTCAACACCGGCGAACTTTTGATCGTCGCGAAATTTTAAAACTCGTGAGCGAGGGATTTTATATTATTTTGTTTCTTGGGAGATGGATGGATGGATTTTTAAGTATAATAGAATATACCTACCCTCTCATTTAAGTTTTTTTTGGTGCATCTACCTTCATTGTCTCTGCATCACCCTAAGGTTGTCTGGTAGAGAATGCCTACGGCATTAAGACCGCCTTTGTACATTGTACATGAAGCATTTTAAATAAATAAATAAATAAATGGATTTTATTTTTGAAGTAAACACAATATAGTCTAATTGGAATAGTTGTGCGGTTGAACTCTTCTGTTTATGGAGAGTTCTTCAATAAAATAGCGAGATATTATAAACAATATCAAATCCGTAGAAATACTATTAGAATTGTATCGGCCAATATCTGTAATAATTCATTCATATGTAATTTAATTATGTATTATCAATACAGGATGATGCGATATTAGATTTCACTTGATGACGTAATGGCCTAAGGGCCTTGAAATGCCAGAAAGGCATAGCAGCATAATATTTCCGTATCGTAACGTAAAATCGATTAATTCTTTTCAATTATATTTGGAAAATAAAGTTAAAAATCAATAAAAATCCTTATCTTTTGATTTTTTGTATAAAGATCAAAAAATTAATCAATAACGGTGATAAATCTTTAAATAGGTATAACAAATATTTTTTATACGGCTAATGCACTCACCGAGCCATGATCCCATAATACTTAATCCAATTTTATCCGTCTATTAAAATAATCATCCTTCATATCCCATTTCTTTTAATCTCACTCTAAAACAAAAGCGCAAACCCTTTCAAAAGTTAATTTATTCACAATTCAAACGACACTCGATACAGGGACCTTTTGTAAAACTCCTGACACTGGCGCAAACGTAGGAAATTAAAGATTCTATCTGCGTAACGAACTCGTCTTGGAAATAGTATTAAACAGAGCAAAACTTGGTAAGGCATACCAACAATCGAAATCCAATCTCATTTCTGTGCTATAGAGTTCAAATTTGGATAACAATGGATGATTGTAAAATTGTTTGAATGCGTTTGCTAGTAAAAAGTTGAACAGAGCTATTAGTGCTGCCTACTCACCTAGATTAAGACTTTATTTCCCGATGGGAAATGTTTCTTCAATGAGTATTAAATGTCTATTATTTTATCTGGTAGGTTTTGCCGTCTACAATAGAGGCATGGCAATATAATAAGGTCGAGATAAAATGGCATTTGGCTTGTTTCTGAATCATTTGAAGATAATAATTATGAGTCAATTCCTTCATAAGTTGCAGCATGTACTCGTATACCTATTGGGACTCTTAGGGTACAATCAAGTCAAAAAGTGACAACATTTCCATTCCTCCCGATATGACTTAGGTACCTATGTGTTACGTACGATACCCAAGGTAAGAGCCATGGCCTATTTACCAATGATGAACTCATGACAAATTTTACTATAGCCCAGCCTGTAACATCTTTTGTAATACCTACCTATGTTCGTAATAAATGAATTTGAATTTGAACCCTTAATTTATGGACAAAACATACCTAATTGAAGTGACAAAAATCATATAAATCCCTTTAACCGCACGTGCTACCGTTTATTATGAACAACTTTTACTATGGGTGGGACCAAATCTGTAATCCCGAAAAAAGGCAGCTATTCCATCTCTGTCTCAGTCTGCTGTTCCATACATTTGATCAAGTAAATAATATTGAATTATGTGTAACTAACCTAACTTAACTTCAGATATTTTTTGGTGATTTTAGTGTTGATCCCATAGTAAAAGTTGTTTATAATGTTGAATAGGTATATCTACTATAACCCCTTAAAAGAACCTCCGCTAATAAAGTAGGACTGATATACTTGATGTCATCGAATCCCACATTGATTTGAGTTTGAAACCGGGAAGAACCATTTTCCGTCATAAAACGAATAATTCCCAATTTATATAACTTCGATCAAACAATATCTCCGAATAACATCGTCCAACAGTCTGGAATCAAGACTTTAGAACAGTCTAACTGGATCGAATCTATCCATCACTTATCTTGTCTTCACGCTCTATTACCTTTACCAGATGAACAGAGATTTAGGCAGTATTATTCTTAGCTACGAACACTATTCCAAGGTGCATGTAGCAAGTAAATCTAATATTTGAATGAAATTCTGAGCAAATATGATTGAGGATCTCAAGTCGTTGCTATCACTGAAATTTTCATATGCTACGGTATTAAGTCGTGGCACGCCATATTGCGATTGTTCGCACTTATTTCAAGCCTGAAAATCTAGGGATTTAATTTCCATATCAATTGTTTTTTGGAATGTTATTGAGTGTGCAGTGTGCTGTTCCGTATGGAATCAAATTATTTTTTATTCTGTCTTAACATGGTAAATTGATTGCTAATCGTTGTATATTGTTATTAGAGCAATATAAATCAGCTGCTGCCTATCATAAAAATCGATTTCGATTAAAGTTGAGGAAGCAGTCTATGTTTGGCAGGAATCATTTTTGTAATAACGCTAGAACTTGGTTTTTAGGAACACCTGACTGCAAAAAAGTAGTGTTATTCAGCTACGATATTCTGCAAGGTGGAGGAACATATAATAGTACGCGCAAATCTATATGAGCCATGAACTGAGCTCTGAACTCTCTCTCTCTCTCCCTCTAGCACCTATAATAAGCGTACTGCGCAGCCACTCGCGTTCAACTTCCGAGAGCTCATAAAGTTTTGCGATAACTATACTTCCCCAGTCGGGCAGCTCAAACGTTGAGCGGAAAGTCTCGCTATGCCCTACCTCTGTATACTCCGCCTTTAAGTTTAATTTGATGAATTACAGTTTCTCAAAGGCCTTCTTAGCTCATTGCATTATACCCGAGTACCTACATAATTTTATTATCGTTGAAAAGATCGACATTGTTCAAAATTTTCATGATACGTCATCTTTTCAGCATCAGTATAACAAGGTAAAGTAATTAGCCGTCCCAATTTTATGGACAACGGAGCGTTGCACGTTGATAAAAAATTATGCTAGTCTGGCTAATGACAGCTGAGACTAAATTGAACTGCAAAATTCAAAAAACTCGACTGGAAAACCCTCCTAAAATTCAGTACTGCATATTTCTATACATTACTTATGGGTCATCCATAAAGTACGTCACACTAATTTCGTGACTTTTCGGCTCCTCCCTCGTCCTTGTCACAGTTGATCACAATTGTGAGACCCCTCCCTAGTGTGACGTCACATATTTTGCAATTTTACATCTAGAAATTATTAAATTAAAACAGCAGTTCCGAAATTAATTTTATTTCTATTAAAATCATTTTTTAATATGATTTTGAAATGTGTCATCACGAAACTTAGGACCACTCTCACCCCTTGTCACACTTCGTCGATGAACTAAAAAGAAACATACCTACATGCAAGTTCCCTAATAATCAGATTACAAACTTCACAATATTAAAGCCTCATTGAACCAGTCCCCCTGAACACCATACTACATAACCGTATGCGTGCAAACTTTTCATATAAATACTCCGGCAAATTTTCCTCTACGAAAAAAGCTGGAAAAATGTAACAAAAATACGTTACATTTTATTCCTCGGAGTGAAAAGCCTATTAAAAGTTGGAAGGTTAATGTTGTGTTAGAATGGGCCAATTATCCCTCACAAATGAAGATACTTTTTTTAAAGCGGCAGTTTCGTTTTATAAGGATGAGTGTAATTCAGCTCTTCAGCTCAGTGCCATTCAGGTGAAGTTCGTCTGTAGGGAACTTTTTTAAGGACGTAATTGTTTTCTTATTTTCTTTAATATATTGTTTAAGTTTTGGTTGGCAGAGACATGCTATTTCCTCGCAAGTTTAAAAACACAAGGTATAATGCCGGGCGTCCACTGGTGGAGGACTCCTGGAGGCTCTGTACGGACTCCGTTTAACTCGCAACGGTAAACTTCATAGAAGTGCTTCCACCAACAAAGAGTCTCCGCTAGAGAGGACTGAACGAGTGAAAATAGTTAATAACGAACTCGTTCTTCATTTCTCTTTTGCAGTGGAAGGCAATTGTCAAAACTCTTTCTTAATGGAAAGTTTATTAAATGGAAGTTTTACCAACTTATTTTAGCTGGTTGGGGTTCGTTCCGTCCAGCTATTACTTGCTCATTACCCTTTCGCAGTAGACTTTCTGCATCTACAATGTGTGTCAGAAATACATTCTCATATTTAACAGTGTAGATCAGAGCATCAAACTGAACAACTGTAGATATGGGGCCAATATCATAATCGCGAAAAAATTATCAGCTGTCCCATACGTTTAGGTCGAGTAGGTATTGAAGTTTTGTATGGGAAAACTGATTATTTTTTAGCGATAAATATCCTATGTTCTAATCCAGTTTATGGTCTTCTTGTGTGCCAACTTTCATTCAAAACCATTAATCCGTTATTTAAGTCATGATTGATTAACAAACATCCAAATTCACAAATTCACAAGCTCCTATTCCGTATCCTCTTATGAAAACGTCTATAAGCGAGAAAGGGATGTATTGTTTGTTGGTCACTGTGGCTGTCAGATTTTTCTTATGTTATCAAGGCGCCGCAGTCACGCGTATACATTGAACCATTAGACCATTATCCATCTGTACGCGTGTTCAACATAGCTAGCATACGCGTAAACTAGAACGCGCAGTCCGACTTCCAATAGGTACTGTATTGTAACAGGTTGCAAGCTAACTTATCTGAGCAGCGCACTGACCTATATTTCAGTACTGATTCTTTTTTCTTGTTTTTATATCACTTTCTTTTGAAGTGCTTTTACGCCCTGATTCTTTTGTAGGGTCAAAATAGTTCTATATTTTTGTATTAATAATATTCTCAGGTTTATTTGCTTCGTTGGTGCATGGAAGTGGTCTTTCCGAGCGATGATAATCAAGACGAGCCTAGCCACTGCGCCAAACGTGCCGTCGTCCGCGTCGTCGTCAAGTTTATGGTAAGGTATTCCGTATGCCACAAAGTTAAACAAGTGGAGAAAAGAACTGTTCAAAGAAGCACTAACAGTTTTTTCAAAGATTGTCTGACAAATTGTATGGACAATGCCAGTCGTCAAAATCCACACAATACTAAACTAATTCGTTTATCAACAGTAAAGTTACTTATAGCCATTTTCATCCATAAAATAACAGAGGTTTCAATTGGAATCAGTCGATTACCCATACAAAAAGTCATGTTTAAACGGCTGATTTTGCTCTAATCTCCTGTTATGTTGTGTGTGAACTTGGGCCTTAGTGAACTAACTTCATCGTTGATACACGTATTCGTTGAAAGGAGTGGCCTCATGAAAATAATTCTTATCTATCTAGACCGGTATTGTTAAAATGGACTCGTAAAAATAGCACTCGAATACACATTTCTTAGTTATTACTAAGCAATAATCATAGATACGACTATATTCCAAACTTTACCGTCTGCTTCGTCTATGAGGCCACTCCGAACCAAAACAACGACTTTATTTTACGAGCGCTTGCAACGGAAAAATGCGGCGTCTTTCATGTCCATAAGTCAAGAGATTGACCTATTTAAACCCGCCATCTTTTCCTATGTCAAAGAACAAAATAGGTACAGAAGTTCAACTGCATATAACAAGTGATAACAGTCGCACGCACACCTAGACACGCACGACAATCTCAACTCTAATCAAAAGAACGTTCGTTTGCATTGACCTACTCCTACAGTGGACGTTGGGTCCGCGCTCAAAAGTGCCCGAGCCAAAAGAGTTCCAAAAAGAAAAAAAGAGTTCCAATCGCACGCCTGTCTTTGTTTTGTCAACCGACAGAATACACGTCAAAAATGCCGTTCTGTATTGTGAAAAATTTGAATAGGCTGATAAATTGTCACAAGTAAAATTAAGCCGTTTACTAATGACGATACGTTTTGAACTATAATGTTAAAGTTGACTCGGGACACATTTTTTGTGAATTTTGTTCTAGTCCCGCCGTCCATTGTCGTAATAAGTCAGTGTTCGTGTGACTTAGTTTGAGACATCGATGTCTATCATAGAAATAGTAGGTACTATGTATTATCTCTATGATGTCTATAGATACGCTCTGTCATACAAAGGGAAGCTAAAAAAATGAGACGTATTTTTTGAAGACGTCAAATTTTAAATTCAACAATGTTCGAATTATATTTAAATAGAACAGCGATACATGCACTAATGGAATAGCTACTGTTATTATATGTTTTTTATTCAATACACAAATTAATAATTATGTTTGTAAACGGCATTTGACTAGTGATCAACTACTCCATTTTTCTGAAAATGGAGTACCTGACACGTCTCACTTTTTGAGTTCACTAAGCATATCTATAGACATCGATGGTTTGAGATCGCCGTACGTACGCGTCTGTGTGCTTGCTCCTGTTAGCGCTCGTTGTATGGAGTCGCCCTTCTGAACCTATCTATTTTGTGGTCAAAGGCTACAATGAAAATAAAACAAGTGTCTTTTATTCAAGATGTTTTATTACTGAAATCAGAATAATTTACATTGTAAAAAATACACATACTCCAAGTTTTACGCTAAGGTTAACACTTTCAGCTTTTTTTGGCTCTATTTTACAGTTAAACTATAGCTTTATTTATTAACTAGATGTATCGACAATTTTTTTAAGATCGCCTAATTTATAAGATCGAATCACACATTTTTTGCATTATAACGTTGAAGTTTCACAATATTGAGCAAAATTAACGACAGAAAGGATTTAAATAGTCCGCTAAAGAAAGGTTTCGTATAATTTGTGCGAAAAATATCACGAAGAAGTTATGTGTGAATCGATCCTCGAGAAAATTCTTTCAGTACAAAATCAAAATTAAATCTAACTTAGTTCTTTGGCATTTAAAGCAAATTGCTAAAGAAATTCTAAAATGCGAATCTCCACTATATTGGTGAAACAGAAATGCTATTATATTCGCATTTCTATAAGAAAGAAGCGCAACGGATTTATTTTTTGATTGAATTTTCATCGATATATTGTTAAAATTGTCGAAAAATGTATTTTAATCGCTTTTACTATATCTCCGCTCCGCTTCTGAATGGATGGCACTATACAACATCTACCAAGCACTGAATTACCAAATTTATTAAAATTAATTTCATTCTCAAACAAAATTCATAGTCTCACAGAAGGCTTTGTGATTATCTATTATAAACTTACCTAAGTACAGACTTATTTTAATACTTATTAGCTGATAAAAACAAACAAACTCCTCAGAATTTAATCGTCGAGAAGTCAATTCATTTTTATTTTTCAATAAAAGATTTTACACTTATTTGTATGAAAAATAAAAGCTGCATCTTTGGATCGATTTAACACTAAAATAATAGCTACAATTTATTGAATTACTGTCACAAAGTTAAACACTTAAGTAAACGATATGTATTTTTTCTATTATTAACTCCCAAAGTATTGTCAGGAATCTATGAGTAGAAATATTGAAAAGGGTTATGGAAAACTGTCATTAAATAAAAATTAAATAGGTATTTATTATTTCTCCATTTATTTTTTAATATCTTAAGACACGACATCATTTTGTACTAGAGCAAAAATCTGTAATAAATATTCTTTTTAAAAATAATTTTGCTATCGGTAGGTACTAAGAGATTGAAAAGCGTCTTTTCTAAAGTATTTTTGGAAGAAAATATTTAGTTTGTAAATTTTCATTAATCGCAGAAGCATTTGACTCTTTCAAATTATTTGTTTACGAAATGTCTCGTGACTTTTCTTATTCTAATCTTAGTCACTCCTAACGATAATTGACCAACAAACAAAATTGAAAGAAGCTTAATTAGGTACAGCGATAATGAACCGAATACTATCTATTATTTTCCAACATTGACAGTCATCTTTTATTATTTTTATTTTATACAACATTTTTTTTTCTTATATTTTTACACACCTCTTTACATCCAAAATAAATTGAAATGCGAAAGGATTAAATGGAATCGAACACAAAATTATACTTGGACGGACAGACACGGATGCTAAATAATAAACAGTCATAAATAGTTAAAAGGAAAGTTTTAATACGTGTTAGAATCTGACCACTAATAGAGAATTGTGCCTTGTTTATAATACCGACCTCATCATGTGTTGGAGCCAGTTTTTGATACAATATTGGCGTTGCTCACTGTCACATTAGGTGAAGTTCCAACGTTAGGTATGATAATCCGTTTCCTTATAGACACTTGAATTTTCTCAAAACCAAAAACTAACTCCATCCCATGGAATGAAACAAAAACAATTCAATTTTCAAAATTCGAATACGGAATCACTCAAATTTTAAATTACGTGAGATTATTCCGCCAGTCTTCGCGCTGCTGTTGCGTCGTGCAGTTGGTGGCGCACCACCGCGACAGCGCGGTGGGCGGGCACGGCGCGCCTCCGGGCCGTTGCCTGCGAATTATTCGGCGCGTGCGCATTGCTGAGCCCACGCAGCCGCCATCACTGCGACATGGACTCCATTCACCCCATTCTGATACCCGGCAGTCTAGCAGTCCTGAGGAGTAGAGATAAAATATAAATCTTGCACGAGTTCACAGTCAGTACATTTTATTCAGTTGGTTATATTTAAGGGTGTGGATCGGACCATCAAATTGAATTATGTTCTCTATGGGACCAACATCGGAATCTTGAAAAAATAATCAGCTGTCCCATACGCCCATACGTTTGGGTCCAGAAGGTACCTATTGAAGATTTTGTATACAGCTGATATTTTTTTTGTGATTAAAATGTTGGCCGTATTCATATATTAAAAATATGACCATGCATTTTTGATACACTTTATTTATGAGTAGGAAGATAGGTTTGCGACTAATTCGACGCAGGGAAATTGAGTTTCAGTCGTGTTTTCTGAAGCTCAGGGATAAAATAGGGGAAGTCACGAAAGGAAATAAGATTATCTTCAGTTACTATCAATAAATTATCAGTTTCCGACGTAGGGGACGATTTCGGTTTTCCTTATGGAGTGCCTTAAACGCCTGGTGATACTAACAATACGGATGTACAAGCCATACATAACATTCAAAATATCGATATCTACATATATCTATAGATACTATTGTAAAGGGGTAGTTTGTTTATTTGTAGGGTACCACTGGAATTAAGGAACCGATTCTTTCGCTAATAGAAGACTACACTATCCATAAGTAAGTGATATATAGGTATAGGCTATATTTTATTTTTATAAAAATAAAATCCGTCGCTGAAACCGCGGGCAGCGGCAAGTATTTCATCTTATAGAATAGTATAGATGATTTTTATTTGTCTTTCAAATTACATAATAAGTACAGTAACCTGTACCGGGCCCTATCATACCTACCCAAGCCGCATCAAGCCGGCGAGGTGGACTAACGCCTCATCCCACTCATTCTGAGATTCTTCTCAGAATTATGATTATTATATACTTACATAAGTACTCGTACCTACCCAACACTTAACTGTGATTGTTCAACGATTTGACTCATATTATGTATTGTCGTGAATGCTTAGGTAATTGAAGATTTGAGCTGAATCAAAAGTTATCTACAATCTCAAAAATCAATAGCTCTTTCAAAGAAACGGAACAATAATACAATCACAGCATTTAATTCTTCAATTCACAAGAAAGGAAGGACTTAATTAATGTGTATTGCATCGCTGCTCCATCCTGTTAGTAATAGCATCCTTGAAGATACTACAGCGAAGAGATATCGATCGATTCAATGAAATCTTCGGTTTCTTCATTAATACCAACAATAATGTAACTATTCAACTTACCTACTTTAATTGGTTCTGTAACTATAGTTTTGGTCGAACCAGTACATTATACTTATAGGTAATTTAAAACGAATTTTCGTTTACATGAATTATGGGCGCTTGTTTTTATAGAAAAGGGCTATCATTATTTTTTAAATTAAATATTTAAAAGGTCACATGACTGGTATTGACTTTTATTTTTCAATGCCGAGCATACATAGTTTTTATTCATTCAGATTAGTAGGTACCTATAAGTATCGATTTTTGTGTTTTTTTTTTCCCAGGGTGATTATGCTAGCTACCCACGGCCCTTAAAACACTCAAAGGAGTCCATCCCAACCGCACCTAAACCTACTGTGACAGAGTTTGTGTTTGGCTGAATTTCTTTTAGTATTTTTAATTTTAATTTTATCTACATTTTTAGTCGAACAATATTTGGTGTGCATATAATTCGTTTTGGTGAACATTTACCCGTCTTGGGAGCAATTTTTGATGGTGGAAAATTATTTTAGCGTGCAATAAGCTTTATGCCTTTTAGAAAAACATAGTAGGTATATCTTTGTTTAACAATTGAATTTGTATTAGAAGATGTTCAGCAAGCTTTGAAGAACAAAAATATTGTCAGTTACTCGGTTTTATGTCTTTTAACCTCAAGACTCTTGATCCCCTGAGCAACATCCACCCACAGTATCTATCTAACTTAAAAGCGAAATAATCCTAAAAAAATATCTCAGGACATGGAAAAACTAGCCCACCCTACCAAGTCCAGACAATTTCTGCGAAGTTTCGTCATGTATCTCCTCGGCGGAAGTTCTCATTCTGGGCCCAAGCCATGAATAACGTTCGATGTTCGATCGGCCGCAGGAAGTGGCTTCCGGTCCTGTATCGCCCCTTATCTATTTGCATTCAACACCGGCGAACTTTTGATCGTCGCGAAATTTTAAAACTCGTGAGCGAGGGATTTTATATTATTTTGTTTCTTGGGAGATGGATGGATGGATTTTTAAGTATAATAGAATATACCTACCCTCTCATTTAAGTTTTTTTTGGTGCATCTACCTTCATTGTCTCTGCATCACCCTAAGGTTGTCTGGTAGAGAATGCCTACGGCATTAAGACCGCCTTTGTACATTGTACATGAAGCATTTTAAATAAATAAATAAATAAATGGATTTTATTTTTGAAGTAAACACAATATAGTCTAATTGGAATAGTTGTGCGGTTGAACTCTTCTGTTTATGGAGAGTTCTTCAATAAAATAGCGAGATATTATAAACAATATCAAATCCGTAGAAATACTATTAGAATTGTATCGGCCAATATCTGTAATAATTCATTCATATGTAATTTAATTATGTATTATCAATACAGGATGATGCGATATTAGATTTCACTTGATGACGTAATGGCCTAAGGGCCTTGAAATGCCAGAAAGGCATAGCAGCATAATATTTCCGTATCGTAACGTAAAATCGATTAATTCTTTTCAATTATATTTGGAAAATAAAGTTAAAAATCAATAAAAATCCTTATCTTTTGATTTTTTGTATAAAGATCAAAAAATTAATCAATAACGGTGATAAATCTTTAAATAGGTATAACAAATATTTTTTATACGGCTAATGCACTCACCGAGCCATGATCCCATAATACTTAATCCAATTTTATCCGTCTATTAAAATAATCATCCTTCATATCCCATTTCTTTTAATCTCACTCTAAAACAAAAGCGCAAACCCTTTCAAAAGTTAATTTATTCACAATTCAAACGACACTCGATACAGGGACCTTTTGTAAAACTCCTGACACTGGCGCAAACGTAGGAAATTAAAGATTCTATCTGCGTAACGAACTCGTCTTGGAAATAGTATTAAACAGAGCAAAACTTGGTAAGGCATACCAACAATCGAAATCCAATCTCATTTCTGTGCTATAGAGTTCAAATTTGGATAACAATGGATGATTGTAAAATTGTTTGAATGCGTTTGCTAGTAAAAAGTTGAACAGAGCTATTAGTGCTGCCTACTCACCTAGATTAAGACTTTATTTCCCGATGGGAAATGTTTCTTCAATGAGTATTAAATGTCTATTATTTTATCTGGTAGGTTTTGCCGTCTACAATAGAGGCATGGCAATATAATAAGGTCGAGATAAAATGGCATTTGGCTTGTTTCTGAATCATTTGAAGATAATAATTATGAGTCAATTCCTTCATAAGTTGCAGCATGTACTCGTATACCTATTGGGACTCTTAGGGTACAATCAAGTCAAAAAGTGACAACATTTCCATTCCTCCCGATATGACTTAGGTACCTATGTGTTACGTACGATACCCAAGGTAAGAGCCATGGCCTATTTACCAATGATGAACTCATGACAAATTTTACTATAGCCCAGCCTGTAACATCTTTTGTAATACCTACCTATGTTCGTAATAAATGAATTTGAATTTGAACCCTTAATTTATGGACAAAACATACCTAATTGAAGTGACAAAAATCATATAAATCCCTTTAACCGCACGTGCTACCGTTTATTATGAACAACTTTTACTATGGGTGGGACCAAATCTGTAATCCCGAAAAAAGGCAGCTATTCCATCTCTGTCTCAGTCTGCTGTTCCATACATTTGATCAAGTAAATAATATTGAATTATGTGTAACTAACCTAACTTAACTTCAGATATTTTTTGGTGATTTTAGTGTTGATCCCATAGTAAAAGTTGTTTATAATGTTGAATAGGTATATCTACTATAACCCCTTAAAAGAACCTCCGCTAATAAAGTAGGACTGATATACTTGATGTCATCGAATCCCACATTGATTTGAGTTTGAAACCGGGAAGAACCATTTTCCGTCATAAAACGAATAATTCCCAATTTATATAACTTCGATCAAACAATATCTCCGAATAACATCGTCCAACAGTCTGGAATCAAGACTTTAGAACAGTCTAACTGGATCGAATCTATCCATCACTTATCTTGTCTTCACGCTCTATTACCTTTACCAGATGAACAGAGATTTAGGCAGTATTATTCTTAGCTACGAACACTATTCCAAGGTGCATGTAGCAAGTAAATCTAATATTTGAATGAAATTCTGAGCAAATATGATTGAGGATCTCAAGTCGTTGCTATCACTGAAATTTTCATATGCTACGGTATTAAGTCGTGGCACGCCATATTGCGATTGTTCGCACTTATTTCAAGCCTGAAAATCTAGGGATTTAATTTCCATATCAATTGTTTTTTGGAATGTTATTGAGTGTGCAGTGTGCTGTTCCGTATGGAATCAAATTATTTTTTATTCTGTCTTAACATGGTAAATTGATTGCTAATCGTTGTATATTGTTATTAGAGCAATATAAATCAGCTGCTGCCTATCATAAAAATCGATTTCGATTAAAGTTGAGGAAGCAGTCTATGTTTGGCAGGAATCATTTTTGTAATAACGCTAGAACTTGGTTTTTAGGAACACCTGACTGCAAAAAAGTAGTGTTATTCAGCTACGATATTCTGCAAGGTGGAGGAACATATAATAGTACGCGCAAATCTATATGAGCCATGAACTGAGCTCTGAACTCTCTCTCTCTCTCCCTCTAGCACCTATAATAAGCGTACTGCGCAGCCACTCGCGTTCAACTTCCGAGAGCTCATAAAGTTTTGCGATAACTATACTTCCCCAGTCGGGCAGCTCAAACGTTGAGCGGAAAGTCTCGCTATGCCCTACCTCTGTATACTCCGCCTTTAAGTTTAATTTGATGAATTACAGTTTCTCAAAGGCCTTCTTAGCTCATTGCATTATACCCGAGTACCTACATAATTTTATTATCGTTGAAAAGATCGACATTGTTCAAAATTTTCATGATACGTCATCTTTTCAGCATCAGTATAACAAGGTAAAGTAATTAGCCGTCCCAATTTTATGGACAACGGAGCGTTGCACGTTGATAAAAAATTATGCTAGTCTGGCTAATGACAGCTGAGACTAAATTGAACTGCAAAATTCAAAAAACTCGACTGGAAAACCCTCCTAAAATTCAGTACTGCATATTTCTATACATTACTTATGGGTCATCCATAAAGTACGTCACACTAATTTCGTGACTTTTCGGCTCCTCCCTCGTCCTTGTCACAGTTGATCACAATTGTGAGACCCCTCCCTAGTGTGACGTCACATATTTTGCAATTTTACATCTAGAAATTATTAAATTAAAACAGCAGTTCCGAAATTAATTTTATTTCTATTAAAATCATTTTTTAATATGATTTTGAAATGTGTCATCACGAAACTTAGGACCACTCTCACCCCTTGTCACACTTCGTCGATGAACTAAAAAGAAACATACCTACATGCAAGTTCCCTAATAATCAGATTACAAACTTCACAATATTAAAGCCTCATTGAACCAGTCCCCCTGAACACCATACTACATAACCGTATGCGTGCAAACTTTTCATATAAATACTCCGGCAAATTTTCCTCTACGAAAAAAGCTGGAAAAATGTAACAAAAATACGTTACATTTTATTCCTCGGAGTGAAAAGCCTATTAAAAGTTGGAAGGTTAATGTTGTGTTAGAATGGGCCAATTATCCCTCACAAATGAAGATACTTTTTTTAAAGCGGCAGTTTCGTTTTATAAGGATGAGTGTAATTCAGCTCTTCAGCTCAGTGCCATTCAGGTGAAGTTCGTCTGTAGGGAACTTTTTTAAGGACGTAATTGTTTTCTTATTTTCTTTAATATATTGTTTAAGTTTTGGTTGGCAGAGACATGCTATTTCCTCGCAAGTTTAAAAACACAAGGTATAATGCCGGGCGTCCACTGGTGGAGGACTCCTGGAGGCTCTGTACGGACTCCGTTTAACTCGCAACGGTAAACTTCATAGAAGTGCTTCCACCAACAAAGAGTCTCCGCTAGAGAGGACTGAACGAGTGAAAATAGTTAATAACGAACTCGTTCTTCATTTCTCTTTTGCAGTGGAAGGCAATTGTCAAAACTCTTTCTTAATGGAAAGTTTATTAAATGGAAGTTTTACCAACTTATTTTAGCTGGTTGGGGTTCGTTCCGTCCAGCTATTACTTGCTCATTACCCTTTCGCAGTAGACTTTCTGCATCTACAATGTGTGTCAGAAATACATTCTCATATTTAACAGTGTAGATCAGAGCATCAAACTGAACAACTGTAGATATGGGGCCAATATCATAATCGCGAAAAAATTATCAGCTGTCCCATACGTTTAGGTCGAGTAGGTATTGAAGTTTTGTATGGGAAAACTGATTATTTTTTAGCGATAAATATCCTATGTTCTAATCCAGTTTATGGTCTTCTTGTGTGCCAACTTTCATTCAAAACCATTAATCCGTTATTTAAGTCATGATTGATTAACAAACATCCAAATTCACAAATTCACAAGCTCCTATTCCGTATCCTCTTATGAAAACGTCTATAAGCGAGAAAGGGATGTATTGTTTGTTGGTCACTGTGGCTGTCAGATTTTTCTTATGTTATCAAGGCGCCGCAGTCACGCGTATACATTGAACCATTAGACCATTATCCATCTGTACGCGTGTTCAACATAGCTAGCATACGCGTAAACTAGAACGCGCAGTCCGACTTCCAATAGGTACTGTATTGTAACAGGTTGCAAGCTAACTTATCTGAGCAGCGCACTGACCTATATTTCAGTACTGATTCTTTTTTCTTGTTTTTATATCACTTTCTTTTGAAGTGCTTTTACGCCCTGATTCTTTTGTAGGGTCAAAATAGTTCTATATTTTTGTATTAATAATATTCTCAGGTTTATTTGCTTCGTTGGTGCATGGAAGTGGTCTTTCCGAGCGATGATAATCAAGACGAGCCTAGCCACTGCGCCAAACGTGCCGTCGTCCGCGTCGTCGTCAAGTTTATGGTAAGGTATTCCGTATGCCACAAAGTTAAACAAGTGGAGAAAAGAACTGTTCAAAGAAGCACTAACAGTTTTTTCAAAGATTGTCTGACAAATTGTATGGACAATGCCAGTCGTCAAAATCCACACAATACTAAACTAATTCGTTTATCAACAGTAAAGTTACTTATAGCCATTTTCATCCATAAAATAACAGAGGTTTCAATTGGAATCAGTCGATTACCCATACAAAAAGTCATGTTTAAACGGCTGATTTTGCTCTAATCTCCTGTTATGTTGTGTGTGAACTTGGGCCTTAGTGAACTAACTTCATCGTTGATACACGTATTCGTTGAAAGGAGTGGCCTCATGAAAATAATTCTTATCTATCTAGACCGGTATTGTTAAAATGGACTCGTAAAAATAGCACTCGAATACACATTTCTTAGTTATTACTAAGCAATAATCATAGATACGACTATATTCCAAACTTTACCGTCTGCTTCGTCTATGAGGCCACTCCGAACCAAAACAACGACTTTATTTTACGAGCGCTTGCAACGGAAAAATGCGGCGTCTTTCATGTCCATAAGTCAAGAGATTGACCTATTTAAACCCGCCATCTTTTCCTATGTCAAAGAACAAAATAGGTACAGAAGTTCAACTGCATATAACAAGTGATAACAGTCGCACGCACACCTAGACACGCACGACAATCTCAACTCTAATCAAAAGAACGTTCGTTTGCATTGACCTACTCCTACAGTGGACGTTGGGTCCGCGCTCAAAAGTGCCCGAGCCAAAAGAGTTCCAAAAAGAAAAAAAGAGTTCCAATCGCACGCCTGTCTTTGTTTTGTCAACCGACAGAATACACGTCAAAAATGCCGTTCTGTATTGTGAAAAATTTGAATAGGCTGATAAATTGTCACAAGTAAAATTAAGCCGTTTACTAATGACGATACGTTTTGAACTATAATGTTAAAGTTGACTCGGGACACATTTTTTGTGAATTTTGTTCTAGTCCCGCCGTCCATTGTCGTAATAAGTCAGTGTTCGTGTGACTTAGTTTGAGACATCGATGTCTATCATAGAAATAGTAGGTACTATGTATTATCTCTATGATGTCTATAGATACGCTCTGTCATACAAAGGGAAGCTAAAAAAATGAGACGTATTTTTTGAAGACGTCAAATTTTAAATTCAACAATGTTCGAATTATATTTAAATAGAACAGCGATACATGCACTAATGGAATAGCTACTGTTATTATATGTTTTTTATTCAATACACAAATTAATAATTATGTTTGTAAACGGCATTTGACTAGTGATCAACTACTCCATTTTTCTGAAAATGGAGTACCTGACACGTCTCACTTTTTGAGTTCACTAAGCATATCTATAGACATCGATGGTTTGAGATCGCCGTACGTACGCGTCTGTGTGCTTGCTCCTGTTAGCGCTCGTTGTATGGAGTCGCCCTTCTGAACCTATCTATTTTGTGGTCAAAGGCTACAATGAAAATAAAACAAGTGTCTTTTATTCAAGATGTTTTATTACTGAAATCAGAATAATTTACATTGTAAAAAATACACATACTCCAAGTTTTACGCTAAGGTTAACACTTTCAGCTTTTTTTGGCTCTATTTTACAGTTAAACTATAGCTTTATTTATTAACTAGATGTATCGACAATTTTTTTAAGATCGCCTAATTTATAAGATCGAATCACACATTTTTTGCATTATAACGTTGAAGTTTCACAATATTGAGCAAAATTAACGACAGAAAGGATTTAAATAGTCCGCTAAAGAAAGGTTTCGTATAATTTGTGCGAAAAATATCACGAAGAAGTTATGTGTGAATCGATCCTCGAGAAAATTCTTTCAGTACAAAATCAAAATTAAATCTAACTTAGTTCTTTGGCATTTAAAGCAAATTGCTAAAGAAATTCTAAAATGCGAATCTCCACTATATTGGTGAAACAGAAATGCTATTATATTCGCATTTCTATAAGAAAGAAGCGCAACGGATTTATTTTTTGATTGAATTTTCATCGATATATTGTTAAAATTGTCGAAAAATGTATTTTAATCGCTTTTACTATATCTCCGCTCCGCTTCTGAATGGATGGCACTATACAACATCTACCAAGCACTGAATTACCAAATTTATTAAAATTAATTTCATTCTCAAACAAAATTCATAGTCTCACAGAAGGCTTTGTGATTATCTATTATAAACTTACCTAAGTACAGACTTATTTTAATACTTATTAGCTGATAAAAACAAACAAACTCCTCAGAATTTAATCGTCGAGAAGTCAATTCATTTTTATTTTTCAATAAAAGATTTTACACTTATTTGTATGAAAAATAAAAGCTGCATCTTTGGATCGATTTAACACTAAAATAATAGCTACAATTTATTGAATTACTGTCACAAAGTTAAACACTTAAGTAAACGATATGTATTTTTTCTATTATTAACTCCCAAAGTATTGTCAGGAATCTATGAGTAGAAATATTGAAAAGGGTTATGGAAAACTGTCATTAAATAAAAATTAAATAGGTATTTATTATTTCTCCATTTATTTTTTAATATCTTAAGACACGACATCATTTTGTACTAGAGCAAAAATCTGTAATAAATATTCTTTTTAAAAATAATTTTGCTATCGGTAGGTACTAAGAGATTGAAAAGCGTCTTTTCTAAAGTATTTTTGGAAGAAAATATTTAGTTTGTAAATTTTCATTAATCGCAGAAGCATTTGACTCTTTCAAATTATTTGTTTACGAAATGTCTCGTGACTTTTCTTATTCTAATCTTAGTCACTCCTAACGATAATTGACCAACAAACAAAATTGAAAGAAGCTTAATTAGGTACAGCGATAATGAACCGAATACTATCTATTATTTTCCAACATTGACAGTCATCTTTTATTATTTTTATTTTATACAACATTTTTTTTTCTTATATTTTTACACACCTCTTTACATCCAAAATAAATTGAAATGCGAAAGGATTAAATGGAATCGAACACAAAATTATACTTGGACGGACAGACACGGATGCTAAATAATAAACAGTCATAAATAGTTAAAAGGAAAGTTTTAATACGTGTTAGAATCTGACCACTAATAGAGAATTGTGCCTTGTTTATAATACCGACCTCATCATGTGTTGGAGCCAGTTTTTGATACAATATTGGCGTTGCTCACTGTCACATTAGGTGAAGTTCCAACGTTAGGTATGATAATCCGTTTCCTTATAGACACTTGAATTTTCTCAAAACCAAAAACTAACTCCATCCCATGGAATGAAACAAAAACAATTCAATTTTCAAAATTCGAATACGGAATCACTCAAATTTTAAATTACGTGAGATTATTCCGCCAGTCTTCGCGCTGCTGTTGCGTCGTGCAGTTGGTGGCGCACCACCGCGACAGCGCGGTGGGCGGGCACGGCGCGCCTCCGGGCCGTTGCCTGCGAATTATTCGGCGCGTGCGCATTGCTGAGCCCACGCAGCCGCCATCACTGCGACATGGACTCCATTCACCCCATTCTGATACCCGGCAGTCTAGCAGTCCTGAGGAGTAGAGATAAAATATAAATCTTGCACGAGTTCACAGTCAGGCGTTTTAGCTAGCTATATCAATTCCTACAATGTTTAAAGCAAAAATTTAATCTTAATTATTCATGAATATTATCAGAATACTTTATGAAGAAAAGTAATTTATATCTTCATATGCGTAACTATTTAATGCCAGTACAACCACACGACCTCTAACATATTTCAGATGTTAAACGGTCTGCAAAGAACCTTCACCGAAACACTCGGTGCCTCATGAAAAAATATAGCATATTAAGTCAACGAGTCCCAGGATTAGGAAGGCATTGACCTGAGTTAACTAAAGTCTTACGACTCGTATGTTTATTACCGACCTATCTACTTCCATATTCTTTTATGTGCCTCTCAGAGGCTCTATATGAACAAAGAGGTCGTATTCTGATTACGTTTGCTGTCCAGAAACCTAAATTATCATTTCTCCAGGAGGTATGACCACTAAACGCCTATAATATCAATGATTAAACTTATGTTTACGTTTAAATACTCCTGCTCTCTCTACAAGGCCTCAACGTTCATTGCTGATTATAGGTCTCCTCATAGTCCTGTATTATGAAGGTGTTACCTATGTTTTACAACTTATTCATCACCACTGCTCGGGTGAAGGAAAACATCGCCAGGAAACTGACACGTCCAAGAACCAAACAAATCTAAAACATGTGACATTCGCACGGCCTATTGTGGATAACAACCAAATCTCTCTGACGTAAGACTTGGGTCCCAGGAGTGGAACAATTAATAGAATGATGATGATGAGGAAGACGGGCTTGGTCTATCTTTTACCGGAAGCCATATGGCCACTGCTTTCTTCCGGAGTAACGAACACACTTCCGAACTATGATCTTAAAAATTGGGTGGCAGGGGTCAGATGGCAGTCGCTCCGTGTCAAACACTCGTATTCAGTCAGAGCTGGTTAGACTGGGAGCCTATCCCATCATTATTGGCAAACGGTGAGGTAGATGATGGTGATACTTACTCGCTCTTTTCCGCTTCCTCCTCTCAGCCGGGTCGGTGTTATCAGCGCGGAGCTTGCGTCGCCTTCTCGCCCGGTACCTACGCGCCAGGCTGCGCAAAGCTGATCTCTCGCTGGCGGCAGGACCCGAAGTCGGGAGCTCATTCGCGGAACGAGGCTCTTCGGTCGTACTCGATGTCGTGTTCGTTCTGCAGAAAAGTTGCTATTGAATTTCGTGTGAAGAGATCTTTACAAACGAAATAACATGCAAGAACTTATGATCTCTGCAAATTGTATGGAAGCCTTTTGAAGTTTATGAGCAAGATTATCTTAAAAAAAATCATAATTATTTGATTTGGATTGATTGTGTAAAGTGTTTGACTTTTGCTATGAAATATTGTTGACATTATTTCATGTAGAGAAACATTATATAGATTTTTTTTTATCAATTTTTCATAATATTTATATACATTTCATGGTCAAACATGTTGATCCAAACTATTACCTACTTCACATAATATAATAAGCATCTGAATCATCTTTATTATTTACCAAAGTTATCTACATATGTTTTCACAAAGAAATAATTATCTTTATCATATCTTTATCAACTCGAAGTCGGAAAATTTTCTCAAGTTCAAACAATAATCAAACTCCAAAATTTCACTTCTTTAATTCAATAAAAAAAGGAATATTGGATAGAGCCTAATTGTGCGCTATTGTATTTCAATTTCAAATGATGAAGCGTTGAAATCTATTAAAAATGGAAATTTAATAAAGTCGGGTTCATAATGTTTACTGTTCGATCATTTAGAACCAATTACAGACGTATTAATTAAACACAAAACAATTAACGTTAGAACTATTTTAGAAGTTCCCACACAAATTGAGTCTGTATTTATTACGAGACGAGGACACTAAGGAGCTAGAGTACCTATACAGGATATTTTTTTATGTGGTGCCCATAATTTGTAGAGTGATTCAGTCTCAGTTCCTAAATGCAACCGCAGTACTAAAATTTATTCCATAAAACTACATAAAAAAACATCCTGTTTATGAACCTCGATACGTGCACTCAGTGTGATACGTGCAGCTCACAGCGCGCAGCTTGTGTTAGCGTGAGCTTCTTTACGACACTATCGTAAAGAATTTGAGCTTGATAATGACATTAATCTTTCAAAGAGACTATACCCAACAGAGAAAGCGTTAAATTTCGATTAAGATGCTTTTGGAGCATAAAACCTGCTCTTTTAAACTATTAGTGAAATTATGAGGTATTCCATGAAGAGTAATGATTTGAACAGCACTGAAACGAATTCCACGAACGGCACCAATCAAATTTTTATTATTACAAATAAAATCCCAATTTTATTAGTTGGATTTATTTTCGCTGGAGGAATTACAGTGGTAATTATGAATTGTGGTAATTCACCCCACACTTCCAACATTGGTAACCGCCACCTCATTAATTCTATTCCAATTCAGCATAAACTCGTACTACACAAAAATCTAGTTTTCGTTGATCACCCGTACCGCTAAAACGCGCTATTCTGCTACTAAAAGTATCGAGTGTGAACGAACGCTTACGTTGGCCAGGTTACGATTATAAACAGCGTCAAAATTTCAAACACTGATTAAAAAGACAAAATATGTTATTCCCACCCTTTGAGCGCCATCAGTCATCGATGACGACAGTCACAAGCTTTAAATATTGTTAGTCAATTATTTAGTAGTACCTAATATAAAACTTACAAAGAATAATACGAATAAGCCCCATCCGGTGTGGTCATGGATCCTTCGGAGTATATCCTGGGTGCTTGCTCAGCTCTCTCCACTTCTTCAGCGATGGACAGCGCTCTGTTACCATCTAGCACATCAATGCTGTTGTGGTTCATCTTATCCAGTTGAAGGACATCATATCTTCTGTCGTCGGTGTTGCGGTGGAACACTTCTGATAGCTCGTATTCGCGTAACTGTTGAGGATAAAGTTATAGAGAATTCATTTAAGGGTGAAGAAGATTTAAAAATGGCTACAGGAAAAGATTTCATAGATCACGGCTTTAAGATAATAGAATTGTGAGATCAGTTGACCGCAGGATTGTTAGCGAGTGTACAACCAATGATTTTGGAATAGCGCAATGATGAATCTTCGAACAAAAAGAGACGTTTGAAAGCGTTGGCGTAAGCACTAATCCTATAGCCGGGGTTCCACCCTGAAAGTGTAATGAGCAAGTAATAGCTGAACGGAACGGACCCCAAATAGCTAAAATAGGTTTTGCTTTCCATTAAGAAAGAGTTTTAACAAATGCCTTCCACTGCAAAAGAGAAATGAAAAAAGAGTTCGTTATTAACCATTTTTACTCGTTCAGTCCTCTCCGCTGGACTCTTTGTTGATGGAAGCACTTTTATGAAGAGTACCGTTGCGAGTCAAAGGGAATCCGTACGGAGCCCGCTCCGCTGCCAGTGGAAGCCCGGCTTAGGGCTCTTGTGAGAAGGCTTTTCAGCAGGAATGTTTAGAATTACCCAAAAATTAAAAAAAACTTTTACCTTGATGAACTGAAACGTGGCTATCGGTGGTAGTCTCCTGAGATGCGGATAGAAGAAGGATCCTGCTGGGTGCGAGGGGTACTTAGACGTGATGCGGTAGGCTACTCCTTGTGGAGCGGTCGGCCAGTTTGGAGCGGTGAATGTAAAGCCGTTGTCTGTACCTGCGTCTAGGGGGTCCACCTGTGAATAAAGACGTATTTAGTAATAGGCAGGTACCAGTTCTCCTGATTTTATATCAGGGTGTCACTTTAGTACATTATACAGGATAATTTTTTATATAGTGTGCATAGTTTGCAAAATGATTCAGTGTCCGTTCCCAAATGCAACCGAAGTACTAAAATTCAAAACAAAACAAAATAAAAATTTGATTTTGTATAGCTTGCGTTAGTAGTTAAATTATGCATGTCCCCATACTAAGACGAAATTTCGTTTTGTTTTAAAATTTGTCCCAATACTGCGGTTGTATTTAGGAACAGACACTGAATAACTCTGTAAATTATGCGCACTACATAAAAAAATTCCGACATTAAGATTCCGTCCAATGTCCATTCAAAGAGTAACTGGTGAATGATCTTTAAAAGGTTGCACAGTATGATAGTTATGATGGAAGGAAGGTTTTGGTGCTGAACACCCAATAAGGTCTCAATGTTGCCTTCACGAAGAGGCGGGAAGACTAAATTTCGTCTCGAGAACTTAAACTTTACCATTCGTAAAGTTTGATATTATTACTTTGGTTTTTGTTTCACAGTCATACTCGTAAGTGATGGTTTTGTTGCCTTGTTCTTTCATCAATTTGAAATTCGAAGTTAGTCTAAGCTTTTTGATATCATACTTTTTTTATTTAGCTTTAATGAATTGCTATATCGTGGGTGCGTTTACAAATGCAAATTTTCACATGCACAATAGTTATTTGTTATACAAGAGTGCAAAGTTGCTTTTTAACCGCGTGTTCAATTTTGATGACCGAGCAAGCGAAGGATTCTAAAATTGAATCACGAGCGCAGCGAGTGATTCAAAATTAGAATCCTGAGCGTTAGCGAGGGAATCAAAAGAGCACGAGGTGAAAAATCTTTGCACTCGAGTGCAACACGTAACTTTTCATTCCACCTCAGCGAGGAAATGACTAAATGCAAAAAAAAAACGTTTACAATCACAAGATAGGTACACTTTATATACTCGGCACCATAGAGGTAGCAGTAAATAGGTTTAATGTTTTTTTTAATTCACAAACTCAGTGCACACGATGTTCTAAATTCAATTTACTTTATCCTCTAGAGAATAAAAACGGCTTTTCCACTCAGATATTGAAGATTAAAAATACTCTTTCCGAGATGGTGGGATGAAAAAATATTTTTAAACCGTACAAATATTGGTTCTGTTCGGGAATCGAACCCGCAATACGCGTCACTTACCTCAATAGTAATGCTATCGAGCCAGTTGCCATCCACGCAGAGATCGAAGCTGTCGACGCCAATGAACCAGTCGGGGGAGGGGATCATGCGAGCCATCACCGACACCTGCGACAAAGTATTTCTGTTGAAATTACAAGGACACAAAAAAGCAATTATTGTTTTATGTGGGTCACGCTGCGTCCCTTTCTAAAGAATGGTGGAAGAATGAGAGGAAAGATGACGAATTATGTCATAACTTAAGCAGGGGGTCTACCGTGTAACTAAAATGGTAATAAACATCGACTCTGGTAATGAAATTCAATACGATCGTGAAAGACTAAACTTCGAGCAAAAATTAAAAAATTACCAATCATGAAGTTGGGACTCGCGATTCGCCAAAACGCGATGCAGCATCGATGCAATCGCAAAATCGCTAATCGCCGATGTTAAAAGTACCTATGCTCTTACAGCGTACAAAAATTAGACTTATTGGTAATAAATCATCTGAGTTTAAATTATAGCAAAACAACGATTCTGCTGCTAAAAGTATCGAGTGTGGCTGGGCCCATAAGGAAACCAGTTTTAAACTAATTCTCTTTCATTATAATATTATATTTATCTTCGTAAAATATTTATAATAATAAGAAAATATAAATAAATTACAACGAGAGTAACGAAGTAAATTGTAATGACCATTACAGCCGAGTTGTTAGAAAAAGGGTAACTAACCAATTAGTTCAATGTTCAACGAATCGTATTCTGTCGACGGGATAACAATGTACTGTAGCTTCGTAACATAAATAAATTCTTAGTGAATTTTTGGGAGTTTTAGTAATCGAATAAAATAATATTTACTAAAACCTTTAGTAAAAACTCAATTCAACTTTTAGTTGACCAAGACAAAAATAATTAATTTACTTTTACTGAAAGCGTGTTCTCATGATAAGACTGTCATTCAATACGAATTTATTCAGCTTGACCGATTAGAATGGCCTCTTGAGGACACCGCTTCAGACAAAGACAAGATCGATCGCTTGAGAATAGACCATAGACCCCAGCAAAAAATACTGAATTGACAGGTGTCAATCAGCCACGTGTTCTATGTCAATCTCATAAACTATAAATAAATACTCTCGTTTTTATTCCCTAGCTAAGGGACTTTCTAGGGGACTCCTATAATAGATAATTTCCAAGAAAAACGTTCCTACGTCCTACATTAATTAATTAAATTGTCCAACAAAGTAGAGCACTGAGGTGGGAGAGAAATAGGTCAAAGTGTACCAACTCCAAAAATATGTCTCTAAAAATAAAAGAGAGATAATGAAGCTGTTACAGCGTTACCTGTAGGAGAACCGCGTAACTTTAATTAATGAGGTTTCTTACTGCGTGTGACTCTCGAGTTACGGTATAACGCCTTGTTCAGACGATACCAGTACTTTGTTAGTTGTAGTGCGACAAGTAAGTATTTTAGTTATTTAACTAGGTTTTGTAACTGTTATTTTTATTTCGTTAACCTATAGTACCACATTTGCAAAATTATATTATTTTTAAAATATCGCTAACATTGACAACGTTATTTTGATAATAGTAATTTTCAAGCCAAATATTATAGCTTTTATCGTTTTATGTGTAAAAAAAGATTGTTTTTTTTTGGGTTCTGCCTTTTATGTAGAAAAAGTCTTTATTGCACTGCCTTCTACGACTTTATCCTTCATGACACGTGCCGTTTTAATAGAAGAAAAGTGCAATAAACGAACAAAGCTGCAATAATAATTCCCTACAATATCGTTTAAACTTCATACAGTAATAACTGCTCGACAATTAAACTTTCTCGTATTAACTACTACAAGCCACTAGCGCAAGTACTGGCACGGTCTGAACAATGCTCGAGTGACGTAATTATCTCACGTACTGCGTCGACATTCATTTCCTTGATGATTTAATTTAATTCATATTACATTAAGTTGAGTTTCACTTCATTTTAGCGTTTATATTAAGCTCAGTTTTGTCTCACTGTAGCGTTCCCTTTTAATGTTTAGTTCATTTTGCGTTTCAGGAATGGCGCTTTAATGTACCAAGTAGTACCTACCTGAGTATGTATGGTAAATATTTAAGATTTATATTTTACACGGCACGAATGAACCGACTGAGAAGAAAGAAAAGTAATTAATTTGGTTGCAAAATTAAGTAAGTAATTAATAATTAAGTTTATCCTGCTGGTCCATACCAACTTTAACTATTCCAAATCTCTCATGTCACTCGTTTATGCACGCAATACTCATAAAAAGGGGTAGAAAGCTTTCTCTTCAGTTTTTATTATAAAGTACAAAGTTTACAGCAAAATGGTACAATGGGAGCATCTGCATCCGAACTAGGTGGTAACCTGTATCTCGGAGACAAAAAAAGGTCGATGTCAGTACCGATTTGAACGAAATTTTCATAAATTTTTAATGTTCACTCCGCAACGTATTCAACCTAAATATCATAATTACTTTAATAATAAAGCTTACAGACAATTTTCATCCATAAAATAATCACACAACCCTCATTAAAATAACAATCGTCTCAAACAAATTAATTCGATAATCGATTCCCACTCATACCGATTCACGAGTAAAGAATCCAAATTAGGCTTAACTGGCAGTACAGCAAACACGATTCGAATCGATAAAGCTCCCCTTTATTTCTGGAATCGAGTTGATTCTTTTATTTGCCCGTATCGTAATTGGTGTTGGTTCTGGAAACATTAATTAGTGATGAAATACGATATTTTTGGCCTTTGTTTGTTGAGGTACGGCCTACGAGTGCAATTTTGGTAGCACAATAGCTTTACACATTGTGGTAAGTTTTGTAGGGTTGGGACACATTGTGTTTTGATGTTTGTTGACGCATGTTGTGTATTGTATCTAATGTTTTATATATGCTGCATTCTATAAGGTCGCTACTATCACAGAAAGAGGTTTCTTCCATGTTTCGTTCTTTATGTGAACTGCGAACATTACAGACTGTCATGATGCTATCGTCTTTGATAGCTCGGTACTGCGTAACTATCATCCACGTATGTACTAACAAAAAAATGTTTTTGCGTCTGTCGGGTAGCTGATTGTGAATGGCAATCAATATCTAGAGGAAACGAAAACATTTTTTTTTTAACAGTAATAGTTATGTGGTATGGTACGATTAACGACGAAATAGGGCTTGGTCCACTCGGAATTTTATGAAGGTCGATATGTTTATCGATTACGGATGTCGGTATTCCAATTTTGAAAAGTTTTGAACATTCAAACAGATTCATAACTTATCAGCTTTTATTGTAATTTCCATATGTTTATACATTCAGCGAGAATTCGCGCGACATCGCGGCGACGACTTAAGCGTACGCAGTAAACTAAGTCGCCGTAAAGTGGTAAAAGTACTGCAGTCTTTTAAAATTGCAAATCATAATATGCTTACTTTAACGTAGACGGTGTCACGAGTTGGTGTCTCAAAGCTTTTAGCCCCTAGCTGTCTAACACCTACTCCGGATCTAAATAGCCTAAGCTGTACCTACCTACATAAATACGTACAATAACCTAACAGTCAAAAACCCCCGACTCCAACTAGAAAAAGAGCTGTAACTTTTGAACGGTTGAACCGATTTTCATGAAACATAGCTCAGATGATACCTGATTAAACTAGCTTTCAATTGAAAAAACTGCATTGAAATCGGCTCATCCGTTTGGAGCTACGATGCCACGGACAGATACACCGATACACTGATATATACTCGTAGATTCTCTCCTTTTTTTTGTCGGGGGTTAAATATACAGGCGTCAAGTACTAATTTACTTTAAGAAGGACAAATCGAAGGAAAGAGACGAAGAGGAAGATCTAAAGAAAGCAATACAACAAGTGAAGAAGAAAGTAGGAGTAGAGTCGTATCAAGAGGCCAAGAGACCAGCAGATTTTTATTTCGCGATTTCTTGTTTGTTCCCATAGTAAAAGTTGTTGTTAACGAAGAAAGGGATTGGGAACTAGAAAGGTAGGACGTTATTTATAGGTTGTTACTAAATTGTAATAACCTTTTTTAAAAGTGTAGGTAGGTATCCGTGGAGTGTTTTGCCTGTTCCAAGAGTCGTTAACGTTTTAAAAGTGTCTAATGTTTGGTTTATTTGAAATGAAAATCGTTTCTAATCTATTCTGTAGTTGTTCATAATTCGCCCCATATAAAAAAAAAAAATAACTGTATAACTTTCCTATAATCGGTACCTAGTTATTTATTGGGAAACTGAAACATCCAATAACAAAAGTAATATCGTATCCATAATTGCTTAACCTTTTGTAAAACTGGTCATTTACATTACCAATCGAAATGTCCCGTGTCCAGTCCCATAACGATGGAACAGCGTCCTTATCACAAAATTGCGCTGTCCATTGCTGGTTTTAATTGCAAAATTATTGAGGCCTCATCTTTATTGCATTCGATTACGATTGCAGTCGGACAACAAAAATAATGGCGCTAATAAAATCTGTCAATTTGTTGCGATCCGTTAATGTTTGTGTGTCAAATTGTTTTCGATAAAGCCGATATTTAATTGGTTCACGGCATAAATATGGAATTTAATACGTTGTAAACCGTAATGATGCTGTTATTACCGTAAATGTTCGAGTAATATTCATTTTAGCAATATGACCGGAATACCCGGAATTTGATACAAGATATTTATCGACAGTTCGCCGAATAAAATTCCATTAATGCCCATTGTTTACGAATGTTCAGGTACGAGTTTATTTTAAACACGCGAGTAATGGAAATGACATTTAAATCCCTGAAATTCCTAAATGGAATTTATTTTGTTGAATAAGCCCTTAGGGTCAGTTCACACCGAGACGCGACGTTGCGCGCACTTTTTAAGATAACGATACAATATAGAACATGTTAATTACACAAAATGGTACTTTTGTAAGAGCGCGAAAGCGAATTGCATTCGTGTTGGAACACGTCCTCGCTACGCCGCGGTGTGGAACGTCTCGCCGGTCACCGCATCCGCAAGCACCAAGACATGACGCAATGCGTAAATATGTAGTACTGCTACAAGCAGCGCAGCGTTGCGAGGTGCGTCGCAAGTTCACCGCGGCGGTCTCCACCACTCCAGTCTAGAGAGGTACTCGTAGCAAGCGATCATACGTCCTGCTACGCAGCGCGGCGCAGCGTTACCTCCTACTAACTACTACGCAAAGCCGCAAAGATGCTTTTCGTGGCCTCGCGATGCATCTCGCGGCCCCGCATTACGCACCGCAGGTTTGCTAGCTTCTTCAAGCATCGGCACGCCTCGTAGTGTCGCGTCGCGTGTCGGTCGAAATTTACCCTTAGCGGTAATAGAAATAGAAGCTACTTTACAGCAGTCAGCAGTCAGCCCTAAAACCTTATTGAATGGCAATTTTTTCAGTATCTATCAACAATAAACAATTTTCATGGGAGAACTCCGAAGCGACGAAAGAAGGAGAAATCTATTTAACAATAGATATAGGTACAATAATTATATTATTATAAATCCGAGTATTTACTCTAGAATGATTGCCATCAACGAAGAAGTCCGCTTCTGTTCTTCCCACGCCCTGTCCGACTGCGGGTCCACCGAAAACATCGAGCGTGCCCGGTGCCGAGCCGAGTACGTCCGAACGACCCGACTCGGCGAACTGGCGAACTGGGGCCGAAACACGCCGACCTAGTCGGAAGAGCACGTAGTTTCTGTCGTGGGATACACCTGAGGACAAAAGAAAACAATATTTAAAGTACTTAAAAGAAGTATTTACAAGTGGATATTGACTTCCACGCGAGCGGAGCCGCGAGCAACAGTTAGTACATAAAATTCTAAACGAGTATAAACAGTAGAGGCGTGCACTTCATATAGACAATAACCGTCAAAAACCCCCGACTCCAACTAGAAAAAGAGCTGTAACTTTTGAACGGCTTAACAGATTTTCATGAAACATGGCTAAGAACACTCGGTATAAAATTATCTATGACACAAAAAAAAACTAAACGAAAATTGGTTCATCCGTTTGGGAGCTACGATACCACACTCACCACAGACAGATACACAGACAGACGCGTTAAACTTATAACACCCCTCGTTTTTGTCGGGGCTTAAAAAGACACTACGTACCCTAATAAATTTGTTATAAAGATCACAATAATGTTTATTTAACAGATTGTTATATACCTATAAGCACGTCGCACGTCAGCCTAAATATAGTTGACCTTTACTCCAGTGATAATAGAGAGTAATTTTGGTATTAATACTATACAAACAGAGTTCTAGGAAAGGCGTCGAAAATTCTAGGAACACATTACGTAAGTACTTATATGGCAACGTGAAATTGTTGAGAATGACTTCCACGCAAATGGAAAATGTATGGAATGGATATAGAAATAGAAATCTAACTATGAATGGTAATAGTATTTTCAAGAGAAAATGTTACTATAACATGTGATTGTTTAGGAGTAGAAGAAACTAATAACACGGATAATCAACCGCTTATAGCTGTTCTTGAGTTCCAAAAAAAGTAATTTCTCTTTAAAATAGGGGTAATATCCACCCCATAAGAGGAACGCAAATAAAAACTTTAAGCGATTAATAAAAACTTATTCAACAAATATTTACGATAAAAATTAAAATTTATTCAACAAATATTTACGATAGCCTGTATTTTCACGGTACGGTATACTTAATGAACTTTTATTAAATCTCAAATAAACTGGGAAGGGCAACAAAAAGGGGTAACAAATTACTTCGCAAACAGTTCCTTGTAAAAATATTACGGGGAGTTCGCGAATCTTCATCGGGAACACGGCTCAACATTTTTGCCGAGGAATAATTTGTTTTAATTTACGTATTTCATATTTTAATTTTGGGTGCCCGCGGAATATCTTAAATTAAGTGTACCTTCTGCAAGTTATTCTTTGATAACTTTGATCACGTAATTGAGATGAAATATTTATAGATAGGTACGCACAGTTACAATTAATCATCTGGGGGCACGGCAGTGCCCCAGCCAAGTCTCGAGCAAAACGGGCACAGCCGTACCATCTTTTCTCGATGCGATTCGCGGCTGTTTCGCCCCCCCTATATCTTCGACGTGGACAAAGCTACGAGTTTAATTTTTCGGTGAATAATAGTAGGCATTAGAACAAGCTTAAGTTCGAAATTACATGCCAATTGAATTAATAGTTTAGGAGTTACGGTCGATCAAAGTTACACCATTTTGTCACTCACTGACTCACTGACTCACTGACCGATCATCAAAAATCTAAGGTACTTCTAGCAGACTTAGAAATTTCAAATTTTGCACCAAGATAGGTCATTAGCCACGTATAAAGGAAAAATTAAAAAAGCATTAATTTTTTTTATAAAAACATTAAAAAATAATATACCATAGAAAACAATTTTATATTTGCGGTTTGGCAAGAACATTGTGTATGGATTTTGACTGTATTGTTAACTTTGTTCGTTGTTTAAATATTCAATTGGATGAATAAATACATAGAATAGAAAAGAATAATATAAACTGTGGTCAAGCATACGTGGCCCTTTCAAGAGTGACTAGTTTGGGTGGATTACATTTAATAAATGTGAATTTTAGTAGTATCAAAGCTCAGGAGATAGCAATAGCTGAATATAATCGACTCCGAAGTATATATCGCCCAGACTTGTCTACCTTAGAAGTAACGAAGCCTCAGAAAAGAAACAAAAGCGATAGAGATAGAGAATGGGTTCTAAGCAAAGCAGTAGCTGAAGTCCAAGAAATTATGAGGTCACCTAAAAAAAGAAAGAAAGAAATAAACTTACAAAAAATAAATGAGATCCCAACAAAAACATTAAATGTAAAAAAACGCCAAGTCTCTCGATGCAGTCTTTCCATCCTAAAAAGTTTTGAGATCTCATAGAAGCCAAGTCCTATTCAAATTATTTTGTAGTTATAAATCAACATTTAGTAATTGTATCAATAGTTTTCTTTATATTATAATTATAGTGACTTGGCAATGAGCACAAATTAAAAGCTGCTTGCTGCCTGGAATTATGTGCAAATGTTACTGACGAGAGCTGTGATCAGATTATCCTGCGCAGTTTACTAGTCTTGGATGAGACTGACTGCCGTTGCCGAAATTCGGTTGAGACGACACGGATAAACCAAAAGAAATTAATTTTGTGATATTAATGTTTACGCATGCGGTGTGTGACTTTCAACTCCTCCAAATATGCCGTTTTATTTGTTTCTTCTTGTGCTCATTGCCAAGTCACTATAATTATAATATAAAGAAAACTATTGATACAATTACTAAATGTTGATTTATAACTACAAAATAATTTGAATAGGACTTGGCTTCTATGAGATCTCAAAACTTTTTAGGATGGAAAGACTGCATCGAGAGACTTGGCGTTTTTTTACATTTAATGTTTTTGTTGGGATCAAGCTATACATTTTCCTTTTGACCTCTCATTTTACAGAAAACCTAGATGTCCTTCCTAGCGATGAGACACGAGATTTTCATATGTGTTAAACGGGTGCTAAAAGTAGTAAACTAGGGACGAATTTCATTTGATTTTATACCACTAAGGTGGCAAAGAAGCTTACAGTCCGCCTGATGGTAAGCGGTTACCGTAACATACAGACGCTTGCAACACCAGGGCCATCACTCGCGCGTTGCTGACCCTATAACTATCGTCGTGTTGTGTGTCGTATTGGGAACCCCTACTGTCAATACGACGCTTCCCCAATGAGCACTGGCGACCTTGTTCACCGTTAGGAATACAACACTGTAAAAGAGCAGTGTTATTTCGCTACGATATTCTGCAAGGTGGAGGTACCGACTTCCCTAGTCAGGCAGCTCCAGTATTGAGCGTAAAGTCCCGCTATGTCCTATCTCCATTTGACTGGCTTTAAAAATTCTATACCAAACAGTTGAAATAGCGCATGGATTACATTAATCACAAAGCTTATGTTTCATTGTGAACTGCACTGCTGTTTTCCTGTTCATAACGTTAATACTAACGGACACTGTTCAAGTGAAATGTTAAAAGCCGAGAATCCGAACCTGTACTACAAATTACAATACCGACGACTTAATTTGAAAATGAAAAGAAAACGTTAATCTCTTTTCAAGAAGAATTACGGGAGTCAATCTCATTAATCCGAAGCAGTTGAGTCATTTAAAAACACTTAAAATAAAATTGCAATACTAATACAAACTGACTCATTGAACGCAAAAAAATACAATGGCGACAACCTTGCTCCAATTTTCAAGGTGGAACACTAATAAACATTGAGTTTCTTTTCTTCGAATTGAAAAGTTTTCACGAAAATATAGGCTGGTAATAATGTTACAAAAGAAAGTACCAATCATCTACCCACACAGTACTCCAATAAAAATACTTAATATATCACTTTAATGCGTACTTGGAAATAAAATTAATTCTAGCTTAAAGGGATTACCTGCAATTTGAGGTGAAAAATTGTTTTGTGGAGTAAAAAGGATTCTCTTTATCATTATTTTCATATCAAACTGGGCTGAATTAACGTACGCGTACGCGTAACACTGAGAGCCAAGAACAATTTGACGTATCGTATAACGTTAACATATGCAATCAAAAATACACGTTTAATCCATGATATATTTTTTAAATATAATCATGCAGTATTTGTACCTCTGACTTTTCGAATTTATGTGTGGATATGAATTTGATTATCACTTGTGTTAACTCGTAGGTGTTATGAATTGGCCTAATCTATAACTAAGAGATAAAATTTGTGTGTTTGTTTGCATGTAAGGGGTAACCTTTGGGACTACAGAAGCGATTCAAAAAAATATTTCACCAATAGAAAGCTTCAGTATCCCTGAGTGATATAGGCAATTTTTTTTTTTTAATAAAAATAAAACACCAGATGAAAAATCGCGGACAACAGCTACTTAGTATTAATTTATTTTAAAATAATCTCTACATGAAATAATATTATGTTTTAGCTGCTACGTCACAAATCATAAAAATTGTGTTTAGTGCTATTATTTTTATTATCTTATCGTTCTTAATTAGGGTTCCGTGCATTGAGCGGGAAAACAAATTTTAGTTGACTTGTTCGTTGAACGTTTTCCTCAATGAAAATTATGTTGTACGTAGTTTATGTGCCAAGATGCCCTAAGGGAATTATTGTTAACAATAACAGAATTCTTCTGTATCTGAAAGTTACATGATATTTGAGCGAGTCAAGGTCTCATTGATACCATCATATCTTTAAAAAAATAATTCAAAAGAGTGCGTCTTTTACCATCCGTCAAAGTCCAATTAGGAAAATAAATTGTCATTTTTTTTTAAACGTTTCTACTCCCGCCTCTTTCTCCTGTATCCATTGTATAGTTTATAAACATACATGTCACATGCACATACACCCAGACCCGAAACAACTATCTGTAGATCATACAAATATTTGTTCCGTGCGGGGATCGAACCAGCGGCACGTAGTGCAGAAAGCTAATCGCTTAGCCACTGCCCCAACCGTGTCGTTTGTGTTTAATAATTCTATTCTCTTCTAAAATACTTGAATAAATACTTTCCCTAGTATTTTACCTGCTTCCTTCAATTGCAACAACATCGCCAACAAACACACATTAGCATTTACAAACATAACTACAGAACCACCATCGTAAAGCTTGTACTGTGATTCATACAACGATATCAGCGATGAACTTGCCAGTTGGCACGCGCACAGCATTTGATAAACACTGCAGTACATAAGTACATAATTATACTCTAGTTATATATTCTGTACGGAGACAGGTGTATTTCTGGGCTATTGGGTCTTAGTCAGCGGGGTATTTCAGATTTGCTTGATTTGATAGCTAGGAGACAGCGCGAAATAAAAACTCATTACGAAATCGAAAGCAGCAAATGTATAGCTGAAAATAATGAAAATCATGTTGATTTTTAGTTCAAGAAGGGTTATTTTTGACGCTTGTCTCTCGCATGCAGCTCAGAGAGATTAGAATTGAATAGATCTTTATTTCATGTAAACCAGATACAGGCACTTATGAAATGTCGAGACTCTAGGTGCGCGATTCCAAATAGTAGCTCCTATGGAGAAGAACCGGCAAGAACCTCCATGGAAACTCTTTTAAAATAATAGATTACGAACGTGATGAGCACAATGTTGTGGTAAGAGCTGCGAGAATAATGTAATATAATGTGAATAAAAAATAAGAATAGGATAATAATGATTGGCCTCTGAATAAGATTGCCATGGCATTTACAAGCTGACCAGTTCCGTCAGACGGCACCCGTTCACAAGCATGACGCATGCGTCAGCATTGCTAAGCTCAACCATAATGAAGGGAACTCAACGACCCGTCACACAAAGCCACCATCAGCGAGACATTTTAGTGAGCTTGACAGATTCTTTGCTTAATCGGTCAAGCGGCGAGACCATGAGTCCCTCCAGCCAGGCAATAATTAATTTTTAAACAACCACACGGTTAACGGCTCTCCATAATGAGAATCTGACCTCAGCTTAGGGAATCGCTGGGAACAAGAGGGGATTTGGCGTAACTGGTTATTTCAAGAAGAAAAATCACACTTAAATATATTACGCAGATCTAATCGATCAGCGAGGTAAAGCTGCACTTGCCGCGGTCAGTCCTTCGATGGGTGACCGTTTTTTCGAACATCAAGACTATCCCGTATCTCGGAAAGTCCCGGTTGGCATACGAATATTTACGGGAAGCAGCAGCCTAAAAAGTGTGACAACCGGTCTAACCTTAAGGTACCAGTATCTCCCTAGTAGCTGGGTGCTGGAGATCAGATGGCAGGTGCTCCGTGTAAAATAATGATATGCAGCTGCATCTGGTTCGACTGGGAGCCAACGACAACGTAGTTGGGAAATGGCTAGTCAAATGATGATAATTATCAACAACAGATAGGTATCCGATAAGGTAGGCGCTAAGACCACCCATTGTGCAATTGTGCATTGTTTTACACATTTTCTATTGTATGTTTTATTTATGTTGGTGTGCAATAAAGCACATTTCTTTTCTATTCTATCCAAACAATAAGGGGCTGGGGCTGGTCTATTTGCTGTTGAGGAACAAACTATCAATTTGCCATCATTCCTGCTAGTACTATAACAATAATTCATTATATTGCTGGTCAAACAAAAGGCTGTTTACACATACGCCCAGTGCGTTCGACCTAACGACCGTAATTAAGGGCAGGCCCAACTTAAACTAATGGTTTTGTTTTGCTAGACGATCTTCAAGTAATTCTCTTTTTCTATAAGAATTTAGTAGCCATTTAATGATACCCTTAATTTGGTTTGATGTAATAGGGTTTTCTTAAGTACCTACCTATGTACTGGAATTACACATAATGGAGTTAGGTAAAAGTATTTTATTTCTAAAGAAATTCAACTATAGTGATCAAACTGTGGCTTTCCAATAAAAATATAAAAAAAAAAACTTACGTAGATACTTTCTAGGAGCATCTTTAAAGAAAGTTTCTTCTAAAAGAAAAAAGTGTGGAATACAAAAAGGGTTTTTAACGACACACTTTAAAAAAAGATTTTAAATGACTTCTAAAAGTTTAATTTATTTAGTTTTAAAAATAAAATATTGTAAGGATTACCATTTCATACTTTTGATCAAGTCTGGCTAGGCTCGTTTCATAATAGTTTCAAGAAAGACGAAGAATATCGAGAAGAATCTTTCTACTTTTGGCACAGCTTTATAATAATAATTTGTGTATTATACTTTATTATATATCTACCTACTTTATGACATACTGTCTACATTCCCACAGAGAGCAGTGACATTTACATCGTAAACACATTACGTTGGGTCTGGTGCCAACGGATTATATCAGGCAAATCGACCCCAGATTACACCTGTGCTCTGATAATATACTGCGACCACAAATCTGAGAGCCAGGTGTCATTACTGTTAGGACCATTAGTTAGGTCGATCTACGGAAAATGGATGCGTTTTATCTCCACATAAGTATAATGCCAAGCATGTATTCACTAAAGGGTAAACTGTAGTGTTTGATATCCCAGTTTTTTTAACACGCTTTTATTAGCTTCACCTGTAACTAACTAACTATGAAAGAAAATCTTGGAAGTTAAATTTAACCCACTTCCCGGTTTCCGATTGAACTGAAATTTTACATACACGTTTAGTTTGGATGACTAAAGCATGTTCTATATTTTTTTTAACTATAATATTTTATTTTAACTTCTGACAAAAAAGAGGGGTATTATAAGTTTGTAGTGTGTATCTGTCTGTGGCATCGTAGCTCCAAAAAGGATTTAGGAAAGCTAGTTTAAACGGGTATGTTTCATGAAAATCTATTCAGCCGTTTATAAGTAACAAGCTCTTTTTCTAGTTGGAATCGGGAGTTTGTGACGGTTTGGTTATAAATTACTACATGTATTCTAGCTGTAAGTATTCTGAAAAAAATAAAATAAAATATTAAAGTTTTTTTAAACCAAATGGCAAACGCGGCCCGCCTCATGGTAAGCGGTTACCGTAACCTATGGACGCTTGCAACACCAGGAGCATCATTCGCACGATGCCGATCCTATAATAGTTATTTGTTATACAAGAGTGCAAAGTTGCTTTTTAACCGCGTGTTCAATTTTGATGACCGAGCAAGCGAAGGATTCTAAAATTGAATCACGAGCGCAGCGAGTGATTCAAAATTAGAATCCTGAGCGTTAGCGAGGGAATCAAAAGAGCACGAGGTGAAAAATCTTTGCACTCGAGTGCAACACGTAACTTTTCATTCCACCTCAGCGAGGAAATGACTAAATGCAAAAAAAAAACTTTTAATTCACAAACTTAGTGCACACGATGTTCTAAATTCAATTTACTTTATCCTCTAGAGAATAAAAACGGCTTTTCCACTCAGATATTGAAGATTAAAAATACTCTTTCCGAGATGGTGGGATGAAAATTTACTTTATCCTCTAGAGAATAAAAACGGCTTTTCCACTCAGATATTGAAGATTAAAAATACTCTTTCCGAGATGGTGGGATGAAAAAGTATTTTCACTCCCTTTTATAAGAACCTCATGCTTGTAGTGAATTCATTCCCTTTTGAGTGAGTGTTGAAAATGTTTGAGAGGAACCGTTGCACCGCTAAATAGAATAGATCTTTACTTCATCTAAACCAAATACAGGCACTTATGAAATGTCGAGACTCTAGGTGGACTATTCTTACAACGTTGAAAGGGACACATAAAACAGAGTAACCTAAATAAACATCACTGCTGATAATAAGAAGCTTCTGAGACAGTTGTGCGGTCATCGATGTGTGGGTGGACGGTAATAAGACGAATGTGGACCTATTTGAGGTTAACTGTTATTGTCTTTCGTTCTGTGGTTAAATGTAGGTTTGCTTCGACCTTGCTTAGGTCAGAAACTATTTATGGATTGGTGATTTATAGCCCCCGCCAAAAACGAGGGGTGTTATTAGATTGTAATGGCATCGTAGCTCCGAAACAAATGGACCAAATTCAATGCAGGTTTTTAATTGAAAGCTAGTTTAATCGGGTATCATCTTAGTTACGTTTCATGAAAATCTGTTCAGCCGTTCAAAAGTTATAGCTCTTTTTCTAGTTGAAGGTAGTTTTTGACAGTTAGGTTAGTTTCAAGCGCATTAGTGGCCCAAATTACCAGCAATGAACTACGATAAAGTAGGTAGATCATTTTGATATTCGTGCCGATGCTTTTGTTTACAAACTAAATTAATTTAGTCTCACTGTCTCTTTCTAACAGAAAACATTAGTACCTATAACATGGGAGATATATTTTAGTCCTGTCAAATTAGTCCACTTGCTTGTTATCGGGAATTTAATCTAGTCGCCATCGCCATAGGTCGCTTCCATAGACGTAATAATTTAAGTAAGTAGTATATTACGTCTATGGTCGCGTCTAATTTTCCGTAAATAACAAGGGCATATGGTACGCGCAAATCTTTATGAGCCCTGAACTGAGCTCTGAACTCTCTCCCTCTAGCACCTATAATAAGCGTACTACGCAGCCACTCGCGTTCAACTTCCGAGAGCTCATAAAGTTTTGCGATAACTATACCTATCTACTCTAATTTAACAGTTCAAAATATTGTTTGTCCTTTTTCAGTGATGTTTGTAAGAAAGAAATAAAAATATCTGCTGTTCCATACGAATACAATATTACAATATTACTAGCCTTGACAAAATGTATGGAACAGCTGATCTTATTTTCTGATTTCAATTTTGGTCTTTTATTAAAAGTTGCTCATAATGACGAAAACGATAATCCCCTAAAGGGCTCGGGACTTGAAAAGTACGTAGATAACGTATAGTTTAATATTTCATTTGTAATAGTTTTTAAATTTAAATAGAATCCGAAGGATAAATTAAAAAATCTTTCATGCACACCCAAAATAAGCACCAGAATAAAACCAATCCACATCACGAAACACATACAGAAGATTACAAAATACAATACCTGCACCTATTAGACCTAGAAGCTAGAAATAGGAAGTCTCGTTATTGTTAAGCCGCTTGTCAATTTGTCTTTGAGATTCACTTCAATTATTTGCGAACAGTCACCTGAGACGATGCCAAGCACGCCTCGGTGTGTAATGGCGCCGGGTGACACATGCGATGTATTTAGAGACGATACTACGAAAGTCGAAACTACACTACGAGTTTGGGGAATAGTAATATTGTGATATTTTGCTTCCACGCTCTTGTTTTTTTCAGCTGATCCAGTTGATTTATCGTCCGCCGTGTTTTGTCATAATTGATGGAAATTACACTTTACTTGAATGAACTGAAAATGTATAGCTTGACTACCTATTACCTACTACAGTATATTCTATCATTAAAAAAAATTAACTCCCTACAAGTACCTATATGTGTACCTGCCATTGTTTTTTAATTGGAAGCTAGTTTAATAGGGTATCATTTAATCGGGTATCATCTTAGATATGTTTAATGAAAATCTATTCAGCCGATAAAAATTATAAAAAAGAGGGGTGTTTCCTCTTTTTTGTCGGGGGCTAAAAACAGCCATTACAGTTTTGAGCTGACATGTCCTAACTATAGGCACACATGCATAAGACATCGGCTCAATCTTCAAGCCCAATCCACTACTTATACTTATAGAAGTACAGAACAATGCATATTGAAACAAATAAAGATATTGTTTTGTTTGAGTACCATTTAGTCTTCAACATTACTCAGTTTCATTACAAAACAAACAGTAATTACAGTTTCCCATTACGGAATTTCTTCGAGACATGAAACCTTTGATCTATAGAACTCATCAACGTAGGTATCTAGAGACGAATGAGGAATGGTTCAGTTGGAAGCTGAGCGAGGAATGAGCGAGACAATCGAAACAGCATTTCCATATAAATTTGGTACTAACTTGGTTGGTGTTAAATTGGGGATATAATAATAATAATAAAATCATCACTGACAGGACTGTTGTTGCCAATAAGCCGACATAGTAGTGATAGATAGATCACGCCGTGCAATGATTGTTGACATTACCGTCCCACATAATGAGAACCTCGTGAAAGATCAGTAGAAGCTGACCTCGCATTGTATAGGCTTTCCGTACACTGAGAGATCAGCTTATACTGAAAATGAATAGCTTGATATGTAGCCGTGTGTACCGAAAGAATCTATATTTTTCTCACTCTACTTCTAAGTTTTTCACTTATTAATAAGCTCTATGTTTGTCTAAATACATTATTATGTAAGTACAACATGTATCAGAAATGCGCGGTCATATTTAAAGGTCAGACCATCAAACTGAGCAATTTTCTCTGACACCAACATCGTAATCATGAAAAAATAATCAGCTGTTCCAAACAAAACTTCAATACCTACTCGACCCAAACGTATCAGCTGATAATTTATTCGCAATTACGATGTTGGTCACTTATAGAAAAAGTTTGCTTAATTTGATGGTCTGATCCACACCCTTAAATATATGACCAAGTATTTCTGATACACGTTCTATATTTATGTTGAAGGAACCTATTATCTCGCTATAAGTATAACTAAGCGAGAAATGACACAGCTTAGCTCTTAGTTGTATCCAACTACCGCCTACTTGACACTGCTCAAATAACAAGGAGACCTCAATCGCTCTCCTTCAGAGCGAGTGAACAAACAATGCGTGTACTTCTATTTAAATAACTCTTGTGAAACAATATGGAGTCATGAGTGGAGGATATTCTAGTTCATTCCTCGTAAATAGTATTTACGAGTGTAATACGGCTTTACTCCCGTGGAATAGAATAGAATATTTTATTTCATGTAAACCAGATTCAGGCAAGAAATGTTGAGACTCTCGGTACGCGGTTCCAAATTGTAGGTCCTATGGAGAAGAATCGGAAAGAAACTCCATAGAAACTCTTTTAAAATAATAGTTATTACAATTGTGTAGTAAGAGCTGCAAGAATAACGTAATTTAACGACAGCAACTGTCGCAATGACCATACGTAATCAGGGGGCCGTTAATTAATGGCAAATAAACACTGAAACATCGGGTTTTCTGTCATCAATCAAAGTAACATCAGTTGCAACAGGTTGCATAGTACATCCAATGATTAATGCTTTTAAAATATTCGTAAGCACTCTAAAATCACTATAAAATATTAAATGATGAATCTATTATAAGTATCGAGGATCATATTTTTGAAATAAAACCATTTAAGCATACAGCCAGTGGCTCAAATAATAAATAAATCCAGTCCATTACTGTCCCACTGCCTGGTACGGGCTTCTTCTCACAATGAGAAGGATTAGACCTTAGCCCGGTTAGTTCGTTATTCGGTTAGTTAGTTTCTTAAAGGCTCATCACCAAGAACCTTAGAATCACATTAAACCAGCCGTCAAATCTCGTGTCAAGTGATAATATGATTGTTTGTGGCATTAATTGGTGATGTTGGTCAACCAATTACAAGAGCTAAAATGAAATTTATCATGATCAGAGGTTTTTCATTATAAATTATTAATTGTATGCGCTACTAATGAGAATCGTTTACCTATACAAATTCTTTAACACCGGTGTACAAATTAGTTTTTTAAGTCCTGAAAAATTACGATTTGGGTACATTCAACTTTGAGCCCCTATTATAGTCCTCTTTAAAGTTTAAGGTCGGCACAATCTCTGAAAATGACAAAAATCTCAATTTACCAAAAGAATTATGGTTCGTTCATATCGATATCTCGCTCTTAGCGCGACATTAAATTGTGCGTAAGAGATATAAATCAAATGCGAGCGATTTATTTCTCCTCCACGAAATGATTTTGGTCATCCATAGCAGAGATTACTGTGAAAGCGTTCACGCATTTTATTTTAAGCATTATTTTAATAGCTGTGATAAATCTGAATAGAAAATGTGTTAAATTGATATTTTGTAAGAAGTGAGTTTGAATATAAAAATATGGAAACTTTTCATGTCGCTTTGGGCATATTATAGCGTTGCCTTGGCATATAGGGTAAACAATATTATTATGTATTAAGAGCGAATACATAACTGGGACCTGGATTCGAGGTATTCCACGAAGAGCACTTATTTGAACAGCACTGAAACGAATAGCACCAAAGCTATTCGACGATCGGCACCAATCCAAATTTTAGTTTGGTGCTATTCGTGGAACACTAAAATAATATTAATTTTATTCCACGAATGGCACCGGTATAAAAGCAGCAGAATCAAAAGAATAGAATTTACAGTTAGAAACTAATTTTCAGTCGGAAAAAATAAAAAATTGTAATTTAACTAAACCCTAGTTAAAATTTCTACCCTATATATTAAACTTATCCACCTCTTCCTAAGCGTCTTAGAATTTAAGCATCTTGCTATATAATATGTACCTATATGAGTAAAATACTAAAAATAACCTAACCGTCAAAAACCTCCAACTCTAACTAGAAAAAGAGTTGTAACATAGCTAAGATGATTACCGATTACAATAGCTTTCAATTAAAAAAAACTTCATTGAAATCGGTCCATCGGTTCTGGAGCTACGATGCCAAAGACAAATATTCAAATACACACTACAAACTTATAACGCTCCTCTTTTTTTTCGGGGGTTAATAAATATAAAGATACCAAATTAATTAAAGTAACTTAAATAAATAACATTTATGACAGTAAAGAATATAACACAAAAGAAAATTGCTAGAAGTTTGTGTAATTTGTCAAGAGCCGGGTAAATAAACAAATTCGTTACAACTATGGAAGAAAAGTTCTTTCATACATAAAACGAAATTGTTTATTTTCTTTGTCAAAACTATATTCTGTTTATGAGCTCATAAATAGAACATAGTTTCGGTATAATAAATATTAATAACACTATGTAGAGAACAAGGCTAATATAAAAATATATATATATAATTATTATTATGGATAACATACAGCTTTTAAATAAGGTACGTACTACGTACTTAATTATGAACCTTACGCGAATGATATTAAGAGTCATCAATTAAGTGGACATTTTGACATTTTTAATATGAATCATACTATCACATATTATGATTAATTTAAAGCGGCCTTTTTAGACCCCTGATACCTATATTAAGTGATAAAACTCCACATTATAATAATTTAAAAAACCTGTCACAAACGTAGATTTAATGTTCTCATATATTACAACCCTTTTATCCCGGATAAAAATCTTATTCGGAATATTAGCACAACCTCATATGTGGGTCGCGCTAATTATTTTATTAGAATGAAAGTTGTTCGTGGCTTCCAAAGCTTAGCCGACCCGGCTTATTTAATAAAATAATGATTCGACCAAAAAAGAACTGAGAATTACAAAAAGAATTTACGAGTAGACGGTACAAACGGATGAATTATACCGGGAGTGTAAATGAAATATGTTTTTCTTGTTACATTATGTACGCTGAAAGGAAGGTTGTATTTAGAAATGTATTTTTATTTTCGTGGTGGATTGTTTTTCTGTCGTGAGCTCACATGGAAATTGCTTGTGGTGGATTTATATAATATACAAGGTGGGCCCCGGCAACAGCCGTAAAAGGTGCGAAAATTTACTAAGAGATTTTGATAATCTTACCAAATACTAATAATAGTATTTGGTTCCTGGAAGGTGGTTATCTCTCCTGACATTAGACAGTGACGAAAAATTCTTTGAATTCTTGTGAAAAGGATGGGCAGCAGCAACCTTCAGTACGATAAGCCGTACGCCAACCGTGGTGATTATTCCTTCATGGTCGTTCATTGGAGTGATCTGTTGTGGCAGATGAATTCTTTCTGTAGTCAAAATAGAACATTATGGCATTCCATAATTCAACGAACATGAACGTAAAAAAACAGGGTCTTCAAAAAATTCGGTACCTATCCTATCAGTGTCGTATTGTCCACCTTGTATTTAATAAACATTGTAACATCATTCGCAGTGTGGCTGGTAACAACTGGATGAGAGTAGCCGAGGATCGAGTCAGATGGCATGCGATTGTAGAAGCCTATGCCCAGCAGTGGACTGCTACTAGTTGATGATTATGATGATGAAGAAACATCATTGCAACGCCCCAGCTTATGAAATCGACTTTACACAACCATCGACACAGAAGCATCCAGCCGCTGTAAATAATAATGTTATAGACATTTAATAAATACCTGCTTGTTGTCTAGTACTATATGTTAGAGTGAACGAGTGAACGAAAGAGTTCCGACAGGTAACATAGGAATCTCAAATGTGCTGGCTGGTTGTTACACAGCCAATAATGTTCTTTTTCAATTTAGAACCTGGAAAATCTTCGTGAGAAAAAACAACGGCTGTGACACCACTTCAGAATCATAATTCTAAGTAAAAATATATTTTCAATCCAGTTCGGTTCAGTTCTGTTTTTACACTCAAATGTAACGGTTGATAAGGATCCTATATCACTATAATTTGAGTTTGTCATGCTCGCGTTGTCTGTCGGGTCGTTGAGTTCCCTTCATTATGGTTGAGCTTAGCGATGCTGACGCATGTGTCATGCTCGTGAACGGGTGCCGTTTGTCGGGCCTGGTCAGCTTGTAACTGCTATAGCATTCTTATTTAAAGACAAATCATTATTATTATCGTATTCTAATTTATTTTTATTCACATTAAATTACATAATTCTCGCAGCTCTTACCACAATATTGTACTAATCAAGATTGTAGTCTATTATTTTAACCCTTCTGCTCGACAAAATTTTGACACATGATATACCAGCTGACTCGACGAGCTGTCGCAAATTACGTCAAGAATTTCATGAATTACTGCATTTTTCACTCAATTTTTATTCCACGAATATACACGAAAAATATTTTATTTCATCGATTAAATTACCAAAGTAGATAGCAAATTTCTTAAATTATGTGTTATTATTGGTAAAACAACATCATTATGCGGCGACATGTCTATAAAATGTTAATTTCTACGCCTATCCAAATATCACACGACATAGGTTTGCTCAAAAAAAATCCCTAAGGAAGCTACTTACGCGCAGAAACGCTATAATATAGAATAATTACAGAAAATATCTTCTAATTTGTAGATTCATTTATACCATTATTCATACATCAACTATGACATCAACACATAAAAATCAACATTGAAATTTACTAAAATATGAATAGAAAAGTAAGTTGAAAATAGTGCTTGACCATTCGGCTAAAATCGTTATAACAATACAAATCCTGCATTCATCCTAATCGATTCACATACAGCTTGGCACAAAAGAGGTTTTACTCTTTTCTATAAAAACGAGTGGATTTTAAACACACGACCCCCCGTGTATCTACGTATCTAAATTGTTATTATTTTAGGGTAGCATTTAATAATTTAATACGTTTTACTATTATCTTGATCTACTATATTTAATAGTACTAACTTTTATTCAAGGATGAAAATTGTTTATTGAACCCTAGAGCGAAAGTTACTATAATATTTTTGATGAATGATCTTATAGAATCTAATCCAATAAACGATTATTATTATTATTTATTAATCAATATTATCTATTATTCCTAGACAAAATATTTTTTTGTCGATTGAATTAAAAACTTTGCTTTTCATTTCCCCTACGATGAAAATAATAAATAGAAAATTCTTTCAAACTAAGTTCAGTTCTTATAGCAGAGCCCATACCGCCAATTTTTTGAACAGAATGGATCCTGTTTTTGCCTCGTTAACAAATCCAAGATGGCGGCCATATTTTTTTGGCTGTGTCGTTTTCATGGTTTTTGGGGTGCTGATAGCGAAAATGAGATCGGTCATCAAAGCCGAGAAGGCGGCCATAATTTTTCTTGATAATGCTTTCAGCTCGTATCAGCATAAGTTTTACAGGTAAGTATCCAAAACTATGAAAGAGACTCCCACGACGGAATTATGTATTCAAAAAAGATGGCCGCCATCTTGGATTTGGTTACCAATCTCATTTTCAGTATCAGCATCCCCGAAAACCTAAATAAAGACAACAATGATGAATTTATGAAAAAAAAAACATCTTGGCCGCCATTTTGGATTTGACTAGACAGATAGCACCTCTAAAAACCATGCTATAGGTACATATATACAAAATAATATATAAGGTGCTATAAAAATATCTGCCACGGCTTTAATGGGAGGTAGTATTGTGTTTATACATTACAATAGTGAAGAACTTTCGTACCCCGGAACAGTTAATTCAATTTGAGAAAATAAAGTAGTTAAATTAACATTGACTCTACTCTGCATAACGTGGTTCACAAATTTTTGAATTGAATTCGGTGCGGTGCGGCAACAGCTTATTAAGCCTACGGGATGGTTTTATACTATTAAATCAATTCAAATTTATACGTACTATTTATTGTATGAAAAAAAAAAAGACATATAATCAATAATTTATCTTTACTATTGTAATCTATAAACACAATACTGTCTCCCATTGCAGCCGTGGCAGATATTTTTATAGCACCTTATATATTAAAAATACAAATAAAATAGCATTTCAGTCTGTTGCAATGAATAGGCGAGATTAGGCGAATTAGAAAAACACAAGATATGCACACTATGCATAACCGGTGAAATAATATTCCCGTGCATAACTTTAAACTTTGCTATTATTTGATAATATATTTAATTTTAGTGCAGACTTATTTTCTTCCAGAAATATTAAAATATTACAGTAATAATTTTATTAAATTTTATCATGTGACATTTAAAATATTTATTACATTTTTATAGTATCGATTTCTATAATTACTCGTTTTGATTATTCGATTCCGATTCAAATCCGAAAAATAATCGGTTCCACGAATCATTGTTGCACATCTCTACCAGAGACAAACTAATATGGCGGCAAATTCCTAAAAAACAAATTGAGTAGTGATAACAAAGAATTCGCAATATTTTGTCTTTTTGTTCAATTTTCGTTTAAAATATGGGCAATGTCGTGTACCACATAATATTATTTAATAGTTTGTGCCATTTTTTTAACTACGGCGACTGTGTTTGTGTTATATTAGTGGAAAGCAAAGAACATTGTACACACATTGCGCGGGAAACAAATGGATATTGTTTTGTTCAGATACAAAAAACTTTGTTATCACTACTTTTTTTACCAAACCTATGTATTAAATCAACAACCGAATATATAATGCGGTATTTGCTTTCCCGTTTTATGATGGTTGGTAATCCACAACCAGCAATTTTTAATGTTTTTCAGCCGACCGCTGTATGGCCGATAATACATTTTCACACAATTTTTTTTGAAAGGTAATTATTTACTATTGAACTGAATATGATACATATAATAGCGTGTAAACAAATCTCTATTTATCCAACTCTTTTAATATAGCCATAGTAACAAGATTTAATAAGTAGTAAAATTTTTATGCAGTAAAGAATGGGGCATGACGTAGTACATGACAGCTCGGGTCATTTCGGAACCGAAAACGAGCCAGCGGTATATTGAGTGTCGGGGTCATTTCTGTACCGCCACCGGACTTTAAGGTTAAAAGAGTTTCCGTGGAGTTTCTTGCCGGTTCTTCTCCATAGGACCTACTATTTGGAACCGCGCACCTAGAGTCTCGACATTTCATAAGTGCCTGTATTTGGTTTACATTAAATAAAGATCTATTCTATTCTATCCAAAATATTTACATCTTCTAAAAGCCACAACCATGTCCACAATTCCTTTTAAGGTTGTAAGACGGAAATTACTCGCAGTAATTAGGGGACTCATCAGGAACATCAAAGCTATTTGATTTTATGAGATTCCGTACTAACCGGATCACTGGGTTATCTTTTATGCCAGGCTCGTAACGAGAGTTTAAACAAGTATTTTGCTAATTTGATTTTAATTAAATTTTAGTTTAATGAAATATTTTGCGTGGAAGAACATTTTACCTTTAAAGTATATAATATCTCTTAAGATGTTTAAAAAAAATGTTAATAACTAACCATTTATACAATTACATTGATACAAATGGTTATCGAAATCTTTACCAAAATCATAAAATAGATTTTCTTGTCAGTTTACGCGTGGTTATGGAGTACAAATTTACTTCCGAAGCTGCTTTTTTATACGAATTCAAACTACGAATTACGCTTCCTACCCAATACATTATCTTTGTAACAAAGCTGAAACTGCATCGTATTAATAGAGAAAAACCTAACCGTTAAAAACCCCCGACTCCAACTAGAAAAAGAGCTGTAACTTTTGAACGGCTAATCAGATTTTCATGAAACATAGCTAAGATGGATGATTCCCGATTAAACTAGCTGGATGAAGTTACGATGCCAAAAGATACACACTACAAACTTAGAACACCCCTCTTTTTCTCGGGGGTTAAAATGACTGTCTAGTCCATCGTGTGCGTTGAGTCTGTGCTGAATTTCGTGACAGGCAACAACTGTGAACTGCCAACCACAGTCATTCTTCTCTACGGCATCGGCAGTCAGACAAAAATTATGTCGTCTGTTCAGCGCCTTATTCTTCTTCAAGATTATGAGAGTTTTATCTTGAAGCATACCAAGTTAATAAGAGCGAGTTAGTACCAATATCAGCCTTATGGTATCACAGTAGCTAATAAAAGTTGTTTGGTAATAATATACCCACTATTTTAAGGAGAAATTTCGGGAAAATATTGACAGTTTTCTTCCTTACATCTCAATAAGCGCTCTGAAATATAATAGTGTTGTCGATACCACATTTCCTGTAACTGTCGATAGTGGCCGCTATTTCTGGCGACATGCCAAACTCAAGTTTCGTGTCAAAATGAATTGGCCCTTTGTAACTTTTTTATTATACGTTGTGTCATATATAAATGAGTTGTATTAATCGTGTCGTGTTTTTCTGTCAATTAAATACTTTACTATATTAATGTCACATTCTCCGGAATGTCTATTAATTAAGTTCCTGTTTCGTTGTAAAATGAGTTGTTTTATTTTCAGATTTCGTTTGTCACATTTATGTGGCATGATGAATGTTTTACACATGAATTATTAAATCGCTTCAATCTTTTTTATTTCTTTTTTATGTAAATTCGCCATTCGTTGGGTGCGTAATTTGGCTGTCCACAAATTGTGTGTAATTCAGATCTGTATGGATAGGGTTAATAAATATTGTGCCTTTCAGTCGAGAATAATCAATGTAAGATGTAACTTGGGCCGTGGAGGGTAATAGCACCATAACTATTGCATTAGCAAACATTCAGTAACAAAATTACACAGAAAAATAAAAATTAACAAGCAACTAAACGTTAATACTCCTGAATATTATATTTATAAATATTTAGTTTTTTCAACCAGTAACAAAACTAAACGAAAAAAAAATTGTGATAACAAGCAACTAAACGTTAGGAGGTACTCCTTATTAAACAATTGTATTTATAAATCTTTAGTTTGTTCAACCAGTAACAAAACTACATGGAAATAAATATTATGATAACAAGCACCTAAACGTTATTTATTATTCCATAATTAATATTCTATTTATAAATATTTAGTTTGTTCAACCAGTAACAAAACTACACGGAAAAAATATTGTAATAACAAGCAACTAAACGTTAGTACTCCTTAATGAATATTCTATTCTTAAATGCACTATACAATTTTTTTTTTTATTAATTTTTGTACAATAAGGTACAGTTTACGAAATACTTCTTGTTGTCACATAATTATAGCAAGAGATTTTTTGTAAGTACAACGAGATTTTTCTCAGTGTAAGAATATCAACATCACCAATGAGAACATCTGTTATTGGAAAACAAGAGTTTGTAATAAGGATAAAAACTATTCCCCATACTAATACAAAGTACTCAACTTAGCTCTACTGAGACGACTCAGCTGTCAAAATATAACGTCATTTGAATTACTTATACGTACCGTAGCGTGAGCGTATACTTTGACAACATAAGATGAATTTATTAAAAAGAACAGAATCTGAGTTGTTAAAAGTATATCAATCAAGCTCTAGCATGTGTCACCTACAGAAATGAACCTAAATCTATCTACCTATCAGTGACTGCGAAAGATCTTGTGAATCATTCTGAAAAGTGCTGACAGTATTAAAATCCAACATCGTGGGACAATCGACTCCGGTGGGAATCAATCTCGCTCAATCGTGGGAGCTAAAGGTTATGTCATTAGTTTTAAGTACTTAATTATTTCTATCTTTATTAAATTTAATAAGGGACAAAATTGCCTTTTCAGTACTCCTACCTGACGGCTACCTGCTACGTAATTCATGAGCCCGGTATTATTTTAATAATCCAAAATATTTTAAAGTTAGTCTCTATGAATGGTATACAGTAAATTTCAAATATCAAATTAAAGCTGCAGTAGATTCATAAATTATGAAGGCATTAAAATCAGGCGGCGCGGCAATGCGATGCGTGTGTGTGTCAGAGTAGCCGAACCCGCCAGGTCACATGGTAGAGTTCACGACCTTAGTGCCATTCATAAAGGAAAAAATATTTTATGCAAATGGAAACATCAACTATTTTAATTAATGTTTAAAACATAAGGAAAATTGATATTATTTTAATTATTTTTTTGCTAAAATGTGTCTTGTTAACCTATAGATTTACCTACTAACATATTTTTCATTATTAAAATAAGACCTTATTTAATTAAATGTGCTAAGTTTATGATAAAAAATACGCCAGCAAAACAAAATAAAATATGGCAAACGAACTGCTATCTAATATTGTTGTTGCAATAACAATACCCTTCATTAGCAATCAGAACTGCGCTGAGTTTTATCAAATGCATGAATCATTTTGTTTGTTCATCGGTCAGTTGTTCCGATTCTCAGAACAGTTCCTTATGGAACAATAAAGTGAGCCGAAGGAGGTTAACAGTAACCGCTTTTATTTTTAACAGAAATATATAGTTTTAAAATGTGCGGGCTCGTAAAATAAGTCTTGTAAATAACTTTTAGGATAACCGCAAAGTTAACCACACACCGTAAATACCGTAATATACACAAGTAGGTATTGTAATATAATTATATTGTAGTATTTGTAATATATATGCAATTAGCTGTGCTGTGCTCCGCGGTTTCACGCGTCGTTTAATTTATTTTTTCTTTTTGCTCGTTCGTCCGTAGCTTTATGTTAAATAGCCTTAACCTTCATCAAAAATTGGGCTATCAAATGCAAAAAGATTTTTTCAAATCCGAGTGATAGTTCTAGAGATTACCGCGTTTAAACAAAAAACTCTTCAGTTTTATTATGTTAGTATAGATTTTAAATTTGATTAATAGTAAATTGGCTAAAAAGCTATACATTTTCAGCATTTTTTTTTTTTATTTCATTTAATTTTGTTGAAATTAAGAGCAGCGATTTTTACCTCTTTTTGAAAATAACTTGAAGAATAAAATGACACGCGCACATTACTCAAATAATCCCCTGATATATCTAAATGTAGGTCTTTGAAGATATCTCTGAAATGTCAGCCTAACATAATTAATCTTTTAGCGGGGACATTATTTTAACAGATAAATAAACGCAACGATCTAAAACAGGTGTAAGAGAAACATTTGTAACATCCCTAGTTTAAAAACAGGGGAGCTATTCTGTGAGAACATGGCGCAACTCGATTCGAATTTCACTCTAGTCGATTGATATTCGACATACGATAACTTAATACCGGAGCTGTGAACACTGAACATGTTCCAGTCATGTTCACAGCTCCAGTTACACGTTTACCGTCGTATGTCAATTCGTTAAATATCAACCGACAATAAGCCTGGGTTGCACCATCTTACTTTAACTATAACAAACATAGAATCTTCAGTTAAAGTACTTGTAAATTACTAGTACTTGGAAATCTCTTAATAGACTACGATCCCAAGTCGGCCGAAGTAAAGACAATCTTCACAGGTGGAATTTCATAGATGGCAGTTCATCTGCAGTGCGAGTGTGGTGTCTCTCCGCAAACCATGGCCCACCTTCCATCCTGCGCCGCATGCCCTACCACCTGCACGCGTGAGGAGCTTATGGCTGCAACTGATTCAGCTATTCGCGTGGCGGAATACTGGGCCAAGTACATATAATTTTCCATCGACACGCTAAGAAGAAGTTAAAGTACTGGTTTAAGCAAAAATATTGTTGCACCATTTGACAATTGTTAGCTAACGTCATAATTTTAACTGTAACCGTTAACCGCCCACGCTTCGCTGGTTATTGTTATTGTTAATGTTAACTATTTGTAACTACTGTCAGACGCGTCGAATATAACCAACCTATATAAAACGTTTTGTCACTTGTCAAAGTTTTAACATTAACTTTTACATTTGACATGACGGTGCAACAGTAGATAGTTAAATTCTATGGTCATTGTTAACGTTACTGTTAAAGTTAACTTTGAGAGTAACAATAACGTAGTCCTTTGTGCAACTCATCCTAAGACTAAGATTCGAATCTAGATGCGGAATAGCTATGCAGGGCTGTCACCACCCCATAAATAAATGAGAATCAAAATTTTCAAAATTACCAAACCATTATTTATAACGTTCCCCGTAGATTTTTCGACGTACATACATTAAAAGTTTGCCCATTATTGTAACTAGTTGAGCCTGGAAAGAGTAAGAATGTAAATTTATGAATGCATAATTTATTCATTGCTGGTTATTGCGCACAAATTCACACAATGGTTGGAAGTTATTCGTCTGACACGAACTTTCTAGTGTCCTGTCTGCTGAGAGGTGATTGCAATTATTTTTCACGTCTTATTTTTATTCGATTTTGTTATTCTAATTGGAAAAAATTACGTCGGAAGGTTGTTATTTCTGCTGTTGACTATTTAGTGGACAAAATCATTAAAAAATTAGATGTGGTATAGAAATAATTGAGTATCCAAGTTGAGTATCTATCCAATGTTATCCCAAACGGTAAAGTTTCAGAGATTAAATAATTATTGCAGACCAAGTACTTCTTGACACGGCACGCATTGTCAGGAGATTCCTTTCTCTGGAGCCCTGACCGCCGGTAGCTTGGACCCTATTCTAGATACCGGTGGGCTACTATTTTTTCATATTTTTAAATGTTTTTTAATATAGTTTTGTAAAAATATTTAAAAATATAAATAATATGTATAAAAAATGAATAAAAGAGTATAATCAATATTATATTATGGAGAACGAGAGCTTTTTTTTAGTTTTCAGTCTTATAATTAGCAAAATAAGACAATGCTCTAGAAATGCGATGCATTTTACCAACCCTAGTTAATACGATACTTTAGTAGTAGGTACATATATTTAAAAGTTCCTTTAATGAAACGAATATTTTAAGTATTGTTGATATTTTCATTTCATATTACTTTTGATTCGCGATCCATCTGACCTATCTGACCTATCTCAGCAATATCTGTTATTACTTATTTTAATTACAACGGCGTTTAAAACTGCAGTCATTGCGAGTGTTATCCGATCAACTGAAATCGGACGAGGCATAAATTGCCGATATTTAAGTCAATGCAAACACTTTATAAAATGACGGCGATTTCAGATTTAAAAGTATTGGAAACTTTATTTATTATTCAACATTTTAAATGAAATTGTTGAATTTACAATCTGGTGTAAAATTCCGAGATATTAAGTTGGTACAAGCTGTGTTAATTGAAAATAAAAAAATAATTTTCTGTTTATATTGGTATAGTTATCGTATGTAAGTATTGTTGTTATCGTGGTATAGGTATTGTTAGATCTTTGTCGTTGGATGAATTCTAGGTGGATTACGAACGCAAAATTGTATCATTATTATTTACCTACAAATGCATTATATTAGTTAACAGACTGATGAAAATCTGTTACCACAATTCTTTACCGATCATCATTGAGACAACTTTCTTTCTCATAAATCGCGTCAATTAATAATAAAGGACTAATGATTTTATCATGATAAAAAACTAGCTACATTTCAGCATAATAAAAATAATAAAACTCACCATAAACCTTCGACCACTGCGCCGGCGGTCTCCAATCCGGATAATGCTTCGGGAATTTCTCCCGTGTCCAGTACGTATGCAGCACCATTTTGTACACAGTCATTTTATCCGGGTTGCACACGTCAGAATCACCGGCTGCCGCCGCGGCTAGCGCCGGCAGCAACATCACTAGTAACAACCGCGCCATATCGATATCGACTATCGACACTGTCACAACACTAAGGCATAGTGGTTGATGTCACAACATTTCACCTTTGTACCTGTAAGGAAATATTTTACATGTTAGTATAGCAAGAAAATGGAACTAAAGAAATTTTTTTCTGTAGTTTGTCGAAACATTTTTCTAACAGGTTGACATGTAACTACTGAACGTTTGATGTTTTAAAAATAGAATAAATTTTATGAATTACACAGAGAGTTATTTCACAATAAAGAAATGTTCTTTTCAAAGGTTGTGGCAGCAGTGGATTGATTTCATGAATAGTTTTTTTTTCATCTTGTAGGTAAAAATAGTTTCTTTTTCACTGTTGTACACGGATTTTCTACTTTTGTTCTCTTATTAATATACGCCGTATAAAATGTTGTCATGAATAGCAGATATTTAACCATATTTTTAATGTAATTATTTATAAGTTTAATTATAACCAACAAAGGCTGTACAATGTACATTACACTAATATTATCTTAATTACTAAATTAACTAATGTACTTAATAATTAAGACATAAATAGTAACAAATGACAACCAAATTAAGAACTATGTGAAAATACAACATTTTTTAAATATCTTTTTCATCGTTTACTATTAGAAGGGGGGATTTTTTTATACCACTATAATCGTGGCAAACAAGCATAAGGCCCGCATGACGGTAAGCGGTTACCATCTTAACTTATCTCAACTCCAGTCCTACTTTTGACATCTTCCACCTACATTCTAAATCACCGTATTAATGAACGTAATGTTGGCTATCTGACTAGTGGGTGAACGACCGATCTATTTCTGTCTCTTTGAGGTGAAATATTGCTTGGATCGCGCCCGAACTTTTGACGCGTGTCCAAGTATGAGAACTTGAATAAGTATCTTATTTTTCTTTGAGGATTACGTTAAGTTGAGACAGTATTGATTTAAGCTGTTCAGTACTATTCTCAGATAGATATCGTAAAATAATGACTGGTGATTATAATTATGCTTTTGAAATATTACCTATGTAGCTTTTGCCTGCGACTTTGTCGATGGATTTCCTACAATTTTGACATCCCTTTTCATCTCTTAGGGGTTTTATTTACAAAAATTCCTTCTTCTTCACGCTATTTGTGCCCGGTATATGCTAACTTCTACTTTAGTAAGGTCCTTACTCTAAGCTTTACCTCTTATGGTTGTCTGTCTTTTATTATTTGTTTACTTCATTGTTCTATATAAGCTCCTACCCTTTTAGTCCCAATCCCTTAAAGGGGTTATTGCATGCATCAATATGAACAACTTTTACCAAGGGACCAATGATGAAATCGCGAAAAAGAACTCTGCTGTTCACACACATCACATTTAGTCGAGTTAAACTTACTGAATTATTTGTAACGAACAGCTGATATTTTTTTCGCGATTTCAGGGGTACTAGAACTACCTCATGAGTTTTCTTCCTTATCCGATTACCAATATTTTTCTAGTTTAAGTAAACATAGAAATACGTTGAACAAAGGTCTAAAAATAATCACTCATTATTTTGTGGAGCAAAGGAGCTTTATGTTACGGAAGTTTCTCTTGAAATTTCATCCGCGCGGACAAATAACTGGTACTCATAAACATTTCTTTTTTAACTTTTCTCTTATTAGAAAGAAAGAAACGCTTATTAGACAACACAAAATCACAAAGCACATAAAAAAACGCGTTAAAAAATTAAAAGTAAAAACGAAATTTCACTTAGGTGGTTCTTTGTGGCATTGCTTGCGTAAAAGGCTCAGCAAAGTCGTGCTGCAGCTAGCTTAAGCGCTGATTTTCAGCGAAATCCTCAAGTGTCCGACATACAATATGCAAATAAAACACAGATTCATTATATTAACATTATAATTGTGTGTAATGCTGCAATATACGATTTAAAATAATAGTACTTATATTTTTTTTAATCGGCCCACAAATGTAATTTCCTACTTTCTATGTTATTTCACAGAGCCTTCGTTAAAATCACAAACTGGAAGCTTCATGAACCATTTTTGTTAAAAGTAAACCGTAACAAATAATTGTTATAACAGCGAAACAGCGCGTGTTGAACCGGGTTTAAAAAAATAACCGGATATACTGACACTATACACCTTTCATAACTGTGTAAACCGCGGTAACTGGTAATTGAGTTAATTTTTCTGTTCGTAATTATTTAATTGATATAGTCAAGTTTTACGTGCTTTAGAATATACAACGTTATTCTTAGTTATACTAAAGCAGGAAAGGGGTATTAATGTAGTCATCACTGTGAGCTACTTTTAATATGTGATCAACACTGAAATCGCGCAAAAAATACAGCTGCTTCATATACTTAGTCGATTAAATTGAATTATTTGTATGGAACAGCAGTTTTTTTTTTTTTCGGGATGGATTATCCCCCGGTCGTTATTTAATTGAGTATGGCCGGTATGTCATTTTCACTATCTTCAAATAATAATATGTCACAAATACATCATTACCTACTTCATTCCATAAAATCGGTAATAAATGTCATGTTAGATAAAATTCACACATGTACTCTATGAAAAACAAAGAAAAACATATCTATAGTGTTATTGTTTCAAACATATGACTACTACCAAACCAACAAGATTCATGCGGTAAAAATCTCAACTTTACAGAGTTTAGCTAAGCTATCCTCGACCCTAACAAAAACGATACCTCAACCCTAAAATTCCGTACACGAAGTATTCCAAATTCGGCAAAAATTTCGACCTCTCAGTTATCATATTGAGCGGTCATAAATATTCGCTGGCTTGCCCGCGGGACTGTCCATGCAGGGTGTCGGCCTCTTTTTGCCAATATTTTGCCAATATTTCAAAAGAGTATGTGTGCTGACGTCACGTCACGTCAGCATACGGCCCTTTATTTCCGAAGAGCTATTCGTTATGCGTTCCACGTTTAAAATAAGAGCAGTTACGTCGATACTGTATTGTTTCGACATCGTGTGGGTTAACTGGGTTAACAAGGAAATGTTACGGACCTTCTTAATGGTGGTGCATAAGTTACTAGTCATCCCGGGTTAGTTGTAAAGGTCAATTAAGCCTGTTACGGTCCCCATATTTATGCAGCCGTATAGTTTTCGGATAGATAAGGCGACTTCTGTGGGCGTTATAGAAATGAGTAAGGAATTAAATGGGTTTGTGCAAGATTCTAATGAACACATAACCGACATAAATTACTTTAAGCAATGCGAATCCATATAAAAGGTCACGGCAACGGTTGGCTGAAGAAAGTTCTTGTACCCAAACAAAATAGAAATTTGATTTAAGGGTCTTACCACCATCTTTTACATTTCCATCATATTTCTGCAACGTTTTGTTTCAAGCTTAAACTGCTGTTAATGAAACAAATACATTTTTAAAAAAATGTTTTGCCTATTCCTGGTTCTAAGAGAAAACGAGATGAATGATTTACGATGAAGTAACAATCACAAAGGTCTTAGCAATACAATAGTTTAAGGACGATATAATACAAAATTGCGTTATAAGGTTAAAACAATACTGTTGTAAGAGATGGTACTACCCTTGGAGTGAAGGTTAGAAAAAGAAAGAAAGAAAGAAAATCAATTTATTCTTTGCACACAGGACACCGAAATAGGAGCGGAGGAGGAGGAGGAGGTTGTCTATTTAACATTTATATAAGTAGGTATGTCCAATTTTAATCACTGACTTGCCGAATTTATACGTAGAAAAGCACGTAGGATCTATTTAAAGGTTCAGTTTGAAAACAATAACGTCGACAACCAAGCACTTAAAGCTACTGAACCAAATGGAACAAAATTTAATCCTTATCCGTTCAATAGAAAATTAAATTCAATGAACTATATATCGAACTAACGTTTTATTGAGGTCCACGTATAAACTACTGAGTTTACCGAGCGTTAACACGATTAGTTCGTCGATTATGTTCAGGTTAACGTTGTGACTTATTTGTGTGGCTATATTTTTATCCGTAAAGCGAAGTGGGCTGGTCATATAAGCCAAAGAACTGATAACCGTTCGGGTACACGAGTTCTCGAGTAGAGACCGCCAGTAAGCAGACGTAGTGTGGGACGCCCCCAGATGGAGCGACGTCTTGCAGAAGGTGGCTGGCAGAAAGTGGACGCGAAGAGCCGAAGACCGGACTCAATGGCGCTTACTGGGAGAGACGTATGTCCAGCAGTAGACAAACGTGGGATAACGATGATGATGAAGGGTTGTGGTGCAACTTAGAGACCTAAAGTAAACTACGAAAGATTGAATGGAAGAAGGTGACGGACCTTCTTCTTTTATTCAATCTAGTCCGATCCAGACTACGCTTTCCATCTCATTTCTACAAATCTCATGGAAAAGTTTATTTATTATGTTCTCAGTGTACCTATAGAATATGTAGATGCAGTTGTAAATCCAGCTGGTAAATATTTAGTTTTGCGCTCAGTGCTATGGAACATTCCTACTAGCATTAGCATGTGTATGAATGGTTTCTACAGATAAAATGTACGTATCTTATCAACATTGAAAATAGTAATGCTCAACGTTTGACTACAAGCTCTATTAAATCACACAACATTAAAATTTACAACAAAATCACTAAGTAAGCACATTTGGAAATCAATAGCAAAATAATTACCTCTCGATATATTTTAGAGTCAGAGTATTCAGAGGACGTAAGCACTTTCAAAGGAATTAACGTGCGTGATCCGAATAAATTTAGCGGTTCGTGAAATATGGGTATTTTATTAAATTCAATGAAATTGCTTAGCAGTTGACCAACTAAAATTGGGGATTATTTATGAATTTAATGATCCTAGTACCGTACCACTTTAAGAGCGAGGCATTACCTTTATACCTTTTCATTTAGATAAGTCCTTAAAATATTAGGGTAGCATTAGGGAGAATTTTGTTTGAACTTTAAAAACACAAAATATTTTCTATACTTTCATAAATGTACCAAGTTTCTCAGAGTTACTGTTACTAATTTCACTAATTTACTGTTATTAGCATTATTTTGTCTCCGAAAACTAAGCTCTTTTTAGTCCCTCTTACTATACTTTAACTTTAATTACACGTTTTAAATAAGTGCTTGATTAAATATATTGTTGTTAAGGGACTATAATCAGAATTTTGTTTAAAGGCAACTTTCAAAGTAATATTAACTTTAAGACCGTCTTAGTTATTAAGGGATTGTCTTTATGGTGTTCGGAGCAAAAACTGTCGTCCAAAGATATTTTCTCTCCCATTTTCTGTGGCTTTTTAAATGTGACAAAGTCTTCACGCTTGTTTCCTGAATCACTTACAGAAAGCAAGATTTTTTGGAAGCTTCATTAAGTCCGCTCTCAGCTAATAACATCATGACATTTTTGCGAGTTCTTTTTCAGAATGTTTTCGGAGTGTTTGAAGATTACTTTTCTAATACCGAAAAGGTAAAATGGTTTTTATGCTTACTTTATATAAAATTGAATGTAATTTTTCCTGTACTCCAACATTTTGAATGGGGATCAACTCAAAAATGTCTCAAGTGTCGCAAGAAAATATCTATTATGACCAGCAATTTTGACAATAGCCAAAGTTAATATGCTGGTTGCATAATAGCAGTAATATTATCCAATAACATAATTTAAGTAATTCCTTAGTTTATTGTTAATCCCATTTTAGCCCGGCCTCCCCTGTACTCTTGCCCAACTTGTCCCAACTTCCCCTTCTGTTGTTTTTCAACGCACAGTCCCCTAGAGCTCTGTAATTCGATTATGTTATTGTTTTATGTCCTACCGTCTGGATATTGTACTCTTTAGAAAGATAATTGCTGCTATAAAGCTATTATTAACTAATTTTCCAGTTACCTACCAAAAATTGCTACAAGAAATGCACAATGGGCCTAATTATTTACTACTGAGCATGGGTCTCTTCTCAGAATGACAAGGATTAGGCCTAAGTCTACCACGTTGGCTTGGGGCGACTAGGCGGACTACACACACAAAAAATTATCTAATTAATTTACCTAAGAACAACAAAAATTCTTAATATTTTGACACTAAAGAACTTTAAATTATGTAGTACAAAGGCCCAAAATGGAGCTTGACGTGAAAGGCCAGCAGCACATAGAGATATAACAGAAACTGTCCAAAGTAATACTATAGAATTTAGTTGCGACTCTGCTGCTATAAACTTAATTGGTGATCTTAATTCAGTATGAGAAGTAGATATGAAAGACGAAGAAATGCACCTAGATGTGCACAATGTTATATAAACAGCTGAGATTATTTACCTTAGTACTACAAGACAAATTCTGAATATTAAAACACCAAAGAACTTTAAACTAAAACAAAGACCTAACATGGCACTCGACGTAAAGAGGCGAGCTCATCGAGTTATAACAGAAGCTGCTCAAAGTTATACTACAGAATTCAGTTGCCACCCTACTCCTAATGAAGTTTTAATAATTCACAGTCTTCCAAAACTGTTGGCTTGTTAACTTGCTCAAGTCAACTCGTGGTCTCTTTAAAATGTTAATTATAAGTCGATGAGGAAAGTGTTTTATAGTTACTAAGCAACTTTTTGGTTAAACAAGAGCAACAATGTTTTTGTTTCGTATTTCTAGTACAAGAAGTATGTTAGAACAAGAAGATTTTGTAGTTAAGTTTAATGAGTAGTGTTACCGAATTGAGAAGAAATTTTAGGTATCATCTAAACAAAAAAAGAACAGATGAATTTCCAAATTCAAGTATTTAAACAACCTTCATGTATTAATAATCTATAGACATACGAAACAAAAACATTGTTGCTTTTATAAAGATTCGCAGCTAAGTTTAGCAATGTAATGTGTAGAGTACCTATTGTTATACTTAGCTTTGAATCTTCTCTACACTTTTAAGTTTTCATTTTCATTATATTTGTGTTCGCAGTCTACGAAACCTTATTGCTTTACTCAATACTTATATAAACTGTGAAAAAAAAACATGACTTGTTTCCAAAGCTACTGAATCTGAATAGACCTCAAATGAAGAACCCGCTTACGCTAAGAATACACATAAATTCGTTTGACACTGTCAAAATTGACCGAGCTAAGATAATATTAAAGTAATGTTCATCCTCCGACTAAAAGCAGGTACGTCTTTCAATATATCTTTGGTATTATTCATATTTTATGTACTAGGTCTAATATCCAATCTGAATCATTAATCAGAAACCGTGGCTGTCAATGATAAAAGCTACATCATGTTTATTTGAGAAAGATAATTTGATTTCCCAGAGGACGTCAGGTAGCCGGGCCGTGTTACGAAATGAATAATTTAGTTACACAGTAATTTAGTTTATCAATATTATTTCCATAACAGTTTACGCACGAAATATTAATAATAAACAAGAACTGAGGAATAAATTAGGTTTCTTGTTTATATTTATTTGAAGATACAGCGATTAAATATTTCGAAATTTTAAGACCGCCTTTGTACATTGTACATGAAGCATTTTAAATAAATAAATAAATAATAGGTACAACATTATTCTTAGTATAATTATGCTAAAGCCGAAAGGGGGTTAATGTGTACTCATCATTATTAGCAACTGTTATTGTGGGACGAACACTGAAATTGCGAAAATACAATACAATGCACATTATTGCATACCAGAAAGAGAAAGCAAAAGAGATGTACAAAGCGCGGTCTTATCGTACTAGACGATTTCTGCCAGACAACCAAGAAATACAATCAACTGTTCCATACATTGAGTCGAGTAATATTGAATTATTTGTATGGAACTGCAGTATTTTTTTTTCGCGATTTCATCGTTGTCCCCATTATAAAAATGGTTCTTAATGATGAATACAATAACCTGCTTTCAGCTTTCGCATATACTAAGAATAATGTTGTACCTATATTAATATTAGAAGAACTTTTATAATTAATTATTTTACATAAATGTACTGTATATATTTATGACTGATTATTTTGTTACAAAACTCCAGGCAGTGAGTCTAATATTCTTTATTTTTAATACTTTTTACAAACATAGCCTTTTACACGAGTATTACCTTCATTGTACACTACACTTAACACAAATAAACTATTATTATTATAATAAGGCCTATATTTAAAACGAATGCTAAGGGTTAGCCACTGGAAGAAAGGGGCAGCTATATTTACATCTTCGAACAACAAACCGGATACCAATTTGAATAAAGCTAATAATGCAGTTGAAATGCGTAAATTCACAATGAAGCATCACAAGTTGTCAGTTGAAACTGACGTAGTGTCGACTTGTTGACCCAATTGCGAAATAATGACCGAAGCTGCCTTTAGACTGAAAATAACATTGTAACCGAGCTGGTATTTACCTAAATATGGTGACTTTTTTATAATACTTAGGTTTTAAACAAGCTTACAGCCCGCCTGATGGTAAGCGGTTACTGTAACCTATAGACACTTCCAACACCAAGGACATCACTCGCGCGTTGCCGACCCTACTACGATACTAATTACTAACGTCGTACTGACACGACTGAAGAGTCGTGTGTGTGTTCCTAACGGTAAGCAAGGTCGCCAGTGCTCCTTGGGGAAGCCCAAAGAGCACTGCCGACCTTGCTTATCGTTAGGAACACAGCACTGTAAAAGAGCAGTGTTATTTACCTACGATATTCTTAAGGGGTAAGTTGGGTATGACTTGGGATGCCAACTATTATGCTGAATCCAAGACCATTTTTTGTTTTAACTTCTTGTATGACATACAGGGTTATTTGTAACTCATCGGCAATGCTTTAAGGGCTGAAAGTAACCATCGATATGAACAACTTTTACTATAGGACCAACACTGAAATCACGAAAAAAAATCTTTTCATACATTTCGATCGAGCAAGGTTGATTTTTTGTAGGTATGTTTTGGTTTTTTTTTCCTTATTTCCGGGTTGATCCCATGGTAAAAGTTATTCATATTGAGGAGAACTTTAACCCCTTAAAGCATTTCCGGTAAGTTACAAATAACGCTGTAGGTATTTCCTTGCTACCTAGTTACTAAGTAATATAAAGGATAAATAAAAATCATCTATTCTGGTTCTAATTTGAATCAAATACAACGTGAGACTTTTCTTTACTTCATAATTATATCATACTATAAGGAAAATAAATAAATTCTATTTTCGCGTAAAACCCGGACTAAAAATACTTTCGAATGAAATTTATTTTAGCCAGTCAATGACGATTATTGATATAATCTTTCCGTCCCAGTTATTTTCGCTACTTTCAGTGTATAAACAGATCATTTTAAAAGACGTTTATCCAGATATAAAGGGGAATATCAAAAGAGTTGGGATCTGATCGATTTGTGTGCCGTTCCGAAAATATCGGAGGAAATCAAATATGTAGTGATCTTTGGTGACAGTGAGCGCGAATATTACTTCAACTTGGAGTAGGCATTTGATACAATATTGAAGTATACAAGTTTATTGTAGTCAAATGTTTAATGGTGGTGGTGATTTAATGGTGGTTAATGGTAGTGGTGGTGGTTTAATGGTGGTTATTGTTGGTGGTGGTTTAATCGTGGTTAATGGTGGTGGTTTAATGATGGTTAATAGTGGTGGTGGTTTGGTGTAATATTGGTTGTATTACATCATAGCAACCGGTTTACATCTCATCGTATTTCTGCCTAAAGCTACTTTAATTAAGTAACACTATGGCTGTATCGATATTCATAATGACAATAAAGTTTGCGATATGTCATAGGTACCTACATGTTTTTTTTTTTTTTTAAATAGTCATCAAACAGCTACCTACATTATAAAATATTAACAACTGAGTACTTATATAAACATAAAAAGTTACACAAAAAATTTGAAAAAGAAAACAATAACTAAACAACACTAGACAAGAAAACGTATACCTACAATTCCCTACTCTATTTACGAACGTAACTCAAAGGCACACCCACGCGTTAGAGCTATTCATTCAGTGGAAAGTGGGCTCATGAATAAATTATTACACCAGTTGAACTGTTCGGTATAAACGTTGAGAGAACCATATTGATGCGCGATATTCTCGATAAGATTCCTTTTTTGAACGACAAGATTTTTTTTCTACCGCGAATATTTCGTTTTTTATTTTAGGCGGTATTTTGTTCGCTGCCAGTATTCTGGGTTTTTAAGTTTATTATTTCTGTGAAAGATATTATAATTATAAGCAAGATGTTCTTAGTCTCCTGCAATGTTCTGGTATAATCTTTCATAGACAAAGGACCATGTAGGACTATATAGACATCTATCTATACCAACAGGACAGCTGGGATAGGCTTGATGTTCACAAATAGAGCTACTAACAATTGGGTTATTGACTGTTACGAAGGTAGCTACATGACCGATAATATCATGATTCCGTGCCAACCAAGGTATTACATGATTGAAATACAAAACAATGACAATATTTTTCAAAAAAAGAATCCCCCAAAATTGGCGGGCGACCTTGTTGAACAGTTTTAACCCAGTGACACACAAACTCCAGCGTTTATTTCAGACGCGAATGTCCCGGCTAACATAATTATTACGTGCCACGTAACCGCCGGATTACTGCTTCGTATTTATTTTTAACCCCACACGTGCTTTTGAGGGTATATTTTTTTTACACGTGGAAGCTACCTGTGTGCTACGGCAATTTTTGTATTTCGAATCTCAATGTTATGCTGTGTCACGTTGGTTTTTTTTTCTGATATTAACATAGCCGATTTAAAAACAAAACACAAAGATTTATATTTTTCTTATGGCAGGAAAATGCAGCAATCTTGAAATTGTGTTTTACTTAACTCCTCCCATTTTGAAACCAAATTCGGATGCAGTAACTTAAATCGAACCAAAACAAACATTGAACTCATTTGCAGTGTTCTGACGTCACCGTTAATAATCGAATACGCATTATAACATTGCACCTCACTAAATCAACACTAATCCAATTTTAGTTCAGAACACGAAACATTATTGACTGGAATTCAATTTGTCGGCTGATAAATTTATCTTTGAGTTTTAGAAGCGTCCGCGGTCGTTGGTTGTCAACGTTCGATGACCTATTTCATGTCTATTTCGGTGTGGACACGAATATCGAGCGGGGAGATCATCTTGGCCGTTAGCGTGGTTTCCTATGCCTCAAAAAGAAGTGTGACACACGCGATGGTTAGACATTTTTTTACCTGTGTACAAATTCTTTGAAAATGGCGCGTGAATTCTCTTTTAACGTAACAAAAAAACTGTATGTGATTTTGTCATCTGCGTACGTGAGAGTATGCTTAAGGGTCCATCCACACTCGATACTTTTATCAGCAGAACCGCGTGTTTTCCCGTTCATTATTCACTTTTGTAAGCAAAAGGCAGCCGACGAACGCGAAAACCATCGATGTCTATAGATACGCTCTGTCATACAAAGGGAAGCTAAAAAAGTGAGACGTATTTTTTGAACACGTCAAATTCTAAATTCAACAATGTTCGAATTATATTTAAATAGATCAGCGATACATGCACTAATGGAATAGCTACTGTTATTATATATTTTTATTCAATACACAAATTAATAATTATGTTGGTAAACGGCATTTGACTGGTGATCAACCACTCCATTTTTCTGAAAATGGAGTACCTGACACGTCTCACTTTTTGAGTTCACTAAGCATATCTATAGACATCGATGGCGAAAACGCGTGATTCTGCTGATAGAAGTAGGTATCGAGTGTGAACGAACGCTAAGACGACGAATTTTGGATATCGAAGAGAATTCTGTGAAGCATCACCGTTTAAATAGACAGCTATCCAATTTATGGTTATGGCTCCATCATTATTCAATGACTCTATATTGCATACCGATACATTTCCTTTAGAAACTAAGTCCCACTCTAAGTCCCTAGTAATAAAGCAACAAGTTAACTTTAACGATGGCTATATAAAATGTTATAGCACGGTAGACTATGAAAGACTAACTAGTGACTACTTTCAGGGATCTCGAGTGCACTAGTGCGCTGATGGCCGTTGACTGGGCTATGTAGGTCACTGCCCATAATGAGTTTGTAAACAAGAACAAAAACAAAAAAAAAGTAAAAACCGACTTAAAAAAAAAAGAAAAGAAAAACTGAAAAAGAAAATTTTATACTTTTTAGTTTTTTGAAGTCGGTTTTTACTTTTTTTATGAGTTTATTTTATTTTTCCATTTTGAGTGGCATAAACAATACTACATGCGATTACAGCAGTGATATGCTGTTATTAATTCAAGAGTTCCATTGTATATCTCCAAAATTCATAATCAGATCTTCACCCCTGACAATATTTCCATTGCGAAGGATGTTGCTACCCTAATTTTCGGAAATATTTTGCATTAATTATTATGTATTTTTTCATTTTTATTACATGTTCAACATGAAATGGGACCATTTCGGCATAAACCCCTTTCGAATAAAAAAAGAATATTATATACAGAGTGCAATTTTTGAAGCGTACCTGGAGGAAAAGTACTCTAAATACTGAAGACAGCAAATTATACTCAAAGGAAACATTGCTTTATTTTTATTTTTATTTTTAATTAGTATTTTGTTATTATTTTAATGTTTTCTTTCTGCATGTAATTTTCTGTGCAAGTCCGAAATAAATCTTCTTTCTTTCTTTCTTTATTTTTAAAAAGAAACAAAACTGCGTTTGTTGATTTTCGAAAATACGCCTGCCACACCCGGTAATCGAACCGTCTAAAATCTGAAAAAAAAATAGCATCCTGTACTTTTATGGCACCAATCGATAGGGTCTAATTTTGCTCTAATCACCTGTTATGTTGCCTGAACTTGGGCCTTAAGCCATCTTTTATAATACGAAGGATCGTGTCTATGTCTTGATTAGATAGGAATAATAACACTCCTATATTTTAAACCTCAGAAAGGACTACGCACCTGTACACTACCAAATTCATAATTAATACATGTTAAAGTCGGGAAGAAAAGGTTGTGTCACAACCGCGTGAAAAATGCGATCTGTATTAAAACAGGCGAGCGCACGCGCTGTTGAGCATCAACGATTTAAATTCAACGGGTTCTGAGTTATTGCTACAGAAATATGGAATGCCACATGAAATAGGTTAACAATTGTACCGCAGTTTTGGCATGACATTTTTTGTTGAGTGTACCCGACCTAACTGAATAATTGGATTTTTTATTAATTTTATTGTATTGGTCTGTTTTTGGGTTGTATAAACGTGCTTAAGTAAGGTATGTTCTATGTCATGATTCCTACGCTAACTCTATAGAAGAAAATCTAACCGTTAAAACACCCCGATTCGCAACGAGAAAAAGAGTTGTAACTTTTGAATGGCTGAACAGATTTTGATGAAGCATAGCTAAGATGATACCCGATTAAACTAGCTTTTGATTAAAAAAAAATCATTAAAATCGGTTCATCCGTTTTGGAGCTACGATGCCATGGACAGATACACACTACAAACTTATAACATGCCTCTTTTTAGTCGGGGGTTATAAATAGAATAAAATATCTGTTTATTTCACTAGTTTACAAACCAGATACGGGTACTTATTAAATGTCGAGACTCTAGGTGTGCGGTTCCAAATAGTAGGTCTTATGAAGAAGAACTGGCCAGAAATTCTATGGAAACTCTTTTAAAATAATAGATTACAATCTTGATTAATACAATGTTGTGGTAAGAGCTGCGAGAATAATGTAATTTATATTTTTTTTTTTTATTTGTATGTTTCTTTTTTGTTTTTTGTGGTTTTTTTTGTGTGTCATGTTTTTGTGGCAAATAAATGATTTTTCTTTCTTTCTTTTTTTTCTTTTCTTTATTTAATGTGAATAAAAAATAAGAATAGGATAATACCTAGTAAGTTATTACCCTAGACTCCCCGTTACCTACCTATTTCTTTTCTGTTAAGTCCATCCAAAGGTTGTTTGTAACAGATCGCTGTGCGAGATAAGACCGCCCATTGTACATTCGCTTATGTTATTCTTGATCTTGTTTTTATTACCCGGTGTACAATCTATAATATGTATATACTTATAAAAACACTTGTCCTGACTGACTGCCTGATCTATCAACGCATAACCTAAACCGCGGGGGCTAGCAACTTGAAATTTTGACAGTTTGTTCCTTTTATGACGTAGGCATCCACTAAGAAGGGATTTTTGGAAATTCCACCCCTAAGGGGATAAAATAGGGGACGAAAGTTTGAAATTCTGTTATGTTTCAATGAAATCCGTAATATCGACTTCAACGCGAGCAAAGCCGCGGGATACAGCTAATAAGAGTTTATATAAATAATAAAGATTTACCTCTGAATAAGATTGCTATGTAAGAACAGTAAAAACATTACCAATCCAACGTACCTATGGTATGTAACTAAATATTTCTGCGACCACAGCAGATTACATTTTAAATTGCTCAAAGGATGGCGGACATATTCAATATTCTGGTCATCCATTCCATTACGTCACACATAAGATCTCATCTCCGATCGCCAGATAGCGTGAAGGTAGCCAAAAGGGTTCTGTTATTTACGTGAAAATAAAATCGCTCAAGCGTTCCGTAATTCATGGGACGTGAATTTTGGGCCATTTTGGGATTAAGAGGCCTAATATTGGACTGTTAAATGTCGCTTAAAATTGGGCCCAAAAGCCTAAGTGTACCTTAATCCAGTGTCGGAATAATGTGATTTAGGGATGTAAAGATAAACAGATACCTATGTGGTCATTGTAAACGATCCGAGTACAATTTTCTTTTGTACTATTTCTTGTTTTTCCTATGTCGAGGGTACAGTTTATATAATCTCAAATGCACACACACTCACACTCGGAACAACTACACGCAAACTCCTTTACTGCTTTGCTCGACATCCGTATGTCATAGCCGGGATCCAGCAGAATATCAGCGTCAGGTGTCATAGCCTGGCACATGCTGAGCTGGACACCCATTTGCTACAGCTCGGGACACACACTGATTAGGTGATGCGCAGTCGCAGATACCCACATATTTTTTATTCTTTTAAATTATTATTTTTTCTACTCAATTTTACATTGTTGCCATCCTAAAATAATGTCTTCTCTGTCTATGCACCTGTCCTCTTCTTATTACCTATGTCTATCATTCTAGTGTGTCTTGTTTTTGTGGCAAATAAATGATTTTTCTTTTCTTCTTCTTTCTTCTTTAACTATCTGTAGGCATACAAATTAATATTTATCAGTGCGGGGATTGAACTAGGGATATAAACTGGTAAAATGACCCTGGTAAAATACGGTAAAATTAAATATTTTACGTAATTTTTGGTAAAATTCAAATATTTTACGTAACTTTCAGTAAAATTGCCTTTTTTTTTTCAATAGGTACTTTATTTATTTGGGTATATTTTCTGCTCGAAACACGCGATTATTGATACGTTCCCCAACAAGTTGTTATCACACACGCACAACCTACAAACCACACCTACAAACTGCGTTCAGTGTCAGTACCGTACCAAAGAATAGTTATTACTAGAGGTCGCCAAGTTGTCGAAATTCGACCGTAATTTTAGCTTTCTGCACTCCTTCTCCATATAAACTTTAACTATGCCTAATCTCACTCCTCCGTGCGCGCAATATGCTTAAAAAGGGGTACAAAGTTTTCCCTTCACGTATTAATATATAGATTATCAAATAAAAACGTGTACGGACAGGCAGATCGTCTGTTGGTAGTTATAAATATTCTCAGGTGTGTTCTTAAAATAATAGTGAAATTTAAAATGGTTCATAGTGATGAGTACCTAACGCCTTTTCGGCTTTCGCATAAGCTAAGAATAATGTTGTTGAATTATATTATTCTTTTTTAAAATTCTAATTTTACATGAATTTCTACTGTTCATTGTTGAATCCCCCGCTACACAGTGAATATCGAAATCCACTTATAACTTCAAACTCCAATACAAAAAACTTTAGAGAATATACATAAAAGCGCTGCGAGCGCTGAATCCTTAAATTGATATTTTCCTCGTACGCTTCACATTCATCGGTACGTTTTACAGCTAAAATCACTTTCAATTTTCAACGTAAAGCGCTCTATAGCTTGCTGGAAGCGTGACGGGCATAAAACCTCTGGAGAGAAAGCCTCAACTTGTCTCTATCTAGTACCTATGTAGAAGCCGCGAGAGATTTACTGATTTCCTAATCTTGAGCACACGCGATTTTCAACTCTGTGCCTCACTAGTAGAGTTTAAAATACTTTGGGATTGCGGATATAAAATTTCTTAATCTTCCAAGTTATTTCAATTTTTTTTTCTTGGACAGATGTTACCTAGATGTAAGCGTGGAATAAGTTTTCGTTTTATTTTTTATGACTTTCGCAAATTAGATTGCGAAGGTAACGCTTTTGCGACGTTCAGTTGATTCGAGTTTTACAGACGTCACAAGTCACGACATTACATTAAAAAATGTTACGACTTGGAACATAATTGCTAAAAGTTTAAACGTTACAAAACTTTGGTTGTTGAATGTAACTACAAAAAAAGAAATTCTTAAATATATCAAAGCGATTTTAACGCTTCGAGATGGTAATAAAACAGTGTTTGGAAGTAGATTATTGGATGATTTATTAGCTTATCTTTATACAATATTTAGGTTAGGTACACTAGAAGTTACAACTAAATCTATAAATTTTCATACAACGGCCAATTAGAATGCGTGAGAACAAGAAATAAGCTATGTTTAAAATTTGAAGCATAAATCAACAATTGTATTAAGGGTGTGGATAGGACCATCAAACTGAACAACTGTCTCTATGGGCCCAATATCGTAGTCACGTAAAAATAATCAGCTTTTCCATACAAAACTTACACAAGAAAGGTAGGACTTCATGAATCATCCTGTCCTTACCGCATAAAAAAAAATATAAATATTTTTTTTATCTGTAAATGGCTGTATGATTGGTCATCACTTGTAAAATTAATTAAGAGCTGGGCATGTTGTGAATAAAATATAACCGAAAAAACCCCCCGAATCCAACTAGAAAAAGAGCTGTAACTTTTGAAAGGGTTAACAGATTTTCATGAATCATAGCTAAGAACCATTCAGATTAAACAAGCTTTCAATTAAAAATACTGCATTGATATCGGTCAAGAGATACACAGATACACACTCTAAACTTATAACACCCCTCTTGTTCGTCAGGGGTTAAAAATAAATATAACATAAAGTAATCCACCAAGCAGGCCTAGGTATGCGCACGCCTGGATTTGAACTCACGACCTACGACCACGAGTCGGGTACACGACCACCGGGTCACCACTATTTGCATCGCTGTTGAATACGTTCTATCCAAAAAATACAATAATGGCCACATAAGCATTTCTTGAAAAATATTGTATTGCAGTAAAATTTCATTTTACATAAACTATCTGAGGGCCTAGAATGAATGTTTTTGACGTAACGTTAACGTAAGCAAATTTTGAATCACAAAAATCCACGTTTCATCCATGATCTTTTTTGAAATAACATTCATTATTTTTAGTTATTCATGAAACAATAATGTGTTTATTGCGTAAAATTCGATAGAATTATTGTATTTTTCATTCAAAATTTGCTTACGTTAATGTTACGTTATGTTAACATTACGATACGTCAAGAACATTCGTACTAAGCCCTCTGAAGTCTGAACACTGCATTCTCTTAAAATCGAATAAAAAAGTTAGAACTTTAGAACATAAAAATTCATGCAGCATTTAAAACAATTTAAAATAAAATATTTTCGAAAAACGACCAAATAAATCTTCTCTATTGATACCTCACGATATTAAATCCAGGGGCGCGCAACAATAAAATTTCGCTCGACTAGTACCATTGCCACGCCTCTCGTAAAGAAAATTACGCAGATCATAATTCAGCGAGTACCAACCCTAAATCACTGCGTATGTCAAGCTAATGGAAAATGGGAGACTTCAAACATTATGTTGGCAATTGAAAAAAGTATTCACAATTATAAATTCGTGGACAAAATGGTTGGGATAAAGTGCTCTTTTCCTGGGATGATTTTCTCTCAAATCTTTCAAAAGGCTTTCTGAGAATATGAAATTAGTTTCTAGTAACGTGAAACCTTAGCCTAATTAATTCAAAGCATTTCTAAAAACTAGACAAATAGCCCAATTCAGAGTACCGAACCTTTATACATCAAACGAAATTTTCTTTTCTAATGAAAAAAGCGTACAAAGTCATGAAAAGCTTTATGCCAATCATGCCTAATAAACCGATATAAGCTCAAGTAACTCGAGGACGTAAGCAGTGTCGAATTTAAAGACTTTCGATATCGGTAATATAGAATTTAGCTGGCAAGAATTTATTTTTAAATACCATTGCGGGTCAAATCTGAATGGAACTGGCACAAAAGCGTTGAGACTGGCACAATCAAATAGAGGCTGATATCCAGCAGTGGGTGAAGTCGGGCTACGGATGATAATGATGATGATGAATACAGAATTACCGTCACCCGATTTAACATCAATTTCATAGTCCTTGCGTCTGTTTAAAACGTTTAAGACTCTGTTTCCACCAGAGCTGTGCGTGGTAGCTAAACCATGCGCGATGAAAAATCCACGAGTAGGATTACTTCATTCTAAGTCCGCAGTAATTCAATTGGTGGATTTTTTCTCGGTCATCACGTTGCTACAAGCAGCTATCTCGCACAGCTCTGGTGAAGAGGCACCCGTACTTTGTAGGTACCCAGTGTATCATAAGCGTGTTCTTTTTTGGAAATGTTTCTCACGGGTGGCTCATGGAGCCTTCACTGTTTAACCGAACTTTTGGTGAGGTACTTATGATTGCCTGATTGCATGTGGTTGCCTGGAAGAAATCGCTGTGGGCGATAAGGCCGCACATTGTACAATTTATGTTCGTGCAAGTCTTATTTGTATATTTGGTTTACTGGTGTACAATAAATAATATCATTCAACTCATTCAAGCTATTATAATAGCTTAATATTCAAGCTATTATAATAACATACCATGTACACAATTCTTAAGTCCCAACCGGGGATCGATCTGAGAAATTTTAAATAGATAACTTCAATAACATTGTTCCGACCAGGAATGGTACCGAATACCTCATGTTTTTTGTCGTATCTGCTTCCATTGCACTAATGAAGCATAATCTGATCTAAAATACATAATTACAGTACACGTCTGAATATAACAATTTTTTAATAAAACCTCCGTGTTCAATTCAATCGGAATATGATTAAAATACACAATGATATGATAATTTTAAAACAACGGCTGCGACGTTCTATCAGTGTCATTGACATTTGCATACATTATTCATGAACAAGTTATCATGACATGTTCAGTATGGAGGAACGTTGGTTCTGAAAACCCGTAATATGAAATTCTATTTTAATTTTCTTTTTCATTTTTTATACAAGCTTTCTTTCTAGTCCCGACCCCTTTGGTCCCGGGACTTATCTCATTACCGTGACCCCGGAACGTAAAGGGCTATCGAAGGAACACCGTGGATTTTAGTCAGTACAAGTCTGACAGTCCCTCCCGCCCTGCCCAGGGTGGGAGGAATCATTTGATGATTTTACCACGCTAAAAAAAAAAAAAAAAGTCCCGACCCCTTTATGTATTGTACTCATCATTATGAACAACTGACGACACGGTTGGCGTAGGTAGTGGTTAAGCGATTAACTTTCTGCGCTACGTGCCGCGGGTTCAATCCCCGCAAGGAACAAATATTTGTATGGTCTACAGATAGTTCTTTCGGGTCTGGGTGTGTGTGCATGTGACATGTATGTTTGTAAACTGTACCCTCGATACAGGAGAAATCCTAGTGAAGGGAAATGTATACAAAAAAAAAACTTATCATAAATCAGCTGTTCCATACATTTAGGCCCGAGTTCACCGACAAAGTAACAGACAGTTATAGCAAAATCTGCTGTGTAATCATGAATTTTTGTATAGATAAATCAGCCGATTTAATTTTAAACATCTGTTTAAATTGTCGATGAACATGGCCCTTAGCGAAGCAATATTGAATTACTTAATTGTATGTTACAGCAGATATTTTAAGCTCCGTTCCCAAAGTCACAGCGAATCGAAGCTCAAATAACTTAACATCATTTACGACGTAGATAACCGCAAGAAGAAAGCTTTAGCACTGCGAACAATTTAATGTAATAAAGGAGAATTGCAGCAATTACGCGAATTGTCCGGAAGCGCGCAATTTGCTGGTAATGCTGATACTTGCCGGCAGAGTACATTCTTTTATCATTCATTTAAAAATTTATATTACTTATCTGTCGGTCATTACATCGAATTATTTTAAAGGTTGATGATGATTTACTGAAATTTGTATCAAAAATTTGTAGTAGAGGAAACAAAAAAAGTATCATCGTTACGCCAGTGTAGCTGTTGTACCAAAGGGATAGGTATATATAGGTACAGAATGGGTACAGAGGATGACATAAATCCAAAATTTCTCACAAATTTAATAAGGTCATAATGTTTATATTATATATTATTAGCCAATTGCTATTGAGCCGGCACAAATGCGATCCAAAGCTGCAACTAAAAACCAAAAAGTCCCCTCGGTTCCAGCAGGGAAACGACCCCAGAACTTGGCTTTGTTACCTTCTAGAACAAGTTATTAAAGAATTTATTGTCCAACAACTATTGCTTGGACTGTCTCGCTTTCTTAACATTGGATCTTTGTTATCGACCGATTTTACACCCCTGGATGTGTTCTCATTAGGAAGTTTGCGACTGAACGTCTCTAATGGTTCGGGAAGTTTCACGGTTTTTGTGGAACGACTTTTAGATCAAACGTTCGAGACGAATTGTTTCTTTTTTTTTTAGCCTAATCTGTGACACTTCTGGGCAATGGCCTCCCCTCAAGTTCTTTCATAAACCTCTTTTCACCTCGACGCAGCCTCTGATATGCGTCCAGGTCATCTCGCTACGTTTATCGGGGCCGGCCTCGGAGGCGTCGTCCATCTTCGGGCATACATTCTGTAGAGACATTTGCCCACCGGTCGGTATGCATTATATGATGTGACCCGCCCAGTCTCATTTGAGTCTGGCAGACTTTTTGCCTACGTCTATTATGGCTGTTTTTAAGAGCAACGTGGTGTTACAAATTCTGTCTGTTCTTTTTACAGACATAACCCGGCGCAGTATTCGTTCTATTAGAATAATAATACTATATCTGATATTGGTTCTGATAGTGGTATTGGTTGATTACAACACAATAATTTTATTTAAAAAATCATCGATTCTTCTCGAGACGAAATTCACGACAAACAAATCAACCAATAACTCAATTGCGCTCTACGGGGTTTTTGTACTTATAGATATTAATATGTAAAGGTTATAGGTATAGTTCCCTGAAAACTCCAAAATCCCTATTCCACGCCGAAGCCGCGAACATTAACTAATGGAGTAAAGGGATTGCATGTCAACAATTCTAGTGATGTGAACGAAATACGAGCAGTACGTAAAACAGAAAACCATTTTAAACAATATTCTGTGTGTGGTGCGACCGCAACCACTCGACGGGTGTGAATATCGCTTGTTTACTTCACATCTAAAACCCGAGGGACTCACAGACTTATTTATACAAAATCGAAGGTAAATTCCTAGTACCTAAGGTATAGGTATATATGTTCTCGGAATATTCGTGTGATTGCCGACAAAGAACCCTTTTTATTATAAATTCGATTATCTCAATAGTTAAAGCGAGTTTGTACTCCTTTTAAAATACCCATATACTACCACCCACCGCCGTTAGCGACCTTAGGTTTCAGCTGAAAACCAGCGCTGTAGTGTTACTGCAGCATATGCTGAGCTCAGATCTTTTGGTCACGCAATACCACATTGAGCCTAATTATGTGCCGAAGTAAGCCTGCTGTAATCTGCAACTGCTGTGTCACTCCCGGTTTCTGTGTTTCTGTATTGTATATAGTGTGATTTAACCATGTATTGTGTTGACCAATAAACCTTATTTCTTCCTCTTAATTTCTTGAACCTCTGTAAGTCTAACTACTGTAAATATTTCACAAATACCAAATCATTTTATGTAAATTGAACATAGCGATCAAGTGTTGTGTGAAGACAGAAACGTAAATCATAATAGGTAATAGGCTCGATACAAATATTTCATAAAGATGACACTAAATCGATATTTAAAACGTGTACATACCTTGCTAATATTCCATCATGGAACATGTAAAAGTTACATTAAACAATGAGCTTTTTTTTTTAGGTCGTATTGAGAGCAGATTTTTACAGTCTTTAGTTCTTTTTTATAAATTAAAAATTGATAAAATCTTGCAATTCAAGCGCTCGGACCCACCGCGCGTTGCACTACATGACATACCGTAAAAAATCCCTATTTACTACGAATAAAGTACATAATATTTTGTATTCACCGCACTACAAGACGGCCCAGTAGCACCAATCCGTTTTCAAATGTGGTGATTGTATACAACCAGGCTATAAGAAATACATAATTATACAGTAATAAAACAAAAGGCTATCATCTCCTTGATCGATCCTCACTCGACTGATCGCATCCACTACCAGATATAGATGAAAGTGAAAGTGATGATATAACTATTATGATTTATATGCAGTGACTACTAAGTCTACTGAAATGCAAATTATAAGGTCCACCATATTATTCTATCGAAGATATTGTAATAGTATCTTCAAACATATTATTTTAGGGCCATAACAGACTAGCTAATTTTTGCAGCATAATCGAGTGTTTTCACGTTCGTTATTAACTTTTTGTGAGCAAAAGGCAGCTGTCAACCGCGATATCACGCCAATCTGCTACAAAAAGTAGCTAGTATGCTATGGCCCTTAGATCACTTACAGATATTTATGATAAATGAAGAAAAGAAGGTAAATGCCTGCTATCTATCCATCCTTATACCAATCCATTAATAGCAATTTGACTAACATTGACACCCACGTATAGAAAAATATATATTGGTCTATTTAATAAGGACGAATGGAGGAACGAAATGGTACGCACATAATATACTCGAATACCGTATATTACTAAAAGCCTGCGAATCTATTCGGGTTTTCTATATCTTGAGCGAACTATTCACACATATATAAAGAACTACTATAAACAAAATAAAGCGTAGCAATGTGAGATATGACACAATACGAAAAGGGTAGAACCTATAATAATAATAGATTCCGGCGTAGCGACGCGTTACGCCGTAGCCTCGTAGAATAAACAAGTGCTACGGAAAATTGTAGGCTTAGGCAAAGAGCCTTTGGAGGTACGCGGGTTTATTTAATAAAACTGTATTTCATCTGTTCCCTTTGACAATGTAATTTATTTCGGAGAAAAAATTAAATTGTAAAGGTTCAGACTACTTTGATGATTTTTGGTAAGAGCAGAGTTCCTTAGTACAGAGTAAAAGGTAAAATATGTTCTGCGGAATAGACGGATTTTGTACAGTATAATTTTTATATAGATAATAATATTTATTTACGGCAAAAGTTAGAAATCATTGATCTTTTTAACATATTATAATTGTTTCTAGGCTACAAAGCACTTTAATCTAACCTAGGTAGCTATAGTTTTAAAATATTGATAATTGTTGGTGATCTACGAAATCACATTACCTATAAAAATTTAAAAGACAATTGTTTTGTCATCAGTATATTTAAAAAATCTAAAGTAACGTGGTCCCTATCAGGGAAGATAACCAACATTTTGGGAAGAAAAATTAAATTTTAGGAAAATCTTATGGTAGGTATCTAATATTATAGAGCCAACAATTCTAAAATTCGTATCATAATAATATGAAAAACCATAGAAACTAAAAGTTCATGGCCTGTGTCCGAATATTTTTTATTTATCAAATATGGATATCAGCCAAATGCTTCTTTTATTTCAAGAGGAAAATATCCACGAATAGTTTTTGAAATAAAAACAAAACATGATAGTAAATTTTATCGACATTATGGTGAACCCAATGAAAATCTCGAACGTGGAAATAAAAAGGCTATGATTTTTTTTAAATTACCTTCCCGTTTTTATAAGCCAAAAACAGATAAAAAGACTAGACACTACTGCTGTATACAGCTAGCCTGAATCTCTGAAATATATTGTCTACACTAATAAATAAATATTAGCTAAAGCTTTATTTTAATTTTGTACGATTATAAAAATAGTTGGAGTCATAATCATACGGTCATCGCAATACACAACAACAGGTATATCAAGGGAACTACGAATAAAAACATACCAAGTCTGAAAATTATAAAAAAGCTCACAAAAGAACAATACAGAGCAAATGAATCAAACTGAAGGGATCCGAATAATCATCTCCGACGTAAAAGCGACGAAAGACAATTTTCAGCCACGTTATCTACCTGAAATTGGCACTGAAAACGTTGCACTCACCGTGTTTGCAACTGATACATTATACACTCAAATCCTTGTACCGCACAAAGTTTAATTAGAAACACAGTCTATGCCCGTGTAACGACGTACGGTGCCGTTAAAACCAAGTTTTCATCAAATTTTCATTAATATCCCGGTGAAAACACGCCTGTATCGTGTCGGTGGGAGACCGGCTGACACAACACGACCACACTCCGCGAGCTCGCGGATAAAACTAGGAGCTCAGAGCGAAGTGCTCCAAGCCCGAATCGAGCTGGAAGGAGACAGAATCATTTGCGCGAATGAGATGGAGAAGCATGCAGAGGTGCGCAGGAAAGAATTAGATGTTTATTTGGGCTTCTGGTAATGGGATAACAGAAGCTCGTGCGTGCTTTTCTAGTTTCAAGTGTAAGAGTCTCTCAAGATTACCTGAACGCGATACCTGCATTACTGTTATGTGGTCCTGGTGTTACCTCATCATAATAAGAAGAGCTTAAATCTTATCAAAAATATTAAATTGAATAATTAAGCTTTTTTTATATTTCTTTATTTAATAATAACAGGGTTTGATCATATGTACTTGATCATGCCGCCTCCTTTGCCTTAAAGCTAAATTAACAATTTTATACAACATTTTGGTCTCATCTATTAAAGGAATCGCCAGAACACTATTGTACAACAACTAAACATAAAAATATAAAATTAATGGAAAACTTTAATAAGCCTCAAAAATTGTTTATTGAACTAAACAACTTTTACCTTCAGCAAGTTTAAGTAAATACGTAAGCTTTATCACAGGAAATAATAACATAGGCACCTACAATATTTTACATACAATGAATTCGTTTCAACTAACACAATTAGAATGCTTAAAATTCTGAAACCAGAAACAAAACCACAAATCATTCAAATACAGACGAAATTCAATTTATTCCAACAAAAAGGTGCCAAGCTTCCGAATTTAATAAAGAGCTGTAGAATCAAAAGATTCAATAAAAGAAATTCGATTTTAATACAAAGGGCGACACTACGATGCCGTCCTTAGGTCTAAACATTAATATAATGGCCAGTAAATTAACTCGACCCAAAATCAGTCGGCCGGAATGCATAAAATAAATACTACGAACCGACGCTGTTATTTTTATAACTTTCAGTTTTATTGACAGATATATTATTATGACGGTAATTAATTGTAACTAGTGGTCGCCTAGTGGTCGAAATTCGACCGTAATTTTAAATTTGTTCACTCTTTCTTTATTTAATAGAAATAGAAAATTTTATTTGCATAAACATGTGTATACATACAATTCCATGCAAGATGTAAACATAGTAATCAATTAGTTTTCTCCAACATGTTTGCCAGAACAATTGCAATGGCGTGCAAATGTTTTGCAGGTGTTGAGGTGTTCAGGTAGTGGTAGATTGAATACACTAATACAAAAAAACATATGTCAAGTAAGAGGAAATTGGTCCGTTAGAAAGTCCGTTACTTAATTAATTAAAAGTATTATAACTATGCCAAATCTCACATTCCTCCGTGCGCGCATTATGCTTAGAAAGGGGTATAAAGTTTTCTCTTCACGTATTAATATATAGATGTATGTAAATACTATTATGTGGGTACTACTGTGTGGTGAAATAAAGAAAAAGAAAGAAAGAAAAATCATTTATTTGCCACTAAAACAAGACACACTAGAAATGCGCTAGAAATGTAGGTTGACCGTCAACAAGAATTAATTACTTTGCTGCTAGCCATTGTATCGCTGTGCTTTCGCTTCCCGTATTGCGATTATTCCCATACACGTGACGTACGTACAATGAGACTTCTGTCGGTTAATGTTATGTGTATTTTTAATTAAAAATAAAAATAAAAAAATCCAGCACATATTTACTGTCGCACCGCTGGGCACGGGCTCCTCTCAAAATGAGAAGTAACAAGAAATATTTACATGATTATATATTTTAGTGACGAAACGATTAGTCGTAATCGCCGATTTTCAACATTTATCGATTAATCGTAATCGTCAATTGTGATTACTTTACGATTATCTATAGCACAATGATCTGTTTTCAGAGAAATTGCGAAAACAAATAGTTATCTGTGTTTAAAACTATCAAATGTCGCATTGGAGAGGTTGTTTTCTGCTGCTAGCTTGATTCAAACGGATAAAAGAAACAGCATGACTGCAGAATCATAATCGCTATGGGATAATCGTTTCATCACTAATTATATTGTAACTATGGATGTTTTGGAGAAGTTATTAATTGTTTGGTATACTTTTTTATCTAATAAATCATAATCTCACTTGACTTGGGTACTTATGTAGCAAGAACACAATTCTTGGATTAAAAATTCAAAGCAAAACACATTAATTACAAAGGATTTTAATCTAAAACCTCAGCTGTTTTATAAATATTAAAATTATCAAGACATTCCTCGCACAGAGGACGTCTGTCTAAAAATCTTATTTGTACTTTAAAATTCTGATTTATATTACATTTTGACTCAGACTTTGTAAAGACTTTCAATATATTTATTTATTGTCTAACAATTTTAACCTTCTCTAGGATAATGTAAGCAATAAATTATTCTGAAATTCTAATTTCAATACTTTGATTGTTGGCTTTACTTCGTGTTTATTTGTTTTATCGGGAAAATACAAAAAAAAAAAAAATTGCGTACCTACTTTGTTTCTAGTTTTTCTGAAGTTAATATAAATAATAATTCGTTTATCTTCTGTTTTAGTAAGATTAATGAAGTTAACGAGTTATTGTGACTTCTATTTAATTTCATTGTCGGAGTTCTCACTGCGTTATCTAAGTTTATATGTGAATGCACACATGAACAACTCAACTAGATGATTTCGGTTGACTTTTCAACGAAATATTAATTATATCTAATTATGATACAGGATTCAATCTTCTTATGATATAACGGTCTTATCTGAAATAATAAAAATAATCAGCTAAAGAAAAAGAAAAAGAAAGAAAAAAGTATTTATTTGACACAGCACAAAAACAATTTTAAAGATAAAGTAACAAAAAATAAAAGAATAAAACATGTAAAAGAAAAAAATATTTATCTTAAATAACAAATGGGTTGTACGTCGCAGCTGTGTCAAAAAGGCTTCCGCTCAGCTTAAGCTGACGCGCTGCGAGCAGCCCGACAGCGCTGGTTTTCAGCGGGAGCCACATCGGGTTTCAGCTGTCTCATACGTTTGGGTCGAGTGGGTATTATAGTTTTGTATCGGACCGCTGATTATTTTTTCGCGATTATTTTGTTAGTCCTATAGAGACCACGTATTTCTGAAACACGTTGTATTATAGTATTTATTGTGCATTGTTTTAAACTCTGTCTTTTTGTATGTATTTTTATGTTGGTGTGTATAAAGCATGTTTCTATTCTATTCTATTTTATAAGTAGACTGATGCAGCTTTTATTTGGAATTTTTTGTACGTATAGACCTTATTAGAAGGATACGGGTACAAGGAAAGAAAACACCTTGGGCAAGCAACCTCAATAATTATACCACTAATAGTAGATAACTCTAAATGGCCAATCTTTCTACTACCGCATGAGCGATTCTCATGTGACAGCTCGTTCTGCCTCAACAGAAGAAGAAGTAGAATAGAATAAAATAGATTTTTATTTCATGTAAACCAGATACAGGGACTTATGAAATGTCGAGACTCTAGGTGCGCGGTTCCAAATAGTAGGTCCTATGGAGAAGAACCCCCCAAGAAACTCCATGGTAACTCTTTTAAAATAATAGATTACAATCTTGATCTGTACAATGTTGTGGTAAGAGCTGTGAGAATAATGTAATTAAATGTGAATAAAAAATTAGAATAGGATAATGATTTGCCTCTGAATAAAATTGCCATGGCAGTTACAAGCTGACCAGTGCCAAAAGAAGGCAGTGTTCATGAGCATGACGCAAGTAGAATGATATATTTACAATCTTCAACCAACCTCTTTGACAAAGCTTCTTAGCTCCTACAGTTTTCAAAGTAGCAACGCGATAAATATGGATAAGGACAGCCATGTCCGAGGGAAGCCACCGTTCGTTAAACACCATCCCACAGCTGCATAAATATCTCATGATCTGCGATAGAACGGTCAGTTATCTCCGCTGAGTGTCTCGGAATATCTTATAAGAAGGGTAGAAACTGACGATCGATAGAGGTTAACGCGGGAGGAGAAGTTGATCGAGGAGAAAAACATTGGATATAACGCTGTTTATCATACTGTGCAAGTTTCAAAGACGACCAAGAAGGATTTAAGTGGCATTTTAGAAGACGGTGTTGAATGGATAACTTGTGACTTCATAGTACGTTTTAGCAACTTTTATCCCACGATACAGCTAAGGTACTACAAAATCTGAAATTAGTACAGTCGACTTCGTTAATATGTTGACATATTCAGGTTTCAGAAATATATGAGCTTATTTAAAGTTAATTGAATTGTAGGTAACAACTAAATATAGAGTAGGTAATAACTTGTGACTTCATAGTACGTTTTTAGCAACTTTTATCCCACGATACAGCTAAGGTACTAGAAAATCTGGAATTAGTACATTCGTTCGTGTTGCACAGTCAGTTTCACTATAGTGATATGCATAGATACCTATTATAAATATCGATAAATATGCTTATGTATGTCATAATATTATTTTTACTTTTAATCATCAACACGGCTCTATAAAACGCTATTAAAACTGAATTAGGCGCCTAGAATTGAACTATGCCCTTTTCATGTTAAAGCGCACAGGAATTCTTTCAGTAATTCTCAAGATTCAGCTGAAGTGTTTCCAGTAAAAATTCTTTTTAAATGAAGTAATTAATGCATCTCACGTAGAGTACTTATATCAAGTCACAGGAACCGTTCCCAGAGCAATTGTCTCAAATTTATCACCTTCCATTGTGACCAAGGGAACGTTTTCTCTTAGGCCCTTCGTACACGTGTCAGCTTGCACGCGATTTCAGTATTATATAAAGCGTTTGGAAATTTCTTATATATTTTTTCGGGTATGGTCATACACGTTTTGTCCCGAATCGTCTTCGATGCGACATGTATGTAGAGACTAAATACCTGTTTTAATAACGCTATTTTTAAATCGTACGTTTTTCTTTGAGAATTATACAGACAAAGACCCAAGTGCGGGTGACGGGCGCTACTTGCTTGACAGAAAATCGGCTTGAGATTTGCGTCATAGGTCTTAATATTACATTATTTCCGTTTAAAACAAACGTTGCCTCATACTAGAACTTCTCTTGTATTTTGTGTACAAATCACAAAGTTTACAAACATACAAATCACATGCACACACACAAACAGGGTCCGAACAAAAATATGTAGTTCATAGTGACATACATGTATTCATTTAGTGCGGGGGTCGAACCCGCGGCACATAGCGCGGGAAGCCAATCGCTTAGCCACTGCGCCAGGCGTGTCGTCAATTGATTAAGAAGCTTAAAAAAAGCACTACCTTAGGTATACTTAGTTAGGAAGACATAAGCCGTGGTCGCGTATCCGAGTCGAGTTGTTGACGCGTGGACGAAGGGCTTTACAGCACCTACCTACTTGTAATTTGATTGCACGTAAATTCTTAAATGCTGGTCCTAATATTCTAGTGTTATGGAAGGTAGTAATTTTGTGAGGGATAGTCGTGGTTGTCTGTGGAGTAATTACTTTGAATTTTGATGAGTCTCATTTGCGAAGGTGCTTGAGCCTTATTTAAATTGTAATTACGTGACGACTTATAAAAGCAGCATTTAAGAGCATTACGCAGTGAGAGCCTAGCAGTTGCATGCCTGCCTTCCATGCAGGAGGGTCTGAGTTCTAACCGGGCCCGCACCTCTAACTTTTGGAAGTCATGTGCGGATCAGAATTTGACTATCATGTGCGATAACGGTGAAGGAAGAACATTGTAAGAAAACCTGCACACCTTGAGAGGGCTTTATAACGTTCTCTCGTGTGTGTAGTCCGCCAACCCGCACCAAGCAAGCGTGGTGGACTAAGGTCTAACCTGTCTCATTCTAAGAAGAGACCCGTGCTTAGCAGTGGGACAGTAATGGGCTGGAATTATTACTATTTAAGAGCTTTTGAATGTTCTTTCTGGCACGTAACATGCGATTTCTAATTAATTTGCGAAGCGTAAAGACAATGGTTTCCATTCATAAATGCCACTTATAAATGTGTTTGAAGCGACACCTGGCGCCACAAAAAGGTACTACGTTGCAACATAGCAAGCTAACTACAATGATGATAAATAAGCGTATACAATACGAATTCAACCAATCCAATTAAGAAGCCTGCAATCACGAAAGAAAAGATAATCGTATCTAAGACATATAGACAACTCTCCGACATCAACCGTCGGGCTTCAGCCCGCCAGGCAATATCGGCTCGCCTGGTCGGAGGATCCTCCCTTTTCAATTGAGGAACACCATACCACGTTGTGCTATAGTGGTGACCCCGACGTAAAGAACCCCTTTTTTCTTTTTTTACATTTCCATATTGTCGCAGTGTATTCAAATCCGACTTAACAACAAACACATTTTATTTAATGCGCCGACGCCACAATTCCACATACTAATATAGGCTTCACAAATTCATACATATTAATACACGAACGTGCCCGGGTTTTTATTGCGTGCGTCAAAATTCTATGACCAAAACGAAATGGTCCATGTGATATTCGACCCTTTCGATGTTAATTTATGCCCTTTTTCCTGTCCCTAAAGTAATTACAATGTTCATAACACTTCGTGAATTCATAGGTACCTTTATGGGTGTAGACTTGCTGGATTAGCACAGTTAAAGGTTATTTCGGTTTGGATGTGCAAAATTTTATACAAATGTTTGTTTTATGCTCAATGTAAGGAATAAAATATGACCTTTTTAATAAGAAATGGCTGATTCTTTCCTGCGTTTAGTAACGACTGAAATACGGTATGTCGAAGTTTAAAATACTGATGTGTAAGTACGTGTTCCTACGGTACAGTATTGCTATTCTGTAAGAACACCTCGCATATCGATTCGAATCTCACTGTTCTTATTGGTTGATATTTGAGAAATTGACATAAGTATGATAACTTAAGTCCCCAAGATCCCAGCAGCTATTAATACCTGCAGAGTTACTGGAAACTGTACATAATGCCTAATTATATTTGAATTATTTTTCTTGCATCTAATATTTTCCTCGCTGTAGTGAGATGAAAAGTTAGGTTTCACACGGCTGCAAAATTATTTGCGTTTCGTGCATTTGAATCCCTCGCTACGCTTAGTACTCTATTTTTGAACCACTCGCTTCGGTCGTGCGTGGTTCAATCTTAAGGTCCTTCGCTTGTTTGATCGGTATTCAATACAAGCACTCACACAACAACTTTGCAACCTTTCTTAACAAATAAATTCTTAACAAAAAATAAATTCTTAACAAATATTTTCTTTTTAATTTTTAATGTGTCCACAAAAACATCCATATATTGAGGACACGCTTCAATGCACTGGATACCCAAAAGCACCAAATAAACGAGAAGGCTCTCGATCATTCTGTACAATAGATAAATCATAATCGTGTCAGACATGACATGGTGGCCGGACGATGGGCAAACATAACCGAAATTTAAGTCGACGTAATATTTTTTTATGTACATAATCATGTTGATATTACGCCTCTATTCTTTGTAGGGTTAGGCTAAGGTTATCTCTTAGGCTCCTATATATTGCTAATGATTTTAAGTTTTACGTGTTAGGAGACTTGTCTAGTCCTTTTTTCTAGGTATGTGGTATGTTTAGATTTTTAATACCACTGAGGTGCCAAACAAGCATACGGCCCGACTGATGGTAAGCGGTTACTGTATCAAAAAAAGCTACTTCATAGTGAAACTTCTGCATCTCCGACGCAGCAACATTTTATTAAAGTGCCGATTCTCTCACAAAAGGCTCCGTTAATGACTTTATTCAATAAATCAATTTACGAACACAATAACCGAACATTCCTGCAACGCCTTTGTCCCTGCAGGTTACTATAATACGATCGTGCCATTGTCCTAGCTCGATGCATTACATTTTTACACGCAAATGTATGACAATGGAGTTTTTGATGGCACTATGTTGGTTTGTTTGAATTGAATGCTTTTAAAGGCTTATTGTACTTGTTCATTTACGTGTTTCATTGCGTAAAGCATTCCTTTCTATAGCATAAACAAACTAACTGCGTTTGTTGGTAAATCTATGGACTACACATGATCAAGTTAGTAGTAGATAGGTATATACGTAGAAATCGAAAGCCTGAATGATTTTGAAGTGTTTTTCCAATTCATATCAGTAGACCAATTCTCACTGAAAATGTTCAAAGTATAATTCCGATCAATGTCATAAATGTCACAAATGGTATTAACTTAAACTAACAAACAACATCAAACGTGAACCTATATTGTAATGAGGTCGAAAATTGATTGAAGCCAAATCGGCATTCTGCTAACATTCTCAACCGACACAATAAAAAAAATAGTATTCTCGTCCATAAAAAAATTTCAACGTTTGCGATCGGCAGTTGAACGACATAATATTTATATTAAGACTAGATTGAGATCATACTGAAACCGGACTGAACTTTAAAAGGAGTAGAATACCGATATTTTGTCAATTCATATAATGTCAGTTCAGTCAAGTTTCAGTCATACAGTAAATTAATTATATTAGTAAACTGTACCCACGATACAGGAGAAATCCTAGGGAGAAGCAACATTAAAAAAAAAGGAAAAAATAAATTTTAAAGTACTAAACAAAGTCATGTGCAAAGGGTAAGTACCTAACTCTACATAAATACTTCACGGTACACTTAGCTCCAGTGTTAAGTTAGCAATTGTTGAAGTTTCCAAGCATCTGCACTTACAAAGAGCGCTTATTAATGAAACTTAACTGAGTACAACCACGCGTGTAAGTTTGAAGGGCCAAAGCGGCTATTTGAAGTTATATCGGCTTTGATATTTTGTATGTCCACAAAGGTAGATAATAATGCAGCGATACATTGAGGACTCTCCAAGGGATCTTAACCGATATGAGGTGATCACACAGAGAACGAGAGTAATCGACATAAGCAGTGGACTATACTACAGGCTGATGATGATGACATACTACCACCAGATTTAACTTGAGACCTGAGCGGAATGAGTGTGTATCTGTGTATTTGTGTACCTGTGGATCTGCCTGTGGCATCGTAACTCCAAATCGGATTGACTGACTTCAATGAAGTTTTTTTTTAATGAAATCTAGTTTAATCCGGTATCATCTTAGCTATGTTTCATGAAAATGTATTCAGCCATTCAAAGGTTACAGCTCTTTTTCTAGTTGGAGTTGGGGGTTTTTGACGGATAAGTTATTGTTGTTGTTAAATAGTACATAAATGGCTCAAAATTTACATTTCTAGGATAGAGGTTAGTAATTCGTGCAACAGCGATAGCAACTCAACCAAACAGCTTTATTCCACTTAGAAACATTATTAGGACAACAAAATGGTAAATGATTCTTATTAACACTAACAAAAATACATTTTTCAACCCAGTATAATCTGATTATCATCGGCTATTAGGAGTTGATTTTTGCTGACGTTTTTCTGGCATCTGGCAGCTGTGGCAAGAATAATTAAACCTTGTAATAGTTTCATCAAATAGTTATCACAATAATATCCGCGTTTTGTTACCAAATCAAGCCAACACGAAGAAGAATATTGACATAGAAACTCATTTCTTAAAACACCGCTATCGAGTCACGCCTCCCATCTCATTTCTCCGCGCCATTTCTAATTAATTACCAAATTAATTGTTTCATTTTTAGACGGTTGCAAGAATTGGATCAAAGACTCGAAATAAGGTGTTCATTATTGTTTAAAAGGTAGGGGAACATGACAATGAGAGGAAATGGGAGATGGGAGTTTCAGATGACTTACTTATTTAGAAGGACGAACCAAAATGTATGGAAGAATCTACTGTGACGGTGCCTGTCTGTGCGGTTTATTTCGACGTCCCCACTTAATTCTACAACAAAAAGTACTTAACAATAAACGATTTTATTGTTCAGTGTACTGAATGGTTTATATTGAACATATCATAACTTTGTTTTGTATAAATCAAAATAATAGTTTATCAATGTGCTATAGCCTAAGAAAGTATAAATAACACATTGTTAAATAAGTATCAACACTAAGCGATGACTTTCTTTTGTCTTCCTTTTTTTCACTGCGATAAAAACAAAATATTTATAAAAACAAAACTTTTACATGTTCAAGCAACAATATTGGATAAAAAAAATGCAGAACTAATTTGAAAAAAGAACCTATTAGATTTACAGATATTAGTTTGAAAAATACATGTTTTCATAACGATTTCCTCGAAGTTCGGACGCATCGCGATTGTATTTTAAAAGTCAATCATCAGTGCGAACGGTGTTTAGTACAGTCAAACGAAAAACCGTTTGTATCTAGGATTAAAAGAAAAATTGGAAAGTGTCGTGATTACTATTATCCCAAACGTAACGAAAATTCAACAGAACATGCACAGATTAAAAATGGAGTTAGTTTATTTATTTACTCAATACCTAATTTAGTTATTGGATCGCCAACAGAGGCTACACTTATAATTATTTTATGTTAGGCGATAGATAAGAAGATAGGGCTGAGTAAATGGCTGATAAACTTTTACAGCTATAACAAGTAGGTAAGTAACTTAAAAACCTATAAAAAGAGGATAGAGATATCATTAATGCTGTAGCGACATCTATCGCCACATAGAATAACTACTTACAAGTCAGCAAACTGACAACAGAAGTGGCGCGAAAATACGAATTGACTAATCAGATAACGAAGCCTGCATCGCGCAAGGAAAAAGATAATCGTATCTAACACATATACAACTGTCCGACATCAACCGTCGGGCTTCGGCCCGCCAGGCAATATCACCTCGCCTGGTCGGAGGATCCTCCTTTTTCAATGGAGGAACACCATATCTCGTTCCTCCACAGTGGTGACGCCAGGCAATATCACATCGCCTGGTCGGAGGATCCTCCTTTTTCAATGGAGGAACACCATACCTCGTTCCTCCACAGTGGTGACCCCGTCGTGATAAACATATCTTAGACATTGGTGCCTACATTGTCTATCTATACATATTAAAACACTTGTCCTGACTGACTGACTGATCTATCAACGCACAGCCTAAACCGCTGGGGCTAGAAACTCGAAATTTTGACATTATGTTCCTTTTATGACGTAGGCATCCACTAAGAAGGGATTTTTGGAAATTCCACCCCTAAGGGGGTAAAATAGGGGACGAAAGTTTGTTTAAAATTCTGTTATGTTTCAATGAAATCGGTAATATCGACTTCAACGTGAGCAAAGCAGCGGGATACAGCTAGTTATGTATATGTCTGTTTTCCCGCAAAGAACAGAGAATTCACACAAAGACCATTCGTTCAAACGACTAGCTATAAAAGCCATCATACTAATTCCCACATTTGTAAGGCGTCGCTGGACTCGACTGTACGTATTCAGCGCCAGATTTCCCCAAGGAGTCGGGTACAGACGCCAACAAACTGCAACAACTTGTCGGCGGGTATCTGTGCAACGGTTTTTCTGTGCAGTTTTATTTGTCTGTGAAAAATATCAATGTGGGCCTTTTGTTTCAATTTAGAGTACTTCTGGGGATTGTTTATGAAAAATAAATCAAAAAGCCGGTAATAACCTAGAACTTCTCTTTCTATACTATTTGCTAAGCTAAGCTTTATGGTGCGTATCATGAGTCCGTGACTGACATCTAGAATAGAATAGATCTTTATTTCGTGAAAACCAAATACAGGCACTTATGAAGTGCCGAAACTCTAGGCGCGCCGTTCCAACTTCTTCATGAACTCCGGCACCAACCGTCTCAGTACTATAGGTACCTATTATGTATTATATTACTGTATGGTATATAAGTAATATATGTACACCATAGTAATTCGTCACGTTCGAATTTCGAATGACTTTTCCACGCTAGCGGATAAAATAGACTTTTGCGTTCAGATTTCGAAGAATAAAGAAAGCCTTTCCGAGCTAGTGAGATGAAACATTTATTCCGGCCCTACTGTGGGGCGCAGCGTATTCCACCCGCTTCTCAGATCAAACAAACACTACTTTCCAAGCATGAGAAATTAAAACTTTTTTTTAAATTACATAATAACCTTTTTTCTATTTAACAAATTAACATGAATGTGCGTAATAGTGATTTATTATTGCTTACCGTGACTTGGAAAACAAATGAATTCCATGAATTTTAAAAATAGATCGCTATAATATTGTGAAAAAAAGTAGCGTTCTATTTTTAAAATTCATGGAATTATTTTTTTATGATAATTAATTGAGAGCGTGATGAAGAAACCGTCCGTAGGCGTTTCTTGGTAGTTTTACAAGGTTCTACACGATATGGTATGTTAAATTTTAGTAGAAATTTGTACAGTCATGACTACGCCTCCGAATGAATAACAACTAGGTAGGTACTTATCTAAGCGTAGGAAGAAATATATTTATTTGACCGAAAAATTACGTTGAGCAGTAGACTTGTAGTCCAAACACCTCTATATGTGTTCTGTGTCCAAACCAATCAATTTCGGATTACTGATTTAAATACTACGGTATCATGTCATATCAAATTAATTATCCGCTGCTTTGTTTTTTATTAACATGTGACTTTATTTAATTTGTTGGCAAAACGACCGACGTTATGTAATATAAAAAAAATATCGATGAAAATACACAAAAAAAAAAACATACGCTACGAACATAGTATACCTCCTCTTTTTTGGAAGTCGGTAAAAAATAAGAGACTGCAAACGGGATGTTGGTGCACCGCATTTTCACAATGCATTTTTTTATTTGGCTTTTCAAACAAACACTCATTTTTTATTTTTTTATTGTTGAAGATTGACGGTATAATTAGCATTTGAAAAGTTCTGATTACACCATCGAAGAAAAAGTTATTCCATATTTAAATTTTGAATGCATTGAATTCCATATTTAAAATTTGAGAATCGAGGGACGAGATAGGGATTGGATTCTGTTTGTCAACTCGAGACTAATGAAATGCGCTAGAATTTATCAAATAATGATATTACTTCCTATGATTTGGAATTTATAAAGAGCGATATTTTCCTATTATCAACAAACGTTAAACTTTATCATTTAATTTTCCCTGAAAATAAAGTGAAGTTGCCATAAAACCCAAGAAGCCTACATATAAAATGAGAACGCATCATATCGAAGTGTCGTGTTGCAGATTCAATTTGCGAAGCTACGCGTTTGATAGAGAGTGATGGGCGAGGCTCGTGTTAGAATCCCATTTGTAACGCAGACGGCCAGGATTAGATTAATGACGTCTTGAGGTATTTCTTTTTTTGTGTTTTGAAATTCGAGTTGGAATAGTTGAAGGCAATAGAATGTGGATACGTAATTGGGGAATCGATATACTCTCTTTTACGTGAAGTGATGATTGTATTTTATTTTATGTTCATTTCTTGAATTGCATACTTGACCAGAATTCTTGCACATCATGTTTGCACAAGACTTTTAATAACAAATTCCGTCAATTATTATTATTAACAAAAGCAATTTTTGATACGAATTTAAAACTATGCCCGGTTGGTATCAGTTTACGATACATCTTTTATTTTTAAACTTTGCTTCACACTCGTATTTGTCCTGTATCGAGGGTACAGTTTACAAACATACATCTCACGTGCACACACACCCCGACCCGAAACAACTATCCGTAGACCATACAAATATTTCGAACCCACGATACGTAGTACAGAAAGCCAATCTCTAAGCCACTGCGCCAACCATGCCGTCGTGCCGTATCATGATTAAGACATTTAGCTCACCATAACACCACCACAGTTTTTTCACAAATTTTCAATACTCAACTTTTCCCGTTCTTTTTAACCCCCGACAAAAAAGAGGTGTTATAAGTTTGTAGTGTATATCTGTGTATCTGTCTGTGGTATCGTAGCTCCAAAACGGATGGACAGATTTTAATGCAGTTTTTTTAAATCGAAAGCTAGTTTATTCGAGTATCATCTTAGCTATGTTTCAAGAACTACACAACGCCTTGGTGATACACTGCTATGTTGTGTATAATGTGTGTAAATAAATAATTGAAAATCTGTTCAGCCGTTCAAAAGTTACTGCCCTTTTTCAAGTTGGAGTCGGGGGTTTTTGACGGATAGGTTATTTTAGAACATAATCAACATGGAAACATAGAAAAATAAATGCTAAAAATCTCCAAAGAAGCTAATCAACAACAAGACCCTTATTTATAATAAATGAAGAATCAACAATTCCAAGCTTTATTCATACATTCGCAGAGACAATAAACAAACACTGCGTCTCATCATTAGCCATCTACGAGGTCTATTGAATTAACAGTTTGATAACAAACGAGAGTAAATAAGGAAGTTCCGGGAAAATTAACGTTGCCAGGCAACCGTACGCTTCGTTTCCTTCACTATTAATTTACATTAACATTATGGAGAGAGATAGTGTTTCGAAATAATCGTGTCATCGTAGAGTGTGTTATGGTTATACAAGTACTACTAGTTATCTATAAATAATATACGTGTGTCATTGCAAGGGTGCCAACTGAAAATCAGCGCTGGGTGTTCCTATGCCCAGCAAATGCTGAGTTGGCAACCCATTTGGTACTGGCATACCGACAGCACGTTGTTTTTAATTGTTACTTTTTAACCCCCGACGCAATAATAAGCGAGAAAGAGATGCATTGTTTGTTGGACGCTGTGGCTGTCATATTTTTCTTACGTAATTAAGGCCTCAAGTCCTCTCTCTGTACCACCACCAAAGGTCTCCACCACTTTCTGTATAGACTACTCAGCTATAGGCCAAACGGTCGGTGCCTGAGCTTATAACGAAGTTGCGCGGTGCGGGAGGGGTGTGACGCGAGATGTCAGTCACAGGCACATGATACGCACCATAAAGCTTAGCTTAGCCAATAGTAGGCGTGTGTCACCTCCCCCCGCATCGCGCAACTACCTCAACTTCAGACATCAACCATCTGAGTTAAACGGTTGGCTTATAGTAAAATAATATTTAGTATAAATAAATCAAAGCCATGTTTATTCAACCATTCCATTCACCATCCCATCACACCAATTTGGCTTTCGTGAAAGACATTCGACAGTGGAACAGGTACACAGAGTCTACCACACTATTAGACAATGTATGGAGAGGAAAGAATATTGCTCTGCAGCTTTTCTCGATATCCAACAAGCTTTCGATAAAGTCTGGCATATGGGACTACTTACCAAGATAAAGAAATATCTTCCGCATTCAGTTTATCTCATAATCGCTTCCTACCTTTCTGATAGACAATTCCAAGTCAAGCACGGGGAAGCCAGATCAAAATACTACAGTTGCGCCGCTGGTGTACCACAAGGTTCTGTACTGGGCCCAGTACTTTACAGCATCTTCACCTCAGATCTGCCTCTCGTCCCTGAAGTCACTGTGGCTACCTTCGCAGATGATACCGCTTTCCTTGCTTGTAACAGTGACTCTGCGACAGCGTCTTCTATGCTTCAGAAACAGTTAGATGGAATACAGGACTGGCTACAAAAATGGCGCATTAAGGCTAGCGCACAGAAATCCCACCATATCACATTTACCCTCAGGGGACAGGACTGCCCTCCAGTGACGTTGGGAAATGATGTGTTGCCTCACTCCGAATGTGTTAAATACCTTGGATTCCACTTGGATAGACGTCTGACATGGAAAAATCACATCAAAGCTAAAAGAGACGAGCTTAATTTTCGCTTCAAAAATCTTCTGTGGATTTTGGGAAAGCAGTCTGCGCTATCAGTCAATAATAAGTTGCTTATCTATAATTCACTCTTGAAACCTATCTGGACGTATGGAATTTAACTTTGGGGAACAGCCAGCAACTCTAACATCCAATGCCTTCAACGAGTACAAAATAACATACTGCGGGTAATCATAGGAGCTCCCTGGTTCACTCGCATATCTGAGATCCTGAGAGATGAGTATGCAGGCTTCTCCACTATCGCTGAAGAAATAGCAACTTACAGCATGAACCACAAAGAACGACTTCAATGTCACCCAAATCCTCTTGTCACCAAACTGTTGGATACAACCAATGATGTCAGAAGACTGAAAAGAGCTGACATTCTACTCAATTAATGAAGAAAGGCACTGGCCTCTACTTCTGCTATAGCCATTGCTCTCAACAAATCCGCTTATAGTCCAGAGACTGATTGCAGATTTAAAAAAAAAAAAAAAAAAAAAATGTTTATTCAACACACGAGCTGCCTATATTGTATGGGTATTTGTCTTGGTTCATTTTATATGTTATAGTTTGCTATTACTAATTTATTGAACCTTAGTTTATTAAAAAGGTTTCATAAGTACTCTTTTTTTTTACTAATTATTCTGTTTATTTTTTTTCTATTAGTACATAAAATATAATTTATCACAGCGTAGAATATGTTATCTGGTAGATAGCAACCCAACTTTATATTATTTAACAGATTCATGAAAACATCCATACTACAAAGCGCATTATACCTACTCAATAATCTGAAAATCAAAATATTTTATTATGAAACAATCAACAATTTTATTTTGTGCACAAATATTTTTCTCGTTTCAAATAAAAATGTGTTCTTATTTTTATCAAGATGTCTGCAGATTCAATGTTTTTCTTATTACGGCGACACAATTTACATCGATTTCTAGAAACAATAATTATGGTGTCAACAATTCACTGCAAAACTCGGGTTCTCTCAGAATTATTATCAGCAAGGCTAGCACGGAGGTGGTCAAACCCGTTTTCTCCACCCTTCTCCCTAACAGAAGACAAAACGAAAAATAGTGAGAGAAAACGGTTAGGAGATGGTTTTGTCTCCAATTTTTCTGTGGACAAACCCGTTTTCTCCATCCTTTTTCTCCTTGCCAGCAAACAAAACGGTAAAAAGATGGTTTTGTCCCCAATTTATCCGTGGACAAATCCGTTTTCCCCACCCTTTGTCACCTAGATAGAAAACAAAACGAAAAATCGAGAGAGAAAACGGTAAAACGATGATTTTGTCTCCGATTTCCTGTCTCCTCTTTTTTGCCGTGCTAGCCCTGCAGCTTGCAGCCGCTCTTAAGGCGACTAACAAATGAAACAATATAACCATAAACCCTAACAGCTCACTTGGTGCACTGCTGAACATAAGACGTAAACTACTACGATAGACGACTGTAGGGATATTATGTTCAAGACTACGACAGGCGTTGCAACGTGCTCTCATGTAAATTTAAAGTACGTAAATACTTTAGTGACAAGACGACGGCAGATTCATCTCGACTCTGATTTTTCCGAATTTTATATATTTATAATTTATATATCTATATATGTGTAATTATTTTATTTAGCGTATACTACATATTTATTTATATATAATTATGTTGGTAATGTTTATGTAAGTTTATATAATTAGTTGTTTTTACGTATATAAACCTCATACCCCTCATTTACCTAAGTTTGTTTTTTGGTGCATCTACCTTCATTGTCTCTGCATCACCCTAAGGTTGTCTGGTAGAGAACGCCTACGGCATTAAGACCGCCTTTGTATATTGTACATGAAGCATTTTAAATAAATAAATAAAATGTGCCATTATTGAGATAGGTATTTTTTTTTTCAGCTGTAATCCATCATTTATACCTACCCTTCGCTTGCACTTGTAATTGTAAAGTTTATTCATTGTATCTACGGTCATGGTGGACATGTTTTCGAGATGCAGTTATTCAGGTTTCATATTTCGTGACTAGGTAGGTGGATACCATACTCGAGATATCATACTCACACAACGAAAGAAAAATAATCAACATCAAGATGGTCTATTTATTTTCGTGAAACAGAACAGAGTAAAACAATAAAGTAGCTTATTATTTTGTCTATTTGTAAGTTGATTATTATCTTCCCGCCCACGCTAATGGCAAGTACCTATCAATAAAATTATTTGGGTGGGCGATGTCTTTTAATGTGTCTCCATCAATTCTCTTGTAAGTAAAAAGTTCTTGGTGATCATTGAATAAATAAATAATAAAGTAAATTATTTCAACTAAATAGACATAGAAATATCCATTCACGATTTATTCAGCCCTAAACTTAGCTTTTGTTTAAATAATACAAGAAAAACATCTGAAACAATGGCACAATTAAAAAATAAAACCTCCACTGATGTAATAAAGATATTGAGGCCATATGCACGGCGCCAGTGCAGGTAATTTGATAACCCCATTGCAGCTGGCTGGCGAAGTGGATGGAGCGACACCGGCGCGGCGGCGGCGCGGCGAACCAGATTGCGAATGTGACGCCAAGTATACGGGCAATCTGGTCTGGATACCTACACCAATTTGAACTAGGTAGATAACTACTGTTTTTTATACTACTAAGCTGGCAAACGAGCATACAGCCCACCATCAGGCGCCATAGGTAATCTATGGTACCTTGCAACGCCAGGGGCATCAATCGCACGTTGTCGACCTTACGACTACCGTTGACAAAGAGCACTGACATTCTTGATCACCGTTAGGAACGCAACACTGCAAAAGAGCAGTGTTATTTGCTAAGATGTTCTGCAAAATGGAGGTACTTCCCCAGTTAGGCAGGTCCAATTTTGAGCGGAAAATCCCGCTAATTAATTTTACTTAATTAATGTGCAAGAATACGACTAATATGCTCGTAGCACTTATGAATGTGGTTAATCATTATTGATTATAAAATGAATTCTCTAAATCTTCATTAAAATAATAAATATCACCATCTTCATATTGTATGTAAACCCTGTTAAATATATTATAAGCTTTCTATAACCTACGCTGCTTTATAATTTTATCCTACATACAATACCTACAAAAGAGAAAGATTTTTCTCTAAAAATATTTTCTAAGCCAACACAAAGACTGGACATTTTCTAAAATAATCCAGTAGAAGACTGGCTAACTAGAATATTCGTTTGGGCCGTCTAGCGCAGACGGTATGCAAATGCAAGCAATCTCATAACTACGAAGCGACGGTGACGCGACGATTGCTGCCGGTATGACATCTTCATTTCTTTGTTTTAGTATGCTAGGTAAATTATGCAAGCTTTTTCGAAATCCTCTTGAATCTACAGCCATTTTGATCTAAATCAGTAAAAAGAAAGAAAGAAAGAAAGAAAATGTTTTTATTTCTACGCCCAGTACCTATGTACAATACAAATACAATACAATATGTACAGTACAAAACATAAATAAACTCACACCAAGATCACTTAATACTAAAAATTGTCATTGTTCTGCTTTGAGTATCTATACTCAAAGTTGTTCTGCTAAACAAAACATAAATTAAATTAATTAAGTGGCAGCACCGAGTAATACTGACAGTCTATTATGGTAACCTACGTCTGTGGCGTAAGTAAGTAGTAATATTAGCTGAAAATTGGTAAAGATAAATATTTTCCGACTAATGTTGCCATTTCTTTACTATATCATTAAATTAAATATCAAAGTAATAAACATATAAACTTTCCGTGAAAAATTATCTAACTGATGGTGAAAACCGCATCAAAATCCGCTGCGTGGTTTAGGAGGAGTTAGCGGATATACAGACAGATAGACGCGGAAAGCGACTTTATTTTACACTATGTAGAGATAAGACATATTGCACTTTTGAACATTAAGACTCACTTTTTCATAGAAGGTGTTACTTTAATGTCAGGTATAAAGAGACCAGATCCGGAGAAATTAACTCTGTTTGCTTAACAATGCTAGAACAAGCCACACTTATCAAAGTATAGAGAAGAGACGTTCCTGCAAAATAAGTGGCTCTTCAGGATGCCAAAAACAAATAATCGCCTGCTGTGTTGCATAATGTCACAGAAGCGGTGATGGGTGGAGTTTTAGGATTATTGTCCTTTGTTGACATCAAAAAGTACTAAAACCTTTTGAATTTTAGATCTCACATTGCGTCATTCTTCAGAAAATCGACCGAATTTTAATATCAGCCTATGTAAAATAAAATACCTAAAACAGTCTTCAAAAACTTCGTAGAAGAAAACAAAACACTTGAAGCACTTGATCCTGTCTGGGTCACCGTCACAGACAATAATTGGCATATTAAGTCTCGACTTAAGTTCGTTCGACACGTAGTGTTACCACGCTTAGAAGTTACATTGGAAATTTTCGTAATCGTTTTAAGTTTATTTTTTAACTATAAGAAAGTAACAGGTATATCTAATATGATCTAAACAAACATTGTTCACTGTAATTTTAAATAATATACAATAAGGTTAACGCATAAATTGTATCATAATTGTCAGCATCATCCAGTAATTTAAAAATTTACCTCGGCGGTTTGAGCCGCTCTGAGAGCTAATTCACGTAATTTGATGTCGCCGAACTTGACGCGAGCGTATTCCACTGAAGCTAAGAGAATACCAAATGTGTTGTTTTGATCAAAATGTTACTACAACTGCGTGGCAAGCACTTCTTTAGTAACGTGAATTAGCTTACTGGTGGTGTCTTACGTCTTACGTCGCGTTGACGGCTAGACGGCGAGACGGTGAGGTGAAGCGATACCAATCTCGTGCCGCATGGGTCATACGTAGAGAATTCGATCCCGGGCCTAATTTCTAATCCCGGGATTTCGGGATTGTACACAGTCAATCCCGGGATTTAAGATTGCAAACAAAAAATTATGTAAGGTATATAAAAATCTGCTTTTTTATTGACAATGCAAATTAATGTCCATAATGTAATTAGACGAAAAAAGTAAAGTAAAAATTCTACAAAAACTAACTAAAATCCTTTTTTAACCCCTGACAAAAAAGAGGGGTATTATAAGTTTGTAGTATGTAGCTGTGTATCTGTGGATTTGTGTATCTGTGTATCTGTCTGTGGCATCGTAGCCATAGATCTTAGCTCCAAAGCGGATGGACCGATTTCAATGCAGTTATTAATTGAAAGCTAGTTTAATCGGGTATCATCTTAGCTATGTTTCATGAAAATTTGTTCAAAAGTTATATTATCTCTTTTTTTTTGTTGGAGTTGGGGATTTTTGATGGTTAGGTTCACCAAACACACAACTTTTACTTAACAAAATTAAATGAACTTTTAACATTATCACTACATAGTATAAAACAAAGTCGCTTCCCGCTGTCTGTCCCTATGTATGCTTAGATCTTTAAAACGACGCAACGGATTTTGATGCAGTTTTTTTTAATAGATAGAGTGATTCAAGAGGAAGTTTTATAAATGTATAATACTTTCATATTTAATGTAAGGATAGTAGAGAAACTGCACCCGTGCGAAGCCGGGGACGAGTCGCTAGTGTAACATAAACATAACAAGTGTTAATTAATATAACATAATATAATAATAGTAATCTGACACATTTCTCATATAGGTAGTATCATAATTATGTATAAAAAACAAATTGAACAATTATAGTAACACTTTCGTCAATCCCGAAATTCCCGGGATTATGAAAATTTAATCCCGAAATTTTCGGGACTGGAATAGGGCCGGGATCGAATCCTCTAGTCATACGTGTACCTTTAAGGGAAACTAACATAATCACCTTGGTTGGCAAACGTATAAAACTGTTCCACTTGTGCGATTTGTCGAAATTGATGTTAATAAATATTTTTGATGTAACTTCTAAAAGTTGGTACGTTACAGAAATTTCTTGAAAGTAATAAAGTCATCCGTCCTCCGTCTACTTTAACCACCAAACTATGTATAACAAGTTAGTAATGTACCTATGTATGTTTATTACAATGGAGACTTTGTAGACATTTTCATTAAAATATAGACTTATTTATTCGAAGAATGTTTCACGTACCTAATACTCGCAGTACATATTAAAAGGTTGTCAAAGAGCTTATGCTTCGTGACAACCTTTTAATACTTAGTGCTTTTATTAAACAAATGCTTACAGCAAACTTTTTTTTTGGAACTTTGTTTCGAAAATTGTTAGGTATCTACTTTAATTGAGTTGCTGCTCAAAGTATAAGTTAAGCTGCAAGAACCTCTACAGCATTTAAATCAAATTAGGTGTTTCAAAATCAAAGTAAAGGTAACTGATAGACGGACGTTTGTAAATTCATTCTTCTATTATGCACTCGATCTTAAATTTAAAACCCCTATAAAATACAAATATATTCAGATTCCAGGAGAGAGAGAGGCTCTCTCCTGTAATCTGAAAAATGTGAGCAATCTACACGGTTTACGTTTTAGAACAGCCGTGCATGGTGGAAGGATTCTCAACTTAACGCCAGTCATCGTGTAACTGCTCTTCAATTTCACTTTCTACCCTACAGTTAGGTACTATCGTTTACTTTCTCGAACCGAAAATTGCATTTGAACATTTGATAAAATTGTTCTATGAAGGAACTCATTTTAACCCCCGATGAAAATGAGGGGTGTTATATGTTTGTGCCTGTGTATTTGTGTATCTGTGTGGCTGTCTATGCCATCGTAGGTCCAAAACGGACGGACCGATTCCAATGCATTGATGACCGATGGACCGATTTTAATTGAAAGTTAGTTTAATCGGGATGGTGGTGTGGCCAGACTATATATTTTTTGTTTGTTTATTTTTATTCGACTACCACTAGTAACTCCAGTTCGCTCGACTGCAGACGCTCGGAGAATTCGTATCAAACCAATTTGGTGCGCGCCACACATCGCGCAGTCACTGCCTCGCCGAAATGCACTGTCTATCTGAAATCTAACGTACGTAATCTAAGGCCCTGTAAAGTTCAGAAAAATAAATAAGAGATCTGCCATCTTGCTTTCCCTTATTTTTAGGCAAACTTTTCAGCATGCAGGTAAGTCAAGTAAAAAAATCTCAATAAGTAAATAGTGAACAAATTTTGATTCTAAAACACCTATTTAGATTGTTTGAAAGTATGTTTATCTTTTGATGTGCACTTGAGTCTATCCTCTGAAACTATTCTTATATTCGCTTTTTACTCGGTTTGCTGCTAAAAAAATAATTAAAATCTTTTATTCTCAGGCATCGAGGTCCATAGCATCTATGTAAATGTATTTTCCTTTTATGTATTTTTAATTTGTGTTTCTGTGTACAATAAAGAATAAGAATAAATATGATTTTTGCTGAAAAATGGCATCGTAATAACAAAAATCCTTGTGCTATATGTGACAGCAAGAAGCATTTAGTAAACTTTACCTTGTTGTTGTAATTAATAATATTTTTTTTTGTAAAGTTGCCGTAAAGGTTGTATTTTTATAAATAGAATATTAATTATGGAGTACTAGCGTGTAGTTGATGCAACTTACTAAGCGTTCTGGTAGTCTTGTTATCACAAAAAAATTCTCCGTGTACACTGTTTATAAACTAAAAAATCCTAATCTAAGATTTAAGAATTTTGAAACAACAAAGCCCTTATAATAAAATGACGCAAATAGGAAAAACATACCTACCACAAATGACAACAAACAAAGCTAAAACCAATGGATTCAAGTTATAAGCCCGACTATAGTGGACTTAAAAATAGAAGAGGTAATGTTTTTACTGTCAAACCTCGTACCCGATCAGTATTCGCCCCTGCAATTGCCTGGAAAATTATATTAGGATCAAACTCAATTTGGTGCGCCCCGCAAATCACGCAGCGCCCGGGTACTCCCGTGGAAATGCAATGTCTGGCAGTTTTAACCCTTTTGCAGTACAAAATACACGGGCGCGAATTGGGCTCCATGTTCTCTGGTACTTTAAAAGGTAGCTTTTTGATTTTCGGACCTCAGGAAATATGGTTACGTAGTTAATGTAGGAACGTATTATTTTAGACAATCTGATTTACGTAGAGGTTTGAGGGTAGTTCGTGGTGTAGCATAAGGTAATTAACATTAAAATTCATAATTTACAATTCAAAAAATCTTTTTCGTACTTTGCATTGAAAGTCGCATTACAATAAAAAAACAGATAACCGGAGAAATTATCTGAGAAACTATTTACTTGAATGCAAAGCCAAAAGAATGATGACGTTTGTGCCACAGTGAATTTAAATTCTGATCAGAATCTTCCCCCACAAATGCCCCCACAAATTCGTTCCAAATTTAATTTGGAATGCGCTGGAAATTCCGGCGTCACCACCCCATTTTACTACATTATGTGACACTTTTGATCCTGCTACATATATCAACTTGGATCATAGATTTAGATTGAAAGACTATTAGCTAGAATTTATATTTGGGTAGCTATTTCATTGGCACAGTGGTTAAGATATCGGACTTACGCGTTATGGATTGGTATGATAAAAATATTTGTATGGCCTACAAATCTATATTTTCTTTCGAGTCATTGAAGTGTTCATTCCCACTCTCATACATAGAATACATTTGTATCTGTGGAAGTTACATTACTTATTTTATTTAGATCATCATCGTCATCATCATCACCTTTCGACATCCAATCTTGGATGTAGGCCACTTCCTTTCTCCTCCATTCCTGGCGATCTTGTGCCCGACGCATCCAGTCATGACCACCGTGTCGTCTAATGTCGTCCACCCAGCGCTGTGGCGGTCTTCCCGCCCTCGGGTGTTGGCTCGAGGTCTCCACTCTAGGAGTCTTCCCAGCGTGCATTCTAACAATGTGTGCTGCCCATGTCCACTTTTTCGTAGCTATAGTAGTACGCTTATTATAGGCGCTAGAGAGAGAGAGAGAGAGTTCAGAGTTCAGTTCAGGGCTCATAAAGATTTGCAAGAACTATACTTTACTGAATATTATGTAATAGTAGGTTTTTTTGTGGCAGTTCATAGAATAACTAGTCATACATCTAATAAGCAATTCACTATCAACCTTTTTATATACACATGTATTATAGTTCCCTATCCGCGCCTGTTAATGGTTACTCTCTATCTTGTCACACACAGAGTTATGTCCCTTTAAAAACGAATAGGAACCTAAACGACACATTTAAAAAAGCTCTAAAACATAAAACCCACGCTGTAGCTCTCAAAAAAGGGACATCGATAAATAACCCTTTAATTGCTAAAGTTTACAGCTGTACAAATTGAGCGGCCATTTTGTTAAAAAACGCAATAAAAACTTGAATAAAAAAGTAATATTCCATAAAAGTTTTGAACATTTTCAGTCACGGAATGTTCGCGATGTTTATCTGAAAGTATTTACACAAACTGACGGACAAGATGCCATAAATATTTTACTAACTGATTTCTGTCGTGATTCAAAGCAGTATGGTCGCGGGTTACGATGAACTATCACGAAGTCTACGATACAAAAGTTTTGTTTAACGCCCCCTTGTGGTTAGAATTGATAGAATAATGTTCGGTACTAATGGTACGACACGGGAATAAATTGGATCGTTTCTCGCAACAACTTCGCTCAGTTTTTTGCCTTCAAACTAGAACACGTTTTTATAAAAGCCTTACACCTACATCTAAATTTAATTGAATTCTGATGAATTACTTACATAAAGAAAGAAAGAAAGAAAAAGTTTTTATTTTTACGCCCAGTATGACGCACAAAACTTAAATAAACTTACACCAAGATCACTTAATACTAAAAATTGACATATACATACATACATACATACATATTTAATCTCTTTGATAAAAGGTACATCATAATTACTTAAAATCAAAGAAAGAAACAAAGTAAAGCCTAAAATCTGAACTGATATAGAATAGAATAATATTTATTCGAAGCAACAAGAGACACAGACACAAGTAACATTAAAATTATTTAAAACTAAACAATATAATCGTAGCTTGATGAAGAAGAAAAAAATTGAATATCTTACGTGCCTCAGTTACACCAAATGGGTGCCCAGTTCAGCATTATGCTAGTAGCGCTGATTTACAACTAGGCTTCTAGAGACACAATTAACTAAAGTTCCCACAAAAACAATGAAAATTAAACCATAACCAGATTTAGCTATAAATTAATTTTAACAGCAACACTAAAGCTATTAAAAATAGACAATGGAATTTATTTAATTTTGCTGAGCGTATCCAGAAAAGAACTTGGACGACTTTATGCAAAACAAACGGATTTAAGAATCAGCTGGCGCGGACAGTGTTATGCTAAATGGGCAAATTAATCTTCCCCGCGGCCGGATTTGTCGCATAGTAAATCATGGGTACCCTAACGATGTCCTCCACATGTCGTTTAGAATCGAATCGTAGTATTAAACATTGTAATCAGATATCACTCAAGCCAAATAATATATTAATTCCACTGTATTTGTGTTTATTTTTTGCGTCTGAGCGCTGGTTATTTCTATCTTTCATCACGCGCGAAAATTTGGATTCTAATCTACAGTCATTTAACGTGTCTTCATGTCATGTTATGCGTATGTTTTTGTCATTTGTCATACTGTCATGTGTGCTGTTTGAGGGAGTCAATGTATTGATCTAGCTGGCAGCCTTTCTTCAAGAGTTTATGAGTTGATATGTGATGAACTAAGTTATAAGAGATGTTTTAATGACGAACCGTCCTGATATTTTTGCATAACCCTGAAAATAGACAGGGACTTGGGTTTACTTAATTATTGCGATTTATTTTTATATAAAATAACGAGCTCTGACATAACGAGAAGGCGACGCGGCAGACCACGAAAGAGATGGCGGGATGAACTTGATAACACGAACAACGAATGGTACACACTGGCTCTAGACCGAAAAGCCTGGAAATCATGGGGGGAGGCCTTTGCCCAGCAGTGGGATGATGTAGGCTAACAGTAACAGTATTTTTATAGCAGCATCTTATCTCGTTGAGACGGAATATGCACAAAATAGATGTTTTGTAAATATCTATTAAAACTTGAAAGCGATTCGAACAAGATACCATGTTTCTAGCTACACCAGATTGAATTAATTTTCAGTTCTTTTTCCGTCAAAATAACAACTGATATATTCTGTTTCCATCCAATTCAGCGCCAATATTAAAGCGGCAATAAACTCGAAACGCATATTGAAACTTACATTTCGTTGCGGAATTTCACCAATGCGGATTAAAAATCAACAGTGGCCGAATAGTGGGGCCATGCAATTAATCTTACCGGAGTTGTCCGAACGCTGTCCGCTGTCCGGGACTGTCCTGCGAAGGTCGTAAATCTTGGACACCCGCGTCCTGTCCGGTATCTCGCTGCGCATACAAATATTCACCCAGTTGCTGTATAATAGAAAATTCTTTGAGAAATTATTTTAATGAACTAATCTTTGTTGAAATGCATGTTATTTTAGCTAGTCTTTTTTTCTACTCATACTAGAATTTCTTCCTGAGCACAGTTTATATATGTTACATTTACATGTTAAAAGTAATCTTAGTGCAGATTTTGAATCCCCGACTCTTAACACAAAAAGCTAAGCCAAGTTCATTTTTTAGTAGATACAGAAACATTTTCAGCAAGTACGCAAAACAGATACAAGCAGAGCGTGAAGTATCCAAGTTAGCATAGTCAGGATTGGCGTTAGCAATGGCGTATAAGTAAATATGGTTTCGTTTTTATTTCATGCTCTGTAGGTATGTCACAATAAGAAGACTTATAGAATGGTAACGAGGTATACGTAATCTATATTAATAATACGTGAAGAGAAAACTTTGTATTACTACTATATACTAACCTAAAAGTATAAGTGAAAATGGTCTTGAAACAGCTTGATTTAGCGTTGATTGACGTAGAGCGATTGGTGTTGGTAGTAAGAAATGTGATTTTCATCTTATTTATGATAAGATTTGACGTCGGTGCACGGATGCACCCTAATTCAAATATTATCATTCATAGGTAAGTCACTATCACTACATAGTATAAAATAAAGTCACCCGCCGCGTCTATCTGTTTGTTCGCTAATTACTTCTTAACTATACAACTGATTTTGATGCGTTTTTCACCCTCATTTTGAGCATTTTTTCCGAAAGGTTTATGTGTATAGAGAAATTACAACCGAGGACGGGTAGCCAGTTTCTAATTAATTGCACACTTACTGTTAGCCTGTATCATCCCACTGCTGGGCAAAGGCCTCCCCCCTTGATTTCCATGCTGTTCTATCCTGTGCACACCATTGCACACTTAGAAAGGAGATTTTATATGCACACACATTGCTAACATACGTCCTTCTATTTTTAAAAACGTTCTTAAACAAAAACGCATCGTTCGTAATGAGTTTCGCAGTTGCGAAGACAAAGAGATCGCATTCCAATCCTTTAATGATTGTACCATACCAGATGTGACCTCTTTACGAGTATAGCTCCAATGCGATTTTTGCAACGATCTCGCTGTAATAATAATTAATGAAGAATAGAAGGTTCATTTCATACAGAGAGGCGTTGATTGAAGCACCCAATGTCATTATATTACTTCTGAAAAATTATTGTCTCTTGTAAAGTCTTTCAGCTCGCACAATAAAATACGGTTGATCTTTCCTATATTGAAATGAATTTTTCTTGCATACATAAAAGTGTAAGTGTTTTTTTGATGATTGATTGTATGTAATTTAATTGCCAAAGGCCATAAAGTTAAAATCATAAAATGTGGGATTTGGCTTTCCGGTTAGAAATAATGAAACATTATGTTTCAGGATTTTCGAAGATTCTACTCTTAAAGGGGTAAAATAGGGAATGAAAGATTATTTAAAATTCTGTCATGTTTTAATTAATTCTGTGATACTAACTTCCATGCGAGCAAAGCCGCGAGCAACAGCTAGTAATACATAATTATCTTTACAATACAATACGCTCCGTATTAGATAACGTTAGACTCTCAATTGTCACTGAAAAGGATTGGGAGGTCGTTGCCCTTAGCGAACATATAAACTCGAAGATGCTACGTAATTTTACATTCCCTTTGCTTTTAGCCGAATGAAATTCGACGTGCGGAATCGAGATGAGAACATGAAAACGTTATTAAGGCTTTACTTGAAGAAACGCCGCGGTTTTCTTTGTTTTAATAATGAAACTAACATTTTGGAGTAATGGAAACAGCTATAGAATAGTAACGAGATATACGAAATCTATTATTAATACGTAAAGATATAACTTTGTACCCCTTTATAAGCATAATGCGCCCACGGAGGAGTGTTGGATTTGGCATAAATAAATGCTTATTATTGTAAATTCATGTCACCACAAATAAAGAATCTTATCTTATCGTATCTTATCTTACCAGTATCTTCTCCAAAAGACCAAGCCACTTGGAACCGGGCACCTAGAATCACGACGTTTCAAAACTGCCGACATAGGCCCAATTGAAATAAAAACGTTGACTTTGATTCAAAATCAGAACACATCATAAGTTAAAATCTGAAAATACTTCGTCCGGAACTTTAAATCTTTCTAAACCACTAAACCCACTTATAAATCTATACTAAGCTATTCATACGTCATCGTGACGCGAGGCCATTTGTCCAAGCGACGCCATCTTGTATGTGAATAGCCATTTTGTTATACCGAAAAAATGCAGTGTTCAAATCTGCGACTAATTTGTTTTATCGTCGTTAAAGTGAGCTTCTGAAGTGGAATGTGCTTTGTGACTGCTGGACATAAGCCTCTCCAATCGCACGCCATCTAGCTCAATTCTCAGCTACTTTCATTCAGCTGCTACCAGTAAACCTGTGAAGATCGTCGCTCCACCTAGCCTGATGGCGTCCTACCCTACGTTTGCCGATTCGCAGTCTCCATTCATGGAGTGGCCTAGCATGGTCATTTTTTTTTCCTTTTCTTGGGAAATGTAGGTAGGTATATCAGGTATAAAATGCGGATGATTTTTAATACCCCTTCTTGTATAGAATAAGTACCATAAAACTGCCCAACTTTACCTAGATTTCTAACTTTGCCTAGCAGAGAAAGTGTTCAAATGCACTTATCATAATAATGACAACGCTTCGTCCAGAAATGTAGGTAGTATTTACGTATGTAGGAATAATTACAAGGCAAAGTGAGTCCTAACTCGGGCACGCAGATTTACCGATGTTGTACTAGGCAAAATTAGGAGTCTAGGCAAAGTTGGGAAGTTTTACCAGTACATTCATCCATTTTTTTTTTAAACTTTGCCCCTCTCTAGGATTTCTCCTGTCTCGAGGGTACAGTTTACAAACATATATCTCACATGCACATGCACCTAGACCTGAAACAACTATCTGTAGATCATACAAATACTTGTTTCGTGCGGGGATCGAACTCGCGGCACGTAGCGCAGAAAGCTAATCGCTTAGCCACTGCGCCAACATGTCGTCCTTCTCATACTCCTAACGGTACGTTGTCGTACTTTTAACTAGTATGTCTAAATGTTATTTAAATATTCTTTCGTGAAAGCTAACATGATCAAATATTAAAGTTGTATGTTAGCTTAGAACAAATTCACAAAATTCAAATAAACATAATTTAATTATGCCTCTAATTCCATGTTGAAACTAACTACGCAGTCGTTTACTACGTAAATGTTTATTCAGATACCAAACCAACAAGCCCTTTTACCCTAAGCGACCTAAAACTAGTAGGTACTAAACAAAACCGCAAACAAAACTCAGAGCTTAAAACCCAACTTTTCTAAACAGCAAACGTTTACACTTTCAAGGTGAAACCGCAATGTGGAGCTGGAAATAAATCATGTAGAAATAAGCCACCATGTGTTACTACAACTACACCTAAGGTAGATTTTTTTTTAAGGAATACACGTTATATTAGGTCTTCTCAATCAGATTTGGTTGGTTATTAAATACAGCCCACTGTGCCACTGGGACACGGGCCTCTTCTCGGAATGAGAAGGGTTAATGAGAAGGTAGCCCACTACGCTGGCGTAGTGCAGGTTGGTGGACTACACACATCGTTGAGGACTTTGTGAGGCCCTCTTAGGTGTACAGGTTTCCTCACGATGTTTTTCCTTCACCGTTAACGCATATTTGTAAGGCCTACAGAATGATAGTTGTTTTGGGTCTGAGTGTGTGTGCATATGAGATGTATGTTTGTAAACTGTACCCACGATACAGAAGAAATCCTAGAGAGGGGCAAATTTTATAAAAAAAAAAAAAAAAAAATACGCCTATCAAAGTCCATTGGTGGAAATAAACCTGCATTTAAAAAGGTAGATTAGTTTCCATAGCGTATCTTTCGTGCTCTTCATAAGATATTTCTCCAAGAAAAACCTAGCAACTAGCAGAAAATGTTCTCAACCGCAAATGTGTTCACACTTTCAAGGCAATCCACGACGCCGTACCTCGAACCCAGTCATGCGATCTTAAGCCGGCACCTCCGTATATTGCCACAACAAAATCGTTATTCCGTCTACGGCGACCTCTGTAAACGCAATAAATTTATATAAACCTCCGCGTTGCATTCCTAGAGACGCTCCGACGCGTCGCGACGAATAAATCAGGCTGCAACAAAATTTAATTTAATTTTAAAAGGTTGAGTTGGAGTATTGCGTGAAATTAAATTGTTGAATATTATTTGCATTTTGTGATGTTTTCTTAAGTTAGAGACAAAATATTTGGGAGGCGTTCCCATCTGTGTCAATTGTCATGAAAGAAAAAGAGAAAGAAAAATAAACAATTTATTTCACACAAATTACGAGACAAAAGAAAAGACGAGGCTTCTCTCATTTAATAGATAATCAGATTCTACGAATAAATACATAGGTACAGTACAACAAAACTAAGAAGTACTAACATCGATGTACCTACCTGATCGAACAACCAATGGCAGTCGCTCATTTAAATAATTATTACAACTTATTGCATCAGCGTAAAGATCACGTTTTACTGCAGTACTAATAAACATTCATGGTCTTGAAGACACGCACAGTTCGGAACTGCTCGGTTCTACGAAGTTTGCCGATGCGACTTCTTAGTTGTGTCGTATACTACCTATACGTTTCGTATTCAATTATGTAATTGTGGAAGTCAAAGCAATAATAACACCAAAAAATATAATTTACAGCATCAAAACAAGGGCTACTAATTCTCAACAATTTCAGCGCCATACCAAAAAGGATTTCATTTAACAAAAATCCAATTTAAATTCATGCTGTAATATTAAATTTTAACAAATTACAGAAATATATTGAAACCGCTTAACATTACAGTTAACTGAATGAGTATACCGCGGCGACCGCATATTCAGACAATATTAATTGTTGTCAGGATATAGTTAAAAACACAGATAGGCTCATTAATGACCTTAATTTATTAATGAACGAAATATGCTTTTCGGCTTAATTACATTAAATACGTGAAAGTGATAATAGCTCTACTTTCTACTTTAATTGTTTAAAGTTACACTGATTTTCTCTTTGTTTCAATATTCAATTACAAGAATTTGAGAATTATCCTTTATTTTTAAGCTATCGACAGCATGTTGTTTGGTGTTTGCTACAAAAAGATACATCATGTGACTATTGCATTATATCAAAGGGTTGATCAACAGTATGCTCTCGATTATCCTTACTAATATTTATTTAGATATTGTATTCTAGTATATAATAATATTACAAAGAGTATCCATGTAGTTTCATGCCGGGTATCTTCTCCAGGACAAAGTGTATTCTAGAATCACGACGTTTTGAAAGTGCCTGCAAAGGCACAGTTGAAATAAAAAACTTTGACTTTGACTTTCAACTCCGATAGTACCTACGGTCTGTTTATTTGTTCCTCTAAAAAAAAAATACACGTGATTTTGGGTGGGGGCGGGGAAGGGGGGGTTGTCTTAAACCTCACCACGTATGGGGGGGGGGAAATGCTAAAAAAAAAAACATCACGTGATTATCTCTATGACTGCGATACAAATATACACCCGTCAAGTGTAGTAACTATAGCAACCACAACAACCGTTCCTAACATTCCGTGAGCCAGTCCATAGAATGCCACAATGAACGAGGGCAATGTTTGAACATCAACCCCCATAAAATGCTACAATGAATGGTCCTTGCATGAGGCAACTTGACTTACTTGGAGCAATAAGGACCTGATCAAATATAAACTGAGTTTACTTTGGTTAATTTATTAATTGTATTGAAAATCGGAACAAAACTCGGATCGCTGAGAAAAATTATCAAAATGATATCGATATAGGTATGCATATGATGGCGATCAGACCTCACTGCTATACTCAATTAATCTTGCACGATTCTGTATTCTATTATACCCCATCGGTATCGATCGATTTTGATCGTTATCGATCGAGTGCTCATTGCTACACTAAATTGCCATAGCCAAACGGCTAAGCCCGATCGAAGCCAATCGAGCAGGTGGAGAAGCACCTTATGAACGTGGTGCTTGTACGAAGAACTATGTCAGATGAAAATATAAAATGTATTATAATTTACTATAATTTTTTAAATCTTCGACATAAAAAAGACTTTAAAGCATATACGTGTTCGAACAATAAGTCCCTTGGTAATCCAAATCCCGTGGCATACCGCCGAGCGTTCAGCAAATAGGTCCCATCTGAGTCATACATAGTAACACAGATAAATGCCGCTGAAACTACAGCTGGAGCCGGATAAACTGAAGGAAATGGCAAATGCTTAAAGAATTAAGTTATTTGAAGGAATAGAGGAGATGAAGATAAATGTGGAAATACTCTTATTTTTTTTTAAACTTCAATTACGACTTCTTTAGCTGGGTTTTGTTATACATAACTAGGTATTGTAAAAAAAATATAAATTCAAAACAAATCTAAATACTTAGTAGTTGAAAGCGTCTAAAGATAATATTGGTCCCGCAAAATCCTCATCATACCGGCAGGGCAGAATGTAATAGAAATGAGTATAAAGCTAAAACTCATTGATAATTTCGTTGTAAAAATATTTAGTTTTGTTTTGTTTTTATTCTTTACTGTTATTAATAAATAACAGTAAAGAATATAACGTACCAAAACGAATAAACACAACGACGAACGAACGAATAAATTACAATCTTTATTATAATATGACATTACACATAAGTATCCTACAAAATAAAACGATCTACAATAATATCTTTGCGTTTCTTATAATAATTGTTTGCACTGTTATAGAAAAAACTGCACTCAACTGAACGACTAATCCATTTTAAGACAACATCAACATGAGGTATTCCATTTTCCCCCGGCCTCCTAAGCTACCACGAGTACTCTGCAAACATTCCTACCGTTCCATTAACTAATTGTTAATTATCTCCCCTACCTCCCCTTTGCGAACGATGACGTTTTGATGGAAACGCCAATTTTTCGTTTGGTTTTTTTAAGGTTGACGATGGTTATTTTTTATTTTTAAAGTTGAGCTTTTTGATTAAATTTAAAAGACATTGAAGTTGAGCTCCATTGTACAAGGTACATTCATCTTGTAAAAGAGATTTGTTAAGATTACAAAGCCTGACTTTAATATATTATGTTCTTTATTACCTAAGCTTTGAAGTTTCAACTATAGATGAGATTGCAGCCACACGATGACAATAGCTGTAGATCAAAGAACCTACTCCCACATCTTAATATTATATTAGAACCAAACGTAATGTAAAGATTTTTCATATTTAAAAAGTCATTATTTTGATAGAAATCTTTTAATTTTATGCACAAACTTTTGGCAGTTATGCAGAAATAATTTCTTTGTGAAATTTATTTATTTGGATAGAAATATACATAAAGCACAGTTCATTTAACTGTAAACACAAAACATATTAGGTTTTTCTGTACACCATTGATTCGTCGACAGTAGATTACACGAAATGTGGGTGAACACCATGTAACGCGCTCACACCCACCGGTTTACCCTCAAGTCATGTTGAGATACACATGTAGGTAATGATTGAAATGTAATGTTTTTTGTTTTCTTCTTGCCTGTCGGCGTATAGTATGACAGGGAATTGGTCATGCCTAGTGGAAAGATTAGCTAGTCGGCAATAGCGTTAGCAAGCTTCAGACAATCTCAGGTATGATACCTCCATTATATGATGTCAATATCAGCTTTCCCAAAAATAACCCATAAATTTCGCTAAATGTGTACATATTCGTCGTGTTGGCAGTACATCCTCCCTACTGTCAATATGACGCTGGTAGTAGGGTCGGCAACGCGCGAGTGATGACCCTGGTGTAGGATAACCGCTTACCATCAGGCGGGCCGTATACTTGATTGCCACAATAATTTATTTAAAACAATTGGTCTTGGCTGCACCTTGGTCTATTTTGGGATAAGTAAAATAACTCCCAAATCTGCTTGTTCCAAAAAAATACAACAAACAGTGCATTAGAGTCTGTTAAGTAATCCCATAAGACTCCATGGAACCGAATGCAAGGGAAATGGGCACTGTGCGTGCTATTTGATTGCACGTTATTTCCAGCCATTAACTTTTCATTTGGGTATAATGTTGCTGAGCTCAGAGGGCCCATATAGATTAGATGATCCTATAGAGGTTAGGCAGACGATTTTTTTAAGGAAAGATTTCTAGGATTTTTGGTTACACGTTACATACAAGTAAGTTGTCAATCAATATTCTGGGTGGCTAAAAATGCCGCTTTAGATGAATCACAATATGATTCATATTACGAATGTCAAAATATCTACTTAATTGACGACTCTGTCATGGGCTTAAGGTTCATATTCAGTAATCATCTGTTTGACACTTACTATGCAGATCACTAGATGATTTGCTCAGTGTGGCCTTTCTAGGCCCCCTGATCTGTTGGACTATTGCTACTTTATTTTGGGCCTTGAGTCATATTCCATTTCTGACAGTGGTTGGGTAAACCATTTGAATACTTGACATCACAACACTCATGGTTATGTCATTTTGACCCCAGTATTTTCCGTAAACTCTTGTTTCAAAGTGTGCGCACTTTCATCACGTTTTAGAGCGGTACCTAATTGAACTTACAGTCTTTACTTTGATACACGCCCTTATGTAGGTAAAACAGTTGCAAAACACAACAAATGACTATACATTCACGGATAAAATCCCAGATTCAAATCCGAGTTTCAGATAGTGATCTCCAATTTAACTTTGACGATTTTCCACTTGTGCACAATACACGAACGGTGCAACTGTACCTACGTACCCGTGTTAACTTTTCCAATATATTCGTGTGCTCAAGCGGGCGAGAACAATTCTCGTATGAGGTAGCAAAGTAACAAAGTGCTAAGTGAGAAAATAAAGAAACGTCGAGAACTTTCTGGAACTTTCCAAATTTGATTTTTGTGCAAGTGGAAATGTTCGCTGGGAAATATAAATTAAGTCTGTGTTTTGGAGTTGGGGATTTAAAGTTAAGGATTAAAGTTCTAGAGAAAGTAGATTATCGTCTTACACTAGTGCACAATTAGACTTGTTGTAAGGCAACCTATTAAATTTTATCCTAGCTATGACTAGCACCGTCTTTACATCAAAATTGATCTGTATTGATCTAAAGGGCAATGAAATTTACTTACTCCACTGAAAAGGAACCAAATAATAATTTCATTAGGTAATCAATATTATCACTGGATTTAGTAATCATAATTTTGTAATATGAGAATCACTTTATACTCTTAATCATAAAAAAATTACGTGATATACAGGGTGATGCAGATGTGCCGCATTAAATGAAACCACATATTTGGTATCATGTTCGGAAGCCGTGCACAAGAAATCTGCGATTTTTACGCAAGTTTTTTTGCATCATATTTCACTCTGCTATCATTGAACTAGGCGAAGGAACATCGAAGTTGAAATTGATGTCACATTTACCTGTTCTACACGTGTAAATAAAAATAATTTTGGTTAGAATAGGTTTGGGACTTTACAAACTTTGCCTAAAGATCGCGAATTTTTTATGTAGTTCCTGTGGCTGAACTACTAAAAAGATAAAAATTATTCGTAATTACCTACACTGGTAAAAACTTACAAAATAAATCTTAGTAATAGCTACTGATTACTATTTACTGATTGGATTTGATTGATTTTTTGTGTACGGTCACAGAACGTGATACTAAATACGCGGTTTCATTTAATGTGGTAACATCTGGGGCACCCTGTATAACTAATGCAAAAAAAATAAAATTCTTTTATTTCATTTAAAGTAATGTTTATTTTATTAATGTTATGTGTGTACTTACTTAATTTATGAATAATGATTGACATTGTGAAATTAATTTTAATGTACCTATTTATTGTATGATCGATTATTTGTGGAGTTATTTTATGTTTTTGTCTTTTTATTATTTATTGTGAATATGATGAAGATGATTGAGTTACCTAAATGTATGGATTTTAATAGTCTGAAATAAATGAATTATTATTTTATTTATTATAACGTAAACAGGCTAAAAAGATTGACATCCACGTTCATCCCTCTTCTAACACTCAAGAAATCAATAACACACCAATACGTAAACCAAACAAATCCATGTACAAGCGTGTATAAAATAATTATTTATTCTAACGTTGAGTTTAGATTCGATTCTCGTTCGCCTCCGGTTTGGAGCACACGGCAAATACTTGAGGCTTGCGGGTGTGTGGGATATACTGCATCCTACTCCTGGGGGACGGGGGAATTTTATAAATGTGATTTTTGACATCGCTGTTGGAATTTTATAAGGAGTTAAAGCTTCTTGGAACTGTGTGCTAAAAATAACTATAATTCTGTTTATGTAGATTTGAAAAAAAAAACCGGCCAAGTGCGATTCGGACTCACGCACGACGGGTCCCGTACCATTATCTATAAAAAGGGCAAAAACATCACCTTTGTTGTATGGAAGCCCCCTTAAATATTTATTTTACTCTGTTTTTTTTTTGTATTTGTTGTTATAGCAGCAACAGAAACACATCATCTGTGAAAATTTCAACTGTCTAAGTATCACGGTTCATGAGATACAGACTGGTGACAGACGGACAGACAGACAGACAGACCGCAGAGTCTTAGTTTTAGTGTTCCGTACCCTTTGGGTACGGTACACTAAAAAGGGTGATTGAACATTTTAAATTACATTATTCAATTTAGTTACTCCATCGAAGCCTTTTATTTTAAAACGCTTTTATTAGCTTCACTTGTAACTAACTAACTAACTAACTACCTATGTAAAAAAATATTGGAAGTTAAATATGACCCACTTCCCGTCTTCCGATTGAGCTGAAATTTTGCATACACGTTTAGTTTGGATGATAAAAGCGTTTTCTTTAGTTTTTTTTTTTAAACTATAATATTATTTAATATGGGGGGTGACCTGAGAATCAAACCCGCAAGTTACAATTGGTTGCCACGCTCGGAATCACTGGACAAATGGTGTATGTATCTGTCATCCGGAAACAGAAGCCCAATTCTCGTAATATAAAATGTTCAATCTAGATCTCGTTCTGTATAAATTTAACAAATGGTATTCTTCTACATTAACAAACAAAGTCAAAAATTAATTAATATAAATAAATTACGAGAATTATTAAGCTTCTGAAAGATACACAAATTCGTGGCACAAAATGCACGAATGCAAACTATTAACAACAGTTTGTGGTTACTTATAATAATATTCCCAGCCGTACACTAAAAGATAAAACGCTTTATTCAGTGATGTGGTCCCCAGAGGACTATTCTCTAAAGTCACGTCATACCAACTAACGAAGCAATAGCACTAACGTTGAATGTCAACCATTAACGTTTGCAACTGTGTTGCAGTACTGTGCAACATTGCCTCCAGAATACCTTGAGTTTGATTTAATGAATTTCTGCAAAATCTCAACCTTAATAAGAGCGAGCGTCTCAAAAGATTGGTATCTTTTGAGAAGCACGCTCTTATTAAGGTAACGGTAATTAGGTTAATTAAGACAAGACTAATTAATATTCTTTACATTAAACCACTGACATAGATAAAACATTGACCTTTCATTCGATGGACCATTATGAATTGTGTCGTTTGTATTATGGTTACCAAAAGTAACCATTGTTTAAAAAAAAATACCTAAGGGCCATAGCACACTACTACTACTACCATTACTACTACTACTACACTACACTACACTACACTCACACTACACACACACACACTACACTAGTACTATAACTACTTTTTGCAGCAGAATCGCAGCTTTTGCTTACAAAAACTGAATAACGAACGCGAAAACGCTCGATTCTGCTCCAGAAAGTGTGCTATGGCCCTAATATGTACCTATATTTTGTACAAGGTCCTTCCTACCTTTCTAGTCCCGGGCCCTTTAAGGGGTTTTAATACTTATAAGTAGGTATTCTATACCTTTGGAATAATTATTATTAATTTATGTTTTGTCATTTATTCTTTATGACTGACCTTACGAGGCTGGTATAGTCACGAAGGTGAACTGAAGCCTCGACAAAAATAGGTTTAATTTTTTTAAATCTTCTTTTTCTATGGGACAAAACGTAAAATCGCGAAAAAAAATCAGATTTTTTATACGATTAGTCGAGGAATATTTAATTATTTGTAAGGAACAGCTGATTAATTTTTCGCGATTTCAGGGATGAGTGCAATAACCCCTTAGAGGAATCGGGACTAGAAAGGTAGGAATTAGAAAATAGAAAAAAAATCTAATTAAAATATTTGTACCAAATAAATAATTAAATTATTTTATGAAGTGAAATGTTTGCTTACTGAAATTACCTAAGTTGGCAACGGGCCCCAGGCGAGGACCTTTCAGCAACATTGTTCGACAGGGGACCAGCACAGGTAGCGGTACAGACAAATAAAAGGGGTTAAGTAATTCAAATGCAATTGAATTAGGTGCCTACAGTCGGTGTCAAAAGTAGTTCATCATTGTACAGAAATTTATAAGACTTTTTATTAATAAAAACTTGTAAAATAATCAGTACTTTTTATAATTAACTAGCGACCCGCTCCCCGGTTCGCACGGGTACATTTTCTCTACTATCCTTACATAAAATATCAAAGTATTATACATATAAACCTCCCTTAAAAATTATCTAACTGATAGTGAAAACCGCATCTAAATCCGTTGCGTGGTTTAGGAGGAGTTAGCGGATATACAGACAGACAGACAGACGCGGAAATCGACTTTATTTTACACTATGTAGAGATTATTATAAAATTGCGTAACTTTATCGATTATAGTGTAATACTTAGTAAAGAAATATAAATAATTAGGTATAAAGTACGGACACAAATAAGAAGTCGTATCGGTAAAGTTCGTAAAACCGATCACTTCCGAACTGAGTCCGACTTCAAGAACACGAATGTTTATAAGTACTTCAGTAAAACATGATCATTACGCTGACGCAATAAGTTGTAATATTATCTAAGCGAGCGATGGCCATTGGTTGTTTGATCAGGTACATCGATGTAACTTCTAAGTTGTGTCGTACTATATCTACTTTGATAAACTCATTTCAAAATTAGGATAAGGCTACATAATATTATATCGCTGTGTGTACCTAGTTACAATTCCAATTGGGTCATGAAGACCGAACAATGATATTATGTGAGAATAATAACCGAAATCGTGTGTTTAAGGATTAAAAAATAATTTATCTTAAATTGGCATTAGATAATAATGGTGTTCCGTTTTCAGAATAGAAGTGTGCCGTTCAAAGACAAAGAGATAAGTTGTATAAATTATTAGTACCTATTGTTATAGAAATAAATAAATAATTTTACTATTACTTGTATAAATGCAGTTCAAAATAATTACATAAAGTGAAAATAATATCTTACGTAAACCAGAGAAAGCTATTTTTTTTTACTTTAAAAAATATCGTTGTCCCTCACTATTATTTCTCCTATATCGAGGGTACAGTTTACAAACATACATGTCACATGCACACACCCAGACCCGAAACAACTATCTGTAGATCATACAAATATTTGTTCCGTGCGGGGATCGAACCCGCGGCACGTAGCGCAGAAAGCTAATCGCTTAGCCACTGCGCCAACCGTGTCGTCAAACACTAACATGTGTGTATCGTAAATTTTTCCAACTTGTTTGCTTAGTTACGTACATATAGATACACAAAGTGCTCACTGCAGTGTTTTAACTCTAGCCGTCAAATGGAAATGGTTGACAAACGACATCAAAAAAATGTGGCACACATTTTAGTTCTGCACCAAATGTGTTGTTGTAAATTTAACAAGGTAGGTAAAACCTTTCAATTTTTCAAAGCGGTCTGCCATTGGCGGAGAAATAGCGTAACAAACATACAAAAAAAAACCGGCCAAGTACGAGTCGGACTCGCGCACGAAGGGTCCCGTACCAGTAGAATCTATAAAAACGGCAAAAAAATCACGTTTGTTGTATGGGAGCCCCCTTAAATATTTATTTTATTCTGTTTTTTAGTATTTGTTGTTATAGCGGCAACAAAAATACATCATCTATGAAAATTTCAACTGTCTAACTATCACGGTTCATGAGATACAGCCTGGTGACAGACGGACTGACAGACAGACAGACAGACAGACAGACGGACGGACAGCGGAGTCTTAGTAATAACCCTAAAAACGTTCAGTCGAATTGAGAACCTGCCTCTTTTTTGAAATTGGTTAAAAACAAGAAGACGAAGTTTTTCAGTAAGTATCATCGACACACCACTTCATATAGCTACAAATGTTAGAATAGCTGAATCTCAATTGGTCAGTACTGTTTGCACAAAAAGACTGCACGTATCATGTGAGGTTATCGGTCGCAGCTGCGTCTGTCTCGAGGTAAGGAGCTCCTTCAATATTTACGATTGTTTTGCAATGTTCAGGCAACAAGAGGTAAGAGGTAGCGGTTTTGGAAACCGATTTCACAAATACATAAGCTGCCACGCTAAAATGGAATTGGGCCGGACACATCTACCACGATGTATGGACCCACCGCCCTGCCGCCGCCTTATCTATATATTAATACGTGAAGAGAAAACTTTGTACCCCGTTTTTATGCATATTGCGTGCACGGAGGAGTGTGAGATTTGGCATAGATAAAGTTTATATAGAGGAGTGCAGGAAGCGGTAAAATTACGGTCGAAATTCGACCACTTCGTGACCACTGGCACTAGTTATTATTTATTAACTCCTTTATTCATATTATATACATATTTTTTACATTTTTAAATACATATGTATTATATAATTTAATAATAATAGGTATACATATTTAAAAACATAAAAAATAGGAACCAAACGGCATCGGGAAAAGGTTCTAAGCTACCGGTGGCTAGGGCTCCAGAGAGAGGAACCTCCTTACAATGCGTGCTGTGTCGAGGAGTACCGTCTTTTGTTTATAGCCCCCAACCCCCCAACGAGAGCCTCATAAGATGTTGGTCGAGGCTCTTGGCTATTAAGCCATTGGCCGTAACGACGATCGGAACTACAACTGCTGAGTCCATATCCCACATGTCGACAATCTCGTGATTATTATTTATTACAATAATAAAGGAGTCCAGCTCATCCCGCCATCTCCGACTGGGTCACTTGCCATGTGGTTATGAGATTTGTGAAACGTTTAGGACTTAATAAGTCTTCTTTGGTACCGCTTGCCTCTTGTGTTTAACGCTGTAGAGGTCAGATTATGTAACCGTAACGTACCTTGAGCCTTCAGAAACTTATTCTAAGAATCTTTACAAAGGTGCCGACAGCATTTAGGTACTTATTTTAAGATTATAATATGATTTTTATAATACCAATAATAAATACATTTACGGTATGATAAATATGACAGTTGCTGTCGCAAATAAACGTCCTGTTCCGTATCCGCTTATGAAAACGTCTATAAACGAGAAAGGGATGCATTGTTTGTTGGTCGTTAAGGCTTTCAGATTTACGTAATCAATCTAGAAGGTACCTACCTACAATAAACTACCTACCTATTTTAAACTATTTTTTCCTTAATACGTCCCAAATGTGTTACCAAATTATACCAAACATTTGCATTTGCCGTAGTCACATGGACGATACCTACGGGTTTATCTGCACAATCGTAGCTATTCTATGATCCGTGGGAGCCATAACTATCCTATAATTAAGGCCAGGTGGCAGATATACTGTACTTACCGTAGTGTTCCTTTACCGGTAATAGTGTCGTTAACCCTTCTGCTCGACAAAATTTTGACACATGATATACCAGCTGACTCGACGAGCTGTCGCAAATTACGTCAAGAATTTCATGAATTACTGCATTTTTCACTCAACTTTTATTCCACGAATATACACGAAAAATATTTTATTTCATCGATTGAATTACCAACGTATATAGCAAATTTATTCAATTATGTGTTATTATTGGTAAAACAGCATCATTATGCGGCGACATGTCTATAAAATGTTAATTTCTACACCTATCCAAATATCACACGACATAGGTTAGCTCAAAAAAAATCCCTAAGGAAGCTACTTACGCGCAGAAACGCTATAAAATAGAATTATTACAGAAAATATCTTCTAATTTGTAGATTCATATAAACCATTACTCATACAATCAACACATAAAAATCAACATTGAAATTTACTAAAATATGAATAGAAAAATAAGTTGAAAATAGTGCTTGACCATTCGGCTAAAATCGTTATAACAATACAAATCCTGCATTCATCCTAATCGATTCACATACAGCTTGGCACAAAAGAGGTTTTACTCTTTTCTATAAAAACGAGTGAATTTTAAACACCCGACCCCCCCGTATATCTAAGTATTTAAATTGTTATTATTTTAGGGTAGCATTAAATAATTTAATACGTTTTACTATTATCTTGATCTACTATATTTAGGTGCCTACTACTAACTGTTAGTCAAGAATGAAAATAGTTTATTGAACCCTAGAGCGAAGGTAGGTAGGTAGGTATAATACTTTTGGTGAATGATAGAATCTAATCCAATAAACGATTATTATTATTTATTAATCAATATTATTATTCCTATTGATTTTTTAATTCAAGATATTCGATTGAATTAAAAACTTTGCTTTTCACTTCCCCTACGATGAAAATAATAAATAGAAAATTCTTTCAAACTAAGTTCATATATTATAGCAGAGCCCATACAGCCAATTTTTTGAACTGAATGGACCCTTTTTTTGCCTCGTTGACAAATCCAAGATGGCGGCCATATTTTTTTGGCTGTGTCGTTTTTAAGGTTTTTGGGGTGCTGATAGCGAAAATGAGATCGGTCATCAAAGCCGAGAAGGCGTCCATCATTTTCTTGATAATGCTTTCAGCTCGTATTAGCATAAATATTATAGGTAAGTACCTATCCAAAACTATGAAAGAGACTCTCACGATGAAATTATTCAAAAAAGATGGCCGCCATCTTGGATTTGTGTTCCAATCTCATTTTCAATATCAGCACCCCCGAAAACCTAAATAAAGACAACAATGATGAATTTAAGAAAAAAAAACATCTTGGCCGCCATTTTGGATTTGACTAGACAGATAGCACCTCTAAAAATCATGCTATAGGTGTATACAAAATAATATATATTAAAAATACAAATAAAATAGCATTTCAGTCTGTTGCAATGAATAGGCGAGATAGTGGGTAGTAACCCCTCGTCCTAGCTAAGCGGCGCGGATGGGTGCGTGACGCGTCGAGTAACAAGCCACATTGTAAAAGCTGTGTTGATGCTCAACACACATACAGGATACGTGCGTGTTCGATGAACCTTTTACCTAATACGCTTGTCCTAAATCGGAGCCGCGCGCTGTACCATGCTGTCCAGACAGGACATGGCTTTATTTATTACAAGTTTCTGTATACTTGTACAAAATTAAATAAATTGGAATTAAAAAAATACAAGATATGTACACTAAGCACAGCCGGTGAAATAATATTCCCATGCATAACTTTAAACTTTGCTATTATTTGATAATATATTTAATTTTAGTGCAGACTTAATTTTCTTCCAGAAATATTAAAATATTAAAGTAATAATTTTATTATATTTTATCATGTGACATTTAAAATATTTACTATATTTTTATAGTATCTATTTCTATAGTTACTCGTTCTGATTATTCGATTCCGATTCAAATCCGAAAAATAATCGGTTCCACGAATCATTGTTGGACATCTCTACCAGAGACAAACTAATATGGCGGCAAATTCTTAAAAAACAAATTGAGTAGTGATAACAAAGAATTCGCAATATTTTGTCTTTTTGTTCAATTTTCGTTTAAAATATGGGCAATGTCGTGTACCACGTAATATTATTTAATAGTTTGTGCCATTTTTTTAACTACGGCGACTGTGTTTGTGTTATATTAGTGGAAAGCAAAGAACATTGTACACACATTGCGCGGGAAACAAATGGATATTGTTTTGATTCAGATACAAAAAACTTTGTTATCACTACTTTTTTTACCAAATCTATGTATTAAATCAACAACCGAATATATAATGCGGTATTTGCTTTCCCTTTTTATGATGGTTGGTAATCCACAACCAGCAATTTTTAATGTTTTTCAGTCGACCGCAGTATGGCCGACAATACATTTTCACACAAAAAAATTTGAAAGGTAATTATTTACTATTGAACTGAATATGATACATATAATAGCGTGGAAACAATGCTATATTTATCCAATTCTTTTAATTTAGCCATAGTAACAAGATTTAATAAGTAGTAAAATATTTATGCAGTAAAGAATTGGGCATGACGTAGTACATGACAGCTCGGGTCATTTCGGAACCGAAATTGAGCCAGCGGTATATTGAGTGTCGGGGTCATTTCTGTACCGCCACCGGACTTTAAGGTTAATAGCATGCAGTGCAGTTAATTGTGGTATGTGCCAGGGTAATGACGTGTGTCAACTGAGGATATGGCAAATATATAGTTTTAAAGTAGCTTTATGGCTTTTAACTGAATTATTTTGAACTTTACTACCCATTGTTATATTTTGGCATGTATTTTGTTTGTGACATTTTGATTTTCATGTTTTTTAAATTCTTTATTGATATTTCTATTATATTTTTTAAATTCTTTATTTTTAACAGTATTTTTGTCTTAACATGTTGTTAGTTGCAAGGCGTAATTTCAAACACAATAAAATTGTATTATTGTTTATGAATAAATATCTTATCTTTGTAGATAGTTTATTGGTGCAATAGGTAGAAATACAGAGTCTCGTATTTTCTTGGTATATTGTAACGATGGCCATACTTGAAACAGTCAAGTTCAGGAGGCATACCAGTGTCTTTTAATGCAGTTATTTTTAAGGCTTGAACTGAATAGTTCTGATTATTCGTACCAGGATGTCTCTTTTAAAGGTTTTTTTAGTTAAAAACATGAACTTTGACTTTAGTATCATGTGTGGCATTCCTTCTAAACCAGTTATCACTTCCCTCTTAAAAGGGTACCTAGCAAGTTTACAGACTAAAAAGTGGATACCCAGTTCACAATATTGAGCACAACACGTCATATGGTGTGCCCGCAGCCGTGTTTACAAGCTGAATGGAACTGTTTTAGCTTGAAATGGAGCCGCACTATGCTATGCATAACATTATAACGGAGAGAGCACAGTGGGGCTGAGCGGATTTTGAATTCAACTGAATAGTTAGATAAATATTCACATTCATTTCAGTTACAATTAAAAACTTTTCAAGCTAAATACTAGGACCTGCTCAAATGAACTGATTAAATCATTTTCTAATTATGCGTACCCGTATGCAAACAGACTTTTTTTTTTTTTTTTTTTTTTTTTTTTTTTTTTTTTTTTTTTATCGTGGTAAAATCATCAAATGAGTCCTCCCACCCCGGGCAGGGCGGGAGGGACTGTCAGACTTGTACTGACTAAAATCCACGGTGTTCCTTCAATAGCCCTTTACGTTCCGGGGTCACGGTAATGAGATAAGCCCCGCGACCCCGGCAGGCATCGGCCCTCTACAGGGGGGGCCCCGTCATCTTGCTGACGTTCTTTGAGGCGCGCGTGGAACACAACGCGCCGTCGACCCGGGCATGGTCCATGGTCGGACAGCGAGTTGCCCTTTACTCGCTGTCCGCATGCCCGCGCCTACGGTGGCCGGAGATCGTCGGCCGGCGCCCGACGCCGTGGGCGACCACCACTGCGGCTGGGCTGGAGGGAGGACGCCATCCTCTCCCTCAAGCGGCCCGCCTCCTCCTTCGATAGCATGACTGCTTCGCAGAAGGAGGCGACCGCTTCCCACTCCGTCTCGCCCCGCAGCATGGCCTCGACCAATGCCGGGCGCGAGAGGTCTCCGACTTTGACTAAAGATTATCGACTTCGCGTTTTTCTTTATTTCTTTCAAATTACTAAGAATAGTCTTGCTGAAGTGGCCTTGGCTAAGGTCAAGGTTGGCTGAAGAAAAATGTGGGCGTGCCATGCAAAAGATTTTGTCGGAAAAGTGTACCTACAACCGCTAAAGTCCTTGATTGTACAGAAACGTGCAATAATTTATGGCCCTACTAAAGGATTTTGATACTTATCATCAACAATTGATCATGGCTCTAGACCGAAAAGCCTGGAAATCATGGGAGAAGGCCTTTGCCCCACAGTGGGATGATGCAGTCTAACAGTAACAGTAATAACAATAATTGATATCTGATCCGCCTCCGCTCTCGCTTTCTCCTTCCACAGTATCCTCTTCGCACTCCTCATTGTACCGCAGTGACTCCTTTCAGCATCGCAACCTAAAAGCGAACCTCAGGCGCTTCGACACCAGAACATTTAAGAGTCTAAGAGCAAACGACAAAGCGGTATTGTAATCGCTTCAACCGCTCCAACTCGCCCCGAAGATATTCGAACAATGAAAAAGTATGCCAGCTATTAGTCTTTGAGCTTTTTCATCTTACAAAGATATCTGCGAAGTTTTATTCAGTTGATTTTCCAGCGATTTTGTGGAGACTTTTTGTTGATATTCGTTCGGTAATGCATGATAAAGTTTTGTACTTCAGTTTAGAAGTTCTGAAACAAAAGCTATATTCAAAACTTGTTTGGAAGTTTGATCGATGTGGTTTGATGTAAGTTGTCTCGTTGGATTTCGATTTATATCGAGACATAGAGTGGCGCATTCATCTACTATTTTGGAATGATCGCATAGAAAAGACGCCATTATAGAACTGTGTGGGAGGGTTAGATAATATTTACCAAGAATAACAGCAAACAAACATTGATAGGTATTGCAATTAAATATCACATCTGCAAAATTTCTAGAATAAAGTTTTGAGCTCAGATTTCTTGTATTCCATAGAACAATGTCGGTTAATTAACGATATGTTTTTTTAGTATCGCGAAATAAAATAGGTATTAGTGGTTCGGAATAATAACTGAAATTACTAAGATGTGTACTTTGGTTTAAAGCCAAAACCACGGTTTTGACATATAAGTGACAACAGCGCTTCTTTACAAGGGATGTTGTTCTTCGGAATGAGTTTCAAGTACGACTTTGTCCGCTTAAATATCCCTATAAATTAAAATATATACAAGCTGTAAGTGACATCATAACAAAATCTGATACCATGAATTCAGTGCATGATTCAAGAGCCATCAGAGTTAGAATTCTGCGCCGGTTTTATCAAAAAAAATACAATTTTGTTCGCAGATTTTTTATTTAGTTATAAAAACTGCGAACAAAATCGTATTTCTTTTTTAAAAACCGCCCATAAATTTTATCTCTGATTGCTCCAGAATCACGTACTGAAAATCCATGGTATCAGTTTTCGTTACGATGTCACTACATTCTGTATGTGTATATTTTTACCATTTCTTTTTTGTGATTGATAATTGTTCATAAAAGCCGATCATGTCAAAATCAAGATTTCGTTGTATAATCATATCCGAGTGTTCTACGTCAGTGTCGATTTGCTACCAATGCTCAATAACATAACCTTCAAAAGACCCGACTCCAACTAGAAAAAGAGCTGTAACTTTTGAACGACTGAATAGATTTTTATGAAACATAGCTAAGATGATACGCGGTTATACTAGCTTTCGATTTCAAAAACTGCATTGAAATCGGCCCATCAGTTTTGGAGCTACGATGCCACAGACAGATACACACTACAAACTTATACCACCCCTCTTTTTTGTCGGGGGTTAAAAATATATGTAGGTACAGATTTCTTCTATTGATCTGGAGCTACTCGTAGATGCAACACACAATGTTGGCTAAAATAGCGCTAGGTAAATTGGAAGCGAGGTGGGCAGGATTTATAACGGCCCGGCTAGGGACCGCAGGCCTACCTTATCTAAGCAAGGAGTAAAGGGCGATACATTCGTTACGTCCCGTTGTTTTTCGTGTGACATGCGCATATTGGTGATCTGGAAAAGGGTAGGTAAGCTATAAATATTTTGGAATTGCCGGGTGAGATTTTTCTTTGGTAGAGAATCTGGAAGAAAAAGTAAACATCACCACTTCATAACTAACATATAACATAACATATCATAACTTTACTTTACGGAATACATGTTATGTATTCACAATGTAATTAACTTAGGTGGTAAAATAACAATTAATTCGATTATTATGGACCCCGTCGGGTACAAAAATCTAGGAGAGAGGAAAAACTATGTGTTTATAATTATATAAAATTATAGAAGTATATCTACTGCACATATTATATAATATTATATAATATATATCATACATATTATATAATATTATAGATTTTGTTTATTCTTTATTATAGAAAAAAAATGACTGGTTATTTCTATTAAATAGCATTTTATTATATTTTTATATCTACTTATGGGACATCTACCCCTTACTTATCTTGTGCGATGGTCAACAGCAAGAACCCTGCGAAATCCTTATAATTTTTCACCAAGATACCCTCAAGAGAATTACAGTCGTTCCACGCCAAGGTCACATTATTTACAGCACCATAAGCCTGCGAGAATCTTATAAATTTGCACCAAGATTAAGTAAGAAAGTACACAGCATGTTTACATAAATCGTACAACTCTATATCAATATAATGACCTTGTCCAAGAGCTGGGTATTAATGAATTATATCAATGAATCATATTATTTATTATTTTAATATTTTTTTGTACTGACAATGTATGTCCTGTATCGAATAAATGCTTTCTATTCTATTTTTTTATTCTATTTAATAAAAAAAATATATGGTATGAATAAATCAGGATTCGCACGCAATGTTTTTTTTTATTAAAAAGCTTTGCCGCTCGCTACGATTTCTCCTGTATCGAGGGTACAGTTTACAAACATACATGTCACATGTACACACAACTAGACCGGGAACAACTATCGATAGATCATACTCAATTGCTTAGCCACTTCGCCAACCGTGTCGTCGATCGAATCTTTTTTCCTTTAAAAACCTTTCCAAGAGTATCATTTACTTTAATAAAGGTAATTTTAACGGCAAAGGTACTTCAAACTGATTAATAATTAATTTAACTGTACTTTGTTACCTTTTCAAAACTAAACAGCTGAACCGATCTTGATGTTTGACAAGGAAATAGTGTGTATCATGAACAATCGTTTTTACTCAAGTCCACGCAGACGGTAGACTCCTATGTCTTCCTAAAAGGTTGGCAACGCGTCAGGTGTTCATAAAACGACTTCATCGCAACCTCTCCTAACTTAAACTGAGTACCTTAGGAGACTTAACGGGTTTTATATACTGCAGTCTAAAAGCTTAATTAAACTTAGGAATGTAAAGTACCTATAACACTGGAAGCGCCAGGGAAATACACACTACTGCGACGCCGTTCTTTATGTATAATAAATATTATAGTTAAAAAAAAAAACTAAAGAAAACGCTTTTGTCATCCAAACTAAACGTGTATGCAAAATTTCAGCTCAATCGGAAACCGGGAAGTGGGTCAAATTTAACTTCCAAGATTTTTTTACATAAAAAAAAAAAGAATAAAAGAATTTTTATTTGCAAGGAACATGGTATAGCATGGCATAGTTAGTTAGTTACAGGTCAAGTTAATAAAAGCGTTTTAAAATGAAAACTAGGTAGCATAAATAATTAATAATATAGAATAATTTTTATAGAGTAATCCAGAATGTTGTGCAAGCCTAGCATATTGTATGTACCTTCCGCTAAATGTACCTACATAAGTATAAGCAAAATACATTCTTATGGCGTGGGACTCGATGTTTTAAAATAACACTCTCATGAACATGACTTGGACATTTTCAATAGGTACCAGTGTTTCTCAGTGTGGAGGATGTGAGAGGAGTGAAGGCGATGATGCCGATGAAGGTTGCGAAGATGTTCATTGTCAGGGGTCACCACTGTGGAGGAACGAGGTATGGTGTTCCTCCATTGAAAAGGGAGGATCCTCCGACCAGGCAAGGTGATATTGCCTGGCGGGCCGAAGAAGAAGTATATAATTATGTTAGATACGATATCCTTTTTCCTTGCGCGATGCAGGCCTCGTAATGTGATTGGTGAATTCATATTTTCGCGCCACTACTGTTCTCAGTTTGATGACTTGTAAGTAGTTATTATATGTGGCGATAGATGTCGCTACATCAGTTTATGCATTTATTGGCATAAATCAGCAAATCGTTACATATAAAAAAACTACTACTATGGCTGTATGTGCGTTCCACATTCTTATTGCTACTGACATTTATGGCCCGGCTACTCAGTTCATAATGCGAGTATCTACTATACAGGAAAATAAATTAACCAGTGCTCAAATTTAGACAAAATAAACTTAAATGAATATTTAAACAAGTATTTTTTATTTTGATATGTCTTAGTAATAAAAAATGAAGTTATCAATTACGAAAGATGTTTACCTACTTTGAAACCGATTTTATGGTCGGCGGCGCGCGGCGAGCGTACAGCACATAGCTACGCGCTTTCATTGATATTAAATTACGAATAGATTGTCCATAATATTTTGCTGATTTCAAGTCGGATAAAAAATAAAAAAAGTATTTAACAATTAATGAAAACGTGTTCTATACTGAACCACCAAAAAAATAATTTGTGCTTTCGTTATTTTTTTTTCCTGTATAACCAAAACTGTTTATAAACGGTTTTTTTTATGCGCAACCGTTTAACACGATAATCGCGAGCGCACGTAATCCTCTCCCTAATGGCGGATTACCGTCACACCATGCGATGGGGATAAACTGACCGACACCGACACGGATAAGCGAAAACCTACCAATACTTCCAAGAGACTGGTTAATTAGATACCCGGAAAGATCGTAACAGGGATGACTTACGGAAAAGGAAAAACTAAATGAGAAAGTATTTTTGCTTATCGCAAAAGAACTTGCAAGAACATAATAAAATACACTTCTCATCAAAAAAATCGAAACACTTCTCAAATTTATGTTTATAAAAAATTATAATGGATTATTTAAAAAAAATGTTTTATTCGGAAAAAAATGAAAATGTCATTTAATAGTAGGTAGTACAAGGTTTCGAATTCCATATGTTAATGTTCTAAATTCAAATTAAATTTTCATAAGCTTCTTGTTTTGTTTAACAAGTCACTTCTAACCCGTATGGAGATTTTATGAAATGCAATAATTTAAACACGAAAATAAAAAAAAAGTTTCATTAGAATTTATTCAATAGTTTGTATTCCCTCCCCGGACCCTTAGGCTGCTTCCATACGTTTCATCATGGATTGGTTGAGAGTCATGACTTCATGTTGTGGAACGTTATTCTATTCTTCTTGAATTGCGTTTTTGAGCTGGCCAACAGTCTCTGGAGCAAGATCTCTTGCTTGAACTCGTCTCTTTAGTTCATCCCACAGGTGCTCTATGGAATTCATGTTCGGGCTTCTTGCTGGTCACTCCATAACGGAGATACTGACTTCACTGAGATAATCTCGTACGATTCCTGCGGCATGGGCCCTGTCATTATCATGAATGAATATGCAATCTTTGCCAATGAAATGTGCATAGGGAACCACGTGAGCCTCAAGACATTCTTTGATGTAACGACGACTGTTTATTGCAGGCAGGCTTGGTCCAGATACCAAAGGGAGTTCTGTTTTTCCGTCGGTACTAATGCCCCTCAAAACTGTCCATGAACCGCCACCATAGCTTACTTTTCCCTCATTGCAGCAGTGTATATAACGTTCTCCCTCTCTTCTGTATACCTTCTTCCTTCCATCATTAGCATACAGCATAATTTTACTCTCGTTAGAAAAGAGAACCTTGCTCCATTGTAGGTATGACCAATTTAAGTGCTCACGTGCAAACTGAAAGCGCGCTCTTCGATGGTCTGTTGTTAATTTAGGCCCATTGGCTGGCTTGTGTGGTACCAATCCACGTTCCTTAAATCTTCGTTAAATTGTAGAGTCACTCACAGTCACCCTTCGAACAACACGGAGCTGTTGCTGCAGTTCAAAAGCGTTAAGGCGTCGATTTCGCAAAGAAACTGTTGCAATAAATCGGTCATCTCGCTCAGAACTGACCCGATTCCTACCCGATCCTGAGCCGCGCGTGAATAAACCAGTCTCTTGGTGGCGTTTGTACACTCTATGAACAGACGAGAGGGTTAGATGTAGTCTTGCAGCCACAACACGTTGACTAAGACCCAAATTCAGCAACGCCACGATTTGGGCGGCTTCTGCGGGCGAAGTATCCTTGTGTGGTGACAAAAAATCTTGTTAACAGATGTCATAGAGCCTAATAATCAAATTACCAAAAGTAAGTTTTAAAATAAATCGTTATTTTGTGTTTATTACACACCAATTAACTGTACTCCGATTAAACGCATTGCCTCAAAATAATGTTCCATTTCATTTAACGGATGAAAATTCAAAAATTTACTTTCAAAATTGGAACTCTCAGACACCACTGAAAAGGCCAAACTGCCAGCTACAAAATGATGTATTTTTTTTTAAAGAATTAATCCTCTTTTTTGGTTATTTGTCGCCAGAAAGAAAATGTTGGTAGTGTTTCGATTTTTTTGATGAGAAGTGTAGTTCTTAAACGTTAAAATATAGGATGTATAATATTTAAATAGAACACTTGCTTAATTATGGTGTTATTGTACTCATCATTATGAACGGTATAAAGATGTAAGATTTTCATTTAATTTTCCTAATATAAAGATATTAAGAGGTTGTATCCTTTATCATCAAATTGACATCAAGATGCACTTTCATGACTTTTTTTGTTTTTTATGTAATTCAATTTATTTTTGTGCTTATTTGGTTTAAGACATTATCTCATACCTCCATTATATAATGATCATTTTAATTCAATTTAAATTGCTTTTTTATTGAATTTCGCATGTCTTTTACGGCAAAATGGAAATCCGTTGCAGTGCCGTCAAATATAATTTATGCCGTATATATTGTATTTGCTTGCCGTATTTGCTTGACAAAACCTATTATTACGTAAGAAGGCAAAGATAAAGATGAAGTTGAGTAACGGGAGGTAGATTCGACTCTAATGACGGATTACGTCCAACACGCGTATCCTAACGGAGATGAACGGGCCGAAACGAATCAGTGGAGGAAAGATACGAAAAAGCGTTAAACAAGCCCCGCTAATTAAGTAGGTACAAATCCCAAGAGAAACGAAACCGTAAAAATTATTATTATTTTCAATGTTTCAGCTGCCTACATTTATTGTAAAAGAAGAAGTTATGTATAGGTTGTTTAGTTATTTCTAACATGTTGACTGCCATCGCAAGACACAATAGAAAATTGATTGTAGTTGACCTACATAGCCATCCATTATAACTACATCTAGTTGCTTTAGTCCTGCGTACATACATTGATTGTCACGCAGCCGACGCAACAGAAACAATTGAAAATCCATTGTTCGCGGTCAGTGCACCGCTGATCAAAGTGGCGCTCAAAGGGTTGATTAAGCTTGACAAAACCTTTTATTAGAGGGAGCTTTACAGGCCCAACTTAACTCCATACTATTGTCTCATTATCATCACGTAATAATATCAGCCCTTTAATGTCCACTACATAAAATTACGCCAGGATGTAACAAAAACAACTTTGAATTGAGTAAAAAAATAGATCGAAAACGAACCATCTTTTGCCATTGCTTGACCGTTAACGGTATTCTAGCGCTCCGCGCGGGTCATTGAACTTACGAACATGCTCCGTTAGCGACCAGCAAAGTGAGCGCAGTCCTTGTGTCCTTCTTTTTCCTCGGTCCCTCAATACTGAGGCTCGCAACCACAGATTCGTCTCCATTTAGACTTGCCTGACGTAGAGTGATCGGCTAGTTGTATGTTGCCGCCAAGCGCTCTCTTGACTCCATCGCTCCATCTGACAGGCGCCCAACCTCTCGCTCTCCTGCCCTCCACGTGACCCAGCATGAGATTACTCTCCAAGTTGTTACGAAGATCGCATGGTGAGCTCAAAAAATCTCAGAACTCTTTGGTGGCAAAACACAAATTCAAATTCGCTAAAAAAAAAACATGTAGAGTATAAATTCTCGGCATGTCTCTGGCTGAAAACACTATTGCTAACACAAATACTGATTACAATCTAACTTATTTGCAATATTTTCACGAATGAAGTGCTATTTAAACTTTAACATGTCTATTGTAGCCATTTACTGAGATTTACACAGGTTTTTAAAGTACCTCCGCCGTTGCAAGCTATGCATCTCGCAAGTTTTCTAAATAAAATGCACTAAAAGTTGTTTATGAGCACCCGATGTACCACAAAAGGCACCTATTTGACGATGTATACTCATTTCGTATTTATAATGTATATGAAACGGTATTGTACGAAATAACTCTGTTACGTTATGTTATGTTACCAATTACCGGTATTTTGTGACGTTACCATCCATTTTCCAACTTTTCCATTTCTATAAAAAAAAACATGAAACATGATTTCATACACGTTGTATAGACAGTCGTAATGTTCAATCTGGAAAGTCTGACTACCAGTCTAATTTGGAGTATTTGGTGGATAATACAACCTAATGGTTATACAGAGGTTAAACGGCAGTCACCAATATCACCTTGCAGTTAACCCTAGTCACGCTGACGGGCCGCAGTCGACGCAGTGTCGCCTCGGCCATAAAACAATGTGTGCTCCGCTCTGCGGTCAATGCGGGGTGGAGCATGAATACGGAATTTTACTCATGTGGCGTGAACGTGGTGACGCATACCGGTCGCATAGAAAAATCTGAACAGGTACCTATTCTGATCTTCTAAATTTATCCTGACTTCAACTTATACTTCCTTTTTTTGCGTCTGTTACTATTAGAGGGTAGTCTTTTAAAATTTTAAAATCGATATACACGAAAATAATTGGGTAGCCAACATTTTTTTCATCGCAATAGATCTTCGCAGATCGCAGTGACTAAGTTCCCCAAGTTCCTCAAATAGTATTACCTAATACCCATAGACGTATTACACTAAGTACCGAAGTACTTATTAATTAGACTACAATTACTACTATAACTTGACTAGAATTAGAATTATTACTTATTGATTATATTAGAGCAAGATAAGCAACTGTGTCGCATACTAGCGACAACCACACACACCACACCCTTAACAACAGGGTGGTCCACGACTGGAACAAACTCCCAGAAGAGGTTGTTACTGCTATCTCTAGAAATTCATTCAAGAACTTGCTGGACAACTGGCTACGGACAAATTATACTCTAATTAAAATATCTATGAACATTAAAAAGTCAATTCTCAACACTGTGTGACATAAACACATCAGCAAAGTTACTGCTCGTATTTATTAAATAAATAATAATAATTCTATGCTAATACCCAACCAATTTTTGTTTCAAGTACTTAGGAGCAAACAGGGTCTAAAAAGTTAGAGCTAGACCAGTTACTACGAAGCAGAAGATTCTGGCAACGCGCCGCAAAAACGCTTGAATTGAGATCATAAATCAAGCAAATTCATAGCAAAATAAATAACAATACTTGAGTCATCATCACACGAACGCAATAGTAACAAAACAAGAATGCTTGACCAAAGCTATGAATAAGACCGAGTAACTCGTAAACACAAATACTCAAATAGGCGCGAACAAATAACATCAGACAAAAACCCACTTATTTGTATTTCCATTTTCTTTGTGGAGAAAAATGTAATTTTCTCGGCAATAAGGCTTGGTTCACACAACTATTTGTTGCGATATATTCAGGAATACAGGAAAACAGTTCTCTTTTACTTAAATGTTATAGAACCCACACGCTGCAATCTCGCAGCTACAGCCTGCAGCAGTCTGAACAAAACTCGATAAAATGATTTCTAGATTTAGGTTGATATACGAGTAGGTAGGCCTGGTTCATACGACTTTTTTCCAGTAATACCACCTCTGATCTCATTGGAGAAAATCTCTTTAGATCACTGAAAGTAGCGTTTCAGTTATAGGTAATGTATGTACCTATATACGGAAAAACATTTGAGTTCATTCCTGAACCTCCTACGAGAATATATATATGAATTCTCGAATACTGAATTCTGTTCCCTTCATTGTGGTCGAGCTTGGCGGGGCTGACACATGCGTCATGCTTGTGAACGGGTGCCGTTTGTCGGAACTGGTCAGCTCGTAACTGCCATGGCAATCTTATTCAGAGGCAATTTATTATTATCCTAGTCTTATTTGTATTCGCATTGAATTGCATTATTCTCGCAGCTCTTACCACAACATTGTACTGATAAAGATTGTAATCTATTATTTATTTGTAAAGAGTTACCATGGAGTTTCTTGCCGGTTCTTCTCCATCATCAAACCATCAAAGGTCATCATGGTTTCTCCATAGTATTTAATATTTGGAACCGCGCACCTAGAGTCTCGACATTTCATAAGTGCCTGTATCTGGTTTACATGAAATAAAGATCTATTCTATTCTATTCTATTCTAAAAATACGCGATTTTACCACACCGATAACGTGTGAACCTTTAAATGAAGTTCACAGATTCGAGAAAGTCTCCTGTGCCAAGGTCCTACCGGGGTTATTGTACTCATCATTATGAACAACTTTTACTATGGGACCAAAAAAATCTAGGTACTGTTCCAGATAAATAATTAAATATTAGATACTTGCTTAAATGTATGGAACAGATGATAATTTTTTTCGCGATTTCTGGCTTGGTCCCATAGTAAAAGTTGTTCATAATATTGAGTACCTACAGTTGGACCTTATATAGGAAAACTCGTATGATAGTGCCCAAAGTCCGTTGTTAAAGGAATCAATTTCTTGTCGATCATCTGCGGCATCATGACGAGCGGTTTTGGTTGGAACAATTCTACTGCTCGTGACTGGTCGGTTTTGTATTCTTTCTTGCATAAAAATTTCCCGCGGCCTTATAATAATTTATAAAGGTTAGCGAGATGTTCGGGTAATCAATAGTAGGATCTTGTGGATTATGAGCTAAATCGTTGGTATACCTACATCGTCGCTCCGTTCAATGGGGAGAGAGTAGAATATATCGAATTCAGAACTTTACGGTTGGCAGCAGTGCTTGCGTCCTCTATACCGATAAAACAGTGAAAAAAGTTTATAGGTTATGGTAGCAATAATGCTTTACGAATAATTATTTAAATAAAAAAAGCCGATGTTTTTAAAAACGGACTAAAAAGTATAATACTATTTCTTTATTTAATATCTACTTGTAAGATTTAAAACGAAAAACGTGGGGTGGATTATACAGGATATTTTTGTAAAATAGTGCGCAAAATTTGCAGTGATTCGATGTCCGTTCCCAAATGCAACCGCAGTACTAAAATTCACTCCAAAACAAAATAATTTCGAACAAAAGAATTTTCGTTTTGTGTGTATCCGTATCCCAATACTGCGGTTGCATTTAGGAACAGAGACTAAATCACTCTACAATTAATTATGCGCACTACATAAAAAATTATCCTGTATGAACTGTTGAATGAGTTTTCTCAACGAAAGCTACTCCCAACACTCCTTTTTATTATTATCTAATGCATGCGCCCCATTGTCGTTATAAACTTACAAGTAATCTCATAAGAGAAATTATTTTATAGGATTTAGTCGTTTTAAAGTCTTGGTATATTTTATTTAAATTATTATTTTATGCTTTTTAGGTAATATCTATACTATGTCATCCAATTCTGAGCTGTGTTTAAAGTTTCAAGTCTCTAGCTCATCTGGAAGTTGGTTTAAAATCGATTGCCAAATTTGTACGCAACAAACAAACAGTGGACCACTGGGCCACAAAGAATGTTTTGACGTGTCGTAACGTTAACGTCACCAAATTCTGAATTAAAAATACACGTTTAATCTATGATATTTTTTTGGAAATACATGCAAAATTTTTACATTTGCATGAAACAAGTGTTGCATAAAATTGAACAAAAATGCGATAGATTCATTGTATTTTATAATCAAAATTTGCTTAAGTTTACTTTACCATACGTCAAAACATTCGTGCTCGGCCCTCTGATAGACAAGAAAACGAGTAAACAAAATTAGCACCTGGAAAACGACTGCTTCTTGTTTTGCTAAAAAACGTGCAAAAGTGGTTGAAAATAAAATAAATAAAATAAAATCATTTATTGTCAAAACTTGGACCAGATTACATACGGTACATTTAGCACAGGCATAGATGGTTTGTTAATCCAGTTAGTGGGTGAAGTACTGTTTTCCTAGCTAGGCTACAGCCTGTGTTTAGGAGACACAGGTTCGATCCCTCGAATAGGTTGAATATAGCATGTGTATAATCCGAGTAAAAACAACAATTGTTGTGTATGTTTAGTCTAAGCAGCTTATTCATAGAAATCACTACTAACAAACCGTTTCTATCTCAAACTCGTAAATCAAGAACCTTCGCAGTTTATGACGATTTAATTAATCAACTACACAATTAATTAACATTGGCAGTAGAAAGCGCGTATTGCGCATAATTGCACAATTTCCAGCTAGTGGTGACAGAGTCTATATTATGCAGTAATTATTGCCCGTCGGATTAGATTTACGCGTTCCATTTCGATTTCGTATAATTATTTAGTCTGGGCTGTACTGATGACCTGCGTATTCTGCGTAATTGGAAATTGTGAAGATAAATTAGATTTTCGGTCAAACTACTACTACTTCCAACACGACGCTAGAAGTAGGGCCGGCAACGCGCGAGTGATGTCCCTGGTGTTGCAAGCGTACATAGGTTACGGTAACCGCTTACCATCAAGTGAGCTGTACCTGTGGTTGTTTCCCATCTTAGTGGTATAAAAAACAAAAAAATGTAAACCTAACAATAAATTAGAAAGGAAAATCTCTGCATAGTATAAAATAAAGTAGCTTTCCGCGTTTGTCTGTCTCTATATCCGCTAACTCTTCTTAAACCACACAACTGATTTTGATGCGGTTTTCACCATCATTTTGAGCATTTCTTCCAGAAGGTTTATATGTCCCTACCAGTGGTCGCCTAGAGGTCGAAATTCGACCGTTATTTTAGCACTCCTTCTCCATGTAAACTTTACCTATGCAAAATCTCACAATCCTCCCTGCGCGCAATATGCTTAAAAAGAGGTACAAAGTTTTCTCTTCACGTATTAATATATAAATAATAAACCTGTTACCTATCAATATCTTTGTTGTATTGTATTATTGTTTGTTACCTATTAATATCTTACTCCACAATACATCTGCCAGTACCACAAGGGACAAAACATAACAGCAATGCTCGCCTGTCAGTTTCAACTTGCACTGACATCTCAACCGTTTTTGTTCGCTATGTCTTGCGACTGACAAAAGTAACAAATCTATTATTATTGTCTTATCTCTCCGAAGCGACTTAACTTGGCACCCTCTTTATCTAGTTATCCCATAAATCATTTTATCCTGTCGCTTTTTATTACGGCCTTTAGAGGACTTGTTGTGTGGTGCAAGTTACTGGCTTTTTTTGAGTCGAGATAGAGGCGTGATACGTCATATCGACTTCCACTGCGAAAGGGTAATGAGCAAGTAATAGCTGGGCGGAACGGACCCCAACTAGCTAAAATAGGTATTACCTTCCATTAAGAAAGAGTTTTGAAAATTGCCGTCCCCTGCAAAAGAGATTCAGCTGTTCTATACCTACATATAGCCGTTTATTATTGAATTTTTCGCGAATTCAGGGTTGGTTCCATTGTAAAAAAAAATTTTTAATGATGGGTACCTACAGTAACCTTTAAAGGGATCGTTACTAAAAAGGTAAGACCTTGTATTGTGCAAAGTAGAATACACATGCTTATTACGAACTTTTATAGCAGGGCGGATATTGAACTGCCCAGACATTTCCCCTATGAGCTGACCTCGCACTGTATTGGCTTTTCGTACTATGAAAGGTCAGCTTATACTAGAAATGTCTGGGCAGTTCAATTTCTGCCCTGTGCTATAAGAGCTCGTAGTATGCTCCCTGATCGCTTCCTGCGCATGTCTTGTAACCATCCTCAAAAGGGTCTTTTGTTTCCCTTATCCCAATGCGGTTTCATTAAGCCATTGTGTATCGCGCGGCCATTTGTTAGTTCATTAGCAGAAAGTACTGGAAACTTTTTACAACTTCAAATTGAAGGATATTGGAGGAATAATTTAAGAGCTAATTTGTAAAGACATTTTCCTTGTTTGGAAGACTTTGTTTGGACTTTGGAGAAGATTAGATAATTAAAGGGAATGTCGCCGTAAATATTTAGGGCCTTATTTATTTATTGTACTCTTTATTTACTTATTAATGGCCTCTCGAAAATGGAGATACTAACGACTGAGATACCTAAATCTTCCTCTTCCATATAAAATAAATAAATAAATCCAGCCCGTTACTGTCCTACTGCTGGGCACGGACCTCTTCTCAGAATGAGAAGGGTTAGGCCTTAGTCCACCACGCTGGCCTGGTGCGGGTTGGCGGACTACACACACCATGGAAGACTTTATGAGGCCCTCTCAGGTGCGCGGTTTCCTAACGATGTTTTCCTTCAACGTTAACGCATGTGATAATCAATTGTGATCTTCACATAAATTCGAAAAGTCAGAGGTGCAGGCCGGGTTAGTACTCAGACCCTCCTGCATGGAAGGCAAGCGTTCAACCGCTAGGCTATCACTGCCATATCTTCCATATAATTTAAAAAAATATTCTTTTAAGTTTTTAAAAAGAATTATAAAACAAATACCTATTATTCTATCTGAAGCCAGGTCGTAAAAGAAGACCTAAATTCTAAAAAGGTTCTAGATAATTGCGGTGTCAAAAAATAATGCCCTTTTTATCAGGAACTTGATTTAGAGCTTTTAGAGACGTTCAACGAAGAGTTTCACTATCAAGCCATCCTCATTTTCTCAAGACTTTTGGTAGGTCTCAGTAAGATAACTGTTAAATTTTTAGTCCATATCACAGTTTTTGAATTGAACCCACCAATCTAATTCGAATTCAGGTACGGTGAGCAACGAATGCTGATTAATAGTTGAGTTTCTGAAATCAATATTTTATAGAAGAACTTACTTACGTACTTAGTTATTTTAAATATTAACACGGTATCAAATCTAGGCTCTAAAATATATTTTTTGTGATTCTGGTGTGGTCCCAATGTAAAAGTTGTTGACTCCCTTTCGGCTAACTGTGTATTTTAAATAACCAGAGAACAATAAATATCTCTACATATTAAACTATTTACGTTGCTGTCTGTACAACAAAGGAAGGTGCGTTACAGCATAGACTTCATATATAACACACTTTATACACAAAAATGGCATATCCATCCTTCAAACACCGGAAACTCCCGTCAATTGACGACCAAGAGCGCAAACTAATAAATTCAGTGTAACATTTTATTGAAACACATCCGGGCTCTCTTGGGAGGTATTAATACTGGCAATTGTATAATTTATGCATCGCCACGACCCGAGGGCGTCATTCGAGCATCACCACTGTTTTATACTTCAGAGCTAATATTTTAATGTTTTTGAGTAATAGGTATAGACGTTTTATTTTTTCGAACTTGTAGAAAGTTTCTTGAATGGGTTACTCAAGCGCTACATCACTCCCTCGCTACTCGCTATCCCAGTCTTATTTGTATTCGCATTGAATTGCATTATTCTCGCAGTTCTTACCACAACATTGCACTGATAAATATTGTAATCTATATTATTTATTTGAAAAGAGTTACCATGGAGTTTCTTGCCGGATCTTCTCCATAGGATCTACTATTTGGAACCGTGCACCTAGAGTCTCGACATTTCATAAGTGCCTGTATTTGGTTTACATGAAATAAAGATCTATTCTATTCTACATAAGTGCTTAGATTACAATACTACCTCAATAGATCAATGCAGAAAAAATCGTTCATTCCGAATATTATGTACATTATGTAGGTAACTCAATATGCCCAATTTGGCGGTTAAGTAAATTTGCCTTATCGCCAATAAAAAAATTCATTCGGTATTTTCACAGCATCATCTCACGCAACATGTCTATGAACAAAGGAAACAAAATTAGAGTCCTTAATCCCTAACTCACAAAATGAGTTCTCATCAAAAACAAAATTCATTCAAAGTGTACGCGACAAGTGTTATTACACTTGCAGACTCTCATAATATTAATTTGTATGTAAAACATGGATATTACGACCACGCGGCGAACTCGTTTCGCGCCTGATGCGAGGTAATGGCCTGAAAATGAGACTGGATCGTCAAATTATGTATGTCGAGTGTGGGTGTGTTGTGTCTGGGTGTGTTATGTTGATAGTACCTATACATAGATGAGTCGTAAATGGGGTAGATATTGGAATTATATTGAGTCTAGCCATCTACGTGTCTATGTTATGATTGATTATTCTATTTTTTATTATTCTCCTTTAGCCAATCTTTTGTTTTTCTTTTTCTCTGAGTATTGTGTAGTCCGCACAGAGAAAATAAAAGATTAGATAGAGCAGTGATAGACAACTGGTTGAACGCTTGCTTCCATGCAGGGAGGACTAAATATGAACCCGGCCCGTACCTCTGACTTTTCGAAATCATGTGTGGGTCAGAATTTGATTAGGAAAACATCGTGCACACTTAAGAGATCTCCATAATGTTCTCGAGGGTGTGTGTAGTTCACCAACCCACACCAGGGGGCCTAAAAAGGCCACATTGAGCAATTCATCTAATGATCTGCACAGTAACTGTCACACAGATGATTACTGCATATTAACCTTATGCGGATGACATTAAGAGTTGTCAATTAAATAGATATTTTGACATTCGTAATATGAATCATATTGTGATTCATCTAAAGCGGCCTTTTTAGCCCCCCTGGCCCGCGTGGTGAACTAAGGCCTTAACATTCTTATTCTAAAAAGAGGCCCATGCTCAGCAATGGGACAGTAACGGGCTCAATTTATTTATTTATTATTTTGCTGTCAAATATTTAGTACGAATAAATTTATTTTCTATCTTCTTTCTTCTATTTTAATAAATAAATAAAAAATCTTTCATAGCATATGATTGAATTTGTGCTGAACAAATTATCATAGAATCGTTTCCTCCAAGTACCACAAAATCTATGTAACCATACAACTTTAAGAAAGCAAACTCTGTTTATTCTCTTCTAAAAAAAAACATTTCAATTAGATGCAATACACGTACCAAACTAACGAATTACTTTTACCCTTTAAGTCCGAGAAAACTGCTACCGTTCAACTGATCCCTTAGCTCATTAACCAATGGATGGATAGTTGAGGGCAGTTGAAAATGAGCATCTACTTAAAAGTTTGGGAGCACCCGATAACTGTGCTCGATGCTGACACGGAACCAAGTTATAAACTTGCTAAACTTTGGACAAGCTAGCATGTTTTTGAAAATATTATTATATTCATGAATTTTCTTTCCGTGAAAATAAACCAACTTTAATATACAAGGTCTTATCTTTAGTCTGATCAAAATATATATAATAATGATAATATATATATTATTATTTTATTACTAACTAGCGACCTGTCCCCGGCTTCGCACGGGTGCAAGTTCTCTACTATCCTTACATTAAATATCAAAGTATTATACATATAAACCTTCCGTGAAAAATTATGTAACTGATGGTGAAAACCGCATCAAAATCTATTGCGTGATTTAGGAGGAGTTAGCGGATATACAGACAGACAGACGAAGAAAGCGACTCTATTTTATACTATCTAGAGATAAAAAGTCGGTGTAATGTCCGCTATTGTTATCTTAAATTGCACAGACTGTAAAGTATTAGGTACCTGAAATAAAAATGTAGGAAAAAAATACTCTAAAGAAATACGTGACTTCAAAGACATAACAGCTTTAAGTTTTACGTCACCTGAGCCCGATAAACAGGCAAGATTCAAGTGACAAGCAATGCGGTGCCAATTAATCTAATTGCACATCCACGATCGATATCTCTTCGGTACTCCGCTGTCCACTAATTGAGGCATGTCCGGTCATTTTGTTCGCCAGCTAAACTTCCCGAGGTCGGGCTTGTTAAGGGCCAACAAATTCGGAAATCGCGTCCAAATGTTAACGAGGACCAATTTGTGGGCGGTATCGACCTCGGGCGTACCGCGCACTCCTGGGGATTTGAGAACATAGTATTTTATTAGCAGGTTGATTAGTTGTTTGTCTTGTTGCTGCTCGTTTGGGATCCGTCCGTTTTTCAAGTAGGTACTTTGTTTGTTATGAAGGTTTATGTTTTTTGTAGGCTTACGTTGCTTGATCCTTTCTTGTCAAGCACTTAATTTACCTTTGTATTGGATGTAAATATTATATCAGCGCAAAAATGTTTTATTTGAATTTTCTTTTTCATCCCTGGCATATGTATCAAGGGGTACTTGAATACGGCTAATATAATAATCCCAAAGATATTAAGTAGGAAATTTATTTAGATATGTTTTACTTTATTGTTTACCTACCTACTGTCACATTGCTTTCTTTACCTCTCCCCACAGCCATAAGTATACTATAAATACCGTAACTACCCTAATTTCCTTGACCAAAATGCCAGGGGCGCATAACAACCACGCCGAGTTAATTTTCCAGTAATCAAATGTGAGTTGATGCGATTTTGAGGTTATGTCTCGCCGGCGGCCATGACGCTCCGACGGGCGCCATATTGAATTACCCCGTAAACGTCATCATGACGGGCGGTGGAGCGAACTTTGTGAAATTGCAGGTAAAATATCGTAGCTAGGCGGGATACTGAGAAAATGTTTTGGGTGAAACTACCGGATTAGGCAGATCATCCCCGAGGGGAAGGGTGTAACGAGTGCCCGTGTCGGGTTTTAGGGTGTAAATAATCCTTAAGTTAGTAACAAGTTTTGTTCAAATTGACATAACAAGAATTAAGAATTAAGTTTGGTAAATAATTTTAAATGTAAGTAATACCACTATGTGAACACTGTTGAATAGAGATTCTAATCTATTGTTTTCGGGGCAATTAAGTACAGCACAGCACAAATTAGTGTAGTTAACTAAGGGTATGTCCATACGATGCGTTACATCGCCGCGACGTACAACCCTCTCCGAGTCTCCGCCTCATCTCGCCGGTTGCAATTCCAGTGTGCGAGTGGCGTGTTGCCGGAGCGCACCGTGTGGCATACCATGGATATTTCTATGTAGGACGCCGCAGCGGCACCGTGCCGCCGACACAACGCATCATGTGGACAGACCCTAAGATTGCAGCATCCCATTGCTTTCCGTTGTTGATGTTACAGATACACGATGTGGCAGCAATCTCGCGTAAATTAACAACATTAAGATGAGATTGCCAAAACCATCTGCCAAACATGGTAATTAAGGCTATCGGGCAAGTTAAGGAGAGGCTTGCATCCAGTACCCACATATTGACAATGGATATCATCTGTATTCTTTCAATATTATAGACACCTTTAAACAGAATCTTTATTTTTCCATCTGATTAAATTCTACTTCTAATAGATAAAATATCATGTTCACAAATACTTTCAAAAAACCAAAACATCAATAAATATCCACAGATTTTTTACCTGAAAAATAGTCCAGCAAATCAGCAAGATTTTCATAAGAGAGTGTAGTTATCAAAGATGTCACTTTCACCTGGCGATGTTAATAAAGAGGACAGTTTTGAATATCCGCCCGGCATCTGCCTATGACGGCGATGATACCGGCATTGGCAATATTTTCATACAGATACTTGGCTTTATTAATTTTCTGGACTACTTTATAATAGCCGTGAATTTATGTTTGGGCTTTTGGAAAAAGATTATGGAGAAATTCAAACTAACGCCTGATATTATAATTACGGTATTGAATGAAAGGGAAATCGTCTAGACTGAAATAGTTTACTTACTAAAGTAATTATATTAATTAACTTTTAGCATTACGTGAATAATGACAGCAGGACCTAGCAGCCCTACCACCGTGTCTTACAGCAGTATTGTTTTAACCTTACATCGAAAGTTCGTGATATAAGTAAGGTTACTTTAATATCGTATTTATAAGAAGATTTCTAACATAATCGAAAATCATTCGAGGAATAGACACAGCATTTTTATTCTTTATCGAATGGTATAAATTTGAGTAACATTACTGCTTGAAACAAAACGTTCCTGAAACATGATGGTTTTGTAAAAAATTATAGTGAACCCCTGAACATGAAACAACTTTTAACAGACGATCCTACCAAATTCAGAAGGCCAGCATTAAGTAGTTATTTATGTAAGAAGGTAGGGACATGTTTGCGGCTACTTGAACAATTTGTATGTATTTTGGAAAACTAATAATAAGAAAACAAAAGATGAAGTAAATGACCAACCAAACAACCACAACCTAAAATATAAAAATCCGAAAAACCAGTGCTCGAAATCATAAATGTTTTGCACACAAGAACTTCGTCAAAACAGATAAAACATTCAATAGTCACAACACGTGGTCCTCCGTCCTATACAGTGAAAGTAAAAACGCAGTAAACCGGACGGTATAACCAAAAACTAAACAAGACCAATAAAGTCCGAAATTTCGGAGAAAAATACGTCGGGTGCAAGTCGTGACGGGCCCGCTGCGTCGTCGCCACGTCAGCGGGTTTCGTCAACGGTAATCCAATATGGTGGATACGGCCTGTGGCGCAAGCCGACGAGAATCCGGCCCAAGTTATGACTGAGATACTATTTCCTTTCTTATGTAGAGAGTCTGTCCAGTGTCCTGTATGTTCTGAAAATTGAGGACTCGAGGTGTAGATAGGTCTAAAAGAATTTTGAGATTTTCGCGTGCTTGAAACTGGAAAAGGAAATCAAATCTATAAGCTAGTGCATGCGCTAAAATGAGATATTTTTAATTACCTATATTTTTTTATTCTTATATAATACTTTATTGTAAACTAGAATGTATAAAGATTATAAGTATAGGAGATTATAATAATATAGTACAATGGGCAGTCTAATCGCTTATAGCAATTTCTTCCAAGTAACCTTTGGATAGAATACAAAAACACTAACAAGTAATGAGGCAAACCGTGGTGTACTTAAATATGTTTTGTACTAAATATACTTACAAAAAAACTAATAAAGCGTATTATGCAAATATATATAAATTGAATATATACGACAGAATATAATATAAATACATATACAAAGAGATAGAGAGAGAGCACTGCAAAAATACCTATACTTATGCCTATAGTTTATAAAATATCGTCAATGCAAAAATATCAACTTAAATAATAAAAAATATGCAACATGCCATAAAAAACCTTTCGACAAACGAATAACAATAAAAAGAGAATCTTTGAATAGTTAAAGTAGCCAGTACAAAAAGATTGTTGCGGACTATTAAATTATTCATACCTACTTGGAAAAAGAGGTAGGATCTGTAGAAACCCCTTGGTCATGGCCACTGCGACGTACGCAAGATCAATTTGTGCCGTACCTACATACAAACCCAATGAATAGTATAATATTTTCGTTTGATTTAAAATAATTATACCACTAAGGTGGCAAACAAACATACGATCCGCCTGATGATATGCGGTTACCCTAACCTAATACGATTGCAACTCTAGGGTCATTACTCGTGCGTTGCCGACCCTACTACTAGCGTTAGAAGGGACCTTTACTGCCAATACGAGGCTTTCTCAAGGAACACTGGCGACCTTACTCACCGTTCGGAACACAACACTGCAAAAAATAGTTGTTATTTGCCTACGATATTCTGCAAGGTACTTCCCCAGACGGACAGCTCCAATTTTGAGCGGATTTTGAAGAAGAAATCTTTCATAAAAATATACCGTCTTAAATCAACAATTGAAAACTTCGCTCATCGCTCACACCAAAGAGAGATAAAACCATAAAATACTTCAGTTTTGCCAACTTTCCTTTTACTATTTTCGCAGAATTTTTATTAAAACATGATTTTTGACAATACTGCAGCAAATCTGAGATTGCTTTTAAGATTTATGAGGAAAACTTGCAAATGCAAAGGAATTTCTTGTTTCTAGAAGAGTTTCTTTCATTTCTAATGGTTTAGAGCGAAGACTTGGTAGGTAGGTACTACCTATTTAAATTAAAGAAACTTTTTAAAATTACCTAACTTACTCCATTGCAGCAATTTTTAGATGTAGGGGCTAAAGTCGCTTAGAAAATCAATAACTTAGTCTGATTCGGCTAATTTCGTCAAGTTCATTCTCTCCAAAAACGTCTAAATAAGAAACACAATTTGGCGTATTACACTTATTTTACCATCTTTACAAAACTCAACCTCAACTCTTGGACGTTGGAGTCAAAGTTTTACGTTTTACTTCCAGGAATGAGGATAAAACAGATGAAGCTCGAGTACGATTTTAAGTTCGTTGTTTTAAGTGCTCGAGTTTCTATGCCTACCGTAACAGACCTGGCGTAAATGCAAATTAGTTTCTAGCTTAGTTTAGCTTAGTCTTTTCACCGGGTATAGACACGGTCAGTTTCAACCAGAACCAACTTTAGAAATGCGGGATCACCAAAGTTGAAATATTTAGAACATGCAATCTCAAACATGCGGCGCATTCCGTATGAGTTCAGCTGAATACCAAGTTTGTCTGTTCGTATTTTGAGCAAAAGTTTCCACTCTAACCCGACTAGTGAACCCTCGGATAAGCAGCGAAGTGTGCATGCCTTAAAAATATCTAACATCCTATAGACCGTAACTTGCTAGGAGCGTGTCGGCTGCCGGAAATTTGGAGGCGGCGTTTCGCTCATATTATTTTATGGCAGATGAAAAAAGGATCTAAAATTGCGTTTAAAGCAAAACCGAATACCTAATATGTAACAGACGGGTTTTATGTTCTGTGTATTTTATCAACTTAGCTTACGTTTTCATCATCTCATAGCTTCTTAGTCTTTTGCGATGATTCACATTGTTCTTTTATTAACACGCTTTTATTAGCTTCACCTGTAACTAACTATGTAAGAATATCTTGGAAGTTAAATTTGACCCACTTCCCGGTTTCCGATTGAGCTGAAATTTTGCATACACGTTCAGTTTGGATGACTAAAGCGTGTTCTATAGTTTTTTTAATCTATAATATTGTATTATTTCTATGTTGTTCTGTGGTTTATTTCATTGTTCTGTAGTTTATTATTATTTTTTCAAAAAATTATGATATATGATAAAGTATCCTTAGGACCCCGCTTGCCTAGTGCGGGGACCACGGCCAATAAATCTGTCTTCACTCACAATATACAAACTACATAGATTTTTTTGATTCCTTAAATGTAATTGAAATGTATTTGAAAGTCTGTAACATGATTGTATGTAAATGGTCATTATTAATTAAATTACTAATAGCGCAATGGGCAGTGTGTGTAATAAGAATATTTAAAGAATATCCAAGAAAATATTTACTGTTGTATGCCCATTATAAAAAAAAAAAAAAAAATTATAGGCGGAACATGATATACTTTCCTCTGATATTGTAACGTCCCATAACCATGATTTTTGCAAATAAACATTTCTATTTTCTATTTCTATAATATGATTGTATATTGAAATAAATAATCTTTGTTCTTTTTCATTTCATGCAAGCTTGTTGTCAACCGAATGAGCCGGAATACAGTAGACTATTAAAACAGATGCCATATCTATACCTTCTCAATGTATCGCTAATCCTTGAATAAGTTAAGCTATGCATTTTGCTAACATAAAGTGCTAAACCGTTGCCAAGGGAACTGTGGCTTCCAACAAAATATCCTGTTTTCACGCCTTATTTGCATAAACTACGTATGCGGAGACTTGAGACAAAAGAAGATGCCGTTATCCTAAAAGATAAGGGATGCTTCGTTGATTTTAGTGATGCAGACAATGGTAGGATACAAGATACAATGTAGCTGTGCTCCGGGATATTCGTGAAAATAACGTGGATTTCAAAATTATGCAGTCCCGGTAAAGGTATTATTTTTATGATAATAGCATTTTCACAAACAGGTATGCGACTAATTGAAAACAAGATTCTAAAACTTAAGTTTACCGTTGTAGCTTTGAAACGGTGGTATTTTTGCGTACACTCTGAAATTTCGTTTCATAATTTTGGAAAAGTTAGTCTCCTTTTTCGGGACTCTATGAATCTCGAATCTCGCAATATTATCAGGACACCTGCTTTAAGGCGTACAACATTGGGACAGAAATCGCGAAAAAAAAAAATCTGCTGTTCCATACATATAGTCGAGTAATATTTGTACAATATAATTATAATATACTAGTGGTCGCCCAGTGGTCGAAATTCGACTATATAATTATAAATAAATTTTATCTTTCTGCACTTTTATCCATATGCTTTAACGATGTATTCTAAATCTCACACTCCTCCGTGCGAGCAATAAAGGGGTACAAAATTGTCTCTTCATATATTAATATATAGATAATATTGTATGCAACACCAGATTCTTTTCGCGATTACTGTGTTGGTCCCATATTAAAAGTTGTTCATAATGATGAGTACAGTAACCCCATAAAGCAGGTGTCCTGTTAAAATTTACACCATGTATAAGCAAGCAGCAGGCAAGGACATTCATGGGTCTTAAAAATAAATGTATAGCCGTGAGAGATATCTTTGGAGATAAAGATTTAAGATAAAAACCTCCTCCGATTTTACGTTCTTGCGCAAGAACGATTTACCTGCGGCAACTTTTTATCATAGTTTGATTTATAGCAGATGTCTGTCTGCTTTTTTAGGACATAGAACAATGATTTTTCATAGATCCCTTTATATCCTCGATAACCCGATATAACCCAGCCTGAAAGGAAAATAAGCTTAGAGCAACAATTCAAATAAAAACATTGTTCTGTTTAAATAATTCAATATTACTCAACTAAACGTAACGTAAAAGCTAATTCTTTTTTCGCGATGTCATTGTTAGTCCCATAGTAAAAGTTGTTCATAATGATGAGTACTAACCCCTTAAAAGGACCTCTGCTAATAAAGTAGCAAGGAAACGTGATGATATCTTGGAGAAAATGCTCATGACAGGCAAGGTGGAAGGGAAAAGACCCATGGGACGGAGCTCAATGCGTTGGACAGACCAGATCTGCTTGACACTCGACTCCAGTATGAGCGCCGCCATTCATGCTGCAGGGAACAGGGCAAAATGTCGGAGTATAGTCCAGAAGAAGGTGCTATATACATAGAGGTCACGACACTTATCAATGAGGAAAACGCCTCATGGAGGAGGAATAAAGTAGCGCCTTGTATAATATTATTCAAAGCGTTCATTAGATAAATGTACTGATAACAGACTATTAACGAAACTATAATACAGTTATAGTAGTTTGAATGGCTGTGGTGATTTTTCATCAACAGATAAAACCACAATGCGGACGTTCTCATCCAGTTTTGGTCACAGTTTTCAATTTCAAATTGTAATACAAATGCATTTCAGCCTGCCATCATTTTTTATTTTTTATTTACATCCCAATGTTACCTCTATAATATAATTTACAGGTAATAAACCCAATGTGATATAGAAGCTAAAAACAGAAAACAAACAATAAAACACACATTTCGTGTTTTAAATTCTCCTCCAGCTGGTCTGCTGGAAGAGATTTCTTTTGTGAAATTAGCAGTACTTTTGTACTTTGTAGTGTCTTTTCATATATAAATTACTAAATAAGGAAATAAAACACAAATAAAAAAAAAAAAAAAAAAAAACTTCGACACGTATACATCATCGATAAGTTGCCAAATAATCGCTCAAATTTTACAACTTTTTTCTCTTAAAATAAAATAAACCCAGCCCATTACTGTCCCACTGCTGGGCACGGGCCTCATCTCAGAATGAGACGGGTTAGGCCTTAGTCCACCACGCTGGCCTAGTATTGGGTTGCACTGCACTAGTCACCTACTACGCGTATGCCCAAGCATGGCTAAGCTATGGTATTATACTATGGGGAAATAGCACAGATTCACCTACCATATTTACCTTACAGAAGAAGCTAATTCGGATATTAACCAACATAAAACAAACAGACAGCTGTAAGCCACATTTTCAAGAACACAAAATACTTACACTTACCTGCATATACATTTTAGAAATATGCAAATTTGTCCGAAAACACCCAGAATTTTATAACACTCGTGAAGAACTACAAACAAGATATACATTAAGACACAAAAATAGATTGAATTTACCAACATCCCGACTTAAAATACACTCGTCTAGTCCCTTAGCTATGTCTATTAAAATCTATAACAAATTACCAAAAGACATTATTGAGGAAAATAAAACAAATATATTTATTAGCAAACTGAAACGTTTTCTACTGACAAAATGCTATTACACAATAAAGGAATATTTTGATGACAAAAAAATTAAAATAAAAAATAAAATTACACTCACAACTTACTTCCAAATAATAATTACAACTTACTTACAAATACACTTAAATATTTTAATATAATTCTATACATAAATAGGTAATCAAATTTTGCAACGCAGCCCTCTTCCTCTCTCCTAATTTTTGCTGTGCCCGACAGGGTTCATAATGATCAATTTTATACTTTACCACCTTTGTAACACATTATGGAATGCAATAAAATTTTGAGTTTGAGTTTGAGTTTGGGTTGGCGGATTACACACACGATAGAGAACTTTATGAAGCACTCGCAGATGTGCAGGTTTCCTCACGATGTTTTCCATCACTGTTATCGCAATTGATAATCAAATTCTAATCCGCACATGAATCCGAAAAGTCAGAGGTGCAGGCCGGATTCGAACTCGGACGTACCATCGCTGCTAGTTCCCCTTCACAAACTAATATCACTCACATCTGTTCTCTCAAGTAGAATAAAATTCAATTCTTTCCCGTTAACTTATTCAAAAAGTCCCCTCCATCATCGAGGTCAGTCACATCGTCTTAATCTCAAGAATTTAAGTCTTAACTAAATTTTAAACTCCCTACAGAATATTCGATTTACGTCACCGGACCACCGTTAACTTAGCACTTAACTCCAACTTAGCCTCACTTAACCGTATCTAAATCTTAAGTTATCTTGAATTACGGTCCACCCTATGCAGCGTTAAGTTCAAAACTTAACTTTATGAAAGTTTACTTCCATAAAACCGTGAAAAAGATATATTGGATATTAAGCAGTCTCCTACAGAAGTTTGTGAGCAAACTTGGAATTTTAAGTTAATTATTTTATAGTTTAGTTGATTTTACGGATTTTCTTAGTTCGGAAAGTTACTGGAGAAGATGTTTTTTGAGAGAGAAAATTAATTCCGTATGAGAATTGAACTGCACTTTTCTAACTAGTCAGCCGTATATAGCACGAGCTGTTAAAGTTGAGAATATAGGGCGTTTGAACAAAGAATATTAAAAAAAAAATTACGATCATGTGAAAATATTTAAAACTGTAATTTACCGTGTCGTCGAAACGTGCCCCTGTAAAGTTTTCGAATTCGCGCGGTAGCCATTTTACCTTTCCACTATCGATATGTATTCTTTGTAACAAAACTGCCTACAGCACTATTGTAACACATTCCTCATTCATCCCAACCTCTCATCTTTCTCCAAAGAAAACGCAAGAGATCCATAACTCACTCGTCCCTAAACGGCTGCACATAAAAATGTTGAAGAAACAAACTTGCCAACTGTTATAACAGTCATGTTTTACATTCTCAACAAGTGTTAGGTAAAGGACCATCTGGTGGTACAAAGTTCGGTGAAATCGTAAATCTTGGTGGGCACGCCCCAGGGACAACAGTTTTGACCCTACACAATATCGTTGAGTATTAGTTACATCAGTTATATGTAAGAGAATTGTGAATTTTTACGGTATGTGTATCAGAAATGCGCGATCATATTTAAGGGTGTGGATCAGACCATCAAAATGAACAACTTTCTATATGGGACCAACATCGTAATCGCAAAAAAATATCAGCTATCCCATACGTTTGGGTAGAGTAGCTGTATTAAAAGTTTGTATTGGCAAGTCGTTTTTCTTTTTCGCAATTACGATGTTGGTCCTATTGAGAAAGTTGTTCAGTTTGATGGTCGGATACACACCTATAAATATGACCACGCATTTCTGATACACATACCGTTCCTGCTGTTAATCAAGATAAACAAAGGTATTCACATCTCACTACAAATATCACGCTAAGTGTTCATAATCACTACAAACCCATCACTCACAAGACAAAATAACGCCATCTGAAACCTCTAGTGTACGCGGTTTCTGATAAAGAGAAGGCTTCTAAATACCCTCTCAGACGTACACTGAACTGTGCGTATGATTACCGTCAGTCAAGTATATGCGTGTCTAAATGAACGACAAACACCGAGTCCCTGAAACCGTGCGCAAACAAAGCTGAAACACAAATGTTTGCGCGACGATCAACGAATAAAAGCCGTGTTGAGATGCGGTGGATAAAGCGTTTCACACTGACTGGATGAGGCAGCATTTGTACATGAGACAAAAAATTCTGATCTAAATTTCACAAAGCCGTTTTCTAGGGATGATTTTAGTTCCTTATTCTATTGAAGTAGCTTTCTATTCTAACCAGAAGTTGTTTAAACCAATCTTGTATGAAATAGCTAAGTAATAGGATCGTGGAAATTTAGCCAGTCAGTATAACACGGCCATAAACGAACTTATACCTACGAATACCTTTGACAGTCGTTACGGGAGTCAGCAACCCAAAAATTCTGACAACCGGTCTAACCTTAGGGCTGATACCCTTAGGTTAGACCGGTTGTCAGAATTTTTGGGTCCCAGTAATTGGGTGGCGGAGGTCAGATGGCAGTCGCTCCGTATGAAATACTGTTATTCAGCCGCATCTGGTTAGACTGGGAGCCGACCCCAACGTAGTTGGGATATAGGCCAGGCAGATGAAACGAACTTATACCTACAGTGAAAAAAAAGGGTATAAATAAACAAGTCCTTGGTTCGGATGGAGCCTACAAAGTTAAGTCTACACTGAAACAACGTAGTGACTAGAAATAAACAAGTTATTACTATTTACAACCAAGTAAATTGTTCGAATGACTAGTTCTGTAAATCCCAATATTATACAAGGGGAGATAATACCGCAAATAAATGAAAACAAAATGGCGCCTCTGGAACCTGTAAGGAATACCGATGTCCTAAATTTTCCCTCATGTCAGTATTTTGGATTTTTTGTCGGCTTGGATGGGTCCAAGCTGACAAAAAATCCATCAGCTTTGATTTAAAGATTGATCATTAGTATAGAAAATATTAGAATTTGTGTCACGAAATTCTAAGAAATATTTAAACAATTCAATTTAATATCTGTGAAGTTCCAAAAGTTGTTTCAGAGGTCTCTTTCAGAGTAAATTTTCTTCAAATGAAATCTATTCTGAATTTCGTGGAATTTCATTTTATGTTGTCATAGTTACGGAGTTTTGAAATTATTCTTGATAATTCTTCTTCTTCGCCGTATGGTTTCTCCGTCAGTCAATGAAGACTCAATAATGTCTGTAACAACCGTAACAATAAATTAGTTAATTTTATTTTTATAATAAATATTACAGTTTAAAAAAAACTAAAGAAAACGCTTTTGTCATCCAAACTAAACGTGTATGCAAAATTTCAGCTCAATCGGAAACCGGGAAGTGGGTCAAATTTAACTTCCAAGATTTTATTACATAGTTAGTTAGTTACAAGTGAAGCTAATAAAAGTGTTATAAAAACCAGCTACATTTATGTAAATCAACTAGTGTATTATATTGTATTGTGTAGTGTAACATTATTATCTCACTTATCGTTATTGGTTATAATCACGATTCATTCAATATTTTTATACGATTGCGTATCGTAGCAATGCGTAAAGTAGCGTAGCATGACGTAGCACGGCGTAGTATCGCGTAGCACGTCGTAGCATCGCGTAGCGTGGAGTAGCGTAGTGCAGACCTTTTAACAAATAAAAATAAAAATCATCTTTATTCAGGCAAATTACACCCATACACAAGAAATAATATAAATGTCACACCATAATACTTTCATGAGACTCAGAAGTAAAATTGACTTCTTAAACGCAACAGTCTGTTTGGCACTTGACAGTATATCCTCGGAAGGAATACTGGTAATCAAAACGATTTGTTTTTGAATACAGGGAACTTTTTCCCTATAGTAATAAAGTGTATCTGACGCCGTTTCGTCTGGCGAATCTCTTACAAAATCAATGTCAGTAATGAATGCGTCGACACGTGTAACCGATTTTTTTACTTCAAAGGTTTCCTGACCATCTCCCTGTTGGCACAGGCTTTGGCGCTGAGTGCACTTTGCTATTATGGAAATTATTATGGGGTATTGAAATGTCACGGAGGGGACATGAGGATGTTTTGTCGTAATAGGGTTTGTTTGTATTTTTTAATGGTGCGTCGATTTTTTTTACAGATTTTTGAAGAGTTTATTCTTTGCGATCAAGATCACGTAGCTTTCTGTTAAAAAAAAAACTTGGTTAATTTACCCTTTGTGTTTGCCGAAAAAGGTGAATTTGACACATTGATCTATTAATGAGATGTACAAGACAAACATATTTTTCTTTTTATTACCTCTCATGCTGTTTAATATCCGACTTTCATAACAACTAAATGTAGGTAAAATTATATATGCAATAAAACCTCTAATGTAATTATTTTCTCTCCTTTTGATTCCTTCTTACAATTTAACTAATTCAAGACGAGACAAAGAGAAAAAGAAAAAAAAAGAAAAAAAAAGAAAAATTATTATTAAGAAAACAGATACATTTCTATTTATTATGCTTGCTTCTAAATTAGGTAATATTTACTTCAATCAAGAATGTCGATCTAATTTCTCAAATTTGCGTTAATATTACGAGCCCATTAAGTTTAAACTGGGTTATGCCAGTTAATAATTATTTAAACCCAAATAAGGTTACCCTAAATTGAGTGAACCACATATGAATGATTAAACAACACGTTTTATTCGCGCTCTGGAGCACTAAAAATGGATACCATTAATTATTTAAGAGAGCGTAGCAACCGATTGAAATGCACTTGGTAATGGTTTGGTTATTTTGTGAATTGATACTAACCAATAATATTAAAATAATTATTAATAATTAAAACTCAACTTGGAATTTTTATTTTAATTCATTTGTCTCTTTTTTTATTTTTTACTCTGCTATCATGACAGACATGAATACGGCCCGCCTGATGGTAAGCGGTTACCGTAATCTATGGACACTTGCAACACCAGGGGGATCACTCGCGCGTTGCCGACCCTAATACTAGCATTCTGTTGGCAGTAGGAGAGAGCCTTACTGCCAACACGGCGCTTCCCCAAGGAGCACTTGTAACCTTGCTCACCGTTAGGAACACAACACTGCAAAACAGTAGTGTTATTTGGATACGATATTCTGCAAGGTGAAGGTACTTCCCCAGTCGAAAAACTCCAATTATGAGCGCGAAGCCCATGTACCTACCTAATTAAATAAAACCAAACATTAATTTCCTACAGCTGAGCACGGGCCTCTTCTCAGACCACGCATATCTGATACCCGTTGTATGTTTTGCGTATTAAGTACCTATAACTTTGTGCTGATGACCAACAAATATTATAAACAACCTTATTATTTGTCTGACCAATATCATAGGTACCGCCGACCAACCGCGATGGCGGGCAGCGGCAATCTCTTCAATACGACAGACAGAACCGGCGTTATAGTCACCAAATTAATATTGAATTAAGAGGCTTTTACTAAACTGTGGAAGAGACCTATAAACTGTGATCTACGTAGTAGTATAAATAATACGAGAAGCTTTTACGATCACATTACAAAAAATGTGTTAGTTAATGGTTTATTCATAGCTAAAACAAAACGGCCGTACATACATCACTCTCGAAAAAAGCCTATTTATACTCAGTTCCTGCCCCGTCCACCCCATGTTCCGCTACATATCCCGAGGCACTTATCAACAAACAAGCTAAATAATTAAACTGTCCCACAGTGACCCGTATTGTGAGATTAATAATATAAAAAAACGCGACCACTGGGGAAAGGTAAAAATGTGGAAAATGACCGCAATGTGGACATCTGACCGCGATATGAGGTTTTATTTGCGCGGCGGTTTTTAAATAAAAAAGTTTTGTGTGTTCCTAAATTAAACCTTAATTGGGGATCGTATAATTAGTTTTTGGTCACAGAGAATTTATTTTCTGGGTCTGAACGGGACCGTATTGGAGTGAAGACTTTTTTATATTTTTTTAGTCTATTTGTTGCAAACGAGCTTGCGGTTCACCTGATGGTAAGTGATCACTGCCGTCCATGAACATCCGCAACACTAAAGGAGTCGCTGATGCGTCGCCGACGTTTTAGGATGGGTTGGGGGAGGGGGGGTTAGGCTTCCGGTCCTATCACTCACCAGCGAAACCCAGTATGATGCTACTTTACGCTAGTATTCTGTGAGAGTGTGGTACTTCCCGGTCGAGCCAGCCCATTTACGAACTGTATAGATGAAAAACTTTGCGCGCGAGTCCATCTTGCGCTTGACCAGTTTTCTAAACTGCGGAATTGTGGCCTACGATCCAAGTCCATTGTGCAGTCATTGTCGCGTGATAGGTGCTAACATTCATTGTCTCCAAACATTAAGAAAACTCAATACTGCTAACTTTTCACTGTATATTTTTCCTTATTATTATAGATATCCACGAGTGACAAAACCTGAGATCATCTGGCGCATCTTGGGCAGTCATCCTCGATAACACCATCTTCCCACTACGGCATGGGCAATTCTCATATGACAACACGACAAAAGATACAACACACAATACCTATTCATTCATCTCTTACGACACACAAATTCAAGATCTCTTATGCTATCTATAGCGCGATACAAAACATCTAATATCATCCATCAACTAAGGCAACACACAAGACAGGCTTAGGGTCATGTTCACCAACAAAATAACAGACGATTAAAATAAAACCAACCGTTTACCAATACAAAAATTAAATATAAACGACCGTTTTTACCTTAACCACCTGTTCTTTTTCGGTGAAAATGGCACTTAGCCGATGTATTAATAATTACCACATACATTACTACCCCGTTAAATTCACTAAAACGTCTATTTACCCTATACACAACACCAGAGCAGAGATTTTCAATCCTATTCACCCAGCTCCATCAATCAGCTCTCGAATTAAACTATTAGGTACCTCCACAAACGGTGCTAAACCAAGCAGGTTCACACATATGGCATCCAAGTAATACGTTACATTATAAACATCAAATAGAAGTTCAGAAGTCCCAGTTATGAATATTTGACAAAACAAAATGTTGTTGTTTTTTTTGTTCTGTTATTATTTCGTGTGGTGCCTCAATTTTGGAACCAAATAAATTATTTTTCTAGCTTCCTTTAGTTCTTTTCAGTTAATGCAAAACGCCGTAATACAAACAAGCAGTGTAAGCGGTAGACCCCCAGTACTTGGAAACATTATAGTTTTCTCAAACGTCAATTTAAACTGACCGCGATGCAACCCTTCGTTGATCACGAGCGCATTCAAGTTATGAGTTGAATAAACCAACGTACAACATAACTCTAAAATAGCGAAAAAAATCGTCTTCAACATACATTTATTACAGTTAGGTTTTTACCCACTTTTAGACGAAACAACTGTTCTTTTTGCTTTATTTCAAAGATTGCTTTATTTCAAAGATGCTCCCATATTAAAAATTATATAGAATGGTTAACAAAGAATGCCCTTAATATTTTCCTTGTTATTAAAAATTATTTAAGTAATTCAATTCAATTTCTTTATTTGTAAAGAAGTTGCTACAGCGTAGATCTAATATAGCTGCATGTTACCTATAAGTTTTTTTTATAATTTAATTATGGGTGTACAGATGACGCGCGTGCTATCTAAAAAACATTAATAAAATAAAACGGTACGATTAAATTAGAATAGAATAGATCTTTATTTCATGTAAACCAAATACAAGCACTTATGAAATGTCGAGACTACACGTGAGTACACGGTTCCAAATAATTATCGTTGTTTTGTAAGAGTAAGCCTTCTGAAGATTATCTTTTCGTTATTAATCTGTGCTGTATGCGTGTCACTCAGAGATAGTTGACGTCGGCCCCACTCAAACAACTAACAAATTACATGCAAATACGAAACTGTACGTAGATGAGGCATTTGATACGGGGAATATTTCTTTACGTTGGCAAGCGAATCTTTCGTACGAGTGTAGCAAAATTCTTTATGTACAACATTTAAAGACAATAGCTATTGTTCCTTGGTCATAGTATGTACCAAGAACAATACTTCTGCAGTACAAATTCCTGGAATAATTCAAGCCGTACCGATACACTTAAATACCAGGATTAAAATATCGAAGAAAAATGTTTAAAAACTTATTCTAGACTTATTTAGCACTAGCGACCCGCCCCCGAGTTCGCACGAGTGCAATTTCTCTACTATCCTTACATTAAATATGAAAGTATTATACAATATACATATAAACCTTCCGGAAGAAATGCTCAAAATTATTATGAAAACCGCATCAAAATCCGTTGCGTGGTTTAGGAGGAGTTAGCGGATATACAGACAGACGCGGAAAGCGACTTTATTTTATACTATTTAAAGAAGAGATAATTTTGACAAGCTTATCTATAAATTGCTTCGTTATTATAAAGCTGGAGTCAATCTCATTCTTTCTCTCTCCTTCCCAATGTAAAAGTCCAACCTTAAATAAAACATGTCATAACTTGTAACTCCCTCCACATTTTTCCCTAATTCTTGTTTACATCTAACTTACAATATGGACGCCTAGTTTGTTAGTAAATTGTGCTTGTAAACGACGTGTTTTCTCCTTGGGCCTGCTGGCTTCCTTCCAAAATGCGGTAGATGGCCGACAGGACTATTGCCCGACAGGAGTCTGAGAATAAAGAATTGAATTGAATTGAATATTGATCTGGAAAAAATTCTTCGCAAATACATGCCGTCATTTGGCATTTACTGCAACATCAGAACCTGAAATTATCCTATTGCAAAATGCAAACGCATATAGCCAACGCCATGTCGGTTCCAGAAGTAAGTATTTTCGACTCTTTAAAAAATATTATGGCACTTTTTGATACTGACAAAGCTAACTGAAATAAAGTACAGGAACTTGTATCTTATGTTCGTATACGAACAAAGGTTTTAAGTTTATTTGGTTTTATTATGCTACATTTTTAACTACTGGCAAAATAATGGGAGAATAAGTTTCCGTTTCTCTGTCAATAAGAATATGTAGTGGTTGAAAATATCGTACAAAATGTGTACTTATTTCGTTTGCAATCATATCGATTTCACATAATAATTTTATATAATAAGTTCTAGCCACGAAAAATTATGGAATTTCATCATTATACAGTTTTCTATTGCAACTTAAAACTATGCAAGCAGCTTGCCTTTAAAATGGGGTTGCTCTTTCCGGACCGTCCACCCATATTTCCGTTACAAATCCTTTTCGGTAAACACCAAAAATATTTATCTCCGAAAATAAATCCTCTTAATCCCTTGCCAAACGTCTTCGCGTTATCATTCCATGTAAAGACCGGGGTTAACGATACAACTTATAGGTCGAAAACCCGCGCAAGTTTGTCCCCGAACTACGTTTAACTATCTTGTAATGTGGCCGAGGACACTCAAGTAATCTCGAGATGCCGTCAGTTTTCAACGCCGTGTTTGGACCGAATTGATTAACGGATCGACTAATCCTGAAATGGTTGATTTGGGTGTAAACTTGTTCGAGGTCAGTTGTTGAATATTTATGAATTGTTACGGTTCCATCATGTTTAAAAGGCATATGAATATCATCGTCAAATCTGCTCATCCTTTACAACCTCAGATGTCTTAATAAAGCGCTACGACGAACAGTCGCTTCGTAAGGAAAATAACCTCAAGATAATATAGGTAAGTTAATATTATCAATTGTTTTGCCGGTTCTTCTCCATAGGACCTACTATTTGGAACCGCGCACCAGTCTCCACATTTCATAAGTGCCTGTTGGTTTATATGAAATAAAGATCTATTCTATTAACATGATCAATTCACTTGCACCAACTTCTTATGTGCCACGTTTATTAGAGGATACTACTGCCCAACATCAGACTCTCTTTAACAGCACCCACGGGAAAAAAGAGGATAGCCTTTATCCTTACTTGGAATCGCGTCTTATAGGCATGAATATAGACTACATAAAATCCAACTTCGCGTGATATAAATATTGCTTGATAGGAGAGTAATATAATATTTTAAAAAAGCAAATCGTCCCATGTGCGACCCTCTGTTTGACCTCTGAATTAATTCTAAACATAACTATGTTTAAGTTAAAACAATGTAACATTTACATCTAGTTACTAATTAAACATCTCTAACCCAACAAACACACATTTTACAACACCAAGTTAACCAACATATATTTTAGGCACAAAACGAAAAGGGTGAAGTCCCTACTTTAAAAAGAAATAAATTTTGATCCTAGAAGCGGTTCCACGGTCACGTTTCTCCTGTGTCAATGTTTAACGTCCATTACTGCTTAATCCTGTGACGCGCACTTTGATGGATTAGCAGGCGCCATCTTTATTTCGTCACGAGGGGTCGAGCTAAGACTTGAAGTTGACCTAGCGTAAGTTAATTAATTCGTTGGGGACTTATTTTACAACTATTACAAGTTAAGGGTTTGGCCTATACACAAATAACTACTTGTTGAAAACTTGAAATATAATGATCCTTATATTGCAAAAGGGACAGTACCCCAAGTGCCACGGTTCGGTGTTTACTAAAGATCGAAGGAAATTTGAATTCTGTTTCTCATTGTCGTATTCAAAAACAATAAATATACCTACTATATAAACTTGTTAGCAGCGGTATTAAGAATAAATAATGATTTTGAAATGATGGCAAGAATACCTTTAAACACAAGCACCTAGTGCAAGTTAAAAAAAAAACTGACTATTATATTCTTCAGTTACTCGTAGGTATTACTATTTTGTACCTTTAATTAAAAAAAGTTAAATTCTTCGCAACAATATCACCTATCCATTTTTATTTGATACTTGTTATACTCCCAACCTCTTTAATCACAAGTTTTCAGTTACCGATTGTCTTTCATCCTTAACCATCTGATTGCTGTCTCTTTTATCCAACTAACCCTTGGCAGGCCCCCCACGGGGACTCTCCCCGGCTGCCGGTAGCAGTAGATATTATTCCATTTCCGACCGACCCCCTGGATTGACAGGAAACTAAGCCAAACCCTTTCAAATATTTTAAAATTCTACGCACTTTCTTTTTGGAGAGTAATCGTGTGATTGCTCGAGTTGCTGGTAGCCCCAGATAGCTCGTTATAGGTTTTAAGTGCAATCCGCATTGGTTAGCTGTTAGCTTGAGGGTTTGCATAAACAGGCAAAGACTAAAAAATTATACCAATTTTAACCGCAAATTTTGTCATTTCCAGGCCTTGAAACCTTAAAATTTATATTTTATTCGGCGCTTATACCCTAAATTGTCATCTTTAAATATACCATTCTAACTTATTTAAAAAACTTTACAAGGATCACAAACTTGACGACACTAATACGATTACCTAAATTGTCACCAAAATTGTGAAATTCTCCTAAATTGTCCTCGTTTCTAAAGAAACCAATCTACGTCCATATTTACTGTAACTTGCAAAGCTCGTGTCTACTAAATATGCCAAATATTTTCGAAACCAACTCGCGTGTTACCACACAGTTTGTTTTGCCGATATGCGTAAATTCATTACTTTATTAGGTCTTTGGAAATGGTTTGATGTTCAGGGAGATAGCATCGAAGTCATGAATAAGGGGTATTCAAAGGAAAATGGAAAAACAAAATACAATAAACCTTACGGTTTTAGTATCCCACTTTCTACTACGACCTACCTCGTGGATTCGTGCCATAAGGTATCAGGAAATATCAAGTACATAGTATAAAATAAAGTCACCCGCTGCGTGTCTTTCTGTTTGTTCGCTAACGAGCGATGTATTGACGTCATGTCGACATGTGAAACTGTGTGGTGCGAACATTTGAAAGATTTTTGTTGCTGTTTTTACTATTTTTTATTTATTACGTAAATATTATTATAGGTACTTATATTTATTTTACGTAAACCTTTTTACTGTCTTTACGATAAACTAAAAATAAAAATATATGCGAGTTCCCTATTTCCTCAAAATTCCTTCCATAACCCTTAATTCGTACATAGTTAAAAACCCTTAATTTGTCCTTTATTTTAAGTCTTAATTTATTTGACAAGCGCTGTCACAGCCGAGTGTTAATTGCAAAAATTAATTGACCGGTCCCACCGTTAAACAATACTATTGTCAACATGAGTAAATTGGCAATTAAGCTGCCTTTGTGACTTGTTTGTGTTACCAAGCCCGCAGGTTCCTATTAATTTGTACCCTGTGGAATTTCAGTAAGAATTATTTATTTCCATACTAGCCACTGGCCGCAGTTCTGCACACATTTATGCAATCCTGGTTATTATAATTCTTGTGCAACATTACGGAAAATATAGAAATCTGACCACCTATACTATAATAATAATTATAATATTATAAAAAGAAAAGATTTGATATTTTTGTATGTTTATTTATTTATTTTATTATTTGTGTACACTCAACAAAAAGAAAAATACATAGAATAAGAAACACTTAAGTACAAAGGTACTGCTTATTTCAAAAGAAAGAGAAAGAAGAGATGTTTGTTTGGTTGTAATGGATAAAGTAAAAACCAAAGGACCGATTTTACAGTACAGACGGACAATAAGTAACATAGGCTATAATTTATAAAGATATCATTCGGGCGAAGCCGCTGGCGGAAGCTAGTAGACAACAAAATTATGAAGCTGAAATGATCATGGTTGGTACCTACTGTTATTTGTATTTACTAACAAATTAGCGCGTTCTGAACAGTTACTTCTCCTATATCTTTGGTACTCTGCACCCATTAACTTCACGTCCTAAGGTCTAGAAACGGATGGGACACCTGAATCTATAAATAACCGCATCCTGACTGCTCATAAGTTTATTTCCAAAATTCTAGCATCGCCTACGCTTCTGGCGAAACTCCTTGACACTTGATAAGCCAAATTCGTAAAAGTAGAACACACACAAACGAACTCACAACCGCATTTTAATGATATTATTTCATGTACTTTTGCCTCCGTAACATAAGTTTTGTAAGTGTAATAGGGTGTTTAGGCTATTTAGTAGGGTAATTAATATGTGGTAATTACCATTGCAGTTTTGTCGAAATAATTATTATGTAGAGTGCTTATTTGGATGTTGTATTTTACATGGAAACCATTGTTAAGATAATTGGACATAATCAGTTTTAATGGTGGATGGGATAAAAGCTTTGAGAGCCAAATTAATTTAAACTAATTATTCGTTTGTTTTCATTCTGTAGGTATAGAATGGACAATGTTAGATAGACACAGGTTAATGCTCATTAAAAGATCACTTGCTTTAATGACCCGTTATAATAGGAATATAGTTTTTTTATGTTATAGTTTTTTTTTAAAGAAAGAAAGAAAACAGTTTTATTCTGGACTCGCCAGAAACAAATGAAAGTACAAAAACAAAAGAAAAACCTGGACGAGACCATAAATGGCCCCCATCTCAGCATAATACTGTGACATTTGGAAAATGTGAATATGAAAATGTGAATGAAAAAAGCGCTGGTATTCTGATAGGACCGTTGTACTGTGTATGTGGCAAACAAGCATTCGGCCCGCCTGATGGTAAGCGGTTACCGTAACCTATGGACGCTAGCAACACCAGGGGCATCACTCGCGCGTTGCCAATCCTACTATTAACTTTCTCAAGGAGCACTGGCGATCATTTATTTCTGAAACATAGGCCAATTTACAAAGGTCTTATGTTAAATTTAATACCCATTAATTTTTACCACACAGGTGTATAAATTTAATACAGTAATGGAATATTTTAAATTTAATAACAATTTCAAATATTTTCATGGTAGCAATGTTAATAAAATTTAAAGCTATACTATAAAATTAAACGTCAATAATTAATTAAAAGTTAATAGCAAACTAAATGCAGATAATAAATTTAATTTCATTAATTAATTCATTAATCTATATTAATACGTGAACAGAAAACTTTGTATCCCTTTTTATGCATATTGCGCGCACGGAGGAGTTTGAGATTTGGCATAGTTAAAGTTTATACGGAGAAGGAGTGCAGAAAGCTAAAATTACGGTCGAATTTAAATCTCTGGGCGACCACTAGTAATTAATAAATACATAATTAGGTATGCTATTGAAGCGTTAAATAATAATAAAATGTATAAATTTTTCACCCCGGCCCCGCCACGAAATAATGTATGTACCTAAAAATGCCGTAATTTTACTCGATTATAGTAGCAACACAGGTATATTTATAGCAATATCCGGTCTTCATTAATTTCATCCTCGTGCCGGAAATTGATTCAAAGTCCTCTCCGCTCCGCTAACGAAACATAACAGGATGTGCAGGCACCCTGGCTGTGTCCTGTATGCGTTAGATATGAGAATAGCCCGTAGAAACTTTGAGTGGTATATTGTTTAAATTCCTTTGAGAATTCTGAAAAAGTGGTAGGAAAGTGTAGCGTTTTCAGTGCTTTCAAACTGATGGGTAATTAGTATGGATAAAAAGCAAAGGAAACATCAATTCTGTGATAGAATTTTTAGATTACATCAGTAAAGGAACCAGTCGTTTTTACTGACTGTTAACAAGAGAGGTAGGGCATAGCAGGACTTTCAAGTGCTGCCCAACTGGGGAAGTACCTCCACCTTACAGATTATCATAGCCAAGTAACACTTGTAGTGTTGTGTTCCTAATGGTGAGCAAGGTCACCAGTGCTCCTTGGGGAAGCATCGTCGTGCGACGCTAGCAGTAGGGTTGGCAACGCGTGAATGATGCCCCTGGGCAAGCGTACATAGTTTACGATAACCACTTACCATCGAGAGGACCGTATACTTGTTTGCCACCTTAGTGGTATAAAAAAAAACAATAGTACATCAGCTGAAAAATAATAAGACAAATAGGTACATAAACAACAATATTTCAGGCCAAAACCTTCAAACTGTAGGTACTATCTATACGTATACCTACATTGTACTTTTCGTATAACTTGCTAAAGTTTACGGCTTCTACCCGACAAATAACTGTACACTGCCCTTCCTCTGCAACTAAGTTAATGTTCGCAATATGTTTTTATACCCTCCGAATGGACTTGTTTTGGTGTTGCCACCCTTCTCGACAATTGTCAGAAAACTCATGAAAGGAATATTCTTGTTCTGCTGGAAAAGTTTTTCTTTAGTTCGAACGTTTCGCGTCTGTGACTTTAGCAACTTGAGGGGTTGATAAGAATAATACGCATATATACAATATGTCTTTTGTCCACGTGTTTTTGTCTGAAATGTCATTGACTTGGAGAGTCATGTTGTTGTCATGTCCCGTTTTTCGTGAGGGTTGTGTAGTTTGACTATTATCCTAGGTGATAAATATTATTTTCTCCAAGAGTCTTGGGAAAATTGAGATAATTATCTAGTGGCCATAATTCATAAATCAAAAGCTTGTGTGACGATCGGTACCTTTTAAAATTGCAGGAAAAGCTAAGACGATTAAAACGATGTTAATGTTTGTTCATTATTATCCACGTTGATTGCATACCCTGTACAATTTCTATAGTAAAACTACTTTCTATTTTATTTTATTCAATTCCATACAAGAATAAAAATAATATCTTCTCTAAAAAACTCGACAAATGGCTTGTAGGTACCTAATTTAGTACAAAAAAAAGTATTTTCTCCACTGAAAGATTTCCCACGCTCAAAATTCACAGTGTAACAAAATTCTCTCATATTCTACTTACATTTTACCTTCGAAACAATAGTTCACAATATTATAACTATCGAAGAGCAAACCCAAACTGAATTGAATTCCGTACTATCGACGGATCGGACGATAGACAAAGTCAAATAAATCCGGTCCAAGTATCAAGTTGGGTTTCTATATTGAGATAAGTTTAAAATATTCACCAGTGGGGATTGAAACGAGAGGTACAATGTAATAGTTGCAATACGTACAATTGAAATAATTACTTGAACTAGAGGTCGCTGAGTCGTCGAAATTCGACCGTAATTTTTGCTTTCTGCACTCCTACTCCATATAAACTTTAACTATGCCAGATCTCACACTCCTTCGCGCACACAGAGGAACAGCCTAAACTGTGTACGATTTGCCAAAAAATTACGTACAAAATGATCGAATAGTTAGTCCAAACTTACATCGAGCACGATGCACGATGTTTTGTTACAATTGTTTACGTGAACCGAGCCTTCGGCAGCCCGTGGCATTCGCACGAATGTTTCGTAGAGATGCATGAACTCATACCAATGATACAGTTCGGTGAAATGCTCACTGGCTAGCTCAGAATACAGGAGTAAGGTGTCTAGGGTTGCCAACCGTAGATGAGTACCTACGGTTGGTATGAGGGTATGTATTTTCGAGCAAAAATAGAACAATGTGCTCTATTTTATGTAGGTGTACTTTATAATCTATGACACTAATAAAGTGCGCTAAAATACTCTCTTTGCATTTTATGGAATAAAGATAAATAGAGCCAGCCATAAAAAAAATAGAGTTGAAATAAATAATAATCCTTTTTGATAAGTCTGTAAGTGCCTACTCTTTATTTACCCTCTCTGTAATCAGATATACTTTATTACTCCTAAAAAAAGTTGGCATCAACCCTAAAAGTGTCCCACGTCATGAAGATGTTTCTAAATCAACTTTGAATTCATAAATTATGCATCAATATAAATTTTAACCAAGCTATTTTGACGTAACCTTTAGTGGTGGATGCAAAACATACCCACAATTATTTTTTCATTTATTATTTATAACATAATCTTTCTACTTAAATTTTGCACTGTTGCCAACCTAAAGAAAAATGTTTTCTCTGTCTATGCATCTGTCCTCTTCTTATTATGTCTATCATTCTAGTGTGTGTATCATTTTATGGCAATTGAATGTATTTTTTTTCTTACTTTTTTTTTTTCTAGTAAAAGTAACATAAAGACTATGCTCTCTAACCCCAATCAGATTTGCATTAGTCCCGTAAAGGTCAACAAGGCTAGTTCGAGGTACATTACCATTTAAATTCATATTTTTACGGCCTCTTCCGACCTGATACAGAAATAATATGATACCTATCTTAAGCTTCTCTTCCAACAAATAAAATAGATCTAAGAAACTAGGTTAAGTGTAGTATGCGCTGGCAACACATCTCAAAGAGGATACTGCGCTAAATATTACATTAAGTAGGTAATATCTTACTTTGATAACATAGTACGTACGTTCATAAGACCGTATTCCTGTAGTTAATTATTACGTTTTATCATCATGCTATCCTAGAAGAGTGAGATGGTCAGGTGAAACAAGTGAGCTCAAACTTACGAACCACCAATAACAACCGTATTTATATTCCTACCAAAATGCAATATCTAGTTCTATAAAAACTGAAGGGTAACCATGAAACTTCCATAGCATCTTCAAACTTTTTTAATATCGAAAGAGTTGGTTTCCAAACTCGTTGTTTATATGAATTTGAACGAAGCCTTTGTTAGACTCGGAACAAACTGTTCCTTCTTGTTTTTGGTTTCGTGGTTTGTGGTGGGGTTGATATCAGACTTTTATTTATTTATTTATTCATTTGATCTTACAAGCTAACAGATGTGACATCCAAAACGCTTACAAGATTAACATACAATAATTAAACATTATACTAATAACATACAATTGAATTTTAGCTTAATAAATTACACATGCTCGTCACATTATACAATAGATGAAAATAAAATAGAAAGAAAGAAAGAAAAAGTTTTTATTTCTACGCCCAGTATGACGCACAAAACATAAATAAACTTACACCAAGATCACTTAAAACTAAAAATTGTCATTGTTCTGCTTAAATAGCAATAATGTCAGTCTATAAATAATAATAGTAATAAATTACAATGATGAATTAATAATATGAAGAATACAATGTCAGTTTAGTATCAATTTAAAGTAAAAAATATAAAATAGTACTTAGTAATGATGATAATAATAATAATGTCATATTACTTGCCAGTAGAGCCTGCATCTTTCTATCAGTAGATAGAAGACCTACCTACCTACTTACCTAGTTTTAATATAAGTGATATTTTTAGCGGTCTGTGCTAAATATTCGTAGATACAAACAAAATAGTAAAAAAAATCGTAAGTTATAAAAAAAATTGTTACACCCAAGGACTTACATCTGTCAGTCTATGAGGATGATATCGGATTTGTTAAAGAAAATATTGTATTTACATTATTATTTCTTTTTTTCTTTTTAGAAATCTTTGCCCCTCACTTTGATTTCTCCTGTATCAAGGGGACCATTTACAAATATACATGTCACGTACATGCACAATTGCACATACACCCATACCCGAAACAACTATCTGTAGATGATTACAAATACTTGTTTCGGGCGGGAATCGAATCCGCCGCACGTAGCGTAGAAAATTACTCGCATAGCCACTGCGCCACCCGTGTTGCCTGAATTTCGATTTTACAGACTTCGCCTGTGTTTTCTATATGAAATTATTTCCAGTTACATGCACAATATTTGATGATACAATTAAGAAAGTTTATAACAAACTTAAAGACATTATTCCAATACCAATCACATTATCGATATCGTTCAAACGTTGGGCATTAATAGAACTCGATTAACTTTTACAAGTGATGAATCGAGTTAATCTGCACTGCCCGATCATGCCATCCACCCGGCAATATAAACTACTGAAACTTTGCCCTGCACTTGATGTAAAAGATAGTGAGCTTCTCTGAAATTCTGCGCGAATGAGTTTTCTTTATAAGTTTATTAAATCGAGTATAGATCAACTTTAGAAGATAATCAGCACTATCATTATCATTTAGCGATCCAACGAGGTAACGCTGCCAGCCTCTTAGGCACTATGCCCCGCAGTGGGGCGCTGGAAGAGGCTTTTTATTTTTAGATATACCTACCTAATACTTTTTATATTTTTTTAGTTATTGATTAAAGTTTTCGTAGTTTTAATATTTAGTTAATTTTAATTATCATTATCATAGTACAGTCCGTTATTGTCACAATACTACGCCATCCCGTGCGTAGTATTGTGACAATAACGGACTGTACCTCTGTGCCTCTTCAAGGAGAAAAATATTGTGATAACAATACCTACTACCAGAACTCATAAAAAGCTGCATCAACTAAACATTACTATTATTTATTTATTTTATATTATTTTTAGCCTGTGTTGTCCCACTGCAGGGCAAAGGCCTCCTCCTCTCCTTTTTCCACTCACTTCTGGTTTTTGCTAGTACGGACCAGTTAACAGTTAACTAAACGTTAGTAATCTTTAATCAATATTCTATTTATAAATAAATCGTTTGCGTTAATTTTATAAAAAAATATTATTTACAACAACAAGGTAAAGTTTACTAAATGCTTCTTGTTGTCATAATTATAGCACGAGAATTTTAGTAATTACAACGAGTATTTTCTTTTCTCGTTGCTCTCAGAATGAGAACGGTTTAGGCATTAGTTCTCGACGCCGCGCCGACCTGGAAGGCAATTCTCATTTCCTGCGAGATCATCTCGGAATCGAATTTGCACTGCGAACGCTGTTTGATGTTTATGATGGTTCGAATTCGAAATGTACGTCTCAAACGGTACTAACCAATCCAAGCAATTCGAGCTTTCCTTCGAAAAATATCGGGCTCGACATTTTCCAAAATAGGTCACCTTATTTACTACTCGAAAAAAATCGAATTCGAACTTTTTCTAATTCTAGACTACTTCGACTGTAAGAATATTGCACCCTTGGTGCGGGTTAGCGGTCTTCACAAACCGTTTTTTTATGCCTTCTCATGTGTAGATACCGCACTTCTGACAAAATTGGATTTTAGAACAGAGACCTACTAAGCACATCAGGAGAGTAACTCAGTAGACTAAATAACTAGTTTACTTTTGTGTGCCATGGGCATACCATTCTAAATGAATAAAACCTAACCGTCAAAAACCCCCGACTCCAACTGGAAAAAGAGCTGTAACTTTTGAACGGCTGAACATATTTTCATGAAACATAGCTAAAATGATACCCGATTAAACTAGCTTTCAATTTAAAAAAAATCATTTAAACCGGTCTATCCGTTTTAGAGCTACAATGCCACACACAGATACACAGATACACACTGCAAACTTAAAACACCCCTCTTTTATGTCGGGGGTTAAAATGCTCAAAAATAATGAACCTTACCCAAAACAATATTAAAAATTTGATATTAATAAGTAGCTAGTTATTGCAGCGTATCATTGGAGATAAAGATAAAGATAAATTCGCCAAAGATATGGTACAAATAATAGATTTATCGACACATCCGCCACTTTATGAGGCATACGTTTATCCAGATGTTTATATTTTGTTTTTTTATTTTTATTTTTAATATGTGTAAATTTACTGTAGCTTTCATTGCATTTAGTATTATATTTCTACTCGTCTAGTAACGTACCTTACTATCATGCTGTGCGATTACGCTAGGGTTTCAATCTGTTCTAAACCTACATAGAACATTCATACTAATCAATTGTTACCTGTTGTAATTGCCTAATAAATAAATAAATACGAATATTTTACTATTCTAGGTTATATAAAATAATTAATTTATATATTATCTTCTATTCTATAATAACTATCTACTTATTTAGCGTTATTATTACACAGCAAAATTCAAGTATAAATAGGTAAGTACATTATTCATATATTATTTACATTATTATTGAATAAATTACTCATTATTCATAGTAGGTACTCACATCCCATTATTATTTATTAGATTACTCATTATTTATACATTATTATTTACCTTTAGTATTGAACCTTATTCCAATAATGTAAGACCTATTTTTGAGTACCGCAACCGGGGACACAATTTTGTCTTAGCATTATTAGTTATTCCTCCACAGATTTATCCAAATAGGCACAACATTTTTCTTGCATTTAAGCAACATTATTTGTCAAACAAAAGTAGACCATAAATTTGTTTCATAAGAGCGTTTTTTTTATAGCAACTAGAGTTGTGAAATATAGAGTATTGCTATATTGCTACAAGTAAATGGAACGCCAGTACAAACAGTGTTTTATTTCAGTTGAATTCTAGACTATTTCGAAGAGAGCTCTCAATAGACAAAGTTTGAAGCGCATAATTCTCAAGTTTTTATTATTCCACTAGAACTGGGACGTAGTACTTTGTCTGGATAAAGTTGGATTTAGTATAAAGAACGCTGTATCTAGTTTTATTTTTATATTGCGCCCTTCTGCTGTGTTACGAATTTGGAACGGTGGAGCAAATGTAAAAATTAAAAATACTTCGCCAAGTTATTTTATAATAGATTCTTTGCTATCATAAAAAAGATCACTTAGTCATTCTTTTGGTAGGTATATAAATATTTAGAACAATAAATAATCATCCAGCCCCAAGCAAATGAATGATTACAGCTATTTCTGCTTTTGTAAAAACCCGTTCTCCAAAAATAAATTTATTTTTAACTCCCGGCCGAAAAAAGAGGTGTTGTAAGTTTGTAGTGTGTATCTGTGGATCTGTAGATCTGTGTATAGACTATGTATATGTCTGTGGCATCGTAGCTCCAAAACGGATAGACCGATTTAAATACAGTTTTTTTTAATTGAAGGCTAGTTTAATCGGGTATCATCTTAGCTATTGAGGCTGACATGCCATTATGGATAAAAGCCTCGAATAAAATTAAAGATTAAAAAAAAAAAAGAAATCTTAGCTATGTTTCATGAAAATCTGTTCAGCCGTTCAAAAGTTACAGCTCTTTTTCTAGTTGAAGTCAGGGGTTTTTGACGGTTATCTAAAATACTTGATACGGAGACCTCTGCACTGGCGATGCCCATCTATGTCCATACATTATTACGCATCCCTACACAAATTAAATATGATAGGTAGGTATTTATTCGAGGGCCGAGTGTTGGGTTATAATTTGGGAAAGATCTATGTCCAATAGTGGACTGCGATAGGCTGAGTGGAAGATACTTTTCTGAATTTATAAGCCAAAAATAAATAAAGCAAATTTATCTAAGAAAAATCGCTCCTTTAAAAATTTATCAAACAAAAATCCCGATGATAGAGGTCCACTATCAATCAATCAGGTGGACACTTGGGACGGGGTAAGAGCCCCGTGAATTAAGGAGCCCGAACCGCTAGCACCTGCGACCCTACGCCACGTTATTGGAGAATTTAGAAGATTAAATTGTATTTGAATAGGAATTTTCTTTAGAAAAATACTGGTGCGAACTTTATTACACGGGATATTTTTTTATGTAGTGCGCAAATAATTATCGCATTCAGTGTCCGTTCCCAAATGCAACCGCCGTAGTAAAACTTCGCTCCAAAACAAAATAAAAATTAGATTTTGTATGGCTTGCACTAGTAAATTATGCGTGTCCCTCATACTAAGTCGAATTTTCGTTTTATTTTAAAGTGTATCCCAATACTGCGGTTGCATTTAGGAACAGAGACTGATACACTCTACAAATTATTATGCGCACTACATAAAAACATATCCTGTTTACAAACCATTAATATTCCTGATTCCTGTCTTATAGATCTGAAACAAAGATGATACTGACACTAAGAGGTCATACAATTGGTTTTTACATATAACACAAAGTTGCCGCGCATTCCTTCTATGAAACGGTAAAAATATTTTGGTTTATTTATGTAACCGAGATGCACAAGTCATCGCTCGCGCGTACACTTCGTCGCCAATGTGTTTATTTCTGTCCGCAGAGAACGGGAATCCAAAATAGAAAAGTCCATCGCATCTCTCCGGAGCAGTTACACGCACACGGAAACTGTGAATTTAAACAAACTCTAACAACATTTACCTTAAAACCGTTAAAATATTCGCTAAAAAAAGTGACGTCGCTCACGACTACCTGCGATGGCGGTTGCGTTTCGAATGGCCGCCATCTTGTTTTTACTAATAGCGTTGTTAGATTTGGCGGTAGGATGTGACGTTGATGATGTGGCTGTGTACAAAGTGTCGTTGCAAATGCTGTGGAGTGAAGAGAGGTTTCCTAAGGACTACCCGCAGAACCGGCCTAAGGCGCAATGGTCACAAGTTTTTGGTTAGTAAATAAATAATAATATCTAATACTCACATTTTTGCAGTGTACTTTTGTAATAACCTAGAAATTAGATTAATTATGATTGATTTTAATAATGTGAGGTATTTTAGTCCATCCTATGAGATTGGAAATACACAATATAATATGGCGTCATACTGCAATGATCTGTTGTCGCTTTTTTACTGACATATCAACTCCGTCTCAAGTAGAAAGACAGGTGATCTTAGATTATACTAGTGTGACTTGCTCTTAAAGCAAAGTGGGATATTGAAATTACCCAAAAAATGAAACCTGAACCTGAATGATGCTGATGATGATGAATGTTGGGTTAAAGCATGTTATTTTTAAACACTGATTAAGTTATATTAATTATCCTTGTCATTTGTATACCAATGAATAGAGATGGCAATAGACTTAAGAACAAGTTTAGTTAATTAACGTTTAATTATTATTTATTAGTAAGGAGATTGGAAGAAAAGACCAAGGATTAGATACCAAATAATATCATCAACTAGACATCGAGGACTTTGCTACTCCTAACGAATAACAATAATAAGCCTATCAGATTAAGCGCGTATCTTACTTTCAGAGAGATTATGTTGAAGAGGAACCATAATTACTATTATTTCTTAAGGGGACTTAACTATAATTGCTATTGCGTCTGCGTTGTTATTTACCGTATTTATTATTACTAAAGGTGAATCTACTGTACCAAACTTTGTTTAACTTAGCAGAAATTATAATTGTATTTTAAAACGCTTTTATTAGCTTCACTTGTAACTAACTAACTATGTAAAAAAATCTTAGAAGTTAAATTTGACCCACTTCCCGGTTTCCGATTGAGCTGAAATTTTGCATACACGTTTAGTTTGGATGACAAAAGCGTTTTGTTTAGTTTTTTTTAAAACTATTAATATTTTTTATTGTTTAAAATTTGTGAACCAATGTATTATTAAGCTTATTTGTCAAAAGGAAGGGTAACGGAAATACTAAGCTCTATGATTCTACAGTAAATATAGGTTATCTTTCCTTGTAGATAAGGCACTGATGAACCTATTTTAATATGTATAACAAAGGACAGGACCACGGGGTCTACCGCGTAACTAAAATGGTAATGAACTTCGACTCTGGTAATAAACTTCAATACGATCGTGAGAGTCTAAACATCGAGCATCATGAAGTTGGGACTCCATCATCCCATCGGCAATTTTTTACAAGGTAGCTCAAAGTTTAGGCTCTCACGATCATATTGAAGTTTATTACCAGTGTCGATGTTCATTACCATCTTATTTACGCCGTAGATCCGCGGGACTATACAACTTTCCTCTGTTCCTCTCGCAGGTTTGCTGGAAGAGATTTCTTGCGAAATAATCAATACCTTTGTGTCGTCTGTCCTATTTAATTGTAATTATTCTTCTTTCTGTGTAAATTGTTAAATAAAAAATAAAACATAGCAAAGCCATTCCAAATGCTAGATAACTGTAGGTACTTAGATGGGGGATTATTCTAGAAACTACACATAAATGTAGTTCAATAAATAAACCATTTCGCCGGATAAACACAGAAATTTGACCTTAATAATAAAACAGATAATTTTATTAGTGTCTCTCGTACATTCTTCTTATACCTTTTAGTTTTAGTGCGGTACCCTAAAATAATTAAATGGAACTACCAAAAGAGACAGGAGAAAAACAAAAGAGGAACTAAAAGTAAGTTTTCCTTTATCTTTCATCGTTTAAGTGACGTTTTGCGGTTTCGCTCGTCCAAGATTACTTGCTATTTATTTGTCCGTCCCGTGTCTACACAAAGCGACGATCTTATCTAAAAATTGTTACTTTTCTCTCGATCTCTAAGATTCATTGTTTCTTTATTGTCGTATTTATCAGTTGTCTATCTTACCTATCTTTATTCTTCCCTTGAGGGTTATATCAGAACTGGCTAAGCTAATTATTGTACTAAAATGAGAATATTTATTGTGATTGGACGTTCAAATGGCAGTGTAGGATAGGCTTTTGATACGTTTATTTGGGATTGTAACAGACGGTATACCTAAATAACATAGTTTTTTTAGGGTTCCGTACCCAAAGGGTAAAACATAACAAATAAGAACCTGGTATGAGAAAAGAAAGTCTACTTAGTGGACTTTCTTTTCTCATACCAGGTTCTTATTTTCTCAAAAAACTGAAGAAAATATTTAGCCACCAAAATTGACAAAAAAATTCATGAGCTGATATTGACCCGAGTAAGGTTGATTTTTTGTACGAAAAGATTTTTTTTCTTTTTCGCGATTTCAGGGTTAATCTCATAATAAAAGTTATTCAAATTGATGACTAACTTCTAGCCCTTAAATCACTATTGATGAATTACATAATAACTCTGTACAGTATTTTTTTTTAAAAGGTCAAGCTCGCTTTGGTTTCTTTTATAAGGGGATAATAATTACTGCCGAGCACATACGCAGCAATATGTGTAAGTGAGTTAATAAGATAGATAGATACGAGGTGATGTGGATTGGAATCTCTAATAATAAACGGCATAGTCTTCGAATTCGATGAACGAACGAACGAAATTCGACGAACGAAGACTCGAAGAATTTTCTCTATTTACAATCCAATTTTCGTGTAATTGTGTAACAACGTAGAAAATAATGATTAAGCCTGAAAACTCTACAAACAATACATCTTTGTTTCGTTCAAACCGTGACCAGAAAACGAAGTTGTCTCCATTATATTATGCGAGTAAAAGATATTGAATTATCTGCGAGAGGGTATAAATCTTCTGTACGTCGGTATTTGAAAGGCATTTGTCCTTTTTTCGACGGCAAAAAATCCTTTTGTCTGTTTTCAATCAAAAAGGGGCGGGCTAGGGTTGGCAAATCTGTCCCAAATATGTCATGGAAATAAAATTTTGTCCCGTGTTTGTGTATTAAGCTTTCAGTTGGCACATCCAACGTTAAAAGGGTTTTTGTTTTTACGGCGACACCTTTTTCGCGATTCAATAAATGTGAAGGAAACTGGTTGATTAGAATTTGGATTGGTCTTCAATTTGCTCGCTGTTTGATGTCAGTCGACCTTTGATTTGGTTTTATGAATTATGAAATTGTTTGATTTCATTTCAATGCTTTGATTTTTTTATACCTACTAGAAATATGTTCCACGGTACTCTTTTCTTTAATTGACCAAGCGACAAAACGCAGATTTGTTCTCAGATGGTCCGGTTGTGATAAGTAGTTGTGTCCTGCCAAAGTTAATCCATTACTTTTATACATTACAATTAAATTTAAAAATTAATTTAACTACATAGAAACATACATAATGGAAAGTACAACCTATACTTATACTTTTTTATAATGTCAATATTTTTTACCTAATGGTCGCATAGTGGTCGAAATTCGCCCACATATTATATTTAAATTTTAGCTTTCTGCACTCCTTCTCCATATAAACTTTAACTATGCCAAATCTCGCACTCCTCTGTGCGCGCAACATGCTTAGCTTACTTTTCTTTCTTTCTTCTTTCTCAATGGTAAAGTCTACTGCCATTTTTTAAAATATTGTTCCACATTAGTATTTCTATAACTGAATCGTGACGTGGATTCTTGCTCCAATTTTCGGATCTAAATTTGTAACACCTTTTACTTTAAACTAAATCTAAAAGACTCCTGTTACGGAAGTCTCATATTACAGGTATAAATAATTAAATCATTTTCTTATTTTTAGCCAACCGATGAAGATTTTTTATTTTGATGATTTAATGTTTTCCTGTTTTCTATATCATAACAGTTATTATGCCACAAATATTAGCCCTACTTTATAAGACATGAAAATAATATCCAAGTGTTGTATAAAATGAAACATCGCAATAAACAGCTACATTAATAAACTGTCACTTCAGATTTCGGATTTCTTTTTATTCAGAAAATTTCCTTACCATTTTGGACAGCCCTGCCTGCCCGACACAATATGAGGCAGCCGCTCAGAATCAGATAGGCCCTAAGACACATGTTACATACAAATAGCATTAGGTACGGTTGAACTTCTACCTGACATATTCTGTGTAAACAATGTGTTACATGTCCTGACAAAAAGGTTCCAGATTTTTCCGTTCCTCCATATTTTGAGTGGTATTTTTCAGAAATATTTTGTAGGCAACAATTTGTTTATTAGGTAGATTCTACCTTGATACTCAATAGAATAAGTATAGGTACTTATTTTTCGATATTATGATTTTTTCATCATATTCATTCGATATTGAATTATTTTTGCCCCTCACTAGGATTTCTCCTGTATCGAGGGTACAGTTTACAACCATACATCACACATGCACACACACCTAGACCCGAAACAACTATCTGTAGATCTTACAAATATTTGTTCCGTGCAGGGATCGAACCCGCGGCACGTAGCGCAGAAAGCTAATCGCTTAGCCACTGCCCCAACCGTGTGGTCATTATCAATATCGATAGTGTGTACCTACAAGTAATTATATGAAGAGGCCATAGATTATCTCCCGAGAAGAGAACGCATTTTTAGCAGCGGGAACTGTTTTGGGCTGATTATAAAAGCACTAATAGAGTTCGCAATGTTGCTATACATAAAAATAATACTTAGCAAAAACCGTAGAGTAATTTAAATAAAACAAAACACAATTCAGTACAATTTATAAAACTTAAAACTTATAACAGCGAGTACTTTACCAGTAGCTATCCGGTGCAAGAACTTAAGCCAGCAAGTTTCGCACTTAAAGATAACTTAGCTCCAGATATTTTAACCGGGCTTTTGTAGGGTTAGTTGGTAGGTATTATAATAAAGGACGATGACTTGGAAAGTTTTGTGGGACGAGTGGATCGTGGCATGTACTTTGATATTGGACGGTAATACGCAGATGGAGATCAATATAGCACCTCAAGAGAGATAGGGCATAGCGGGACTTTCCGCTCGAAATTGGAGCTGCCCGGCTAGGCAAGTACCTCCACCTTGCAGAATATCGTAGCCAAACAACAATGCTCTTTTGTAGTGTTGTATTCCCAACGGTGAGCAAGGTCACCAGTGCTCCTTGGGGAAGCGTCGTGTTGGCAGTAGGGGTGCAAACATGATGCTATTAGGAAGGTCGGCCACGCGCGAGTGATGTAGGCTAATTCACGTAACTCAAGAAGATCAGTTGCCGCGCAGTTGCAGAAAATTTTTGATCAAAACAACGCATGTAGTATTCTCTTAGCTTAAATGAGATACGCTCGCGTCAGGTTCGAGCGTCACTCCAATATGATCGGTGTGTCATAAAGTTACGTGAATTTGCCCTTTGGTGCTGCAAGCGTCCATAGTTTACGGTAACCGCTTACCATCAGGCGGGTCGTATGTTTGTTGTTTCCGGCAGAGAATAGTTCCTCCAGATTTATCTCTCTAAACATATTATTTTGTGTATGGAATAACGAGGTATGGTCGTAGTAATAGTTAGTATTCTTTGGTATGGTGTTCCATGAAATATATAAATATAGCTTTGGACTGCATAACTTCTATAATTTTATATCTACATTTGTTATAACAAATACTGTAGTCAAAGCTCTATGCTAGCTAGCATTAAATAGCGCTGACACAGAATAAATGATAGATAAAATTCCTGGGAATACAATTCATTGATGGATTTTAGTTCATCTTCTGAGAACACGAGTAACGTAGAATCAATTATGAGACGAATGTTGGCCTCTTCCCAAAAATTAGTTCCAGTTACACATTATTACTGTTCATATTAGTTTGATATAATTTTAATGGTTAGAATACAGGAGTGTTTATTCTCATATAAATGCAGGTGGAAACCATTAGATATCGATATAGGTTTGCACATGATTTTTACCTAAAAACCTTCTCAAGTGCAACAAAACCTTTGGCCTAAGTATGCTCGATAATATTATTAAAAATTATATATTAATTATATTATACCACTACGATGGCAAACAAGCTTAAGGCCTGCCTGATGGTAAGCGGTTACCGTAACCTATGGACGCTTGCAACACCACCATCACTCGCGCGTTGCCGACTCTATTACCTACTAGTGTCCACGGATATTGCTAGTATCCAACACGACGCTTCCCCAAGGAGCACTGGCGACTTTGCTCACCGTTAGGAACACAACACTGCAAAAGAGCAGTGTTATTTGGCTACGATATGCAAGGTATACTTTCGCAGCCGGGCAGCCCCAATTTTGAGCGAATAGTTCCACTATTGTTCTACACTGGCCTCGTTTCACTGTATTATTTTTATTTCTACAGACGTACTACGTTTTTATGATAATAATGTACAGCGAAACTCATTAAAATTTATGGCATCCTTAGATCTTTTAATATACTTTATTTTTCTAAACATATTTATAACATTAAGTGCACTCAGTCTCTTTCAACGAGCTCATAATAATAATAAATCTAAATCTAACCAATCTAAACATTACGTAAAGTTTTTTCACATTTAATTTGATACGTTCTATTTTCGTCCATGTTTTTGATGGAAGTCCGCTCTCTCTATATCCAGTTGAATGAACTCTCAGTGTTTTGTATCAAAACTGAGATTTACGAGTATAATATCTACGACAGAAGCCCAAGGGAAAATACAGAAGGAAATAATTAGCTGTTTATGATTTCCATAGAATAGAATAGATCTTTATTTCATGTAAACCAGATACAGGCACTTATAATAAATGTCGAGACTCTAGGTGCACGGTTCCAAATAGTAGATCCTAGAATTATTGTTCTTTGTGCTGAGATTCAGCGCTCCTTTCTGACCGAGATACTGGGTTATTCACCATACACATACATTTAGTCGAGTCATATTGAATTAATTGTATGAAACAGCAGATTATTGTTTTCGTGATTTCAGGTTTGTTCCCATAGTAAAAGATGTTCATAATTATGAGTAAAAAAACAGGTTCCTTCAATATGTCCAGCGTGTTACCAATCACCTGGTATATGTTTTTTTTAAGAGGATACGGAATGTTTATTAGCGACCTTTTAGAGTCCCTAACTAGATTTTTGTTACGTAATCTGGGGATTGATTTATTTCTCCTTGTCCACAAAATGCCAACATAAAGATAACTCGGTTAAATGATCTCATAAATTATTCAAAATTCAGCCTATTGATAATTTCAGTGCGCACTCAGACGATGACTATCATGTAATTATAATAAAACGAACATAGCCAGGCCTTAGAAAACCGCTATATTTGCATATCTCACTTCGCTTGTTTCCAAGCAAATGGTCTATAAAATGTTTCGATAACGGCTAAGGTAAAACCTTCAAGCGCTATTCTGCAAATGCAAATAAGTTTAAATTAAATTATTTGAATAATTGCCCGTAATAATTACCTATATTCTTTTTGAATTTATTCATGTAAAGACTTTACTGGATGGAGAATATTTTTTTTTAAGAAAATATAACATTTGTATTGTATTGTGTATTGTAACATAATATGATATTTGTATTGTATGTGTGTCGTTTTTACTACAGAAATAAAATATTTTTCATTCTTTCTTTCTTTCTATTTTAAATATGATGTAAAAAGCATAAAATAAAAATATGATTTGCTTTTAAAATTCACGTTATACTGAGCCATATAGACCTTCGCAGGTCGCAGTGACAAAGGGGCTTAGTACCCTACCTCTTCAAACAAATAAATATACTGAGCCATAATTTCACATTAGCACGTTTTATTATCTCAAATTACTCGTTAGTAAATGTAACAGCTCTTTTGTATAATGAATATACCCATTCAAAGTTTTCAAATTACAATTTAAAGTCTTACAACCGCACCCCTTGGGGAATACGACCTCTGCAGTATGAGGTTATTAGTGCTTAGATGTAAATTGCTGCTTTAACTTTAATATAAACAATGCTTAGTTCTATACAAAAACTAATCAAGTTACTGGCCAATGTAATTCTATTAAACCGCCTCATTGATCTAGTGGTCACAAGCGCGGCTGTTGAGCGTGAGGTCATGGATTCGATTCCAGAGTCTGGCAAAGTTTTTAGGATTCGTTGTTAGAATATTCTCAGTATCAGCCCGGAGTGTGGAGTTGTGTCCGGAACTTGACAATAAGAAAAAAATAATTTCAGTGTATTGTATACAATTAGCTACACCTCTGCCTAACCTTTCGCGAAATAATACCGATGGTTGAAAGGCTATTTTGTTCTAAGCCACATTTTTTTTTGTAAATTTTTCATAACTGTTTTGGGATAAAAAAATAAAAAAATTAAATGTCGCTTAGAACGAATAGCCAATCAACCGTCGATATAACTATAACTATAGATTTATAGTCCGAAATAAATATTTTGAATTGAATTGAATATTAAATTTTACTATCTAAAACCTAGCATATACGCACGTACAAATAATAATTTAATTCCCACCAGGATCAATATTGAGCGGAACCCGTTTGAGAATCACTCAGCTTATAGCGAGACGCTTCGATGGACCGTTTCCTTTAGCGTTCACGTTAAATTTAACTCGATATACCGGTATATGCGAGTAATGTCTGTATCAGTAAACAGGGCTCAATAAGTAAATTGTGGAGGAATATCATAATATAAGAGAAATGTACTTAGGATTTAATGGGATACGTACCTACTTATTTCCCCTACCTATATACAGGGTTATTTGTAAAACACCGGTAATGCTTTAAGGGGTGAAACTACTCATCAATATGATTAACTTTTACTATGGGACAAACCAAGAAATCGCGAAAAAAAATTCAAACTTTTCATACAAAAGCACATCAAAATGTATGAAAAGTTTGTTTTGAAAAGGTCCCTTAGTAAAAGTTGTTCATATTGATGAGTAGTTTCACCCCTTAAAGCATTACCGGTGTTTTACAAATAACCCTGTATACAGAAGGGAGGGAAGGGAGGGGCTTGTAGCTACATAAACCATTTGGCCATCGCTTTGGGCTGCGTCTTCTCGGTCTTTTGCTTTTTACCTTGTCATAATTAGGCCCTCGATATTATTGGTGTTGAAAGGCTCAACAAGCTTGAAAAGGCTAAGAGGTCGATAGTGATGATTTGTCTCCATATTCTTACTTGATGATGATGATAATATTTTTAGCTAATTCGCTTTTTTCTTTCTTTTACAAGGTCAATCCCACAGCTCAAATTACAGCCTCTACCACATAGGCGCAGTAGCCAAGCCTTCAGTGCGTGCCTTCTCCCAGTACGGCAAGATCGATGATTTGGTGAAGGAAGGAGATGATGAGTTGCAAGTATACGACCAGTTCGCCGCGCCGGCCATCGGAGCTGGTACTGGAGAAAGTGAGAATATGGTGTTTGTTGATGGTGCACATAGCTTGGTAAGTATTTGGCCAGTGAAGCATTTCCAGTGGTCATTTAATGCTTTGAACGCCATGTCGGACACAGTGTCCGACAAACAATTGATTTTCTATTGTGTCTGCTGTCTGGCAGTGAACGTGTTAATTAATATCAATTAAATAAACGGCATCTTCGAGCCTACTGTTTTACCTACTTCCAAAGATGTCAATTAATGCGCTGTGTATTAATAATGAACACTGTAAACGACATCATTTTCTTGGCAACAGTATGGTAGAAATTTTTCCTGTCTCTAGTAGATCGATTGAAAATATCTTTATTTATTTCTTTATAACCTAACCGTCAAAAAACCCCGCCTCCAACTAGAATAAGAGCTGTAACTTTTGAACGGCTGAACAGATTTTCATAAAACATAGCTAAGATGATACCAGATTAAACTAGCTTTCAATTTAAAAAATCTGAATTTCAAATCGGTCTATCCATGTTGGAGCTACGATACCATAGACAGATCCTCAGATACACAGATCAACAGATACACAGATACATAAATACATACATACACACTACAAACTTAGAACACCCTTCTTTTTTGTCTGGGGTTAAAAAGAGGAACTGATAGACGGACTGTGTTTGTATGTGTGTTAGAGTTGTGTCTGTATCTAGAACTCTAGATCTTGGTACATTCTGCATACAACAACCACGGGTATTAAGATATGGCCTATAATTTCCGAGCACAGCATAAATTTTTATTAACTAACATCTGATTTTGCAGGTATCACTGATGTGCCGCATGATCCCATCCCCTGACTGGTACATCGGTGTAGATGGTGTAAATCTATGTGTGGACTCTTCCTGGGTGGATCAGATCACTCTTGATGTAAGGAAACATTTATTTTTAGTTATACGCCTAAGATGCAAAGGACTATCTCTTGCAACTAGTGGTCGCCCCGTGGTCGAAATTCGACCGTAATTTTAGCTTTCTGCACTTCTTCTCTATATAAGCTTTAAGTATGCCAAATCTCATACTCCTCCGCCCGTGCGCGCAATGTGCTCAAAAAGGAGTACAAAGTTTTCTCTTCACGTATTTACTTATAGACCCAAATCATTTGGGACGCTCTTCTAAAGGTACTTAGGTACCTATGTTTTAATAATTGAAATGTACTTTTCAAATAATAAGCAGTATCAAAATCAATTTACTCGCTGTGGGAGCGACAATCCCATACAACGCAAAAAAAAAAAATTGGCGAGCTTGAAAAAAGTTATTTTTATAATTTTTCTTCAATTCAGAAATTATCCTAGTGCTTTGAACCATTTGTAAACAGCTGGAGCCACTTGACGCGGGGGCAGCGAGTGGGCTGACTTTCACCGCGCCGCGCTGGGAGACCACTCCCCCCGACCCTGTGACGCGACACAAGCCGAGGATCCCAGACCATCCTGCTGCTGGCTTCTACTATCCACTGCTGAGGGAACTGCCTGCTATTGCTAAATTGGGGCTAACAAAGGTAGGTCCTCATTAATTGAAATTTTATGATACGGGACTGCCGAGACACGACTACTCCTGATCCTGTGACACAGTACAAATCGTAGGAATTTTGAAGGTCCCCAATCACCCTACAGTAAGCTGTAGGTACTCAACTCACAGCTTAGGACCAAGAATTGTCTAAACCGGAGCTTACAAAGGAAGTGTTAATGGTACCTCCGTTAACACAGATGATGATAAAGAGATTTCTTTAATCCTAAAAAGGGTATTTCTTATTCCAAAACTCTAAGAAATTTTCACACTAAAATAAGCGCGTTCATAGCTAGTACTTATTATAATCCAGCAATCGTGGAATAATACAAAGTAGTCTCAAAATTAGCTCGAATAGCAACAACGCAGCCATTTCCATATCCCTACCGTAGTCTAAAACTGAAACGCCTTACATCCTTTCCGTTACCCTAACGAAGCGGTGTAATGTAACTATTATGTTAATATATACATGATCACATTATACGGGCTATCGGGTAACACTGATACTAAGTGCTTTAAGTGTTTAATCAAATCATTCTGTTCTACTAAATCTTGTTGCGTTCCTATAGGTTTTATGATAAGGGGTGAAACTACGTGTACTATGGCTTAATTATAGGAAATTCGGTTAGATTTATTCGAAAAATGTTTTATTTCATGCATAGTTTTGGTACCATTTGATCCAAATGTTACTTGAACTAATTCGAAAACGAAAGTATTCTACTTAGAACAGGCTAATTATGAAAGTAAAAAAATAATTGAGGAAGGTTTTGGTGTGCCTGTAATGCCTATTCCAACCATTTAGAAATTCGGTTTAGCTACCATAACCGTATAAAATTGCATTTTCATATAAGAACTGGCAATTTCAAAGCCCATTGAGTAACTTGGGCACGCAAAAGAGTCTTGGATCTACGAAGATTTTGTTAAACTTAGATATATTGGAATAGTAATTCTTACAGTAGAAATATTGTAAACTGGATTATTCATGATTTATAATTTCAGGTAAAAGAATACTCAACAAAGGAACTGAATGACTTAGCTCGCAAGGAGTTAATGTCAGTGCTGAAAGCAAAAAACAAACATAAAGGACTCCCTCGAAAGACGATAGTCAACAATGATAATGGAGACGATGATTTTAATGAAGAAGTGGAAGAACCTAAAGCAGTAACAACAAGGAGCTATGGGGATAAACTTAAGGATCTAGAAGAAGAACCTGTTGGAACTCCCAGACCTAATGCTCCTGAAAATTATGTGGTCGTTGTCACTAATCCTCCGACAACTGTGTAAGTTTTGCTAAAAATATACCTAATAATTATAATTTTACATCTATAACAAGCGATAAATCTTTTGACTTTTATATTGCTTGGGAAAAATAATATCTTAAGGAATCTATGCCTGGAGATTATTAGTGTTTGAATGATCACAATATGATATTTTAGAATGAACGAACTCGGGAATCAGGTAATGTTAAATATATGGGTAAAAGCTAATAAAATTGTACATTAGCATTAAATAAATTGACATTGTTAAATCTGCAGTGAGTATAGATAGATATCTTATTGCTAACATGGCTAACATCTGTGTATGAATTAGGTTCCGTGGCTAGAGCATGTATAAGTTTGTACACGTCAGAATCAAGTTTAGTCAGAAAAGAGACAAATATTTTTTATGAAACCTGAACACAGAAACCCACTCCAGCAAAATTGAAATTGTTAGAATTTCATATCGTTACTTACCTTTATTACTTTTCCATTAGTATTACCATAAAGGGTAGTTTCCACTGTGCTGCGCTGTTCAACCGGTATCCTTCGATATCCATAAACCCGGGTGCTCATATTATTCTGCCAGCCGGTCAAAACAATTCAATAATCTTAAGGCAAACTTTCCCGAAAGTTTCCCAACGATTAATAACCCGATAATTCTGTGGGACCAAGGCAAAGGGGAATAAGTCATAAATCCAAATTTTTCACTACAGAGTAAAAAGAAAACACTTACTGTGGAAAAGTAGTAGTAAACTCAGCCTGTATTATGCCATAGAATAAAAACAAACGATTTACAAAAAGTTATATTTCCAATTTTTTACTTATCCCCTTTTTCCTTGGCGGCACAGAATTATTACAATGAATGTTGAGTGCGTTTTTTGATAAGCATATCATTCATAAATAACAAGAATCTTGACCACGGTGGCCAAACTAAATGTTATGTCCAAAGTAATACCCGGTGATACAGCCAGTTCTGTGTAATGGAAATGGTCACTAATACAACAAATTCTATATTTAAGTATATTCTGAAATATTTCGACATGTTGATAAACCGAAATTCTTAAGTACTATTTCCTTTTATCTTTTTGTTTAATTTATAGGTTTAAGGATTGAGAAATAAACTTAGAACATTATTATAGTCTACCACACGTTGGTCGATGTAGTTTGTGTACGTTGGATCAGTAGAAAATTTGGTACAGGGGGCTTACTATGAACTCTTATTGCAGGGCAGAAATTGAACTGCCCAGAAATTTCCAGAATAATCTGACCTTTCATTGTACGATAACCCTATACAGTGCGAGGTCAGCTCATACTGGAAATATTTGGGCAGTTCAATTTCAGCCTACTGCTATAAGAGTTCGTAGTAATCCCCCAGTGCATTCATCATAGTTTGACGCCTGTCAAAATACGAATTTTTTCTCAACTGACTTATTTACGTATAAATACGTATGGTAGAATCTTCACACCCAAATAATATTGGCAACTGATGTAGCCTCTATTTAATCATTACAGAACAACAGAGAAGGAGTTTGATGGTGAGCTCAGTAGCATGGATGACGTAGTGTTGGCTGTCGCGCATGGCAGAAGGCTGGGTCTACACAAGCATCTGCCTCGACACTTCAGATCACGTCTACATCATGCTGTCAATAGGATCCAACGTAAGAGAATTATTATAGTCGAAACTTAGGTAGTAACAGGAAATCCCATAATTATAATCATGAGAAATCCAGTAAACAAAACAACCATGAAAAAGACATGTAGGTATACTAGGTATTCTTGAATATTTCCTGCATGAAGCTGCGTTTCCATTGAGGCGGCAACGAGTGAAGAGGAGAAAAATTAACCAATAGAATACGACTACCATAATCACGTCACTTAGATGTGCTGAAAAAATACTGGAGTCTTATTGATACAGTCTTACAGTACAACAACGCTTACAGGGCGCTGCTGGGGTTGCCACGACACTGTAGCGCATCAGGGATGTTCGCAGAGGCACGTATAGACGACTTTTACGGAATCATGCGCAAGCGTGTCGCCTCCCTGATGCGGCGGGTGCGGGGCAGCGCCAACAGCCTCTTGGTCACCGTGGCCGATAGGGCGGAAGGTCTAATACTGGAACACTGGACCAGGACACAAGTATTTCCTTCAAATCGTGCGTTGAAATAATGTTTTATTGATGTTTGACTGTTTTTATAATTTTTTATTAATTATTTTTTATTTTTTGTATCTGACTAGTGTAATGTTGACATTGTTATTGTTATTGGTGATTCGACTAGGATGAAGGATTTTGACATTATTTTGTATTGGGTTGGGTTGACACCATTAATAAGTGTAATGTAATGTTAAAATAATTGGCAAAATGTATGTACTAACACTAGTGTTTAAGAAGTATTTGTAATTTTATTATCTGAAAATAAATGATTTGATTGATTGATTACTTTGTCACCCCTCCGCTTCAGTGGAAACCATAGATATCCGTGGTGGAAATGTAGCCTAAGCCTGGTCAATGACTGTGAGCAGGCCTAGTAAGGAAGATTACTTCAGATTTCTGAAAACTTCCGAAGGTTCTATCGACCTGAAATCTGTCATCAGCTTTTTACATAATCATAATGACTTCTGCTCGGGCAATTTCCAATCATATTTTAAAAAAATTACTCATTTGCTAACAACTGTCTGGTCTCCCTAAGCTCCGCTTTCAAAGTGATCAAATCTTCAACTTTTTACATGATTATCACGACAACTGTTTGGGCAACTGCCATATTCCAAAAAATATCCCATTCTTTTCAGCTAACGACTGCTTAGTCTCAGAATGGAGTGCCTGGTCCCCGTGCTCGGTGACATGTGGCTTCGGCGACATGCTTCGATACAGAAGCGTGGTGCGGGAGAAGAAAGCAGGTGGCCGCAACTGTCCTACTCTCACGGATAGGAAGCACTGCGGCAACGTCAACTCTTGCGCCCATGTTGATTATTTTGAATGGTAGATTAAATACAACATTGTAATTTTTATATGCCGACTTTTTATTTTAATGATATTGAACAAAATTCACTGATATGTTAAGAACTATTAGAGTTAAGAACGGGGTATTTACCATGTTTATAGTTTGTTGTCTGTTTTGTCGGGCAATAAACACCCACCCGCATATACGTTTAGTTTGTCCGTGACCCTGGCGCTTGCAACAGTGCCAAGATATCGAAAGCTCGAAACAAACTATAAACATGGTAAATACCCCGTTCTTAACTCTTATTAATGTTAGTGACCATATCAGTTTAAAAAAGTTATGAACTGATTATACTTCGGTCACTAACCGATTACAGTACTACCAACTTATCTGTGAAGTGGCAGAAAATGGAATTACAACAAATTCATACGATTTGACAGTTGAAGTCTTGTCAAAAATGCTTTTTCTTAGCCAACAGCGCCATCACTCTGTTCACGGATAACGTGGTGTCACTGTAAATTATTTATAAGGTATCGCAATTGAATCCATTTGCACTTAACCAACTAAAAGCAATTAAATCAAATCTAATGTTAGAGAAAAAATCCTGAAACCTGTTATAACCTGAAGATCCCATTTGATATAACGGGATCTCTAAAAGTATACCATACGAGTATGTTGACCATCCACTGTCTATTCAAAATCCCAACGTTATATCCCCTTACAAAAGGAACCGCATCGTCCTCTGTCAACACTACCCACCTAAATTGAGCCCTCTAAAATCCCAGTTATACAAAACTAGCCCAATTCCCTCAGCATAGCATTTCATTATTAAATAATTAATTTTAATCTTACAAAACGTTGCAAAAAGCTTTAGTTCTTGATGTCGTAAAGGGTACCAACTTTATGGAGGTCTGGCTGAGTCGGGCTGAGTCAATAAAAGAGCGCGCGCTGTGTTGTGAGATTACAAAATAAAATATTTAATAGAACGCTGACCAAAGAATTATTTAGAGTGTATTCTCAGGTGACACTACAGCTTTCAGTTTAATTAAAACTTTTTCAGTTGAAGGGTTGAGGAATTGTACCCTAGACGGTGACTTTATAAAGTATTTTCATACGAATGTATCATCTCGGTCGTATATAAATTGCATAGTAAGTGTACAATAACCTAACCGTCAAAAACCCCCGACTCCAACTAGAAAAAGAGCTGTAACTTTTGAATGGCTGAACAAACTTTCATGAAATATAGCTAAGATAATACCCGATTAAACTAGATTTGAATAAAATAAAAACTGCATTGAAATCGGTCCATCCGTTTAGAAGTTACGATGCCATAGACAAATACACAGATACACAATTACACACTACAAACTTATAACACCCCTCTTTTTTGTTGGGGGTTAAAAACAGATCTCAGTTTCTGTTCTCAAGGTGAGAAACAAACCTTTAGATTCTTGGGTTTGCAATATCAGGGTTGATCACATAGTAAAATTTGTTCATAATCATGAGTCCAATACCCTCTTTCGGTTTCATAAATATCCTTTCCAACTAACCGTGTATCTAGATCGCAAAGGTTTTCTGCTTGACACCGAACAACGTTCTAGAAACTTAGCTGTAAAACTGCTGTAAACGCTTCACGAAAATTTAATATAGTGGCGTTTTAAATGTTAAAGAACTTTAGGAATACGCTCGTAAACTGCTGTAGTAGGTGCTTGCTCGTCTCTATGAAATAACCCAGCCCTCGGTTGAGTCGTAACCTCTAGACAGGGGTTAAACTTTTTATTTTTATATTTTATGTACGTACCCCTTTGTTTTATTGTGATTACCATATATATATGAATTTTCACCATTTTGAGTCATCTCTCCGCTCTTTTGAGGATAACCGTATTATTATTACAATAATATTGAATAGAACAGAATAGATTAGAAAAGGTTTTATTTCAAATAATCGAAATATTAGGCTCTATTGAAACGTTAAACACTCTAGGTGCACGGTTAAAAATAGTTGGTCCTATGGGGAAGAACCGGCAAGAAATCCCACGGAATTGAATTTGAATAATAATATAAATATAGTTATTACTACGACAATATATAGCGACCCGAACTGCGCAGACGTCCGTCTTAATTACTTCATAGGAACTTAAAACGGTTTACCAAAAAAAATCGTTAGATGTACCTACTAGAAATTGTATCCAGAATAGCCCGGCCAGTAAAAGTGTTAATAATTGATTGAAAGCTTTGATTGGTCATGAACACAGATATCCAAAAACATTACCTATATCTATGCCTATATTATATATTCCAAAACCGATAGTTTACATGTTTACACATAGACTTAGAATATTTTCTCTGTACATTCTACATCTATGTGTTTACATGTAGTTACATGTTCTTGTTCGGTTCTCAGATCGTCCATCTTCGATTATGACTTAGAGATGGCAAGTGTTGCTACCCTCGGATCGAACTGACACGGCATCATTGATATTCCGGTGGTGATCTCCTCAAAATCAAGGAGTATGTGATTCGATTTCTATAAAGCTGATGTTATTGTATGGTGCTGTTGTAACCTCTTTTAACAATGGAGAACTTTATTTTGTTGCTGGTAGGTAATTCTTTTGGTAAGGAAATTATTGTTAGAAACTTTTTGATTCAAGAAGCTTATAAGTACACAACACTGTAGATTGCAACGCAAACAATGCTTTGAAGCAAATAAATATGGCTTTGAGTGACGTTATAGCCTCAACTCAACGTTGAGTTCTGAGGAAGTTCTGAGGAAGCTGAGAATCACCCTAATAAAGAGAAAAAAACATCAGTAACGTCACTAAATGCCACGTTTCTTTGCTTCAGGGTATTGTTTGCGATTCAATCACCATGTATAAGCTTTTTGTTTTGATTAAATAGTGTGTTTTTACATTAAATGTGTTTATTGTTCATCATTTATAGCGTGATACAGGCACAATGCCAAGGCCCGTTTTTCTACAACAGTTTTATTTTTATTTTTTTATTACTGTTTTCTTATTCTTTATTGTACACAAAATATGGAACATACAAAAATATAGTTTAAGTATGAAAGCACAAAGGCGAGTTTAACTCAGAATGAGTTTTCTTCCAACAAACCTTTCCTTAACTTTCTTTACATTATTCATTATTTTTTCCAAAACTTAATACAAGTAAAAATAACGCGTTATTTCTACATTAAAAAATATATTTTACTAGTTCGTTTTATCAGCTCTATGTAAATATCTTGTTCGCTCAATCGGAAACATCAATTGAGTGTCTCACCGCGAGTTACATACTAAATACGAGCCCTCTTCGCCCTCACTGCATTGTCTTGTCAAAACAAGCCACACATAATACATTATGGTTATGTATACATAGATATATATACATATATTCGTCTTACGAAGAGTGAGAAGATGCAAATAATAAATAGAATCGAAAAACAGAACATACATAATGAGATTGATAGCACAGTTGGCGCAGTGGTAAAAAGATTGGCTTTCTGCGCTACGTATCGCGTATTCGATTCCCGAATTGAAATTGCATTATGAATGAATTGAATTGAAATATTTGTATAGCCTTTTGATAGTGTTTCGATGTTTGCGCATATAAAGATCTGTTTGTAAAAAAAAAAGTCAACGTTTTAAAAAAAATTGAATACCATTGTTTCAAAGTTGCATCGAAAACCGTCGTTATTCCTAAAATTCATCAGTTGTATATTCTTCAGCGTGAACGACGATTGCCGCTGTAAGTTCTAAACGTGGTAATAGGTACTGTATTTTGTAACTCTACATGTGCATGTAATCTGTGGAATTTAAATGCCAAAAGATTCTTTAAAAGATAGACGTTTTCCAGAAAACTATGTTTTATAATAAAGCACTCTCTATAGTAAAATATGCTAAAGGAAAAAGATACGAGTAAGTATAAATAAGGATTCGGAAACAAAATTGTTTGTTCAGCATGTCGTAGAGGTGCGGCGTAAGATCGTTACTAGAAGATGATCGCGCGACCTTCCCCATATTATGCTGACTCACGCACATAAAGCCTTGGGATATGGAATTTCGGAAATCCCTACCTGCACTATAAGAAATCTATATATTAATACGTGAAGAGAAAACTTTGTACCCCTTTTTAAGCGTATTGCGCACACGGAGGAATGTGAAATTTGGCATAGTTAAAGTTTATATGGAGAAGGAGTGCAGAAAGCTAAAATTTTATTTATTATGTGGTAGATTTTCGACCAATGGGCGACCACTATATTATTAAACGAGTAACATATGAGTACCTATAGGTACGTGATTCTTATATTCGGATAGGTACTTATCAAATGTATTGAATAAGTATCCGTATAGAATAGATCTATATTTCATGTAAACCAGATACAGGCACCTATGAAATTTCGAGACTCTAGATGCACGGTTCCAAATAGTAGATCCTATGGAGAAGAACCGTATTTAACAATCTGTTTTATATAACATCCTAAGGCCCAAGTTCATCGACAACATAACAGACAATTACAGTAAAATTGGCCGTTTAAACATAATTTTTTCTATGGGTAATCGGCCGATTTTATTTTAAACATCTGTTATATTGTTGGTGAACATGGCCCTTAAACTATACATATAAAAGGCTTTGTCCTGAACTACTGACTGACGGATCAACGCACTGTCTAAACTGCTGATCGTAGAGACCTGAAACTTGGAGGGTGTGTTCCTTGCTTACTATATAAATAAATTCAGTTTAACACATCAGCAACTAAATATTGTACGGCGATATACAAAAACTGAAATCTGCATCCCTCGCAACAACTATTAACTATCAATTCACAACACAAACAAAAATGAAAATCTCCAACATAAACATGAGACAAAACAAAATAAGAATACGTTGAGAGTTCAATTTTCCAATACATTAGAGGCGTGCCGTTTGCTAGTACCGGTGATTGATTCACGGACCGTGCCACCAATCCGAGTGATTGATATCTGAGGACGGGGTGTTTAGTGAACAACGTGCGGTATAAACTATCGGGATTTTTTGGAATGCAAAGCAATTTGTGAAGAACATTAGGTACAGAGAAATCTAAGAAATATATTTGGTAGGTAAGTACTAATCTTTATTTGCATTACCTACAGTTTTGAAAGGGACGAAGGCCACAAAAGAGAATTTTATTGCTCATTTCTAGAAGCAAAAGCCAACACAAAGTCGTATAGAATCAAAGGATATCATCACTTTGACTTCCTTTTGGCAAAGTGAAAATATATATTTTTAGTTTAATTGTTTAACTTATCACCTTGTCTTTGTGTTACAGTAATAGAAACAGCCATAGATTAAAATATAATTTAAACATGAATTATTATTGCCACACCTTAGAATCAATTCTTTTTCACTTTGCCATATGTAAGTCAAATGTGTAATAGCTGCTTTTGATTTTATACATGATAGTGTCCACTATTCTGTCGCCTTTAAGCGTCTGCGCTTGGCTTGTATTACCAAAACATTCATACGTAGCTCGGTCTAAGTCTGGACGTAGCCTATAAATATACGCATTTAATACTTGCCGCTTTTGTATTATGTACTTCTTTGTCATTAATTTTGTTTGCTTATCCAATTCAGAATCATACCCGTGCTATAACTACAAAAGGCGTTAATTAAAACACACGACACCCAACTTCAATAATCCTTAAAATAACAGTTTCCGTTATAGCAAAAGCCCGTAACATATAATACCACACAATATCACTAGGTTATAACAACGTCCCTTTTCGTACAAAGACCACAATAACTGATTTGAATACACTCCGATTGAATACAAATCAATTCATAATGGACCCGCCGAGGGTAGACAAACAAAAATTTTATGGAAATACAAATTCCTTCGATTATTGTCTTTTTTCTATGCGGCCAGACTCTAAAGTTCGACTAGAACTTGTCTGGAATACAAAGTAGAATATCCACTGGTCCTTAGTCCTTACTATAGGCACTAACTCACAAGGAATGGTCCTAGGAGCCGCATTCGATAATCAAATCACAGGTTTAGAAGGCGGCGTTTGTGATCAAATGTCACAGACAACACAAATATAGTTCGAATATAAATAAACATTTCAAAGTGATTCCATACGGTTTATTAAATTTCCACCCCTACTTTTGCAGGGGCAGGAACTGTCACATAGAAATTGCCGGTATGAGACAGATTAGCAAGTAGCCAGTCTAGCCAGGAAGCTCCTTTGTACACTCCACCACAATTAGACTCTCACAATTCATAATAATAATTATCATCATTAAAAATCCATGTGTCCGTTTGTTCCTTCTTGACGCCTCAACTACTGAACCGATTTCAACTAATACATATCTCGGAAACAATCCACGCCAGCGAAGCCATTATTAAGACATTATTGTCATAACGTGTAGACATTCTGCGTGGGACCCTTATGAATTCTCAGTTGAAACTTTACTGCGCCTCACACACTAATAGATCATGAGTAGGCAATTCTTCAATGTCACATTGCATTATGTCCATGCATGTGAGGAAATGGGAAAAATAAAATGAGCCAGCTGTTTTGTTTCCCGAGTGTTGCGTGCAGGAAACATGCCATAAGCACGCCCCGAGGGGGTTGCACTCATAGACTCCTTATAGCTATGGTTATGGTAGTGTTCTGTGGTATGTTTAAGGTCTACTGCGTGTAAGTGAGATGTAACGAAAACTGATACCATGGATTCAGTACATGACAAATTTCTCGGTATTAATAAAATTATTTAATAATATAGGTATAAAGGTATGATGTAAAATAATTGAATGAAGGAAATAAAAAAAAATACATTTATATCTTATTAATGTATGTTCTATTATTATTCCAAATTTCAAGTTTAAAGTTATAGTAGTTTCCAAGATATAACGGGCGACGGGTGCAGTTTCTATATTAACTAGAAAAAGAGTAACTTTGGAACGGCTGAACAGATTTTCATGAAACATAGCTAAGATGATACCCGATTAAACTAGCTTTCAATTAAAAACTGCATTTAAATCGGTCCATCCGTTTTGGAGCTACAATGCCACAGACGGATGCAATGATATACAGATGCACAGGTACACAGATACACAGATCCACAGGTACACAAGTACACAGATATACACTACAAACTTATAACAAAAAAAAAACACCACTCGTGTATCCGCGTCCCGTACACCGACGAGTCGCGCGGCGCGTCGCAGTCTGTGATCCGCCTAAGCCATTAACGCAAACATTATATTCAGTAAAAAACATAGCACAGAACTTACGCTATTGAAGGCTATTGATGATGGGGGGTATATTCTATGCTGAAACCGCACTTTACTTTGCACCTTTGATCATAAATATTGTGTCATGGTAAAACACGAAAGTTTTACCAACACAACATCAAACATGGGTCACCATTTTGGGTCTCTTTACTGTAATACTACTTATCTTCACGCTCATTAACTTTTCCGGGGTAAGCAGAAGGGTCCGTTTAATGTGGTCGCGGAAATAACATGCGGACTGCAAAAATATTATTATACTAGCTGTTGCCAACGGTTTCATCTGGAGTTTTATTTTTATTAAAATAAAATATAAGGTCCTATTTTATTAACCGAGGTCCTTTTAAGAGGTAACAGTACTCATAATTATGAACAAGTTTTACTTAAAAGTTTATGTATACTTTTATATTCACCAGACAATGTAGGTAATCTCTCAATCAGCTTTAAAATTGAATCTATTTAACCGAGTATACACCGAATAATTCGGCCGAATGCGAATATTTATAAATTTACCGAATATGCCGAATACCGAATACTTAATTAATATTCGGCGGATCTCTACAAACAAGCATACAGCCCCCGCCTGAATCGTAAGCGGTTACCGTAACCTATGGACGCTTGTAACACCAAAGGTAATAATCGCGGGTTGCCAACCCTGTAAAAATCTTTCTTCACTCCCCTTTTTGAAGAACCCCGATGTAATCTCCAGGGAAAACCTCGGTCAAGAGAGTTGATTCCACAAACTGAGCGTGTGGGGAGGAATCTCTTCTGAAACCGCATGGTATGAGACCAGTGAGGCTCTTAAAAATCTTCTATAACCACAATACGACACGGTTGGTGGAGTGGCTAAGCGATTAGCTTTCTGCGCTACGTGCCGCGGGTTTGATCCCCGCACGGAACAAATATTTGTATGATCTACAGATAGTTGTTTCGGGTCTGGTTGTGTGTGCATGTGACTTGTATGTTTGTAAACTGTACCCTCGATACGGGAGAAATCCTAGTGAGGGGCAACGTAGATAAAAAAAAAAAGAAAAAAAAAAGAATCTACCGATAATTCGATCCTAGACAGATACCAGCATAAAAGTAAATAATGGCCATACTCTCCCAAATCGCTATTAATATTCGTGAACGGAGAAAACCAATATCTTTATGTACATAACAAATCACACACATTACCTAAACTGTCTAGTACATGTTCCATCAACAAGAAAGTCATTTGTCATAAGAATTTATTATGTAATCTGACCTCGGTATGGGACTCTATCAAATATTAATACTAGACTTGATTTATTTGCTTTATATATTAGGTAATATATAAAAGTCACTGAGTTTGTGGTCACAGGGTTTTGTTTATATAACTTTTACTAAATAACTGCATTATAATATGAGCGTTCCCTATTGTTCACTATTAAAGTTACACCTCGCGTCAATCCTTACGGCCTCTCTGAATGTAGCCGCGTACTGCCCGCTCCTTGATTACGTAAGAAAAATCTGACAGCCACAGTGACTAACAAAACAAACAATGCATCCCTTTCTCGCTTATAGACGTTTTCGTAAGAGGATACGGAATAGGACGTTTATTTGCGACAGCAACTGTCATATTTGTCATACGTAATCTGGCTGCCGCCACGGCGGCAGCGTGTCGTTCCTCTACAACGCACGTCCATCCCGCTTATAAGCATTCTGCGTATCGGTATTCGGTATGCGACTACCTTCAGAGCGACTAAAGATATTGACGCGAGAGGTACCTACATTATGATTGTAACCACCGACGACGGAGACGACGCTTCAAAAATATTTAAATCAATAATAACCTAACCGTCAAAAACCCCCGATTCCAACTAGAAAAAGAGCTGTAAGTTTTGAACGGCTGAACAGATTTAATTTTCAATTAAAAACCTGCATTGAAATCGGTCCATCATTGTTGGAGCTACGATGCCACAGATAACTATATACACAGATACACACGACAAACTTATAACACCCCTCTTTTTTGTCGGAGGTTAAAAATAACTCAGCTCGTCAAATCTGCTGCTAGATCACGGCCTAGCCTCCTTCTTGTCATATCAATGGCACTTTACATGGATAACAACATCTTGTACAGCCGATAATCACCCACTTAGGTACTAAAGTTCTAAGAACTATTGATCGAACAACAAAAACTCGCCGGCCATTTTTATTTATTCCAAGCCCACGTCTCGAAGACGAACCAAATCTTATTCTCCTGAAGTTTTTTTTTTCATCCAAGTACTGGTTTTACTGTCAGGCACATCGTATCCGGCCCGACCTTTCTTTTTATTCCGTTCCGGTCTTGTCCCATTTCGCTTTATGTGGTTCCTATGCGGAACTACAAAATTCTGAGTGTCTCCCCACTCTCCTAGGGTCGAGTGTTAAAAGTTTTACAGCCCATTTTAACTGTGCGGATGGATGGATTGACAAATTGTGCGCGCTACTCTTTTGTCAAGCGAGAAATTGTGAACAGAATGAATTGTGGGCCTGGGCGATCTTTAATCTTTATGGCCAGTTTTATTTCGCTTTGGTTTCAGCTTTGGTTGAGGGTGGAAATGTTAATTTAGTTTATGTATGCGATAGAGACCCGAAGACCTAATTTTCTTACTTTGGTGTTTTATTCGGTACTTTAAGATTGATAGGTTTATGCTTTTATATCAGTCAGATAGTAATAAAGAGCAATATTTTTATGTTCTCATATTGACCTGATCTATAAATAAGGTCCTACCTTTCGAGTCCCGATCCCTTTAAGAGGTTATTGTACTCATCATTATGAACAACTTTTACTCTGGGACCAACCCTAAAATCGGGAAAAATCCACAATCAAATCACAATCTTCCTCTCGTAGGTCTGCTGGAAGAGATTTCTTTAATGAAATATGCCGTACCTTTGTACTTTGTTCTCCTATTTAATGTTTTCTGTGTTATTTTTCATGTGTACATAAATGATTAAATAAATAAATAATGAATAAAAATCTGCTGTTCCAAAAAAGTCAAAGACAAAGACATTTATTGCAGAAACTGAGTACAAACTGTGTGTGTGTTGTTTTTATAAATATAGGTATCAACAGCCTACCCAGTCGAGTGTTGCAATAGTATTTAGAGAAAAGTTAACACTACAAGTACGGGTTAGAATAAAAATAATTTACATTCGAATCATTTTTTGGCAAAAAATTATTGTAAATAATATTGAAATATAAGATCAGCTGTTTTTCTTTTCGCAATTTCAGGGTTAGTATAATAACCCTTAAGGGGATCGGGACTACAAAGGTAGCACCTTCTATTATTCAATATCATCAAAATACGTGTGTGTATTATAAAACTGAGAACATTCGGTTCACCTAAAATTGCTTACAAAACTTTAACCAGAAATAAAACACTGCACTGCAATCATTTCTGTGCAGGTACACAGTCCAATTTGCACCGAAATAGACGCTTGTGTACTATTGAAATGGATAAGATTCTTGTGAAAAATTCTGGCAAACTATTCTTTCACATTTTCTGTAAACTTTATCAAATACTTCTTCAGTTTCCCAGTTTTCCATTCACGATAAAAAAACAAGGATATTTTTTCACTTCTTTACACAAACGTGAACATAACTAACCCTATAACTCTACATCGGTGTTATTGAATGTTTATGACGAAGAAATATCTCCCAATGTGTCACAAAAACGTCGCGTGACATTTTACGATTTTTTTATAACTTCTGAATCCACTTGATTACCTACTTTATTCTGTGTTTGGAAATGTGCCAATCGTTATATCAGATTCCATGTAAACGATGTATGGGATGTTACATCGTATACTTTGATGACATTTCATGTATATCTGACATGTTAAGAAAATGTCAACAATAATGCAAATTCAACTTACTTGCATTTATGAGTCCATAATAGTTAGGTAATTAATTAATTTTGGTTGGTTAATTAGGTAGGTATCCATTTAGACATACACGTACTAAAGAAATAATAATGTTATAGATTGAACCTTATTTGTAAGGAAATTTGTTTTCGACCTCCACGTAGACTGACCTAATTATTACATTTTTTATAATTTTTCCTTACAAGATAATTTTATTCTATGTAGACGGAAAAGTTAGCAAATTTCGTGTGTTTTCTTTTCATTATGAGATAGCTTTGAAGATAATCTAATAAACTTACTAGTACTTGTACTTATGTATGTATATTCTTGCTACGTTACATAAGTGCCTAGAAATTAACACTGAAAATAGCATTTACGTACAAATTTTTAGACGGTCCAAATACTCGTATATCTGTAAAAAAAAGTGTGTTCGCAATTTGAATGCTATCATTGTTATCATTAATTAAAATTTTATGCTTGAAGCTCGAATCGCCAAAACCAGATCCCAAACATGAAATATTGAAACCTAATATTTTATCCTAGCGCACCAAATATTTTGGACGCTATCCGAAGTATCTAAACTAGATCAGAGTAGTGGTCATAAATCAATCAGCCGTGCGTTGGAGGGTTACAAAAAACATCGGCGTATACAGCGGTGGCGAAAAATTGCGGTCGAAAAGGCCCCGCGGCACGCGAATGCCAGCATCCGAAGGGTTTTTTGCCCTGTTGCTATTATCTGTATCATCCGTCTGGATAGTTTTTGTGTATACTGTTTTAAAAAAGCTTGTTTTTCGAAACGGTTGCAGTTGAAAAAGGAAACCATTTTGGCTGTACCTATTTACTTTTTGTTTCTTTTTGTACCTATATTTTTGTGAATAGCTGTTCTTTATTGGATAACGTTTTTTAACACGCTTTTATTATCTTCACCTGTAACTAACTATGTAAGAAAATCTTGGAAGTTAAATTTGACCCACTTCCCGGTTTCCAATTGAGCTGAAATTTTGCATACACGTTCAGTTTGGATGACTAAAGCGTGTTCTATAGTTTTTTTTTAAACTATAATATTTATTTATATTTATGTTCATTTTATGATGTGAAAATATAGGTATAGCAAATTATCTGTACTCACTAGTAGGTATCTACCTTATTTATTCTGTGCCAACAGATAATTTGATAACAGTGGACGACATTCATTAAATAAAAATAACTCATAAAGATAAAATAACTTCCGGTACCGGGAATCGAACCCGAGCCTCCTGGGTGAGAGCCAGGTATCCTAGCCACTAGACCATACCGGATATGTCAATGAGTTCGAAATCTTGGTTCACTAGTCAGCTGCATCATAATAATTGACTTATCAGTAACGTGTCATTTTTAAAACACGCCAGAAGTAAAGGAACATGTCATACGATGATTCGATTAAAGTGATAAATGGCTACCAAAAAAAGGCTATTATAATTTAAAACATTCCTAATTATGAAATTAAAAACAACTGCGCGTACGTTTGTTGAAAGAACGACCACAGAAATACTTTTCCCTCGGTTGATGTTTACACCTGGCACGAGATGACTTGACAAGCAGGTGATGCAATCTGTTTTACTTTTTTAACCTTCCAATTGCGCGTTGTACACGCACTGGTTCCGCAGCTAGAGCATCATCTAAACTAAATAGTATAAAGAGAAAAGATTTGATTTTTTGTGTGTTTGTTTGTAATGGATAAACACAAAAACTACTGGACCGATTTTAAAAATTCTTTCACCAGCGGAATGCTACATTATCAGTGAGTAGTATAGGCTATAATTTATAAAGATATCATGCGGGCGAAGCCGCTGGCGAAGGCTACTTAATTATAATTCTTATACCCTCACTCCGTAGTTTAATAGGAAACCATGGATCATGGATACCGACATCTCTTTTTTAAGTTGTAGAAAAAGCATGTAATTATTTTAGTTGAATTGGGAAGTTGGGGAAGAAACATTAGCACTGTGACTTTACGGACAAACATACAGAAACATGGACATAATGACAGGAAACTTTAAGGGCTTTTACCATTCAATTAAAGAACCCTACAATTTACGACATGTTAACACGTTCCAATCAGATAGAACAGGTCTCTACAATTACCTTGCATGCTTTGATCAGACACTTAGTACGTCATGCAAGCAAATTAGAGATTATGTAAAAAATATTACTCTATATTGCGCCTAACAAGAATAGTTCCCATGCTTTTATATATTTTTTGCACGAGTACAAAATGATCGCAGCGTAAATAAAATTCTATTTCGATTCAGATACTGATTGAAATTGCCGAGACAGTTTACAAAATAAAACCAACAAATGTTTACAAAGCAGTAAAAAGGTGTTGCTAGTTGAATATAAAACATTTTAGAGTAAACGTATTCACGAAAAGAGCAGTTCACAATACGCGATTATTTTTGGCGTCTCTCCCGCGAAAGTTGGCTGATAAAGAAACAATTTGTATTCAATAAGCCGCGCGAACCCACGGGAGTAAGTGCCGAGCCGAAATATCGCTTCGTTGCGAATTTTACGTACATATCCATTGTCGCAGATAGAAAATTCTTACGCTGGAAGACGCTGGTACGTCATAACCGAGATCCAGCAGAATATCAGCGCCAAGTGTCATAGCCTGGCACATGCGGAGCTGGGCAACTATTTGCTAAAGCTTCGGACACAAGTCGCTCATTAAACTCAGTTTTTTTTATTATTCTTTCTGTTCTCTGTTTTTTATTTTTCTTGTTGTTTTTATGTTTTGTTATTGCATGTGGTGCCTTACTTTTGCAATCAAATAAATTCTTTTTTTTCTTCTTTACTTAATGTTTAACTAATATCTTTTATGTTTAATTAATTTCTTTTTTAATTAATATTGCACTGTTGCCAACCCTTTTTGTAGTATGTTGCTCTCCCTCTGCATCGATGTGTCCTTATCCAAAAGACTAACATAATATTACCGATGCTACATAACTCCTTCAAATACAGGGATGTCCCATAAATATCCAACTACCTATTTTAGTTGGAAATAAAAAAAAATTGGTTTGTGGAGTGCCGCCAACCTAGTGGTCGTCAATTATACAATGTTCTTTTTAAAAAGTAAACGTAATTTTTTTAGTCTAAAATAGTAAAATGAAAATATAAATAAATATTTTAAAAAATGTAAAATATTGTAATTGGAAATAGGTCTGGCTTGTGGCTCTAAGAATAATACAGAACTATCTCCGACATTTCTAGTACTTCTCTATAACAAGAAAAATGAGTTCGGTACAGTGCGCGTCTACTAAAACCAGCAATGTTGACTGGCAAATGGAATACGACGCAGGTTATGAAAAGGGCCTGCGTGCGTAAAATGTAATTTGAAACGTGTTACAAGCACGCAGAGATGAAACTCAACGGTTACCGTCCAAATAATCGCCCGACCCGAGTAACTGTTTGTTTTGTTTTAATTAGGTGTTTGTTTACTAAATAATTATGTTTAAGCAAAAACTCTTTTTGGTACACTTTGATGATGAAGTCTCACAGAAATGATAGGTATTTTTTACCGATCATTTCTGTGAAAAGGCTGGTTCTTTTGAGGTTATTTTTTTCTTGGTTCGGAATATTGTTTGAGCTCAGACGGAATCGAAATACAGGTGGCGCAAAATTTTGGGGTAAAAGAGTTCCGGTCTTAAGAAAATTTGGGTGTATTAGAAACCTTATTATATATTTTAAAACGGTACAATTTACGAAAATTTTGGTATTTCTGAAAAATCTTAAATGAGGCTCAATTTCCTATCAAGAATGTTTCTTCCTAACACCCGACGAAATCGTACTTACCTAATTCGAGAAAAATATCTACAAATAACGATTTCCCGTACATTTTCTATGAAAACATACCTTCGTATGCACGTAATCTAAAATCACTTTACCTTACACTTACCGTACACTTACTTGGTCAAATATAACAAAAGCATTTGATGTAAATATTATTCTAAAATGTTCTTAGAAATAGTGTAGGTACCTACCTAAAGTTAGTAGCTGAGTTAGTTAATGATCTACATCTAGGTACGCTTGCTCCGTGTTATTTTGCAATGAGCGATAAAAATACAACTTGTTGCTGGGTTCAGTTAAAAATTTTAAAATCTAAATTATGTAATAGCTTTGGTTGGGTTTTGTTTAAATTAATTTACGGTATTTCTTTTATGTTTATAACCATAACTTATTATTATAATAGACTTATAATATTGACCTTTTAGTACATACTGTTACCGACAACATGTTTTTAATTACTATTCAATCTCTCATGTTAGCGTTCGTTCACACTCGATCTACTTAATCTATGCGCTCGATGCAGCAGAGACGCGCGTTTTCGCGTTCGTTGGCTACCTTTTACTCACAAAAAGTGAATACCGAACGCGAAAACCCGCGATTCTGATGCTGAAAGTATCGAGTGTGGATGGGCCCTTAGTGAATGGGGTCGATTCTGTTGCGCATTTTGACAGTACATAACTAAAATAAACGCATCTGTCTTTATATTGAAATAGAAAGAGACAAACGTCCTTAGTTTAGTTCAGACTTGTCAAAGTACGCAACAAAATCAACACCAATATCATTTTTTTTGTGAAATAAATTTAAATAATCCGGAATAATATCCCAACAGCTGATGTAATTTGTCTATACAAAAACTCTACTAAGTATAAACCCACCCAACTTCTTCGTTAACATATTCTCGAAAATGTTTTGAAGCCAACCCCATATTTCTCGCACAAGCGTAAGTCACAAATAGCAGCCGAAGAAACTAACGGAATAAAAATGAATAATGTTCTTTGAACTAATGCGTCGCACATTAAGTATTCGGTCCGCAATCGGGTACACACGTGCAAGATGAAACTGCACAGTGCAGGCAAACTTAAACCATTTACCGGGCGCACGTATAAAGGGAAAACATCGTGAGACGCCTGTTCGGAAAATATTGCGGAGGAAGTCATTAGGAAGGCAATGTGGGAAATATTAAAGAAAATAGAGGCATTACAGTGAGGAAATGAAAATTGAGACGTTCTTTGAATCGGACGACGACGGGATTAGCTTTCGATATAGTGGAAATTGTAGAAAAGATATACGAAATTATGTTCCAAAAAATTAAGTTCAAAAACTAAAACCCGACTACTGAAAAGTATGAAACAAGAAAATATTAATACATATGCATAGTGATGTTCAGAGGATAGCCGTGGTCGTACTCTCCGTAGTCGGGTAAAAAATAAATATTTAAATATAGGTATTGCTGTAAAGTACAATTCAATGTCTAAATAAAAGACCTTTGAATTTATAATGAGCGTTTAATAATATCATATTTTATATTATTAAAATATAATAAAAATGACATTTTATGCATTGTATTAAAAAGTATGATATATCGGCATTACATTTCCTATCTGTGTACAGTCACATCTAAAAATATTGATACACAGCAAAATTCAAAAGTGAATTGTATAATAACAAGTGCTTGAAATCTGTAAACAAACATAGTATTTGTTAAGATATAAATTATATATTGATTTGTGAATTTACAAGATTTCAGTAACTTCTATTTTAAATTTATTTTTTAATTTCGCTTCTCGTTTCTCATTTTTTTAAACGTAACTGTACAAGCTAAAAACGCGGCCGCACATAAATTGTCCACAAGTATCTGATAAATTGCTATTGTAATAAAACTTCGATCATCAATCGTTGAGTTTTAGTGCGACATTTTCAAAATACGACCATTACGACCTCCTCAACAAAATGTATGGGATCATTCATCATACGAAATTGGGAAATAAAATGGGTTCACAACATTCGTTTTTAACTTAGATAAATGTGAGAGCAAATTTATATGAAAATATTAAAAAATTATGCTCAAATTATTTAAAAATATAATAGTTCACTAGTTACTTTTTTATACGTGCTTATTGATCATAGACCAGTACAAAAGAAACAACACAGTAATGATACTATCGATAACTAACATTACTTAAAAAGGGGGGAAGTTGCGGTGGTAAATAATTTAAAGAATCCCACACTTTACGACGACTCCCTACTTTAATTGGTAGACCGGTATTTGCTTCAAATTCAATTTTATTCCTTCGTGAGTTCTCTTGTGCTTTGTTGCATAATCCAGATATTTCCAGTATCTCATTAGATACCGCATCATATCTATCTGTATGATATGGACAAACGGAGTCGAGCAGATAGTAACACTGCTCCATAGATCCGAATTTCTTATTATTTGGAGGTTGACAATCACAGGCAGGTTTAATAACAATATGGGGTGATTTGTCTCTCTGATTGTCTCTTTTGGCAATGACACAGCAATTACTTGTTTTTTTACGATCAGGTTCTACAGTAAACTTTTTCCAGAAACTAGAAGGATCCTCTTCTGGTGGATGGTTGTATAACCAATCTATTGTATCCATTTGCAAATTTCCACAGACGCATTTGGATGCATCACACTCACAATCTTCTGGTCTAGCATGGCATGTTGTTGTAACTGCTTTATTCATAGAATTTTCGGTTTGTCTCGTAACTTGCATGCATCTCGCATCATCCAGGCTCGATGACACATCATTCATTTTAGACTCTTCAGTCATACCTTTTATGGCTTCCTCGTCAACCACAACATAAATATTCCCAGATGATGTTATTTTCAGAGATCCATAATGCCCTTTTTCCTCAACGTTGTTATTTAAAATTATAATTATTTCCCCTGAATCTGTCCGCTTTATTGGGACAAGCCCTTGTGAGTTTGTCGACAAGTAACTCTGTAGATTGTTAATGAATGTCTTTTTTGATTCTTTATTTAAAATAATGGCGTATTGACCGGAATCAGTCTTTTTAAGAATAGCAGAAGGTTCAGAAAGCAAGCGCTTATTGTCTTGAAGTTTCACTCTCACTTTCCCATATAATTCAGTATCACTGCTAGCTTTTTTATCAAGGAATTTGGATTTTCTTAGATTGTCTCTGTGGATCTGTCTGCTTGAAGCATTTAATTTATTTATTAATTTTCCAAATGGCTTAGCTGATGATGAGGAACTTTTTTTTGATGCTGATTGTTGAACCATAGATTCAAACACAGGCCCATGAACTAGTATTTTTATATTCCCTGACGAAGATTTGACCAGCAATGCGTTTCTTTTAACTAAGTGGCCATTACCTTCTATGTCCAAATCTATTATATAATTTCCCGAACTTGTTCTATTTAAATCTACAATACATTCACTGTCGTTCTCGATATATTCTTTTACAGTCTGTCTGTAACGCTTTTCAAATTCTTTATCTAACACAATCATGTAATTTTGTGATGGTGTTGTTTTTAATACTGCTGGAAGTTCTATTGGATAATCTCTCACACCGGTCACTTTTACCCTAAAGAACTCTTCAAACCCAGGTTTTATTTCAGACTGCTTTTGAATTGATTTCGGAACCAGCAACATTCCACCAGAAATGGTTTTTTTAAGAATAGCGTTGAGCTTTACGTCATATTGCCCAATACCTACAAAATAAGTTTCTGAACTAGTCTTTGATAAAAGTACTGGATATTCCTTTTCCTCAAAACTTATATCGCCTAGAGATGACATGTTTTTGCTATAAATAGCTATAGTATCCGATGGGGTCCTGGTTACAACTGTGAGTAATTTCCGTACTTCTCCATTTTCTCCCCGAATTTTTACTGTGACATTTAAATTACCTTGTTTATACAATTGCATCAGTTCTGATCCATAGTCACATTCATCCAAACTTACTAAACTTTTAGAAATAGCTGATTTCCAACTGTAAGAAGTTTGAGAATCTTGGGGGCATTGACATTCAGTTTTATCAGTGTCACTTACAGGTTTGCAACAAATTGAAGGTGAAGTACCGTGAGGACAAACACAATCGTATTCTTCTTTTTGTAGAGATTCTCCCGGTTTCCACTTGTAATCGATTGGAGGTGGAGGACCTGGAGGACAGTTACATAATTTTCCGTTTGGAAAATCTGGTTTACGGTGTTTAAACTCGACTCCTGTTTCCATGGCTTTTTGTGGTGCACATTTATGATCTCGGATTGGAGTACCCGATTTCAAATTAAAATTTATTGGATTTCCTGGAGGGCAATCGCATACTTTTTCATTTTTTGTATTGCTGCTGGGTAGTGAGTACTTATCTACTGCCGATACTCCTGATTTCCAACTTAAAGAGGTTTGAGAACCTAGAGGTCGTTCATATATTTTTCCTTCTCTGGTATCTGTTGACAGTGGATGCTGTGATTGTATATTTGCGGGCGTGAAAGACTCTGTTTCAAGATATTTTTTCCCTTTTGTTATATCTTGTGATGGTAGCGGTGAGTACTTAACAGTGTCAACTCGAGTTGGACTATCTTCTCGTTTGGGACTAGACGATAATTTGATACTTTTAGACGTACCAAAGTTTTGTCTTTCATCTGATATCGTATCTTTTAGCTTGCCGACTATATCTTTATGCATATCTAATAATCTTGTTCCTGATGGTGTTCGTCTAACTGTCACCTTTTGAGCCTCAGTAACTACATTTTCTTTCGTATCGAAATCAACTAAAAGATGCCCAGAGTCAGTTTTCTTCAAAGATACAAACAAGTAAGGATCTTGCTTACTTTTATTTTCAATTATTTCAATTATCTGCTCGTCTAACTCCATGGCTAATCTTCCTGATTTTGTTTTAGTCAATTCAGTTAATTGATCATTTAACTGGCCTCTTTCATTTTCAATAGCAATTTTAAATTGCTCTTTTGTCCCATTGTTGCTAATATTTATTTCTGTATCTTCTTCTTCTTGTTTTTGACCTCTAAACAAAACATCTTTTTGGACAGTGGGAACTGGGCTAAATTTACCTTGACCAGTTGCAACACCTTTGAGACTATCTATTGTTTGTTTTCTAAACTGGGCGCATGTGCCTTTATCACAAATGTTCTTTACTCCTGCTTTCAGATGTTTTGTATCTGTAAGTCAATCGAAATATTATTTAAATGAACAATAATGTTTATGTATCATTTCATTTATAAGAGTTTGAATTTACGTGGGAGTACAAAACAAATGAAAGCAGTTCTAATATACAGTATTTTCACAAAAAAATACCCTAAAATGTAACAAGAACGAATGAAGAAATAATGATAAAATCTAGTAAACAATACCTAACAACGAGTAAATTGATAATGTTAAAAACTGTTAGTAATAGCTTGATTTACAGTTTTCATTTGTTTTTCTTGCAAACTTTTTTATTTTTAATTGGTTTCAAATAATCAATCTTACATCTTGGTTGAAATTTAACCTTAGTGTCATTGCATTGAAATTCTTCTTTTTGCATATTAGTTATGGCTATCATACATTTTTTTATATTATTCATTCCTGAAGTATAACTCGGCTTAATATCTTCTATACTCTTCTCGTAGGAAAAATAGTTTTTGTTCTTTTTTATATAACTATTATTGTCATCATATTTTCGACCCTTTGCAAAGGTACAGTTACATTCCTTTTGCTCTAATGCTGTTTGTCCCAAGTTACGTAAACACTTCCTTATGTTTTTTAATTTCCTCAAATTTAAGTCTGGCTGTTTGGTTATATTTTCAAGTGAAGTCTCAACGGAAATGCTGTAAGTATGTGTGTCATCTAAGAGTTTTGAGTTAAATCGATCGGCAATCATGCTGGGATGTTCGTTAGTGTAAATACTTTCAGATATTTTGACATCCTTATTTGTATAATTACTAACATCTAGTTGGTTAGTAATATTACTTTGTTGCATTCCTAACATATTGTTCTCACAGGATACACATAAAGATTTTACTTCATTAATATTTTTGATAAGTAATTTAAAATCTTTTGAAGGCTCTAAAGTCTCACATCTGACTTCAACTTCATTCACAGTCTCGCTGCTATGACCTTCTATCTTTGTCAACGAAGTTATTTCTTTAAACAATGATTCTAAAGTAACCCATTCAACGTCTGAAGAAGATGGATTATTCTTCAGTGGCACCTCCGGTACAACAATATCTTTGATAAGTTCTTTTACAGTTTCACACACTTTTCGTTCAACAAAACTAGCATCACATGAATTTAAATCTTGATCTATTTTTGCCGACGATTTATCTTTTAATCTCAAATTAGTACTTTCTGATGCCGTCATATTACTAGTACCCAGAGATAATTCTATTTTATCGTCAGTAGTATGCGGAAATTTAGGACATAGTATTACTTTTATGTCATTGTCAGATTTATTTCTTAAAATTTTGCTTTGAGATGTTTTCAACGCGACGTCTGGCGTCAGTTTCACGTTTTCGACTACACTTGTATCGTTATCACTTTTACTGCTTACACAAATATTTAAATGTCCTTTTTTGCGCAGCTTTTCCTTGAAAGGTAGAACGGCTGCTTGAGAAACATAATTTGATGAACAGCCACAAAACCGAGTTACTTTGTTTTCCGAGATATTTGATGCTAGTAAATATTTCATTGGTAAATTAGAACAATCGCATCCTGTATCTAATCTTCTTATTGAATTTGATTCACGAAAATCTCGTTCAGCCTCACTGGTAACCTAAGGCGAAATTATGAATTTTATATTTACCTAATCACATCAACATGGTGGTTAATTTTCTAAAACTATCAGGACATAAAACCACCATGTACTTTTGTTAATTTTATTAATAAAAAGAATACATTTAAAATTCAAAACACAAATAATCGAAACAATGATATGATGTTTGCAACAGGTATGATTTACCTAATACTATTTGTTTCCGTTGCTAATTATGAGCATCATTGGCTATGAAGGTGTAACTTACTTTTTCTATAGGCGAGACCTCAGTATATCTTCCCAAGACTTCCTCAATAATTTGCTGTCGAGGTTGTCTCCTACGATCTAAAATAATGAGATTCAAAGGTCACGACGTAGGATATCTAGTAGCAGTAAATTGTACTATTGTACTCCCACGAAAATTGCAAACTTGATCAATACTATTTCACTTACCTCCTCGACATGGGCATGGCTTTGTCGGCTTGTCCCCACAAGTGCATGTAGCCTGAACATAAAAAATTATACTATTTTATTGAACCTTTCGGAGGTACCTATGTCCAGCAGTGAACAACGTAGGCTGATTCGTATTGACCCTTTGATCTTTTAAGATTTTATTATTTCGTTTTTCTTTTTAATTTCGTAATTTAAAATAAAGGTATTGTACACAAAAATCATGAAACGATTATTTCGAAAAATAGGACTAATTCTCTCTAATATCTCTGCTGCTCCAATCATCATATCAAAAAAATTATCATTAAAACTTGGTGGTTTTATTCGCTTTTCGTTCTAATTATAAAAAAAATACTCACCATCGCCTCCATAGTCGGCATATCGGGTATTATCGGTGGGGTAGGATGGGTCTTTGGAACTGAGGCCAGTGCCTCTGGGCCGAGAACGCACTGCGCGGCCCTCATGTTCTTAGAGAAGGGACAGTTAGGCGCCTGGCACGGCGCGGGCCGGTGGCACGCCACCTCGGTGCCCACGGCGTCGGAGATGTCCGGCCTGACGCAGGCAGTTCCACAAGCTGCGGACTCTCTGATTGGACAGACCCTTCCTTCATCCTAATAGACGAAAGTATGATAGTGAAAGAATAGGATTCGAACAGCCACACATAAATATAATGGTAAGACGACATTTCTATTATCTCTTTACATTCATGCACAATTTAAACCAATCAAATTAAGAGAGAATCAGCGTATCCTGTAAATATTTACGTTATTAACTTTCCAATATAATGCCTGAGCTGAAAACGGAGTGCTACATATGATGTAATCCCAGCCATCGCAAAGTTAAAGGAATGCTAGTTACATTACTCGTAATTCTCCATCCCATGTCTTCCCCACTTACCGCTTCTTCCCTTTGTGGTGGAGGTCCACATGGAGTAGGATCTTGCGGCGGTGGCGGTGCCTTCTTAGTACAGATACAAGCTTTCGGTCCTTTGGGACAATTGCATTCGATGGCACCTCCCCAGCGACCACATGGCGGCTATATAACAGGAGTAGAAAGAGATTTGATGATTGCGAATTTATTAGATTCTCCTTTCGATTAAAGAAGGCAATTTATTTTAAAGATTTATTTATTTTATTTATTTATGTACACACAAGGAAACATGGTACTAAAAGTGTTACAGATAAATGAGCACAATGCAAGATTATGCAAATAGAGTCAGTATCAGAAACATTTATTGAAAAATAATAATATATACTACTGACTTACATTTACTAACCCTGTTAAGCAATACGGGATATACAGAATGTAACAGAAATCATGTAAATCCATTAAACCAAGCATTCTGCTCATATAGACTCATCCTAGATGAAAGTATTTTCGATCTAGTAAAAAATTACATTTCAAAAAAGAATCATCTGTTACCATCCGTTGACCGTTAACGGCATTCTAGCCCTCCGCGCGGGTTATCGTTTATCGTAAGCAGTAAAACGAGTTTTAAAATGATTTACATGACTTTTGTTACGAAATATAACGAAAATTGGGATTATGCCGGAAGTCGGAAGTTCAGAACAGACGAGCACTTTTTCCTTATCTGGCAGCTCAAAATTGTCGCCGTAGTGTACTACTACTACTAATACTATAATGTGAAGTTGCATGTTGTGTGAATGAACAGCAAAACTAATAAGAAAATTCGAACTGTCAATCTCGGCGTCAAAATACTGCTCTTGCTCTACGTTCTGTACGTTGACATGATTAAAAACGTGTTAACTGTTTATCAAGCGGTAGTATAAAGACAACAAGACCTAACACCACAACAATACCTTCTTAGCTCCGGTACCCTTGTCTTGTTTGATTGGCTTAGTAACGGTCACTTCTTTGAGACACAGCATCAACTGCTTATAAGTATCTGGGTCCATCTAAAGTTAACATCAAATGAATAAATTATAAAATAAAATGAATTTATTTCAAACTTGACTCGCCTGAAAGTCCACGTGAAAACGTTGCCCCTCAGCTATAAAGTAACCAGAATCTGGTTGCTGTTAAAAATTGCCCATTTGACGGGTAATCCAAATATTTTAGTTTTCTACATGTCTAACGGTGAAACCTATATCGATCCTGCTCTAACTTAGAAAACAACATAATTATACAATAAGGACAACGACATGATATGATGTGACTTCACGTGACGTACAGATCCAAATATTTAAAATATATGTAACAGAATTTGTTTTGTAAATCAAAGTTTGAGAGGACCTCTTAGGTTAGTTTTAAATCTATAAATATTAAACTAAACACATCTGACAACTGAACTTTTGTCTGTGTTAAGTATTTAGACCAAACTTGTTATCCCAAGCCACTTTACCCATAGTGTTCTCAGAATTAAACAATAAACGTACCCTAATAGTTGTCCAGCGCTTTAGAAGTAGTACTCTCCATTTCACTTAGTCTTACGTAAATTATGACTTCCTGGACTTAAACATCAAATTATTCATTCGTATACAATACATACCTCACATCTAGTCTTCACCGCCCCACCAACAATCGTCAAGTTCAAATTCTTCTTTACCGTAGACAAAATAAAATCTTGCAAAATCTTCCTTGTTTCATCATTCAGTTTCCCATTCCTACTCCTCTTCAGGCAGTTCAATATAGCATCAGCTACGGCTCTTCCAGGGCATGTCTTAGACTGTCTTTCCAGAACAGTGTACATATTATCAAATACGTTGTCTAAGAATTTCTGCTTGACACTCATGCAGACACAGTCCATCGTATGGTCAGGACTACAGTGGTCTTCTTCGTACATACAATCTCTTTCTGCAATACATCTTGGACAATCGGTACAGAATTTTCTTACATCTATAGTGTCAGTACACTCATGGCACCTAACGCATTTCATTTTGAATTGACCTATTTCGCCATTAAGCCTTTTTAATTCATCGGCAATTTGCTGTTCTTTGATCTTACATTTATCTTTACAACCATCGCATGTCGTTTTAAGGAGATCAATTTCTTTTATCAATGCTTCTTTCTGAAATATACATAAGAGTTTTAACAATGTCTCCAACTACCTACATACTCTTAAAAAAAGTATCTATAATACCATCTTTAACTTTTTGTATAGCGCACCTCTGCTCGAAGGTCTTCATTTTCAAGTTTCTTCTGTAGCAGAACTCTGCAAATTTTCTGTAAATCCTCTCTGGCTTCTTTCACGTATTGGGTACCTTCTTGTTCTTTACCAACCTTGAATTTCTGTTCTTGTTCAACTTTCTTTCGTAGTTTAACTGTTTCCTTGGCTATACCTGACATTCTTGCCTGCAACAGTTATTAAGCTAATAACTTATATCTACTGGAGAAAGGAAGCCAACGAGAGATGGTGCCTAAGGAGACTTAGTAGTAATAGACTAGTACTTTCACACCAGCAACGCTGCTGCGCGGCCACCAGTAGCATTTGTGACAAGTTAGATGTAAGTGGCAAGATGCACCACGTACAGGTTTTGACGTTTGAGAAAGCTATGTCTTGCACACGCTCTGCCACCCTAATACTTAAACATTTAATTTTAATTGAAGTTTTGGACTTAGGTACTTTAATTTCGGTATTAATTTTCGTTAAATTAATACTGGAATCTGTCTATACTCTCTTTATACGTCACTGTTACAAGATAATATAAGATTCTTTATTTGTGTAAAACATGATAATCTGGTTATTTAAATTGTGACTTACATCAGAAGCATCTTTCTTTGTTCTCAACGATTTCTTTGCTACATCTGTATCATTCGAGTTATTCACTATTCTTTTCTTGAAATCTTCAATTTCCATGTCCATAACCTTAATATCATTCAGTTTCTGATTAATCTTCTCAGTGATCTCCTCTTGACACTTACCAATATTTGCTAGTTGAAACTCTAGATCTTTCTTGTTCTTTCGCCATTTGTTTGAGCTTGTCTCTACTTCTTTCAACTGAAATATTTGTTTTGTTAGATATTTTTAACAGCTTTCACGCGAAATTGTCTTAATTTTACTAAGCAAACTGTTAATAATACTGGATCCACTATGTGGCAACACATACGAATACGTACACGTAGTCGTATTTAATTGTGCTCGCAGTAACTTAAAAAACAACCATATTCAAGAAACACACATCTACATTCAATATATTTTGTTACTGATAATTTTGTGCACAAAAAAATACCAGAAAATATCAATGTATAAATTTTCGAGATCCAATCTTACCTCCTTCATTAATATTTTTTGTCTTTCCAAAGACTCAGCCACTCTCGTCTTGTACGTTTCTTCCATACAAGACCACATACAGTCAGCCTGCTTCAGCAGCTGTACTCCGCCCTTCTCCCTTTGCTCCAAGTTTTGGATCTGCTCCGTTAGATCCTTCTGAGCTGCCATCAGCTCACCCACTCTGACGTTGCATTTTTTGTCGTAGGATGCCGCCTAATAAGCCATCGAATATTACTTGACAAAAAACTAAACTAAAAGTAACATCAGCAACTTCACGCTTCAGTCATAAAAGTCTACTAAGATAAATGGCTTAGGAGAGTGCTCGTAAAATACGGACTAGCAAACTGTCTCTACTTAGCACATTTTGTAATAGTGTACAAAATAGGATGTATAAATACAACACGTTCTAAACATAGCACTGAATTTCTTACTTTGTGGTCTATAAGTAGAATAATACCTGCAAGTTATTGATTTAGTATCTAACTCTTTATTGTCAATGTTATTTTGAATTTGTGAGAAGTAAAAGATTCTTCATTTATTACAATTTGTAAAATTTAAGATTTATTTGAAAAGAATATCCGTGGAGTTTCTTGCCGGTCTTCCTGTTAAGGACCAACCCACTTTGGAACCGTTCACCTAAAGTTTCGACGTTTTAAAGGCTCAGTTGAAATAAAAAAAAACTTTGACATTGACTTTTCCTGCAACGTGTACAAGGAAAATCATAAAACATTTCGCAGCACTAACCTCCTTCAGGTTGCACAGAACTTTGCTAAGCGGGATCTTATCACTAGCACCACTGGGAGCGTTACCCATCTTGTGTTCGCACTTCTTCACCGGAGTCTTTGAATCGTTGGTGCAGCAAATACTGGTGAACAATTAAATACAACTTTAGGAAAACCTGTACTATAAGTATAGACTTACTTTAGGTTATTCATAAAGTTATCAACTCAAAATCTGCTTTGTAAGGACATTAACAGATATCCGTTTATAATCAGAACCTCTTAATTATAAGCTTATGAATGTACCCTGCGAAATCAATCAAAATCCGTTGTGAAGTAGTTTACGAACAAACAGATTAAAAGTCGTTATTAACCCCCGACAAAAAAAAGGGTGTTATAAGTTTGTAGTATGTATCTGTGGATACGTGTATCTGTGTACCTATCTATCTGTGGCATCGTAGCTCCAAAACAGATAGACCGATCTCAATGCAGTTGTTTTAATTGAAAGCTAGTTTAATCAGGTATCATCTTAACTATGTTTCATGAAAATCTGTTGAGGCATTCAAAAGTTACAGCTCTTTTTCTAGTTGAAGTCGGGGGTTTTTGACGGTTAGGTTATTTATGATCTTGTTAACAACCCGACGTGATGATGTTACACCACTAACAAGTGGCTGAATTAAAAACGTAAAGATAAAATAGAAGAGAAAAGAAAAAAAGTAAATCAATGTAAAGTTGTTAAATTACTATTTTATTCTGCTCATGACATCTCGTCTCTTCTCCTCGGGAGATCTGTGATCCTGGTTTTTGCCAGCCATATAGCAATCGACGTGCTGCGACGCGAACACTCCCGAGCTCTGTTTTGCTTCTATACCCATGCGTTGCTGGACCTCCTCCTATAAGAATACCTCAAGATAACAAGTGTCATGTACAGGTGCACGGAATTCGCAGACAATTGGCAGACAGAATGACGGTACCACTATTATTGTTATTAATTAGATGGTGCTGGGTATCCTTGTAAAACAAATAATTGTTACAAGCCCTTTTCGTTGTAATTAATTCATCGTACTATGTAGTTGCATTAGGGCTTAGAGCCCATCCACACTCGATACTTTTAGCGGCAGCAGAACCGCGCGCTTTCGCGTTCGTTATTCACTTTTTGTAAGCAAAAGGCAGCCAACGACAGCGAAAACGCGCGATTCAGCTGCTCAAAGCATTGAGTGTGGACGAACGCTTAGTAATGAATGATGATGATATATAAAACAGTTTGTTTGAAGTTTCTTGACGGTTCTTCTCCATAGGACCTACTATTTGGAAACGCAAACCTAGAGTCTCGACATTCTATAAGTAGATATATCTCGTTTACATGAAATAAAGATCTTAATCTATTCTATATGATCTAGAAAATCTCCACAAACCGTCAGATTACAATCTGGATCATCCTTCAAAATGTTCCAGAAGTCGCACATGAGCTTGAGCCCCAACTGGTCGTTCTCGCTGCTGGGGCGCTCCTCCACAGGCGGGCCCCCGGGCGGCGGCATGGACGTGCTCAACTCCTTGATCAAATCGTCCAGCGCTTGGTAGCGACGGTTCAGACATTCTGGTATCTCGGGCATTGTACGGGACGACAATCATGAGATTCTAAAACTTTAAACCAAAATCCAATAGGTATCCAACAATATGCCAATTCCTACTCATAACGGTGTGATTATAAAGCTTAGCTTTTTTTTTTAATAAACATGTGAGTGCGTTTGTTGCTACATCTATCGCCACATAGGATAACTATTTAGCAAAGCAGCAAGCTAACTACAGTGGCGTGTAAATAAGGATTCGACCAATCAGATTACGAAGCCTGCATCGCGCAACTAAAAAGATTATCGTATCTAACACTTATTTATACACCTGTCCGACATCAACCGTCGGGCTTCGGCCCACCAATCAATTTCACGTAGCCTGGCAAGAGGATTCTTCCTTTTCATGGGAGGAACACCATACCTCATTCCTCCACACGTTTGGCAGCACCGAACCCGATGGTAAGTGACGATGCTGCCGAGGATGGATCACGCAAACTCAAAGCTGAACTTTATTCATTTTACTTACTCCCTGAGTTCACATTAGATAATTATTGTAGATCAAAATCCTGTACAAGATGTCTACCGTCCTGTATCAGACAGGCTGGATGCGGTAAGGTAAAGGACCATAGACCCTTTGATTATTATGTATTACTTACGCGTACGTAACATTATAGTTAATAATCAAAGGGACACTTAAAATAAAATTAAGAACATACCTAATTCTATTTCAGGTGTACCTACTTATAATAAAATCTAAAAACTTGTAACCTCAGAATACAGAATAGGTACTTCATTTTTGTGATTTTAAGCCTTTGACCTGCCGGTCGCGGTTCCTGGAAATCTATTATGTTCGAAGGCTGATCTGCCATGCATTGAGTTGAGGGTTGGATGGCGGCCCCCAAATTAAGCGTTAGTCTGTATAGGTACCTATTGGGGGCCAGTATTATGACCATAGCTATGTACCTACCCAAGCTTTCGATTCTAAGGACCATAGGAATCCTAAGTAGGACCTACTCTGTGACCTGTGACCATAGCATTGTGGCATAACTTAGAAGGCTACCCAAAAGATAACACTTACCCTTTCGAGATGCTAAAGTAAATTAACGTGGAGCTTTCAAATACCTAATCGTTTCATTTGTTGTTCCCTCGTCATGGTCTGTGACAATAGCAATTTTTAATAATTTTATTAAATAAAGCTAAAATTTTGACATGCTAATTCTATTGACAATAAACCTAAATATGAAGAAGGTCGAAGAATGGGAAATTCGAGGAAAAGAAAGTTGCGCGCTCAAAAATGCCAGTATCTTTAACTATCTACCTATCTTTTCAATTTAGCCGCCAAAATATTACTCAATATGATATGAACATAAGACTTGTGCCACCAAAATATTTATAAATTAATTATTATAACGGTAAATCAATTTTAATCCATAAATAAAGAAGCATGGAAGCATGTAGCTTTCCAATATTTTTTTCCTTAGTCCAAGTCCAATTAAAATCACATTAAAATCCATCGAAGTGTCAATGTTATGTCATGTCAAATCTGGAATCAGAATCTGTCAAAGTGTAAATTGTCAGCAGGGTTCCCAACTTAGGGGTTTTCCCCCCAAATTTAGGGGGTAAATAAGTGGGATGAGATTTTTTTAGGGGTTTATTTTTACACTTGATTTTTACTGGGAAGTTTATAATGATTGTGACGCAGCTGGCTGAAAACGATTCAATTATGTTAAATTATCACAAATTATTTATTACTTTTACAGAGTATTTTTGTTTTTGGGGGATTTTAGGGGTTTTTAGCTTTAGCTTTGGGGATAAATATTTTTGAGAGTTGGTGACACTGATTGTCAGTTTTTATTTGTTTTTATTGCAACGAACGACGTAATTTTATATTATTTTGAGTGTGATTTGAGCTATAATTTACTGTCTGGTGTCGATAAGATAATATAAATAAATTGCGATAAGAAGTCTGTAATGTGTCCCATTCGTTGATAGTTTACTTAGTTCATAGTTGTAATCAGTTGCAATTGTATACGTAAAGATGACGGAGCTTTGCCCAGTGAGTATTTTCTTGAAATACCTAATGTATTAAAGTGGCGTATTTAATTCCCTTGATTTACTTTTATTACATACTTTTATATATTTTACAAAAAATATTTATTGAATATAAAATAATTTATAAATATAAAACTAGTAGCCCACCGGTATCGGGAACAGGGTCCAACTGTCGCAATTAACCGGGTGGTCAGGGCTTTAGAGAGAGGAACCTCCTACCTCCGCGCCATGTCAAGGCGTACTGCTTTCTGAATCAAGCCCTTGATCCAGCCACCTAGCGAGAGCCTCTCGGGGTGTTGGTTTGGTCAGGACTCTTGGCAATTAGGCCATTCGCTGTTACGGTCAAAGTGTCATCTTAGGAGTGGACTATTGGTACAATAATTACTGACAATTAATTATTATTATTATCTGATATAATTACTTCTGATAAAACTTAGTATTTAATTCTATCTGGCTATCCAGGACCAAAGAGTGACCTCTGCTTATTATCAACTTAATTTGTCTTGAGTCGGTCTCAACCCTTGCTGCCCTGCGATCCTTGCTATGTCATCAGATCAACTCGGTGTTGGTCTACTTAGTATAGTGCTAGTGTCTTGCCTTTAGAGATTAAAAAATAAAATTAATTATCAAAATGGTATTTTTAAATTATGAAATAACATTCACTCATAGTGACCAGCTGACGAAACGATACATTATCCTATTTGTGAAATAGATTCAAAAAGTGTGTATTTTAATTAGCGAAGTGATGAAACACAGACATGATTATTGTGCTCGGCTGCAGGAATCCGGTTGTGATTAGAAAGGTTAAAATTCACATAAGTGAATGATAATTTAGTATAATTTGTACATTTGTTATTATTCTCACAGGAACACCCAAGGAACTTGATCCCAGAATTATGCAATCAGTTCTACCATCTGGGATGGGTGACAGGAACTGGAGGAGGTATCTCTATAAAAGAAGGGTGAATATTACACCTCAATATCTTTGATAGCTTATGCCCGCGACTTAGTTTACATGGATTACCATACATAGAAAATTTCTGTCATCTTTGGAGATGAATTTACATAAATCTCTTCTAAGTGCCTGCCTACTTTGTGCTGGTTTAGGCTGCCCATTGATATGTCTGTCAGTTATGTTCTTCTTATACACCCTGCGGTCCGAATTGCGCTAAAAGTGATATTATCGCGAATCCGACCAAATTTAATAGTCACAAAATATAAGGGCTATTGAGTAATAATAATACTTGTGACATTGGTCGGATTCGCGATATTATCACTTTTAGCGCAATTTGGACCGCAGGGATAGATAACCAGCTTCCGCCAGCGGTTTCGCCCGCGTGATATCTTTATAAATAATGCCTATAATGTTATTCAGTGACAATATAGCATTCTGCTGGTTATTTTTTATTTTTAAAGGTTCCAGTATTTTCTAATAATTTATCCATTACAAACAAACATACAAAACATCAAATCTTTTCTCTTTGTAATATTCGTTTAGATTTAGATAGAAACAGTGGATGTTTATGGCTGATAATGAGAAAATAATAATACAATTTTAAATTGTTTTTAATCACATTTAGTGCATGTTTAAAGTCGAAAGTAAAGTGAGGGTAATTTATTTACTAGACACATGGTTTTTAAGATGTTACAGTCAATACAGGAGTTTGTTCTACATGTTTCACCAATTTATTTTACTTTCTTGATTAAGTTTTGTAAATGCTGGCTTACAGGGACAAAATATACATAGCACCTTCAGGAGTACAAAAGGAGCGTATGAAGTCTGATGACCTTTTTGTGCAGACAATCAATGATGAGGATTTGGAACTGCCACCCCCTGAGAAAAAGTAAGGAAAAAATAAATAGGGCATGAGGTATTGTTCCTTATTTTAATGTTTTTATGTTCGTTAATTCGTTTTATGCAACAAATACCTGGAGCTTTTACTGAATGCCAACTGTTTACCAAAAAGATATTTAATATTGTATTATTCCATAAAAACCCTGGTTTTCTATTCTTTACCAGTGGCTAACAACAACATAAATCCTTTATTTTATTCTGACTTAATTCATCCAGCTACATAAGGGTCCCATGACCTGCAAACAATAGATTTTCTGTTGTCTTCTTTACACTAATTGAAGAGTGAAACTCATAGAGTCATCTCTCATTCATTTCAGGCTAAAGAAAAGTCAATGTACTCCTCTCTTCATGCTCGCATACAAGGAGCGCGGCGCGGGCGCAGTCATACACACACACTCTCCTCATGCGGTGCGATGTACGTTACTGTACGACAAGGAGTTTGTGATCACACATCAGGAAATGATCAAGGTAATAATATATGGCCAATGTTATTGCTATGATAAGATACACTTATACAGGTGACTGGTTGAACGCTGTACATAATATTAAAGAAGGGTTAATATACTCATCAATAAGAACAACTTTTACTATGGGAACAAAAGGGAAACCCCGAAAAACAAATCAGCTGGGGGCCTAAAACGGCCACATTGAGCAATTCATCTACCGATCTGCATAGTAACTGTCAAACAGATGGTTACTGAATATGAACCTTATGCGGATGACATTAAGAGTTGTCAATTAAGTAGATATTTTGACATTTGTAATATGAATAATTATGATTCATGTAATGCGGCCTTTTTAGCCCCCCTGTTCCATACATTTAGGATCATGTTCACCAACAATATAACAGATGTCTAAAGTGATAGCGGCCGATTACCTATACAAAAATTCATGTTTAAACGGCAGATTGTGCTCTAATCGTCGGTGAACTAGGGCCTAAGTCTAGTCATATTGAGTTATTTGTATGAAACAGTTGATTTTTCGCGATTTCTCTTGTGGTCCTTTAGTAAAAGTTCATTGATGAGTACAATTATTCCTTCAATATGTCCAAAGTTCAACCAGACACCCTATATAAAAAAATTCAAATCATTTCTAACTTCTTGTCCAGTTTTTTATCTGGCCAATCTCGTTTACTTCTACATAGCTTATCATAAGCATCATTTAAATGTCCAAATCTTTCTTTCCCAGGGCATTAAAGACGCCTCCCTCGGCCGGTTCCTCCGCTACGACGAGAAGCTAGTAGTACCCATTATAGAAAATACGCCGTTTGAGAGAGATCTTGCGAGTAGCCTCGGGGAGGCTCTGCGTCAGTACCCGGGCACTTGTGCCGTGCTCGTGAGGCGGCATGGAGTGTACGTGTGGGGCGACTCGTGGCAACAAGCAAAGACTATGTAAGTTACTTTTTACCCTACTACGGAGAGGGTTATATGTTTGACCGTTATGTACATATGTATGTTCATCTGTTCCCTCCGAACTTCTTAACTACTTATCATAATTCGACAAATGAGGTATCGTTGGAAGCGTTTTGATTATCCGCTGGTTATAGGCTATGTGACGTCACATTAAATTTAGGACATAGTAAAGACCAAAAAATGTTGTTTTGTTTATTGATGCCGTGTTTGGTATCAAATGAAAGGGCTTAATTAGCACTTTTCAAAAATATGTATAATTATATTGAAAGCAGAGGCCAGCGGTTCTGAAAAAAAATTGTGTTCAAAAACTAAAATATTAACACATATCTAGAGAGCTGTTCAGAGGCCCAATTCTCGTAATTAAAAATGTTCAAAATATAGTTCGGATCTCACTCCGATCTACTACCAATGTCATAAATGTCACAAATGGTATTCTCCTACCCTACCAAACAACGTCAAACGTGACATTATATTGTAATGAGATCGAAAGTTGAATAAAAGGCAAATCGGTATTCTGCTAACATTTTGAACTGACAGAGATAATAAAATTGACACTCTCGTCTATACACAAACGTCAAAAATGAGATTGAAATGAGTTTGTAAGAAGATTGAATCCAAATCATACTGGAATCGGACTGAACTTTAAGAGGAGTAGAATACATGACTTTTTGTCAATTCATAATATAATCTCAGTTCGGTCAACTTTCAGTCATATTATAAATTAATTACGAGAATTGGGCTTCAGAGGATAACCGTGGTCACACACACCCAGACCCGGAAAAACTATCTATAGATCATACAAATAATTGCTCCGTGTGGGGATCGAACCCGCGGCACGTAGTGTAGAAAGCTAATCGCTTAGCCACTACGCCAACCGTGTTACTTGTAGCTAATTCTAAACTATTTCTCATATTACAGGACCGAGTGCTACGATTACTTGTTCGAAATGGCTGTGGAGATGAAGAAATTAGGCCTGGATCCAGCGTTCAATCCAGAAGCAGTCCAAAATGGGGCAAAACAATGAGAAATCTTAATTATATTGTGTATGGGATCACAACAAATCCACTAATAGGTAATAGGTAGGTATTCCAAAAACGTAAAATAAGATGTAAATGGGTTGGTAGCTGATAAAGAATTTTATGTTCCAGCAGACTTCATCACTTTCACACTTTTACAGTAAAGGCCTGTTTCATCATGTTCAAGTAAAGTTACTTCGAAGGGAACTTGCATATATGCTTATCGAAAAGATTGAAGGTTTAAATAAATATAGTCAAAATAAAACTAATTATAATATCACACATAATAAAATATTATAGTTTAAAAAAACTATAGAACACGCTTTAGTCATCCAAACTAAACTTGTATGCAAAATTTCAGCTCAATCGGAAACCGGGAAGTGGGTCAAATTTAACTTCCAAGATTTTCTTACATACCTAGTTAGTTAGTTACAGGTGAATCTAATAAAAGCGTGTTAAAAATATAACTTTCAAATGTTCGCGCCAAAACACAGTCACGTGACATGACGTCATTGCATCGCTCGTTCATAACGTGCGAATATGACGTCGTATACTCGTTAATGGTGTTTGAAGTAATGTTTTGGCAAAACCTTGTCTAAAATTATTTTTAAAATTTATTTTGTGGTCCTTCCGATGCAAAACTACAAGCCAGGGTGGGGCAAGTGCTCCACCTTGCCCCACCGCGCGTACGTCCATGCATTATGTTTGTTTATTCGATTTGTAACTTCCAAGTATCTTTACTTGAACGTGATGAAACAGGCCTAAAATGTTTTATACAAATATTTTAAGTAAACAGTCTATTTCAAATCTTGGAATAACTACTCCTAAGCTGATAAGCAATGAAATAAAATCAAGAAAATTGTTAACTATTTTTATACTGTTAAATATATTAAACAAACAGAAAACAACGCTTTCATTGAAAGACATTAAGTTTGGCGTCCTCTCGTAACAACTCGGCCACAATACTCTCAGATATCACACCGATTCCCATAGATGATCCGTTCTCTTTTCTTTTCACTCTCCGCCTACGAATCCCATGCACACTGGACGTACACCGCTGAAGAATCAAGTCTTTAACCTCTTGTAACTCCGCCTTAGACAACAAATTCGCGTCGGAGTAATCACAACCCAACGGCGATCGATCCCTCTTCGCCATTTCATATAAGGACTGTAAATCTAAGGAAGTCTTATTCTTTTTGGCGTTGATAGCTTTTTTCCGTTTTAAAATACGCCTTAAGTCCTCCAAATAAGATTTGTTTTCCTCTATTTTGCCATCGATGATTTCTATCTCTTTCTCCGTTAGATTTTTGAGATCTTCGTTGCTGATGTCGAATTTGTGTTTGATTGTTGATGGTAGTCTTGGTAATTGTCCTGATTCTGAAAAGATGAGTTAGAAGTACTGGTCATTGGTTTAGTGACGGTATTCAAAAGCAGAGTGTTCGATATGAGTGATTGAGAAATATAATGACAGTTAAGCGATCAAATAGAGAAACCTTCGCCCGCCTGTCGGAAATAGAACGTAGAAAACCCATATGCGGCAATAGCCCAATAACTCAACGGTGGTCGGACTGGCGAGTGTGAGTGGTCATGAGATCCAAATCCATCCATTTCACTATTAACATGACCATATTAATAGTGCAACGGGTTTCTATTCAAGTGGGCTCCTAGCATTATCATAGTTATGTATTTAGCTTAGTTTGAATAGTCATAACCTAACCGTCAAAAACCCTCTACTCCAACTAGAAAAAGAGCTGTAACTTTTGAACGGCTGAACAGATTTTCATGAAACATAGCTAAGATGATACCCGATTAAACTAGCCTTCAAATCGGTCCATCCGTTTTGGAGCTACGATGCCACAGACAGATATACAGATATCCACTACAGACTTACAACATCCCTCTTTTTTGTCGGGGGTTAAAAAGGAATACAAGTTTTGAGCAAACCACATTGCAAACAATCTTTCAAATAACCCTCCTTCTGGCGCAGTCGGGTAAAAAAATAAGTTGTTTACCTTTTTTCTCACTACCATCTTCATCAAAAACGGGTTTGATAGAGAAGAAAGCCCTCATCCTTTGCACTGGCTTCAGATCTTCCCCGTCGGAGATCTGGTCGAATATGTCATACTCCACACAAACCACCTTTTCGTCCAGTCGTCGGAGCTCAAGGTTGTTCCTCTTGTACTTTGAGAACTTCTCAGCGATAATCTTCACTCGCGGAACATCAGATATGAAGATGCTTTTTGGTAGACGGTCGCAGATAATCGGCGAATCTGGATAACAAAGATGTCATCTGCTTTTCAGTCTATAATGGTCCTCTGCTGGGATTAAGGCTCCAATCAGAGGAGGGTGTAGGGTATAATCAACCATGCGGACAAAAGTGCCAGATTGGTGGAAGTTTTGATGTTACAAGACTGAATTTTCGGTTCTCAGTCTTACCGGCTTCCTCACCATCACAATTTAAGGCAATTAGAGCAGTAGACGTGATGAATGAGACGAAGCTTGTCAACTGTCCCTGCACATCTAGGAGAGCTCCATAAGGTTCTCGATAGTGCGTGTAGGCTGCCAACCGGCACCAGGCCAGCATGGTGGACATAGCCTTACTCTTCTCATTGTGAGAAGAGTCCCATACCCAGCAGGGGGATTATGTTGGGTTGAATTATTATTCGTCAATTGTCTAACCAAGTACTACTTATTAAAAAAATGTAACAAAATATTAGTCAGAAGGTACAATCGGAATTTTTTTCCGGTCGACCATCCTTAAGGCTAAAATCGTTTGCGCCCGGCGTCCAAACGCAGAGCTACTAAGGGCTCAATTATGGAGAGGCGGAAACACGCAGTGCAAAGCGGCGCGCAACGCGGAAAGAGAAAGGCGCGATCTTCGTTCATGGAGAGCGAGCGAAAAAGCGAGACGCCGCATTGCTCGCCACAAGACTTTCCACCTCTCCAAGATTGAGCCCTAACTCTTTGCGAAATGTATCACCGCAACGTATCCTGCGTGACTGTACACTCCAAGGATAGGGCACGATACCATGAGATTTTAACGCGATATCATCACTCCCAAGATGGTGTGTTCAATAGCGACCTAGAGACCTATTATTTCAAGTGGTCATATTGTATTTCCCTTACCTTTATCATCTGTTAGTATAAACTTATCAATATCTTCAATGTTGTCAACATTCTGCCATTGCGACCCATCGGACGTCTCTACGTATATTGGTGGGCTATTGATGTTCTGACGGGCGTATTGCGAACTATTTTCAACCTTAGGTGTACTGCCGCAAAGTACTTTTTTCAACTCCTTCAGTTGGCTTATAGTGTCGGGTATTATTGGATCGAAACCATATTCCTCTGGTTGGGTTGGGTACTGGAAAATTTGGAAAGATTCAAGGACTTGAAGCAAGAGCCCCGGGCGCGTGTACCCGCTGTGAGAACAAAATGTATGAGGCTCTATGGGCACGCGGCGAGCGCTTGTTGTATTTCGTTCCATAGAGAGCCATACATTCTGACTTTACATCGTCCCGTCCACGCGCCCGTGGCACTTACTATATCAAGTCAAGGAGAGAAAGGAAATATTTATAAAATATTTGGAAATTCCTCACTAATCAAAAGTTATTAAATGCAGACATTATTATTGTTCTCAGCTACAGGTTGGTTATCTTTTCTGTGACCTTAGCAATATGCATTTTGTCACAGTTTTTTTTTTATCAATCATACCAGATCGCAGCTTACTGCTGGCCATATTAGACCTCTCTCTTTGCCGCCTTCCTCATCTTTCAGTTGTAATGCCTCGTTCAAAGCTTATAAGTGATCGATCTACATAGCTATGACAAATCGACAATATACCTCGTCGGTACCCTGTGTGACCAACTTTGGCTTGATCGGACGGCCCGGCCCTGTGTACTGACCAAAGTCCCTCCGATCTGGAGTGACATAGCAGCACCTGTGGGCCACAGTCTTCTCATCTTTCTTCGGTTTGGAAGAGAACACCTCTTCGATATCACTCACACCTTTAACACTTTTTATCGCAGTTACATGATTTGGGCTTTCGTTGCGACGGGGAGCCCTGCCTCGACGTTGATTTCTGTTCATTTTGTTCCAATATTACATTTTACGTTGGATTTTGTTATTTCATCCATCATTTCATCTTAAGTTTTTTTGACACTGGCGCTGACGTTTTTGACAAGTTTACGTTACGAGTTTCGTTAGAAATAAGATTTTTATGTTTTGTCCTTAGTCTGTGCCAGGTCGAAAGAAGTTTGCAATCTAGTCTTGCAATCTTTGCTTGCAATCAATGACTAAAGAATCCTCTCTCTTGCAATATAGGTAATCGGTCGTGGGTCGTGGAAGACTATACTCCGTTCTTTATAACATTAGAAATTTAAATAACTCCATTTACACTTTATTCAACCGATTTTGACTTCTATTACGTTGGTGACATGACAAATTACAGCTGCAGCTGCAGCTGCAGTAAACATTTTTTAACGTAAATACGTTTTTGGTTTTAATGCCATCCTTATGCGTACGGAATAGAAGTCAAAATCGGTTGAATACACTGTAAAAGGGTTTGTTAAACGTGACTAATCTTATTTTCAAACGGAGTATAGGTAGGCCACGTACTCGGAGGAATTAGGAGTTAGGGATTAATTAGCGAAGTTTTGTTAATTACACATTAACTTATACTAGTGGTCGCCCAGTGGTCGAAATTCGATCGTAATTTTAGCTTTCTGCACGTCTTCATATAAGCTTTAACTATGCGAAATCTCACACTCCTCCGTGTGCGCAATATGCTGAAAAAGGGGTACAAAGTTTTGTCTTCACGTATTAATATTAAGATTACCTAATATATAGTGCGCGGAAGATTGGACACCGACCGCCACTGACGCTGACAATATCGGTCAACTGTCCACGCCTTTACAATACACAAATTGTAAAGAAAAATAAATTAAGGACAATATTGGATTGGAAGAGATATCTCAGTGGCAGCACAGGCAGAATAACTTATTACGGTTCTAGCAGACGGGCGACTCGTGTAACATGTTATCCACGACTGCCACTTAGTCGCTCGTCTGGTGCTCATTTGCTAGAGCCGATGCTTAAGAGTTTAAGATCGAACGAAACATGACAAGCTCTAACTGCAAAATGAAACCAAAAATATTCTTAAAACTTTAATTTCGGTTCATAATAAATATTGTAAGAATTTTTCTATTATACAACACAACACTTTTTCTTATTTCTTCAGTGATTTTGTGATTTTACATTATTTACACTTTTGCCTGTAAATGACATACCCACAATCAGTCGGACAATATGTCACTGAGATTTTGTAGGACCTACTTGAGTTGAAATACGGACTGTCATATTGTCATGGACTATTTTCAGGCGACATAAATCGGTTACCAATTATTTTCGATCTTCTGTGTTCCACCTTAGTTCCTTACTTCTATTTCATAACGTAATTCTGGTCATCACAAGTCCTGGGGGGCTAAAAAGGCCGCTTTAGATGAATCATAATATGATTCATATTACGAATGTCAAAATATCTACATAATTGACGACTCTTAATGTCATCCGCATAAGGTTCATATTCAGTAATCATCTGTTTGACAGTTACTAAGCAGATCATTAGATGAATTGCTCAATGTGGCCTTTTTAGGCCCCCTGTTTTATGGTTTTACATTTAGAGCTCAGTTGTAATCATACGGTGGATCGTCATTTACATTCCGCTTGCTCTTCTTTTTGGGCCACGGTACTTTATCATGGACGTACTTGATGTGCAACTTTAAGTCGCACTGATGGATGAAGCCTTTGTCGCATATCGTGCACTTGTGGGGTCGGATGCCGAGGTGTACCTGGGAAATATGTCATACGTAAATGAACGGACAAGATTTTATTTTATATCAGCTTCCGCCAGCGGCTTCGCCCGTGTGATATTTTTATAAATTATAGCCTGTTACTCAGTGATAATATAGCATTGTGCTGGTGAATATTTAAAATCGGTCCAGTAGTTTTTGAGTTTATCTATTAGAAACAAACACTCAAAAAATCAAATCTTTATTCTAATCTTTATAATATTATAGTACAGATAGACTATATACTATAGTGACAAACAACCATACGGCCCGCCTAATAGTAAGCGGTTACCGTAACCTATGGACGCTTGCAAAACCAGGGGCATCACTCGCGCGTTGCCGACCCTATTACTACTAGTCACAACACGACGGTTCCCAAAGTATCACTGGCAACCTTACCCACCGTTAGAAACATGACACTGGAACAACCCTGCAAAACAGCAGTGTTATTTGGCTACGATATTCTGCAAGGTGGATGTACTTGTCCAGTCGGGTAGCTTCAATATTGAGCGGAAAGTCCCGCTATATCCTACCTCTTTTAAAAGATCCAGATTCCTCTTCTAAAGAAAATAATAGGTTCTTTTTAATTATATACAAAAAATATTATATGTAGTTTAAAAAAAAACTAGAACACGCTTTAGACATACAAACTGAACGTGTATGCAAAATTTCGTCTCAATCGGAAACCGGGAAGTGGGTCAAATTTTACTTCCAAGATTTTCTTACATAGTTAGTTACAGGTGAAGCTAATAAAAGCGTGTTGAAAAGATAGAATGATGAGTACAATAACTCCATGAGCGCGGTTATTAGTCTCAGGGCCATTTTCACCGACAACATAACGGACGATTAAGACATAGTCGGTCGTTAACAGTGAATTTTTGTACTAATAAACGGCTGATTTCGGTTTAAACATCTGTTATGTCGTTGCTGAACATGGCCCTCAGTCATACAATATCGTCGGTGCGCTTGCCAAGTCTGACATGTGCATTTGAGGAACTTTTCAGGACAACAAAATATGGCAAAAGGTATGTAATTTGGTCTAAGATAATAAAAAAAATTTTGCTCTCATACACAATTTTTTTTTTTTTTTATTATCCTGGATTGGATATTTTTTGCCATATTTTGTTGTTATTTTTGTTGTCCTGAAAAGTTCTTCGAATGCACATGTCAGATTTGGCAAGCGCACCGACGTATGTAACTTTACCTTGATGTGTTTGTTGAGCGCACTTTTAAAGGTGAACACTCGTCCGCACATGTCGCACTTGTGGGCTCGCTTGCGGTTGTGAATACTGCGGTGAATTGACAGCGCGCTCGCTTGTTGGAACGTTTTGCCGCATTCGTGACATTCGTATGGGCGCTCGCCCGTGTGCTTTCGCTGATGGTAAGTCAGGAAGCATCGTTGCTGGAAGAGAAACTTACATTATTAAGTACGGTTACAAAACAAAAAACAGTGGAAAACAGAAATATGTTTTTTTTTTTTTTTTTTTTTTTTATTAAACATTGCCCCTCACTAGGATTTCTCCTGTATCGAGGGTACAGTTTACAAACATACATGTCACATGCACACACACAACCAGACCCGAAACAACTATCTGTAGACCATACAAATTTTGTTTCGTGCGGGGATCGAACCCGCAGCACGTAGCGCAGAAGACTAATCGCTTAGCCACTGCGCCAACCGTGTCGTCATTTTTGTCAATGCAAAAATGCAATGGAGCAGAATGCAGCAGAATCGCGCGACATCGTAAAAATATCGAGTGTGGATGGGACGTAAATAAACGAAATGAATTTAGTCGCATGGAGCAACTGAATAGATACTCAGAGTTACTAACTGTGTAACATGTATTCACCTCATATATATTTAAAATAATTAGAGGAAAGGTGCATAATGCCGATATATTGGCGCAGGTGACCTTGTGTGTTCCGGATAGATACGTGTGGAGACGGCGGCAGCCGCGGCTGCTGGCGGTGCCGCGCGGCCGGACCAACCTTTTATGTGAAGCGCCACTGACGCGTGCGCTCCACAGTCTCAACCTCATAGCTGATGAGACGGACCTATTTAGTTGGTCTCTGAGTGAAATCACAAGGGCAGCATTGTTTGTGCTTAGTTATAGAATTTAGGAATTGTAATATTAATAAGATATACATCTATCGCATTAGGTTAGCCTGTAAGGATAGTTGTAAGTGTGGAAATAAAAAAAAAATAAAAAAAAAAACTCTAAGCGGGCCGCAGTCGTTCAAAGCATTTTGTTTGCGAAATGTATGACCGCGAAGTATCGTGACTGTACCTTGAACCCCTTGCCACAAACTTCACACACGAACGGCGTCTGGTCGTCAGCGTTAAACTTCTTCGCTTCGTCCGTCTGAGGATGCTCCTTGGTCATATGGCTCTTATACTCCACGCGACTGATTAGCCATTTTTCGCACTAAAATACACGAAAATTATCAAAAATGTTGTATAGTTTTATTTTTTAGCTGTGTGCCATTCTGGATAATAATAGGACAACCGTGGGTGACGTAGGTACAAGGGGATGGACTATGGCAAGAAGATGTGCAACTGCGTCTTATCTGCTACACCCATAACATGTGATCAAGATTATGTCTGCCAAGTGATCATGGCAGCCGTTCATTGCAACAGTCATTCAGGAGGGCAGGAGGCCTATGTTCAGCAATGAATGGTTACAAGCATATGATATGAGAGAAATTCCATCCGAATACGTTAGAGCTTGATACAGTAATACAATTAAAGTTATGCGCCTCGTCGATCTTCGTCTGTCTTCGGAAATACGAATCATAATAATAGGGATAAAATAATAAAAAAATATCTCCTGACTAACTAACTAAGATAAATTAGAATACTCTTTTAACTTACAATAGTACAGGCTGCGGGTAGTTTGATAGTGTCGCATCCGTTTATATGCTTCCGTGAGTGCACTTTCATGTGGCACTTGAGATCAAACTTGTTAGCGAACGTGTCTCCACAGTACTTGCAACCGTTGCTGCAACAAACGAGGTTCAAATTAGACTTATCTAAAAATCAATACAACTGGACGACAAACTCAGACTTAAATATTTTCTTTCTTATTTTTGTGTTTCTTAATCAGTACGTATTCGCTAATTTAGCAACTTCACTATTACACGTCTAATAATCCGGCACTAAAACATGCAGTCTACGATTTTTTACAGTACCGTAGTACCGTAGTAGTTTTTTTACCAAATAACTAGGTATTTTAAAAAAAACTGGATTATTTTAGAAATCTTATCATCGAATCTAAATAAGAGGTTTATATCTTAGACTAACTGTTGAATAATTGAATATTGTCATTATTAATCTTATAATCCAAATAACAGCAATGTACACCAAACCAACAATGTATGTCGAACTATGCCTATCTAACTTTTTATATATCTGTCTCGTTCTCTTGTCTCTATGGTGTCTCGATAAGAAAACGTTGATTAAATACTCAAGTGTATTTAATTATAAAAAGAGCTTCCACAATTCTAAAATGCTATCTAATCATAACACTAACAGTGCACTCCAATTACCTGATTTTATGTTTCGAAGAAAGCACGAGATGTTTCTTCCAGGCTACCTCTGAGATAAAGTGTACGCCGCATTCATCGCACTTCGGTCCTAGCTTGTCATTGCTGTCCTACAATGAGAATAAAACATTAAACATTTTAAACGTATTTACTTCAATTAACTTGGCCAAAAGTTAACAACTTAGTCTCAAGTTGTCATAAGCAGTGATCGGAATAAGTGATGCTAATTCACCTAAACGTCGAGGCACAGAGACAAAAAGTGGAGACTTCCTTACGAGAACACTTTTTCTAGGACAAAAATTGTCCCAGGTTTCGGGACATTACTTTTTTGGTAATCATTGGTAAGCAAGGTTTCATAGGATTCCATATAAAGAATTCTAAAACTCCTCACCTGTCTATGGATCTTCATTATATGTAAGAACAGTCCTCGGGCTGTCGCAAAGATACTTCCACAATGTTCGCACACACTCTCAACGACGGACTCCTTTAGGTGCTTCATACGTTTGTGCATTAGTAAGCTGTTTGGCATGCTGGGAACGAAACATTGAATGTTATTAAAATACATCTTCGCCTCATGGGACTATAAGGTCAGCCAAATTGTTATTCGGTTTTTTGTAAAAATCAACTTTGCCATTGGCTCACCCACATTTCGTTAAAATTAAGTGTAATTAAGGCCGCCTTAGATGAATCTAAATATGATTCAAATAACAATCCACTTAATAGATGACCCTTATTATCATATTCATAGGGTTCATGTTTAGCAATCCTCTGTTTAACAGTTATCATGGAGATTTGTAGATGAATTGATCAATGTGGCCTGGCCACCTGGCTTTTGAACCAGCCAAGTTTCAAGAAGGATAGCTTATGTTAAATTTTAAACAAAAAACTTGGCAACTCTTGATTTCACTTTGTATGGCAATCAAACTGGCAATTTCTTCGGAATCTCTTTTGATGGAATAATAATTTACAAAATAACAATTATGTAACAAAAGTTTTTTATACCTGAATATTTCTCCACACTCATCACAAGGGTATTTCTTTCCTTTGTGGAGACAAACATGAGTTTTAGCTTGGTAACTGAAAAAATAAACAATATTACAAAAAATAGACAAGAAACAAGTTTCCGGCTAAGAATAAACCGATTCTATTCCCCAAAGTGATGAAAGGTGACTGACGGATTCTGTCAAAGGGAAGGGCAGCAGCCTCATCCATCGAACATTATGTTCATAACAGTGTACTATGATCACCAAGTGTTATAACTATGCCTATGGAATTATCTCTCAACCATTCATTACTTTGTATGTCTATGAGGAGGCGCAGTGCAGAAGTAAATGTAAAATAGACTTTCCAATTCCAATTTATGATAATGGCTCCATCGGTATTCAATGATTCTGCCAACTTCAAGGTTGAAAAGACACTATGGTATTACAGTATTTAAAAAAAAAACTGATTTATTATACAAACAAGCTCACACATAATTTCTTCATAGAAAATTACAATACTAAAGTAATTATTATGGTGGTATTGACAGGCAGATATGATGAAATAAATAAGTTATAATACGTACGTGCAGTAACATATGTAAGGACACAACTTACAACTAAACTTTCTCTTGTGACATGAGAGTTTGTGTTTACATAAATATAGCGATTGAGGGAACCGGAGGTGGCAGAGATCACATACATAATCACCATATTCCTGAAAAATATAGGAATAGTTTAATAACTATAATTATTTCTAATTATTAACAATTGTCAGTTATCATAAATTCAGAATTATTTATGTATTGTGGTAATCAATACATTCATCAAAACATCATTACATCAAAAAATATTTGTATGCCTAATGGCAAAACATAGCTGAACCTAATTAAACTTACCATCCACTATAACCTGTGTTTACTAATATATTTGATTTGATTTGATTTGATTCAAAGTCAAAGTTTTTTATTTCAACTGGGCCTTTGCAGGCACTTTCAAAACGTGATTCTAGGTGCACGGTTCCAAGTGGGTTGGTCCTGGAGAAGATACCGGCAAGAAACTCCATATCCGATTCTAATGTACCAATATTACAGTAGGTAAACTATAAAACAAAATAAAATAAATATGTTCAAAAAAAAAATACTTACTATACTATGTTTCTTCATATGATTTTCAAATGCAGCTTTAGCTTCATAGCCCCTATAGCATAAGTCACACTTAAACGGTGACTTTATATAATTACTAGACTCTTTTCTCAACAGCACCTCCTTTCTAGCATCTTCAGGCGTAAGAAACACTACAGTTGCATAATCTTCAAAGTAAGCAATCTTAAGACCGTTTCTGTTTTTACTAAGATTAAAGTTTTTATCAGGTATAGTTATTTTACTAGATTTCTTAATTTTTTCTGTTGTCTTGGTCACACTTTTTGATAATGGTTCATCATCACTGAGGTCATCTCCACTTTTTATAACAGTTTTCACTTTTCTTTTCTTTGATTTTGGTTCATTACTTGTTTTACTTTTACGTTTGGACCTTGACCCTTTTGATTGGTGTTTCTCTTCTGAGAAATCTTTAATAGCATCTACATTTAACTCATCAAGAGATTCACTGTCATCATTGTTAGCATTGTCATTGAAGTCATCATTACTTTCAAGTACAGGTCTAATTGTACTTCTCTTAAATTTTGGTTCTTTATCTGTTTTACTTTTACATTTGGACCTTGAAGGCAATTTCTCTGAAGAGCCAATTAAGTTAGCTGCATTAAATTCACGAAGAGCTTCATTGTAGTAATATTTAGAATCGGATTCTAAAGTATTTTCAACTTTTACAACAATTTCAACTTGTTCATGTTCATTTTCTTCTTTTATTTTAATTTCATTGCTTTCAGTGTTAGGGTTACTTAAATCGTTTCTTGGCTCTACATAACACAGAGTTACGGGACTTCGCTTCAGGCCTGATTCCAATTTGTTGAGTTTCCGATCAATACTTTTGAGTATTTGTTTTGTAATCTGAATTAAAATGCATGATATTAATGGTTGTTATGTTCAATAAAACAACCAAAATGTAGCATCGTGACAAACAATAAAACCATTTTTACATAGGCACATAAATTATTCACCACTTTAATTCTGAACCTCCTGTGTGATATGATATGACAAAAAAAATGCAATTTTTAAAGAGAGCAAAAATTTATTTTCAGCACAAAATCTCATTCGCTATAATAACTGTAATACATTAAAAAAACGAATAATCATTATGTTGTATAAAAAATGCATATTTTCATGCTAGCTATTTTAACATTTAGAATTTCAGAAAAACAATATTATGATAACTGATAAGTTGTACCAAATAGAATTCCTGTGCCCAGCAGTGGGACAGCAATGAGCACGATTTATTACCTATTTATTATTATTTTAAGTAAGTAAAACTTGCCTGTGATGAATGGGCTCTGAACATAGATTGAAGGTTCTGAGCTCTCAGACATTTTAACTTGAACTCTTGATACTTGTGTAGCACACTTGCACATTCAAAACAAACATACTGATTGCTATCAAAGATCTGTAAAATAATGGGATCGAGATAATTATAATAGTTTCTAAGTACATAATGGTGAACAATTATTTTTTTGTACATAATGTTAAATCCAGATTTTGGTATGAATGGTTGCTTACCGGTATCTGCGCTAGATGTGAGTAAACTACGCCGATGGAATCACTTGACGTAGTGTCCAAGCGAAACATCTTAGCATCAGTCACTAAACACACCGTGCAATACATAAGTTCATCCATTTTTACAATAAAATCGCCATTTATGATGCCCAAGACACAATGCCTAATTTGGAACCAACAGAAATCAAAGTTTTGTTTGTTTCGTAGGTACCTACGAAATTAGGGAAAATATTTTTTTATTCAAGAATTTATACACCACACCATCTGACACAAACAAACCAAACCACAACTTTCCACTTTGACAGTTGACAGTCAGTTATTTGTTGTTTATTTAGTTTGCCAAATAATAGGCAAAGGTCAGAGCTATACAGCCTTCTCATATTTATGTTTTCGATATCGTCACGTCACGGAAGCGTACTTTGTGTGCTGCAGACAAGCTACAGACCTACCGTTTAACTTTGGCCCCTCCTCTGTACTTGCTTTTAGGGGCCAACTTTTTCTATGTACAACCAATGCGCATGCGCATGACGTCATCCGTGCCGTATCACTTGTAACGCATATTTCTCGATAATTTACTATGAAACCTATATGAAACCTATATATATTCGGAATCTAGATTAAATTGCCTAAAAACTTATCTAGGTTTTATGTCAATCGGATAATAAAAAAAATTACAAATAAAAACGCAGGAAACGATTAAGCGAAAAAAATAAGAAAAAAAAGTAAAAAATTATTATAATTTTTTTAACAAAGTTAAACTTACCAAAGTATTTTATTTCCATCCTTTGTTCCATTATCTACAATATGACACCATAAAACCCAATACACAAACACGATGAGTCATACATCTTATCGCGCGCGCCATGGGTGGTCCAAACATAAACAAACACTCGACACCCGGCCGCCCGGCCCGAACTCGACCCGTATTTTGTAACTTTAAGTGGTCACAATTGTTTCAACTTATGGTGTTTTAATCAGTTCAAGATACGCACTATCCATGGTAAAAACCAGCTGCACGTGTTTCGATGGTTTAGTAATAGTTTTAACCTCGACAAAATAGCACCAGTCGACACAAATTTTGACACGCCATTTTTTGCACTGCTCGCATTTAAACCACAAAATATACGTAATTACGATGATAAAGCCGAAAATCTATTCGAAAATAGTTTAATTATGAAATAAACTTGTCTAAACATAGCTTTTTCTCTAATAATTACTTCTCACAACCGTTTCACAACACATTAAAGATAGACCAAACGCACACTAACAACGCGCGAACGTCAGACGTGTACGTACCAACTTTTAATAAAATTAGAAGTTTTTTTTTTCTTTCTGTGTTGGCCTCCTAAATTTTTTAGTCGACTAATGTTGTAGATGCCTTCATGGAGAACCATCTACTGTCAACACGCTCCTTGGGTATCTAGAGTAAAAAAATTGTAAACCGTTTCCTAAAATATACAATACCGTATACGTACACTGTACATTTAACGGAGGAGATGGGCGACCGTATACGGGCACTGTTCAGTTGAGGGGTCTGAGCCGATTCCTGAAGTGCTATGGCCCTTAGTGGGTGTGTTCAGTTATTACGCCGGACGACGCTCGACGACGCGGGCGATCACACTTTACCGTTCAGTTATTTGAGCGAGCGTCGTCGGACGATCGCTCCGGTCACTCCGTGAAATAGTAGGGTGAAAGTCGCACTCGGTCGCACTGCTATCAACCGACCAATGACTGTAGTCATAGGATACAGCAGATAATTTGAGGTCGTTTGATTGGTCACTCGCGTAACGCAGTTGTGAATTGCTCGAAGCCGTTCAATTATTCCCGATGAGCGAGCGACATTCGCCCGAGTGACTTTCGCACCAAAAACTGAATTACTGAACGTAGCCAGTGAGAGGCTCCAATGCAAAAAGTTGTTGATAAGTCACAAATTCTCATTTTATAATACAACTATGGATAAGTTACAATACTGTAATTTTTTTTAGTGATTTTCAATCTTGAAAAATGTAAGGATAGGCACTTTAAAAATGTGAAAAATGGACTTAGGCACTTTACATTGGAGCCTCCTATATAGGTACTTTTCATTGGTTTCTCCGTCCACGACTTTTCACGACAATTTGCCGGCGGGCAAGGTTTCATGTATTTGATGGTCGTTTGTATGTACGTATGAACTTCGAGCATAGACTAACGTGGCAAACAAACATACGGCCCGCCTGATAGTAAGCAGGAAACTGCAAGTACCTACTTAACCCAATTTAAAGTTGTGGTTATAATTAGCGGGACCAGCAGCGTAGAAGGGTTTGAATTAATCACTGACCAGCGTCGTATTGGCCAATAAGGGGGGAGGCTGTAGTAGGGCCGGCAATGCGCGAGTGATTGCCTTCTGTTGCAAGCTTCTCAGTCTACGGTTGCAAGCTGGTTGCAAGCGTCCATAGGTTACGATACTACCTTATCTGTAGATACCTATAACACAGGAATTCTGCAAATATAATTTACTATGGGTTCCTCGCGTTAAAAAACTTAGTGCGAATCATGTGCGAATAAAAACACGTCAATGGTACCTAGACGTCGTTAGACGATGTATTGATAAGCCAAGGACGTGGATAGACGTTGCGTTGATATTTTTTTATTTAATTGACGTTAGAAAACGTTGCTAGCTAGTCCGAACGTGTTAAGCATAATTAAGTAAGTAATTGAAATAAATAAACAGTTGTTATAGTAATGGACTATAATCTGTAGACTGCAAGACATCACTTAATTTCTATTTAACACGAGGCCGGTAGATTATGGTTGTGGCTGGATAGTGTCCAGTAAGCGATACGCTGGACGTGATGGTGCGGATCGTCAGCAGCACCTTGTCTGTGTGCGGTAGGCAGGTCACCACGGCCATGGACTTTGAGGGGCTGAAGATCTTTTGTACTGCACGCCCGTCTACCAGTAACTGGAAAATCAAAGGAGATTTTTAACCCCCGACAAAAACAAAGGGTAAATTTGTAGTGTGTCTGCGGCATCGTAGCTCCAAAATGGATGGACAGATATCAATGCAATTTTTTTATATGAAGGCTAGTTTAATCGGGACTCATCTTAGTTATGTTTCATGAAAGTTAGTTCAGCCGTTCAAAAGTTACAACTCTTTTTCTAGTTGGAGTCGGAGGTTTTTGACGGTTAATAAACAATAAATGAATGATGTTCACGAATGTTATTAACAATCGCTTTTAAATTCGTCTGTATTCTACACTTGTATCTAAATAAAGATCATTTTGGTCAGAAACTCGGGACAGAATACAAACTCGGTAAATACTAATATTAGTTCGGGCAGAAAGTCTCTAGTTCGCGAACACTGTCCATAAATTTATTCAAACGTATTCTGCAACAACTTAACAACCTCATATCCCTGGACTTTGGTGAGCACGCGGGGCACGTTCCACTTGACAAGCACGGTGTGGTCCGACACTCTGCGCACGCCCAGGAAACCCACTTTCAGCGCCTCGCAACCGCAATTCGAGGTCCGGCTCTGGCGGGAAAGTCGTAATCAGTTAATTGACACGGCTTATCATAGGGCTAGGAAGTCCCAGTGGGATGCTATCCAGACCTGCATCGTAATTCTCAGGCTCTTTGGCAGTACCTATTACCAAGTATAGTAGGTACTGTAGGTAGGTACCTACACTGGTCCCTAAAATAGATTCCTGCGGTAGGATTCTTAATAAGCTATGAAAATCGAACGTAGATGTTTACATGAGATGGATGGATTGTAGTACCTAGTAGGTCAATGGTTCTAGGACTTTTGTAAATGTCCGTTATATCCTACGATATACGATTTTGATATGATTGTTAGTGCTGCTGTCGAAAGCTTGTACAGCGGGTCTACCGCATAACTTAAATGGTAATGAACATCGACTCTAGTAATAAACTTCAATAAGATGGGAGACCCAAAACCCAACTATAGGAGCAGTAAAATTTTTGCAAGGTAGATCGGTGTCTCTCCCAATAAAATTAAGTATTATAAAATTACGTAGGTACCTACCTATTTATAAAAACTATAAATAAAATCGTATTTTTTTTAAAAAGACTGTGCATTTATTATTAACTCTTGAGATGTACAGAATCATTTTAATCCATAGCATTATTAGTTATTTGTAAAAACTGAACAAAATCGTAAATTTTTGAAAAGACTGACCAATTATTATTCTAGCGGTGAGAGGTACAAAATCATGGACATAATCCATGGTATCACTTTTCGTTACCATATCATCCTGTAGGTAGTTATAAATGGCGATCGGCAATTATTCCGAGTCGTGAACTTATTTTTTTTTGTCTCGCGGATTGAACATACTGACATAGGTATCCCTATCTACTCCTCTTTTCACTGTAGGGCAAACTGATAAGTAAGGCAAACTTACGCCAATACTGGATATCCGACTGGTAGCTCCAATAGTATCATCAGATTTTAATTTCATCTTCCTAATCGTGCGCCACACTGACCGATTCAGCAATTCTCGAATATGGGCTGCCAGATCTTCGTTCTAAAATTATAATTGTTATAATAAAATAAAATAGATATTAAAATAAAATAATTATAATATAAAATTTAACGGATACTGTGGAAAATGAGCGGAACATTTAGGTCTGGTAATTTTTCATCAAGAATTTATCTTAGTTCTGTTAATCATCTTCGTCCTATAACTATGTCCTGGCGCGACCTTATTTCTAACAAAAAGTATCAAAGGTCCATACCGAGTAATTGTACTGTACTTTGCTGTCGACGTATTTCACATCTTTGCGCGTTGTTTGTAAGGATACCTCTGGCTTTTCTTTTAACTTCAATTCCAATTTACTCTGAAAGAATTTCTTCAACATGGCTACTTCATATTGAAAAACAATCAAAGTGGATGAAGAAAAGATTAATATAGGGTATCTAATGTCTTCAATTTTCACTAAGTTGCAAATCTAGGTCGTAACATAAGTACATAGCTGTGTTCACTATCGTTTTCTGCTAAGGTGTGTAACCCAAACACCACGATAAATATAAATCTACCGGCCTCGGCGTATCAGAAAAATACTAGTTATTTATCGTTGGATTTTCTATCGGTTTAGTTTCCGCCTCGTTTTTTCTCAGTAGTAGGATCTATTCCGAGGTCTTTCTTAGACATTGACATAAGAATCCCACTCTGTTACCACTTCAGGGCCGTTTCGCGTTAATCTCACGTAAGTGACCGACGCGGCGACGTCATTTATGTTGCGCGCTGGGGGCTTGCTCGGAAATCTTAACAGTGTATCTGTCGCAGTAAGACAAAGCTGGGATTTAGGTTACTGCCTAGTGATGCAGCTTACCTAACCGGCTATTGATAAGCTAAATTCCTAAAGGGTTCAGAGTGCTTTAAATTTAGGCATCAGATTATGCACTGCAACTTGTCCAATTATATACATCCACTATGTAATACGAGACACAAATCTACGAACCCGTCCATTTGTTATTAATTTCCTATTTTATTTGAAAGCATTTATGTCAATGAAGTCTAACCTTTAACGATTCCTTTGTACAACCAGCTCGGCAATTAACAGGAATTTGAGGCTGTAATACTGGCAAGTCCAGTAGTTTCTTCACTTCAGTTTGAAGTTTGACCTAAAATAATCAACAAGTTAAAGACTAAAAGTGGGAAGAAAATTATCTTGTTCTGATTTTTAGATCTTCTGAGTAACTGACAAATAAGCAATACTTATTAGGTGTACGTATACCTACATAGTTACAGGTTATTAATATTACTATTTTTTGCATACTTATTTATGCATAGATATTCAAAATATAATAAAAATTCATAGGTAGTTTCTATCGTGGATATTCACAATAAATGATAATAATTCCCAGTTTCTATCTAGAAAGAAAAAGAAAAGAAGAAGCGTTTTTATGGCTTATGTTTAACCGACCACGAGACAACAGTAACAAATAATGTACATAAAATACTTTTTATTACCAAAAATTGTAAAATATCCCGAACATTTTTATTTCATCAATCATTTTTTATTGATTCTTTAATTTTTTTTACATTAATATACCTAATATATTTTAATTCTTTGTTTTTTGAACGTTCGCGATTTTGTTCGTAATAAAATAAATTTTAAGTTAGTCACCAAAGTGCGGTGCATCTCTGAAGTTACAAAGTAAAGTTACTTACAATATATTAAATTTATATGTGTCTCCATGGAGGATTAGCCTGGTGATCTGTAATACAGGTTCTACCTACATCAGACACCAGTCTCTATTTTACGTGTATTTCTATTAATGTATGATTCTGTGATGATGAGAAATAAAGATATATTCTATTCTATTTAAACCCCATTAAAATTTCAAATATAAATACGAGTGTGAACGTTGACTTCACCAATAAAATTTTGGTGTTTTCAAACTGAAATAATGTAAGTTTTTTATTTTCATCGTTTTCTTTGCCTTCGTCAAAATTTCAGCGTGTATAAAAGCAAATGAAACTTACTAAAGCTTTGTTTTCATGATGAGGCACAATCAACTTTTTCTTGGGGTCGGTCGTCTGAAGCGATATTGATTGCACAGCTTGTTTAATCTGTAGCTCCAATGGAGGAAATATACATACTCCTTTATTCTTTATACATGGTGTAGTACTCCAGGTAAAATTTTTCTTTAAAATTGGTGAAGGTTTCACTGCTTCCAGCTCCTAAATAGATTTTATTAAAAATATAATAATTATACTACCTGTGCCCGCGAATCGAAATTCGAAAAAAAAATCTGTAATCCTTCCTCATGATGCACACTATTTCCTTGTAAAAATTTCATCAAGATCGGTTCAGCCGTTTGTCGTGAAACGGTAAGAAACAGACAAAGTTACTTTCGCACTAATAATATTAGTATGGGTAGTAGGTTAGGTACTGATTTATGTAGTACCTACTATGACTACAACCACGCGGTACCCACAAATTTATATCCGGTAACTTTTTTTATTACAGAAGCCAAAGGACCACAACTTAATTATATTTTAGCTGGATGATCTGAAGCAGCGTATTTGTCTTTAGCTGTAACAATGAAAGAACAAACTGTTTCAATACAATGAGTAAGTGGACTTGACTCACATTGATTTCTGCGGAATTCTCCAACTGATATATAGAATTTGCGTCCTTTTCAAGTCCATATGTATCAGTTGAAGTTGACACTGAGACTTCTTCAATACTTCCGAACACCGTATCTAGTTTCTTCATAATCTGATCTAATTCAAATTTCCTGTACTTTTTCATTGAATGTTCTTTAGTGTCCTTAACAGAAGTGGTTACTGGTAATAAAGTAGAATTTTCATCATTTCCTGTGGTATTTGTTTGCGATAAAAACGAAGTAGAAGTAGCTACATTTACACAATACTTTATTACAGGATTGGATTCACTTAAATTCGAGTTTTTTATACTTATTCTCTTTGATATAATTATAGTCCGTTTCAAAAGTTTACTATATTTCTTATAATTCTTATTATTCATTCGATCTTTCTTTCTAATTTCTTGATTATCTTGAATTTCATTAAATGAACCCTTCTCTTCTGGTTTTTTTAGTTTATAGGTAGTTTTCAGACCGTTTTGGATAATTTCTTCATGATTTTCGATAATTTCTTTCTGTGCTTCGTTTTCGTTAAACATCTTATTTTGATCCAAATGTATTTCGATTTGCTCTAATAGATTATTTTCTAAAAAGGTGTTTACTCTTTCTGATGGATCATAATTTTGTAGAGAGTTATTTTCGTTTTCGTAATTGAAAATATCGTTGTTCAAATTAGTAAGTCCATGTTTTTGGAATAACATATTAGTATCTTTCTCACATTCTTCGAATATCCTGTCATGTAAAACGGATGTAGAAGCTATTTCTTCTCTCATAGATGGGACTTCTAAGTGAATATCTTGTAGTTCGGGTTCAACTTCATTGGAGCGTTCTTCTTTGACAACACATTTCCCCAAAATGCTTGCATGGACGCAGCAAATTTCTTTTCTTCCAAAAAAATTATCACAAAAAAGTGAGTTATGTGTCATTTTTAACTTTTCGGTTATACTTTCAAATTCTTCATTTTCTTTTTCATACATTTCTAATATTCTCATAAGCTCTAAAGAAAACTCTTTAGCTTCTTTTAGCGTTTTTTGGGCCCTTTTGTAATCATCATCAATGTTTAAAATATCAACGCCACAAACATAGTACGAATGTGGCATTTGTTTTGAATACCTTCGTGTACAATATCCTTCATTTTGTATAGGAAATAAAGGGTTCGTGGTTTTTTGTTCTGAGATATAGTCAATTTTTTTGTGACCAACATTAACTTCGTTAAAATTCTGCGCTACGTGACAATATTTGTGGTTTTCTTCATCATTGTCACATCTATTGATCTTTATAGAAGACTTACTTTCTTCAACGCATTCTTGTTTAGTTTGTGTAACCTCATTGTGCTCGTAGTGTTTATTTAAATTTGAATGTAAACTATTGCTTAATTCATAATTGTTAGTATAACAGTTATCGTTTTCCAATAAATTTGGTTCCCACTGTTTATATTCGTGAAGGTTAGCTCTACTACAGTGGTTTCTTCCTTTAAATTGATTTTTGTATTCAATTTGTTTAGCAGCTAACAGCTTAGAATTGCTGGGATCTATAAAATCACATTCATGCGCTTGGGAAACTTTTTCCTTTCCTGATACATTATCATGAGTTATCTTATTTACGTGATGTTTTGGAATAATATTGAATTTGTCAAGTTTTATGGTTTTATCTATGTCTAATTCCATGACATCCTTTAAGCAGGTTTCTACGGTTGATTTTGGGAACTGTATTAAATATTCTGGGTAATCGTGACCTGAACTGTTACAAGAACTTTCCCAAGATTTATTTTTGTTTCGCGATATTGGCGTTATACTTCCGTAGTCTTTGTGGCAAGATGTTTCTAATGAGGAGTAACCAGAAAAATAACTCCCATAGATTTCGTTATCTACTGAATTATTTTTAAGTAAATATTTTCCTTTGTTACGTTCCTGGCAATGCATGTAAGCATCGCATTTCTTCATAGTATTTATATACCTTCTTTCGAAATCATTCAAATCACTTGTGTTTGTGTGTGTTGTAAATTCAGACAGCTGTTTAGAATTTTCGGGATAATCATGTTTTGACAATGCATAGCAAGAAAGGTCCCGCGTCTTAAAATTGAAATCTTTAGTTGATGACACCCTTTGTATTGAAGAAGTGGGTACTTCAAAGCGTGACTTTCCTAACATTAAACTTTGGACTTTTGTTTTATGGCTTGATGGAGTCAAAACGTCACCCCTTTTAACAGTGCGGAGAGTTGAATTTGGAGGACTGCCGTCTGGAAAGAAGCGTTCACTTCTACGAACACTACATTGGCGGTGGCTTCGAAAACTATGTAGATCTCTTGACATTGTTGCGTTGCAATCTGCACATTCACATGAACTACATATACATAAATCATTAGGTGAATATTTGAGACTTGTTGTCTCTCCTTCACAATTTATACAATCACAAATATCACACACGCAACTTTTCTTATATTTCTGTGATGTATGATTAGATTTGTCACATATTTGACATTCGCAGGACTTACACTTGCAATTGCTTGGGCAATTAAGTTTGGATTTATTACGGACGATTAGATCTGATATAGTTTTTTTGGATGAAAACAGTTGCGAAGATTTTATGGCATTGAAAGCGTCTTCTTTACAAACGCAAGCGATGCACTCACATTCTTCGCAACTGCAGGGCTTTGTTTTACTAAATCTACTGTCGTTTGAAGCAAAAGTAGCATATCTATTACTTATAGCAGCAAACATAGCTATTGTATCGTGTCTTTTACTCCCTCTTTTGTCACTACGTTGGAAAAGCTTATTTTGTACGACGGTAGCTGTCCGTATATCATAATCATGTGTATCTTTTTCAACTGGTTTACTCATAACCCTGTTACGCCTTTCGCATTTACAAGAATCGACACCACTTTGATCACAAGTTTCATTGAGGCAGTTTTCGCACCTACACAATGCATGCCTGTTAGTCCCTGTTGCCATTTCGTGCATCAAACTCGAAGCAGTAGGGTATCCTTGACCACATTCTATGCAGTCACATGGGGAACATGTACAGGCTACACGTTGGATATTCTCTCCAACAGGCGCGACCACCAGCGTTCGAGGCTTGTGTATCATCATTGATTTACAATCGATACACTGACATGGTTCACAATCGCAAAGCTTTGCGATATTCTTAACGCATTGGATGCAATCGCAGGGTTTACAGTCGCATGTTTGCCATTCAGCCATTCCTTCAACAATACGTTTGCTTTGATCTCTTTTGCATTGGTCACAAGGAAATTTATCAACATCTAAACGGGTGGTTGATGATTTTGAATCTAATTTATTTAAATAACTTAAACATTTACTGCATTCACAGGGCTTGCATTGACATAATTCATGTTTAGTTGGTTTACCAGCGATACATTCGCAAACTTTGCAACTGCAGGCTTTGTATGCTTCTTTTATTCTTCTAAAAATATCATATTTTGATAACTTACTGACTTTTTTGGGAGTATCTGTTTGTTTGTTAGCTAAAGAATTATTGAGATCTGTGTAAGGCATGTTCATTACTTCTGCGGTAAGCATTGCCGTTCCCGGACTAAGTTCTTTTCGAGAATTAGTAACTTCATCGTTGTGATCGGAAACTGCTGTACATTCTGAGGGTAAATTACCATTTTTCAATGCTTGTGTTTTTTTTGTTGGTTCTTGATTGCAACTACAAGTAATTCCTTGTGACAGATAAGTATTGTTCATTGTTTCCGTTTTATTTTTTTTATTTTCATCTATATTTTTAGATAATTCGTATACATATCCGGATGATATTGATGTTTTCCTCGATGACTCATCGCAATTACAGCTTTTTAATTTATTTGAATATTTCTGTGTTTCAAGTGTATTTTTGCCTAATTCTGTTGTTTTTGTGGATGGTTCATGTTTATATTTTTGTAGCTCTAATACATATCCCGGTAATTCTGATGATTTTTTGGGTGACTCTTTGCAAGAACAACTATTTTTTTTATATTTTATAGATGGTTCATGTCCATATTGTTGCAGCTGTGATATATATCCCGATGATTCAGATGTTTTACTTAATGACTCTTTGCAAGAACAACTTCTTTTCTGAAATGTATTATTCAATTTTTCCATTATATTTCTCTGTGCTTCAAGTATATCTTTGCATAATTCTTGAGTATTATTCGATAGTTCATTTGTATGTTTCGATAAGTCGAATTCATATCCGGATGATATTGATGTCTTTCTCGATGACTCATCGCAATTACAGCTTTTTAATTTGTTTGAATATTTCTGTGTTTCAAGTGTATTTTTGCTTAATTCTGTTGTTTTTGTAGATGGTTCATGTTTACATTTTTGAAGCTCTAGTATATGCCCCGGTAATTCTGATGTTTTTCCAGGTGACTTACTGCAAGAACAACCTTTTTTCTGATATTTTGTATATGGATCATGTCCATATTTTTGTAGTTCTAATATATATCTTGATGATTCAGATGTTTTTCTGGTTGACTGTTTGCAAGAACAATTTTTTTTCTGATATGTATTATTCAGTGTTTCGACTGTATTTCTCTGTGCTTCAAGTATATTTTTGCATAATTCTTGTGTATTATGCGATAGTTCATTTGTATGTTTCGATAAGTCGAATTCATATCCGGATGATATTGATGTTTTTCTCGATGAGTCATCGCAATTACAACTTTTTAATTTATTCGAATATTTCAGTGTTTCAAGTGTGTTTTTGCTTAATTCTGTTGTTTTTGTAGATGGTTCATGTTCATATTTTTGTAACTCTGATATATATTCCGTTGATTCAGATGTTTTTCGGGCCAATTTGCAAGAACAATTTTTTTTCTGATATGTATTATCCAGTGTTTCGATTGTATTTCTCTGTGCGTCAATAATGTTTTTGCATAATTCTTGTGTATTATTCGATAGTTCATTTGTATGTTTCGGTATCTCAAATATGTATCCCGCTGACTTAGATGTTTTCCTTGAAGACTTATTGCAATTACAATTATTAGATGATTCGTGTTTATATTTTTGTAGCGCATATGTATATCCTGGCGATTCAAATGTTTTTCTCAGTGGCTTATTGCAATCACAATTTTTTTTCTGATATGTATTGTTTAGTACTTCAAGTATATTATTTACATCTGTTGGTTCCTGTTTCTGAAGATCAAATATATATCCCGGTGGTTCGGATACATTTATCAGTAAGTCATCCCACTCAGAACTTTGTTTCTTATAAGTATTGTTCAGTGTTTCGATTGTAATTTTCTGACTTTCAAGTATATTTTTTAATTCTTGTGTATTATTAGATGGTTCATGTTTATATTTTTGTAACCCATATATATATCCTGGCGACTCAGATGTTTTTCTCAGAGGCTTATTGCACTCACAATTTTTTTTCTGACATGTGTTGTTTAGTATTTCAAGTACATTGTTTACATCTGTTGGTTCTTCTTTATGTTCCTGAAGATCAAATATATATCCCGGTGGTTCGGATACATTTATCAGTAAGTCATCCCACTCAGAACTTTGTTTCTTATAAGTATTGTTCAGTGTTTCAATAGTCATTTTCTGAGTTTCAAGTATATTTTTTAATTCTTGTGTATTATTAGATGGTTCATGTTTATATTTTTGTAACCCATATATATATCCTGGCGACTCAGATGTTTTTCTCAGTGGCTTATTACAATCACAATTTTTTTTCTCATATGTACTGTCCAGAGCTTCTATAGTATTTTTCTGAAGGTCCAATATGTATCCCGGTGGTTCAGATATATTTATCAGCAAGTCATCACACTCAAAACTTTTTTTCTTATAAGTTTCATTTAATGATTCAACTGTATTCGTCGTTGCTTCAAGTGTATTTATTAATAATTCTTGTGTTTTATTCAAAGGTTCATGTGTATTTTCTTGTAACTCGAATATGTATCCCGGTGCTCCGGCTGGCTTATACGATAAATCATCGCAAATACAACTATCTTCCTGAAAATTTTCGTTTAATGAATCAACGGTGTTCCTCGTTGTTTCAACTCTATTTATTATAAATTCTTGTCTTTTAGTTAGGTCAGGAGTATATTTTTGTAACTCAAATATATATCCTGGTGGATCAGATGTACGTTTTGTTGAGCTATAGTAATTACGACTGTTTTTCTTGCAAGTTCTGTAGAATGACTCAAATATGTTCCTCTTTATTTCAAGTCTATTTATTATAAATTCTTGTAATTTAGTAGGTTCCTGATTATATTTTTGTAAATCAAATATATATCCCGGTGATTCGGATGCTTCTTTTGCTGATCCATCGCAATGACAATTGGTTCCCTGTGTTTTATTAGATGGTTTATTGTCATACTTTTGTAACTCAAATATATATCCCGGAGATTCAGATGTATTCTTTGATGAGTCGGATGTTTCTTTTGCTGATCCACCGCAATGACAATTGTTTCCCTGTGTTTTATTAGACGGTTTATGTTCACACTTTTGTAACTCAAATAATGTATGTCCCGGAGATTCAGATGTATTCTTTGGTGAGTTATTGCAATTGCAACCGTTATTCCGTGTTTTATTAGATGGTTCATGGCAATTTTTTTGTAACTCGAATATAAATCCTGGTGGTTCGGATATATTTTTGCCTGAGCCATAACAATTACAACCTGTGGGCAGTATTTTATTACTTGTTTCATCTCTGTATTGTTGTACCCCTACACATTTCGGTATAACGGATGATTTATCGGATGATTTAATTGTGTTCGTCGTTGTTTCAATTCTACTTATTAATACTTCTTGTCCTTTAGCTGCTTCATGAGAATATTTTTGTATCGCAAATATCTGTTCCGGTGATTCAGATGTATTCTTTGACGAGTCTAATGTTTCTTTTGCTGATCTACTGCAATGACAATTGTTTCCCTGTGTTTTATTAGATAGTTTATGTTTATATTTTTGTAACTCAAATATGTATCCCGGAGAGTCGGATGTATTCTTTGATGAGTCGGATGTTTCTTTTGCTGATCCATGGCAATGACAACTGTTTCCCTGTGTTTTATTAGATGGTTCATGTCTATGTTTTTGTAACTCGAATATAAATCCTGGTGGTTCGGATATATTTTTGCCTGAGCCATAACAATTACAACCTGTGGGCAGTATTTTATTACATGTTTCATCTCTGTATTGTTGTACCCCTACACATTTTGGTATTACGGATGATTTTTCATGTGATTTACTGGTGTTCTTCTTTGTTTCAATTCTATTTAATAATAATTCTGGTCCTTTAGTTGCTTCATGAGAATATTTTTGTAAAGCAAATGTATCTCCCGGCGATTCGGATTTTTCTTTTCCTGACCCATCACAATGACAACCATTTTCCAATGTTTTATTAGATGGTTTATGTTTGTATTTTTGTAACTCAAATATATATCCTGGAGATTCAGATGTATTCTTTGATGATTCGGATGTTTCTTTTGCTGATCCTTCGCAATGACAACTTTTTCCCTGTGTTTTATTAGATAGTTTATTGTCATACTTTTGTAACTCAAATATATATCCCGGAGATTCAGATGTATTCTTTGCTGAGTCATTACAACTGTGTTTCGGTGTTTTATTAAATGGTGAATTGTATTTTTGTGACCCATCTGCTGATACTGCTGTATCTTTTGCTGAATTATCACAAATACAACTATTTTTCGGTGTTTTACTAGATGGTTCATGTTTATGTTTTTGTAATTCATTATTATATTCATGTTTATTTTTTGGTGAGTCATCGTAATTACAACAGCTTTTTTGTGTAGTAGTAGCAAATGGTTTATTGTAATTTTTTAACTCATCCATACATCCCATTTTCTTTGATGTATTTTTCGACAGTCCGTCACAAATACAAATATTTTTTTGTTGTAAATATTTATTTTCTAGCGTTTCAATTATATTCTGTTGTGTCTCAAATATATCATTGCGTAATTCATGTTTTTTCTTTGCAAGTTCATGTGAGTGTTTTTGGGATTCAACATTATAACCCGGTTCAGATAAACTAAAATGGGATGCATTGCAATTACACGAACTCTCTTGGGGTAAAGACATTTGGTTTAGTGTTTTTATGGCATTCCTCTGATTTTGAAGTATATTTTGACATAATTCAAGTTTATTCTTCTTTACATGTTTCGGTAGCTCTAATACATATCCTGGTAATTCAGATGTATTAAAATTTCTCAATAAATCATTGCAATCAAAAAGTTTTTGCTGAAGTGTTTTGTTCAGTATTTCGAATGTTTTAGTCTCCTGTCTGTTTATAGAGTATTTTTGTTTTTTATTCGATGGATCATGGTTATGTTTCTCATGATCATATGTACGTTTTTGTGATTCGTGCATATGTTTCGATGATGTTTTGCAATTACAATTATTATTTTTCTGAGGCACATGTGAATTTTTCTGTGTTTCTGTTTTATTATTCGATGTTCCAAGTACATTTATACTTACTTTAAGTGTAGTTGTCGGTTCTTTGCAATTACAATCTATAGAATTTGGCAAACATTTCTTACTTTTCATTCTATTTGTATCCATCTGTGTTCCAGGTTTATTTGCTGGTTCAGGTTTTGGTAGGTCCAATATAAATCCCGGGGGATCACCGACATTTTTTTTTGGTTTAGATGCTTTTTTCGGTGGATCAATGCAATCACAAAAATATTGTTTTTTTGGGAAGTATTTATTGCCCGGTCGTTCAATTGTATTCCATGGATCATCGCAATCACAATTTGCTTTATTTGCATATTTATTATCTGGTTGTTCAATTGTGTTCCATGGAACTTCGCAATCACAATTTGGTTCGGACTTATAATTTGGCTTTATATTTTCCTGAAGTGAACATGTATTTTTCCATGATTCACTAGTACTCCTTGGTGTTCCTAGTACATTTTTGGATATTCCTGATGCGTTTTTTGATGTCTCACATGTATTTGTCATAGCGTCAGTTGTACAACTTGTACATATATTTTTCCACGGTTCACTTGTACTCCTTGGTGTTCCAAGTTCATTTTTGCATAATCCTGATATGTACTTCCATGGGTCATATGTATTTGTCATAGCGTCAGCTGAATTTATATTTCTCGTAAAATGTTTTGATTGAACATTATCACCTGTCGCTGACGTCATGGACGTCATAACAGTATGTGAATGACTCTCTTTGCCAACTATATTATTGTTGTAATAGAGGCATGTTTTGGATTCTCTGCAATCTTCGCAAGAGCAAGAGCCGATATCGTGCCTCTTTGAAAAACAAAACATAGAGTCACATTTTATACAAGAACATGTTGCATTTATGGTCTTGATCTCGGAATTGATCCCTTTCGAGACATTACAAGGGACCTTTTGGGGCATGGTGTTTTTTGAATGTCGACTGAGATGTCACATAAAGGCAATCGTGTTTTTTGTACGTCTTCGATGCAGAAGTTGATACTACCGATTTCTTCGACCCCAAACTGCCGCAACACAAACTTGCCGATTTTAAAACCTGCGAAAGAGGACTTTAAATTAATACTGCTAAATATGTTAAATATTCTGGATGAATTTTCACGTTTACAAATTTCCATTTTGGGACAACACTCATTTGTAGATCTATATCTAAGTTGATAAGCGTTAAAAAAATATGACACTAAATTGACCGTGGTTATCAATCCGATTGCCACAGTACAAAGTGGTAATGGCAATATTAAATACACCGTTTCGGTATTATTTATAATAACAAAATATTAAATTGAGGTGGTTCATATTGAGCAGTGGTTGTTTACGGCCATTGATGATTACCGGAGTCGGCTGGTACCAATGAACGTTAAGGCTAATTCTCATTATTCATCAATATCCTACGCATTCAAAGAGCGAGAGATTTCAAAAACGCATGCCTAAGGCGGATTATTCTGGGAACATTTTTCAATATGGCATACGTTTTAGAAATCTACCGCATCGCGAATGCGTTTATGGGCCATTGAAAATGAGACTTGGAAACGCATTCGGCAAAGTAGGTAAATATATTCTAACGGTAACTATAACTAATGCGCACTAACTTTTTGAATTAAAGCACTTACACAGATGCGCGGCCTATAGGGACCTCGTGGTGAGTTTCGGCACAGTAAATATATTTTAAACAGTAAGCTAACTACGCAACAGTACGTACAAAGAAGTGAAAGAACTGGCAGAAAAGAGACAAAAGTAGAAAATATTACACCGACAATAATCAAGCTCTTAAATTTATGATGATGATGAAGCCAACGAAGCCATTTTTTGTGAGATCGACCCGATGGTCGTGGTTGTGGTGGAATGACAACTCTAACGCTTCGATGAGCGTTAGAGTTGTCACTAATATTTTTAGAAAATGGTTTTCGTTTTATTTATAAGGAGTTGCTTACTGCAAACGTAAATTCGCTTCGCTCGTAAGTAGCAAGGATAGTCTTCTGCATCATTAATTCTTAACTATGTAACCTATGTAACGATACACAATCAGGTAATAAAAATAAGTGAGGCTACTTTAAAAAAAATCTTCACAAACTAGGTAACTCTGTACCGGCTTGTTTATTAAATCGTCTCGGGAAATCAAACGAAGCCATTTAGAACGTCTGTAAAAGAATGTCATCACTTCATCAGTATCAATTACCCCACTTTACACGGACCCTCAGATATCGGTTTTGAAAGCAATCAGTCCAGTAACTAGGTACACAGACCAAAAAGGCGGCCATTTTTTAAATTATCACAATAAATACGGATTCAGAGACCATACGGGCTCTGAGATATCGATTTTGAATGCAATCGGTCCGGTCCAGTAACTGAAAAGTTCGAAATGGCGGACATATTTTTGTATTCTGACAATAAATACGGATTCAGAGACCACATGCACTCTCAAATATCGATATCCATAGCAATCGGTTCTTTTATTAACACGTACAGAATGACAATACATTCGTAGAGAAATATGTAGTGATTATGAATATACCTCTTCCGTAAACAACACAATAGTCCAATAGTCACCTGGCATTATAATAAAGATCGCAAAATATGGGAGCAATACAAAACGTGACCGTTTGTCTCGTAGTTACACCGTGACTGATTACATACCGAACCGAAACTAACCACGAGGCCTCCTCGCGTGTAGAGCGCGCGTCTGTGTGGGTGCTTAAATTTGGTTGCCGTACTATTTACAATATATTTACTGTGGTTGTCACGATGTCCCTTCGAGACAAGCGGTCCCGTTCTGTGTGTAATTTATGATGCAGAAGACTAGGTATCCTACGTACTTACGACCGAAGCAGTCAGTGGACCAATACTAGTATTATTTTAAGATTTGGAGAGTGCAACTCATAATAAATAAATCCGGCCCAATACTGTCCCACTGTTGGGCACGAGCCCCTTCTCGGAATGAGAAGGATTAGGCCTTAGTCCACCACGCTGGTGTTGTGCTGGATGGTGGACTACACACACCATCGAGTGCTTTATGAGGCCCTCTCAGGTGTTCAGGTTTCTTCACGGTGATTGCCTTCACCGTTAACGCAAGTTATAATCAAATTGCGATCCGCACATAAATTTTAAAAGTCAGAAGTGCAGGCCGATTTCGAACTCAAACCCTACTGCATGGAAGGTAAGCTTCAACCGCTAGCGTATCACTGTTTAGGCTATGCTTTAAAATAAAATAAACCATTCTCCAAAAATATTAGTGACAACGCTACAAACCTAACGCTCCGATGCATAGCATAGCTAATTTATTATCTCACAAAATCGGTATTGGCTTACTGCTTGGAATATTATTTACTGTAAAAACGGGGTGCGGCAGATTTCTAAAATGAATGCTTAGATATACAACATACAGAGCTAATAAAATAGGTACCTTGATCTACCAGCTACATTCCAATTAACTTTATTTAAAAATTTTACATGATTTTTTATTTTTATTTATTTTATTTCATATAAATACAGTTAAAAAGACATTAGGTACAATTTGACAGCCCATTTAAATTTTTCTAATTTGACAGAAGTATTCTTCTTTTTGATTTTTAGATGATTTTCCTTTATGACTAAATTCCGTGGAATGAATACTTTTTTATTTCTTTTACTATTTTTTTCGGTGTAAAACTTGTGTAAAAGAATAAGCAAAAATATGAAGCATAATATTAGTTTGCACTCATTAAAATAAACAGTAAGTAAATATTCTCGCTATCCGACACAAGACATGCAAAATGCTCATCTACTCGTAGTTGAGGGAAGCGAAAATATTCTAAGTCTATGAGTCAAACCAATGTTTTATGATGTGCAGCGGCTGTTATTTTTACCGACACGGGACACCATCACAGAAAGCAGTGGTTGCAGTGTCCGCTAACGGAAAACAGACACAGTTGCCAGTTCCTACTGCTGGACACTGCTAACAGTACGATGGCTCTGTTCCGCCAGTGTCACAATAGATTCTATGTTGATGAAGAATCTGTTTGGTTTATTAACTTTGTTTGTGTTATCCACTGAAAAGTTTTTGGTTTCACACATCGACAATTTTCGATCGGTGATCGCTGTGTAAGTGGGAGCAACTAGAAATCACAGTGGCTGCGTCTGCGTATAAAGTGGTCGATTTCATATTCATTATGAAAATAAAATAATTGCCGGTTACTTGTATCCAACACAAGAGTATCTATAGTCAGCGAGCGAGCTCCGAGGAATCGGCGCCTGAGGAAACGGGCACTGTGCGTTGCGCCCGACCGTCGTCGCCGTCGCGACGCGTCGGTCGCTCATACTCCACACCATAGATATCCGGAGATATGCCTTCACTCTACATTTGTTCAATTTCAAGTGTCGCCACTTATTCCCCACTCCTAAAACGGATGAAGGGTTGGTATAAATATTTTATCGATAAAAATATCGATAAAAACTGACTGCAAAAAAGAGAAGTGTTTTTTTTTGGCGTATTTTATAGTGTAAATATCGCTATATAGACACTTTAAGAGAGGCTAACCAAAGACTAACGATTTTAATATAATTTAAAGAATTTGAGAAAGGAAGATAGATAATACAGGGAGTTCTAACTTGGGACAAAGTACTCACCTCAATTTGTGTTTATTAGTCTATAAATATTTTAAAATATTACATAAATAATAATTTAAAAAAGTACAGAATAGTAAAGATTTAAGATTTTTGTCTACACTCATATCGTAAAGTTCTAATTATGAATTCAAAAATAGTACTTTATTGACAGACTTTATGCACATGCAACTACATAATTATAATAAAATTAAAAAGTTTTATAATGACAGTTCTTTTTTTAAAATTATGCTATAAAATAGGTAACTTCATTTCAATTTTCTTTTCTTTTCAAAAAAAAAAAGTACATTTCGGTTCTTCCAAGAAGTTTTCATATCAATTTTTATAGCAGCCGCACATTATCTATGATGGGCTAGGGCGCAATTGTGTTAGATACGATAATATTTTTATTAGCGCGATGCAGGACTCGTAATCTGATTGGTCGAATTCATCTATCATCCATTTATTTTTTATTTCTGCATCTTTCAGGAAACTAAAATAAAATGTATTCATTCTTGTAAAACAGGGTTCTCAAGATGTTCTCAAGTATAATTACTTATTTAAATCCTTTTCAAACAATATAACTACAAGGATTAGTAAAATAAAAAGAAAACTATAAAATCTTTTTTAGCCTAATAATCAAATACTACAAAAATAATAGATAACATTATTTTTTATTATTAAGCAAATGTTAATAATAATTAAATAATTCCGTAAGAACAACTATCAATTAATTATATCGATATCCCTCAGCGCTGTGCAACACTAATACCCTGCGGTCCGAATTGCGCTAAAAGTGATATCGCGAATCCGACCAAAGTCAAAATTATTATTATTACTTAATAGCCCTTATATTTTGTGACTATTAAATTTGGTCGGATTCGCGATATTATCACTTTTATCGCAATTCGGACTGCAGGGATACATTGATTTGACAATTTTGACATGGGTCACTCAATAAATGATTAGCCTGACGCCTGTCAAAATTAATTCACAACTAGATATTTGTAAAATCTTTAAATAATATAATTAATGCAGTGATGTTTTACATACCGGTGGTAGGACACCCCACTTGTCTTAAGGTTTGTTGTAATTGTCCTATTTTTGCAAATAAGAACAGAACAATTCGGCATATTGTAAAAATACGAAATCACACTACACGTTCGGATGCAAACATATGACTAATAGATGCTCATTGACGTCACACGTACTTTGGGTCAATCCGAGCTGATGGAGGCGACAAGTGTCACGCCTACAAGCCATATCCCTCGATATCCGTGCTCCACACTCTACCAGCCAGTGTATCTGGGTACTAATGGTACTGGGAGAGTGCAGAGTATGAGCGACGGTCAGGCGCAGAGCAAAGTGCCCGTTGCCTCGGCACCGATTCCTCGGAGCTCGCACGCGGACTATACGTTTGCAGGCCCGGATCTACGAGAAAATCAGTTTCTCGGTTACGATCCCGGCGTTGGAAATTATATGAATTAACGTGAATCGAATTTGCGGATACTCCCGTGCATCTATCCGCATCGAACGCATCGTACGCGTACGATCAGTATTGTCCGAATCCCCGGATTTTTGGGACAGAATTTGGATGGCGTCATCAGAATCGAGTCGCCAGCGCCGTACGCGTCGAATCTGATGATGTTAATCGCAAATGCGCGGTCCTCCATTTTACTGAAATGTCGTACGTAAGCTGATGTTTGGTACCTTTACAAGGTTTACCAATCGTTGCTGAGAAGTTTGAAGCTATAGGTTTCTGAAGACTACCATTGCCGTCTTGATATAATTGTCATTATTTTATCCTCATGACGTGCACTTACAGGTAATAACTGTTACTATGATCACTAATCCGTTTGCAAAGCTAAGCGTGTTATACTGGTCGCGGGACTTATCTCATTACCGTGACCCCGGAACGTAAAGGGCTATTGAAGGAACACCGTGGATTTTAGTCAGTACAAGTCTGAGAGTCCCTCCCGCCCTGCCCGGGGTGGGAGGACTCATTTGAAGATTTAACCAGGATAAAAAAAAAAAAAAAAAAAGCGTGTTATACTGGCTATATTTCCGTACGACTGTTCATTGTAGCGGTGTATTAAGAGATACTATATTCGGCAAAGGACGTCTACGGGCCGATATAGAGATACTAAGGATATTGGTAGAATTTGGAATAAATTTAAGTTCTAAAATTTTACTACTCTTTGATACTTAGTTACGCATAGATACATGTTAAATAGCACTACTAACTGCCTCTAAACAAATTTTAGTACCTACCTACATCTAAACGATAAATAACCGGTAGGTACAGTCGGCCAAGAAAGTGTTCTAACAATTTTAACAGAACTTCCTATCAATCAAATGAAAATATTACTAAAGTTGAAACTTCATTACTTTGACAAGAGAATACCTATAGACCTTTTAGTTTTTTGGCGTAAAAACATATTGTAACCTTAGGGTGGTAGACCAATTCTTTGGCCGACTGTGCCTACTTGGGCCATAAGACTTTTAAAATAAAACTGACCATTTACAATAGAATTATCACCTTAACGACCTTTTTTTTAACCATCTGTTATGTTGTGGGTGAGCATGGCTTTTAATTGATTAATAAAACAAGAGGTTTAAATAATAATTTTAATCGATCAACCAATCTTCTGCTAAATAAAGACATTTTTAATACATATATAGAAAGAAATAGTATTTAATTTAGTGAGTGACTCGAATCGTTAATAAAACAAAACACTGATTCGTATTCGAATGATAATAATAATTATTTACACAAACAATACTTGCTTGCAATGAAACAATTTAAATTCGATTTTTTACACCTGCTAAATATCCGTCGACAATTTAGATTTATTCATTATAAAATATATGACAGAATAAAGTAATAAATATAATGTATTATTACACAAATAAAATGTACCTATTATAAGCACAAATGATAAGATCTGAAATTACATCTGGAACATACTATTTTAATTTCACTTCCAAAAAATGCCTAATAATGTGTCCTAAGTTTTATTGCACGCAAGTTAACATCAAAACACGATTGGCACAGAAACGGACAAAAGATAAATAAAAACAATAATATGTCGAGAATCCATGCGTATTAAAAACTTTACTTATTCGATTGTAGGTACACTTGTTCGATATGGGTCGCTTACGTTACTTCATTAAAATAGGAGTATTATTTATTATGATACAAATATATTTACAGTTCGTAAGTGGCTAATTAACGCTTAACTAATGAAGGCACCAGAGTGAGGTCGGTGGAGGTATTACATCTGAAACAGAGAAAATATATTTATATTTTATGCGCATTTTGTATAATATGTAGTATGATATTTGTGTTTTTATTTTATGATCTGTTGTAATTAAAGTCACCTATAATAAGAATAAAATAAATATAGCAGCCCTATTTTTATATTTCTTTATAATAAAAAGGACATAATTATTTTTTTATAACTTCAATAAAAAATATCTATCCATTAAAGCAATCTCATGCGTTAAAAATCTAAAAAAATAACATCTTAGCGTTTTTTTGTATGACCAAACAGTTAGGCCACGCCGCCATTTTGTTAGGGCCTATTTCTAACAAAAATATGGTCGCAGGAGATTGGGCTTAAGAGAAACAAATACAAATCAATTTTATCCCCTTATCAGCTAAATTTGCTTGAGTTTTCTTGCAGATTACATTTAAATAGTAATTGGTCGGACCCAAAATAGAACTATGGAATTAATAATGTTTACATTTTAGATAAAGTATATACTTACATAAATTCGCACGAGATGGCGTTATTAGACGTCCGTGCTCCAAACTATCGCATTTGTACCCAACGCACAAGATGGACAATTCTGAAAAAAAATGCAATTTTCTGAATCCTAATTTTTTTTTTTTTTAATGTGCCTATTTTTCTTTTGTAATAGGTAGAAATATAGAAAACCAGAAATAAAAAAATTATTAATGCTAAAATTGCAAAGGTTTCAAATCCGGCTCGAAGGACCAAAAATGTAGGATGTTTCCTGCACTATTTAGATAATAGATTTGATGATTACATACTGATGGTAATACAACCGAGTGCCTGATTGATATACCATTACATACCACCATAGGATCTGACTCTGAGAACCCTAAAGGTGTAGGTTTTGAGACCTTAAAAACGATTCATTAGCAAGTTCTGGTTTAAGAATCTTTACGATTATGACAATAACCCTCTAATATATTTAGTCATTAGCAATGGCATTTAACAAATAGACGCGATGCCCGCGCTCTATATTGGCAAGATAAATGCAAGGTAAATGCTCTGCAGCGACTGAGAGAATGAGCATGCAGCAGCTAATGCCACGTAACTAAACGTCTATATTCATCTTTTTCTAACAACCGACATGGCGTATGGTGGCTTTCATTTTCTTTCCCTTTCTTCGCGCACTGTATAATTATATGTACTGCTATGTAGCTATAGTAAAGTTTACGCCATTTTGCAGTGCATTAATGTTGGTGTATGGCCCGTCAATTTGTAAAATGTCATTGGTCATTAGGTTCATATTCGGCACTGGTCAGTAAGGGGCTCATAATCATGAATGCTATTGATGATGAAAATACGTTAATACTTACAACAATACTTTCGATTGCATTCGCTAATTGCTCCTCCATGATCTTAACATCGCCATGATCCAGAACTTCCTGAAATTCAAATAATTTGTAAACAACAATGAATAATTAAATGGAGTATCTATGTGGTTGGCAATAGCGTATGTCTGCGCTGTTAACAATGTTCTTTGATCATCAATCTGTTTTGGGGTTGCTGACGCTCAGAGAGCACCGCCACCACCCCCGCGTATCACAAGCTACAAGTATACGGTACCTCCTGACACAGCTTGACGGCGGCGGCGAGGTCGGGGCGCGTGGCGGCGAGGCGCGCGGCGGCGCACGCGCAGCTGACGGAGGCGAGGCGCGCGGCGCCCGCCACCACCCCCGCGTATCACAAGCTACAAGTATACGGTACCTCCTGACACAGCTTGACGGCGGCGGCGAGGTCGGGGCGCGTGGCGGCGAGGCGCGCGGCGGCGCACGCGCAGCTGACGGAGGCGAGGCGCGCGGCGCCCGCCACCACCCCCGCGTATCACAAGCTACAAGTATACGGTACCTCCTGACACAGCTTGACGGCGGCGGCGAGGTCGGGGCGCGTGGCGGCGAGGCGCGCGGCGGCGCACGCGCAGCTGACGGAGGCGAGGCGCGCGGCGCCCGCCACCACCCCCGCGTTGCCGCACGCGGCCGCTCCCCCCGCAAGCCCCGCCACACTGTACGTCATCGATGACGCGGCACGCTGCCACTCCTGATTCGTAAGGTACGCGATGAAATTTATACTGTCGTGGGAAGTTGGAAATGTCGCTTACTTAGATTTAAACATAAAGAGGAAGACTCGTTACTTTCTTGCGTATAAAATACGTCCCGTTGATTGACCGCAAAAAATGGTTTCCGTCGTATGAGTGCATCATCGTTTTGTGTCTGACAAACAGAGTAGGTCCATTAGACTCAGCTTTGTGGTGCCATGTACGGTAATTAAGTTACTTTTCTTCCTCTTTTTATTTTAATCTAAGATATTTTTATATTTATAAAAATATAATGTTTTTAACAGTGTTTGATGCCTGACTAATCAGATGTAGGTACTAGGTACTTAAATTTCGTATTTTGAAACATTTGAGTGCAATTTTTGGCCGTTTAGATCCAAAGCCATCTTGGAGACTTCATTTCAAAAACTATGGATCATTATCAGAAAGAAATTTAATGCGTTTCATATAATCAACTTTATGTAAAACAAGATATTAATTAGCAAAATGGTAAGAGAAACAATTTAAATAACAAGAAAATCATTAAATTGACAAAAGAAATTAAAATCAATACTTTAACAAAATGTTTAACCCTCGTTAACACATAACTATAATAATATCGACCACAACCAAAATTAGGTTGACATAATTCATGAAGTTATTAGTAAAATCACACATTCATCTAATGCAGTTACAAATTTAGTCACAATGAAATGAAAATATATGAGATTATTTAAAACAAAAACCGTTACCATACTGACCTCTGTATCAGTCTTAGCATCAGCATCTCCTATAGACCTAACGAGCTCCTTCGAGATAGCCATTAAGAGGTAATTTGTAATTTTCGCTTTGGTTTCAGCAGTCACTTCTCTATTATTATTCAAATTGACGTCATTGCACAGTCTGGTCAGGTCGTCATCTACCGTGTTGTGAACCCTCTCGAACAGATCCTCGATCAGTTGTCCGACCAGTTGGCTTCGCATCGACGGACACGAGCAACGAGACTCCGACGTTATATAACTCATGCTGTGGTGCATTCTCCCATAATCTGTCTTCTTTGGTACCGCCGTGTATACTGAATAGCCTTCGTCTATATATTCAGTTCTATCCGGCTTTAATTCTACGCGAGAGGCGTGGAACGACTGTCTCATAGTTTCGCTTCTCAATTCTTCTAGCTCCTCAGTTTTGATGGACAATTCGTGACTAAGAGTCTTTATCTTCTCGTCACACTTCCTCTTGCATTGCGTTAAAGCTTTCTGCGTCAAAGCAAGCTGCTTTTCCAGAGATTCGACCTGAGAACACATTTCTTCTTAGAACTTCTTCAAGGACTTCCATGCATAATATTTACACGTCACAACCACGGTACGGAGCATGCACTGTTCGTGAGCCGAGCGATCGGAACGATCGGAATAAGTACCAAGCCGACATGCATTTGGCGTTAGTTTAAATAAGCGGTAAACATTGAAAGCGTTACAAAGTGCGTACCCAAAGCAACTACACATACTAAATAATAAGCTATTAACTATGTATTACAACTAAGTAAATAAATAAACAAAGAATCAACAAGTTACGACTACTTCTAAAGGTATTAATAAAGAAGTATCCTTCTCCAATGAAAAATGTAGGGATGCCATCACACTAGTAGATCATTAATTTTATTAATCCTTTCAAAACCAAAAAATTCCTGGCAAATAATTGCCCCTCATTATAAGCTATCGCACATACCTCCTCCTTCAATTCGCTGTTGGTTACTTCTAAATCTTGATTATTCTTGCAGGACCGCGTCAGTTCTCTCCTGATGGACTCCAGGTCTCCCAAGAAGCTCATCTCTGTCTTCTTCGCCGTCTCCTTCTGTACCTTCAGATCGGTGTCCAGCTGTTTGTTTATTTTACGCAGCTGCTCTATCTCTTTCTGTAAAACCCAAATATAAACGATTGATTTTCATAAAATATTGATCAATTTTAATTATTTTCCTATTACAATCCCCAAAGTAAAGGGTAAAGTCGAAGTTCTCGCTAGTCTAAGTAAAAAAATATGTTAAATGAAACATTTATAGCGACTTCCAAACATTCGATTATATTCGCCGAATGCACATTCGTAGGTATTTGACTAACATTGTGCAGCCATCGACACAATTGCTTGTGTTCATTTACGTATTTGCGACTGTTTGCGATGGACATCGTAGCAATTATTGCGCCTGCAGCGTATTTGTTATGTAACATTATACTCATCATTTAAATGTATATCACAATAAGGTTGTAAAAATCTGATGGATCAAAAGAAGGTGGATAAATAAGTGGGAATAAATTTGGAAGACGCCATATTTATGCACTCGTAATGCACCGCGCCGTGCAACGAAAATACAACCGCTCAGTGCCGCGCATAGATACACCATATTCAGTTCAGTAACAGTTTACGTTAAAGGCAGACTGTGAAGTGTAGTACAAATGTTTCTGCGAACTCCTTTAATTCGCGCTTAGAAACCAATGTCACGACCGATAGCGGACGAATAACGCCGAACATTGATAAAAAACGATTAAAAGGAAATACGTCTTCCACATACGAGGTGTTCGTCTCTATTACGAATATACGCGAAAGTTTGGAGAACCCTTATGACCAATCTTGTTAAGATTGGTTATAAGGGTTCTCCAAACCAAATGTGGTCTGGATCAGACAGGGAAAGGAATGATAGGTGTAACTATGCATAAGTTATTATGAAATAAAAAGTTTAACTGGACACTACCTTAAACTTGGCATCAAGGGCTTTGAACGCAGTTTCCGACTTCTTAACATCGGTATCTGCCTTGTTAAACAAGGCGTGAAGACTGGTGTACTGGTCTTTTAGAGCTTTGGCGTCTCTCTCAGCTTTATCCAACGCTATCCGCATCCCTGTCTCAGACTCTTCCACTTCTCTTAACTTCTTCTTCAGCGGTTCAAAGCACCTCTTATATTGTTCACGCTCGGTTTCTAGCTTCTTGACCTGGAAGAGCATTTTAGGACCTGAATTTAAAGTACTGTCCGGGGGTTTCTGATACCTATACAAAATGCTCTCTGATGCACGGAAGGATCTTAATCACTTATTTAGAATCTTTTAGCTGTCAGTAACTAATATTTTTACAATATTTTATTATTCGGTATTTAAAAGACATTTGACCAAAACCATTTTAATCATCCTCACCTTTCCTTTCAAATTTGTCTCAGTGGCCTGCGACTCCTGGATTCTCTTCTTGTAGCCACCTTCCATCTCCGCCCACATATCGTCGGCTTGCGTCAACATCTCCAAGTACGCCGCTTCTCTTCTCTGTAGCTCTGCCACTCTGTTCTTTAACTCTTGTTCGCTGATCAGTAGCGCTCGGATCTTTGTGCCCATTGAAGGGTCTGCCGGTTGCTGTAAAAGATTAAATAGAGATGAGTTACTGAAATGTTTCTCTACTCACAGATACAGCAAGTCCCTTCTTGTTTTGTACCCAGTAGCACCCTAAGCCTAGGTCCTAGCCCCACTATGGGGTGCCCTTAGCTGTGCTACGTAATATTTATATTTTACGGTGAGAGACCCCTCTGGTCCCACCAAAGCCCGGTTACGCAGATAAAACAACCGGAGTTAATTGCTAAAGGCCATTTAAAAAAAAAAAAAATATGTTTCTCGAAGAATTTTTGACTGACACGAGAAAGTTTATCAACTTAATTGCTTATAAAGTTAACTGTAATTATATTTTGACACCCAATTTGTATTATGGTACTGTCACTGAACAACTTTAATCACTGTTGCGATATAACTCAAGAAAAGGTTAGGAAATATTGCGAAACAATTTCGTATAATTTAATAAAATTATACGATATTGTTTCTCACTGTCCTGTCTCACAAACGATAACAAAGCGCGACAGAACTTATCTATCTGCGTCGTAGAAGAAAGCAAAGTTCGATCAAGATTTCATCAAAACAATCGTCATGGTTAAAGATTTAATGTGTTATTGCGTACGTTGTTACTACGCTCTACTTCGCGTAAGTATGTGTGCTTGTGTTATCAGGAATCACTGTGAATGGTATACAGGTTGTTCAAAGAATAGAATAGATCTTTATTTCATGTAAACCAGATACAGGACTTATCAAATGTCGAGGCCCTAGGTGCGCTGTTCCAAATAGTAGATCTGGGCAAATTTCTGTCACATGAATACACTCTATCATGCGTGACTTCTTAGTGTTTAAATTGATTTTTTTTTTCAATTCATTCGTTATATTTTATTTTCGGTTAAGTTGGTGCCACGATTAGCTGGATTATAGATTGGCCATTTAACAGGGAAAAAAGGCCTTTACACTGCAGATGTTTACTTTAGAACAGTCAAAAACATAAAACAGGAATGCTACTGTTTATTAACACTTCAAGTGAAGCAAAGTAAATATGATAGCAAATTCATTGTTTGCGGGTGCCAGCGACCATTCATAGCCTATTCATTATAAAAATATCTCACATTAAGTTTGATCTTTTCTAAGGATAAAGCAATATTTTAAAGGTCATAACGAACCTTTCCAACTTCAGTATCATTCCGGAGCTGCGACTCTAGTTCCGAGATCTTCTCTTCAACCTTCTCCTTCTTGACCTCAGCTCCGCAGATTGTGGCAGCTATCTGCCTCTTAGCAGTTTCTAGCTCTTCTTCTAACTCTTTCACTCGCATCTCAAGTTTTCTTTTTGTTTGTGCTGTTTGTTCTTCTATTTGCTTCTTTTCTGCCATTAACCTGGGCAAAAATGATAAATATATAATTTGTGAACTCGCTGATATAATAAAAATAATATTCAGTACTAAAGATAATTTTATTATTGTCTGGCAGAAATCGCCGAGTGTTATAAGACTTGTACATCTCTTTTTCTATGTATTGTATATTTTATTTCTAGTGTGCAATCAAATGTATTGTATTGTATAATTTATCTTTAGTTTGTAACTAGAACTAACTATTGGATCATCAAACGTGAAACAGACCTCAACAAATCAACGAGTGTGTGGATTCTAAGGCAAGACTAGTTCTTAGACAGTCCAGCTTCTAATTGTCCGCAGTTATCATGACATTGCCGTTGTTAGCCAGGACCCTAAGCTAAATACCTATGTTCTTCAAAGGACGGAAGCATGTTGCAAGCGAACAGCACTGCTCCATGGTACTATGGTGCATCATTTCGCGGTAGGTCTTTATCTTCCTTTCTCATTGGACAATTCTTCACTTATCATGCCTATTCATTATTATTGCCGTCGCCGTTTCAGATTTCACGTTTGATATTTCTGTTACACTTAGTTAAAGTTACACTCACTTGGTGACCTGCTGCTGCACTTCTTGAGCGTTAGGCGGAGTGGCGACATTGATGTCGGTCCACGCAACTAGCGCACCGCACTTGCCGTACTGTTTACACTCCTGTCTAATCTGATTGATGGCTGCGCGAGCATTTTCGCCGTAGCCGCTCATGCGGCTCATTAACACTCGCTGTAAAAATAAAGAACCTACTGATTACGGCTTAAATATTAAACTTACCGTAACCTTAATTATCACGGTAGAAAGGAGAAGCTATCAGCCGTCCAGTATAGTCTAAAGATGAATATGGGCCTTTCCCAAAAACCTCAGCACCCAAGGGCCTATCCGAAAGACTTCAAAAGCACAAAAGAAGGCGTTATTTTAGCCTTTCACTGCAAGCTGCATGGTACAATAACACAAAACCAAGAAACTATCAACTGGAAGCTGATTCATCATATCTTCTTCATAATCAGGTCCTTTACTATAGAGGAATTCATCAGCAGTAACAAAGAAACCCACCTTTCCACCGCAGGATAAGTCGGCGCCTACTGCCTGGACCACGTTCCAAGCTATCAGTGCTGGCACGGCTTTTTCTAGCTTCTCTAGCCTTGTCCGTAACTCATTCTGAAAATGAACAGAAAATTTACAATTTTGCTGAGAATTCGGTACCCAAGGAAACATCACAGCTTCCTAAGTTAAATATCATATTTCAATATAAGAATTTTCTACATCCGTGACGAGGAAACAATACTTGTAGACACTACTCTTTCCCGAAATTCAGTTTGTAACCTTGAAGTATGATTTTCCGATAGCATCAAACTTAACATTTTGAAGCTAGTCCTTAATAACCACCTCAGTTTTGATCTAATTGTCGCAAGATCGGTAGTTGTTAGATTCTGATTTTCATTCTCACCCTGATGGAGCAGTGTCTCTGTGTTTTTTTCTGTTATTTGTTCAGTAACAGCAACAGGCTTGTTCAGTATTTTTAGAAGACTTATATAGGTCCTAAAAAAGGCTTAAGCTAACCTCTCTAGACTTCAGTACGCACTCCCTGTTGGTTAGTTCTGCCATCAGGCGCTCGGCTTGCGCCCGCGAACATTCTCGTTGCTCCGTCATGTCTCTTAGTTGTGCTGAACAGAGCTCATAATCCATCTCAAGCCTGGAAACAAACACGATGGTAAATAAATAAAACGCTTCTTATTTTAAAATGCCGTACATTCCATAAAAGGAAAAGGAAGGCTTATTTTATGCCGGAGAACTAGGTAAAAAGCCAATAAATTTTGTATGGTTTCCTCAGGTGCATGAGACTGCAAAAAGATCTACCTAAGTACCTTATGCTATGCTAATAAGTTACTTTTCATGAGATCTCGTTACTTACTGCTGCCAATGTAAACGGGTGTCATTTTCGATTTCTTCTAGTTCACAGCAATCCTCCTCTAATCTCTCGTACTTATCTTGTAAATCTGCAAGTTGCGATTCGAGTTCCTGAAACACAACTATATTTATAAAATCTGTCCATTTTAGGGAATCAACATCTGTATTTAAAATTCGTCATACCTGTATTCTATTTTCAAGAAGGAACTCTTTCTGCAATCTTTGTGCTAGCTTAGCCTCTTTAACGTCTTGTGCCGCTTCGTATATCGAGATCTTTCCCTCCAAAAACTTAAGCCTCCTTTCGTAATACTGCTTGTGTTTCTTCCCCAACTTCACACACCTGCACTCCAGGCCGTCTCCATCCTCTTTAGTACTTAATGTCCTATTCCTAACACCTTGCCTCTCTAGTTTCTCTCTTATACTATTCAGTCGTTGTATTTCGGTGTTCAATTCACCACTACATTCAAAACTTTCGTTGACGTCTGTTTGGGTACTCCTTGACTCTGTTTCGACACCTTCAAAGATGCCACTCTCTTGCAAAATATTACTCGGTTTCCGTTCTTCACTGCAAAGACTCTCCAAGGACTCGCACTTATAACCTTTCTGTTGATACGGTGTTACAGTTGCGATTGCCTTTTGAGTTTTGTCAGTGTCTTGTTTGAATCTCAGGTCACATATTTTTCTTGGTTTTGCCTGAAAACGCACAAAAATTTAGAAATATTATAAAGAATATTATGCATCCATCACATTGTCATTGACGTCTGTCAGTTTATTAATACATACTTTTAATTAGTGTCATATAAGTTTTTTACTAACCTGATAGCATTCGTCTTCACTGACAGAACTGCTCAACGCTTGAAGGTTGTATAGCAGCATAAGAACTTGTTCCAAACAGGCCCTGTCCTCTGCTGAGGCCGCATTTAATATCATCTGTTCCAAGTGCTCTTTGACTGGGTTGCTTTTTAGGGAATCACTGGTGGTTTCGGAGTTTTTGTCAAGAATGTCGGCTAACACTTGAGCTCTTGCGAAGTCTTCTTTGAAGTCATCGTGTGGCGTGCCCAAGTGCCGTCGAGGGTTACAGGGGCTGCTCGGGGCGTGGGGGGATTTGTATCCGGAATCCATTCGTTTGAGTTCGGGTGACGCGGAGTCCTTGATACGGGAGCCTGGGGACACGCAGCCCGAATCCGAGTCTGTTAGGTTGTCCCTAGCACCCTGGAAGAAAAAATAAATATAACATTATGATATACTAACGAAGCCGCTGACGAAAAAGATGTGAGTGGCTGAATTACGCTAACTTGATCGATTGAATCCATTGACGACGAACCAATATCAAAATACTCAACACTAACAAGATTTCACACACTCTTTCAGACTCAATTTACACACGAAAGTATATCCAACTGTCTGAGAAGGTTACACGATATTACGTTACAGTTTTCGAAACAACAATTATTTTATATCACATTCAAACAAGAAATAATAATCGCGCCAGAAATCCGTCAGACCGCTTTGGTTAATTGGATCGAAGTAGTCAGAGTTGTAGTAGGCGTTGAAAAATATAGGTAGGTAGCTATGTAACATTTTTTCTGATACGATAGTATGTTGTAGAATGTTATTACTATAAAGGCGGCCATTTTTCGCTCATGGAAACGTAATAATGAACTCATATGGAGTTATAGGACGAGTTTCGCTTCCTCCATCGCTAACCTTTTGTTTGTCTTTATGTCATTCAATGTTCATATGAATAGTTATTGTGATAAAGTCTTTACAAAGTATGTGATTTATGTAAATACATATAATATATTATGAATGGTGGGACCACATCTTCAACAGTAATAACTTTAATTAAATATTTTAAGGATCAGACGCGTCATAAAATTCCGTATAGTCACGCTGCTAAACGTGGGTCTCCCAATAACTTCCAGGCTTGGCAAACGGATTGGTAATCGCAGGAAGTTATTCTAGGAGGACACTGCTGTCTTTTGGGCACTTTTTACGACGCCCACAGGTGGAGTAAGGTCCGGACTATAATATGCATCTGCTTTCCGTCAGTCTGGAAAGATTTTTCTCTGTTAGCAATGACTACAAGCACCCCAAATATCACCGTTACGTCAAATAATACGAAGCATGCCAGGTTTCTTCCGACGGCGGTCTGTAGTATTTTCAGAAAGAATTCCGGAAAACGGATGAATATAGTCCGAGCCTAAGTTTTATTTTTTTCCGGAAACCATACGGCCAATTAATAATAAAGTCGAAATAAGATAAGACCTTGACAGAAAATAAAAATATTATAGTTTAAAAAAAACTAAAGAAAACGCTTTTGTCATACAAACTAAACGTGTATGCAAAATTTCAGCTCAATCGGAAACCGGGAAGTGGGTCAAATTTAACTTCCAAGATTTTTTTACATAGTTAGTTAGTTACAGGTGAAGCTAATAAAAGCGTTTTAAAAAAATACTTAGCCAAAAGTAACATTCCAACGAATTAGTTTCACTCCAAAATATGATGAGCATAATGATACTCTGAGCACACAATAGCTCCCAATGGTTGGTGATGCGCAAGAGTTGTGAGAGTAGCGAAACGCAAACCGTAAAATTATTTCATAATTGCCGCCGTTATTATAATTGAGTTAACTACGCTAACTAGACATGTTTATTGTGACTTACTGGCATATTGATGGGTTAATAAATTAGTTCCGCAGACCGTATCTAGTTGCAACCGATAATGAGGGTACACGCGATAGATTAACTTGCTCTACAAAATCTTTGTCGATGAAACTGTCGTTGAAACCTTACTAACTCACTTAACCTTGCTAAAGCAATCAATGAAGTCATCTGGTGATGAACTGCCAGGATTTCAGTGATTCACAGACATTATGACAGCAGCATAAAGTATTTATATGACCGCTAAGTTCCTTCAAGTAATTATGCATTATCTACTAAAGACGCAGTACGTGCTCCGATGTACTTAGAATCTTAATTTTTCTAATAAATTATAAGTTACGTAAGAGTCGCTTCGCATTTGATAACGATTTCAATAATCAATCGATAAAATCAGACATGTCTTACTCCAAGTACAAAAACGTGAGTGTAAAACGCAATATACAGTGTTTTACGATTTAACTGGGTTGTTTCAAGTTTCATACAAAATAAGCAAATGTTTAAAGAGAGTTTTCCGCTAACGTGCAACGTAACGTTGAAGAAGAATCTTAAATAAATTCGATTTCCCTCTTTTTAAATTTAAGAGTATCGGTGTTACTGATGCAGCTCTTTCCATTTTTCCCTCTCCAGTGCTATCTCCTCAACCTTCTTATACAACATAACAGCAACCTTTTCTTGTATTTGTCTTAGTTACATCATATCGTATAAGATGGTCTATCATCCTTCCTCTCCGATTCTGAATAGTTTTTAGGATTCTATTCTCATTGACTCTCTTCAATAAAAAAAATTCCGTCCAGCTTATTCTCTCCATCCTTCTCCAACACCACACCTCAAATTCTTCCAAAGGCTCTATATATTTCTGTATGATTGTCCATGTCTCACTTTCGTAAAGGGCTATAATCCAAATATATGACTTTATGCATTTCTTCTTTATATTCTTTGATATTTTAAATGTGGATTATATATACTTTGTATTTTGAAATGCCTGTTTATTAGTGGCGCGCACCGTGCACAGACATTTCTTTACAAGATAGGCAAAAACAATTTGAGTGTTATGTTTGTGATTAGCCACCTCACCCTAAGACGTTATACCGACCCAAATAATACGAGTATGAACGTTTGTATTACTTAATACTTATTTTATAAGGGTAGGCAGCATCTTTTCCTCTATAGAATGCATGCCACTGCTGTTTACTATAGCTGTTCTTGATTTTATATCGGGTGTAGCATACCAACCTACATCTAAAATTTATTGGGATAAGGCTACTTAAATAAATAATTTACAAATACATCTTTCCCAAAAAAAATCCTTTTAGATTTCCCTTTTCCTCATGAAATGGTAAAAGAACTAGAGCCTAGATGCCTTTGCCCAGAAGTGGGGAATATTGAGGCTGAATATAATAAAAACAATCCCATATTGTTCAAGTTGAATAAAACTTACGATTGGCATCTCGATCAACCTTAAGCCGCGGATACGGCAAACAACCTCTAAACTAAAATACTGCGCATTACAGCAGAAACTGCATGTTTACTTAAGTATAATAAGTTTTATTTAGCAACAGCGATATAGACAGTGACTAAGAATGAGGTAATCAGCCGTCAACTACCCCATAAAGAGAACGTCCGGCCACCATAGAAATAAGTAACAAAACCGTTAATAATGATCAATGGTGTTTCCGTTAACACCTCAAGTTATATTTCAAACATAAGCCTTGAGTCACCAGGTATTGTTGACCTATGGATTGTTTGAGAATGTGTGCTGTCGGGTGTCAAGGTTATCGTCATTCATATATTACGTGAGAAAGTAGTTTAGTTCGAGTTCGTCCAATTATGATACATACTACAGTTGTATAAAATGGTTAATTAATTTACACTAAAATTCCAAACATACCTAAGTAGTAGCTGTTACAAGCAAAAAACTTCAAATAAAACAACTCTACTAATATAAAATAATTATAGAATTTTGTCCCTATTCGGATATGGGACTCAGGAATCAGATCATACTGACAGCACCATCAAGGAATGAATTAACAAAATCATACATCATTTTGAAAATAAAAATTATGAATATAGGAAATATCATGAAGAACCTTGTTTTGTTTTACACATTATTTCCGTAATTTATACTATTTAATGTATAAGTTCTCACAATACTGACCTTATCATAATTACGACAACAGCCTATCTAATTCTTCCGTAAAAGAACGTAGAAGGATGATTTATAACTTATTCAATAATCACATTACAAATAACTTTTACTCAAAATAACGTTGGTCTGTTACACGTCTCTCATATCATGACTGAACACTGTCTAAATCACTCACATCAAAACAAAACACATAGTATAATTTTAAGTAGTCTAAATTATTTTCATAATATGACCTATTCATACATATTTTATAATACAATCACACATATTACAATACAATTACAATCATACAAACATATACAATCATACATATTTTATAATACTATCACACTTGCAAGCCAAAAAACAGAACTTGTGTCCTAATCGAAAATGTTAATTACACAAAATCCACAGACACGTTCAAAGGATATATTACACAAAAAAAACACGTAAAATTCGTAGGAAATATCAATTACAAGCGAGGCCTGTAATTACACTAAGTAGTAGTCCGCACTAATTAGAAAATCGCGAAGTTTACCTGATTGGGGTGCGCGTCTTCCATCCTCAGGCGGCTGAACTCCATTGAAAACTAACACAGCCTTCACCTTCACTTAACGTCGCGAAGTATTATTATACACAAAGAATAAACATTCAAATCACGCGCGAAAATCACATCATCAGTTTAAAAACAAATCGTTGCTCCGTCACTTTACCAGCAAGCATTTAAAATCCAAACCAACGAAACGGTTTTTTTTTTTGTAAAAAAATATATCGTGAAGTACCTTATCGGGGTGTGCGTCTTCCAACTCTAGAAGCCTGAACTCCATGAGCTCGAGTTGGTCGCGCGCGTCGCGCAGCGCGTCCGCGAGCCGCGTGCACTCCCGCGCAGCGGCCGACGCGCGCTCCGCCGACGAACGGCATTGGCCGCATGACTGGAACGGAAGGCACCATCACTTTTGTGGAAATGAGACTTTTTATATTAAGAATAAAAAGTTTTTTTTTTTTTAAATCAGTTGTTTTTCAATTTAGTGACTGCGGCACTATAGTATTTTAAAAAGGGCTATGTGTCGTAATGGAGTTAGTAATTATTACATAGATATTGATGCTTATTCATTTTAGCCTGATTCTGACAGTTTTGAAAATAAAGATCAACTTATCTATATTTTTTGCTATTAATTACAATATAATAAGTTACTCATTCACTAGTATTAAATTACCATTAACTCTTCTATGGAAAACAACCAATAAATACAATTTAATTATATTTTACGATCCTATTATCCTATTGTCGTCAAGGCAGGTGGATATTTCCATATGCAAACAGCCTAGATCTAATCGCTTTGTCCAAATTGGAACAGTTTGGTTATACGGTTAACAAATTTGCCTACACGTGCAACGCCCACTCGAACGTTACCGAGGCGCGGTTCCACTAAAAAGGCAAGGCTCGCATGTCCAACTGAATACGGTGAAACAAATTAGATAATGTTGTAACTCTTGCTAACATGTTTCAGTTAAAAGAGGCCTTTAGCAATTCATTAAAAAAGAAACGATTAATGATAACGTCAAGTGGACATGGCCGCTAGTTTTGGCAATTTATTTAGGAAGGGTTTTATATTGTCTGTAATTTCTAATGACGTTGAATAGAATAGAATAGAATAAATATTTATATTTATTTCATGTAAACCAGACACAGGCACTTATGAAATGTCGAGAGTTCGAGACTCTAGGTGCACGGTTCCAAAATTGTAGGTCCTATGGAGAAAAACCAGCAAGAAACCCCATGGAAACTCTTATAAAATAATAGATTACAGTCTTGATTAGTACAATGTTTTGGTAAGAGCTGCAAGAATAATGCACCTAGTTTAATGTGAATAAAAATAAGAAATAAGATTGTCATGACTGTTACAAGCTGATCAGCAGAGATTAGTATGTTATAAATATTATAATCCAAATAATATTAGCAATTTGATATTGATATATTCAGATTGCTAATAAATCTATGAGAAATTATGCTGCTATAAGATTTCTGTAAGTGGAGAAGAAACGCATGTTACCTAGTCCTTGTTAAAGTTTAATGACAGCATATAAATTACGGTTTTACATAAGTATTAGATAATAATATAATCATAGTAATATAAGTATAATCATATCCTTGGACTCTCGCATATTGCCTACATTTACAAATTGCATTATGCATTTGATAATAATTTACATAAAATTGTATTTTATATTGTAATGTTTTACACCACAGCTAAACTTTCTGCGGCATAAAAATATTCCATGTATCTCATGCCGTCACGCATTACTGAGAAAGACAGTACTTACGTCTATTTTGTTTAATTTTTTCAAATAAAATAATACAAATATCCCACCCAAATGATAAAATAAATAAATCCAGCCCATTACTGTCCCACTGCAAGGCACGGGCCGCTTCTCAGAATGAGACGGGTTAGGCCTTCGTCCACCACGCTGGCCTAGTGCGGGTAGGCGGACTACACACACCATCGAGAACTTTATGAGGCCTTCTTAGATGTGCGAGTTTCCTCGCGATGTTTTTCCTTCACCGTTATCGCAAGTGATAACAAAATTCTAATCTGCACATGAATCCGAAAAGTCAGAGCTGCACCCACGTGATGGTCTAACCTTTCGTCCCGATATCCTCATCATTATGAACAACTTTTACTATGGGACCAACAATGAAATCGCGAAAAAACATTTGCTTTTCCACAGCAGATTTATTTTTGCGATTTCAGTGATGGTCCCATAGTAAAAGTAGATCATAATAATGAGGACAATAACCCAAAAAAGGCTTGACCTTGTATAATGAAGTTTTTTGATATTCTATCAAAATTTTGTTACAATAAATGCGAAGAACAATAATCTCTGTCTATATTTCTATCATACGCTAGTTGCTTCAATTCAAATTACAACTACAACAAATTAACAACAAATTACAACCTACATCATGTACGCCAATTACGCAGTACCTACGTCCACATAACTGCAGAACCGTAGTCACCCTACATAACATAGCTAAACACAATGCAATGACGCAACAACCAAGCCAATAGTTTACTAGGTGACAAAATGTTTATACTGCAATACTATTTGACATTATAAGCTGGGCTCAGCGATGCTCTGTGTCCCAAGGCCGACGAGCATTCTTTGAGAGGCACACACATTGGCGCCGCCGGAAGATGGCTTTGGTCATGAGGCGCTCGATTGCGTAGAACAGTATGATAGGTATGAAATACATGCTTCCCAATTTGGTACGATTGTATTCATACTGCATATTTATAGAAATCGGGGTTCCCAATGTATTGTGGAATTATTCTTCATCAGAATCAAATTTTTACTTAAAAGAACTCGCGGTTCTCCTGATGGTAAGTATTCACCGCTGCCCATAAACATCCGCAAGTAAGAGGAGTCACCGATGCGTTGCCGACCTTTTATGTTGTAGGCTCTTTTCTTGAAGGTCCCCATGTCGTATGTGTTCGGGAAAATCGCTGATGGTAGTTGATTCCATGGTTTCATGGTGCGCGGTAAAGATGGTGGGGGTACAAATACCTCCAATTTTGTTACAAAGAAATTAAACTAGCCAACATTATCATCATCATCTATAGCCCGACATCACCCACTGCTGGGCATAACCCTCTCTTCGATTGTGCCAGTCTCCACGTTTCACGCCAGTCTCAAATTAGGTTCGACCCGCGATAACAATTACGTCATAGCCAACATACCCATCTTCAAAAGACAAACAGGTTCATTCTTTCCTGCTTCTACTTCTTTCAGAGACCTTACTAGAATGCCTGAAGAAATACCCGGAAATTAATCGTAATTGCACAGTTACGCTATGTGGCTATTTTCTTTACGGATCTTACTTAAAAATCGTGAAAAAATTAATTGCTCTAAAATCATATGCAATAAATCACACACAAATGGCACAGCAAGTTACTTGCAGCATTAAAAGTAGTTAGCGCATTGATCAACGCGTTACAAACAACGATAGACGTTAACTGCGACTCTATATATGCTCTACATCATGTGTGTTGCATGCAGCTGTCACTTCGCAACTTGACAGGGTAATTGCTTTGAGTATCTAGAACGGTAATTGAAAGTCTGTCCAGAAAATAAGTGAGTCCACCTCTTTTCTGTGTTCTGTGGTCCACACCATGAGATGCAATATAACAAGTTCATGGTTGATAGAGTACCTAGAGGGACTCGTAACTACATGGCTACCGGGCAGATCAGTCGATTGCCGCGGTCAGTCCCTGGATGGGTGACCATTTCTTCGAACATCGAGACCCCTCCGTCGCTCGGATAGCACGTTAAGCAGTTGGTCCCGGTTGTCATACGAATCCCTTTGACAGTCGTTACGGGAGTCAGCAACCCAAAAAGTCTGACAACCGGTCTAACCTTAGGGTATCAGTGTCTCCCAGTAATTGCGTGGCGGAGGTCAGATGGCAGTTGCTCTGTATAAAATACTGTTACTCAGCCGCATCTGGTTAGACTGGGAGCTGACCCCAACGTAGTTGGGATACAGGCCGGGCAGATGATGGTTGATAGAGTACCTACCAGAAGCTAGGAAAAGAGGCCTCTTCTCGTAGATATATCATTATAGTCCTTCACACCGTAATCCGCCGCGCCATGGCGACCCAAGCTAGATCAGAGTGGGTGCACGATATTTTTTATGCTACTCTATTGGCAAGCAAGCATACGGCCCGCCTGATGGTAAGCGGTTATGTAACTTATGGACGCTTGCAACACCAAGGGCATAACTCGCGCGTTGCCAACCCTGTGAAAATCTTTCCACTCGCTTTTTGAAGCACCTATGCTATAGTATGTAGATGAACTCCCCGCTGACGGTGAGAGGTACGATGGTAAGATGGTAAACTCACGTCGGATTCTATAGACAAGAGCACCATGTTCAAGTTGTACTGATACAATCCTATTGCAATCAGGAATCCATCTGCTAAGCGTAGTAATTGTGGCAATAACACAAGGTTCATTGAATCAGTCTTTATAACGGCCCACAGTGTGGTAAGATCCCGGTTTTTGTGTCATCGTGTTTTTATTGAATTAATCGATAGAGTCTACAATTCTGAGGATTAGAGTAAAACTCCGGGTTCGCCAAGACTTGTACTTTTTTTTTTAAAAAACGTCAAAGTTTCGGAATATCCGACTTATGAAAAACGAAAAAAAAATCATTATAATTTAACGGAAGTACTTATTCCAAAATTTATTTATTCTATCGAAAAAAGGTATAATAGCCGACCGTTCTACCAATTCCTGTTGCTTTACTACGAATGGGTCGAGAGATATGATTTTTTTTGTCATTTTTCGTTTTCATGTTTTTATTCATCTAAACCGCCGTAGTAGGTGGTCATTCCTACATCAAAAAAATGCTGATACTTTCTATTATGTGTAGTATTATTTCCAAAACCTAACTCATTGGTTTCCAGGAGTTATTGGAAATTTTAGTAATATCCAAAATATCCGCACTTAGGGCTGCCACTTCAACCAAAACATAATTTGTTTATTTTTATTAAGTTTTAACTTTCTTATCACGACCATAACAAGATATCATTATTTTGTGGCTTAAAATGGCAAAGATTGAGTAATTTTATAAAGGAAATTAAAAAACAAATGGAGAAATTGGTATCATGTTGTTTGATACACCTTTTTTGGAAACCTTCTATAAATGCTAACCCAAAAGACTTAACTAATCCTTACTAATAGTATAAATGTGAAAGTAACTCTGTCTGTCTGTCGCGCTTTCACGCCTAAACCGCTGAACTGATCGTCATGAAATTTGGCAGAGATAGCCTGGGATATGGAGAAGGACATAGGCTACTTTTTTACGCGATAACCGACATCCACGTGGGCGGCGCCGCGGGAAAAAGCTAGTAGTAAATAAAAGAAAATCCTTTCCGATGTCTCATAAGTATATTAATCAACATTTAACATGAGTATTATATCAACATTTTGTCAACTTTTTAAATATTTTTAGTCAATTTAGTTCTATTCATTATTAATTTTACAATTCTTTTAAATCAATTTTCGTTTTACTTTTTGATTTTACAACTTATTTTGAATCAATTTTAGTAAACTTTTATATTTTACAATTCTTTTAAATATATAAAATTATTAGATAGGTTTATAATTCATGTAGATAAATAAAATACAAAATACACTATTCTAAACAATTGTTATAACACAAAAAGTATAATAAAATGGTTATTATACTTTTTGTGTTATAACAATTGTTTAGAATAGTGTATTTTGTATTTTATTTATCTACATGAATTATAAACCTATCTAATAATTTTAAATCAATTTTCATCATTTATTTACATCAATTAACTGTATTGATTTTTGATAAAAAATACGATGAGAGTGCGCCCCTGCTTAAATTATTTACGTTAACTATTTATATTTATTTATATACAATATGTAACTATATTTATTAAAGTATAGTTTTTCCTATTAAGCAAAATCAATGGTTGTTCCATCTGGAGTTGAAACAATTTCAGGGGACTGAGCGCCAGTCAACCTTTATACCGTAACCGTACTCTGCACTTCAACAACCTCAGTAAGGCGTGACTGAGGTACGTCGTGCAGAACTACGGTCGGGGGGCTTGCCTTAACTGGCCGGCCCGCGAGAAGGAACACTCTATAAAACCCGACAGCGAAGTCGTTTAAACCCTACGGATATCTGGCGACCTCCGTAGTATGTAGCCTTACCCCCGGAATGGGCGTCACCTGGGGGTGGACCTTCTATCGACCCTACTCGTGGGAACAACAATGGAAACTAATCAAAAACTAACAAATAAACCTGGAATTTCAACACAGACGACTATAACATTGCCAATTAACACCGATTCAGACGACGAGGTGTTTTCAACTAACCAACAGAGCCCTAACGATGCGTATCAACAGACAGATGACCGTGAAGGACATTCTTCTGGTACAAAAATACTAACTCGAATGGAAGCCTTTATGCTGTTTAAGGGTAAAGCAAAGCAGCTGCCGCTTTCCGAAAGAGTGAGTATGGTTGTCAATTATTTTGGCTCTGAATATCAATTTTCACAAACTGACGAGGAGTTGAAACAAGCACTTTCTGGATTTTTATCAAAGAGTCAAGATTACTTTAAGCGTTGTAAGTTTAATGAGTCCTATTTTATTAAAAAAAAAACGAGATTGGCTTAGTGGTACTCTTGTTAGTGGTCATTTGATATCAGTCCCTGTTAATGATGAAACTTCATCAGCAACAGTTTCTAATAATGAATCTCTATTTTCTCCGAAATCCAAGAGGTTTATGCCTTTAAGCAGAAGCCAACAATATAGATCTAAGAGAAAACTTTCGGAAGCCTTAGACAACGAACCAAATGTCCAGAAAATACAAGCGTTTGTACGATCTATTAAAATCGGAGGACAAAATCTGCCACATTCATCATCTAAAGATTTAGAGACACTATTATGTCTATGTCTAGAATCTGAGACTGCTCCAACAGAAATTCTGAAAAAAGTTCAGACTTCTCCAGAACCATGCGCACCTGTCGAAGCTCTAGCTATGATAACTGACAGAAATATGTCCGTCGAAACATACAATGCAATTCGATTAAATCTTAAAAGACGCGGATTTGATGCATACCCCCCGTACTATAAAATTCAAGAGGCTAAAAAAACCTGTTATCCTGACCAGGTTCAGGTGTCTGAAAGAGAAGCATCTGTGCCTCTTCAAAGTTTAATAAACCACACTTTTACTCAGGTGATTGAATTATGTGATGAAGTCCTCATCAACTATTGCACCAAAAAAAGCATTCAAGCAGTAGATTTCATTTTAAGGGGTAACTGGGGCTTTGATGGAACCACTGGGCAATCTTTATATAAACAGTCATTCTCAGATGCAGAAGGTGACGAAAATAGTCTTTTTGCGACGACATTTACGCCATTGCAGGTTGTAACTAAAGACAGCAATGATGTTATTTGGGTAAATCCTGCACCGTCATCATTTCGTTACTGTAGACCGTTACACTTGCAGTATAAAAAAGAAACGAAAGAATTAATTACTTTGGAGAAACCGTCTATTCAGGATCAAATACAAAATCTTACCCCCATTATAACTGAAACCTCGAGAGGGCATACAATAAAAGTGGTTGAATATGAATTATACTGTGCAGCTATTGATGGGAAAGTCCTGAATGCAATTCTTTGTACACCATCTCAGTTACGTTGCCCATATTGCGATTTGACCTCATCCCAATTCAACGATTTAGAGTTAGCATTCTCCAAACCAGCCATAGAAGAACGTTTGGTGCATGGCATAAGTCCACTTCATTCGTGGATAAGGGTCTTAGAATTTTTATTAAACCTGGGATATAAAGTAGAGGTTAAAAAATGGAGGATCCCGCAAAGGTCAGAAGAGAGCCGAATAGTCGAGGACCGTAAAAAAATAATCCAGGCTAAAATCAGAGAAGAAATGGGACTTTTGGTAGATGTTGTCCGTCCAACTTCAGGGACCGCTAACGACGGAAACACTGCACGCACTGCTCTTTCTGATAGAAACCGAGGAACTTTTGCAAACATTCTGAACATTGACCAGTGGCTATTAGATGGATTATTTGTTATTTTAACTGTTTTGTCTAGCAACCTGCCAATTGATCCTGAAAAATTCGAAGCAAAGAGTTGGCATACAAATATGTTGCGAAGTATGGATGGCATCCTATGACTGTCACGCTTCACAAAATTTTAGTACATGGGTCAAAAATTATAGAAAAATCAAATTTACCTATTGGAATGCTCTCTGAACAAGCGGCTGAGTCATGCAACAAATTTTGGAGGTTTGACAGAGAGCACCATACCAGAAAAAAATCTCGTGAAGCAACTATGTTTGACCTTTTTCACAGAGCTTTAGTCTCATCGGATCCAATTATCAGTGATTACAACCTCTTAGAGAGAAAAAATAAGGCTAAAAAAATCCCATTGCCACCGGCCGCATTGTCTTTGTTGAGACCTGTTAATGAAGAAAATCTAGCCATCGATGATTATTCTCATGTTGAATTAATTGTAACTAACAATGAAGATAAATTTTAGTTCGGTTAGCCAATATAATATTTTACAAATTCATATACATTTTCATTTCGAATAGCCAACTCCATATTAGTTATTAGAAATTATTTAAAACACCTTTTTTTTTCAAATAAAATATATTCTTGTTGTTTTTTTTTTTCGGATACTTTAAAGTGACAACCCTAAGGAAAATTTTGAATTTCCAATAACTCCTGGAAACCAATGAGTTAGGTTTTGGAAATAATACTACACATAATAGAAAGTATCAGCATTTTTTTGATGTAGGAATGACCACCTTCTACGGCGGTTTAGATGAATAAAAAAATGAAAACGAAAAATGACAAAAAAAATCATATCTCTCGACCCATTCGTAGTAAAGCAACAGGAATTGGTAGAACGGTCGGCTATTATACCTTTTTTCGATAGAATAAATACATTTTGGAATAAGTACTTCCGTTAAATTATAATGATTTTTTTTTCGTTTTTCATAAGTCGGATATTCCGAAACTTTGACTTTTTTTAAAAAAAAAGTACAAGTCTTGGCGAACCCGGAGTTTTACTCTAATCCTCAGAATTGTAGACTCTATCGATTAATTTAATAAAAACACGATGACACAAAAACCGGGATCTTACCACACTGGCGGCCTATTGTTTGGCAGCGAATGTTCACGAGTTTGCGATATTACTTAAGTCGGCGCCGGCGCCGGCGTCTTATGTGAGATATGCGCGTGAGCATCAAAACATAAATAATATTATTATTAGAGATAGGAAGATTTGTTCTAAATTTTATTGCGTTTGAAATACTCTATATAGATTTCTAAGAACAAATCTTCCAATCTTTAACGTTTAACATAGCTGCCAAAGTGATTCCCAAATAAAACTCATTCTGTATATGCGAAAAAAACATAGGCACGAGTACATTGTTTGTTGGTTTTTCTTACGTAATCAAGACCGGACTAGCCTGAAGCTACCGGTGGGCCATTACTAAGTGTATACTGTCCTTTACATCATACATAAAAGGCGATGCACGTCAACTTAGATAAGTTGATTTAATGTCTGAGTGGGCTTAATTGGGCCGTTGCTAGTATAATCGCCTTTTGTTAGGCATAATGGTCAAGCCGCTTAGATTTCATCGTTATTAATGTCTATAAATCAAATAGATTTTATGTTATGTAATATTGTATTTAAGTTAGACTAGCTTTGGTTAGTGGCTTCGCTTACGTGGAATATTTTATGTTTTATATTTGCTAAGGAACTTAGATGAATCTTCTGAGTAATCGGTCTCATTTCTACACCATCGATGTTGTGCACTGGCCATAAAGATTCATGGCACAGTGTACCCACAACACCCATTTGGGGCAATTGCACCCATTGCCCCCCTCTGTATCCGCGCCTAGTTGCAGTATACCTACTACCTCAGATGAAGAACTCGCTATATACGTCAAAAATGTAATTGACTGATAGATATCCTCCGCATTCGGCCATAAAAAGGCTGGATTATCTTCTTAAATATTTTTTTTTAGTTATTCCCTATAAATCTGCAAATACTAAACCTTTTTCTTACCGGTATGATAGCCGGTCGTAAATACATTACGTTTGTTAGTTTAGTAATCAAGTCTGGCCTTCTACATAGAATCAATATTGATGTTGAAGGCGCGACAGACGTCGGTGATAAATGGCATCGAATTTCATTATAACTGTCATAATAATAATATTGGCTGCTAACGTAATACACGTCTGCGAATCTGAAGGGCGAGGTAGATGTGTTAATATTTGTTGAAAAACGCTGAAACCAGGCATTTTCGATGCATTAAGTACTTGTAGACTGCAAACACATATTTTAAAATTGTTTTCCGACACTGTCTTGCTATATTATTCAGAGGCAAATCATTAGATATATCCTATTCGTATTTTTTATTCTCAATAAATTATATTATTCTCGTAGCTCTTACAAAAACTTTGTACTAATCTAGATTGTAATTTTAAAAGATTTTCCGCGGAGTTTTTTTGCCAGTTCTTCTCCATAGGACCTACTATTTGGAACCGCGCACCTAGAGTCTCGACATTTTATAAGTGCCTGTATCTGGTTTACATGAAATAAAAACTTGTTCTATTCTATTAAATAAATAAATAGGTATTGCTGTATTACAATTTTTTAAATAGTTTTTTTTTTTAATAGGCTTGTAGTTAATCTATCCTGTAGCATTTATTTTTGGCACGTGAACTAAATTGGTCATAGAAAATTATCAGCTACAGATCTTAGCTTAGATTAGTGTAAGTACTATCTTTGTCAGATTATATTATAGGTTTTCGTTGTCTCGTTTATTAGAGTAAGTGTAGATACTGACCCACATGTCGTTGAGCGGTTGGGGTGACAGCGAGGCGGGCGCGGACGACACCGCCGAGTCCTCGTCTGACGGAGCCTCCTGAAATACAAAACAAAACATTCAGTGACGACACGGTTGGTACTGTGATCTGTGGCTAAGCGATTGGCTTTTTTAGCTACTTGTCGCGCGTTCGATCCCCGCACGGAATTTATATTTGTATGACCTACAGATAGTTATTCCGTATTGGAGAGTGATTTTGAAGAAAATTAAAGCTACATTAGGCCCACATAAAGAGACATCTCAAAATATCAATAAAGTCGGTCTCAGTGGTACCTATCTAAGCTCTTAATGTTTAGTGGAAAGTGCATGATTAACTTCAATACTCTACTTACAGGTACTGAATCGCGGTAGTAAAATGTAGTATTTGACCTTTTTGGAAACATGCACGATTTATTTAATCTTTGTCTTCATGTAGGTACCTACCCTACTGCTGCATATAAGTGCCTATATCACTAATTATATTATTTCATAACGTATAACTTTATTTGTTGGAAGTTTATACGAACTCTATAAAAGGTTTCTTTCCGATGCTGTATGTCTGTTTTCAGATCTTCTCGGTTGGTCTTCCCTTTTTCCTGTAACAATAAAAAAAAGTCAATTAATTAAAATTGTTTAGGCAACTAGACAACTACTTATAACAATTAGGTTGCTTGCAAGCTGCCCTTGTAGCTGATAAAAAATACGTTAAATGATTCAATCGTTTTTTAGAATTAACCTAAGTAATTCATGCTTGACATGAACTACCTACTTTTGCGTTTTATTAAAACTAGTGGTCGTCAAGTGGTCGAAACTCCACCGTAATTTTAGCTTTCTGCACTAGAAGCTTCTTCTAGCGAACGTATGCCAAATTATGCCGTGAGTATACACCTTAAACCGAACTACCTGAGCATGTAGGATAACCTTGTGCCCAACATCAAGCACACATGCCTAATCTCTCCAAGCAGGTCCTGATCGTTTATCACCAGAAGCCTGTCAGTGACCGCCCGCGGCGGACATCTGGTTGTCTGTACATTTGCGGGTCGTGACCGGCCCGGCGCGGTTGCAACACGGCAACGAAAATAAAAGTGGTTACGTATCGTGGGAGCTGATCTTAGTAATTTGAATGACACGGGGAGCTGCGAAACATTTAATGAGTCAAGTTAGCCTTTGACTTAGATCTGGAAGATCTTGTAACCAGCTTGTTAGGTATCTATATTTATGATTATGGCTATAGATTTTAATTTTAAAATGAATCGGAACGGTAACTAATTTTAAAAAAAACTTCTTCTAGTATTTTTTATCGTATTTTACTGAGGCAAAAGGTGTAAAGAGATACCATGCGTACCTAAATAAATTAGTAGGTGTTATATTTTCAGATGAAGAAGCCACTTACGCTAAGTTAAATTAGTTTTCAGTCTATTACTTGATAACACAAAATAATATTAAGCAGTACAATAATTTATGAGGTTTGTTTTTGTTATCAAATAATGTTATATCACTGAACAATAAAGTCTAATTTACTTTACGGCGTATATTTTGAGGTTGCGCCTACAGTTATTGTAAAAGCAAAATACAAAATCTTGCGTCACGCTGTTTTATAATATTTTTCAAAGGCGTTTTATCAAAACTAGATTTTTTAATAATTCACGGAATATCGATATATAAATGAATACCTAACAAATAATATGCGAATTGATGATAGTTTTTGAAACTATTTACTTATTCATTTAAATTTATCCATCAAGTTTCTTGAAATTATAAACATAATTTCTCACGACTGGCAGTAATGGCAGTAAAACCCACTGATAAGTATGCATTATCTGAACTTTTGCACTTATCTTAACACTAATACAGCCAGAACTAGTTGAACGGGTTGACAGCAACCCTTTATTTCATAGAAAGCTCAACCCGATCTCATGGCGAGACTGCTTTATCAATATTGTACCTACCTATGTACTGTTTTACTCATGTTTTACAAAATAAATATATCTTTATCTTTATGTATTCTTTTAAATAAATTGTATATTACTAAATATTTTAAGCAGCTGTAGGTAATTTTTATAAGTAGATGTATGATGAGGTTCCTATCAGAAACGAATTACCTACTTAAGTTTATATTAATTGTTTTGTTCTAGTATAGGACACTTACTAAGTATATCGCTAGATGGCGTTAGTAGACACAAGCGATTAATGTTTTCAAGATAACTTCATTACTATTAGAGTTCAAAACGGTTCAAAACAATCTATAAACATGGTAAATACCCCGTTTTGAACTCTAATACTAATGAAGTTATCTATGGTCACTAAGACCATGACAGTTTAAAAACTTATAACTACTTATACCGCGAATAATACAGTTCTTATAAAAAAAAATCTGTACCCATAAAAACAAAAATTACTTTTTACGCAAATACATCGATAAAGTTACACGGTAATTTTACGCATTGCGTCGTGAAAAAAAGCGTAAAAATCAGTTATGAACAATGTCTCGACTACACCGCGAAATATGATTCGATTCCCAACAGCGCAATATTGTATCGAAATGTTAGCCATTTGTGTCAAAAAGAATGATTGGGTAGTATGCGTGAAAATCTGAAAATGTGTGTATCTATTTGGAAATAGTATGTCCTACTAAAACTTTACATGCGAAGGGTATCTATTAAAGAAAGCGTAGAATTTCGTATGGGAAAGTGCTACTGAGACCGATAAATACAAAGCTTGCCTAGATGAATTACGCAGTTTCTATAAAAAATGCAAAATAAAACTACCTACTTTTACCATTTTTTAAATTAAAGACCAGTTAAAGATTGGCCTATTAGGCGCTGAGCAGACGACAGACTTTTTGTCCGAAGACCTATTTGTCTCGACGATTGAGGTTATGAATCCTATGCAACAGCGCACACGGCGAACAAAATGTCCGTGGTTGACGCCACGCATTAAATGGCGAAGGCTTCATAAAAGTATTGTAGTCTTAAATATATTTTTTCATTCATTCTTATTTGGTAGAAGAACTTACCTCCTGAATTCAGAGCCCAACTTACTTAAGGAAAATATATGACAGTTGCAATAATTATTATCAAACAAAGGATGCACTCCTTTTTTCGCTTATTATATTTTCTCATAAGAGAATGAAGAAGCTCAATAAATATATAGTTTATTCATACAAAATGTCACCCGATTCCAAGAAATACTGTACATTAAAAGTCATTTGGTATTGGATGGAACAATGTTAAGATTTGAACATGCATTCAGTAGCAATTTTATAAGATATTCTTAATTTTATCTCATGAATACGATTGAGCTAATCTAATTTGAACCTTATATCACTGCAATAGAAATCACATCACCAGGCTTCTTGAGATAAAATAAAATAATGTCATTTAAATATTTTAGGACTAAGTAATGATAAGTGCACTTCCGTAATGTCCATATATGATTTCTCATTCATAAAGTGATAATTATTTAATTACTAGTAAACGAAAAATATTGGTCCTACCATTCTAGCCCCGTTTTTAAGAGAGGTAGGGCAGTCGGACAGGGCAGTGATAGTTGGGCTTTCTGTTCAAAATTGGAGCTGCCCGACTGGGGCAGTACCACCACCTCGCAGAATATCGTAGCCAAATACCACAAGCAGTATTCTTACAGTTTGTGTTCCTAACGGTCAACAAGGTCGCCAGTGCTCCTCGAGAAAGCTTCGTGTTGGCAGTAGGGGGTCCCCCTTAGTAGTAGGGCCGGCAACGCGCGAATGAATCCTCTGGTGTTGGAAGCCTCCAGGTTAACATCAGGCGGGCCGTATGCTTGTTTGCCACATTAGAAAAACGAAGTAAAACAAAAACGATTCTACTGATTACATCAAAATTAAACAAAAGTGGCGTTCAAGGATGCAAAGTGACACAAATCCAATAGATACCGATCGATCGGGTTTATTATCGAGAGCCATAGATAGAAACATCCAGTATCGAAATATTATCGCTTTAAACTATATTAAATGGACCCACATCTAATTGCTCAGCCGGTAATAGGTACCGGCAAGCAATTATTTGATATCACGATAGTAATAATTACTATTTCGCTTCTCTTCCCTTTACATCGTTACTATTCGATTAGCGAAAGTCGATAGAAAGTTGTGGAAGCTGATGTGATCATCTCTAGTTATTCGCGAGATCAATGCCCTGAATTCGATAGGGCTATGATTTGATTGATTGATTCGTTGATTTTATCGATAAGTTTTGATACCAATTTACGGAACACCAATTATTTTATCGCAAAAGAAATTGAACTACCTAAATATCTTGTGCACTTTAACGATAAAGTTAGATTTTCATCTTCCTTTACCCTTTCAAATGTTAACTCAGATTCTACTATTCAAGGTTTTGAATACCCAGATAAAATGTTTTTAGTAAACAACACACGCCTTATAAAATTTTGTATTTACTACATCAACATATTTATAGTTAGATTTGCCAACATTTCTAGCCAAATTAGGTAAGTTATCCACCCATTACAAACTCCGCAGGAATAACAAATGAAGTAAATACAGCAGCGAATTCAGTTCATCATTCAGAACTCACGTACCTACTGTAATGACGACAATCAGTTGCGACTACTTGCTTTGAATCACTCATTTAATCCGTACAACCATTTGGAATCTGACCAGAACTTTCACTAGGTACATTGTTCTGAGCAATTAGCATTCTTAATGAAAGCTGCGAAAGTCAAATATTGCTCGAACATAATCTAATAACAAGTGATGGGCGATGCTCGATGACGCGAGTCGATAATACCGAAACACTGGTATCCGTGACCGGGTTACTTTTTATTATATCGATACTTACGCATCTATGACTTGCGTTTTCGCTAATGATAATGTGCATTGTACCTACTTATTTTGAATTGAATAGATATCCCGTCTCTAAATTTTACATAACTGTCACTCTAGTCGAAGGCAGATACTCGTAGCTTCAATCAGCTAAGAAAGTGAAACGATGAACTAAAGATCACTAGTTCATATCAAATGCTACTGATAACGTCAATTTTGATAGAAATTGAATTAAAAAGAAAGCATTTGTTTAACTTCTTGTGAAAGTAATATATTTGTACGGTGAAACCGAACACTGTCAACTCAGCGCTTTACTTTACTTTAATAATATAATTGATCAATCGTGTTAGTACTCAATTAGCGGTCATCGCGTGTGCTCCCTCGCTCCTTTATATTTTAAACCTATGGTCCAGTTAATAAATTTAATTAGCATCTAAAAGCAGTGGTCTCATTTAGCAGCCTTTGAGATTCGTACATGGTCCTTCGAGCCACCGAGCGGGACCTCGTGAGGTTTTGATATACTTATAGTTAAGTACATAGACTTGGCGGCGTTCGCGTTCGGTTACCTATCAGTGCATTGGATTGCAGTGTCACGGGAGAAGTTTAGCAGCATTTCTGTATTAACAGAACTTTAGCAACGCTTTATAGCAGCAAGACCCTAGCAGCGCAGGGTGAAGATCTAGAGCGTCGTTAGCAGCAAAGGTGGTCGGCATCCCAAAAAGTGGGACGCCGGCAATTCCAGCACCAGGACATCAGTTTCCTGAGCAGCAAGACGTCGGCGTTCATAGCAGCCAGACGTCCCATTCTACAGCAGCAAAGCATCGGTATTGACAGTATCAAGATAGCGATAGCTGTCGAGCAAAGCGTAAGCCGACGGAGCGCGACTAAAGCACAGCAGCAGCAAAGGTCGAGCGTCAGCGTAGCACAAGTAAGATCTTTCCTTTTTACACTAACTAATTAGCAGCGTCATGGAAGATCTTTACTATCAGCAACTCGAATTAACCGAGTTAATTAAGAAAATACCGATTAATATCAAAAAGGATAGCGCCGAAAGGAAATCGGATGACTATTTTAAAAGGCGATTAGACTTGTTAGAAAAGTATTGGGTGGATTATCAAAATAATCATTTAGCTATCTGTGAGTATGGGATGAAAGAACATATTTACTTTACAAATTCTGAGCATGAAAGGGTGAGCAAGGTTTATATAAGCACCAAGAATTTAATCAACGATCAACGCCTACAGCTATCTAGCATGCAGTCAACTCTAGCACCCGCCAGGAGTACTCAAGCAAGTCTGGAGGAGCAAAAGCCAGCAGAAGTAGGGCCAACAGGTTCACAGCAGCAATCTAAGCCAAGCATTATTCGAGCAATGGAATCGAGAGGTTCTACAAGTAAATTAGATGATATGATTCGTAAGCAAGCGGCGAACTTTAAAGCTTTTAAGCGATCAGCTGCCTTCATTCACCTCGACTCTATGTCGGAGAAGTGGGAGATGCAGGACGCATTGAAAATATTGGAAGCGCGCTGGTCACAAATCGACTCCCTTCACTGGGAAATAGACAGTGAGATCGGTGGAGAAGACGATGAATACGAGATGGTCTACAGCCAGCATGAGCGATCCTTCATTCATTTGAAGACTACGATCAACAAAAAGCTATGGAGTGTATCACACAGAGAGCATTCCACCCCTAAAATGGATATACCAGTATTTACGGGGAATTATCAGTATTGGATCTCATTTAAGGATCTTTTTACTGAAGCTATTCATAGCAACCCTACTTTGTCGCAAGCGCAAAAAATGCAGTTTTTGAAGAGCAAGGTAAGGGGCGAAGCGGAACGACTCATTCAGCATCTTCCGATAAGTTCCGATAATTATAATACCTGCTGGGAAATCTTAAACCATCGGTATAACAATAAAAAGCTCATTTTCACGTCTATCATAAATACGTTACTAGGTTTACCTAGCACGCAGCAGCAAACTCTGGGTCACATTAAAAGGTTGCATGATGTGACACTGGAGAGCCTTCACGCTATCCGGAACTTAGGTATCGATATCAGCACTTGGGATCCGCTTCTTGTGCATTTAATATCGCAGAAACTGGATAACGAAACCTACGGGGATTATATAGAGTCCCTGAAGAATTCGAGAGAACTACCGGTGCTGCAAGAGTTTCTGGATTACCTGGAGAGCAAGTTTACTAGCCTGGAATCCTCACGCAGAAAGCTAGATCATGCTACGCAAAAATCAAATAATCTGGAATCCAACGACAAGTCTCAGAACAAAGCATATCAAACAAGGCGTTATCATCCTAATTCTGCCAATCAAGTCAGCAAGCCTGAATCGAAGGCGTTACACGTGTCGTCGGGCAAATGTTACTTTTGCGGTCAACAACACGTACTAGCGAATTGCATAAAATTCCTAAAGTTACCTAATGCCGATAAAATAAATACAATTTCCAAATTGAAACTTTGCATAAATTGTTTATTCGATCATAATGGTCAGCAGTGCATTTCCGTTAAGCGATGTCGCAAATGCGCAGGAAATCATCATTCCGTTTTACATGACACCTGCTTTAAAAATATGTCGCAACCAAATAGCGCAGTTACGACAACAGCGGAACCTAATGAAGCAGAAAAACATGTGGCTATCACATCGCATGTCTCACAAAATGATCATGGAACTAATGAAGTGATGTTAGCTACGGCTTTGATTAAAGTTGCAGCGGTAGATGGATCTGTTCATGTTCTAAGAGCGATCATAGATCCCGGATCTCAAGTTTCTCTAATCCGAGAGTGCGTTGCTAAGAAATTAGGTTTACAAAGAGCAAAATTTAATGGATTAATATTTGGCATCGGGGAACAGGAGAACAATTGTAAGGGCGTGATCACAATAACCTGTGTCTCAATGTATAATGAATTTTCATTTACTTCTGACGTAATTGTAATGAACAATTTACTTAAGCCTTTACCAAGTAAATCATTTATACCATCGAAGTGGTCACATCTCGAAAATCTGAAATTAGCTGATCCTCACTTTAACGAGAGCAGGCCTGTGGATGTGTTACTAAGCGCTCAAGTACATGGCCTTATATTGCTAGGAGGATTGATTAAAGGAGAGGGTGCGTCACAGCCAGTGGCGCAACAAACTCAACTCGGGTGGATCATATACGGCGGTGGAGAGGTAGCATCCTATCAATGTAATGTTGTATTGAACAATACTCATGACATTCAGCAGTTTTGGGAAATCGAAGATATTAGCGAAGATTCAAATTTATCGTCAGAAGATCAACAATGTATTGACTTCTACTCCTCAACGACAAAGCGTCGTGAGGATGGACGCTATGTGGTTAAATTACCGCTCAATCCAGACTTGGACATAAAGTTGGGGTCTTCAAAGAAAATGGCTATAGCGCAGTTTAAAAATTTAGAACGTAAATTTAGCAAGCAACCAACTTTAGCGGATCAATATAAACAGTTTATTAGTGAGTACGTAGCCTTAGGACATATGGTGCCGAGTTACAGCGAAAACAATAAACGACTAGTATCATGTTACTTGCCGCACCACGCCGTGCAGCGAGCTGAATCAGCAACTACCAAGCTACGCGTGGTGTTTAACGCGTCAGCAAAGACGTCAAGCGGATATAGTGTGAATGACCTGATGTGCAAAGGACCTAATTTACAGCAGGACCTCCAGGGATTAATTATTAAATGGCGTCAATATCGGTATATAAAAATATGTAACGACATATGGAAGAAATGGAGATCGGAATATTTAACGCAGCTATCTATTAGAGCTAAATGGCTATCCACGCAAGAAAATATGAAAATCGGGGATTTAGTGACCATTCAGGATGATAATCTTCCACCTGGGAAGTGGATGATGGGTAGAGTAGTCGAGCTTCACCCGGGTCAAGATGGATTAGTTCGAGTAGTTACTTTAAGAACAAAGAATGGAACTATAAAAAGACCTGTTGTTAAACTTTCAATATTACCGATTTTACCGGATCCAAGTAAAATGGAAAGCAAGAAGGTTGATCAAGATCAACAGAATAATTTAAAGACGAATGGATTGCAGAATAGATGTAGCAAACTAACATCTAATTTCGTGTCCATGGCAATTTCACTAATCTTTTTTATGTCATTGCTGACAACATCGCAAGCAGCGTTTAATATATCAATGTTACCGAGCAATAATTCACTGTATTTCGAGTCAATAGATAACCTGCAAATTATTCAAGACAAGTGGAATTTGATAGTGTATTATGATATGTCCCCTTATTGGGAAGGGAATACAGCTGCAACAAAATATTTAGATTATTTAGGAAGACTCTGCTCTTCCCTTAACGATAAAAGTCATTGTAACATAATTATACATCAATTAAATCATGATTACAAGGAATTACAATATTACAATCGACTCATGCTTAATCAACATTTTGACGCACGCGCCAGACATCGGCAGCGTCGCGGCCTTATCAATGGTATAGGTTACATGGCTAACAGTCTGTTCGGCGTATTAGACGAGCGTTTCGCGGAACAGTACAAGTCAGACATTCAACTTGTAAAACAAAACGAGAGTCATTTAACATATTTGCTAAGAAATCAGACCTCGATCGTTGAAGCAGAGTATAATGTATTAAAACGAACCGAACAAACTATCCAATTACAGCATAAAACAATAAATAAACACTTAAATGAGCTAGACAATGCTTCGTTTACGATAAAGCAGGAAGTAGAAAGCTTAGCAAAATTACAGGATTTTACGTTATCCGCAGTAACAGCTATCAATGTGATTCAAAACCTAAAAATAATGCAGGATACTCTCCTGGATGCTATCACAGATATTTCTCACGGAAAATTCAACGCTCACCTATTAACACCGGATCAGCTTCAAAATGAATTGCAGTTCATTTCCGGACAATTAACTAAAGATATCACGTTACCCGTAAACAATATTCAATCAGATCTAAAAGACGTGTATAGTATGCTGAGAGTGAAAGCGAGAATGATGCAGGAATACTTTATATTTGAGATAAAGTTTCCTTTGATTAGCAGAGACAATTACAAAATTTATAAAATTTTATCGGTTCCTCAACAAGCTCAGAATGAAATGATTAGCGTACAACCAGTAGCAGAATACATTGCTATCAATTTACGAAAGGATGCTTACTTCACGATGTCCTTTTTGGAGCTTCAGTTGTGTATGCGTAAGGAACATGCTTATTTGTGTCAAATCAGCAAACCAATTAATCATCTATCCATCGATGAGAAATTTTGCAAACTTGATCATCGCTCAAAAAGATGCGTTATAAATAGGTCACCGTGTCAAGACATGTGGCTTGAGTTAAATGACCCGTCTAGTTACTTTTATTTCTGTTGTAATACCTATGCAGTGAGAATCATATGTCAAGATCAAGTTGTTTTTAAACAAGTAACTGGAGCTGGAATTATAAACTTGGAGTCTAAGTGCGTAATAAAGAGTAAGGATTTCACTTTATACTCACATTCCATATCAGGGAATACCATTTACTCAGACCTAGAAATAGTAACCCCTCAGATAGCCGAAATCAATCATATGGTAAATATATCTCTCTCCCACTACACAGAAGTGGAAGTTCCGACAGATACGAATAGCACATTAGCTAATCTCCGAGAACAAATAGAACAGCTAAAAGCCACCAATACTAATTCACCTGATGAGATGCTATCTACGCATGACATACATCAGTATTCAATTTGTTACGGTTTGCTGGGTGCGGCTTTGGTAGTCGCAGCGATTCTCTTATGGAAAAGAAGACGGACAGCATCTTCAGTGCAGATCACGCAAAGTGCAGAAAATAGTGTTGTGTTTTCGCGAAAGCAGAGTAAGGCTGACCGTCAGTCTAGTGTTGAGAATATAACTAGTGTGGACAGCAGTAGTAAACAAGATACAGGCACATCTCCCATTGTGAAAAAGTGTACTTTTAGATTAGAAGATGTGTGAATCTTATGTATCTTTCCGGCCCGGGAGCATGTACGGTGAAACCGAACACTGTCAACTCAGCGCTTTACTTTACTTTAATAATATAATTGATCAATCGTGTTAGTACTCAATTAGCGGTCATCGCGTGTGCTCCCTCGCTCCTTTATATTTTAAACCTATGGTCCAGTTAATAAATTTAATTAGCATCTAAAAGCAGTGGTCTCATTTAGCAGCCTTTGAGATTCGTACAATATTTTTACTTTGATTTTAGGCCGATGCTCGATATTTAGCATAGTTTCTGTCCGGTACACGTAATCTCTCCCCGCATTAGCGAAACATGGATTTACATTAGCACATCTCTACCTAACCCTTCGGTGAGTCAGGTGTGCTGCGAGCCAATTGCTCCCCAAAGACCTACATAACTGCATTAACTACAAAGCTGTTTCCTTTCAGGATTACCTCATCTAAGTTTAAATTATTTGCACCATTTTCTTTACAACCTCTAACCATATCTGAGTCACCAAAATCAAAATTTACTCCCTAAAGACCCAAGCGCATCTCTATCTCTACATAGTTTAAAATATCGTCGCTTTCGGCGTCTGTCTGTCTGTATATCCGTTAACTCCTCCTAAACCACTAAGTAAGATAATTTTTCATAGAAGGTTTATAATAATGTATAATACTTTCATATTTAATGTAAAATTGGTAGAGAAATTGCACCCGTCGAAGCCGGGGGGGTTCGCTAGTTAACTGCACAGTAGTATCCTGTCAAGACAACCTCATCTTTTAAATTACTTACACCATTTTCTTTAAAGCCTATAAACATATCTATTTCGAAATGATTGTCCCTAGTACTTTGTCCAATGTCCTTGTACAAATTGTCCCGAGCTATGGGCTATTAGTTCAAGCCCGTTTATATGCCCCAGTTCCCATGCCTCTGAAGTACTTACTTCGATAGCAAATTTTATAGAGTGATTTACTGGTATATTGATTTTGTGAGCTGTTGTAGCATTGTTTTGCATTTGTTTCTTAAGTACCTATAAGAACAATGGATTGTGTATTTGTAGGCAAGAACTAGGCTGGTTAGTGTTTGATTCAAGGTTTTATTGTGATCGAATTGGCTGGTGATTTTGCGTTTAATACATTGTTAAATAATCGTCGATGCGTGATAATATGTGCTAATTCCTTATAAGTATTATGTTCGGTAGCTGTTATTATAACTTACGAACAAATGTTTTTATCGATTACCTAGATTTTCTTTTTATGTGTGTGGCCTGTATAGTAATATAAATATCATTAATTTAATTATTCTCCTCTCACAGATAAGAGACCAATCCAACAGATGGAACATTAATAGAGGCTGATAATGAATCGAATTATTGAACAATAAATTAAAATCCTAAATAAACCTTAAGTAATAAAAGAAAAAGTCAAAATAATTGAAACTCTTACTTTTATCAAACACTTGAATATCTACATACATACAACAGGATGTCGTAAAATCTGAGTTTTATTGTACACGACACATAGGTAGGTACACAAAGTTTCTAAGAATTTCGGTCACGCACACAATTGCAACGTGATGTGCATCTCAGATGTTGATTTTAATATATGACGACTGCTTAACAAGCGGAAAAGGTGCATCATAAAGTAAGGAGATAAATTCTAATTTACAGCTTAAATTATAAAAAAGTTGACTTGAAAGGCCATCCAAGTGGTATACAGGTGCCGCAGAAGTCGAAAAAATTATTCGCTTGGAAAAGGTTTTTCTTTTGCCAAGTGGTTCTTTATAATGAGTACAATCAATAACATGAGTACTTTAATTTTGTTTTATTTTTACTAACTGATATTTGATGGTTTAGGTACCGTAATATTTATGTGTGGAAGCTTTTCATTAGCAACTTATTTTACATATTGTACTGTATTTGAAAAAAAATATTAGTCTGTAAGCTTTCCAAAGAATAAATAAATAAATAAATATTCCTTAACGTATCCGAAACAACTTGAAATTCACCGTGTATATAACAAAAATGCCATTTACATCATTATCGTAACCCCATCGGCACTTATAAGGTAAAATTTCACCGACTGCCATAAAATTGACAAACAAAATCGTCGAATTAATATTTTACACTGCATCAAACAAGTTCTTATGCCAATAATAAATCACATAACACGAAACGCTGTAAATATCGCTATGTAACAGGCAGACACGATAATTCACGTTTATCGTAACTCGGTATAAATCCAACACTATCGCCGGTATCGATCTCATAATAAATCGAAAGTTATCGATTAAGGCGCCGCACTAGTCGTGAGGGTCCTAGACTCAGATTGCCATCTGATAGGTTTTGAGAGAAATTGAACAAGTTCTTTACCTGCTTTTAGTAATTTTGCTATTTTTAGCAAGTCTTGCTATATTAACACTCAAACATTTATGTAATCATGAAAACTCATCAAATAGGTAAGCAGAACATAAACTTAACTTTACCTACGCTTTATAGAATTCCTGTAGGTTAGGTTAGGTCCCTGTAGGCTAAAAACAACAACACCTATATCTACTATAAAACTAGATGGCATCCGCATCCGTTTACAACAAATACACGAATACAATAGAATAGATCTTTATTTCATGTAAACCAGATACAGGCCTAACTGACAGACTAACTGCGCGGATCCAAATAATATATCCTATGGATCGGCAAGAAACGCGATGGAAACTCTTTTAAAATAATAGATTAGATGGTATAATATGGACATGTAAAGAGAAGATCACCGGATTATGTGTCCTTACCTGGTAAGAGATCTCGAGGGAGACCTAAAACCAGGTGGATGGATGTAGTGCATAGAGATATGGCGACATGCAAAGTTTTCGACACGGATGTCAAAAATAGAGCGAAGTGGAAGCGAAATATAAGGAAGGCTGACCCCCATCACCATGTGGGATTGACAGTTGAGTTCCCTTCATTGTGGTCGAGCTTGGCGAGGCTGACACATGCGTCATGCTCGTGAACGGGTGCCGTCTGTCGGAACTGGTCAGCTCGTAACTGCCATGGCAATCTTATTCAGAGGCAATTCATTATTATCCTAGTTTTATTTATATTCGCATTGAATTGCATTATTCTCGCAGATCTTACCACAACATTGTACTGATAAAGATTGTCAAGATCTATTATTTATTTTAAAAGAGTTTCCATGGAGTTTCTTGCCGGTTCTTCTCCTGATCTACTATTTGGAACCGTGCACCTAGAGTCTCGACATTTCATAAGTGCCTGTATCTGGTTTACATGAAATAAAGATCTATTCTATTCTATTCTATTCACAGTTGGGATGAGAGAGAGATTACAATCTTGATTGGTATAATGTTTTGGTAAGAGCTGCGAGAATAATGTAATTAAATGTGAATAACCTAACCGTCAAAAACCCCCGACTCCAACTAGAAAAAGAGCTGTAACTTTTGAACGGCTGAACAGATTTACATGAAACAAGGCTAAGAACACTCGGGATAACATTATCTACGACACAAAAAAACTAAACGAAAATCGGTTCATCCGTTTGGGAGCTACGATACCACAGACAGATACACAGACAGACACGTCAAACTTATAAAACCCCTCTTTTTTTTGTCGGGGGTTAATAAAAAATAAGAATAGGATAATAATGATTGTGGCATCGATGCCTGATATCATTATTCTAAAAACGCCCATCTTTACAGTTCAGTACTTTTAAAGATCCATATGTTTTATCAATATAAAGAAAAAAATGTCTCTATCCTGTCCATTACTCCCACCAATTTCCAAAAGAAGGTTCTAATGTACACAGATAAAGACAAAACATGGGAAAGTGTGACCTTAACTGTGAACCGACCCTCCCGTTGTAAGATGATGTAGATAGTAATGACGGCCATTACTAAGGAATAACTTAGTCTTATATGATGTTTACTATATAATAAGATCTTAAGTTTAGAGATATGGGAATGGCGCTAGAAACATCAACAGGTATCTATTATTTTGACAATTTATTGTTTTATTTAGGATAGCTTCGGCCCGCGGCTTCGCCCGCGTGATATCTTTGTAAATTATAGTTATATTCAGTGATAATATAGGAAGTTGCTGGTTGAAGAATTTTTAAAATCGACCCAGTAGATATTGTGTTTATCCATTACAAACAAATAAAATTATTATCACTATTAAAAGTAAATAAGTATAAGTATAGATGGAGTGAGCAAATCAAATTATCACCTACGTTAAAATAGTTTCAGATAGACTTGTCTGATGTCTTTCTTCTATAGCTCATGTTATAAAAAATTAATACCACAAACTCTAAAATAAACACAAATCTTGTAACAAAATACCAACAATCACAAATTAGCCCGACATCTTAATTTTAAATAAACGTCTCGGACAAAACGGTGCGATCGCGATAACGAGTTTCATAAAAAGCTGGGTCGTCGCCGAAACCTTTGACATTCTCGGATGCGCATGCACCGGCTGGCCGACTTTCACCGCTGCATCCATGTTCCGTATCGATTATATTCGATTATTCCATAAATCGATTGTGCAATCGATTGTTTTTGGGAAGATCCATTATTGAAAGGTTTTCGCGAATGGTGGCTAAATGTCATCATGGTAGTACTTTATAGCAGGTTGTTCGATAACCTAATTAAAGATTTTTATCGTGTTTTCATAGCGACAAACATAAAACTTTTCTGCAACAAAAATAAACTGTATTACTACTTACTAAAATGATCTTATTCTGTAACCTGTAAGAGCATAATACTTTAAAAGTCAAAGTATTTAAATATTTTAATGTCACCTAAATAATGTAGAAATTAATCCGACCCCGATAGTAAATTATGTCATCAACCAGTGAAGAAAGATTATTATTTATTTTTCAAATTATGTAGACCATCATCCCAAAAGGCCTAACCGTAATAGAGCCGAGAAAACATTAAAAAATCGATCATCACATCGTACTAATAAATGACACTCCCACACAACCGCCATCGATACAAAAATAAATTATTAGATACAAAAATTATAATACAGTTCTCATACAAATCACAATAAAAGTAGGTTCGTAAACTTATGACCCCCGCATGTAGACGCTTTGGGAAAGTGGGCATAAGTGGGACGGTGGACCACTTAGCTGAGTCCCGTGTGGGTGGGACACCTGTGCGATGACCATTTCATGTGTTGGTACCACCTGTATGTTTTTGTAAAGTTGAAAATTCTTCGTGTTTTAGATTTTGTTTATGGTAAAACGTAAACTAAGTGATAGATAATACCGATAAGTGCGTTGAAACGGATAAATCCTTTGGAGAACCAAGACCAAAATCATAGGCTTTTATTATATTAGAATAGAATAGAATAGAATAATTTATTTGTGAAACATAGGTATAGGCATAAGCATATTATCTAGGTAATTAGGTAATTCTCGGCGTGTAAAGAAAAAAACATTATGTAAAGAGCAGTTTACATATTGGACAGTCTTTTTTATAGGACAAGTTGGTTAGAGACTTAATCAATACATTTAAGTATCAATTAAGTGAACTCATCAGCTACACAGTGATGCAACCTCGTAAATGTCTAGAAAAAAATCTCACAAAATTTAAGAAGTATTTTTAAAAATCTCATTTGTCAACGACCACAGAAGCCTTTGCAAATCTTGCAGACATGATAAATTACACAAAAACAGATGCACGTGAGAATGCGCAAACTTCCGGTGCCACAATAAGTTCTTGTCGTTAACATCGGTGAACCATGACGAGATTGATAAGAGTCACCTTAGATGTCAGTAAGCAAAATATGTTGTTATTTGACTATGTGAAGATTATTTAATTATTGTTGTACTTTGTCTGTACAAAAAAGGAATGTAATAAACGCTATCTTCTTTATGTAATTATACTGTTATTACCATACTTATTCTACATTAATTCTCTTAATCTTGTAAAAACAACATCTAAAATTGGTGTCTTATGAATAACAAAAAAAAACCCTACCATTCATCAAATTCTCCGTCTAAATGCCGCCGGACCCAAAAAAGTAGAAGTATTCCCTAAAAAAGTTGTGTAACATGATACCGAACATGAGAAAAAATCTAAAACATAGTTCTCTGAATGAACCCTACCGAAACCGGTTCGAAGGAATGAATGTAGACAACCGAAAAAGGTTCACGACAGCATTTTGGAATTACCTGTATCAAATACGACCAACATACTCCTGCAGGCCCTATAACCTTTATATTCCAGTTGATAAGATTTAAAATGATTGCAACAAATGTTATAAACGAAGTGGTCGACATAATGTTCGATATTTCATGAATGAATTTAATTTATGGTCAGAATTAATTTTGTCCAGGATTTTTGTAAGTGGAACATTAGGAAAATTACTGTTGCTACGTTTTATATTTAATATTTTTGAAATAGATATTCTGGTTTTGAATTAGGTATTTTGTAATACCTACTTACAATACATAAGTAACTGGAATTATTAAAATAGATGTATTGTTTTAACCTTATCTGCCAGTTCATATAAAATTATATATATGGCAGAATGTTTATCATGTGACTATTCCCAGTGCATTACAAAACAAACCTATAAGAATTTATCACTAAAGTGCGAATTTCCGCATAGTATTTTCCGCAATAATATTAACAGAGGACAATAGATTTTAACAATTTCAATACAAATTAATGATTTCCTTACTGATATTAAAATGACAGTTTATCATTTCCGTGAAAATCGTCATCGTTGAGTGAGGGAAAGAGTCAGGCTTTGATATGTGCTACTTACATACAGGTTTAAAGTATGCCTGTAGTCCATAAGAAAGCCGACAAAAAGATTGAATTGCACAATATGAGTGTAAGGCAATAAATAACTCGAGACGTGAATAACTTTTACATTTTTACATAACAATGAAAATCTGAGATTCGAGGACGCGTCGACATACGGAGCTTGGTAGCCGTTAGCTGTTTACAAATCATTATTAAATCCACCATCTCCACCACTTCGGACCTTTCGAACTTATTTATGTGCTGATCAGAATTTGATGAATATATCATGAGGAAACCTGCGCATCTGAGAAAGCCTCATAAATTTCTCGATGGTGTGTGTAGTCCGCATACCCACGCCAGGCCAGTGTGGTGGACTAAAGCCTAACTAACCCTTCTCATTCTAAGAAGAGGCCCGTGTTCAGCGGTGGGACAGTAATGGGCTAGATTTATTAATATCCTTTATTTAATTGATATACATATTTTTAATACAAATACGTAAATATTATAAAATAATAAATAAAATATACATTTAAAAACATCAAAAATAGGAACCAATCGGCATCGGGAACAGGGTCCAAGATACTAGGCTAGGGTTCCATAGCGAGGAACCTCATAATGCGTGCCGTGTCGAGGAGCACCGCCGTCTGTATCCCTTTCATCCAGCTCCTCAACGAGAGCCTCATAAGATGGCGGTAGGGGTTCTTGGCGTAACCATTGGTTGTAACGACTATCAGTACAATGATTGGTGAGTCCACACCCCACATTTTAATATTATTATGTTATGCAATATCTACTAATAAAAATGCCGTAAGGCTTCGACGAATTGATCAACACCTAATTTGTCAAGAGCTTGTAGGACATGCATTCAGAAATTAACACCAATTTCAAGTCACACCTGTCCTGTGCATTTGTGCAAGATTGATTGCATATAACTGTGTTGCAACGCAAAATTTACGACTTTCCTTGTGCAGTTTATTATTTTTACGTCTAAGCAATATTTAACTGTTAATGATTGATAATATAACTCAGTAAGGTCTTACTGAGTTTATTGAATTGACGACACGGTTGGCGCAGTGGCTAAGCAATTAGCTTTCTGCGCTACGTGCCGCGGGTTCGATCCCCGCACGGAACAAATATTTGTATGATCTACAGATAGTTGTTTCGGGTCTGGTTGTGTGTGCATGTGACATGTATGTTTGTAAACTGTACCCTCGATACAGGAGAAATCCTAGTGAGGGGCAATGTTTTTAAAAAAAAAAAAATGAAAGAAAGAAAGAAAAACATTTATTCAGACTAGACACTAGACAAAACAATACACTGAAAAAAAAAACAAAGAGCAGCGAATAAATGTGCTGTCGGCACGCTATTACCAAATGGGTTGCCAACTCAGTATTTGCTAGGCATAGAACACCCAGCGATGATTTTCAGTTGGCACCCTTGCATTATAAACTTATTTTGTTCTTTTGATAATTTCTTAGCCGTTCTACAAGAGCGAAACATCTCCCACGAACAACTAATTTTCAAGGGGACACGCGTTATTATACAACAATAGAGCTCTTGACAGGTGGATTGATGATCACAGTATAATATTTTATCTATAGAAGCTGCTTTAATTTCACCCTTAGTCGTTTATTTTAAGTTCCAGTTTGGGGGTGATCTATTTGTAGCCGATACCACACGACGAAATGTCCAAAAAATCTAGCTAAAGCCGCACTTATCAGAGTTTGGCGAAGATACCCGCAGGGGAATCACGATGCACGCTTGGAATCGGAATCGACTAAATTTTGACACTACAAAAATGTGCATTGCGTTGTGCCAATTGTCGGGTGGAGTGATTTTAAAAGCATACCGCGCAATGTAGTTTTTTGGACTGTCAAAACGGAATCGATTCCGATTGCTAGTGTGTATCGTGATTAGTGTGATTACCCTGCTGTTGTCAATTGATCATAGCCTGAATTGCTAAACTACACACACATACCTTAATTAATTTCTATTACTTTTTCTCTTTTAAAATTTTAAACTTCTTTTAAACAATAATAAGACAAGTTTTACAAACAATTCCAATCACTAAATGAATAAAATAAAATAAAATATCAACCGGCAAGAGGGAGATTCGAATCGAGATGCAAAATTTTCTTATAGAATAGCCTGCTATGCAGAAGCCGATATATGGTTGGTCGTCAATCAGTAGTCGTCGTCAGTCACTCGTGAGTAAAGGACAACCCAATAGTCCACATCATGGAACTCGTATAACCTGATCGCGGGCAGGTACTACCTGGTCATTAAGGGTAAGTACTCGCGAGCGGAAATGTACGGACGTGTAAAAACGTTGCAGACGCCGATATCCGATGCTGTTAATGGTTAGATGCTATGTGAGTGGTCGATCAAGGATTTAGATGTACATTTTAATGGTGCTTCTCGTTCACAAGGAAAATTAATACATTGCGTGAATATTTACAAGTCATACAAGGTGGTACCACCAATTATAAGACGCTGTCAAAATGACGGTAGAAATGTATAAAAAAGATTTTGAATTTTTTGGTTAAACGTTCAACGTTGAATTGCATTATTCTCGCAGATCTTACCACAACATTGTACTGATAAAGATTGTCAAGATCTATTATTTATTTGAAAAGAGTTTCCATGGAGTTTCTTGCCGGTTCTTCTCCATAGGATCTACTATTTGGAACCGTGCACCTAGAGTCTCGACATTTCATAAGTGCCTGTATCTGGTTTACATGAAATAAAGATCTATTCTATTAAACAAACAAGTTATGCTAATATTTCGGCAAATTCTGCATCTCAATATTGTTTAAATTTCTTGGAAAATTGACGAGTTTTTGTCATAATAATAATTCCGTTTTATTATTTTATTAATCCGGTTATTTAAAACGAAATTGCCAGCTTTTTGGAATAGCTACATTAATTCGCATTTTTCAGTTAATTCTCAGAATTTCGTTGTTCAAACTGTAGGAGCATACTTCGCCTTATCGTCGGTGTACCGTTCGCCCGGACCGGTCTGGACGGTACGGTCTGGTCGTGATGGATCACCGCCGTGACGTCGAACCGTTCGAATGTCACACGTATAAAATCTGGGTGAATCGTAATTTTCCCGATCAAAAGTTTCGCATTTGCACAGATTAATGAGTTATGAGTTATGATAAAGAGTTCTGAGTTTTACCTGCTTTCTAGATGATTGCTGTAATTTTTTGTTGCACTTTCCTGATGACCCTAAAATATTTTTAAGGGGAAATACGGATTTTTCTTTTATATTCTTTTCACCTTCTTTTGGTGCCTATCGAATTAGTTAAAGTTGGTCATCAAGTCAGCGGAACTCCCTCGGTCACCTATATTCTAAACCTAAATAATGTCGTCGTTGATAATTCATTAGTTTTAATTCTAGCATGAAATGTATGTCGATCTACCGTTTTGCTCAATTTTGACTGTCCACACTACGTACCTATGAACTATTTATAATAATAATTGAGATATTATCTTTGATAGCCCCATACCGGGTAACTAAAACTGTTAAACATCGCGTATGAACAAAAATAATCTAAATTGACTTTTTGCGTCTGTACTAGGTAGCTGTTTGTGAATGACAATTAATGGACGCGAAAAGTCAATTTGGTTCGGTTTTTTTTTGTACTTACGTAAATGTTGGTTAGGTACGCGATATGGGGCTATGAAGTACGATAGCCAAATAGTTATTATTATAAATCATTGGGTACGTAGTGTAGAGAGTCAAGATTGAGCAAAACGGTAGATCGACACACATTTCATGCTAGTATTAAAACTATAATAAACTTCCTATTTTCCTCTATAAAAAGCTATAAAATACGTTCCATCCTAAAATTATGTACTTACCTAATGCGTTTTTCAAAAATCAAAGTCAAGGGCCGAATCTGAACGAGGACATGTGAGATGAACAAGAGAAACCTGAGCAAGCCGACACGATGACTCGCCGGTATGTCTGTTCCCACGTTTGAGTTTACGTTCAACGTTGCGCACGCGCAGCACTGGTGGATATACAATCGCTATTTTGACCTAGCGTTTGACTAAAAGGTTATGAATATGAAAATTTAATACCGTGTTAAGAAAACAACCAAGACACATGAAAAAAAAATGCTTGTCTTTTCGCAAATTGAAGAGATTATACACAGATAATTGTGATGGCTTTATAGTATAATACAAAATTAAGAACTGAATTAAATCAGGTATTTTTTTTTAATCTCCATTCTGGTTCCTTTATGGTAAAGTAAATATCGTTCGTATTACAACGTGCTAGCGCGCCAAGTATGATGGGCACTTTTTGCTCAGAGGCTCATTAAAATTAAATTTTCTCTGTAAATATTTTTCACCGAATATCAAATACTGCATTATAAATAACTATATTCTTGTTTTTATTACAAGCAAAGGCAATAAAGAGATATTAGTTAATAAAAATCGCGAAAATAATCTGCTGTTCCATACATTTAGTTGAGTAGTATTTTCTGTATGGAACAGCATTTTTTTTTTCGAGTTTTCTGCTTTGGTCCTGTAATAAAAGATGTTCATAAGGATGAGAAGAGAAAGTCCTTAAGAAAATCTGGTAATAAAAAAATAGTGATGTTTAATAACAATTCATAAATATAAAGCTTTGTAACTGCAAATTCGATGAGCACACAAACCGAGTCATCACTAGATAGCAATAACTTAAAAACCTACTTAAACTTTCATCACTTAGTGGACTAGGTCAAGTTTTATAGCGTCGCTTGTTGTTGATACAACACAAGGTTTATGTTCACAATACTACAATAAATATCCCGAACTAGCTTTGAAAGCTCTCTTGTATTTTACAAGCCTTGTTGTCATCTCTAGCCGAACAGGTTCTGGTAACTATGACATATGAATATGTTTATTATATTATTTTATCTTCTATCAAAAATTTTTAATGCGATTTGTTAGACGCTTTTTTAAAACGCTTTTATTAGCTTCACTTTAACTAACTATGTAAAAAAAACATGGAAGGTAAATTTGACCTACTTCCCGGTTTCCGATTGAGCTGAAATTTTGCATACACGTTTAGTTTGGATGACAAAAGCGTTTTCTTTAGATTTTTTTTTAAACTATAATATTTATTTAATCTGATATGATAATTTGTATTAGAGTTCGAAACGGGGTATTTACCATGTTTATATCTTGTGTTGAGCTCCCGATATTTCGGCACTGTTGCAAGCGCCATGGTCACGGATAAACTAAAAGTATTTGCGGGTGGATGTTTATTGGCAGACAAAACGGTCTACCCTCCTTCTGTTACGTTTTGTGCGCTCGGGTCCGGTACCACTATCACGTACGTAACGTACTGTAGCTTGTAGAATAGCTGAACACACAAGGGCGGTGATAAAGAACGACAGCCAAAAATCAGCTATAGCTCAACACCTGTTGGAATCGGGACCGAACCACTGGATTGAGTTAGGTAACCCTCAGGTAATCTCGACAGAACGCCACTATATACCTAGACTGGTGAGAGAAGCGATTGAGATTACCAAGTACAAAAATTTCAATCGCGAGGACGGGTTTCAACTGTCGGGGGCCTGGAACCCAGTGGTTCAACTGTGTAAGAAAAGAAAAAGTGCCGTGAGAAGTGCGCGAGCGGACACAGTGAGTTTCGTTTGTCGAGAACAGAATCGAGTTGTGAGTGACTTAAGTGATAGTGGTACCGGACCCGAGCGCACAAAACGTAACAGAAGGAGGGTAGACCGTTTTGTCTGCCAATAAACATCCACCCGCAAATACTTTTAGTTTATCCGTGACCATGGCGCTTGCAACAGTGCCGAAATATCGGGAGCTCAACACAAGATATAAACATGGTAAATACCCCGTTTCGAACTCTAATACAAATGTTAGTGACCATGACAGTTTAAAAACTGATATGATAATGTGCATAATCTATGCGAATATCAACTTACTTTTTTTGAACTAAGAATATTCAGATTATTTAACTTTTCTTTTGCATTATTCCGATGTGTCATGGTCAGTCTCAGTAACAAGAACGACATGTGCGTAGTAGGCATAACTTGTTTTCATTTTCAGAAGTTCATTTTTTTAAATATAGGTACGAGATTAGTTCAAGACGTGTAGTCAATGTTTTACAAGCATTTTTTTTTTTTTTTTTTTTTTTTCTTTATTTTCGGGAACTTTTGAACGTAGTTCATGTCAGTTCCATCGTAAACTAATTACAAGCATATAAAATCCCGGTGCTGACTTGATTTCGTGACTCTTATTTTGGAATTCGACGCTAAAAAGTTCTTTCAGTAAATACATTTTACAATTCAAATCAAAACGATTATATCACGATTCTTTCTACTTACTGATATTAGAGATAATTATGCCAAGCACATCACTAAAGAACCCACTCAAGTGGAATCACGTAAGTACGAAATAGTTGAAAAATAAACATTTCTAATGACTTTACGTAAGCTAATTGAAGTCGATTCAGCTTATTATGTGAACAATCGACATTTTTTCGACGTACGTAGAAAGGAGGTCGGTATACCGATGGCTAATATCGAAATCAATTGATACAATAATTTCACTGTTTGTTATTATTGAAAAGCATGTAACTATGCCAGCTTAACATGATACTGTTAAATAAACTACAATGAGATAAAAAAATGTTCTAAAAGACAATGAGATGTTTTTTTTTTATTCTGTTTGTGGTCATTAGTTGGTCCAAATCTTTGTAATTTATCACGTGAGGCTATTCGCTACTCGTTGACCTTTTTGTTTTTAGTAAAACGCTCTCTTACGTTCATTGAACTTCTAAATTCTTTTCATGATTCACTTTAACTTGAAATTCTACTATTGATGGACATGCTATATTTTATTGTGAGACTGTTTGCTTCCTTTTATGAACATTCATCTGGTATCCATCAGTTTTCTCCCTTAGATATTCATTAACAAATCTAGGTTATGAGTATATACCGTTCCTAGTTCCTTACCAGAATCTGATCAAAGCTGCAAGTGCTTCATGAGTTGTGAGGACTGCTAATTTACTTATGACAAGAGGGTCGTCAGCATGAGCACTATAAGTAGCAACAGATTGCTATCCAACTTCCACGAGCACCATACCAATCCATCTCCTCTCACTTGCCTCATTTTATTCGATAGCAATTTGGACTCGAATAATTTGGGAGCACTGTAGAACCAAGTAACCGATGTCCGATATATCGACCATCTCACGCGCAGGACGGGACCGTTACATAAACCGCTTACGACTCTCGATACTGAATGGAATCGATTCCAATACTCGTTTTTGTTCTATTAATTTTTGATTACTTTGAAAGCAAGTGCTCTTTAGGTTTAGAGTTGAGTGTTAAAGAATATACGAATTTACTTTGTGTTACTTTGTTGTGGTGAACCAGAATTTTACCAATGACACAATAATTAAATAAAACTGACTATTAAATTGAGTAGGTATAATTCTGAAAGGGTTAAAGAAATTTAATATAAGAAAATTACAAAAATAAATCAATAAATTGGCAAGTCAAAGACAGGCGGCCTACTACACATAGGTATTATAAATATATTTCAATCATAAAAAATATTAATAACTACTAATTAAGTTCAATAAAAAATTAAACACACATGAACGGAACGTTCGGTTACATTTAAAACGCGAAGTAATTGCCGCACAATAAGACTACAACAAGTTTATAATTGCTGGCAATAAATACTAACCCACAAACAGCTGATCGTATACTCTACTTTTTTCCTACAGGTGTGTGCAAACCGGTTACGTAACTAGCCTCGTAATTTGACAGCTGACACACATGACACTTATATCGAATAAGAGTGATTATCTATGCGCGATTGTTTTTTTTACGCGCCTTTTATCAAAGTATACGACAATTTGCTTCTGTCATTCTTTCCGCTTAATTATAACTGTGAAATCATTAACTTTAATTGAAATGTCAGAAGAAATTATAATTTTTGATGGATTAGTAATAAATTATTATGCATTAGGTACTCAGTGTTTTTATTGTGATGGTAGATAAAGTACCTGATCAACTCGCAGTTTCCTGCCCAGCTCATTCGCTCCGCAGTCCATTCTTTGCGTCTGTAACAAAAGAGAATAAAATTAACTTTAATGGTCATAAAACGTTACAAACTTACGAGGCAGTTTAAGCAAAGTATTAAGTCGCAAGTAAAATTGACTTCGACCTTTTTTTACATGTTATAAAAACTTAAAAGAGTTTTGATTTGTTCCACCATCATCAAAGAGCATGGTTCTTAAGTTTTTACTGTAATCGTAAAATACAAATTAGCTTATACGACCTGACTGTATTATACAGTGCAGATAATATTTATAGTAGACTTAAACGAAATAAGAACTTGAATACGAAACACTACGATAACAGGAAAGCGATTGCCATGCCTGCATCCATCCCCCATTGCGTAGCTTACGCGATTTTGCATCCGTTGCCATCCGCCACACAATTTCAAACTTAAACAGTCTGAAATACGATTCATAATAAACACTACCATTACTTCGTAAATATCGCTGTATTTTCACTTAAACATTGAACTATAAGTCTTATTCCGTAAGCCATAAAGGTTACTCAACGAGAAAATGCAGGAGATAAGTATGGATGGAAAGCTCAGCTAATGATTAATGACAGAAGTGTCGGGATGTTGCTAATCATGGCCAAGTGAGAATCTGCAGTCTGTCGGCGATACTATCTCTTTAATGGTGTGTTTATAGTTCCGGCGGAATAAAAAAATAATCATTACAGTGAATAACCTCTGACAACAAAGTAGGACGTCCTGTGCCCACCAGGTGGACCGGTGATGTAATGGAGCAACTCAGCCTGAGTCAAAGAATCATTAAATATACGTATGTTATGTGTGCGAATGGTAAAGTTCTTGAAGCGATAATGACACCAGAGGCGTTCTATTGCATAGCTACATACAGTAATGACGTTCCAAATATTTTTAATTTAAGAATATTAAAGAATACTGAAGGTCTAACAAAGCCTTCGTTTTCTGTTATTTATGCAAAAGAAACAACAACAATGTGTATTGTTTCTATGGTCAATATGGTAATTTGAAATCAGTCAGCTATGGATATCGATACAGCAACTTCCAAAATCAAAATAATTTTGTTATTGAAGTAACAAATATCTAAGTCAGTGAATGGATTTAAAGGAATGCTTAATCAGGCTTCAAGGTCCGATCGAGTAATGAGAACTGAGCCAGTTTCATGAGGATACTACAAAAGACTTCGTGACTGCATAATAAAGATCACCGTGTCTAGCTGAACTATTTAATTGTAGACAGGTATAAATTAGCGCAAACCTTTGCGTGATATCAGGGCACTTAAGGTTTGCTACCATTCTCGCAAGTAATAGTCTAATTCTAAGATATCGTTAACATTAAATATTCTCATAGTATGCTCTAAAATTTAGATTAAAGGGATTATTAAAATTTAATTAAACTGATGTTTTATGATCATTTTCCCCTGACTACATAAAGTTGCTTAATATTTACAAAAAGCTACCATCACAATAATGGTTATTACCTACAACGACTCAATTATCTCGACTGACTCTCACTGCTTGCGTGAGAAGCAAAGCGGTTGATAAACTCCGTTTTCCTTTCTTTCTTGTGATATACGAACGTTTAATCACTTTTAATCTCAATAACTAGGTTAATTAGGTATATCTACAACCTCTTTTTTTCTTGATTCATGTTCGAAACAAAGGAATGAAATCAATCTATAAATAAATCTAATGTTAAATTGACCCTTGTTAAACTGACAGACTATACATGGCGCCGACAGATTATTGTTTTCGCTAATCAGTATTCGACTCACATTTTTAACTTTGCAGTTCTACCTAACAAAGGAATCTATCAGACACAGCCAATCTTAGTCATCTCAGTGCAATAAACCTTTAATTCGATTTTTTTGCATTACCATTGTTTATTACATTTTATAAGAATCGATTTATTTACTTGTATACATTGTGGACATATGGCATGAGGCATTTTCTGTCAGTCAATCTTTGGGTTAAAAATACCACAGCGAAAAAGGTCCAAAAAAAACATAAAAATCGAAACATAGAGCCATAACAGACTATTAACTAACTAACCATTACAAATTAGACCACTTAAATGAGGTAAAATAATAAAGATAGATACATTCACGAAATATAATAAACATACATTTATCTGTTTGACCTCAAATAGATGTTTGTATTTGAAAGTTATTTTTATCAAGAAATTAAATGCAAATCTGAAGTATTGCGAAGATCAAAGAATTGGTACAATTTATCTTTCATTGATGTTTAAAACATGAATGCAATGCAAATTGCATGCCATTCCTCGTTGAGCGATACGAAGCCATCACATTCTAAAACAATATGGATACCGTTATAAATTCTGTACTGTTTATAGATGCCATTTATAATGTACAATGTACATTACATTAGAAGCTGAAACATTCTTCGAATAGTCATAAGTTTAACTTTAATTTCGGTTAATACCACATTCTCTCCACGAAATTTCGCCTCGCATAATAAAATCCATAGATCTGTTAGGATTTTTTATGCAAGGCAAAACTTTGTGGGGCGAATGTGGCATAAATCTTAATTTCAATCAGTAGAGTCCTAATATTATAACTAACAAAGAGTCTGTTGTGCTTGCAAAAGCGTGATATGAATCCATTTCAAATATGATTGTAAAGGAAGCCGTTCAACTTCCAACAATCCAATTTCAACTGATTAATTCGAACAAATAACTCAAATCTTTGAATGGGAAATAGGTATAATAGTTATAGTTCTTCGAATACCTAGGATGAAATAACAAAAGACTGTGTTTTGTTTTTTATCTAAGTCTGTCTGGAGCCGAAAACTAAAGCCTTTTTTCATATCTAACCTCATTTCGAGTTTTATTTCTTTTGGCTTTTTGTTTTCATTACTGGCTAGAATATTGTATTCTGTGAACTTGAAATAGGTTTTATTTATAGATTTCGGCGTATAAAATACTTTGATACTCAAAGATAAAATAGGATGATAAAAATAACTTCTAAAAACAACTTTACTTTAAATTCCTCGACCCCATTTTGGTCTTGAACATTTAGTACTGTGATTCTGCGACTAGGCCACCCTTGGGCCTGGTTGTACTACAACCAGCTCATAGATATCTTATGGATCGATATTAATTCCTATTTATATGTTATTTACATAGATACTTTTATTTAAACAGAGGGCCAAGCACGAATAGTTTGACGTATGGTAACGTAAACGATTTTAAAATACAATGAATCTATCGCATTTTTGATAAATTTTATGCAACATACACACTTGTTTCATGAAAATGTAAAAATACAGCACGTATTTTCAAAAAATGTCATGGATTAAACGAGTATTTTTTATTCATAATTTGCTTATAGTAACGTTATGATACGTCAAAACATTCGTGCTCGGCCCACTGAACTTGTATCTATAACTAATTACAAACCATAATATTAAATTAAGATATGACATAGTTATCATGACATTTCGTCAATCACGGAACAAACTACGGCAGGTATCGTTTTCATTGAAAATTGAATTATACAATAACATTAGTGTATTGTGTGTCAGTCGCAATGACAACTAGTGCATGACAGATAAACCGTCAAGTCCGAGAGCCATAGATTGTTGTAACTTCTATAGGTACATGACGCTGTATGTATCTTTAAAATTGATAATAACAGTTGGACGTAGTTTAGTAGAAAAGACTCAATCTACCAAATTGTCAAAAAGTTGTTATTGGTACCAAAATGGTCTAATAATACTTTCATTTAGCATTTTTAATAACTCAAAAGTGACTTTGTTTGGGTCTAGTCCTTTCTGCTAAACTACGTCTAGTTTAACTAGTCTCATTTGATGATAAGCGATGTTATAATCTAAGATGTTAAAGTTGTTTTTGTTTGCCTAAAAGTTTCATTAACAAAAGTTTAAGTTTGCTTAGATCTGTCGTCAGTAAAAAAGCAATGAGCTGTTAATTAAAGTTATGGCTAATCGTGTGGTAAAAGCGATTAGCAGAGCTAATGATACGCAAATGCTTATAATTAAAAATTATATCTGCAAAGCGGTTGCTAAATAAATTGTTATATTAGTTTAGTCTTCATCTTCTTTGTCGTGTCACAACAGTGGCGAAGAGTCCATACAACCCGATTCCCATCGGCTTCCCTTTAGGAATTGGTTAATGCATAGAACAACGTAATATTATATTATTTACTCATCCAACTGATAAAAAAGGCTTGTTATTCTGTTAGGTCGAGCTCTTCCACACATGACTATATAGATTACAAGAGACAGTATAGATTTTGCATGTCTTGCCTTAATTGATGAGTGTGCTTTTTTTTGGAGGGCTTTTTTAGGACGGCTTCCCCTATGAAAATTTTCACGCTTCGCCACTGTGTCACAAGCTATCAAAATTAACTACATATCTGCTTTCTTCATTTCGAATAGTAGTACAATCATAGAGTTCTTCACATTTTATTTCAGTTTTTATGAATTTCTTTTGTTTAGTATCATCTGGTTCGTTTTCTAACTCCGAGAATTTCATCAACTCGTTCTCATTTTTTTCTTGAATATGAAGAGCGATTTCTCAATTAGTTGATAAGTCTGATCCCAGTGTACTCTTCCCAGATATAAACTACCCAGACATTGAATCTTGTAATATAGGTGTTCCTTCGGGGTTTTTCATAAGACCTGGGTACAATACCTTATAGGTATTGTTCTCAGATCTTATGATGGTGGTCACTCATGCTGTGGTGGAAAAATTATCCAGTGAGCAATAGTGGTATCGAGTCTGACTGCCCAGGGTGCGTCACACGTACTCAGAAGTCGTCACTCGTGGAGTATTATGTTAAGTTTTAGAACAATTGTTTATAAAATATACAGGATATTTTTTATGTATTGCGCATAATTTGTAGAGTGATTCAGTCTCTGTTCCTAAACGCAACCGCAGTATTGGGATACACTTTAAAACAAAACGAAAATTCGACTTAGTATGGGGGACACGCATAATGTACTACCGCAAGCCATATAAAATAAAATAAATATTTTGCTATGGAGTGAATTTCAGTACTGCGGTTGCATTTGGGAACGGACACTGAATCACTCTGGAAAGCGCACTACATAAGGATTTAGATCAGGCTTTTCTATGCACTATAGGTACCTTCTATAATGCTGGTCACGAAGCTGCAGCTATGCATAGTAATTTTCATAAACACACATTTAATATGCAAACTTTTAAAACGACATAATATCAAACGAGGTTTGCCAGAAACAATAGCAAATGATTGATTGTCGAACAACCATTAACCTGCCGTTAACGGGTAGTTAATTAAAATTTTACTGTTCGAGTATATTTAGATTGATTACAGTTGTTATTTGCTAATCGACCTTACATTTTGGATATAATAGTTAAAGCCTTGACATACAAGAAGTAAATACGACATTATCTATACTATATTAATACGTGAAGAGAAAACTTTGTAACCCTTTTTATGCATATTGCGCGCACGGAGGAGTGTAAGATTTCGCATAGTTAAAGTTTTTATGGAGAAGAAGTGCAGAAAACTGAATTTTTATATAATATGTGATCCGCCCACTGCGTGACGACTAGTATTGTTTAAAATGTATTTATTATGTATTATTAGCTTATTTATGATATTGTAATCTTTAGAAAATCCAAAATTAAGAAAATACCATTACAGTGTGAAACTACTTATCTAGGTATATGTATAATAGAATATGATGGGATGGGTAGGGTACCAAAATTCAGACAATTCTGAATCATCTTTTTTTTGACATTATATTTATTATTATGTATCTACGGATTTTAGGCATTTGTTTAAAATTAAAGCCATGTTGACAATAAATAAATAAATAAATTCAGCCCATTACTGTCCCACTGCTGGGCACGGGCCTCTCCTCAGAATGAGAAGGGTTAGGCCTTAGTCCACCACACTGGCCTAGTGCGGGTTGGCGGACTACACACACCATCGAGAACTTTATGAGGCCCTCTCAGATGTGCAGGTTTCCTCACGATGTTTTCCTTCACCGTTGTCGCAAGTGATAATCAAATTCTAATCCGCACATGAATCCGAAAAGTCAGAGGTGCAGGCCGGGTTTGAACTCAGACCCTCCTGCATGGAAGGCGAGCGTTCAACCGCTAGGCTATCACTGCTTTTTACATGTTGACAAATCCAACTTAAAGTCAAACACAGCTAGTCCTACTCCTAGTCATAAATGAAGTGAGTTTGGCTTGGAACGTTACATATATACCTATAAGGTTGAAACACGATCTGATTGGAAAGCAACAAATTTAACGGTAAACTCTCACGCAACTTTTCGAAATATTTCGGAATAAAGTGACTGAACATCTATTTCTTTACAGATTTAGAAATACAATACCTACATAGGTATACTTGTATAGTAAATAGCAAGTCTAAAATTGCTTGTTACGTAATACGCATTTCCATTCCGTTATGGGAACTGAACATTCTTCTGTAATTGCTTGCCTTTTCGCGAACAACGATAGAGATTTTTAATCTGCGAGGACTCAATTTAAAAATTGCCCATTTTAAAGCTACAATATGATAGTAAAAGTATAAGCGAATTGGGTGTGCATTTTTTTTTTAACTTTGATATTGTCTCTCTAATGTGTGCATAGGTACTGCAGTAATTGTATCGAGATATAGAATTAAAATTCAAGGTTTATCAACATTAGTAAACCGTTATAAGGTTGTAAACGCATAAAATTATTTTTCATAAGTAAATAAACCAATAAACGTTTACGTAATAAGTTATAATTATAACTACCATAAACCATTGGAATAGGTGACCTTACACATTTCGAAACACTTGAACATATATTTTAAGTTTATCTTAAAACTGATGACAAATATAGACATTCATATACCTAGGTACCTACATACATATCTCCGTCCATAATGTACCTTCACACCTACTTTATTTCTCATTTGTATTTTCTGCCATGAAACAATTATTATTTGAATTCTAGAATAATCAACCTATTATAGGTACCTAATTGAATTTCTAAGTAACTTTATAGAAAAAAAAAACCGTGGAAAATAGTTAAACGAACCTGCTGTCCATAAAAGTATTATTCCGAATCGAACTGCCAACTGCAACTGCCGACAGCACGTGCAATTATCGTCATCGTATCAGCCAGCTGACCAATAATGTATTTACTTCATGCAGTCGCTGCACGTGCTGTCGGCAGTTGCAGTTGGCAGCTTGAGTCGGAATAGTATCTTAAGTCAACCATAACCAGAAGTTGTGAAGGACACAGACCAAAAATCTGAAAAATAAAATTGCCGACTTTAATGCAATAAGCCTACTGTTTTCTACTTAATAATTTAAATTTTCCGGAACCGAACGCCCAAACCAAACCAACATAACCGACGACGATGTAAGACCGCTTCCTTGTGATTAACGTAATTGTATGCGCTGGCGCAGTATCATAATTCATAACTCATAAGCCATCCACCTCAAGCCGCGCCCTTTGGTACCCAAACACAGTATAGTTAATTCTATTCACATTAATCTCTTATTTATCTTTCTGGTGATACAAAAAATGTATTTACGTAAGTAAAGTGTGTTCGAGCAAGAGATAAGCAAAATGCTTAGTTAAATAATCTAAGGCAAAATGTCAATTTCTATAACTGTCAACGTTGACAGTTTAAGAATGAGAAGGTGAGATCGGTGACACTGTTATCTTTGGCAAAAAAAAAAATACCGATCTAAGTACATGTCGCATACCGATATTTTTCTAATGATCCCAATGAAATTTTTAATAAATGAAAACCTTAACTTAAATAAAACTATGTTTCTGTAACAACAACGATAGTCTCAAAACGTAACCGTTTCTTCAATCAAAATTTTAATGACGAAAAGCATAAAAATTTGACGCTACATAAATTCTTAGATCATAAAATTCAACGCGATATATCGCTACACGTGGTCGAGCATTGCCGTTTTCCCAAAAAGGAAAAAGAGCGCGTACATTAACATAGGAACGCTGTTATACCATAACAACAATAATGTCACACGCTTACATAACGATACATTGACCCGATCTTATCACATTACAAAATAGCCCTATAAGTATGTCGCTAAACAAATAAACATATTCACTTCCGGATGTGGCGTTATGAAAAAAAGTGTTGCGTAAGGATGAAAGCGAGCCGCGCCCACTTTACAAAAGATAACAGGTTGTTAAGGTCACAGGAAATTATAATACGCCCTTAGAGTATTCATATGTCTAGAGACCTTGTTCGATACTTGAAAATGAATGTAATAAATTGGCATTAAAAGTTAATGTACCCTATGTCTATGATGTACTACCTATATGGCCTGTCAGTACGTTTTGGCGCAAGCTCGTGAAAACATGTAATTCGCTCCCGATTGATATTTAATTAATATCGTTTTATGCATCCAAAAATTGTAAAAATTATGCTTATAATAAAGAAAAAGTGAAAATGATTACTTTCCATGTGTAATTATAGCGATTTCTTTACTTTATATCACTTAAATAATTTTTACAATTTAATATTTTCGTTGATCGGCTGTGACGCCATGTTCTGTAAGTGTTGCCATAAAATGAAATTAAATATCCCATATAACACGTAGGAATGGGTACGCGTTGTCATATTTAAACTGAAAACTTGTTAAGAAATACAATTTCAAAACGACAGCTATACAGGGTGGCGCAAAATTTTGGGTTATTAAAAGTGGCTACCTTATCTGTTATACCTACTCACCCCCGATTTCTGAAAGGCTGGCCAAATCATGTTACCTGTTGTGATTGTTTGACCAACGTCAACAATCAATTCAAATGTGATTTAACGGCTGGTTAAATTTGATCAGCCTTTGAGAAACTTGATATGACAGTTCTGGCACAGGTTGAGGAAAAAAACACGGGTATTGAATAATACGAAGCCGCACTTCATATTTTAGTGATTTCTATGTGACCACGTGACCAAGTTTTTGGAAGCTTGTATCTCAGGCACTATTTGACACAGCCCCATCATGATGGTACTCAAACTTCATGTTTTAGTGATTTCTATGTGACCACGTGACAAAATTTTTGGAAGCTTGTATCTCCGGCACTATTTGACACAGCCCCATCATGATGGTACTCAAACTTTATGTTTTAGTGATTTCTATGTGACCACGTGACTAAATTTTTGGAAGCTTGTATCTCCGGCACTATTTGACACAGCCCCATCATGATGGTACTCAAACTTCATGTTTTAGTGATATCTATTCACATAGACTGTAACCACATAGACTCTTGAGCAAAACTCAGTGTTACTTATATAATTGATTGATAATACCTACATAATTGATAATTCTTCATAATTATTGTTTATAATATTAATGTTGATGACGATGTTGATCGAAAATAAATGAATAAATATTGTTTACTTCTGACAACCCTCCATGCACAAATGCAACATTGTCTAGACGTTGTCAGCATTTACGACGAGATCAAAGCGTCGTCCGACTGTTCTTCCTCTATAAACTATGAAAACTTTAGGTCAATTTTGAAGATATTAAATGCCACATCATAAGTTTTTGTAAAAAGGTCAGCGAGGATGTTTACATTTCCCGAATAACTTTAGTGGGGTTCATTCATTCGATTCTATTTCTCAACAGGAATGGTTTTCATTAATGTTAATAACAGAAAACCCTAGCCACCTTTAATGCCCCAAAATTTTTATCCACCCTGTATAATAGTATAGAAAACTGTTGCAATTGCAAGGCGTTTTTTGTTAACCGCATTTTGAATTTTAGAAAAAAAATTGTCACGTGATCATATAGCAGTTCCCACAAATAAAAGGGGAAGCCTTTGCCCAGCAGTGGGATGAGACAGGCTAACAGTAACAGTAATGTAGAGATTTATTTAAATAAATATAAATTCCACTTTTAATTTCGATACAAAAATATACATACATATAAATTTTTGCAGCCGACTGTACATAAATAATAAAAATAATGTATTACTACCTAATTTATGAACCCTTACGTTTTCCTATTTACAAATAAAAGCTGTACTCTGTTAAAATGTTTTCCCCACATCGTAGGGTAATTCTTTTTCGATGGTATCCCTGTAAGCCACGCCCACATGCGCGCGCATGTCATCACGCGGCTGAATTGGCTTCAAAACAGAAGTACGTTTTGTAAGGCGACACTCCCTCTGGACATATAACCTCTATGAATACGCCCTAATATGGTGGGTAATGTGATGTATAACGATACTGCGGCAAATTTATCGCACGCAATTTGATCACTTTATCAACAGAACTTTAATCCAGCTTATGGCATCCGTGCATTTATTTTCATTTACCTTAATACAAAAAATGCCTCTAATCTGTTACTGTAGTAGGTACTAGACTTACTTTAAACTTTTGATCTTCTTTTGTATTAAGGGGGTTTTAATTTACCTTTCAGACCATACCTCTTCCTTTACCGTTCCTTTACCTACGTCTTCCTCATCATAGATAAACATAGCAACGAAAAATTGCGCGAGTTTTTTTTTACCCTTAAACTAATAAATTGGGCACTTAATATGTGATTATCATTCTTCTATATCTCCTAGCAATGCTTCTTAAAATATTTGAATGCATCAAAATGTCAATGCTCCTCATAAAAATCACGAAATCTTCCGTGACCCACTTTTAACTGCAATTTATGAATTTATTAGTTTTTAATAGCTCTAGTGTTATATAAGTTATTAACTCAATTTATATAAAATATTCCACATTAATCACCTAAATCATTTGGATGTAAACGACAGTCGATAAATGTTCAGATTTAGTATTAATTGCTGTAACTTATCTTACATCATTAGGATTAATTTTATTATAGATAATTTAGATTTTTTCTTGAAAAATATGAGTTGTTTTCTTCATCGGAATATTAATGTTCCTTTCTGAAAGAAGGACAGGGAAACAATAGGGAGCTAATTCTTATTGTTCCTTTGTCTTTCCAGGTGTAGGAAGTAAAAGGTAGCAGTCCAGAAGTTTTTACCTTTTAAATAAATCAAAATTACAAATGTAAAAAAAATATGTTACTCATGTAATCAAGTAAAAGTCAATTAAGATGGAAGTTATGAATTTATTTCTATTTAACTGTTACAAAAATCATCCGATCACCATTTTCTTAACTAATTTACGCGTAAAGGACCCAAGTAACACAACTGGGTGGTAAAATTGCTCCATATCATATCTTGTTGTAAACTTGGGTGAAATATATAGGCATGAATAAGTTCTATAAAGGTGGAGAGAACCCTTATGCAAACATTATAGAACCACGGGGAGAAAAATTGCAGCTTAATTTTGGTTCCAAATGAAATCCATAAGAGTTCTCACGATCACCTTAAGTGGCAATTAGAACTATGGGTGTAAGTTGTGCGCAGTGAATGGTTGATTGAATGATATGACGTTTCAATTCATTCATTGAGTGAAAAATGAAACGCAAAGTTCTTTTTAGGGGCGATAAGTCGAGAAGTGTTTTTGAATTTGTACTGTGAACAGCCATTTCATTTGGATTACATCTATTTGGTGAGTATTAAAACTTCACGTGTACTGATATAATGCAGGCATTAATTTACAGCACAAAATCCTTGCGAATGTTTTGTTACTGTGAAAGTATAGTATGGTTTCTTTGTAAATTTCGAAGCGCTTTCGATTTGATCAAGAACAATTAAATAAAGTGTGCTAAATCAATTGGCGAAATAAAAGTATAAAAAAATAAAACTGTTAAAAACCTAACGTAATGGTTTTAGACGTAAGTATAATGTCAAAGTACATCAGTTACAATTAACAAAACTTAGTGATTATGCGTTAGTGTGATAAAACACTTTCAAAACAAAATATTCTCAAGGACAACCATTTTCTGAACATGGCGATGTTTATGGCATCTCATAGTTTTTATTTTCATTCATTTGTTCCCTATTTGGAACTGTAAGGTCTGAAAATCACTTATTTGTATGTTGCTAGTGGCTGACCAGTGGATGCTACTACCAGCAGTAATAATTAGCTCTATTGTGGATCTCCCAGTACCCGTGAATTAGGGGTCCTCAAGAAGTCCAAAAATCATAATCGAAGAAGGTAAAAAATTATGTGACTGCAAGTTTTTGTGATTACCAATGTAGTTGTAAGTCAGATGTTTAAAAATAAAACTCATTTTTATACATTTATTATTGTTTTATTTGTAATCTTAAAATTATTGTTAATAGTAAAATAATCAAACTGTGTGGGATTGCTGATTAACAACTTCATGGTTTGAACCTTTTATGTCCACGTCCATTATATTTCTTAAAGTACGTACAACCTGCCGATGATAACTACCACATCGCTTAATTTTTTTCCATTTCACGGATTTCATTTTTGATGAAGTAGTTTAAACCATGAACTTTACAACAACAGAAATAAAAAATGCTATCAACAGAGTGACGCGCAGGACGATCTGACTTAAGTAATCACAATTATGTATTTTGGGAACTGTTACATCGTTAGTGGATTTAAATAAGTGGAAATAGCTGCTGTTGGTTTTCAAGAACCCACTATCGAAATTTATCTACGCGTTGGAGTGGCATATTAGAGTACAATAGGCCTGAAAGATGCAATCACGTTAGGTTCCAAAAAGGTTGCAAAATGATCCCTTTAGCCACTACAGGTGATATACTACTCTGTTATACTACTGGTTTGGAAATAGAAGTGCCAAATAAGAGTATGTTACAGCTTAAATGGAACAGTTGCTTACAAGTGATTTAAAGGCCTCATATACCACTGTTGCTTCTAAATTGGTAACAATTAAAACCCGTTTTCAACTTTAAGTAACAAAATCGACTCTATGCAACAATAAGATATAAAGTATAAACAAAATATACTCTTATGCAACTAAGAGTGATAGGAGGTCCTCATATACAAATATGAGTAGTGTTTGAAGCTATAAGTTTTATCAAATACTGTTACACCACTCATTTACAACTTAAAGCTATAAGATAAGTTGCAAAATTCACTAATGTGCTACTTGGGGACCTCTCAAACTTGCTTTTAACTATTTTTTTTAGATATTTGGTAACAAACTTATTCTTTTGATCGAGGGCGAAATTTGACATAGTCTTCTATTAGTATAAATATGATTATTGTGATCATTTCTGTTTCAGTTCTTTGACATAGCAATTTCCCTTAAAATTTCGGCTTACGGATGAAAGATAAAATAGAAGCCAAATTAATTTTCTATAGGTACACAATAAAATATTTCATTTTCATGGTCTATGCACCGGCTTTCCCATATCTCGTAATGATCGCGTCGTGTCCATGTGTACGGTAACTTTCAATCTAAATAATTTCGTTCACGATACCCGATTCGCGACGAACATAAAACAGGTGCTTTCATTTAAATTGTTATTGATGTTCTTCCGCCTTCGTTACGTAAGTATATCATCAATATACATCAAACTTCATTTAATTAACATAAAAGTCTATCTATATCGTTATTTTTATGGGTCGTTTAAACGGAATTTATGATATATGAATCTTCATCCGCATAAACCTTACTATATTTTCTTCGGAAACCTTTGAAGATAGCATTTGCAATTAAATTAATTACCATCGGAATTTGCCAAATAACTGAGCAAAGTTCTCAAAAAAGTTTATAAACATAGAACAACAGCAATAACATGATTTTTATTATGAAAACATGCCTGTCAACATTCTTATTATGGTAATAAATCATCCATGTACTTACAATAACTACATGATGGTATTTAATAACAAACTAGCAATGACCAGGTGAAAATAATTATGATTGATGTTTAATCAAACTAACACTTAGTAATGAACTAAGATTGTTATATAAATGAAAGTTAACTTACTCTTTATACTTACTTACAGAAGCAAGTGAAAGAATATCAGCATTCCTATACAATAGCTTTAAACTGAATCAATGTATATTGTATAAGTATTCCTGTGCATACAAAATATGACATACTTCAATTAAAATTAATATTCAGGTTAGGTTTCAATAACACTTGACCTTTGTCTGCATTTCCATAGAAACGCCTCACTAAATTAGCGTTGGATGCTAACTAATATTCACTAGGCATTCTGTTATGACTTTCCCAATCATCATCTTAATTACTTTTAGGTTGTAGAATCTTTGTACCTACCTATTCATAGTTTCAATAATTTTAACTATTTATTCTCCATAAAAAGCTTCATGAATCGTCAGTAATAGACCTAAAGGGTAATCATGATGACCTATATTATTTAATACAAAGATATTATCATTATAGAAATAAATAAATAATTTTGCCTAATCCTCATTATAATTATCACTATTATCTAAAAACAATTTTATTAAAAGATGGCTTACTCACACTGGCGGAACGTTAGCGTGGGCGTTGCGTATTATAAGTGACGTATGTAATGCGTACGTAATACTGCGGTAACATTAAAGAGCATCGCTTTTTATTAAAAAACTAATATTCATAATACAAGCTATCAAGCACCGAAAGTTCCTGAACGATATAATTACTATTAGGGATCACATGTCAAAGAGAAGACTAAGCTAAAAAGCAGATTACCAGGACTAACAAAGTTAGGCAGACGACCTAGTTTTACGGGTTATCTAAGGGTCGTACAAGATACTAAAACTTACCTAATGACAGAATTACTGTTTTAAAAATTCTCCATCTCCCTGATCAAAATGGCTTTGGGAACTCTAAATGCTGTAAACTGCGGCTAACCCAGCACACTTCGCTATGAGCTGTATATAGTAATGACATTTAACAAAACCCAAATGCCGATCTCAAAAAAGTTAAAGACGCCGCACATGTCCTTGTGATACAAACGCATCCACAAGATGGACAGCTGTCTACAACAAATTGTTAGCAGGTGAAAGCATTATCCTGCTGTTGATGGCCACGGCAAACCGGTAAGTCTAGTATTGTTTTGTTTCAAATTCTAAAAACAACTCGACCGATAATTGTTTAGTGCAAATGCTCTTACGCAAGACTCTACGTACGCAGGAATGTTTGTAAGTGATTGTTGGGTAATTAAGCTAATAGGTGCAAAAAATTTGATACTTTTTCTTATTGTTACATGTTACGTGAAGGTACAGTGTACATTTGTTAGGTCTTTCTTTTAACGCAACTTCTTTGGACATTTAAATTGAAAGGGATAGACAGACTTAAGAAGATAGGTACTAAGAATATAATTATACTAAATTCGTCAAAATTAACTTAAGAAATAATAATAACGTTATAATTCCAACAACACTTACACATAATATTCAAGTAGATCATATTGAATAATGAAATTGTAACTTTGGGTTAGTCATAATGTGTAGCAAAATCTGTGTTTACATTAAAATTAAAAACGAATAATTAAGTAGGTTGCTCTAAAAAGATAAAAGACACATGATAACTAAACAGCCGAACATACTAACAAATAACTACCTACTTTGTACTGCAGTTTGTTTGCAAATGACTTCGGAGATAAAAGCGATGTGTACAAGCAACGTGACGCGACTTTGTCCAAATTCGTCAAGGCAAGATGTGGCAACTAAGACAAAGAGGCTTTATTTCCAAAAATCTATGCTAAGTTTGTAATTTGTTTTGCTTAATTGCGTAATGAGTTTGTACTTGCTTTGGTTAGAGCATGTGGCTATTTAAGTTAGATGTTACCAAGTTTATCCTTGCGTAATTCTGGATTTGGATTTGCTTTCTACGTATGGTATTATTTCAAAGCTTGAAGCATAACAATAGCAAAGGCCTTGAGAAATTTAGCAGCAAATGGCAATAATGTGCACTACTCATGCTATCATAACTTTAGGTAATGTAAGTTACTAGTTTTGATCTGATAGCAGAAACCTTATTTAAATGATAGTTAAATCATACTCCAAAAACAGTTACTGGAAAAGTTGAAACATTAGTGATTAGTCAGCATACTCAGCATGTAGCTAATGTGTTTCTGTCACGACATACCGGATACATTTTTACACGTAAACATATTATACTTTGTGTGTTATATAATTTCCATCACACCTTTGACACTTATAAGGTTCGTAAACCTATCGCTGATAAAGTGCTAGCAGTGATAAATTAACTATCTAGGTAGAAATCTAAATATCCAGCACATATATTTTTTCCTGTAAGACTTCTTTTCTTCAAGATCTTTCAGTTCTTTCAACAAAGTCATACTTTTGAATGAATTGGAAACTGAACACAGACAAAAAAAATGTTACTCGAAAATTACGCAATATACGTATTACCAATTGTAATCTTCAACGATGAAATCAATTGGATTGATACTGAGAATCAAAAATGTAGTTAGAGAGTTCAGCTGAAATACTTTCTAGGCACAAACGAAGCTTAACTGAGGTGCTTACACCTGAATACGATGATCAGAAGCCAGATACCGGCAAAGCATTAGTCTAAACATGGGTTACTTCACTTCTCTTACCTATTAGTTCCTTCACAGCAGTTCACAGCTCACTAACAATTTTCTAACGAAGTTATGCCTGTAATTTTCTTGTACCGTTTCTATGGTTTGCTGTGTCATCCAACTTGGAACTAACGGTGAATTTTTATCAGTAAGTACCTTCATATTATGTTACAGAATCTACCGATGCATTATATTCAAGTAAAAACTAAAAAAAAAACTCAAGTACCGAATCAAATGATAAATATAGAAACAAAATACATTCGTAGATTTAAATCAAGCGCCGCATTAGAAAATGATAAATTTTGCCAAACACCTGATTTACAGCAGGAAAGAAAATAACATAGTAATCATCCGATACTAAGTTACAAGAAATTCTCAGTCGATCGCGGATCATCTATTTCTTCCTTAGTTAGATATCTGTACCTTTAAGGTCATTAACTGTTAGTACTTATCTTGAATACTATCTAAACCTACTTAGTTTTAATCGGTAACTAGATCTATAAATGATTCTAGTTTATAGCTTAATTTAATTTTAGCATAATATGTAATTGTGTTAATGTTTGCGTTTAAATTATAGTTGTTTATAGGAATTTAAATCGTTACATATTCTCATCTTGTTCATCCTGACATACACTGCATTTTGTCAGTATCGACTTCAAGATATCGATCATAAACTTATGATTTAACGCAACAATGATTTTCTTACTGCTGGAGTCTAGCTGCAGTCTTAAGGAAAACCAGCTCTTCCACGTTTCTTGTGTCTCCTTTGCACAATTTTTTCACCAAAAGGCCTTCGAGTAATCCAAAATTTTCTTCTCTTAAACTATGCACAGTAGATCACGATGCGAATATTGTTATATTATAATAACAACAATTAGTGATTCCGACCGCATCATGTGAACGCTACTACGTGTTGACATCTGAATTCGGTTTCTGATCACGTTCGCCGTGCCTAGCGCAATGTTCGGAACGAGTTGAACGCTCGTGCTCTCGGTTGCAATTTTTAAACTTTATTCCCATGACCGTTGGGGATTTAAATTTGACACGATGAGCTAATCGGAATTTTTTGTTTGCTGTATTGGAATAACAATCAGTTTTTGTTCCACGTTCTTCGTGTACAGTTTTCATTGTTTGCTCAACTATCTAGTGATCAACGTTTGACAATATTTCAGGTGGCATTACCTATTTTTCTTCTTCTTCGACTTTAAACTCTACGTCATCGTAAGTCTCAATTTCAATTGCTAACATTTTCTCCCTCCTTCCTTTATCATCATAATTTCAGTTTTTGTAATATTATTTTCCATTCAAATGAAACATTCCTGAAATATTATTGTTTTAAAAACATCTTTGCGTCACTAAACAATGAGCACGTGTTAAAAAAAAGTGATGACGGAGAAGCGATTTGGAATATTTTTATTGGGCAAGACACTCTGAATATAAAACGAATAGCCATTCATAAGAACTAGACAGTTACAATACGATTGTTGAATGTTTAATACAATATTTCTATTGCTCCTGCCTTTTGAAAGGACAATAAAAAAATATTTTTTATCTTATCGGTACGGTTAAACAGATGTCAATGGAATAATAATTTGTGTTTAGAATTCTATGTGCTTTGACTGTAAGATTTGATGCGTTATTTAAATACTTTATGGAGGTATGTCTGTGTTAATGAGACTATCATTCTCAATTTGAATATCTCCATTTAGCTTCAATAAAAAATATTTGATAAGATATCTGCAATCTGCATGACACGATTGGTAATGGTAGATAAATTCAAGTAGGTATTTATGCAAAGACTTTTGCAGGTAGTAACCCATGCAATTAATTTATTAAGTTCTGGAAAGTCAATTAACGAGCTATTTTCACTCAATTTTGCTTTGTTTTCTTTTCACCAATAATCTATATTATGTTTAACTGTTACGTTTTAATATTTTGACAAAACCATTATTTCCAGAATTTCTTTCATTCAAATCTTAAGTCTCTTCTCACAAGTAGTCTAGTTAACATTAATATCTTCATTTAAAATCAAATGTGATACATTTCTCAAATGAGCCGTAATCGCTTGAACTTGCCAACACTAATAACTTCGTCGAACGGGCGAAGAACAACAATGGGAGCAATTAAGAGGCAGGCGACCGTGCGACCGCCGCCGACTCGCACGACCGTCATTGTGAGCTGATATGGATAGCAAAAACTAGCATGCCTAATGATTCTGTCAATGTAATCGAAATGGTCCAAATTTTTTGTAAATTAAATTGAGATTTTTCTGCAATACGATTTCTGGGGCAGAATAATCCAACCCTTTTGCCATTCAAAGAAAGGAAAGTGATTGCAAAAAAATGTTATAAGCGATGAGGCGTGTGGCGTATATCAATATACCCTGTATAATCCAATAAAAAGGATGAAATACAAAGTATCGACAAACAGATGAAAAATATTATATTGGAGATTATAGACCAAGATGAGAGGTAGAGAGCAAGAGAACAAGTCTCCAAGACACTAAACCTAATGTATAGAACAGTTAATAAATTAATCATTCCCATCTGGGATTCAAAAATCAGTAACACCGTTCATAACAAAATAATAGGTTTGTAAGTACTTGTTATTTTTTATCAAAAAATGTATCTGAAAGTTTCAGAGAATGGCATAAACTTTCGAATGACGTGAGACTGACAAAGTATACAATTTTTTTTCTGACTTGTAGATCAGAGTTTGACTTATAGATGAAATAAAGACGAAGACGAAGACTTTGAAACATTCTGACATGATTTTCTCAAAAAATTTGGGTCAAATATGACACAAGTAGAGGTTTTAAAAAGGAATCTTCTGATCATACTAACTTAAATAAAATTATTCTGAAATTACAGTACCTACTTTAAGGTATGGGTATGGAATTGGAATAAGTAAATCAGTAGGTAACATTATTAAAACTATGGCAATATTTCCAGCAACATTTTTCCTTATTTGTCTTCTTACACAGCTTATTTTATATTTTTGTTATTCACACAGGAATAAAATAAAAAAGTTCTCAAGCGTAAGCGAAATCCTAAGTCTATAATCTCAGGTCCTATTTTAAACAATAGCATTTCAACATTAGTTAAAACAGACACTGTGTCGATTGAACTTAATGACTTAAGTCAGAGCAGTCACAGTGACTATAGCTAGAAAACCGTAAACACATCAACACAATTGTGCGAATGATGAACGAGCATTGAATATGGTCACTTACTTTCTAGGACAGTCGTGATTGCGAGACTACAGTCAAGTAATTATTTGTATGAGAAACGATTTTTTGCATGTTATAAAATTTTTATTGTTCACTTGTAGGTGGGACAAAAGTCTCAGTTAATTCAACGTCGAGTTCGAGATGTACGCTATTTCTGTCATTATTCAATTAAAGATAAGGACCACATTAGCGTGAATTGTTTTCATTGCTTCTAATGATATCCTCTGCAGGTACGTTCATAGTCGTATTATGTGGAAGGTCAAATAAAATTATCGTCATTGTAGGATGATGTGTAATTTGCTCAATAAATATTTATGGCTTTCCAAACTTTCTTCTCAGCGTTTGTGTACATCATTAACTCCGAACTTAATAGCTTTTCCTGTGAGCACCGCACGCACTGCTTGGTTTTACTTTTCTCTGTTATAACAGTATGATATTTTATACCATGAACTCATCTCCATATTGGTTCTCAACATTGTAATAAAAGTAATATTATCTTGTATGTCTATTTTTATTTTTCTAATATGCGTAATGCTTATAATTCTCAATTAATCAATAGCCAACATTAATATGTATAATGTATAATATAAGTATACTGCATAATTTTTAAATTAATCAAGAGCCTAGTATTATAACACCAGTGCCTACTTTTTTTTTCATAAAATGATAAGTACCTCTACAATCACTGTTTGACACTTAGTAACACTAATAGCGGAAAAATGGCTTTAAAAAAAAGATTTTTCTTGAACATACCACGATGCATACGATACCTACTTTACTTGATTGATAAACTTGATATTTTCATAAAGATTATTGGGAAACGTTATAAAATTTATTTAAGTTACGATAACAGGGGTCATCCTAATAATTTCATCATCAGAAATTTTCACAATACCCATAATTTGTTAACATCTACACAAACATTACTTTCCATAAACTTTTCAATATTCATAGCTGCTACCAACTTTCGCTGATGACTTACACCATGAAAAAGACGTAGACTATAGACCCATAGTACCTATGTACATAATAAGAAAGGGAACACACGTGGGAAGGGTAAATACATTCCGACGCGCTGGCAAACATCTACTTCCTAACTACTTAGTATACAAATGTCAACATTTTAGTAATAGATGTCTTGGAACTACCATCATTGAGGGCAAGTGAGAGTTCCAACAGGTGTTCTCAAACAAAATATTGTTTGAACTTGGTCTTTTAAATATGATTATGGTATTTGTATGTTTAGTTTTTCTTTCTGTCTCTTGCATAGTTCCAATATTATCTCTTCTAGCATTATTTCTTCTTTGTTCCCTTGCTTAACTTTGCTGAATGCACTTTATCCATGATAAAAAAGGTTTCCGATGTACCTACCACAATCAATCCGCTTTTTTGATGCCGTTCACGCTCTTCTTTCATATGAACTATAGCACCATAAGTAGTACTAGCACTGAGGTTATTGACACCACAATGATTTAAATAATATCACATTTGATTATAATGCATTATGTCAAACATCACCCATCACATCATTCCTCTCAAATGAACTCAATTTACAGACTATCTATCTTAATCTAACGCGTGTGGTCACACAAGTTGCGTGTAGGTACCATAATCCAACATAAATCACGTAAACAATATACCATTAACCGGCAGATAGATCGGGTGTCGCGGCCACTTGCGCAAGCGCAGCAGTGAGCGGCCGCGGGTGAATGACAGCGGCAACCGCAGACCAATGACATAATGGTAATTGTACATAATCTTATTGATCTTATCGAAACATTAGATGAGAGGCTACCGGTTGATGGTTTTCATTTAATCTGATTTAGATTAGATCGTTTAGAGGAACCTACTTTAGTAGTAGACAGTAGTTTCGGTAAATATGAGAATAGAAGCATTCAAAACCTTTTGATTTTGGACGATAACGTAACTTCTTCAGTTTTGTTTGTATTTTTTAAGCTTACACAAGATTTTAACAATGTGCCACGTACTACGTCTGTTAACAAATATACGGTAGCGCCAACAGTCGGAGAACAAAGTTGTTTTATTATTTTTTATAAGAATATTGTCTGGACTAACGTCGATCATATCATAGTTAGAGGTAAAATCGTTAATCTAGGGCATGAAATTAACATTACACCAATTAAAATGCAAACCAGCGTAATAAATAAAATAGAAACTTTTTAAACAAAAACTAATTGTCTGAATACGGACTGTGTCACGTCGCTTGGGGCAGTCTTATTGTATAATAATATTAATAAATTGAACGTTAATCGTAAGCGATCGACCATATGTGTTAGGCTCGAGGCGTCATTATACAATTAAGTAACGAACATGTTATGTTACACAACAATTAATATATACTTCCTATTGAACACATTATATATCTGGTTCCTCCAACATACTTTGTTTAAAAATAAGTACATCTAGTTACTGCATCATTGTCTATTAGCGCAACTTTATTATCTGTAACAGTATTTTCACATCTAGCTTTTTTCTGGCCCGTTTTTATGTTTTGTAATTTTGCTGTCAGAGTTTCGACACTTCCTGTATTAAAGCCCATATTCGGAACTATGAATATAGAAATTATACTGCTGTCAACAGAAGTGATAAATTCCTTTATCACGTCATTCTACCTAGATGTAGTTCCATATGGCATTTTTCAAAACAATCACGTTACTAGATAAAGTAATACTACAATTAAAAGGAAACTTATCTTTAGTACTCAAATAATTACCCACACAATCAATTGCAAATTACAGGCCTTGTAACACTGATTTCACATGCAGGCGGTTTCCAAATAGCAGTAAACAAGCGTTGCTCTTATCAATTGAGCTGAAGGACAAGTCGTGTGACAGTCACACAAGAAATTTACAATACGACTGTGTTGCAAGGCTACCGTTTTAATTTAAATGCTTTCCCTCGTTGGTGTTAATTTGATTTTAATGATGAAATGGCTTCGAAATTTATAGCATGACTTGCTTAAATCTTATTTTCTGGAAATAAAAATATATTAATTAGAGTAAAATAAGTTTTTAATACAAGGAAAAAGTTGAAAGTTCTTGAGTTGACTCGTTGTTACCGTTGTTGTTGTTTTGTATTGGACATTCTTTATGTTTATTAATATGTAAATGATGACCATGATGAGGTAATGTACCTACAATATAGTATGACATGAGTCGCAATGTTTATTCTAGCTTCAAATTTAATTTCAATTAGGTATTTTAAGTATTTACTCATTTTGCATGCTGCATTAAACGAATTGTTGAAAACTCGACCATGTGTAAAGTACTACAATGATAGCAAAATAATAAATTTCATTTACTGAACGAAATTTAATTTACTATAAAGCGTAAAATGATCTAGGTACATGAAGACTGGCTGGGATCTATATATAGAGCGTACTTACACTTTGCTTTGGAAATACCTCAGTAATTTCTTTATTGACTTCTAGACTTTGTTTATTGACTTCGTTAGTCTTAGCTCAGCACAATTTCAGCGTGTTATGACTATAAATTCTAAATAAGTATAAGCTAAGCATTAAAGAAGCTTAGCAAAGTTTAAATACTCTGAGCAAAGTCAAAAGTACACACTATAGATCTCAGCTTCAGTCCTCTTCATATATATTATATTTTCAAATGAGATCCGGAACATAGATACAAAAGAATTAACCTCTCACCGCAATGAAGTTGACCCTTCATTTAAAGGCGACACTAATACAAAAACATTTACATCACACGCTATAACTGAAGATGTTATCGGTAACAAGTTACAATGAAATACGCGGAAATATTTAATTCCAACGCGTATTCTCATTATGCTTGCAATTACGCAACTATGTTCTTTAAATGCTTACAATTGAACTGCAACGGGTTCCATTTTCACACAATGTTACATCGCTATAACTGGCACTTACATGAGGTGTCATTTATGAGTGTCAATTGAAGAAAGGTCAGGATAACATAAATAATGTTTTACTATGTGCTTTAAAGGTGTAAATTCATGTAATGCATAAGTAAGATGGCACTGACATTAATAAAAGTTAAGAAACTCACCATATCGATGATACAGATACAGAAACTCAATTTTATCAAATTTCTGATGAGCGTAATGCATATTTTCTAGCATTATAATAAAAATAAGAGGAAGAAGAATTGCAAAAAGTAGATAGACTTATGGAATCACACCAAAACATTATTTTAAGTTTAATGAAACATAAAGCAAAAACTGAGATTAAGAGTAATAACACATTGGCAAACGAAAGTAAAATTGATTTCTTCCGCGATCGTAAAAAATATCGCAAGATAAGACGCACGCGCACGTTTCCCACTGTTCTCCCATGTCAGTCCATATTAATTACAAGCCACTATACACCGGGATTGCGCAGTAAACCAAAAGTAATACAATTCGCACGAGTTTTTACAGCTCTAGTGTATTATTACGTGCAAACACAATAAAACTACATTCTACGTTATTATTGACTATTGCTTTATTATCATGTCGGTCTTTTTACACCGAACCACATTTAATGATACCTTCCGTTTTTATTAACACATTTAGATTAGCATCATTAGCATCATTATCATCATCTGAGATTACTGCATTATATGGCTGGTCATAAGCCTCTACTAAGTTGTAAAACCTAGGTGCAATTTTGTACTCCATTTTGCTACTTAATCTTAGTCATTTTTGGATGAAGTAGCCGCAAACTTTATGATACAAAATATGGATAATATGAAATTCAAACCACATATTTAGTATACAAAATTATCTCAAAGCATGTTCTTACTAGAGTCCTACGCATCTAGAGTCTCGACATTTCATAACTGGCTGTATATACAGGCACTTAAGGAATGTAGAGACTCTAGGTAGGCTCTAAGTAGGTTCGAAATAATGATCTATTCTATTTTATTCTACTACTTAGGTATTACGAAGTTGATCAATCAACCCTTACCTGGTTTTGATTTCGCAACCAACAACGGATTGAAGTTTCGCTTATTGTAATAAAGAAAGTTTTTACACATCAACCAAATAACTATACTAGTATATCCAAAATCTTGCAGTAAATAAAAAATTGTATATTTGATCAAAGTTTTATAGACTAAGTTAAAGCTAACGCTCAAGTATATTTTTTTATTTCAAGAGGATTCATGTTAAAATTCGCTATTTATGGCAAATATAGCATTTTAGCCATAAACAACAAATTTCACGGAACTAGAAAATGCAAGTGGCGAAACTACTAGTTAGGTAACTACTAAATTACTTGGTCATAATCAAATGCGTAAGGAAACATCTATCAACACGGTGATATTTTATAATTCATCCATATTCAGCGATGTATTCAAGCATAACTGTTCCGTTAATGATTCACCTACATACTCAAAGGCATCTAGCGTAAAAAGAAACCTAATTAATGAATCAGCAACCACTACATAGTAAATACTCAATAACAAAGTTGTAATCCGTGTGATCTGTCTATGTTCAGACTTCTGGGTAATCTTAAAAACCACTGGCTGGATTGTGGTACGGTTTTTTGTATCTCTTTGATTGTTTTCTTTTCTTTACATAAGTACAAGTTTTCTGTTTGTAAGTATGTATTTTACTTCACGTAAAAAGCTGCTTACAGGGCACAGCCAGCTAAGTATAAAATATTAGCTTTTTGCTGAGGTTTCATCAACGCGTTTTATTTTTATCAAAATAAAACAAAGCCTATATTCATTAGGGATAGTGTAACTTTCTATTAGTAAAAGAATTTTTAGAATCGCTTCTATACTTCCAGAGATGTTACCCCTACATACAAACACACAAACAAATTTTACCTCTGCAGCTCTGTATAATATTAGTATAGATGAAGCTCCGATTGAAAACATGACAACGCATAACTAGCATTAAATATAATGAAAATAAATTCTTATATAATCCCTTACACAACTTGACGTTAGTATTCGATTGAATTTATCGTAATGTCTGTTTGGTATTAGATTTTCACCGGCCGCTTCCGGTGGGCGCGACACTTTCGTTCGTATTGTTATTCATCGGTCGGTCAGCGGCGTACTTTCTTGGAACCATGCGTGTAGGCGTCTCGACTGGTAATGTGTCCCTTGTTGGGACGTGAGATAAAAATGAACCAAGATGCTTGCTCATTGCCTGTTTATAACCTCCATACGATTTCTCGTTAAGCTAAATGTTTACCTATGAACTTCTACATAATTCTAAACCACGTCGATAGTTCTAATAAATTCAACCCAGTACTGTCCCACTGCTAGGCACCGGCCTCTTCTCAGAATAAGGTGGGTTAAGCCTTAGTCTACCACGCTGGCCTAGTGTGAGTTGGCAAATTACACATACCATCGAGAATTTTATGAGGCCCTCTCAGATACGCATGCTTCCTCACGATGTTTTCCTTCACCGTGAAAATCAAATTCTAATCCGCACACAAATTCGTAAAGTCAGAGGTGCGGGCTGGTTTCGAACTCAGATCCTCCTGCATAAAAGGCAAGCGTTTAACCGCTATGCAATCACTGCTAAGTATTCCATTTTTTTCAAATATCCTACTTAATACAATTTAAACAATGCTAAAGATTTGTCAGCATTTGATTATACACAGGATTCTAACATACTTTAAAGCTTTATTATAAATAATTTGCTAGAAGATTGCCAACAGAAACATCCTATAATAAGTGATGCTGAAAACAGGACCAAAATACACCAAGTTATTTTCGAGACAGACACATTGCAACAGCATAAGCATATTGAAGGAATGTCTGGACATAATAATATGTACGCGTACGTTAAACGCATATTGCTAAGTTCCATTCAGTTTAATCTCCCACGTCGAAACACACGCATAATTTGACTAAAGGCCTACAATGTAAGACAAGGTGATAACTAATTGCTAACAGTAATTCGCCTTTCGATCACGTACGTTTCTTAACGAACGGCTGATTCTGCATTATTCTGTCACGACTCACGAGCCGACTAGGATACCCGGTTAATTGCCATGAAACCTTTGCTAAGAATTCAGTAGGCTTAGAATGTGTAACTGGAAAGAGTAGGTAGGGTGGAATGAATGGTTCTAAGCCTATCATCGAGCTCAATCGTATTCCTCATGGAAGATCGTGAATGACGCAATGAAATGCAGCCTTAGCACTCAAAAACATCATCCTCTACAGGGTGAATTTTAAGTCGTTTTGGATACGTCAAAGAATGATTGTATTCATGACAATAAACAACTTTGCAAAAGGAAATCCTTTTCCATGCGAAAAATTTTTTCGGCTTCTCTTACTTATTGGTACAATCGGCTGGTTGAGTTTGTATGTGACATCAAAAAAATCTTTCGGGGCGATTTTTTTTTCTTTTACAAATTGTATTGTTGCCATGATTAGAATCATTCGTTAAAGTATCAGAAACGACTTAAAATTCATCGTGTACATGTGCCTTAGCATGATTTCTTTGGTATTTGTTTTGCGATTCTCTCAGTTTCTTCAAAGATGGTCATCTGGACGATAGAGCCAGTCATCTAAAACCACTAATTCCTGATATCGATCCCCAATTAAATTTTAACAAAGTTTGCATTTGCAAGGCTTATTTTGATTAACTAGATTTAGTAAGCACTTGCCACAATCCCAATCAATTTTACAATTTGTAGACAAGTCTGACGTAATCTATAACTGTTTACATTTCCTCGAATCATACAAATTCAATTTATTTGCAAGTGAACTGAATAAATGACTGCATTTGCATTGAAACTCTGTTAACGCAAGTAAACTTCCACACTTACGTGAGAAAGGTATGTTAAGAAGTCTTTTGAAATTCATACTAGATTCAATTGACTACAAGCAAATTTTAAATCTTACAATGCCTAGTAACTGCTCGATACAAGTCCGACAGCAGACAATTGAGAAAACTCTTTTTTTATGACAAGACAACATCATTGAGAGAATAATGAAAAACTTAGGTATATTGTTAAAATTAGATTACTTACCTACATAAATAAGCTTATGTTTATAAGTCTTTAGTATTATTATTATAAACTGAGAGTGAAGTAATATTTGGACATGAAGCAAAGTGTTTTTGACCAAAAGTCAATAGCGTTACACACAGACATAGATTCAATCCATGTCTGTGATATGTACAATATTGCTAAAATACTGCATACAATAGAAACAACTTTACACTTGGTTATACAAAGGCATTTTTAAAAGTCTAAATATACTTCAATACCGTGACAGAGGGGCGTTAATTTTTCGTTAAATTTCAATGTTTCATGTTAATAAAGTCAGACTAATGATTCATTGTTTCCTTTATGTTTTGTGGTTTCAACATCGTCGTTCACTTCAGTTTCTCATTCAGAAATTACTTTATTATAAACAACGTTTTCGTGCTTGGGCGCTGAAAGTAGCAAAGTGTCGGTTTCTCAACTTGCCTTCTGCGGTAACCGTTGTTCATTTCCCTAAAACCACAAGTCGTCCACAACAAATAAAACAGTTGTTATTTGTATTACTATCAAGAATGCGAAAATAATTGGCTTATTTAAAATGTTATGCTACATTTTATTAGATAACTATTTCCTAAATAAATTGTTTACATTACATGTAATTAAAAATGCACTTTTTTGTCTCAAAACAACGAATGAAATATTCAAATGGTTTGTTGTTCCATGTTTTCATTTAAGAAGAATAATATTTCGTAATCCAATTTCTACTTCTTTCGTTTTCCGTATCGAAAAATGAACCCAAATAAGTATAGATCGGTAAAATAACTTATTAAATTACAAGAAATTTACCACACCTTTCAGCCACCCTCCAGCCTTTCAGCCTTTCACCAGTATATTTGAACTATCTATCCATAAATTCTACACGTTGGATGTAACGAAGTAAGTTATCATTAAAACTCAATACAAGACCTGTCACATCAATAACTTCCTAAACATTCAAGTTAGGTATCTAATCTATTAAAGAACTAACACCTAGACGAATTACATAACGTCAATAACAAGGCTAATGTCCAATTAGACAATTTACAATAGCTATCACAGGAAATTACTGAACATTCAAGTAATTATATATCAGTTCAAAAGATTGTTTAATTAAATTATATAAAAGCGAACGTAGTAGTGTAGGGCTGAAAGTGATAAACTGTACTGATGAAATAGCAATGTAGGAAGGAAACTATAAAACATATATACATATAAGGCATCTATGTTATAAATGTATAATTAAATTAATATGGAAGTAGACATTCAAGCGAAGAAGTGCTTTAAAGACATGGATTAACCAATTACAAAGCAAGAGGACCTTAGAATGAATGTGCTCAAAACATGAACTGAGAGTAAAAGATGCATGAGAAAAAGCTTCGTGGTAATACATAACATAAAAGGCGTGCATAAGGAATGAAGCATTCTCATAGAAGAATGACATGAAATGAATATGTGTAGGTATATTACGTACTTGTGATATGAAATTGACGGCTCCATGACTAATGAATTACCTAACACTTGGAGAGATGCTGTGATACTTATAGTTTATACGCCTTGCAAATATTAAGCAATCAACCCATTCAACAATTCGTGAGTGAGTCGATGTGGCATGGTTGTTTAACCTTTTTACTATAAGCGTTTAAGTGTACTTCTACAAGATACATCCTCAAGATTGTATAAACAAGAGTTTTCTCTTGAAAGTTAACCTTGTTACATTGGCATTCAAAACACACTTAGCGACTCCGTTGTTGACATATTGTCATTGTGTTTAAAGTTCTGCTTTAGGTATTATTCATAGACTTAATATCTAGGGGAGCCCTACTTATTATTTCTATGATATTATTAAGAAAAGCTATGATATAAGAAGCAAAGAGTATTATACAGGTCCAAAGACTGGAAAATCTCTGCCAGTGCAGTGAATATGGCATTATAGCTAAGAGTAGTTTCTTCAATACTTACAAGTAAGTCATTCATATTAACATCTTCTCTTTCAATTGTATAGGTCCTGCTGCTGTTATTCATATTTCAGGATTTAATTCATTAATACCACTATTGATCTACTAATTGGTATCACTTGAATGGAAAATGAGCTCATTCATTATAAATATTCGTTTTAGCTCCGACTAATTTACCGAAGAAGAATCAGAAATTGTTCAAACTATCGATCACGCTGGTATCCAAAACTATTATTGTCATTATAACACCTACCCGTAGTAATTAAATATCCCCACACAATGTACCAATCTCGCACGTCTAGCCAATAAAGTTTCGTATCTTCCAAATCGGTACATATTTACATTCACAGTTAAATGCCAATGCATCGCAATAAGCACAAAGGTAATAAAATTCACGCCTTTACCAGAATGGTACTAGTACTGATCCTACTTTCATATTAGCACCTCGTTTTCTATTACCAACACCTTAGGTACTTACGTAATGTTATGAAATCTCGCACAGGGTTCTCATTTACCTGAAACAGAATGATAACGTTAACTATGTTATGTACAATGCACAGGTAAAGAATAATTCCGTAAAATGGTTGCAGAGTAAATGTTTTCCCATGGTAATCACTGTATTGAAGACAGGATATAAATATTTGTGATTTGCGCAACCCCAGTCTTAGTTTTACCTCAAACTGTACTCATTTCCTGGTGTTATGATATCCAGAAGATTATGTTACTTTTTTATCCCTTCCTCTACTAAAAACCTGAGTGATATTGTAAACAAAGTTATATTATAAGTAAAAGATACGTTGTGGAAAAATTTCCCCACATCAACCTAATGTGATGCAAACAGTGATGCAGCCGCCGATAAAAAACGCAAACAAGAGCCTCCTATTGTTATCATAAAGCATTAGGAACCAAAGAAACCAACAGTCAATTATGCAATAAATAATAACACCTTTCATAATCGATAGCAGCTAAGACCTGAACCTGCACCGATGACAAATCAAAACGTTGACTATAGGATCATTGTTCTAACACAATACAGCCACCTTTCGCAGACAAACAATGCATATTCAAATAGGTACCTATGTGGTACAAGCGATAAGAGGTCAGCGGGAGATTTAAAATTGATTTTTTCCAGTCCTGTGTTGAAAATTTTAATAGTATTAAATATTTCACTAGTATACACACCTCATTAAGGGATCAACCTTGAATTCTTCAAAAAAATCTACCGCTCCATACATTTTCACTCAGTTATGTATTCTTTTTTGTATGGATCAGCAGGTTTTTTTTCTCAACTTCAAATTAGTGGTGTATAAGTAGTTCTCCTAAGCGTATCGAGTATGAACTCAATACGCTTTGGAGAACTACTCTGATGATGACATGAAATCGACTTTAGTATGAAAACCTGCGTTGACTGTTTGATAAAAAAGAGACTCATTAGGTCCAAAAGATGTTCAATCATCATCGAGTTAAGCATTGCTGTTCAACGCGGTAACGTTGCCAGTCTTTTGAGCACGCTACCAATTGACAGCGATGAGGAAGAGTACTTTGACACCTAAGTGCTCAGTTTTATATTTTTATTTTTATTTCATGTTTTAAATAATTAGGTTGTGTACATAGTTAAGTTTGGTTGGCAAATAAAGTTTAATTCATCAATGATTGACTAAAGCTTTGAAATTAAAATTGACCTTCAAAGTCAAAGTTTTTTATTTCAACTGGGTTTTTGCAGGCATTTTCAAAATTAATCCCCATCAATCAACATCATATATCCATTGAACTTCGCTTTTGAATTGGACCATTTTATAACACCATTGAAACTTGAGAGTATTGACGGATGAATCACAATAATATGTAAACGAATTTCATACGCTAAATGCATAGATTGACACGTCATTCACATTTTATTAATAATAGTAGTATGGCAGAGATTAGAATAGAATAGAATAGAATAGAATAGATCTTTATTTCATGTAAACCAGATACAGGCACTTATGAAATGTCGAGACTCTAGGTGCACGGTTCCAAATAGTAGACCCTATGGAGAAGAACCGGCAAGAAACTCCATGGTAACTCTTTTCAAAAAATAGATTATAATCTTTATCAGTACAATGTTGCGGTAAGAGCTGCGAGAATAATGTAATTTAATGTGAATAAAAATAAGACTAGGATAATAATGATTTGCCTGTGAATAAGATTGCCATGGCAGTTACAAGCTGACCAGTTCCGACAGACGGCACCCGTTCACGAGTATGACGCATGCGTCAGCGTCGCCAAGCTCGACCACAATGAAGGGAACTCAACGGCCCGACACACAACGCCACCATCAGCGAGACATTTTAGTGAGCATGACAGACTCATAGTACCAGACAACAGGTAGGTATTTAGAAAATATCTCTAACATTATTACTTACATCATGCTCACATTTCACAAATTTTGTATGCATTCAAACTTTCAATTATATAAGATTAAGCAAAAAAGACATTTGGTACACCAAAAATAACTTCCAAGTATAAAAATGTATAGGGACATTATAAACAATGTCACAAAATAAAATTGTAAACAAATTAAATACTTAATTTAATCCAGTATAATAAATTACTCCATCGTAATAATAATAGTAAAGATAGATGCGATTAATCGCATTTTAATTATGTAAATACCTACATACAAAAATTTCAGACAGTGCCAGAGGGTCGCAGTGTGCAGGACGGAATCGTACGCCAGACATCTTTATCTTCTATATACTGATTGATGGTGTAATAGGCTTTGGACATTAAAATTTGCTTAATAAATGCTTTAAACTTTATATCTGGTAGTTCAGTAATACTAGTTGGAATTTTGTTATAAAACCTAACACTGTTTCCCATAAACGACTTGCTGGTTTTGCTAAGTCTAGTACCAGGTACAACAAGCTTGTTTTTATTGCGAGTATTCAAATTGTGTATATCACTTAACTTATCGAAACTAACTATGTTTTTGCGGATATACATAATGTTTTGTAAAATATACAGTGACGGTAGTGTAATTATATTTATTTCTTTAAATATTTCACGGAGCGAGTCACGTGATCTTAAATTATATATAGCGCGTACTGCTCTTTTTTGTAATATGAAGATAGTATCAATGTCAGCAGCAGATCCCCACAGTAAAAGACCGTAGGACATGATACTTTGAAAGTACGCAAAATAAACTATCCTAGCCGTAGCCTCATCTGTGACCTGTCTTATTTTCCTAACTGCCAATGCAGCAGAGCTCAGTTTGCTTGCAAGTGCCTTGATATGAGGTCCCCATTGCAGTTTAGAGTCCACTGTGATGCCCAAGAAGACAGTTGAGGCAACTAAATCTAACACTTTGCCGTCAAGTTTTACATGTGTATCAATATGAGTTACATTTGGAGCCGAAAATTTAACACATTTCGTTTTCCCTGCATTTAGGAGAAGGTTATTCACAGAAAACCAATTTGATACAGTATGCAGTGTATTGTTAGGTTCTACAAGATCCCTATCCTTTCTATTTACTTTAAATATGAGTGATGTGTCATCGGCAAATAGGACTATATTTGACATTGTATCCTTGATCATGTGAGGGAGGTCATTAATATAAACAAGGAACAGAAAAGGGCCCAAAATTGATCCTTGTGGTACTCCAATTTTAACTTTTGAGCCGGTAGAAGTAACGTTACCAACTGCCACCTTTTGTTCCCGATTCGACAAGTATGATGTTACAAGGTCTATTGATCTATCTCGAATTCCGTAGTGTTTAAGTTTCAGGATGAGTGTGTGGTGGTCCACGCAGTCAAACGCCTTCGAAAGGTCACAGAACACTCCTACAGCATCTTGTTTCTGTTCCCAGGCCCCCAATACAGTTTTAATTAGCATGGATCCAGCATCCTCTGTAGATCGTCCCCTCGTAAATCCGAACTGTTTCTCATGCAGTATCCCATTTTTGTTAAAATGTGCCAACATTTGATTTAATAAGAGTTTTTCAAAAATTTTACTTAATGCTGGTAGCACTGATATTGGCCTATAATTAGATGCATTATTTGGGCAACCTGCTTTAAAGATGGGTACAATTTTGCTATATTTCATTAGATCGGGAAATATGCCGTCCTTGATGCAGGAATTAAAGATTGCTGCCATTATTGGTGCGATGTTAGATATTATTGAGCCAACAGCTTTAGTTGACAATCCCCATAAGTCCTCAGTTCTTTTGACTGCTATCGTCTTAAAAGCTTTTATTATGTCAGTTTGAGAAACAAAACTGAATTCAAAACTAGGTACTAGTATATCTACATTTCTTTTTAAAAGTGTCTCAGCTGCTATGGGAGACGATGCTAAATATTTAGTCGTCTCTATCGGTATATTGGTGAAAAAGTTATCTAAGAAATTGGCGACAACGGTTAGGTACCTACTATAAATTCTAAACAATTTACTTGACAAACACAATAGTAACAATACTTTTTTACATTTCTCTTGTGAGGATTCATCCCGTTTTCCCATTGATTAGGTTGTACTACTCATTTTATATGACATCACATCATAGTGAAACAAGTCCCGTAGTGTTTTCTGTCTATTTTCTGCCGTTAAAGCAATTAGACAATTCGTCATAGACTTATATTATGTAAGCTTATGGTTCTTCTCCATAGGATCTACTTCTTGGAATCGTGCACCCTAGAGTCTCGACATTACATAAGTGCCTGTATCTGGTTTACATGAAATAAAGATCTATTCTATTCTATCAGAATTATGTACGTCGGCGAAAATAATTTCATATATATACACGCTAGTTATTTCGTAAGAGATAATGCCCACACCCAAAGAGGCAACCTAGATACATAGGTGAACGACTTAGGTAATAGCCAAGACCTAACTGATGGTGATATGCATATGAATGTGCTAAGTCACATGCATTTAATTAAGGAGAGTCAAAATATAAGCGCAGTAGGTATAATAAAGTTACTCAAAGCTGCAAAGATGACTAATGGCTCTATATATGACTTTATTATTACGTAAATGTATAAAATATCCATAAATAATTTCAAATAACTCTATCATCCATTCAGTTGCTAAGTTAAGAAGAGGAATATATTTAATATTGAAATAGAACAAAATAAACATAAACTGTGATAACTTACAACATCTAGTAAGCTTTTCCAATTTCCAATTACTTTTACACAAAATAAGTTAGGTATCCTTGACAAAAACCGTAACATTCCTACTTTATTACAACTATATCTCTGTCAGCGATCTCATCAACCCGACACAAACGTGTCATGTCTCATAGCAGATGAATAGAACCTATTCAGAGTTCCTCTTCATGCATCGCCGATCACGACCAGATCCCTAACAATAGGCAGTAGACGCTACCGACCTCGCCAACGAGCCTTGACCGACTACAAACATCGGGAGATAAAAACATGAAAGCAATACAAATTGTCCCATCCTTAAAAATATTACTGTAATTATAAGACCTATTGAAACAACTATAAAGAATACAATAGCGTGCACGAATTTCACAATATCATCAATTCTATGATTATCATGATTGTATTGCGTTTTTTGTGCCATGTTTTCCATTAGTTAGTGTATGATTTACTGCGGTGTTCCTACTTATAAAAGTAAATTGATTTCTTTCTCGAGGAAGTGGATGCTTCCCACGGTGGCCGTCATGCGAGGACAGTTGCGGTTGCAGAGTTGTGTGTAAAATCTCGGGTGTTCACACAACAAAAAACAATTTCCAGAATAACTTGTTATACTAAGAAAAACTAGGCTCCAATTTCTGTAACTGTAATTAATAATATGCCGCAGAGCTTATCGTAAAAGGAAAATAAATACCTTAGCATGTCACATTAAGTCACATACCAAGGTAATGAACCAATATTTGAACAGATGATATAAAAGTCTTATGTAAAAGAATACAAAATCTTTAAGCGCACAGATCCTTGAAAGCAAGCACATTAACAAATATTTGCTTCCTTACAAAAATATTACGCAATTTAAAATTACTTCCGGTATATATGGGAAGAAATGCGTTAAGAGCATTAGTGCAAGTAAATACTGCACGTGTTTATAATTATTTCATGATCTCATGCTAAAGCCATTGGATAATAATTTATGTATTTCCATTGATACCATAAGAAAAGAAAGCTTATAGAGAAAATAACAAACGCAAATTATAACAAACATCGATACGTATATAAATAAAGATCGTCATTATCATTTCACAACACAATCGCAATCGTAAAAGCAGAATCAATTTCTAATCGTACACTAATCAATACTCCTTAATATTCCATTGATGTTTACAGACACAAAAGGTAATCTAATAACATAGTTTGACCATACAGAACATAGCATTACTGTCGTCTATCGCATATTTAATACAACAATACATGTGGGACACCGGCCGCTTTCATCGCCAGTGGCGCACGACTCAGCATCACCATTCTTGGAGCAGCATTCTGGTGCGAGGAGGCGCTTTCGAATTTTTGATATGGTGTCTATTAAAATTGTTCTAATTAAATAGTTCGATTGTTTGCCTACTTGACCCTATAGATTGTTGAGATTTTATTACACAGCACATTGGTCTAACTAAAGACGGGAAACGTTTCCTATTGAATACTAAGTAGAAGATTATCTATGAGTGTTAGGCGACTAAAACATAATACATTTTAATCTGCAACAAATACAAATAACGTGCTAACCCTTCTAGAAAATATAATTACCATTTTTACAAAGGTATGAAATAAATATTAATTAAACAACAACTCAATCGTGCACATAATCCCGATTGTAAGTTTACTTGGTGACAGAGAAATATCTCGTGTTGTAACTACTCTCAAAACTGATGGCCGCGAATGGAACAAGAGTATGATTATACAGTAACAAGATAAATAACGACACGAATGTCGATATAGGATTTCCAGAAAATCATCCAATAGAAATAAAATGTGACCGAACATTGTGCCCTGAGGGACACCCGTGTTTATCTCTCGACGTGATCGGCCAGCACACCCACTAGGCTGCAGGCCCGATCATATCTGCTACTCGGATGTAATGCCCCATGCTAATTTAGCTTAACTTTAATCTTAATAGTACTTGCCACCAGCTTCTATGTTTGGTACTGTCTGTTGCGTGACTGCGATCGAATATATCGCGTTATTTGGGCTTATTTTGCTGTAGAATCTACTTTAATGAGGCTATTAAACGTGGGCCGTAATGCAGATTATCTTTATTGAAGTGAAAATTGTATGTGGGACGAAATGTTTCCATAACGTTTCATTAGTGGAGAGGAAATCTTGAAAATGTGTTATATTTACTTCCTAGTTTAACCAAATGACACTTTGTTCAAAACCATTATCTTGTAACTGATATGCCATGACTAAATTATACAATGTAACGTATTTATAAAACAATTTATTGTTTTAGGGTCAAGGATGAATTTAGAATGGCGTTAACCAGCAGACTTATATTGTAAATGATGCGAATTTGAATTGAAAACCGATAATCAATTAGATAGCGTCACAACAAATAAAATATTCGAGTAGCTATGTCCAATTATCGGTTAAAGGTTATACTAGTACGAGATGTGCACGATTGACATTTAGAATGCGTATTGCTTAAGAAAATCTTCATAAAACTCGTGGATTATGGAGATTTAATAGATCTAAGTAAAACGGTCCGAAAATTACGTTACCTTCTAAAGTGACTGTCTCTAAACCATCGACAATATTGAATGAAAGCTTAAGTTGAGCAACGTATTGACATTTGTATCATTTATCAAGCTGATCTTGACCAGTTATTTAATCATAACTTACATGTATTTACTTCTAATATTAATAACAAATCATTACCATCACCATTTAGTCCTTCTGCCTTCGTTTTTTTTTAAACATTACTACAGTGAATAGTTTATTTTATAAGCGCCAGCGATGGCCTTTGTAGAATAATTAATACTAAAAATATTTTAATTTCTTATTCTAAATATCTTATTTCCTCTATTAAGCGTAATTTCATACTTAAAATTAATTAGTTCAATATTTTATATCTCAATAAACTGTTAGTATCAATAAACTTGGCTTCGGTTGATTCACGTTAATTTAATAAAGAAGACGTACATAAATGGATAGCTTTAGATACCTCTCGCCTACACTGCGTTGGTTGTCACTATGAAGCTATTATAAAGAATACGAATATTGATATTATTAATGTCAAGTTTGTTTATAGTTCTTATTATTAACCCGGTTTTGGCCGCGACTTTGTCCGTGTGATAAGTGGGTTATGCTAGGCCGAATTATCAAAAATAATTTCTTAGTGTTATTAATTTATTAATATCTTCTACGATCAAGGCTTTTGAGTGTTTACAAAAGACCAATGCAAGACTCTCGTATCGTCAGCAAGTATATTATATCCTTACATCATCTCATCTACATATCGTATCATATCGTTTATCAGATGCGAAATATACCGTAAGCTTAAAATAAAATCGGTGACAGTCAGCATAATAAATTATGTACCTACCTAAGATTTACAAATAAATCTTTGCTACCAGCTACTAACCAGACCATTAATCAAATTAACTCGATCATGCTACCGCTTCTTAACAGACTAATAAAATATCCTTTAAAAGGATCCTGTAAACCGTTCCCGTAAATATGTCTTGCCCTAGGTAATTACCAACATTTACTAACAAACTGACTTGCAATATATTTATTAGATGATAATATCAAGTTGCCTTATAAGCACAGGAACTTATAAGGAGACCGGATCAGCCTCATCATCTTATTACTATGCTTTGAAGAATCAAAATATTATATCATTTATCATAGTTTTTTTGATACTGTTTTTGTCTCAGTCAAATCTAAAATACATTTAAATTTTGTCTAGAATTTAAAATTTTGTTGATAGCTTTATATACCCGAACTGAAATAAAATTAGAAAATCTAAACATTAAAAACATGATGTTCATTTCTTACTCCGTTAAAATTGTCGCTTTCTATGATAAGGACCTCATGAAATAACTAATCGTTAGCTTTAAACATAACGTAACTGAAACAGTACCGTATTAAAAAAAATATGAATTTATTAAACATTGCGGTAAAACCATGTGCCAAATCAACCGTTAATTTAAGCAAATTAAGCGTTAAGTACTAATTAAACATACTTAAGCAACCGTTAACCTTATGTGTCATTGTTTATCCTTCAGACACCGCAAGTTCGTTCATCGCGTAACTGCTTTTATCTATAAAATTAAAAAACAGAGAACACGAAACGTTTAATTTCAAAATTACTTTATTTGCTAAAGCATGAGTAGGTACCTATGGATGACTTTTTCAAAATTTGAGATGTCTTGAACTCGCCATAAGTTTACTTTTCTGGACAGCCATTCTGATATTATAGTCCTTGATAAAGGAAACATTGATTCCTCTTTAAAAGCAAAAAATACCATAAGCGTGCTGCCAGTAAATAGGAGACAATCGGCTTAGTTACAGTGATGCCCACACTGTGTGCCTCAAGCCATAAATACGGGTCAAGACCGTAGATCTAGTACCTTCAGCAATTTTGCATAAAATCTATTCTTGGAAGACCACGGCGATACGTGGGTAGAAATATAAACAACAAATAAACGCATACAATCTAAATTATGATTTCAATAGACACAGTTGATTGAATTCTGCCCTCAATCAGAGTAAAAATACCGTTTCATCTTATTATCATGAGTGTCTAATAATAACCGAATTGATACTTAACACTGCGATCAACAATCCATTTGTCAAGTGTGATCATTAAGATAAAAATTCCTAAAATCCTCAGATTATTAATTAGAGCGATCATTAGAAGGTCCACGCACAGCAGATAAATAAATAATAAATCCGGCCCATTACTGTCCCACAGCTGGGCACTCTCTATTCAGACTGAGAAGGGTTAGGCCTTAGTCCTCCACACTGGTCTGGTGCGGGTTGCCGTAGTACACACACCATCGAGAACGTTATGAGGCCTTCTCAGGTATGCAAGTTTCCTCACAATGTTTCAAATTCTGATCCGCACATAAATTCGAGAAGTCATTGGTACGGGTCGGTTTTGAACTCAGACCATCTTGCGTGGAAGGCATGCGTTCAACCGCTAGGCTGTTCTTCCTGCATTTCTAAAATTCAACGTTGTTCCGTGAGCCTCCCTCCCAGAGACAGAGGACTAGCCGTGGCATATAGAGCGAAGTATTCCGCGACACACTTGCTACGTTGCGACTTAGTTTCTTATTAAAACGCTAGATGTCACTATAATATTAAGGGGTAAAAATATATCATGTTCAATAGCAATATTTACTTCTTTCTCATTCCTTGCCATGGTGATACTACACTACGGAAACAATTGGGGACTGTGTGTGTACGTTCACATTTTCCCAAATAAACTTATGGGGTTTTATCACGACGGTTATTCTTTATGACAAAGCATTATAACCCTATATGGTACGTATGACTTCATAACTTAACACACGCTAAGAGCGACGTTACACGCTACCAACACAATAGCAAATTACTATTTTTAATTAAGGCGAGGTGAACCCCACCCTTGTCCTTTAAAACATAGTTATTAAGTTATTAAGCTTTGTTTAGTTCATGTATGATACAAATGAGCCAGCAGTCCTTGGCACACATAATTAAGTTACCAGAAAAAAGTAATTGCGTTTTGTTTATGCTCGCGGTTTAATGGAAATCGTATCATTATTGGCGCCTAGATTTGTGGTTAAGAAAAGATGTTAGTTTATTTTTTTTAGATTAATAATATTAACGATCGAGAGATCAAGAGTTCATATCTTATAATTAACGTTGCGCATGTAATTATTCATTTGTTTTATGAACAATGTCTTTACTGTAAGGGCCTGTACTCACGGGCGTTAATGTTCACGCCAACGCTTACGCAGATGCGACATAACATTTAACGCTAACGCTGCGGTAACATACCATGGAATTTTCATACAAAATACGAGATAGAGTTATTGTTGGCTAACGTTAACACTCGCGGCTCGTGTAAACATGCTCTAAGGAAATACATAAAGTTGCAATCTACAAGCAATACTGCAAGAGAGGCATGTCATTTAGCGCACCAATTTGATGCGCACCAAGTCGAACCGCACAGTATTCCACATAGAGAAACCGCGTGGTGCGCAAGAAATAAAATTTAAAAATATTTATTTTCTATTCCACCTAGCGCCCCAAAGTTTATAGTGGATATAGGAGAAGGGCACTAACTAATAAGTTACAAACAAAATTAATATTTTCATTCGAGACAATATGTAACATCGACATAAATCTATTGTATAAAAAATTATGTAGGTTCACAAACAAATAAAATATCTATACTCAAAGGTAAAATTAAATTCTTACTCTTTACCCAAGTTTTCAGCAGAAAAACACGCTGTATACGTAACATCATTATAATAACAAAATAAGACTTTAGTAAACTCATACAATTTGAGTGTCATTTTCACATTGAACGCATGATAATAACCTTATTTAGACATCACGTCATGATAATAACCGTTGAAACACGCAATGCAACTTGTTAGGAGGCGTTGCATTACATCTGAAACACTGTTATTATTTCGATGCTCTTTAAAACCGAATAATTGGCTGTAATTGCATTGAAATCAAAATTGTACAAAGGTTCATGCTGATTGCTATTATGCTCTAAATGATGAAACATGTTTGAGAAGCAGTCTTATCTTGTCTCTTGCATGGCTACATAATTAATAGGCCTCCCTGTACGCATGGCTACATCCTATACCTAACGAACACATCCTATAACGAACACATCCTATAACGAACACATCTGTACCGGACTCAATAACAAATATAAGTCAATTTAACATATTTAAAAATAAATTGAAATCTTTTTTATTGATATGGCACCGTAAAGCGTCGAAGAATTAATTCCATACATAAAATAGTATCTAGGTATACTAATTAATGCAAATGTTATTTATAAATTGATTATATGATTAATGACTTTGTTAAATGATTTTTATTATTATATTATTATGACCATATTGCGACAACGGTGAAGGAAAACATCGTGAAGAAACCTGCACAACTGAGAGGACGTCATAAAGTTCTCGAAGGTGTGTGTAGTCCGCCAACCCGCACTAGGCCAGCGTGGTGGACTAAGGCCTAACCCTTCTCATTCTGAGGAGAGGCCCGTGCCCAGCAGTGGGACAGTAATGGGCTGAATTTATTTTTATTTATTTATGACCATATTATGTGTTATTTGTTTATTGTATTATGTACCTATATTTAGACATTTCTAGTGTTTAGTTTACTAGTATATGTCAGCATTGGATCCAAAACACCCGTATCCGTCCGACCATCCACGCCGATGCCGCCCAAGCCGGCATCGGCGCACACGTTTAGTATGTACTCAATAACCTTACAAAAACAGCACAGTATTTAAATCCACAGCATTGCACAAATGACAAACAATGTAAAAAACTTAACCACTTTCAAGCTCACTCACCTTAAGTTATTTGCTCAGCGTTGCAATGCATGGCTAAATTGCTCTCACCTGAAACAAGCAAAGGGACATTTATAACAAATTATCATTACAACACAAACAATTAAGATAATTGTGATAAACACAACCACTTAAGGTCTATTATATCATTTGTTTTGATATGACCATATGACCACATGGTCTAAGGCCTTATTATGTCACAGAACGTAAGTTGGACACAAATCACGTTGTTTATTTTTGTTTGTGACTGACGTTTAGTTGATTAAAGATATGCTTTCGTGTATGTATGAAAGCAGCAGTAATATAAAAGTAAAAGTCTTTTAATCAAGCAACAGTTACTATCTGTCATAAATGATGAGTCATCATCATGTTTAATTCCTCAATATTCTTCATATTTCGTATTCTTCCTTGTCTATGTAAGGTCCTGCCTTTTTAATCCCGATCCCTTTAAGGGGTTGTTGTACTCATCATTATGAACAACTTTTACTATGGGACCGATCAACCTTGAAATTGTGGTAAAAATCAGACGTTCCATATATTTAGTCGAATAATATTGAATTATTTGTACGGAACAGCTGTTTTTATTTTCACTGTCAGGGTTGGTTCCATAGTAAAAGTTATTCATCATGATGAGTACAATAAACCCCTTAAAGGGATCAAGAGTCAAAGGGACAAGAAAGGGAAGACCTTGTATATTGTTCGTGTCCCTCGTTGTATAATTTATTAATTTCCAATATAACTGTGTAATGTCACTTAATTTTCCCGCCATAACCTCAATCATTCAAATTAAAGAATATGGCGCGCGCGTTGACATCCAAGCGTGCAATTATGTATAATCTGTATAATTAGGTTTCGGTCCGTTTGTCCGTCCGTCCGTCTAATTGTGGTGCACGTAAAACTTTCGTAACGTTCTGCTTTAATTGGCAAAAGTTTTTTCGGTTTGTTAGTAGCATTACTGCAATTCGCGCTTGAATTGTTAAAGAAAACGCCACGCGTGTTTCTACAAATTTTGTTCGAATTGTGTAATTTCTTTCTTTACGTTACTTATTATTTTATTAATTGGAATATCAAAAAGTAATAAAATTGTGAAATAAGTACCTACACATAGAATAGACGCATAGGTATGTAGGAAATGTAAGCTTGCCTTAATATCACTAAAGAGTAAGAAGTTGTAGGTACGCGTTTTTTATAATAGTAGGTAATTTATGCATTTATTTAACGCATAATATAATATTCCTACTTATATTAAGAAACGCACTACGGCATGGGCGATTCCCATGTGATCACTCGTACCGTCTTGACAGAAAAAGAGGATAATAAAGGTACGTACTAAATACAATCACGAGCACAGAAATTAATACATGTGACTGCATTCAAAAGTAGAACTAGTGCTTAAAATCTTCAAACATTATTCACACAATATCTGCAAATATACAGTATATTTTTTTATGTAGTGCACATAATTTGTAGAGTGATCCAGTATCTGTTCCTAAATGCATCCGCAGTATTGGGATCATAAACTTAGAGACTGAATTAGACTCTAGTATAATAAGTTTATGATTGGGATACCCTTTAAAACAAAATGAAAATTCGACTTAGTATGGGGGACACGCATAATTTAATAGCGCAAGCCGTACAAAATAAAAAAAAACATTTTGTTTTGGAGTGAATTTTAGTACTGCGGTTGCATTTGGGAACGGACACTGAATCACTCTGCAAATTTTGCGCACTACATAAAAAAATCTCCTGTTAATATAAATAAAGAAAAAAATGATTTTATTTTTACGCCCATTATGACGTACGAAACTTAATTAAAACCTTACATCAAGACCACTTATTACTAAATGGTTGGTTTGTATTCAAAGATTTCACAAGATTTCAAGATATCATAAAGTATATATCATTTCTGTAGTCGTGACTAGATACCCATTAAAATATAACTGCATCATCAAAAGGGTTTCCAATCACAACAAGATAAATCTCAAATAAGGAGTTTACACAATGCGACTAAAATTACTGCGACACAAAGCTTCACATGACTGTCCAATCGTTGTGTAATAGTGACTGGGCGATAATAAATCAAAATCGAACTTTCACAGCTGGTACCAGTGGTAGGCTCCTCAATAATGAGCGGATAACATGAGCATTCGCCATTATATGAATGTGTTGCGATTGAATCACTCTATGGTTAAAGAGTTGCGTATTACGATGATGGTACAAAACGAAGATTAAATTCATTTAATGTTTAATCACTTCCGCGTGGTAACAGCAAAATTGTATTCAAATGTTTGTTACCTTTCATTTAATGTTAATTTGACGGTAAGCTTGAAGGCAAATGAAATTGAAGTTGCAATGGAACAGTCTGAGGGGATGACAACAGGGGATTTTTTTATTATTTTCCATAAGTAGAGTTATACTCCAGGTGAAACAGAACAAATTGTATCAACGACAAGATAAAATTAAAAATTATAGATCGACAAAAGGCGAGCAAATCTGTTGGCACATGTATCTAACTTTAGATAATTACACGTTTATTTTTTCTGTTATTACAGGTTTATCTATTGATTTAATAAGTATAAAATGTAACACAGAAATGAAAGTTAGTCCAGCATTCCTTTCCCAGCACGCCCTAACTGCTGTATCAGACAAAAAGCCATTTGACCGAATAAGTAACGCATTGACTTGTCTTATCAGTCTGAACTGATAGCCATCGTGGCTACTTTCACTGATGGGAGCCTCAACCCTTTTGAAACGACTTTCCATCTACTTTGAGTCATTGCACTTGGAATTTATGTTGCGAGTTTGCAAACTCTGTTTATTATCTAAAGATTAACAGACTCTCACTTGTGTGTCACAATTACCTTTTAATCTTTTATTTATACAGTTAAATAATGACAGTTTCACCGTAAATACACAATAAATATTGTAAACAGAAACTAAAGATAAGGACTAGACTATGTTAACAATTTTTTTATAAAAATTAAAACAAGATCATTAAATTGAATTAATCCGAAAGTTAAATAACTTATGTATTTTCCTGAAAATAGTGCGAATTATCAAAGTAGTATTCTCATAATACCATTTCGAATAAATATTTAAAGTCAACGACGAGAGCAAGTCGGTCTAACTAGATCGGAACTGATCGATCCCCGACATGGATAGTTTTCTCATTCGAAAACTATCCATTATTGTTGGAAATTCTAAAAAGAAAATTGTTCTGTAAACCTGAGATTACAATGGATGTCGATTACTAGATGACAAATAGTAAGTTTGATATCGAGGAAAATTATTGTCAACGAATTAAGTCAGACAAAAAGGCAGAATAAATCTTTAACAACATTCGATTTTCCATGACAAAATAAATTAGGTATTTATAACACAAGCCCCCTGTTATAAATACCTAATTTATTTTGTCATGGAATAACATAAATTGAACTGCCCAGACATTTACAGTATAAGCTGACCTTTCATAGTACGAAAAGCCTATACAGTGCGAGGTCAGTTCATACTGGAAATGTCTGGGCAGTTCAACTTCTGCCCTGCTATAAGAGTTCATAGTAAGCCCGCTGATCATTTCAGTAAAACAAACCGCAAATATACTAGAGCTAAGGAATACGAGCAAGAAGCGAAAATATAGAAGAAATTGTAATGCTTTACAAATAAAATTATAAAAGGCAAGAACACATCCATGAATTTCTACTAAAGAGTTCATCGATTACACAGGGAAATTAGTCGTATTTAAACGAAAAGGATTTAACCCACCTTCTAACAAAGCCAGTTTTTATATGAAATACCTACATATTTAAAAATAAAAATATAAATGTCTGCCCTTCAATTCCAACAACACTGCATCACTGAAGAATTACGACGACACACGGCGACGACACGGTTGGCGCAGTGGCTAAGCGATTAGCTACGTGGCGCTACGTGCCGCGGGTTCGATCCCCGCACGGAACAAATATTTGTATGATCTACAGATAGTTGTTTCGGGTCTGGTTGTGTGTGCATGTGACATGTATGTTTGTAAACTGTACCCTCGATACAGGAGAAATCATAGGGAGGGGCAATGTATAAAAAAAAAAATACGATGTAAACTTTAAACTTTAAATATTCTCAGCTCAATGTGGGTTGGTTCCTTTTCGTGCAACTACATCCAATTGAAATCTACGTAATGAGTGGTACCACCAATGAGATTTCGATTCCGTGACTATAAATATTGAACTAGTATCTAAAGTTCCAGTTTACTTGCTCCTATTAATTTCCTGCACCCATATTAGCTAACGCCCTGCACCTATGCTCAGACGCAAGAACCTCGTTATAGAATTGGAAAGGAAGTATTTTTGCTTTTAGCCATTTAGTGCATAAGTCTAGATATTTCTATGGGCAAATCGGTCAACGAGTTTTCCCTAACGAAAACTGTAATTTAATAACTTGTCGATTTGATTGCTATATTTTCCCTATGTGTGTCTTTTTATAGTTACTACTTTACTTTTATACTTACTCATTAATATTAATATTTAACAACATCTATATTTATTTATTTTGCCAGGCTCGCCAGTCCTTTCCAGTTCGAACACTTACACACATATCAAAATAAAATTACCAACAAAATTTTTGAATCTTTAGAGAATATCGTATGTAGGTTCATAGATAGAATTCCTAATTTAAACATTTAGCGCAAAAATACTGACTAAACACGTAAAGTGCCAGTTAATGGCTATCTATTTTCAAATGCCAGCTCTAGCATTAGCCACTTTAGTGAAAAACTACGTTTAATTTAATAAACCCTTTTTGTTGAAACCTTCAATTTAACAAAATGCAATAAAACCTATACTCAAAGAATAAAACGCACCTATTTTAAATGTCAACAAGTCAACACCTGTTTTAGGCACTTTGAGTGTATTAAATGCTGTAAGTTTAAACACTACAATTTTATTTATATTTAAGCCCATGACTTATTCATTTTATTGGGCTCGTAGCTACATGCTACAACGCATATTAGTCCATCAGTGAGGTTAAGCAGTGCTTGCGATGGTCAATCCTTGGATGGATGACTATTTCTTCAAAATATCTCCCTCCATGCGATTAGCAGATGGTCCCCTGGTTGTCATACGAATAGATACCCATGATAATCGTTACGGGAATCAGCACCCCAAAAAGTTTGACAACCGAGTCTAACCTTAAGGTGTCTCCCAGGTTGTCTGAAAGACATAGATTTAGCGATAATACCTCCATTGTAGGTACATGTTTATTTTTATAAGTATCTTTTGTATTTCTGAAGTACAATAAAGTTTATTGTACAGTATTGGGTGGCGGAGGTCAGATGGCACTCGTTTAGCATCTGGTTAGACTGGGAACCGTCCCCAACGTAGTTGGGAAAATTCTAGAAAGATGATAACCTATTCATTTCTCCCGTATAAAGTACAAATATGATATTCATTTGCTTCTGATTAGATTGGAAATCAATAATCTTGAGATCGATTTCCAATCTAATCAATATATATCCTCTTAGGAAAAGTCTAGGAGAGTAAAAATTTTAGTCGAGTGATAATATTGTAGACTGCGCCTAATGTTCGCTGATCGCTATCATTTCTTTTGCTCCACATCAAGATGCATTGACGCTTGTATCCTCCTTTTTTACTCATCGAAATAAGCGCGCTTTCTTCTCATTTCGCGTGATAGATGTTTATCATGACAACATTTTACGATGCAAATGCACGTATGCCAATATTTTGTTGAAAATAAGGAAAATTATTAGTTTTGTAGCGCTAGGTATTATGTGGCTTTATAACCAGCTCATTCAAAACACGGGACACGATTTCTACACTTAATTAATTTATAACTTAACTGTAAAAATCCTCCAACTCCAACTAGAAAAAAGAGCTGTAACTTTTGAACGGCACAACAGATTCTCGTGAAATATAGCTAAGAATCATCTCGATTAAACAAGCTTGCAACAAAAAAAAACTGCATTGATATTGGTCCATGCGTTTGGGAACTACGATGCCACAGACAGATAGACCGACATAGGCGTCAAACTTATAACACCCCTATTTTCGTAATAACGCCCATTTTTGTGTCGCGGGGAAATAGGAGGTGTTTTTGATATAAATAAGCCTACAATTTACAATATTCATTTATTTTCTGTAATAAAGCTTTTCATTTTCATTCTATTTTCTGCTGCTCAATTCATCACGTTCCATAAACAAAGTAAACCCTAATGACTCTTGCGCACAATGACCAATTTCGTCGTACATTGATAGAATACCAATTATATTGACGAACGAAGAAAGTATATTTGTTGAAGTGTGCCTAAGGTATTGTCGGTATTGTACTACACACGACGACATATCAAGCATTTCCACATAAGCTGACCTCGCATTGTATAGGCATTCCGTAAAATGAGAGGTCAGCTTATACTGAACAAGTATAACTTGAAATATTGTCGTGTGTACCAACCTTATAGCCATACGTAGGCGAGCCCAAACTAATGGAAAAGGAAAACCTTACATAATGCATGTAAGGCAATAAATAAAGCTGTCGTTATGTAGGAGCTACCGAAACAATGGGAAGGGCGCAGCATCCGACCGGCGCGGGCGCACCCGACAATACGCTCGTAACTTTGACGTTATTAGTACTTGTAATTTATTTTTGTGTGTGGTAACTGTTGCTTTCTAGTTCTAAGTAGGTATGTTTTGTAATAAACGTAACTGAAAATAAATGAATATGTGACTTTCGTCAAGTTTGCTTGGTAGAGCCGTGAGTAATGGTGACTGACACACGTTTACCATAATCTTTTTTATTGTGATGCGTACTGCGTTGGTAAATTAAATGACCAGCATATCCGAAGCTCTATCACAAGTAATGTCTTAGGAATCGAATTGTTCGTAGGTAATTAAAATTCTACAGCTAATGAGTTCAAAAAAAAATACGTGACAAAATAAAGGCTTCTTCATACGAGCGTTAGCACCAGCATTGACCCTAGAGATTATGTATGATTATGAGATTATGTAAAGATAAAGATATATTTATTTGCTGTAACATGTGTAAATTACAATGACGTGCATGCAATGGTGTTACATATTAATAGAGCTACATGTTATACCATTGAAGGCGTACAAATATTTAAATTGTATTAAATTATAAATTGAATAAATGGAATCGGAGTTTATCATTAAATAAGTCAAATATATCCCAATACTGCGGTTGCATTTGGAAACGGACACTGAATCACTGCAAATCTTGCGCACTACATAAAACAATATCGTATACCTATAGATGACACTGCGGACAATGGCCAGTAATATTTCAAACTCAAACTCAAAATTTTATTGCATTCCATAATGTGTTACAAAGGTGGACTATAAAGTATAAAATTGATCATTATGGACCCTGTCGGGCACAGCAAAAATTTGGAGAGAGGAAGAGGGCTGCGTTGCAAAATTTGATTACCTATTTATGTATAGAATTATATTATAATATTTAAGTGTATTTGTAAGTAAGTTGTAATTATTATTTGTAAGTAAGTTGTAATTATTATTTGTAAGTAAGTTGTGAGTGTAATTTTATTTTTTATTTTATTTTTTTTTGTCATCAAAATATTCCTTTATTGTGTAATAGCATTTTGTCAGTAGAAAACGTTTCAGTTTGCTAATAAATATATTTGTTTTATTTTCCTCAATAATGTCTTTTGGTAATTTGTTATAGATTTTAATAGACATAGCTAAGGGACTAGACGAGTGTATTTTAAGTCGGGATTTTGGTAAATTCAATCTATTTTTGTGTCTTAATGTATATCTTGTTTGTAGTTCTTCACGAGTGTTATAATTTTTTTTTAAATTTATTTGTGTGGCAACTACGCATCAGTTCGATGGCACCATAAGCATTCTAAGAAAAAACTACATTCTTGCTAATGAGAACTGTAAACACGCACCAACGCTCTTAAATAACCCGATGCTTATGTGTTTATCATTTACACTTTCTACGCAATATCTCCCGTAACTCATAGCTGGTGACAGAATCGAGGGATTGTTCATAACAAAGCTTATTCAGAAATAACATCATACGTATGCAAAATACTGTAAACATTCACTGATTACCTCATCAATTGCGTAGATACTGCTTTTATCATAATTTTATCCCGTAAACATCCTTCTGATTATTATTATACAATTGTATTGTAGATTTAGCATCCAGTCTCAGCCTTTAATGTATATATTTTATTAGTATTATTTTAAAATTATCGATTAAATAGAAACAGTATTTATTAGGCTTAAAACAGGATACATAGAAAAAATTATAAACTACAGTATTATATCTTATTAAATCAATTAAAAATTTCGAAAAAAGATGAAATAGAATTGAATTCGATACTTGATTAAATTAAAATTTATTTAATAGATTTGTAAATTAACGGATATAAATTAAAATTAATTCATAGAAATTCAATTTTATTTCGACACTGGGTCACCCATCAAGATAAGTCATAACCTTAACCTTTCCATAATTATAGTGACGGTCTTTGTTCACCTGTCACAGTACCTACCTGGAACCACCAACATATCCAGTTCCAGCCCATACTCAACACTTATTTGTTATAAATATACAGCTGTTCGATTACGTCATGTAGAAACTAACATCGATTACCCTGAATATAGGCCAAAACATTTAAGAAAAAGTAATCGTAATAGTTGCCACTTAAGTACACATCAATTAACAAATACATAAACCATCAATTATTCATTACTAACGAACGCTGTAATAAACATGGCATTACGCAAAAAATCGGCGCGTACGCATGATCGGGTAAACTACGTGTCACGGTAACTAAATAACTGGATTTGTCAGTAATTACGAAGGTAATTACATGCGCCTTATAAGGACTGACTAGTTGGGCAAATTTGGGGCAACATAAATGTGTACAAGACGGGTAGAAATGCGAAAACGGTAGTGTTTTCAGTCAAACGATTTTAAACACGAAAAACGTTGATGAAAGTAGCAATCAACAACGTTACAGACACTATAACAGCACTTAAAAACAATAACGGCCGTTTACCTATACAGGATCTTTTTTTATGTAGTGCGCATAATTTGTAGAGTAATTCAGTGTCTTTTCCTAAATGCAACACTGCAGTATTGGGATACACTTTAAAACAAAACGAAAATTTGACTTAGTATGGGGGACACGCATAATTTACTAGCGCAAGCCATACGAAATCAAATTTTTATTTTGTTTTGGAGTGAATTTTAGTACTGCGGTTGCATTTGGGAACGGACACTAAATCACTCTGCAAATTTTGCGCACTACATAAAAAAATAATACCCTGTATAAAAATTCAGGCTAAAGTTGACTGATTTTGTCCTAAGCATCAATTATACTGTCGGTAAACTTGGGCAAGTAAAATATAAACTTAGTACTTAAATCTTAATTACGGTTCATTTGCATACTTGGTATGAGTAACCGAAACTATTGTGTGGTCTCGCCTACTACTTGAACCACTCTGTCACAAATCGTGGGTGTCATACCATTCGGCAACAAAGGGATTTATGAAGAGGATGTACCAACCTCCTAAACACTCGTAACATCATACTTCGTGAACACCGATTTGAGAATTAACATAACATAACATTACGGTTGCATTTCCCGAAGAGTAAGGCAGAGGTATACTGCTGTACACCCACATTTCCCCCATGACGTTATGATAGGGGGCGAGCCCCATGAATGAAATCTAAAGTATACGATTCTAAACTCACAATTTCTGATTGTAAATAGCAGCTACTTGAGTAAAATCCCTCCAATATCAATGATACAGCGCTCTATAGTGAAGGCCTCGGGGATATTTATGAGCTGACATGACATAGACGAAAACTACTGATCAAGATGGGATAGCTATTCTTCCGCAATAAATTCTTGTTGCACAAATGAAAAGTCAACAAACTTCTATCGATAACAAAACTGATGCAACTCACTCTAACGATCGATTTAAATTCCCGTGCCACAGATAATCCCTGAACTTACCTGCAACAAAAAAGAAAAATATTTAATGAGATACAATATGGCCGAGTTTAATTTTCCCATCAGTGTTGCCAGATTAACAGTTATGACAAAAAAGAGTGCGGTAGACGCATCATTGTTCTCGCTGCTCTATTTACCCAATGAGACATACCGCTATTTACTAGCTATGAGAAAAAAACGATTGCCTCTAGAGATAGTAGGCGCACATGACATTTTAATAAGATCACTTTTTTTTCGATTTGAAGAAACATAAATAATGGCCGCTTCAAAATCTAGTCTAATCTAGAGGCAGATATCAACAGTTCGCCAAATCTATAGACAAAACTTATTGAGTTCCTGGAAATCTTTAACTAATTTGAGACAAAAGAAGACGTAGATAGGGCGATGACTCTGACTACATAATTATAAAAAGAAGTATTTTTCCAATGATCCATCGATATTTTTAACATCATTATCCATTATTATATACATTATTTTTAATATCATGCAATCATTAGGTATTGTGACTATAGTAGGTAATCTTAATTCCCAATGCATTAACCGTAACATAGTTTGGCCCATCCTCTGTAGGGTGATTCTCCAAAAATTCAATTAAGTACGTCATTACCGTCACCTCAAAGTTAACAATGCAGAAGTTTAAATCACATAGGTAACGTTTTTATGACAAATCGAATTACCATAATCGAATAATCATAATTCAAACCTAAATTTGATAATTACGACCAAAGGAAGGAATGGCATGATTTATGACGATGAATGATAAAGGTTTTTTGGAGAATCACCTATAGTCCAAACCTAGTTTCATAACAATCCTACAATGGTTTCGATCCTACTTCGCATTTTGACAGTAGTAAACTAGAATAAACGACTCTGTCACTTTCTGTTTCTATTGAAAAGAAAAGAGACAAACACTATTAGTTTAGATAAGTGTACTGTCAAAATTCATAAAAGAATCAACACCATTATAATGATAGGTAATATAACTATTATCACATCACTATTGCAAACTTCGAAGAAAATGTGCCAAAAGTAAGATCGGGGCGTGATTGCTGCTAGTAACAGTAACGGTTACAGTAACACAGTGGAAAGGTTTTAGTGATAGAATACATTATAGTTACGCACACGACTGTACTATGAGAAATCGTATATATAATTAGAAAATAATGAACACATGCTAATGCACTTTCTGGTTTAGCCGTTATAAGATTGCTGATACTTGCATGTGTATGTTATGTAGTGAGATAATTGGCAGATAGATACTTGTTACTTTTTGCAATGATGCAGTTAGGTTTCGTAATTAAATTTGGATTGTCACATAATTTTTTGGCAAAGCTAATGTTTTCTGTATCTATGTCGGACACGTGCCCAATTCTAAAAACGATCGACAACTGAAATTTCTTTAAAGAAGGTTGGAGCTATAGAGGAATGATTTTCCAATAGTCTCAAAAGTATTCGTTTCAACAAAATGGAAAATCAAGTGAATTTCCCATTCGATTTTAAAGCTTTTAATTTAATATATTTCGTCATAAAGTCACCAAACTAGTGATTGAGATGCACAGCATCATTAAACATTTGTGGTAATTAATCATTTTATTTATTCAAGGTTATAGTAAAATATCAGAACCACCATCAAAACTGAGGCTAGACACAAAATTTGTGTCAATTATGGAAGTGATAAAGATATTTAATATCCGGTAAATAATAAAAAATCCGACAACTCCGTCATAAGGAAAAAGTCACACCTCTATTCAAACATTTTTCTAACAACTTGCAAGGGCCGCACGCGCTAACGGAACCGCGCATTGAGCTTAGTCACACACGCCGCATCAGACACACCTCGTCTTGGCAGTTGGCAGGCATCCGCGGTTAGTTCCGCCGGATTCTTTAGAAAGTACGGCTATAAAATCAGTTTAGATAGGCATGAAAGTAAAAACTTTACAATGGACAACAGATAATAAAAATACAGGCTTACAAATAAATAGAGAGATTTTTAAGCCTGGTTCTTTCCTGTGCTCTTTGGACTAGCCGCCTCTGAAGACCACTTATTTATTCCTATTGTAACCATAAAGGCAATTGCAGAAATACATTATTATCTAAAGGTCGATGGTCAATAACATCCACATCCTGTGCATAATTCTGTGATCAGTTGCTTGTCTAATGTGGTGTTTGCGGCTTTATAATCTTATCTTTTTTGATAATAATGAGCGAATACGTACTGTTATGTAAAGTCTAAAATACATTACTAACATAGCGTTTTTACAATTTGAGTTCGAAAGAATCTGATTAGCACCAACATACTAATTCCACAAGGCTTTTCTTATTATGTCCTTTTATGTATTCGGGACAATCTCATCAACACTCAATCAATAATCGTACCGTTAAAAGCCTCTTTTACACGTAGAATAAATCCCCGCCAATCGTATGGAGGTCAACCGGTAGGAATGAAATGACTCTCGTTTTTAGGAAGTCTTAGCGAACTAATTGCAGGTCAATAGAATCCAAATAAAATAATAATGCTTACATCGTAATTATAAATGCAAGAACTCGGAATTGGAGAGAAAATTTGGTTTCATCAGAAGTGCAAAAAGAGAAACATAACCTTAACCTCTGCCTCCTCGGCATTCGGCTAAAAGACCATTAAAATGACTAGTCCAACAAAAGTAATCTTTATTGCAGAGAACGATATAATAACTCTGGAGTAGCCGCGTAGTCTATTATTTATTCTATGCTACTGGGAAATGAAATAAAGATCAAAAATACTGAGACTTTACTCCATCTTACGGATTTAGCAAAGTGATAAACCCATTGACAACTACATATATCATACCTATAACTACAAAATCGATAAGGGATGCTATTCTGATATTGATAATCGATTTAGCTCTCCTTAAAACCGTAACCTTTTTCCATAAAAAACCAAAGTCAAAGCAAAAACTGCTAGGCAATAAAAATCAAACAATATACTCGCATATTAAGTTGATGATCAAACAATAACAATTGATGCTGCAAGCACATGGGAGCGGAACCCACATGGCGTCAATTTTCTGAGTCATTAACCTTTTGCCGACATTGAAATAACGACCACATGCAGAACAATCTATGCATGATAATAGTACAGTCATAAAATATTTTCGGTTATTGAACAATTTTGTTTAAGCAACTGTTGCGTTACATGGAATAGTGTTAACATGAGTGGCGAAATCAACAAAAAGTTTTATTTCGATCAATAGTAAATCATAACTGAGCAACATACAAAATCTGTCTCGAAGTAGTTTGTACCGTTGGATAAATTTTCAAGTACGGATATGTAGTACGCAATCCCATAAACGGAAACTAGATTCGTGTTCATACATCTAAAAGTTATCTATGAGAACACTCTCTTTCTTAACGCGTTGGTTGACGAGATGGAAAATATGGATAAGGGTTAAATAAGGCAAATTTTCTATTGAGGTAAGGGTACTCGAAAGTTCCTAATGTGAATAGGAGAACTTGAAGCATCAATTACAAAATATACTCATGGGATTTTAAGAACGTTATTGTATACACAAGTGCTAGGTCGCTGGCCCACTATTTGGCTACCCATTAGCGCCCTTAGATCAACCAGTTTCATATTGACTTTTACACCTCGCGGAAGATGCAAGTTTTTCCCGCCATCATCTTTAATATTTGGAGTTTTTACTTAAGTGCTTCTCATAGCGTTTCCTCAACTTTCTATCATAATTGATGTTTAATGGGTTTATACCATCAAACATGCTTTTTAAAAACATAACGGTTTTCTATCACACGTTTGTAAAAATGAGTAGGTACCTATTAACATAAAAACAACTTTGTCAAACCTCAAACAGATTCATGTGAAACGGGTCATCAAACACACAAATATTACATACACAATTTTTTTCTTAATTTGGTGAATATTTTCGTTCTTCGGTATAGCGCTTTAGTTTTCACGTAGATAATGTACACATACCTACTAAAAGTCGATGATGCAGTATATCTACCCGACACAATATCTTAAGCACTTCCTACGGTACCCATGAGAAATATATATTCTTGACCTCTCACCTTGTGTGACATTATAATATAATCATTCAAACAAAGAAATACATCGCAACAGTTATAAACGACAATAAAAACACATCATTAGCCTATTTACCTACTTTACATGTTTACAATCGAAAAGAGCTTGAAATAAATCCTAAAATCAAGACTCATGGCAACAGAATGTTAAAATATTTATAGAAGATATTCACACGGAGAATGATTAAGTACCCAGGAATCTAGATAGCCAAATAAGACTACTTGTGGCAGCTAGATTGGCACCTATTATTGAGCGAGAAGCAAACGTGCCGATCCGAACTTGCGTAGTCCGTTTTTTTTACCGCACGGTCAATCACCTCATCTGCTATTAATACTATTTAAAGGCATAACAATAAGTTTTATATATCTTATTATAACACTGCTACTTGAAATTTGATGAGAAGAAAAAAATGGTTTTGTAATAGGATGTCTAGTTAAGAATGATTTTTGATTTTGAATTCTGTTTCATAGGAACCGTGAGAAACAATACCTACTTATATGCTTGTAAATCCGGTATACGATATTTTGTTGTATTAGTCACGCCTTTAACCACCAAAGCGGCAAACAGAAGTGTACTATCGTCCATCAAGTCGGATCGTCCGATAACCGTATTAGGAATGTGATAGAATAGAGGGCAAACCGGCCATCGGGTCGGGCCTATCGCGATTATTGGATACAATACCTATCCCAGGTTTAAACTGAGATTTATATCAGAAATAACCAATTGAAGCGACAATCGCTGAACAGCAAACGGTTTTGCAGGCTGCAGCAAGACTATTAACGCACGACTGGCCATCGATCGATAGATTGGGAACTCAAGGGTTCATAATATCCCACTCATTGTACTATTGTGATGGGCCACACCTAAGTAGAGCATTTTTCGATTTTTTGTATATTTAAATCGAGGCAAAGACAAATTCAAATCTTTCAAAATTTTAGTTTTCCTCGTTTCATACACGCAGAGCAAATACAATGTTCTATATTGTCTCTAGTGATCTGATAGTATCTACCTACAATAGCCGAATTCTGATTGATCATCCTCTCACTAGCACCTGCGAGCACTTTCTCCGAGGTCCACTTGATGGTCACGACAAAGAACATTATTATAATAACGGCAGTCGCTCCGAGATTTGTTAGATATCGTGTTCGCAAATGTTTTGATCATGAGTGGAGGATTTAAACGCGGTCACCACGAATTATAGTACGAGATGCTGTCTTTCTATAAAAGTTGAGAAAATAGCAAGAAATATAGGCGCCATTCTGTCATATGAAAATTTAAATAACTATGAATTTAAAAAAATTCGAAGTATGGTTCTGAATTTTCTATTATGTGTAGGTACTGAAATTGGAAATTGATTTAATATAGGACCCAAATGCTAAACGACAACACATTTGTTAAAAAAAAAATTGTGGCTTCCTCATACACAAAATCTCGGCGATTGTGTTTAAGTAATGATTGTAATCCTTATACTTTAAACATTTTTTTTATTCATAAACGCTTCAAAGCGATGTCTGGTAAAATTATGTATGGGAACTTACCATTGTTCTTTACCTCCTGATTGATTCATAATTAATATTATCCCCGTGCGAATAAGGGCTACAGTATTCTCATTGTTGAACCGAGTAGCTATCCATTTCAGTGTATCACGCGCAATGATATCGGTGACTTTACGGGATTATTGCCCATCCAATGCAGTAACTGGCTGTGATGGACGATATTTACGTATAAAAATGTTTTTGAAGAAGTTCATTGAACATTGAATCCTCACAATTTTCAGATTTAATCGCGTTCGTGATTTTATACCTACATGTTTCGTGCATACCTAACAATAATGCACATTACAGCATTCAAGATGAACGGAATGAGTCAGGATAAGAACTCAAAAACAAGACACGGAGCACGATTGAAATAAAAATAATTGTATGATATGCGACAGAAAGTGGACTCAGTATGATTATGCTAATGGAAATTCACTCAATTTTACTACCTCATAACTTTGAGAAACAATACAGCCGCCACCAATCTAACTAATATTCAGTCAGGCAACAATATGTCGATCCTATCCTGATCGTCATACATATAAAAGCTGGTAATTCTCAGTATGAAGCTACACTTAAGCATTCAAATAATATCAGGTTCTTCGAAGAGCGCTCCTTGTATACGATTGCAGGAAACGCATCCGTTCCATTGTTACGTTGAGTTTCTTGAACATATAAAACGATGTTTATTAACAATTGTACTTATAGAATTATACAATTTATCGATTAATTTATACACTTATAAGTAGTTATAAGTCTGTGACAACGAGAATCAAAGAAAGTATTCCGTTCCGTAAAAGCTATAAAATACTTAGAAATTGTGGGAAGGTGTAGCATGTAATAAAATTGCAAAAAGAGTTTACTACGATTCGTGTTTTCGCTCAGACATAAGAAAAGTTACGGCTACAGATAAAATGCTGCCATAAAAGGTTAATGTACAACTCAGTCATAAGTTACTTGTAAACAAACAAAACAAAGTAAAATGTCTACAATAAGCAACAGATTATCCCCGCAAAGACGATATGTTAGTTGAAGATCATGATGTCTTAGTTAATTGAAGGAAAGAAATTAATCATGTTGGTAGCAAACATATTTTCAAGGGTTACAAACATTAGCAATCTTTTACCCTTGGATCCTATATAGACATGGAAAATATTTGCAAGACTGGATAAAAATAACACCACACCTTCAGAGATGGGAACGCTCGTGTATAGAGTCACTACTACTGGGAATTATATTATTATTACGAATAGGTTATTGAGCTTTCATTACTAGCAACATTATAGATTTAAAATATAGATAAGAGTGTTAAAATTGGGTTTTATATGTTATAGGCCCAATGTTTGTAATAAATAATATGAAACTTTAACGATGTTTGTAGCATTAAAAATTACACCGGCAAGAACAAGACAAATTATTGACAATAATTAATCCTATTAAAAGTGTAATGGATTATCATGATAACAGTCACATATAACAGTATCTACATATAATACAGTCAAAGCTACCGAAACAAGTTTTAATAATGCTCGATCATAATTGTTACATGGAGGCAGTTTACGAAATGGCTGAGCAAAGCTGACAGGTTTAAAACAACGTGCATTGTATTCAAATGAACTTGTTGATTTAGAGCAAGCGTGACTGTTATCTCATGAATTTCATTACACCATACAACCCAAGGTCTCGGGTCGGTATGGCAGGTCAAAAACTGGTATCTCATTTTTAATAGGTAGTCTATTACAACTTGAAACTTGACCATACATTATTGTAAATAATGGCACAACATATTATAACTCATTAATTGAAAGTTGATTCAGACTTGCTAGATATTTTAAATAAAAAATATTTACTTAAGTAAAGAAAATAAATAAGTCGATATGCAATGTATGAATGTAATGATAGGGTAGGCAAAGATGTCAAAGATAGAGGGAAAATAAGGTATACTGACATGTTTCGTCATCAATCATTATAATAATAGGATCAACACCTCAGGATTAGCAGCCATGAAGAGAGATAAGACATAACACAACCAAAATGCCCATGCAACTGTTAGAACAGAACAGTCCGAACGAATAAGACAATAAGCAACCTTACTAGGAACCGTATGGGAAACAGCCATGACTGTACCATTGGTATTGCAACAGCAATAATTACCAATGCCAATAATAATTAAGTTGTGAAACAACGCGATGAATGATTGATATGATCTGGTCATTTGTAATCACCTATCGTATTGTCCGCAACCATAACTAGAAGTGCTTTGCAGGTGTAACTTGGCAATGCGACGATTCAGAGACCATGTGGGGTTGTTTCATCATCAATGGAGTCATCTTTACTTTTTATACTTTAGCCTTGGGAAAGGCCATAGTGGAGTTCGATAAGCTGGTGATGATGACATACATGCACAGAATTTAAACATCAAAGATGAAAATCAACTAGACGAATTAAACTCGTATTGTTTTCACGTTTTACAGTGACTATGGGTAAAACTGGACTAGATACTTGCATTTAGTCTTGCTTCTCATTGTCATATCATAGCACTTTCTTGCACTTTGTACTGCACTGCCAATTCTAGATAAACCTATTATACTTACAAACTAGCATTGGTCGATAGTCCTTGGGATAATATTGGTCCAGCTAATCAATTTACTTCCTATAAATATTAGCTAGATACTAAGATATTTCACATTTTAAATAAAATATGTTACAAAGATATTTCGTCCAAAAATGTTAATGGTAAGTGTTGAGTTTCAATATTCTTATCAAATACTTTTTCCCATAACTCTATCGATGGTTAATGTTCAAAGTCATAACTATAATGGGCAATGGGATTATCGTAAATATTTCCCGTCATTACCTCGTGAGGAACATTAGAGCAAGAAAAAGGTAAAGTAATGTTTGTCAGAAATAGTTCACTTTCTCCGTTACTCCGATATGCTTCGTTACTTTTGAACCCAACTATTTCGAATCTCTCGTTGCATCATTCTCGAGCCATTATCTGAACCATGTTGTCTGGTTATACAGAATTGTTATCCAAACTTCAAATTGTTGTTATTTTGTTTGAAAATCATCGTCAAATAATTTCTAATCGCTCAATACGATTAAAATTCACCAACGAATACATTAAACATTATAAGCATTAATGGGCATTCTACACATCTAAATACTCTTTAGTAGTTTTATGAGTTTTAATACTGGAGTCATAAGTATGGACTATCAAAATAACATCACTATAATTTCTTGACAATAAAAAACAAAACAAACAACATCAACACATTTGTTTTGACAGCCATATTGTTCTTGTCCGTTTCAAAGTTTCAAATATTTATGAAAGTGAAAGCATCATAAAGTTAGTTACAAACGGATTAATGCACTTAGATCGGAATGCAGTACAATGATTAACTACTAGATCAAGGTTTCTACAAGGTGACATATCTAAGAATTGTATAATCGATAAAGTAAATTTTATGCGTTAATATGCAAAAGTTACTTTGATTGAAACATTACGGCGTTGAATATAGATATTAACAGATTTGAATACCGGATAACCGGAAAACCTATCAGTTTTATGGTAAGATCTAGATCTCTTGTTAGACCATTCTAACAAGAGATCATTCATTCTAAAGTTTAAATAACTGAAGGTTGGTCCATACCAACTTTCAGTTATTTAAACTTTATCATGTAAACTAGCACAAACTTTTTGGTTCTGCTAGCTGATGACTCATGCTTTCTGAACGACCAGAAGTTTTTATTTCATATAGTCATAATAATTGATAAATTCATAAAAATATAAGAATAGGATAAACATTTATTTGGACACAACCAAATTAAACTCAACATACAGAATTAACATGTAAAGAAAACATATGAAGAGAATGGCATAACATTCAATAAAAAGAACAAAATCTTCATGGGCATGTGTCTCAAAGTTGGACCAAATAAGTCTATAGATCAGCTAAATGTGTGTTGTTGTGTGTATATTAGGTACTCTACCAAAACATCCTGGTTACTTTTCCTTGTAAATATATGTATAGACTAATTAACTTTAATTGCTATTCGTTAGCTTTGTACAGAGGAATCTTTTAAGTGTCAGCGATTCGATTTCGCTAACTTTTACCCATAAATGTTCTCAGTTTAATTACGATACAGACAAGCGGGAAAGTTTACAGTTGTGTATGTTTCCCATAGAACAGTTTCTCTTCATTAATTACATCAAACCTGATCACTGGAATATTAGCTAACTCCGTATTATCAACTGATAGTTCCAAGTGCCCTTTATCATCTACAGTTGACCACAAGCCTTCTTTTATTTCAACACTAGAGCATAGTTTTGATCGCAGTTACATATTAAGTAACTATCATAAAGCCTTCAACCTTAACGTCGCCGTTGGCAGATTCATCGACTAACAATACAGCTATAATAACCATCATAAAACTAGCTGTACCCACGACTCCATCCGCATGGACTTCGAATGCTGCGATATTCTGCCTATGTCCTTCTTCATGATGTAAACTATTTCCTTGTCAAACTTAATCAAGATCCGTTCAGCGTCGTAAAAGGTATCAAACAGACAGTGAGACAAAGTTACTCTCGCATTTAATTGTATTGAGAGAATTAATTTATGTTTTATGTCACCTATGATGATATCATCGGCATACGAGTACATGGATAGATGCATGGTTCTATTCATCCACCTGGAATAATTCCTCGGTCACCTTCCCGGACAATTTTGCGAAATAATAAAGAGGAGAACCGGAGACCATACGGCAATTACTTGCCATAAGTAATTTTAAGCTGGTGCAAATAAAATGATCTAAAGTGACGTCCACAGATTTTAAATTTAAAAAAGCGTGAAATCAAATTATGTAATTTGTGATTCGCTTGACGGCAATCTATTTATTATTACATTTGAAATTAGTCTTGGCTGAATGAGTTCGTTGACCCGTGAGTCATCGACCGTGTTTTGATAACAATCAGTTTTTGATCAATATTTTCTGTGGTAGGGTTGTGACGTGAGAGTACTTCGTAAAAGTTGATAGTTTGTCTTTCCCTACTTAAGTTTTAATAGCTTTTATTTTATGTTAGTTCGATAACTTGATAATTGATATAAATATAGACCATGTGCTATTAAATATCTAGTAAGACTTTAAGTATCGATTTTGAAATCTTTGAACACAACCCAAGCCTTTATTATTATGTGTATACAGATAAGTGAACAAATGTAGAAAGATTTTAATCACTCGTTCTCCTAAAATTAACTATTGAATGTCGCTACATTACATGTAATGTAGACAACGTGTATCAGAAACATTTGGTCCCATAGAGAAAGTTGTACAGTTAGATGGTCTAACCTTATCACTCGATTTGCTGCAAGAAAACTCAATTTTGAGTTATGCTCGCATATGTACACTTGTAATGTTTACATATTATTATGACTTCGACTATACCGGCAACAAATAAAACAAAACTCGATTTTATTTGTCAACTTCAATCGATTGTTAGCTATTCGATTGAAAATAGTTGACAATTGTTTCTGAGGTAATCGCAAAACCAAGATAATGTGCGATAGACATAGTTCAATATTTCCACTCGTTGTGCATTCCTGAATACTTACGTGACTTTAACTGCATTATTTTCCGTATCTATATTTTGCTGACGGAGCACAATTTTATCAATAGATGAGATTTATCGTAGCTAGGGAAAAGTCACACTTTCAAAGTATTTTTTTATTTTTAAGTGTCCCCCATACAAGTCGAATTTTCGTTTTGTTTTAAAGTGTATCCTAATACTGCTGTTGCATTTAGGAACAGACACTGAATCACTCTGCAAATTATGCTCACTACATAAAAATTATCCTGTGTATTGAATAGGCTTGCGTTTGACCACTATCTCACCTGATGATAAGCAATGATGCAGTCGAAGATGGTGCACGCTTGCCTATTCACTCGCATGTTGAAGATTCCCAGGTTATAAATATTGGGAAACATAGGTCCAGTAAATAACAAAGTGTACAAGCACAGTGCCATACAACTTTCGATGCAGACGTTCAAGTAATACATGTAAATTCATCGGATTACGACCAACGGTTACTGGTTTCCAGGTTAAGTGGCTAATGACTTGGCATTAATTGTCTTGTTCTGCGGATCCGGTATTGGCAATAGATACGTAGTCCTCAGGTGGGATTCTTTACGCTAGTGTTTAGATAATTTCGATTACACTTGACTTCAATTCTTTTACATAAGTGGTTAGATTTATCAAAGTTATTTTGACCTACATATCGATGTACGGTTAACCTCATTAAGGTTTTCTATAACCAATAAATAAATAAATCCAACCCATTAATGTCCCACTGCTACGCACGGGCGTCTTCTCGGAAGGAGGAGGGTTAATTAGGCCTTAGTCCACCACACTAGCTTAGTGCGGGTTGACAGACTACACACACCATCGAGAACTTTATGAGGCCCTCTCAGATGTGCAGGTTTCCTCACGATGTTTTTGATAACCAAATTGCGACCCGCACATAAATTCGAAGTCAGAGGTGCGGGCAGGGTCCGATCACATTGTGAAATAAAAATAATATCCGTGATGACATAACTCTTATCTCCAAAGGCAAAAAAAGGCTTACCTATACTAATAGATACAATAACCATGCCTATTATGGCGAAAATATTCGAAACGATTACGATTTCACTTACGTTTATGATCGATACTAATAAAGTTAAATTTTGATGGTGGTAAGAAAGTTACCACAAGCTTTCGCACACCACAAATCATATGAACACCAATTTGCATTTCGAACTTAATCAAAATTTACATCAGTGAAGGCCGCTTTTACGTTTCAATTCACACAAATGGTGATAGAACATAGTAAGTGATAGAACATAGTAAGAAGTAACCTCAGAAAAAACTAACAAAACTATTTACTTTTAGATTAGATTGAGTATGTTTCTATCATGACGTAATTTTCGTACTATTTTATGACTTTCAATTTCGTATGTAGATTGAGATAATCAAGACTACCAGAACACTTAGTAAGTTGCATCAAGTAAACATTTGTACCTTTTTGTTTTTGATTAGCTTGTTCAGAAACCACCACGGGCTGTCCTCTGCCTGGGGGGGCAGAGGGGTGAGCCGGACTCGTACCGGCTAAACTCACCACGGCGAGCCGGCACCTACAGCTGGGCTTCAGGTACTCTTAAAAAACCTTACCGACTTAAAAGACCGCGCCGAAGCCCACCTTGGTGTCACGCCTGTTAAGGCACTTCTCGGGTGCGGAGACTGTAAAGAGGTCCCCCCTTCCTGTGACCGTATGACCGACCAAAGCATGCCGTCTTCTCGGAGGTCATTTCGGTGAGCTCTGCGATCCGGAGGCCCCCCGCCAGATGGTGAGCAACTTCATAATGAGTTAACTTTACAATTTTTTTCAATATTAATTACAACTACAAGGCGAATTTTTCTAATAGGTATGCTTCTTGTTGTCACATGTAGCACGAGAATTTGTAATTCTAACGAATTTTTTTTCTCGGTGCCTACTCTTTCAAACCTTCTTAATTCCTTTAGTGCTCCAGTCCTTTTTATCAGATTTATGATCTTTCTTTCTTTCCTTCAACATTTGCTTTCTTCCGCATCGTATTCGTAACAATCTTTACTGAATAGCGTAATCTACCACTATCTCTCGTAAGCTTTTCACCCGTACATATTCATTAACGCCTCTAATCATGTGACAAGATTTTCTAGGAAACGTTTTCCCTTGCCGGACACGGTAAGGCGTTTAGGCCACAATGGTTGACCAGTCTAATGAATAGGGAAGTTGACTTTCCTCCAAACTAATAGGTTTTTAGTTTGACGTTATACTCAAGGAAATTCAACCATTGTGTTCGCACGTACCTACTCCTTAAGACTTGCGTTTTTAGACCTCGTCTAAGACAAAAACCGAACAAGACTTCCTTTGACTTGTGTCCCACAATAATTGTTAGGGTTCATCTTCTACTTTTTCCAGTTTACTTCATTAGCGAAACTTTGTATTCGATATTCAATTAATCTCTTTTTCCATATCCAGTTCACCAATTTTTCTACTAGAGAACATCGATCATTGCTTGTTATTTCAGCAAAGGTCTCCAATATTTTGACGGTCAACATAATAACATGTCAAATTATCCTCACCAAGCACGACAACATGAGATAACTATCTGGTGCACTAGCTGAGCGTATGTTCAGGTAGGTCACGGCTAACTCGCTAAGAAAGTGTATGTTTCCACTTCGTTCAACTTTCTTCGTCAATTAACGTGTAGAGTATATTGTGCAGTGTATTCCAGGCGCGTTCGTTGAATTTTCATTTGCATCACATTCTTTGTAGTCTGGTTGAAGATCCGCATATGCGGTGGAAAATTCTCAAAATATTTTGCTGTTCCCAGCACTAATGTTGCAAGATCTGTCATTGTTGGAGCCAAGAGACATTCATCGATTTACTCCGTTGTCAACACTTTGTTTGCGACACCTTCCTTGTGTTATTTCTCAAAATAAATATTTATTATAATTGCCAATAACTTAGTGACTTTTAGAAAATTATAATCTAAGAAACCGACAAATTTTATCCATCAACCAAGTCTAGCCACAGAGCCCACTCATCATTATGTTAAAAAACAGGTGTCTTGGTATAATCGTTGTGAGAACACGATTGATTAATGTAATCTCGTAAACGAGGGACCACACCTTAGTAAATTATGAAAACGGTCATCAATTAGGAAAGAAATCTTTGCCTGGACTGTTGCAAAACATTCCAACTTAGTTTTAAAGATCATGAAATCTTCACCTCGCAAAATCCATATCAAGTTTCTTCGGATCACCAAACACCATAATAGTTTTCTTATATTAAGTAGATGAACCAATGTTACTCTTGTGATTATTTTCTTTGAGATCGGCAACGCACGTGAGTAGTCTATCATCTCAAATATTTATATAATTATAATAAGTGCCTCTGTTGTAAGCCTCTCTGCTATTTTATCGTTTGAGTAACGTTTGTTTACTTGAAGTCTAGACTTACCTATTATTACTAAATCGACTGGGTCGAAACCTTTCGCGTTCTATTGCAAAACGTTGACTCTTCCTTTCGCTGTGATAATAGCTGTATGTATATTATTGAAATATTGGGTTTGAAGAATGATATTTATATAATTTTATTGACCTTCATGCAAAGGATGCAATCATAGTTTATGCTAATACAAACAAGATTGTATGTGTTAGTATGCTTGAAACTTTTTAATGTTACATGCGTTACTGTTAAAATAATTTTTCCTGTTTCATAACTTGCCTGTTTGATAAGTCTTTGGATAAACTATTTTCCTTCCTCCTATAAAACGTATCAGAAGCACACGCGAACACACGTGATTGCCGATCAACACGTCATTAGTAAATATTTAAATATGGTATCCATTATAATGATTGTATAATATTCACTTAAAAATAAAACAGTGAATCACTATGCACCTACGTACATAAATGCTTATACGGCAGCTAGAATCAGTAAAGTACCAAAATTGGCGTAACCTTCAAAACACTCTTAATGTGTAGGTAACAAATTAGGTAAAAAGCTCAGATCTTCAAGTTTCTCAATTTTAATAACAGCTATAAACTCTTAAAAATATGGAAAGACGAGGACTACATAATCGCTTATACCTCTTGACATGACAGTTATTGTACCAGCTGGCAGAATAATATATATTTTTTTCATTTTCGCAATAATTTAGAAGTTTTTTTAAATTCGTTATCGTATATCCTGCTGAAGAATTTAGCGTTAAAATTCATAAATTCTGACATTAATACGTATACATGAAGCGTTTATGAAGACTAAAATACCGCTACGAAGAAATTGTAGCTAACTATAAAAGGGAAGAAAGAAATGCCAAGCAATCACCTGCTACAAACTGTATGTTACTCAAACACCTGCTGTTTAACTATCGGTGATACGGTAACTATTAGTAATACCTTCTTCTTCAGCTTACATTCCGGTTTTAATTAGGTATCCGAAGAACTAAAAAACACTATGTAACATTTATAAAAAGTCCATCGTAAGCCATCACGTAATTTATTACCTACATACATAATATTATGTAGACGCAATTTGGTCGCATTTGGTTCGCAGGTAGCTAATTAAGTGTCAATTCAAATACCACTCCAAAAATACGTGCAGTGACATCAGAATTAATTAAATAAGAGCTGTAAATCAACTCGAAAGTTAAATAAATTCTCGACGCGTGATCGCATAATTGACGGTCCACGGTAGACGCGGTCTAGTGACACATCCGTCATGATATCTTCATTAGATAATACTTTAGGTGGCACATTGTAACTTTTATGTAATTCTCAAACGAAGATTGGGACTAATAAATTTTAAATTGATTATTTCAAATAATAGTCAAGAGCCAAATGAACGGTCAAATCTGCAAAATATTAACTAACATAAAGAAACAGAAATAAAATTGCGTATATTTTGCGATTTCTACACTGGAGCGGTGAACCAAGGCGAGACCGAAACCTACGTACAGCGTAATGACACGCAACGTAACGTTGAAACAGGGAAATTGTACTAAGATACTAGACTACACGTAGGTATTGTTTTCGGGATGGAAACTAGATCTTGGATGATCTCATGCATTGAATAACAATATTATGGGGAAAGTTGAAGAAGACGACTTGAGAATCATTTTAATAGAAAATTTAGAGGACTCAAACGGCGTAGAACATAGAAGAATTGCAGTAAACATGACTTTCGATGACAATGACGACGTTTTTCACGTGTGGTCACTTCAATGAAGACAAAAAGAGAGGTCCTCTTTCTACAACAAAAGTTAGAATAAATGACAAACGTAAAAAAAACGAGTATTTAGGTCTTGAATCGACCATCCTACTCTAGTGAAAATTCTATCATGTCTAAATCTACAACTAAAATAAGAAAAGAAGCAATGCAAGAAATAATCAATTACTGATGAAATCTGTAACACGACGGGAGGTATTGACGACACAACTTACAACTGTTTGTAAAATCTTAATACTATCTCAATAAAATTACGTCAAGATATCTGACAAGAAAAACAAATGAAAACGGCTTTATCTTTAGTGTTTAAACTTAGCAAAATGCGATTCAAGGCTATCATTGATTATTACACCTCGTTACAGATTGCTGCTGAATCTGAATGATCTCAAAACGATGATATAACTTATATATTAAATCTAGCTAGAATATTTGAAATTCTCAAAATAAATTCATACAAACTCATGATTTCGCTAACGTATAAAGATTTTGTTATTCATTGGTCTAAAACAGTACAAAGTTTTAATATTGAATTCCGCAGGCCTGCCTTCGAAATAATTGGACATTCATCTAAGCAACTGGAAATATAGTTATTCATATGACGCCAATCTATTCACATCACATACATCTCGCCGTAACAAGTCTTGTCGACTCTCGAGCTTCGCCTAACGGCACAACGCAAGATGCGACTTTTTCAATGGCCGATGGAATATAATGCACGCATCCAAAACACAAAGCTTGTTAAGATCCTTCCTGGCGAAATAAATAGGTGAAAAATAGGAAAATAATTTATTAACCTATTGCTATATGCCAGAATTTGAATACTAACTACTCAAGCAACAATAGCAGATGAGAAGCGATCATATGTTGCAAACGTGCAGTCCTTCTAAACTATTGAGTCACGAACGAATTTTTAGCACTATTTTAGATCCCTATTGGTCATCCTTTGCTAAATAGGATTCATCGGGCAGTGGTATTGGTGCAATTCATTCACATCATCAACTCCAATTTTATAAATCATCAATACTCACAATAACTGTATTTTAGACGTATGTTTTAGGTCTCTAAAATGTAGCTGTGCCTATATGAAATTTCAGAAACTCCGTTATGTATAGGTAGGTACGTGATAATGGAGCACCGACTCTACCGTGAAAATATTGCATTAACAATCAATCACAATTTTAAAGCAACATGATATTACCACACGGTGGGACCAATATGTGATATTTTAATTGAATTAATTGGAACAAACAATTGATCAGTCAATTACTTGAAGCTGTCGAAATATTAATTTCAAACACAATTGATGAGATTCCACGTGCAGTGTATGCAAATAAACAAACAATTAAAACAAAGGTAGAAAATAAAAAGAACAATAAAGTAATGTTCCTTCTCCACGTCCGTTTGGCCGGCGAACAATCGTAACTATCCGAGGTCGAAGCATGTCAAGAAGCGAACGGTGAACGGTTGCGACCTTTGATTTTACTAGCTTAGTTGTACGAATATTGTATAAACACATCTTACTGTTATATCAATATCATTCGTTGCTCTATGCTTAAATAACTAAAATCGAGTGCCAAAGAATGGTTCGGTCCGTGAGTGATGCAGCTGCGGATGTTTTACTTTTTAGTTTTCTTATAGCTGTAGGTATGGATATTGCAGAGTGCTAGTTCTATAATTGCTTCTCTCACATTATCATTATTTCTGAGATTTTTGCTATTGATGGATAAAATTTATTCAATGTTCAATCGGTGTGCGCTATCATCAAAGCTACCATTGTATTCAGGAGCCACAAAATTATAGACACATCACATAGATGCCGCAAACAACGGTCAGTTACTTTTAGAATACAAAATACCGGCACTGACCACGGTCATTGACATTCCAAAAACTGTATACTCCGTGATGAGATAAGTAAATCATAAGTCTATGTACAATACCGCTTTCTTTTCCATCTAAAACCAAGATGGGAGTTCATATAATGTTCTATACATTATAGAACTTCACTCATTACTTCGCAGTAACAAAGCCGCACTGGCGCTTGTATCTGAAATTATTAATGATACAAAATCATCAATGTGTAATCAATGAATAACAACCATAATCGACAACGTGGTGGGTCCATACTATAGCTTCAGTTATAATAAACCTTTTTTCGTCGCCGGCACTGCAGTTTTATCAGAACCTGCTATGTATATAGTTTATCTTTTGTAAACTCTAGTGCATCTTATCTTATGTTATCAGTTATTCAATGCCTTACAAAAAGATATTCTATATGGAGCGACTTTCACCTCATAATTTCAGCGGTACTGCGGTATATCTTAAATTGAATGTTTGCATGCAAAACGCGACCATACCGATACACATGAGAAATGTTAATTAAAATTGTTTAGAATGAGTGGCTTAGAATTTTAGTATAATATTTGATTATAAGTCGCTTTTGTTTCAAATAATCCAAATTATGCCCGCTGCTGGACACAGGCTTCTTCAAGCCTAAACCAATGGATCTGATGGGCTACCTTCATCCAACAGTTCTTTGAAGACTACTTCTCAATCATGTTCATTCATGTCTTCATCTTTGTGATTGAAACTCAAGAACCATTCTGAATTTCTGATCCAACAGATGTCTCTTCGTCAAGTTATGTGGCCTTCAACTTGCAAATTCAAGGGGCTATGTCAGCTACATTTTTCACTTGCGGACTTCTCAATTCCGGATCTTATCACGTAGCGAAACTCCAAACGTTTAGATTATTGTTCAGCTGGTACTCCCCTAACTAATGTATGGTCAAGCAAGCGTGACTAGTTAGTGGTCAAAACATTTCCTCTCCTAGTTAAGTGTTACGTCATGCTTCCTATAGTTACATGGACTAGTTTTTTTCAAATAACTAATGATTTTAATTTGATTGTACTTATTTTTCGGAGATAGGTAATACGGAGCTACATCATCCTGTCATTGCTTATGATAGATGTAAGTTATTCATTGCGGAGTTACTTTTTCAAGCATCTGTCATCAAATCTTGTTCTTTCTGTTCATGTGTGACACACCATATCAAAGTTGCGTGCCAAACGTGATCTATCGTCGTTGCGTTTATAAAGCATGGTGCCATTTTTGGTTTTATTTTGTCTTGTTGCAATTTTGTTTCTTTAGAAGAAATGTGTTTATGTTTAGCTTTTTGTTGCAAGTGCATAAATGATCCTTTAGTTGTATGTACTTTTATTTTGTTAATGGTGCAATGTCAACAACTTTTGGCCCGTCACTTCAATATAAAGTGTAGTTATAAATAATGCTGATACTAAAAGTAAGTCTGACTTGACTATTACCGTTTACGCATGTAGTTATGATATCGTACAATGTTGCACGAATGACATAATATTATGATAACGAAGGTAAAATAATACAAATCGAACTTGTTCCAATTGTTTTTAAAGTGCTATGTTAAAAACACTGAGCAAAATATTTAATAAAAGCATCCTTTATAAACTTGAGAATCAACAATAGCATCTTGAATGAATTTGTTTGTAAATACTTCCTTCATTCATGTCGAATGAATGCAACAGGTCCATTATTCACGAAGACGTATTCTTTTGTATAGGTATTTGAAATGCGAAATAAAAACAATTGAGTTCATTAATATCAACAATCATTTGTTATTTTTGTGGAATGTCAAGTCGATGTTGAACTATAGTAAAATATACAATGTATCACTTAATAAACTTGTGCAAGACTTATTGGTGTGTAAGTGCATAAGTCAGGCCAGTCTTCTGACAGAAATGATGGCTCTACATTAAACATGTTTTAAACCATGTTTGATTTATCAATGTAGAAGTGTTTCTAAATTATGATCATACTTTATTCAAAATAATCGCATCTTGCAGCGCTACCTAAAGTGTAAAGCAACCAGTTTTTATCTCACTATAAAACTTTACGAGACCATAATATTTACAGCATTTTAATTTCTACAAAACGACTGAACTTCGAAAGACAACCCAAATAAAACCATAAATACCCTATAATGTGTGCCGATAAAGTTATGAAAGCAATTATTAAAAGGCAGTTCGTATACCTGCGTCCGCGCCGCAAGTAGAAAGTTCTTTACAAGACGTTGTGAATGACAGTAATTTATTATAGCGAAGTCTTACTATTGAACGATCGGAGTTTAATGTGCTTCGGATATATTCTCAATTATTATATTCAAAAGTATGCCAATTGGAATTAAAGGACTAACGCCTGTAGAGTGTAGAGCCGTGGGAGCGAAATAAAATAAAAATGTAGCACGAGAAAATACATGACGTCAACAAAAAAAACTAAACTTAAGTATTCATTTTGTTGAGTGTAGTCTAAGCAAACACTTGTTATTTGAGCATCTCAAATCTTAAAACACAGATTGCACTCATAAATTCATTCATAAGATAACGACAAATGCGTTTCATATCATAACTATTTGTTTCCCATGTAAACCTGATATGTGTGATGTGGATGTATGATTATATAATGCCTATGATTGTATGTATGATACCCTGACCTATAATTTGAATTAATTATCAATAAAATGTTTATCTGTTTACCTGTCAAGGAGTTATTATATAATAATGTAAAGAAAGAAAGAAAAATATTTTATTTAGGATTTATAAAGGAAATATAAATCCCGATGGGAGTAGGTATGTGCTACATGAAACCTAATTTCGTCATCTAAGGATAATGGAATTAGACCCCAATTTTAAATAGGGCCATGCCCATGTTCCTGTGGTCTGTGGGCCATACCTTTTGCTATTTATCTGAGACTACTGTCACCTTTATTCTGTCACACAAATAAATTAAACTTTTCCTGTCCTGATCTCAATAGTTAATCTTCTGATCCACAATCGACAGGTCTACGAGACATAATATTGTTTCCATGACCTCTAGCCTTTATTATCATGGTTTATCTCATAACGAAATGAAATGCACACATCATTAAAGGTATAAACAAAGGACACGGAATATTTCATGACACCTGACCAAACATCAAATATGAGAAAAAAACAATGGATGTAAAAAGGTATTACTGCGCAGGTTAATTTAGAACAGCAGCATTTTGAGCAAATGGGTTTTAAAACTATAATGTACCTTGGACTCAACGATCAATATGACGAATAGAGCATTCCTGATATCAACATACCTACATTTGCATATAACAATGAAGCATAACATGAACTATTTTGATATACTCCCAATAAAAACATTAATAATGAAATAGTTGAAAATAATAAACAAGTAAAAACAGACTAACGTTACTGTTAGAAAGCAAACGTTGGTAGCGATGCGAAAACCCACAAATACACAGCGCATAATCTAATTAAGTACGTCGAGTCGTATGTAGCACTAGTCATAATTTTCATAAATTTTATATCTAACTTTCACGGTAATGAAGACCGAAATTAATAATTTAGCCGTAACCTAAATAATAACTAACATTTTATTAGTATTCGTGCCAATAAGCAATCGTAGTGTAGTCAGGCGTTGAAGGTCTTAACTATAATGTTTATTAAAGCCACAGGTGGCTGTAGGAACTTTAATAATTATTGTAATACAAAGAATAAATTACATAATAGAGAAGATAAAATTACATTTACTTTAATTTATATTGTATTTACTACTTTATTTGGCTTGATTTTTCAGCTGTCGCATGATTCAATTACAGACACTACAAATAATGAAACTTATTTTATTTTAAATAAATCTTAAGAATTCATTAGTAATAATGGCTTAGTTGTAGCATATAATCACTAATACATAAAAGAAACCGTTAAACTCGATAATAACGCAGTTTCCTGTCATGTATGTACCGGTATTCCGCGATGACTACAATTCTTACGTGTTTTTCAGCTATTTCAATTGATTCGTTTCTTTCGTTAATGATTGTTGCTATTACCGTTTGTTAATTAGCTCTACCTAGGTATGTGTGTCGAATATTTCTCGAAAAGTATTTTACGTTTACATTCACCAGTTCTCCTAAATACTTTTACAATTCTCGTTTAATTTATTCATTTAATTCAATGACCGATATTGTCAATCAACAAAGCAGAGGATTAAATATCATATTCAAACATTTGACTGTTAACAACCATTTTCTATGCTAATATCATAATATCTAGACAATTGTAACAGAATATCTTAAAGATGAACTTTCTCCAGTTACCTACTAACTTTATAACTAGTTAAATATAATAAAACGGCCACTTACACCGGTAGAAAGTAAATCCGAAATACGAAGTCCACAGGTTAGATCACGACTCTACGTAGCACAGTCACAAAGTTATTAATCATAAATAATAAAAATTGCACTAAACTCAAACGTCACACAATACACTTTTAGGCGTTTTAAATTAAGCGCACACAGCGGTTACCGAACGTTAATATTCAAACGGAACGCGGGATAACAAGTGACAGTTGTAGATTCAAGATGGCCGCCACGCGTGCGCACTCTGCCGCTACTCGGATCGGTCTGGCGACCCCGTCTGCACTTAACGCTCTACGATGCGCGACCACACAAATCCATGATAATGAGACGATTTTTTATGACGATCCCGCATGCGTTTAAGTGGTATAAACCCTTTGAAATAAAGTGAGTCGTGTGTGGCCTACTCACAATGCACTTAAAGTGTGTTGACCAAATAACATGGTATTGATAGGACCACAATATTTACGAACTCTACATAAAATTCGAGAATCATTTTGGGACCCTAGAAGACACAATTTTAAAAGATATCCGCAGCTTCTCTATGAATTCATAGTTACATAAGTATGGATCCTGTCGCAAAAACGGAATTACAGTTTTTCACAATTTATCTAGAGTACAGTGCAGTGTTCAATCTTGGGGCATAAAAAACTTGATTCTAACCTGCACCTTTGCATCTGTCTATGTGGAATTAAGCTGCATTGAGCTTGGTCACCCTACTTGTAGGGTTCTTTAATAACTTCATTTCCCTTTGTTGTACACACGACAATATATCAAGCTACATGTTAAGTATAAGCTGACCTCTCATTGTACGGAAAACTTATCTAATGCGAGTTCAGCTCATACTGGAAATGGGTAACTTGATATGTTGTGTGTTCCAAGGAGTTGCTTAACGCTTCTTCTCCATAGGACCTAATATTTGGAACCGCGCACCGGGTCTCGACATTTCATAAGTGCCTGAATCTGATTTACATGAAATAGAAATATATTCTATTCTATTCTGTGTACTCGTAGGCCTACCTATTGTTGAGGAAATGCGGATTTTTCAAGCAATGACTGTGAAGTGAAAAATCAAGGTAAAGTAATCTTCCTAGCTATAGGTACCTATTTCTATAAAAATAATAAAAAAAACTGAATCCCCAAAAAATCCCAAAGCCAAATACCTCAGTAAGTATGTTGCGATCATCTTCCAGTTTAACTATAAAAACATCAGAATGATTCTTAAAGGTATCAAAATTAATCCATTACTACATATAAAGACAGTCACGCTCTACTTAAAAATCGTCTAATATAATTCTTCTTGAACAATCTTCACAGAATAACCGGAAAATTTTAAATATTGAAACGGTACCTTGTAACAGCCAGAAAAAGATTTAATAACGTAATCGTAAACGTAACTCAAGTAACAGACGTAATGGAGTGATGGACCCTCGTTTACGTTAACTGTAACGGTTTTTATGCGAAATAACGCACGCGACAATGATTTTAACTGTATTCAAAAAAATTGTGGTTGATGGAATTTAACTGTTGAGTTCCGTATGTTCATGTCGTAACAGATTTGTGCGGTAATTTTCCACGTAATAAAATTCAGGCAGAATAGCTTAAAATACATACATTGCTATGAAAGATTCATAAGAAAAAGGAAAGGAATGGAAATTCAACTTCGATAACAGCTGAGGTAAATCATATTACTGTATCAAACTCAAAAAGCTATCAATTTTACACACATACTTAGATATAGTTATTACAGAATTATTACTAACTATACGTAATGAAAAATTCCATATTAACCATGATAAACAACTTTCATATTCAAGGTTACGACGGAAGATATACTTAATAAAACAAAAACTGCATCATAATCGATAAATCCGATTTGACTCTACTTCCATTTCTGAACGGAACTCAAAAAATGCGTATCTAAACTGTGAATTGAGTAGTAAACTTTATGAGCGGTAAATTGCGCAAACTGCGTAAACGCTAGACGCATATTATGTAGAATACTTAGAATAAAGTCGATTACTATTATTATACTTTTACTAGCAGTTATTTCGAATACTATTGAAATTTAACAAAAAGAAAGTAGGTACCTATTAATCATTTACAGTAATAAACTGAAAAACTAAAAGGAATAAATTAGTAATATTGCTTAAATTGACTAAGGGACTTGTTACCATGAGGTACTAGTTCAACTGGGAATCGCAACTTGTTCAAAATTCAAGTCTAGCCATGCTCACTAATGTCAAACCAATAAGCCACCAGGTAAATCTAAGCCAAACACGGGTATATTGAAAGGTATTGTAATCCACATTCCATGAAAAGTTCCATGATTTTCATACAATAAATCCTGACATAGCCTATCTTACAAACATCGCAATGACAAACCGAACAAGAATATGCAATGGATCGGCAGAATTGAACAAACAAACGGAATTGCAAAACGATAAAGCTCGGACGATAAATCCATACATTTCAACAATTCAATATTTCAGAAGAGAATTCTAGCTTGCAAAGAGTAACAATCTTACTGGGAAAGGCTATCTAAACTGCCAATCATATCTAGTTCTCTGAAAAAAGCTCAGGTTTATGTACCTATGTAGGTACTCGTAAATGAAACGATAAGATTTACAAAACATGTCAGGTTTTACATAAATTGTTGAATACCGTGAGAAAACTTATGAAGCAGGCAGGGCAAGTTTAAGGACAATTGTAAGACTTTATGTAGCGGAAAAAAACGTGTTGTTTTTATAAATTTTTGACTTGCTCCATAAAATATTCTACGTAATAATTAAGCAAAAGAAAAACGATAAAGATTTGCGTCTTTGTAGCTCAAAAAACAAGATCATATTCCACTTAAGGAAAAAATGACTAATCTGATGATTTTTTCAATTGCTGACTGCTGATACAATAATTAAATCAATGGGATTCTGTTACTTTTTTGTGTTATTGAAATTGTATGTTTTGAAGACAATATTACAGAATTTCATTGTTACAAATTGCACTTAATTAAACTAATATATTTAATTAACTTTATTAAGTACCATACAATTTTCAGAATAGTCCGTTTTCATCAACTTCATTATCAATCTATAAAAACGCGTCAAGTGATAACTTCCAAAAAAGTTTTATAATCAAATCATCGGTATAAAAAAATGTCTTCAAAAACTACATCCAATTACGAGAATTACACTAAAAGCTGAGGTTATTAAACTAAAAAATTCGGAAATTTCATACATTCCTGCGGCTATGAGTTATATCGAGGCACTCCCTAAGTAGCGCACTAATTGAGAGCCCTACGGCACTCTCTCACGCTACGGCATCGAAGGAGGATTTATTGCGATTTTGTATAAGAATATTTTAATAACAATGGTTGATATCATTTTAGAGTATTTTTATGATCTGTAAACATAATATGCAGTACAGACGGCCCCAAATACATAATCCAACAAGTTTTAAAAAAATACGATTTTGTTTGCAGTTTTTATGACTAACTAAACTACGTACAAAATGGTAATTTTTTTAAAAGACCGTTTCAAATTTCTAATTCTGAAGAATTCAGGTTCATATTGTACTGAATCTATGGTATCAGTTTTCATTACGCCGCTGTCACTAACACCCTATTATTATACTCATACATAACAACTTGCCAACCCTTAACTTAACGAATGTCGTATTATTATAATGATTATCATTATAAGCACGTATGACGGAAAAGGCCGACGCAGCGTAAATTTGAAACGAGTATTTTAGAACTAACTAGCCCGCGGCCATTCGCACTGATTTATCAGTTTCCCACGGGAATATTTTTAAGACTACCTGAAGATCATGATTATCTATAACGTTATGTTATAAACTTACTGCTGACAGCTACATACAAAATTACAAACGCAAAAGGCTGCAGAAATACAGGAAAGAAGAAACTCTTTGAAGAATACTGAGACTACAAGAAGTGAAATACCACTAGTACGTTACAATGTCTTTATGAAAAAAAAACCACATGGAAGGCAAGATAGATGATTAATGTGTCCAAGAAGAAGCTACACCGACGCGATAAAAGATAGTGAAGAAGTGGTTGAAATGAGACATGAATTGAAATTGTTAGGCCCACCGCAGATGACAGACTTTTTGTGCGATCTGGTCCGCGGCGCACATCGTTTGCTGCAGGTAGAGCCGGCTTATATTCAAATAGGTGCAAAAGTCTCCGTTTCTGGAGGTACTTAAAAAGAATTCTCGCGATATCGGAAAAAAGTTAGCACGGATTTGATAGGCTTTTACTTCCCGATTTCAGTGTGACCAACACCTTAGTAAAAGTTGTTCTTAATTATGAGTAGGTGCAATAACCCCTTAAGGGGATCGAGATTAGAAAAGTAGGAAGGACCTTGTACAAGTAGGATAATGGGGGTGACAAATACTAAATTGATAAAAATGTGGATTAATCACCTAGTGAAAATCCTAATAAAATTATTTTTTATTTTTTATTTGTACTTATATTTTTTAGATCAGTACGACTGACTGACATTGAATTGTATCCTGATTTCGATGTCTAGATAGAGCTAGAATATAATTAACTCAGAATTTTCCCCATTGAAATCCCGGATTTGAATCAAACTGGTTCGCCCTTTAAATCAATAGAATTTAGCATCATTATCGAGATACTTTGAGTAAATACTATGTCTAGAGTACAAGTAAAGCTATCTTCACATTATTCCATAAGTAGAACGTAGTGGGAGAATGACTGTATCTCTATTTCATCATAATAATATGCGTTATTAAGTTTCAAGTTCAGTAGTGTTCCGAGAAAAGCCCTTAGACTCGTCAGTGGGAATCGTAAAATGTTCACAAGACAGGAATAACAATTACTTATATTAATTTTATTTTGTGACCGGCTTGATTTATTCACTCGTTTTGGTTTTTTCTTTTCGTGTGACGATGTATATTTTAATTTAAAATAACCTTAAGAATAGCATTATTATGAATTCAAATGTTGAGTACCTCAGAATAGGAAGCAGCTTCTAATTCAATCTGTTATACAATATATTTAATGAAATGAAAAATTATCCCACGCAAAGTTAAAAGAGAGTCTAGTTCTCCCTCGAATAATAATCAATCGGTGGGTATGGGTTAATATTCTGTTTTTTCACAGGATCTTGAAAAAGAAAAAGCTTAATCTTATTGGCATTGTTGATTTAAATTCACATACCTGATCATTTTGTAGAATGACTGCCGTCCGCGCTGCTTCTCGCTTTAGTTGTAGTATCACCCTCTCTTTCGATTTAATTTCCTCCAGCTGAGAACAATAAAGAAAAAATATTAATATTCACCGTTACTATCAATTAAACCGAATAGGTCATCACCCATTCATAATCATTATAATAAAATAAAATTCAGAACGCCTGATATTTCAATTATATTGTGACTTCATCTTACCACGTTGCTATTAGATTTGACTAAGGCGTTCTCATTAGCCCCAGATAGACGGATACATGAAAGTACTATAACAATAAAATCACAACTTCTAACAAATAAGATCCCTTTCCAATATTTGATCATAATCATTGTCCATCAAATTCTAAGAAAGCAGTTTTAATAAAGTTGTTTTGAAAGTAAATAAAGCAATACTTAAAATAGACCAAATTAATGTAAGTAATATGATTATAAACTACAATAAAATTGTCATAAACGAACGCCTACAATCCTACTTTAACATTTTGAATCTATATAACAACAAACAAACAGAGATTTTATTCCGTTAGCTGTAACATTCAGAATCGTTTGCAAACATGTAGGTAGAGCTAAATGTTAGATTAAAATAATCTTATACTCGTATCTACTGTTTCACAAAAGGTCATTTGATCCTTGTTAACTGTTAGAACAACGTATCGGTTGTGGGTTTCATCTGAATAGTGGTTTCCATTGTAATAATAAGTCTTTTGTTTGCATAATATTACACCTTGCGAAGTCTGCATTAAGTACAAAAGAGCCTGGTTGTTATACAATAACAAACACAACGGATAATCCGTATGTTTTACATTTATTAAATGCAAGAAAAGATGCAGTGGTTCATCAAGTTCAAGGCAAATTCGGTAAATATATCTTAAGTTTGGTGTAATGAGATGCCGGGATAGATAGCAACCTTCTGCTGAGTCCCCGCACGTCACAAGTGAGAGAAGAGGACTAACTTAACTCGCTGTGCTAGCTTGAAGAAAGCACGTTTCGTCTTTGTTTTTGGGTATGTATGTCGTATTTCTCCGTAATTGCGATAGGCTGGTTACTTCATACTGACCAGTTTATGGCACTGTGCGCGCGCGTCTCTCCGCGCGGCTTGTTCGAGTGCGTTGTGCTTTGCCGCTTGCGCGCGCAGCTCGGCCGCGCGTGCGCACTCCGCCGCCTGCGTGACCTGTGCAAAATTCAACACATGATTAATATTGAAGCAAGAATAGATTCTCCATCGAAATAAGACAAACAAGATCCAGAATCCAAAAATGTTTTTCAAATTAGAACAGTGTGTAAAGCGTGAGATGAATAACGTTTTATTTACAATATAAATGTGTTTTAATGAGGTTTATGACGCTACATTTTGAAGAAGTTACAGTTTGTATTAGAACCTTCTTTAATTCATACAACAAGTCTGCCTGTCCACGTGATAATGTAAACCATAGACTAGACTTAGAATATTTTCGCTTCCCTATGTAAACCGACCACATTATAGGCTGCACTGTAAAACCGGGTTAAATAGAATATCAGAAGATTTACGCTTCACCTTGGAAATTGAAGTAGCTCCTGAAACTGATACAGATATTGTTAATATTAGAAATAATCAAAGTGATACAGATCAGAGGGCTAATTCAAGTAATTTTATGACGCGCCGATCGTATTGCAGTGACGCTCGAACTTGACGCGCGTGTATCTCACTGAAGCTAAGAAAATACCAAATGTGTTGTTTTGATCAAAATTTTACTGCAACTGCGCGGCAACTGCACTTCTTTAGTTACAGGAATTAGCCTACTGAACTTATTGCAAGATTAAGTAGGTACTTATACCCAGAAATGGAGAGAGTGAATTTTTTTTATTTTATAATATAGGTGGCAATCGAGTTTCCGTTTCACCTGATGGTAAGTGATCACCGCCGCCCATGAACATCCGCAACACCAGAGGAGTCACCGATGCGTTGCCGATCTTTTAGGATGGTGTAGAATATTTTCTTGAAGGTCCGCATGTTGTATAATGTTCGGGAAAACCACTGATGGTAGTTGATTCCACAGTTTTGTTTGTGGTGCGTAGCAAAAATTGGCACGCGAATCGTACGGTAGTGAACCGCATACTGTCAAGTGTCAAGATGGTGGGGGTGGAATCTGGATTTGAAACGGGTGATAAGGTAGTGAAAATTAACGGCTGGAATTAAATCAAACAATTCCTCGGAGCACTTCCCTTTATAGATGCGATGGATAGTAAATAGTCTGGATGTACATATACATCAAAATTGTTTACAGCATTCAATAGAATTAGATAAGAGATCCCAATCACCTCGTCTATTACAGTATGACGTGCGAATTCAAGTCAGATGATGCAAACAGCGCAATCTAGATAGTGAAAATATCCAAGAGAATTTACCGTGCGAGTACATAAACGAAAATGTTTTATTTTATTAATAAAAAAGCAGCTAACTTTCCACAAACAACTTTCTCAAGCAATATAAGGCCGTCGGACTACACTGAAAAGTCGTAACAGCTAGAAATAAACAAGTAATTGCTATTTACAACCGAGTACTTGGTTCGGATGGAGCCTGCAAAGTCGTTTTTCCTTATTATGAAAATTTACTAGTTACAAAAAATTTTCAGACCATAGATCGTGTCATAATTTCATTCGGTTAATACCTACATCGCAAGCATACAGAATAGCGACACAATATGAAACGGCAATATTTTCCTAGCCTGTAATTGACGGGCTTCTATTAAACACACAATGTGTGATGACACACGCTAATGATTTAAAAACTCCCCGTTAATATGGAAATGACCTTAAACTCAGCAGTTTGCGCTCAGACACCTTTCGTTACGAACGCCTAACATCATCAAAATGTTAGTCATTTTTGTAGTCATTTTACTCTTTAATCCATCTCTGTGCTTAGAAGAATCTAACGCTCTTTATCAAGAAGTCATGGATTATAACTATGACACGTGGACAAAAGCGGAGTTTGCTTTTGAAGTTGTCAATATAATGTACAACTCCTTCCAGCAATGGTTCTTTACCATCACTTTTTGTGAGTTCACTTACTTTGAGAACAGAATCTTAAAATACACGGAGCAATACGGGAATGGATATAACGTTATGCTGCTAAATGGTTGTCCACCCTCCAACAAAAGTGTCGTAAAACCAAGGTACAACAGACATGGCGAAACAGCTTACTTGGTAACATCAAACGAACTATCCATAGATGTCAGTGAGACCATAATAAATACACTAAAGAGAACTGGAATTTTCAAACCTAGGAGTGCTGTTATATTTGTCATTAATACACCAGTCGAATTGGACGAATATTTTTATCACGCCTTGACTAATCATTTTCAATTGTTATGGAGCAGCAGCATAACTAATTCAGTATTGATTTTGAAAACTGAACGGTTGAGGATGTACACATACAATCCTTTCTTTGAAGAAATTAAAGATATAACAGATGTTAAGGACGTGAGTCTTTTGTTCTCTAAACAATACAGTAATATGTATGGATATGGACTACGTTTAAGTGTTTTTAGAAAGGTCTTTGTGTCCGATAAGACTGGACCAGTACGTTGTGATTCAGTCCTTGCTAAGACTGTAATACAATTCTTAAATGCGTCTTGCTATCCTCTATCCCCAAGAGATGATAGCACAGTTGGTGATCTACTGGAAAATGGAACAGCGACAGGAGTCACTGCTGATCTAATAGATGGCTATACTGACCTTGAATTAAATTCGAGAATCCTCAAAAATAGCTATTACGGCTACATTGATACTACATATCCTCTTGTTCAAGATGAATTATGTTTCCTAGTCAAGAAATCGGAGCAACAATCGACATTTAAGACGACGATAAAATTAATATCACTCAATATGCTTTGTCTGTTTTTCTTTACCTTTACAATTTTCATCATAACTGCAATTGGGGTAAAAAAAATTGAAATAAACATCTTGAATATCAACGATACACAAAGCACTGGAGCTACTTTGATTGATCTAATAAAATGTTTCATAAGACAAACGGTTGATTTCACATTCATAGGCCCAATATTCCGGAGCCTGGTACTGCTCATCATTTTGTACTCCTTGATCATCGACTGCGCTATTGACGTAATTAATTTTATATGCTGTTAATTCATTCATCATCTTACCTACATCTAAAGTGATACAATAACTCTAATTTTCTTTCTAGGGAATAATAACTTCTGCAGTAACATATCCGCGGAACAAGCCAGACATAAACTCTATGGTTGAATTAGCAGAATCAAATTTAACACTAGGAGTCCATAATCGGGACTACAGCATTTTTATGAATAGTCTTCCTCCAGATTTTTATGAATCACTCAAGGACCGCATTGTAACATTAAACGATAAAAAAATAAAGGAAATATTGGACAAAAGGGATTATCAATATGCAACGTTGATGAGGAAAACTGATTCTCAATACGTTAGTAGAAAACTAGCGAACATGGACAGGGGACGACAACTATTTTTTACAATGCCAGACTGTCCGTTACCATGTTTTATAGTGTATGGCCTACGCTATGGAAGTCCATATCTAAACAGAATAAATAACATATTGCATCATCTTAACCAAGGAGGAATTTTACAATATTGGAGCAGGACAGAAGAGTACAGTGTAGACCGCAGTCGCCTCGGCGCAATAGAAAATAAAGATAGAAAACCTCTTAGCATCACAAATCTACAAGAAATGTTTTATGTATTGTTGATCGGAGAACTAATCAGCACCTTAGTGTTTATCTTAGAAATATTGTTACACAAGCTGAAAAGCCGTAATAAATAAATTACCTTAAGTTTTTCTTGAAGACCCTTGTTCGCTGACTTTAAAGACTGAATTTCTATCGTTAATTTCTTTAATTCTAACAATTTGTTTTCATTTGACTGGACGATGTCTGATGATCTGTCAAGTTTGGGTGTTCTTAACTGTTTTTCTAGCAATTCTTCTTTCTTCTTGTATTCAGTCTTTAAGTTTCTGAGCGTGCTCTCGTGGCGGGCCTTAAGGGCTCGAACCTCGCTCCGCTCGATATCGAGCGACTTCTTCAAGGTCACATTATCAAGCCTTAACCTTTCGACGAGGCCTTTCATCTTGTTTAAGAATGCTTCGTCGACGGTACGCTTGTGTTCCTCAGCTGCTACGGCGGATATCTGACTGCTGGTGGTCGATGTGTCGGTGGACGCCATGTTGCGGCGTCCCCGGCTTCGTTATCACAATTCGGGACTACGTCTCGATCGTCCGCGGTCTTTGGCCTCGTACTATGTACGTACGGATCACTTTGTTATCGTTTTCGTATCGATTCGTGTGGTTCCTCTATACCGGGGTCGTGTTGCCAATTCTGAAATGCAAAACATGTAAATTGAATATAGATGGATACTTGGAGTTGGAGCAGAACCAAGTTGAAATTATCATTGAAAACTTCTGTTACGTTATTATTTCTTTGTCGTTACCAAAATTCTGTGATACTTCTTGGAGTTTTGGCCTGTTGCATTACGCCTAACTGAAGAGTTGCAATGTCAAACCGAATTATGAAAGATAAGTAAGACATAAGTCGGCACGTGTTTCCATAAAACGTAAAATGAATTAGTTTGTGCAAGAGTGTTTACGCTGAGTGGAAGTAGGTCAGTTAACAACTATGTGGGACGATGGCCAGCTAAGAATTAACCAGTCTTTAAATCCCCGCCATGTTCTCATTCAATGTTTGCGTGTCCGGTAATCTTTGTGTAAACACTGAAACTGTGCCTTTGTGTTGTAATTAGTTAGATTTAATTTGTGAAGAGATTAACCACGTTACTGTGTAGATATTTAGGAACACTGGTCTTTGTTTTCAATGAAAGATTCTGCTTTATTTAAGTATTAAAACCGTTAATAATGAACGTGTATTATTAATACGACTTGGAGGTAGCAATTTATTGTTCCTAAACATTTTGAAACTACTTTAATTGGTTTCATGTTTTCAGACTCTGGAAACGACTGAAAGTATTTGAAGCTTATAAAATTAAAAATTACGTAAGTTTTAGAGCATATTTTTCAATCGCCGGATACCTTTATCCAATGAAAAAGTTCGAATTTTGTATAGATACAAAATCTGTTAAGCGTCAAATTCGTTCATTGGATAAAACATTATCTGGCGATTGAAAAATCAGCCCTTATTAAATCATTATGTATTCAGTGTAGGTACAGATTCTATGGTATTTTTATTCCATATGGTTTGCGTTTAACCGCTATTTTACCATGGTGTAATGATGTGGTTGAGTGACATACTGTTCATACCATTAGCAATCAACCATCATGAAATATTACGTAATCGTTTGTGTTATATACTTGGCAGGCAACGGGGAAAGTCGAAATTCTATTTAGTACAGGAACTTATGTAATAACAACCCACGTTTATGTAAATGTTAAAGTAAATTAAGTTTACTTCTAATAATTTATGCATCTGGTTACTATTTAATCGATCATTATTAGGCTTAATCATGCTTAGCTTGAAATTATGCTCTCGATCTCTTTAGTATTGAGCATACAGGATGTTTTTATAACTAGTGCGCATTATTTGTAGTGTGATTCAATATCTGTTTCTAAATGCAACCGCAGTATTGGAAAATTCGACTTAGTATGGAGACACGCATAATTTACAAGCGCAAGCCATACAAAATCAAATCAAATATCTTTATTTGTAAACACGGGTCACGGGTCAGCTATGTTTTGCCATTAGGCATACAAATATCAATCAATACAAATTTTTATTTTGTTTTGGAGTGATTTTAGTACTGCGGTTGCATTTGGAAACGGAAACTGAATCAAAAAAATATCCTGTATGTACGTTTACGGGTCACCATCGTTTGCTACTTCTAATTATCTTCAACAGATAATGTTTTAAATTGGCTGATTATGTAATACACATGTTTAAGCAATGATGAGTAAATTCCAGTCGTAACGATCGAATAAAATAAACCTATGAGGAAATGGCTTTGGACATCAATCACATTACAATTATCATCTTCAAAGGAAAGTTAAAAATCGGAGATAAATTGTAAAATATAACTAGTGACAAATAGCTGGTCCACCATTAGCAATATAACATCACTGAAAAAAAAAATTTCATTTTTATACATAAAAATAATGTTCTTCCCGGACGGAGAGCGCGCGTGATAAGTGTAAAATAAAAATAGTAAGGCAATTTAAAATAGGGCGTCTGTCACACGACATTGACACAATTAGCTAATGGTTTGACGGCACGAAGTAATACACAGGTAGCTGGTATTGGGAAGTTGACACTAATTATAAATAGGTCTATTACCCTTGAACACGACCCGGGGCCAGACTGGCACAGACTGGGTGACGCCACCAATAACACGAGGAAACGACGGGATGGGCATTATGGGCAAGGCGGGAGACTACCAATTTTTATAGAAGATGGGAGACCACTGTGCCACAGATTACTGAACACTTACTTATGTGCAAGATAAATAATGAGTTTATACATTCCCCTTATAAAAATAATAAGGTACCGAAATTTTTAGACAATGCAACGTGAAAATTGATGCGCTGTTTATTTTTTTTAAATATAAATGGGGCAATAAATAAAACTAGTGATCGCCCAGTGGTCGAAATTCGACCATAATTAGTTTAATTTAACTTTCTGCACTCCTTCTCCATATAAACTATAACTAGGTATGCCAAATCTCACACCCCTCCGTGTGCGCAATATGCTTAAAAAGGGGTATAAAGTTTTCTTTTTATTATTAATATTGTATAGACACACTACAAGTTTTTCATTACTAGAAAAAAGAGTTTGTTCTGGTTATCATTCCACACAACTTTTATTATGGGACCAACTCTGAAATTATGATAAAAATGCGACAGCCCCATAGATTTTGGGATGTGTATGGAATAGCAGTTTTTTTCCTGATTTCAGTATTAATCCTATAATAAAAGATGGGTAGAATGACGTTAATGATGATGAAATAATGCTAATTAAAAAATTGTGGTGTATAATGATCGCATGCCAGACACAAGTGGTCATTATGACGTGATGTTACTAAATACGGAGCAAGCAGACGCTGGCGCTGCCACTCAGGGTAAGCCTAATAAATATAACCTTACGAAATGACGGGAAGTGAGCGGTCGTGTGTTCCTAGAAATCTAATGAAAAGTTGTCATTATACAGAGCTACTTTATGCAATATTATAGCAAATGGTGCAAATGAGAAATCGAGTTGTAAAATGTGTGCAGATGGCGCCATGGAAGTATTAACAAACATTACGTATTTCCCGGGTCATTAACAATCAAATGTAAGTTTTATGACGCACTCATAGAAACATTTCTATTTTACTCGACTTTCCACCCACCTCCCCATTACCCGCGATTACCAGATAGTTATCTATTTGAGAACTAATCTCCTCCATCTTAAAATCAGCACATGTTCGTAACAAAAAATCAGCGTCTACCTACAACGATAGAAGTCAACAAACTCTGTAATCACTATGCAATATATTTCAGATCTCGCGTCACGAAGCGGCGCGGGCGCATAACAGCGCGAATTGGACCCAATTTAATAAGGAAGCGCGTTCAAAGGACGTGCAATTGTTACAATTACCGACGCGAATTGAACCCGATGACCTAGTGAGTATCTCTAAATATACCTACGTCTATCTACGTCTAGAATTGGCCATTACACGGTATGTGAACACGAATTAATGCGTCGAGAAATTGTGTATTTATCTAACTGTAAGATATGTGGAGATGAGAGAGAAGATAAAATGGGTGTGGAAATTGAACATGTTTAAAGAAGACCACTGTACCCCAGCGCGAAGTTCTCTTGACCTGAACCATAGGATACCGTAGTTACTGTCAAGCCAAAAATGTATGTTAACAATATGCGCGCGCATTTGAGTGAATTTGCATCGAAAACGCGCGCACATTGTTAACATTAATCTTTGCCTTAACGGTAAAAACAGTCAAGGTTGAGATCTTGAACTTCGGGTACTGGATGATGTTGAAGAAAACCTTTTAGTATCTGTCCAACCGATCGACAATCACAAAGAAGTGTAAAACCCTATGGACATTGAAAGTGAAGGTTTACGGGTAGTAAAAGCTGACACAAACCAAGATAAAGTTGTAAAGAAATATAGGCAAAGTCATATTAACATAGGACCAAAAGCCAGGCCTGGGAGGGGCGCCTCTTTACAGTCTCCCTCCTCGAGAAGTGCCCTAATAGGCGTGGCACCGAGGTTGGCATCGGCGCGGTCTTTTAAGACTACCCGAAGCCCACCTGTAGGTGCTGTGCTGAAGCGGACCAACGTGGTGAGTTTAGCCGGTAGGAGACCGGCACATCCCTCCACCCCCCTCAGGCGGAGGACATCCCAATGATGAGTTCTCACCAAGATAAACAACAAAAAAGGACCAAAAGCCAGAAAGCTTCTATTATGCCAGCAAGGCTAACACGGCAGAATGGGGAGAGAAAAATCGGAGACAAAACCATCTCTTTACCGTTTTCTCTCTCGGTTTTACTGTCAAGGAGACAAAGAGTAGAGAAAACGGGTTTGTCCACCCGCCGTGCTAGCCCTATAGGAACGACAAGAAGGAGAAAAAGAAATACCATTGAATTAGCCCGTGTTGTATATATTAGAAGATGCTTTTAAATTATGATTACACCTTTATAAATAAAATTTCGGGTAGTAGTCATCCTCTGAAAATATCATGAACACTCAATGTGTTCGGATATACGTGAATCAGATTTGCAAGCTCTCAGATCACAGCATAGTAAGTACCTATAAGATTCTTTAACGGTCCTTCTTTCTAGAATCTGAATGCAAGCACTATAATAACTTTGCTTAATATAAATTAGTTCTTTAATTATTAAAATTATAATAACAAACATTAATTGCCTTGAAGTTTTAAAAAATATACTTACTCATTAAGCTTAGGTACATATTTTTCTCTTAAAATATTTAGAGCAAAAATGAGGTCACAGTTTTTCACACATACTAACGTGGACACACCTACACCTGACCTGATTAGGATAAATGGAGTATATACTAGACTAAACGATGATTTGAGAGCTTCTTATGTCTGAATAACCTACATATCCTTTGAAATGTCGGACATTCGAGTAACGGTGTCATTTTCTGTCATTTTAAATTAAAATATTGTACTGCTACAAGTAGGTTTGGCGTCTAATTAAATCAATTAATAATTTTGTAATGTAATACAGGATAATTTATTAAGTAGTGCGCATAACATGTAGTGATTCAGTCTCTGTACCTAAATGCAACCGCAGTATTGGGATAATACACTTTAAAACAAAACGAAAATACGACTTAGTATGGGGGACACGCATAATTTACTAGCAAAAGCTATACAAAATCAAATTTTTATTTTGTTTTGGAGCGAATTTTAGTTCTGCGGTTGCATTTGGGAACGGACACTGAATCACTGCAAATTATGAGCACTACATATAAAATATCCTGTATAGAGGTTGTTATTTATCTGACATGACCTTACCGGCTGGATGAGCAAATCGATCAGTCACAGAGAATGTTCTATTCACGTACCCCTGCTACAGCTACATTGAATGATATGATCGAAGAGGAAACCTAGCTACACTATAACTATACTATGCCCAATCCGTAAGTTGAAGCAAGACTTAGAGTCCTTCGCTTATGCATAAACGAAGTGATGGAGAGAGATTGTTAAGCCTTTGAATAATAACATCGTTATGATCTCTAGAGTTAGTACAGACAGACAGCGTAACATATTTTACTGTACATCTGCAACAATCGTCTCATATGACACATTTGTGCGAGGAAGTCGTGTTACGTCCCGCTTTGTCTGTGGCTGGCCAGACGGAACCAATCAAGACATAATAGACTTTCGTATCGTAAAAGCTCATGTACTTTGGTACCAATTCTACCAATACCAAATCATTTGAATGTAATATGGGCTGTCATCAGTAGTTATCGTACATTCACTCTTAACTATACGGAAATCTAAAAGCTCATGAACAGAATCAAGATAGAAAAAAACTTTTGATAATATGTAGTACCTATGTATAACCTAACCGTCAAAAACCTTCGACTCCAGTTAGAAAAAGACCTGTAACTGTTGAACGGCTGAACTGATATTCAGGAAACAAAGCTAAGATGATACCCGATAAAATTAGCTTTTAATTTTTAAAAAAACTGCATTGAAATACAGATACACAGATCCACAGATAGACACTACAAACTTATAACTCCAGTATTTTTTTTCGGGGATTAAAAACAGAGATTAGAATCTACATATCTTACGCTAGCTTAATGCCCGTATTTATTAACTACTAAATACCATCATTTGCTACCTACGCATGAGATGAGATCGTCATTATTCGTAGTAAATATTTTAAAATCCTTTGCCCACTAGCCAACGATTTGAAACCGTGGCTTATTTTCAGCAGGAGGGCGCTTTGGGTTAATCTTTTAGATCGACAAACAGTGAATAGTGATGATATTCTAGTGGAGTCACAAACATCATCATTATCATCAGCCTATAGTAGTCCACTGCTGGACATAGGCCTCTGCAATTGCACGCCATCTGGCTCGTTCCTCGGCTACTCTCATCCAGCTGTTACCAGCCACACTGCGAAGATTGTCGCTCCACGTAGCCTGAGGGCGTCCTACCCTACATTTGCCGATTCGCAGTCTCCACTTAAGAACACGCTTACTCCAGCTGTCATTGGAATGCTTACAAAATTTTCCGTCGAGGCAATGTTAAAAATTTCTTAAAACCATAGTCATCGTTTTCACATTGGGGTATGTGTGTGTGTGTATTTTACGGTAACTACTTATGTTTCGTGGTATTTTGTACTAAGTTCTTGACGGACGGTCGACTCATCTCCTAAAAACGGTCCCCCACACAACCGCGTTATTATCTGTCGATAATATCGCAGATATCTGCCTTAATACAATTGTATTAGAATGCATGCGATCTTATACACTGCTGCGATAATGCGTCCTAATACAAAATATACTAAAATAGATATCTGTGATAATTTATCGACCGATAGTAACGCAGCTGTATGATGGAGGCCTTAACAGTTAGGCCACAAAAAAAACCTACTTAGTCAATTGTCTGTGGAACTCTATCTTACAAACCTATTCAAGAAAAGCAGTAACACAATGTAGATAGATTAATTTTATACTGTGATAGTGGTTTCAATATAACAAGACATTCTAATTTCTATCTGACTACGAGAATAATACATCGGTATAATAAGAACCAGTAATAATCATCTAATAGTGAAAGTTGCTGTAATTAGCACATTATTATTGTCGACATATGAATCTCATCAGTCAAGATTATAAGGAAACATGTTTCATTACGAAGCTTATTCCACGTAATTATATTTCTAACTTCGATTTTCGACCCTTCTTCCGTTGCCTGGCAACGGACGAGCAAACATAAATATTTAGGTTTTTTCTTGAAGTAAATCTTACGGTCAGTGAACTTTTCAAGTAGGTACGTTTTTGGATCGACTGTTTTAATGTAGGTGTTGTAACGGATTCGTAGAAGTAAATGATCTTTGGACTTGTAAACATTAGGTCTGGTAGGATATACTTAGATTATGTAGAAGACACGCGTATTTTTATTTTTTTAATCATTCTTCGTCTATTACTGTAAACTGTTTTACAACTGCTTCTTTCTAAATTTTATTTTATTTCGAAAACCTATCTATATTTTATAATCTTGATTCCATCCGAGTAAATTCAAAAATGGAATACTTGTATGTTTTCTTTTTTACATTCACGTTTCCGGCAATAACACCACGATGTTTTTTTTTTATAGCCAGCCAGTTACATCCACACAAACTTTTATACAGTTGCCAAGACCTGCCAAGACTTATTCGCATCGCCCGAATAAATTCTTTAATACAGTCTCGTCCTTCGAAGCTCCCGTCTTCTACTAAATACTTGATGGCGAAGTGCCAAGTGTTTCACATGATCACAACTGACATTCAAGACTCGAGACCAAATCGTGTTCTACGTCAATGATGCAAGGGCGTTGTAAACAGCAAAGAAACGAACAGTTTGTTGCTTTAAAAAATTACGGCGTTTACCTACAAGCTTCGTTTTTGAGATTAAACACATGTTTCAAAGAAACGCTCAGGTTTTTCATACTTTCTATAGAGCACTGAGAGCAAGATACGGTTGTAGATCTCTCTTTTTACGCTACTTAGTCGCTGCGTAAACAGAACGTACGTATTTGTGATTCAAGTGTATAAGTTGCTCTAAAACATGTTCATGGTAATGTGTTAACATACTTAAGAGTGGCTAGTTAATTTTGCTCGCATGCATTATTTTGACTCCATGTCTACATAGTATAACATAAAGTCGCTTTCCGCGTCTGTCTGTCTGTCTGTCTATCTGTATATCCGCTAACTGCTCCTAAACCACGCAACGGATTTCGATGCGGTTTTCACGATCATTTTGTGTATTTCTTCCGGAAGGTTTATATTTATAATACTTTCATAATTAATGTAAGTATGGTAGAGAAATTGCCCCGTGCGAAGCCAGGAGCGGGTCGCTAGTATATTATAAGTGGCAGATTTTTTATTTTACTCCATTTTTATGGGTGAGATCTTACTTTAAAACGTTGAATGTATATATTTATTGCAGCCACAGACGCCTTTCATAGAGAAGACAAGAAGGGACAGTACTATTATTTTCATAGAAATGTTGTAGGTTGTAGATAAGGCGAATTAAAAGACATAGTTATCATTTATAAGAAAGAAAGAAATAAGGTTTATTGGTCAACACAATACATGGTCAAATCACACCATATACAATACAGAAACACAAAAACCGGGAGTGAGACAGCAGTTGCGCATTGCAGCAGGCTTACTAAAAGAACAAGACATATTGTAGTTCGTACAATAGAATATCTATCTCTAGAGATGTTTCTAGATGTACCATTTTAATTTAACATCTGTTTACATTCTTCGCGAAATGAAAAAAGGGTAAATAGATGAATGTTTTTCATGCGTAATTTATTGCACACGATGTAGAGTAATGAATCACAAAGCTAAAATCGCGTAGCACTCTTAGCAACATCACATCTGAACACTCTATTTGCATCTCTGTACTTAAAAAAACTAGTCCAGAATTCTGAGAAAAGATAAGAATCAGACCACGAATCAGAACATTTTTTCTTAAAGCTTTTTAAACATGTTTAAGACTTCCTACAACCGGACGGAAACGGGGTACGGAATGTTGTTAATATTTTTTATGAAAAAATCCATGTACTTTGAAAGCCAGTTAGAGCTTAGATCCGGACGGAACCGAGTACCTGCACGAACCAGGCTGTGAGGCGCACCTCTAGAACTGGTCTAATATAGTTAATTAATATCAAAACTAGATTAAGACTGTGAGTACATAAAACACCTTTTTCGATTGAAGAAAGTTCCTTATTTCCTGGCTACTATACTAAGATTAACAGCAATGGTGGCCAATCTTGGCCTCTGACTTAACGTCATAGGTTCAAAAATGGATCTTCTAATCCTTCACGTTTGGAGGCAAAGTATCAAATCATATTGCCCCCACACAAGTGATGTCCTTAATTATGATATAATGAGAATCAAGGAAGAGAGTCCAAGAAAACAAGAAATGAAAAAGCTAATAAAAAATGCTAATAAATTACGTTTAGTAATTTTATTTTTAGGTTATTTATCTTACCAAAATTTAATATGGAACAACAACACAGACAGACAGATGGTTCACACAGAACAGATGGTTTTGTACAATTTCAGTGGCTTTCTATCCCGATGTCACATCTCCTTTTCGTAGACAGCTGATTTGTTGTATATTTAGAAAAAGAAATCATTTGTCATCTCTACTAAAAGTTCTGGGGAAAAGGGAAAAAACAAACATCTTTTGTTCAAAATGTAAAACTACAGTTTCAGTTATACCTATTGAATCTAAAATAAGGCAAGTAAAATCGTTATTTAGAGCCATCGTTATGGAAAAGTTACATGGAAAACTTTTTCATAATATCGATAATTTAAAACGCTTCAGCGTATTGACATTGGAAATTATTTACAAAACGTTAGGGTGACCAAAGTTTAGGTGGGGTCGTTACCCTAGGGGTTTAGTCACGCGATCGCCCATAAACCTTCATTCAATCATATTTCACCTGTAACCTGTAATGTGTCTAAAACATGCCTAGTGGAAAATAACCTAACCGTCAAAAACCCCCGACTCCAACTAGAATTATATCTCTTCATCAACTAGAAAAGAGGTGATGATCCTCAAACGGCTGAGCAGATTTTCTCGTAGCATAGCTAAGAACACTCTTAATTAACACACCTTTCAAACGAAAAAATCTTAATCAAAATCGGTTCATCCGTTCAGGAGCTATGATGCAACAGATACACACTACAAACTATAGCACCCCTCTTTTTCGTCGCAGGTTAAAGAAGTACTAACTCAATAGTCCTTTGTGAAAAGTTTGTGAATTATAGGTACTTGGGAGAGTCGTCAGAATTAACTGGATAACAACCAATTATCATATTGCCGGTCCAGTGAGTCGTCCATCCAATCAACCCTGACAGCATCTATTGCCAATATCTATTATGCTGATATACCTAATGAGGGCAAAGACCCAGGGATGTTAATCATACATGTCTACTAATGTGCAAGTGCACTGCTCAGTTCTAAGAACCTAATGAAATATTAATGAAGAATTACGAAATCATCATCACTAATCATTACCTATTGATCGATAATTATTGATCTATGAATAAATGAATACCTAAGGAATAAAAATTGTTCAGGTTTTTACACAATAACACAACATGACTGTGTTCTTTATACATATTTAGCTACATAATCAAAATGAAGGAATCTAAGTATAGATGATAGTATAAAAATAAAATACCTTTTAAAAAAGAATCCACAATATATCCTCAAAAATGCACTTAAACATTTGTCACCCCGTAAGTCCGAAACACAACAATTTAAATTGAGAACATCGAATCAACGAATCGAATCGCGTCGTCGTTTCCCGCTCGAAATTGTAAAAAAATAAGAGTAAAAAAACAAAAATGGCGCGGTTTTTGTATCACGTGCGAATATCAGTTTGATATGTTATAAATAGGGGTTTTGTTTGCCGCCGCGGGAAACGACAGGCGGACCGCGCGGAGTGGACGTCGAGACTGGCGTGGCGTTGGAACGTTTTCAGTGGGCGGCGCACCGCCCAGCGGCGGAATGAAGCTGGCGCACGCGTCATGCTACAGTGAAACATTTTGACAATAAACTTCATTAGCTCTGAAAAGGATGCGCGCGAGATTATTTACGGCAGAGAGAGTAGATTACGATATGAACGCATTTGTAATGACAGTGTCATTTTGTGTCTTTCTCAGCAAAGAATAGGCCTGGTCTCAATACGTGGGGGTCACAAGTGTCGCAACCAACCTATTATTTCAGTAGGACCTTCCTCGTGTATAGCATATGCCTCGTGTAAGGATTCGACGTACGTAAGTATACTGCTATCATCAATCCATTTGCCATTGTGTAGCATTATGGCAATCCCATGACCGTTCATTGCAGCATTCGAGTAAGAATAAGAGGCAACGGGTTTATATGTCCTTTTTAACCCTCGACAAAAACAGGTTTTTTTTACCTCTTTAAAAACGTTGACCCCTAGAATTTCTCCTGTATCGAGGGTACAGTTCACAAACATACATGTCACATGCACACGCACCCAGACCCGGAACAACTATCTATAGATCATACAAATAATTGTTCCATGCGGGGATTGAACCCGCGGCACTTAGCGCAGAAAGTTAATCGCTTAGCCACTGCGCCAACCGTGTGTTGTAAGTTTTTAGTGTGTATCTATGTATCTGTGGATCGTAGCTCCAAGACGGATGGTCCGATATCAATGCAGTTCTTTTAATTGAAAGCTAGTTGAATCGGGTGTCATCTTAGCTCTTTTTCGTGAAAATCTGTTCAGCCGTTCAAAAGTTACAGCTCTTTTTCTAGTTGGAGTCTGGGGTTTTTGGCGGTTAGGTTAAGAGACTATTAGATAAACACTCCAGAGTAAATTGACATCATTATGACAATATTCAGGGTTGTTGCAGTGTCAACTGCAACAACCTTTTTCTTACTCCTTTTTGTCTCTATGGAGTGCACACCAGTCCACTCAAGTCAATCAAGTACTTATCCACACACGTCTAATTCAATGCCACTCGATAAACTGCATCATTTCCAAGATGCGTGACGAATATTATTGTGCTACAACAGCTAATTTTATTATTATTTTATAATTCAAATTATATAATTAAAGATATTTAAAATATATGATGAGTATTTTATTATCTCACAATCTACATTTCAAAACCCAATCAATGCAAAAAGATTGCATTGTCGTGCGAATCCCAATCAATTAAATTTAAAATTTCACTTTAATTACGTTAATTAGTATGATTTGTTACTATTAGATGGAAGTACACAATACCAACCATACTTTCAATAGTAACAAGATTACTATCGACAAATGTGGGTCACATATTATCTATACCAGGGTTTATTTATTTAAAATACTTCATGTACAATGTACAGGGTTGTTGCGAACATCAGCATCAGCATCAATATCCGCATTGATCGATGCAAGTCGTAACGAGACCGCAGAGGAGGCGGGGCTTATAGCACTAATTATTACTAAACTACGAAGTTTTTTTTATTTTTTTTATAAAATGTAAAAAAATTATTGATTTTTTTTTTTTATTTCAGTACCAAGGAAAACTGTGCAACCTTTAGACATAAATTCATAATGGTCACTAATTTTTCCCTGCTTTTTTAAGAAAATAATTACAACCAGAATCCGCTGATGTGAAAAAATATGCATCCGCTACAACCCTGATCAATACCGTCTTAAATCACGCGGCTAATCAATGACTCAAAAATACCGAGCATCCATAACCTATCCGTGTGATATCACAATTAGTCGTGAATTCTTACTTTTTCATGTTTTTTGTAGAAATTTGACGATTCCCAGGCTACACAAGATGATAACTCTACAATTTTGTATTTGTAAAAAATACTTTTTACACTAGGTAAAACTGTCTAATATCTGATCTGTCGTATCAATCAATCAATGTTAGTGGAAATAAAGTGCTGCCGTTTTTCAAAAAACTATGCGACATAATGAAAAATACACTCGGGAGCAAAGAATCCGGGTCACCAACATAATGAACCTTAATATCTCGGAAACTAAGAATGATAGCTCATTCAAATAAAGAGTATTTTTTAGACTATTTAATACTACACAAGTTATAATACGCTTCGAGAGCTTGAAATTGTATTGATAGAGGAATGTGAGAATATTCCCCAACATCGCCTCAAACACTTTGTGCCGTATGAATCGCATGACATCTGTATTGACAACACACGGAGGTAATACAAAGTACTAAAAGTGAGAATATGATATAAGTTTCTATTAAAAGTGGGGATATAAAAAAAAATGAAATATTTATGCATTTTTAAATAATGTATTTTTAATAAGTAAAATAAATAATAACTAAGAAGTTTTATTAATTTTATTTAATTAATAGATATTAAGTAGTCTATAAAATACTTTTAATTAGATTATGCTAACATTCTTAGTTTCCGAGATATTAAGATTTATTTGGTGACCCGGATTCATTGCTCTCGAGTGTATTTCTATTTCATTGGATTGCTGTAGTTTGTAAAAAAAAAACTATAAAATAAATCGTGTCTTTTTTGAGAAAAATTCTAACATATATAATTATTCAGATATAAAACAATGTTTTCGTATTGCATCTCCTAGTTAGATATGGCCGTTTATCTCATGATCGTGGCAATATCTGGTGGCAATCTAAAGATGCACAAATCGATAACTTCCGTATCTGTTTGTTTTTAGTGAACTCAAATTTCAATATTATCTTATAATGTAGCATCAGAACAAAAACATATATTTTGTATAATAAATCCAGCCTATTACTGTCCCACTGCCTGCTGGGCACGGACCTCTTATCAAAATGAAAAGGGTTAGGCTACACTACGCTGCGCTGGCCTAGTGCGGGTTAGCGGACTAAACACATCATCGAGAACTTTATGAGGTTCTCTCATGTGTGCAGATTTCCTCTCGATGTTTTCCTTCACCGTTATCGCAAGTGACAATCAAATTCTGATCCGCACATGAAGTCAGAGGGGCAGTCTGGTTTCGAACACAGAGCCTCATGCAAGGAAAGCAAGCGTTTAACCGCTAGGCTATCACTGATTATATATAGTATACTTACCTACATAAAATTTATTACAAACAAGTCGAAAGTACTTCATAGATAGAGAATGATTTCTTAAAAACCAGTACCGCGTAAGCCTTTGAATATTACGGTCGACTACCTACAGTTATCTGATGAGTGAATCATCCTATAATTATCGTAAAATATGAGCCACCTACACAGTCTGAGATGGCACTAAAATACGCTAACAAAAAACACAACCTGTTCAAACGATTGCCTTACTAACCTAACAAACGGCGTCCTCGCAAATAAACTCAGTAAACACCAAACCCGATCTGGACCATCGCACATATTTACCGAGTAATTATTTTTCTTCAAACCCTGTTTTTAATACCTGTTCTCAATCAAATGCTAGTCATTACACAAATCCATGATCAAACTCAAAGTTTTTAACCGATTCTGTTACTACGACTGCCTTCCTGATTATCTTCAGATCAGACCCTCAACGTTATCGAAAAATATCTTGTATTTTATCTTGTTTTAAACTCACATACCTACAAAATCTTAGCTGGGATAAAAATAAATAATAATTTATGTATGTGGAAGGAATGACATGAAATAAAAAACAACGACTCTAGTTACCTCGTTCCAAAGTGTTAACTATATACCTACCTACTCAATATATCGTATAATAGCAACCCGCTCCCGGCTTCGCGCGGGTTCAATTTCTCTAAGTATTTCACTAAACCTTCCGGATCATTTCCTGAAAATGATGGCGAAAACCGCATTAAAATCCGTTGTGTTATTATAGAAGTAGTCGGCGAACAAACAGACAACGCGACGGGTGACTTTATTTTATACTATCTAGTAAACCATACTTCTCTATCTCTACATAATATAAAATAAAGTCGCTTTCCGCGTCTGTCCGTCATATCCTCTAACTCCTCTTAAACTACGCAACGATTTTTGATGCGGTTTTCACCATCAGTTAGATAATTTTTCACGGAAGGATTATTATAATACTTTCATATTTAATGTAAGGATAGTAGAGAAAGTGTACCCGTGCGACGCCAGGAGCGGGCCGCTAGTATAATATAAAAACAGAGCAAGTTAAATAAAAGCTTTTAAATTTAATTAACTCCTTGTTCTTGGCTCACTCACGCATAACGCCGTACATTTTCATTGGTCCAACTACGACCGATGAGCGAATTCAAAAGCTATTGACCTAAAAATAACACAGCGTCAGCCAGAGAAAGAATTGTTTACTATACCGTCTCTGTTCACGCCTAAAGTTTTGACTAAATGTGTACACAAAGTTTTAAGTTTAAAGGGATAGTGATGTCAGCTTTTATCGATGATTCTCTAGAACATTTTACTAAAAATGTAATTTAATTAAAGTAAGTAATTAAATTACCTTATTGGGGTTGAATTTACGTTCGGTCAGAAACATACTTTGATCAACAGTTGAGTTTATAATATCAATATTTAAAAAGTAGGTATCCCTACATAAATAATTCAGGTATTAAAACGACATTAAAACTGCTTCTAAACTTTATAACAATCAATAAACTAATAGTTTTACTGTAATTTAATTAACATAGCCAAACAACATTAAATATCTCTACCTACGTGTTAATTTTTGTATCTGACTGTACGTGCAATATTGATTTAATCATACTTCATGCGACAAATGTATGGCGGACATGCCTTAGGCATTCTCTAACAGTCAACCGCACACACACATCTCCACAAAAACCACCAAAACTTGGTGGTCCATCACCACCACCACCATTTTTCTTCTAAACACTGATTTGATTCGCATGCAATAATTCAGAAGATAAAATCGTACTTTTTTCAGATCTAAAATTGCATAATAATAGAATCTTGCTATTCATACGTTATTCTAACACTAGTGATTCATGCATTTCAAATAAGACATGATAAATAATTAAATTCCAACATGAACAAAGGAATACACGCCCTTACAATAATGACCGAGTTTATTAATCATAATTATGCCGCCAGTATCAGTTACACGATACGCTAAATATACTGTTACATTGAAACATGTGGTCGCATCACCTCTGTGGACTGTGCCTTTGTTCTTGTGTACAATATACCTAATTCTCTACGGTTTGCATACGTATCGGGTTTCTTTCAATCCGCAACAGTGTTCGAAATAAGATTACTTACATAATATTTATAGTTACACTTTCAAAGTATTGATAGTTTATGACTTGTAATTATGTCACACGTAATAAGCTTAGTTTTAAAACCAATTATTATTTATTTGGTAAGCCGTATGTAAGTACTTCTCATACAATTTTTTTCATACTTACTCTACCTGTTATCCTTAGAATTTGAGCACATCGTGTGTATCGTGTTTTGTTTTTACAATTTTTTATATATTTTTCAGTTGTGTAAATACTTTATTTTATTTTATGTATGTATTATTGAATTTGTAGAGAAGATTAATTTTGATGCATATATGTAAATATTGATCCTGCCGACATATAAAATGTGTAGTAATATAAATAGAATACATAGGTACTATAAAAAATTCATGCGTCAAAACTATCGATAAGTTTCCATCGATAACGTATCCATAACTACTAATCCGAGTAGAAATCAAAAACAAACGCTGAAGGGTTACAAGACCAACTCTTTATCCCGAAAACTGAACAAAATGAACCTTATCACTAAGAAAATAGAGAAATATAGTAAGCAACGTGTTTTCACGTTACTTCCGTGAAAGTTCCAACAAACCAATTACCTACAACACCGATGTATTGGTGAAATTAAACAGATACGAAAAAAGTAAAATGGTTCTCGTAAATTAAAAGATTTTGATCTATATCTAATACCACGATCTACTTTTATTCGTTCGCTATTTGCTGTCTTTATAAGAATTGACTTTCTATTTTTCTTATGGGGATTTGGTAATTTATTAAAATTATTTAACAATACAAGATTCCTAACATAAAGACTTCACCTTGACTTGTAATAATAACGAATTTACAAATTATCCACATACATAAAAACAAAAACCTATATTCACTGGACTGCATTTTATTTGTACACTTTGTATTTATTCGCTAAGTGAACAATGTAATGTTCTTTTTGAATAAATAAAGAATCCTTTAACCTTAGGTATTAGAAATTAACGCAATTTTTTTTCTCAAAAACTCTTCATCATATTATGAGATACTATGTATAATTCATCGTCCTCATTCTCCTGCCGTTATCCCATTTTATTTGGAGTCGGCTCAATATTTCTTACACTTCAATTCATCTCTATCAAAGGTCAGAGTTATCTTGTCTTATCACCCATCATATTTCACACAATCAATCCTTCTTGGAGACCCAAGAAGAGTTTGATTGCGTAGATGTATTTGTGGATTGTTTGGATATAGATGGATATCTTCTCTTATATAGTATTATCTTCTTGTAACATGATTTTCATCCCTCCTCTACTTCGTTAAACTTAAATATTAGGTCCTTACCTACATAAGAAATTGGCGTTTTATATGGAAAAAGCAAAACGATTTTTTTAAATGAAATAAAGTATGTTCCATTGTTATTTATGCACTTTCGTCATTTTATAGGGAGTTCATTGATTCCTTTGCTGAAAAAATTATAGGAGCGAGAGTCAATAAAATCTTTAAATGCGGGTTTGACTGTGTCATCGTAATTGAAATTTTTTCCTTGCAAGAAATTGTCAAATTTCCAGAAAAAGTGGTAATCTGTTGGAGCATCGTCTGGAGAGTATGGTGTGTATCGGACACATTACAATCCCAGCTCCTCTAAGTTTTCCAGGATTTGGACAGTTTCATGCAAGGAAAAAATATTAACCTAATATGTGGGATTTAAACGTGACGTATGACTGTTTCTACATATTCTTTTTAAATGCATGTTTACTGTAGCGATCGTTGTGTGGTCTCGATACAAATAGATAAAGCACTGCATAGCTTCTTGAAGATGTCGTAAGTGGCGACTAAGGGATTATAACAGAAGGATCGGAAGTAATAATCATGGTTGTAATAGTACCCATAACTAAGGCACCACGATTGAGTTATGAGATTTGTTTTGTGTGTATTCAGCTGAACGTAATCTTTTTGCCACTATATCAGTCTCAAAGTCTCAACAAACTTTTGTATTACTTTATACATGTCTTGTTGAAAATGTTTTGAGATTTTAACGTTATCACGGTTTAGATTTTCTTCACGGGTTTTCAAAACCCGATGTTTTATCCCGACTCCCATGGATTTTCTTGCCGGATAGAGTTTCTTGCCGGTATCTTCTCCAGGACTAACCCACTTGGGACCGTGCACCTAGGATCACAACGTTTTGAAAGTGCCTGCAAAGGCCCAGTTGAAACTCGCATGTATTTTTATTTATAGTTTATCCTATGGAGTTTTTTGCCGGTTCTTCTCCAAAGGATCTACTATTTGGAATCGTGCACCTAGTGTATCGACATTTCATAAGTGCCTGTATCTAGTTTACATGAAATAAAGATCTATTCTATTCTTCTTTCGGGTGAAGTAATAGAAGTCAAAACACGTTTCTTATTAGGTTCGAAAGACTAGAACGTGCTTTAAAAGTAACCAAACATTATTTTACTTAACGGCCATGTGTGATCGAAATAGAAGACTCACTGCACATTTTACAGCACATAAAATCTTGCACTAAGAACGACTGGCCAGTTAGCAGTATTTAAGCTTAGAGCCGAGAACTAAATTGAAATTATCTTTGGACATTGACCCTTCAATGCCAAATTGCTCAGATTCAGACTCAATTTAACTCTACTTACATACTCCTACAGGATTTGGATGATGACACATGTACCCACTAAATACCTAGTTAAGGAAACAAAGAAAAAAAAAATTTGCTCGCAAAATGCAGTAAAAAAAATGAAAACAGAAACAACAAGAAAAAGAAAAGAAAACTAAAATTAAGATAATCATTAATCACATAGATATTATATTAATTATCACTGTACTTATATGTTTATCTATTCATTAGCCCTCAGTTTACCACACTATTAAAAGTTCTAAAAATTATCAGCTATCCCATACAAAACTTCAATACATATTTTTATCTCGACCCAAACGTCGTATTACCTACCCAAAAAACTACGTACTTTTTGTGCAATTTCAACTAAATTGCTGAATTGCAAAAATAATCTAGGTAGTGACAATTGTAGAGGTAAGGGCGGCAAAGATTTAACAGCCTACACTTGAAAAAAGTTATGTATAAATCTGCCACTGTCTATTTATCTACTTCTTTATTCCTGATTGACTCGTAAGGATATTCCAAGTAGAGCTCTTTCGCGGCGACGCGGCAGACCACGAAAGAGAAGGTAGGACGAATTATATACATTCAACAAAGACAGGTCATCATTGGCACATGATTGAACAACATAGAAATGAAGGGGCAGCAGTGGGATGATTCAGGTTAACAGTATCAGTATCAGCTGTTTCTTCAGATAGTGCCATCCACGAAGACGCGCCCCCCTCTTTTTCCTAATCGCTTAGCTTACAGTACAAGTGTGCAACATTCCGCTAGTGTTTTAGTTTTGTCGATACACACTAACTACCTATGAGTGCACCCGCACACTACGATGAATAGACCAATCACGAGAGAGCGTTACGGTCAACTGGAAAGATGCGTCAAAAATTTGTGGGAGGACGCGTCTGGATGGCACTGTGTCTTGGAATTTATTTAGACGGCCAACAGTTAAGTTCGATACCACATTTTGGTGCCATCAGTCATAGCTAGAGAATTCGATCCCGGGCCTAATTTCTAATCCCGGGATTTCGGGATTGTACACAGTCAATCCCGGGATCCCGGGGTAATCCCGGGATTTAAGATTGCAAACAAAAAATTACGTAAGGTATATAAAAATCTGCTTTTTTATTGACAATGCAAATTAATGTCCATAATGTAATTAGACGAAAAAAGTAAAGTAAAAATTCTACAAAAACCAACTAAAATCCTTTTTTAACCCCCGACAATAAAAAGGGGTATTATAATTTTGTTATATATATATATTTTGTTGTATGTTTGTAGTGTATAGCTGTGTATATGTGGATTTGTGTATCTGTGTATCTGTCTGTGGCATCGTAGCCATAGATCGTAGCTCTAAAGCGGATGGACCGATTTCAATGCAGTTATTAATTGAATAATTGAAAGCTAGTTTAATCAGGTATCATCTTAGCTATGTTTCATGAAAATCTGTTCAAAAGTTACATTATCTCTTTTTTTTGTTGGAATCGGGAATTTATGACGGTTAGGTTCACCAAACACAGAAAGCGGTTTCTCTCTCGTTACTTCTTTTCTGTGTTCTGTGGTTAGGTTATTTAAGTAAAAAAACAACTTTTACTTAACAAAATTAAATGAACTTTTAACATTATCACTACATAGTATAAAACAATGTATGCTCAGATCTTTAAAACTACGCATCGAATTTTGATGCAGTTTTTTTTAATAGATAGAGTGATTCAAGAAGAAGGTTTATAAATGTATAATAGTTTCATATTTAATGTAAGGATAGTAGAGAAACTGCACCCGTGCGAAGCCGAGGACGGGTCGCTAGTGTAACATAAACATAACAAGTGTTAATTAATATAACATAATATTATAATAATAGTAATCAGACACATTTCTCATATAGGTAGCATCTTAACTATGTATAAAAAACAAATTGAACGATTATAGTAACACTTTCCGTCAATCCCGAAAATCCCGGGATTATGAAAATTTTATCCCGAAATTTTCGGGACTGGAATAGGGCCGGGATCCCGGGATCGAATCCTCTAGTCATAGCTGACACGGTATCATACGAATAAACTCGCTAAGTATAAATAAGGAAAAATATCCTCATTAATGAAAATGGATACTAAATATAACCCATGACTGGCTTACCAATATATTTTCAACGTTTCTTTACACGTCAAATAAACTATAGATTTATGAATCTAATTGTTTATATTTTAAACACTGTTGTTTTAAAATTCTCTAATGAGCAGTTGTTAAATCTTTGTATTGTTTGTTATTGTAAAATGTACTACCGGAATATTTATAAGGCGTAACGAAATATATTTGCATTTAGCTTTTGTGTTGCTTCTGTATTATGAGATGCGTGTAATTGAGCAGTCTCAATAACACTCTGTTCATTTTTCTCTATCCTGATAATAAAGTGGTGGCTGGATATGTCCGTATACAGCTAATACTAAATTACCTATATCCTAACTCAAAATTCCTCCTTTGCTTATAAATGTATCTACGAAGTTTCGTGTTCTGTTCGTGACCGACTTAAATTAGGTATAGCAAGAAAAATGTGTGGTACATTTGGGAAGCTCTTCAACAAGTCCAGAGTGGTAGACATTGGTTTGCCGACAGATATGAGGCAAATTATACATGTTAGTAAGAACTCAGAAACAGGCCAGCTGGAAGGATTACCAACCGATTGGTCGCTATTGTTGGATATAAAGGGAACGCCCACCGAGCAAAATAAAAATCCTGACGCAGCAATCCATGCCGTCAAGCACCCCATCAAAAGGAGAAAGGCGCCTGATGTACCTCTCAAACCCTCCCTTACTAATGAGACGATCACTGAGGAAAATAACGAAATAGAGAAGCCGCTAGATCATAAGAGTACAATTGGTCAGAGTAGTGAGGAGGAAGTCAATAATATTAACAAATTATCTCAGAAGCAAACGACAACTCCCGCCGAGAAAAATGAGAATCCTGACACGGCCATGATAGCTTCGACACATCCCAAGTGTTTCAGAAATGATGAGCCGTGCAAGATCCTCTCGAATAATGAAGCGAGCGCTGAGGAAAATGAGGACATGGAACAGAACCTAGATCATAAGAATACCCACTAGAGATACTCAGACCTGTGTCTACTAGAAATTGATGAAGAAGCGTTTTCAAAAAGACATCATAAATAACATTCGACATGAACAAAGGAATACGCGCCCGTGAAATGCTGCCACTATATGGCCAGTATTAGTGATACGCTAGATATTATTATTTATATTATATCGTTTTGCCGTAATGGCTTGTAATGTACTTAGTTTTAAAGTTCTTATTTGAATAAATTATCAAGGTATGGAGAAGTTTTTCTTGGTTGGGAAAATGAAAAAGACGCATACCTACAGTATGTCCAAGAATATTCTTCTATAGATATCTTCAATTCTAAAAAATAGCTGTCAGGTTCGCTTCTGGTCTAATTTCATTTTACTATTCTGTGCAGATATTTTTGTGATAAAAGGATGTTTTTGTCAGAACTAAAAATAGATAATTAATTTCTTCGGTCAATAATACTAGGTATACCTACTATTTTTGATCGAAGAAAAAATTAGACAGTGTAATAAGAAATATTATCATTCGGTATTATTTGAAATGATAGATCGTAACGACATGCAGTACGTGTATGGCCGCTGTCAACCATTATCAAGGTAGGCCTTAGGTAGGTATAGGTACGTAGTAATAGTTAGTATTCTTTGCCTTAGGTAGGTCCTCTGTTTTGGCAAGACTGTAAATCGTAGGTAAGTACATAAAATACATACCTACATACATACCATACCGGTCAAACATAAAACCCTCTCCGTAGTCGGGTAATATTAAGTATTAGGAAGTAGCAAAATCCTGAAAACGGGTAAGTACACGGAGGAGAGAAGGAGTAAGGAGCCAGGGAAGGCCTTACATGGGCCTTACCTACAACTTATGTAGGTGATCAGTATTTGTAGTTAGTTGAACACACAGACGCCTGCCGCACAAATTAATCTCATTGTTGTCAAAAACCAAAGTAAATAAGAGCGGAGTTCATTGAATGCATTTGGGATCTCGGGTGAACAACATGTCTAAACAATAAATGATGAGATTTATAATTTTTTGTTTTATTTAAGAACCAAATCTTTGATCTAATAGACTGTAGATTGGACGCGCTGCTGCTGTGCTAGTCCTAGTTTCGATTCCCAGTACGGGTAAAGTGTTAAGAAGCAATCTGGTGAAATTCTTAGTATCAAGCAATGTCTATAATGTCTATATCATTGTATTTAGCAACAGGCATCGAAAAATTGTAGGTACTTGCACGTACCTACACCTTAGACCTCTATCTAACCAATCCTTTCAAGAATGCAGGCGTGATGTTTTACTTCCCCATAAGCAATATTAGTTATTTTATTTTAACTAATCGTTTGTTATCAAAAAGTCTTTATCGCCACATTCAAAGTGGCAAAAGTTTCAATAAATTACTCCTTACGGGTGGACAATGAATCATCCGAAATTCCTATCAGCAACGATTCGCCTTCGCCCAAGTTTATATTGTAGTCTTTGCCTTCGCCAGCGCCAGGCCTACCAATGTACAGATGCAAAATATCACGTTCCTTTGCATGCAGCTGTTAAACCAACCACATATTTTCTGCATTTTATATAATATAAAAATTCTATGGATTGCTCAATCTTTTAGTTCGCTATAGTATATAAAAATAATTTAGTATTTTTAATTGTCTTATATGCTAGCTAGATATTATTAAATCGGCCCAATATATTATTTCAAATATTGGTGCTATATTTCGAGATGCGCGCAATGGAACATATTTTCTCTCCATTTTTCTTTACGACATTTATTTTGACAGATGATAAAGTGTCTGCCGTCCCACCAAGGTACGATACGATCCGTCCGTGCAAAGCCACTCCTAATAAAACGAAATCTTAATTCCGCCTTTGCTAAAAAGTGATGTAGCTTTGTGTTTTAATTAAGTGACAGTGATATGGCTTAGTTGTTAATAGACAAACAATCATCAAGCAAAATGAGTGGGCGATCGAGCCGCGGTGTGTTTGGGAAACTCTTCTCAAAAAAGCAGCCCAGAGAGAGAGAAGAGCGGGCAACTGATATTGGAATGCCGACAGACGTCAAACAACATATACATGTGAGTAAGAACTCGGAAACGGGCATGCTGGAAGGATTACCGACGTCATGGTTGAGATTGATGAACACACAGATTACGCCCGCCGAACAAAATGAGAACCCTGACGCGGCCATCCACGCCGTCAAGTTTCACATGTACACGATCAAAAAGGAGAAGGCGCCTGATGAACCATTCAAGCCCTTCCTCACGGACGAGGCAATCACTGAGGAAAACAAGGAAATAGAGAAGCTGCTAGATCGTAAGAATGCCCACCAGAGTCAGGACTCGGACCTGTCAATTGGTCAGAGCAGTGAGGAAGAAGTTAATAATATTGACAAATTCTCTAAGAGGCAAACAATGCCTGCTGCCCCAATCAAACACGGCATGAAGAAGAAAGATGCTGTGATGGACCTGACGGCTGTTGTAGAAGACTTAAGTCTTATTGGAAATGATCCAGAGGAGAGCCCAATACTCAGGAAGAAGGAGCTGAGATATGCAACGCTTAATGATGAAGAAATATATGAAGAATTAAAGAATATATGTAATAAGGATGATCCATATGTACGGTTCGAGAGGATCATGCAACTTGGTGCTGGCGCTTCAGGTAAATATACTAATGTAGTTTCAGCAAAGAAACCCTGCCGTTCCCAGCAATGTAGTTAAAGATGGCTAAGTGAAAATGCTAATAGGATGGCCAGCAGCATACAGACAAATCCTGATAACAAACACCACAATGTGACCCCCTGATCTGCCAAGGATGATGAATACTTAATGACAATATTCTCGAAATCAATTTTTTTTTTATGTTTTTGGTAAAACTTTAACCCAATCTAGGATGTCTCCGGTATTGTGGGTACAGTTTACGAACATACTTATGCTCACACACCCAGACCCAGTACAACTATCTGTAGGCCATACAATACAAATATGGTATTCGCTCCATGTAGGGATCGAATCCGCAACACGTAACACAGAAGAATAATTGCTAAGCCAATGTGCCAATTGTGCTGTCATATTGCATATTAGATCTGGTGAAATCTATATGCAATAATTATGCTAAATGTCGCCACCACTTTGTCAGATCGTAGTATAGGTACTGTCATACTCATAGTCTATCACAGTGTTAACTTCGCCTTCAGATCAACAAATGAGGTTAAGAACATTAAGAATACAGCATGCATTCAGTGACTAATTGACACTAATGTGTTAATTGACCAGAGAATATGTGCCAAATTGAAATGATTTGAGCATTTATACCTCACAACAAAGTAAATAAAAGCAACAAGTCAGTGTACAACTTTCATTTATTTTGATATGATAATAGTAAGAGAGTAGATCATGAGCTATTTAATCTTAACTAGTGGTCGCCGAGTGGTCGAAATTTGACCAAATTTTAACTTTCTGCACTTCTTCTCCATTTAAACTTTAACTATGCCAAATCACATACCCCTTGCGCGCAATATGCTTAAAAAGGGGTACAACTTTTCTCTTCACTTGTTATTATATGTATAGAAAATAAATACAAGGTGGTGCTAAATTTTGGGGCATTATGGGTGGCTAGGGTTTTCTGATATAGTTAGAGAGTTCTGGTTTTTGAGAACTTGAGGTAAATTTTGAAGGTATCAAAAACCACAACATTAGGTTTTTGAAAAAATGTACAGTCGGCGAGAAAATTATTGTTTGTCAAAAAACTTAAGTGGGGTCAATTACCTCTATTTCCCAACAGGAATGTTTCCTCCAAACATAGGACATAATAATATGCATGAGAAATAGTTACTTGTCACATAATTGTATTTTTCACAGTTTTGGCAAGTACGATTTTATGAGTTGTTTGATCATTCCTGTTTAGAGATAGAGTGATTGAGCCCCACTTGAGTTTTTTGAGAAATGTCAATTTTATCTGACTGTACTTACCTTTGGAGCTTTTAATATCTTCAAACTTCACCTCAACTTAAGACCAGAACTCTCTAACTATAACAGAAAAGGTACCTAGCCACCCTTAATGCCACAAAATTTTGCACCATCTGTATAACCATCACTTGTATACAAACTCCTTACTATAACTGTAACATGGAACATAATAAATGCACAACCTCATACACTCCAAATAAAACAATAAGTTAAAACCATAACCAGCGGCGTGCCAGTCGGCACCCGGCGGTTTTGCCGAATTTGGTGGGAGTGCCATGAACCGCCGGCTGCCACCGTCGCCGGCTGCCGCTGCCGGCGCGTCCGGCGTACATTCTTTATAGTATAAAAACTACTGGACCGATTCGCCTCGTGTATGGCTTAAAAGATTCCATAAATACGGAGCTTTCATTTAAAAAAAAATCTTTTTAATTTGTGCGCAAACCAAAAATTACTTCCGGTCGTAATTTTTGCAGTCTGCCGCCGCTGGCATTAATCACTTTTGGCGTCTAGTACTATAACCAAAACTTAATATTTTTAAAACTATTATTGTTAATAGTGTTGAGCCTAGCGTTGCTTACGGCATTTTAAATTGAGACTTGTTGCATTGAAATAAGATCAAATTTTCTATGACCCCTCATCATCAGCTTAAACTTTTCTGAAGTAAAACCAGATGTAGTAGATTATAAGTTGGTTGACAAATATCAACTGATATGGCTTACATACAAGATAAATAATATAGCTCTTTTCTTGATACACACCATTATCAGCTAATGAACAACCAATAATATAGGTACATAGGCCTCCTACTTTATACAGGATTTCTTTACAAAAGTATTGTCATAAACACTTGGAAAGCAGATGATCATTAGCAGATATTATGTTGGTTCTTATTTCCAATCTCTCAACCTCTTAGTTATTTTTTAATATGCCCACGGGAAGAGAGGCGTTTCCTATACTTTCTCAAAAACCACATTGTCAGCTGTGATGCATTTAGACATTCTATTCAAAACATCCTATCTCAGCAGTTTTGATTAAGTTCAGTTTACAGAGAACAAAGGTGTGAATATAATGTATGAAGGCTTAACATATTACAATTTTATCACCGTCATTGTGTTGATAAGAATTCCTTACATTGTGTTGATAATCACAATTAATTTTAAAGTTTATTTGACATCTCCATATTTCCGAAATTGACAGCATAGTGAACTGTGGCATAGTATGCTCTATTTAACAAGGGGTAGTTATGTTTTATAATCAAATGGAAGTGTTTGTTTGTAAATAAAAACTCCTTGAGAAATCAAACCAGCCTCAAGGCTGACTTCCAAGGCCAACCTTGGAGTAATAATAATTCTCGAAACACCCACAAAGCTATGGCGAGCATTCACTCTTCATCATGCTCAAAGGTGTCTTGAAACCTCCACAGGTCAAGAATGTCTATATTTTTATATTTATGAAACAAGAAGATCAGCTTTATTTATATATAGTTACAGGGTTGCCCTTGCCAGTGTTGCCACACACCTGGAAAACCTAGAAAAGTCATATAATTTAATTTAGCCTTGAAAATACCTGGAAGTATTATGGAATTTCATCAACTTCCTGGATTAACTAACTTTAAATTAAATTAAGGAAATTGACACTGAAATCAAATATTGCACGACTATTCAAAGTTGGAAATTATATAAAGCCATCGGAAGGTTCCGAAAGTAGACATCATTGAGTTTTTAAGGATAGAACTTTAATCATAAATCGCGGTAATTCTAATTATTGTTAAACAAATAATCATCTTGAAGGCATAGGTATTGTGAGTAAAAAATTGCAGTGAACATTTTTTTATGCCTGGAAATCAATGACTTAAATATCCTGGAAAACCTGGAAAAATTATGGAATTTGGTTTTGCAAATTATGTGGCAACCCTGAATTTGTTTTACCCTGTCTTATACGAGTCGAAAAACATCAAAAATACATCCTTCAAGCCTTATCTTTGTTTTTATTGTAAACCTCAGATGAATTCAAGTTTTTTCCTTGTGATCATTAACACATAACTGGCATATTATGCAAATAATACCTTTATATAACATTCAGGTATGTAATCTTATCTGTTTGAATACTTTCTGAAGTGATTAACATAGTAGGAAAATGATTCGAATCATGTTTATGGTTTATGTAGGTACATATTTTATACAAATATTTGTTTTTTTTTATATATCCTTGCTCCACTCTAGAATTTCTCCTGTATCTCTCTCTGTATCTGTGTGGTACAGTTAACAAACATACATGTCACATGCACACACAGCACAGCCAGACCCGGAACAAATATCTGTAGATCATACAAATATTTGTTCCGTGCGGAGATCGAACCCGCAGCACGTAGCGCATAAAACTAATCGCTTAGCCACTGCGCCGACCTTATCGTCAAAACTTGTATTTACTTATTACACCTTAGTCGAGTAATATTTAATTAGTTGTATGGAACAGCTGGTTTATTTTTTTGCGATTTTAGGGTTGGTCTTGATCCCATAGTATAAGTTGTTTATAATGATGAGTATAATAACCCACACGGCTTTATATGTATAGGTAATTACAGCACTACTTACCCTTTATGACTATCCGACATTTGTTAGATCCTAAGTTAAATTGTTACTAAGAAAATATGGATCATTGTTATTAAGACAATATGGATCATTGTTACTAAAAAAATAGTGATCATTGTTATCTGAAAATAAATAAATAAGAATAATGATGTCGTCATTTATAGCCTTCAACTTTCGTTTGCTATTCAGTAACTTTCAGATAATAAATCATAATGGCATGCTTAGTAAATAAAGAACTCCCCGGCCCTTTCTCATCTTTTAGGTATCGTAATGAAGTGGTCTAGAATTGACGACATGGTTCAAAGAACACATTTTATATATCCAAGCTATTTTTACCCACAACTTCTGCCTCGCGTAATTCTAATATAAATTTTATTGCTGATTTTCATACACAAACGTCAATACCCGTTCATTTTCGATATATCCTAGAAAGTAGTTTTTTTTTTTCAATAATATATATAAAATAAATAATTATGTATGAGGTCTACCTTTCTAGACCCGATCCCTTTACGGTTTTATTGTACCTACTCATAACTATGAACAACTTTTACTATGAGACCGAAATGCATGCTATGGTTTATACTAGCTAAACATGTTTGTGCCATTATATTTATATTTTTACACCATTTTATACCATGTTTTATGCAAATAACTAAATGATTTATTATTATTATTAAAAAAAACTGAAATCGCGACAGAGGTAGGATCTCGTATAAATTAATTTTATCGCATTTATGTACACTTTTTTTCATAGTAAAATGTCAATGGTTTCATCAGCTTCGTGGTTACATGTACTAGTGCTACTGTCGATCGTAAAGTCTTGTCTGACTTCCAGGTTAAGTATACACTACATAAGTACATACACTATAGGGCAGTGTTATTGGAATTTTCTGTTAGCAAATTATCGTTGAGAGACTGGGTTTGGTTATCAGATTACAAGAAGAAATGGACACTACCAGTAATGTGGTGCTTGTTGCTAAGAGAAAATTCACGTCAATATGCCGTCGGATGCTTTTTAAACTCGCCTTTTTGGTCCTTTTTGGTCGCAAATCCGACTTAGCCATTTCAGTTTGCTGCCACCTGTGCCCTTATACCTAGGATGTATCACCACCCGTCTGCCTACCTTTTCGAAGATTATGGGTATCATCATAAAATATGATATGATACTTGATAAATATATGATAATTCTTATTAACGATATGAGTTACGTATTTATTATCAAAACCTAACTTTGCATTCATAAAAAACAAAGTTTAACACAGCATTTCAAATAAACCCTGCAAATGTCTAGTCATTCAACAATGGCGACATCTATTAAAAGGTTCAAACGGAAACCACACCTCATTGACTTACCCTCGCACGAATAGCAGACTAAGTATAACATTTCTCATTAATTTTAATGCAACGCCAAACAATGACGTGTAATATTTTGTCCACAGGTGTGGTGTTCGTCGCAATAGACAGTAAGGACAACTCCAAAGTGGCGATCAAGGACATAGACTTAACCAAACAAAGCAAAAAAGAACTAATACTCAATGAAATTAATGTGCTGAAGGGATTCAATCACAAAAACCTGGTCAACTTCCTCGACGCTTTCCTCAGTTACGAACACCTCTGGGTCGCTATGGAACTTCTTGACGGTGGTTCTCTGAATTACGTCGTAACCGAAGTGGTCATGAAGGAAGGTCAGATCGCGGCTGTGTGTCGCGAAACTCTGCAAGCCATAGCATTTCTACACTCCAAAGGTACAATTCACAGGGATATAAAGTCTGACAATGTTCTGCTTGGAATGGATGGCACAGTCAAAGTCACAGACTTCGGTTTCTGCGCCAACATTGTAGGTGATGAGAAACGACAGACGATGGTCGGCACTCCGTACTGGATGGCGCCGGAAGTGGTGACCAGGAAGCAATATGGTAAGAAGGTAGATGTATGGTCGCTAGGTATTATGGCCATCGAAATGATCGAAGGTGAACCACCGTACATGAAGGAGTCTCCACTGAGGGCTTTGTATCTGATTGCGGCAGTCGGACGTCCCAAAATCCCTAGGTGGGAAAAGTTGTCTCCAGATTTCCAAGACTTCCTGGACAAATGTCTACAGGTGGACGTAGATTTACGAGCAGCGGCAGATGAGCTTCTTAGACATCCGTTCCTAGATTGCGCGATGGAATTGAGGACATTGACGCCGCTCATTAAGGCCGCCCAAAAGATTCATCACAAGACCTATGACTGAGACTGGTAATGTCTTCCATTCCCCTTTTTGTCTATGTATTTCACTTTTATAGCCTTTTACAATTTTGTATGCTCTTTATGAATGTAATGACTGCAACGAGGTGCCAAGTTTTGCATAGTATTTAACAAGGTTATGATTGTAGAAGCAATATTGAATTGCTGGTGTTTTTTATACAGAGCAGTATTTGAGAAAAGTTTCAAAAAGGATTCCAAGTACAGAGATGTGGAGGACGGAAAGCATTCTGATTTAGCATACATGTTTATTCATAGATATTGAGCTACACATTTTTTGTTGTACGTATATAGCATAAAATCGCAAGATATTCACGCTAGGCTCGTATTGCTTTTGTCTTATCTGTAGACTCGTACAGATACGGTATCTCCAACTGATATAGATATTCACACATCACACTACAGTATCTTCTTAATGACAATTTTGAGGGAATAACACGAATCTATAATTTTTGTACAAGAAAATGCCATAATTATGCAACAAGAGTTGAATTATAGTTAGGCTATTCGGTTTAGAATTTAGTTACTTAATAAGAATGTAATCTGTCCAAAATTAAGATTTTTTTAATATAAGAATTAATCAGATTATGAAAATGCTTTAGACTGATATGGTCTAAACATAAGTTTTTGGGAAATTCTTCAACTTCGTAACAATATTTACCGTTCTTGACTCTGAACACTGTATAATTAATTCACACATAAATGAAACTTTAAAAACAATGAATTGTTTGTTTATTGGTGCAATGGTGTATAAAAATTAGATCATAACTACTTGTTTCTTATAATAAAAATACTTCTAAAATTACATAAATGGTGGTCACAATATTACGTAAGCCCTTCATTGATAAACTTGGGTGCCATCAAAAGTGATCGATGCACAGTACGCGTAGCATGACCACCATAAAAATGGGTTGAAATATTTCTACTCTTTAGTAGGATGTGGTAGAATACCTACATCACTAACTACTTCCCCGTTGCTATGGAAATAATATTTTGTCTTTGTCTACGCAGAAACGCGAGTCTAGATGTCGAGATAGATAGAAAGAGCTTTGTCTATTATTCGAAGAATAGAAATAGAAATGGTCATGCTACGGGTGCAGATAGGCTATTACCAAAAATGTACATAAACGAAATAACTTTTTAAAGCTAGTCGTAATCATTTGCATTGTTATTTTATAATTATATTTTACCAATTCAACCAAATGCAACAGTTTAGCAAAGCTGCCGTTTCACATTCCTTCTGGTTTTCCATATTCCTCTACGTGATTTTCTTATGAAAAGTTTTTCCCTGGTAAGAAAAGTAAGGTATTCCTTAGTATATACTTCTAACGACAAGAAATAAGACTGTTTTACAGTATGTACTGCATTTCTATAATAGTATTTTATATAATATATATGCCATTCCTTAGAAATTAATACTAATTTGAACACCGCATTTTAAATAGGTACTGCTTGTGACGTGCTTTCAAACATATACAAGGTCTTACCTTTCTAGTCGCGATCCCTTTAGGGATGCCTATTTTACTCATCATTATGAACAAATTTTACTATTGGACTAACCCTGAAATCGCGAACATAAAATCTGCTGGTCCATACATTTAGTCTAGTAATATTTAATTATTTGTATGGAACAGCAGTTCTTTTATTCGTGATTTCAGGTTTGGTCCCGTGTGAAAGTTGTTCATTGAAAAGTAAAATTTATACAGGGTCAAAAAATCTGCTGGCTATTCCATATAAATAATTCAATATTACTGGACTAAATGTAGGTATGGAACAGCAGATTTTTTTCGCGATTTTATGGTTTGTCCTTTATTAAAGGTTGTTCATAATGATGAGTACAATAACCCCTTATAGGGATCGGGACTAAAATGGTAGGAACGGAAATACACATACAATAGTATATCTTCGTCATAATGCGTCACTGCCACGTATGTTTGATTCCAGTACGGAAATGCCCGCAGCATATAGTATAACCGCGGTGCTCAAAAGATTTAACATCTGGAATCTGGCTTCCTTTTTATGATAAAAATAACATTTATTATGTAACGATTACAGCATATTTAGCTTTGAAAGTAAAATTCAGTGCCTGATTAAAAAATAGTCTGGTCATGGTAAATAAGGAAATGTTTAGTGCTATAAATAATGTACCTATTCAACTACTATGTGGTATTTTGTAGGATAATTAGATTTTGCTTACGTGTTAAATTGATTTTTATGCTAAACTTCTCTATAATAATGGTGCATTGGCCAGTAAGGGCGTCATGATTCCGTATTATGATAATAATTTTAAGCAGTTTGATGTGTAAAACCACTTCAAAATATTTTTCGATGGTTTTAATGGGGCACAACGTATAATAGATTTTAATAAATTTTCCTGTGCGTGTGCAGCTGATGCATTCTATTCATCGACGTATGTTTCTACGTCAATGATTCTATTATTTTCTTTCGTTGCCATAACGACATGGAATTGAATAAATGTACAGCCCTAACCTAACATATTTTTACCCGACTACGGAGAGGGTTATTTGTTTCTCTTCAGTAGTGAGCTTCTCGTGTTTGAGACGTTTACTTGTATTCCTGTCTTTATAGGTACCTCTTCTAATTTTGTGTCGTATTATACAGTAAATATTTTAAGAACTACTAGAAATCATATCTGCCAAGGTGCGAGTGTGTTAGTTGTAAAACTTTTATGAATTTATATAATGGCTGTACCTATACTCCGTTCAGGATAACATTAGAAAAATAACGGCGAAATAACGATAAATATAATTACGTTATACTGTTGAAATTACTGCATTTTAGTGTTAAAATTTATAGGTAAGTACCTATAAACAAATAAATGGTAAATAGATTACATTTTTTTGTATTCACCGTAAATTAACGAAGCTTAATACACGCATAAATGTAAATAACGTAATTTTTCTAACGCTATCCTAAATGGAGTATAGTCCAGCTGGAATTGATTTATGGACCACTTATTAGCCAGTTCCATGTCATAGTCTGTTTTTATTTGTTTAAAAATTCTGTTAAACAGTTCAATATATTATTATGGAATTCTTCAAAAGGACAGATACTGTTGAATTGTATTTCGAGATTTTTTTAGTATTATATCAGTATCTTACGTTTTGTATAAGTCTTATTGAAATGAAAATAGAACAGTTATACTTATGGGAGATATTAGTTTGTATATTTCTCTGCCATGAGTGCCTGCTTCATACAGCAATAGTTTAGATGTACTTTTTATAAACTAGTATTTAAGCATTTTCGTCGACACAACGAAAAATCGTGTGAAAGCTTTTCTATATGAAGATTTTTGTAACTGGCGGAACAACATTGAGAAAATTTTCAAATTAAAATTATTGATGTGGGCGACTATTTAGATTCTCTGCGCACAATACGCACAATGCAGAAGCGAGAGTACATACGTCTTGACTACAAATGGAGCCCAATTATGTCATCAGTGAGTTAGTAAATCGAGATCACTGGCAACTCCTGCGGTGCCCAATTGTTCCCGCGACTATTCTCACCCACCAATGAAGTTCAGTCAGCCATTTCGTATAGCAAAGTAAATGTATTGACGCTAATACGCTATTATTATAAGTTTATATACACAAAGGACACTTTTTGAACATTTTATTAATATAATTTGCCTATTAAATTATTTTTTTAAATATTTGCGGTTTTAATTAGGTAGCCCCATAGTCCATGTTTATAAGAATATCTTTCAGTTTAGTATTGAAAAGTCATAGCTTTGTCACTTTCCACAATAAAATGAAAAGAACTGGTGCAAAGGAAACAATTTTTTTTTGTAAAATTATACATTTTTTATTACCTAGGTAAAAAGCATATTAAATTTAAAATAAATTAAATTCTTTTTAAATTGGAATAACTTTTACACATATATATTTATGTAACTAATTATTCAATTATCATTAACTCCATGCATCCACTAAATATCTTTTATCTTTCTGCATATCAGATAATTTATTCTGACCTTCTTCTATAGTCATACCGTTGTGTTCTATGAAACATTTTATTAAGATATCTTTGATTTCGGCAGCCATTGTTTTCAAGTCACCACAAATGTACACAGAAGCACCAGCATCAATTAACCGTGTTACTGCCTTCCCATTTTGTGTTATAGCATCCTGGAAATATAATTAAGATGTCAGAATTAATAATATATGCAAAAATAAGCTACTTGTCCGAGTCATTCTTGAGTCACACCCTGTTTGAAGTTGATGAAATTGTTACTTGTTAAAAATATTGGATTTTAAACATCAATAAAAATTAATTTCCATCAAAAAGCCACCAAATCTAAACTATCTGAGCAAAACCACGCTCCTTCAAGTCATAAACATTATTAAAAATATATATTTATATACACACCTGAATATATTTAATTTCATGATTATCAACTCTAGAAAATGCTGTACAAAGTTTATTCAATGTTCCTCTTGACAAAAAACTATTCATATCTTTTTTATAAATGAAATCTAATTCAGGATTTCTACATCCAAAGAACAACCAGACATCACCTAATTTGAAATCATGGTTATTTGCTTTTAAGTATTCTCTTTCTTCTAAAAATCCTATAAATGGTGCTACTCCAGTGCCAGGACCAATTAAAATTAATGGTGTCTCTAAATTTTCTGGTAATGTAAACATGCTAAAATTCTTTCTAAGGTAGATGGGAACTTTCTGTTTGCCACAAAATTCATGTGTTAAGCTTAAATTCTTTATTTGATTTTCTATATTTAAATCTTCATTTAAAATTATGCTTTCCAGCCAGCCTGATGTAAGTCCTTTTCGGTTGTTGTTTCTCATCACAGAAAAACAAATTTTCACAACTTTATTATCTTTAAGCCCACTGTTCACAATGGAATAAGGCCTGGGAAGTAATCTGGGTAGATTTGCTAGTATAACTTGTATGGGTGGTCTACAAGATTTGAAAATAATAAATATGTCCAGTAAACATAGGTTTTTGTTTAGAATATGTGTTGTATATGCAGTTGAACCTTCTTTACTGCATAAATATTCTAGTAACTTTCTTTCCTTTTCATCTTTTGTATATTTGGATAATGCAAGTAGAAACAGCTGAAAATCAAAGAAAATCATTACAGTATAAATTTAGTTTTTTCTGACGCCAATTCATTTCTATTTAATTTAACTAAGAAATAAATTAATATTTATTGCAATTCTGGACAATGGTAATTAAAATAATAATGTGCCTATAGTTGGTTTTTTAACACTGCAGTAAATTGACAGTTCAAAATATATATTTTTAATAGAGATTTATATTGTGTTTAGATTGTAAAGTTATTAAATACAATTAAAAAATCCCTTTAATTATGTACATTATTAAGTTCATTCAATTTCGTTCAATTATTTTTTGAACCTCAATACCTTGTTTTTGTTAAAAATTATATCACTCGACTATCAAGTTACTTTTTTTAATTATTAATTAAAAAACGAATAGTTAATATTTAATAGTTTATTGTCAAGAAAATAAATAAATATAAGAAGAAAAGATCATCACCTTTTTCAGGACACTCCTTAGATCCACACAGTGTGTCAAAACATGCCTCAGTGTGGACTCCACAGGTACATGTGCAGGAATCTTGCTCCCTTTTACACTTTTATCTAAAGATAAATAATAAGACAGATCTGCTGACGAGGCTAAATTGAGGTGACTAATGATGAAGTTCACGTCTGAGTCATCATTGTGGGGAATTACACCTACTGTGTCACCAGCTTTGAAATTGAATTTGCTGCCCTGGAAAAAGATGACACAATATTTAATAAATAATTTCTGTTTCGGTTAAAATTATTATAGAAAACAAAATCTATCTACATATAAATATGGCCCTTTTGCTATTTTTGTTTTGTATTGCCAATTGCTGAATAAAAAGCATTTACATACCTATCATTATCAAATGTAAAATATAATTTATATTGAAGCTATATATTTCATCACATAAATCAAACATAATAACCCTCTCCATAGTTGGGTACTGATAGTTTAAATATATAAAATTAAAGTATGTACATAAAAGAAACTTCAGAAGTAGTGGTCTATCTCAAAGTACACACCTCAACATCAAATGTTACTTCATAAACAGCTTTGCAGTCCCCTTCTGAAGCAGTTAGCCGCCTCCACTGAACGAGACAGGCATGAAACACCTCACTGTTAGCAAATGGCAAGGGAGGTTCCGATCCACTGTATCTAGTTTCTATACTCTGTAACTATAACATCATCTGTTAAATATTATACGTTAGTAAATAACATAGAGGTTATATCTAAGGTAAATAATAAACATTTATAAAATAAAGGCATAAACTCACGTCATCCGTATTGTACTCGATTTTCAAAGGATTTTGCTTTAATGCCGGTAAAGTGAAGGTCCCTGACTGTGGCAAAGTATTTATAATATCTTTAAAACCATGAACCACAACCATTTTGAACATAAATAATTGTTGCAAATATTTTAATCTAACCAATCCACCACATTTTAGCCACGAAAATTAGATGAATTTGACAAACACATGACATTGACACTAACGTACAGAAATGTCAACATGGTTTTTTGACAGGTCGGTCTACGGTATCGAACCCAAGTAACACAGACATGCTGAATAAAGATTGAGTAAGAGCATCATCAAGAGCATAAGCTGAATACTAAGCTGAATAACGTCTGAGTACCGTCTATTCAGATGTTATTCAAGCAAAAAGGGCCCCAATTTTGAATGCTTAACGCTGAATAACATCTGAGCAACATCTGAGTAAGAGCTTAATAACGTTTCACTTAGCTTAATATCTTTTGATTAACAGCTCACATTGTTTTTATTAAGCTCTTACAACTGAATTATTCAGCTTAGTCGAATTGTTTATTGCATTCAGAATTTATTAAGCATTTAAATTATTGTTTACATTTTTGCAAACAATATTCATACAAATTGTGAAAAGAATTCAACTGGATTAAATATTTTAATGTCGATGTCGAATTTACATGTTGATTTGACAATATGGTATGAACTTATAAAATGGTAAATTTTAATTTACAAGTTAGGTCTGCTATATGTTTATTTTTAGTGCGCAAGTAATTTTGTCGTGAATAGTATGTTTTTTTTTCATTACTTATGACGCGCCGCGTGAGTAATCAAGATAACAGATACTAAATAGTATTTTCATACATACATACTAGGTCTGACAAAAGTACTTGTAACGAAATAGCTAATACTAGCAATTTTAATCCAACAAAATAACATGAATCGAGTTGAAAATGTTGTAGTTGTAAGATTAAGCGTTTTGGTGATCTCGTAAATTCCTTGTAAGTTAGGTTACAAAGATTTTTAATGGCGATCGATTGTTTTGCTTAATAATGGTGAATAAAACTGCACACATGTCTTGTTACTAAGCTATAACTTGAAAAACAGTAGTCTCATTACACTAACTTCTGAATAACAATTATATAGTTGATCACATTTCTACATTACTCAGATTTTTAGGGTTCTCTAATCGAACGACGAAAACCTTTTATAATGTGGAGTTTTCCCGCCCGGCTTTATTTTAATTAAGCTGGTATTAAGCTATGGGCGCTATAACAATACAAATATGGTCTTTAATTTGAATAAGTTAGTTTGAAACTCTCTATTATACTGAAAAAAGCTTAATAAAAACATAAATGATATTCTTTATTCAGCAGCTGAATAATTAGTAAAACATAGAATCTTATTCAGTTTAAAGATAAAATAAAAACAATTATTCAGTATCAAGCTATATAATAGAATTATGTAACAATATTATTCAGAAGGTGATACTTCATTCTGCAATTAGCTGTTTCAAACGCTACTAGCTTAGTACTGCTTTAATAATAGCAATACAGATTATGGTTATTCAGTTAAATGCTACCGACGGGGCTGTTTTTCAGCTTTAAGCCAGAACTCAACCTAATTCAGCATTTGGCTATTCCCAAAGCTCTTATACAAACTATATTCATCATTGAACTGTAAAATGTTCTAAATGTGCACTGTTATCTTGCTTATGTGTTACTTGGGAATCTTGTCCTCCTCAACGACTTTATTTCAGACGCAATGGATCGGGGAAAGCAAGTTGATGTCGTTTACACTGATTACAGTAAGGCGTTCGACCGAATTGACCACTGTACACTAATATCAAAGTTACAAAAGATAGGCATACATGGAGACCTGCTCAGGTGGTTCCAGTCTTATATAGATAACAGAACACAAGCGGTTGTTCTCAATAATTATATTTCTAGCTGGGTTGATGTGCCTAGCGGGGTTCCGCAAGGATCCTTACTAGGTCCCCTGCTTTTTGTGATATATGTCAATGACATCGGCTTGTGCCTCCATTCTTCGAAACGATTGTGTTTTGCGGACGACATGAAGATTTATCGTACTATTTCCTCATCGGATGATATGAATGCTCTTCAGGAGGACCTAGTGCGCCTGGAAATTTACTGCAAAATAAATAAATTGGACCTAAACCCTTCAAAATGCTCAGTAATACACCTTTACTCGTTAGTAAAAAACCTTTACTCGCAAGCAGATTATTATACCTACTACTTACACCTTGAGCGGCCAGACGCTTCCTAGGGATGGATGTATTCGTGACTTAGGCGTTCACCACGATTCCAAATTGATCTTCAACACACAAATCGACTCCATCCTTGCTAAAGCTTCGAAGTCTTTGGGTTTTATCATGAGGATATCCAAAAGCTTTAGCGAAGCTAAAACTTTTAAAATTTTGTATTGCACTTGAATAAGCTTCACAAATCTGGAACCCAGTTTACAACACATACATAGATCGCATCGAAGGCTTACAAAGACGTTTTGTAAGGTACTTGTGTTTTCGAAGAAAGGTGCCTTATAAATCTGAGAACTATCTTGAGCTGTGCAGAAGATTTCATCTTCTACCTCTAGTGAAACGGCGAGAGACTGCGGATTGTCTGTTCTTACTAAAAATATTATCTGGCGAAATTGACTGTCCCGAGTTGTTAGCTAAAATTAAATTCAATGTTCCAAGTAAGTGTACGAGGTTTAATCCCCCCATTAAAATTCCTAGAGCGTCAACAAACTACCGCCAAAATTCCTTCATAGTGCGAGCGAGTAAAAACTTTAATGGAATATGCAAAAATCATGATCTCGACCCGTATACAGTCAGCGTCGCAGCAGCAAAGCGATGCTTAACACTTGATTTTTTTTCAAAGTAACGTAGTTATGCATTTGATTGACTTATAACTTTTACTTAAATTAAATACTTGTATTTTTAGCGATGAAAAGAATATCTATCTCTTACTTTCATGCGATTGTAGTAATACCCTTTTGCATTCCATAACTCTGAATGTTTGTACTATATAAACTCTTACATGGTATAAACTTAACTTGCTAAGACTATATATAGTTATTGTAAACACCATCACTTACCTACGCAATTTACTATATGTGAAAATCTGATATTGGCTTTCTGTTTATATCCACTACCGCTACAACTGTATGGTTATCTGTAGATTTTCCTTCAATTAAATAATTAATTTAAATAAATGAAACCGTTTCATTTCACTCAAGAGCCACTCGTTCAGGCACACAAAATGCAGTTTTCTAAGCGCGACTTATGTAATAAAGAACTCATTTGGTAAGTTTGAAGTAGGCACTAGGCAAGCGTGTTCATCACAATAACCAAAGAACCCTCTCTATCATCCCATAAGACGACAGTGTTCAATCGCAAAATTATTCGGTCGTGTATGTACATTTGTAATTAAATAATATGATTTATTTTGAAATATCTACTAACTATGTGATATTGGAAAACGATAATATTGCAAGAAAAGACTGACTGAAAGAAGTTTTAATAACAAAAAGTTACACTGAAGTTAAACATTTCACACCGTAACATACATAGAAGCATAAAAAATATAATTATTAGACGTTCTCCATGATACTTCTTGTTGTGGTGATGGTCTTGTCTTCAACTACGTTGTTGGGATGAGCTCAATGCCACGATCGAATTCTTCGCCTGCAAACAGAGTCAGTCAGTAAACTAATTAGGTAGGTACTCTTATAAAACACTTGTAAAAGCTATTCGGATTGCGATACTTCCTCAGATCACCGACAATAGTTTATGTATGTTTTGTAGCAGTACCAGGGGTATACAGGGGTAGGGGTTTGCGGGTAGGCGGTGAGCACACATTACCCATTGTATTTAACACCGGTCTCCCAAATAATTTTATTCCAAACGAATGGATCTACCCTCAGTCTCATAACAGTTTGTATTCTACCTGACTCTACCACCCTTTTTATAATTATGTTTTCAACAGTCATTTTATTTACTCTTGAAAACATTTACGTCTATACTCACTTTGAATAGCATAACCATCGTCTGTAACGTTTTCTTCCAAACATTCTGGACAGATAGTAGTTTCGCAAGGATTCTGAGTAGTTGTCGGGAATGAGGGCATCATTTCTGCTGGCGGTGGCTGAAAATCATATTATACGTTCAATAATTTTACTGTAGGCTAATTCACGTAACTAAAGAAGTGCAGTTGCCGCGCAGTTGCAATAAAGTATTGATCAAAACAACACATTTGGTAATCTTCTTCTTCTTCTTTCGTTATAGCAATTGAACTCTATGAATTGAGCCGATGTCAACTATTCTGCCATTTGGTATCCTCTGAGCTTCAGTGAGATACGCTCGCGTCAAGTTCGAGAGTCACGGCAATACGATCGGCGCGTCTTAAAATTACGTGAATTAGCCCTCTGATCTAAAAAATGAGAAAAGCAGTGTTTGTGTGTGACGTAGTGACCGAGTGTTCTTGAGCTGATCGCCGGTCGCATGGTCACGTCGATCAGTGCAAGGCGCACCGCGTGCAGGTTAAGTTAACGTTCGAGGAAGCTAGATGATGTTCGCTTTGCCTCAAAGTAGTAAAAGTAGGTACTCAATAATCATCATCGTTCTAGGTATATCAGTTTAAGTTTCCTTTACTGTGACTCGCCCCTTCTCTCAGAGAAGGACTGGGCCTTTACCCTTCACACGCGTTTTTGGTTCAAGGGAACGTAAAATTCGGTGCAGTAGACAACCAATCAAGCGGGGAGACTGTATACCAACAATAATTTATGATTTTACCTCAAGCCTGTACAAGTAGGACAATCGACAAGGATCCCATGTGGTGCACAGCGTCGCGTTGTGCATCATGTCTTTACGGGGTTCATCGCCGAAGTAGTCGAACGTGATCACGATATTATTATCAATAGCGCATTCGTCTAGGAATTCAGTAACAGCTATCTGAAAATTATTCCAAATAGGTACCTTTTTATGGAACAAGATATAAGGACTTAGTACCTACCTATAATAATGATTAGAAAATTATACAAATAATGCTGCAACTAAAATTAACATCGGAACCCGAAAAGTTCATGTGACTAACTAGATCACACTTTCTGGAAATTCTTCATATCTTCGTACCTAATAGTCACACATAGGTCTCTGGACTTCTTACGCAATTATCTGGAGCTCGATCATTGATATTATTTACATTTATCGGAACGTTAAACCATCGTTATACCTCATTAAATTTACCTTCGTTTTATTTCCACAATCCAAGGTCCCGTTCTGGAAATAATTGTTCTCTCTTTCACCATTACCGAGACAGAACATCCATCCTTCGTGGAACGAGTACTCGATGGGGGCAACTTCGGCTTCTATGCATGGGTCCAGGGGTACAGGCGTGGACTGCTTCCCGAAGGTACACTTTCGTTCGTGCATATTCGCTTGCACACGATAAGCGTCAAGATCCGGCTCAGAACCGTGTGGACACTTGTAGTAGTTGCCTGTGACAGAGCTAGTACTATAGAATACGAAGTCTTGAGAAAACAGAAGATCTATTTTGGAGTAGGTACGAGTTCCTTTTCTGTAAAAGTATCTCAAATATTATAAAGGAAAGTTTTCCAAACGACGTAGTGAGCTCTGGTGATAAAAGTATATAGTTAGATACAGGCGGTAGTTAAATAAAAAAACTTGAACGTTGCTACAGGTAGTTAATGACCTTTATTCTACTGACTCTACTCCAAGTAAACTTACCGTTCTGTATGATGTAGACAGATTTCTTCCGGCCAGTGACCACGGTCCTGACGGTAAGGCCGTTGCCTCCACTCTTGATGTTCTCCATGAGCACCTCCTGTGCCGCGCGCTGTTCTCGAGACCACTTCGCGGCTTCCTCCGCCAAGATCTGACGACTTACCTTACCTGGGGATTGGGTGGACTGGGAAAAAAATATTAGTAGGTCGATCAATCTGATTGGTCGAGTATCGATCAATCAGGATCCCATTCCAACTAAGCGCGATTCTGGACACTAATCCTAAGTTGCGTCTCCATATTGTAAAATCATATTCAACAGACGATTCTAATCTCATTGCCATAGAATTTTTAGGATTAGACTTGGTCAATAGATGTCTTTTCGAGCACCCAAGGGTTGCAAGAAAAAAGAGCTCTCAATGTGTAGGTATCAACCCATCCAAGACTTGATCGTGGCAAAATCTAACTTTCTAATGTTACTAGTTATAATGGATATTTGTACCTGCGGTGGGTTTTCCATGATGACGTGAGGTCTTCCAAGCGTGTGCTGCCATATCAGTTGTGCAGCTACTTTGTACTTCGAGCTGTGGTGCAGAGGCTGGATTTGAAGGATACCGTACCATGCCAACTCTCTGTAGACGCTGTCTGGTAAGTAGCCCGTCTGCACATAACATGTTTTATTTTTTATTCGGATTTCGGTGGAGTTGGTAGATGGTAGTTATAATCTGATGTACATCTCTTCCTGGGATTTGCGATAATAAACATCAGGTATGGGCTTCACTATTAATAATAATTCTACTTACGGGCATGAAGTCCATGTGCCACTATAAAACATTCAAATTGTGATTAAAATTATGTTGCAATAAACATTTATGTTGTAAAATTATTTTAAAGACTTACTTCTTCCTCCTGTGTTTCTATCGCCGTAAGTTTTTCTGTGAAATACGCAAATCAGTGGGAATGGAAAGATTTAATTATTCATTTTATTTACTTTACTGTTTTTGTGTTAGTCTTGCCAACTTGCCTATTACCTTAGCGATTGGTAAGGTAACCGTAACCCTACCGATCGTAAGCCAAATTGTGCAGTTCGTATTCCTACACCAGTTTTATTCAGAGGACTGGGAGTAGGTACTGGGACATACAAATGTTATGTACTTATTGTAGGTAGGTACTTAGGACATAATAACAGGCAATTTTTTATTACAAATTCATGGATTTTTACTACAACAAACTATGTTGGAAATAAAAACCGCGACTGTTGTTGGAAACTGCACATGGGCTTACCTTCATCATCGTCTGAATATACTGCGACAAACTGAAAATCAATAAAAAAATATCAGTCATTTCAATAATCATCAGGAATTATTATGAATCAGTACATCAACGGCCTGGATCACCTGTGTTATGTCCTAGTGTAAGTTTCTTTTAACCATCTCGATTTTACGTATCGGCCGTGACCTCTTCACTAATCGGAGCGCCGAATGCGGTCGAGGCGTAAACTCGAGAAAACTTACGCTACTTCTTTAATACGAACCACGGTACACCCACAGTTCACCGATGATGTATGTAGGTATAAGCATATTATACTATCGACACCTTATCGGAAACGATTCCAACCTTGGAGTTAAAATAAGAAAGTGGCAGAAATTTTGTAATAACTCTTTACCGGACGAATTATAGCGGCTAGACCACAATCTGGCAGTTGTAGCAGGTACCTACTAAGGTGTGGGTAATAGGGTGTGCACGGTTATCTACCTGAGGCATCCGATCGCTGACCAATATAATTCCGACGGCTAGTAGAACCATCCAACTTACTTCTCGTACCACAGGCCGGTGTCAAGCAACTTCTTCAGCGGTTCAAGAAGGATGGCTCTATGGCTCTGCAGTCAGCTCTCTCGCCCGCCCAGCGTGGCATACAAGATTCGTTGGTAAGTCAGATCTATTCTCAAAGAAAAAAAAAATACCAACCCGTAGGACTACTGCAATAGCAAACGTTATGTGTTTCGCCATTTCCAACAAAAGTGATGAGTAAAACTCTAACAAGAGTTACTAGACGTTCGTTATTTTTATTAACTGTATGTTATGAATTTTAACAACCTGTAATAACATTTTAATTGGGGCTTCGTTAAGAAGAAGTACATAACCATATCTACCTACAGCTACGTTGCTCATACGTGTTGATTTGTGCAACGTAAAGCAGAATTTATGGGATTATAAATTTACCGCCTCGTTGACTTGCGTCTTGCTAGGAATTCCAAGTCTCGTATTTAGATTTTTTCTGAGAAAAAGACTACATGGCAAAGAGCAAAGCTTAATAAGTAAACCGATGTAAACCCATAAATCAATTATACTTATTTGTGTATCAATCCATGACTAAAGAATCCTGTATCAATGTATAACATAGAAACGGAAGTCTTGTAAAACGTATCTGAATTTATCGTAGTATGGAACGTACACCCACAGACTAACCATAACCACAGATTAAACATACTCAGATAAAAAAATATAGAATGAAGAGAGCTGTCAGTTTTGCATCAAACAATAAATTAGGGTGTAACGTTTTTGTACGAATTTATGAATAAAATAAATAGTTTTATGCTAACTCGCGAGTTAAATTCGTAGAGATGAACACGCTCGATAAACAATTAGCGGATCTAAGGATATACGCGAACGAATTAGAGGCAAAGCTTCAAGATGATATTAACGCAGCTATGAAGAAACCGTCAATCCCACCTAAAAAAAATAAGCCGCCTTTGCCTCAAATACCACAAAGCTGTATGGTGAAATCGGCTTGTGAGCCGTCCTACTCCTCAAGACTTGAATATGGTAGCCGCACGAGTTCCACATACTCAAACTTAGTTCCTGTAAAGAGTTGCATCGTGAGGAACACTGCTAGAGTGCGGAGCGGAGATGTTCTGCTCTACAGCAACGTACTGCCTCCCGGAGGCACCAATCATGTGTACTCTAATGTTATGATGCAGCGCAATGCGTACGGGGGTGATAGTATTTACGGTGATCGCGATTCGAGGTCTGAAGTGTCTAGGATCAGCGACTTAGGTGCGCAGTCGAATTACAGCGAGTTGCGGCGACCCGGCTCCGCGTATCCTCCTTCGTCCGCGTCTGTTAACGCGCAGGACTTCTCTACTTACGGCGGATCCCAAACGTCATCTACTTATGAGTCTCTGTATGAACCTATCAACCCTAGACCATGCAGTCAGCTATCCGGTACATCTCTGTATGGCGGCTACGTAGGCAACACAGTCGAGCCTACTCCTGAGCCCGACGACGCATTGTACTGTGGTAACTGCTACAAGTGTGGTGAGAAGATCATGGGGGAGACAACAGGCTGCACTGCTATGGAGAGGATCTATCACATCAAGTGCTTCTGTTGTCAACAATGTGAAATTAATTTACAAGTAAGTTTACAATGTTTTAATAATTTATTAGATTCGATTTTCATCCTGAATAGGTGCTATTTACTATCAAAGGGTGCTGTGGTAACTATGTTCAATGATAATTATGCGGGCAGCTTAGCAAGTCATCATCGCATACCTAGCAAAGTATTAACACTAACTTATTACGTCAACTATCTCACTCATGAAAGACAATCTTCCACATTGAGTGATAGTGTAGTCTTTGCTACCAATTTGGCAATTTTTTCTGTAAATATAATTATGTATGTCACTATGCCATATTGCAAATCTACAATGTAAGAATGTAAAATATTTGCATTATATCAATATTACTCATTCTTTCATCTAAGCAAATGAGCAGTGACTCATACTGTAGACATGACATTCCATAGTAATTAAACAATTGATATTGTGCCAACTACAGATATGCCATGCCTTATTTAATAATATGGGACAGAGATATAGATATTATAGCCTACATTGTATCTACAATTTTTAATATTTTATTATCCAATAAATATGTATAATACAAAATTATGAATGTTACATAGACCACTTTTGTATGTTAATTTTAGTTGAAATAGACCCTAAATCATATTTATATGGAAATTTTGAAAATTGCATCTTAGACCTTTACCTTTATGATTTTGCCTTGAAGGTGTCTGCTATCATTAATATTAATATTTCTTGACTCGGGGTTCTCTCAGCATATTCTAGAATTGGCTGCCACCTTACAGTTCTATTTGTAGCTTGTAGTTTATTTTCTTTATTGTCCATCCCATGTTGGATCAAAGATTTAATTTTGGAGAAATGTAATTCTCAAATAAATATCAGAGGCCCCTTTTATTATTTTTCAGAGACTCCATGTCCATTTCCATCTCTGATATTATTTGGTGGCATTGTGAAGATAATTGACTAAGTTTTCATAATAAATAGATTTAGGGGGTGGATTGGTGCAGTCTGATGTGTATCTGAATTTCTGTACCTATTTCAGATTTTCTAAGTTTATCTTGTATTATTTGCTCACCCTGGGACCATTGTTTTATTCCAGGGCCGTCCCTTCTACGCAGTGCAAGGCCGCGCTCTATGTGAAGGAGATTACTTGGACACTTTAGAGAAATGCTGTGTATGTGGCGACCCTATCCTCGACCGTATACTGAGAGCGACAGGCAAGCCATATCACCCGCGCTGTTTTACGTGCGTTGTGTGTCAGAAGAGCCTTGATGGAATACCATTCACTGTGGATGCTGTCAACCGCATACATTGTATTGAAGATTTCCATAAAAGGTAAGATAGTCTCTGTATGTGTAAAAATTAAACTCTATAATATGTTAATATAGGATTTAAACCCCAAAGATGGATGAATTATTTATATGAAATCCTATAAAATATGATTAATGATTTTTAATTGATTTTAATTTTTGATATTTTGATACCTATTTTGATCTTAATTTTTGATTTTGATTTTTGTTTTTTAATTTTGATTTCAATTTTGAGCATGGAATTATGTTAATTGAATTAAATTAATTAGTATTTATTTAAACTCAACATTTTACTAACATAGCATTAAGTGTTACTAATAATTTATGGAATTTTAATTCTGAAATAAATGATTTATTAATAAAAAACCTCGTTCACCAATTCACCTTGAATCGGAGGAATCGCCAGAAAAAATCGGAAGTTATATCCCACATGAATTCCCACCAAGTTATCAGATTCGATGCGGACGAAGCGGCCGGTGGGCCCGCATTCTGGCAATTGCGTGCCACGAAACACTCTTTTTTTTAGGCACGGGGCGGTCAATTCTTTCGGTGTGGACATTATGTGTGATCATCTTTATAGCTAAGCTCTTAAAATTTATGAAGACGTCATAATATGGGTCCCATAATAAAGCCAATCAATCGGGGAACTGAGTTATGTAAATACATAGATTTTGCCTATAATAATAATAATAATATTAAATATCTTGACTTGGCTCACGAGGTTGTCGACATGTGGGATGTGGACTCAGCAATCATAGTGCCGATAGTTGTGACGGCCAATGGCTTAATTGCCAAGAGCCTCGATCAACATCTTATGAGGCTCTCGTTGGGGGGCTGGATCAAGGGCTTGATACAGAAAGCGGTACTCCTCGACACGGCACGCATTGTGAGGAGGTTCCTTTCTCTGCAGCCCTAGCCGCCGGTGGCTTGGACCCTGTTCCCGATGCCGGTGGCCTACTACCTACTCTTTTTTATTTTTAAATGTTTTTATTTTTTTTATTTGTAAAATTATTTAAAAATATGAATGAATGTAAGTATAAAAATTGAATAAAGGTCATAATAATATAATAATAAATCTTTATTGGCCAAAAGATAAGTACAAAATGTAGTTTAAACATAGGTAACTATTCTAATAACTAGGTTTCAAAACAGTTAGTACCAGTGAGCCCCAAACTAGACTGTTAGCACAGTATATATATACTACATACAGTAACTCAGCTAAGACGTTTTTGTGACATCGACAAGCGGAGCGCTAGGGATGTCACTAATATTTTTGGAAAATGGTTTTTATTTTATTTAGTTACATTTACCTACTGCAAACATAAATTAATACTAGTATTGGCCCAGGGCTTCGCTCGTAAGTACGTAAGTAGTATGTAAGCTATATGACGATATTTAAACAGGAATTAAAAACATGTGATGATTCTTAAAAAAAAGATGGGAATGGATATTTTTTAATAATTGCGATTTGTTCCTGGTAAAATATCCTAAGCGTTAAAGTATTCTTCAGAAACACGATAATTCAGTGCCGGTTTGTTTACTGAATCATCTCGGAAAATCAAACGAAGCAATTTGGACCGGCTGAAAAAGATAATGTCATCACTATCAACTATCCCACTTTACGCGGACCCTCAGATATTGATTTTGAAAGCAATTGGTCCAGTAACTAAAAAGATAAAAAACGCGGCAATTTTTTTAAATTCTGACTTTAAATAAGGATTTAGAGGCCATATGGACTCTGAGATATCGATTTTGAAAGCAATTGGTCCAGTAACTAAAAAGATCAAAAAGGCGGCAACTTTTTAAAATTCTGACTATAAATAAGTATTCAGAGGTCATAGGGACTCTCAGATATCGATTTTGAAAGCAATTGGTCCAGTAACTAAAAAGATAAAAAAGGCGGCAACTTTTTAAAATTCTGACTATAGGTAAGTATTCAGAGGCCATAGGGACTCTCAGATATCGATTTTGAAAGCAATTGGTCCAGTAACTAAAAAGATAAAAAAGGCGGCAACTTTTTAAAATTCTGACTATAAGTAAGTATTCAGAGGCCATAGGGACTCTCAGATATCGATTTTGAAAGCAATTGGTCCAGTAACTAAAAAGATAAAAAAGGCGGCAACTTTTTAAAATTCTGACTATAAGTAAGTATTCAGAGGCCATAGGGACTCTCAGATATCGATTTTGAAAGCAATTGGTCCAGTAACTAAAAAGATAAAAAAGGCGGCAACTTTTTAAAATTCTAACTATAAATAAGTATTGAGAGGCCATATGGACTCTCAGATATCGATTTTGAAAGCAATTGGTCCAGTAACTAAGAAGATCCAAATTGGCGGCCATTTTTTAAATTCCGTCTTTATATATGGATTTAGAGACTATACGAAATCTCAGATATCGATTTTGTATATAATCGGTCCAGTAATAAAAAATATCAAAATGGCCGCCATTTATTTTTATTTCTGACCATAATTACGATTTCAGAGAAGACACGTATTTTCAAAGCAATCGGTCAATATTGACAACAAATTCGTAGAGAAATAGTTGAACATTCATTATACCTTTCGATATCAGCGGGAAATTTAAAAAAAGCTAACTGCTGATTTTATATTGAGGAGTTCAAGCAGCCGTAAACACTACAATATAGTCCTGTCAATATAATTATTAATATAGGAAAATATGGGAGCAACACAAATCGTGACCGACTTTGTCTCGAAGTAACACCGACTGACAACCTTTGAATATTTCGCTGTTACCTTACCGAACCTATCCGAGAAATCCCTGTAGAGCACACGTCTCTGTGTGTGTTTGAATTCGGAACGTAAGTACGTAGCTTACCAACTGTTTACTATATATTTAAACTGTGCTGTTAGTCTGTATCTTAGGGCACATGATAATAAACAAAGAACGTACAAATATTAATAAATCTCCTAAAAATAAAATAAAACTACAGGCAAAAAGAATTAAAGAAATTAAAGAAAATTAAAGAAAAACTGGACTGGAGTCTACTATCACTATTATCATTTTAATGAGATAAAACTATTAAAGGCTACTTGTACCTACTCTGCAATTCCCAATATCTATAAAGCTCTTCTAATAAATATAATCTAATTTCATCAGATATGCACCTCGCTGCGCCCGTTGCCGCGAGCCGATCGTCCCAGAGACCGGCGCCGAGGAAACAGTGCGCATCGTCGCTCTAGACAAGAGCTTCCACGTCGTGTGCTATGCCTGTGAAGACTGCGACACTTCGCTGTGTTCGAGACAGGAGGGCCGCGGTTGTTACCCTCTCGACGACCACCTCTACTGCAGGGAGTGCAACGCGCGCCGCATTCAGGACCTCTCCAGAAATATTAACTAAGTTTACCGTACTTACATTGATCTTATATTTTTACTGTTTAGGTTGAGTTACGGTATTGGTCACAATGCAGCTCATGTAGGTATTGTCGAAACTGCAGGAAAATGACTTTATCAGTAGACAAAAGTTCTCACTGTGCTCGGACTGTCGCACGACTATGAAGTTGAATTGATTGACAAAATCTAGGAAGTCTGTAGATATACTTATTCGATATTTTATAGAAAGTGAACAATTATGCCCAATTTATACAATATTTTATGTTTAGTAAACCTCGCTCGCTGATTGGGTTAAAGTTATGCTTAGTAGGCAGTTAATCCCACCCAGTTTTAATTATAATTTGTACATAATGAATCGGCGCTATACTTAATCTGTACTAAACGTAGTGTAAGAAAACCATGAGATTTTTAAAAGTATTGTTAGTATGTATTTTTAATGATTTAAGATTAATTGATAAAACATTCCATATTGCATTTATTTTATAGAAGGCTGTGTAGCTCTGACCATTCATGATTTATTATACAGTATTATTTTTAGCGATTTTGTGATTGTAACGTATAAGTTTTATTGCGAAATGAATATCAAACAGTAATTGTGTGGTAACATTATATATTCTTTACTATGTCTTGTACCAAACAATCTATATGCGTTGTATACTCTTGCGCACTAAGCAAGCAATCATAAAATTTCTGTATAATTACGCACATTCCTGATTCTTGGTGCACAAGTGTGTACAACACTGTATAAATAGTGCCATGTTTATTTGTAAAGTATTATTACGTACTTAGGTTGTGTCCTTGTTGTTTGTTCGGTTATTTAGCAAGTAAGCCATACCTATACTTATTGTGTACTGAAATCGAATGAAAATAAATTATTATGTACGTCTGCACTATTGTTTTAGAAGTTCTAAAATATGGGGTAAGCAGAATCTGTGGTGCCCGAGTGCAGATTACATAAATTAGAGTAGAAAAAGTATATGAAAATTGTCTTATTGTTATCCCGCGTATACCTACCTACTTACGTACTCAAGACATGTTCTTTTGGAGTCAAACTTTGGATTCTACTAAATATTTATCAAGGCTTTAGGTGACCGACTTTTTCAGGATTTACGATTTTGTACTCTACTCCTGAGTGCAGAAATTGCTTGTACAAGGTTCTTATGAAGATGTTAACCGTTTTTATTATGATTTTGTTTGTACCTAATAAGCTCTTTTTAGAGTTCTCGAAAAAGATCTACAAGTTGAAAATAAGTGTTGAATTGACAATGTCTGTAATAGTAATAAATCAATGTTGAAATAGAATAAATTTTACACTTAAGTTGTACTATTTTAGGCATACTAGTCATCGTTTACTATTTGTATGCTGCTATTATGTAGTGCAAAATAAAATATACATTGAAGACACCTTGTATTATTTCTGAAATAAAACACATAATTCATTTTAATTCTATATTTCTCAATCCACTCTTTGGAACCGAGTCACCTTAAAAAAAACTTATCATCTACTTTTAATAATTACAAGAAGACTTTGGCTTCTCAAGAACATTGAACCGACTTCATTAAAAATTTACATTCGCCTTCACATGTGAGAATACAATCAACCAAGCAGTCTTTACACATCGACATACACTGATAAATTAGAAGAATACGTAGTACTTATTATAATTCAAATAAACGAATACCACAAGAGCTTCCGTTGTCCATGTACAGAAAATTAAGTATCTAGAATATTCCTTCAAATCTTATCTATCAATACTCAGTCAATTTCCTGTCTCACAGACCATGGCATAAAAATCAATTCATTTATTTTGCAAAATGTAAAGTAAATCAACTTGAATATTACATTAGATCACTTTACAACTAAAAGTGTGGTCTTTAATTACCATTGGTAAATCAAACTAAAAGATACATAATACTATAATTATGTAAAATAACGAAAGGCATTTCCGTAATACAATAAACACAGTACATAAAAAAATCGTATTATTACTAAAATGATTTTTCATAAAACATCATTGAAATGATTTGATTATGTAAAAAATGTGTGGCTGTAATTTTTTATGTTTACAATGGAAATCGGCAATGTTGATCACTGCCATTTACTGGCTGTTTAAAAGGACGCTTCAGGATGCCTCACAAGTTTTATCATAAATATCAATTATATTATATTAACGGGAACGCCATTCGCTACATAACATGCTGTATACTGAAGCAAAACGAGGGCATTATTTTTCTAAAACATTTCCAACTCTTAAAGAGATTCAAATAATTAATTTATAGCCAGTCTATTAGTTCCTAATTACTGCCCTATTCATTTAATAGTCAATATTTACAAGCGCTTGGCGGCAAATGGGCATTTTTTAAACTAAAAAAGCTTTGTTAAAAGCTGACTATAGCCAAAAATTTAAGGTAAACACATACTGATTCTTCTCATTACAAATCATTGAGTTCATTACAGAATTTTAAGCTTCATGTAAACAGAACTTTAATTTACATTTAACATCCACATACAACTCGTTTGAACTGAAGGGAATGTAAAGGTGTGCTCACTTGCAAAATAAAACTGCATCAAGTAAGCCTGATATGCAACACGTCTGTAGCGACATCTATCGCAACATAGAATAACTACTATCAGATTACGAATCCTGCATCGCGCAAGGAAAAAGATATTCGTATCTAGCATATATACAACTGTCCGACATCAACCGTCGGGCTTCGGCCCGCCAGGCAATATCACCTCGCCTGGTCGGAGGATCCTCCCTTTTCAATGGAGGAACACCATATCTCGTTCCTCCATAGTGGTGACCCCTGACAATGAACATCTACGCAACCTTCGGCATCATCGCCTTCACTCCTCTCAAGCACCCCCCAGCACCTCTTCGAGCAGCATTCAGCAAGTCTCTTCCTGCCAGCCAGCATCCTCGGCCCCAACGGGTAACCATATACTTGCAGCGACCGCGCAAGCCCGGTTCTACCCATCGGCCTCATCAGCGACCTTGGCACAGCACACTGCACTTCGGCCGGTCAACTAGCAGAGCCCTTCTCTCCTGGTCGACGCAGCAGCCAGCCACTACGCTTCACTGCGCTACCTCGACTCACTGAGGACTTCGCAGCATCACCGCACTCAGTTCCGACTCACCGTGAACTACGCGGCATTCAGTTCCGACTCACTGGAACCATCACTGGCCCCGGCAAGCAACTTCAAGACTCATCAATATCGACCTCCGGTCTGGGGGGGGAGTGATGTAGCGACATCTATCGCAACATAGAATAACTACTATCAGATTACGAATCCTGCATCGCGCAAGGAAAAAGATATTCGTATCTAGCATATATACAACTGTCCGACATCAACCGTCGGGCTTCGGCCCGCCAGGCAATATCACCTCGCCTGGTCGGAGGATCCTCCCTTTTCAATGGAGGAACACCATATCTCGTTCCTCCATACGTCTTTTAAATTATTATTAAAATGTGGAAAATTATCTGGTTACGAAAACAAAGCAAAATTATAACTTTAGTCTTAATTCATCTTCTGCTATGAGAATTTTGTTAGATAAAAAACAGATTTTAATTTGCAAGCAAGTGCAATTTGCTCGTTTTTTTCATTGTACAATGGGTGCTCATGCTCTTACAATAGCACATAATATTAAATTTTATACTATGTATCTTAAACAAACTTATTCAATCAATATAACTATACATTTATACAAGAATATTAATATTATATCCAGTGGCAAACAGTATTATTCGCTCGATAGTGCTTTTCGGACACAAATCATATTTTAAAATGGTAGAATATTTTTCGCGTTTTCAAAATTTTCATTAAACTGACCGTCAATAACTTTAGACCTTACATATACGCAATAAACTAAATTTTAATCAATTACATGTATAGAGAAATTATTGAACTGGATGTATTGTTGTATGATTATTGTACGATTCGGTACAATTTCATCCAGTCAATAATAATGAACAATGTGATAAATACGCAAAATCTTCATCAGTGTATTCAAAATGTGACTCTACAGTAGTTGAAACAAATTATAATTATTTATATGGTATTATTTTATTGTTAAAATGCACGCTAACATCAATAACAGCTATGATCACAAAAATTTAATTGTTGCGCGCGTCTTATTTTTAATACAAAGACGAAACACTGTTTAGCATAGTTTAGCAGTACACACTAGTCCGTAGACTGAGTAAGACGGTAAAAAAACTACAATAAACAGTACGTAAGCGTCGAACCCTTTTAAAGCTTTTCTCCACTACTTGCCGGGAATAAATAGCTTTAATACGCCAGTCGAGGCATAACTCGGTTGAAGCGCGTCCTCAAAGACAATGTAAAACCAGTGTTGTAAGAAAGTGATTCACCTAAAGCTCTTCCGTCGGTCGGCGCGTTCGGCACTGGGGTCCCACTCGGCGTCGTCGGGGTCGTCGCCCTCGTAGGCGGCGAGGTCGGGCGGCGACAGCGTGCTGCTGCTGCTGTCGCTGTCGGCGCGCAGCGACGCGGGCGACGCGGGCGCGCTCGCCGCGTGGAAGCCGGCCGGCATGGCCGACACCATGTCCTGGTACAAGGCCTCCGCCAGCGGGAACTGACGCGGCGTGTACGGTCTCACTGTCTGGAGGAACATTCACAGTTAATGTTAGAGGGTGTTTATGTTAGTAGTGTGGATGAGGTTATTTCTGAGGTAATTAGATTATTATTAAATTAAATTAATATAGATACGATGGGTGAGAATGATATTTTTTCAATCATGTTCACATTGGATAGGTAAAATTATTTTAATTTGCATGGCCATGGCGACACATAGCAGGGACGGATACCGATATTTTAGAAATATCGATATTCGGCTGTAAAATACCGATATTTTACAAATATATCGGTATATTCAAGTATCGGTAAAATATCGATACAAAATATCGCTTTTTTAAGTACCGGTATTAAGTTATCGATATTTATATCGATACTCAATACCGAATTTAATATCGGTATTGATACAAATATAGACAAATTAAAGTATCGATATTTATGTACTGAAATTAAATATCGGTACCGATATCGATAAAAAAATACCAGTATATCGGTATTATATCGATATTTTTATATCGGTATAAATAAATATCGGTAATCCGGTCCCTGACACATAGGCTTACATTCAGAGACGATAGAAACGAGTCTAAGCGTGAACTTAACGCTTCCATCTGTCAAAATTTATTCGTAAGTTTGACAGATGGAAGCGTAAGTTCACGCTTAGACTCGTTTCTGTCGTCTCTGAATGTAAGCCTTAGTCACGTAGCATCGCGTGTAAAAGCTGCGTACACAGGTAGGTAACTAACTATATACCGCTCGTATAGTGATATTTAACATCATCGAAGGTTAATACTAAGTAGTTGTACTAGCCTCATAGTGCGGCGGTGTGGGCTGTCGCAGCGGCTGCGGCGGTGGTGGTGCATACCGCGGCAGGTCCGGGAGCGTATCGTGTTCGTGCTGCGAGCGTCGCGAGTCGTGCTCGTGCTGAGAGCGTCGCGAGTCGTGCTCGTGCAGAGACCGACGCGAGTCGTGCTCGTGCTGAGAGCGTCGCGAATCGTGCTCGTGCTGAGAACGTCGCGAGTTGTGCTCGTGCTGTGAGTGTCCAGAGTCTTGCTCGTGCTGCGATCGTCTCGCGTCTTGCTCGTGCTGTGAGCGCCGCGCGCGCTGCTTGCGCATGTAGCGCGCTCGCTCGCGGGATTCAGCACGCGTGTGACGGAAGGACACCGCCGCGTCGGATACGTCTTCCTCCTGTTGAATGCAAATTGTTTTTAAAGCTCATACATTTCGTAGTCTTAATATACTAACACTTCATCGCCAGACACGACCAATGTTCATTTGTGCACTAAATTATAAGAAATCACTTCTATGTTCTGTAAAATGTGGGTTTATTAATAGTGCTAACTGCTTCTATAGTTTTAATCCAAATGTACATATACAACATGTAACAGGAATGATGCACACGGTGACAACACCCCAAATAATAATATTCAATTATATTCATAACACACACTAAAAATTTACTGTGCTTAAAATTGTTTATTAAAGAAATTAGTTACTACTTCTTGTGGGCGAATTGTATGAACACATTACAAATGTGCATGCACAACACAGACGCACACGACAAAGCCTTTTTGCCTTGACTTACGTTTCATTTGTTTATGTATATTATATAAATATATACGAGTTACCAGTATAGTATTATATTATCTGTGCCTATAATAAAAATGGTTGAAATCGATTCAGTAACAGATGCATAACAAACTACTTTCAGGGGGTGTGCGTTAATGCGTTTATTATGTTACAGTATGTTGTAGTATCTGTTAGATTTCTAAGAAATGATAGCATATGAACCAATATGAACATCAAGATAAAAGTCACACAAATATGAAATATTTTTGTACTGTGTGTTTGTAGACTTTGACCTTGTCATAAATTAGAGAATATTCTTGGCTCTGAGCCTAATTATGAGTGCAATGACCTCCTTCATATGCGATAATAGCTTTAAGAATTCATACCTCGCTCTCAATTGATAACCGCAGGTTGGTGGACTTCGTGACGCCGTTGTTGAGTGGCGCGTCCGGGATCTCTAGCACTCGCCATCTATGTTAGAAATACATTATTGTTATATGAAAGTATTATTATATCTAATAGCTCACATAAGCAATCTTAAATGATAAAACCCATACTAAACCCAATAACAGTTTGAAAAAGAGAGTGATCTCGTTACCAGTTTTTGGACTAGTACAATGACTATAGTAGAAAAATATCAAAAAATTCTAGTTACAAATACCGGGACTTGGCTTGACACACTGCCGTGTCTCTAGAGATGTCTGCATACTTTGTATTTTTGAATGTTTAATTCGATGTAGACTAGTAACTTGACAGGTGTTAGCAAATTTTTTAATAGTGATATATCGTGTTTTTGATCATAAAGCTATCAATTTCCATAAAAAACATTGCAATAAAAGTACATTAAATCTCGTTCATTCATTTTTCACATGATTAGTTTTATTTTAAATTGAATCCCTCAAAATGTCAAGTTACCGCATCGAATTAAAAAACCAACTGTAGATTGCGCTATAGATACGCTATGCGAACAATAGTTATAATAGTGAATAATAATTGGGACATATGACTAATATCGTCTGCAATTACATGCGGGCTTGGCGGAGTAGAATCCTCATGTTTATTCTATTATACATAAAACTTGCCTAATAATAGCACTTAGTTGTCGGCATGAATCTAGAGCGCTCGGCGTTGTTGGGGGTTTATTGGCGCGTACATAGTCTAAGGAGTATGTATAAGGCTCAAGATTTGTGCCGGATATTGTACATGTAATTGTTATTATTTAGGTACCCGTGACACTACGCACAGCGATCAATTTATGTTACCGTAGCTGTTATGGGTCTGACACGACTGTTTTCGCGAATACCAAATCATTCCGCTTTTGTTTTTATGGTATTAGTCGCAATATCTTCCTTTCTGGGGGCAAATGTTAGTAGTGGACTATGATAGGCAAATGTATGATAGTGGTACTGACTTGGGCGTGATAATCTCCTTGTAGGTGAGTATCTGCGGGCGCGTGTTGGCGGCGACGCTCTGCGGGATGACGATGTTGTCGATGTCGTACGACTGGCGCCGCCACGACCGCGACTCCGTGCTCGAGCGGCCGCGAGTCCTGCTACAAAAATAATGATAATGAGGTCTATGTGATTGTTGCGTCTAATTAGTGGCCGGTGGTCATTCTAATTAATTAAAAAAATACAATGTGACCCAACAAAGATAAGGCTAACTTCCAACCGTGGTGATAAAGAACGCCGTATTTTCTATTACAGCATTATTCATTGTGCTAATTACAACATACTGCGGTCACCCAGCTGAAGCATGGTGATTGCGGCAACATCTCTACTGCCATACGATTACAGCGACGTTTACGGGATGATATTATGATTTCTAGTCTTAAATTGCTGTAGTCGATTATTTTTAAGGGCGCTAAGTATCCTTCGCGCAGACAGGACGAGAAACTATTGCGGGTAGACTCGTTCATCGGTGCTTAATTGGCACCGTTATGTGGCACCGTAAATCTATTCGTGTATGTCCAACCCCTTCCAGATAGAAGAGAGACAGTAGAGATCTGATATCAATCAATATAAGAAATTTATTATTTACTAGCTGTGCTCGCGACTCTGTCCGAGTGGACTCGGATGCAGCGATTTTCGCCTATGTCCTTCAGCTTCACACTGCACACTATCTCCTTGTCAAATTTCATCAAGAATCGGTTCAACTGTTTAGTCGTGAAAAGGTAACAAACAGACAGTCAGATAAGTTACTTTTGGATTAATAATATTAGTAAAGTAAGGATTATTGTAACATAGTCGTAATCATTAATTGTGACATACGCCGTTCGATAGTTTTGGGCCTACTACCACGGAAGAAGGCGTGATTTAAAGATGTAGAAAAGTTATATTGTATTTATTTTACAAAATCCATACAATAAAACCTAGTGAGCTTACGCTTCATGCGTTTTTAGTTCAAGGTCGAAGAGCTGTAATAGTTACTTAGTCCAACTTCCGTTACACAAAAGAACCGGTTTTCACTTTCATCTGATGAAAGTGAAATCTGCACGTAATATGTAATAGTACAGATAAGATCACCTCTCATGTCCTGAAGTTGAAGTTTCCTCTTCTCGTTCTCTCTCCTTTATTTTTCTCGATAGCGGCGGTCGACCTCTTTTCAACCCTGAAATAAATGTTTCTAATTATTCACAACTCTAGGGAACCAAGTCTACAAGTGCAGGATTTATCATATAAGTCGACTTCTCCGACTTATATGATAAATCCTGCACATCCTATCCCTACAATCAGTCATGTTTTATGCAATAAGGTATATCTGATGAATGTTTATAAAAACAGTACCAGGTTTTAAATAATTAAAATTTAAATAAATAGCTCTGTCGTCTCAAGCTCCATCCTCATATCTTGTACACATGGACAAAAACTTGTACTTATTAGGAAACTCACTTGTAGACATAACAGTGTTCACTGCAAATGGTAAAAAAGTCCCCAACTTCTCCCTAACTATTTTGCAAATTTCCCTGACCAACCAATTTCATTCAAAAGTAAGTATTTCTTAAAAAAAGTACTATAAATAAGATTATGTCTTAAATTCGTATTTTGCTATTTTTTACAGTGAGTTTATTGTTTGTTTCTCTACTAAGGGTCTGAACCAATATGTACCTATATCACTCATTTTACAATCAATGGGGAAGTGGGTGGAGCAAATAGTGTAAAATCTAATTATTCCCGACTTTCCAGCTAGGCTCACATGCGCCCCGCGACAGAAGTCCGTCGTCATGACAAGACGAGATAATGCCTCTAAAAACCTGTTTCCGCACGAGAAAATGCGACGACAAAATTATGTCGTGGCGCTATAGAATACAAAATTTATTTATTTATTTATATTTTTATAAAATGAAGACTCACGAGTAGGATGTCGTCGGACAGGCTTGGGCGTGGTGTGCTGCTGCGGCTGCGGCGGCTGCTGGCTGCGGGACGAGGACGCGTGGTGCGCGCCGCGCCACGCCTTGCCGGAGCGCGGCCGGAACCACGCGCGGGACGCCAGCGCCGCCATGTGCACTGACGGCGATATGTCTGGAATACACATACAAAAGCGTTATTTTAATACTAATATTAACCTTTTACGTGATGCTATGTATGAGGGCAGGGGGACCGTTGAATGGCGAGAGTTGATAATACCTAGTTTCAATATTAATATGCGATTCCCCATGGAGCTGCCATAGTAACCTAGAGCGACAGAAGCCACGAAAAGAACTTAGATAAAAAAAAAAAATTGCCTTTGACGTTCGCTGCTGGATATAGAACCTCCTTCAAAGTTTCAAATCAAATAGCTTTGCATACTTTGAATCCAGCTTCTCCCCGCGACATGTACCAGGTCGTTGGTCTATTTAGTGTGGGACCATCATTCTGTATTAATGTAACATGTTCACCTTTAACGTCGCTGAGCACGGCATGGTAGCCGGGGTCGACGGCGGCGATGCGTTGCTGCGGCGCCAGCGTGCTGTGCGGCGCGGCGGGCTGCGTGGGCTCCGCGCGCCCGGTGCACACCGCACAGCTCTCTATACCTTGCTCGCAGCTGCATCTGTGGACACACGTTGCATCAGTATCAAAATTGTTTACTTATTCCAAAAACTGTATGTGTGATGCTAGATAACTTTTATTACAGGCATTTTCCTTGTTATTGTTCTGAGTATTATATAATTTATATGTATTGCGATGATAAAAAACTGAATCAATAAAAGTTTTGTATTCGAAAATTAAAACTAGTGGTCGTCCTGTGGTCGAAATTCGAATTTCTGCACTACTTCTCCATATAAACGTTAACCATGACAAATCTCGCACTACTCCGTGCGCGCAATATGCTTAAAAAGAGGTACAATGTTTTATCTTGTCGTATTAATATATAGATAAGTAATATACGGAAATAATGAAAATTATTCAACACAAGACCAAAAACTCTATGCTGTCCATAACGTATCTTATTAACAAAATTTGCTATCAAGTAAAACAGACAATAACTAACTTGATATCAGCCACTCTAGCAGCCTTTTTCGCAGCAAAGTGCAGATTATGCATCTGCAGCAGCTTCCTCTTCTTGAAGGTCTCTCGCCTCAGCGGGCGCACGCGCGCGCACGTGTCCAGCGCGTCACCGTCGGCCGGCTCCGCGCCCGGCAGCGAGCCCTCGTAAGCCACCGGCTCGCCTTCGAACTGCACCGGACCCTTAGCTTCGCGGACCTACAATACAATAGTCAGAATAGATAACATGCATCAATGTATGGATGGTTAAGAAAATTGGATAAGTTAAACATCTTCACAAGTAGTCGGAATCTATTCAATTTCGACACTTCGAGAATGTTCATTGCGTTGTTCCTGCGAGGTGATTTTTAAACATACAGCGCAATGTAAATTGTTTAACTGTCAAAATTGTCGCAATTCAGATTAGAAGCGTGTATTGTGATTACCCGGCTAGACTGGCTCTAACAAAATCAGGCTTAATATCCGATCCCTTTCAATGTTAGGATATTTCATAATATTGTGTAATGTCTACTGTGAGTAAACAACAATTTCCTTTAGCCCAGAATAACAGACATGACGATACCATCAGTACCTTTACAGTTAAGCGTCAATAATACATTATTGAATAGGGTACACTTCCAAGTACATCACCTACATACATTATTTATGCTGTATAAAGGAAATAGTCTCTGAAAACATGGCGAAAATATACTACAGAATGCTCAATTGCACATTAAGACATTTAATAAAAAATATATTATAGTTTAAAAAAAAACTAAAGAAAACGCTTTTGTCATCCAAACTAAATGTGTGGAAAATTTCAGCTTAATCGGAAACCGGGAAGTGGGTCAAATTTAACTTCCAAGATTTTTTTACATAGTTAGTTACAGGTGAAGCTAATAAAAGCGTTTTAAAAATGGCGATAACATTCGATTATGATGATGTACATGTCACAGTATCTAGTTTATAATGAAAAAAGTTGCTTCATTACAGCATAACTGAAGCGTAACCTTGGATAAACGCCATATAGACGCGTAAATAAAACATGCTTGAACTTGTTACTCATACAGCGTCACCTGACCCTGTGTTTGTTTATAATATACAAAAGGATTATTGTTCAACTCATTTTTAATCATCCCAGCTAATAAATTAGATTACAGTCGAGAGAAATTGGGTGGCGGAGGTCAGATGGCAGTCGCTCTGTATAAAATACTATTACTCAGCCGCATCTGGTTAGACTGGGAGCTGACCCCAACGTAGTTGGGATACAGGCCAGGCAGATGACAGTCGAGAGAAATTATTTTGACGGAAATATATTGAAATGAAAGTCAAATCCAAAACAGATTATTTAGGGAAATGTATCTTGTCGTTTTGAGCCATATTTTTTTTCATCAAATACGTCATACGTGGCTCTCTCTTTAAAATCGTAATAAATGTATTGTCACTACAAAACACGCAGAATTAAAAGATGGAGGTTAAAGTCTAGGCATTTTAAATGAGTCATATCAAATTGAATTTGTTATTTGGGACCTTATCTGGGTGTGTTGAATGTTAAAATCTCGGTCATTGACCTCCCAGTAATCTCATGATTAGAGGCACATTTTTTTTACTATGTAGTCGTAAATAAATATTATACAATTTTAAATAATGAAGTTTGTCCCACACTGTGAAAGTTACTTTCACAGGATATTCATAAAACTTAATTATCTACTGTTTACAACATAATAACTTTTATTTAGTTTTTCTCATGATTGTTTCAAGTATTTTCATTAAAAGAACATTTCATTTATAACTCTTTTAACCCCCGACAAAAAAGAGGGGTGTAAAAGTTTATAGTGTGTATCTGTCTATCTGTCTGTCTGTCTGTGTCATCATAGCATCAAAAAGGATGGACTGATTTCAATGCAGTTTTTTTAATTGAAAGCTAGTTTAATCGGTAATCATTTAACAGAAACATAGATACGCGCGCGCTTGCACAGTCAGTCACCAAAGTTTTATCGTTATCAGATGAATGGTATAGAAACGCATAGAAGACGAACAGACAAACATTAAATTTTACATGTCAGATTATGCAAAACCTTATTTTAATATAAAGCTGTGGCAATAATAGAATTATTTGACCAATAAAAAAAAAATAGTAAATGCAAAATTGAACTGGATAGAGGGACTGTAACTTAATGATACTCTTTGGGCCTACAGGTTATAATATTATCTTGTAGCTACAAACACAAATTTTAAATACCAGATCATACCTACCGTTATTTGGATTCTACTTAAGCTTTAAGTGGAATCCAAATAACGGTAGTAACGATCGCGATAGACTTCACTGAAAATGGCGAAATGACCTCGATACCTTCTAGGATTCAAAGACAGGCACATTGCCCTCAAAAAGAAAAATATTAGTATGGTATGGTCCAAAATAGACTAGTTTGTCACATCATCAAAACAGTCTGAAGCTTATTCGAAAATGAGTGTGAAGCTATAGAAAACTGACCTGTTCATGCAACTCAGCATGCTGCCTAATCCTGTACTCCAACTCTTGGACTTGTGCCTGCAGCCAGCACCAGCGAGACGCTATGGACGCGCGCGCCCTTTGCCATGTCCAGAGTGCACGCTTCTCACTGGAACAATGATAAATATGAAATAGTAACCCCTAGGCATCAAAATGATCTTTTGACAGAGATACGAACTGTCACGATGTAATATATTTGCCAAATAATGCCTACTTGTTTCTATCGAATATTCACAAGATATTGTAACCCTTGCATTTGGCATGATCAAAATGAATATAACACCCATCTTTCATCGTTAACGGCGCCTAAAAAGAGCCATATCACACTGGCTAGAATAATTTATAAACACGTTAACAGCGTGGCGACGCGATTCGTGAACGTGCCCAAAATCATTACATGGCATCCATGTTTCAAAAAGTTTTGCTAGACCAAAAGGGATGCCGAACGGAAATCTCGCTCCACCCTTATTAAGGGGCCCCGCCGCTGGTCATGCATTTATGGGCTCTACGAAAAATATTACCGATGACTACCGACAATTTTCGGGGGAAGTCGTCTAACTGTCGTCGCCACGCCATTCGCTATCAGTAGCAACAGAGCCCTAACCATGTTATTAAAATATATAGTAATTAGTATTTTATACGATTTTATATGAATGCCTTCGTCATTTGTTTCGTGATCGTAATAGCCGTAGCGTTTCATCACTAGTCATATCATTACATAACATAGCATCACGCTTATACACTTAGGTGTTATGACCGACATTCCCTTAAAGACCGTGCCGAAGTCCACCGCAGTGCCACGCCTGTTAAGGGACATCTCAAGGGGGAGACTGTAAAGAGATCGCCCTAACCCTCGCTGAGCAGTGCACGGCGACGCATGACCACAATGCCGTCGTCTCGGGGCCGCTCAGTGTGAGACAACAAGCAAGGGATTGGGAACAGACTCCCCATCCTGTGCGTTCGTGACCCTAGAGGCCGCCTGAATCCGAAGCGGGGGGTTACGGCATTGTTCATGCCAAGGTGGTTTAGTTCGCGGTACCTCCTTCTCTGAGCGGACTCGGCCCTTTCTGATGCCTGGCATTCCCTATATACCCTTCGGAGAATCGTTTTCGAAGAGTTAGGCAGAGCTGTAGTGTTGTACACCAACTTATCGTCGATGCCGCATTAGTTCCATGTAATAAAGAGCGAGCTTATTTCAATCAAACAGACAGACTCCAGTCTGGTACTGAGAATTCCTTTACAGAAATACTCAATACCACTTTGCCTAGCGAGAGAATCAACCCCGTGATCTTTAGATGAGCAGCCGTGGTTGAGACCAGTAGGCAAATAGAAGCAGTGATTATATTTGCACAGAAGGCATGAGGCTAGCGTTCGATCGCCATGCTCTTGCTAGCACGACAAAAAATAGAGTAGAAAAATCGGGGACAAAACCATTTCTATACTGTTTTCTCTCTCAATTTTTCATTTTGTTTTCTGTCAAGGAGACAATAGGTGGAGAAAACGGGTTTGTCCACCCGCCCTGCTAGCCCTGCTGGACGTGTCTTGCATAGCTGTTTAGCCTGTCTACATGTTTTTAAATTTACAATGTATTGTGATGAGAACAAGCAACCCAATCTGTGGGGGGACCATAGGTATTATAAAGATGTCTAACTTACTTATCAGCAGAAGCATCTTTCTTTACGCTGTTAACAAAGGCAATGCATCAACACTTTGTTATCATAAATGAAATGGTAAGGCAGCATTTATAACTAGTTTACTATATGCCACAGAGGATCGAGTGGTCACAACATTATAATAGTCTGGATACATGTAAATGACTTGTACAGTCAAAAACAAAGAGATATTCGCTAATATGTAGATGAAGTATTCCGATTTCTCTAGAAATTAGGGATGTATTCCAGTAATCAATTATTTAATTAATGTACATAGTTACATAAAACATCCATCATCAGTTCTTCAGAATGACATCTACATCTGTTTGACTCTACATACCTATCTCTGGTCAACTGTACAATTCACATGTCAAATGACTGAACATCTGATTCACAACAAGTAGAAGACGTATAATAAGACTTGCTGTGTTAACATTTTTTTCATTATTTACAAACTTTTGTAATGTAAATGATAGTTTATAAATAGATAACAAGCTTTTTTAAATAGCAAAGCTGACTTTCGCAATTGGCAAAGAGAAAGCAACTATTAACTACACTATCATTTCCATTATTCTGAGATAATGGTTTAGTAAAGCCAGATTCCAGGGATACTAGGAATCTGGTATGTACCAGACAAACAGTAAAGATAAAAATTGGACAGGAAACATAATAAGAAACTATTCCTTCTTATCATTTCTCACCATCAGCCTTTTCCCACCCACTGTTTGACAACAGGCACCCTCACTTTTGTGTCTACTTGCATCAATTTCAAGTAATTAATAATTTATCAATAAAAAATTCAAAATAATTGAGAATATGTGAAAATTTCGCCCTAGAATGCAGCTGATACTAGTATCACAGGAATCAGATAAATTATAGGTATAATTATGTCATAATGAGCAACAGTAATATCATGTTTGTTATTTACTATAATGTGTAACATCTGCTTAAACAATTGGTTGAACTTCCCTGTGCTTGGGGAAGCCTTATAATAATTATTAGTCTGTATAGCACATTTATGCCTATCAAAAGAGAGTTCCAGGAAGTAATAGTTACTTAAATTAAAAATAGATATCTTTTCTAATTAATTTGCCTACATTATATAACAATTTGATTTATTTTAGTTAAAGGGAAATGTCTAAGATACCCTTTCTGTTAATATAAGACAGAAATTTCTAGACATTTATTATGAAAGTAATAGGTACTTTCATAATAAATGTCTAGAAATTTCAATAAATAATTAATTATAGTAACATTGTTTGGTAAGTAAACTTGCTATTATTTACAAGAATAGCTTACCTATTGCAGTTCATTAACCCTAATATATGGGGAAATTTAATTCATATTACATCACATTGTTAAAATGAATCTAATAATGTAAATTAGATATAATTACACAAGCAGGTCTTAAGTTACCTCTGAAATAAGGTCTGATCATATAATCTACAATCTTCACTCATTTAGATAAGGTTTTGTAAAATGATGCAATATCTTAGAAACAAGTGAAAGCACAATTAACTGTTGATACACACAAAAAGCTGTGAGAAAGTATCATTGATCCTTAAATTGTCAATAACATTGAGATCTAGCCTGATATGGAAAATAAAAGGTTAGTTTATTTTAATTAAACTTATCCTAACCTATAGCATCCAAATAAGTTCAACAAGCCACACAACTATAGATACTAAACCATGTTAGTTCTGTTTTCTATAATATCTTATCTACACTGGAAATGAAAGACTAGCAGCTATATTTTGTTACTTTACACATGAGGAGTGTCACTCCAGCAATAAACCCACATCCTGTCAATCTGCACATTCAATTGATACTATAAAATGCCTACAGATATCCTGCCAGAAAGAATATCAACATGCTGATATAATTAGACTAAGATAAAATTTATCATCCTGCTTTACTGTTAATGATGCAGGCCACTTGGTAAGCGGGTCACATCTTGACCTTCAAATTCATAGTCAACCTCTTACATTTACCTTGTGTAATTACACTAATTAGAATCATTTCTAAGACCATTGATTAATGAGACAAGACATAATCATAATTTAGGAATTATTATGTAATAGTACTCACATTGGCATGTGCTGTTGATGGGGATTGTTGTATACAACTGCTTCATCGTTGCTCTCAGCTCCCGAGGATGACTCTGTGGCATCAGAGTCCAGCTCGTGCTTTACCACCGACAGGTGTGAGCGCAGAGCACCTGCAGTATCCTCCAAGCCTGTCAGCATACCAGAAGGTATGCCAAGAGATGCTGATTTTGATACATCACCTTTGGATGTGCTAGGTTTATAGTATTTAGGACCAACAACTGTCCGAGATGCTGCACTAGCCTGCAAGGCTGAAGTTGTTTCTACATTCTTGATAAACGTTTTTAGCCCCACAGGTCTACCACCTCCATCTCTGCGGGCACCACGGGTACACTTTTCAAATGTTTGAGTAACTTCCTCAGATACTCTCTTCCCAATAGCACGGGCTTGTAATATCCTTAACCTTCTCTGTAAGAATGAACACCGTCGTTCCAGACGCACTTGAACTGATTTTATTTTTTCTTCCACAGCATCTCCCTCTGAATCTGCAGTTTCTGGCAAATCAAACCCAGAAAGTGGAAAAATTGCATCAGGCTCGCCTGTAGACAGTACGTCGCCACCGGTGTCAAATGTTTTGATAACTTGAAGCAAATCCACCTGAACATCAGTTGTGTTGTTGCCCAAGTCTACAAGGATTTGCTCCATCTCCTGCGAATCCTTAGCAAGGCTCGGCTGGTTCTGGAGCCCCATATCGTCTTCCTCCATGTGTGTAGCGAGGTTATCGACGGACGCGAGCGCCCGTCTCCGGTGGGACAGCTTTTCGGTTTCTTCGGGCGGGGTAGAGTCGTGGATGTGCGGCTCTCGGGGTGCTAGCGACAACGCTGGGGCCATGACCCGCACCTCGCCCGCCGCGTCAGGGCGGGTTTCTCCCACAGTTCATTCCGTCCTTATGTAACACTAATTTCGAGTTCACAGCACTGGCACTACACTCAATTTAACTAAAACACAATTCTTTGTCACCATTCTTCACGCAGTCAATCCCCAGCCGGCTCCATTGCGAGCCGAAAAGATCGGCGGGGCGACAGCGGCTCGGCGCGCTTCTGAAAACAACGTTTACGAAGGGTTATGAACCGGTTTCTTTTCTATTCTGTCTACACATTGACATTGTCGATGAATCTATATTACGAAACATAAAAAATCCAACAGCAAAGCCACATAATTCGAAATTTAACCCACGTGATAACGAAAAGAGACGAGAACGCTAGCGGGCGCAGTTGCTTGTTTCTGTACGATATGAAACAGGAAATGATACACTTCCAAAACACTTTCGGCGCACAATACTTTTGTAGTATAATGACTGTAAATGCGTTTAACTTGTATTTCACTGCATGTATAACATCAAAATAATGACAATGAAGATTTTTTTTAGTAATAATGGCGGAACCAGGCCAAAAAACACTAGTGAACTGGGTAGGTACTCATATCCAGTGACGAAACGTTTTGCCGCACACGACTCGCGTTCGCGTAGAGCGACTTGTGCAAAAGAGACAGCTAGCACGTCCTTGAATAATGTACTTGCGCGGTAAAGTCAAATTAGTAATCAACTATGATGCAGATTGATTTTTCATAATAAAATCCACATAATAATATAAATTACTCATAATTCACTTTATAAAAATATATTTCACATGTCTTTGTTAGTTTGGTAGGATCTAAAGTACTATAAAAGTATTCAAACGACTGCAGACTTTGCCGCCATGCTTTTTATCAATTTAAAGCGATCATAACTAAAATATTGAATTAACCAATTTTTATAACAAAATTTCACCGTTTATTATGAGATAAAATAAATGAAAATTAAGCTTTTATTATTGACAGTAATATTTTATAAATCAACCGAACGCTATCAATAAAAGTATGTACAGATTGCACTTCCGGCCGCACAAGAAAATCATTAGTTGCGTTCCAGGACTGCATCTACAATCTACAGTCTAGGTCTACTTTAGCATAACAAAACGTTCCGTACCAAATATTTTTTTAAACTGGACGTAAATTAAAAGTAAAGTAAAGTAAAAGTAGGTACGTAAAAATGTAAAATCGTAGAATAAGAATGTAGTATTCTTATCATGAATGATTTAGAAAAATAAAATTGTAAAGAGCAGAACCAGAAATTTATAAATAAGTATATTCGCAATATTAGTCAGTAATTCGATTATAATTTAATTTGTAGGTAGTAAGAAATCATCTACAGACTTTACTTTCAGTAACTTGGTACCTAGGTACTTATTTTATAGAAAAGTGGATAAGAAAATGGAAATCCGTACGAAGCAGTAGGTACCTTACTAAGCTACAAGTGATTATAAATATATATTATACTAGCTTCCGCCAGCGGCTTCGCCCGCGTGATATCTTTATAAATTATAGCCTATGTTACTCAGTGATATATAGCATTCTGCTGATGAAAGAATTTTTAAAATCGGTCCCGTAGTTTTTGAGTTTATCCATTACAAACAAACATACAAAAAATCAAATCTTTTCTCTTTGTAATATTAGTTTAGACAATTTTTATTTATTTATATAGGTACCTATCATAATATGGTATCCAACAATTTTATTATGAATTTCAGTAGGTAATAGGTATGTACCTACCTATAGTGTAGGTACTTGTAAAAGTTAGTATGTAACCCATACGTTCCGTTTTACGTATGGTCAGGGTCTTCAGAATTTTTAACAATACTTACCAGTTAATTATTTAGAAACTTAATAGCCTGCCATAGTCAATACAAATACCTAGCTACCTTCTTAATAATCTAACTCCCAAATTATTCAGTGTCATTATTTAGTTTATTTATTAATTTAGCTACCTTGAATCGATCACTTGCCAAAAGGTTAAAAAAACTAGCAATTTGTAACCCCTTCTCAAAATAACCACTAATTTTGTATAATTTAAACACAAATTCTTCATATACCTACCATCAAATTATGTCCTCCTTTATTAAATTATAGTAATACTGGTTAAGACAATTTTTTTATAATTTCCTTTATAAATAGATTATTTAGTTCATAAGTAGGTACTGTGCATAGCAATTTATCACTGAAACATATTATTTGTTCATATAATAAACCCACTTTGAGTTGCCTGTACGCTTGATACAATTTATTTATATATATTTATTTATTATGCAAAAATATTATAAAGTTTATTTAACCATATATAATATGTAAGTGCTAAATTTCTTTAATTAGGTATAAATTGGGTTTATTCATACATTTTTTCATTTATCTTTTCAACAACCATTTTATTTATCTGCATAACTACCTAAATATCTAAATAATGCTACATAAATAATAATCTACTATGAAAAACAGATTTATTCCAAGTATTTTTATTAAAATAATGTAAAACCAAATTATATTCTTACCTCTGAAACTGTGAACATTGATGGTGTATGCTGTACTTGCATATCATGGTAAAGCAAGTAATGTTTTCTCACCCACATTTTACACAGCTACTTTGCCCTATAATTGAAAGAAATCAAAGAAGAAATTCAGTCCATACAATTTAAAAATATTAATTTATAAAAAATAATGTTCCTTCCAATGATATCACTACTGACAGTTTGGTTGACACAAAAGTTACGAAAAAATAATGTCACTAATGTCAATAACTTAAAAACAAAAATCTATTTTAGTACCTACAAAATGATATTAAGATGCTAAAATTACAATTCAGATTTTTACACATTTATCACTTAATATCTAGATAAGGCAAGTTCGAAAGAGCTCATGAAGTCTTAAAACTTCCAACCTGCCTCCAACAACATCAGAGCTATGAATGCTAATAAAAAAACACTTGTTATTGCTTAGCTACAATACAACACAAGTGTAATATAAGTAGGTATAAAACAGGAATATTTACAGAACATAGCTTACCCATATATATCTAAATAATTGGCAGCTTACGATTTCCTTACAAATTTATTAGAAAGGAGAACAAAAAACGATAAATGAACTGTAGATATAAATAATTAGGTACTGTACTGGCACACTGGCACCTACATAATGTAATGCATTATTAATACCTTCTTCCCTAATATGTAGGTAATGAGACAAGGAAAGATTAGGTACCTACCTATAATATTATATTATCAATACTAATGAACCACCTTTTTGAAACCCGATGAAGTAATAAATTAAATCTCTCTAATCATTGATGAAAATTATATAGGTAACTCATATTCAGTTTCTATTGTTATAATAATATAAACCTCTGAGTTTTTTTCTTTTCCCTCATTGTTATGATTATTATGTTTCTAAGCTGTAATTTGATGCAATCCTTAAACTTCAAATTAATTAAAATTATCCTCGGCATTAAAAGATGGTACATAAAAATTAACAATGTATGAGAATATACCTACTGTTTCTAAGGTTTTACATTTTGGCATGGTTGCAGAAATCAAAACCAATTAGTAGGTGGTAAAAAATTGAATAAATAGATCGTTTTAAATTTAGGTTCTCATTCTGGTCTATATGGAAAATTTATTTAAACATAATATGAATCATAATATTCAGAAGATAATATTTTTTACTGTTTTGTTATAATACCTACTGCTTATCCTACAGATAATTATGTAAAAAGAATAATTAAGATTTGAAAACTGGCATGGTACCCTTTAGCACTTTATTGGTGGAATAGGTATCTAGATACACACAATTTGTTGAAGGTAAGTAGGAACTCCAACTCCATGCGTACTTGTTTAATAAAATGAAGTTATTGCATTTAAAAGGCATTTCATTATGCTAATAATTTGAATCCTTGTTTGCTAGTGCATTTAATGGACAAACTGAGCTTTGAGTTCATGATGAAGGTTGGGTTGGAAAATTATTCTTGAGTATTACACTAGTGTAAATAATTATGTTATTAAGAGGAATCTTACTTATTAATTCAGTTAATTAGAAGTTCAAATTCAGAAATAGCAATTTAGTAACAATGTAAAAAAAGAAATAAAAAGAAAATTAAGTTTTAGTGAAACTATGGATAACAACTTACTTGCTCAAAAGTAGAAAGCGTATTAATATCTTAGATTATTATAAACATTGAACTTAAAATGGGACAACCTTACTTTGTGCAACATTTTGGGCAATTAATTGTATTAAATAAATAAATTTATTATATCTTACCTTTTACACGCAACGACGTCTAGAGAGGGAATGAGAAAGAGACATGAAAGAGAATGAAAAGCAATGAAAAGTATAGAATGATGTAGTATTTGATAATTAAATCCAAGAGATTCGAGTTACTTTGTTTAGTATTTTTAGGGAACAAACATACTAAGTATTATTTTAAGCGATTTTCTGTAATCCTATTGTCTGTAAAAATATTTTTAATCAAAAAATTCCAAAATCAAGTATAGTTTCCGCAAAGTGTATGGAGTGAGAGAACCGTTCAAATACCTTCTTAAACTATTTATAAATTGTAAAATTACACTGAAATGGACAAGAAATGGATCATTAAATTTTTAACAAGGGTTTGGTAACTTATCTGTTTTATTCATAGCTTTTTTGATAATATTATTTGTATTAGTTTTAAGGTATTGGTTTTCAAATAAGTAAGTACCGGTCTATTTTAGATTTTGGTTTAAGTTTCGAACATACGTAAAATACTGAACTGTCATTTCAATTTCTGTCAACCAAATGTCAACAGTCAAAGTTGTCAAGGCAAATGTCTTCGGCGTTGCCGCGCTCGCCCACCCGCACTATTCTGTGAATAAACTACCTATAGTTTCTACTTCATCTATAAATCTATGAATGGTAGTTTAATATTATTAAAAATGTCTAAAAGTTTTGATAGAAGTCTCCAGTTGCATTCAACTCAGTTTACGCCTCTGAAGAACAAAAGAAACAGGCAGTTGTTACCAAGAGAAGATACCCTAAACATATCGCCGATATTAAACGAAACATCTATTTTCAAAAATCTCAACGATACGAGTCTAAGGCAAGTCTTAGATGAATCTTCGATAATCGTAAGCCCCGGGGTCACCACCGAAGGTTTAAGCGAAGCTTTCTTTGAGATTATACAAACGAGTCGTCCCGGCGATGTGTTAGACACGTTGGCGAGGTTAGCACAAGTATGTTGTGATTCTCTGGAATTAGTTGAGCCTTGGAATAGATACAATGCCCAAAACTATTGGTTAGCCGAAGAAGCAAATACATGGAAACTACTCTATTGTTTGTATGCTGATTCCATTACTGAGCACCCTGAATCATTGGACAGTTTAATCACCGAAACAACATTATCTCAACAAACTTTAGTTGGTGCTTTGTTTCGGAGCGACTCAGAATTGAGACTTTTACAACTATTGGTAGACTGGTTAGAAGCTACTGCTGCCTACCAAGAGGAGGCTACAAAGACCACGGCTCCAATTATAAGTAACAACATTCACTGGGGAAACACTTTACATCAGTTGTTACTTGGGTCCAGCTTATTCAACAAAGAGACGAGCAAAGCCATGGTCACTTGTATGGACCCAGATGCACCAAGACGCCAAAAGAAAATAGTCCATACGGATGACCAGAAAGATGATAATGATTTATGTAAAAGAATATTTACAGAAGTGAGGTGTGGCAAGTTCAAAGATGCAGTTTCCTTGTGCATTAGTGCCGGGCAGGCTTGGCGAGGGGCTGTGCTACAGGGTTGGATATTACTTCACTATTTGCCAAACAATGATCCTAATTCTCCTCTGGAAATTACTGGCAATCCTTCAAGAGATTTGTGGAAATGGTGTTCACTGGGCCTAGCCAATAATACAGCAGAAAACATACATTATAGAGCTACGATTGGAGTTTTATGCGGTCATTTGTTTAGCACCCTTCCTGCTTGTCAAGGTAATTGGGAGGATTTGCTTTGGGCACATTTGAGAGTACAAATTGAGGCAAGAGTTGACAAATTTTTACATGAGCATCATGCTACAGTAGATGCTAATACCACTCCGGCTGATGTTCTGGAACTACTACAGTCTGAACTCCAGGTTGAAGAACTTACATTACAACAGATTTTTAGTGCTGTGAAAGCTTTGATGGATGGTAAAAAAGAATCATTATACCAAACTTGTCAGCGCCACCTGATGCTCGGCCATGTTAGAACCATCATGCAAGACTCTTTACAGTGGATTGAAAACAGTGATGATAGATTTGTTAGATTCTTGGCACATCTCATTCTTGTGTTAAGACAAATGGGTAAAGATCCTCAACATGATATTGGAGACAAAATTATGGAGAAATATGTCACAGAACTTATTGGTAAATTGATGGATGGTTCAGTGGAATGTCCTGAGCTAATTGCTTACTATACTTCAACTGTGCCAGTTGCAAGACAAATTGTACTCTATGCAGAATTGATGGATCATATCCACAAAAGTGAGTACAGGGATGGAGTTGTTAAAGCAGGACTTAATGCTGGCATTGATGTTGCTGCATCGGCTAGAGTTGCTATAAAAAAAGCAATCACAGATATTCAACAAGGATATGGTAATTTGGACCTAACATTCACTCAGACTACTGCTGTTGAAAAGGATAAAACTTTGATTCAGAAAGTAATATCATCCCTTGAATGGTTATCTCTGATAACTAATCAACTTGAAGAGGCTCTGTGGCTCAGTAATGCTATGATTAGAACATTTATATTCATTGGAAATACTGATGCAGCTTTAGCATGTATCACAAATGTAAACAAAATGTTTCCAGAGTTTTTGACCAAGATATCTACAGATTCTGCAGAACTTAGGGAGCATCTGTGTTTGAAGGCATATCTGGAAGCATTAGAAGGGTTTGCTACTTGGTACAGACACTTTATAAGTACTCAGCCAAAAGAAGTGGAACCACTAGCTCCTGATGCATCATTCTCTGACAAAGTGCACCATGAACAGAGATGTGCTCAAGTGGAACAACAAAAAGCTCGTTGGTTAAATGCTGTGCTACACCAAGCAAAACATACCAAAGCTTTGCTTTACAATGTATTGCTATTCCCCGGAGGGTGGCTTCAAGACGAGAGTGGCAGTACCACCTCGCAAAAGTTCAATAAAGATGAAAAGCAAGAAAGATCTAAACAGCTAGAGACACTGAGACGTCTCTGTATTCCTGAAATTGTTATTTTGATTCTGAAAATTTTGCAGAGTAATGAAGACATTGAAAATCACAAGGAAGCTGTGAAATTGAGCAATCTTATTGCTGGAGAAAATAGATGTTTGTACAAAGTATTTACTAAAAGTAAGCTCATGGAAGTTTTGGAAAGGATTAAGGAGTCATCATTGCTACTAATAGAGAAAGGAAGAGATATGTTTGGATATGAAATAACAGAATAAAAACATGTTTCTTTTTCATTTTAAATAAAAATGTCTGTAATAATAATATATATTTTGTCTTTATACACCTATAGTTAACAAATGAGTAAAACATAAAAAAATAATTTTATCTTCACATCAATCTTCATATTCAACGACTAGAGCACAGTTACAGGATTTAAGTTGATCAAATCATTGCTAGATTCTGCTAGATCAGTGATTGATACCCTTCCTCTCTGTCTTATGAATTTAGCTACATCTTCTAGCTCTTTCTGTGAAATGTAAATGAATTTCCCCCTGTCATCTATGACACCGGTGAGGTCGCCAGACGCTTGCAAATCTGTTATCCTATCAATAGCTGCTTGAGTCTTCAGTTTGAAATGTGCTGCCAAATCCTCGAGTAAGACGACTTTCTGCGCCTGGAAATATATTTTAATTGAAAAATATGCATACTGAACGTATCCCAATGTGCATAGTACGCGTAAATCTTTATGAGGCCTCTGAACTCTCTCCCTCTAGCACCTATAATAAGCGTACTGCGCAGCCACTCGCGTTCAACTTCCGAGAGCTCAAAGTATTGCAATATCTATACAAATAAGGTCTGAAAATAAAACCTATTTTAAACATAGACAGTAGACACTTCTATAAAATGGTAGTCGTTAGCTCATTGTGTCTATAGCAAAATGGGGTGCGTTTGGACGCCGAGCTCAAACTATTTATGACCTTAAGGATGGTCTGTATAATGTACATCCAAATTTGATGCATGCTACTACTACTGGACATAGGCCTGCACCAAGTATTACTAACACACTAGGTCTTCCATATCCATACGATAATGATATTCCATATGATAATTTAATACCTTTATGTAATCAATGAAGTCTTTCAACAAGTTCTCTTTGTCTTGTTCCTCATTTTCGTCATATCCTTCGCCCTCTACCACAAAGGCTGCCTTCATGGCTTCATATTCCTCTTGTTCACGCTTTTTCCGTTCTTCTTCTGCTTTACGTACAGCATCCTCACGGTGACGTTCTTCTTCCTAAAAGAGAATGAGATCTTAGTATCTTGTTTTTTTTGTACTGTATTGAACTAGGCATCTAAGTTGTAGTTATGCAGTGTTATTTGAAATTCTGTAGGTATGGCTCATGATACAGCAGTTATATTATCTGTGACAGCAGGTTGTGTAAGTGCAGTGACTGAAAATTAAGTAAAATTCTATTAATCAAGACTGGGAAATACTAAGTCACTCCTCTCAGCCTTGCTATCCATTAAAGACACAGGGGTATGTCAAGAAAACTATTCAAATAAAATCAAGGACAAAAGCTAATAACTAATATTTATAAAAAACATTAGTCATAATTTATTTCATACCTCTTCTTTCTCCTCAATTTTTTTCCTTTCCTGTTCTAATTCCTCATCTTTTTTCTTTTTCATCTCTCTTATTTGTTCCTCTGCTTCTCTTGCCTTCTTCTTTTCCATTTTGGCTTCTAATTTCGCCCTTTTCTGTACAAAACAGTTGTATTTAGTGAAAGGATAGTTTACAATATAAATATTTCGTCCCTGGCCACAATATATTTACCTTGGCTCCCATTTTATCTTCAAATTCAACTTTTTGTGTCTCTGTAGCATTTTCTTCTTCAGGCTCATCAACTATGTCTGGTTCTTCTTCAAATGCTGCTGCTTGGTGGCGGGCAGCTGAGAGAAATAATGTTCTTTTTAACAATGTTGTTAAATTCAAGTCACTTAAAATATGACAGTCTTATAGTTTAAAAGAATACTACAATATTGTTAAAGTCAAGTCACTTAAAATATGACGGTCATTTAGTATAAATAAAAGATACTTTATAGTATTTATGAATGTGCTGTTAAGCATACCATTAGCTCTCATCCTAGCTCTTTGATTCCGCACAGCTTGAACTCTCCCTGGACCTCCATCTCTCTGGACCACTGCCCTTGGCCTTGCTCCGGCTACAGAAAAAAATAAGTACTTAAGAGACTAGACTCGAGTCTTTCAATTTGTTTCTATTACATTTTTAGTGTGCATGTTAACGAAAGACCGACTTGGTTGTGGTAATCAAAATTTCAAGTGATATTTTTATTAGTTGAAAATACTAAGGAGAACACACGGAATTATGTATTAGAAGGCTACCAGGGACACCTTTGGCCAGCAGTGTACACACAAACTGGACAGCTGGTAGATGAAATAAAAAACTACAGAAATTGCATGTTCAAAGAAATTATTTAAGACTTGTACCTTGGGGTTTCACTTGAGATCCAATACGTATGAATGCGAAAGACAGAATAACGATAACAATTGCGCTAATTATAGCAGCAATAATAAACGGATCCATGGTTATACGTTGTACTGTAACTGAAAAATCCTCCACTACTTAGAAATCCCACAGTTAGGAGATTTTTATCACATAAAATTGTAATATGCGTATTGTCTGTTCAAAATGTGTTTTGTTAAACCAATAAAGCTAAAATCTTCACATCGTTTCTAGGTAGGTATACTGAAACTGCAATGAATGAAGAAACTAAGAAACGTCATCACCCATGCCCATGACAATCACCACAACCAGTGTTGCCAGTGCGCTCTAGTCAATGACTAAACAATCCTCTCCCTCTCTAGTCGAAAGTGGATGTGCCTGAAAAGTAACATTACTTCGTAGGTACATTTCTTCAATGACTACAGAATCCTCTGTTCCGTATAATGACCAAAGAAGCCTCTCTTAGATAAGCCATTGGTTCCGTATGACAAAATTATCTTACGGGGAATATTCTTGGGCGTATGCTAAATAAATCAAAATCGACGAACTGAAACCTAGAATTTTGACGTTTGATTTCGGTGACGTGTGTCATGTCATCTTTAGTTTTTTGCCGATTCTTGTAAAGCTGGAAAAATGGAGTTATTTAGAATATCCTCGTTATTTGCATTATTTCTCGTATTAGACGTGACTTCAGCTTTATATTTCCACATAGCAGAAGGCGAGAGAAAATGTTTTATAGAAGAAATACCGGATGATACCACTGTGATAGGTAAAACTTTTTAACGCCTTATTCCTACATTTCGTACAGGAAAATAATGCGACTATTTTTAAAATGTATGTTATTATTTCCAGTGAATTATAAAGTGGAGCTATATGACCCAAGATCGGGAGGTTTTATGCCTTCGACCCCCGGCATAGGTATGCATGTGGAGGTTCGGGACCCTAACGACAAAGTCTTGATGTCTCGTGTTTACTCGTCGGAGGGCATGATATCGTTCACGTCGGTCACGCCGGGAGAGCACGTCATCTGTATGTACTCCAACAGCACATCTTGGTTCAGTGGGTCACAACTTAGAGTGAGTACCATTTTATATACTTATAAACCATGTATATCACATTTCTGCGAGCTTATCTGGCACATCAGTGCATGAAATAAGTCTGATTAACGTTATTTATTGATAAGCATTATATTCTGGTTGATTAAAATATAAACTTTCCCTACTTAACCAAGAAAACTGTAACTAGGTTTATAACATTAGTTAATACTTGACTCAGAATCAGCATGGAGAGATTGATAAAGTTTTCTTCAATGTATTTTCCTATCAAAAACGCAAGATATGGTTGTCTTAGGAGGGTAGTATATTTGTTCCATTATCTAAACTAAAATTCTTTTAACATTGAAGTAAGACACTTGTACAAACATTGTAATAAACTATTGCTGCAATAAATGGATATTATTCTAATTGTTTTAGTCTGCAAATTTTCTTCATCATTATTTATCTTCACGGCTAATGTTTTAGTTTTAAATAAATTGTGATAAAGAGACTTAATAATATTAATTTACTATTTTCTGCACTGCACATTGATAAATTTAGTATAGAAAGAAAAATATTTCCCCACTTCATCATTATTATCAATTTTGGAGCCAGAAGACATACACTTGTAAACATAGGTCTTCTTGTTATTTCTCTATGATGAATGCTTTATATTGGCCTTTGGATTGAAGGCATCATTGCAAAGTCCTTCATTGTCCTCAGCTAAGCAACAATTAATTATTTTGAATTCATAAAAACGTGTCATTTTTAAATACTGATTAAATTATACCTGATCATCACGTGACTGGCAGAATAGTCGCCAACGGCTCAGTTTCCATAAAAAATTATAATAATAAAAAATAAAAATGTATACCTACCCTTGTCATTTGTATGCCTACGAATAGAGATGGCAATAGACTTAAGAGCTAGTTATTTATATAATAATAATTAATAATTGTTTATGAATAAGGGAGTTAATGTTAAACTTGTGTGACAGGTGCACCTGGACATTCAAGTTGGTGAGCATGCGGTAGACTATGCCAATGTGGCCCACAAGGACAAGCTAACAGAACTGCAACTCAGGATCAGACAACTGCTGGATCAAGTACACCAGATCACTAAAGAACAGAGCTACCAGAGGGTAGGTTTTATGAAACTTATAATATATTCTTCCTAGCTCTTTCCCCTTGTATATGTGGCTGTGTTATTGTTAAACTGATTGACAATATATTTGACTGGTTTGACAATATCCCTGCAACATATAGGTACATAATTATTGGAAGGTATTTTAATTAAAGAACACAGCTGTTTATAGAAATAATACCAACATGCATGTGTCCAATCATTGGGAATGATTGCTGAAAACCTGATTGCGAGGGCTATATTGTAATAAATGTATATTAATATACATGATATTGTCATTACACATACTTCAATGAACAAGCAACATGCATCTTATTGTTTGTATGTAGATGAATATTACAAATGTCATAAATGAACACTACAATAACATGCTTGGTGCCTACATATTATATTAACTATTTCTGGAGGCAGAGTCCTCCAGTTGAACAATTAGTACAAGGTAGAGATAGCAAAAAAAAAAGAAGGCATACTAACAGAATATAACAAAGCTGGCCCTATATAACGAGCGATAACAGGTGCACACACACATAGACAATTAGACAAATACCTATGGTGATCTCAAACAAAGTCAAACTAACATTCTTTTAACTAGAGTTGACATTATCATATGTACATGTCTATGTGTGCCTGCACCTGTTATTTGCTTGTCATATGGAGCCAGCCTTCTGTGTACCAATTTTGTGCTTATACCCAGCACTGTAGGGCTAGCATGGCGGGTGGACAAACCCTTTCTGTCCACCCTTTGTCTCCTTGAAAGAAAACAAAAAAAAAAGGAAAAATCATGCATTTTGTCCCCAATTTTCTCTCGTACCCTTTTTTGCTGTGCTAGTACTGCTGCAGTGGTATTTATTATCTTAGAAGCTTTTTATGGTATTTTCTTATGAGATGTTTCACAGTTTGAGAACAAAAACGGCACAATTGTCATCAACCTATTTACTGGGTAAATATTGATTGTACCTATTTTATCTTTCAGCATCGAGAGGAGCGTTTCAGACAGACCTCGGAGAGCACAAATCAGCGGGTGCTGTGGTGGAGTCTCCTCCAAACCGGAGTGCTTGTTGGCATCGGCTACTGGCAGATGAGGCATCTGAAGAGCTTCTTTGAAGCCAAGAAATTAGTCTAAATTATAAATAAACATTAATAAGTTTAGATGTACTATTTTTTTTTTCTTATTTTCCTAAAACCTATGCATTATAAATACAACTTCAATGTTTTGTGAGCTTTGTAAATGATCTGTATTTTTCCAATAAAATTAAATTATACTGTGAAAATAATTTATTTTATAATCAGTTTCACTTATTTCCTACTGTACAATAATAGCACCAAAATAAATGATATATTCATATTCATCATAAATTATTATAAATCATTCAATCAAATCTATTATGGAATAGTTCAGATAGATAACAGTACAAAATCTTATTTAATATCACTAAGTCACAACTTCCAGTTCTTGTTGAATGTTTTCCAAACATTGTACTTGATATAGGTAAAATTTGCCTGGTGAAGTAGTAAAGACCTCCAACAGACTACTAAAAATATCTAAGACATAAAGTAAATTATTATTGACACCTTTAACCAAATTCATTCGAGATTCTCGACTTTAAATGTCCTATCTAAATAATTCATCAAAAGCGATGGATCAGCTTTAGGGAATGGAGCCAGTAAACTGAAATCCACCATGCTTAATGTACTTATTAATGTATCGCACGTGCAGTAATATAAATGGGAGTCGATTTGGAGTTGTTCCGCCAGTTCCAGTTGATGATTATCCATTAAATCTTCGTTTACAACAACCAAAAGGGGTTTGTTTGCTTCCAAAGCTTCCAAACAGCTTCCAGCTCCAGCGTGGCTAATTACCAAGTCAGCGTTCTTTATATCCTCCTGAATAGAGTCCTTGAACCTATACATGTTAATTTGAACACCTTCTTGCTCATAAACACCGGGTTCTACGCTACTATTGCCGATTTGAAATGAAATTTCTTTACAGCCAATATTCTTCAAAGCTGTAAGTACAGGTTCAGTCAGAATATATTCGCAAAGTAAATCGAATCTTGTAGTACCCACTGTTATAAATATTTTCTTGTATTGATTCGACATTTTAGCGAATTTGTGGTTCAGAATCAGATTATTTTGTAAACACAAACCTCGACAGCTGACAACAAAAGGTGAATGAGGTGACGTAATGAGAAATGACGTTTGCGTTTCACATAGGGATGTCAATATTGTAGAAAAACATCGATATTTAGCGGGATAACATCGATGTTTTTATAACGATGTTATGTCCTCGACATCGACACGTCGATGTTACGAGAATAATATCGGCCCATCGATATATTCTAAGGGCCAAGTTCACCGACAGTATAACAGACGATAAGAGCATAATCAGCCTTTTAAACATTAATTTTTGTATAGGTATTCGGCCGATTTCATTTACAACTGTTATATTCTCGGTGAACATAGCCCCAAGTCATATAGTGTGAAAGTAGAAAAACTTCTGACAAAATTTACCTACTTTTTTTGCAGTGTCCCAAAAAATATTGCGTAGTACATAAAACAAAAAAATAAATAAAATCTTAGATTGTTTATTTTGCCACCCTAAAATATTGATGTTTCGGACATCGATGTTTTCCTTCAGATATTACATCGATTCTTTTGATCGAGGTTAGCATTGATGTTTTTCTAAAATCGATCATCCCTAGTTCACATTTGAATGAAATGTCAATTTCATTAAATGTCAAAAACGTCGATTTTTTTTATATGCCTGGCTCTAGAAGGTCTTTTATGGAGCCTAAGTGCAGATTTTGCGTTTCCAACCAGCGATGGGACGAGTCGAGCTTTTTTCAACTCGAGTTACTCGAGTTAAAATATTCTTTGACTCGAGTTGCAACTCGAGTTGACTCGACTCGGTGTCTAAACAGTACGTACGGTCATGGATTCGAATACACGAACATTTCGTGTTTATTTTTCTTGCGTATTAGAACAATTCAACGTCCAACCCGAGTGTTTCCAATGAAAAATCAAAAAATCAAAAATAAAAAAAATTATGATTAGGTAGTATTGTGAATGATAAAATACATAATTTCTAATATAAAAAATTATTATATTGCTCTCAAAGCATTAGAAATATTTAATGAAGTATGGTGCTCTGAAAGTTCTCGACGATGCGTTGGTTCATTCACCCCTAACATTCGGTATTGAAGTTGAAGTCCCAACACTATTTTCACTGGTCTTGGGAATAGTGGAAATATCTACTCTGTTCGTTTCGAATCTCGTTTCCGCTACGAGTTAAATTTTGTCCAATAGCTTCGTTGTACTGAGCAATATGTTTCTTTTTCTATATGGTTTACCAAAGTTGTTCTATTTCCATTAAATTTATAATTACAAGGACAAAATTTACACACAGCAGCCATCGTTGGTTTTGTTAAAATACTCCCATGCCACACTCTTTTTATTACCAGAGACCATAATTTAATATAATATTTAATAGTAAGGTGATAAAACCTTCCGACTTGCGAGCGACCCGGCTTTCTCTCTTACAAAGTGTAAATAACCAGAAATAAACAACGAACAAGTCAGCGAGTCGCGTCGACCATCCGCGCCGAGTTAGCCCGAGTTACGCCATACGCGTGAATCGTGATTGGGTAGTTGACTCGGTACTGCAATAAACGATGAACGAGTCAGCGAGTCGCGCGCGTCGATCTTCCGCGCCGAGTTAGCCCGAGTTACGACAACGAACGAGTCAGCGAGTCGCGCGCGTCGATCTTCCGCGCCGAGTTAGCCCGAGTTACGATAACGAACGAGTCAGCGAGTCGCGCGCGTCGGTCTTCCGCGCCGAGTTACGTCATACGCATGAATCGTGATTGGTCTGTTGATTCGGTAACTCGGTTACCGCACGCCGAGCCGGTGGTCAGTGAATGAATAATACGAAGCTATGGACCGACCGAGTCAACTCGAGTTTCGAGAAAAGCAACTCGGGTCACCGAGTTCACAGAGCAACTCGAGTTACCCGAGTTAAATAACTCGACTCGCCCATCGCTATTTCCAACAGTTTCCATTAACTGTAGGGCTCTTATAATATTCATAGGCTAGCATAGCTGATCACAGGTAGCAGATTTTAAACGTGTTTTTTTCAAAACTATGTTTTCGGATACGGTGCCAATACTATATTTTAAAAACAACTACCTACTTGGATTTAGATGTTAAACAGCATATTCGAGGCATTAAAAACAAGCCTGAACGAAGAATTTTTTGTAATCATTGTATCTTATAATAAACAATTAACGAGCAATTTTTTCCTCAAAATTCAAACAAAAGCCTCGCCTTTGTGCATTTATATTTATTTAAATTGTGTTTTTGTCATAAACTTATTATACTAGTGGTAAAGTTTATGGTTTTTGTATGTTCCATATTTTCTGTACCTACAATAAAAATGATTAGGTACCTATGAATAAAAATTACAGAGGCCATCATTTTGAGTTTGAAAAATAAACCTGTCTATCTTGCCTTCTTGCTTTTCTATTTTCGCTTCCTTTCTATCTTGCTTTCTTTCTAAGCCCCTAATAGGTAGGTACCTACTTGGAATATTCATATTTGAAGTCGCACATTACATACCTCGCTCTGTAAATAATAAAACAATTTTTAGGTAATGATAGCTGCTGTTAATAATACCTACATTATATTATGTATGATACATTTATTACCTACATACATATATATATACATATGTTACCGTAAGGTTGGAAATTCCAGTTGATTAGGTAGGGGGTTGTCCATTAATCACGTGATGTTTTTTAGCAACTTTTAGCCCCCCTCCCCCCTGGTGATACGTGGTGATGTTTTAGACTAATCCCTCCTACCCAAAATCACGTCAATTTTTTTGGTAGTAAGTAACTATCTTATAAATATTCAGAATATTATTTTAAATACTTAAATATTTCGGTAGAGAAATCGCGCGTTTAACGAAAAAATAAATACACGTGATAATATATCTAACTATACCCTGGGATCCCCCCTTGTGATATTTCATGTTCCCCTCTTTCGAGCCTTACGTGATTAACTGACGATCCCTAGGTATTCTACGTCATCTTCATTTTCGTAGAATGTCCTAGATAGAAGCATTAAATAATTAATTAACAATCCTTGGCATTTTCAAACAAGTGTAGGTCTCACCGACCCGTCCTTGTGCTAATTTATTAAGTACAATAGAATATGATTTATTAATTTGATGGGCTGACTGACTTCAGTGTGAAAGTGTGGAAAGAATAGGTACTTACAGGCATTGGCATGATTAATATTTTATAAGCCACAGCTATTAAAGTCCGTAAAATATAGCTCGACTTCTGCGACAGCTGTCATCGAAGTGCAATGGACGACAAAGTTTGAACTTTAAACACACGTTCGAAAACCTCGACAATACCTAATTTGATTATTATTTGTTTTATTAAATTAATCACAAAATAATGAAAGAACATTCTAGTATCTAAAAACAACATCCGATTGCATCATAATTTCAAGTGGTTCGGCTTTGATGGCAGCTGTCGCAGGAATCAAGCTTTAGGTATTTTATTATAATATGTAGGTACGAGTAGGTATAAATATGTACAGGTAGAACCTAGAGTACTAGCTCTGCTGACCGTTCAAGAATATAGAATATACCTAACTATATATTATACGCGTAATGTTCTTTATTTAAATAGGTACCTATATAGGTACCTATTTAAATCAAGTATTTAAGTCAATATCAAGATTTAGAATGACATTTTCCTTTTAGATATTTGGAGAATAATTTTTTTCCGGATATTTATTACGTATCCTAGTCAATAGATCTAAATAAATATAGATAGTAAATCATCTTAATTCTTCTCGGGGATGATAGGTAATGGATTGTTTAAAGAATCACGATACCAGCAAGTACCTACTGCGTGATGCGCACGTAATTATAATGAATTATTAACAAACCGCTGACCTTTTGGAAACACGTTCTTGGCAATGCTAGGGTGTTTCATTTGTTGTGACGCAGAATTTTAGAAGATCATTTGTAGATCAAATAGAAGGTCAAGTAGGTAGGTACCAGTCTAGCTCAAATGCTTGTTAGGTCTCAGTCAGTGGGCAGAAGCTTGATTCACTCATAAATTCTAGGTGCATAAGTTGTCAGTGAGCATGAGCGATTTCCATGTGATAGGCCGTGCCGACTCGATAGAGGAAGAAGTGAGTCACAGCACTCGAGCAATTGAGACGCTTGTCCTTGCCACCGGCCAGAGTAAGTTAATAAGCTAGCAGTGTACCGTACCTTTGACTATCCCACACCATCGTCCAGTCGACAATCTCAAAACTCACAGGTCACGTTTTGAAAAACTTGATGTATTGGTCTTTCCGTTTTTTCTCTGACCATCTAGAATAATACAATCTTGAATAATAAAACCAAAACAGGAATATGTTTCGTTATTAAAACAGGAATATCTGCTTCATTGCGAAACTAATTCTTGTTCTTTTTTCATGATAGCAATTTAATATAATCTGGACATGTTGCTATTATATTGTTGACGAAAATTTATTAATTATCTCACGATAATGTACCTACGGGCACTACACACTTATCACCAGAGTAATCAGAAAAATCACCCACACATAGCAACTATTATAATTAACAATTTTATAAAATTTGAATGTAACGCGGCCTGTATCTTTACACGATATAGTTCCACGAAGCTCGAAGCTTTCAACAGCCTAGTCGGCCTACATTCGAGCAAACCACACCAAAGGTTACCATGAACCACCTGTGTCCTGGCTTCGGTTAATTACATTTATTAATTAAACCTTTAATAATAACGAGAAAATTTTGATTGGATATCAATAATTATTCCGACTGTTTTACGAATTATGACTGGAATTTCATTTGGGAAGTGTAAAAATCGGACGGCGATCGTGTTGACTAAAAATGCAACTATGGGTACTAAGTTTTATGTGTTTGTTGGCTCCTGTGTATGGAGAAGATTTTCCATCATTGATTACGGTAAATGCTTCAATAGGTAAGAAGGTGACAGTGTTTTAGTATTCTGAAAATAACATGTTTGAAGACAGTGTTCAATTCTAGTACTTATTGCTAATAGGTAGTAAGCTATTGTAAATTTTTGGAAGGTCAAGGGAGCCCAATCTCCTATGTTGTACATATATTGATCAAATTAATTTACAAGTTTATTGATATTTTTATTTCGTGATTGATCATAAATTTATTTGCTACGAGATTCGTACGAATTTATAAAACAAGGCCCTGGAAGTATATATATTTTTTTAGGAAGAAGCTTGTAGGATAATTAACACGTACCTAATTATCCTGATTTCAGCTGTCGTGCTAGATCGTCAATACTTAGGCGAAAAATACCAGACAGTTCTAGACGAACTAAAGGACTACATCAAGGAGTTGGCGAGGGTTGAGCTTAAGCACGGTGGCGTTGTTGTTCATTACTACTCCTGGACTTCCATCAGTCTCAATAAAGGTAGCCTAATATAAGCAATATACAAAAGTCTTTCAGCAATATTATCGAAACTATTCGGAACGTTGGGCGCCAGTAATTATGATCGTTGGGCGCCATACTGAATGTTGGGCGCCAATATAAACGTTGGGTGCCAATATGAAAATATGATCTACTTTTCTCAATTTCTTTTGTACATGACTGTTATTGCCTCCTATAGGTTTTTTAGCTGTATTCAGCATAGCATCCTGCGAAGACACCTGGGATTTGTTCTCTCGTACTGAAGAAGAGGAATTATTACTTTTTGCTCTGACGGAGGTAGACTGTCCAAGGCTGCCTTCTCATTCCGCCATTACTGTCACTTACGCTGATCCTGGCGAAGAATTACCTCAGCTGCTATTAGATTTAAGGACGTCGAATGCTTTTCAATGGAAATCTGCTATTATATTGCACGATGACACTTTGAGTAAGTATCCTTGCTATATATTCTTTTTTTTTAAAGTGGTTCGTTCTAAATTATTCCGTAACATTAATTTCATCGTATTAAAAGACGTGTGCTTTGTTAATATCTCTGTAGTCGTTGATTTGTATACGACCAAAAATATCCATACTACATAAAACAATGTATAAAGTTAAGTGGTTCGCCATACCAGGAAAGGTTTTAAAATCTAAGCTAAGAGGGTGCCAAATGTTTTGGGTAGGAAATAAAACTTGCAAGTTATTTGACATTTTACTTAGCATGTCCCTGTATACGTGAAAGGTTCTAATTTATATGAGTATATTGAAATAACCCAGGTCGAGACATGGTGTCCCGAGTGGTGAAGTCTCTGACATCACAGATAGATGACGAGAGTGCCTCGCCGGTGTCTGTCACTGTGTTCAAGATGAAACACGAGATCAACGAATACTTAAGACGGAAGGAGATGCACAGAGTTCTGTCCAAATTGCCTGTTAAGTATATTGGTGAGTTCATTGGAAGATTTGCTTTTGAAAACTAATAGAGCTGAACACTTTTTCGTTATACAGCGGGATGCCTGTTGGTCGATTGAAATTTCACAATAGGTTCAATATTGATCCTACTTAAAGCATTTTTATTTGAAAAGCTTCAAGGTTTACAAGGTTACATTAATATGTGAATAAAATAAAAAGTCAGGTAAATTAATTTTTCATTCATTTTTATAACCTCCACTGCAATTTAAACATTCTCCATTGTTTGGAAAGCATCCAAATAAGCACTTAGTTGCCGCATACAAAACGAACTTTTTTACATTTACTTTGCAGGAAAATAATACTTAAATGTTTTCAGGCGAAAACTTCATAGCAGTGGTGACGTCAGACGTCATGACGACCATGGCGGAGACTGCTCGGGACCTGCTCATGTCGCATACGATGGCCCAGTGGCTCTACGTCATATCTGACACAAACGCACAGAATGGAAACATAAGCAGTCTGATCACTGACCTGTATGAGGGAGAGAATATTGCCTTCATTTATAATATGACTGAAAATGATCCGGAGTGTAAGGTTAGTGGGAAGAGGACTATTATCTTAATTGTGCAGATCTGAATCGCTTTCAAACATCTAAATAGCAGTTCCCTGCTCAGCAAAGGCCTCTGACTTCCACACATCTTTATTTTTTAAAGTTTCTACAGTCCCTTGCAAGAAATTTAACATCCAATCTAAAAGATTTTTAAATAGACTCCCAAATCTACGGTTTACGGAGATAGTTTGGCGGCCTCTGCAATCAGTAAAGCAGAATCTAATCCAAGCCGGATTGACGGCGTGTTTCGCTTGTTAAATGCAATTGTTCGCGTATTTTGTTTTGTTTATCCAATTCCGGGAGTGATCGTGTTTACCGCGCCGGCATTGCGCCGCTCCTCGTATTTGAAATTCAGTTTAAAACAAAGTTTAGAAGCTTTATCGGTATACCTATACATTGGTTTACTGTCTAAGTTAATTTAAATTATTTAATTATAATTTTACAGCTCCCTGTGTATAATGTCCTTTATTAGCGGAGGCCCTTTTAAGGGGTTATAGCACTCATCATTATGAAAAAAAAAAACTATGAGACCAACACCTAGGACCTATATACACTATGAATCGAATGACAATGATGAACCAGTAAGTTAGAGCTTAAGATGATGTTCCATTAGAAAGACAACGGATAATGGTAAAGGTCGAGAAATTAGGTTTCAACTGCTGAAAACACTATGTTATGAAAATATAGCATACTAGCAATAATTTTTGAACATCAACTCTAATTTTCATTTTAACTTTCTAGAATGGGTTAATGTGCTACTCCCAGGAAATTATGGATGCCTTCATATCGGCGTTAAACGCGGCGATTCAGGACGAGTTTGATGTGGCTGCTCAGGTGTCTGACGAGGAGTGGGAAGCCATTAGACCGAATAAGATACAAAGGCGAGACATGCTTTTGAAACATATGCAGGTACTAATCTATGGTATCTATCTGATCATTGCTATTAATATTCATCATCCACTACAAAATAGAATGTCTCCAATGAAGAATATTAAGGGTAATATTTGAGCTCACAAACTTAATGTCACCTAATTTGAACCACTGAACTGATTTCTGCTTAACAGTTATGGATAATGCTATGAATATTTCTAGTTGGTTTGTGTATTTCTCGTAGGGATTATATGTGCCACTAATCCCTATAGAGTAGGAAAGAGTAATCAACCTTTTTATCCTTATGTACCAGCAACACATATCAGCAAAGAGTAGATGCGGCAACTGCTCCACCTGGCGCGCTCTGGCAGCAGACACGTGGGGCACCACGTATAGAGGACTCGCGGACGCGCCGGACCTCGCCAGCGGGACTATCAACGGCTCCACCGGGGTTATTGAGAACATTGAGATGCTGAATGTAAGTTGGATAAAAATATGAAGAAAAAGCAAATAAATCCAGCCCACTACTGTCCTACTGCTGGGCACGGGCCTCTTCTCGGAATGAGAAGGGTTAGGCCTTAGTCCACCACACTGGCCTGGTGCGGGTTGGCGGATTACACAACTTAGGGAAGAAATAATGAAGCCCTCTCAGATGCGCAGGATTACTCACGAGGTTTTCTCTCATCATTAATGCAAGTGATAATCAAATTCCAATTCGCACATAAATTCGTAGTCTTATAATGCTGTTCGAATTTCGATAGCAAGTATAAACAGAGAACAACAAAGCTTACGAAGGATTTGCCAACCCTTATACCTAGACTGGTGACTGGGCAGCAGTATGACCAGTCACTAACCCGTGTCATAACGGATAATAATTATAATCTTTCTTTTCATCAGACTATCCCACGCTACTGCAACAAAAAATTCAAAACTGTTCCTCAGGATCACTGTATGCAGGACTTAATTTGTATTTTTTGTTACAGGCCTGTAACGGCCCACTGCAGGGCAAAGGCCTCCCCCTTCCTTCCTCTTTTCCCGATCTATGGCAATTTGGGGCCAATCCTTTTGATAGGAGTCCACCTAATCACGCCATCTCCTTCTGGGACTGCCGCGTTGCCATTTCCTGCTATTTTGTAATATAATAAGTTAATTATTTTGACAGTAAAATCTTATTCGCAGGTTGGGTTCTGGCGACCGATTGATGCAGTTAAATTCACGGATGTTTTGTTTCCGCACATTCACCACGGATTTAGGGGAAAGGAGTTGCCCATCATCAGTTTCCATGTAAGACCTCTTAATTTACGCAATTTTACTGTTATTTCTATGTGGTATCGACCATTGGGATCCGTAAGATGTCCATCCGGCTCTACCTGTCCGTCAATTAATATTATTTTAGATTTTCTTTTAATTTCTATTTTGTCTAGAAATCAGAAAGAAAGCATAATTTATTTGATTGCAAAATCAAAAAACATCATATGAAAAAATAAAAAACAATAAAAATAATCATAACATAGATATTAAAGTACGCAGGTACGTCATTATACCACGATGCTTGGCATCTCAGAAAGTTTGCTTAACCTTATCCGATAATAAACGCTTAATTTCGGATCTACAATGTCATGTAACGTATGGAACCCTATTGATAGTATTTATTATAAATTTCAGAATCCACCATGGACGATATTGCAGCGCAATGAATCTGGTGCTATTGTCAAATACACCGGTCTTATCTTCGATATTGTCAATCAATTAGCTAAAAACAAAAATTTTACGTAAGATTCTTAAACATTAAATTATTGATAATTATTATTTTTTGTTATATACAATACATACATGAGACGTAAAATTATAAAAATATGTTTTTTTATTCCAGAATAAAAGTTATACTCCCTTCCATTTTAAAGAAAGACTTATCTAATGACACTATCACTGATGTAAGTTCTTTTTTTAACTAGACTCTACAATGCACAAATATTTGCTTTTAACTCCAACTCAATCAAGATAGTCATTTAAATTCAGCGAAGCTTCCACAAGATAAAATTTAGTTACCGCCATCTTTAATTAAGGCTTAATTGACATTATTAGGAAATACGATTAGAATACTTGATTACAGACAATGCATAGCATGGATGCGAAGTTAACTATGTCCGCCATATCTAAGGGAAAAGGAGCTTTAGCGGCTGCCTCGTTCACCGTTCTATCAGATCCTATGCCAGGTAAAAACTGCTATGATTGTAGTAAAATAATCCATCTATAGGCCTACCGCTTAACTGAGACGGTCGGTGTCTGTGCTTATGAAGAAGTTGCGCAGTGCGGGAGGGGTGTGACACGAGATGTCAGTCACGGGTTCATGACACGCACCTTAAAGCTTAGCTTAGCCAATAGTAGGCGTGTGTCACACCTCCCCCCGCACCGCGCAACTACCTCAACTTTAGACACCAACCGTCTGATTTAAGCGGTAGGCCTGTACATAGGTATATTATATGTGAGCTTTAATGCAACGACGTGATGGTGAAGTATTGTCTGGCTACGGCTAGCTATATAAGAAATATGCTAAGTTCCAGTATTGGACAAGTCTTGAATGATCAAGCAAAGATTCAGTGCTGGACTTCTTTTTTTTTTTTTTACTCTGGTTCTTTCTTTGTTTATGTATGCATAGCCAGATCTCAAAAGTGAAGAGTGGTCTGAGTTTCAACGGCTAGTAGCAAAAACCCTCCATTTCTGGGAGACTATGGCAAAGTTTATAAATGCAATGTGTTAATATTTAAACTTTAAGGAAAACTTAAGATGTCTTAGTTTATCTGCTATAACCAGAATTGTTCTCCATAGGTATAAACTACACGATGCCAGTGAGCATACAGTCGTACTCGTTCATGATAGCGCGCCCGCGGGAGCTCAGCAGAGCACTGCTGTTTCTACTTCCTTTTACAACTGACGTAAGTTCTTATTTCAAATGTGAAGGTATCAATAATAATAAGGATTTTTTTTTTAAAATATGGAGCGTTTACAACCGTTTGTATGAAATGTTTCTTTTTGTTTTTGCATTATGCTGCGTTTAGAACTGGCTGGAAAATTATTGATGTCTCACTATCTTTTGAATCAACTAAATGTGGCTTTTTGATGAAATCTATGGCTTAGGTATTCGTTTCATTGAAATGTATAATATTGAAACGATTCAGTTAAAAGCCAGCCTCTCATTTATCTTTCGCTAAGTACATCCAACCACATTTTTCTTATAGTTCTTTAACTTATCCTACTTTACATATTGCGCAAAAAGTAGAATCTACCGAGAGTATTGCGGGATGAAAATGTTCGAAGGAAAATTCAGGTTTTACGAATACTGCCGGCTGATATTAAATAATATGCAAAGTTTTGGCTCAGTGTAAGATCATACATACGCATATGTGCTAAAAAGAGTGTCTTTTATAAATACAGCTTCTACATGTGCATACGAATGTTGAACATAATTTATGAACAGTAAAATTCTTTTATCTATGTCATGTTGAGTTCCCTTCAGTACCTATGCTTGAGTGTATGTCATGCTCGTGAACAGGTGCCGCCTGTTAGGAGTAGTCAGCTTATAACTGCCATGGCAATCTTATTCAGAGGCTAATCATTATTATCCTATTCTATTTTTTTTTTCACATTATATTACATTATTCTCGCAGCTCTTACCACAACTAATCAAGATTGTAAATCTATTATCTTGTTTCCATGGAGTTTCTTGCTGGTTCCTCTCTTCTCGAAGCTCTTACCGCAACATTGTACTAATCAAGATTGTAAATCTATTATCTTGTTTCCATGGAGTTTCTCGCTGGTTCCTCTCCATAGGATTATTTAGAGCCGCACACCTAGAGTAGTTAGTATTCTTTGCCTAGAGTCTCGACGTTTCATAAGTGCCTGTATCTGGTTTACATTAAATAAAGATCTATTCTAATTTGTCGAAAAATATCTAAGTAAAAAAAAATGAGTAGAAATAGACCTTTCTTTCAGAGTGTGGCATAGTGTGGCATATCTGGCACTATATGAGTATATGAGTTTATGAATGTTATGATCATACTGCTAAAATCAGATTTTTACGCAATTCGCAGTCGCACTGCGTAAAAATTGAACCAACCGGATTTTGTTATAACGAGAATTTATTTTGTGCTGTTTATTTTTAGTTCGTTTAGGGTTTTCTGTCTCTCTACTGCATAAAAGACGACACATTAATGTGGGCAATGCGATTTGGTATGTTGCCCCATATATTTATATTTAGAGATTTGATTTGATTTGTGTTTTGATTTTATATAAGGCAAAGGGGACCGCGATTTTATATAGAGATTAGGTTAACCACTAAGTAAGTATCAGAAACTATTATAACTTTGTGCCCACCTTTGCATAGATCAGATATGTTGGATGATGTAGGTAAGCTTATCTACTAATATTGATATACCTACACCCAAAAAAATTAATTTCCAGTTTTTTTTAAGGTCCTCTGCTCATCATTTCATACAACTTTTACGTTGGGATCAAAACAGAAATCGCGAAAAAAATATCTGCTGTTTCATACATTTAGTCGAGTAATATTGAGTTAATTAGAGCTACTGCTATTAAAAAAATTGTGGTTCCCGTTATGTGACAGACGTACGAACTACGATTATGATATTTACAAGCTTTTTATTCATTGTAGACATGGCTGTGCCTCGGATTAGCAGTGATACTGATGGGCCCTATGTTATACATCGTCCATCGACTGAGTCCTTATTACGAAGCCATGGAGATCACCCGCCAAGGAGGTCTCGCCACTATACACAATTGTCTCTGGTATATCTATGGTGCATTGTTGCAACAAGGTGAGAAGTTGATTATAGTGCCACAAAGCCACAAACTTATCTGACCCGGTCATGGCGTCACTGCCGTCGCTTTTACCAATGTCATCACCCTACAAAAATGACATTTTGAAGTAATTTTTGTTCCGTAGCGACGTTAGTTCCAATTTTGGCCACCAGGTCAGATAAGTTTGTGGCACTATACATAGATTTAATTTGAGAACAAGCTTTTGATTTCTTTCATTATTATGCTGAATGGCACAATTTGGCTTACAATCGGTAGGGCCGATAGGGCGTTGTGCAGTTGTAAGTCGGGGCGACCCAACCGCGAACAAATGACCAGAGCCACCTTGCCCATTGCCAACATGCCGATTGGCTGGGACCCTACTGATCGGCCCTACGCATCATGACCCAATTGTTGTGCCGTTCGTGGACACCTTAAGGATTTTCTGGAGTAAACAAAACGCATTTAAGTACAAAAAGTCTAAACTTTTATTTATCTTTTAATATTGGAAACAACCTCTTTTGACGTAGACATTTAGACTGGTTTTCTACGCGCTGGCTACGCGTTTCAAAAAATACTTTAATCGCCATAAAATAAATAAAAAATGTTATTTTATTCTTTTTCCTTATAAGGCCACCGATGTGAATGGTCAATCAAGGCCAGTTTAAAAAAAAATACCAAAAGAGGTTGAATTTGAGAGAAGTAAGAGAACAAAATTATTTACATTATTGTACAAGTTGATTTTACGAAATTTTCCTTTATCACCTCATCCTAAAATAATATTATTACACCTTCAATCTTATTAATTAAGAAGAAATAAGAAATTATTGTGAGGTAGGGTGGGGTGGGATTTTCCTCTCGAAATTGGAGCTGACCGACTGGAGAAGTACCTACCTCTTACCTTGAAGAATATCGTAGCCAAATAACACTGCTCTTTTGCAGTGTTGTGTTCCTTGCTGCCTAGAAGACGCTAGTAGTAGGGTCGGCAACACGCGAGTGATGCCCCTGGTGTTGCAAATGTCCATAGGTTACGGTAACCGTTTACCACCAGACGGGCCGTTACTATCTATAATTTAAACATTACTATTTATCGTCTTACCAGGGGGTATGTATCTCCCTCGCGCGGATAGTGGTCGCCTCGTGGTCGGGACATGGTGGCTGGTTGTTCTGGTAGTCGTGACCACGTACTCCGGCAACCTGGTGGCATTTCTGACGTTCCCGAAGCAAGAGGTTCCTGTGACCACTGTGGGAGAGCTTTTGGAGAACAGAGCTCTATATACTTGGTCGATTACTAAGGGATCTTATTTAGAAATGGAGTTAAAGGTAAGTTGGTTATGCTTGTTCCCATGAATACGACACTCCTTTCTTGATTACGCGAAATATTAAGGCAAATTTACGACCGCTGATAACATTATTACTACCGAAAAGGCTTTCGAAATCATTCTGTATACATCAAGGAACTTGCCGTATCCTGTTGGAAAGACTAACTACTTTACATCATTTTATCAGTTGCTGGATATTTAGTTTCATCTCTACCACCTATAGGGCGACCGCTGTTAGCGCAGCCCTCCCGATGGTTTGAGGGACGCGGGGCTGCGGATGTGCACGGTGTTTGGTAAACACGTTATTGAGATAATGCTCTATTGTTGTCTTTATTAAAATGGAAAGTCATCGGGAGAGTCGCACTTAAGGTGGATGCACATTCTGTCCGCGCCGAAGTCAACGAAGACACCTACCCGCGCCGAAAAAATCGACCTCGCCGCACCCAAAGAAAGAGCGTTTCGTTTTGCGGATTTTGGGTACCTTCCGAATTTTTCCAGCGATTCGACCGATTCGGTGCGGATTGGTGTACGAGGTTTCTCCATATAAATAATTATAAAATTCCTATTATTTGACTCGTTTGACGCGTTAGGCGCGGACTACTTTTACAGAGGCCGAGCTATTGTGAAAAATAATAATCGAACTCAAAAAATAAAAATTCAAGTGTTGTGACATCTACAAGTGCGTACTGATAGGTTACAGACGTTAAATACATTACAATCCTCTCTCTGAGTCACAGGAGTTTGAACATTATTTGATGTCGATAGGTTCTAGATAGGGCCGGCAACATAGCCGATCTCATCTACCTAATAATATTACAAACATACACACCGATACACCATGTACTGGATTAATTCGAAGCATACATTATATCTGAGTACATGAAGTGGTTTCCGTAGGGCTCGATTATGGAGAGGCGGAAAGTCGCGCGGCGCGCAAAGCGGCGTGTCGCGCTCTGGCTCACTCTCCATATACGGAGAAACGCGCCTTTCTCCGCGTTGCGCTCTCTAAGGGTTCGGGTGCAAGTAAAACCGAGCGCAACAGCTAGTTTAGTTATAAACACAGAACACAGAAAAGAGGTTTCTGTGTTCTGTGGTTATAAAGGAGGCTATTAATAATCTACTTATGTTTCTTTTTTGATACGTTGATTTAGGTATTTGCCTTACCTAAAACCATGACTTCATAATGATCTTCGGTTACATCATTTACATGTTCTTAATTCGAGCACGCTGCCCTGGCGTGACAGATAGCTTCAAGTCGATTAACTTCGGAATCTAAAGTTTCTATAATAGCTATCATCACGCTCTCTTCACGTGATAGGTATATAGCGTTGCCGGGTGTCCCGAATTGCGCATACATGCGTCATACTCTTGAACGGGTGCGCACCGTTTATTGGGACCATAGACAACTAAATAAAGTTTTACTAAGTACCAGGACATTTGCACTCTAAACAAATACAAGCACTTATGAAATGTCAAGACTCCAGGTGCGCGGTTTTAAATAGTAGGTCCTATGGAGAAGAACCGGCAAGAATCTCCATGGAAACTCTTTTATAATAATAGATTACAATCTTGACTAGTACAATGTTGTGGTAAGAGCTGCGAGAATAATGTTATTTAATGTGAATATAAAATAAGAATAGGATAACAATGATTTGCCTGAATAAGATTGCCATGGCAGTTACAAGCTGACCAGTCCCGACAAACGGCACCCGTTTACGAGCATGACGCAAGCGTCAGCGCGTGCGCATATTTAGACTTAAATCGAATTTGTTTCTAGAATTCAGAAGAGCCCAAGTATACAGCTCTCTTGAAAGGTGCGGAATTGCTTACGACTGGTGTTGGAATGTCGGGTACTACGACTTCAGGTAAGAAAAAAACAAAAGTAGGTAAAGAAAATACTGTGAAAAAAAAAAAACTGTGTTTATTCTCTGTGTGTGTGCTTTTTCTTGTTTTTTTTTTCTCTATTCAGTCTTTATTTTGTCATTAGCTCCTGGCACATTGATGGTTTCTTGCTTGTTTTGTATCTTGCTTAACGAATTAATTAACCTTTGATTTTAGGTACTTTGTTCTTCGAGACTGTAGTTGAGAGCTTTTAGAAAGCTCATTTGTAACTTTGGTATAACAAATCCACACCACGCCTAATCAAAAATCAATCCTGAAGTTAAGCCATTTACGTAAAACAAGAGCAATCCTGCATAGAGAAAGTAGTGCATTTATTTGTCTTGTTATACAGGAAATTTTTTTATGTAGTGCGCAAAATTTGCATTGTTTCAGTGTCCGTTCCCAAATGCAACTACTAAAATTCACTCGAAAACAAAATCAAAATTTGATTTTGTATGACTTGCGCTTGTAAATTTTGCGTGTCCCCTAAACTAAGTCGAATTTTCGTTTTGTTTTAAAGTGTATCCCAATACTGCGGTTGCATTTAGGAACAGAGACTGAATCACTTTATAAATTTTGCGCACTACATAAAAAAACATACTGTATACAAGTTATTGATATTTATATTCGGCGGCATTATGTCTGGAATGTGGCTGTCTGGTAAAATTATTGTAACCCAACTATGTAAGTTGGTAAAAAGACTAAGCTAATGGCATCATACATCCAACGTGAATTAAAAATGGGTGGTCATATTATGAGACCATCAAACTGAACAACTTTCTCTACGGGAGCAACACCGCAATCTTAAAAAAATAATCAGCTGTCCCATACCTTTGGGTTGAGTAAGTATTGAAGTTTTGTATGGGACAGCTGATTCTTTTTTCGCGATTACGATGTTGGTCCTATATTGATGGTCTGATCCACACCCTTGAATATGACCACGCATTTTTTGCCAAGAAGAAAAAAGTCTTTTTTAATAAAATGTGGATAGACAGTCAGGAAACGAGAGAGAGAGAGAGAGAGTGTCACAAGATAACTTTATTTGTGTAAAAAATTAGTACTACACATAAATTGTAAATGTGCCTACAAGATGTTTCCGTAACTATTCCAATTTCTGGTCATGTTTGCTACATGCAATGGCATAAAAAATTTATTTGAGGCTATTATAATCTCGTGAACTTTGTGTAAGAAGGTACCTATTTGTTTATCTTATGTCCAAAAGAATAACGCATATTACCTATAAGATATTGCCTATAACGAGTATAATGTACCCTTGAAAGATTAGCAAAGTTGACACTACATATGCTTCATGTGGAAATGTAGCTGTAATGTATCTTTTAGGGTCAGCGCTACTGCAGCGCGTCCGCTACCATCGCCACGTCATCATTGACTGGAAGCTTCGACTCAGTTACCTGATGAGGGCTGACCGAATCGATGCGGCCAACTGCGACTTTGCTATGAGTAGGTATTTTGGTATTTTTAACCCCCGACAAAAAAGAGGGGTGTTATAAGTTTGTAGTGTATCGGTGTATCTGTGTATCTGTCTGTGGTATCGTAGCTCCAAAAGGGATGGCCCGATATCACTGCAGTTTTTTTTTTGTAATTGAAAGCTTCTTTAATCGAGTATCATCTTAGCTATGTTTCATGAAAATCTGTTCAGCCGTTCAAAAGTTACAGCTCTTTTTCTAGTTGGAGTCGGGGGTTTTTGACGGTTAGGCTATATTAACATGACCCTTTACCTGCTAGTGGGGGATTATTGCCATAGTCCCTTGGCAAACGGATTGGTGATCGTAGATTGTTTCTTCCACAATCTTTAGTCGTCTATTTTATGACACGCCTAGGATGAGAGGGGATGGACAATTCTGAACCGGTAATCATGCATTAAAAAACGTAATTGCTAGAAATGAACAAGTTATTGCTATTTATAACCGAGTGGTTCGGATGGAGTCTGCTCAGTAGTTTTTTCCACGCGGACGCAGTAGGTAATAGTAGGTATTCATGGGTTTCCTTTTGTACTCGTGTACTGTATGACTTGTATACACGAGTCAACCTTTTGAGGATCACTAGAGGTTTTTCATTTTTGTTACTTTTTAGTTGAACAGGTGGTAATTACTGGTTCCTTTTGTAAAGTAAGATTTCGACGCGACACAATTGTTCACAGAAATCGCCAAACAATTTTTTTTATTATTGAAATAATTTTCAGGCTCAGAAGAGTTTTTTGACGAGAAAGTTGCTATGATCGTGCCTGCGGGCAGCCCTTATCTTCCAGTTATAAACAAAGAGTAAGTACTTAAGAAGCGCGTTTCTTTTTGAAATATTGTGTCACATTTCAAATCTTGCTTTTGTTACTTCGATGACATAATAATAAATACTACCTGGGATTGATTTTGGAAATTAAATTGGGCATCCTTTTATCTCCAATCAACGTTTGGCTCAAAACAGTAAGAAACTGAACCTTAAATTTAAATGTTTTCGGAGTTTTAAATAATATTGCGTTGCATAAATTACGGCATCTAACGATCAAATTAATAATGTTCCAAAGGGCTCAGGCGAGGGGAAAACTTTGCGAGCAAAAAAAAAACTCATTTACATTTACGAACTCATAAAAAAATGTAAACAATCTTATTTTTTACCTTTTGCTAAAAAAACAACCGAGTAGCTTTGGGCTTGTATGGAAAGAATTTGTTTACAATATTCGAAGCATAATATTCAAATAAGTTATCCAATTTGTTAAGGATATTTCCTTAAATATTTTTTAGGCTGGCAACAAAAGATATCACATAGGTCTCACTCTCTGAATACAAATTTTGAAGATGCGCTAAGCCACGATGTCTCTGAATGTCAGCCTTAGGCTCATGATATCAAAAACTTATGCTATTGGAAAATAATTAAATTTCCTTTTTTTATTTGTTTATTATTAATTTCTTTTTTTTTTTTCTTTTTTATAGAGCTTTTTTATGCATCTAAATAAAAGTCTTTGTGCTGGGAATCCCGTGAAATGGATTACGGCCTCTCGTACGGATCTCTCTCTCAGAGAGCGGGTCCTAGTTCCAGCGGTGGGATTATAAGTACCTACGTAAGCTGATGACAACGACGTTGACAATGTAGAAGAATGTAACGTGACTTATTTCTTCTGCATTGTAGACTAGATCGCATGCACAAGGCAGGACTGATCAACCGCTGGCTGGAAGCGTACCTGCCGAAGAGAGACCGCTGCTGGAAAACCTCCTCCATGATGCAGGAGGTCAACAACCACACCGTCAACCTGAGCGACATGCAAGGATCCTTCTTTGTACTGTTTATGGGTAAATAACGATAATTTTCAAAATTTGTTTTGAGATAACACAGATATTGCACGGACAATTTTGAAGTATCTATAGGAGAGATTTGGCATTTTTTATTTTTTATCGTGGGCAAACCAGCTTGTGGTTCGCCTGATGGTAAGTGTTCACCGCCGCCCATGGACACCCGCAACACCAGAGGAGTCACCGATGTATTGCCGACTGCAACATACACACTTGTTTCATGAAAATGTATAAATACAGTATGTATTTGAAAACATATCATGGGTTAAACGTCAAAAGGTTAAACATCAAAACATCAAAGTACGTCAAAAACTTGGTCCACTGAGCAGCTGCGTGTTCTTACCATAAAGTTATCTAGTAATAATAACTTTATGGTTCTTACGCTTATAAACAACATGCTGTATATATTTTTTCAAATATTTCTCTTCATAGAGTGAACTGAAACGATGAGATCCACATACATACATCTGATTTCACAATGAGCAAAAAAAATCATCCGGGGAATAAAAGTTACGTAGGTTCTCACATTAATCCTGCCATTAATTTTTAGATAGTTTACGTTGTAATCAATGTAGGTACTTTTTATCGGTCTTAATGTTTGTGGACTACAGATAAAATTCTTCCATGATATATTTTAACATAACAGACTCTGTATTTTAATTTTCTTGGAACCAGAATCATTACATATTTATTTGGTATCAATACGGTTACTGACCTAGCGTATCACGCGTGAATCACGCAGTCAATGTGTGACATAATAATATATGATGTCTATAATAGTAATTCTGGTACCTATTAATGCGACCATTTGATTATAAAAATACCAGTTTGAGGACAGTTTCACAGACATGTTTTTGTTGTAACGGTGCTTGAGAACATTGGAGCAATAATATTCGTTACGCAGTATGATGAAATAAATATTTAGTAATTTCAACGCTGCACCATCATTATCAACAGTCCACTGTTGGGCGTAGGACTTTCCAAAACTGAACCCATATTCACCACCATGGGTCAGTTATTCAGGTGCTTTCAGCAGTGGATGCAGCATTTTCTCCTGTCGTACTATGTTGTTATTGCATGAAGATGGTGTAAATATCGAACGCAGAGTGAGGGGTTGATCTGTACACTGTACAGACATAGACACATCCCATTTATAAGAAGAAAGCAGTTTTATTCTGGACTCGCCAGGCAATAACAAATGAAAGTACTAAAAAAACAAAAGAAAAACAATAATTAAGCAACCTGGACGAGACCAAAAATGGCCCCATCTCAGCATAATGCTGTGACATTTGGAAAATGTCACAGCACCGTGTTATTTCACAGTCTACCAAATCGGGTGTTGCGATAGTATTTCCGAAAGAGTTCAACGTCATCATCTGCCTAGACTTTTCCCAACTATGTTGGGGTAGGCTCCTAGTCTAATCAGATGCGACTGAATATCAGTATTTTACATGAACCGACTGTCATCTGATCTTCGACACTCAATTACTGGAAGACACTGATACCCTAAGGTTAGACGGGTTGTCAGACTTTTTGGGCTACTGACACCCGTAACGACTGTCTGTATTCGTATGATAACGGGACAGCGCGGCAGCACTTAGGCGGCAGCTATATGCTGAGCGGAATCCTTTTTGACACAACTGCGACGTACCTACAATCCATTATATTTAAGATTTATTTTTATTTTTGTGTTTGATCTTTAAAATAGTTTTTGTACTGTGTCAAATAAATACTTTTTTCATTCTTTACACACCCTTGTAGCATGCAAGTTGTCATTAAATTATGCACAATTTTATTGCCTAATCAAGGACTATATTGTATCATAATGTCATAATATATTCAGAGGAGCTACAAACTTATTTATGTTAATTTGGTATTCTTACTGAATTCATATTAGGCTGGGAAAGGATGTAGAATAAAATAATTGATATAACATATTTTTTTAACTAAAAAAATAAATATAAAGTAAGTAGTAATGATAAAGTAGCTAGAACCCGTATATAGAGAAAATATATCGTGATAAGGGATAATGGCGGACCCCATGGTCGTAATTCAACTGAATCCAACCACCCAATGACACCGGTAAGCCGTTTAATTTTTCAGACCTTTACACGATTTTTCACATTTACCAAAAAGCTGTGTTCTGCAACTAATAAACACAGTCTGCTTGAAAGAAAACAATATTTAAAAAATCATTATAGCAAGATTTCATAATATGAAATCAATAAGGCTTTTTATAAATACTATGGTCTGAAAAATGAAACGGCTTACCGGTGTCATTGGGTGGTAGGATTCAGTTGAATTACGACCATGGGGTCCGCCATTATCCCTTATCACGATATATTTTCTCTATATACGGGTTCTAGCTACTTTATCATTACTACTTACTACTACTTACTTACTTTATATTTATTTTTTTAGTTAAGTACTTTATAATTTTATTTTTTATTAATTATTTTTATTGTGTTTGTATATTTTTGTCATCGATGCGCATCGACATCAAAAATGCGGCATCTGATTTCAGCATCGTTATTCTAAAAACGCCCATCTGTGTACTACTTTCTTGAATGATTATAATAATATGTATTCGGTGTGACTCCGATATTATTATAAATTCATAATATATAAATATTTTATATTTTACAGGTTTCTTGACGGCGTCCACAGTGTTACTGCTCGAATTTCTTTACAACAGGCGGAAACGACGGAGTGACGAGATCGTCATCAAGCCTTACGTCGAATAATTTATTTATTTATTCGCAACAACTATAATATTTACATAATGCGTGGAAAAATACTTCTACTATATACTTACTCTGGTACGTTCTATACATAATCATATTTTATCTTAGCTTTTTATATTATATCTTTTTGATAAAATTGTGTTTTACTTACCTATAAACTAAACCAAAAAGTGGGTACCTAGTGTGAGATAGAGATTTTATTATATTTATTTATACAAGGTAACTATGAAATTAACCTCTCCGTGGACAAGGTTTTATGAAATCGTTTTCCTGTATACGAGAAGTGGCAGTGCACTTTGTATGGAGGTTTGTATGAAAGCACATGGCGGACATTACATCCATGCGGTTAAGTCACGTATTCGAGAAGTAACTATACCTGAAATATTGTGCTTAGACTTAATAAACTAGTGATTAATTATTAAAATTATCAGTATATTAAGTACGATAGACTACTAAGAAAAAGAATTTATTTGTAGTCAAAATATGTGGGAATAAAAAAAAAATATGTGGGACAAAAAAAGTTGTTAGTCACCAATCATTGTCATGATAATTTAAAAATATCTTAATTTAAACTTGATTTTAGTTACTATCCGTGTCTGATGAGTTTTAAAATAGTGCCAAGGTTACTTCACTACTATTAATTTTCAATTCAGAAATGCTTTTCAAGGCCTTGATATTGCAAATTAAGTGCTTCATAACCTAACCATCAAAAATACCCGATTCCAACTACTTTTGTACGGCTAAACAGATTTTCATGAAACATAGCTAAGATGATAACCGATTAAAATAGCATTCAATTAAAAAATCTGCTTTGAAATCGGCCCTTCCTTTTTTAAACTATAATACCATAGACAGTCACACATATACACACTACAAACTTATATCACCTCTCTTTTTTGGGGGGGTTAAAAATGGCCAACGTGCCATTTTCTTACCGTCCCATGTGCCAAAACTATTTAGACCCCTTTTTTCTTCCAAAAACAAAGAATCGGAGGACGTCATAGGTAGGTACGCTAAAAAGACTAAGCATGATAAACTCTTTAAACAAGTTTGAATATAACTACAAAATCTTGGAAATAATGAATAACAAGTTATTTGAGCGCTTAGAATATTTCCTGGCCCAAAGTTCCCAAATATTCATTTGTCGTAGATAAAAAACCAAAAAATAGACAAGTTTTTTTTACTTTTTTGTAATACCTAACAAGTAAACATGGTTTAGTGTGTGTTAAAAAATAAAAAGTATAGATATTAATAATAATAAAAAAGAAAGTTGAGAAAAATAAACTATAAAAAAAGTAAAAACCGACGTCAAAAAACTAAAAAGTATAAAATAATTTTCTTAAAAAAATTATCAGCTTTTGAAGTCGGTGCCACTACCAAGCTAGATGCATTGAAGAATTATAGGCCCCGACCTCAGAAGCTGTTAAGTTTTTTAAGAAAAATATTTTATACTTTTTAGTTTTTGAAGTCGATCTTTGCTTTTTTTTAAATTTTATTTTATTTTTCAATTTTGAGTGGCATAGACAATACAATGAAGAGTGATAGGCGAAGTCAAATTGTAGAATCCGGCACATGACAAAACGGCAGCTTAATTGTACAATCCGCCGCAATATAAAACGGGGCGACATACCTATAGGTATGAATGTGTGTGGAATGTTGATACTGTTGAGAACTCACTTGAAATTAGATTTTAAGATAGATCATTCAATAAGTTTTCGTGATACTTTTCACGTCTACACTGTTGTCCTTTACAAATGTCACAAGTAACACCGGTATGCTAATATTCTGTGTTGTTTACCTCTTAATACTTCACGTGATCCGGCGCACGAATTTTGGGGTAAAAACTGGATCAACGTAGTTTGAATCGGTATTGGTATCTTCTTATTTCTTTATAAATTGATTGGTAAAAATATTGTAAAAGTAGTTATTTATTTATTTAAGTAGGTATTTATTTTTATAAGGCACACCACAGATATTTACAGATAATTTACAGAGTGATAATATTCATTAGGTGATCCTGTGCAAATAAGTCACTTACAGGCATGTACCACATTCACAGTAGGACAGTGGGCCGAGCACGAATAGTTTGACGTATGGTAACGTTAACGTAAGCAAATTTTGATTATAAAATACAATGAATCTATCGCATTTTTGTTATATTTTATGCAACATACACACTTGTTTCATTAAAATGTAAAAATACTGCATGTATTTTCAAAAAGTTCATGGAATATACGTGTAGATATTTTTTATTCAAAATTTTGCTTACGTTAACGTTACGATACGTCAAAACATTCGTGCTCGGCCCACTGGTAGCTGATTATTTAACTGTTTATATTATCAATAATTGATTAGTATTTCGTTTTATTTGATTAGTATTACTGTTTGAGACATAGAATTCTGGATAGGTGATTAAGATATAATGTTTACGATGCAATATTTTAACAACAAATAATAATAAAACGAATATGCGCGTTTAAAAAGAAAACAGTAAAAAAGATAGGTACACATAGGATAGATTATTTTATTAAATTGACATATTGGAAATTGATTGTGAATTTTATTGATCATATTATTTTTAATTAAAAATTATTATGGGTTATGTACAATCAGAGCTAATAAATATAACTAGAAACCGATGGCGGATTACTGATCAATATAAAATATTTATGAGTGATATTAGATTTTTGTTGTTCTTATGTTTATCATTCTTTATAATTCAAAGATTGTTGTAAAACAAAGAAAATGAGTAGCCGGACGCTGTGGCGGATTTTCACATTTGTCGCCAGTAAGCTATTAAAATTTTGCCGCTTCTACCGACCTCTACAATTCGATACCTTAGTTCACAATCCTATTAATTACAAAAATTGTAACTTTATGATTTGTGCACATCGTCTTAATACCACTTGTTTCCCGTAATTAGTATGATTGTGAACAAGGGGATCGATGTGTCAGTTCCTAGATTATATTATGATTGCACAAGAAATAGTTTTTGGGTATATTTCTGAGCTAATAAAAGCTCAATCATGTACTACTAATAAGGCGGGGTAAGTTACTATGCCTAAATTTTGGCCCGTGCCGCCCCTAAAATTAGGCACCCTAAGTTTCAGCCTACTCAGCCTGGTGGCAAATCCACCACTGGCCGGACTTCATGCCCTTTGTAAGTTGTGGCATAAGTAAAATTCAGGATATATTGAAGGTACTGCTATAAAACATACGTTATAGATTTTTTAACATAACATAGTGTCACAACTTCTTTCACTCAAGGACTAGATAGAGGATTAGGTACTATTGTATGTCTTTAGGGTCATAAATTCCAGCGTCATAAAGATCAGGTAAAATACTGGCATAAATAATAAATGACAAGTAGGTAACACGACTGAATGCAACAATGTTGAAATAATCAACATAATTATTATAAACATATGTACATTTTCATCGTCAGAATCAGCCATGCAGAGGTGAACTGTACAGACCAAGTAGGTAGGTATCTAGGCTTTAAATGTGGGTGTATGCACGTAGCGTCATTGAAAATATTTTTTTAAGAAAAAGTATTGAATGTGTATTTGAATATAAACCAAATATTTATATTATGTGTGTGTTATGTGTTGTGTGTGTGTGTGTGAGGTTTATAATTATGAACTAAGTTCGAAATTTTTAAACATTTATAGATTCATTTTTAAATCTCGTTACATGTATACATATTTGTACTGGTGACTGTACTACCTACACCCACATTTATAGTACTGCCCATTTTTATTAGAGTCCTATTGATAACTACATAACGAAAAAATATTTTTTAGCATCTTCTGAGAATTTCCATACGGAAAAACTTAATTATAGTCTGCCCAACCTGGGAATCGAACCCTGGAGTTACGCTCAGCAACTGCTGAGCGTAACTCCAGGGTTCGATTCCCAGGGTTGCTCTTGCGTCCACTTGATTAATGAAGCAGTGAGCTAATAAAGAAAGTCGAGGGAAAGTAGGAAGGCAGATGTTAGAAGAAGACAAAGTAAACCGTCAAAAACCCCCAACTCTAAATAGAAAAAGAGCTGTAACTTTTGAACAGTTGAACAGATTTTCATGAAACTTGCTAAGTTGATACCCAATTAAACTAGCTTTCGATTTAAACAAACTGCTTTGAAATTAGTTCATCCGTTTTGGAGTTCCGATGCTACAGATAGATACGCAGATACACAGAAACAGATAAACCTACCTCTTTTTTGTCGGGGGTTAAAAAGGAAATGCAAGTGATCTAGAATCGTTTGTTGTAGAAATCCTAAATGCGATGAAAAATTATTATATTGATTAACAGCTTGCTCCGGTAAATTGCGGTCGAAGTCTACGTGCCTAAGTGCATGTCGCCAAGATGATGAGGTTTGATCATGAATATTTAGTAGCAATTAGGTAAGTGCAGGTTTCCCCACGATGTTTTTCCTTCACCATTATTGCAAGTGATTATCATCAAATTGTAATCTGCACATGAATTCGAAAAGTCTGAGGTGCGGGCCGGGTTCGAACTCAGACCCTCCTGCATGGAAGGCAAGCGTTCAACCGCTAGGCTATCACTGCCCCCAGCCTGCCTGCTGCCTTTAACTGAGAGGGCCTGATAAAGTTCTCGATGGTGTGTGTAGTCCGCCAACAACCCGTACTAGGCCAGCGTGGTGGACTAAGGCCTAACTCTTCTCATTCTGAGAAGAGGCCCGTGCCCAGCAGTGGGACAGTAATGGGCGGGATTTATTTTAATTAGGTAAGTATTTGAAGCATTAGAAACGAAATTCATTTTATTAAGAATAAGTAGGATATAATCTATACAAATAAATAAAATTAAAGTGTCTGTTTGTAATGTCAAAATAACAACTTTTTACTAAACCTTAAACTTTTTTTTATTTTTACTAATATTACCGTGACCCCGGAACGTAAAGGGCTATTGAAGGAACACCGTGGATTTTAGTCAGTACAAGTCTGACAGTCCCTCCCGCCCTGCCCGGGGTGGGAGGACTCATTTGATGATTTTACCATGCTAAAAAAAAAAAAAAAAATGAAAGTATATACGGTAAGATATAACAAAAAAAACATTTTTTAATTTTTTGTCTCTGTTTGTTCTGGTTCTCTGAAACGGTTAGAACGATTTTGACGAGACTTTCACTGGCTGATAGCTGATGTTATATTAGAAAAAAATATTTTAAATTCTCCAATGACGAAGTCGGCGGGCACAGCTAGTTAATTAAACTTAATACTACTTTTTTGGTAGACAATATTTTAATTTATTACTAAATTATCTCAACTCCTCCATCGATATAGAAAAAAGAAATTGTTATATAACATTCAGTGTGCACCATACTTAATAATTTCATCAAGACGCAAAATAAAAGCGGTCGTTGACACTTTACCTAAACTTAATAGACAAATCGAAAAGAATGATAGCTCAATGATCGAAACTAGTTAAAAGCGGTTTCTAATGGAAAATACCAAAGAAATAGCTATAATATAGATTAAGTAGGTGTCGCATACTAACATCGTTCAGACTCAACGAATGACGCGATCGGAAAACCGGTGTGGTAGTCTCATACATAAATACTTGTCTTTTACACTAAGTCTCAGTTTAGTTTTCGTTTCGTCAACGAGCGGCCGCAAAATTGAATTTTCCGGAGTGTTATTTTTAATTTTTTATAGAAATCATTAGGTGTCAATGACAAAAACGAAGAAAAAGTTCGCGATAACCGACAAATTTCTACCAAGGTCAGTTGATTAGATGTGATAAATTACTTAAGTTATATATAGGTAAAGATACCGTAATTTTTTAAATAATCAAGTTCTTAAAAATGTTTCGCAATAGTTAATAAAACTTAGTCATTTTTTAATACAATGCAATTAATTTTAATAAGTTTCGAGACAAGTTTAATCAAGTTAAGAAAGACCACTAACTTGTAATTTATAAGAAAACTTCTGTGTTTAAATTGGAAAACTATATAGTACACTTATAATCAACAAGTATTTCTATAGCTGTTCCTCTATCACAAGATTGTTTAGAGTTAATAATCCATTACAGTATACATATTACAGAGTACATATACAGCGGAACAGCTTTAGAAAGACTTGTTGTCGATAAGTGTGTGTTGTTGATATTTGAGACTTTTGGTCCTTTTGGTCCTAGGACGAAAAGTCTCAAATAATGGGGTCTAAATGGAAACTAACTAAATCATTTCCACTTTTAAAACCTTGCGTGAGTAGGTACGTTATACTACAATTAAACTGTATTTTGAACTAGAAAGTTTAGTGCGTGAAACCAGTTTTGTTCACAGAGTTCTAAAACTTAACTTGTAGCCATTTTTATCGATGCATCTTAATGCAGCAGTGGCAACATGTTAATCAACTTGTTTTAAATCGGACCGGACAGTGCAATGGATCATATTTGTTGGATGTTAATTATTTTATTAAGTGATTTTTCTATATTCCCAAACATGTACGATTTTAATATAATATTGTGTTATGCTGGAGCCGCACTAAGATTTAACACATTTAATTATCGCGTTAGTGGACACTAGACATAGGTGTAGCTACGACTTGATGTGCCTAAAAAGACCCCAGCCATCGTCTAACGGCATTATGAATGCCGCTACAAAATTAGCGCGTTAAGTCATGGCTACATCTAGGTCTATTGGGCCCCAGCATTAGTGTTCTCGCTTAATTTTTATGAAAATTGATATTATTTTGACAAACCTTTGGATATCATCTATGGACTTTTTTTATGGATTCTGCTTGTGTTATATTATATCTCAAGAATAGGACATATTTTCAAGGATTATTTTTATGCGAATGTGATGCAACGTGGGCTTACATCGCAGCAGTGGACTACGATAGGCTCATTTTATTGATACACATATTATGTCTAATCTTATCGCAGAAAGGCTTAGCCAATACCACCACCAGTCACACCAGTCAGCGAAACATTACGCCGTCATCTACTGTGCAACAGTAGTTTAAAATTTATTGTTATTATGTAATATGTATTAGTTTGTTAATTTATTGTTATTGTTTTATATTTGTGTATATTTTTGTATTTTATTGTATGGGCCAAGTTGCCTGAAATAAATGGATTTATTATTATTATTATTAATACGGCAACTGCTTCAACACCGAAGCCAGTGAAATGGTTATAAAATCATTGTTTAAAATTTGAATAATTATAAATGGAATTTGTATTAAAATATCTATTTCAACAGCGAATACTTTCTGGTCCAAGTTGTTATCCCATATAAACAAGTATTTACAGTTAGTATAATTTGGCGATTAGAATTATCAATGATTAGAATTTTACAAATATATTTCGCGCAAAACGAAAGTTAGATAAATTCAAGCAGATGGCCTTCTCAATTCTTTCAAATATCACGCTGTTACGATTTATTATTATAAAATGTGTAAGTTCAAAATGTTTGTCTTAGCTTTCCATTACTGAATATTCGTGCACTCCATAAATATAAAGCCCAAACATATTTTTTATGGAATTTATTTTAAAATGTATACTATGTACCTACTCTATGACTCCTTATCGATTTAACTTATTACTTAGTACCCCTCTCTATAATCGTTGATGCGCAAAGTGGAATAGAAAATAAATATTATTAATTTTTATTTGTTGCGCATCACGCGGGTGCGCAATGTGGAATACTAGTGCGGTTAGAATAGGAGCGCATCAGATTGGTGCGCTAAATGGCATGCTTCATACACGCCACTGTTGATTAAAATCATCATAACACTGAAATTCAATAAGCAAACTAAGTCACACGGCTACATTTAATTATTCGCATTGTATAAGCTTTCTGTACAATGAGAGGTCAGCTTATACCGAAAGTGTATAACTTGGTATGTAGCCGTGAGTACAATAAAAATATTCTTTAACTCACCAACAGTTTCAATAAAAACTTAGGTATAACAAATGATAACCAGTTTGACAATCTCCTGACAAGTTTTTTTTCAGTTCAACTGAGTGCAATGCTCCAGTGCTCAATGTGAATGCAATGATGTTAATTGTTTTTTCAGTTAATTATTATCAACAACTTTTACATTACATTGTTTTCGATAGAATGCATACCTACTTCAACCACAAATCGTAAAAAACATCCAACCCTCAAAACGTATATTTAGCTCTCCCCACCGGAAGCCCTTCCGGAACTTTTACTCAGCTGTCTTGATTTTTCTTAATTTACTTACCTATAATCTTCTCAAAATTTTCCAACCACCCACATATTGTTAAGAATTTCTTTTGTTACGAAAATGATTGACCCTGGTCTAAATTGAGAGTTATTTGAAATTATTTCTTTTTTGTACAGCCCGGAGCGGATTTTTATTGATAATTTAACTACCAAATATAAATATTTCTAAAGGGTCAGCTCTAAAAAGTGTTATATAAGTAATTGGTTTTTTATACAGACAAAATATTCTATCAGCTGGTCGCCTCGTCCGTGCAAGTAAAGCAAAAAAAACCGAATCAAAGTTATTTAAGAGCAAGTTATGAATTTGATAGTTATACCTATCTGTATGATACCTATGTTATTATTAAGATTTATATTGTACTAGCGACCCGTCCCCGACTTCGCACGGATGAAGTTTCTCTACTATCCTTACATTAAATATGAAAGAATTATACATATAAACCCTCCTCTTGAATCATTCTATCTATTAAAAAACCGCATCAAAATCCGTTGCGTACTTTTAAAGATCTAAGCATACATAGCGACAGACAGCGGGTAGCGACTTTGTTTTATATTATGTAGTGATTGTGTTTTTACCATAGTAATTTTGAATAAACTTTATCTATATCATTGCAAAGAGCAAAGAGGATTTTAAAGAGTTAAAACGGTCCGATTGTTACCCATAATTATATTCATTTCCACGTGTATCGAGTCCGAGCACTAAAGCTACGATTCTGCTTTCTATAGTATTACATATAATCTTCATGATAATGTAAACGGAGTTGACTTGGATATGTGGTCGGACCGGTTGCGTGTTTACTACAGAGTACAGACACAGAGCCATCACGCGGCGACCGAGTGCTTGCTCGACTGCTCCACGAAGGTCCGAAGTACCTATTGCTTAAACATCACATTATTGAACCCGTTTGAGGTCTTAAAGCGTTGGGTTACATGAAAATGAACTCAAATTTTAATAAGATATTATAGTTTAAAATAACTATAGAACACGCTTTAGTCATCCAAACTGAACGTGTATGCAAAATTTCAGCTCAATCGGAAACCGGGAAGTGGGTCAAATTTAACTTCCAAGATATTCTTACATTACAGGTGAAGCTAATAAAAGCGTGTTAAAAATATGGATCCTCTAGTTTGAATAATGTTAGAAAAGTTAATTATGAAGTTTTTGTTTTTTATGTGTCAAAAATGTTGACCTTTGCTAGACTTGTATTTTTTTTTATAAAGTGGTTTATGGCATTCGCTGCATATGAAAATAAACCTTAAGTAAACCATGTTACGTCAATATTTGCATCGTCAGAAATAAATATTATGCAATTTGATTCAATTGTACATGGACAGTTCATGAGAGCGTTGCTTATAAACATTTGCTACCAATGATTCATTGACTTGTCTTTAAAGTTGTTTTATTATAAGTGATGAGAGTCATACTTTCAACGTGTGGATGTAGGTATTACATCGGTGCACTTTTTGTGTTCATATTAGGATATAACATTAGAACTTCGTACATGTATTTTTATACTGCACTGCATAATAACCATAACAAGTAGTTTACTACCCAATGATTCAAACAGGTTAGAAGATCTTATTGGAACCAAAAATAAAATCCGAATCTCTTTTATTAAACTATAAACTAAAATAGTATCCGATTATACAGATCATTTTAATGAACTTATTATACAGAAACTGAGTAAACAATATGAAAATGAAGTTTGAGATGATACAAGGATCAGGCATGTTGCATCATCCAGCCAATCGGGTATAGGATTGTTTCAAACCGGTAAATCAAGTTTATGGAAATTTTATGCAGTTCTATATGCAAAAGTTAAGTTAAACGCATAGAAATAGAAGCCTGTGCGTGAAGGTCAAGAAGTACACGAGGCTTACGTCCAGGTAGTCATAAATATTAAACCAGAAACGAACGCCCGAGACACTAGTCCTATTTACATACTTATAACTGTTTATGCAAGGGTTGATAATTGTTCTAGCTCAGCAAATACAAAATATAATAGCAATTCCCAGCCGCATGTTGGATTCTATATACATATAAGAAACATAGGCAAAGATAATCACTTTAAGCAAAAATACTGCAAAGAGGCACTTAAAGCCACAAAGAGAAAATATCTAGGGAATTATTTTGTATGTTGACATTTTATTTTATGATGGTAAGCTACTGCCTTTGCCCTTTTAATGATTTTATAAAATGTAATTATAAACAGTGCTGGTATTTTATCTCTTTCTGGCTATATTATCATGATCTTTTGACAATAGCTGCTGTAACGTCTTAAGGTGCAACAAATCTTAAGTTACTACAGAACTAAAGTTCGTACCTACCTGCTTATAAATCGAAATAGATCACAGTAACTTCTTAGGTTAGGTACTTTGTAATACCTACTAACGCGTATCGGGTAGTCTTATCAGAATAATAAATTGGTATTTTGTCCTCCGTTAACGAATTGCTTCTTGAAGATATATTTAGGACTCAGAACACAAAGAATTTCTACAGTAAAAAAAAGTTTTCATCTCCATCCTTTGTTCTAGCAGGTAATTCAAAGTTTCAAACAAAAAACAAAATTTTATGAACAATTAATATTGAGGTATTCCACGAATAGCACCGATCTGAACGGCACTAAAACGAATAGCACCAACGCTATTCCACGAACGGCACCGATCCAAATTTTGGTTTGGTGCGATTCGTGGAATAGTAAAATAATATTAATTTTATTCCACGAACGGCACCAACGTAAAATTTTCTTCTAGTGATGGGAACTATTTTTTGTTCACAACATTATTAAATAAAACATATCGATATAAATCAGCAGGAAGTACGTTTATTGATCATATTATTTTTTTACGTTATTTTTTTTTATTATTAGATCTAACAATCAGTTTTCTTAACTATTTGGGTCACTTGCAAAAACAGCCTTCAGTTATTTATTACCTACTTACTATAAATACCTAAAATCAAATCACATTCTTTTATCACAATTTCTCTTAGTATCACATTTTTTTCATATAAATAAACTTTTTTCTACTTAAAATTTTGTATATATTTTTTTACTTTCTACTGTATAATAATTATTATTATCATATTATGTTAAAGTATTTCAATTACTAAAATCATCAATACCAGCCTTGCATTTGGATTATTTCTCAAGTGACTTTGAAGAAGCCGCTGTTAGAGGAGTGCTGGCAGTGTTTCCCAATGTTTTAGTAAAAGGATGCTACTTCCATTTTAAAAAGGCGTTGAAAAAGAAGGGGAAGGATCTAGGTCTCCATAAGAATAGCATAGTCAGGAAGCACGTTGCTTTGTGCACCGTCCTACCCCATCTGCCACCCGAGGTGCTGGATGATGCATGGCTTTACTTCATGAGTGAAAGTCCACGACAGGAAAACGTGACAAAGTTTAACGGTTATATGGTCACACAGTGGATCGAACACAGACTGTGGTCGAATAAATGGTCTTGTAAAAGATGCGATTTTAAAACTGAGTTGGTTTGCAAGAGGAATACTAATGGCAATAAAAAAAACCAGTAAAATGTTGTATAGGTAGATAATACTAAGAAAGACTGATATTGTAAACGTTAATTGTGATAATAATAATTATTATACAGCAGAATGTAAAAAAAGAAATATACAAAATATACAGCAGAATGTAAAAAAAGAAGTAGCAAAAAGTTTATAGGTAGATAATACTAAAAATGACTGATATTATAATCGTTAATTGTGATAATAATTATTATTATACAGTATAATGTAAAAAAAAAATACAAAATTATAAGTAGCAAAAAGTTTATAGGTAGTTAATACTAAGAATGACTGATTTTGTAATCGTTAATAGTGATAATAATAATTATTATACAGTAGAAAGTATAAAAAAAAATACAAAATTATAAGTAGCAAAAAGTTTATAGGTAGTTAATACTAAGAATGACTGATATTGTAATCGTTAATACTGATAATAATAATTATTATACAGTAGAAAGTAAAAAAAAATATACAAAATTATAAGTAGAAAAAAGTTTATTTATATGAAAAAAATGTGATACTAAGAGAAATTGTGATAAAAGAATGTGATTTGATTTTAGGTATTTATAGTAAGTAGGTAATAAATAACTGAAGGCTGTTTTTGCAAGTGACCCGAATAGTTAAGAAAACTGATTGTTAGATCTATTAATAAAAAAAAATAACGTAAAAAAATAATATGATCAATAAACGTACTTCCTGCTGATTTATATCGATATGTTTTATTTAATAATGTTGTGAACAAAAAATAGTTCCCATCACTAGAAGAAATTTTTACGTTGGTGCCGTTCGTGGAATAAAATTAATATTTTTTTACTATTCCACGAATCGCACCAAACCAAAATTTGGATCGGTGCCGTTCGTGGAATAGCGTTGGTGCTATTCGTTTTAGTGCCGTTCAGATCGGTGCTATTCGTGGAATACCTCTTAATATTTATCTCTGGTTGAATTACTTTTTATTTTGTCGCAATGACAAACATTTCTAGTATCTTATAAAATCCTAAATGTTTTATAAGGTAACAACTTACCTGAATTGCAAATTGTTGAAGTACAAAATAAGTTGTGAGTTAAAATAAACAAGAAAACTTTTTAATTACTGATGGCAAAATCTGGTATAATTTTGTACAAAAATATATTTATTATTGTATTATTATCTAAAGAATCGGACTGGTAACATTTGTTGGGACACTTATTTAAAACAGGAAATTGACTAATCATGTTGTAATGGTGCAGTATTTCTTTATCATTATGCAATTTCTTGGTTGCAAACAACCTGTGTTTGCAAAATCTATCCGTTGCGTCTAAAATTAATGTAGCAATAAGTAATGTATAATCTATTATTATTTAGAAGTAACCTATGATATTTTTTATTTCAGGCTCGCCAAAAATCTGTGCACCAGAAAAGGCAGTCGTCGGGCGAATACAGGAAACCGCCTGGAACACGCGGTCCTCACTCACATCCAGCACGTGCCGTAGCTTCCCTGCCATCCCGACCCCCCTCATCTCATCATCCATCTCCCTCCCACCGGCATCAGTTAAACCAGCGTGAAAGAGATAGACGCTAGCGACCATGGCCCGCGGAGACGAATGCAAAACCACCAGCAGGGCTAACTACGCCTGCAAGTCGTTCGACGTATCTGCTCCTATGCAGTAAGTCACTGCTATTTAATTAATTTTGGACCACATTTTCCATACACACTCTCTATCTTGACCTATGTATATTATAAGATTTGAATCTTTAGCATCTATTACGTTTGTCAAAATAACAAGTTTATGTTAAACTTGAACTTAAACCATATAAGTACTTATGGTAAATCACGCATATTGTTATTCAGTCCCAAAAATATTCAGTTTAAAATTAATCTTATCAGATACTAAAGCGCTTTACTTTTGATTACAGAAAACCAGCGTACCAGGCGCCTCAATACCAGCAGGCAGTGAAGAAGCCAGAGCAGAAGAAGGACTACGGCTCCTGGGGCCCCATCTTCAAGGACAAGAAGTCTTTCACAGAAATGCACCTCTGCTGATTACCACCAAGCCGGATCATCGCCATTACTAACCTCGTCACATAGTATTATAGCTAAGCTACCAAAAATGTAACTAGTATCGACGAAATAAATAATATCAAATTCTCTTATGATTGTGATTCTTTTGTGACGAATAGCTTTTTTCTTATTGTTTTCAATGGTGTAGGTTGCTTGCTTACTAACATAATGTCATGTATCATTATTAACAGATTAAACATCATCATCATGATCCGATTTTTTGTTGCGGACCTAAATCTTATGAGAATTCTGTTGTTATTTAAATTTTGAGCACTGAAATTAGTTACGCAGTGAAGATTTGAGCGACAGGCGATTTAAGTGTATGTGGAAAAGATATATTTTTTAATTGGAATAAAGTAAATTTCTTTTATGTTAATAATTTTATTTTAGGCGTATCGTCGCTAGTGCCAACTGCAGCTTAAGATGTAGCTGTTATTTGAATCGCTACTTGTATAAAAGCAAATAAAATAACTAGCAACTATTAAAATAACAAAAAATATATTTAAATCGAAAGTCATAGCAAAAACAAACGAAAGATACAGTGAGCCTAAACCTCGGCCAAAAATGAATTTAAAAACGCCAAACTAGTGAGATTTATGTAAATTCCTAACAAAATGCACACAGATGGGATTGCGTGGATTTGTTCTTGATTGACCAGTATAACAATACCTACAATGAAACGGGACCGTACAGAAACTGTAATGAAAACTGCGCATTGTTTCGAGATTAAAGTTTTTCTACCTCTTGCGATATTAAAACTAGCAAAATGTTCGTTGCGTTCTGTAAGTAATGTTGATAAGTTTTCTATGGCTGTATAAACTTCTTCAAAGTATGGATAGTGAATAAAAACACCAGTCCTATTATTTAGGAAACAGTGTAAAACTAGACTGAACTTGGATGCATTCCAAAAAGGCTGGTCTGAGAATGCTTTACATGAAACTAATGGAAAAACAGGGAGTAGACTTTTGTCCAGAGGTTTAAATATAAGTTGGTTCAAATACAGGGTTATTTGTAAAACACCGGCAATGCTTTAAGGGGTGAAACTACTCATCAATATAAACAACTTTTACTATGGGACCAACCATGAAATCGCGAAAAAAAAAATCAAACTTTTCATAAATTTTGATGGAGCAAGGTTAATCTTTTGTATGAAAAGTTTGAATTTTTTTTCGAGATTTCATGGTTTGTCCCATAGTAAAAGTTGTTCATATTGATGAGTAGTTTCACTAGCATTGCCGGTGTTTTACAAATAACCCTGTATAAGTGCAGGCAGGAGTATTTTAATAAAACTCATAGGTAATAATAAAGTATACTCAGAGACGCCGCATAAGGAGATTTGTATACCCCTCGACGTGTCGCGATGAGCACAAATTAAAACATATTTGATGTAGGCTTCTCTGACATGCCGTGCGCGTAAGCTTGCCTATTCGGAGAAAATGCTTATTTTGAGTTTCAAAACTAATATATAGGTAATACACATTTTATATTATATTATACGAGAATAAATGATTTAACGGAGGATTGAATGTAGTTATTTACCGGTTCTTCTCCATAGGACCTACTATTTGGAACCGCACATCTAGTGTCTCGACATTTCATAAGTGCCTGTATTTGGTTTGCATGAAATAAAGATCTGTTCTATTCTATAACGCAATTAAAAAGTTATGTCCGGTAGTTACCTAGAATAATAAGCAACGTGAAAGTTTCAGGAAATTAAATAAATGACATCTGGAGAAAATTCTATAAATTCAAAACTAGACGACCAGATAAAAGGTTTTATTATCCACAGAGCTCTTAGAACTTTGCTCTCATTTCAATACTGCACCTCCATTTGCATTTACTGAATGTTCGTTTAAAATGTGAATTTGTTCATGAGGATGGCTAGTTGGGGATTATGAACATAAAGCGCTTTACAGGCGCTTGAAATTGAAGGGGATGTAGCGGTATTGTCTGGGGACATGGGGACTTGATCAGCTGCCGTGCGCTGGGACCGCTGGATACCGAAAACGTTTTCATGTTTATAATTCATCTAGATATTTTTTTACGAACTGCGTTGGAGCTAATTGGATGGTGACCTACTTATTGTTCAGATTATTCTGCAAATGTTTTGCAACAATAGTGTTTTTAAAAACCTTGATACAAGCAAAACAAGTTGTGGTTAGTACTTACAGATAGCATGAAAAATGAAAACAAATTAATTTTTCAAACATTTTTCATGTTTGAAAAATAAATCTGTTTTAATTTTGTAGATATACTAGAATGACCTAGTAGTTACTAATGAAGAGAGAGAAATTAATGTATTCATTGAAAAAGAATAATAATAATTTCAAAGCTTGTTTACTATTTCAATTAGGTAAACTAAAACAATAAGATTGTAAGTTACTCTAATTGATGGTGGGTGAGATAACCTATTTTCGTCGTATTATTTCGTGTAAGTTATCGTTAAAGTTCCTTTAAGAATAGTTAAAAAGCTAATCTTATGGGAATTTAGGGCATTTGACATGCTAACCTCGGCATACGTTAATTGTTGAGGTTTAATTATTATGTTACTATGCCATAACTAAGAAACTGTTTCACGGAACTTACGCAAGAAAATAGGAAGGTAACATTCGTGTACCTACGTGCCTAGAAAAAATAATATTTATTTGTCCTGTGGTTCCTAACACAGCAGTTGCTATAGCTAAAGGTGCGGCCTGTAATGTGTATTACAGACTGGAGTAGAGTATGATTTTAATGTATACCAAAATTAACATGATGATGATGATGATTATGGGATGAATGATGATGTTTATATGAATGGTAAAAATAGCGGCCATGTTCTTCCAGACAACCATTGTTCGGAGAACAATCAAGGAAGAAAAGATACCTAAGTGTCAATACCTACTTCGTTTTAGTAATATTACTCACGTTATGTAATGTGTAATGTATGAAAAATAAGATTACGTATTTCTGAACATGTTTCACATGTTTATAACAAAATTAAAAAACGTAATAAAATTCAAGTTATTGTGACATTTAATAATATATTTATAGGAACTTTCAAGCACAAACATACATAGTTCCTACTTATTATTTCTATGCATAGTTCAAAACGGAATGAAGTCAATATTGTTTGTTTTTCAAGGCTGATGTAATAACTATATGATAATACCAAATTAAACATAATTTTAAATAGGTATTTAATTGCCAAATGCTTATTCATACTTATAATATATTTCTCAAAATAATGTATTTCTCCCAAGTGCTAGGATTCTCCGGAGTATCTTCACTGTTATAGTGAATGTACGGTTTATTGACGTACATTTTTCTGCTTACGTTGTAACCTACTTTCGGCCCGCTATGCGCGTCTAAATTAGTATTACAACTAATATAAAGTAATAATAACGTTTTTAGTATAGTGTACTTATTACTCTGTGACTATCAACACCGGAGAGAAAGAATTGCCTTTTACTTTATAACTGTAACTTTAACTAATAAACGTAACTTTGGAATATTGGTGAAACGTTTCACTCTACACTCAACTTACAACCGTCATTACGGTCAATGTGCGGACTTTACTACTACAAACCGTACAGTGAAGATGACAAATATGTTATGTAGTACTTATTTATGACATTACCGCAACACTTAGGTACCCTATTTTGTATGAGATTGGTTATTTCCCGTCCAGGGACAAATAACCGCATTATGAAAGCACAAAACTCGTCTTTATAATATTACATTGGGGTGCTATTATGCAAAGTCTAACGATTTTCGTTTATACTTTCAAATCTCTGGTGACAACGGCATTTTGTTATACAAAAAGTTATTTTTTCAAATTCTTTGATTTCAGCATGAGGAAATTATAATAGAATCTATAAGTTTAGCATCCCAAAATATGCGAGAGTGTATTCGACCGAAAGGCAAAAATACAGGATGTGTAATGTATATTTCCTTAGTAGTATATATTTATATTTGACTACGGAACGAACACGAATGAATATCTGTGTTCCATACAAATAATTCACTATTAGTCGACAAAATTTAAGGAACAGCTGATTTTATGGTTCGCAACTGTAACATTCAGTACCTATGATATTGCACTGCGAAAACGTTTCCAACTGTCGCTTTGCGTATTTAAAAAAAAAAATTATATATGAATAGATTATGGTAGATATATGTAGATCAAATTACTGACCGTACACTTATAAATCTCTTGTGGTCTGCCATCCTTAAGACGATCTTAATTTTGTTGAGTGTCACTCGGAACAGGAGTCTGGTGCTCAATTAGGAATGCTCTTGAAGCGTTTGAGCAATGACCTTTTTTATCTTCCTGGTTTTCCGCGGCCTTCGATTTTGTTACGCATAACGTGGCCAAGGTTTTGTCATTTCTGTCCGTAAAGCCTATTCATATTGCATTATCTGTGCCTACACTAGAACGAACTGATGAAGTAGACATTGAAGAGCTGACTCCTGTAACGACTGTCTTAGGTATTCATATGACAACCGGGACCAACTAAATAACGTGCTTTTCGAGGCACGGAGAGGTCTCAACGTTCGAAGAAATGGTTACCCATCCGCGGCAAGCGCTGCTTAACCTCGCTGATCGAATGATCTGCGCAGTAACTATATAGCAACGAGCCCTCACAGCTCCTGTGTAATTTTAAATATCTCAAATCGAGATGCTAGTTGGTTTATAAAATAGCTATGTAGGACCAAAAAATAACCTAACCGTCAAAAATCCCCGACTCCACCTAGATAAAGAGCTGTAACTTTTGAACGGCTAACCAGATTTTCATGAAACATAGCTAAAATGATACCCGATAAAACTAGCTTTCAATTAAAAAAACTGCATTGAAATCGGTCCATCCGTTTTGGAGCCACGATGCCACAGACAGATACACATATACACACTACAAACTTATAACAAACCTCTTTTTTGTCGGGGGTTAAAAAACGTTGCGAAGCTTATTTGATCACATTAGGACTAGGTTTCCATTATGTAAACCGGCGAATCTCCGGCGGTGTGGTTGTGAATGGGCGCGAAATAACTCCGGCATCGTTAACTTTATCAGCGGGAAGGAACTGCTATAATAACTTGTTACTTGTGGTAACGTTAAACAGACATGTTTTGGCAGCGTTTGCTGTGCTCGATTAATTCGCCGTTTAACTTTTGTTGGTTTCCAATCTTTTGGTCGATTTTCTGTTTTTGAGTTCATTTGAACGAAAATTATGTGGGGCAAAAAAGTTCGTCTCATTTCTTTTTTTTTTTTCATTTTCTGTAGTTGGAATTTTTGGTAGGTTTATGTCTCGGGTATAAATGGACTGGGACTAAGCTGAGAGATCGATAGATAAGTGTGTAGCTATCAACTCTCTAATTAAATTATACAACGTGTATCAGAAATACGTGGATATTTAAGGGTGTGGATCAGACCATAAAACTGAACAACTTTCTCTATGGGACCAACATCGTAATCGCGAAAAAATATCCTATACAAACCTTTAATTTTAACCTACTCGACTTAAAAGTATGAGACAGATGATAATATTTTCGCGATAACGATGTTGGTCCCTTAGAGAAAGTTATTCAGTTTGATGGTCTGATCCACACCCTTAAATATGAGCAAACATTTCTGATACACGTTGTATAATTATTTCTTTTCTCAAGAACGAAACTGCTACGCGCGTAGGGCACACCTACGTGTGTAGCAGTTTCGTCCTTGAACTACATGCGTAGCAATACATTGTAGCACTTAGCGCCTAGATTTACGGCAACCATGATTGTAGACGCAACGTAGCGCATAGTTGCGCGGCTACGTGCGTAGACTACTACGCCGCTTGGCCTTGCAAACAATAAGCTGTAAGTAATAGCGCCTTGCTGCACTGCATTATTTGTAAATAGATGAACATTACATTAGAACAATTTATTGAGCAATTGTTTAGTTAATTACCTGAAAGATCGTAGTCACATATAAGCGTCGTAACTTTGTTTATAAGGGTAATTATAAATAAAATTCATTTTAACCGAATGTAAACACAATGACTCCTTGCAGACATTTTTCACGCGTCAACGAGTCGAAATCACCGTATTATGTATTTTAAACACGCTCTATATTTTGTTGCCTTCGCGCTAAAATACGTGAACCCTACTGTAGTGTCACAAAGGAAACGGAAATTCCCAATAAACTGGTTAGCGACTTAAGTTGCAGGTCACGCTTCCTGGCATCGAGGAACACGACTAAAAGGATGAGGTCGTCACAGTATGTGAGTATACCTACTATAGTGAAATTCTGATTTAACAAAGAGTTCTCTTTTAATTTAGGTATAGGTACTAGATATCTCAATCTATATTTATTATTATTATTTATTTCTATATTTTGTTTCACATACAGGTAACATTCATTGGCATAAACATATTATTAAACCACTTTGGTTTGTCTTAGCATGCCATTAACCGGTTTAATATCAAATAAAAAAAATCACCGCGCGTAAAGTAATTTACGTGACTTAGGGTATTCTCGTGTAATCTTTTTTATAATTACTATTTTATCTAAATCCTTAAATATTTATTAATTTAATGTAGTAGTCCTGTAGTTTGTATTATAGGTTTATACATATAGATTATAGATATCTAAATCTAATTGTAAAATTTCACGGTATTCCTTCAATTTAAAATACTATGTTACTTAAAAGGAATTAATCCTTATACCCTTCCGATCGGCATCATATAAATACAGAATGTTTTTTTTTTTACATTTGGTCGGTTTAATTCCCGGATGAGGCAACTTTTTGAAAATGTATGAAAGCAGTACCTATTACTTATTTAAAAAAATAAAATAATGTGTCCATGAAGCAAACTATTCTCTTTCCCTCCATGTCCCATAGCCGTGGGACGTCCTGTATAATATCATTATGAGCATGATTACATCAAGTGCCTCACAAAGTTGCGACTATTAATAGGAGCAACCTGTGGAGCCCTATTTTCAGCTGTGAAGTTTCCATAATAAATAATGATGAGTTTCATCGGTACAAACCATAAACGGAGTAATAATAACTTTATGGTACAAACTATAGTACTGATATTTTAAATACTTTTTGTATGCACATGCAGATAAGTTGCTCCAGTTAACTTGACGCTTAACAAGTTATTCACAAACCAGAATGTAACAAATGCATGTACGTATATTACGTTAATTACGTATTCAACTTCATTGCATGCGTTTCCGCCAAATGACTTCGTATTCAAGCCACGAGCAATTTGCAAGATTATTATTTTTTGAGTAAAAATTTAATAATTTTCTGAAATGTTGGGTATTGCGACCTAAGCAGCGCAGCGGTATTATAAATCTGCGAAAGAAATGTTTCTTTTTATTTTAATAAAAAGTGCTCAGTTTGCGTTGTTAGCTAGGATTAATAACTTGAATAGCTTTCATTCAGTTAGCTATTATTTATTATACTAACATTCTGGTAAAATTCATGAGCTTTATTATTTTTGTTAGACTGGAGGCCGATCCCAATTTATTTCGGAAAGGCTCGGTAGATGATGAAAATCCTACTCAAAGTGAAAATCATATTAGAATGTTTGACTGAATCTTTAAAAATGTCACAATAATGTTTTTTTTTTTTTTTAAATGTTCTTTTCTCCCACAGGCAATTTCCAACACGACAATAATAGAATAATAGATTTTTTTTTACTTATTCTTGTAATGCTAGCGAGGTTATTTAACTACACACTAATATAAATTGGGTGTTTTTAGGTACATTTCTTTTCAGATGTTTAAAAAACGCAGTCTGAATGAAAATTAGATACTGTATTGCGGATGTATTTTATGTTTCTTGAATTAATTTGTTTATTGTTTCGTCGCATATTAGAGAAAACTACTATAGAAGTCTCGGCTGAAATAGCAAATAGCGGCCTCGTTTGGTTTATTTTTTAAATTCACTTCGGCAGTATTCGGCTCCGCCTTGTTCTTCCAATATTACTCAATCAAATTGCTTTATTTCAGGCCTGGACAGTAATGTACTATTAATGAAACCTTAAAAAGAACACGGAAAAAACAACTTTCCACGCTCCATCCGAACCAGGTTGTTCGGTCCCTTATTTCGCTTACCATCAGGCGGGCCGTATGCTTGTTTCCTACCGAAGTGGTACAAAAAAACAATGTAGGTAATGTAGGTATGTTAATTTTGCAGTCTCCATCAGAACCATGTACTTGGTTATAAATAGTTATATTAACTTGTTTATTTCTAGCCGTTACGTTATTTCAGTGTAGATATGTTAATTTTGCAGGCTCCATACGAACCAAGTACTCGGTTGTAAATAGGAATAAGTTGTTTATTTTTAGCCGTTGGGTTTTTTGAGTGTAAGAAATAGGCTCCTGAGATATAAGTATTTAAGGTCTGAAAGCTTAGTATGTTTTGACTTTGTTTCTAACATAAACTTAGTCCTTACTAGCGACCCTTCTCGGCTTCGCACGGGTGCAAGTTCTCTACTACACTTACATTAAATATGAAAGTATTATACGTACTAGTGGTCGCCCTATGGTCGAAATTCGACCATAATTTTAGCTTTCTGCACTCTTTCTCCTTATAAACTTTAACTATGCCAAATCTCACAATCCTCCGCGCGCGCAATATGCTTAAAAAGGGGTACAAAGTTTTCGTCTTAATAACTATATAGATATAGATAATTCTTTCGGAAGAAATGCTCAAAATGATGGGGAAACCGCATCGAAATCCGTTGCGTAGTTTAGGAGGAGTTAGCGGATATAAACAGACAGACAGACGCGGAAAGTGACTTTATTTTTAACCCCCGACAAAAAAGAGGGGTGTTATAAGGTTAACGTGTCTGTCTGTGTATCTGTGTATCTGCGTATCTGTCCGTGGTATCGTAGCTCCCAAACGGATAAACCGATTTTCATTTAGTTTCTTTTGTGTCATAGATAATTTTATCCCAAGTGTTCTTAGCCTTGTTTCATGATGTGTGTTGTTTCTAGTTGGAAGTCGGGGGTTTTTGTTGACGGTTAGGTTATATACTATGTAGAGACTACAGCAGAAAATAGAGTAGTGAGTGTATTTTCACAATCGAATCGTATTTTAACGACGAAATCGGACGCGCTCGGCTCGGCTGCGGCCCTGAATTATTTAGGCCTTCTTTGTCCGTGCCTTTTAGATTCCTCTGTTTAATTGAACAGGAGACTATTGACTCTTGACTCCTTCAACTTTAAGTATGATTATTTTTTAGATCTTGGATATTTATAAAAGCGTTTCTTTGGGAATATATTTTTAATTATGAGTTACTGCTTGTGACTTGCTGGCTAGTTTTTTTTGAAGTTTTAGATAAAAGTCTTTAGATTAAAGGCTTCCATTTCTGTAGTCACAGAATCAGACTCAAAGTGGGTTACTTAGTTGAGGATACCGGATGATACTGTTTGTTACTGTTAGCCTGTGTCATCCCACTGCTGGGCAAAGGCCTCCCTCTTGATTTCCATGCTGTTCCATCAAGTGCCAATGATGACCAGTCCTTGTTGAATGTGTCTAGTTTGTCCCGCCATCTCTTTCGCGGTCTACCACGTCGCCGTTTTGCTGTGTTAGGGTTCCACCGCGTGATGGATGACAGGGTCCAAATATAATATTATTTTAAATTCTCGTCCATCCACTAGTGGGACGACGATGATGGGCCGAACGGGAATACACGCTTTTAAGTTGTTATTTTATGAAATAACACTCTTTTTCCTGTATTCCTATCAGACAGGATCATAATGTGTGCGCTGAGACCGGAATATTTTTTATTAGTAGTTCGCGTCAAATTATCTTCGTTACTACTTCAGGGAGGCACTGTACTCGTTTTCCGGAGATTTCGTTATGTTTTTGAGAGCTCTACAAAGAATAATATTTATCTATTGATCTAGCCTTTGAAGCAAGGTCAATTCCCAGGTGATCAAAACATGGTTATTGGGTTTTCTCCAAGTACGGAACATAGAATTTTATGTTTGTTGTTTTGACACTTTGCCTACACTAGGAATTGTTCCTGAATCGTGTGTCCGTTTACAAACACAAATCACCACATGTACACACCCAAACCCAGGCCATACAAATATTTGTTTCGTGCGGGAATTGAACCCGCAACACGTGGCGCAGAAGTAGATCGCTCAACCACTGCGCCAATGGTGCGGTCAATTAAAATTATTTTGATGATTTTATTGATTCAGACATTTTTTTCTCCCAAGAAAGAAAGTAAAATCATTTATTCAGCACGGACACATTGACAACACAACCTACCACTACTCCCCTCCTCCACTCTCCTCCACACTCCTCTATCTTCTTAATGATATACTAGCTTCCGCCAGCGGCTTCGCCCGCGTGATATCTTTATAAATTATAGCCTATGTTACTCATTGATAATGTAGCATTCAGCTGGTGTACGAATTTTTAAAATCGGTCCCGTAGTTTTTCAATTCAATTCAATTCATTTATTTGTTTGCGAATATGGGTTGTACATGTTGTTACATAAATAAGGTAAGTATCACCATAACGTAATGTTTTTTGTGTTTATCTATTACAAACAAACAAACATACAAAAAGTGAAATGTTTTCTCTTTATAATATTAGTTTAGATTTAGATAGACATAGAAAGTAAACAAGTTTGTCAGTCTGTCTGTGTTTCATTTCACTTTGAAACCTGCATAGCTATTCTGTAAGAAAATTTCGATCTGGATTCGAATCTCACTCTTCCTGTCAGTTGATATTTTGACGAATTCACATACGATACCTTAATAACGGTTCACGGTATTACGGTTTAATAACGGTAACGGTAGTTACACGTGTACTATAACCTTAGGATATCAGTGTCTCCCAGTAATTGAGTGGCGGAGGTCATATAGCAGTCGCTCTGTATAAAATACTGATATTCTGCCGCATCTGGTTAGACTGGGAGCTGACCCCAACATAGTTGGGATGAAAGCCAGGCAGATGATGATGATGATGTTTATAGTTTGTCAATCTGTTTTTATAATTAAATTATTGTAATCTCTTATTGTGCATGGACATAAAACTGTTAGCAATAAGATGTCTATAAAATAAATAAATAAAATTCGTAAAATATCAACTGACATATAGAGTGAGGTTCGAATCGAGATCGAAATGTTCTTACCGAATAGTTATTCTGCGTACCGGTAGTGCAGACTGTAAATCACTCGGCTCGGATGATTAATTCGATTTATGTACACAAATCGAACTGTTTCAATTGAAAAAATGTTTTGGAACTGAGTTCGTTTGTCTTCCTTTTCTTTGTGCAGTGGAAACTGATTTCAGTTTAAAATTATTTGCACTAGTAAAATAAAAGTTTATTTGGCTAAAAATTAACAGCTGCAGTACTAGAGGCAATTTGTCGCAGTAATTATAAAAATGTATTGTGCTGTATTAACTGCTCCAAAGGAATCATAAAATGAGATCACTATCACCATAATTTCAGCCGAATGCCTGCCGGTTATGAAGAAGGCATTTTAGTTGGGAAACGGTTGAAAGATGCAGATGTTACTTAGATGTAAATCTCAAAAAATTGATAGGTCACCCAATTACATAGTTTAAAAGTTCGTCGAAGTGTGTTTGCCGCCATTCCGTCACAACTCACAAGCGTGCGTAACCCTGGCACTGCGACCGCAAGTTGCTTTGTTATTGTGCAAGTTCCTAGTTCCCGCATAGTGCAGCTCTCCCGCGGGCACGTGGTATCGACCCTAGTGCGGGACTCAGCACGCGGAACTGCGCGCGCACCGAATATGGACCTCACACTAGAATTTCAAAAACCGAATGATGAGGTCGAACCTTTTTTTTTTATAAACCTTATCATCCAAAAGAATTCTGCAAAAAAATATCTGCTACTGCTCTGAAGATGATAATTACGAAATAGGTTTTACAAAAAGCATAACATGCAATAAGAAAATAAAATATAACTAATATAATTATAACGTCTCCACAATTTACTCTCTGTTATTATTATTGAAGTTCCACTTTTCATTTTTGTTTCGAAGTTCATAAAACCAAACATTTCCACTTTTGTGAAAGTAATTAAACTGCGCAAGTGAAAACTTTGCATTCCATCATTATATTTTTTTTTAGTTAGAGAGAAAGTTCTTAAACAAATACAAAAAAGATACTATTCAAAAAATACATTGTAAAGACACTGGAATTTTTAAATTAAATTTTACTGACATGTTACAATAAAGACTACTTATGAAATTACCTATTATTACCATCCTTCCTGATATTATCTAAAATTCTAACAACTTATAAAATCATAAAATATAAAGATTGTAACTTAATTTCACTTGTACGTTTCTTTGTTCAATCAGAGAAAGAAAAGAAATAAAATGTACACTAAAGCGTATTTAACTAGCGCGTGATAAATCGCGTGTCAAACACTAACTGGCGCGCGGATTTATCATTGAACAAACTCGAGCAGTTTACGCACTAAATTAATATTTCCCGGTAGCAAACGGGCAGCTTTATCGATAAGAGGTCGGCACGGCTGCGGCACTCCGGCGGGTGAGCCAGCCGCACGGCAGACGTCGCATGGCCGACCGGAGCAAATATCGCGTCGCGCCTCTGCCGACCAAGAAACAATACGCGTATGTGCCGTGCCCTAGGTCCGAGGAGGTCGGGACCGAACTCGCCCTCCAATTCCTCAGAGGAACCTCTTACCATCACGAGGAACCTGAAACACCGAAGAAGTCGCCACCCGGTGAGTTTGACACTTGTGGCTGTTTACAAAGATTCCTTTGCAACTTTCGCGTTGGCGGGAAAAAGTTTGCAAGTGATTTATAGGATTAATTTATCGCTTCGATTTTTGAAATGCGTTTTTAAACGTTGGACGTGAAAATCTATGATGTCATTCCTAGCAGATTTCTATATCTACTCGTATAGATATTCGTAACTTCCTGGCGAAGTTGTTTATGAAAACTTCAGCGTTTAATCTTTATTATGTAATATATTTTTATAACTGTATTTATTAATAAGATGTAGACTAAATAAAAAACAATTTTAAAATAACTGATTACAAATTAACAGTTCACGTGTTATGAAAAGAGTGTCGCACGCAGATATCCGCATCCGCAGTAATTATTTTAACCGCAGAGCATTCTTTGGTATGATTGCTTTAAAATATATTATTTATTCGTTACGATTTTATTATAATTATAGATTAGTGTCATCATATTTCTTATTCAAAAAGCTTTTCCTACACCATATTAATAACATTGTAAAATTATCAATTTTCATAAGTGTAAAATGGATAGTTGATATTAGTTACAGGTGCTACCAGCAAGGGATATTAATTTAGTGGGGTAAAAAAACTGCAAGAAATGTTAATTAAAGCCCAAGATTGCTTGATTGATTTACTGAAGCAGTTGGTCCGGGTTGTCATACGAATACCTATGACAGTGGTTACGGGAGTAAGAAGCCTAAAAAGTCTGAAAATAATTCTAACCTTAGGTTTGGTAGCGGCTGTCGCTCCGTGTAAAATAATGATATGCAACCGCATCTGGTTAAACTAGGAGAGCCTACATTACGAATACCATATACGAATATTCCAGCATTACAAGATTTAAAATTTAGATAATACATAACTAAACAATAGGATACTAAACCTAAACCATCTCATCCCAATAATTAATATTTATTATTCATATATCGAATATTACACGTTTGTCTCTAACAAATTATTGAAATGACGTGGTCGCATTCATAATCCGTTTAAATTTAGTACATAGACTATACAGCACGGCGTTGGCGCTCCTCGCTTGTCACTGCGTTCTATTTGTACTATGAACATAATAACACGGGCTATTTCTGAGTGGAGTCTCATTGATAAACTACGGTTGCGCGAGGTGCAACCTGCCCTGCTCGTCAATGAAATAAACTGTGTGTCTTATGACTGTTGTGAAGTCTCAATTTTATTTTGAGCTACATAAAAAAACCCCGAATCCAACTAGAAAAAGAGCTGTAACTTTTGAACAGCTGAACAGATTATCATGAAACATAGCTAAGATGATACCCGATTAAATTAGCTTTCAATTAAAAAAACTGCATTGAAATTGGTAGTTGAAGTCGGGGGTTTCTGCCTCACGATCAATATGTCTAAGTAGCAAATGACGGTTAGGTTATTTATTGCCTTTAAGGAGTGCACGCCACTGACAGTCAGTCAGCTAACGGCAGCAACATAATAAATTAATATAGTTTTAAAAAGACTATAGAACACGCTTTAGTCATCCAAATTGAACGTGTATGCAAAATTTCAGCTCAATCGGAAACCGGGAAGTGGGTCAAATTTAACTTCCAAGATTTTCTTACATAGTTAGTTACAGGTGGAGCTAATAAAATCGTTTAAAAAGTAGTGGATTACTGTAGGCCGAGTTGACCAATTTCAACTGCCATCATCATCATGATCTTGCGTCACTTCTTATTGCAACTATGAGCGGCGTTGCGTTCTGTGAAGCAGGACCTTACATAGAAATAGTACAGGTGTACTATATATGGTACTATATATTATCTCTATGGGACCTTATTTTTTTTTTTTATACTGCTACTTTGGCCCAATGAGGTTGGAAAAAATTGCTCTTAATAAAAATACAAAGGCAAAAGCCTGCTTTTTCTTCTTCCACTCATTCGGTCTTGCTCAGTCGGTCAGCTGTTTTTGTGAAAAGCAATGAGGCCTATTCGTAGTCGGGACCACACGTAATCCTTCCAATTTCTTTCTATTGACCGTGAAAATAATTCAAGACCGAACATACGGTTATTCGTACACATAACACTGACTTATGTCGAACATTATACGTTTTTCACGAAGGTAGCGCGGTGAGGTATTATGGACATCTGCTGCCCAACATAACGGGCGGGCGGCTACATTTGCAGACCGCTCGAATGGCTGTGTGCTATTTGTTAAATATTAATTACAAAATAATAAAAAACTGGTTAATATAGGAAGACGTATACAAGGATTTACCTTTCTAATCCCGATCCCTTTTAGGGGTTGGGTATTGACACCTATCGCTACATAGAATAACGCTAACTAGAGTGGCGTGAAATTGTGCATTCAACCATTCAGATTACGATGCCTGCATCGCGCAAGGAAAAAGATAATCGTATCTAACACATATACAACTTTCCGACATCAAACGTCGGGCTACAGCCCGCCGGGCAATATCACCTAGCCTGGTCGCAGGATCCAGCCTTTTTAATGGAGGAACACCATACCTCATTTCTCCATAATTATTGTACTCGTACTCAGCACAAGGAACACAGAAATCGCGAATAAAAATATCTACTCGACTAAGTGTATGGAACACTTAGTCGAGTAATTATTTATGGTAAATAAATATAATATGGTAGATTTTTTTTAAATTTTTGTTTTACTTTTTTTTTCTGTTATTTTATATTTAAAATCGTTTTTGTGCTGTGTCAAATAAATACTTTTTCTTTTTTCTTTCTTTCTTCTATAGTTGGATAACAGCTTTCCTATTGGTTTTTTAACCACCAGGAAAGATTAGCCAATCAGCAAGGTTCTTACGGGTTTAACTGTCGAGGCAGAACGCACTTGAGTACCCGAGGAGGCTTTTTCCCCAGTAAGTTTATACACAGGACCAGAAATATCCGCAATGCGTCCGAAGCGGTTACATCCCTGCTTTTGTTAGGAAACCCAAACAGGCTGAATGTTTAATATTAGCCCATAAACATCAAGAATCCTTTGTTGTAAATTAATCGGAGAATATGAATTTTGTACTTTATCACCTAGAAAATAAAGTTAGGTTTTGCGTTGCTTTGTTTTTAGTTCAACAAGAACTGCGCAAAAGTATTTAATCACTTTAAATTGTCTCATGGTAATTAAATTTTATTTTGTGTAGCAAAATTATAGTTGCAAGTAGACCATTTACGATCTTAATTGCTGTCTGTGCTCGGAGACAAAGGCTTGCTTCCCTCATCAATACAAATATTGTATTTGTACCGAGCCTATGTCTCTAATATACTCTGGATCTCTCTGGAGTCTCTTCAAGTGGTTTGTTATGTCTAGCATAATTATTAACATAGACTGTGAATTCGGTTGTCATTAAGTTTACTTATAAACACACAAATACTTATTATTAGAAACAGTCGCATTATTCTGAAAATCAACTCTTAATTCGATTCTTTCCCTCACATTGTTTGTTGAAAGAGAGCAGATTTTTCAATTGCCAGATAATCTTTTATCCAAAGAATAAATTTCACGCTTGACAGATTTTGTATAGGAAAGCTGTCAAAAATTCATTATTCTCTTGGATAAAATTATCTGGCGATTGAAAAATCAGCCCTTAGTCGAGTAATTATTGAATGGAACAGCTGATTTTATTTTCGTGATTTCAGGGTTTGCTACATAGTTTTTTTTTTTTACCAATAAGCCTGTAGGTATTGTGATAATCTACGTATGAACATTCTGCTGTCGCAAAACTACTGCGGATTCAGAAGTGATGCTTACAGAATAGCATGTTCGGACTAGCAACGTTGTCGCAATTGTAGCAAATTTATAAAAAACATACCAACACAACGTCTATCCACGTCCTTATCAACACAACGTCTATCCACGTCCTTATCAACACAACGTCTAACGACGTCTACCATTGATGTGTTTTTATTCGGCGCACTACGTTTTACCCGAGGAACCCATAGTACATTTGTCTTAGATCAAGTAAGTATGAGTTAAGCAGAGCGCAGCTTGAATGCAGCGCGCGAGTGACACATGAATAAGTGTCTTCGATTTACCCGACACTAAGAAATCTTTTGTTCTAGAAAATCATGATTCTGAGAGGATTTTTTACTGTAACGGGAAAATACTGGTAGTACTGCAGGCAACGCGTAAGTGGCAATTTTGTCGCAGTGTCTAATGAGTTGATCGAAATCGTACTGTCACGCTGAGAGTGACTTCCAACAGGATCTTGTCCCTTTCTATGAATATTTACGTGCTTATACAACAGACTTATATTCTAATTTGTTAAGAAGACCGAAAATTAAGTAATTATTTTTTGTACGATGATGGTGTGAATAAAGTTTTTCCACTAACAAAATTACTTCTAACCAAGCATCGATTTTCACAGATAACCTAACAGATGTTTACTTGTTTAGGTTTGAAATGAAATTGGCCGATTACCCACACAAAAATTCATGTTTAAACGGCAGATTTTGCACTAATCGTCTGTAAACCCCGACAAAAAAGAGGGGTGTTATAAATTTGTAGTGTGTATCTGTCTGTGGCATCGTAGCTCGAAAACGGATGAGCTGATTTCTATGCAGTTTTTTTTTTATTGAAAGCTAGTTTAATCGGGTATTATCTTAGCTACGTTTCATGAAAATCTATTCAGCCGTTCAAAAGTAATAGCTCTTTTTAACCGACTTCAAAAAAAAGGAGGAGGTTCTCAATTCGACGAGTATTTTTTTTTTTTTTTTTTTTATGTTAACTCATAACTTTCTACTGCGTGAACCGATTTTGATGATTCTTTTTTTATTTGAAGGCTGGTGCTTCCCGTGTGGTCTCATTTCAATTTGGCCCAGTTCTGACAATGGGATCTATGAGAAAACCATATAAGTCTTAAATTTACATTAAGTATGTGCGCGACAAATGGTCGAATAACTTAATATCACACCAACCGATTTCGATGATTCTTTTTTTGTTTTAAAGGTTATACTTCCGAAGTGTTCCCATTTAAATTTGGTGAGGATCTGATGAAGATCTTCGAAGATAGACAATAGAACTCTTGAATGAATAACAGCACATCACTCGCGATTGCTGTAATCTCATGTTTATGTATTGTTTATGCCCACTCAAAATTGAAAAATAAAATAAACTTTAAAAAAAAAGTAAAAACCGACTTCAAAAAACTAAAAAGTATAAAATAATTTTCTTAAAAAACTTAACAGCTTCTGAAGTCGGGGCCTATAATTCTTCAATGCACCTAGCTTGGCAGTGGCACCGACTTCAGAAGCTGTTAAGTTTTTTAAGAAAATTATTTTATACTTTTTAGTATTTTGAAGTCGGTTTTTACTTTTTTTTAAATTCTAGTTGGAGTTGGGGTATGCACTAGGTGGTGACTATTGTTAAATTAGTTATAAGTAGATATACCATGTATTTCTCAAGAGTGAATTGTATTCTTATTGGAAAATAAATACCTAAAACAGAATTGACCAGCCTTTCAGAAACCGGTAGTTAGTTTACTATTTACTTTCACAAAGGCGTGATTTATCTTCCCTTTTCTCCTCTCTAGAATACAATACACGTCACCATCTATCATTTTCACGGAGACTCGAATAGCGCTAATGCTTACAAGTGCTACTACTAGCACTACTAGCACTTGCTACTGCTGTAATCAAGAATAGTTTGATGTGAGAACAATTGAGTAATTAATTTGGCACAGCTTAAAAGGACACGTAGATAAAGCTAACAAAAACGTTTTAGCTTTCAGTTTATTGCCTGTTAAGTTGGCAATCTGGTTTAACAAGATTTGAGTTGGAAATAAGCAGTAGGGTGGGTGTTGGCGACGCGCTCATATTGGCTAAAACTATAGAATCTTTTTTACTGTGTTGCAGTGACGAAGAGTCCATACAACCCGATTCCCATCGGCGGTTTTCGGATTTTTTCGATGTTAGTGGTAGCCGAAATCTTGATGCTTTGTCGGCGGTATTATGACAAATTATGCATTTATTGGTGAGTGATTTTTTTTTAGGTGGGATATTTTTGGGACTGTTTCTCCTTTGAAAATGTACACCCTTCACCACTGCTGTGTTGGCAACACTGACACAACTGTCATCGTAGTTTTTGTTTTATTTGACGAATCAATGCGGGTATATAATAATGACAGAGTATGATGGTTAGTATCCTATACAATATAGATGTATACAATGCAACTGTATCATTACAACGTACACTGCAGTCATTATTGTAATGAATTAGTAGGAGTCGCGTGCGGAAGTGCTGATAAATTGTCACCGCAATGCCGATGTCGGTAACGCAACAAGCTACACACATCAACAAAATCTAGGGATATTTTATACTAACTTGCATAACTCAAAAACTACTAGGGACTTCAAAAAGATTTTGATGGTGTTTTATTTATATTTCATTTCCAAACGTTAATAAGATAGATTTACAAAAAAAAAAGAAAAAAATATGAGGCACAGGCGGAAAATACGCTGAAACTAGACCAGCTGCAAATTATGAGTTGAGTATTTTGCTTGTTCTTTTTTTGATAATCAGGTTTTAAGGTAACATTTTGGATTAAATTGATGACATTGAAGTTATTGATCAAATGGAAATCAAAATTGGCCCTAAGAGGAAATGTTAAAAGCAGCAGGTAAACGCAAGCTGATGCACTCCAACGTGACATTGCTGAAGCGATTGCAACGAGACAAAACGTGATATCGATGTTGTGATCACGTTATAGTGTCACTAGAGAGGTGGCTGCAAGACAACTAGGTAGAAGTTTTATGAATACCCATAGACAAGATCGATATTTGCAAGTGCCTGCAGAAAGACAACCAAATGTTAAGGCCATGCGATTGGTTCAATGACTGCAGGCTGAACTCCAGTTGCTTGTGAGTGACCAAACTGACAGAAAGAGACTGCATGAAGTCTACCTTTGTGCTGGCAGAGCACTTTTGAGTCCAGCATTAGAAATTGGCAAATGCGGACAAACACTGCAGTGAGCTCGAGAAAATTTGCAAAATCGAAAATCGTTGAATGTCATCAGTGGTTTTTCTAATGAATTGCGGTTCGGGTCTCCATCTCATTTCGCAAAGAGTACACGATTGGAGAGTTCCTGGATGTGTAAGCCACCTCAAGCACGCACAGAAGTCTAATCATGCCGAGGTGGAGCAATTATGGTGGGGGCGAAAATTCTTCTTGGCGAGAGAACAGACCGCGATTGGGTGTAAGGCTCCATAACTGCTAAAAAATACCGTAATCAGATGCTAGGACTAATAGCCTACCATTCATCCATTTCCTGTCCATTCATGAAAATTTCTGTATACCCACCAACACGGTGGTAAGAATTTGGTTGCAGGAACATGATGTTGCGATTCTGGAGTGACCTGCACAATCACCAGACCTAAATCCCATTGAGCATGCTTGAGATAGGGTGTAACGAAGAGCTCTGAGGGATTTCTCCGACAATTCTTTGACTGATGAGCAACTTTTTTTACATCTCAGCAGAATCTGGGACAAAATTTCACAGCAAGACATTGATAACCTTATTTAAGCGTACAGAACCATTGCAGATGCGTAATTAACATCAGGGATGCTTTTACTGGTTATTAGTTTATATATCCCTGTAAAAAGGTGTAAAAAATTGTTTCTTTTTGCATTTAACCATCAAAACATGTACCCCTTATTTTAGTGCATTTTGCATATTTTTTTGTTTTGAATATAAATGAGACAATTAAAAAAAAACTTGATTTTTATTTTTATTTATGATAGTCCATAAACTAAAGTTTATTTGCATATAAACTTGTCTTAAGCTATTTCCGATATTTTTTTAGTTAACAATGAATAACTGAATTATCCCTAGATTTTGTTGATGTGTGTATTTAAAAAATAATTGGTTGGTGAAATAAATTCTTTATTGTACATCTGTAGGTAAGAGAAAACTTTGTACCCCTTTTTAAGCATATTGCGCGCACGGAGGCGTGTGAGATTAAGCATGGCTAAAGTTTATGTGGAGAAGGAGTGCAGAAAACTAAAATTACCATCGAATTTCGACCGCTAAGCGACCACGGTTTCTATAACTGTAATTATACTAAGTAATTTCTTTTTCCTGGGCCCGGTTCTTGTATAAATCATTCGCTACATTTTTCTCGATGAGAAAATAATCCTACTTGTAAAAATGCCCCGAAAGCAACTGCATAGCATATCTAAATAGCTAAAAATAAATATTCAGGCATCAGACTTTTGAACAAACTCTACATGAAAATAAACAATTCAAACACAGACTTACACTGGGATATTCTGTCGGTGCTACATAAATTATGTACATGCAAAAATCCCAGACTCTGAACAAATATTTGTTCGAGTAGGCCGTACAAATATTTGCTTCCAGTCTGGGATTTGTGTCCCGATACGATCGTGTATCAAACCTGTGTGTTCTTAGCATAGAATCCGACGTCAATTTTATATTTTTCTTTTTTTTTACTTATTCCCGATGGCGGTAGCAGCTTTTCAGAAAGAAAGAAAGAAAAATCATTTATTCGGACTAGATATCAGACAACACAATGCACAAACATAAAAAAGTAAAAAAAAAAACAAATTAACAATTACAAAAAAAAAAACATGTCCTGTTGGTATGCCAGTACCGAATGGGTAAATTTCAATCGATAATGGTCATATATATTTTTGTGGTTAATGACTTTTAAAATATGTTTCCATAGGTATAAAGAATAGCAGTGACAGCTTAGCGGTTGAATGCTTGCCTTCCACGAAGAAGGGTCTGAGTACGACACCGGCCCGCACCTCTGATTTTTCGAATTAATGTGCAGATCAGAATTTGATTATCACTTGCGATAACGGTGAAGGAAAACATCGTGAGGAAACCTGCACATCTGAGAGGGCCTAAGTTCTCGATGGTGTGTGTAGTCTGCCAACCCGCAAAAGGTTCCGAAAAAAGGCCCTTACCCAGCAGTGGGACAGAAATGGGCTGGGTATATATTTATTTTTCGTACCACTTGCTCAAAAAAGTGACATTCTATGCCACAAAAAGCGAACATAACAATATTCATTTTTAATCTGTTAAAAACAGGGAAAGAAAATTGTACTGAATTTCATTCATCCTCTAGGGGGAGAATGTGATTTAAATTTGGAATACTTACCGAAATTTATACTGAACTACATCTGTGTTTACACCATTGAGTTTGTATGTAAAGCATTATACATCTTTTTGAAAAAGGAATACGCATTTTACTTTTAATTGTCATTATTTTTAATAAATGCTTATCTCATATTATTATTGTGTTAATTTTTTCGCAAATGGTACGAAAAGTAGAGTATTTTCTGAGTAGACTCTACTTGAGTGAACTTAAATCCCTCGCTACACTCAGGACTCGTCTTAAATCCCTCGCTTCGCTCGTGATTTAAGTTTTTGACACCCTCGCTACGCTCGGGAGTAAACCTCGAATCCTTCGTTACGCTCGCGATTTAAATCGTCACCCGCGACAGAAGACACTGCTTTATCCCCTTGGTTAATAATCTACTATTAGTGATGAAGCCTGGATAGCTACTTACAAGACACAAGCAAGTTGAGCTGAAGTAGCTGCATACATGTTAGAATTACAATACATAATTTATGGATTGTTCTAAAAGTTTACCGAAGTAGTTGGTGGGTCCACCTGGACGCTGCTAACTGCCCAACTTTTAGAACCGGACAACTAGACAAAACTTAATGTTTGGGACCAATTTCATCGTTATTTATTTATTTATGCATGTGAAGTTTAGAGATTATGATTCGATATTTAATAGTTATTTGTTATACAAGAGTGCAAAGTTGCTTTTTAACCGCGTGTTCAATTTTGATGACCGAGCAAGCGAAGGATCCTAAAATTGAATCACGAGCGCAGCGAGTGATTCAAAATTAGAATCCTGAGCGTTAGCGAGGGAATCAAAAGAGCACGAGGTGAAAAATCTTTGCACTCGAGTGCAACACGTAACTTTTCATTCCACCTCAGCGAGGAAATGACTAAATGCAAAAAAAAAACGTTTAATTCACAAACTTAGTGCACACGATGTTCTAAATTCAATTTACTTTATCCTCTAGAGAATAAAAACGGCTTTTCCACTCAGATATTGAAGATTAAAAATACTCTTTCCGAGATGGTGGGATGAAAATTTACTTTATCCTCTAGAGAATAAAAACGGCTTTTCCACTCAGATATTGAAGATTAAAAATACTCTTTCCGAGATGGTGGGATGAAAAATTATTTTAATAAGCATAGCGACAATGATATTTCCCGAAAATCTTTCTTTGTTTTCAATCATTCCAATTTTTCAACCGTCCTAGAATTTTCGCATAATCCGCATTATCCAAGTATCCTACAACATATACAGGGTTAGTTTTCAAAGGGTAGCAAAATTTTCAGAGGTTATTGTACTCATCATTATGGACAACTTTTACTATGGGGCCAATACTGAAATCGTCGAATCACTCTACAAATTATGCGCACTATATAAAAAAAATATCGTGTATGGTATGGTTATAGCATGGATTTAATTATTATTGTCTTTTTATAATAGTAGATTATTAACCAAGGGGATAAAGCAGTGTCTTCTGTCGCGGGTGACGATTTAAATCGCGAGCGTAACGAAGGACTCGAGGTTTACTCCCGAGCGTAGCGAGGGTGTTAAAAACTTAAATCACGAGCGAAGCGAGGTATTTAAGACGAGTCCTGAGTGTAGCGAGGGATTTAAGTTCACCCAAGACTAAGACAGCTTTATCACTGAGGAAAATACTCTACTTTTCGTACCATTTGCGAAAAAATTAACACAATAATAATATGAGATAAGCATTTATTAAAAATAATGACAATTAAAAGTAAAAGTTAACATTCGAAACATTGGTCCAATTATTGATAGAGAGAGTTACATTTTTGTTTGGTACATTTATTGTTGATGAGTTGATTTGAGTATTTCTCTGTTCTTGCGTCTGAAGCAAAGGCATCAAGCTCATACGGCCTCGTCGGTTTTCGTAATTTTATTTAATAATCATAACTGCTTAATAAATGCGTATTCCTTTTTCAAAAAGATGTATAATGCTTTATATACAAACTCAATGGTGTAAACACAGATGTAGTTCAGTATAAATTTCGGTAAGTATTCCAAATTTAAATCACATTCTCCCCCTAGAGGATGAATGAAATTCAGTACAATTTTCTTTCCCTGTTTTTAACAGATTAAAAATGACTATTGTTATGTTCGCTTTTTGTGGCATAGAATGTCACTTTTTTGAGCAAGTGGTACGAAAAATAATTTTCGTCCTAGCTATCGCTCTTGTTGGCAATAGATTTTTAATAATATCTTTGTAAATAGGTACTGTATTGCAAATAAATATTCTTTTCTTGTACTCGTAAAGTATTAAATAAAATAAAATATTATGCAGGATCTTATGCAGGATATATAATTATCTTTTTAAACCGTTATGCCTCACTATCGTTTCTTCTGTAACAAGGGTACAGTTTACAAACATACATTTCACATGCACACACACCTAGACCCGGAACAACTATCTGTAGATCATACAAATATTTGTTCCGTGCGGGGATCGAACCCACGACACGTAGCGTGTAAAGCTAATCGCTTAGCCACTGCACCAGCTGTGTCGTCGTTTAATATACTAGTTAATTGACTTGTTGATATTGTATCAAAAGTATTGATATTTATCTTAAACGCTTAAAGGTTATCAACATTATGGAGTGAGTTAAGCTATCCGGCTGACCTTTCCTTCTACCAGGTACAACAGTAATGTTAGATTTAAATATGGCAATACAACGTAAATACTCAAGTGTTGCTACTCGGAGCCTTGGCAACACAGCAATATTTCACTCCAGTTTTTAGGCAGCACGTCACAATGCGCCGCGCGACGTTTTTGTTTGCGGAAGCACAAAGGTTACAAACTTATACAAGTTTTTTTTTGTTTTTTCCATGGCTGTAAACAAACGTAGAGAAATTCAAATTATCTGAAGTTTCCCCAGAGGTAGGTACAATGTATCTCTGTTTTTAACCCCCGAAAAAAAAGAGGGGTATTATTAGTTTGTAGTGTGTATCTGTGGATCTGTGTTTAAGTGGATCTGTGTATATGTGTAATTGTTTGGATCTGTGTGGATGTTTTTTGTATAACATTTTGATATCTATTTTTCAATTTTTTCAGGCATTTTATCAACAGACCTATAAAATCACAGATTCAATAAATAACATTCTTTTTTTAAATTCACTCTTATCTGGCGGATTAGGTATAATGGCTGAGTATTGAGGTCTTAGTTCTCTATCTCATCTGAAGCCTAGACGTTGACCTAAATTATTCTAACACCCCTAGGTACCGCATATTACTGAACAGTTACTGTATGTTGTTTTGATTTTGCCCAGATTGTAAACAGGCAATTAAATTATTGGAACTTAATGATAGGATTAAACGAACTTACCTTAAGGCAGTACCCCTACCAAAACGCCGTTTTATATCGCCATCTCCTCCGTAATTATACCATATACAAATAAAACAAAAATACAGTCTTAAAGTTCAAGATCTCTACTTCAAATCCAACGTTTCAAATATTTTTTTAAATTAGTTTATACTATGGTAATTGGCGTTTATAAAACACCTGAATCAGAATTTAAACCTTCATCTTCTTCGGAACTTTGAGCTTAATTTATTTCTGATTTTCAGCAATAGATAGATAATTCTTTTCTTTATAAGTCCAACGTTTAACATTAAAAAAAAAAGTCAATTTTCAATTTTTCCATGAATTTAAACGTAAATCTGTGCCAATTTTCAGCTGAAGGGTCGTGTTCGGGCGACGGGCGGCAGTCTGCCGCTGGCTCTCGGACGGGATACCCGTGTCGATCGAGGCTAACGCGTTCGATTTACAAATTCAGAATTTATTTTGCTATCTAGACACAATATTGTGTAGAGGGGGCAACCTATATAACTTGCCTCAGTAGTATGGCATGTACTTCTAATGTTTTGATTTTTTTTGAGTACATATTTGAAATATTATTATTTTAGTAAAATCAGATATAGATAGAGTCTACTGATCTGTCACGTTATCTGTCAAGTCAATACAAATTGTGTTTCATCTTCTAAAATACTTCGTCTAAAATATAGGTACCATCTTTTTGATGTTTTCTATAAACATAAATTCAAATTCAGTATGTGACTACGTGACCGAATGTTTGAAAGCTTATATCTCCCAAACTATGGGACGCAGTCCCATCATGTTGGTATTCAAACTTCATGTTTTGGTGAGATCTATGTGGCCACGTCACCAAAACTTTGAAAGCTTATATCTCCCAAACTATGGGACGCAGTCCCATCATGTTGGTATTCAAACTTCATGTTTTGGTGAGATCTATGTGGCCACGTGACCAAAACTTTGAAAGCTTATATCTCCCAAACTATGGGACGCAGTCCCATCATGTTGGTATTCAAACTTCATGTTTTGGTGAGGTCTATTCATATAAAGATATAAACCGTGACCACGTGACTACGTGACCAAAATTCAGAGCTACCTTCTATTAATGAATTGATAATTTGCCATAATCAACGTTTAAAATAGTAAGTAGTAATATGTTGATGACGATGTTGATCTAAAATAAATAAATGTTGATTTTTTTTTAATAAAACATTTTGTCCCTCACTAGGATTTCTCCTGTATCGTGGGTAGAGTTTACAGACATACATCTCACAAGCACACGCACCCAGACTAATATTTGTTCCGTGCGCGTATCGAACCCGCGGCACGTAGCGTAGAAAACCACTACACTACTTGTAACAACCCTAGCTTCCATGCACTATCGCCACAATGTCTTGACGTTGTCGGCGAGATCAAAGGCGTCGTCCTACTGTTGTTTCTCTTTATACTATTCCTTTACTATATATAATAATAAATACTATGTAGGTACCAACCTAGTTTTATTTTAATACTTATCGATTATACTTTATATATTACTATTCACCAACACTACTACCAAACAAAGATATGAAGTAAGTGTTTATTAATCCCATTTATAGTTGACTTCCAAAAAAGAAGGTTCTCAATTCGACTGAATGTTTTTTTTTGTATGTTTGTTACGCTATTACTCCGCCAATTGCATACCGATTTTGAAAATTCTTTTTTTATTTCAAAGGGTACTCTCAAGATGGCATTTAAATTTGTTGAAGATTTGATGAAGAACTTCGGAGATATACAATGGAACTCTTGAATGAATAACAGCATGTCACTTGCGATTTCTGTAATCGCATGATTATGAATTGTTTAAGCCACTCAAAATAGAAATATAAAATAAACGTTAAAAAATAGTATAAACCGACTTCAAAAAACTAAAAAGTATACATATAATTTTCTTAAAAAACTTATCAGCTTCTGAAGTCATTGCCACTGCCAAGCTAGGTGCATTGAAGAATTTAAGAAAATTATTTACACTTTTTAGTTTAATGGTAGGTATTAATATCTAATAATCGTGATATATTTATATGAGTGAATATTAAATGAATCAAGCAATCCTTCAAATAAAAGAGCAAGTTATAATTAGTTAATACCAAATCATCTAACAACTCGGCAAGTGTAAAGGGCATTTTTTGCTCGGAAGCTCGTTGACGAAGCATAAATTTTTTATTTCCCTTTTTTATAAAATCATTCATCATTGTAGTGATTGTGCCACTGTTATTGGTATTAATTTTCTAGTAGTAACTCTGTTACTATATAGACCATAAGTGAAACAATGTACAAATATATATTTTACATTGCCACCTCTATTTATTATATAGTTTTTTAGTGTCTGGCGCGATGCTCGCGTTGACATGCTCCGAGCGGTTTCCGTAATATTACAGGGGGTCGCGCGGGTTGCGCGGGTGGAGGAAGCGAAATCGACAAATTCGTTTGCTAACTGACGCGCCTTAAGTGAAGTTCTATCCTAATTATATGAAATAATTAGTCCGAGAAATAATTAGTTCTTTTCGCGTGACCTGGAGTAAGAGAAGACGGCTACTACATTATAAACCTACCTCGGACTAATTTGAATATAATTAATGTTCTCATATATCCTATCTCTATGATATATCTATCAGCGGCGAAGGGTGAATATTTTTATTAGGGAACCCGTCCAAAAAATAGCTTGGCCAGGCGTGCCACATGCTGTGCAGCATTCAATTAACTGTGCCTTGCACTCATGTAGCAACTTACCTGCCTTTAGATATTTATCAATACATAATACATGGTATTGATAACCTATTGGTAATGGCCACGTAAAGGGAAGCCGATGGGAATCGTGTTATATAGACTCTTCGCCACTGATATCTATATATGAGAACATTAATTAAGTTTCGATAATTTAATTGCCTAGTTTACATTCTGGGCAAAACAAAACAATGGTGTAAACACACACACCTAATTTTCCTGATATTGCGTTCGCAGTTTCCATCGAGGGAAACGTCGGCGGATGTCGCACATGTTACGAAATTGGTTCTGGAGGCTTTCTGCAATAAAAGTGGCGGGAACAACGGATATTATGAGTGTTATGACAGGCATACATCTCGCCGAGATGGCGGGGAAATAGATAACTAGTACTGTAGGAATATACAGGGTGATATTATAATATAAGAACAAATTTTCCTTATAGGTATCTCTAACGTTAGCATAGATATCTCTATCTTAGATCTCAGAAGAACAACAGTCGTTTATCGCTTCTCTACGCTTTGTCAACCTCAAATAAACAAAGTCCTGAAAAGATTAATATAAGACCAATCTATTGTCACACAAGGTTCTAGCTTTGTTTCCATTTAAGGGGTTATTGTATTCATAATTATGAACAACTTTTACTATGGAATCAAAACTGAAATTGCGTAAAATTAAATCTACTGTTCCATACATTTGGTCGAGTAATATTGAATTATTTGTATGGAGCAGCCTATTTTTTTTTCGCTATTTCATTGTTGGTCCAATAGTGAAAGTTATTCATAGTATAATAGTTGTTGTAATGTGTACAAGAAACCCTTAAGGGGATCGGGACTAGAAAGATAGGACTTTATACATATGTGCCTCAAATACTTACAATGTGCTGAACTTTTGTATGGGTACTGTCTGCAACTTCGCTTAGAACAAATCGGAAACTTTGCCTTGTTAATATCCAGCGCTGCACGACTCAGGTGTTATCTAATATTCTCTCACCAAGTTTCTTAGTAGGTACACACACTTAGGTACATGTTTGATTTATAAACTTTCTTAAATGATTTACCGTTGCAGTCACTGAGATGAATTAAACAAAGTACGTTGCAGTCCAAGGCAACATAAAAGGCGCTATACAACGTGTATCAGAAATGCGTGGTCATATTTAAGAGTGTGGATAAGACCATCAAACTGAATAACTTTACTATGGGACCAACCACAGAACACAGTTTGTCTCTGCATCACCCTAAGGTAGACTGGCAGAAAATGCCTATGGCATTAAGTCCGCCTTTGTGCAGTGTTATTTTTACCTGTGCATAAAGCATTAAATAAATAAATAAATAAACACAGAAAAGACTGTGGGACCAACATCGTAATCGCGAAAAAATAAACAGCTGTCCATTACAAAACTTCAATACATAGTCAACCAAGACTCAACCCAAACGTATGGGACAGCTGATTATTTTTTCAATTACGATGTTGGTCCTAAAGAGAAAGTTGTTCAGTTTGATGGTCTGATCTACAACCTTAAATATGACCACGTATTTTTGATACACGTTGTACATGAATCATAATAATTATGATCAAAATATCCACTTAATTGACAACTCTTATTACCATTTGCATAAGGTCCATTCAGCAATCATGTGTTATTATGATTCGTAGATGAATTACTCAATATGGCTTTTTAGGCCTCCAGAGCATAAACTTATCATACTAGTGTTCGTTTATTACTAGATACTATAATAAGTTTATGATCCAAATATTTTGTACTTTTTTTTATTCACCATTTCCTGGCTGCATGCGAACCAGCATCGTTTAGCACAAGAACAGCTGCTGTGCGTGTCAACGTTGTCAGGCGTAGAAGAAAATCCTTCAATTCTGATATGAGTTACTGGTTTTATTTGACGCATTGTTTTGTCGGCTGTCTTCCGCTACGTTTATGGAATTCATTTTAATATCATTGTGGTTATTGGGGATATAAAACGGATGAGATATGTTTGAAGCACGAAGTAAAATTGTACGATGAACTTTTGGGTTGTTACGACATGCCTTTGTTTAGGTATGCTTGGTCATAGGGACAACCTCAGATTATAAAACAAAAGGAAAGAAAAGAAAGAAAGAAAATCAATTTATTTTTTGCACACAGGACACCGAGCATGCACACATAACAAACATAAAAAATAAAAAAAAACCAGAAAATTACATAAAATAAAAACAATGAAAAATAAAGCATGGAAGTGTGCAAAGGCAATTAATTCTGTTTCTAAAATTAAATAATTTTTAGGTAAGCAATATTCAGACTGTTATTTATATTACATTACATTCAAGCAATACCCAAGACAGGTTACTTTATTTTACATTAGTAACCTGGCCTCTATATTTATTAAGATATATAATATCCAAGCATCAATTACCAATTTAAAACCAAAATGAAAGTTATGAAATAAATTAAAGGGAAAATAGAAAGTTAACGAAATAAAGAAACATAATTCCTGACAGAAAATACCCAAGTAAAATTCTACAACTGTTGTTTTTGGCATTGCAGCCGAAATGTTGGATTTTCATATTCATACTAGACACTGACACGACACGACAGTTATATCCCGGTATGAATATGGTAATGTCGCTGAGAACTAGTGGTTTGATAGAATTATGTGCAATGTCATTCTAACCGGTTACCAACTGTAGACAATAATAAATAAATCCAGCCCATTACTGTCTCATTGTTAGTTGTTAGTTAGGCCTTAGTTCACCACGCTGGTTTAGTGCGGGTTGGTGAACTACACACACCATCGAGAACTTTATGAGGCTTTCTCAGATGTGCACGTTTTCTCACAATGTTTTCTAATCAAATTTTTGAGACGCATATTATTTCTAAATGTCAGAGGTGCGGGCCGGGCTTGAACTCAAATCCGCCTGCATGGAAGGCGAGCGTTCAATCGCTAGGCTATCACTGGTGGTTACTTCGGGTGTACAATAAAGTATATAATTAATAAATACTAGGCGATATTAGGAGTCTAGGCAAAGTTGAGAAGTTTTACCGGTACTGAAAATAGGTTCTTCTCAAGACGCACCAAGCCGTCCTATTATTCTCTGATTGTGACCGGAAATATCTTCAAAGATCCTCTTACGGTATATTTCATACTGCCTTGTGCCTACGGAGACATTCTTGACACTTCCTTAGCCTTTATCAGACATTTATGGTTGTTCGCAGGATAAACATTAATGATACATAGGCTCGAAAATTCTGAGCGTTACGACGGCAATATGAAACAAGTGTTTATGCGTATTATCACAAAAGAGATACGAACGAAGGTCTATTCTCTATACTTCAAGATAACACGGCAGACCGCGATTTGGATATTGATATATAAATATGTTATGCTGGCGCCTCACATCGCTATTCGGTATTCGGGGTTTTATTCGCCGTTTATTCGGCTATATTCGTGTAGAAGTCCGAATAACTCGAACACACCGTCCACACATCGTCACGAACAGCGAATATGGCGAACATTCACGAATATTTTTGCTATATTCTTGAACGCAAAGATGGACCTGTTGACGGCAGCAGCGGCTTATTATTTTCTGTATATAGAAGTCAAAGAGTATGTAATCACTACGTTTAATAGAAGTATTAAAACTCCTAAGTACTAAACTTAATATATTATCTATGATAAACACGTCCGTCCATCCGATATACTATTGTAGTCTTTGCGTCCGTCGCTGTCGCGCACCACGCTCTACTGAGCAAGCCATGTGTGGACGGTATACGAACATATTCGGTATATTCGCAATCCTTTGATATGTGACCAAAATCCGACAACCCGGCGGATACGATGTTCGTGTATTCGCGTATTCGTCTTGTTCGTGCAAATATAGGCAAATATAGGCGAATAGAGTGACTACACATCGTCGTATTTGGACGAACAAGACGAATACGCGAACACGAATAGCGATGTGAGGCGCCAGCATTACAGTCAAAATTCATAACCGGTCAAAACTAATTTTGGCGGCTAAAAACAGTCAAAATTAACTTTGACTAAGGATTTTGTTCAAAACTAGTTTTGTCTGAAAAATATTAGGTAATTTAAAAAGTGAGCCTGGCTTATGTGGTCACAGTTCTGACCTCACCAACTACTATTTTCTCTTGATTGCAGGTTTAATCAAAAGTAGTTTTGATCCATTTTAGTATCACCGATTACTGGTAGACAAAGGCTTACCGCAAAAGGATTAAATATATCTAGATTTTTTAGAAAAGAAAAAAATAATCCTTAAAAATTCGTATAAAAAATTGAGATTTTTTAAATTTTATTGTAGAAAAAATTTAGAAACTTTTTACTGCACATGAATTGATGCAATAAAAAGAGCCAACCTTCTTTACCTTGTTCTTCATTGATATTATTTTACATATTTCGTTCACCGTGTTCTAACGATTCATGTCTCCCTAGAGCTGTTCAAAAAAAGTCTAATTCTTCGCGGTTTTTCACGTTGTCCTTTTGTATCGTGTTTCGAATTGTTGATATCATTTTGCATATTCTGTACTCGTATAAGCGTCCCTGAGGTGATCTGCATGTTCCGATGATTCATGTCTCCTGACAGCTGGGCGAGAATATAAGTTCTTGCTGATATTGAGAGTTGAATATTCTTTATTTGTTTCGCGCAGTTTTACAATTGATCCTTCTGTTTATATTTATTGATACGATTTAGCATATTTCGTACAAGCGTCCCCCGGGCCATCTGTGTTCCAATGATTTATATGCCCCTTGAGCTGCTTCGAAATGCGAGTTCTTGCTAACATTAAGCCTTTAATATTTCTTGTTTATTCGATTTTTTTACGATGGTGTGAATTAAAATCAGGGCCCTCAGTGCCTCCGAAAGCGCGTTGAGCAGTTGGTCCCAGTTGTCATATGAATACCTATGACAATCGTTACAGGAGTCAGCAGCTCAAAGAGTCTGACAACCGGTCTAAAGTATCAGTGTCTCCCAGGAATTGGGTGGCGAAGGTCAGATGGCAGTCGCTCCGTGTAAATATAATGATATTCAGCCGCATCCAGTTTGATCGGGAGCCGACCCTAACGTTGTTGGGAAAAGGCTATGCAGATGATGGTGTGAATTGATAATTATGTTGTTGCAAATGTTTGAGCCAGGTAAACGAATTTCCCGCGAAGATAATAGTTTATCTTTGTCTAAGGAAAACTGAAGTCCAAAAGCCTGGTAACTTGTCAAACCCACAGATGCCTAGATAGATGATTTATTTAGATAGGATAGGTATCGGTTTCCTCACACAACAGATTGCGAAGAAAGAAAAGAATAATATAGGTAAGGCAGCTAAGAAAATTCTCGATTAAGACACTTTTTATTTTTATTTATTTTTATTCTCATTTTTGTTGAGGCTTTAAGTTCACCGTGGTGACTATGGCAGCCTCGTAAGGTCACTCTTATATAATAAATTACAAAACTTAACATATACTTAAATTAATAATGACAAGACACCTTTCAAACGAAAAAATCTTAATCTTAATTATGATGCCACAGACAGACACACAGATACACAAATACACACTAAAACCCCTCTGTTTCGGCGTTGAAAATACCGTTGATATGAACACTTTTATTCACGACATAAGTTCTACATTCATGAATAATTTAGCCACTATTCACACCAGTCCACCATAAACATTTATTCAACTTTTTCTACCGGATGAATAAAAATAAAAACTAAATAACATGACAGTTGCCTCTCGGAGCGTGGCTCAAAGATTTTATGCCTCCACCTTAACGAGATTAAAGTTGTAAAAAGTTTACATTGTAAACGCGGTATTAATTTAACTTAGCCACTTTTTTTTTTTTTTTTTTTTTTTTTTTTTTTATCGTGGTAAAATCATCAAATGAGTCCTCCCACCCCGGGCAGGGCGGGAGGGACTGTCAGACTTGTACTGACTAAAATCCACGGTGTTCCTTCAATAGCCCTTTACGTTCCGGGGTCACGGTAATGAGATAAGCCCCGCGACCCCGGCAGGCTTCGGCCCTCTACAGGGGGGGCCCCGTCATCTTGCTGACGTTCTTTGAGGCGCGCGTGGAACACAACGCGCCGTCGACCCGGGCATGGTCCATGGTCGGACAGCAAGTTGCCCTTTACTCGCTGTCCGCATGCCCGCGCCTACGGTGGCCGGAGATCGTCGGCCGGCGCCCGACGCCGTGGGCGACCACCACTGCGGCTGGGCTGGAGGGAGGACGCCATCCTCTCCCTCAAGCGGCCCGCCTCCTCCTTCGATAGCATGACTGCTTCGCAGAAGGAGGCGACCGCTTGCCACTCCGTCTCGCCCTAGTCTCGTCGTCTAGCCACTTGGACTAAGTCTGTTGATCGCCGGTTTATGCTTTGTCCTGAGTTATTTTAAGGTTACGCCCATAAAAAAGACTTAATAAATAAAAGGTAAAATAAATCCAGCCAGTTATTGTCCCACTGCTGGGCACGGGCCTCTTCTCAGTATTCCCAAAGATAAGTTTTGTCTAGTTATCCAGTTGTAAAAGTTGGGCAGTTAGCGGCGCCCAGGTGGACCTACTAACTTCGGTAAACTTTTAGAACAATCCATAAATTATATATCTATTGTAATTCTAACACATATGCAGCTACTTCAGCTCAGCTTGTGTAGTACTTTAGTAAATAGCTATTCAGGCTTTAGGTATGACTAAAATAAATATAAATCCAGCACGTTACTGTCACACTGCTGGGCACGGGCCTCTTCTCGGTATGAGAAGGGTTGGGCCATAGTCCACCACACTGGCCTAATAGTGCGGTTTGGCGGACCACACACATCATCGAGAACTTTATGAGACTCTCCCTGGTGTGCAGGTTTCCTCACGATGTTTTCCTTCACCGTTAATGGAAGCGATAATCAAAATATGATCGGCACATAAATTCGAAAAGTCAGAGGTGTGGGCCAGTTTCGAACTCAGACCCTCCTGCATGGAAGGCGTTCAACCACTAGGTCTATAGTTAATTATCGTTTCTAAAAACAGCTTCTACTCTAATGTCGACTCAGTGCCATTTAAAACTGTAACTTTCTGTAATTTATTCACTCCACTGCAGACATAAAAAGACAAATTTAAAGTTCTGAAACTGTGCGACAGTAAAACTATTAAAGCTAAAAGTTTTGATTACGATACTTTGTGCTGTCATGTAGCATGGCAAGTTAAAAAAATATTAGGAGCTAGAGGCAGACCTACACATAACGGCGAAAATTGGCGAAAATCATATATTACGTACCTATATTGCGAAAATAGACGGGCATTGACGTTTGAAAGTTTCATTAACGTCCTTAACGTCATATAAAACAAGTCCGTTTCATTGTGGTGGATTCTACAATTTGGCTGCGACATACAGAATATTTTTTTATTTAGTGCGCATAATTTGTAGTGATTCAGTCTCTGTTCCTAAATGCAACCGCAGTATTGGGATACACTTTAAAACAAAACGAAAATTCGACTTAGTATGGGGTACACGCATAATTTACTAGCGCAAGCCATACAAAATTAAATTTTTATTCTGTTTTGGAGTGAATGTTAGTACTGCGGTTGCATTTGGGAACGGACGGTTAGGTTATTTTTAATATGACTTTGTTAGGGGTTTTGGTACCACCTATAGATTTGTGTAGAAAATACCACATTTTTTATGAAATTACACAGGAAATCCTGGTTAAAGCGTGTATACAATTTTCTGTATTACATACATGAATATTTTGCTGCGGATATTGCGGTGTGTTGACAATACTTGTCTGTATCCGAGAGCCCTATAACAGAGGGGGTGTGATCATATTGTGGACTGTGGGTATAAGGGCCATACGTTATACCTGTCACCGAGTTAGTTAAATAGAACGACAAATATTGCTTGAGTAAATAAATGACATGTTTGGGTTCAGACACCCATCAAGTGACGTAAAGTAAATAGAATAGAAAATATATTGTTCATGGGCGCCGGCGACCGTTCGCAGTTTAAGACGCGATGTAGACAACTGACAATTTGTCTGTCATCGCCGGGCACTAGTGGTGTATTGACCGACGGACAATTTGTCCGCCATCGCAAGGCACTAGTGGTGTATTGACCGACGGACAATTTGTCCGCCATCGCCGGGGCACTAGTGGTGTATTAACCGACGGACAATTTGTTCGCCATCTCAAGGCACAGTGGTGTATTGACCGACGCACAATTTGTCCGCCATCGCAAGGCACTAGTGGCGTATTGACTGGGGGTTTGTCCGCCGTGTGCATTGGTGCATAGGATTTGTTGCGCCCAAAAGTCCGTCGTCTGCTAAGTGCCAAATGAATTAAATCTTACTTATAAAAACTATTATGATTCGTACGATTATTCGATAGATACAATAAACTCATATGAAACGTATCGTTTTTGACGTAAATATGTCGTGGTTAAGTCATATTAGGCCGTTGAATGGTGATACGTGGAATCCCCTATCACATAAGATCATTATTTACTGGAGACCTGGGTGTATGCAAATACGTACCTATCTGTACTTCCGCCGACTTCTGGCCACACCATCGAGGATCGAAGCCGCTTAAATTATGGTTATGTTATGTTACCACGCACAGTTTCCAGATTATGTAGTACATAGGCAAATCTAAATGTAAATAAAATATAACGGCGTCTTTTATATGAACATTGAATCCTAGAGGGAATTTGATCAGGAAAAGTGGGGTAGGGATTATAGCTTTGACTGAAATAATAATAAAACTGAAATATTTTACATCGCCAGAGTTACTTTTATACACGCTATCGACTGTTTTTATATCCCTTTCAGAGTACTGCTTTCAATGTATCCTGTATTAATTTTGCGCAATCTCCTCAGCTTGCGCAAATATAATAATCCTCCGGCATCATGTACAGACTACAGAGACAAAGAATACTAACACAGAGATATGCCGGAAGACTGGGTAAGAGAAACGGTAGAATATTGAGCAAGAAAGCTGTCGCTGGCAAAATCACGAGCAATCACGGCAAAAGGAAGCCAGTACATTTTTTTCGACACGAGACCAGTAACGTTGTTACGGTAGCAGTTACATATCTCACATGACGTGACCGTCGTTGGCTCTTCAGCAGTCATGGCATCGCCTTCTAACGACGACGCTTGTCGGCGTTCGTTGATGACATAACGTGTCTATTAGAGCCTTAGATCGTTAGGGCCTCAGTTCTGTGTTCTGTGGTTAGGGCCATATAGACTCTAGGCTAATCGTACTAAACTGTCTGTCTTCGTATTCTTACAAGGAGTTCCTTGTAAGAATACGAAGACGGACAGTTACACAGTAAAGTTACGAAGCCAGGAACTTTTCTGCCTTCGTAACCTTACTGTGTTGCTTACTGGCTTCATGTCCGACCAGAAAGATTTATTTTTATATCCTGTTTCCTTTTTCTATTAAAATCGGGATCAACTGAGATAGAGCTGCTGGTGCTCGTAAAAATGTGTATGATAATAATAATAAAATAGTGTTGGACCAATCGGATCGCAGATGTTCATTCAATTATTATCGTTCAGGGACTCGTTAAATTAATTTAAAGGTAAGGTTATTGGGTTGCGTATACTGCAGTCCGATTGTAATTTGAAATATAGGAAACATAATTATTAACCAGGGATTTGAAAAAAAAAAGCTTTCAAATCGCTTTTAAAGATGTGAACATATTCTACTTATTTTTTCTTAAAGTTATGTTATGGTTGGATTCCAGTCTAACCAGATGTGGCTGAGTATTAAACATTATAATTTAAAAAATATTAGTGGTTACTTTCAAAATAATATTTCTAAGTAAATATTAATTGATGATCAAACGAAACTAGATTCTGAAACTTCTGTCCGACATGATTCATAAGAATACAGAAGAATAATCTTCCTCGTTCTTAAAAAAAAAAAAACAATTACAAATAATATCGTTTTAGCACGCACTCATTAAAATGTTTTTTATGAAGTTTTGAAGCATTTACTCTTCGATAGTGCTTCGATACAGACATAAATTTTAAATTAAGAGCATAGTTATAAGAAATGGAACAGTCCTGTCAATACAACTGGCTGAAAAAGTTTGCTACAAGCATTTACGACCAGTCATATCGAGTCCATTCCATATTTAAATTATTTCACGGATTTCTTCCTGTTTGTTGTGAGTTATGAGATTGTGTTGTAGGTTGTAGTATGAACAATATATTTTTATGTTTATTGAAAATGGAAGAAGCGTGAGATTGCTTAGCAGGAAAATGTGGGCCGTTGGAACATGATTTTCACTATTCCTAAGAGGTTTGCAGTAAAGTGAGCTTTAAATATATAGTTAATGAAGCGTATAAATAAGTTAATATTAGTACTTAGATTTAGATTTCTGCGGTGTGACTTTGACATTCTTTATTCTATTCTATAGTATTCTATTTAGTCTCGAAATTCTATAGTATTCTATTTAGTCTGTCTGACGGGTTTTTGAATAACCTATATTTGGTTTGAATATCTCCCATACAAATGTCGCCCGTTCATTGAGAATAATTGAACGGCTTCGGGCGACCCACAGCTGCGTTAAGCGAGTGATCAATCGAACGACCTCAAAATATCTGTCGGATCCAATAGACTAAAGTCACCCGACAGTGCGACTTTCAACCTACTATTTTACGGGGTGACCGGTACGGTGCCATCGCCCGACGAAGGGCTCAAATAACTGAACGGTTTGGTGTGATCGCCAGGACGATCGCGGTGCGTGGTCTAGCGTCGTCCGACGTAATAACTGAACACGCCTAATATGTTGACCGTCACATACCTAATGTTTACTTCTTCTACTTTTTCCATCAAAGTCTAGATACCTACGTACCTAAATGGGACGTGTTCAGAAGTGTGCGACAGTTCTTCATGTTCAATAATTAATTCATTAATTATGCGAAAGTCATAAAAATCGACCGAAGGAATATTGACCGGTTTTATTGGATTTTTTATAAGGCATGTCGCTTGAATGGATTGATAGGTAACGAGCTATGGAGTTCACTGCATACCCTTATTATTAAAACGATTATATCCACAAAGCTTATAAATACAGAAATAATAGTTTGGCACGCTAGGTGAAACTTATTTAAAACTTAGTGCCATTTTTTTCTTGTACTTAAATAGGTATATTTTTGTTGCTATTAGCAACATCTAGCAAATATTTGCTACTAGTCTATGCTAAATTATACTCATAATAAAATAAAATAAAATAAAGATTATCTGCCTATATAATTATATTTTAATTTTTAAGTTTAGTGACATCTAGGTTACACGCAAAAAATTGCTTATCACTTTTATTACTTTTAGAAAGAAAAAAAAAACTATAAAGTAAAACCTTGAAAAAGTTAAAGGTAAAGCTTAGATTATTGATTGGTCGTTATTGATTGGACTTATTGGGTGGCTCCATTGGCAGCGGAGACCAATCAATAATTTCAGAGGTAAAATAAAGTATTTTGGCGTACTTTTGTGTTCTCATTTAGTATAAACGTACGTTTGCTCGAAATAACGTACAATATTTTATATTATAAAGTTCGGGTAGCACAGGTGCCATCGATCGCTGCTCTAAGCTCATTTCCTGTCAGACTAGGTAACATCGGGTTATCGAGGATATAAAGGGTTCTATAAAAAATCCTAGTCCTATGTCCTAAAAACGTAGACAGACATCAGCTATAAATCAAACTACGATAAAAGGTTGCCGCAGATTGTCCTTGCGCAAGAACGTAAAATCCGACGAGGTTTTTGTCTTCAATCTTTATCTCCACCGGTACTTGCAGGCTATACCTTTATTTTTAATACCGATGATCATGAATGTCCTTGCTTATACAGGATATTTTTTTATGTAGTGCGCATAATATGTAGAGTGATTCAGTCTCTGTTCCTAAATGCAACCGCAGTATTGGGACTTTAAAACAAAACGAAAATTCGATTTAGTATGGAGGACACGCATAATTTACTCGTACTAGCGCAAGCCATACAAAATCAAATTTTTATTTTGTTTTGGAGTGAATTTTAGTTCTGCGGTTGCATTTGAGAACGGACACTGAATCACACTGCAAAATATGCGTAAGTACTACATTAAAATGATCCTGTAGTATTGTAGCAACCTTTTGAAAAATCAAGTTTTATTTATTTAAAATGCTTCATGTACAAAGGCAGTCTTAGGCTTACATTCAGAGACGACTGAAACGAGTCGTGAACTTACGCTTCCATCTGTCAAATTTGTTCGTAAAATTGACATATGGAAGCGTAAGTTCACGCTTAGACTCGTTTCTGTCGTCTCTGAATGTAAGCCTTAATGCCTTACTATCACCTGAATAAATCCCAGCGTACTACATGAAGAGTAGATGACCTTTCTCAACCAGGTTAATTGGATAATAAAATAGTACATATCTTAGATACTAAGGTCACAACATAGATATACCTAACATTGAAACACGGATTGAATTGTTAAAAGATTTCGAAGCAGAAAGAGTGCAGGAATCGATATCCCATATATTATTCAGTGAGACATTTACCGAGGCTCACATGAAATGTGCAGTACATTTAGAAGGAAACGGCACCTGAACCTTGGCGTGTTTTAGAGCTAGGTTTTGTAGAAACATTTCTTTTATAAGAAAGTGTCTTAGGTGAAGGTTCTAAGGAACGTACTGACTTATTATAAAGGTGAATGAGGAATTAAAAGCTCATAAGAAGAATAAAAACAAATGAAAATCATAGTTCAAGTTCACCAGCATCCAATTAGAAGGTCTGAAGCACAGATATAGATCTAAACTCTGAAGGAATATCATGACCACAAACCTGGGGAACTGTTCCCTTACCTTTGGTACCCGAAGCAGTCACACACCAGTCAGTACATGCTATTCAAGAATGGTAAAATTGAAAGTTCGACAAATACGAAAACTGTTTGAATCCGAACGTTTGTAAATGTTTTCCGTATTCAAATGTGTCTTTGAATGTAAAACAAAATTCATTTTCGGAGTTTCGAATTTTAAACTTTCGGAGGACACTTTTTATACCTACCTACATAGTCATTCTAGAGCCGCGAACTCACAACACAAAATGCAATGTAACATGCAATTCAAAATTTCCCATACATGTGAATGTGTTCGTGAACACTATTAAAATAACTACGACACACTACGTATATTCGCAGCGCGCGAGTTGTGATCCGTCGATTTTCGGTATTTTTGATGAACACTTTATGTGCGCGCTGTACGCTTTGGACGTTCTTTAACTACGGAACAGCACACCGCAAACCAATACCTACCTGCCTATCAAAGTCAGGCGATTACATGCTGTAACCGGGATTATCTAGACGTTCATAGGTACTTGAAGCGCGCAACGTGCACGCGGACCGTCCAAGATGTTCGCGTTGCATTGCATGTTGTGTTGCGTATAATCTGTACCCGGCTTAAGGTTTACCTACGTTAGTATTTTACCTAAAATTTTACATTTCCTCTATGATAACATTATATTTTAATAAATGGGTAAATAATGGGTTTAATTTTTGTTCAATTTTGATTAAAATTTAAATTATAATGTATTTTATTTTGAATTTTAATTAAGTAGTTTTTTATTTTTATTTTATTTTGATGTTTAATGAATGTATTTTATTTTATTGTTATTTGTGATACATGTGATGGATCTCTGTTGTCTTTGAATAAATGATTGAATAATTACCATTACCAGTAAGTTAAACAAGTGATCGAAAATTATTATCTGGAACAATTTGACGTCGCATGCGCTTCGTCACTCGTTATTTATAATATATTTTTTCAGAACGACCATGTTGCATGTGCTAATATCCATTAGGTTCTAGACACGAATTTATCAGTTTGAAAAGCGTTCGCGTGTTATTCGTTTTATCAATAAAGTGGGAACAAATAGTTAGTTTTTATATCAATTCCTTAGGATAAAAATGATTTAGTATTATTGTAGCGCCTACTACGGCACGAGAGATTTACAGCCTCTGCGTCGGCTCTCGACTCCATTAATGGCTTTATTTGTATTACCTGCATTAGAGAGGATCCTTCTATTGACCTTTACCTACTTGTATAGGTAGGTAATCTTCCGTTGTTGGTGAGCAGAATTACAAGTATGTAGCTAGTGTAACAATGGAAATGTTACATCTTGTAACAAATCTAAGGAAAGTAAATACTCTTACTCATATCCCTGGCAAATGGCAGCGTGCCCAAAAGACATTATCGTCGTTAATTTTTTTAATTCCTCCCTTAGAACTAAAATTAGCAGCATTTTAGTATCGCATCAGAAAAGTATTAATTTATTATTGTACCTAAGTATGTATGTCCTTGTTAAACAAGAATAGGTAATTTAGATAACTGTCCAGTCGGTAATAATCGTTACAAGCTTAGGTATACTCATAAAGCCCGAATTGCGCTAAATCTGGTTAATATTATCAGGTAAAACGGAGTGTAACTTGAGATAAAGGCTCATAGTAATTATCTCGGTGAAATTAGGATTGTATCAAGTACCTTTAATATAATAAAGCAGTGTATTTGCTGTTGTGTTAATTTCGTTTTAGTTGGCAAAATTTGGTTGTAAGCCATCTTTATCAGAATTCTGCGAATCGGATATCTTGTAACGGAATATTCGTCTAATATAAATTACGAAGCAATGTTTGCTTTAAAATATTATCAGTTCTTTGTAAACTACATAAGGACCTACTTTGTAAACAAAGGTCCTTTTAAGGGATCTAGCAGGTACCTACTAATAATTATGAACAACTTGTACTATGGGAACCCTGAAATCGAGAAAATAAAATCGATATAATTAGTTTAGTCATATTGAATGATTTGTTTGGAATAACAGATTTCCTTCCGCGATTTCTGGTTTGGTCCTGTGTAAAGTAGGACCTTATGCAATTATATTTAAAGAACATATAGATTAAAGGAATATTCGTCAAATAATAATATTGTTTGCGTTAAAAACTAACTACATAATAATTATAAACTTAAGTTTAACCATTACAAAATACCAAGAGAGCCTACTATGTGGGTTTGAACAAATACCTTTAAGTAATGGAACACTGAAAAATGTCTTTGTGTAAACGTGCCTGGTTCTCTTTAATTGATTCAAATGGATATATGAAGGTTACAGTCGTAATAATGAGAAGGAAGTTCCGTACCAGGCACAGGCGGGCAAGGGCAATCCGGCTACAACGCTGTTGTCATTAAATATACAAATTCGTTAGAGTAAAACGCTCCTTATTTACGCAATGCGTAAGAACCGTGCAGAGGTCCGCCCCACGTTGGGCGCCAACGAGAGGAACTCCCGAATGTTAAGTTATTCATTGTGTTATGCAACACTCCACGCGAAAAATTGTCCTTGAGTCGAGTGTTGCTGTCGACGAGAAAATAATTTGCTTTAAAATCGGACGGGTTGGTGCGATAACTGAGATGCTTAGAGCCAATTGAACTGAACGGCCTTCAAAGGTCTAGACCTTGTTAAAACTGTAGCTTATATTATATAGTTTCAACTTCAACGTTGAAACTTCAAAATTGTAACTTTTAATTCAAGTCTTCTTGCCCTTACAAAATAGTTTTTATAATGCCTTCGTACGCTGTACGATTTATAAATACCTATTAAAAATCTCTTTTGCTCTTAAAATAAATCCTCAACTATTCTATTCCAATTAGTATAAGTAAACACTCCAAACATCCATTTAATCCTAAGCCTATTTTACAGTCTATTCCGCAAACAGAAGAAAAGCAACAGGTCTGCAAATTACAGCAGTTTATAGCACGTTCGTTAATAGCTCATAGACTTATTGTTTCTTTACGAGCTCCCTTACTAACTAGACTTATGGCGGATTAACCACCTTTAACGGTCCCGAGATCGTCGGGATTAATTGGAGATAGTAAAATAAATAGGTATTTTCATTGAATTAATGTTTCTTTTATGACGTTAACCCGGGAGCCGAATATAGATAGTGCCAGTCGATCGTGCAAAAAAATCGCATTACTTCCGGCTTACTTAACTTACTACCTTAATTACCTTTGCCGACTCTCGCCACTTGACACTCGAGGGGACGGAAATTTTTGTTGTTTCAACGGTAAAGGCCAATTTTTCTCTGTGAGAGGGATCGGATCGTAATCCACAACTCGGGCCCAGGGTGAACTGATGGCTCATGACAATGGGTCCTACTTTACAAACATTTAAACGTGTGAAGTTGCCAGAGAGGCCTTCGCATGCGTATAATTCGTTATTATTTCAATCCAATATGGTGTTGAAAACCTTATCAGAATTATGAACACAATAGATGTTTTTGACAGATGCGGTCAGAAACCTTGTTTTATTAAACCTAAAATATTGTGATTTATTATACTACAACCCAACAACCCAACTCAAAATAGATTAGTTTGTATACTATACGAAGTAATAAATATTTTATATCCATACGTTGTGATTGATAGGTAGATATTTTGTTTGCCTTGCAATTTTTCAATGGAACTATATGTTACTGCACGCCATTTTTATTCTAATCGATTTCATGGTTTACAACGTAGATTGAATTATACATAAGGGTTTTTTTAACGTTTTTATTTGTTTCACCTGTAACTAACTAACTGTAAGAAAATCTTGGAAGTTTTTGACCCACTTCCCGGTTTCCGATTGAGCTGAAATTTTGCATACACGTTCAGTTTGGGTGACTAAAGCGTGTTCTATAGTTTTTTTTTAAACAATAATATTTATATCTAATAGGAAGGTATTCATATTTTTTATTCTCATTGTTTTCGACACGATTTTCCGAAACAAGAAAGGCAGGCCATGTGGGATTTATAGTGAAATATAGAGATAGAGATGGAAAGATAGAACTTTATATTTCCAAATATTTTTATTGTCAAAAAATGTTTATTTTTATCATTCACACATTAGCTACAGCCGGTATTACGGCCTCATAGATCCCGATGCCTCTCAAGAAGGTGTCAGCTCGTAGGCTCTCGTTGTGCTCGTGAAGGGCTGGTGTGGTTTTCGACATCGGCGAGAAGCCAAGCGCGGGAATGCCGAGTTCCCGTAAGTACCGGCTGTCAGTACCGCCCGGGAACGTGCAGCGCTTTAGCGGGATTTTTCTGAAAAGATTATTTTATTATCAACGAATTCATAATTTTTGTCTTGATCTGCCATGTGCTACTTCGAGTTAAATTACATTTTTAAGGCCTGGGGTAGTCTCGTCCATCTCATGAGAGAATAGGATAGTAAAGTATGAGGTATTTGTTGCTAAGATTAGTACTTATTTAAAAAAAGCATAACTTAAATAAGGTATACTGCATCTTTTTGCGACTTGCAACATTACAAGCGCACGTTCGTAGTGTTATTTTCAAAGCAATATGACGCTTCCGATCTTGATTAATGGTCTAGTTTTATATCATAATCAGCAGAGTTTAGACGCGGTACCTATCTGTCATACTATAATTATAGAATAGAATAGATCTTTATTTCATGTAAACCAGATACAGTCACATAAGAAATGTCGAGACTCTAGGTGTGCGGTGCGAAATAGGAGAAGAACCGACTAGAAACTCCATGGAAACTCTTTTAAAATAATATAGGTATTACAATCTTGATTAGTACAAAGTTTTGGTACGAGCTGCGAGAATAAATGTAATTTAATGTAAATAAAAAATAAGAATAGGATAATAATGGTTTGCCTCTGAATAAGATTGCCATGGCAGTTACAAGCTGACCAGTCCCGACAGACGGCACCCGTTCACGGACATGACGCATATGGCAATATAGACCCTGCTATTGAATTATGAAGTAGATTCAAAACCAAGTAAAGTCGCTACAGGAATAATTTGACCTTTGATGTTCAATCAGTTGGAACTCAGTTATTTTGGAATTCACCTAATTAGATGGAATTTACTGCCAAAATTAATGAGTATTGCTGGCATAATCTTGACGATTAATTAATTGGAATGCTTGAGCTCGAGCAAAGTTCTGTTATAATTTTTTTGTAAGATATTTTATTAAGGTTGGGCACCACATTTTGTGTCATGGTTTAATGCTCCACCCATTAATTTTCTTTTCGATATAGTAAGTTATTAATTATTCGATATACTAATTAATTATTTATTCTATGTATTATTTATAATATATATATAATATATACAATATATTATTTATAATTAATTATTCGATATACTAAGGGCTATGTTCACCGACACTATATGCTTATAGAAGTTCATGTCGAACGGCTGATTTGTGTTCTAACCGTTCTAACCAACTGTTATATGATCGGTGAACTTGGGCCTAAATCGAATGACTACTGAAAGTTTAACTAGCAGTATCGAGGCTATATAAGTTAATTACCTTTAAGATAACATAGGTACCTAATTTGACTTTTCTTCAATGTATTGAGGTATATTTTTTGTGTTAAGAATATCGGTGGAATACGCTAGGACCCTGGACTGCACATGGGACTGAATAACAGCATTGGCTAAATGTTAGAGTACCGTAGACGGCGGATATTATGTCCGCCGTCGCCGGTCACCAGCGGCGTTTTATCCGCCGTGCCGGACGTTTTATCCGCAGCCGTGGTGTGCGTTCTGGCATAGGTTTCTATAAGCTCCATCGTCGCGGCAAAATTGTCCGGCGGCAGCGCTTTCATATACAGGGGAACTTACAATTGTTCTGCAGCGGCTTTGAACGCCAGCCAGTAGGCGTTGGTGTTGCCCAGCGTGGTCGGCGCCACGTAGGGATCCTTCTGCTCATACTCAAACGTCACTCCGTCACCGGCCTCCACGCACCAACGTCTTATCTGATGAAAAATCATACGTAACGAAAGTTAAGAGATTTTTAGCATTGGCGAATAGCGATTTTGCGATTACATCGATACTGCATCGCATTTGGCAAAGAGGTGAACCGAGGGCTTCTTCGCTTTTCGGGCTTTCGCTTACGAAACCTCCACCGGCCGTCTCGATAAGCTGCGTGACACACAGAAGGTCTGGTCCAACTATGAATACCAGAAGGAGGAGCTGCTGTCTGACCCTGAAAAGATTGAGAGCTACGTCGCTCACCCAGGTCTAGAACTTGGAGTTACAAACATCGGCCGTGAACTCCAAGAAACGAAGATACTCAAGACTGATATTGAAAAGGCCAAGTCTGAGAGATTGCCTCAGCTACAATAGGCGTACACTGAATTATGTACACTAACAGCTGACAAACCCAAAACTGTCATTGAGAAAGATATCGAAACCATTGAACGCAAATTTCGTTCCGAAAAGCGACTAAATCGCTGGTCACTGATGCTAAAAGTAACGAGTGTGCTATGGCCCTAAAAGACCCATCATTTATAAATAAAATAAAGCATTCTTTTAATAAAACCAATGTAGATACATACCGTGCTCTCAAACTCTTTCTGGTTGACGGACAGTGCGATGCGTATGTCGAAACTCGCGGTCAACTTTTCCGGCACAACATTGTTCTGAATACCACCCTGTGAATAAAAGAGCATGATGAATAATTAATATGCAAAGTTAGGAACACATTGGCAACACAAATGGTCCATTTTCACACACAATCTACGGAAGAGCTAATTGGAAAACCGTTTGGACACAATTTCTCGATTGCGGGAGTAGAATAGCCATCCCAAATAGAAGATGTCCCAATTAGCAGAAACCTACAAATAAATGGAATTGGGAGGTCTGTGAACATTCTTGAACACTAACTAAAAATAGGACTTATTTAAGATTTACATATTACGTAAAATATGTAGGTACATATAAAATCAAAAATCAATGTTATAATACACCACTGTTTTTTAATTACCAGAATTTTTAAAGCACGTGCTCTTATTGACCTTTTGGGAAAATTATACATAGGGGACAAAAGATATAACTAATCGCAAAAAAAAAAAAACCATTCCATATAAATAATTCAATACTAAATGTATCAAACAGCAAATTTTTTTTCGCAAAACAAAATTTTAATATTATACTCGAACCAAATGGGGTCAGCTGATTATTTTTTCGTGATTACGATGTTGATCCCATAGAAAAAGATGTTTAGTTTGATGGTCTGATACGGACACTTATATAATGACCCACAGAACACAGAAAAGAGGTATATGACCACACATTGTATAGATAATCTTATGTATTGGTCTATTACGAGTACTGTGAGTATCTAGATACTCAAAGGTGTATTATGATTAAGTTAAAGTGCGTAGAAAGTAAACGCTACCTCTGGCGTTTGAGTTTTACTGCCTATTCATCTTCCAACAGAAACGCAAAATATATAAGTGTTGTGGGTATGTTTTTCCACTCATGAATATAAGTCTTCCATTCGACCGTAAACAAAGTCAGGCTTTTTACCCGACTTTCTCCAGAAGGAAGGTTATGTTTTTCGAATGTATGTATTATTGGGAAAATTTGAGCCGGTCTATTTTTAATGGGTTCCGACTGTTAAAGTTGCTATGTTCCGTATTAGAATTCTACTTGTTTTTTTCTTTTCAGTTTTTATTTAAAATGATTTTTATTTAAAGTTCACTTTTCAAGAAGGCGGATTTTATTATTTTTAAATTAATTTGTCGTTGTTGCTTTCCTCTACTTACAGATAACATAGTGAGATTGACGGTGGTGACGTCACCAATAGTCAAATCAGGGTTCTCAGCTAGCTTCTTCACCGACTCTGCGCGCAGATCCATGAACTTGTCCATGATGTATCTTAACTGCAACAAAAAGACTTCGTCATAATATGTATCAGCCGCGGTCATGGTTGTACACATGGGCGTACCAGGGGGGGGGCTGCGATTGGATACTGCTTTCGCCCGTAGCTGCGGGTCTACCGTGTAACCAAAATGGTAATGAACATCGACTCTGGTAATAAACTTCAATACGATCGTAAGAGAATAATTAACTTTGAGCTACGCCTACGCCAAAAGCTGGGTACCTACGCCCATGGCTGTACATTGTATACAAAAAACGGTCTGATAATTACCACAGTTGTTAAGAATCACAGTACCTATAATTTTATTTTAAGACAGCAATAAACTCTAAAGTCTTTGATCAGAATATGAACAAATCTTATCTAGCTATATCTATTATATTTTACGTGAAGAGAAAACTTTGTAACCCTTTTTAAGCATATTGCGCGCACGGATGGAGTATGATATTTGGCATAGTAAGTTTATACGGAGAAGGAGTGCAGAAAGCTAAAATTAAGGTCAAATTTCGACCACTGGACGACCACTAGTAACACAAATACATAAATCCACAAATAAATTAACGCACATTGTGAACGAATTAAACTCAATTGTGTGACTATCTACGGTGTCTATCTACGTCTACGGTACAGATAAAGTAAGCTCATATTTCAAGCCGCCATTTTATTATGCCTAGCATTTGATTATTCCACAAAATTCTCACGTATAAAACATTCGACTAGATTAAGATTTTAGGGCTTTATGGCCTGTACCGCAGGCGTGGGAACATTGTTAACGACTTGACGAAACTCTCAAGATAAGATTTCTTATCTTAGCAATAATAATTTGCGTGACGTGGAAACCTGACCTGAGCATGGGCAAAACGTATGGGCACTTGAATAGTAAAATATAAAAAATAAAAAATTGGTCATAATGTAAAAAAAGTGTTTTGTCAGAAGTGGGATTCGAACCCACGCCCACAGAAGTGGACTGCGACCTGAACGCAGCGCCTTAGACCGCTCGGCCATCCTGACATGTTCAAGACCAATGAAATAACGAATCGTAATATTTTATACGTTTTAAACACTATTCCATTTAGGTATAATGAGAAAAACTCCCATTAGTTCTACCGTAGAACTGTGGTAGAACAAGTGGGAATCTCTACTCCCACTAGTTCTACTATTTTGTAACAAGATAAATCGTAGAACTGTTTAGTAGAACTAGTGGGAAGAAACCATTTATAAACGATCTATGAATAACACACTCTATTGATTTGTTTTAATCATTCCAATTATAGGCATTCCTTCTTTAAAAAGCACACAAAACACCTCAAAGCGCTAAGTTTTCACAAATTCGTAAACTTTACTAAGTACTAACTCGTAGTGTACCTACCTAATGCTGCATATACACCAACTACATAGTAAAGACTCATATTCACTAGGACACGTCGCTAGAGATGTCGAGCGAAGTCGAGCGACGTCAGGCGACGTTGCCCGACTTCGCCCATCATTTCTAGCGACACGTGCCGCGGGAAATTTGTCCCCAATGAATACGGGGATTAATCCCTCAACTGAAGCGACGCACCGACAAGGGACAAGTCGCGCGATGTTGCCAGACGTGTTGTGCAAAGTCGGGCGACGTCGCTCGATATCTCCAGCGACCCGTGTTGCAGGAAATTTGTCTTCTAGTGAATACGAAGCTTGTGGAGTATAAGATCTAACTTGTTAAATATGTCTTGATTCTGATGTTTTGTTAGAAACTGATAACGTGAAGACTTATTTGGAGATGGTAATAAATGTTTTATCATGGTTCAGTTCTTATTATGATTCCTTCTTCTTCATGTTCAATTGACATTTCCTGTGTTCTTCTTTCAAAAATTCAGAGGTTGGCGGTGGGCGCCATTTTGTCAAAGGTCCACGTTAGGGTGCCATTAAAAAGTTTCTTCGTATAATTTGTATTAGCCGTCATGTTTCTGTATTCTTTTAGAAAACGATATACACTGTAAAATAGAATAGATCTGTATTTCATGTAAACCAGATACTGCTCTGTCTAATCTTTCCATTTCCCACTCCTTTGGATTACAGAAGTTATTATTTTAGAATTGTTATTATCTTCATAATAATACCTGGATGCGAGATTAGAAATTAAATAATTACCAACCGTACCAATAATTAAGATTTCATCCGAAAAAGGTGAACTGATAAAAACCTCTATTATTCTCATTTCTCAGATATCTGTGTAATTTCTGCCTAAACAGCGCAATTGTAGGCCGAAATAAAAGTCTTGTAGTGTAACTCGTGCTAGATAAGTATGAAATGAGGGCTAATTTTGTTTGTCCTATTGTTTTAGAAACATCCTGTAGTAAAATTAGGGCTACTTTGGGATTATCAGCTGAAACACGTAGCATTTGGAAGGCTCTATCAAATAGATTGCGGTTGATAGAGATACCAATTTGGTTTAAGTATTTTCTGTTTTCAGGAAAGCACGTCCGGGCTCTCGAGTTTAAGTGATTAATTAATTTAGTGAGACGCCAAGCAGTGGTCATGAAATTACTGCAGTAGTAAAAAAGTAGTTTAACTGTTACTACAAATAACTGATGTGTGCTTAAGAACAGATTTTAAGAGTCTTTTTTAGATTTTATTTTTGCTATAAGTGTAAGTATTTATAAATATTGAGGTTAACTCTTTAAAAAAAAAAGCTGTATGTTCGTAGTACCTTCGTTTATTTCAGGTTGACGTACTGAAATACTTATATACGGAAGCTTGTTATCAACATAGTTTATATTGTACCTTATTTTATAATTCTTATCAGTATGTATTATTATTTTTTTAACTTTTTTGTTGTTCCCACTTTTTAGCATAAGATTGTTGATTGCATCTTTAGTGGACTTTCAGTGATAATATTTCTCTTTAAAAAATTACACCAATTTTATTCTACGATTTTGATTTACTATCAGTAAAATCAATAAATTAAAAAATAAAAATAAATTGAAAAAGATCAGTTTCACTAAATTAAGTAATTCAACACGACTGACACAACAATCTGTTACAATTAAAAAATAATAATAAAAACAGCCCATTACTATCCCACTGCTGGCCACAGACCTCTTCTCAGAAAGAGAAGGGTTAGGCGTCGTCCACCAAGCTAGCCTGTTGCGGGTTCGCGGACTACACACTCAAACGAGGACTTTATGAGGCCTTCTCAGGTGTGCAGGTTTCGTCACAATGTTTTCCTTCACCGTCAACGAAAGTGATAATCAAATTATGATCCGCATATGAATTGGAAAAGTCAGAGGTGCGGGCCAAGTTCGAACTCAGGCTCTCCTGCATGGAAGGCAAGCGTTGAATTGTATTTAAATATTTCAACAACATATTTATTAGAATATTCTACTTTCAACACCGGACTATTCCGGTCTATAACTTCAAACATAACATTACGGCGTTGTCAGTTATATTTTCCAATTTTCTTTCGGTTGTGACGGCGCCACCGGAAGCACACTATCTTGAAATAAACTGTACATTTTTCAGTAACCGACTGCACTTGTGTAAGCTGTGTTTTTATTTTTATGGCTGGCTGGCGCAATATTACATAAAATGTTTGTGGGAGGCAATACAATCTTGTTCAAAGTATTAGTGTTATTATTATTACTCTGTCTTATTAGTAATTAGAGCATCGGTTAAGCATGCTACACATCTAACGATAAAGAACATTTTGATGTGAAAATGCTTATTAAAAATTGTTGTTAACAACCGCGCGATTTATTTTTATCAAAATAAAATGTGTTATATAGCCTATCACACAGTAATATAATTATGGTTTTCTATAAGTGAAATAATTTTTAAAATCAGTTCAGTAGGTACCTACTACATAAAAACAAACAAACAAATTTTTACCTCCTTATATTATTAGTAGAATAGATTATAGAGATTTATAATGTAAATATTAAAAAAAAAATACCTACACACTACACGTCGATTTCATATTTTTAGATATTGCTTTTGTTTTTTATCGTCCATAAATCGTCAGGTTTTTTCCATGTGTCTCTAATTCTCTATTATTGAAAGAAACCGTTAGACGACTTTCACAGAAAGAAAATGGTAGAATTCACAATTATTATTATATTTGCGTGAAGCAGGCTTTACTCTACTATAAACTGCGGCAAAATGGATGCTCAACGTGCGGCCCGTCGCGATTTTCTTTGTAGTTCGCTCCGTCAAAACCCTTGAGAATACAGTATCATGCTGCTTATTTAACTTGCCACCTATAAACATACCTAATGTGCTTATATCAAGTAAGTACTTGGCTTGGCTTTCATAGCATTCCACAACATACAGTGTATCTACAGATACTTACACAATTCATCCCTTCTCGAGTGTTCCTTCTTATTTGGGGTGATATCTTTCCTCTTAACAAAAGCTTAAACCATTTTGTGTCCCATTATTTATCCGGCTGGCCGTTGTGGTGTACTAGTATCCTGAGATTGTATAATATGTTGAGAGCCATTAACTTTTATAAATGGTCGACCGCCAAAAATAAATTGCTAGGATACATTTAAGCGCAGCGTTTTAGGTAATTATGGGACAATTTCTGGTTTTGCAGACTTCTTTTTCAATTTTCTTCTTTTATTATTTTGGTAACACTCATTAGTATTATTAAAGTTTTCCTACACAGGTGCTTTATTGCGATAATGTCTCCCGCGTCCTTGACACACAGTTCCGTTTTTATATACATGATTCTTTTTATGTAGCCTGCATAATTTGTAGTGTCATTCAGTGTCTGTTCTTATATGCAACCGCAGTATTGAGATACACTTAAAACAAAACGAAAATTCGACTTAGTATGTCTCATACTAAGTCGAATTACTACTGTATGAGGGACACGCTTAATAGACTAACGAAAGCTTTAAAAAAAACAAATTTTAGGGTGAATTTTAGTACTGTGGTTGCATTTGGGAACGGACACTAATTCAATCTGCAATTCATATTGCGCACTACATAAAAAAATAATTGTTTTTGTTCTTAATATTTAATTGTCCGTGAGCATGGCCCTTAATATACAGGATGTAAGTGACATCGTAACGAAAACTGATACCATGGATTCAGTACATGATTCTGGACACCTCAGCGTAAGAATTTTGCCTCGGTCATTTCAAAATTTTTACGATTTTGTTCGCAGATTTTTTAGATAGTTATAAAATCTGCGAACAAAATCGTAAAATTTTTGAAAAGACCGAGGCAAAATTCTTACTCTGAGGTGTCCAGTATCATGTACTAAATCCATGGTATCAGTTTTCGTTACGATGTCACTTACACCCTGTATAATTTGAACAGCAGATTTTTTCCGCACCTGTGTACTTTAGTATTCGAATAATACCAAACAAATTAATGTTAAAATCCATTTCTTAATCTAAATATAGGACCGTTAAATCATGTAGAAAAGTTGAGGATTACAAGTTGTTGGAATTTCCAACTTGGATAATAGATACGAATACGCGATACAGGAGTCATTTAGTAAGGAGAATTACAGAATGAACTCACGGCTAAGTTGTACTTAGAATTCGCATGAAGTTAAACTTTACTCCTGCGTAGACGATTATTAGCTTTCCAAGAAGACTCTGGCAGCCCTAAGATGAGTTCAAGTTTTAATGGGGGCGGTCTAGATTTTAAGTAACGGCTCAAAAGTAAGTTAATCGCCACATTAGTTTAACAGAACAAGCGTAGCTACTTTTAAGACGGTTATGTAGCTATTCTGTTTATCGGCCCCCAAGCTGGGTAAAGTGATATTAGGATTTTCTGTTAGAAAATTATTAGTAGTACTACGGTTGCATTTGGGAACGGACACTGAATCAATAGGCAAATTTTGCGCCCTACATAAAAAAAATCCTGTAATCCTGTATAATTGTTTTTGTTTTTTTATTATTTTATGCCTCTTTCTTCGTGTGTTTTCTTTAAGTGTTAATTCCAAAGTCAAAGTCAAAGTCAAAGATTTTTATTTCAACTGGGCCTTTGCAGGCACTTTCAAAACGTCGTGATTCTAGGCGCACGGTTCCAAGTGGGTTGGTCCTGGAGAAGATACCGGCAAGAAACTCCATGGATACTCTTTTCAGAAATCAAGCTTACTACACAACAAATGTGGGGCCGCGGGAGCGGCCCCAGCTAAAATTCCACCTCAATTTACACAATATTACAATAAAAAAAAGAACAGCAAAGATCATAAGTACCACTATAATAATAAAATTATACAATACTAGTAGGTGCGTACTTAACACTCAAGTCAGTCACCCAATTAAGAATAGGTACCAAAAAGGTACAAGGGAAGCGTTAAAATTAGTGTGTGAAGACAGGAAGCAGTGGGTCACCAGGGAAGCCGCATGTGCAGAAGATAATCACTTCCATACATCTCTATCGTCAACATAGTCTTTGATCCTGTAATAGGCCTTCCTTATGAGGACAAGCTTAACACGAGTTTTAAACTTTTTATCAGTATCCGTATGTTGTGTCCAAATAAATGTTTATTCTATTCTATTCATAAGATCATCAACTTAGTCCTGTAATCATACGTAACTTGGACTTCTTATGTCCAGCAGCGAACTTCGCAACCCAATTACAGAGAGATAGCAATGTTCTACAGTTGCAACACTTTTGGCTTCTGATTAACCGTAAATCGTCATAGGTATTCATGCGCGTCCCCGGAAGGGGGAAGGGAGGGCAGGGGGCTCATGTAGGTATTCTTATTAAAACAGAAACCGATGCCCTTAAGAATGGACGGAGAGGACAACTTGACAACGGTCATCCATCCAAGCTATAATCGCAGCAAGCGCCGCTGATCTTTTTAGATGCATCGATCGGTTTAGCAACGGGCCCTTCCATCCCTTGACATAATACTAATTATCTGGTAGTACATAGGCAGTATATCTCAAGGGTATTATTCCAAGTATCTAAGCTATGCTATCAGAATGAATCATAATTCTCAATTCCTGAGCAGATACAGTCCCGTATTAACTAGTTGGCAGGCAGCCAGGAATATTCGCTAATATTCACACCAGCTCGATTAGCTGACACATAATTATAATAGACACACAGTCGTTTGTTTGATTAGAATCGATGACTTTATAATTCAGTGATTTAAAGACAGTTACATGAGATTTCCATTCGGCCAGATCTGGCTAAGTTGATGCCTCTGTTCAATGTCAATCCTAGGATTAAATTATTTCAGTACTTACCTATAATTTATCCGAATTTAAATATTTATTATCTTTAGAAGCTACCGATTAAAATTCCTGTGTCCATTCCATGTCACTATTTCAAACGTAAGGATTATCAGATAACCCGATTTGGATTCTCAAATGTTTTCGAAATCCTTGAAATGCGGTACTGGCTTGGTTCAGAGGCCCTAGTGTGAGATTCTTTTAACAATGTCGATTGAACGCATCGCGTTCTGCGTGCCGATTGGCCAGCTCCGAGCTCTCCATGTATCGGAGCGCTGATCGCGGTTGCTGCGTATATACGAGATTGGTAAAAGAATCTTACACTAGGGCCTGAGTGTTTCATAAGGTGAAAGCACATTTGTCCATACCGAAAGCGTCGAAGGAGCCGAACGAAACGAATCTTAGAATTCTTTAAATGAAATCCTATAACCTCGCTCACCAATCCACGTCGGATCGGGCGAATCGCCGGAAAAATTCGGAAAGTATCAAGAATCCCAAACGAATTCGGACGAAGTCATCAGATTCGACATGGACGATGCAGACGAAGCGCCCGCATTCTGTCATTTCCGTTACACTATTTACACACAGACTCTTTCAGCGCGGACAAATGTCCGTTCACCTTTATAGTCTTATCAGTGGTTCAAAAGTCATGAAAATTATAAAAGCAAATTCGTAGAACTGATTTAATCCTGACCTTTTCGCCGTTGTTATCAGGCAGCAACAGGGAGCCATGCCCGGACTTGCCGGGGCAGATGATCTTCATATCTGTAAAGAATCCAAATTGTCTGATTACCAGGGTATCATGGCCAAGAATCTATCATGTTTTAGAATACACGGAAAGAACTAAGTTTTAGGCTACATCCGAACAAGTTACTCGGTTGTAAATATTACTTGTTTAGGCGTTAAGGTATTTCAGTTTAGATATTTTAACTTTGCAGGCTCTCCTCCGAACCAAGAACTTGTTTATTTCTGACTGCTACGTTTTTTGAGTGTTTGGCCAGATTAGCTTCAGTTTGAGTGAAAGATTCAATTACCAACAGCTTTTTAAGGTATTTTAAAGGAAAAGTGGGAGCCAATTTGCATTCTTGACTATAAATAATTTCCTTAAACTAATTATGATGAGACGATAGGATTAAAAAAAAAACCACGTATGTCGGTTCCGATATTCTTGGTATAATTTATGGTCCAACATTTCTAGTCCCGATTCTTTATGGGGTTTTGTAATCATCATTATGAACAACTTTTACTAAGGGACCAAACCTGAAATCGCGAAAAGAAATACAACTGTTCCATACATTTGTATGGGAAAACAGTTTTTTTTTTGCGATTTTTGTGTTGTTCCCTTCGTAAAAGTTGTTCATAATGATGATTACAAAAACCCCTTAAAGGGATCGGGACTAGAAAGGTATGTATGTACTTGTCTGTAAGCGTAGTTGTGTTCATTCCAGATGAAGGGTAGGCACATTCAGTGATATTACCGGCGTTATTAGCCTTAGGCTAGCAATGTATCTAACTAATCATTAGGTTATGGATGTTCATGCTAACTATCTCGTCGAGATCGTTTGCCGTCCTCGACCATAAAAAAAACCCTCACTTCAGAGAATTTTGGGTCCTGAAGCTGGACAGGTACTATATTCTTAATTCTTTAGAAACTTACGCCAAATAGTCCTCTCGCCGTTGAAGATCAAGAAGTCTTCAGTGGCGCTGGCAATGCCTTCGTCCATTGCAAAGCCAACGTTCAGTTTCCTGAAAGCCTCCGTCTTTACAAACTCTCCCATACCAGGTCCACCGCCGATCTCCTCATCTGGTGATGAAACAATGATCTTTACAATGTTAAACATGTAGATTTTTGACTATAATTTTTTTGGGAAGGCTTGTCATGACGTTTCCTGCAAAGAATTAGCCGAAAGCCTAAACATTCACTTTCTTTAAAAACTGCATTCCAAACAAGCTTTTTCAGATAGAATCTGTCGAAGAACGTGTCTTAAAAAGTGCAGTTTCATCATCTTTTGGGCTAATAAGGGCGCTCGATAGATCGCTAACTCGATACGAAGCTACTAGAAAGACAATAGACCCAGATTCGATGATACGATACGACCTTTTGCATGTCGTGAGAGCCGATACACAGAACATGTTCTGATTTTGTAAAAGTTCGCAAAGGCTAAAGCAATACTATCTAATTATTTTCTCAAAGTCAGAACTCTGTATTCGAAAATCTAATCAATTTTCGGTTTCGGTTTAAAGACATTTATTACTCGGATAAGAACAGTTACAGTTCACTTAATTTGAGAAGAGTACATTATATTGATAATCATGCATAAATCTGTGGATCTACTATAGACTAAGGAAAGAACATAGTATGTATTTGGTGTCAGTATTGTTTTCTAACATATCCTTATGTTTTTGAATTTTCGAATGGTATTTAAAATAAAACGGACTTTTCCTTAATAGACTGGCTTTTTAGTTTAAAATTCAACATTCTCCCGTTTGTAAAATTATATAAGTACGTTCGTAAATAGCTAAGAACTTCAGGAAAATTAAGTACAAACATTCAGACAGGGTTTCCTAATTATGTTAACGCGTTTTTATGGTTGTTGAAGCGAATAGAATTAGTAACTACAAATAAATTAAAATTATATTTCAACGTTTCGTTGGTAGGAATTAGCTTCGATACGAACAATATTATTTTGAAAAAGGTTTAGAATATTAAATTAATAAAAACAAATGTGAAAAAATCTATGAATAATAAAACGTGAACTTTCAATACAACACTGTGTGAAGTAGACATAATATATTATTTAGCAAACTTGCTGCTCCTCTATAGTAAATAAATAAATGTTTTTTTACTAAACAAAATGGCAGTTTTCACCTTCGTCATAAATAATTGGATACCACTTTTATTTATTTGGCGCACTAACTATTTGTTGTTAAGTGCTAACTAAGATTTTTATACCTTTAATATTGTGTACGGTGTTTTAGTTATAAGAAAAAGAAAATAAACGACATTTTAAAGGAAGCTTGCCTAAGAAATTGTTATTTTCACGATCATAGGTAGGTACGCAATTAGAATAAGATCTTTTTGTCTACCCTTTGATTGATTGATAAGTAATTTTTTTTTTTTAGTCAGTCAATATTCTCCTATCGGCAGGGTAATCACGATACACACTCGCAATCGGAATCGATTCAATTTTGACAGTCCAACAAACTACATTGCGCGGTATGCTTTTGAAACCACTGCGCCCGACAATTGGAGCAGCGCAATGAACACTGTTGTAGTGTCAAAATTGAGTCGATTCCGATTACGAGCGTGCATCGTGATTAGCTAGCGGGTCGGCCCTCTCTCGATCGCACTCTATGATCTAAGCCTCCTAGAGAAAATAATGCCCGCACTTAATAATAAAGTCTTAACTAACCTGGTACGAACGAAAGATGCAGAGTCCTCTTCAACCTGATGCCCTTAGTCTTCATCCTCTTCACAGCTTCGATGTACTGTATCGCCACAGACTTCATGTCTTGAATTCCTCGCGCGTAGATGATACCGTCCTTCAAATGAGCCTCGAACGGTGGGAAAGTCCAACTTTTCTGGAAGCAATAAGCGGCTATTAATTGACGATTATTTAGGCTACGTTTTTGCCTACCACGAGTTAATTTACCTGTTACTCGGTATTTTTAACCGACTTCAAAAAAGGAGGAGATACTCAATACGGATTTTTTTAAATGTATGTTTGCAAAATTCTTTTTTTTTATTTCGAAAGTGATTTATTCCGAACTGGTCCCATTTAAATTTGGTGAAGATCTGATGAAGATCTTCGGAGATAGACAATGGAACTCTTGAATGAATAATGAATGAATATCATCTTGAATGAATATCACTTGCGATTGCTGTAAACGCATGTTTCTGTATTGTATATGCCACTCAAAATACAACAATAAAATAATCTGAAAAACAAGTAAAAACCGACTTGAAAAAGGTATAAAATAATTTTCTTTAAAAACTTATCAGCTTCTGAAGTCGGGTCGGAAATTCTTCAATGCACCTAGCTTGGTAGTGGCACCGACTTCAGAAGCTGGTAAGTTTTTTAAGAAAATTATTTTATACTTTTTAGTTTTTTGAAGTCGGTTTTTAGATTTTTTTAAGTTATTTTATATTGTTGGCATGTCTACCATTGTAACGGCAGATTTCATAAGTTTAACCATTAAAATTATTACATAATCAAAATTGTTCCGTACCATTAATAAGTGTGCATACCAGTACCAGTAAGTAAGTTTTTAAGAATACCTAACATAATATTATATTATAACAGCGAAGAGTGAGGTATTGAATATTCTGATCACGTCTAAACACGTTATAGAAACGTCAACGAAGGGATTCAGTTGATGTTTGATACTAAACGTGTTACGAAAGTGGGCGCACTTCGAGATGTTTGCTTAGAATGACGTCTTTTACTACATTGTCGACTTAATCATTGTTAAATTTTGTCATGTATTTATTTAATACTGACTAAGGAGCAAAATGAGATATATTTACTCACGAGTTACATCCCACGGGATATGTGATAATGTCATATTTATTAACCTTCGACAAACAAGAGGGGTGGTTATAAGTTTGTAGTGTGTATCTGTGTATCTATGTGTCTAGCTGTGGCACTGTAGCTCCAAAACGGATGGAGCGATTTCAATGCAATTTTTTTAATTGAAGGCTACTTTAATCGGGAATCATCTTAGCTATGTTTCATGAAAATATGTTCAGCTGTTCAAAAGTTATTGCTCTTTTTCTAGTTGGAGTCCGGGGTTTTTGTCGGTCAGGTTATGATATTGATACTTTTGGCTTGATGTCGAAGGCTTTTACGGTTAACTTTTGGGAAAATACATCACTTATACAAACTTACCTCAAACACTGGAACCACATCCATATGAGAGTTCAGCAGGACACTGGGTAGGGTCGGTTCCAGGCCTTCCCAGGTCATGACCAGGATGGGCTTCTTCGGGAGAGGCTCGTACACTTGCACCGGAAGACCCAACTCTGCGGCCTGACCGCGGAGGTACGTGATACATTCATCTGAAAATGCCAGTGTTATCATTATCATCAGCCTGTTGCAGTCCATTGCTGTACAAGGCCTCTCAAATCGCGCGCCATCTAACTTGATCCTCGGCTACTCTCATGGGGCCGCTCAAGTGTTACGTAAGCAGATTTTTTTGCAATTATTAACCCCCCCCCCCCCCTCCCACTCGTCAGCAAAAGTAAGCAAATGCACCACATGCTTACGTAAAAATAGGTACATGCATTATTCAATGTATTCTGGTTTCTTTACTGATTCATGAGCAGCAGTTATAACTCTAGAAATAAGGAATACGCTTGGAAAAGAGGATTTTATCGAACATAATATTTATTTAAGCAAAAAAAAAAAAACAAATGAAGAAAACCAAAATCGACAAAATTCTGTAGAAAATCCGAAAACGTAAAAAAATAAATACTGCTGACGTAATCACCATCCAGACCCCCATTTCATTAAAAATAAGCAAAGCAAAGACCCCCCCCCCTGTAGTGCTTATTGCAACTATTACCAGCCACACTGCGAAGGTCGTCGCTCCACGTAGCCTGAGGGCGTCCTACCCAACGTTTGCCGATACGCAGTCACTACTCAAGAACACGCCTACCCCCGGTCATCGGTTCTACGGCTAATATGGCTGGTCTATTACCACTTCAGCTAGCTTGCTAATTCTGTAGGCTTTGTCGATTACTCTGGTTCTCGGTTCGGACCGTAAACTTGATCATACCATATGGTGGATGTTAATTTACGCGTTTTGATAATTTTGACATAGCATAACAAAAGTTGTTCCGATTTCAATTACTGTCGGGTTTGCTAGTGATGTTATCACGAACTTTGACATTTAGTGTAAATAACCTAGTTTGTGTTTGGGTAAGTAAATAAGTTTTGATAATTCAAATGATTTGTTGTCCATATAAATATTATTTTGTGTCCATAGTAAGAGTTATATTTATAAGTTATAACCTGATAATTCATGAGAATACTAGTGGATATTATATTATGTTATTCAATCTTTTTAAAAAAATTGTCCTACGGTAATTGCACATTGGATATATCAATAAACATACACAGTATAGAGCACACGATTTAAATTATAACCAACTCCACACCAACAAATTAAATTATGTTTTTTACTGCAATACACGGACCGCAATGAATAAAAATTGCGCAGGGCAGAGGTCGGCGGTCTAAAAAAGTTCTCTATTGTGTACTGGTGTAATACCGACGGTCTGTCCTCGGCTTAACGAGGCTTTACACCAATATAACGCGTTTAAAATACCGACATAATAAACGATACCGAAGAATGATATTATAAAACCTAGTTTGGATAGTAAAGAAACTCGATAAAGCAGCAAATTGGTTTATTTTTAAAACATTTTTAAATTTCATTTTATGCTTATTTTTACATATAAGGTTATTAGCGGTTTTTTTAAGAAAAATATCTGCTGTTCCATACAAATAATTCAATGTTACTCCGTTACTCGACTAAATTTATGGAGGAGCTGATTTTATTTTGCGATTTCTTGGTTGGTCCCATAGTAAAAGTTGGTCATAATGATGAGTATTACAACCTCTTAAAAGAACCTCTGCTAATAAAGTTTTGCTTTATATATTTAACACTAGCTGTACCCACGACACCGTCTGCGAGGAAAAGGAAGACACGAAGAAAAACAAAATTGCCAATCCTTTCTCATCATCATGATACACGACCCAAACGTATGGGACAGCTGATAATTTTTTCGCGATTACAATGTTGGTCCCATACAGAAAGTTGTCCAGTTTGATGATCTGTGGGACTACCGCGTAACGAAAATGGTAATGAACATAGACTCTGGTAATAAACTTCAATACGATCGTGAGAGACTAAACTTTGAGGTAGATTGTAATTTGTTTACCGATGATAAAGATGGGAGTCTATCTTCAAGATAGTTAGGTACCAGTGGCGAAGGGTGACAGTTTAAAAAGGGGAAGCCGTCCCAAAAATGCCCTCTAAAAATTGCTGCAATTAATGCTGCAAGACAAAAATCCATACCATCTCTTGTAATCTATATGTATATAATATAGTCATGTCTGGAAGAGCTCGACCGAACTGAATAACAAGCCTTACCTATGTTGGTCTATGCACTAACCAATTCCTAAAGGGAAGCCGATGGGAATCGGGTTGTATGGAGTCTTCGCCACTGTTAGGTACAGTTTTAACAAGGTAGCTCGATGTTTAGGCTCTCAGGATCATATTGAAGTTTATTACCAGAGTCGATGTTCATTACCATTTTAGTTACGCGGTAGACCCGCTGATACGCGGTAGACCCTAAAATATAACCATGCATTTCTGATACACGTTGTTGTGAATCATTATCCTCGAAATGTTGACCGTAACACGTGAATGTTTTACTGAATCCGATTTCCCATTTCGGCCGGTCGTTAGTCGCTAATACAATAATATACGTACCGTAATTAACATTGGGGTGAACACTGCGGATCCTCAGGTAATTCCGCAAATTGCTCACTGCCGGGTCCGACTCGTAATCACTCGGCATTTTTCGGAAAACGAACGAAATATTTTTGAAGTTGGAACGTGACGAATATTTTTGGTAACGAATGAACAATAGTTGAAGGGAACTGGCATTTTTATAGGTGGCTAGGCAATTTATCGTAATGTATTGTATACTTTGACAACCGCAAATAGTGCCAACGTACTATCTGTGGGAAATGGGGAGGTTGGGGAAAATAGGCGTCACGATCAATACGTCTAAGTAGCAAAACATCCAAATAATCAAAGTGTCTATTTAGCAATATTGACGACACGGTTGGCGCAGTGGCTAAGCGATTAGCTTTCTGCGCTACGTGCCGCGGGTTCGATCCCTGCACGGAACAAATATTTGTAGGTATGATCTATGTTTCGGGTCTGGTTGTATGTGCATGTGACATGTATGTTTGTAAACTGTACCCTCGATACAGGAGAAATCTTAGTGAGTGGCAAAGTCTAAAAAAAAATAAAAAAAATTACAAATCGTCTAATTAGCAAATTGTCTTGGCCATTGTCATTATTAACTTATTTCCTAACGATTGGTCACCTGCAGCCAAGAACAATACCCATGCCTCAGCCTGCGTTTCATCACTTAATGAAGTTTACTATATGAAACAGATAGCGTGTGAATTATGTTTCTTCGAGAAGCCATGTCCTTAGTTTCCTCGACAGGTCAACTAACGTCAACACTGTGAAACAATCATCTGTATCATTTCATGCTGTACAAATCAGACTACCGACGCTTCACATCATTCAGACGTCAGCGCTGATTGATGCCACGGAGTTGAATTTTCATACAAAATGTGACATTAGCTGCGCTGGCGCTAGTGCTAACATGAGTGGCGCTGGCGCTGACGCCAGTGTGGACACGTACTTTCAGCTGTAGAGATTTAGTTATTTATGAAATAATTATTTATTTTGTTCAAGTGTAGTGTTAGTTATAAATAATATAATTATTGTAGTGCGATATGATATTTGAATCTGATGAAACAAGTCAGGATGGCCGAGCGGTCTAAGGCGCTGCGTTCAGGTCGCAGTCCACTTCTGTGGGCGTGGGTTCGAATCCCACTTCTGACAAAATATCTTTTTACTTACATATCAGCTTTTTAGTACAAATAAGATATTATTAACTGCTCTTAAAATAAGATAATATTAAGAGCATTTAAAAATATATCAAAACGAAAATCTGATTTTAATTTATATAAATCACTATGGGCTCAGACTATTTCTTTTATTACTATTTAATGAATTAATCAACAATTGGTATAATATAATGTTTTTTTATTTTTTATTAAATTAATATTATAATAACTGAGGCCAAACTGTTTTCACGTCCCCAACTGCAACACAACAAACAAACAATTATAATAGTTATATCTAACGACCACAACCACAGTACAATCATAGTTACGAGTATGTTATCACAGTAGAATAGGTAGGTATGTAAGATACATGAAACTGATAATATGCCGAATTACTGAGCTATACGTAGAATATAAGTCAGTTATTATTATCCCGAACTAGTGGTCGCCCGAGAGGTGACAATAGACTATATTCAAAGCAATAACACAGCACAAAACAGAAAACAATAGCAACAAATTGGAGGAGGCCTTTACCCAAAGAGGGGTACTTAATTTAACCTGCAAAACAATTGTGGATAAAAAAAAAAAAAAAAAAACTATTTTTAAATGGAATAAAGAGGCTTTATTATTATTAGTGGTCGCCCAGTGGTCGAAATTTGACCGTAATTTTAGCTTTCTGCACTCCTTCTCCATATTTATAAACTTTAACTATGCCAAATCTCACACTCCTCCGTGCGCGCAATTTGCGGGTACAAAGTTATCAGATTTTTCAAAATTGTAGGCGGTTTTAGTTATAACTTTTTCTGAGTGGCGTTTCTTTGAGATTTTTCTTGTCAGTATTATGGCTAGAATGTGTGTTCACCTGTTAAAAACGCAAAACAACCAAATTCTAACTACTAGTAGCTCAGAATATGATCACAAGGATCACAAGATAAAAAATTCTGTTTCGGAGAAAATATTACAAAATAATTAATTTCTCGAAAACTACAAAATATCGTAGAAACTACATGGGGTTCAATCGATGGGTATTAGTGTCCCCTGACCACAGACCTTCGCTGGTACAGGTTTCCTGGGACACCCTGTATAGATACGGCTAGCATAGAATATTCTCAGCGGTAAACAATTTAATCTCAAATCGGCTCCATACAAAAACGTGCGCGAGCTAGCTTGTACGTATTGTGTCGAAACAGTATTTTACGTTTAAAATAAAGACTATCGCTAATTTTATAAAATCCAATTACCATATTGAAACGTGTGAATTAATTACCATACTGTGTATCATTTCTCTGTAGACTGAAAATCTGTTTAAGAGAGCAGTTTTTGATGTTTTTTTCTTTGCTGTAAAAGTTAACCTATCATGTAAATCAATTACCAAAATGACGTCAAAGCCGTGATAAATGAAGTACATTTATAAATATCAATTCCGAATGTTTTGTATTTGCTGAGAAAAATTGAGATCCCTACCGTCAACATTTTCAACATTCTAGCCCACTGCTCAATACTATCTATCCTCTGCCAGATTTGGCCTCTTCATACGACTCGACGCCTACTTTCTCCTTCACTTGTCTTGTAAGCTTCGTCTACGATTTCCTCTTCCTCTCTTTCCATCGATTCTTCCTACAATATTTATTTTCCAATCGTTGTTGAAACCTAGATCCTACTTTATTAGCAAAGGTCCTTACTCATCATTATAAACAACGTTTTACTATGGGACCAATCATGAATTAGCGGAAAAAAATCTATTGTTACACTTAGTCGAGGAATATTTAATTAATTGTATGGAACACCTGACTTTTTTCGCGATTTCAGTGTTAGTCCCATAGTAAAAGTTGTTCATAATGATCATATGAGTACCATAACCCCTTAAAAGGACCTGCGCTTGTAAAGTAGGACCATATGAGCAGTCCCTAGCATGCCTTATTGTTAGGAACTTTGTGGTAAAAAGGGGGCTTGACTGCTTGAGATCGCTACTTTGCGAAAGTTATAAATAAAAATTATATAGTGCGTAGAAGTAATTTATCACTGTTATCATTCTGGTCATCCTTAGGTACTGGTTCATTGTAAGGTCGTGTGGAGGAAGCGGTCGGAGTTATCAGTTAATGTCTTATCTTTTATGCGTGTGAGCAGACATGTATGTCAGTTGGGTGCTAGTTTTCTTTTATATTCTTTGTCCTTTTATAAATGTGTATAAAAATTCTATACGCTTAGGCTCAGACTATATGCACCAGTTTTCCGTCAGTCCGGAGAGGTTTTTTCTCCGTTAGCTACGACTACAAGCACCCGGAATATTGCCGGTACGGGAAATAACACGGAACATGCCAGGTTTCTTGCGGCAGTCCGGAAAACGGAAAACGGATGCATATAGACCGAGCCTTATCATTTCTATTGCGCGCAGGCATCGAGCTTTTCGAACTACATGCATTAGGGCAGTGTTCCCAACTTAGGGGTTTTCCCCCCAAATTTAGGGGGTAAATAAGTGGGCTGGGATTTTTTTAGGGTTTTATTTTTTTAGGGGTATTTTTAGGGATTTTTTTATTCTTGACTTTTACTGTGAATTTTATAATGATTGTGACGCAGTTCGCTGTAAACTTTTTGAAAATGTTTCAATTATTGTATAATTGAACTCTGCAAAAATAATAAATAAATTGTATTACAATTTATTTATTATTTTTACAGTTTTTTTTTTTTGGGGGATCTTAGGGATTTTTACTTTAGCTTTGGGGATAAATATTTCTGAGAGTTGGTAACACTGCATTAGGGAGCTGCGAACAGTAACCGAAACGCCTTACAACTAAGACAGTTTGGAGTTTGTCATGACCATGAGTTGTAAGATTCATGTAAATAATTCGTGCAAATTAGATTTACAAAAAATATTTACATCTCTACAGTAAAATATACATAAATTTTAGCTTTTTGCACTCCTTCTCCATATAAACTTTAACTATGTCGAAGCTCATACTCCTCCGTGCGCGCAATGTGCTTAAAAAGGGGTACCAAGTTTTCTCTTCACGTATTAATATATAGATATAGAATGATGATGCATTGGTCAACATGTTTTGACTATGCTAATAGAGCATTCATTGAAGTGAGAGAACTAGTTGTTTCGGAGCCAAAAGCGTCTTTGGATGTCAGGTTTTATGGATGCGAACGTGTATCTGTAACGTGTAGGCATAATAAGTTTTGTTAGTCTATGTAACTAAGATAAACAATGACGTAGCTAATAAGAACTATTGTAACTATATCCAAGCCAGCAACCACTGTTACTCAGTTGTCCAATTAACCTCGCACTAAGAACACGCCTTTCTTTGCCACCCTTCTGATCAATTGTACCACACCCACATTATCAAAGTGGTACCATCAACCACATATATACCAAATCGGCAAAATCTGTAGATATCAAAGCAAGGCTTTGCAGTCTATTTTTAGATCAAACTCTGAAAGTAGAACGTGTTACTCGTGCCGCGACTAACTATGTTAAGTCTCTATCACACTATAAACCTCTTAAAAGCCTCTAATATCGGCTGGTATATGTAATTCCTTCACGCATTTACGATAAACTAGCTGTTGCCCGCAGTTTACCAGTGCGTTTAAGTTTTATCAAATATGATATAGCCTTTATCACTCGGGGATAGTGAAGTAGTGAAATAATATTTAGAATCGGTTTCAGTACTTAGTTCCAGAGATTCCCCTCTACAAACATACCTACCTACCTCGTTATAATATGATACAGGGGCATTATGAGCAAGTTTTACTACGAAATCAACCATGAAATCGCGAAAAAATATGTATATCTGCTGATCCATACAAATAATTTACTCGACTAAATGTATGGACCAGCGAATTTTTTTCAGCGATTTTAGGATTGATCCTTAAATTTGTTCATAATTATGAGTACTAGAGGTTGCCAAGTGGTCGAAATTCGACCGTAATTTTAGCTTTCTGCACTCCTTCTCCATAATTATAAACTTTAACTATGCCAAATCTCACACTCCTCCGTGCGCCCAATATACTTAAAAAGGGGTACCTACAAAGCTTTCCCTTCACGTATTAATTATGAGTATAATATCCCCTTAAAGGGATCGGGATTAGAAAGGTAGGACTTTGTATATACCGAGCAGAATATTCCAAATCGTTCTTCCTATGACTGTATATATATATATATATATATATAAACTATAACTTAACAAAAAATCCAATAACACTACCATACGCGGTCGAACCCAGGATCTCACTCTTAGCAGTAGCAGTTGTGACCACTAAACCAAGTTGACAGTGAATGAAGAAAATATTTCAAATTAAATATCTAATATAATAATGCAAATTGTAGTAATTCTCGTTTGTCCTTCCCAGGTTTAAGTTATCCGCGAGGTCTTTCGGTAGGCTTACGATGAGACATGGGTCCAACAGGCAGAGGCCTTTTATGAGCATATTATTAATATAAAATGAGACGGGATTATTTCTTTATTTTATTATTTAGGCACACTAGAACAATTGAAAAATACAGAGTTTATGGAACACTTATTTATCAAGGTACTGCTTATTTCTAAAGAAATTATCGCCCGCAGACCTGCACCAGCAGCCAGCAGATTGTTATTGTTTTAGTAATATATAGAATTTCGATTTTAACAGGGTTTAATTTTGATTGCATACAGCTGACGAAAAGAAATACAATAATAATATATACAGGGTGACTGGTAAATCGAGGGAATCGTTGAAGGAGGGTTTTCTACTCATCATTATAAACAACTTTTACTATGGGACCGAAACTGAAATCGCGAAAATAAAATCAGCTGTTCCATACAAATAATTCAATATTAATCGACAAAATGTATGGAACAGCTGATTTTTTTTTCGCGATTTTCGCTTTGGTTCCATAGTAAAAGTTGTTCATAATGATGAGTACCATACCCTCCTTCAATGATTCCCTCGATTTACCAGTCACCCTGTATATATACAGTAAAAACGAGAATTAAGAAGTTACGACAGCGGAGAATGTGTTGCAACAATTTCTTTTAATTTTATTTATTCATAAAAAAAAAATGTTTCGATATATTTTACACAAACATCACCATAATCGATACAATAAATATTATTCCATTAAAATTAATAAATAATATGTATAATATTGTCAACCTGCCACTAGTACAATAATCTCCAACTATTTTAACATGATTATCAATATGACTGCTACCAACATACAGAAACCTTTTATAGGTACCTAGAACAATTAAAATCTTAGATTTCAATATTTTTTTGGAAATTTGTATTTATTTTTTTTGATAATAGAAAATTCATAGTCATGAAAAATTAATTTGAACATTTTTTTTTTTTAATTTAATGAATTACTATAATCAAAATTAATACCATGTCAATCTGTTTTTTTCGCCGCTTCTTCTCCACAGCTTCACCTAGGAAGCGGTGAATGAAGTTGGCGATGCTATCTTTACTTTTGTTTTGACATTCAAAAAGGACTTTTATTAAAGTCTATTATGAATAAAATATTTTTACTTTACTTTAGCGTACCACCTAGCGTCAACCTTACAGCAAGAGCAGAATTCTAATTGGTCTAAATGTGCACTGGTTTTAAAGTAGTGTATAAATTATGGTAATAGCACCGAGTGCTAGGTGGTACCAATGCACCAGTTCATTTAACATTCGTGCAATTAATGTTATTACACTTATTTATGGTTTTAACCTCTTGTAACTATAACGATGTCATCAAGGATTTATATCATGTTCACCACAAAATGTAGCTTTCAAACTGTACGTAGATAATTGTTTCTCAGACCTAAGGGTCATACTAACTACTTTTTGCAGCAGAATGGCGCGTTTTCGCATTCGTTGGCTAACTTGATTACAAAAAGTGAATACCGAACGCGAAAAGGGCGCGATTCAGCTGCTTGAGTAGCATATGTTCAATGGACTAAAAAGGTTGAGATACGATTCAATTGATTATAAAACCGTTACTTTTATTTGAATATTTGAATGTGTTCCAGGAAGGTTCCAAGTTCAAAGGACATTGCTAAAGCTCCATACATGATTAGCCCTGGAGTCTACAAAACAAAGATTATGCTTACTATGTACAACTCGATGAAAACAATATGTTTCAAGCAATTTTAAAACACGGACAGTGCTGAATATATTTTTATTCATAAAAATTGAAATTATTTTGAGGTTATGTTTTGCTTTCTTTCAAAAGTTGTGTCATGTCAACTACACTACAACGAAGATTTCAGTCGATGCATTTCAAATGTATAGAGTATTTATGGAGTGTGGAGTATTTTTTAAAACGTTGCTTTCTTCTAGTCGTCCTGTATCTCGGGTACAGTTTACTAAGATAGGTATATATCTCACATGCACACCCAGCCAGACCCGGATCAAACATCTATAGTCCATACATAGAAATAATAAGTAGGGCTCCCCCCTTATATAATAAGTCTATGAGTCCATACAATAGTACAATAAAATACAATTGAGCTAAGTTAGTCATTATAGGTACTCGAGGCTGGATTGCAGCCCGAACCGAAAGCAAGGGATGGAGCGTAATGGAGCCAAGAATGTAATGACCAATGCTCACGCATTTCATACGACGTTTTTCAACACACTTGCGAGGAAAAAATAAATAGTTAAAATCCTATTTTGCGTATTTCTTCGTTTGTGATTGGATGAGTTAGCTATGCGCGCGCAGGATGAAGTATGCGCGCGCAGGTGGAAGAATGCGCGCGCAGGTCGAATGAGACGCACTGAGGAAGCCGTAAAACCTACTATTAAAAATATAATAAACGGAATATTTGTGTATTTATGTTAATGTTCTGTTAATTACATAAATTAATGTTAATTTGTTGACAAAAACAAATAATTTAATGAAATTAAATTAACGAAAGAAAATACAAAACAAGTCTTGGCAGTATAGATTAGTGCCTTTGTCTGTCCATGAAAAGGACGTATGTTTATCTCGGTATACCTACTTATACAATGTTTGGGTTATGTTCATGTTGTTTTTATGTTGTATAAACGATCAAAATAATTTTGAAATTAAAAAAAACAATAGCTTATTTTTATTTAGTCGAATTTTGTTTCATTGACTTAATTGTAGCTTAATTGTACTACGCTATTGGCAAACAAAAACAATATGGACGATACTATCATTTCCGATAACGTCATTATTGAGTTGATTACTTTTTAAAATGAAAAATGATTCAAGTACTGTCCGCATAAAATGAAATTAATAATATGTACTAATAAAATACACTTGTAATTGTAGTATATTGTTCATCTTTGTAGACGACAGGGCCAACCGTAGCAATGTCCTTTGTGGTATTCCGTGACTCCCCGTAATATTAGGCACGCGAGTTGAGCTGTTAAATAATCATAAATATTTTTATGTAAGGTTATGTTTGTTAACCAGACTATTATGGTTTATTGCATTTTTTTATCAGGTTACTTATTATACTAATGCTATAACTAGAGGTCGTTGACCTTAGGCACGTTATACATAGTCCAATTTTCGTCGCGATGAAGGTCCTAACGATTTTGTAATTTTCAGATAAATTGCTGCGTGATTGTGCAGATTATACCCTATCTATATTGATAAGGATATGTACCTAGATTTAATCTCGAGGGTCTGCTGTGCGAACAAGTGATTCGAAGGTCGTATATGTGGGTTTAAAATATCAATATATTATTTAGAAGAGGTAGGGTCCTAAGCCCCTTTGTCACTGCGACCTGCGAAGATCTATTATATATATCAATATATACGTAAATGTGTAGCTTATGTACATACTATTAAATCTATAATAATTAATACGTGAAGTGAAAACTTTGTACCTCTTTTTAAGCATATTGCGCGCTCGGAGGAGTGTGAGATTTGGCATAGTAAAAGTTTATATAGAAAAGGAGTGCAGAAAGCTAAAATTACGGTCGAATTTCGACCACTGGGCGACCATATGAATTATATCAACTGAGAAGTGTCTTTTCAATACTAAGTATTTGTACTTACAAATTACAATTTCCTTTTTTTAAACTGATATTATGAAGTATTGTTAGTAATGCTAAAATACAAAATATTGGTAATTTTATCGAATAGCCATGTACAAACTCCCATCCCATGTCACTTATAGTAGAAACATTTCTTCTAGTGACACATGGTCGGAGGTCAAATTTACAAAAATCGTACTAAACACGAAAGGTATGTAGTTATGTGTACTGTGTAATACCTACCTACTTTGAAAGCCAATATTTTTTTACACTTTGACCAAATATACATTAATATTCTATGTAGGTCTCAGCCTCCTTTTTGCTCTCTCCGCTTGCAACGCCACCTAGCGGTTCGTTCCAATTTCAGCAAGCAACAAGTAGTCTGAAAACCGTCCAGTAAGCTTTGTGCTTCAGGCTTGCTTTCAGGTTTTGTTGGCTCAACTTTTCCGATAGATGGCGCTACTGGTGGTTTCGTTCAGTCTCTACAAAGGTTCAATAAGGTTGTTAGCTTTCAGTTGTTAGAACTTGTTGCTGCGTATTAAAAGTTCTAAAAGATGGCAGTGTTTTACTGAGCATATATTTATAACATCACGCCTTCGCCCGAGACAATTATTAGAATCATTAATGGATCATAAATCATAGTTATTAATATATCCGGACATCACTTTCGGCTTATCCAGTAGTCACACATAAAGTATAATTCACCTGTCTTCCATTTAGGTAGGACGTGCACATATACATTTGGGTCGAGTACCTAGGTATTGAAGTTTTGTATAGGACAACTGATTATTTTTTCGCGATAACGATGTTGCTACCATAGACAAAGTCGTCCACTTTGATGGTCTAATCCACACGCTTAATGACTTCATATCTGATAAACGTTGTATATCTATAGGTACCTATAATTATTGCATTTTGTCCACCCTTCGTAGCTTTCTTTTATAGCTGTGGAGAAGAAGTGGCGCTACTCCGACCAACACTTCCCCTGTACCTACCTACCGTATTACGGAATATTGAAGCTCAAAATACTGACGTACGATTTAGCTACAGTACATACAGGGAGGGCATTCTCGTGTCCTGCGAGATCATCTCGGAATCGAGTTTGCACTTCGAGCGTTTTTTGATGTTATAATGATTCGAATTCTAAATGAACATCTCGAACGGTATCAACCAATTGAAGCAATTCGAGCAACTTTCTCACTAGAAATGTCGGGCTCGACTTTTCCAGGAAAGCGCAACAAGAATCTGTATACGTTAGTTCGATAATATGATATAGCGATGCACTAAACTTCGAATGTTTACCATTGCAACGTACAATATTACACAGTACAACAAACAGTAACAAACAGTACGACAAATTTCCCGAAATACAGTGTTTCCATGCTGTCACGTCAGGGTAACTTAATAAATTCGGCCTCGAGTCTCTATACTAAGTTAACAGGTCAATACCGGTGTGTTTAGTGCCACGCGACCCCTCTCGTCAATAAGTTAACGCAGGTGACGTACTTAGTATTTGTTCTCGGAAAATATTGGCTTACTCAAGCACGTAGGCGGTGAAGTATTAGCTAATCGGAAATACTAGGAAATATCATTGATATAAAACTTCTAGATACTCATGCAGAAAAATAAGCCCACAAATCAACATAGTGTGCTTTTTTCTTTTAGTTGTAAAATTATGGATGTATTCTAGTAACATAATTATTTTACTAATGGATATAATTGATCTATATTTATGTAAATTTTATGTCAAATCAGCAGTCATAATATTGTAGGTATATGTACCTAGGTATGTGCTTGTTTGATTTCTTTAGTGAAATAAGCAGTAATTTTGAACTTTGTTCTCCTGTTATAAGTATTCTGTGTTTTCTCATTTGTGTACATAAATGATTAATTAAATAAATACTTTCTAGAACTTCATATGCATCTGGACTCAGCAGTTTTATCTCTTTTTTTTCTCAATAGTAGGTACTGAATTATGAAATCTGTGACACTACTACCACAGCTACTACCTACCGTCTTCTTCATGCATGCTTCATTGTAATTTAATTACTGCCCTTCGTTCCGCGAACTTTTTGGTTTTACCTCCTCTCGTAGTTATAATATCGATGGCAACAATGATGGCTTTTATGTCGGTGATAAAAATTAAACGCTCTTCGGTCTATATTTACTGACACAGGTGTCGTTTAGAGCCCGTCCGCGTAATTTGGTATCTGGATCAAATATTCTTGCTACAATATTTTAAATAAATACAAACATAAAAAAAAATACACGCCTTGACGCCTTGGGCGTTATTTAAACTGTGTTTTTTATATATATTATACCATGTTCAATAAAGAATAAGAATTAGCTAGCAAATTAGGTATGTCAATATGACCGTAGCGTAGTCACCAGTAGTCACATCTATAAGCCACGAAGTGTGAAACGATTTGTGACGAAAAGTCGTTCTGAAACAACGTATGTTAATGATTTTAACATTATACACTATACATTGTCCATGTCCGATCATTAGTGGCGCAAGGGCAGAGTGTCCGCCCTGCCAGTACCACTATGTTCGGTCCCCATACCTAAATATTTGTTTAAACTTTTAGCTAGTTCATGTTAATTGAGTTTTTACACAGTTGTTTAGTAAACTGTTTATGATCCATAAGTAGTTTATTTGGGACAAGAAAAATAAACAACCTAAACTTTTTGATGAGTTCCTTGTTTACTGTTTATTCTACTAAAGTGCCGTATCACCCATCAGACAAAAGAGACAAAATATCAACACAAACTTCTATTAGCACCCAACAAAAAGGTGAGGGATACTCACAAAATACCTTTCTGTAGCTGCAAAAGATTGGTCCTTTATCAACTTAATCTGTAAATAGGCCTAACAACAGAGGCTTTGAGGTAGTTAGTTATGTGAGGCGCGCTATAGAGCGCGTATAGGAAAATAAATAAAAATATACCGTTAACACATCATTGGTGGACAAATATTTCTACACAATGGGTGCCTGAAGATGGATGACGCCACCGAGGCTGGCCCAGGAAAAGGTAGCGATTTAACGTGGATGCGGATCAGAAGGGCTGGTTCAAGGTGGCGCAGGAAAGAGATGTATAGAAGAACTTGGGAAAGGCCTATGCCCAGCAGTAGGACAGTAAAGCTAATAAAAAAATCACATAACAAGCACATATTTTAAGCTAAATTTCAGGGCGTCCGGATGCCAGGACCAGCCAATGAAAAGGCTCTATGCTGCATCGTTTCATCGGTGTAGGTTTCTCTGACATGTAGCTTGTCTCATTAATACTCTATGGTTGGTCCGTCTCACAAGTCACACCCCACACCATAGTGCAGAGTCTATTACTTTATGGTACTAGATAACATCTGAATATTTCCAGTACGTGAATTATTTAATGAACGGAAACAGAGTAGGAATGTTGCATAGTTTCTACGTGTAATGAGCCTTCACACCGTCTTTATGTGACGCGATAATGTTTCGAAATAATAGTGTTATTCGTATTTCGCGTAAGCCCATGCAGAAGCAGGTAAATAAAAAATCCAGCCCATTACTGTCCCACTGCTGGGCACGGGCCTCTCCTCAGAATAAGAATGTTTAAACCTTAGTCCACCACGCTGGCCTGGTGCGGGTTGGCGGACCACACACAGCATCGAGAACTTTATGTTATGAGGCCATCTTAAGTGTGCAGGTTTCCTCACGATGTTTTTCCTTCACCGTTAACGCAAGTGATAATCAAATTGCGATCCGCACATAAATTCGAAAAGTCAGAGGTGCGGGCAGGGTTTGAACTCAGACCCTCTTGCATGGAAGGCAAGCGTTCAACAGCTAGGCTAAAGAAGAAGCAGGTAAAGGCAGTGATTATTTTAAGTTTCTTCCTTTTTAGTTTTTTTTTTATAAAATTGGCGATTCACCATTAGTAGGTATTGCCGTAGTATCCCAATTATTTGGTAACTTTTTTTAATAGTAAGGCCTGATGTGTACTTTGGACCATAATTTCGCAAATGATCTTGATCCTCCAAAATATAAATCTGTAGGTACCTATTTCTATATGACCTAAGAAAAATGTCTTCTCTTTCTATGCCCCCGTCCTCTTCTCAATACTTATATCTATCATTCTAGAGTGTCTTGTATTTGTGGCAAATAAGTGTATTTTCTTTCTTTCTTTTCTTTCATAATTTCATTCAGTGATAGTGATAAAGTGATAACCAAACTAGTGAAACAAAGTTGCAGTGCAATAATCAAAATTAAATTACTAAGGTGTAGATAAGAAAAAGTCATTTATTATCCGTTAAACTGATGACTGTTATAACCACTATTTATCAACAATAAACCAGTAGATTTAGATAGACATCAGTAAATAAACAGAGTAATAAATGTCAGTAAAATTGCTATTAATGATTGTTGTGAGTTGCCTTCTTGTATCGCTTTATTAAATAAATATTTTCCGATTTTTATTCACTTTATTCCAACGCTTCACTAGCTTAGAGGTAACAAATGGTAACAAGGGACGGTTACATCTCAGTTTTATTAGAAAATCTCCAGTATCTACCTAGCAACATAATATTTTTAATTTCTTGCGGATTATTAGACGTTAATTTGAAATAAAGTAAGTAATAATAAATCTTATCTTTATAGTACACAAATTAGATGATGATTTACTATTTCGTATTTAATATCATTTAGATTAAGGTATACCTACCAGTAGCGAAGGGTGACAGTTTTAAAAGGGGAAGCCGTCCCAAAAAATCCCTCTAAAAATTCCTGCAATTAATGCTGCAAGACAAAAAAGAGAAGAATCGGGTTGTATGGACTCTTCGCCACTGATACCGACCTATAACCCAATAATATTCCAAATTTTAGTCAATCCCTTTTACACACTTCGTCTACGTTTTCTTCAAAACCCTCTTCTGTCGCCATATAATAATTAAAATGTAAGTAATAAATAGTGCAATAATTTAGTAACAATTAATCATATTTTTATTTTATACCATATCAATAACAAATATGTGGATATCTAATATTAATTTTAAAATAACAGTTAAACATGAAATAAAGTTATCTAATAACAATTACAATATCCTATAATATATAGCGCTCTTCCTCTGTCCTACTTAATTGTGCTGTGCCCAACAGGGTCCATAATTGATATCATAGTCTTAAGCCTACCACCTTTGTGCCCCCACATTTGTTGTGTAGTACCTAAGCTTGATTTATGAAAAGAGTATCCATGGAGTTTCTTGCCGGTATCTTCTCCAGGACCAACCCACTTGGAACCGTGCGCCTAGAATCACGACGTTTTGAAAGTGCCTGCAAAGGCCCAGTTGAAATAAAAATCTTTGACTTTGACTTTGACTTTGACACCTGTTTGTAATATTATTACACAAATATTATAAATAAATAAACTTGTGACAAGACATCTGTAGCCATTTCATTTCTACCGACTGTAATGTACGAGGTAAAACTTTTTACAAAACTATCGTGGTCTAATAACCAACTAATTTATTATTAAAACTAGTACACAGTCCACCATATTACGTGAACTGTCCTTGAAGTTATGTACAAAAGCAAGGTTAGGTTGCCTTTGTTCACTTAATATTGATGAGACAGAAAGTTCATAATAATTAGTGTTAGCTTACGGGGCTGATAATAATGATAAAGTCCTCGAAAGCTTGTTTTCTTTGTGAATAGAATAATTGTTTATTTAATTTAATCTCAAATCAGTTCGTCGTCTAGCTTCAATTCTGAGAAATCTATTAAGGCCTATTCAGACCTAAGCGGTATTCGCTACCGTCTGCGGCAGAGAAAACCCAGTGGGTATGCGGTAATATTACTGTTCAGACCTAAGCGGTATTCGCTACCGTCTGCGGCAGAGAAAACCCAGTGGGTACCTATGCGGTAATATTACTGTTCACACCAAAACGGATTTCGCTATTATTGTGGGTAGAATAACGCGCGGTAGTCGAGTTTCGCTCAGAGAGGTAAGAAATTTTCGCCAGTTAGTCATTTCTGAGTCGCTAAAGAATATATGTACATACTAAATACCTGAGCGAAACCCGCGCGGTATGTACCTCTACCCACAGCGGCAGCGAATATCGCTCAGGTCGCCCTAGCCGCGGTACTTGATACTAAATACCTGAGCGAAACCCGCGTGGTATGTACCTCTACCCACAGCGGCAGCGAATATCGCTCAGGTTTGAATAGGCCTTTAGTCGCCATCCGATCGGACCTTAATCGAGCGGAGAGATCACGTACATTCGGGTATTTATATAAGACCCTACCCCTTAAAGGGATCGGATTAAAAATCCGATCCCTTTAAGGGGTTAGTATACTCATCATTCTGATCAACTCTTACTATGGGGCTTAATGGGGCCAACCATAAATAAAATCCCGAAAAAAATCAGCTGATCCATACAAATAATTCAATAGACATTACTCAACGAAATATATGGAACAGAAAATTCTACCTACCTGGAGCCGATCGTGGTGGTGGTGTCGAAGGTGGTGTTGAATTTAGCCGGTAGGAGTCCAGCACACTGCTCCACCCCCCAATGCGGAGAATAGCCCAAGAGGAGAACTTAACAGGGTAGTAAAAAAAATCTCAATATCTATTATACAGAATGAGTCCAAGATTGCGACCGTAGGATTCCTAAAATTTCCAAAAAATACAGACTATACTAATACAAATAGAAGACGTAAAACAGAAGATGTAAAACAGCATATTATACAAATATAGTACATATTATAATACAATAGTGCATAATATTATCTATGTTCTATTCTATTTTTCACTTAATTTTTCAATATGTTACTTATACGAGTATACAGTTGCCTGAATGTCGAAGCTGAATGTAGATAGGTGACACTATTCGATATGCATGAACTGCCAGACGTACATGTCGTGTCAACAGCGAATGTCAAATATAGTACGGCTCGGTGATTGACATCTGACACTTCATATAAAAGGGAATAACCCTCATACCAGGAATTGTAAATGAATTTGTATTTTCTAGTTTGCATGCTGTGATTACTTCAACGTCTCTCTTGACTCTTCGTGTACTTAGATAAAGAGTATCAAAGTAGTTGTTTTCATCTTTGTTTAACGTCTACTTACCATCATCGTCATCAATTCTTCTTTCTAGTAGTTTTTTTTAGATTGTTTTATATAGAATAGATCTTTATTTTATGTAAACCAAATACAGGCACTTATGAAATGTCGAGACTCTAGGTGCGCGTTTCCAAATAGTAGGTCCAATGGAGAAGAACCGGCAAGGCGTTGCGAGAACCTTGAGTTATATTCATCAATTAATTCAGATTTTTAAAGGGTCCGCAACACACGATTGATGGTCCTAGTGTTCCAAGCGTCCATAGGTTATGGTAAACACATAGCATCAGGCGGGCCGTATGCTTGCTTGCCACATAAAGGGTATAAAAAATACCATCTGGTTCTCCCAAGTTGTGCTATGTCGTTTACCCCAGCTGCCATTGTGTCGGCCGAATCCATCGCTGCGTCTATCATTCCATCTGTAAGCTTTTTTCCATCATCATCGAATACATTCATCTTGTTCCCATTGTTCAAAATAACCTTTGCAGTAATGCCACTTCTTGTTGACTCCAGTCCTGTGCTAAGTGTATCCTTACCTTACGAACGCAAATAAGTAAAAGTTGGCTCAAAAGTTACATTGGAGATATCCACCGCAATTTTGAAAGTATTACGGTCAAGATGATAATTTATAGCAACTGCATAGGTATACGAGAGATGCTACTGGTAATGTTTTATGGTGTTCCAAAGGAAGTGAAGCGAGTCCGCTTTTACTGTAAACATCAATTCTTATATTTTATTGCGAAGGTAAAGAATTTTAAAACATCATAAATCAGAAGACTCTTCTCTTTTCATCTTGATGTCTCTGTCACTCGAAGAGTTCGCAAATAGAAAATCCAGTTTTGGGTTAAGTTTGTACAACAATTGTACTACAATTTATACTATGCATACAACCTAACCGTCAAAAACCCCCGACTCCAACTAGAAAAAGAGCTGTTACTTTCAAACGGCTGAACAGATTTTCATGAAACATAGCTTAGATGATACCCGATTAAACTAGCTTTCAATTAAATAAAACTGTATTGAAATCGGTCCATCCATTTTGGAGCTACGATGACAGATACATAGATGCACAGATCCACAGATCCACACATACAGACACTGCAGCTTTAATTTGATATTTTATAAAATGAAGTTAATCTATCATGGGTAAAATTACGATAAAAGAATAAAGAAAAGCGTATAATGTGAATTTTTGTCCTGAACCAGCGCTTATTCGACGTAATGCTAGCGCGATCCGCGAAATTGCGAATCAAAGCAATTTTCGACCGCCTGACTAATATAGATTAGGATAATATTAATCGTTTACTATTATTGTATCTAATAGAATAATGTGATGAGACAGAAATCTATCGCAAGCGTAGAATAACGTTAATTTGTTAATAATTCAATCACAAAGGGATCAGGAGCTTTATCGCATTATGTATGGCTGCAGAAACTATTATATTAAGAAATGATCCAACGAGATTACGTTCTTCATCGCTCAGAGTCAGAATGTCTGACTGTAACAGAAAATATAACTTACCAATTATATATTTTTTATAAAGGCCTGTTCACACGCTTTCGGACATGCCTCGTTTTATATATAGACGCTTAAAACTATTCATTACAACACTAACGTCGGTAAAGCGGTGTTCTCTTACAAAATTAGGCACTTGAGCGCGTTAGCGCTGATGCTTACGCTAGTGTGAAAAACCTCCTATTCTACCTCAAATTTCAATTTTAATTTAATGGCTCCATCGTGACTACTATGATTCTGACCAAGGAACATGATTCTGCCTATGTCAAGGTTCAGTAAAACTCTAGAATGTTGAGGATGGTCGGTAAAGTAACGCAGAAAGTGTCTTCTTTGTTTATTTTTTATTTTTATTTTATTTATTCCATGTTACAATATTTTTGTTTATATCTAAGTACCTATATATACTCTCTCTTTCTCTTTCATGTCACCTAAAAGGACAGCACAACATTGAAGTTAATCCAATTCCAATTTATGATAATGGCTCCATCGTTATTCGATGATTCTGCCAGCTTCAAGGTTGAAAAACTGAAGTTTTTAATTCAGATAGTTTATGTTAAGTATCATTAAGTATGTTAAGTAAACAATTTCACTGTCAAAGTCACAGGAAACTGGTTCAAAACAGCTGATATATAATCAGCTATAAAATCAAAGATGATTAATAATTTACGAATCTCTTGACAATTCAACAGCTTATGTCAATTCAAGCTCATGTACATTTTGTTGGCCTTTCTTTGACTATTCAACAGCTTATGTCAATTCCAGCTCATGTACATTTTGTTGGCCTTTCTTTGACTATTCAACAGCTTATGTCAATTCCAGCTCGTGTACATTTTGTTGGCCTTTCTTTGACTATTCAACAGCTTATGTCAATTCCAGCTCATGTACATTTTGTTGGCCTTTCTTTGACTATTCAACAGCTTATGTCAATTCCAGCTCATGTACATTTTGTTGGCCTTTCTTTGACTATTCAACAGCTTATGTCAATTCAAGCTCATGCACATTTTGTTGGCCTTTCTTTGACTATTCAACAGCTTATGTCAATTCCAGCTCATGTACATTTTGTTGGCCTTTCTTTGCTCTAGTGATTGTACACTTGTTTACAGGTACAGGTTCTAAGATGTTATGTGTTCATCACGATTCACGATGCCAAGCAATAAATAGTGTCAGCAGACACTGTTTATAAGTAATTATGTATAAAAAAGCACGCGCCCGAAATATAACTGTGCAATTAAATGCACACTTAAAAGTTTGAACTGGTTTCAATGTAAATGCAACAAGTTGTTTTTAGGAAGTAAACATAAAGTAAACTGCAAAAACTAAACTTTTGACGAATAGTCAGAATTAAGTTATGCAATAATTATTACAGAATGATTCGTAACACATTACTTCCTATACACTGTAGAATCCTTATGAATGTTCGTTACAAATATTTATTTATTATCAACTTCTCCGCTCGATTAAGGTCCGATTAAATTGATAACATAATAGATTTCCAGGAACTGGTGGTCAAAGGGTATTTATTATACTGGCTCACTATACACCCAGACTCCGAGCAAACCAGACTCTAATGTTCCTTCCAGAAATCTCTTATAATGGCACGGCCACATCAGCACCGCTGCACCATCCGTCCAACTGACAGCTGTTAAGTCAAGCTGTCCGTACTTGTACTTGTGTATGTGAAACAATGTCATTATAGGTATCGACGGTTGAAAGCTTAGAGTAAAGACTAACTATTTTGTACTAAGCGATATTTTGTTTTTAATTATTTTTTTCGCAAAATCGAAACTTTTATTTGTAAAGTTTTATTTCGAAAAAATTAATGTCGCTTGGTACAAATAGCCTTTCAACCGTCGATATCTATTAAATAGTTACAGATATACGAGTACAAACGCTACATACCTAAACTATAAGGTAAATAACATTATTCCTATCATTTTCTTCGTAAGAATCGAACTGCTGAAAGATATTGGTAAGTCTGTGTTGACTTTGACAGACGGCTTGCCGATAGGTAGACTAAATCGAGAAAAACAGCTGTAGACGCGTTCAAACTATAAGAAACATTTTTAAATCTCCTACGTAAGGTCACGTATAAGTCGTATAGTATGTAGTTCATAGGTCATACCTTCATTTTCACGCGCCGCACATCGTACACCTACAAAAAGAAAAACTTGTTTAATTGCGAACATAAAACTTGCGTTTAAGCTGTCGGCTCTATCACAATTTCGCTTCATCACCGGTTCAAGTCGAACCCTGACCCTATTGTTGTATGTTATCAAGATTGAAATCATCGATAATACGCGAGTGACCAAGGAGTAAAATATTCGTCGGGCGCGCGGCAAAATCCTCAGTCGGCATAACGACCGCGAACAGAGAACACCATAGCGTATCTCACTTCTAAAAGAAACACGATTGTATCCGAACATTAAAATGAAATAAACACTGGTTTATAAAAAAACAAAAAAAAAACAGTGACGTATTGTGTTCTAATTTTGAATTTACGCGCCGAACGCGATGCGGCCAGAAAATCACGCCGTACGGACTTGCATAGTTTGTTGATAATGAGTTGACAGTAATAAAAATTAATGGTAGTGTTAAATACGTGCTGATTACTTAAATTACTTCATACATAGTGTTGCGTAGTGTGTAGTTAAGTTAACATAAGTGCTAAATTGTGTAAACATAATGGTAAGGTTTAACATGCGAGGTGATACAGTCTTCGTCTTCGGCTTGATTTTGAAAAAAGAATCAGTTTCAAACGCCTGCCTGATAATTATTTTTTATAATAACTTCAATTTTTTATCATAAAATAATTTTCGTTACATATTTTATTCAGAAAATAGACAAAGGAATAAATCTAAACTAACAAGATGTCAAGATGAAACAACATGCCAACAAGAAACAAGATGCCAAGAAGGGTCTTCTCCAGGACCAACCCACTTGGAACCGTGCGCCTAGAATCACGACGTTTTGAAAGTGCCTGCAAAGGCCCAGTTGAAATAAAAATCTTTGACTTTGACTTTGACTTTGAAGAAACCAATCAAATACCTACGTATTACTTAAACTATGTAGTTTAGGTGAATCGATCATTTTAATTGCCTCGTTCAATGTCACTTTTACCAATAACATGTCCATCGCGTGTTATTTATGAAAACACTAAATTCTAAGAAACCAACACATAACTGCCATTACTGTCTTTAAATGCTAAATAAAAAACAAAATGAATCAATTACATATTGAGCTATTTTTCGTCTGCATCTTTATGGCTGCATTTTTTTGTGTCAAGTAACTTTATTGCCTTCTTAGGCCTGGAAAATCTTTAAGTTTTCATTGAAGTTTTGTAAATATTGCATTTTATACAACTACATTTTTTTAATTTAGAACCAATTGGAACTTTTTAAACGTATGTTACATACGCGGCAAAATGTAGTTATTCTGTTATTTCATTGAATAGTTATCGATAGTCTGACTAATGGTTGACCAGTTACAATGAATTTAGTCCCCCAATTTCAGATTCTAATCCTCGATAAGGAATCTGAAATCTGATTTAGAGTAACAAGTTCAGAATTAATTACCAAAAGATTTGTTAAAATTTATTTAAAATAACACTCTCATTACCTTTGTATATTGCTATCGATTACTTATTTGATTTTAGAGAAGCTTAATTCTGTGGTACCAAAGACAAAGGGGATAAGTCGAAATATTTGTTTTTTACTACAGAGTACCTAAAAAAGAAATCATTCCTTTTTTTATTACTATCCTATATTTAAAAATCCAAATTTTGTTTTACATATACCTATATAAAGGATTTTAATTTTATATGACTTTAATCTAATAAAACCAACAAGTGTTTTCTTCTTTTACTCTAAAGTTTGATTTTTAAAAAATGTTTCATGATTTATCCCCTTTGTTCTTGGCACCACAGAATAATTTTTTATGTTTTTATCTCTCTACAATGTACCCTATATCGTAAAGAAATTATATTACCGCTGCTATTGTATCATCTCAATATTGCCATTTAACGTTTAAAATATAAATTCAAAATATATTTGTAACACCTGTAATTGGGTGCGCGGTTTCACACACGTTCTCATATCTGGACGATCTATTTTACTGGTAAAGCAGCCAACTGGGGTCTATTCTTGTACAACATTACGGCGAATAAATTCGGAAACAAACGCACACTGACGACTCTTGGCCGCCACTCTATTTTCATTATCACATTATAACCTACCGACTAATATTCTGAAAGTACAGGAATAATTTTTTTATAGTTACCTACGTCTTTTTACAGAGTTCACAAATCGATAAATACTAGGAAAAGTTTGTTGACTAGTCGATTGTCATGCCATTGAATTTTTAATTGAAATGAATAAGAAATGGATTTTGGGGATTCTCTTTTCAATACACTTCTTATTTATTTACATAAGAAATTTCAGACGAATAAGAGATAATAATATGTACAAAAAAAATATTGAACTTTTTTCGAAAAGGTCAGAGCTTATTAAAAACGCACCACGTCATCAAATCTTTTCATGATAATAACATAACACAACAGAAAGCCTTCGTAATTTAGTCGAGATTTCAATCGGAACCCTTGACCTGGCCTAAATGACAACACCCTCGGAGCCGTAGGCGGTCACAAAAGCCAACAATACGCGCCTTTGTTGCATAGACGTAAAAAAAAAATGCCTTATCAAATATTCAAGATACGTAAAGGATAACAAGAGGTGAATAGTGGAAACAGATCTTTTTTTCTTTTGTTGAGATAGAAGGACAAACAGACATAAATTGTCAGTTCCGGAGTGCAACACTAAAAATAACAGTTTTGTGAACTAGAATTTCCGATTAAACTTTCAGAAGCTTCTGTTATTAATTTAGCTCCCGATACTACTCTATAAAAACTAGGAAAAAGATTAAGTTCTTAAATGGTGCAAACTTTCAGTCGGGTCGCAACTCGCGAGTCTGCTCAATGACAAACTTGGGTGAATAATAATTTAGCTACAAATTCGAAAATAAGTTTGTTTGTTCCACATTTCGATAGATCTTTTTGAAATTGGACTCAGATAACAAGGTAACGTCATAGAGACAAAGTTCAGGTAGTTTTATAACAATAATATTTTAAAAAATTGTGACTTTCTATACCGGGTGATCCATCAAAATGGGTCAGTATGGGGAAGTCTGAAACTATAAGAGAGAATTTACTTGTCATAGAGTAACAATATAGCTCAAAGTTTAGTCTTTTACTATCGTATTGAAATTTATTACCAGAGTCGATTTTCATAATCATTTTAGTTACCTACGCGGTCGAACCGCAACAGGTCATTTTCCAGAAAAAAAAGAACCTATGCTATATTATATTACAATAATTTATTGTGTAGGTTGTAAGGAATAAATATTGCTATGAAACCACAAAAAACAATTAGAACCACAATTTGTCCACAATTAGAAGAACAAAAATTACAAGGTTCGATTTCCGAGTCGTGTACCTATGAAGTTTTTTTTAACTCTAAAATCCCTTTATCTCTTGTAGTTTCAGACTTCCCCATACTGACCCATCTTGATAGACCAACCTGTATATTACCTATACTCTATGCCTATACTATAAAAAAATCTCCCAAAAATATACCATTTTATTTTTCAGACGAGAATGTACGTTCGTTTGGAAACATGTATCTAAATAAAAGCTCGCATTATTAACATGTACATACGATAGAACATGTTTGGAGTCTTCATTCTCTGACCATCTGCCAGCTTTGGAACTTTAGGAACGTGAGATTTATTTTCGTCGAATATTTTGGTCTACAAAAAGAGTTAGTCAGTTTGCGCCGCGTGTTGTCGATAAAGCGTTTACAGAAAAACCTTTAATGGAACGAACACGAAACTTTGCCAGCACCGAAAGGATCACAACTCACAACTCAAACTTGTTGTATAACTTCAAAGATGATCTGAATACATGTATATGTATACTTCATTTGATATGAAAAACGTACGCAAAATATAAATATGTATTCCTCTAAGGAATATACTTTTTTGACGTCACATTGATTTGGTGTTTCATTCGTGGATGAATTGTTAGTCAAAGATAGAAGGTGTATGAGGTCTGAAGCCATGCACAAAAAATCAACGATTTTTACGCATGATATATTTGGATAATATTTCACTCTACTCTCATTCTAGGTGAAGGGTCATCAAAGTTGAAACATTTTTATCTATTTTATATGCGTAAATAAATAATATATTGATACGAACAGATTAGAGACTTTTCAAATTTTGCCTAGAGATCGTGATGTGTGTAAAATTAAGAAAATTTAAATTAGTTCCTATGGCCAAACTACTGCTTGGATTTAAATATATTTTTGTGTACGGTCACAGACGTGATACCAAATACGTGGTTTCATTTAATGTCGTAACGTCGTCTCCACTCTGTATATCGTTACATAATAATTTTCGAATTAAGAAATATAAAACATCGAGGTCTCCCTACAGGATGTTGCCCATTAAAAGGCTTGATAAATTAAGGGGGCTCCCTTAAGTTGTAAAGCGAAAACAAGCGTGAGGCATGCGAAGTTACGGCGCCGATAGTATCTCACAGTTGTAAATAAGTAGACAGATAACAGAACTGTTTATCCTGAAGAAGGTCTACCTACAGTATCTACTGAAGGTAGTACAGCAGGCTTTGTAAGTGACTAATAGTTAGGACACTATCTTACCTCCTACTACTAACAATTTTTTTCTTTATCAATTAAAATTTTGGCGTAGATTATTTTGCGTTTAGTTGGAATATCAAAGTTTTAGATCTTGAATATTAACATTTTAAATTGCTCTACCCTTGAAGGTGTTCAAATAAATTACGGCCAAAGCAATTAAAAATTCAAAACGATTTGAAACTATTAATCAAATAAAAAACAACAAAAGAATAACTAAAATCTTTAAATACATCGTAAATTATTTCCGTCTGAGACAAACGAATTATTAAAAAATCTAATATGTTTAAAGCGAACTTGTCCGAACTGTGAATAAATTAATATTCGGTTTTTAGATATTGTCTACGGCCTCAATGCCTCTTAAGAACCAGAGACATGACGTCAAAATAAACTACATGGAAACTACACTACTACTACTACTAGTAGACTACACTACACTACACTACTACACTTCAGTAAACTGTCGATATATTGACAGGAATTATGTTAATTATGTTGTGAAAATTCTGACAGTATCTAGGATACTATAAAGCCATATAAATCGATGTGATTATATAGATCACAAATCTTGCAAAAGCTTTTAACGAATCTTTAAATTCAAAGAAAACCTTTTATTTTTAACGATCGCGATAGTATTGAATGTTCGCTTCAAGATTTATGTACTAGATCTAATTTAGATTCCATTCAAGCATGTTGCCTAATTCGTTATAGTGACCATCAATCATCACAAACTTTGCAATCTTAGTAGGCACTTTTTCCTTTGGAACAAAACTATCTTTAATCGTCATTACAGGTATATTAATTAATAACTAGTGGTCACCCAGTGGTCGAAATTCGACCTTAATTTTATCTTTCTGCACTCCTTCTTCATATAAATTTTAACTATGCCAAATCTCACATTCCGCCTTTTTAGCCCCCCTGGTCCTGTTATTAAGTGATCAGTACGCCATCGCCAGTCGCTTAGGGATCCGTAAACTGCTTTAGCAACCCAACCTATTTACTTCAATTTGACATATTGTTCATGTTCATCCTTGCTCACCCAAGTAACAATGTTATGATGCGGAGAGTTAGATGCGGCTGAATATCAGTATTTTACACGGAGAGACTGCCATCTGACCGCCGCTACCCAACTACTGGGAGACACTGGTACCCTAAGGATAGACGGTTGTCGGACTTTTTGGGCTGCTGACTCCCGTAACGACTGTCATAAGTATGTCAACCGGAACCAACTGCTTAACTTGCCTTCCGAGGCACGGCCCACCATGCCTCAGAAATGGTCATCGATTCAGGGACTATCGACTGATCTGCCCCCGTCCCTTCTCAAAACATCTGATAGATCATTATTATACCCAAGTTAATAGCTGACATCCATTGAAAACATAAAATTATATTCAGTATTTCGGGCAGATAATTCTAGCCCCTTTACGGTCAGTCGTCATTATGGCCTATCACTTGTAACGGCCGCGATTGCGGTCAGGATATCGATTGGTTCGTAGAACCATCACTAATTGGCACCTGGGCCTGCCTTGATTCTGTAAGAACATCTCGATTCGAATCTCACTATTTTGTAGGTTGATATTTGAGGAGAAAACAAAAAACTACGAGTTTTTTTTGTTTATTTTTTGTACATTAGTAAAAAAAGAAACAACAGTACAAATAACACGGGAACACACTGTCAAAAAATGGATACATTTGTATCTACGATTACTATCTCGTACCTTATAGGCTTCGCCGTTGAGAATACAACAGATGTGAGGCCCGTCTAGATTAGCTAAATATTTTTATATTTCTATTTTCATAAATACAACACTAGACAAACCGTTTAAACCACTCGCATATTTACGTAAATAAAGTGGAATATCTATTTCCACCGTGACATTTTGTTAAAGACGTTGTAACTCTCATTGTTATTATCCACTACTGTCAGTTGGAGGCAGGGATTCTCGACTTTAATAAGATAATATCATAATCAGCTTGTTTGCTCGAACGACTCGACATTTCGCTCTAGTATTTTCATATTAAATTCAACCAGAAATTTGCAATTATTACGATTGAAGAAAATGGTCGTTCGTCGTTGGTGGAATCAGAAATGAGTGGTCATATTTATAGGTGTTGATGAGACCATCAAACTGAACTACTTTCTCTATGGAACCAATATCGTAAACGTGAAAAACTAATCAGCTCAGCATATAAATTTGGGTCAGGTTCAAGTTTTGTATGGAACAGCTGATTATTTTTTGCGATTACGATGTTGGTCCCATAGAGAAAGTTGTTCCGTTTATGGTCTGATCAACACCCTTAAATATGACCACGCATTTAATGTGGACATTAGGACCAAGATTTCTTGTATCATTTAACATTAGAACAACATCATCTAAATACCAAAAGTTTTATTTCTGGCTATTATCATAATGTTGTTTGCTCCTAGGTCACGCAAATAACAAAGCTAATAAGAATGATTGTCGCAACTAAAATATGTTGTTTGTCTCTGGAAAGAAGGACAAATACAGTGTTCCAAGAGGGCTAATGTCTACTAATGTTCTCATTTCGAGAAATGTCCTTATTAGCAATGTATAACAGCAGATACGTAAAACAGACTTTATGTGCACTGACTTAGTTATTATGTTTGTGTACAGAGTAAGAAATGCTGATGGATATGTAAATGTGTGAATTCAGATTTATTTGAACTTTTCCGTTGACATGTGAAATGTATATTACGAAGAATTTATGTATCAATAAATAAGGCCACATTTTTATATCCTATTGCTTTTTTATTTTTTTCAATTAAAAATTTGAATAGGTACGTTTGGCAGCACCTCACCTGATGGTAAGTGATGATGCTACCAAGGGTGGATCACGCAAGCCCAAACTATACTTATTCACACTCGCCTTGAAGATGCCTTGAAGATATGAAGTAATTTACTCTGTTCGCTCATTAAAACGCAGAAATTTATAACAGTTGACACATAACCAGCGATTAATAAGTGTACTATTTAACAAATGCAATAAATGCAGAAAAAGGCTTTTAATGTCTATTTCCAATACTACCATCACAACGCAAAGACCAGTGGAGTCTGTACAAAGCGCGCAGACGTGACTCACGTGATGGGAAATCGTAGGACCCACAACACACGATCGACTTTTAGTTGCAGTGATGAAATAAATATATTTTTTTGCGGATGGAAAGACCAATAATAATCTAATCCAAGTGATAGGTTTTTGATCATAAACCCTTTTAATATTAGGTATAAATAATTTTTAAGATTACTCGTAGAACTTTAGGGTAGAAGTAACGTTACGGATCGTTGGCGTAAACGCAATGCCCATAATTGGGAGCGAAGTTGCTCCATTTACAAAATCAATACGTTTGAAATACCAGTCACTGAAAGTTTAAGTGCCATTAGAGATTACTTCTGGTATTAATAAAGTGTTATTTAAATTAGAAACAGTGGATATAAGGATGAGTACATTGATACTGTTCTGTTATGAGTCTTCTCGTTTATCTAGTACCTACTCTAACACTAGCTAAGACACGCCCTATAAATCCCTTGCAATTTTAGTACATACGCGGTATTTAACTATGTTAGTTACGCGGTATGGGACCATCATCGACAATATATGACGATAGATATGGTGTATATTTATTCATTGTTCAACTGACGAACGTTCAACTGACGAAACTGAAATTAAAAACATAATTTTTACCCTCCGAAATAATAGCGCGCCTGGTTGGGATGGTATAACTTCTCAACTCCTTAAATCTTGTTCTAATGTTTTGGCGCCTATTATAACTCATATTTGCAATACATCCATATCTACTGGCATATTCCCTCGAGTGTTCAAAAAAGCCGTAGTTCACCCAATTTTTAAGAGCGGAGATAGAGCCAACGTCAACAATTATAGACCAATATCAGTCCTTCCAGTATTATCTAAAATATTAGAAAAAGTTATCAACAACCGTTTAGTGGATTTCCTTGAAAAATTTAATTTGTTATCACCTAATCAGTATGGATTTAGAAGAGGTAAATCTACTGAACATGCCGTTGCTGCTTTGTCTGATCATGTCATTGAAAAACTAGATTCCAAAATGAATTGCCTAGGTATCTTCTTAGACCTATCTAAGGCATTTGACACCGTCTCTGTACCCATCTTATTGAATAAACTGGATAAAATTGGTATTCGAGGAATCGGATTGGAAATCATAAAAAATTATTTGTCAGAACGTAAACAAAGTGTAAAAATCGGCTTATATATGAGCGATGAAGCTTTTGTGGACTACGGTGTCCCTCAGGGCTCAATATTAGGCCCTACACTCTTTTTAATATACATTAACTCACTCTGTAAAATTTCCTCTCAAAATTGCTCCATTTATACTTATGCTGATGATACTGCCCTTCTGATACACGGTAATAACTGGACTGAAACCATTACTTATGCTGAAAAAGCCCTCAGAACAGTCATGACCTGGCTAACCTCTAATCTGTTAACCCTTAATTTAAATAAAACCTCATATATAACATTTTCACTTAAATCTAATTATCTCCCTTCAACTCAGAATTTTTCTCTTAAAGCTCATTCTTGTCTAAATACCTTGCCTAATTGCTCTTGTCATTTCTTAACTAGATCTTCCCATGTAAAATACCTCGGCGTATACATAGACCAACTAATGAGTTGGGAAAATCAGTTACAGCAACTAACTTCCAGAGTTCGCAAACTTATCTACATTTTCAAAAATCTCCGACATTCTACTGACTCTAAAACGGCAAAAACTGTCTACTATGCACTAGCCCAGTCTATACTTTCTTACTGTATATCAGTATGGGGAGGAGCTCCAAAGTCTAATTTCATCCAACTAGAACGCGCGCAAAGAGCTGTCTTAAAAGTTATGAAATTCAAACCATTTCGATATTCCACACAGCTGTTATATTCAGAATGTAAGTTATTAACTGTAAGACAGCTTTTTGTACTTCATACCATAATTCGTAAGCATCCAAGTCTGAAGTTTGATGCTAATCAGTTAAATCGACGTAATGCTTATAAGGTCTGCGAAACAGTTGCACATAGAACAAGTGCTGCCAAACGTCACTTTTATATTATGAGTAGCCATTTATACAACATCGTAAACAAACATTGCAACATTTATTCCGAAAGCAAGTACTCTTGCAAAAACAAAGTCACTGCTTGGCTTATGACTCTAAACTATGAGGAAACGGAAAATCTTTTAACATAATAAGGTTGACCTAACACACTCATACGCACACACCCCCTCTCATACACAACACACACCCTCTTATACACAACACACACCCTCACATACACAACATACTCCACACCATACATGCATGCAAATTTTAAATTAAAATTATAGTTTCTTTTTTTTATTCTGTAAGTTTTATTTTTTTAAATATTACTAAGTACCCAACTTTTGTAATAATACTAAGTTATATTATTTACCTACATTATTACGGTTTATTTTACTACAAATGTGAAGTGCGCACTGACAACCATAACACAAGTTAAGTCTTACCATGGTTACCAGTGTCCTACTGCTATTAAATTGGATGTATGTAATGACATAATTGCTAGTTTATAAGTCTCTCCTGTACCAATTTTTTGTGCCCTTACTGTAATAAAGAATAAAAAGAATTATTACTTGTATTGTTATGTATAAGTAGTTAGAAGGAACTATGCTTATTTTAATTTTTTTTGTATAGGTAATTATCTTGTCCGTGCACCTACCATCTTTTTTTCTCTGCATCACCCTTAGGGTGACTGGTAGAAAATGCATAAGGCATTAAGTCCTCCACTGTAATTAGTACATAAACTATAAATAAATAAATAAATATGTCCCACAACACGTTATGTTTTCAAAAAGTCGCTGCAATGTCGACAGTGTGCAAACCTCCGTCATACAATACGACAGCGGTCGGATATCCTGATTGCGTACTTTAGCAACGGTATCGACACGTATCGCGCCCGTATACGAGCAACGGAAAAGTATACGACGCGATGTACGATACGATAAATACGATAAGTGTTTTATTACGTATACTGTACCAATATTCCTAAAAATACTAGTTAAGCTTCCATTTAAAAGATTTACACATTTTTTTTAAAGTGGTCACGGTTTTATTTTAAACTAGCGGCCCGTCCCGACTTCGTACGGGTAGGTACAAAGTTAGCGGTAGATACTTTTTAATATTCATCAATTCTTGACCTCTTACAAAGCGTTCCCGTTCTCGAATACATCGCACCGTACATCACAACGTCGCGGTCCTAAGGTTATGTAAAATTAGTGTCAACTTTCAAAGAACTTTTAATTTCTCTTAAACCAACGATCGTTTCTCACTTCAAGTCAATTTTCACCCCTATTTCGCCCCTTTAGGGGATGAATATCCAAAAACGAACAATCACATGTTTCTTTATTTCGAACCGAAAGCCTAAATCTCAAGTTTCACGTTTCTCACATCAAAACCAATTTTCACCCCTATTTCGCCCCTTTGGGGGATGAATTTCCAAAAACGCAGAAACAAGTGCTTCTTTATTTCGAACCAAAAGCCTAAATCTCAATTTTCACGTTTCTAACTTCAAAAACATGTTTCACCCCTATTTCGCCCCTTTAGGGGATGAATATCCAAAAACGAACAATCACATGTTTCTTTATTTCGAACCAAAAGCATAAATCTCAATTTTCACGTTTCTAACTTCAAAAACAATTTTCACCCCTATTTCGGCCCTTTAGGGGATGAATTTCCAAAAACGCAGAAGTACGTGTTTCTTTATTTCTAACCAAAAGCCTAAATCTCAAGTTTCACGTTTCTCACTTCAAAAACAATTTTCACCCCTATTTCGCCCTTTTAGGGGCTGAATTTCCAATAACGTGGTAACACGTGTTTCTTTATTTCTAACCAAAAGCCGAAATACCAATTTTCACGTTTCTCACTTCAAAAACAATCCCAATATTCACGTATTACACTTCGAAAACAATTTTGACCCCTATTTCGCCCCTTTAGGGGATGAATTTCCAAAAACGCAGAAACACGTGTTTCTTTATTTGTAACCAAAAGCCTAAATCCCAATTTTCATCTTTCTCAGTTCAAAAATGAAGGGACTCCCATACAAACTTTCACCCCCTTTTTAACCCCTTTAGGGGCTGAATTTTCAAAAATCCCTTCTTATTGCTTGCCTACAATACAAAAGGGATCTACCCTCCAAATTTCGTGACTCTAGCTTCAGCGGTTTCGGCTGTGCGTTGATGATAAGTCAGTCAGTCAGTCAGTCAGTCAGTCAGTCAATCAGGACTTCTCTCTTTATAATATTACTATGATATGATAGGTACTTACGATATCACTGAGCACGCCATGAAAAGATCAGCGTAGGGTAAGTACGTTGTTATGTTTATCTGTTACGGTTTTTCCCGAAATCTACTAGACCCATCTTGATGCTGTTTTTTGGGTAAACTAGGTATCGTTTATGGTTTATTGCCTTTTTTGACAATACTAGGTTTTGCCCGCGGTTACGCCTGCGTGGATCGTTTCCGGGATAAAAAGTTCAATGTCCTTCCCAAATTTCGTTGAAATTTGCTCAGTAGTTAAGGCTTCAAGAAGGAACAAACGAAACAGACACACTTTCTGATTTATAATATTAGTATGGACGTATGTATGAAATGGGTCAACGTCATATTTATTTATGAGATTTATTGAGTAAGTATTCTTCATTATTTATATTGTATTCAATAATTCATGCGTTAAGATCTATTATTGGCCTCACCTAAAAAGGCATTGGAGATCAAAGACTCACTGTAGAGTCTTCCAAACTCTTTTGTCGCAAAAAGAAGCTCGTTCTTGCTATCCGTATGTCATTCCCGGGATCCAGTAGAATATCAGTTTCAGTGTGTGTCTGGCCCTTGCTGAGCTGGATACACACCATAGAAATAATAAGTAGGGCTCCCCCACCGAATAGCTGCTCATTATACCCACATTTTTTATTACTTTTTTCCCTTTTATCTATATTATTTTACACTGTTGCTAACATAAGAAAAATGTCTGCTCTGTCTATGCATCTGTCCTCTTCTTATTAGGTACCAAGTTATTACTTATGTCCCTTATGTCTATCATTCCAATGTGTAATATTTTGTGGCAAATAACCGATTTTCTTTCTTTCTTTGTAACATTTTTATGTATGCTATTGGTCTTCCAAATATTAATAAATTATTACCTATATGTTTTCTATTGAGCTGGCTTTTCATAAAAATAAATAACGTTTACGACAGCGGACTTGAGCGGACTGATATGGCCGAGTTGATGATGATTGATGATGCTTCTCCTGTCGGGTTTGGTGGAGTAGCTTAACTACGTTACACATGAATGAGTTGCGTAAAAAAATAGATTTTTGGAAATACTTATTTAAGATGCGAGTAACCTTTACTTATGATTTTAAGTGTAATAAAGCAAAATCATAATGGAGTATGTAGGTCTATGGTAAGAACTAATATTTCATTTTAATTGCTTATTATGAATAAAGTGTATGCTAGAAAATAATTAGGTTACCTTTGATTTATATCTATGAGAGCTATTTAAGAACTTAGCTAAGCTCAGGTGAAATAAACGAAACCTTAATAAAATATTAATAATACTTACAAAATATCACGGTTGTGTAACTAACTAGGTTAAGCGGTTACAACAAGAGCCAAATCACTACGGAAAACACATTTGGCTTAAGATGTTGGGGCAAAAGTTGATAAAATTGCACTCTGCCGTGGCAGGTTACCAGCTTAGCGCCTATCTGCTTACACTACAATAACACTTGACCTTAATTAAATTGTTTGGTAAAGCAATAAAGGCTCTCATAGATAAAAAGTATACACTATCTATTCCATTCAGTACTTCCGAGAGATTACCGTCAACATACAAACAAGGAGAAAAATGTCTGGAGCGGATCACTAGTTAGACCTACCTTAAAAAGTACCCTTAGTTACTAGTTAGCTAGTTACCCTTAGTTACCCTTAGTTAGTTAGTTAGTTAGTTAGTTAGTTAGTTGTGGTAGTTAGTTTGTTTCTTAGTGCCTTTAAATCGTCACGTGTATTAACTTTGTTAAAATTCTAATAATACACTTAAATAATTATGTAAATATTATATGCGTCGGTCGCCCGTTGTCGAATCGACGGCAGCAAAGAAGCGCGGGATAAATGATTATGTTACGTAGGTACTCAAGTAATACAAGTTAATTTATAATAGAAACTTAGATAATATAAGACGATTAAGTTTCTGTTATATATTGTACTATTTACTTAAGGTCCGCACAAAATAGGTCGGCGGTCCGGATCAGTAGGGTAATCACGATAGCCACTCGTAATCAGGATCGATTCACTTTTGGCAGTTTAAGAATGTACATTGCGTTGTTCGAATTGTCCTTCTAAATATTATTTAATGCATAGTGCGCAATGTACTTCGTTGAACTGTCAAAATTGAATCGATTTCGAGCGTGCATCGTGATTACCCTGCCGGACCGATTTAAAGACCCCTGTCCTAGAATATCCTCCACCTCTTAAACTTACATTTGACAAAGTTTTTAGAAAATACAGTTGAAAAGACAGTTTCTCAAATAGTAATAGACTTGTTATTGTGAACACGGTGAAGGTCGTCAGGCTATCTGTTACAAATGTCGGGACCTCGGGGAAAACAACTAGATTTACATAAGTACCTTTGTAATGAATAGGTACCTTCACGTTACGTAATAGTTAAGCTTATATTCACAAAGGGGCAGGCAGAGGTCCCATAGTAGTCCCAATTTATATACGGTTGGTTACAGAAAGTGTTGAATTTAATTGATTTATAAGGGTGTTTTTTGCCGATGTTTACCTAGTAAATGTACCATTTTCCAATACTAAATGTGTTTTGGTTTCAAAATGTCTAACTTATTCCCCTTATTTATTACAAAAGATTATACTAAAACCCAGGTTTTAAATAACCTTACTTAATTATATCGCGGCGTTCATGGTAGTCCATCGCATCGTCACGCCTCGATGAAAATATAAGTAACTATAAAAATAATGCATTCCATACACTCTCAGTACCTAAATATTAAAACTACAAAAACTTAAATCAATAACTAAACAATAATACTAGGTATTATGTATGTCCATCCATCCAAAAAAGGGCTAGGCACTTGTCAGTGTAGCAATTTCCATCCAGTCCTATCAAATGCCAAATCTTTCAAATCTTTAAAAGTGTTTATATTCGCTTTTTCTTTTAGCTGATCGATGTAGTTTCTTCTTGGTCTTCCTCTTTTTCTTTTTGCCTCTATTTTCCCTTTTATAATGTTGGTAATGAACGTATCGAACCTAATCAAGTGACCAATCATGATCCAACTGTTCTAGTCCCGAACCCTTCAATTATTGTTATTCAATTATCCTTCTGTTATTGTACTCATGATTAGCAACAACATTTACTATGGGAACAAAAGTGAAATCGCAAAAAAAAAAATCTGCTCTTCCATACAAATAATTTAATATTACTCGAGTAAATGTATGGAACGGCTGTTTTTTTTTGCATTGCATTGCTTTAGGACAATGAGGCAAGAAGGCAAAACAACACGATTTACATAAGTACGTTTTGTTATGAATTCCTTACTATTATGCTATGAATAATATCGCGTTAAGTTTTTGTTGATTTTCCTTTTATTATTCAGAAGAATACATTTCTACGGTATAAATTATGCAGATGTATGAAATGCTTTGGATTACTGACAATCAGCTTGTAAGTCTGAAAATTAGTTTAAGAGATCCTACTCATAAAGAAGTTTCTTTAAAACAACAAAGGAATAACATATTTTTTCTGCTTATATGTTACGAACAATAAAGATAAAAAAAATTCAAAGACAAAGAAAAGATATTAAGAGAATGCGGGAGTCATATCGCGATGTCGTCAGCGTCTTATTAAGTAGATGATGATGATGATGTTGATAATTATGAAATCAATTATCAAAGAAAAGAATAAAATTATTATTGTTTTTAACATCATAGTTATAGATAAAATTACACTATTTCAATATAATTTTAAGCAAAAAATTTATATGGGTAATTGGATAGTTTCCATATTTAAAAACGCTTTTGAAACTTTAAACATTTTCAGCTACTTTTTTCGTTGACTGGGTATATCAGGAATTGAAAGATTTAGCTCTAGAGAACAGCTCAGTTGAGTAAGTTACATGACATTTAGGGCAGATATTTTAATCGCCAGATAAATTCATTCGACATAAATTTGAATTTTTGACAGCATTCCTATACAAAATCTGCCAAGCGTCAAATTTATTCGAAGAATAAAACATATCTGGCGATTGAATCTACTTATCCTTTTAAATACGACGACATGTTCTATACCAAATCTGCTTATAGATCTAACTACTAAGTAGGTACCTACACTGAATAATCGTCACGGCTTGAAATAAACAAGTTATTGCTGTTTACAACCGAGCACTTGATTTGGATGGAGCCTGCAAAGTTAACATATCTACACTGAAATAAATTAACGGCTAGAAATAAACAACTTATATATTTATTTATTTGGTCTACCAACAATTGTTTACACTTATAACATAATTAAAAAACATGCAGAATAAAAAAAAAACAATCAAAACAGTGTAACAATCACTTAAAGGTAAACACCACATGAGCAAAAATAAGATAAGTTGATTGTAAGCTTAGGTACATAAACATCCAAAATTCACAGATAATGTTATAAAGATTAATTGTTTTAAACAAACAATTTATTGCTATTTACGTCAGAATAACTTTATGCGGATGAACCTTGCAAAGCCTTTTTTCAGTGTATATAATAAACGTTTGAGAGTACATATTTCAATCCAACAAAACCTTCAAGCACATGCGACTCTTTGTGAGTTTGATTACAATTACCATTTATGGTACGAAAAGTATAAAGCATGACCGCTATTTATTTTGTAGTAAATATAAATATTTATAGTTTCGAGCGTATGGCACTCGTGGGTTGTAGCTGAAAACCAGCGTTAGGTGGCCAGTATCACTGCCTCCTGACATTATGCTGAGCTGCGGCCTTTTGGCACAATAACTCATTTTATTTTATATGTTTTCTTTGTTTTTGGTTTTTTTTTGTTGTGTTAATAAACTTTTTTTCTTTCTTTCTTTCTCCTTTCAATAGAATAAAAAATAGAATAGAAAATATTTATTCGATAAAAGACACATCGTCAGTACAGAAATAAAATAAAATAAAATTTAAACACAGAGATCAGAAAGAAACAAAAATAATAATAAGAAATAATAACAAACAAACACGGATAAATAATATAATAAAGTTGATTTTACTGCACCGACGAGCACGCCCATATCGAAAGGGTTGCCAGCTCAGCATTTGCTGGGTGTGGAACACCCAGCGCTGGTTTTCAGTTGGCACCAAGCAATAGGCATAATAACACATTTAATAATATTTAAATCGCATTATTATACAAAAATAGCCTAGATTCGTGGTTAATATTCCAAAGACCATTTTGTAGATAATACGCATATAAAAGAATAGATAAGTATCAATAGACAGTATAGATAAGATAAAATGGCGGAAGAAAACCGAAATCAATTTGATTAGGAAGGCTTCGCGGCCTTTCTTTTGGACTTAATCAACTGATGGGCTAGTATTTAGATTTACATATAAAATGAATTGAAGTGGAGTAAGAACCTAACAGACAGAGATGGCAAAAGGAAAATGACCAGGCAACGTAAAAGATGGGAAGATGAACTTAAACTTACAGCAGGTCCTAATTGGAGAAGAGTCGCAAGAGAGGGAAAGCAATGGAAATATCTAGAGGTCTTTACCAGGAGGGAAACTGAACCCAGAGACATCTTATAAAATTAAAACGAGTGCATATAAATATAACCTAACCATCAAAATCCCCCGGCTCCAACTAGAAAAAGAGCTGTAAAATTTGAACGGCTAAACAGATTTTCATGAAACCTTTTTTAATAGGAAGCTAGTTTAATTGGGATGGTTCTTAGCTAGGTTTCATGAAAATTTGTTCAGCTGTTCAAAAGTTACAGCTCTTTTTCTAGTTGGGAGTCGGGGGTATTTGAGGGTTAGGTTATATGTAAATATTGCCTCGAACTATGTTTTGAAAGCATGTCATTTCCCTGATGCATGAGTATTGAGCAATCAATAACGCTTTTAGCTGAAATAGACAGACTGAAAACTTCCATCCTGTTCTAGTGGTTGCTAAATAAATCAGTAAGTTAATTTTATCGAGGCTAGACCGGAGCTCTTCTATGTATACATAGTTATACCTGTCTATTTATACCGCGAAATAGACGGGACTGTCTGGTTCACCCGTGGCTATATAAGGTCCTACCTTTCTAATCCCGATCCCTTTAAGGGGTTACTGAACTTTTACTATTTGACCATACATGAAATTGCGAAAAATAAAACTTATATTTCCTTTGCCAATTTACTAGTAGCGATCTTTCGAAGACCCATCTTCAACAATGTAAAATTTATGGGCTTATAAGAAATTAAAACAAAAAAATCATTGTTGGCTTCTTAAGATACAAAATAATAAATAAACAAGAAATTTCATTAGAAATAAGTAGATCCATTGTGCTCATATGTCTGTAACATTTTTATTACCATGTTTCCTTGTGTGTACATAAATAAATAAACAAATTAAATTCGTACAACCGTTAGAATATTTAAAAAATCTCAAAGAAAAGAAGTTTGCCGTTTCTCCAAGATCACTTTGTACCTACTACAAGCGTGTGACATAGTAGTGATAACGGTCATCATGGCCTTCGCATCGGGACGTTGAGAAGGTGATTTATGGCATGATAAATTGAAAGAAGCGTTTAGGGACATTTCACGAGCGAGCGTAGGTATCTACCTAATTTGTCCGGGACGTAGAGATAGGTATTCTAATATGTAGGTATGTAACAAAACTATCGGCAGTGGCAAATGTTAGGTGTATGAGAGTCTGAAACTATAAAGGCTATTCTATTCTATTCTTTAAAAATATTTCTATACCAACGGTTCTATTTGCTCTTTCTGGTGCTTCATCTTTCGATTATTACAAAGATGTTTTTTGTATAATGGGGTGAATAGGGGCTCCCGGGGTAAATGGAGACAAAACTTTGAAATAATTTCAATGTTTAATTGACATAGTTGCCACGAGGACTCATTTTGTTTTACTAAATTATAATAGACTATTCTTTAAGTCCTTGTTGGCAATTATGTTAATTCAACATTGAAATTATTTTTAAATTATCTCCCCATTCACCCCGGAGTCTCTATTCACCTCATTATACCGTACAGTATGGTGTTGGGATTCCGTTTTCCTGGAAGAAGTGCAGGGATTAGTCAAGTATACTCGACTCCGAAATCACTTTTGTGATATTCTTTGCATTATAAAAATAACAGAAGTTATAATGTTATTTAGCTATAATTTAATTAGTGTTACTGTTAGCCTTACGTTACGTTAGTATTACGAGTTGCCTAGTGTTGGGCAAAGTTTCCCCATAGCCAACTACTGTTTCACAATATCTAATTATGTACCTACTTATTAGGTCTAATTATATTTACGTAAAAATTCAAGGACTCATTACTATGATGTAGATATGTAACAACATTTCTTTAGAAATAAGCAGTACCTTTGTACTTGATATCTTTACTTATTTTCTTTGTCATGTGTATGTGTGTACATAAATAATAAATAAATAAACATTTCAATAAAGTAATCGCGTCTCTATTAGAACATAAACTCCGACTTTTGACTCGAAGTTTATATTGTAACAAAACAACAAAACGAAAATATAAGTAGCCATACGAATACAGATCTCATATTTAAAATAGTGACGATGTACAAACGTACGGTGACCGTAACCATATTTAAAATAGTGACGATGTACAAACGTACGGTGACCGTAACCGCGGTATTTGGCGGCAGATCAAAGGGAGCCTTGACAAACAGCGGCAACCTTTACGTTATGCGGACACAAAATGGTTAACTATTAAAAATTAAAACCGCTTTTACCCTTGGACTTGCTGGGACATGCTTTGTGTTGCTAGCGCTCTTGTTTATATTAGAAAAGTCTTATGTTTTATATATACCTTGAGGATATTATACAACGTATTCCTTTTGATGTCCCATAACTCTAAGGTTATATGCTATAAGTAAAAATAATACAAAAAGTCCTTGAACAAAAAAATTAATAGTTTCGAAGATTACATGAATCGTAATTAAATTAGATAAAAAAGAAAAAAGATTAATTTCATTGTTATGTACGAGTAAATCATTTTCATTCAAACCAATCATTCATATTTAAAACTAAGAAAATGCGACGTTCTCATAATTCACGTAAGTGTATTTTACATAAATAATCATAACTTTATCGAATTATTTTCATGAAAAACGAAAAAGAAAAATCATTCTTTGACATGGTCTCAAAAATACCCTAGAGTTAAAATAAAATTAGTCAATAACCTTAAAAATCTGCCGCATACGGCATAGACCATAATACAGAGCACTGTAATTAGACGAACAAGCGCTCTAAGGCAGACCGAGACCTAGTAGAATGTACTTAGACTGTGCTCAGAGTTTGCTTTTGATTTAGGTACTTTCTTTATTGACTTTTAGTCTTTGTTATTATGGTTTGTTTGTTTGTTATTGACTTCGTAGGTGCTAGCTTTCAATTTCAGCATCTTATGACTATAAATTCCAAATCAAAGTATTGGATAAGAATTTAAATAAGCTTAGTAAAGTTTAAGTAAAGTCTGAGCTAAGACAAAGTAGGTATGAACTATAGATCTCAGCCTAAGAAAGCAATTTAATACAGGTGCTTGGAACAAGACATCTAATCTAAATCTTTTTGGTGCACCTACCTTCATTGTCTCTGCATCACCCTAATGTTGTCTGGTAGAGAATGCCTACGGCATTAAGACCGCCTTTGTACATTGTACATGAAGCATTTTAAATAAATAAATCTAAATAAAATAGACTTAATATTGTCTAAGCAAACTGTCCCAAGAGTGCGCAGTTCGTGGTAGAGAAGACATCAAATATTATAGACGGCAATAAACGTCTATAATATAAAAAAAAAACAATCTCAGTATCTCAAAAAAAATCTAAAAGAACCAAATCAATCTTAAAACCTAACCTAACTTAAACCTTTGTATCTTTAATCTTTCTTTTTATTTAAATCTTATCTTTTTGTCTATAATAAATAATTATGTCTAATAAGACAGGCTTATTATGTGAGATTAGTCTGACTAGCCACCGTCTCTATTATTGGTAGGTATCAGTGGCGAAGAGTCCATACAACCCGATTCCGATCGGCTTCCCTTTAGGAATTAGTTAGTGCATAGACCAACGTAATATTATATTATTTACTCATCCAACTGACAACAAAAAGGCTTGTTATTCAGTTAGGTCGAGCTCTTCCAGATATGACTATACATAGATTACAAGAGACGGTATGGATTTTTGTGTTGCAGCATTAATTGCAGCAATTTTTAGAGGGCATTATTGGGACGGCTTTTTCTTTTAAAACTGTCACCCTTCGCCACTGGTAGGTATGCCTACGGGTAGGACAAATTCAGTCACCCTGATGAGGCAAAACTAACACATTTTAGTAAATGCTATGATGAAGACCAAAGGGAACCTAAGCAAACAGTAGCACGCTTTGTGTTATATATTTTAACCGCTTCTACCCTTGGCTCTGTTGGCACCTGCTTTTTGTTGCCAAGGCTTTGAACGTCTGTTTTTTGCCTAAATTAGGAAAGTTATTCGGAGAGCTCTTCAACTAACTTTTACGGATACTCGAAATTAAATTCTTTTATGGGGCTTCGATAGAAACACTTACTCGAAAAATATTTTCGTTCAGGGTTGTTAAACTTACAATGGTACCAATTCTGTTAGGCATTTTGACAGTAATAAACTAGACGAAATGCATCTGTCAATTTCTTTTTCTATTGAATAAAGAAACATTAGTATCGTCCTGTTAATGTGCCCAACAGAAACGAGACCATTGCCAGCAGTATTAAAGTCAAAATCTTTCTACAAAACACTGTAAATCGTAAAGAAAAATATAGTTATATAAAACAACCACCGTGAAAAACCCCGACTCTAACTAGAAAAAGAGCTGTAACTTTTGAACGGCCGAACAGATTTTCATGAAACATAGCTAAGGTGATTCCCGATTAAACTAGCTTTCAATTTAAAAAAAACACTGAATTCGGTCCTTCGGGTTTGAAGCTACGATGCCACAGACAGACCCACATATACAAACTTATAACACCCCTCTTTTTAACTGCTAGTAATTTGCAAAGATAATCCCACTTAGTTTGATTACACCTGCAGATAAAAAGCAATGTTTATAAATAACTTCCATTCCATCTCGTCTGCCACCTTCATTTAGTATTCTAAGTATGACTCAAAATGATTTTGAAGAAGTATTATATTTTGTATCTAACTCAGATGTTTCCAATACATATTTATATCCTGCCAACCTTACTCCAAGAGGTCTGAGAGGAAAGAAAGATGTTGATTGTTCTCGACTTGTGATCAATCAACGTCAATAAATATAATGCTGTAGTGTTATGTAGCTACGGAAGTTTTATTTGAAGATAATTGAAGGCTATTTGGCACTTCTTATTATAAGTGTTAGTGCTCTTAGATTGGGAGAGCACTCAATTTTGTAAATATTAATGAGCCTAATGTAGTTATTATGATTCTTCTAAAGATAAATTCCTATCTTCGATAAAATTATAAGGTACCTATAGGAATCAAAACAGGAAATAATGACATCAATTTATTATTAATGAATGCCGTTCAATACAACATTAATTACGACCTACTACTACGACCTATTAGTATTGTTTTAAAGATTTTTATGTTATTATCCTACCAACAACAATCAATACAACTTTATCAAACGCCCTTCTGTTATATTAGCTTTTATATAATTTTCATTCTATGAAAATTTTAAAAACGAAATATAGGTACTTCTGTGTACGACTTACGACCATTTGCGAACTATCTTTACGACAATCTAGATTTAAATTAAAGCAGTGTTTGATTGAGTGTTTTTATATCACTTTTTGAACTATAAAATTATAGAGAAATTGAATCTTTAATTTACTGACTTTTATATTTGTTTAGGCATTTACTATGAATATAATAAGTGCTTCGTACTGTAGGAAGTACTTATAAGTCCATGACATTTACCACTTATCACTTGACATTTAATTTAAATTTATTTATTGTATTATTTTCTTAATCTATTCAGTTTATAATTATCGTTATTTGGCTCTTATTTATTCTTATTTGTGCTATGCTTTTATTGTAATTTAATTGTTTGTATTGTAGACACACTTGCTCACTAACTGCAATAATATTGTTGGTTGAAACGAATATTTGACATGCCTTTACAAAGGCGATGTTTCGCCATTGTACTGCATATTATTATAAGAACTTTTGTAATAAATACATGTTTCTACTCATAAATATCCGTTTCTATTCCTATTTTTCTTACATAAGATCGCATATTCATTACATTCAAACCGTTTCCGCCTTAATAGGGTCATTCTCCGAGCAGGATTCTCGGCGTCATATTCATGGCAATTTTCATTTTTAATATTTTTATGTAACTAACTTTAAAATATTAAAATTTACAATAATACAAGTTCATTAATATGTATAACAACAAAATTAGATAAAAAATAAAGATAGAATTCAATTTAGAAAATTTTGCTTCCACAAAAATGACTGAGCAAACCACGAAAATGATACAGTAACATATGATGGTAATATCGATACTAAAAGTCGCTAAACAATCCCTGCTTTTAGACGAAGCAAGACTTACATTTTTATAATATTGTCTACCGACTTAATAATTATCTAATTACGCATATAGTAGCTCAAACTATGTATCTGACATTTGTCACAACCCCCCTGGTAGTTGTTTTCACTTGTCCTATTATTAATAACACTAGCTCTATTAAATAACTTGGTATTATAATCGACGAAACTCTTTCTTTTAAATAGCATATTGCTACTTCAGCTAATAGAATACGTAAGTTAACACTCGTCTTCAAAAACCTGCGCTATATTTCGGATAACAAATTAATTAAGCAGGTCTACCAGGCTTTGGGTCAGTCAATTATCCAATACTACATTACTTCTTGGGGAGGTGCCCCAAAAACCTTAATGCTAACTATTGAATGAGCCCAAAGAGCAATCCTGAAGTCCATTCCTTTTTCCTACACGCCTATTGCATGAAAGTTGTTATGTATTACCAGTCCGCCAAATAATGCATATTGTACTATAACAGCACAGATCCCTTACGTATATGCCAACCTTTCTAATTCAAAGTAACCGCGAGTCGCATATCGGCGACGAATAGAACCAAAGTGGGTATGATCTTTTGTCAAGCATTCTAGCCAACGCTCGAGGAAATGCTCAACAGAATACCTGTAATGTAATGTAACATTAGTTAGAATGCTAATTACAAGTGTACTCTCAAGTTTATCATCACTTTAAGCGAATTATGAAGGTTTTTTTAATTTTATTTAATAGACACCGTCAATAGAACTTTCATCTTTGTAAAAAAAACCTTAAATACTTAGTATTGATATAAGAACTTCTTAGTAGAATATTTTATACAATCATGTTTACTTCAATTTTATACATTTTCTAATAGTAGGTACCTATTAGTGTTAAAATACAACTGGATAAAAGGTATTTTAACAATTTGAAATACCCAAAAAACCACCTAGATCGACCCAAAAACACTGTTAGCTACGTAATAACTAACCAAATATCACAAAGACGTCACCGTTCTAAACAAATCACACACTATGAGTTATTTATGCTCGATAATCGTTTTCCACATGCAGGAAATCCCAAACCAACTTATTTAGCAGTAAAATAAGGTTCATGAAAGATAAGAAAATAAAAAACCAATTAATTTTCAACGTTATTAACGAAATATATAATGAAAAGCGTGTTAAAAAGTAGAAATCTATTTTATGGGTTGATAAGTGATTTTCGTGGACACCACCAATGCCACGTAACTGATGAATTTTAACAATAATCTGAAATAACTACGTAAATAATGACATAATTGCAACTCCAGGTATCTTATCAAAATCTCGATTATTTATGCTAACTTATAGCCAGCCTTAATTGTTTAAAAAATCTATTAATAGGTAAAACTCAGTGTCCACGAAACTTACCTACGAATCGTGTGACCGATACATTTTGTCTCATAACTTTTAAACAACTTATGGAATATGAAATATATTTATTTTACGAATTCTACAACTATTAACAAGTATTCTGATATACAATACATAGGTGTTCATTATAACATTGAGAATATATACACGATTGTTTGAAGCACGCAGTTTGTGACACGCGAAGAATTGCAAAATGAGCCCCGTTTTTAGTATTCTGATTTAGTTTATGGCAATTTATTTTTAAATGATCTGGATTAAAGTATATTTTTTAGTTACAGTAATAAGTGAAGAAATATATAAAAAAAATTCAATACTGTATCTTTAATAACTACAGATATATTGCTGTGTGACCACCAAAATCGACCTCTCGGAGAATGACCCAATATGTTTTGAAGCGTAACCTTAAACATTGAAATATATTTCAGTTCCACTTTACAGTTGGTCAATAACGGACTGACGTCACAAAAACTGGTGATTCGTCTGGAAACCAAAATAACAATGTGACATGCAAAAATAACAATGTTCGTGGCCGAGTCGCAGTCGCGGATTCATAAGCGGGACACATTGAAATCATCTCTTCTGTTTATTTATTGTCGTGAAACAGATGCTCAAAATACATTTTATATATCCATCAGTCTTCATGTTTATTCTTAACACTGTACCACTTGAAATTGAAATAGGTCATAGAAGATTGATGTCCTCTGAGAAGCATTTAATGTGTTTTGAACAAAGATTATTTATTAAAGACAACAAAGACGTGACTTATGTGACTTACCAAGTTATAATAAGAAAATGTTATCGTTTCTAACGAGATAAACTTTCTATTCATACGTAGTTATAACAAACCTTAAACTTATTACGAGCGAAGTTATAATGACTATACAGATATCTTGCGTTGCGTGAAATTGATATTGGTACCCGCATCCACGGATTGATGTAATGGCGCTAAAAGCATTGACTCACTGAAAATTCTCAGCTATTCCAATTTCAAAGACTCCATACTTATCCTAAACGTTTCACCTATTCCAAGGGGCAGAAAGAAGAAGCCGTGACACACCACCAAAAAATTTTTATTTTTATTTTTTGTGGGAATAATTTGCCCATGACAGACCAGACTTTCCCATCTGATGAAATGTCGACTGCAACTGATATTATCATAACAGAAAATTTTACTGACACCACTTGACCTGGGCCCCAAGTCTGCTAATTTCTGTTATCTCAGTCATGCCAGAATGGAATGTAATTGTTGGTTTTTATAACATCGTTCATCCGATTTTCACTTCTATTACGTAGGAAATAGTAGTCAAAATCTACAGAACGACACTTAACAATTTTACAAATAACCGAATTTAACTTCTATCAACTACGCAATAGAAGGCAAAATAGGTTGAACGACACTGCAAAAACCAACAATTACGCGACCATTCTCACACGATTGAGATAACAGAAATTAGCAGACTTGGGGCCCTGATAATTTCACGCTCGGCAGATGCTACAGCCATTGGGGTGACCAAGTGTCACTTATGATTCAAACAAAATTCCAAGAAATTCGAATTTCTTGGACAATAGTAAAATTACAGCGATTGTTACGCATGCTTAATATAATGTCCTTGACCGCGACCGTGACCCTTAGTACGTATGGCCTTGTGGCGTGTGACATTACGCCGTAAGTGGGCCCTACGGTATTGACCAGTGGCCTATGGCAGGGTTTCTCAGACTTATAGTCCCACGTACTTTTACGGGTGCAGTATTCAAAAATATTATATTTAGAGGCTGAAAAAAGTTGGCAACTCTAGGTTACACTATTGAACTGTGTCGAAAAATGGAAATCCTTTAAAGCCGGATACTGTCATCATCAACGACATTACTCATTAAAACGGTAACAAAATTAAAAGGTATCCGGTGGATTCTAATAACAACGCGGTGCACTATAAAAAATGCTATTTATTATTAAGTGTAAGTCCCATGCTTATCGAGTCATAGGACGATTAGAGCAATGTCCTTTATGTTAGTAAAACGACGCTAGCACTACAAGAATGATTAAAAAAGAAAAAAACTGTCCAGCAATTTCTGTTATTGTCGTGGTGGAATTTGCTGGCGTGTTATTACGTTGCGTACCGAAAATAGCAGATTAATGTAGGTATTGTTTTTAGAAATAATGAAGCAGTTTCCGAGCATGTGGCAGAAAAAATATTATTATATCATCATTGCTCGATTTACGGTGCAGGATTAAAAAGTTATTGGCTGTGTTTTAAATTATTAACAGATGTGGTTTGCAGACCGGGAACTATACGGATATTAATTAATGTGCGTTGCTTATTTGCGACGGAAACATAACAGTAATTTACCTCAATATTGTGCATCCTGTTTTTAACAAAAACTGATCTTCAAAGAAATCGCGGTCACATTGCTTTTATTATGAATACAAGGTAAATAAGAAAGGCGCTCTTCTGGAATTATTCAATATGAAATTATAAAATCATGTCAGATTAAACTCACATTTTACAAATACTTACAAAGATGTTTATGCTAATGATAGAAAGTCGTAACACATGGCAAATTAAGGTAAAACTAAACTTAAATTAAGCTAAAGAAACCTATTCATTTAGTCATTGTTATTTTTTCTAGGTGTTATTTTTTTTTTGGAATTTGTTTTTAATTTAACTTTTTTGTGTGAAATAAATTGTTTTTCTTTCTTTCTAAAAACTTACATTTTGAGCGAGAAGTGAGTTGGGTACATTTCGAGAGAGCCATTTACGACATTTTTAGTTTTTACTAATAGAAACTATACAGAAGTAGACAAAAGTAAACACCACACTCTAAACGAGTAATCAAATCAAATAGCACTTCATCTAAAATAATATTATAAAGAGAAAAGATTTATTTTTTGTAATGGATAAATTCAATAACAACTGGACCGATTTTAAAAATTCTTTCACGAGCAGAATGCTACATTATCAGTGAGTAACATAGGATACAATTCATAAAGATATCACGCGGGCGAAGCCGCTGGCGGAAGCTAGTATTGAATAACAAGCAATATTTTATAACCAAAAAGAAAACAGGTAGGTATGGGGTTATTTATCAGAAATTATCACTTTGCGTGACAGCATAGGGCTATAGACGTGATAACAATAAAACATTTACTGTGTTTCATTCAGTGTCCGTGGAAATGATAGGTAAAGACGACAAAACAAACAAAAATGGAGTTTATCTAGTAATCGCAATATAAAGTTAAGTATTGGTTCCTTATTTATATGAAATTGGCGTTTTATATGGAAAAATAAAAACATTTTTTTTTGTAATGAAATTATAGATTGAATTAATCAAATTATGTACCATTGTTATCTATGCACTTTCAATATTTTATAGGTAGTTCATTGACCCCTTTGCTGAAAAAATTGTGAGAGCGAGAATCGATAAAATCTTTGACGGCGGTTTTGACTGCCTCATCGGAATTGATTTTTTTCCTTGCAAGAAATTTTATTCCTGATTATATTTAATAAATTAGTTTGTCTTTTGGACGTGAATAATATTTCTAGTAGCCTTCTCCAAAGACCCAAACAACTGTATAAATTGTAATCTAGCCCAGTTGGCGGCACTAGGATGACTTGTGACTAGACATAATGTGCTAGCTATAAAGTCGGACAGACATCTTGGCTTGCTTCCTTTTCACTAATAAAATATTCGTCCTTGAGACAAAGTAGCCTACTCTTAAATCTTGTTTATGGGTTCCTATCTTCGAGAGATCAGCTATGGCCTTAATAATGACACATCGATTTGGATTTCTGTTTGATTTATTATGATTCTCTCTAAGTTACATCAATAAGTTTGTCTAATTTATTTTTATTCACTATAAATTATTACATGATTCTCGCAGCTCTTACCACAACATCAAGATTGTTATCTATTATTTTAAAAGAGTTTCCGTGGAGTTTCTTGACGGTTCTTCTCCATAGAACCGCGCACGCAGAGTCTCGACATTAATTTCATAAGTGCCTGTATTTGGTTTACATGAAATAAAGATACCTATAATGTTTTATTACTTTTCTTTGTTTATTGAGCAAGTAAACACCGATTTTTATGATTGTTTGATCTACATACCGATTATAATGAATAATTATTGTATTTCCATGTTTCATCAATCATTCACATTCTTCCGATTCATTATTTTAAATGCTTTCATTACCGTTATAATTGAAATAAATCATCGTTATCGCTCAGCTCTTGTTTGTATTTTACATTTTCGTGGGATTTTTTTAAGATTATTAAAAAAAATTGAGTCTTAAATACTTTAACACATTCTGTAAAATACGTCAAGAGTCTAAATTTAAATATTTAAATTGTTTGTTTAAAATACATCGACAATGACCGCACGCACTGGACATACGTGGGCGTTGAGATATGGCCACAGAAATACCACGAAATTAATTATGAAAGTGAGGAAATTCGTCTCTGTTGCTCTCGTAAATCTTTTATATCTGTGATAGATAATAGTTAACTTAGAATTAGTGAATTTATAAGTTAAATATTCTTTAGGTGCATATTTAAGTAACATTAGAATCTTATCTAATATTTTCTGTAAGGATAAGAGTTTAAGCCAATAAATAAAATATCAAGTAATTTCACTCTCAGAGTCCAGCCAGGGGGCGGCAATTCCTCCCTTTGTCCCCTTCCTTCTCCTTTACCTCCCTTTTTCCTAACACCATCCTAAAAGGTCGGCAACGCATCGGTGACTTCTCTGTGTTGCGGATGTTCATGGGCGGCGGTGATCACTTACCATCAGGTGAACCGCAAGCTCGGTTTCCCCTATACTATAAAAATATCTAAAGAGCATTCAACTGCTACCTGTTCAAAATTCAACATTTTCGCATATTAACCAACCATAGTCTTCATATTGGAGTCGTATAATTTTTTACCTCCACCAATCTGTCGCTGGCATTCGTCCAACGAAACTACGTTAAACCCGGCGAACAATTACTGTACAACCTATCGTTCCCTCCCTTTCACGTACCTATTGTTGGACAAGGAGGGAATATAATATTAAATACTGATATTCGCAGGAATGTAATAAAACTACACATGTGTCAACATCACGTCTAAATTGATGACAGCATCCAGATGGCTAATGTTCGCGGATGTATGAGATAGAACTAAAATAACAGCATTCAATTTCATATGAACAAAATGTAAAATAGAAAGATTTATCTATTCTAGTGATTTTTACTGTATGTTCATTTTGGGGGCCACCATCATCTTTTATAGAACCATCATGTTTCAAGCTTATAATAATATTACTTAAATTCTTACCACGATCTTTCAACAATAAATCGTTTTACTCATGCATAGTAATGTTGAAGAATGAATGGTTGATAATAAATATATCATTGTACCAAACAGGCGGTTTAAAAAAGAAGGTATATTTATTTTGAATCCTGACATTATTTTTGTTTTAGATAAATATGGCAATGATTTACGATACGATGACGGCACACTAATGACATTATATCTACTATGAAATTTTGTATTTAAGGTTTAAAGAATACTGCTGTAAGTGATGGTGGTAGGCCTGTTGGTATTTCGACTCAATTAAATCTGCTAAGACATAATTATCAGACAAGAATAACAATTTTTAATACCGCGATACAGATTTTCAATGTTTCGGTATCACAAAAAAATATCTATATATTTAATGTGTAAATGTTGATTTAGATTGATTTTTATTTAATTCTGAAAATGAATAATCTAAAATATAAGGAACACTTACAAAGGTACTATTTGTTTAAAAAAGCGTCCATCTTGTTCATATTTAATACACAAGGCAAGTAGAGAATTTTAAACTAATAATAATGATCAGTAATTATCAATTCTACCATCTCAGATTGTTTGTAAGCATAATATTTCCGATAATCACTCTGTGCATAAATACTATGATTATTACAAGCACGTGACACGTTCAGTACATTGATGACATGACAAAGATTGCGTGACAGCGACGCGGCTCGATAGCCAACTATTCATTGAGTGGCGCCCAACGTGGGGCGTGTACAGGGCTGTCAAACGGTTTCAAGGAAGCTTTCAATAATAAAAAAGGAAATTAGAAAAGATACTTTTTGTCTTCATGTTAAAAAACAACGCTTAAGTTCGAGCTTGTGTATTTTTAATGAGTTTTGTCTGTTTTTAGAACACAATGCTTCCGTAAAATATAAATTGGTATGTACCTTGACCTTCTTAATTGACATAGGCCATACATATCCTGGCACTATTAAGCTTTGTGAAACTAGGGTGTAGTGGGTCATTATTTCGTGAATTAGACTACGTATATTGACCGCAACGATCATACGTGTTTTGACGGGTTTCGAAATACCGTGAATATGGTCATAATTTTTTGTCACAGTATCGATATTATTTAGATAAAAAGTTGGCTTACAATCATTCCAAATAATAATATTGATGCCTATTATACCAATAAAAATTCCATCCCTAATCACATAATGTAAATAAAGAATTTATTTATCGTATACGTTTAGGTGATAATAATTGTCAGTTAAAAGTACGTTTAATGACAATTGTCACGTGTCCAAGTGAAAATATTTGTTATACACGGAACTGTATAGCTTTTATTGATAGCTTCATACTAAAATACCATTAATTTATTTAGTAATTCGATTAATAAGCACAGTAGAAAAATTAAAAATATATTCTACATAGTGCCCGTCTAGTTTGGGGTTTAATTAAAAGAACATAGAGACCTTCATAAATCACAAAACGAAATTAAAGCACGAAAGTCCTTGAAGTATGATTTATAAGTTAATTACACTAATATTTTAAACATTATCTATAATAGATATTTATATATTATCATTGTAGTTCAAGAATCAGGTTAATGTTCTGGGCGTTCTGGCACAAATTTAGCAAAAGAAGTTCCATATTTCACCCTGTTATATCAGAGAGAAGTATTTGGCAAGGTGGAGTAAATTTGTAAATGATATTGCGAAAAGACAGCTCGATATGAAAGTGTTGTCAGGCAACGTGGCGTCAGTTCGCGGGACGTTGGACCCAATCCAAGCAACTCGTAAACTAACAGACAACACCGAGGTGAGGATTTTGCATATTGAAAACGATGGGACGAAAACATTTTTCCAATAGAAAAACTTGATTCTGAGACTAGTTTCTGCAAATTATCATAATGAAAACAACGACTTGGAGAGAGAAGGTCAAAGTCAAAGTTTTTTATTTCAACTGGGCCTTTGCAGGCACTTTCAATACGTCGTGATTCTAGGTGCACGGTTCCAAGTGGGTTGGTCCTCGAGAAGACGAGACGAAGAACACGTCGCTAAGGTTAGATTTCTGCAAAAGAAAAAAAGGTACCCTTTTCAAGTCGACGTGAACCGTGAGCTACATCATAAATAGCGATCAATTTATTCCACCGCTGCAGAAAGCAAAGCCATGTTAATCTTCTAACGGTAAAAGAAAATTGATTATGCTACAATTTTGATAAAAAAAACTAACAAAAGATTAAGGTGTGAGAAATAACAGCCATATATTACAGAAGACCTAACAAAGATTTAGGAATCTTGATCAGGGAATTAATCTTGCATGAACAAGAATAAATTTTAGGGAAGATTAAGGAATAAAGATCAAGCAGAAAGTACCTATTAGGATATTAAAATCAGAGCATTTGTTGGAACAGATTCCTTTGAACGAGATTTAGGGCTTAAAATTTCAAATACAGGCTCTAAATCGCCTTTTAGAAATCTTACCACTAATGACAGAGGCCTTAATATTCGGCGTCATGAATTCAATGAAAACGATTCTCGTTTCGCAAATCTTTGTTGCCAAATCACTCAGTAAGCTACCGCCATTACAATGACTACGATGAATGAATAAAGTATTTTATCAACAGAAAGACAGTTATGGGGCGAACCGACACAAAGTATACTGAGAGAATAAACAAAATAAATTCTGGATAATCTAGCTTTTGTTAGGAGATCTAGCCTAGTTTTTCTTTGGACAGCTCTATACTTAGTATGATATAGATTACTTGCAAACTTAGTAAATACTATAGTCTACTTTCATCTTCTCCCTGTTTTGCATAATATCCGATGTTAGACACATTCCAACGTCCATCCTTCGTAAACTACTTTACTTTGTATGGAAAAATTCATCTTAAATATTGATCGAAATAAAGATAGTGGATTGAAACAGTCCTTGATTTATCGAGCTTGTCATTATATGTTCTATTATATTTGCCATATCCATGTTCATTCTATTGTGTGTAAGTTTTATAACTTTTACACAGTTTGACTGTGTTACTAATTTCTACAGCTCTTAATAAGCATGATAATTGTATGTATCCCTCTTGATAATTGTATGTTTATTTATTTGGTTCACCAACAATTGTTTACACCAACATTATTAGAGAAAATATTAATAAAAATACTAAAAAACCAGTGTAATAATTACTTAAAGTTATTATGCTAGGTATTTATTCTTCAAAATATTTTGTTATTTAGAAATTTTTACTACCGACATGAGGTACATCTTTTACTTAATTTAAGATTCTTTCAATGACTTACTTTATAACTTCGTGAATCAATCTACAAGATTAAATTCCTCCCAATTTTTTCTCCGGTAAGTTAAGATTTCATTATAAGTTTCAAAGATTACGCCGAATTTCTCTTTTACTTTGTAAGGATGTTAGCGTGAAACAAGTATTGAAATCAAATAAGTTTGACTTCTTGTCCTAGTTAGTTTTTAGCTGCGTTAAACAAACAATTAGGTAATAAAAAATACCGCTAATTAATCATCTGTTCCATTTTCCATTTATATGAGAAATCATAATACCTAATGCGTATTTCAAAGTGCAATAACTACTAACAAACCACGCTTAACTATCAACCGTGGTTGAAGGCCTATTAACTGTAACTGTAACTGGTTATTTTAAAATACTTTTACCTATGTTCGAATAATGTGACCAGTAATAAAACCAAGAAAAGTTGAATAGTAAGTGATTAGACGCAGCTCGAGCACGTCGTTTAGTCAGACTGAATTATTTATAACAAGCACAGCTACAATGGACACTTTAAACGGAATAAAATGTTAACGACCTAGTACTTTATTCTGTTATTCATAAGACGAGGTCATTTGCCTCGCTGTTATCAAGAGATCAAGGGATTTGAGAAATGACTCGTTATCTACGTTAACTGTTTCTGGCGAATTAGTTGCGTTTTGTCAGCACTTAGGCACAATAGCACAATAGATTATTTTTAACCCCCGACAAAAAAGAGGGTTGTTATAAGTTTGTAGTGTGTATCTGTTCGTCTGTGGCATCGTATGGACCAATTTCAATGCAGTTTTTAATTGAAAGCTAGTTTAATCGGGAATCATCTAGGCTATGTTTCATGATGACAAATCTGTTCAGCCGTTCAAAAGTTACAGTTCTTTTTCTAGTTGAAGACGGGGGTTTTTGACGGTTAGGTTATAGCATCAGCGACTAACGATTTAGTCGGTTTTCGGGAGCTCGATACAGCGACTGAACGCTACACTCCGCACACTTTCAGATGACAGTCGCTGCGATTTATTGAGGCTTTGGCGTGTAACCACCCCGCACGCTCTCTTCCTCGCTTCACCTCTCCGCCAGATGCAGCGAGTCGCCAAAACGCGATGCAGCATCGATGCAATTGCAAAATCGCTAGCCGCCGATGCTAAAAATATCGAGTGTGCTCTAAGCCTTAGAGGGGGATGATAATCGACTTGACCTTTTCATCAAAGCGGATGTACTACCCATAACAATCAGCAGAATAACTTAATGTCTATTATTGCCTATTGCGTACAGAAATAATGATAATGTCAGTACAAATTACTTTTTGACCTACGTTCTTACGAACTTTGTTTCGCCTGAAGATCACTGAAGAAGCTATTATGAACAGGCTTATTTTGGGTAATATTCTATAGAAAACAAGCTTTGTTCTATATTTTCCCAAAACAGGGGAACTATTCTGTAAGCTTGACGACACGGTTGGTGCAGTGGCTAAGCGATTAGCTTTCTGCGTTGCGTGCCGCGGGTTCGATCCCCGCACGGAACAAATATTTGTATGATCTACAGATAGTTGTTTCGGGTGCGGTTGTGTGTGCATGAGACATGTATGCATGGGCAATGTTTTAAAGAAAAAAAAAGAAAGAAAAAAATGCTTATCTAGATTCGAAACTCACTCTTATTGTCGGTTGATATTTGATGAATTGTCATCATCACTTCACTACATGGTATAAAACAAAGTGGCTTCCCGCTGTCTGTCCCTATGTATGCTTAGATCTTTAAAACTACGTAATGGATTTTGATGCGGTTTTTTTTAATAGATAGAGTGATTCAAGAGGAAGGTTTATATGTATAATACTTTCATATTTAATGTAAGGATAGTAGAGAAACTGGATCCGTGCAAAGCCGGGGACGGGTCGCTAGTACGTTATTAAACGTGTAACTTATTAACAGAATTTTTAGAATCGGTTCAGTAGTTCAATACCCAAACAAACAAACATACAAACAAACAAATTGTAGCTCTTTATAATATTAAAATAGAAGAATAGATAAGATTAGTCAGATTTTAGGTGCCACGTTTCAAGGTGTAGACTCCTTATGGAGAATGTCACAATAGATCTTACCCTACCTCTTCAAATAAATAAAATGGAGAATAACGGATAAGAAACTCTGTGATTACTCTTTACGTTTATGTTTGATTTTCACTATCAAACGCATAAGAAAGGGTCGAATTGTTAGACTTTAGCTTCGTCCCTGGGGCGTGCGGCGCCGGACATCCGAAGCAGTAGCTCTGTGCGTGTTGTTAGTATTGTTACCATCTATTTTATGGGACTGTCTTCTATATTGAAATGTTCTGCTACTATTCCAGTTTCCTGTAAACTATATTCCGATGTATATAACGGTTTTAAATCCGAGTAGACTGCGGGTATTGTCAACATCTGTTTTATGGGAGTCGTTTATGTGTTCTATCTTTATGGTGTAACTTTAACGAAGGTACTTACTGTTGTTTATTACTGTTTTATCTTATTTTCGACGCATGTTTGTCTCAAACATACTTACTGCCACACATAAATACATTCCTTCAATCTTTAACTTTAATTGACCAGCATAAAAAAACACTTGAACAAAATTTTAATGTTCTGAATCATGTCATGTTTTTGACATTATTTTGACCGAATTAGAGTTTGATGACCGTGTACCAAGATATACCAGTCATATCTCTGCATAATATAAAATAAAGTCGCTTTCTGCGTCTGTCTGTCTGTCTGTATATCCACTAACTCCTTCTAAACCACGCAACGGATTTTGATGCAGTTTTCACAATAATTTTAAGCATTTCTTCCGGAATGTTTATATGCATAATACTTTCATATATCGGATCGTAGAGAAATTGCACTGCTGTGCGAAGCCGGGGACGGATCGCTAGTTTAAAATAATTGTCATTATAGTTAAATGACATCTCTGAGTACGGCAGTTAAGCGGGGTGATCTCTTCATGAGCAGCGTTTGAGTGACGTATTTGTATAAAATGGCAGACTCAAATCTGTCACCACTGAGTGTGTTCTGTAACACGAACCTTAGATGGAAAATCTTAACGACAATCAATAAGGGCCATAGTACACTAGCTGCTTTAGCAGTTGAATCGCGTGTTTACGCGTTCGTCAGCTGCCTTTTGCTAACAAAAAGTTAATAATGAACGCAAAAAAGCGCGATTTGGCTGCAGAAAGTAGCTAATGTGTCATGGCCCTACCTCTTTTAGTGATAGCATCTTTCACAGGGTGTGCTGGGCGTACTTATTCAGGAGGGTAAACTCTTTCCGCGTCCCCCAATCGGTAGCTGTACCCATTAAAGCAAAAAGTACGTGTACTGAATTTCAAAACAGGTTAAAATACATTTTAATGTAGAATATCTTCATTTAGGTCGAACTTGAGATATTTTATCGCTTTCTTTGGACAAAACCGACATGAATAACCGCTTAAATCATGACCGACATTTATCATATTCGCGAGTTTGATATTGCAAAAGTTACTCTTGTTTGCATTTTTAGGATAAAATCTATAAGTACTGGTTTCTTCTTAGCACAATATATTCGTTTAGTTGTAATTAAAAACTAAATAGGTAATCATCCTTTTAAATAGCTCTAGATCACTGGAACGTATTTTGGAAGAAATAGAATTTATCTATACTAATATTATATAGAGAAAAGATTAGATTTTTTGTTTTTTTGTAATAGATGAACTCAAAAACTACGGGACGGATTTTAAAAGTTCTTTCACCAGCAGAATGCTATATTATCTCTAAGTAACATAGGCCAAAATTTATAAAGATATCAAGCGAGCGAAGCCGGCAGCAGAAGCTAGTTTTTCCAACAAAATATATGTAGGCTTGCCTCTAATTTTAAATATATCTTTACTTTTTCTGAAAGTTGAAAATAAATGCGAGTTATTTATAAAAATATTACAATTTGTACCTATAAACTTTCAGGGTGACTGTTTACGTAGATCGACTTTGTGACAAAAATATGAACATTATTACAGATGTTTGAGCAGAATTTATCTTATTTGTTCAAAAATTTTGTTTACCTGTCTGGGAGCATTATTACTTGGTTTTAAGTTCCCAAGTTAGAAGAAGCCTTCATAAGGAAATGTGTTGTTGATTTTTTGTTGTTTCTGGCTTTTGTCAGATATTCAAAACATTATTTGAACGGACAGTCCGTTCAAATAATGTTTTAAGTGTTAAGTTAGAAACTAAACCCCTTATTAATAAAAACATGTAAAAATCCATCCCATTACTGTCCCACTGCTGGGCACGGCCTCTTCTCACAATGAGAAGGGTTAGGCCTTAGTCCACCACGCTGGCCTAGTACGGGTAGGTGGACCACGCACAATATTGAGAACTTTATGAGGCCCACTCAGATGAGCAGGTTTCCTCACGATGTTTTCCTTCACCGGCAACGCAAGTGATAATCAAATTCTGATCTGCACATGAATTCGAAAACTCTGAGGTGGTTTCGAACTCAGACCTTCGTGCATGGAAGGCAAGCGTTCAATGTCTAGGCTATCACTGCTCTCAATAAAAAGAAGTACCAATTTTTTTTATTGTAATTTAAGGTTAAAGATTCTTTATTTATTCAAAAAAACATACATTGTTCACTTAGCGAATAAATACAAAGTTTACAATTAAAATACAGTGCAGTGAATATAGGTTTTTGTTTTTAGTTTTTTTTTATTTTTATGTGGTAATGTATAAATTCGTTAATATCATAAACAAGGCTAGGTGAAGTAATTACGTTAGTTTTCTTGTATCGTAAGTCACATACTGCCTGAGTTTGGCTTTAAATATGTTAAAGGTAGGCAGATAGGTATTATTTTTATTTAAATATGTTAAAGGTAGGTAGGTAGGTATTATTTTTATTTAAATATGTTAAAGGTAGGTAGGTAGGTATTATTTTTATTTAAATATGTTAAAGGTAGGTAGGTAGGTATTATTTTTATTTAAATATGTTAAAGGTAGGTAAGTAGGTATTATTTTTATTTAAATATGTTAAAGGTAGGTAGGTAGGTATTATTTTTATTTAAATATGTTAAAGGTAGGTAGGTAGGTATTATTTTTATTTAAATATGTTAAAGGTAGGTAGGTAGGTATTATTTTTATTTAAATATGTTAAAGGTAGGTAGGTAGGTATTATTTTTATACATTTACTTGTTTTGTTTTTAGTTTATCCCAATACTGCGGTTGCATTTAGGAACAGGGACTGAATCACTCTACAAAATTATCATTCATTCATTCTCCTGCCCTTATCCCATTTTATTTGGGGTTGGCGCAATATGTCTTTTTCTTCCATTCATCTCTATCAGACGTCATTTCCAGATTTACTTCCTTCACATTCATGTCATGTTTCACACAGTCCATCCATCTTTTCTTTGGTCTGTCTCTACTCTGATAGCCACCCACATTCATACTTACAAGTCTTCTTATAACATAATTTTCATCTCTCCGCATCACATATCCATGAGTGAGTCCATGAATCACTCTACAAATTAATCGCACTAAATAAAAAAATATTCTGTATAGTATACGTGAAGGAAAAGCTTTGTACCCTTTTTAAGCACATTGCGCGGACGGAGGAGTGAGATTTGGCATAGATAAAATTTATATGAAGGAGAAGTGCAGAGAGTTAAAATGGATGGCTTAGTTCTAAAAGTCACTAACTCCATTTTCTTCATTTTGAGATATGATAATTTAAAGTGAAAAAAAACATATTTAAAAGTAATGGCTGTTTATATAAATTTGGAAAATAAATAAAACAATAGTTCGTAAGTCATTTAATTGAAAAAAGGATTAGATTAATCGATAGAGAAAATAAAGATAATTATTTTGAACTGACTAACTCAAAATCGATAAAAGTGGACTTAGTGACTTTTAGAACTAAGCCATCCAAATTACAGTCGAATTTCGACCACTGGACGACCACTAGTTCCTATTAATCCTCTTTAAGTAAGCACAATTCCTACCTACCTATTTTGCTTCCAAGATGTCTTAAAATGAAACCTGTCTTCTATTTTTAGAAACATATGGTCAACTCGCGAGGTTGTAGCACTTACGATTTTACGGTTAGTAGGACTCGCACCAAGGTCTGCCCCTCCCTTCAGGGTAGCCCCAAGGTTACACACTCCAGTCCATCAACTTTGACTCATTTTGAACCTTATCACCACGACATGCCGTCCAAATTTCATTAACAAAGGGTGACAAAGTAGACTTACTTTCTTTAGACAAATGTGCTTTGGATATTTTGAGTTCTGCTGTGAATTAATAAGGTTGAAATTGGAATAATAAAAAGGTGGTTGATGGCTATCAATCAACTAGATGACGTAACAAAACGAAAGTGTGTTGATGTTGCTAACCGCGTTTTGTTTTCAGGTGTTGATTTGCATTTCTACGATAAAGTAATGTTAACGATTATTACACCCATTTTTTAAATTCCTTTGAATAATGTGTATAAACTTTATATAAAGTTCTTGCTCCTAAATTCTAAAATTCTATTGTATTTATAATTTTACATAAATAAAGAAAATCATACAACACTACAATTGTACAATATTCTGTCATGAGAAAAAGGAACTAAGTACTTATAAGCAATGCAATGTTGTTTGCCAAAGATTACTTTAATTATTCTAGAGTGTTTTTAAAAGACGTATTAGTTTTACGTAAGAGAGCAATCCTCTACTACCAAAAAAATTCTATCGTAGCTGTGCTCCGGCACGTAGAAGGCTCTACGGCTACGCACCTACGACGTAGCACCGCACGTAGTGCTACGTGCGGTGAACATTACGGTTAACTTTATTTCACCTTACCGTCATACCAAATAAGTACCATAATTTTTAACTATCCTAGTCCCATAAAAGTGAACTAACTACGGTGCGTATTCATAATTTTACTGCTAAACATGCTGCTGAAATTAATGGTAGTTACACATGCGAGCTGAATATTAAAATATAAGGGAGCGCAATGTAACCGCACCCGAATCCAACAGTAGTTTCAATTGTTATAATTATCTTTTTAGAATGCTCATGTTTGTGTTCATGTATATTTAGATACACGCATGGTACAGTATCTACGAAACAACTAAGAAGTTACATCGATGTACCTGAAGCTCAATTCTCGTAATTAATTTACACTATGACTGAAAGTTGACCAAACTGAGATTATGAATTGACAAAAAATCGGTATTGTACTACTCTTAAAGTTCAGTCCGATGTCAGTATGATTTCAATTCAATCTTTTACAGACTCATTTCAATCTTATTTTTGACGTTTATGTATGGACGAAAGTATCAATTTTATTATCTGTGTCGGTTCAAAATGTTAGCAGAATACATAACCTTTAATCAACTTTCAACCTCATTACAATATAATTTCACGGTTTGACGTTGTTTGATATGGAAGGAGAATACCATTTATGACATTGGTAGTAGATCGGAACGAGATCGGAAGTATATTCTGAATATTTTTAATTACGAGAATTGGGCCTTTGATCAATCAACCAATGGCAGTCGCTAGCTTAGATAATTTTACAACTTAATCAGCGTAAAGATTATATTATTCTTTACTGCAATTCTAATAAACCTTCGAGGTTTTGAAGTCGCACTCAGTTCGGAAGTGATCGGTTTTACGAAGTTTGCCGATGCGACATATTAGTTGTGTAGTACTTGGTACATGGTAATTTATTCAAATCAAATGTATGTCATTCGTCAAAGCCTTGAATAAGTCTAATTTATTACATTACTTGCTTACTCACAATAAATAAAAATATTTTTTGTATGTACTATTATAATTTGAAAGTTCTGCACGCAATCGTGTGAATAGCCGCACCTATTACGTGAAACTGTAATACTTTAAGTATAAAAAGTTTGTGAATTACATTAAAAGTTTCAACCATTCTTCGAAATGAGTTTCGAATTAGTGATCGAGGCTTTCAAAGTTCATTTATGTGCAAGAAACTTTCATCTACAACTTGTAACCATTCAAAGTCAAAGTCAAAGGCTTCTATTTCAACTGGGCCTTTGCAGGCACTTTCAAAACGTCGTGATTCTAGGTGCACGGTTCGAAGTGGGTTGAATAGTGCATTAGAATATAATATATGAACTAATGACCATATCATCAACATACAATTACTCATGATAATCGCAGACATAAAAACTAAGACGAATAAGAAAAACTACTTTTTTAGTAGACAACACAAAATCAAGGACTCAATTAATTGTTACTAAAGTTAATAACTAAAATAATATTTTAGGTAATATATGTATCCGATGATCTATTGTACAAAGTCTTACCTTTTTAGTCCGGATCCGTTTAAGGGATTTATTGTAATCATCATTATGAACAACCTTTACTAAGGGACAAACCGTGAAATCGCGAAAAAAAATCAGCTCATCCATACAAATAATTCAATATCACTCGACTAAACCAGCATCTTTTTTTGGCGATTTCTGTTATGGTCCCATAGTTAAAGTTGTTCATAATTATGAGTACAATAAAGGAATCGGGATTACAAAGGTAGGACCTTATAATTTTAATAATATCATGAGAACTAAAAGGTGCAATGGTAAATAAAAATTAATAGTAGCGGTATTCCAACTTCAACAACACAAACGATTCTAAAATAGCTTCTTTTTAAACGACACTATAAAGAAGCCAATACAATGAAGACACATCTCCCAGTGAATGTTATAACAGCTACGTCGCATCAAACATGAGAACAAATAGTTAAACGACGGGAGTGTATTGTGGCTGCTAGGGCTGGCACGCCGCCAGGCACGCATGCCGCTAATTTACTCTACGTGACATGCATTCGGTTGTAGCGTAAGCATTTGTATTGATGGTTGCTGTATTGACTACTTCATACAAAAGTTCCCACTCCAAATCGTCATAACTTTTTACAATAATTTTAACTTATATAATTTTTCCACAACAATTTTGTTATTCCAGATTTTTCATTTATATTTTTACTCTTTATTTCAATCGAATTATACCTTAATTTTTTGTACTTTGTTTAAATTGTTGTTTTAATTTTTTATATTTTGTTTTATCATTGTTACCATCAAATGAATTTAGTAATTATTTATTGAAATTATTTTAACTTATTATGGATAACTATAACATTACCTATATAATTTTATAATTTAATTATTACCTTTAATGTAACATATTCGTCACTTATTGCGTAAGGACCTGTCTGTTAGCAATAAGATATCTGTTAATAAATAAATAAAAATAAATAAATTTGTTTTCGACTTCTTAACCCCCAACAAAAAAACGGGTTGTCATAAGTTTTAAGTGTGTATCTGCGTATCTGTATATCCTAAACGGATGGACCGATTTCACTACACTTTTTTTAATTGAGCCCTAACGCGCATGGGTTCGCGTCCCGTGCAGCGTCGCGGGACGCGTCGCAGTGTGTGAACCGCCTTACAAACGCACTTGTTACCCTCACAGTTAGCATGCCGGAAGCGAGTGTAGTGTAGTTACCAGGGTTGGCATCCGGCCAGCCGCTGTCGACACTGATATGCGATCTACTATAACGGTTACTACGTCACTAGTATGTCGGATCATGTTGTTTGTTCGTAGTTTGATGAGATTCTGACTTCAGTTGAGTTGGACTTGAAGTTCGCTTTGTAGCGACATCTATCGCCACATAGAATAACTACTTACAAGTCAGCAAACTGACAACAGTAGTGGCGCGAAAATATGAATTGATCAATCAGATTACGAAGCCTGCATCGCGCAAGGAAAAAGATAATCGTATCAAATTATTTATTTGCCTAATACAGGTAGGCATAAACAGATGTTACAAATAAATATAAAGTAACTAATCTGTATAATTACATAATGAGGTGTGAAAATATTAATATTATTGTTAGTTTAATTAAATCATAATAACATTACAAAATTAGAAAGAAAGAAAGAAAGAAAAATACTTTATTAGCACAACAAAAAAATAAATAAAACCAATAACAAAGAAAACATATAAAATAAAAAGTTGTTGTGCCAAAAGGCCACATACAATATAGGGAATACAATATAGGGAATTACATATCAGAATAACATTACAAAATTATATGTCGTGACTAAGGATACTTTTTCAGACCTATTTACTACATTAAAACGTTTAATTCCAAGTATAATTCGGTTCTCAGAACGCGAGGGTTCTCCTCATTAATATCAATGTTGAAATAGTTGCCGTTCTCAAATGAGGTCGTCTAATTTCTACCAAGCGTCGACCGCGCGACAGATTGCTGCAAACTTTGCGCTTTTTGATGGAAACTTGCGAAGTTTCCATCTCCTGTTCCTGTCTTCAAGTGATTATTCAATATTTTATGAGTTTCTATTCTGTTTCTATTTCAAGTATTTCCAAAATTAGTTCGCAGAGAAACTTGTAGTATACAGCGACACAAAATGTATACATATAGGTACCTCTATCCATCGAGAAATGTAATCAATGAATACGTGGATGCTGCCTTCCACTTGATAAAAGTATTTTTTTCCACGACGACCACAATCCCTAACAATATTCTATTTTTTTTAATTTTGTATTTGGATTTTTTTTTTAAACTTTCTTTCATTTGAATCTTTATTGGCATTTAACATAATTGTTTTGTAAGTTTTGAAATTATTTACTGTCTTATGTTTTATTTTGTTTAATAAATGTGTATTGGACTACTAATGTCTTAATAAATTAATTATTATGATTGTATTGGTACGGACTTGAAAATTTAAATAATCCATTTTAATTACCTATAAAATCTGTGATTTTCTAACCAGGGTCCGTTAGTTTATCTCCATTTAACTGACCGAATAAGCGCGTCAACATCCTTTTAAATATGAAAAGTTTACTTATTCAAAACAACACACGGTGATTAGCTCAACATGAACAAATGTGTTGTGATCAACACTTCAATAAAAACAACTTTCGTAATGCACGAACAGACTCATTTAAATTTACATAATGCGTTTAGTTTTTTATTATTCTATAGAGGTTACAGTGTTAGATAGTATCTCTAAATCTACAGAAGTCTGGTATATAATTATGTTGGTCATTGACCGAAAAGGGGTTGGGAGCATTGCTATTTATTATTTGACTTTGTAATTCATCAGAATATTCATATGACCTTATTTATTTTTCTTAATATTTTAAAATATCTTATTAACTATTAACAATATTATATTTATATCTATACTATCTGTTTACCTACGTCCGTGTGTCACGACAGGGGTGCCAAATGAAAATCAGCACTGGGTGTCCCACATCCAGTATATATAATGGTAACCTTGTCGGTACGGGGCATGCTCGACAGCACATTTTAAATTAAAAGTGTACCTATTTTTCTCTTTGTGATACTCATTGTAGGTAAATGTTGCGCTGTCATTATCCCGTACGGATTATTTTTTTCTTTCTTTTTCTTGCATTTCAAATCAGGACAGTAAAAGTGATTCTAAGATGTCCTTGTAGCGACACCTATCGCCACATAGAATAACTACTAGCAAGGCAGCAAGCTAACTACGTGGCGCGTAAATATGAATTCGACCAATCAGATTAAGAGGCCTGCATCACGCAAGGAAAAAGAATATCGTATCTAACACATATACAACTGTCCGACATCAACCGTCGGGCTTCGGCCCGCCAGGCTATATCACCTCGCCTGGTCGGAGGATCATCTCTTTTCAATGGAGGAACGTCATACATCGTTCCTCTACATCCTTGTAACAAATTAGTCAATTTTCATTTAATTTGAAAGAAAGGCCAACTAGAATGTTGTGCTACAAAGTACATGGATAATAGCCCAATCTCCTACGATCATATAAACGTACCTAACAAACTTTGGTCCTCAAAAAGGCATCAATAACCATATATCCCTCATTAGCGTTAGCGGTCGCGTGCACTTGCAAGATAACAATGTATGTTATGACCTTTTGATTATAGTCAAGAACAGATTACTGTGTAGTGTGTAGTACTTCAATATTACGACAAACCAAACATTCATGACTGTATCAGGTGCCTATAAACTTTTGCAACATATTTGGTCTTATTAGCACAATATTTTAGCTTGAGCTTTTAAGTATGGCTTCTGAAAAGTTTATAGCCCATCATTAGCTTAGGCTGAGATCTATAGATCTATACTTAGAAATTGCTCAGACTTTGCTTTGGATTGAGGTACTTTTTTAGACTTTAAAGACTGTTTATTGACAACTTGACTGTTTATTGTTTATTCTCAAGTTCCTTTCTTGATTCGTACCCACGTAGCAGTTGGTGAGCCTTCCATTTTCGGCTAAATAAAATTTCTAGGTTTCTACTAGTTGCTGGTAAATTTACCTGGTAAAAAAGCAATTATCTGGAGTGTTTTTTGAAACTACTTTGTTTTAAAATGGTATAAAACGATTTAGAAAATGGCAGATTTTACTTGCGATGAATACATTTTTGGTATTTTTTTTATTCTTTTCACATCTTGTTTTTGGTGTAATTTTTTGTTATCTCAATACTAAAATCATGTTATTTTGTAACATATATGGATTGAGTAATATTTTTCTTTTTACTATCGTTGTAGGTAAAGTGCGGTCGCTGTAACGAGATTTCTAACGAGTTTCCTTACGTAGATTAAGTCATTTACCAAGTAGGATAACTACGTCACAAAATACTTCATTCCTTAGGTAGATCATTTAGCTGCCTATTTTCCCAGAGGGTAGGCGACTTATAGTAATTTTATAGATCGACCTCTGTAAGCGCGACCCTCCCGACCGAGGAAGTGCGACCCTTCCGATCGTTTGCGGGACGAGGGGCGGCGGGTGTGCACGGATATACTGTGATAGATATCTAGTGATAAATAAAATACTATTAGCAATCAGAAGCGGATATTGAAAAATAAACTCGACACAAGGAATTACCATTACAATCAGTTTATTCCAAATACACAAGTTCGAATTATTACAACCGTAACACAACTTTTAAGGAACAAGTTAACATTAGGAAAATAAGTGTCACAGCCCTTGAGCGATGTTGCCTCCAGCAGTCACACCAAGGCATGAATATTGAGCAACTAGAGACGTCCGCTGCGTTCCAATGCCGATCCAGAAGTGCCTGTTGCCGTACCGTGCGCCTCATTTTATACTTTTCATTAGTTGACAGCTGATCGCCTAACTTGTCTATGACGTCACCTCGCGTTCCGTTCCCAACAATACTATAATATATATTATATTGTTACTTTATTAAAATGGAAAACCATCGGGCAGGCTGCACTTAAGGTGGTACACATAGATATCCGTAACAGAGCTATAAAACCACTTCATAAAAATAAAAATAAAATCTCAACGCTAACGCGTGAAAAGCTTGTAAATTAAACCACTTTACAATGGAAACCACTTATTTACAAGCAATTAAAGAAAACAACCAAATCAATTCTTATAACCAATCCATTCACTATGCAAACTAAAAGATCGTAACATTTATGTAGTGTCATCAATTTAGTGTTTACAGCGGTCTTACATGCCTCTCAGTGCGACGGGTCGTTAAATCAACGAGTTTATGAGCTCGCTCTCAACAGGAGATGATATCGCGCCAACTTTGAGACCCAAGCTATGAGACTATTTGTTTTGGTCATACATGATCATTTTTTATGTAATGCGCGTAATTTGTAGAGTGATTTAGTATCTGTTCCTAAACGCAACCGCAGTTTGGGATACACTTTAAAACAAAATTTGGAGTGAATTTTAGTACTGTGGTTGCACACTACAATCACAATACTAAATAAATGCAACCAGAGTACCAAAATTCACTCCAAAACAAAATTAAAATTTGATTTTGTAAGGCTTGCGCTAGAAAATATGCGTGTCCTTCATACTAAGTTGAATTTTCATGTTGTTTTAACGTGTATTCAAATACTGCGGTTGCATTTAGGAACAACTGAATCACTCTGCAAAATATGCGCACTACATAAAAAAATATCCTGTATAGCTAAACGATTAATTTGATATATTTCTTTATGTAATATTGAATGATCTAAAATTGGCTTATTTCCACTTACTCCAAATCTTTTGTTCTTTTGAAATAAAATTTTCATAGATTAATTCCCAAGATTTCTACAAATCTTGGACAGATTTGTAGAAGAAAATAAATAAATAATAAAATAGCCACCTATTTTGTTCCCATCTTCTCCAAAATAAGTTGACTAGGTATGGTTAGCAAAATAAAACACTTATGGCTTACATGAATAATTTTTTTTTTTACAAAATTTAAGGCATCAGCCAGTTATTAATTGTTAATTGATTCATCAAAATAAAAAATACAAATTATATATACATATTTTTTTCTTTTTTATAAACATTGCCCCTCACTAGGATTTCTCCTGTATCGAGGGTACAGTTTACAAACATACATCTCACATGCACACACACCCAGACCCGAAACAACTATCTACGTAGATCATACAAATATTTGTTCCGTGCGGGGATCAAACCCGCTAAATCGCCGAAATTGCTAACGTACAAACTTTTAGGCAATCAGTGTTTAAAATCTTTGGAGCTCACTGGGTGCTGATGGGAACGATTTTATTTCTAAATTCTGGATTCTTTGAGCTTTCCGTGAGTATATTTTATTCGAATGTAGCTATAGCAGTTTTTCAGTAGTAATAGTTTTTGTTAAGAGGGTCTCGCGCGGTCGTAAAAATGACATTGACATTTCATGCGCGGACAGGTGGCGCGAGAATCGCCGCGCGGCTTGGACGCTTGAGTGGTATATTTACCAATTCAACTAACAACACCGAGTGTAACGTAACTGTTAAATACGTGCATGAATTATTTCATACATTCTCATCTCAAGCCTGCTAGCTTAGATATCGATTGCTCTACCAATTGTTTACCCTAAAATGGTAGCAAATATTTTCCCAAAAACCGGGTCATATTTTCACCAAAGCTTTTCCCTGGCATCTCAAAGCATTTAGTGTTCAATTTCATAGAAATTGTAGTATACACGGGCGCAATGCACTTAGCCTTATTGGCGCTCGCCAGTTCACGTTAAATGTGGCCAACACTTAAAAATCAATTAAGATAATACCATCTGTTTGCTTGGATCCTGATTTGTGGTTTGAGAATAGTACTAGGTTTTAATAAATAGTAGGTCCGATAAATTGTTTGGTTTCCGGTCAAAAATAGGCTGATATTTTCCCACAGATGTTGTGTTAAGCATATAACAGATTACCTATGACATGTCATCTATTTATTGGTGGATTACTAAACTCCGAGATCACCAAGAAGAGGCACAGCATTGGCGCCGGGTATCGTGGACAAAAGACCCAGTTACCTCTAGTCGAAAGAATAGGTACGTGACTAGGTACTGTTATGTTGTTATACCACACTTTTTATTTGAATTTAGGGGACTGTTAAAAGTGCTCGTGGGCGTTACTTTCGTGACTAAGAAAAGAAAAGAGATAGCCACGTGTAAAGTAATTAATAACAAAAATGAAGCAGATATAAAAATCATAAACGTTGCCTTTACGACATCCGCTACCCAACCAACCATAATCTATATTGTGCCCGCCAAATAGACCCATAAACTCTTTCTACACAGCAGACAAGAACAGAAAGTCAAATAAACAATAAACAAAATAATAACTAAGAAGTTTTATTAATTTTATGTGAATAGTATTTAATGGTGTATTATGCGCACCAGGGAAGCACACCTCTTACGCATCTTTGCGTAGAAACAATCTACGTGGGCGTCCGCGAACATCCCTGATGCACTACAGAGGCGGGGCTGTCCCACCAGCATCCTAAACGCGTTGTTGTACTGCGCGTGGAGGGCGTTGTATGCTGTTTGAGTATGTTACTGTTTGTCTTTTATGTACCTATATACCTAGTAATAGTAATTTTTATTGGGACACCATGATGTTTACATTTATAATAACATAATACATTTGGTTTATGGCTTGTATGTTGTACTCGAGTGTGTCGTTACGAGCACCCTTGCTATGTTATAGAAATAACATGTATTAAAGATGATAGTCCCAACCCCATGCGGACAATGAATTAGCCATTTAACAGGTGCAGGATATACCGCGTTTAAAAATGTATCTTATTAAAACATAAAAAGTTAATAAAGAAAAAAAAAATTGGTATCAAAGCCCTTGAGTAAATAATAATTGAGGGGGTGTGTGTGTGTGTATGAGTGTATATCAACTTTATACTGACTTTAGTTCTAGTTTCTCTTCACGTTTGTTCAAAGTCTAACTTCTGTAACTTATTATTTTATGATATCACGTCTCCGTCACACGTTGCTAACTTTCTTGCGGTAAAGGACAAGTTGATATTTACTGGGACCAAATATGGCGAGGGTAAATTATTATGAAGAGAACTTTGTTGGTGTGAGAAGAATATTAATAATGGCGCCTGTATTGATTGCTTATAAAAAAAAAAAAAAAAAAAACCGAATTTTTAATTATGTGTATCTGATCAACTGCCATGGCAATCTTATTCCGACGAAAATCATTATTTTCCTACTCTTATTTTTTATTCACTTTACATTACATTATTTTCGCAGCTCTTACCACAACATTGTACTGATCAAGATTGTAATCTATTATTTTAGAGTTTCCATGGAGTTTCTTGCCGGTCCTTCTCCATAGGTCTTTCGACTATTTGAAACAGCGCACCTAGAGTACGTAGTAATAGTTAGTATTCTTTGCCTAGAGTCTCGACATTTCATAAGTGCCTGTATCTGGTTTACATGAAATAACGATCTATTCTATTCTATTCTGTCAGTACGCTCATTACATTGGTTTTTGTCGACATGCAAATGTCGTATAAATAGGTACCTAGTATGTAACAGATGAATAAGGGATTTGATATTATTATTTAAGAGGGATATTGCAGACGTAGGTAAGTATACCTCTTATAAAATCCCTTATTCGTCGGAACCGTTTTAATTATAGCAATATTTCCTAGGTACATTTATTTTCTTGATTACAGCTGTAATAAAGTGGTGCCCTGTGTAACACTGCAGTACTGTATTAGTTAGTCACCCTAGAATCATCCACTGCAGCCCCGTAATGGCTGCACAATCAGTGTCAATAACCATCGTTCGTCTATCGACCATATAAGGCCGCATATTAAATATATGAGACCTAGCTTATACGAAATAATATAGATAGTTTTACGATAAAATGGAGACTTCGAAACTTGTTTACATTACACTTCGGTCTTGACTAAACTAGCAGTCGATTTGGCACGATAGCAAAATATTTGCCAACGCAAATATTCAACTATACCAAACACTTTTGATCTTCCAGACGAAATGCAGGATCGGTTGTCACTTCAGCCAAATATGTATGTTATGTCCAGTTTTTGCTCGATTACATTTGCCTGACAGGTTATTGGTTTCAAAATATACCGTTAGTGAAACCTCACATTATAAAAGCATATGAATGTCCAAATTTCAAGAATATTGCTAGCCATTTGGCTTGTACTTTGGTATATAGGTTATAGCCAAATCTGCTATATTTTAGCCAGCTGCAGGCAATGAGGCAAATAACAACATTGAACAAATTCCCGTTTGTCATACATATCAGTCGTGTGACTAAAACTAGGCTGTATAGGAGCAGTTGCTTATGTGCCTTTGCAAAGGCACTTAAGCTACCTTACCTAAAATATTGAATGGAACAGCAGACTTTCTTTTCGCGGTTTCCTTATTTTTCCCGTAATAATGGGATTATATTTACATACTGTATTGACTGTATTTACATACTGTTAACGCTATTAATGACGATCTCGAGAGGATAATCAACTGGTCTGACCGAAACTCTTTGATTCTTAATCCATCTAAGACTCAATATATGTTGTTCGGGTCTCCGGGCATGTTAGGGAAAATTCCGCCCAGCAATGTTAATGTTCATCTAAGGGGACAAAATATTGAACGTGTGAGGGAATCCCGAAACCTAGGTTTAGTTATGGACGAAGGTCTTAGGTTTGAGGCATATATTTCAAATTGTGTCAGAAACTGCTTCTATCGCCTAAAAATTTTATATAAAATGCGCCCCTACCTAAACGAAGATTTACGTATACAGTTGGTGGAAAGTCTGGTGCTATCGAAATTGAATTATGCAGATACAGTAATTGGCCCCCGGCTCTTAGCGCGTACTGAAAAGCTCATACAACGAGTTCAGAATGCCTGTGCACGATTTTGTTTCGATATACCCCCTAGGACCCACATAACTCCGTATCTTAACAAATACAACATATTAAAAATGAAATCACGGCGTAAACTTCATCTTGCATGTCTTCTTTTCGGGGTCATTAACCACAAGTGTCCGCCATACCTGTACTCCAAGCTGTCGTGGTTAAATAGCCACCGGCAGCGAGAGGGTAGGCAGTGTGCACAGCAACTGTCCATCCCACAACATAAAACTGCTGCATTTCGTGGCAGTTTCCGGTACTCAGCATCGAAGATTTGGAACATAATACCTCCACCTATTAGGAACCTGCAAAACATTTACACTTTTAGATCTAAGTTGAAACATTATATTATTAATCGCCAAATTCAATGTAATGACATAAATATTGACATTTCTTTCATTTAATTAATTTTTCATTGTAGACTGTTGATTTATGCTATTGATTGAATATATTTATTTTACTAATTTATAACAATGTATTATCGAATCTCACTTTTATCTAATAAACTCAGCTCAACTTCTAATTCTAATTTATTTAAATAATTGTGAAAACTTACTTACCGGTAACACAGTCAATATATTGGTATTGGTACAGTATTCGTTTTAATTATGCTGATACTCGCGGCAGTGCGCTCGGGTGCATGACAAGGCAGTACATAATTTGCTTAGGACCAACTCAATTCGTTTCGTTTATTTTCAACTCTTGTCGTTCGCATTTTGCGGTGTAATCTTGCTGTTGAGCCAGCGTACAGGAACAAAATGAGACTGTTGTTCGGAATTTACGTGTACCCACTATTTTTTTATTGTCTTTTTAATTTATCGTTCTTGTTATAGAAAATATGTTTTATATTATTTATGTTTTTTTTTATTTTTATATGTAGGCCGCAACTCTTTTATTTATTTATCATACGTAGGTATTAATTATAATTTTAAATAGTATCGTATTTACCATATTTATATTTAAGTATATGAATATTTGTTTCCTCCGTCCGTGTGTCACTGCAGGGGTGCCAACTGAAAATCAGCGCTGGGTGTTCGTATGCCCAGCAAATGCTGAGTTGGGAACCCGTTTGGTACTGGCATTCCGACAGCACGTTGTTTTTATTGTTACCTTTTGCTTTTTTTTTTTTTTTTTACTTTTTTATGTTTGTGCACTGTGTTGTCTGATGTCTAGTCCAAATAAATGATTTTTCTTTCTTTCTTTCTTTCTATTTATAAATTACATGGGACTTTTGAAACTTGGAAACTATTGTTATCATCAAATTATGAATACTTAAACATGCCTACCCGAACCATTATTTTTTCTGAAACTTTTCTACAAACATTCCATTACACGGAAAGGAAATGGATAATGATTATTTTCATTTAGAAATTGTTCAATAATTTTCCGAAGAGGCATTAAATTATACGCCGCATTTAGAATGTGGAGTAAAGCGAATAATGCTGACATTTTTTACACGTCACACATTTCGCGTAGGTAATGCTGTATATAACGTTAAAAAACTCTTATAGCCCTGAAATATGTTTTTGTAATAAAGCTTGCAAAGATTTCCGATTCTGTGTTCAAGGTAAATAATTATGTTCTATCATAAAAACTTTTAAAAGTTCCGATGAATGATTGGTTTAGTGTACTTCATTCCCTCCATACTGAGTATGAGAATCCTACGTACTCAACGAAATATAAAGTAAACAATATAACACACATACAAAAGGGCCATAAAAATAACAAAATCTTACCGAAACTACCAAAACAAATCATAACTGCGTGAAATTATGAGAGACGTAATCCGTATAAGCCCTCCGTAATCGGATTACCAGTCATGAAATAGACATGATGATCTAATACTGCCAGGTAAACGTAAATAGAACAAATACGGGATGTAAGTGACATCGTAACGACAACGAATAGGTACCATGGATTCAGTACATGATTCTGGACACGTCAGCGTGAGTATATATACCTATAGAAAAGCTCTTTTCAAATAATTTAAGATTTTGTTTGCAGTTTGTATAACAAGAAAAAAATCGGAAAATTTATAAAAAGACTGACGCAAAATTCCAACGCTGAGGGCGCAGAATTGTGTACTGAATCCATGGTATCAGTTTTCGTTACAATGTTACTTACATGTATAAAACAAACGTTGAGTAAATCGATGATATCCTAAATATTAATGGTCCACGAGCTCAACAAGTTACCTACTAGCTTAGGTAGTTATATCCAAAGACTACAATCGTACAGTTATATTTACTGGCTCATTAAGGTATACCAAGAAAAGATAATGTCGAATGTCCTTCTACAAACTGCAATTTACTATAAATGCACTGTACTTAGAATTTGTAGTGCTGGAAATAGGCTAATACAGAGCGTTTAATAAATTACTAGTTTGAGAAAGAAAATGACAGTTATTTTTAATTTTTTATAGATGTGAATTTATTCTTGATGGCTCATTTTATATTTTAATTAACATTGTTCTTCAAGTTGAAGAAATTTCTTTACCTATAGGTACTCAAATGGAATGCTAATGATTTCGTCCTTTGTTTGTTGAAATGAAGACATTGATTATCTGTTCACTTTTTAATAAACGCCTTTGTAACTAATCATGGCAAAAAAACATTCGTACTACAAAACGTTACGTAAAATTAAATACTGTTTGAAATTAGGTACATTTGGCCTAAATATTTTGTTACCGGTGTAACGATATATCTTCCAATTGGACTTACTCCAGCTGTAGTTGATGAACTGGAACGATAGAGGCTGGTGTTGGCGGTAGTTAACTTTTGGCAATATACCTTTGAAATCTATCTAGTTAGAAATTTTTATAGGCAATTTTATTTTAGTCCAATAACTGTTAAAGTGACAGTGGTAGATAGATACCTATAAAAGTTATTTCTTATTAAATGTGCAAATCTATTCACCTCGCATAGTTAATCCTACCATGAGACCGTTAATTTTAAAGCGGAAATAAAATAAACCAAAACAAACTGAGCCAGGAGACATCTGAATATAGCTGGGTTTAATCTTGGCGTGGTACAGTGAACTAATTACTGTGTGAAGCTCCGCGTGTGAGCAGTGTGCACGCATACGGTGGAAACTTAGTGCGAAAGAGACGGAAGTGGGCAGTTATCCAAGATGAATTTGATGTTTCGGAAGAACTTCAGTGGGGAGAAGACCCTCTCGTCGAGCGGGGGTGGGGGGAAGGCGAGGGGCGCGTTAGGTGCAGGGAGGAACGCGAAGCGCCGCGACCGCGAACGATACTCCTGCATGGAGGAACACCATTATAAGACCCACATATTCTTCTCCGCGGCACCTCGGGCCAGTACTCAATACAACGACATCACAGGTAAACGTATGTGATCAGTGATAGTGAAACGCGAAATATTATGTTTTGTTTGTGATTTAAAGTTTGTTAACAACTTTTCGTGTAAGTTAAAGTGCCGAAGCCTTCGGGAAACTGATTGGGTCTAATAATTTAGTGAAGTTCACGGCGACCTCGTTAGTTTCCACGTTGAAAACACATCAGACATGAAACGCCGTCGCAACTATAAATACATTCTTTGACAGGTGACGCAGTGTTTAGTTTGACTTCATTAGACATGCTTACGAGCATTCCTCGAAGACGTAACAACTGACTGTTTAGTGTAAACAAAACTTTCAGAAGTTTTATAAGCTTTAGTAATCAAAACTACTGTATTTCTCCAGTGGATGGAACTTGTTTAAGCCGGTTTGAACTGGTTCTGTTTTGGCGCCTAACCACCAAACGACCCGAGGTTATTTCCCGCGTAAGTGTTATGACACACAGATTATACAATATTTATAATTGGCACGATTTAATCGAGTATGTTTGTTTAATACCAACCTGCTGAGGGATTAATCATTTCGTTATCTGTTTCGAAGACCATCTGTAGAGTTTAATGTCCAAACGTAAAGGTACTAATTCTCATTTTGTGTCAGAATTACTTTATCTACCTAAGTGTTGAACTTGTCTTAGATTTTCCTAGATGTACCTAACATGATTGTCAATTGTACTTAATTCAAACTTATTTACGCGGGTAAGTTATTTTTCCGAATTAGATTAATGAAGCTGGTAACAATTTAAGGATCAGAAAAACTTCTTCTAACTAAGGTCTATTTGGTGATACCCTTTTTGTTATGCATGTATCTATTGTTACAAGATGTGAATTTGCAGAAAACTTGTGAATAATAACTGTTTTGTATAATTGTATTTTTCTCTTAACCAGTTGAGACAACCAAAAATCTGGCTTGTAAGTCTCTTTCCAAAATCTAAATTTCTAATGAGTATTTTCAAGACAAATGTTTTCCATCTTCGATCACGCCTTACAATCAGGCGAGTGGTCAAATACAGGCCTTTTTAGTAATACTAAATCTAACACAACCCCTCAATGTCTCCAGAACGATGCGGGCCAGTACTGGGCGGTGGCACGGGGACGGAGCCGGAGCCACCGCAGCCGCTGGTGACGCGGGAGCCTTCGGTGTCGCTCCTGCGCTGGGACCGCGGCCCCGCCACCACAACCACGGTCCCAACAAGCGACCACCGCCGACGCACGGAGCCCGTGTCTCTCGCCACACTACAGAAAGACTGCTTCGTTATTCCTGCGCACGCACTTGATCGGTTCCTGCCTGATGGTGTGCCGGTGAGTATTAACTGTACGGTTAAGTTCGGCACTGTTCGGCAAAGCTGGCTATTCTCAAGAAGTAACCCAGTAAAAAAGGACTGACCGGAGAAGGCAACATAGTTGTCAGCGGGTCTACCGCGTAACTATAATGGTAATGAACGTTAACTCTGGTAATAAAATTTAATACGATCGTGAAACAATAAACCTCCGCACCGCAAGTGTAGTCTGACCGTTGCCCAGCAGTTGCACAGCTAAGGTTAACGAAAATATTTAGTCTACCTAACTAACATCGTCTACCTTCATTTTGGAACTAGGTAACTCTTACACATGACTATCTAATATATTCTAATTCTGTCTTCAATTTCATGAGATATTTGAAAGCCTAGATTTTTTACCCCTAAACTGTTTGTTGGAGATATAATAAATTGCTGCATAAAAACCTGAGCAGTTTCAGCAACTATTATAGAGCAGAATAATTAATCATAATTAACTCTGGTACAGCGGCGGCCATTTACATAGTTGATAGCCGCGCTTAACTGACCCAAGAATTAGAGACGACCTAGACGAGAAAATACACTTTACGGACAATGACAAATTGTGGACAATTTTGTGTACTGTCTCAAAGAACTTGGGAATTTCGTTAGGCTTTGACAAATAATCTACGAACTAAAGCTAGCACAATGTGCTAATTCTTTCTCTCAAATGTATTTTTGTCAATTTCAGCTTCCAGTGCCGCCTCCTACGCCAGAAAAAGGAATGACAGCAAAGACTGCACAAAACTTAAGCATCCTCGAAATTGCCGACCCCAAACATTGTATATTGGCCCACCTCATGAGTCCCTTGGAATCAATAGAGCCAATATTGGAATCGCCGCTTGCCAAACCTTTGATAAGACAAAAAGCTGCTGCAGCGGACTTATTAAACGAAGTGGCGCAAGCCAATACTGCTGTTGGAGGGATGTTGTTGGCGAACATGGAAAAAAGCGCGGAATTCCCTTTCATATCTTATTATGTGATAAATACGACGCAGACTGACCCATTGCTTTTCTACAACAACATGAGATGTGCCTCCTTGAACAAGTTTGATCCGAAGACTATTAGGTACTCGGCGGCGCATACGCTGGACTTGTATAGTGAAGTAGCGATGATCTGTAGGCCTCCGTTCACAGACCTGGCCGGTGGACCGAAGAAGTCGCACACGCCTACAACTGGATTCATCATAAGTGTTTACAAGGTATCTATACTGTCACATAATAAGGTCCTAATAAAAATAACCTGACCGTCAAGAACCCCCGACTCCAACTAGAAAAAGAGTTGTAACTTTTGAACGGCTGAACAGATTTTCATGATAGCTAATGATACCCAATTAAACTAGCTTCCAATTAAATAAAACTACATTGAAATCGGTCCATTCGTTTTGGAACTACGATGCCAGAGACAGATACACACTACAAACTTATAGCACCCCTCTTTTTGTCGGGTGTTAATTAAAAAAGCTTATAAAGTGGTCATTTTATTCAGTAATTGAACTGGACTAGTTATCATTTTGGAAAATTTATTCACAACCAAAACATTAAACACTTGATAACATTTAACGGTGCTTTCTAAACTAGGTACAGATTTGCGTAGGCATAGGTAGTTTTATAGTTTGGACTACGTTGTTAAATTTCTGTTTTATCGGCTCAATGTTTTTCAAACGCTAAATAATACTACTAAAGTTAACTAAATACTAAAAAAAACCCGGCCAAGTGCGAGTCGGACTCGCGCACGAAGTGTTTCGTACCATTATCTATAAAAACGGCAAAAAAATCACGTTTGTTGTATGGGAGCCCCCCCTTAAACATTTATTTTATTCTGTTTTTTTAGTATTTGTTGTTATAGCGGCAACAGAAATATATCATCTCTGAAAATTTCAACTGTCTAACTATCACCGATCACGGTTCATGAGAAACAGCCTGGTGACAGACGGACAGACGGACGGACGGACAGCAGAGTCTTAGTAATACGTTTCTACAAGATGTTATCATTTTTATCTTCAGGTGTTCGAAGGCGATGACGGCGAGCGCTTCGAAAGAAACTGGCTATACTGGACAGGCGCCAGAATGTTATACCGGCATTTACCTCATACTGTGGGGCTCCGGAAGATAGCCTTACATAAGTCAGTGGCCTCCCATGGTGACAAGATGTACCTGCTGGTGTGCGAGTGTGCCAACCTCATGGACGACCTGTCGGGAGCCGCCATGTTGGTGACGGCGCTCAGGGCCCGGCTGTGCGGGTACACGGGGCTGTACAGACCCATACAGACTTTCTAGTAGAGGGGCGAAGGCCTGGGCGGCCTAGAGTGTGTTGTACTGTAGTTTTGCAGACATCTATAGGTTAGGATAGGTTATTTGAGGGTAATGAATTTGAAAGGCTGAGGTACTAAGGCTGACTTTCAGAAACTAGTCTAAGCATGAACTTACGCTTCGTATACGATTTTGACAGATGGAAGCGTAAGTTCACGCTTAGACTCGTTTCTGAATGTCAGCCTAAGACGATTTAAGCTCTAAGTATACAATAATTTGTCACAGTAATTTATTCATTGAACAATTTACATTTTATTTGAATTTTAAAGTATACCTACATTTAAAAAAATAACAAGATAGATAGGTACACAGACAGTTAACAATTCAAATGATTTAATTAACGAGTATTTTAATGATAATTCGGTCGCAAATTCAGAAAAAATCTTTATAAAAGATGATTATTACCAAAAGATGATTATTTCCAAATTCATTACCCAATTTAATAAATATAGGATATTATTAGATATCTATTTAGCTACCTAAAGATGTCTTAACAAAACTGGTCACCGACAGCACACGTTGTGAACAAAACGGACCAAAGTATTAATATTACATTTAAGATTGTCTTAAATGATGTACAATGTATGACTGGGTACAGGCGAGTCGAGCCGAAGTGTTCTTGTTTTAGATATAAGAGATTTTAATATCGAAACGAGTGATTATTTTTTCTGTAGACGCAATTTTTTTTTTAAATCCTCTGACTATACTTTTGATATGTCCACAGACACAAAATGACACACTGACGGTTCCCTAGATCAAAATACGATTACTCTGATAAATTATGCCTACATGAGTCGACAATATTTTGTTATAGGTACCTTTTGGGTGAAGTCTTCCAAATAGCGGCGTACCCAATTACCTACATGTTCGATTGATACCGAGATTTAGCATAGAAAACTATAATATATAATATATATATTGCATGTACATGTTATTGCACTTAGCTAATCAATTTCCCCATTTCTATTTTTACCTAAAATAAGAAAATTTATTTTTCGATATTTCCAATTTTCTGACATATCTCGTGATACATATCATTAAATTACATAAAATGTTCAATCGAAAATGTTTATATTCATTGCCTACGCCAACTCAATTTCTTATAATTCTGAGAAATTATATTAAATATTGTGATGATCACAAAAAATAAAAAAAATTGGAACACGTTTCATTATTTAATGCACACTTCATTAAAAAACAAACCTGTTGCTACATTTAGAAACGCACAATAACATTTAAAATGTTACACAAATCGTATGACACAGATTTGAAAGTAATTTGCAATTGACTTTACATAAGTCTGTTTCTTCTGTCATCGCATTAATTCAATTTTAACTGAATTATAAATATTAGAACTGAAAATACATGTTTATAAAACATTATAAAATTTTATTACTTACTAACATTACTACCAATTTTCCTCTTATAAACTCACTATATTAAATATATATTTAAATCACTATATGAAAATAGTAGGTAGATATAATAAAAAGCCCATCTAAGACGAGAGGCTAATAAACGACATAAAAAGTTAACTGTAGAATATTGTTCGAAACCTTATTAAAATACAGTAGGAATGAATTATAAAAGCTTGACGCACAGACCTAAGGTGGTGTAGACTATGACACAAATTGCGACACGGTGTTTGATACCATAAGCGTCATAGCATACGGCGACATTTTGCGACATACCACTGTATAACACCACATGGCTACATGGCTTAAGATGACTCACTAGTCATCTTAAGCCATGTGAATGTAGAGTTACCATCCGTCCGGATTTCTCCGTTTTCTTAATTTATCCCGATTTTTTAATTCGCTGGATTTTTTTAATATTAATCCAATCTTCTAGGTCAGACCTGGAAGTCATGGGGGGAGGCCTTTGCTCAGCAGTGGGATGATATAGGCTAACAGTAACAGTAATCCAATCTTTAACCTTTATTAAATTATATACATACAACTAGTTCAACTAGTATCCGCACTCAGTACGTATACCTCCGCGCGCCCGCTATCCCTGTAAAAGATGCGCTGCGCTCGAGATTTATTATTTCATTTTGTGACTAAATTGTCCTGATATTTTTTAAAGTCTGGCCTTTTTTAATCGTCCATCTTTTTGTCAGGGCTTTTCAAATTTGGAAATGGTAACACTAAGCGAAGGACACTGGTCTTGTCTTTGAAACAAAAATAAGTCTTCAGAAAAGTGCTTTTATTAAGCACTTTACACAGTAGCGATACAGTCGCAAAAGGCCTGCCTAGCTAGGTAGTTCGCAGCGTTCACGAAACGCGCTACTGCATCGCCGTTAAAAGTCGCCGTATGCTATGGCCAAGTGTTCAAGGTGTTCAAGGACTAAGTTTCTGTGGTTAAGTAACACGGCGCTTAATACTTAACCACAGAAACTTAGTCCTTGAACACACAACAACAACAAGATTTTTACAGAAAATTTATGGCAATATCATTCCAGACACCACTACAATACGTGTATTGAGTGTTTTGGTTGTATCGTGTCGTACTGTAAACCATATGTAGAACCTAAAACATGGAAAAAGTATTTTATTCTAAGCATCTTTAGAAAAACAATACTAAATAATTGCATCCAATTGCTATATCAAAATATATATTTGTAATAAAATAATTTATATGACCAAAAAGCCTACCTGACATTGTGATTCATTAAAATAATAAATTAATATTACATGCACAGAGTATAAGCATAGTTATTGGCTTGAGAAGCATCAATATGTATTTTAAGATATTGTAATAGAAAATATATACTTACATAATAATAATTTATTTATATTGGAACCGCATTACGCTTGCGTAGCAAATTTATCAATTTTTTTGTAAATAAGGAAAACTTTGAATCAACGAGCAGGGGTTGCGGTAGCTCGGTGGGCCAGAGGGGATGGTGTAATGTAACAGAAGGTTGCAGGTTGAATCCTAATCGCGGTCGAACTTTTCTTTCCACTAAAAATTGATAATAATCATTTATTGCATTTTATTTAATCATTTACATTACGTAAGTACTTGTAACAATGATTCTTACGCTTGTAAGTTCTGTTAAAATTATTTCTTAAACCTAAATGATAAAAGTATAAATTTGCATATTTGCATCACAAATAAAAATTGTTGAATTTTTTTTTTTTTTAAATCTGAATTATATGTATACTACAATTCAGTCGTTACTAATGAACTTGAACCTTTTTTTAGTTAAAGTATATTAAAGTAGAGTTATTATAATAGTTAAATTGATTTACTATTGTTAAGCAAAAATTGATTGTGTCAAATTTAACCATGCATTGTTTTAAGTTAAAGCACATTGATATAATCGATTTGGAAACATTACCTATTGCAAATATCGTTAATTGAACATTAGATATTAAAAGCAATCAATTACGAGGAATGTTTCGTTAAAACTATGCATGATTAAATATTGCTCATTTAATTTTGTAGCAGTTTCTAAATATATTTTTGTCAAGGTAAAAAATAGATCCTTTTTGTATTGTTTCTAGTCATCAATAGGTAGACGAAAATTATTTTGCTATGGTGCTAAATCTAGTTAATTTGTAGTTAGCAATAAAATAAAGCTTGCAAGTTTGTTAATTAATAATAAATATCACTGTAAAATAACCAGTTCTTTGCTTTAGTTGTAAGTTATATTTTAATAATAAAACAAAATAACTAACGATCGTATTTGCCAATTTAATAATTACACATATAGGTAAATTATTTTTAAATAAAGGTTTCTACAACACCAATTCATTAGAAGTATCTCAACTTAGCGTATTATTAATTAGCCCATTCTCACAAAGCTCTACTAAAAAAATATAAATACTAACTAAGATTACCTACAAATCAGTTAATTTTAGTCACAAAATATTGATCAGTCATCGGTCCATAACGCTTCAGCAGTTAGTTGCAACAGTGATTTCAGTTTAAGTAATTGAGTTTGTCTTGAGTAGAATTGTGTGAAAATGGCCTTAGAATTTTATAAGGCTTAATAAAGTTATATTGATAAGAAATAAATTAATAGAACTATAATTATGGTGTTGAAAAGTTCGGGTTGTGTGGTACCAAAAATATTAATGTTGCAATTACATACCTATTGTTCTTAGAACAAACTATAGAGGAATACAATGGTGTCTGTAAACAAGATAACATTATATTCGTCTATCTCTATAGACCAAAAACAGCTTTCAATCAAGCCTAATTATTTTTGTAATGGAGTAGAATCCTTAGAAGCAACTTTTTAAAAAAAAGCTTTTGACAAATTTTGGCGAGCAGATATCCCTACGACTTAAAAACCAAACAATAAGTTAGTGACTACTATAATCTTAAATGTATGAATTATACCAGCGAAAGGCTTATTAAAATACGCCGATCGCAATAATTCAGAAAAGGAAAGATTTCTATCAAATGGTTTTTAAGTTTCTAATAAACTCCTAAGTCTTTTAAAAAACTATATGGGTAAACCGCTATTTAATACAAATCGAAAAATAAATTCAGTAATTACTTATTGTAGGTACAAATAAATATTGTAAATGTGATTTAATCCCATATAAAATTGGCATCACTATAAAGATTCAAAATCCAAATGGGTTTAAAAATATTTGTATTATTGTAAAGCAATTTAAAATTACTGTTTAGCTTGAAAAGCTAGTTATGATCGCGGGCTAAGCTCTATGTAGATTGTATAGACAATTTAATTAAATTTCAATTATTTTTATAATAAAAATATAAATTAAATATTGTGTTTCATTTGTTTGAATTCTGTGTGCAATGTCCTTTAGAAGAAGTCCTGAGGCTTAACAAAGAATCTCCATACCGAAAACACCAGTAGCACTTTTCCCTACCTGATAATCAAATCCTTGTCACACTTGCAACAAATACACCAAGACAGTAATTCAATTTAGTGTTAAAGTTGAAATACGAAAAGTAAGTATATTGTATGTTAAAAAAACAGCTTTGCAATGTAATTCATAGGCAGTCTGTAACATAAAATACACGGAAGTCAATTCTTATGCAGGATATTGTACTGCCATGAATTGGAAAGCAATTAGAAAAATAAATTTTATTATTTCTAAATTTTTATGTAGTATTGAAACATCATAAATAGCAGTCAAATTTTATTTAACAACTTATGTAATACTTATACATATAAAATTAAATCAACCTATTTTTCTCTAGAGAATTAAATTCTGTATGTACATACATCAGTAACCCTTGTGACCACGAAACCTTCTTCTGTTGTCCAACTGGAAAGAAAAATATCAAACTATAAGAAACCGGAATCTTAAGTCAAAAATGTAATAATTACAAATAGGAGATGTGAGAGCAATACTTTTTTAGTATAAAGGTCAGACTACACTGATTGGAACAAGCAAGAAAAATATGTTATAGTTCATAATTCAATGCCTATCAGCCAAAAAGGGAAAAGTACAATTTTGTTTGAATTTATTTTGAAATTGAAACCACTTTGGTTTAAAGTATAATTCAAAATAAAATGTGAACAAAATGGTGCTTATCCCTTTTCACATTGTGCCTTAGAAAGCAGCCTACCATCTCCTACATTCACACATCCCTTAAATCACTCAGAACAAATACATCTAGGGTAGATGTATTTGTTCACTCAGTAAACAAAAAGTAAAGAAAATGGTATATTTTATTGATTGGTCCATTGAAATTTCAACCCTGTGGGTCAAAGTTTACTATGTGGTCTCCAAATATTGTTCTTGAATACAGGCTTCACCCTTAAGTCCTAGTTCAATAAATAAATTCAGCTGGATAAGGTAGTTATAGTCAGAAGAATGAGTCCGGCAATTGGTTTAATCTTGAGATATTGGAATCCAAATGGTACATAGATATAGCCTTTGTGGGTGATTATACCTACGTAAGTCCTTTGGGCAGTCAGCCCCGTTATAAAACTAACTGACTGGAAAATATTTGCACAACTATTCATGAGTAATTTACAAAGAATTGTGGCTTAGTAAAAGCAGAAATGCAATTCTGTGGGCCTAAAGTACAAAATAAAAATAGCTATAGATCCGTAGTTACTTACAAGAGATCTTTTACACTCAAAGAAACTTTGCCGAAGTTGAATACAATCCTCAGGCACCACTCCGTCCCTGAGACACTCTCTGGGCGTTTTCTTGTCCTGAAATATAATCAATAATTGGATGAATACAGCGTCTTAATAGTTATTTAATATTTGTATTAACTAAATCACATGACACTCACTATAAATCCATTGAAACTATAATACCCTTTGCAAGAAGAAGAATTATAAAGAAGAAATAGGTAAAATCAAATAAGTAGATATGTTATAGGAACAGGAACATAGAAAACTAACCTTTTTACAGCAATCACTGGCCAATAAACACATCTTTAGATCAGCTCTGATACCGGCGCATGGTGACTTGTCCGCTAGACCTATTTCATCAGGAGCAAACGTGACCATTTTTATTATTATTTAATTCTTGGGTATTTCACAGAAAAAAGATTATTGGTAAGTTCAGTTTATCAATATTTTGATGACATTTCTAAATGTCAAAATGACGAATGAAATTGACAGAGGACAGAAATTAAATGTTACGTTTTGTTTTTCATTTGCGATTTTGCCACTTTTTTACATTTTCGTAAATAAATAATGTATTTTAATGATTTTAATCCAGATTTACTTTCTCATAACAACCTTCAAATCTTAACTAGACGACTGTCATCCACTCGATTCACTGAACCGACTGAACCCGATGACTTGATTGCTCAGGTTGTAAACGGAACGTAATTGATACCAATACCACCCACTTGTCTTGTCAGTGTCAGTTTATATCAGCTGTTTGAGTTCAGTGGAGTTCGCTTTTGTCAATGAACTTTTGAGAACAAAAAAGATGAGGAAACTGTTCCCAGTTATCTCAAGAAGACTTTCGCACGTGTGTAGTTTGAAGCCTTACAAAGAGACGAAATGGTTGATGCCAAATGGCAATCCAATCGGAGCATATATCTACAACTGTGTCGCAAATGAAAAAGTTCCGGTTATATTGAGTGACCCTCACATAGCCACCTGGTACTCCTGTGGGCCGACAGTGTACGACTCCGCACATATAGGCCATGCGAGCTGCTACGTCAAGTTAGACATCATTCAACGAATCCTAAAAACCTTTTTGAATGTAAAACTCGTAACTGCTATGGGCATCACCGATATTGATGACAAAATCATCAAAAAAGGTATCGAAACTAACACCCACTTTGTAAATGTCGCTAAACAATACGAACATGAATTCTGGCTAGACATGTCCTCTCTAAATATTGAAAAACCCTTAATAATCACCAGAGTATCAGATCACATTCACACTATTGAAGGCTTTGTGAAGAAACTTATTGATTCTGAGATGGCTTATGTTACAATGGATGGGTCAGTTTATTTTGACACAACTAAATTCCCTTCATATGGAAAATTACAAAAAATGCAAAGTGAGGGTGAAGCAGCCAATGAAGAGAAAAGAAATAAAATGGATTTTGCTCTCTGGAAAGCTTATAAGCCTGGTGAACCATCATGGGATGCGTCTTTTGGTAAAGGCAGGCCAGGCTGGCATATAGAGTGCTCAGCGATGGTCAGCAAAGTATTTGGTTCTCAGATAGACTTTCATGCAGGAGGCATTGATCTTCAATTCCCACATCATGAGAATGAGGAGGCTCAGTCATGTGCTTTTCACAATACAAGACAGTGGGCAAACTATTGGATTCATGTTGGTCATTTACATGTGAAAGGAGATACAAAAATGTCAAAATCTCTTAAAAACACGATATCAATACCAGACCTATTGAAGTCACACAGCACTGATGTATTCCGAATGGCTTGTCTAACATCAAACTACCGTTACCCAATGGAATATAACCATGAAGTTATGAAGACAGCTGAGGAAGTTCTAAATAAGTTCAAATTCTTCCTCAAGGATGCATTTATTTATGTCAATAATAATGCAACCAGTAATGGAGATTATAAAGATAAGATACTGAATGATTTACAAAGAATAGAAGAGGCCAATTTGGACGCTTTAAAAACTGACTTTAACACTGCAACCTGCATCAATAACCTTCTTACTTTAGTTAGTAATGCTAATAGGATAATTAAATTAGACACTAAAGAATACTATCCAGTACCTATAGTGTTGATAGCTGAGTATATAACGAGTATGCTAACCAAATTTGGCTTGAAACTCCAAGATTCAGCTCAAGACAGCATTCTGTCAAACTCCTTGATCGACACGTTAGTGGAATTTAGGCATTCAGTGAGATTAAATGCTTTATCAAGGAAAGATACGGAGATACTGCGAGCATGTGATGTTGTCAGGGATAAAATGAAATCCATCAAAGTGCAAATTAATGATAGCAATAAGACTTCTTCTTGGGTGTCCACTGAATAAGGATTGTCCAAGAATCTGACAAAAGCCTGATACTATGAAAGTAAATTTTTAGGTCATTTAAATGTCAGAGAATTATGGTATAAAATGTTGTACAATCCTTGCAAGGAGACTTGAGCTGAAGGTTTCAAGGCAATGGTTTCTTTAAATCCTGAATAAACTGGTTCCACCAGTTTATTCAGGATTTAAAGAAACCATTGCCTCATGGCAAGACATGCAATAACTATGTTACTTTTTTAGATTAATTGTTTGAGAAAATAAAGTACTGACCTAAAAACTATAATAAATTTTTTTAAATATGTTGATTATGTTCTTATCAAGTAATGACAGGCTTTACTTTATCACAACCAAATCAATAAGCGATAAGTTACTTCTAACAGAATCTGTAAATTATGTGTAAATATGTATTAAAAATGTGTAAGTATGTTGTTACTAATAATAAAATAAAAATATATCACCACTGTTCATTCAAGTTTTTATTTTTATAATTTACTTACATTCATGTCCATTGACTAGACTATGATGAAATGAGATTTCCGGAGTTTATAAAAGTCATTAGAATATAAACTAAAAATAAAACTTTCCTTTATGGCAAGTATGATATTATTATAATTGTTCAGCGTTTAACATTTTGTGTCAAATCTTGTTGTTTTGGAAGAATTTTGACGTGAATACGTAGTGCGAATGGCACTGTGTTTATATATGTGACCCATCGTCCTATATGACCGACAAATGTAACAGCGCAAGGCGATGCTGTACATGTCATACAGTAGTCGTTTCTACTACATATGGTCACGAATATCCAACGATCATAAAAGCGATAAGCTACCATCATATCGCGTCGCATTTATCGCTTACCTAGGACAGTGGGTAAAAGGGCTGTTAATAAAATAATGGCCTAGTTACCGTCAGTCTTATACAATTTCACATTCAATGCTATGTAACAGTGTTACTTTGTTCAAAAACCGAATCCTTAACATAATGAGCGCAGTTCTAAACAATCTTTAAGTACAATAAAATTGACACAACAGTAAGATATTCAACGAATTACAGCTTTCAATACAAGAAGCTTCGTGATGTTATGTTCGAATGTTGTTTGTTATGGAATGTATAGATAATAGAGTCAACAAAATAAAGTTTAAGAAATTTAGCACTACCTACTACCATTGATAAGGGGTCATCCATAAAGTACGTCACACTAATTTCGTAATTTTTTGACCCCTCCCTCGTTCTTTTCACAGTTGATCACATTTGTGACACCCCCCTCCCTAGTGTGACGTCACATATTTTGCAATTTTACATCTAGAAACTTAAATTAAAACAGCAATTAGGGAATTAGTTTTATTTTCATTTAAATTATTTTTTTAATATGATTTTGAAATGTGACGTCACGAAACTTAGGACCCCTCCCACCCCTTGTCGCGTACTTTCACACTTCGTCGTGCCCCCCCCCCCCCCTTAACGTGTGACGTAATTTATGGATGGTCCCTAATGAGCATATTATTCTTGTACTCAGACTCCATTACTCAAAATCGGAGAAGAAATACTTTCAAAAATAATTTAGACAAATTTTACATAGCATCACGAAGCTTGCTGAATGAATAAGAAGACAAATTTTGTGCGCGGGATACGTTCACCTTAGGGATAAATAACTAAACTTAATTGGGAACAGGATGCAAGGTGCCGTTTTTATCTTGTATCATATTCTCGGCTTTGTACACTTTCCAGGCGACCAGGTAGTCTCGCACCATTTTGAATAGTGTGTAGTAGTTGATGAAGAGAAGTATGACTATCGCTAAGAAGTTGTGCCACTGTATGGAACTGAAGAGTAGGCACAGTTGCACCACGATGAGGGATAGTTGTAGACACAGCATCCCGCATAGTAGGAGTGAGGGGTTTGCGAACACCGTCTGAGGACAGAAAACATGTTTAGTTAAATATGGTATTTGAAAATCGACTTTATGTGTAACAGACGAAGACTCAAATTGTAGGTATCAATATGAAAATAAAAGTCAAGGTCGCAACATAACCGCAGAGCGTTACCAACGACCATGCGCTAAACTAAAGTAATGCTCAAAAATTTATTCAGCCAGTCACAAAATAAGGAATAAAATATGCTAAAACATGGGAAGAGCTCCCTCAACCGACAATACCTTTGTAAGTCTGGGGAAACTTGGACAGATATCCCCGTTACGACCTTAGCTGGCTGGCTAATCTTTCCACCGTGGCAAAGACAGATAAGCATTGCTCAATTCTCATGTGAGTGCTCACATATTAGAAGAATAACCTAACCGTCAAAAACATAGCTAAGGTGATACCAAATTAAACTAGCTTTCAATTTAAAAAACATGCATTGAAATCAGTCAATACGCTTTGGAGCTACGATGCCACGAACAGATATATAAATACATCAAAACAGATACAAACTTTAACACCCCTCTTTTTTGTCGGGGGTTAAAAAGATGGTAATACTCACGTGGAACCGGCAGTGCACCACAGAGGAAGGGTCGGCCGCGACGGCCGGCGTGGTCGCTACGTACATGCGGCTGGAGAGCGACACCCGCGCACCGCGCGACCACATGCGGCTTGCACACCATGGTAACACCTCACTGCCATCTGCATGGTAATATAATCACGATAGGTTTGAGCTAAATTATCGCCAAGATGCGTTCCTGTGGCGAGCGAGCAATACCATTAATAAAAGATGTAAACAGTTTAAGTTTGACATTTTTGATTCAAGTCTGCAATCGGTGAGACGTGCAATTAGTCTGGAGTTCTTCTCCAGGTATTAATTAAGAGTTGCAATTATTGTTCAACATTTTGGTCTAGCATTGTATCCATGTTCATTACTGTATTCAGTTTTTTATTCGTGGAGACCTGTTATTGGCTGGTTGCAACAAATCTTGTCATTTAATACAATACAATACAATAAACTTTATTGTACACCAGAAATACAAAAAAAAAACATTATCATAAATATGTACATGTACAATGGGCGGTCTTATCGCTAAAAGCGATGTCTTCCAGACAACCTTTGGATGGACATGACTTGGAAGAAATAGAAAAAGGGCAGTTTGCGGTGTACCATACATATTAATATAAACAGATAAATAATAATTATGCATAAATTTTTATTACACTTACATACAAAATAAATAAATATACAGTGTTAAGATACATAAATGGTATTGGACCTAAAGTATAATATTTTACAGATTAATAACAACATTTCTACTAAACAGAGAGGTAGTGATGTTTCAGCAATACTTTAAAAGAAGTCAATGACTGTGCTCTTCTTACCGACACAGGCAATGCATTCCATAAGCGCGAGGCTTGGACTGTAAACGATTTATCATAGAACATCGTGGAATGCATTGGCATCTCAAGCCTCAAATTCTCCGATGATCTTAAGAACCTAGTATGTGTGTCATGTAGAAACTTAAAACGTTTTTTAAGATATAATGGGGTTTTGAGGATGAACAGAATACTGTAAAGTAAGGTTAAAATATGAGAATTCCGGCGAAGGCGTATTGGAAGCCACTTGAGCTTTGTACGAAATTCAGATATGTGGTCATACTTGCGTAGTCCAAATATAAACCTTATACAGAAATTTTGAAGTCGCTCCAGTTTGTCTAGCTGTGCCTCTGTGAGATCAAGATAGCTGGCATCTGCATAGTCCAGTATTGGTAGCAGAAGGGACTGTGCAAGCGCAATTTTAGTGGCAGTCGGCAAAAAATTGCGTAACCTCCGTAATGACCCTGCCGACGCAAATATCTTACGGCTGACTTCTCGCAGCTGTTGACCCCAGGAAAAGTTTTTATCTATATAAATCCCCAAGTTCTTCACACTATCACTAAAAGGAATTGTCATACCATTAAAGAGAACTTGAGGGATTTGGAGCCAATCAATTTTAGATATCATTCTAGGGCTGCCAATAACAATGACTTGGGTCTTCGAGGGGTTTACCTTCAATCCATGTGCCGTGCTCCACTCGTGAATTTGGGCCAGGTCTAAATTGGTTGTCCTAACTGCTTCCGACAATTTTCCAAGCGGCGAATGGGTATAAATTTGGAGATCATCTGCATAAAGGTGGTAGAAAGAACGAAGTCCATTTGATATAGAATTAATGAATATTGCGAAGAGTAAAGGAGATAACACGCCACCCTGTGGTACACCGACAGTAGTACTACACCACAAAGAATTAATATCTTCAATGCATATACGTTGTCGGCGGCCACACAAGTAATTACGAAACCAGTCAATAACTTTCGGAGATATGTTAAGAGAAAACAGTATGGCAAGCAGGATATCAAAATCTACTGTGTTAAAAGCGTTGCTAAAATCAAGTAAAGTGAGCACGGTAAGATTTCCATTTTCCATACTTAGTCTGATGTCATCCGTAATGTTGACTAAAGCTGTAACAGTACTATGACCTGGACGAAAACCGGATTGGAGAGGATTCAGAAGATTGTTCTTGTTAAGGAAACTACTAAATTGGTTATGGATAAGGCGCTCAAGGACTTTGGAGAGGAAAGGTAAGATAGAGATCGGGCGATATTCGGAAAAGGATGAAGGATTTGCCTTCTTAGGTAAGGGAGTTATTTGTGCATCTTTCCATGCAGATGGAAAAATGCCACAGGATACAGAATAATTGAGGATATGACAAATGGTGGGAAGGATTTCGTCAAGGATAGGAAGAATCATCTTACGGCTGACACAGTCACTTCCAACAGCGTTGGACGTTATAGATACTATGCTCTTCTTGACATCACAAGCAGTGAATTGACTAAAGACAAATTGAGAATAATCAGGAGTTGGAAGAGATGAAAGATGCATCAAAGTATTGGCCTTAATTGTTCCATCACAATTGGACGAAGATGAGAAGTGTTGATTTAATAAATCAATATTCAGGTTTTTAGGAATAGAATTCTGACGCGATTTTCCAACTCCCATTGATCTAAGGAATTTCCAGACTTGAGTTGGATCACCGTTTTCAATAGAACTATGAATATAGTGGCGTTGAGCATCTCTACACACCTTGTTGCAGTGATTACGAATAGCCGTGTATTTTTCCCGATTAGCAGCAGTAGGACGACACTTGTATCTGGTTTTGGCCACCGATTTCTTGTGCATAATTGATTTTATATCATCAGTGAGCCATGGAGATGGAAGGTGTTTAATTTTAACTGCACGGATCGGAGCATGTACATCATATAGGTGTATGATGTTATGGATGAAAATAGCCATCTTATCATCAATAGATTCAGCAATCATGAGAGGTGCCCAGTCAATGTTTCCAGCATCATCACGTAGATTATCAGAATTCATACCACTGAAATTGCGCTGCATAAGGACTTTAGATCTTGCCTTTGGGGGACGAATTTTATAGGAGAGGAAGATTAAGTCATGGTAAGAGAAGGCGTCAGCTGGGCATTGACCATGCTTAGCGACGTGTTCCGTTGAGGAAACGAAGATGAGATCGAGGAGTGAAGGGGCCGAATTAGGAAAATGATGTGTGGCACTTGAAGGAAGAATAGACAAATTACTTGATTGTAAAATAGATTGTAGAGAGGAAGAACGAGAATCTTGTTTGTTAAGACAGGTATTAAAATCCCCCATAATTATAGTGTGTCTGTAAGAAGGAGTAAGGGTTTCTAGGATGTTTTCGAAAGAGGAGAAGAAGTCGATGCGTAAAGAGGGACAGTAATAAACACCAAGTAGGATTTTAGAGTGGTTCAAATCAACTTCTACGAATAGATGCTCACCAGCATTCAACGGTGGTGGCTGTGTTGACATATCAACAATGGTAAACGGAATATGTGTGCGAAGATATATGGCAACACCACCCCCACCACCACTAGTGCGATCATTTCTTATCAGTTGAAAGCCAGGAAGTGAATAGGAAACAGTTGGCAAGCATGGTTTAAGCCATGACTCGGAGACCAGGATAGCATGGATGTTTCTACAGTCAAAATTGGCCAGCATATCGGGGAAGTGAGCCGGAATACTTTGAGCATTTATATGGACTACATTTAGATTCTTTGGGACATCAGAAAAATGAGACTCGAGAGTGTCGGCAAGTGTAGGAATACTGACGAAGCTATCATTGTCACTATTTGCATTGTTATAATATAATATTTATATTGTTGTTATTTGCTGTTGGTCTCCCTAATAGTAAATAAATAAATAAATAAATCTCAACATGGCTTATCATATCCACTGGAATGGGATTCGCCAAAAAAATATATAATAGGAATTATCCCATACTCTTGGTAACTGGGTTAATTCGCATTTTCGGCTCTAATTCCAGTAACGCTGCTACCCGTTACTATTCTGGGATAAGTTGATTTCACAATGGCTGCCATCTTTCAGTATTCATATTGTTAGTTCACTCAGCTGGAGTATGGTTAACCACATGTCTTACATAGGCGAAATGAGGCGACGCGATGCATGCACTGTCACAGCTTGTCTGCACAGCACCCACGACATGATACAATAAAGGTGAGCATTGTTTGATTCACATGATTTTATCGCATCACTTTGTCCCCAGCGTTTGGGCCCTCTACTAGTTCGGCGAATAGAGGCGAACACGACAATATGGAGGGCGCATTTGCATGCACTCACGATGTATAGCGGACGAATGACGCCGAACATTAGCGAATGTTGACAAATGCGCCCTCCTACGTTGCTGCTTGCCTCCATACGGCCTATAGAGGCCACATGGAGGATCTTCAGTGGAAAGGTAAAATGACGAACGCGCCAATTCGTTGGCAAACTAACTTAAACTTTACAGGTGCACATTTTAAAGGTTTATTTAGTTTGCCAGCGAATTGGCGCTATAATCATTTTACCTTTCCACTGACGATATGGAATACAGGCGAATGGACGCCTCTATTCGCCGAAGGTGTAATGGAACCTTTACACAGAGCGTAACATTAGAAATTAAACGATAACAGGGGCCTAAAAAGGCCACATTGAGCAATTCATCTAATGATCTGCTTAGTAACTGTCAAACAGATGATTACTGAATATGAACCTTATGCTGATGACATTAAGAGTTGTCAATTAAGTAGATATTTTGACATTCGTAATATGAATCATATCGAGGGTTCACGGGCTATTTGTATTAAGCGACATTTATTTCTGGTAATAACAGCTTTATAAAAAGACTAGATTGAAGAAGAATTAGACTAAATTGTGCGGATTTTATAAAGGAAAAACACACATAGGTCACTTATTCGTAAAAATGTTGATACTTTTTAAAAAATGATAATTATTATTTCCGAAAAATGAAACCTTGAAATGTTCTCCTGTAAAATTCCAAAAATGTCGCTTGATGTAAATAGCCCGTGAACCCTCGATATTATGATTCATCTAAAGCGGCCTTTTTAACAGCTGTAATGTAACAGGTACCTGTGCAGTGCTCCGCCCTCCAGCGCCCCAGATGCAGCGCGGCGCGGTGCGGCACGTCGCAGTAGGTGGCGCTCACCAGCTGGCTCACGTACCGCGCGAACAGCCCCGCCCACACGAACGCCGTCTGCTGCGACGCGGCGTATACGTCGTAGTACAGATACGACTGGAAATACGTTCCAAAAGGTGTTACGTGAAGTAGGTAGATACGATGAACTTCATACAATGTCTTTTTTCTAATCCGGTAGTTCTTAACATTAGGGAACGTTGAGCACATTATTTTGGTCTTACTATAGACAGCCAAATATTTGGCGGTATATCATAATTGAGAAGTGACTTTTCAAAAGGGGATATCTACAAGTCATGATAATTTTCAGAAAATGGTAAATATCACTGCGTACTTTAATATAAAATAACTACCTATATTCTACTTCTACTAAAAATTTACGTCAAATAATATGAATACATTATTCAAAACTTTACCGGCCACTTAATGCCGCTGCGGACTGACCAGTGGTACGCGGGTAATATTCAGAAACATTGTGCAGAACATGGAACCACGTAAAAAAAGCCACCAAATGGAGTGCTGATATCAATACGACAGTCACACAAACCAAATTACGTCTTATGAAACGACGCGTGACGACGCGACTGTCCAATGATATTCTTATGGCAAATATAATCGTATCAGTCGTATACTATGTTTATTACCACTCCATGCAACTGTCACTCTGTGCAAAAACAGATTCAAAATCGCCTAAAACATTGAATAAAATTTCACACCTTCAAAAGTATGGCTCTTACAATAACACATAATTACGAAACAGGAAAATGACTCAGTAAAACACTGGGTAATTTACACATCTATACAATATAAAAACACTTGTAAATTATAAATGTGTTGGGTCTATGTATTTGTGAGATTTATGACTGTAATTGCACCCACAATACAGAAAATCCAAATGATGGGCAACATTTTTATAAAAAATTCAAAGATCTTTTATTGCTCACCTGTGCAAAACAACACGGTATAAAACTAGAATAATAGGCTCCCACAACAGAGTTGAAGATAATCTTCTTCATCCGAATATTGAAGTCTTGCCGCAACGCCTCCACTTCCGTGCGGATTTGCGCGGCGTCGTGCGAACAGCAGTGGAGCGGCGCGTCGCCATTGTTTAGCTCGAGGAACGGACTCGAGTGGAAACCGAAGAGAAGGAAGTATATGACAGCGCTGGGGAGAAAGAATTATTTTAAAATGAAGAGTTGGTTCACGAAGCGGGAAGGTCTCCTGCGGTCAGTACAATACGAATGTGAACTGTTACAAATATTCAATAACTGCCACAGTTCATTTCAAGTGCCTAATCGCTTTCTCTTAGCGGGACTCGGGCCTCAGCGACAGTCACACTCCGATCGTCATCCTACTACTAAGTCTCTCTGTATCTAATTCTAGTTTTTAAATGTGACCTTTCATTTTCTATATTCATTATCTAGGTATATGTAAATTATACACCTGCATATAAAAATAAAACGTTATTTTTATTTTAAACTACTCCAAAACTCCGTATAACATTGGTGGCAGCGGTGGAATCCGTGTAACAGAACGTTTCGTCACTTGACGGCTTCACACAAACATACCCCAACAAGGAAAAATTGTTAGAAACTTGACCAAATCCTAGCATTGTCCTTTGGACAGTATACATAAAGGATTTTTGACTGAGTACTGATAAGGCGAGTTTCATGGTGTTTTTTCAGGAAATCATAATGTCCCATAGGATATAATGAAAACTCGTTAATTAGTTGTCAACAAAACTGTTCGTTTCTAGCACTAAATGCTTTATTCCAAATTCGTAGGATATGTTAATTATACTGATGTTCTTAATTTGTAGGAGACACATAACTGAAAAAGCAATTTTGTAAATGGATAAAAAGAACATATATTATTATTATTATTATAAGCCTATGCTGTCCCAATACTGGGCAAAGGCCTCCCTCCCTTTCCTCCACTTCTCGCGATCCCGCGCTGTATCGGGCCAGTCTATAAGGAAGGCATCCAATTCGTCCCGCCATCTCCTTCGTGGTCTGCCGCGACCCCGTCTTACTGTCTCAGAACACCAGTTCTGTGCTATGTGGGCCCACAGTTCGACGGGCATACGGCAGACATGTCCTGCCCAGTCCCACTTAAGCGGAGCGGCTTTTTGAGCTACATCAACCATATGCGTTTTGGAGCGCAGTAAGATGTTTCGAATTCGATCCGTTAATTTAACACCGAGTATACTGCGCTTCTAAAAGAACATAACATTATTATTTAGTTTGGGACTTAAAAATACTTTAGTTATCTCCATTTGACCCATAAGGATACTAGAGTTGACAAAATGTACAGTATTTACTTACGGATAGCACAAGTAGAATATTTTCACGACAGGATACTTCAGCACAATGAAATATGTGCACCAAGCGAGGGCGCCTAACACCACGCCTAATATAAACATCCTGAAATTAAAAGATTTCATTATGGAACAGTTTTTCATGTGTATGAAATATTTGGTTGTTTGAAGAGAGAGCCAGGATCATCATAATATATAATTATATCGGGATAAATATTCCGGCTCTACCTTATGATGAAATATAACAGCAGTTCTCTTTTTCTATTTACTGTATCTTTTCTTCTCTTTCTGGTTTGCAATAATGTATTATACTGTATTGAATAGTAAGCCCTTACATAGAATAGAATAGATCTTTATTTCAGGTAAATCAGATACAGGCACTTATGAAATGTCGAGACTCTAGGTGCGTGGTTCCAAATAGTAGATACATAAAGGTGGGCCATATGCAGACAGAAATAGAATTATGTTAACGGCTGGAAGTTGCAACATTAAGCAACTGGCGATAAAGGTTTGTATCACGAAAATTGCTAAAATTATATTGAGCTAAATTGCTGCAAATTTCTCCGCTAATTGACACGGATTCAGCATCAAATACTTTAATTAATTTCAATCAACTATCTATTGATACCCATATTAGAACATTTCAAAAAATCCCCTGGGTTTGTTACCCCTGGCTTTGTTACCCTGGGTGGAACCTCACTAGGTTTGTGCTAAGAGGCAATGTGAAAGGCATCAGTATTGTCTACAATGATAACCTGGAGTTTAATTTGAGTAAGTAAAGCATTTTAGGGCCTGAAAAGATAAGGAAAACTTTTCTCCAATGATATTAATAAGAAAAAGTTATATTCAAACCTGGCAGCTATAGTGGCATGTGGCATCAATTTCGGCGCAAGGACAGCTCTGAGGACTGCCAAGCTGATGCTGAGCAGCAGCTTGCGGAATATTATCGTCACTATAAACGCCACCAGGTGTGGGTCAATCAAGTAGAAATTCTGGAAACATTAAAGCGAATAATTAGTTATTTTAACACCTTTTATTAAACAGTAATCCTGGTATTTTTAATACACACACATACAGCCATACATGTAATAACTCCTATGCCCACTACAGCCAATATTTCTAATACAATTATTACCAGAAGCAAGTGAATGAAAAAAAAAAAAAAAAAAAAATGTTTTTTTCTAATTGCCCTATTTATTATCCAGTAAAGAAATAATATAAATTTTTCGATTTCTGAATGGTTTTATCATCACAGTAATAATTGTAAACTATTTTGTTAAAGATTGAAAATCGTTTCTGATTATATTTTTTACTATATTATCTTCTTATCTGATTAATTTTGTTACAACTTGCATTATTTTATATTGCAAATCATGCATATTGGTGCAGGTTTTCAATAATCACCATGATAGATCTTCGCTTATTGTTATCACATCGGACAGCGGTGAAATAGTATACTCATAAATCCCCAACAGGTTATAGTAAGACTGCTTAACTCAGAGGTTGGTGTCTGAATTTGAAGTAATTTCGCGGTGCGGGGAGTTGTGATACCCGCTTCTATTGGCTAAGCTAAGCTTTATGGTGCGGATCATGGGCCTGTGTGTGACTGACATCTCACGTCATAACCCTCCTGCACCGCGCTACTTCTTCATAAACTCCGGCACTAAACGTCTCAGTTAAAAGGTTGTACCATAGTAGATGAGCTGATCACCATTTATTCCACTTGTGGTTGCATACAACAAAACAACATTATACATACATTGCCATTTGCCAGTGCTTGCAAGCTACAACTTAGATATCTATTTCTATTTTTATCCAACCTGACCTTCAATCATACTTCCTGCTCCTATCACTATGTCAATGAAGTCTCAAATCAAATGATTATTTGAGCATCTTTTCACATAATCAATCCACAATGCTCAAGTAGTGATAATCTTGTTACTAAATATATAAAAATCTTGTAAAGAAGCATAAGATTGACAACATCTAAGATAAAACTGAAAATAAATATGAGTCGAGTAGCAATATCTATTTATTTTATTATTTATGTACACACAACAAAAAGAAAAATACATAGATTATGGAACACTTAAGCACAAAGGAAAAAGAAAAAAAGACCTGTGACTGAAGAGGGTTAGAAAAACATCTATGGAACATTTCATTAGAGAAATATTCTTGAGCTCGACTCAACTTGGTTCTTGATCTTTGAGATAAGAATACACATCTTCATAACAGATTTCCTACTATGTTGGACCAGCTTACCCACACTGCTGTATTATAATAATTAGAATATTAATTGTCACAAACTCACCATCGCCTGATTAGTGTAAGAATGAGGTAGCCACCAGGCAGTCCTGTACAAATTGAGGAACTGCAGCCCGGTAGCAACCAGAGTGAATACAAAAGTCATGGCTTCAAACAGAAGAGTCCCATCCTGAGGTATATATGGGAACGGGATGTGTTTGGGGGCCACAGGCCCGTCTGCCAGCTTCATGTCTGTGAGACCAATGTTTGAGATGGTGGTGGGCAGTGGACGAGCAGGGCGACCTATCCGCTTTCCACCACCATTCATTTCTTCATCTGGTACAGGGAATGTACCCTGAAAAAATATATCAATCTTAAAATATTGTTTGTTTTATTCATACAGATAGGTACTACATTAATTACAATGAACTAATTATAAACCTAATTAGTTAGAATACATTATCCTGTAAAAGATTTGTTGCCAAATAAAAGGTAGTGTAGCCACTTTAAATGAGATGTTTAAATAGTTAAATTGCATTTCCAGTAAAAGAGAAAGAAACAGACATTTCAAAAGATTACTTTTGTCTATTATGTGACCAAGAATCCCTATTTTAAGTTAGAATTGAACTAAACACAAATTCAAAACTTGAAGGATCTTGTTCAAGGCCATAGCCAGAAATTTAGTTTGGGGGTGAACCCTGAACAAGAAACTGTTATATTATCTAAAACATTTTTTTAATTTAACTGAATGCAATTCAACAGGACTTATCAGAAATTCAATAATGAGTGTTTATATAGAAAAATTAATATCATTGTATGTATCAGGAGGGAGGGGAGTTGTACCCCCCCCCCCCCCCCCCCCGGGTACGGCCTTGATCTTGTTCAGGATGTTACAGATTATCATCATAAGGTACCTTCTTTACTCCAGTAGCCTTTTTAGATCCAGGTGGCATCATTTTACAGGCTATCGGCGGCAGGGGCCGCTTGATCAGCGGGTCTTTAATGATTTTCCGCCGCCTAGAGACGGCTGTTGACGAAGTATTGCTAACTTGGGAGTTTGCCCAGCGTCTCGCCAGGAGTATGGTCAGGCAGCCAACGACCGCTGGTAAGAAGAACACGACAAAAGGGCCACTTTCATTTTCCGTACAACTCATCACTCACATGTTAAAATGTTTTATAAATTGTCACAATATTGTTTTATTTCGATTATTTTCGATCAAATCAACACACACACGACCGACGAATCCTACAGATGTCAAATTATGTTTTCTTTTCTGTAATCTTTTGCGGACCAAGGAAATATGATCATTCAGCCAAGTTTCATCGAAATATTATTCACATGTAGCAAAAAGCCTAGTTCTCCGTGAAAACATGTCGGCAAAAATTCCGCGAATTTGACAATTGACATTTTTGTGTTGCCAGTGTTCCCAACTTAGGGGTTTTCCCCCCAAATTTAGGGGTAAATAAAGTGGGTTGGGATTTTTTTAGGGGTATTTTTTGGGATTTTTTTATTCTTGACTTTTACTGTGAAGTTTATAATGATGGTGACGCAGTTAGTTGGCTGTAAACTTTTTGAAAATGTTTTAATTATTGATATTTATTATTACATTTTATTTATTAATTTTACAGAGTTTTTTTTTTTTTGGGGAATTTTAGGGGTTTTTAACTTTAGCTTTGGGGATAAATATTTCTGAGAGTTGGTAACACTGTGTGTTGCGTTCTGTTGTCATTTTGCGCGACTGTGCAACAGAATCGATTCGATCCACAGATTAATATATTTGTACTAGGTCGGTAGTGATTCGATCCACTAATTTTCCGACATCCATGTGATTTTGTGCCGGCTTTTGTGAAAATCTGAATAATGTAAAATGTTACTTGAATATCTGTCTAGAAAACTACAGTAATGTCTTTCACAATACTTTGCTCATTCGTATTAGCATTTTACACCGTAATATGGTTCTTTGACTCCTTTTTCAAGGTATTTATTATTCTTTGAAATGGTTATGAAATAATTTGTGTTAATGTGTATGTTGATTGTAATATAACGTTTATTTATTTCAGAGTTGTATGCACTATCCGTACTATGCGTTCTTAGAAGGTACCGGACTAAAGGTTGGAATACTTAACTTTACATGGACAACAACTGCTTTCAACAGGTTTATATACAGATGGAGCAAAAACTTGACCCGTGTGCTTCGAAAATGGTATACATGCGGCTACATATTCACAGTGTGGATATTCCTACCATTTGCACTATGGACTCTACTCACGTTCATATTTGAACATTTTTATGAGACTATTCAAATTAATAATGTTCCTGAAGTGAAAGCCATGTTACCGGGCGTAAACATACCCGCTTCAGATTTCTGGGTATACTTTTTAGCTATAGGATTTAGTACTATTTTCCATGAATTAGGCCATGCCATGGCTGCAGCTCAAGAAGATGTACAACTTTTATCTGTAGGTGTATATGTATTTACAATTATACCAGTAGCATTTGTGCAGATGAATTCAGAGCATTTAAATAACTTGGCTGTTACTAAAAGACTGAGAATATTTTGTGCAGGGATTTGGCACAATATTGCCACTGCTTTTGTTGCCTTACTGTTATTCTTTTCAGCTCCAATCTTATTCAACATTGCATACGAAACAGGGGTTGGTGTTAAAATTACAGATTTCACTGAAGATTCCCCTCTAAAAGATGTCAGAGGTCTGGAGAAAGGTGACATAGTAACTTCAATAAACAATTGTGATATAAAAAATTCTAATGACTGGTCCTACTGTCTTCATATGGCTCATGACCGGTTTGGAATATGCACCAGTGCAGAATTTGTGGCTCAAAATGATGAAATCATGATGGAAACGATAAAAGAGAATGATGTAGTTGAATGTTGCCGTAAGGATGACTTGTACAGTTTTTGCTTTGAATACTTGGAGCCTAAAGTAGTTGCTGACTCAGTATTGCCAGGACAATACTCCTGCTTGAAACCAAGAGATATGGTTAAAGAGAAGTTCACAAAATGTACAGAGCCTGGTGGCTACTCTTGTCCAAGAGGTATGCATTGCTTGAAACCTTCATTGAACAACCACACATATTTGCTAGTCATTGAGAGAAAGGATAACAATGCTGTCCTTTATTTAGGGTTGCCATATGATTTACATAAGACAGTTTTTACTGACCAGTATTTCCCAAGACTGGCAATGTTCTCATTCTTCTCACCAGCTCAGTTTGAGAAACTGCTGAGATATATATTTATATTTTCTATGGGCATTGGGTTTTTAAATGTGATACCCTGTTACGGTATGGATGGTCACCACATAACAAGAAGTTTGATCCAAGTTCTAGCAAAGTCCCTTAACAAAAATGGTGATTTTGTTACATTTTTCACTGTATTTACTGTAGTTGTTGGCACGGGGGTGACAGGACCTATTCTAGTATATTTGTTTTACAAAGCTATCTATGTAGATAATTAAATATAATTGTTTATTTTATTGATTGTTATTTATAAAAGGTTAGGTACTGAGTGCTTTAGCAAATGTTAAGTCTGATATTTCTGGTACATGTGTAAAATTCTACATAACTAGAAATAACTGAATCAAATAGAATAAAAAATGTTGATAGACATTTTAAAATAAAATGTATTGTGCCCATGTATCGTCTGGGAAAATTTTAAATTGGTATGTCTGGATTTTAACAAAGTTCTATATGTATATTAATTAAAAACTTACTTGTACATAGCTAAATTATTAATTAAGTTGTAGTTATAATAATTATTTAGTTATTTAATCAATGTTCAAGTCAAACTTAATAAAAGTTTTGTACAACTATAGCTATTTTTTTTAATCCCTTACAAAAACTAGGGGTGTTATAAGTTTGTAGTCTGTATCTGTGTAGCATTGTAGCTCCAAACCGGATGGACCAATTTCAATGCAGTTATTTTAAATCGAAAGCTAGTTTAAGCGGGTATCCTTTTAGCTTAGATGTTTCATGAAAATCTGTTCAGCTGTTCAAAAGTTACAGCTCTGTTTCTAGTTGGAGTTGGGGGTTTTTGACGGTTAGATTATTTACACATTGTTAGGGTATTGTATCAAAGCATACTTTATTTTTGGAGGTAGTTTATTCTAATTGATCACTTAATTACATAATTCTTTGTACAAACACTTTTGTTACAGATAAGTTGCACTGCTGCTTTTGTTCCATTGTTTAACATTGATATAAAATAATCACTAAAATCATAACTGGTATACCTAATGATACTAAATAGCTAATCCACACATCTGGTAGCTAACTTTTACTCAAAGCCAATGAATGTTGCAAATCTTTCAAAGATTTCTTGCCATAATGTAGCATTGCTTTGATAGTAGTTTCATCTGTATAATGCATATTGTTCTTGAAGTCAGTTCTGGCCCATTCTCTTAGTTCGGACTTTGTTCTTTCATCCGGCGCGTGTCTTATTGTCCGAAAGATTTCCCTGTATAGCTTTAGCACTTCTTGTCGGAGAAGGAACTGAAATATAAAAATAATATATTTAAATATCGTAAATTCACAGTTGTTAGGGATAGAAGAGTCCATCAACTGCAAGATTTGTTTAAAAAGTATGGAACAACTTGTACTTTTTTAATATTGAATAACGAACTTCGCTGAAGAGAGAGATGATAAGCCATGATGCTTGCAAAGTACCTAACCATGGTTAAATGGTCCATTTTGCAAAGTCATAGTGTAACAAAGTGGATAATATCGAAGACTACGAGTTTCCATACGTATGGCACGCAAACTATTTAGGAATAATATCGTAAAGTATTTATGTTTGATGATATCGTTAGATTCTTACCAAAATACAGGATAATGTTCTTACAATACCTGCTTTAAACTCAAGGTAACCTTCGGTAACTTGGAAGACATTCTTCACTATAACATAAAGAGCTAATACTTTTTTGTTTAAATAAATTATAGTCTATTATTAATTAGTTATTTCATTTTATATTTGAATTAACACTGTTGTGCGCTGTTGCATAAAAATAACATAACCTAAATTCGTCAGCTGTTGGTGACACTGACAATCTTCATGACATTGACATTTGACGACTGTTTGTAAAGTTAGTTCGAGGTTCGAATAGAAAGACATTTTCTATAAATGGGGATAGGATAGGGTGCAACGAAAGAGCCTCCACGAGTGACGAACCCTGCGATGGGCCTTGATACCACCACTGGTGACTGGCTAATCTTTCCACTAAGGTACGGTATGCAGCATGAACGATTCCTAGTGATATTTAGCTCGTGCCGACTGTCAGCAGTACCTAATAACACAGGTATTACATACAAGTGTATATATAATTCATGGTGCCGACCAAGAATATTGTGCCGACTATACAAAACAAAAAAACATAAAGCTACCTTAAAAAAAAAAATTGTATTATGAACAAATACATTTTATACAAAACTGTACACTCGTAAAAATTCTATCTGTTTCCAGCCGATTAGGCACCTACATACAAGGTAATAATTAACTAAACAATATGCAATTTTACGATGCTCACAAAGAGCATAATGCATGCTCTAATGCATCGTGCGGTAAAAATATTAGGTACATAACCCAAATATTTTAATACAATAGCAATAGGTACCTTAAATTAATGATTAGTTTCTGCGAGCGGCAGCGGAAGCCAATCAATAATTAATAATCTAAGACATAGACAAATGTTGAACATAGAATCTATGTTCAACATTTGTCTATTATTATGGCCATAATAAAAACCGACTTCAAAAACTAAAAATAAATAAAATAATTTTCTTAAAAACTTATCAGCTTCTGAAGTCGGTGCCACTATCAAGCTAAGTGCATTGAAGAATTAAAGGCCCCGACTTCAGAAGCTGATAATTTTTTAAGAAAATTGTTTTTAGTTTTTGAAGTCGGTTTTTACTTTTTTTTTTTAATTTATTTTATTTTTCAATTTTGAGTAGCATAAACAATACATAAACATGAGATTACAGCAATCGCGTGTGATGTGCTGTTATTCATTCAAGAGTTCCATTGTCTATCCCCGAAGATCTTCATCAGATCCTCACTAAATTTAAATGGGAACACTTCGGAAGTATATACTTAATGTAAATTTAAGACTTATATGGTTTTCTCATGGATCCCATTGTCAGAACTTGACAAAATTTAAATGGGACAAATCGGGAAGCACCAGCTTTCAAATAAAAAAAGAATCATGAAAATCGGTTCACGCAGTCAAGAGTTATGAGGTAACAAACATTAAAAAAAAAACATACGCGTCGAATTGAGAACCTCCTCCTTTTTTTTGAAGTCGGTTAAAAAGTGTTTTATGGCCATAAATAAATATAATTTCCGATGCCACTTAGCGTAATGCGGGTTCAGGGGAATTATCTTCTAACTAAAATGGTACCTAATGAATACGATTGTGAGTATGTGAGAGAATTCCAACTTCATCATTGGTATTTTTTTTATATGGTAGCTGGAAGTTTAGTCTCTCACAATCGTATTGAAATTTATTACCAGAGTCGATGTTCATTACCATTTTAACTAAGGTATTAGACTAAGCAGTGATAGCCTAGCGGTTGAACGGTTGCCTGCCATGCAGGAGGATCTAAGTTCGAACCCGGCCCGCACCTCTGACTTTTCGGATTCATGTGCGGATTAGAATTTAATTATCACTTGCGATAACGGTGAAGGAAAACATCGTGAGGAAACCTGCACATCTGAGAGGGCACCATAAAGTTCATATCAATGAGAAAAATGTCATTTTTTGTTGCGGACTATCTTGTCTGGCAAATCTGGCCGTTTTCGAATTGACGTCAACAAAGATAATGCGGGGGATACATTTTTAATAAATTACGTACTCTGTACCCCTGCCCTATCATCGCATCGTAAGTAAAATACCTACATAAAAAATTAAAATAAACAGCATTAAACCGTTAATGATTTTTTGTAGATAATGACTTCTTGCAGTAAGCCGACGATATGAAAGTCAAGCGTTCAAGGGTTCAACCGCCAGGTTGGGGTGCAACGGTCACGGAAAGAGACATGAGATCGTCTGGGGCACCTAGGGCAGGCAGGCTCGATACCTTCCACAATTGTGACTGGTAAATCTTTCCACTACGGGCTGAACGTGCCGGACTCGATAGAAGAACCGCTGTGCTGATAGGGAATTTATGCACTTACCTACCTGCTTATTATAAATTAGTTACCTATAGGTACAATTTACGCCTTTTGTAGAAATACTACAAAAAAAACTTGAAAGTTTTACAGTAGCCGGCCGTCATGCATTCAGCGGGACAGTCCCGAAATATAATTGTTTAAAAAAATGTTTAACGAATTCCTTTTTTGAGAGGAGAACCTGAACATAACCACAGTAATATATTGACTGTGATATAACCGACCTACATGTTTACTTAGATAAAAAGTATTGTCATGTTCATCATTTAAATAATTATTATTCTTGAACTGAATAACATTAAATTTAGAAAACCGCAAAACAGGCAAATAAAAAATAAATGCGCGTCTTCATTTTTCTTGTGAATAATGTAGGTGCATGTAAATGCTTGCCGGTAGATATTTTGTTAAATAGGTAAGTCTTGTATTTTACCTACGTTTGTAACAATTCATTTCACAACAACAATATCGTTACCAAAAGAGAGGGGTTGCTTTGCTTTACATGATGCTTGAAAGTGGACGAAAGTTAACCGCCCATGCGCTACGTCCGGTCGGTAAGCTCCGCCCTAGGTCCGACAGTTCGCGGGAAAACGAGCTTTTTTCACGGCGCTCACCGAAGCGACCAATCATGGCCAATCTCAGTCGCGCTGCGATCGCCGCGCGGTGTGCACGTATATTTCGTAACCCAAACGCTGTTGCGCGCATATAATGTTTACGCGAACGCTAAACTTGGACAAGAAAAACTTTTAAATAATTCTGTAAATATTTTGATGTGTTATTCTCATTACATATAAAGTATAGTGGACTTTCTATATCTAAGATGGGTAGCAAAACACCCACCAATCCTTCACCACCACCAAGGACTCAAGTGAAAAAAGAAAATGAAGAAGAAATCAAGGTAAGGTTCAGTTACAAATATTTTCGCCGACATTGACGTGGGTTTCCGTTGGAAAACCATCATCGTGTTACGGTTTCGTCTTATTGGCAAGCGGCCTGTTTCAGCCGGTCTCGTAATAGGAGACGACCGAATCGTATTTTTAAATTCGATATTTATTCATCTTGATCTGCGAGGGGACCTCCACAAAGGTTCGAGTCTCGGGGTTACACCGAATAAATTATTCGGTGTTATATTTCGATATTAATTACATTTTGCGATACACAATAAAACGCGTGTAATATCACGTTTTCGAGGCCTTTTCCAGCCATTAAAGTGTGTAACGCGATATCCGAAGCGCGCTCGGATCGCTGTAACCAGAGTCGCTGGATGTTTTGATAATAGATATAGGCGGCGCTGCTGTGTTTGTGTGTACCGACTGGCAGCACGGTGGGTGTGTGCGTGCGGGGTAATTTTAGACGTTCCTTTGCTCAAAACGTAACTCGAGACCGTCCCAGGCCACAAGCCGACGCTTCAATTTATTGTTTTCATCTGTTTATCGTAATTGTGGACGTATGGTAGCGTCGCCAGTGCGCGTTATTGTCGCCGATGATCGAGCCGCCCCCGTGGATTCGCGCGCTTTTATTTTGGCGCCACGGAAATAGTTTGACATGTCAATAACCCCATTGGCGGTGTCCACGCGTCGCTGACGTCACAGGACACACGCGGCGATTTGTAACAAAAATTTGAGGTCGATTTAATTTATTGCATTAGTCGCCTCCCCGTCCTAGTTACAAAGGTATCTTGTTTTTTTATTTTTAGGACTTTTATCGTACTAAATGATCAAAATAGTAGAGAGAATATTTCTGCGCATCATTTTTATGTCGGCTGGGTAGAAAGGTTCGGAAACTATAAAAAAGACGAGTTAAACACTTGTACTGGTAATTTGCGGCAGTATAACAATAACAGTCGTAAATTAGATGAGCACATAATGATAGGTCTTGCAACATAAAATCATTGGACGGTAGCAATAAACTGAATATAACGATCTGATAAGTAGTAAGTGCTCTCAACCCGTTATTATGCAGCCATAAATAGCAAAATGCATTTCACTTGTGAATATGAATCAAGTTGAGATACTTACACATGGTTAGGTGCTCAAGTACCTGCTCGTAATCTTAATGTCATGCCTATTGTAAACCTATTAAAAAATAAAACAAAACTTGTGGCAAAAGCGGCAAAAGAAATAAACAGTTTTTGTTTTGTGGTAATATTTTTTTATTTTAAATAGATTGAAAATTCATACCTAATTCATATTTTAGACTTCAAACAGATTGAAAATTCATAAACTCATATTAAAAATATATTGTTAAGTACACAAATTATTAATAAGTAGCAGCTGGAAACAAGCGACGAACAGTCCAAAGATTGTTCATAAAAGCTTTCTGGCATGTAGAGCGCCGTATACACGTTCTAATTTAATCCATTGTTACGATATTGAGACATTTTCTTATACATCAGATTAGTTGCCGCGATATGCATTTGGGATTGCATATTTATGGTTTTACGAAATATCAAGACAAATGGCTAACGACGAAAGAACTGTGACTCGCCAAAAAGAAAAGCTTTCTTTCCAAATCCATTTCGGAATATTTACACTATAATTGGAATTTTCGATCTTTGAGCAACCTCAAAGATTTCGATGCATTACCTAACTTCTTTACTGTTAGTGCGATACTAGTTTTTGACAAAAAAAGGTATCTAATAAGGTAACAAAAATAATTAATAACAATAATAATGTAGTTAAATACAAGCTTTTTATTGAATTTATTAATATGACGATCAAAACACGATATAATACACCTCAGATAAGAAAGCCGCTAGTTCTTTATCTACCTAAGCGATATACCTATCACCTTAGATAATAAGCGATTTGAACTGTCAAGTTACTGCGCTGAATTAAAAGTCCAACTGTACTCCTCTACAGTTTCAAATTGTCATGGCATAAATAACCTAGCCGCCAAAAACCCCCGACTCCAACTAGAAGGTGGTACTAGAGGTGATGATCAAACGGCTGATCAGATTTTCTTAAAACATAGCCAAGAACACTCTCGATTAAGGCACTTTTCAAACAACCCTTTCAAACTTATAACACCTCTCTTTTTCATCGGGGATTAAAAATACGTAAGTAATAAAATATTAAAACCAATGGTGCAAATGTTTTTAGCGTCCCAGTTTTATTTTTCATCGTTCTCTAAAAGCTAACTGTATCATGTAAAGGCCATATATCGTGATTTTAAACCTTTTATTCAAAACACCAGAGATATCAAATCCTGCCTTCTATCTAAATGCAAATAGCAAATGTAAAATGCATTGCTCTATTACTTACATTATATCGTACGTCGAACTTCAATCGACCGTGTCATGTCATGGTGTAATGGATGCGGTAGAAAATTGGCGGAACTGCCTCCGGAAAAATAAAAGGAACACGCAAACTGAAATACCTAAGTAATGCCTTTAAACCTCTAAAGAGCAGTAACCCTTAGTAAGTTAAGGAAGAGGAAGAGTTAAAAACTATAAAAGCTTCACAAAGCAGTGCTTGGTACCAGTACTACCTGTACTACTGGTACCAGTCTATCGCCCAGTTAAGCCCAACCTTTGGCTTAGTCTACTGAGAATTTTCTCGGTACGCAAATAGGCTCATAAGTTGGTTGTTCTTTTGGGAATAAAAGACTGCATGTTTACCTACCATTGAGAGGAAAGATAAAGTCACATCTATCGTACAAGGTTGCACAGCTATGTTCAATTTTATTCAATGTGTCTAGTTTCGCCTTAGCGTTATCCCACGATGCTCAATAGATCATTAAGTTTTGAAGATCCTAAAAGACCTAGATCCTAGAGTTGCTTGGAGGGCCCTTTGCATATACAAAGGACGTTAATGGTAGGAAAACTGGATGTTTTTTACCCTTTTTTCTTGTAAATATAAAAATTGATCAATAATGTCGAGGACGACACGGCGCAATGGCTAAGTGACTAGCTTTCTACGCTACGGGGTACGGGCGTGTCGATCCCCGCACGGAACAAATATTTTTATGATCTACAGATAGTTGTTTCGGTTCTAGGTGTGTGTGCATGTGACATATATGTTTGTAAACTGTACCCTCGATACAGGAGAAATCCTAGTGAGGGGCAACGTTTTTAAAAAACAAAAGAAAAAGAAAATAAAAAAGAATGTCTCTTAAACGAAGAGTCTAGGCATTTGCGATGGCAACCGAGTAATTATGCGTTAGCTTCTCTATATAGTTTGTGGAGTAATGGTAATAATAATCATCTATTTTTTGGCAAGGAGTTGCCTTGCCTGATTGTACTGGCATAACTTTTCGAGGAACACCTTTGATAGGCACTTTCTTTCTTCACTTTCTTTGACCACCAGTTCCTGGAAATCTATTATGTTATCAATTTAATCGGACCTTAAACGAGCGGAGAGGTTGAGGCAATAGATTGCGATCATGAGGAGAATGTAAATGATAAATAATTTTTGGGCTCAAGTTCAATATAATTAAATGTAGATACTCATTACATTACCTTTTTGTTATGAAGAAGTTTACTGTATTTTGGTTTGAGATACAGGAAATATCAAATTAGACTAATTACTATGTCATCGACATAACCATCACTCATTCATTCATTTCATTTTTCATTATTATTATTATCGATAACCAGGCAAGACGGTAAAAGTTTACTTCACATGCATTGGATCTAAATATCTTCAGTTTGATCTTCCACATTAGTTTCTATTAACTCTGACATATACACGCATAAGGCCATCATTACATACTTAAAATATCATTGCTTCAGACCCATGCCCGGTACGCTGTCGATCGACTCGACGCCTAATTGACTTTCACGAAATCACAATCAAGAAATCTTTAATTTTCCTTTTTGCAACAAAAAAGCTTACGGGCTATTACTAATAGACGTGAGTTAAACAGTTGCGAGCTTTTTTTTTTAGGTGCCATAAAAAGCTCATCTCACATTTGCACCATACCCTCATATGAAATTATAAAATTATAATAAAAATGTCTAAATGCAAATTGAAACAAGATAATCATTAAATCCGAGACGCATCATGACACGATGCCCTAGAATCTTTTCCGCAAAACGCTTACGAAACGTCAGATCATAAATATTGCACTTGCAACAAATGCGCGTACGCACATTATTGGGCCAAGGTCACGTGCTCAACATTTTTATTTAACACCTTATTTCTTTACTCTTAAGGTTGATAGTACAGTAATCTATGTATGTTCTAACTAACATTGTCGGTGTCGCATCTTATTTATGTAGCGCATGTGCATTTAGTTACGTATCGTTTGATATACTGGCCATTTGGTTTGAGAGGTCAGCACTGCACGGTCAAGGAAGTCTTTTTGATGATACATTAGTTCGCTGATACAAAGACGATGCTTGTAGGCCACCTACAAACCTAATTGAAGATATTTAGTTGGTGTTGCATTCAAATGCTTATTTTTTTTTTACACGTGCTGTTTTTGCAAACGTATTATTAGCGTTTGAGGATTGCCAATTATACTATTTTGTACGACTTATTTGGAAGATGGAATTGTTTTACGAATACGTGAAAGAAACTAGAAATTTTGTTTTCGGTCGACGCAACCGATTTACTGAAACACACAATCATGACGACAAATTTAACAGGACAATCCGGTTGTAACAGGATTTTTGGTAACCCCATTGTATTTGCTTCTTAATTTTTTTGATATCAAAATTGCATTTGCATTTAGTTAGGGTTTTATTACCACCGTTTTTCCTATTGACATAAAAAGTTTATTATTTGAGAGAGATTTAGGAGATATTTTAACTTTTGTTCTAAAAGTATTTTATATGTCAAATAATTTAAATTACTTTAAAAAAAAAATTAAAGTTCTTCGTGGATAATGCTAATCATCAATAGATCAATCGGTACCTACTCGATTCGTAGGTACTTATATCGAATTTATATGATTAACCTTCTTTTCAAACACCGTCATCCAGGCCATCTATTTTAAGACAATTTGCATGACCCACCTATGACGTATAAAAAGATAATATAATAATTACAACAATATAAAGTAACGAACAAACATGGAAAGTCAACACGGGTGTGATGGGAGTGACACGCGATAGCCTGTTGTAACCGACACCGGTGATGCGATGCCTCTGCATTGTACATCTTTCATAGAATAACGTGGCCTGTGTATTGCAGAGGGGTATGTCGTATGTGGGGGTGTGAGGTAAAACGATTTGATGCCTAGTGACTTTGAAATTCGTTTTAATTTAATTTGAAAACAGATGATTGCTGTCTAAAAGTGTTCTATTTTTTTTAACAATGTCTTATATAACCCACACTGATTCTTCAGATATTTGCGTATTTATACGTAGGAGAGTAGATCGTTTTAGTAGGTAACTGAGCAACACGATGTAAGTAATTATTTTAAAAAAAAACCTGTGTTTTCCACAATGGATATAATAGATAGTACTACGCTATGGCGCACACATAAGTGTCTCTTTTCAGTGCTTCTGGATGACAATAAGTTTATATATTTTAATTGAAGAAAGCAATGTCACATCTGCATCCAACATCCATACTCTTTGTGCAAAAGGGGGGTGAATAAACACCACCTCGCGGGCACGGGAGGCGTGCGTGCGCGTATCAAGTGTTCGTCCACCATCAGTTTCAGATCAAGCTAACACACAATATGAGCCTTAACACAAAGGAATAAGGATTAGAACTCCATAAAACAACGTTATCGATAACTTTGGAGGGGTAAAAGTCCGATAAATCTAGCTCAGAGCTTGGATTTCTGAACGTTTGGTCTTATCTGTTTTATAATAATTATGTAGTCTATGCACATAATGCGCGAGGTTTGAAAATGATTTTTATAAATATTAATTTAAGTTCTAAGGATAAAAATCCATCAAACAAATATTTTAGGAATTATTATCGATATATCGGTGGTTTTATTAATCAAGCTTTCACTCATGAGACGTTACATACACAAAAATTATATGATATAAATAAAATAAATAATTAAATTATATTATAATAAAATAAATATTACTAAAAACTAAGTATGTTATTATACATGAGAGTTAAACTTACATCTCAGAAATTAGTTATTCGAAACATAAATTTTTTGACATTCTAATGTGAATGTCACCATGATTTCACAATTTACGAGACTTTCCATTACATCTTTTAAAGACTAAAAACGAATAAATCACGATTTGTCATATAAATAAAGCGTGTAAAACGTTCTTATAGATGTTTACTTAACATCGGGTGACATAAAAACTGCGCGGTATTAAGTTACTGAGATATTCGACTCTGTTGGATGTGAAATTCTCAAAACATTTATTTATTTGTTTGTTAACATCAAATAAAACTTGAGTGGGTATACCTAGTCATTATTTAAAGAAAATGTAAATCGTTAAGACATAATATTACCTATATGTAAATGTAACTTGACGAATTTTATATAATTTGAAAACTTAATTATAATCATCGCTCAATTTTTTTTCGACTTTCCTTTGTCTTTTATAAGTAATTCAGGGGTATTTTTAATAACTTTTGTATTAAATATTTATTAGCGAACACCTTTTACATAGATATTACGTAACACGATACAGTTGAATGATGTGTCTACTAAATTTGGACGGGTCGCTTTTAGTAGAGTGTCGTTTTACAACCGCTTCTCATATTACGATTTGACCGGACACTACTGTACATTAGTGACGCTCACAATGCACATTTTTTAAATGCTTAAACTTTTAACTGCGCCTTTTCGTCCGAAAAAAACGTTGATACTTTTAAATCGATGTTGACCGTACTAATCGGTAGTGAATCGGTGTTTATATGGACTGTGGAGTAAATAAAAGTAATGAGAGGGAAATAAGTTTTTTTTATAATAACTGGATCTGTTGCTCTTGTCAGTTTTGTACCTATTCAAGAAATATAGAGATAACTTTTTTTAACCGACTTGAAGTCGGTTAAAAAAGAGTTATAAGTTCTGAATTCGACATGTATATTTTTTCATTTCCCAATCCTATTCGTTACTTCAGGTCACACACAAGTCACACACATGACACAAGTCATGAGTTTATATTATGTTACAAATAAAATTTAAAAAATGTTATAAGATCCATCTTTAACGTTAATTTACTTATTTAGTTTTATTAAATGCAGACCGGGATAATAATGTGTAACGCACTAAACTCTAAATACAATTGTAACACAACACACTAGACACTCAATATTATATAGGTAAGTATAATAAGTATCAAGTAAGTAACTACACATTTTTTACCAACCCACGATTAAAAAACGAACAAATATGATCTCTTGAAAAATGAAATATTTTCCTCCGTAAGAGGAACGTAAACATTTTTCAATAACTATTATATTTCACAAAATTAAAACGTAATATTATTACGATATCGATGAGGTATAATTAAAATATTTTTAATTATATAATTTGAGAACATCGGCGAAGGTTTCAATCGCTCGTTTTAATTATTGTAAGTTCTCGACTCGACACCCGACGCTCGGTATCGTCGTTAATTTTAGTGTAAAACGAGACGCTGTGTGCCTCCGTTGCTTGCGGCGTTGTGTGCTATGCGAAAAACAATAACACTTTTTAAATATTGGTAAAAAATATTCGCAGTTTTTTCATCCTAAGATTAAATTAATATTAACATTCATTTAGTAACAATAAACACGACGACCCGCTTTTGTTTTCCAGTCTAAAGACACGTTAGGCATGAAAAAAAAAAGTTCTTATGAACAATTTATTGAGAACAGTTTTATTTTTTCAAATGGAACTTTGTATTTTTATTTATAAACAAGGTTCCAAATCGTTGAAATGAATTAAATGAAAAACTCTCAATCAATCACACTCTGCAGAACATTGAAAATCCAGTAAATCCCGTTTTGCGGCACAAAACAGTGCGTGAGCGGAACCCTAAGCGCAGTTGTTGAACATGATCCCGTATAATTAATGCTCGTCTCAACTAAACCGGCCCTGGCGTCATTTGACTCCATTTTGCGTCACAAGCTCGGCCCGTCAGGCTGACGTTAATTTTCGTGAAACACGAACCGTCTGGCTTTACTACTTTTACATCTATAAACTATGATGTGTATATATGCCGGTGATCAAGGCAACTACGCATTGGTATCTGTTTGTGCCCTATAGTGTGTCTTGTGTGAAATAATGACTAGATTAATTAAAGTTTCACTTGATTAGCTTAAATCGCACAAGTAAAATAATAGGCATACCTATAGATTTTATTTATCCTTTTAAATTATATTATTGTATACGTAAATAATTAAATATTTTGTTTTCAATAAGGATAGTGTTCATACCAACTTCGCGTCAACAATGCAATGAGTGTGATTCGGAACTTACGGTCACCATTCCGCCACCATCCGCCATCATTTCCGGCACCATGACTGCCGTTGGGGTAATGCCGCTTCAAGTATCTACTTAGTATACGTTGCAATATTCGATAACTGGCATAAGTGAGAAGAAAAAAAAGCTTACATCATATCTCAAATCTACATTAAACATAAAAACATTCGTCCGAAATCGTTTACATTTTATTCGGACACTTAAAAACACAGTGACGATGTCCATGTTGTCATATCGTAAGACGAATCCGAACGCCGCCATTTAATACCATCGTAACGCAGTAATATCTCGTAATCAGACACCACGGACTGGCCGCTTTTTTTTCTCGCACATCAAGAATGTTTGTTGAAATCCTTTGCCGAATTTAAAAACAAACCTCGAGTTGCCTCTTTCTTTAATGCTTTTAATTTATCATGGTCAGCCATCATCATTCTACCAGCAATTTTAAGTCGCTATAAAATTATGTATAAATTGGTATAAATTTTGATTCTAACTGAAGGTACAAATATGTAAATGCTGATCAAATGTCTCCCAATATTTTTTATTGTCGTTTAATTTCTTTTTCCAGCTAATATATTCTGATGTAGGTACATGAGATTAGTTTATTTATTTAATAAACAAATAGTATGATAATTAATATTATATTCCTCAGTGCATTAAATCATTAACCCGGCGGCAATAATAATTATAATTTCCAATATCTGACATATCATATTAAATTCTAGAACCAGAATTCTCCGAACTACTATCCCGATATCTACTTATATTATGTATTATATAAACGTTATTAATGCAGTCTGCCGCTGGCACATTGTTGTGGCGAACGATGAGGATGAGGGAGCCATATTATGTTTAATAGTGGACGTTAGCTGTCTGATGTGATGTATACGTATTACATTCTAATTAAGTTTGCAGCCAAACGTAATACATACATCGAAATAGGTATACCTACATATTTATTTATTAATAATCTTGGCTTTTAAATAATGTGAGCAAAAATGTTGAGATAAATAAAGAAACAAAAACTGAACACAAAAAAATCTCGTAATAATAATAATCATGGTCACCCTATTTTTTATAACTTCAATGTTTGCTACAACTAAAGAATACAAGAAAAAAGATGATGATTGCATTCGTATAACAAAATCAACTTAATATTCATGGTAAACTAGTAAATACGTGCACCCATTGCATTTGTATAAAAATTGTAGGTAAAGAAAGAAAGAAAGAAAGAAAAATATTTTATTTCTGCAGCAAAAACGACACACATAGATACCAATACAAATAGCATCATCCATACCTACCAAACATTTGCCATTCGCGGTACGCGCAGTAGGTACGCGCATTCGTTTCATTGTTAGGTATACTTATTAATACCTACTTAACTTTCTTTTCGTCTTCTGCATAATTTCTCAGTAAAACACTTAAATATTAATTCGTCAAACGTATCAGGTGACTTGATAAACATTAGTACACCGTTTCATTCCACGTCCAATATTGTATGACAAAGAAAATATATGCACAGTTGTGTACTGTGCTTGATATCCGTGCGAATTAAGCTCAACTTTAAGGAATGGAATTTTTATAGACTGCAGTTTGTACTGAATAATTATGGTTTCGTTTGGAATAAGTTACTCGTACCTACAGGGAAGCCCCCTGTAGGTACGTGTGCTTACACGAGCTCTTATAGCGGGGTAGAAATTGAACTGCCCAGACATTTCCAGTATGAGCTGACCTCGCATTGTATATATAGGCTTTTCGTACAGTGAAACAGTTCAATTTCTATAAGAGTTCGTAGTAAGCCCCTATACTTTTGTTTATATCTTCACCATGGCAAACAAGCATGCGACCCACCTGATCATAAGTGGTTACCGTAACCTATGGACGCTTGCAACACTAAGGGCATCACTCGCGCGATGCTGACCCTGTAAAAAAAAGTCCACTCCCTTTTTGACGAACCCCATGCTGTATTTTCTTGGGAAATCCGCGATGGTGAGCTGATTATTTTAATTTACTGTAATCATTAATTTCATTTCGTAACACCATTAATATACAGAAAAAAGGGGCACACTTCGCCCTTGCGCAGACGCAGAACAGTAATGAGTGAAATCATCGCGATTATTATAAACACCGTTGTACATTATTCTCGTCCCGTGAAGCTCGCTGTTTGCGTCACACATCATGTTAGCTTGTTAGTAACACGGGGCACTCGTCATGTGATTGTAAAAATAAATACACAGTTTACTGCAAATCGTAGCAGTCCATTGAGCGAAAACAATAGGCGATAGGCTGGCAACATTGTTAGGGTTCCGTACCCAAAGGGTAAAACAGGACCCTATTACTAAGACTCCGCTGTCCGTCCGTCCGTCTGTCACCAGGCTGTATCTCATGAACCGTGATAGTTAGACAGTTGAAATTTTCACAGATGATGTAATTCTGTTGCCGCTATAACAACAAATACTAAAAAACAGCATAAAATGAATATTTAAGGGGGCTATACAACAAACGTGGTATTTTGCCGTTTTTATAGATAATGGTACAGAAACCTTCGTGCGCGAGGCCGACTCGCACTTGGCCGGTGTTATTTTTAATTATTTGCAGCCATATTTTCGATAGCTATGTTTTTTATTTTTGCAAATCGTTATAGTAGGTAGTCGATTAAGGGTAAACAAAAGGCGATAGGTTGGCAACATTTCTTTATAAACTTTTTACCCGCTCTACTATTGACCTATTTTATTCGATAAGTGAACACCTATTTTTTTGAAATATTATGCCAAGAAGTGAAGGCTGGAATGTCTTCTAATTTAGAAAAAAATCAATATTGTTCGACATTCAAAAACTATTGATTTTGTAACAGATAACGTTTTTAAAATAGGTTTTAGTTGTTTTGATTCTAACTACTTTGTACAATTAGTGCCGCTCTTCTAGGAATCACGATAATCATACTATTATAGGTAAGCTCGTGTAATGTTACATAAGAATACGAAGTTGCAATATGACACTACTTATTCAAAATCCATCCGTTGCAAAAATTTAATACTCATGTCGAGCAAAATATGTGCATTAATTGCAAATTATAAACCACATCTAGACTGAAACTACCTGCATTAATTTCTTCAGACATTATTCGAAAATACCTAATATTATAAGTTTATAACTCAACTCTAGTTAACGCAAAGTTAAAGTCAACAAAACGGTGATAAATTATATCATAAAAGGAGAAGGTAATTATGTAGATCCCGATTATTTTTATAACGATTTAGTAATCGTTATAAAAATAATCGGGATAAAAACCTAATAGTTTCCGATTTAATATCGCCGTGAGTTGCAAGTAGTAGTAGAATTTGTATTCTGTCTACTTTGTGTCGTTTGATGGGGTATAAAAGTTTTTACTCATTAAAAACATTTGTTAAAAGGAATCTACGGACAATAACATTCTGCTTACGTATTTATTATTTTATTATGAGCCCGTAATGTCCCACTGCAGTGCAAAGGCATCCCTCCCCTCTTTCCATTTCTCGCGGTCAGTTGCGATCTGGGGCCAGTCCTTTATGTAAATGTCCAGCTCATCCCGCCATCTCCTTTTGGGCCTGCCGCGCTGTCGTTTCCTGCCGTTCGGGACCCACTCTGTGGTTACTTTAGCCCATGGCTCCTCCGCCATGCGGCAGATACTTACGTAACGTTACCAAATTGAGTAAACAAGTGACAAAGCAATGTTGGCAGCATTTTTGGCGTAGATATTATAAGGGTTAATTGTAAAAATGCATTTTGTAGGGACAGTTTACTAGCCTATTATAATAATTCAGCCCATTAAAGACTCACTGCCGGGCACGGGTCCCTTCTCATTTTGAGAAGGGACCCGTTAGGGTTAAGACCTTACTTAGTCCACCACGCTAGCCTGAGATACAGGCACTTATGAAATGTCCAGACTCTAGGTGTACGGTTCCAAATAGTAGATTATGATAAGACAAGATAATGTCTTTAAAAACCTGTTTTTGTAAGAAATTAACGATATGCAGGTGTGAAAATTTCCTCGCGGTGTTTTCCTTCACCGCCCGTTACCGCAAGTGATAAACAAATTCTGAAGTGTTTTAAATTGATCCCCGGAAATAATTAAGGCCTACGAGCCGTAGAGTAGCCAAATAAAAATAACAAATTGATCCCAGCAAAATTTCGTTTTACCAATTCCTTTTAAAGACCCCAGATAACCTAAAAGTTACTCCATAAATGGAATACTGAAACTTAATAGGTATCGCTATCGATACCTATTACGATATTATTATCGTAATGATAATTAAAATGAAATACGATGAGTGGAGATAATGAAGATATACCTGTCTATACTAAGAGTATCTGTGCCTGCGACTCTGTCTGCGTGCTCCGGAACTCCGGAGTTGGAACTCTTGTCGCTTAGCAACGAAATCCAACACCAGAGCTGAATAATAGTCCGAATTTCAAGCCCCAGCGTGGATTTTGGAAGATGCGATTTATGAAAAAATAAAAAATCATTGCCTATGTTTCTCCTCCCTCATGATGTAGGTACCTACACAATTTCCTTGTTTTTCATCTAGATCGGTTCAATAAACAGACAGAGATGCAGAGTTACTTTCGCATTTTTTAAATATTAGTGTGATTTATCGAAGTGTTTACCAGCCAAGCTGTAACATCGTAAACAAACTTGCTTTTATATAAAAACTGTATCGTCTGTTGCTAATAACTGTAATTACTGCATCCCTTAATTGGATATCCATAATTAGTCTGCAATGTTGCTTGTACGCACGGTTGCATATCAAGCAATACTTATCCATTATAAGCTGACCTCTCATTGTACGGATGTCAGTTTGTACTGGATATCTATTGCTTGATATATTATGTATCCGTGTGTACAGTCAACGAAGAGATAACAATACCACCAGTAGGACTAGCACGGCAAAACGGGGAGAGAGAAAAATCGGGGACAAATCCATCTCTTTAGTGATTCCTCCTCTCGACTTTTCGTTTTGTCTTCAGTCAAGGAGACAAAGGGAGGAGAAAACGGGTTTGTCCACCCGCCGTGCTGGCTCTGCAGATACAGAATATAGATGAACTTGTGTATCACCAGATATCTTCTATATATACGTGAATAGAAAACTTTGTACCCTTTTTTAAGCATATTGCGCGCACGGAGGAGTGTGAGATATGTGGTCGAGTCTCGGCCACTGGGCGACCACTAGTACATTAAAATTTCTCCGTACCTATTCTTAAAAACTTCATCAGTCTGATGAAACGAGTAATATATTAATTAGGTATATTATTTAAGTACTAAATACCTGCCTGTTGTCTGGTACTATGAATCTTAACCCTGTTATGACAAAATACTGTAATCTGTAAAATCTCAATTTGAGGAAAATGCGTTCAAAATTTTTAATAGTTTGGCGTTTACAAAATTTTATCAAGAACAAGTGTTTCACTGTTTTTTTAAAATTATTTGTCATAATATTAGCTAATTTTCACTTCAACATTATATTAGCGTATTTGTAGGGCAAAATATAAAAATAAAAATATAGGTAAGTACTAAAAAGAAGGTCAGTTCGTTAAAATTTTATTGTTTAAATTAGTTCAACACACACTCTGTCATGCTCACTAAAATGTCTCGCTGATGGTGGCGTTGTGTATCGGGTCGTTGAGCCTTCATTATGGTTGAGCCCAGCGTTATGCTCGTGAGCGGGTGCCGTCTATCGGGATTAGTCAACGATCTTCCGTGGTTCGCGCTACAGTTAGGGCAGTAGGGCTCCGTCACTCGCTCAAGTCCACTCGTTAAAATCCTACCGCTAAATGCATTAGTGCACGCCCGAGCGTGAAAGCGACAGAGAACCGCGCGTTCAAGGAAGGGCGGGCGTTCTGCAGAGTGCGGTTGGAAGGCGCGAGTACGTTAGATCTAGCTGACTCGCCGGTAGCGCCGAATATGAACTTTAGCTCCAAGGCAATTGAGCTCAAAATAGCGTTCTTCGCTCAAGGGAGTGAAGTATCTGTTACGTAGTAAATATTTATTATTCTGTGCTACAGTTCTGTAGCACCAGCGATATTCACACTTCCGTAATGCTCTCATGATACGAAGTACCAAGTACCAAACAACCTTATTCTGTCTAGATCTGCTATCATAGAACTGTGGGTATATCATAGTTGGTATACCCACAGTATTTCTCCCACTTCACACTTGTCAATTTAAATCGACTTCATGCGTGGCGGCCGCGCCGATCTCTGGACCGAACAAGCGGTTCATTAATTAGTTACTTACTTATTTTTAATTTAATTCCATCAAATTGTTTTCATTTTTCTTTATATTTAACCATGATTTTCTTGTTTTGTTTTAGTTGCTGAATAATAATAAGGTACGTTAAAATATCCTATCTAATAAAATACCTACTTATTGCTACAAAATGCTGAATGGACCACATCAAACATTTAGGTATTTATAACTCATCTTACCAGCCCATAAAGGTTACACGAAACGCTGTAATATTTGGTAACTAAAAACTGTAATGAAGAAACACTAAAGCTGAACTATCCCCAACAGTAATTAAGCAAATTATGTCACAATTAGAACTCTGTATTCAGAAGCATTATTTTACAAAGGAGCGTTCAGAATGCGCGGCTCGTGAGTTACGCCCGGTGTTGCCAGCTAAAACGAGTTTTCCCCGAAAGTGTGGCGTTCCGTTCTCGCATGACCAAAACAGTCGGGTGCCATACTCTCGGGTTGCCAGAAGAGCATTGCACGGCAACCCGACACTCTCTTTGTTTCGTACCCAGACGTTATAATGAGAAACATGTGAAACATAATCGATCTACGGATATCGGAGATGAAATATTACGCCGTTGCTTTTGTTCAGGGCGCGTTCGTGTTCGCGCTTTGTGTTTTCTATTACGATGATAGGGTTTATTTTGAGTCGCTGTGGGAAACTATTCGGTGCATGCGACTGACGATGTATCGAATGAAGTAATGAATCGTGGAAGGATTATGAATCGTGTAACGTAAGAACTTTCTATTCACAGGTTGAGATTTTAATAGAGTGAAGTTGTGGGCAATCATTCAGCATGGTATTTTGAAATTCATTTACGACTGCCGACTGGTACCTTTGTTGAGCAAAGAATGTTCAATTGTGTGTTATGGGGAAGTTTGTTTACGTATTTTTTAGTTACGAACTGACACACACGTTTGCCCTTTGCAAGCTAAAGCAGGTGTTTTATATAAAAAAAATCGTATGGTTTATTAACGGTCTATCTTAAATCGGTGTCCTATTCTAGGTTGTCACCTACATCGTGGGATCTATTTGAAGATAATAAAGTAGAAACAAATACACCGGATAAATCAAAATTGAAATGGCGGAATGAGTTGAGGAAAACCAAACGTCATAAACCAAAACCAAACGGTCCTACTCTATATATTTTTATCTTGTACAAAGAAAATTTAAACAAATTTATTAGAAAATCGCAACTTCGATACTTCGCAACCGTAAGCTAGACAGTGGACATTAATTTATTTCAATTATGCAAATTTATTTATTAATTTAACGTGACGTAAAATTTTCATGATTCACACAACATCCATTTAACGGCAGTACTTACAGTGCTTACGCATACTTGATACTTACCAATTTTAGAATACGGGCGCGTTCTATTCCTGTTCAAAGTGCCAACAGTACCAACTGCGTGAAACCGTACCGGGGTGGAGGTCTATTCCGCAACACTAGTACTCGCGGCTCCGGTTACATGCGAATGTAGCATGATCCTTACAAATTGTACATACGTTTGTCATACTATTGTAGCATCTGCATCAGGATTAAGTTTTAGTTATTTAACACTGCAATAAAACCAATAGATAGACTTTAAACAGTAACAAGTTTTAACGTAGAGTCGTTTGAAAATATTGATAGAGAACTTGCATGTAGGCATAAATAAAAATATTAAAATAAAATAAAAAATATGCACAAATAATTAAAATATCAAATTTATTTTCAGACTTTCAAATTGATCGCGCTAAAATACAGAGTCGCGTGACATGACGTCATTGCATCGCTCGTATATAGCGTGTAAATATGGTTACCAAAGAAATACGAAGGAGTGACGTCATTTTACGTAATTTATAATAAAATAATTTGTAAAAAGAGGTATCTATAATTTTTGAATAAATCTTTCTACATATAACCCAGTTTTCTCAACTTTTTATTGATTTTTTAACATAATTTCTCATTATTTAGATGAAAGTTAATGCACATTTATAATCGTATTCAAAGTATGTGAAGTTTCTGCGGGCCCAGCCCAGTACTTATATTATAGTAATACAGGATATTTTTTTATATAGTGCGCAAACTTTGCAGATTGTTTCAGCGTCCGTTCCAAAATGCAACCGCAGAATAAAAATTCATTCCAAAAAAAAAAAAATGAGTTTGTATGACTTGCGCTAGTAAATTACTTATGCATGTCCATTATCCCATACTAAGTCGAATTTTCGTTTCGTTTTAAAGTGTATCTCAATATTTCTCAATACTACGGTTGCATTTAGCGACAGAGACTGAATCACTCTACAAATTATGCGCACTACATAAAAAATTATCCTGTATATAGCGTGAAGCGAATTGTTGACTCATAGTTAGAATAAGCTCAGAGTTCAGACAAATGTTTCGTAGAATTTGATATTGTAGTTAGTGGATCGTTATCCCCGTAGACAAAGTAATTGTAGAAAAACGTTTCGAAGAATTCCACGATTAATTACACTTTTTTTTTTGTTTTTTAGCGTGGTAAAATCATCAAATGAGTCCTCCCACCCCGGGCAGGGCGGGAGGGACTGTCAGACTTGTACTGACTAAAATCTACGGTGTTCCTTCGATAGCCCTTTACGTTCGGGGGTCACGGTAATGAGATAAATCCCGCGACCAACGATTAATTACACTTAGTAAAATGATATGTGCTGCAAGAAAAGAACATTAAGTATTTTTTAATTTCAAAAGATCTGCCCTCTCTATTCCATACCCCAGGCTGAAGAGTGTGAAACTAATACGAATGCTAGTTTAGATAATGAAACTAAAAACTATTAAGTGGTAATCCATGAGAGACAAATTTTCTACTAGTCATGCATGGGGGTGTTAAAAAGGGGGGTTATATTTTTAAATTCTTGAAATTATTTTTGTCTTAGATAATTATGTCAATGATTTACGATGACGTCATAAAACTTCTTCAATATTAATGTCACAGATTAAAGATTAAAGTAATCTTACTTTATGGCTTTATGAAAATTATGGATCGAAATTTCGATGAAAGGTTAACTTAGAACAATATTGCTTTAAGAGATTGTGGCAAGTCCATTCTAGAAAAAAACAAAGCCATTAAATAATATAAAGCCACTGTTCAACATCGGGAATTTACAGAGTATTATATGAACTAATGGTCGCCCTGTGGTCGAACTTCGAACATAATTTTAGCTTTCTGCTCTCCTTCTCCATATAAACTTTAACTATGCCAAATCTCACACTCCTCCGTGCGCGCAATATGCTTAAAAAGGGGTACAAAGTTTTCTCTTCACTTATTAATTATAGATGACGGTTAGCTTATATAATTAGTACTAATGCCCGGTAGTCGGCACGGAAGTAGAACATAAGGATATAATCTGCTGATTGATATAATTTGAGACGAATCTTTATCAGCAGTATTTTGTTTTAGGTCCATGGGGAACCCCGTAACATGAAACCGGCAACAAAGCACATAACAGCTGGACTAGTCAAATTCCGAACAGTTTATTTAAATAAAAATATTTCGTTTATTTAGGGCCAGTCTTCAAGGTCAATTCTATTAATATTTTGTAAGGGATAGTATTTTTTTTTCAACCTCGTCTCAAAATCTTCACATATAGAATTATAGAGGACTCAACGACACGACATTATAAAGTATGTAAGCTAAGTATCAAGAACATTACTGCATCCTCCCCTATAAGTTTCCGATTTCAAGCGAATTTGATCTCAACAACCCAAGGTTTTCCCAACATGACGTCATCAGCCTATAAATTAATAAGTCAACACCCTGTTGCTTTTGCTGCTGAAGTCCTATTTGAATTAATCACAGTCCTTAAATTATTATTTTTACGAGGAAGTCGCGAGTCAATACCTTTCGTCATCAAGCGAGCTTCATCGTTAACTATAAGTGGATCCAGTGCGATCAGACCCCTCGGTGATGACGAGCAAGACAGATATATGCATCACATACAAAAGTGTATCTTTAAAAAAAACATTTTTCAGCAATATTTTAAAGTCCACGAAAACCACCGCCTCTACTGAGACAATGGCTCGACTTTCTGTGATCTGACAGTTCAACCCACACCTACTTGATTGAATAAATTAATATTTACTAGTGGTCGCCCTGTGGTCGACCATAATTATGGCATTCTGCACTCCTTCTCCATATAAACTTTAACTATACTAAATATCACATTCCTCCGTGCGTGCAATTTGCTTAAAAAGAGGTACAAAGTTTTCTCTTCACGTATTATTTATTTATTTAATGCTTTATGAACAGGTAAAAAGAACACTGCACACAGGTGGACTTAATGCCATAGGCATTTTCTGCCAGTCTACCTTAGGGTGATGCAGAGACAAACATGGTGGCTGCAACATAAAATAAACGTAGATTTGAAGAAAAAAAAGACAATTAAAATTCAAGATCAAGGAATAAATACATAGATACATACATAATATATTTATTAATATTACCTATATATACCTAGGTTTAAGTAGGAATAGACGGTCATCTGTCTTTTTCCACATTCATCGTTCAAATCATCACAACACGACTCGCCAAGCCAATACCTATTCTAAATCAATATCCAGATAGCTGTGTACGTTTTCTGTGACGTCCATATTTGTTTCCACGTACATTAGCACTGCGATCGTTTTACACGGCATTAGGTAAATTATAAGCTCCACTAGTCGCTGGAATACGATATGTTTGCAGTCAGTGCCGTCTCGGCTTCACCCTGATCATAGAGCAGTGGAATACAGTAGGACAACTCGTTTTATTATGTTCTATAAATAATTAAGCAGTGCGGGTGTTTTTAATCCCCGACAAAAAAGAGGGGTGTTATTAGTTTGTAGTACTTTGTAGTGTGTATCTGTGTATCGGTGTATTTGTTTATATGTGTATCTGAGTTTCTGGCTGTGGCATTGTAGCTCCTAAACGGATGGACCGATTTCAATCCAGTTTTTGTAATCGAAAGCTAGTTGAATCGGATATCATCTTAACAATGTTTCATGAAAATCTGTTCAGCCATTCAAAAGTTACTACTAGTTTTTCTAGTTGAAGTCGGCGGTTTTTGACGTATAGGTTATTAGTCTTGTTAACTCCAGAGGTAAAACAACGGATAAACAAATCTTGCATATAGTGAAAAGCCTTAAGTCGATGTGGCCGCACGCCACTGTTTCGTACGGGATTTTTCAATATACCAGTAAACACAGTAGGTACCTACTTTAAAGAGTTGAAATCCGTTACGTATACCGTGCTTCTATTGGGTACGGAAACGTAAATATATCAAATAATTGTGTAATTTAAGAGACCAATTATTCTATATTATATACATAATTTATAGATAATGAGCGAGCACATTTTATAAAATTTATGAGAGGTCAAGTACAATCACATTAAGCTACCGAGTAACCGCTTCGCTATCATTTACACAGACATTAGTAAAACACAAGTCACAACTTTTACATTTTATTGATTTTACTGTTACTGGGGGATTACTACGAGCTCTTATAGCATGGCAGAAATTGAACTGCCCAGACATTTCCAATATAAGCTGACCTTTCATTGTACGAAAAGCCTATACAGTGCGAGGTCTGCTCATACTGGAAATCTGTGGGTAGTTTAATTTCTGCCCTGTTATAAGAGTTCGTGGTAGGCCAGTACGATTCTATTAATTACAATCTATTTTTTACAATCTGATTCCACAACGAAGTTTTAAAAATCTTATTTGTATAGCATTTGAAACACCACAACACAAAGTTCCTGGTGTTGAAATTATGCGGGGCTTTTTTCCTAGAAAACTGTATCCCCTTCTGTTTACATCAATAGCACTGCAGTTTTAGGAGCTCTGTGGCAATTCCCTTTGCAATCTTTGCCTGGATAAAACCACGTTTGATTTGACATCTAGCAAAATATTAAAGTGCATAATATAATTATGTTACAGTAACGAGTTTGATGATGACTCCATATTGATATTAATATTGTTAATGTTATTATGCGTTATTTACGTACTGAACATTGAAACTAATCCAAGATCACCCACAATAATCTCTTGGACACGGGTAAACAATGTTGTACATTTATTTGTGTCAGATTCTGGTTTCTTGGTGACTACCACACATTGCTTTTCAGTCGCGTTTCCTATTTTGATATACCTTTGCTTCCCTCTCCACGGATAATTTAATGTATAACATACATATATCTCAGAACTTGGTCAAATATTTTTGGCTATTACAAACAGCACAATTTGAAATTCAATTATTTTATTCGCAAACGAATTGTTAAGTATCTTGAAGGGACTGGAGTCATTTGCAACAATCTTTATTAAAAAAGAAACCTCTGTATAATAAAAACCTCCTGTCCTTGTCATTTGTATGCCATTAAATAGCGATGGCAATAGACTCATTTTAATCATCGTTTATTAGTAAGGGGGGAAATCTAGAGGCCTTTGATAAACCAAGATCTTCGATGCGAGTTATGGCTCTATTTCTGTGGTCTGTCACTGTCATCTGCTTGAGAACGAAAAAGGATAGAGCACATTTATACAAAGCTGAAATTTTAATCCAAGTCTTATTTATTTTATCATCACGTAAGATTACATGTTCAGATTTTTGTCGGTTTTCACAAATGTTGCAGTTGGTAAGAAGAAATCTGATGTTATATAGTACTCGTAAATCTTTATGAGCCCTGACCTGGCTCTGAACTCTCTCTCTCTCCCTTTAGCACATATAATAAGCGTACTACCTATTATAGGTCCTAGAGGGAGAGAGTTGAGGGGGATCATAAAGATTTGAGCGTACTATACCATCATTCATTTGTGGTAAAGAGTCCCTTATAGGAATGGTCCCACTCTTTAATACACAAATCATCTCACCTTACCGTTTTTACTCGTATTTCATGAAATATTTACAAGCTGCTTCTCTTTCATTTCATACGATATGCATCGAAACTTTATACTTACCATTAATTATCATTATTAAGCGCTTTCATTTTAAACATAAATATTAAATTTCTTGGCTTCTTAGATATTTTTCGTTTTTGTTCTGTATGTCAATTTACTTGCTCGAAATATCAGGTAACAAAATTTTAGCAAGTTTTTGCCAAATAAATATAGGAAAAAATAATAAAAAATACAATAGGTATAAAGTTAATAAGGCACGCTTAGATTTTATATAATTTACAACTGTGTAGAATAGATTATTTTTATCACAAAATACACTAAATCTCGAAGATTTTACTTGCGAGTTTGTAAATAAATAAATCCAGTCCATTACTGTCCCCCTGTTACACGGGCCTCTTCTCAAAATGAGAAGGGTTAGGCTTTAGTCCACCGCGCTGGCCCAGTGCGGGTTGCGGACTACACTCACCATCGAGAACATTATGAGGCCCTCACAGATGTGCAGGTTTCCTCACGATGTTTTCCTTCACCGTTAACGCAAGTGATAATTAAATTCTGATCCGCACATAAATTCGAAAAGTCAGGGGTGCGGGCTGTTTTCGTACTCAGACCCTCCGGTATGGAATGCAAGCATTCAACCGCTGGGCTATCACTGCTTCTACACTATCACTGTTTCGAATATGTACTCAGTAAAATGTTGAGGAGCCGAATTCGAAAAAAAAATAATTTGCGCACTGAATAATTTACTCTGTGTCGTCACTTCGCTCCGCCCTAATGAATGACGTATTCAGGATGGCTCGCGTATGATCGGTACGATGATAGTGATTGCGTAGGTTTGATTAGTTCTTTTGTCGCCTCGGTCACTGGGTCAAGGAATGTATGGCTGTACGAAAATAACTTCGATGTGTTCTATTGTTCTTGTTTTAGGGTTGAATGTGATGTAGCCGCGAAATAGAGGTGTCAGGTTTCAGTTCATCAGAAGAATACATGAACAGTTATGACGTCCTCATAACTATGACAAATCCTCGCCTCTGTGCGTATTTGTTCAATCTATCAATGGTTACATTTATAGCGCGGGTCGACGTTGGGCATTTTACATCAGTGTCAAACTGCGTCCAGTAGGGGCTTACTATGAACTCTTATAGCATGGCTGTAATTGAACTGCCCAGACATTTCCAGTATGAGCTGACCTCGCACTGTATAGGTATATCGTAAAATGAAAGGTCAGCTTATTCTGGAAATTTTTGGGCTGTTCAATTTCTACCCTGCTCGTACCTACTCGTAGTAAGCCCCCAGAAACAAACATTGGAGTATTGGCTCCAACACATATTGGTGCGAGTAGACCCAATGTGTGACGCTGGCATCATACAATGAAAACTGCATCAATAAAAACGCCAACTTTATGAGAGAAATATGAGAGACAACGTATACCCGGCTAACGTTCAAGCTAACAACAAAAGCTAAACGAATTCTAAGTATTAGATGGAAACAGCACTCAGTGTAGGTATCATCAACACGGGGATTCCTTTCATTCGTAGAACTTACACAATAATAAACTAGCAGGGACAGAAAAAGTATATTTTTTCGAATCTAATGACACTGATACTATGTAAACATTCTTATTTACTTAGCTAGGTACAGGCAGTGTCAGTTACCTACCCTGGAATAGCGAAGGTGTCCAAATACTTAGGCTAACATTCAGAGACGACAGAAACGAGTCTAAGTGTGAACTTACGCTTCCATATGTCAAAATTTGTTCGTAAGTTTGACAGATGTAAGCGTAAGTTCACGCTTAGACTCGTTTCTGTCGTCTCTGAATGTCAGCCTTAGAGCCAAGGTGTCCAAATAGTCCAAATACTTAGAGCCATAGACTTATGCTTAGAGTAAAACATCTCTGGTTCATCTTCAAATGTTCAAAAGTATTCAAATATAGTGCAACGAGTGTCGTTATAATATTATAATTCATTACAGTCAGGAAAATAAATCTCGCATTAAAGTAAGGCTCTTGTCAATATATTGCCAAACTTGTGAATAAAACTAAAATTTAATGAGTCTGAGAAGTCAGGTCAAAGGACAAAAAAAAACATACATTTTGAAGTTGGTTAAAAAGTGCAAAACAGGTGTTGTTGCCATAAAGTTAGTTAAAACACATGAAGACTACGCCATACTACGCCACAAAGAACAAGCGGAGACTGCTCTTTCCAGGAAAAACCTATCCAACACGATACAGTTTACAACATATTCTTCAAAAGCAATTACGTGAACAAGTTTAAGTTTCAATCGCAACACACTGTGTTCAAAGACTGCAACAGTTTAAACAGCGGCAAGTTTTCTGCTCTAGCAACACCGTGCGTAGGTCGCCCGGTATCGGATTACGAACGCTCCTAAATTTACCTTAGCTGGGCTACTGCCATTAAAAGCATTTATGTTATATTGGGTATCACAATATCACAATATTATCGAGAGTTGAGTTACCACCACGCTTTGACCACGTCTTTGTTAGAGCCTTTTGTGACTTATGTTTAGATAAAACCTGTATTCTGACAGGCAACGTCGAAAATCTAGGTTACTGGAGCTGGAACTGCTATTATGTTAGATAAGTGTTTCTAGGCGAGAAAATTCTAAGTTTTGTAGTATTTACGAGGCATTCTGATCTCCTAAAAAATAGAATGATGTTTATTTAGACTATTAATCACACAAAATCCGTACCATTGGATACAATTGGTCTCCTCCCTCGCAAATCATATTATTATGACGTTGAATAAGGGAAAATGTTACTGTTACTGGAGTTTACTTGTGGTTATGGCGAACATTTGAACATAATAGAATAGATCTTTAATTCATGTAAACCAGATATAGGCACTTATGAAATATCGAGACTCTAGGTGCGCATTTCCAAATAGTAGGTCCTGTGGAGAAGAACCGGCAAGAAACTCCAAGGAAACTATTTAAAATAGATTACAATCTTGATTAGTACAATGTTGTGGTAAGAGCTGCGAGAATGAACAACACATCAACAAAAAAATATTTCAAGGGTAGGTACAATAATAGTTATTTGTTATATAAGAGTGCAAAGTTGCTTTTTAACCGCGTGTTCAATTTTGATGACCGAGCAAGCGAAGGATTCTAAAATTGAATCACGAGCGCAGCGAGTGATTCAAAATTAGAATCCTGAGCGTTAGCGAGGGAATCAAAAGAGCACGAGGTGAAAAATCTTTGCACTCGAGTGCAACACGTAACTTTTCATTCCACCTCAGCGAGGAAATGACTAAATGCAAAAAAAAAACGTTTAATTCACAAACTTAGTGCACACGATGTTCTAAATTCAATTTACTTTATCCTCTAGAGAATAAAAACGGCTTTTCCACTCAGATATTGAAGATTAAAAATACTCTTTCCGAGATGGTGGGATGAAAATTTACTTTATCCTCTAGAGAATAAAAACGGCTTTTCCACTCAGATATTGAAGATTAAAAATACTCTTTCCGAGATGGTGGGATGAAAAAAATATTTCAAGGGTAGGTACAATAAAAAAGACATTGGAAATATCTTAGCCACTAAAATAAAAAGCAAAGTGTATTATTAGTGTATTATGAATATTTCAATACTGAACACATTCAAAGGTTGTCTGGTACAAATCGCCAAGTGCGATAAGACCGCCCTTTGTACATCTCTTTTTCTAGTTATTGTATCTTTTCTTCTATTTCTGGTGTGCAATAAAACGTATTTTATTGTGTATTCAAATATCTTTTGATCAATTCCGTATCGATACATTCGATATTATTCCGTCGCGAACCACATTATGCAGACTATAAGTCCGCCAACTCTGTCAGTGAGAGACCGGTACAAGGCTGGCAACCGATCAGTCCACTTCAGCGATTAATCAATCAAATAACTAGATCAACAATGAAAAAGATTGAGATTCAATGACCTGAATAAATATTTATACAAGTAACTACATAGTTATAGTCGTACGTTGACTGCCACTATCTCTTCTATCCGTCAAGAGACAGGATAGATAAACCGGGTTTGTCCATCTTTTGTTTTCTGTCAAGGGGCCGTGCAAGTATTACTTAAGCCATAAACTTAGAATATTTTCGCTTCCTAAATCTATGACTTAAGCAGATTTTTTGCAATTATTAACCCCTCCCTCCCCCTCGTCAGCAAAAGTAAGCAAAGCTCTTCCCCCCCCCCCCCATGCTTACGTAAACATTGGTACATGCATTTTTCAATGTGTTCTACTTTTGTTTATTGATTCATCAGCAGCAGATAAAAGTCTAGGAATGAGGAATAGGCTTTGAATCCCCTTTGGGCCCCCCGCCCCCTTATAGTCCTTACGTAATACTTGAATGGCCCCCAAGGAGACAAAGAATGGAGAAAACTGATTAGTCCACCCGCCGTGCAGGCCCTGCTGGAATTATTGATTGTCTATAATATGGTTTTACACTTTGTGACTGACTCTTTGCCTATAGTCCGCGCGCGTGTTCCGAGGAATCGACACTTGGGATATCAGGCACTTTGCGCTGCGCCCGAGCGTCGCTCGTATCCCGTAATCTCACAGTAGGTACTAGTGTCTCGGGGTACTGATGATACTGGGAGAGTGCGGGGTATGAGCGACTATATAAATTATCTTTTTTTTTCTTTATCTTTTTAAATATAACGTTGCCCCTCACTAGAATTTCTCCTGTATCGACGGTACAGTTTACAAACAAACATGTTACATGACATGCACATACATCCAGACCCGAAACAACTATCTGTAGATCATACAAATATTTGTTCCGTGCGGGGATCGAACCCGGGGCACGTAGCGCAGAAAGCTAATAGCTTAGCCACTGCGCCAACCGTGTCGATACTATACTATGATGTACAAAGAATGTTACATAGGAGGTTGTACTGCAAAAAATAAATAGGTAATAAAAATTGAAGGTGTTCACCTTCTTTCTCTCTGAAAATGTTTTATTAACAATTTCTACCTTCCATTTGCGCATAAAACGAAACATGCAAACAGCAAAAAAATCATCGAAATACGTATTAATAATAATTTAAGCCTAACATTTCGTCCGGTAATATTCGTTAGTTTCGCATTTAAATTCTGTATATTAATTAATCCAACTAACTGGTCGGTAAAGTTACTGCTACTAATTAATACTGCGTACTAAAGACTGTACGGTATAATTCTGAATTTAGCTGAACTTGGTATAGATCCATCGTAAATGTTGAAATAATGGGCGTCCAGTTTTACAATATGTTCCTTGTTGCATTGGATGCGTTCAGAGTATCGTATTTTCAACGGTGATAATTATTACGCAACGCTACGCTAGCAACACTGAGGCTGTCGTAAATTGAAACGCGAAAGCTCACGTACAGGGTGTGTGGTTAGATCATTATTAGAAACATTGATTAATTTGGATTCTGTTTGATGTTGCTAGGCCGTAGGCATACCTAGTTTTTATCCTAGGGGGGAATCAGGACATTATTTGGGCATACGTCAGCTTTCGGCCTGGGGGGGGGGGGGGGGCAAATCAGGAATTAACATTAGGCCTACGCCTGCTCTTGGCCAAGGGGAGGGGGGAATCAGGAATTTACCTAGCCATAGGCCAGCGTTTGACCTAGGATGGGGGATAAGGGGCATATTAGAAATTTACATAGGCATATAAATCAGCCAAATGTGTTGGAGACAGGCCAGGTCTTGCGTTTTATTTATTTAATAATTTATGTACACACATGAAAAGATACAGAAAACATAAAATTGTCGTCTTTAGTCGTTTTTTCACCAAAGCTTTTCAGCCTGCCTACGTTCTTTTTCACGTGAAGTTTGTAGAAATAGAAACAGGAACTCAGAAAGTATTCACCGCAGTCAATTACGCAGGTCATAACTTGGCGATTAGGTAAACCCCGCGGCTATCGTGTGAGATCAGATGTAACCGGACCGCCATGGGAATCCGTTAAATAGTTTCATTCGCGATGCTGCCGCAGTTACACAATCACTTCGTTTAATCGTAGTTTCGTATCAGACCATCAAATTGAACAAAGTTCTCTATGGGAACAACATCGTAATCGCGAAAAAATAATGTGTCCCATACACGAGTACGGTCGAGTATATTTTGTACGGCAGCAGATTTTTTATTATTTTTTATTACGATGTTGGTCCCATAGAAAAAGTGGTTCAGTTTGATGGACTGATCCACACTTGGAGTCATAAAATATGACCACACATTTCTGATGACATGTTGTAGATTTTTTATTGTGTCTACTTTGGGTCGCTTGGCGGGTTAGCTCTACGAACGTCTACGAAAGTCTACGAAAACTACGAACAATTTATTTTAATTTTAAAACGTCTTAATTAATATTGAAATAATGGTCCTTATACAGGCTGTATATTATTTAAACAGGACATCTATTTTAAGGGGTTATTGTACCTACTCATAATTACGAACAACTTCTAGTATGGGAACAACCCTGAAAACGGGTAAAAAATATCAACTGTTCCGCTGTGCTGTCGAATAATATTAAATTATTTGTATCGAACAGCAATTAATGAAAGTTGTTCTTAATGATGAGTACAGTAACCCCTTTGAGCAAGTTTAAATATATGCATAATTGACTATATATATAAAGCTCGATTACCACTGACTGACTGACTGACTCACTCATTGACACAATTGTTCTCCCAGAAGGAGCCGTGGGGGGTTAAAGTGATGTATGAGACTCATAAACCTTGAGGTCCAGTGAGTCCGGGAAAAATCCGAAATGACCTGAAAGTGGAACGCTGACCGGAACTGCCCTACGGATCTCGAAAATTACAAGTCGCAGACCTATAGTGCTTGAACTAAAAATGTCAAGAACCCTGGGCCGTTTGACGAGCCGGTGAAAAAAATATGGCGTCCATACAAAAAAAGATGGCGGCCATACAAAATTGAAACGCTCACCGTTCCGAAACCGTTGGAGATAGCGGGGGGGTGCTCGACCAAATGTCATAGAGGACGACGGGGGCTTTTCGGTGGGGGTCATAAAAATCCAAGATGGCGGATTCAAAATGGCGGCCAAAAAAAAAATGGTCCTAGCCGGCTGAAAATTGGCGTCCGGGGGTTTTCGGGGGCACCGATTCATAATCCGGGATCAAATTTTTCTTTCCGCCATTTTCCAATATGGCCGCCATACAAGTGTTCATTTTGGATTTTCACCCAATTGTCCTCCCAGAAGGAGCCGTGGGGGGTAAAAGTGATGTATGGGAGTCGTATAGAGGGGGGTCCCGTGAGTTTAGGAAAAGTCCGAAATGACCTGAAAGTGGAGGGCTGACCAGAACTGCCCTAAGGATCTCAAAAATGACAAATCGCAGACCTATAGTGCTGGAACTAAAAATGTCAAGGACCCTGGGCCGATGGACGAGCCGGTAAAAAAAAGATGGCTTCCATACAAAAAAACATGGCCGCCATACAAAATTCAAACGCTCAGCGTTCCGAAACCGTTACAGATAGCGGGGGGGTGCTCGAACCAATTTCATAGAGAATGGAGGGGGCTTGCCGGTGGTCGTCATAAAAATCCAAGATGGCGGACTCAAAATGGCGGCCAAAAAATAGGTGTCTCGATCCGGCTGAAAATTGGCGTCCGGGGGTTTTCGGGGACACCGATTCATAATCCAGGGTCGACATTTTTTTTCCGCCATTTTTTAATATGGCTGCCATACAAGTGTTCATTTTGGATTATCACCCAATCGTTCTCCCAGAAGCAGCCGCCGGGGGTAAAAGTCATGTATGAGGGTCGTATAGAGGGGGGTCCAGTGACTTCAGGAAAAGTCCGAAATGACCTGAAAGTGGAACGCTGACCGGAACTGCCCTACGGATCTCGAAAATTACAAGTCTCAGACCTATAGTGCTGGAACTAAAAATGTTGAGGACCTTAGGCCGTTTGACGAGCCGGTGAAAAAAAGATGGCTTCCATACAAAAAAACATGGCTGCCATACAAAATCAAATATATTTATTTTAAGTTATGATACAAGCTCCACAGTCCACCTACAAAGCCCTCGCGGGCCGCATGCGGCCCGCGCACCCGCGCGACCTCTAGTTATAATCTATAAAGACGGTTTCATTACTGGTCTAGTGGTCGGTTAATGAGCGTGAGGTTCTGGGTGCGATTCCCAGGTCCTGCAAAAAGTTATTGGGTTTTACTGTAATTTTATTATGAGCTATACAAGACCAATAATCAACGATATAATGACGATTTATGCCACATTCGCCTCACAAAGTTTCGCTTCCCATAAAAGAATCCATAGATCTTTTAGGATGTTTTTATGCGAGGCGAAACTTTGTGGGGCGAATGTGGCATAAATCATCTGAAGTCCGGTCTAAAATTTTATCACGACCAATTTTATTCCAATAAAAAACCCGCAAATTCTTTATTACCCTTTCCAATTCCCTTCAAACTAAGTCCATCCCTGAACATCAGAAGCCAACCATAAACATTTTAATTCATCCTAGATTTCTTTCAGTAACCAGAGCCCAATTATCTCTGCTTGTGACTGGTCATCTTGCCGTCTGAAATATTAACCGTCTCGGCAGGACGCTGTCACTAAAGGCTTGCAAGGCAGATTAATTAAACCAGGTTATTTTGATACTCATGTGTCAAAGGGATATGGTTACTTCGTAATGAAGGCGTCTTCGAGCGAGCTTTTGAATGTTGTCGATGGCTAAACAAGGATTTTCGGTGATAGGGATATTATACACAAAAGATATTTAGTATGGTCTGGACTTTATAACTATGTACGAGTAGGTACTTCGTTTATCGAACATTTTCAGTAGAATTCAGATATTTATGTCCTATTTTACGGTGTAGATGAGTATAGGCCAAAAATTAGAAAATTCCCATTGATTCATTCACCGCTGGTTTCTGAAAGGCTGGTCCAATCTCTGATCATATTAAATCTCTCAATTTAACAACCAACCGAGATTCGTCACCCTTTTAAGCGCCTGCTACACGGTTGGCAACCGAGGCCCGACAGAGGTTACCTTGGTAGTTTGAAACCGTGTGGACTACGGTTTGCAACCAAATTCGAAACAAAAGAAAAAGAAAGAAAAATAATTTATTTGGATGCAAAACAAATTACACACTGACACAACACAACACAAACCGACTGCCATCCGCTGACCAAGGTCACCTCTGTTGAGCGTCGGTTGTCAACCGTGTGTAGCAGGCGCTTTAGAATCTGGCACTAAGTGACGAAACGCAGACATTAGTATTGTTCTTGGTCACAGGTGGCCGATCGTTAGCCAATGAGTTAATCGGGATTGCTTCGCCCCCAATGTAGTAGTGTAAAAGATTTTTCCAACAAAGCTACGCGGTGCCAAGTTTTTTCATGTCTCGTAGCAATTTTGTCTACAACTTTGCTACGAGCATCTTGTAGAAATTGGGCAAATAAAAATTCTGAGCATTTTATGATTTTGAAAGAAAGAAAGAAAGAAAAAGAGTTTATTAGCACAATAAAAAATAAAAAAAACAAATAAAAAAAAACATAAAATGAGTTATTGTGCCAAAAGCACCTTGCACCTCACTCCACTTGATCAAGCATCTAGATAATCATTTGTGTTGACGACGACACGGTTAGCGCAGTGGCTAAGCGATTAGCTTTCTACGCTACGTGTCGCGGGATCGATCCCCGAATGGAACAAATATTTGTATGATCTACAGATGTTGTTTGCATGTTTATAAACTGTACCCTCGATATAGGAGAAATCATAATGAGGTGCAAACATTTAAAAAGAAATTGAATACTCCTTTACAGATTTTTACGTAATCACTACAACATCTAACGTTGCCAAATTACTGCTAATAAACTAACGTTGATGACTAACTTTGTAAATGCATTTCTCAGGTTTTATGCCACCATTAGTGAGCTTCGCACTACATGAGTAGGTAACACTCGTATAAAACAATATGACACTACTTTGTCTTTTATAAATATATTTTTAGTGACACAGATACCTCTTGAGTTACGTCTTGTTGTTAAAACGCGACATTTTGTATATCCATAAGAATTTATTAACACGATAGCTGGCAGTAATGCCGACTGTAAGGAGGTCATCAACGGCGCCGTTTATTTTAATATAAATCGTGCTTTATTTAAGCTTCGGTATTAAAAATAACTTTTATATTTGTGGACGATATCGTTGAAGTAACGGCCATCATTATGATCTAAATTATATCAGATGTTGCTTTAAAAATGTGATCGCGTTCGCTCTTGATTCACACATGAGTAGTATTGGCACAAGTAGTCGAGCATCATACGAGTAAAACTTACAATAACATAACTGTCAAAAACCTTCGACTCCAACTAGATAAAGAGCTGTAACTTTTGAACGGCTGAATAGATTTTCATGAAACATAGCTAAAATGATACCCGATTAAACTAACTTTCGATTTAAAAAACTGCATAGAAATAGGTTCATTCGGTTTGACGGGCAGTGGTGTGTCATGGGTGCGAGAGCACTAGATCTGAAGTCACCCAACATGCTAACTACGGCAACTACCTCTTGTTTTATGACAAGAAGGGTTTGAAGTGGGGAGGTTTTCATCTTACAAAAAACTCCATAATTTGATTGATCCGGCTTCTACTACGAGTATGTATCAAAGTTACTTTTTTCTTTTCAGGAATTCGCAGAGACGGCAATGAACGAGCTGCTCGGCTGGTACGGGTATGAACGGCTGGAGCTGCGAAGGTGGGCTGCATCCAGAGCCCGGGACGCTTCCAGCCCGGAGCAGACTAGCGAACAGAAAAACAAAGGTATGTAGAATTAGTAGCTATTTGTCACGTAACTTTTTTTACCCCCGACAAAAAAAAGGTGTGTTATAAGTTTGTAGTGTGTATCTGTGTATCTGACTATCTGTCTGTGGCATCGTAGCTCCAAAACGGATGGACCTATATCAATACAGTTTTTTCATTGAAAGCTATTTTAATCGGGTATCATCTTAGCTATGTTTCATGAAAATCTGTTCAGCCATTCAAAAGTTATCTAGAGCTCTTTTTCTACTTCGAGTCGGGGGTTTTTGACGGTTAGGTTATAGAGGGACACACTTTAGAGGCAGTGTAGGTCCAATCCTGAAGCCTAGAAGGAACTCAATTGGACATTTTTATGCAAAGTATAACTATTTGTCATTTTTTTAAAAGTTGAACTTCCTAGTTTCGGCCCGTGGGGTCCATGTTCTGTAAGCGCGTTTAATTGCTCCTGTAAATTAGAGTTAAATATCATGGAAACTGCCGGCTATTAGGTCCCCTCAGTTTTATATTACGTATTAATATCATATCCGAACAAATCGTATTAAATTTCTTAGAACACGAACCCTCTTCCCGCTGCAGCTGTAGTTCTACGAATAGACGCGTTTCCGAACGCAACCCTCGCGCGCTTTCACGATAAAAAATGGCGGCAAAATGAAGCGCGCCGCGTGATGCCAGATATCAATCTAATTCCTTTATTATTGAGTGTAATAAACTCATTTTCTCAGAACTCCAGTTTTAATACTGTTTATGAGGTGTGATATGAATATTATATCGATAAAGCAATTTTAAGTAACGTGTGGTAACGCTACCACGAAATGTGATAAAGATCGCTGAGCAAGAAATAGAAGGAATACTGAAAGCTTTGTACATAGGCACACATCGATGTTAGCAAACGAACATTATTTACAAATTTGATACTGCAAAGCCGGTTTACTATTCCTAATGAACGCCCGCGAATACGTTGTTTATACAGGTACCTATATAGGTGTGCCACAAATGAAAATATAGAACTTTGTGGTTAAATTGTGATGATTAGGAATGTATTACATTACGATATAAAGTTACATAGACGTCTAAGCACCCATCAATTTAGCACGAAATAGCACTCCCACTGAGAATATTCCAGTCTAACATGAGTGTAATTATTAATAGGGCTTACCAAGTCACTACTGAATTAATAAGCGGATCAGATTTTATTTAAGTAAACTTTTATTAATATGGGATTCAGATTACGACTTATCTGATAGTATTGAAATATTTACTGCCGGACTGTAGGTAATTGCAGGTTTTGCAGGTAAAAATTTAAAAGAATTTCTGGTTAGGCTGCACGGTGTTTAGTAGCCCAACAAATTAATAATTTACAATACCATGGATGTACGCACGGTGGGACAAGGTGGGGCCCTTGGCCTACCCTGGCTTGTATGTGTGCATGGTAGAGTTCTGAGGGCCTACCACCATCTTTCAAGAAACCATCATGTTTCAGGAACGTTTTGTTTCAAGCTTGAACTAATGTCAATCAAATCCTCTAAGAGAAAATGAGACTAAAGATTTACGATGACATCACAAAACTTCTTAGCAATACAATATTATACAATCTTACTATAAGGACGTTATAATATAAGATTTCGATGGATAAAACAATATTGCTGTACGAGACGGTGTTAGGCCCCCTATAAGAAGTATTGTCAACGTTTTGCTAAAAGCCTAGCAGGTAAAAATTTTTGTAGATTGGGTGAGGTGATTGAGTTATATAAGTCTTGTATTCAGTAAGAATCATTAGTTTTTTTATAGCCGGATTGTAAAAACGGAAATTAATAAGGTCTATAACGAGCTATCATTTGCTCGCTCTGTATAAAGTTATACGAATCGCAGTAATGAGAAGGCCAGTGTTCTGTTTCATGACGCGTTTTTTTCTCCATTCAATATCATTCGCAAATTAATTGGAGATGGATACCAGAGACTCGCCTACTGTTTCCAGAAAATCATTTTTTATTATTCCGTCAACATGATATTCGCTGTTGCAACTTTCATTTCAATTAGCCAGTTTTCCGGTTAATTTTTTTATCGGGTAATGGGCGGATCGCTTTTTCCTTTTTTGGCTTCGAATAGTGTTTTTCGAACATTGTAGATATTATAGAGTTCGGTGTTTTGGACGGGTTTTTTAATACGTGGCATTTAATAAATATTTAATTACAGACTACGGCAAATTAAATCCTTTTATTTATATGCATAATTTTGACTTACATTTATAGTCTTTCGCTATATTTTTTGCGCCAGTCGTATTGCGGTCCATCGTATGTTCCTAGCTGCCTTTTTGTTTCTCCGAAAAAATGTATTTCTAACTGTACAACTTTTATTCAATATGCGTTCTCTCGTATTTCTATTACTGATTGAAGAAAGTCTTGGATAAGTATTATTTTTTGTAAACCCTTAGTATTTTTTTAATCGCAACCTTTTCTTTCTTCAGCAGACGAATGCTCGTGGTGCAACAAGAGTCTCCCGAGCGAGGGCTCCGCGCTACAGCACGCCGGCGCCACATTCTGCTGCGAGCTGTGCTTCAGTCAGTCCCGACGCGCCAACTTCAAGCGCGCGAAGACCTGCGACTGGTGCCGGCATGTACGGCATACCGTGGCTTATGTGGACTTTCAGGTGAGAATTGGATAATACATAAAATATTACATTACTTATGGCCGTGTGGTTGCACTTGAGAGTGTCATAAAAAGGGATTACCTATATCAAGAGAATGGGCTGGCAGCATCCTTGTGAGTGCTTGAAATTTTTCACTCTATTCAATCTACTTGTTAAACGTGGTGAATATGTGCAATTATATTACCGTTCATTGGGAAGTCTATGTTTAGATTTGTAAGGGCTGATTAGGTACCTACTTCATAATCTATTAAAAGAAGTTAGATAAATACCTAATGTTCCTCACACAAAGGCTAAGCCATTAGTTGGTAATAAAACGGCTGTGGTTTCAGGTTCTTTAGAGTGAAAAAGACCCGATATTATCTACCTTGTATTGATTATTTTTCTTTCTTTCTTTGTTATATCGCGTCTAACATTTAGTCCCTATCTATTCGTACGAAATTTAATAAATTAATTTGTTACATTCCAGGATGGTGCCACACAGCTGCAGTTCTGCTCAGACAAATGCCTCAACCAATACAAGATGCACATCTTCTGCCGGGAGACCCAAGCGCACCTCGATCTCAACCCGCATTTAGTCAATGCGTCCTCATCATCCAACCTTATCACTCCAGAACTCTGGCTCAAGAATTGCAAAAGCAGGTCTGCATCCCCAAATTCTGATCGTTCCGGGTCACCAAACTCGGAAAACGTTCCCACTAAACCAACAAACAATGAAAAGACAGAAGCTCAAAAGACCCAAAACAGATCACCCCTACCCCTGATAACCATCGCTCCAACAGCAAAACTGATGAAGCAAAAACGTCCTTCTGACGAGGCGATACCATTGCAGAAGTCACCCGATGTGAAAAAAGACGCGAGAAACACTAAAATGAATCTTCGAAAACGGCGGACGTCGAAATGTTCAGCAACGGTAACTTCGCAAACTGTACGGCAGCGGACTTCGACCCCAAAAGCGCAAGACCTTCGCATGTGCAGTCCTTCTGAAGGGTCATCGCCAACATCGACTGCTGCCAACGCGATACATTCACCGCCCCACTTGATGAACTCACACCCACCACCTCCACCGTTTCCTCCGAATCCGATGTTCAGCATGCCTCCACCGATGTTCTTGGACAATCATGATCCGAGACATCCACATAATATGTTCCCACCGCGACTGAACTTTATGCCAAGGCCAGGATTCCCTCTAGAGCGGCCTCGACTCCCCGGCCTCCCACCGCCGTTGAATTTCCCCACGCCTATGGGGCAGGCCCCACCTGTCACAGTATTAGTCCCATATCCAGTAATTATACCTATACCACTACCTATTCCAATTCCGATACCTTTTTCGGCGTTCGTACAGGCGCATTGCGCGAATAAAGTGAAAACTGAGAGTAAACCAGATGACGTAGAAGGACCTTTAGATTTTACAATGAATAGTGATAAAAAGAAAGTAGAAGAAGCCTTAGCAAATAGTAGAGAACTAAATGCTGAGACCGCGAACGATCAGAGTCCTGTTAGTGAACAAAATAATGAGCGAGTAGAGGATGATAAAATGGAAAATGAAATTAATGAGACTGGAAATCCGGAACAGACTTTACCCAAATTCAAGATAACGAGACTGGGCAACAAAATGGCGAAGATAGTAGCTAAAAGCAGGGAGCCATCAGAATCCACGAGACCACTGCGGAAACGGCGGAGACTGGTGGAAGTGACAACTGATGATGAAGCGCTCATTCCAAAGACGAGGAAAATAGTTGAAGTTTAAATGTAAAATCCAAATATTCTCATTAATCTTTGATACATATCACAAACGCATGATAATCCGAACAGAGTTCATTATTCTTTCAGATTGCTAGTCTTAGATGTAAGATGCTATTAAAAATGTATGTCTTAGGTATTAGGGCGCACTGTAAATGTGATATTAGTAACTTATTACTTCAATGTATGTAAAATAAAAGAAATTACTACTCTATCTACTTTGTTTTATTATTATTACCTATACATAACTAAATATTAGGTTTCATGATAAGGCCTAATTCCTAGTGATCATTCAAAACATTACCTTATCTTGCAAATTTATAGAGTAGAGGATATTTATTTTTATTCAATTCCCAGTGTTTCAATATTATGTTCTCAGTACCTAAACTCGAGAGATTCCTTTTGAAACGCCATAATATCTACATTTATGTCTCTGAATCCACAAGGACGCATGTTCATTTATTATCACTCCGTCTTCTTGTAGTGTACGGGTTTGTATATAATTTTGAGCCTCGACATATTTAGCACTAAGAAAATCTGCTAAGAGCTGTGTTGATGGTTTATATGCAAATTAAAGCCGCCATAGTGAGCTGCTCGTGTTGTAAAAAAATTGATAGCTGTTTATCAGGCAATAGAGATGTCAAGTAATCATATAGTGTATTTAAAGTTGTTTCCGTTAACTTCAAATTAGAATCATTGGCACTGTCGCAAATCAGATCTATTATTTTCTGTATTATGTCTACAGTTGACTTCCATCTAGTTGAGTAGTTGGACTTGTGGAGATACATTTCGCATACAAAATGCTTTGATCGACTGCGGCCCGCTTAGAGTTAGTTCCTAACTCTGCGTTTGGACGTAAAGCGAAATTTTTTTTAGCTTTAGAATAGCCGACCGGAGACATTTCCGATGTTACATAACACTTAGGAAGTGATGGTATTCTGCAGTAATATTAGGATACCTAATGATAAGAGGCATTTCACGAAATACTACATACATACAGGTACTCACTTCGAACGTTAGTCTCGTAGGCCATATCGTTACAAAATTTAATCTATAGCGTGTTCTTTTATTCATTTGTATCTAAAGCCAAATTAATGTTTATTTATTTATTTTCACCTACCTAAGTAGGAGGTAGGAGGTATAATAAATAGATACGTATGTAAATTATTCTATTATTTATGATGGAGGTGTGGGTGGAGGCCATCATATTGGAACGTTGTCACCGCCCGGCACGAGTATGATTCAACCAGAACACGCGGCAGTCCAGTTCAGCCAACTTCGCTCTGCACGTAGACTCTTCATTCCTGCGGATTCAGCCAGCGAGGCCGAGAAGATATTGAAATCTGCGAAGTCCTTAGTTTCTTTGATGCATTTTGACGAACCTATTGCCATCTATTGGGGCACAACTTGAAACTCTAAGCTCGTACTGTACTGAGGGAATCGAATCTCCTCACGCTCATAAGCCGCGTTTGCTGCTTACCTACTCACTCTTAACATAATATAAATCACAATCAATAATATTATGACTTACAGAAAGATGATTATCGGATTTAAACAGAGTTCATCAATAAGTGATGCAATCGTTTTAACTGTTACCAAAGGTTGTTTAGTATCTACTAAGGTCTGTCTCTGATAAAATAATAGCTCTAGAGCTCTGCTTGTCCTATCGGAAACATAACGTAGGCATCCCTATATGTGACTAATTGCTATTTGTGAAAACTTTTAATTGGCCTTCAATAACTGTTATTTGTCTAATTTTGTTTTAGCTGTAAGTTTTCTAGAGAAATAAAATAAAATTATCACACGATCTTGAAGGTACCCATTTTCAAATCGAAGACGGTAACATGATATACCTACTTGGTTAGGTATTTCGATTTATGTCGTCACTTATGATAATCTGAAAACAGATGTTCAGACTGAATTCACAGCAAAACAATGAATCATTCATAAATGTAGATTCAGGTGTAAAATATATGATGAAATCCAAGTGTAGCAAAGGTTTGAAATAAAATAAAACGTAAAATTTCATAGGCTTTTATGTCTCGACTTGAAAATCATCGCTAAAAACCATTCTTGGAAAATATTGATTGCTATATTTTAACAACATGTTCTTACTAACTAAATAGCTAGGCCACACAAGGTGGACTGTATGCCTCTATATTCAGAAATTTGTACATTATTGAGATCCAATTATAAAGTTATATTACATCATTATCATTATTGCATTCTATAAAATTATATCTTCAAATAATTAAAGCGTCTTCGGATGATCCACATTAAAGGCAATACTGGCATTATTTCATACTTTTTATCAAGTGGGTATGGAAGTACTTGGAACTTTAGCGATTCGTCAATGGGGAAACTATATCGCCGCGCTCAAACTACTCAAACTAACCTGTCGTATCCTGGTGTGAGCATATGAGTAAACCTTTATAAATGTTAATTTAAAAAAGCAAAGGCTAATTTAATAAATCTGATACATTTCACTACATTTAAGCCTATTTATAATAGTGTACTCATGCGAAAACAGCAAGACTAACAGGCCAGATGCAGTAACTCCCGATAAAATTCTTCAGCCAAAAAATTCTGTTCATCTAGAATGATGTATGTTCGTAAGTGAACATATTTTCGGCTTTACCGCAACCGGAGCTTGGGAATATTCTATAATCTACTATAAAAAGTTAAATGCTTTACTATTTGTGGTTATACAAATCCCAGAGAGTAATAGCACCATCAAGACCACCGGCCGCCATTATGTTGGCATTCCAGAAAGAAACCTTCTCAGTAGAATAAACGACATCTTGAATCGCTTGCTTATGCTCTGTAAGCACTGCCAGAGGTCGGAGAGAAAACCAAGAAAAGATGCGAATGTAGCCATCCCAACCCGCTGAAGCGAAAACCTTTCCATCCGACCGGGACTGAACTTTGTTTATACCTGGGTTTTTAATTGTTATATCCATCTTGTGGGCCAAGCTTAAGTCTTTTCTCCCTATACTAAAGATCTGTATCACATTTGAGGTATTACCGATCATACCCCTTTGCTGCTCAAGGTGGAAATCAACGGACATTGGACACTCCACTGTCTTCAGTTTGCTGATACATTGACTAGTGTTGAGATCCCACAGGAGGAGCCATCCTGCTTCATACCCGGCTAGCAGGCAAGGCTGATCACAAGGAAGTTCGATATATTTCAAGCACATAGGATCTCCTAGCTTAAGTGACGTGTCAGGCTCCAGACATCCAATTTTTTCACCAGAAAAGTTGTAAGTCAGAATCTTTGAATCCTTGTCAGGTACATAGAGTGTTTCGAGTTTTGTGTTGGCTTCAAAACGGCAGAATCCAGGGTAGTCTAGGTTGATGAGGGCGTCTTCTTCATACCCGTTGTTTGTTAAACTAAATACTTTAAACTTGCCGCCCTTCTCCTGAGTAATGAGGTGGTTACTGGTATGGATGAGGTGAAGAATTGGAGCTTGACCAACTTGGATCTTCTGCTGCACACGATTTGTCTGAAAAATAAAAATAAGTCTTATTTTATGTACAGTACAGATGTAAGGGCCATTTACACCGACATAATAACTGATTACCCATACAAATATTAATGTTTAAACAAGAGATTTTGCTAATAATCGATTATTATGTTGTCGGTGAACATGAGCCTAAGTGATAATATGCTTGTAACTAGATCATAGAGAAAATAAAAAAAATATTTAGTATGTGGCAAGCTCACAACGTTGATTCATTTCTTTAATTATGAATGGATATAGAATAAATAAAATTAGAAATATGTTCAGTAGCTCCATACCTCCAGATTGTTATTATTATAATTTATAAAATAAAATTTACAAGCAACACAAAGAAATAAACAGTTTAATGTAGTGCCAAGTGAAAAGACATTCAGTGACCCAATAAAATAGCATAAATACGCATGTATTTGTTTTGATTTGGCAGTCGCTCTGTTCATTTCTAGGTCGCGAAACGAGGGTAGTAAACAAAAATGTCGTGCATTAAATGGAAGTCATAGGACACGTCATTAACGCCTTCTGCGTAGTTGTGTAGGTGAATAATGCGTTTGGAATATATATTTGATCTTACCTGAAGGTTGTATGCATAAACATAGCCGTTTTTCGAACCGGCTAGTAACCTCTCGAGACCACCAGGCAAAAAGCTGAATGCCAACGAATAAACAGGAACGTTATCCACATTCCTGATCGTATAAACGGGGTCTGGAGGTAACAGTGCCATTTCTGGTCAAGCTCAAAACGAAATTATTTGTCGGAATTGGTAAAATAAAATAATAACAAAATTAATCAAGCCATCAGAAACTCAACCACAACTACGCACAACACAAAACTGACAGAAAAACAAAAAAGTTCACATCGTCATTATCGGTTTCGTTCGAAACCATGATTTGACGTAATTTCATGAAAATGTAAGAACTCAACATTAATTTTGAATAAATTTAAATTATGAAAATATTAATAGATGATTATAAAATAAATAAAAAATTAAAGCTTCAGTAATAAACACGTTCAATAGTGTTTTATTGATTAAATTCGTATTTCTTTTCACTCCACCTATGGTATTTGAACGCGCCATATATAAAAAAAACAAAAAAACTATAATTCACTATTTTTTTAATCTGTGGTTATCCAAAAAAGATAGAGCTGTAGCGTTGTTCGGAATTTATCGATTATAACTTGTGATGAAATTTATCGATTATAAGTTTGATGACATCATTAACCTCACACCATTAATAATAATTTATCCGCAAAAGAAATGCATACATCAGATGCAGGGTATCTGATATACCCATCTGATTAGTCCCAACATCTTTTTTTAATGTACATACTTGAGGGAAGAATGTACAGTCCCTTTTTAAAAGCTCTGTACATCTTCAAAACTCGTTACTCATAATTACCTAAAGTGCGGCTACCGAGAGAATGGATTCCTGACAACTGTCAAAATATGCTGGCTTCAAATTATATGTTTATTATTAAAAAAAACAATATATTCGATAGGTATCAACAACGTATTCTCTCAGGTCCGAACTGTGAGTGACGAAACGTAGACATTAGACCGGTTATGATTAGAAAGGTTATGTTATTCTCAGTTCACTATAAACTGACGAATGAGTTGATCTAAAATAATCGTTATTGCATTGAAATAGGAACTCGGATAGGCGCAAGTTATGAATTATGATGAACGAACATTCGTAATTTAATGCTATCGCAATCTATACCTACTAATATTATAAACAGGTTTTGTTGGTTTGTGTGTAGGCAGAGGTAGGCAGTAATCTCTGGAATTACTGAACCAATTCAAAAAACTCTTTCACTACTAGAAAACTTCACTATCCCTGACTGACATAGACTCGTCTAGCGCATGGCTGATCCCGCAGGCAACAGCTAGGTCAGCTAGTAATAATTAATAGCATTCATTCGGCAGGTAAAGATAAAATTCTCAACAGACTCTAATCAGTGTCACATGTTATTAATTATTTGCGTAATTATTCAAAGTCATTTGTTAAGTAAAGATTACACAGACTAATCAGTTTCACGTGTCTTATATTATTATTATTTACCCATGGGAATGAAATTCTACCCATTTTGGTGATTTTGATATAATCGATTAGTTAAATCGACTATGAGTACAACACTGCTAACCTACCAGCAGCCTGCCTGTCAATCACTTCACTGCGTCAGTTTCTCTTTCGCAAGCAGTATTATCGTGTTTTATACTTTGATGGATTTTTGAATGAGAAATAATTGATCTTACCTAATAATGGGTGCCATATATAAATTAAGGAGATTAATTTAATCCTCGAAATTACAAATGGCTGCGGAATCGCTTCTGAAAACGGGCAAGCATTCGAAGTATACATCGTATAGGAAAATCTTGTATCATAGGTTTTTCGTCGGCCTACTCTTGTTTATAGTGGTGTCTTTAGTGTTTACTGTGGTGTTTAATGCCTATTCCGGCAGTTCGCCGCGGATAGATGTGTATCAAGCTGTGAATTTAGATTCTACGAGTGGTGAAGTGGTGAAAATCAGCAGTGGTTCGCCGGAGGCGCTGGCTCGTTTGTCAAACTGCACTTACTGGGACTGCTTCGATGTGTACAGATGCGGTAAAGGAGGACACAATAAGATAACCATATACATATATCCAATAAAAAACTACCAGACTGAAAATGGGAATTCTATATCACAGTTTTCTAAAGAATTTTATATGATATTAGATACTATAAAACGTAGTAAATATTATACGCCCAACCCAGAGGAGGCGTGTCTCTTAGTACCTAGCATAGATACCCTGAATCAACACAGTTTTTCAAGCAAACATGTCTCGCAAGCGCTGCAGTCACTGCCACAGTAAGTAGACTATAGATAAGCTTGTCTATTTGTGTATAAACAGGCTCTTGTGTATAAGTAGGTTAAAAGTTATAGCTTTGATAGTTATAATAATTACTGTCCATACGCAAGATACCAAAATGTTCTTTGTTTCCGTTTTAGTAATTTAAAAAGCATTTAACGGGTTACAAATTCACTATGTTGACTTTGTATAGCACACTTATTTTTATATGAGTCTTACACCCATATCTAAGAACATCCTTTTCATATATTTGTTCACTCAGTAAATGGAAATTGAAGAATGCGGCAATTTGATTGGTAGGTCAGTTGCAATTTTGTCCACTATGGATCAAAACTGACTGTGTTTTTGTTGTGCCTTACTTCCCTTACATATTCACTTAATTTATTTCAGCTCCTCATAGTGTAAAAGATAACTCAGACAACTTCTATAAATTCAGTCAATCCTCATATATTAACTGAAATAAACATTGGCATTGTGATTACAAACAAACGTGTTTTATTCAACAGTTGGCACCATGGAGAAAACCATCTCATATTCAACATGCTGCCGGGGACCGCACCTAACTACAATGCGGTTGTTGACCTCAACACCAACAGAGCCATTATAGCAGGAGCTGGCTTCAACACGTGGACTTTTAGACATGGTTTTGACATATCAATACCGGTATACAGTTCAGTTGCCGAAAAAATTGACAGCACTCAACCAGCACAGAAGAAATACCTGATTATATCAACGCAGCTCAATATACCACATAATTATTTAGAAGAATTACAGAATATTGCATCTTCGTCCAATGATCTGTTGTTATTGGACAGGTGTAAGACTAACATAATGGATCATAGTAAAAGATGTGAATACACTACGGGTAGATTATTTGATTACCCAAATATTTTAAAGGATGGAATGTTCTGTTTAGTTGTAAGAAGTGCGAGATTAAGTCAAGCTGTCCTGATGGATATTTTGGCTTCTCAGTGCATACCAGTAGTGATTGCAGACTCGGCAGTGATGCCTTTTAACTCGCACGTTGATTGGAACAAACTGGCTCTGTTCGTACCTGAGGATAATATAAAGAATTTGGTTAAAATAGTGTATAAAGTGAGTAAGGAGCGACGCGGGGAGTTGTATTGGCAGCTGAGATGGGCATTTGATAGATATTTTGCTAGTATAGAGAAGATAACATTGACTGCTTTAGAGATAATTAATGAGAAAGTGTTTACGTTGACTGGCAGGATGTATGAAGACTGGAATATGCCGGAACATTTGGTAAGACTTACTTTTTTTTCTTGTATGTTGTATCTATTTTAAATTCCATTATGGTGATAGGTTGTTGAGTAATTACTAAAATGGAGGATGACTATTACTTATAGAATGAATATGCAGTTTTAAAAGTTTTATGATCATAATTTTTTTTTAAATTACTTAGTTTATTTACTTAATTTTGGATGCAAAATATTACTTATTATATCTTATAGTATTATATCTACTATAATTATTTAGACATCATTTCCTGTCATTCATATAAAGGTCATAAATGTTTTTATGAAAACAAGCAAACAAGAAGTAAAATATATTAGCCATTAAAGGTGTTCTACTATTTATTTTTATATGCGATAACTCGCAACAATCGCATTTCAAAAGCTCCGCATTGCTCGCTACTAGAGATGGGATGAGTACCCGGGTTGGATCCGGTACTCGGCAAATCAGCGCTATTTTTTAATCTAGCTGGTAATTCGACCAGGGAAAAATTATGATATAAAAGCATCTTATTTATAGTATAAACAAACGGTAGGTAATAATTTCGCAAAAGGTTCACAGCCACAGTGATGTAATTTATTTACGAAATAGAATTTTCGAATATCCAGAGCAAGCCCCGTAGGGCTTGTCTTTTAGACACTATGGCGGATGTGGATAGGTAAAATGCCCTAAGATTTGTTGCGCGAAGCATGCAAGCGATATACGAGATTTCTAGTGTTTCCACTATCTAGTAATTTAGCCGAAAGTTACGACCGGATACCCGGCAATACCACTATCCGGTGCATCACTACTCGACAAGCGAACCTTGCGTTTGCAATGATGCCCTATCAGTTTCAGCTTAACGAATCTTGGCGATGGACGCTTCGAATAAGAAAAAAACATGATGTGAGCCGCCATTACCTACTGAATGAAAATAATCTAGATAGGTAGGTAAAGAATGATTTCGCAAAATTTAGTCTACAATGGATCAGCGTACATAAACGCTAAAAAATATATAAGTCAGCTCCGTTTTAGGTTTTAGTCTGTTCTGTTACCTTTCTCAGATATTTTACACGTGATTTTACGCAATGTCGGTATTTACTTACTAAGTTTCAGCGATGAATTTTAACATTTATTCAATGTCATTGACTCGAGTTTCATACACTGTGTCCTCCAAGATACAAATCATAGAAATGTCTTATTTCAATTTAAGTACTAGAATGTAGCTCTTAGAATAGAATATACAGGTTTTTGAATTTAGTTTTTGCATAAATGCTATTTAATAAACTTGCGCTAATATTATCTATAAGGTCCTACCTTTTTTGTCCCGATTCCTTTAAGGGGTTATTGTACTCATCATTATGAACAACTTTTACTAAGGGACTAACCTAAAAATCACAAAGAAATAAATTAGATGTTCCATACAAAAAAGAAAGAAAGATTTTTTTCGTGTTTTCAGGATTGGTCTCATAGTAAAAGTTGTTCTTAATTATGAGTGCAATGAGCCCTAAAAGGGATCGGGATTACAAAGGCAGGATCTTGTATAATTTCATCATACCATATGACAGAAAGTTGCTTCAACATTACCTAAAAATAGCTTACTCTACAGCGCGAACTGACTTATTATATTATATGCAGCGCACGTGACTTGACGTAATCAGCAAATGAATATACACCTAACATAAAGGAGGGTGCAGGAATGCAATCATCGCGATCTTCATATTAAGTAAAGTTCTGATCTACGAACGAAACTTCTTTGCATATTACGAGTCGCGACGTCTGAGTATGTCTCGCTGGTTCGATCTACATAATTTTGTCTCTGGTAACAAACATAAAAGATGTTTTACTGTGATTGAAGTTGACAAAATCCTCTCTACTAATTATTGTATCCATACACAATACCACCATCGTAAAATTTCAAAATTTCACCTTCAATCGTGTCGGCAGTTGATATGACCTCTCACATGGAAATTGTTTATGGCGCGGTGAAAAAAAAACCTAGTCTTCTTGGCCAGGGTACGCCGGTTTTACATACTTTCCTTGATTGAAGGGTGCCAAATCCATATAAACTTCTATACTCAATGTTACTCTTCATACAACATTTTCATGCCATGAATCACCTTCCTTGCCACTCCGCTACTGATGTTTATAGCGGTCTCTGTTTAGTTTTTCAGGCTCATGGCACATTTGCGGTTAAGTAAATTTAACTACCGACTCCAACTAGGAAAAGAGTTGTAACTTTTGAACGGCTGAACAGATTTTCATGAAACATAGCTAAGATGACTCCCGATTAAACTAGCTTTCAATAAGAAACTGCATTGAAATCGGTCCATCCGTTTTGGAGCTACGATGCCACAGACAGATACACAGATACACACTACAAATTTATAACGCCCCTCTTTTTTGTCGGGGGTTAAAAACGTCGGAAATAAAATCAATTGTGTTTGACTTCTCATTTTCGAGGCAATAATATTTTAATTGAGGATTCAAATCTTCATATTAAATTTTCACTCGGTGAATCATTTTAATTATTTTTTTCGCTGCGCTGGCCCCCTTTTCTATGCCCCTAGGCAGTTGCCTACACTGCTTTTTACAATCCGGCCCTGCGCATAGTAGGTACCTATGTTATTACAACAAAAAAAAACAGCTCAATCCCCGCCAGAGGAGCAGATGTAAATTCTAGTTATACACATGAATATTCAATATTTTGCTTTTAAACATACCTACCTTTTATTCGTACTCTTAAATCCTTGGAAAAGGTCAACCGTCAGCTAATTTGCATAGTGTGTGCGAGAGACAGCTTTAATCTCACTTCAATTAAAATTTCTTTCTACATTTTTGTAGCCTGAATTTTAGCAGCTGATTTTTCAAGAAAATAATGAACTTTGTGATCGAAAATGGTCAGGTAAAGTCAGGACGTCAGGTCATTTTTATTTATGTTATCGACTTAATGTGAAGAATTTGATTATCACTTGCGATAACGGTGAAGGAAAACATCGTGAGGAAACCTGCACGAAGGCCTCATAAAGTTTTCGATGATGTGTGTAGTCCGCTAATCCGCATTAGGCCAGCGTGGTGGACTAAGGCCTAACGTTCTCATTTTGAGAAGAGGCCCGTGCCCAGCTATGGGATAGTAATGGGCTGAATTTATTTATTTCTCGACTTTAGGCTTTTAGTCTAAAATGAATAACCAATACCTTAACTCTAAAAGTTTCAGAGTTAGTTTATTAAATTGATTATTGATAAACAATTCACGGTTCTACCTTTCTAATCCCAATCTCTTTAAGGGGCTCATTATACCCATCATCATGAACAAATTTTACCAAGGGCTCAACCCTGAAATCGCGAAAAGAAAATCAGCTGAACCATACAAATAATTAAATATTACTCGACTAAATGTATGGAACAGCAGATTTTCTATTTAGTTAGCTCGAAGTTTAGTCTCTCAGGATCATAATATTAAAATTTATCACCACCAGAGTCGATGTTCATTACCATTTTAGTTACGCGGCAGACCGCAGACCCTCAGGTTATTGCTTGGATCTAGTAGAAAATTAAGCAATGGTCTAATAGGGTGACAGTTGGCCTTCCTATTTCTACATTTTGTAAATTAAGGCTTCAAGTTTTACCTCTGCTTTTTTAACAGGATTCGTATGCATTAACTTGTATAAAGGAAAGAAAGGACCGATTGTTTAAAAAAAATGGTCCTTTTGGTCCTTCTATTCATGATAATAATATAACGATTTGGTTTTGCTATTACCTCGAGGAGTCAGTCAGGACAGTCGTTGACCCATTCTAAGTCGGAGAGCAGACAGAATAAGCGTGATTTTAAGCATAGCATAAAGCTAAAAGCAGTTATTCACAAGATATGCATAATTTCTTAATTTATTCGACTGGTTGACACAGCATGCATGTTCTCCTACAATTCATCTTCACGTTGCAACATCAACATGCTTATAATCCGGTTTCGACGACCTTAACGCGACACAGTAATGATTAAAAAAGAAATCGAGACTTGAGACACAAAAAAATATATATAAAAGGTTCACGCTTGATCCTGAAAATGAGTATAAGAAACACACATCAATCCCCTTGTTGTATAAGTACGATATACATATACTATGTAGCTTATGCGCCTATGCGTGGTACAGATACCGAAAAGTATCAGTATTTTAAATGCTTCAATGGGTTAACAGTGTTGTCACACACCTTGAAAGCCTGGGAAAGTCATGCAATTCATTCACCCTTGAAAAAAGCTGGAAATATCATGGAATTTCATTAACTTACTGGAAAAAGCAAATGACTAGGCAAATGATGAGGTAGATGATGACAACTTGGATCATCGAATCAGCTGAGTTTCGAGTTTTCTGAAAGTCATGTGAAGGTTCCGAATTCCGATGCCAGTATGGTATGTGGGGCTACAAAAGTGTATGGAGTTTTTTAAGGGTAGAACCTAATCATCCAAGCAAATCTTATAATTAGGGTAATTACTCTAAGATGCAAACAGTATGTAAATTCTTGCTGTGGTCCCACAAAATACCATCAATCCCACAAAACTTTCAGCAATATGTTTGATAGTATTGTAGTTAGTAGTGTTGTATGAGCCTGCAATCGCGTATCGTAGGAATGGATTGGTCTTTCTGTACCCACCTCCTTTGTGCCACGATCTCTATGGAGGTTACATGCAGACTATCAGTTGTAGGCCCCGTTAAAACCTGTTTTTGATCAGACGGTTCGGAATAATAATAAACGGGTCAATAGCTTGTTAGGTGAGGTCTACCCTAAGGACGAACGGAGTTTGTACTCCTTCGTGTTTCCGCCTTTTTATTGCAGCTATAATTCGGAATTTAAAATTGCGATTAATTATTTAAAACGCGATCGACTAGGGTTACCAGATTCTGTTTTTAGGCTGTTCGGTTGTTGAGGTTGAGTGTTATACAAAGCAAAATAAACAACGTCGTCAGATTTTCATAAGTTAATAATTAATATCTCTTTTAACACAGTAACCCCCAAAAGAAAGGTGGCACTCGGCCTTTTGGGTAGCTTATACGGGACTTAAGTCTATTACGAAGGTTCTCGTTTAGGGAACTTTAATTCATGAAGTGTCGAAACACTGACGTCCGTATTGTTCTCGGCCGCAGGTGACCGGAAATGATTAGAAAGAATAATCTAAACTGGGAAGCATTATATTATTACAAGATAGTAAAAGTAAATATATACTTCTTGGATGTTTTCGAGCTATGAGCATTCGCAATGCAGCGACCAAATCTCAAAGATTACATCTAACGATAGGTTGCATTCCTTGAAATACGAACAAACCGGAAATTTCATGTGTGCGGCAGTGTCTGGAAAACCGGATGAGGACAAATCACAAACCGCGCGGTCCGGTTGAAAGCCAGACAGAAGTCGCCAACCCTAGACTCGACGAATAATATTTTAGTACAACTGTTAATTTTACCGGGAAAAGTTGTTTAATTGCTTTTAACATTAACGTTAGTTTAATATGAAATTGTCATTAAAGCTAAGTACTAGCGTAATTGAATTTTCTTTGTAATAATGGAAAATAAATGAGATATTTAACGTTTCGTACTTCAAAATTAAGACCAATTATGTTAGGCGTAATAGCAAGTAATATTATGAGGGTGCTCAGCTTTCAGTCAAGACGCAGAATGAACAATTAAGTGAATTAGGATATCTATAATAGACAATAATAATCCCAGAATTGTATCAAAAGACCAACTATTATTTTAAATGCGCCATAAAAGGCTGACTGGGTTGAGTTGTGTGTTAGTCTCGGCTGGTTAGTCACTAAAAGATAAGTATATAATATCAGTGGCGTGCACTTCATACAGAAAAAAAAAACACTGCCAGCCCTAAAAAAATTAGCGCTGAGTAATACAAACGTCAATATGACTAATATCAGTTAATTTAAGTCTTAGGGTGAGGTGGCCAATCACTCACAATCAATTTGACTTGACAATAGAGCACTAAGTTGTTTTTGCCACCCTGTAAGAAATGTCTGTGCAGGCCACTGTGTATATGTATGTTGTTCTTCTCCTTATGGCGTTATTTACATCGTCTCAAGAGACGTAAATGCATGTGATGATGGTTGCTAACTTTTTATTTGGTAGGCCTATTTCGTTTCCGGCAAATTCTAGTCAAGTCTTGTCGTATGATATTACTAGCGACCCATCCCCGGCTTCGCACGGCGGTGCATTTTCTCTACGATCCTTACATTAAATATGAAAGTATTATGCATATAAACATTCCGGAAGAAATGCTTAAAATTATTGTGAAAACCGCATCAAAATCCGTTGCGTGGCTTAGGACTTAGCGGAAATGCAGACAGTCAAACGCGGAAAGCTACTTTATTTTATACTATGTGATGACTTTTACAAATACTTATCAAAGATGGAGCCAAAGCCAAGCGCCCAAACACCATTCATAACCTAGATTTGATACCATAATAGCACAATATCATAATATTTACTTTAAATTTAAATTCTACGACGCTAAAACTACGTGACGCTAAAAGCTGGTTTCAAGCAGCATTCCCAATCTACTAGGAATGCAAGAATCACAATAGTCCGTTCTAACAGATGCGGCGCTGTATAAACTTAACGACTCGAATTCTCCATCGCTAACATCGTCTCTGAAAATACCGATAGTTTCACGGAACTCAAGATTTCCTTCCGCCTTCCGCAATATTATTAGGCTGTTGTTTCTGAATTCCTACCATTGATATCAGGGTTTAAAACTATAATAAAGTCCAGAGTTATTGGACTCGTCATTATGAAAAACTTTTACTAAGGGATCAACCCTGGACTTATCTCATTACCGTGACCCCGGAACGTAAAGGGCTATCGAAGGAACACCGTGGTTTTTAGTCAGTACAAGTCTGACAGTCCCTCCCGCCCTGCCCGGGGTGGGAGGACTCAATTGATGATTTTACCACGCTAAAAAAAAAAAAAAAAAAAAAGGGATCAACCCTGAAATCGCGAAAAGAAAATCAGAAATTCCAAACATTTAGTCTAGTAATATTGAATTATTTGTATGGTACCTACGGCAGTTTTTTTCACGATTTTAAGTTGGTCCCATAGTAAAAGTTTTTCAGATTACAAAGAAAGGATCTTGTATTCTGCAATCATTAGGTAAGTATCTTGAGGGTCGACTTCCAGTTTAACCAATAATCAGAACCAACTGAATATCAAAGCCGCGAGGTGCTTTTGCGTTTTATTTATCTGTTAAACTTGACTGATTCTAGTATCCTTAATTAAACAAAAGTATCTATATTTTGAGTTCTACTTTCTTGTGTTCACATTAGTCAGATGCCAAAGCGTCCGTTGTCTGAGTCAGAAGTTTGATCCATTGAAACAAATATTTGTAAGGCCCACCTGCCCACAGGCCACAGACATTTGTTTCAAGACTGTATTTGCATGGTGGTCCCGCGAAAATGTCATATCTAGTACTGAGTTGTCTGAATTGAGTTGTGCTTGTGACGGACAGCTTTATGAGTCTTCAAATAATCTACTTATTCAGTAAAATATGTATAATGTTCGAGTGGAAAAGCGAACAATAAGTAATGTCATGTTCGGTCTCATATGGCAGTGTTTTATTAAAACATGTGGAATATCTGCGACTGTACTGTGTCTGTAGTGTTGCCAGATGTGCTCACTTCCGCGGGATGTCACGATTTTCTATGATTCAACACCATTCAATTTTATATCAAAGGGTTTCTTTTGCATAATATTCACACCGGCAAATATGGGTAACACGTGTAAAAGAGGTTTTCTCTAACAATTTTTCGAAGTTTTTGAGCTTGGGATTTTATTAGCATAAGAAATGTTCCCAATAAATTGGGTCAAAAGGTACGACGTACTCTTGAGTCTCCCCCACGTATCGGAAATCAGTCAAAGAGCCGACACACGTCTAGGTGTCTAAATATACGACTACTTTTATGATATAGGAGTACATCCTAAAGGGAAAAACGTGTAGGTGCCTTTAATTTTATATAAAGCTTTTTGCTTTTAAAAACTTGCCACTCGTTTTCTGAGTAAAGTAACGCAGCTAAGCATCGCCGAGATTCCAGCTTTTATAATAAAGAAATTCTTTAACCAAACCGAGCTTATTCCACAAAGGAATATAAATAATACGATGTTTATTGTAATGTTGTTGCTACGAAGATATCGTCAATATAAATAGCTTGAGACCCGCGGGTCTACCGCATAACTATAATGGTAACATGACCTCTGGTAATAAAATTCATTACGACCGTAAGAGACTAAACTTAAATTTTACTGAATTTCATGATCGGTAAAATTGTTACAAGGTAACTAGAACTTAAGTCTCTCACGATCGTAATGAAGTTTATTACCAGAGTTCATGTTCATTACAATTTTAGTTACGCAGTAAACCCACCACTCCGGCTTCGCTCAGTAACACCGAAAAGAAAGCGGCGTTCTAGATAAACATCACATAAACAAACTCACAATCCCCTTTAGAATATTGGCAATAGATACCATGCGACACCCGTAACGAGTTAGTTCAGGGACATTACCGTTTGTATGTCGTACTAAGCTCCTTTATCCTCTACGATTCTGTACTGTGTCGGCCTCGGTTCAAGTAATGAGTATACCCTAAGGGGGCCTCGCACACATTATTAGCCATCACAGCCCTATCATCTAGAGTTGGGAGCGACAGCGCAATTTCCTTGTTTTTATTCAGGAACGTACGGTGTTCGTTTCGTACGCAGTTCTTTGCTTCCGTAATACATTTTGACGTAGGTTGCGATTAAAATTCACGATGAGATTCCAATTTTCATGTGAGCATATGAAATGTGGAAATTGGAATTGCCCGTTAGGAACCTGAGTTTGGAATTGGCTCTCCACGACAAAAAAGCGGGGTGTTTTAAGTTTGTAGTGTGTATCTGTCTGTGGTATCGTAGCTACAAATCAGATGGACCGATTTCAGTGCAGTTTTTTTAAATTCAAAGCTAGTTTAATCGGGTATCATCTTATCTATGTTTCATTAAAATCTGTTCAGCCGTTCAAAAGTTACAGCTCTTTTTCTAGTTGGAGTCGGGGGTTTTTGACGGTTTGGTTATTTTAAACCAAGTGTACCTATACCTATACATAAAGCGGAGTATTGAAGGTGCAGTATTGTATATTCCTTCTAAGTATCCCTCGAAGGAGTTCTATGTAAAAGAAATATATTTTTATTTTTCGGCTCTAAATTGTAGGGATCCAAGCAGATGGGTCACGCAGATTGGGCACTGAGTGTGAAATTGGAAGTTAGTAAACACGCGTAACTTGTAACTCCTAGGGAATTCGTTTCGTTGATATTAGGTATCCTTTTCAAATCTAGAACCCTAATAAAACAAATTATCTGATACTGAAGGTTTCATATCAATCAGACTACCTCTAGCAAATATATAATCGTACTTTTTGGGCATCATCACCGTAACTTCTTCTTGTATCGTGTCAATGATGGTTCAATTTATTTTTTTAAGATATGTGGCGTCTTGATTTGCTTTAGGTGTGACCGCGTTAAGTTTGTCTCTCGTGCATGTGTTCATGCGCTAGGGACGCACGAGCAAATGTTCATCGCCATAACTAAGACCTCAATTTGTTCATGCAGTACGGTCCAGTGAATCCACTCTTCCTGCCGGTGACCGCATCCAAGGCGGCTGGCTTCACCGCGGTCATACTGACATACGACCGGGTCGAGAGCCTCTTCGCGCTGGTCACCAAACTGGTGCGCACGCCGAGCCTCGCCAAGATACTCGTTGTTTGGAACAACCAGAAAAAGGCGCCGCCTCCTTGTGAGTATTTTTTATTACTAAAAAGTGTTTAGCCTAAGCTTGTGGTATAAAGAAGCCTCCGATATTCAACCTCACTCACACGTGGTGCACCCTTACCACTGACATTGGCGTTCAAAAGTTGGAACTATCTAACGTGACAGCTTACATTACCTAGGTACAGCGCGGCCGCCGAGAGGATGGCATTCCTGACACCTGTCAAATATACTGGTTTCTTTTATAATTAAGGTAAAACAAGAGAAATTTAAAAAATAAATAAATTAACCAGCACTGTTTTTGACGTGTCAAGCACTGGCAGCGGAGGGGGCTCCGTACGGACTTCATTTAACTCGCAACGGTAAACTTCATGAAGTGCTTCCACCAACCAAGAGTCTAGCGGAGAGGACTGAACGAGTAAAAATAGTTAATAACGAACTCATTCTTCATTTCTCTTTTGAAGAGGAAGGCAATTGTCAAAACTGTTTCTTAATGGAAGCTATTACTTGCTCATTACCTTTTCGCAGTGGAAGCTCGGCTTCACGAACGCATTCTCTCGGTGGCCGCACTGTAGTTGGTTAACAAGCAGCAGCGTCTTAAAAGCGGCATTGCGATCGTCATCTAGCTAATCTTGGTGACTTCATAAATAACCTCCCATTTCGAGAGGAGGGTTTGACAGTTGCCTCGAAACTTAAAACATCAAGCCAAACAAGCCTTATTTAGTTTTAGTGGCTTTTATGAATGACATGCTATGACGGATACAAAACGTCGTTCGTCATTGTTTCCTCCAAACATAGCGTGATTTACTTCATTTAGCTTGGTTTTAACTTTGTCCGTTTCTATGATGTCATTGTCATTTAAGGTGTTATCCGTGTAATACAAAGCAGTATGGTGTTTTATGGCTGTTGTTTATAATTATATTCGTCAGGTTCACGCGATGCGGGCGTTGATTTCTGACCGAATTTTCTTCAACGACTAAAACTTTGACGCCTCGACCGTAATTGGCTTCTTTGTGCTAGATTACTTTGTACCATTTTGTTTGGAACTACAAGGCCGCCTACAAGTAAAATCTAACCTTTGGGAAACATTTGTAGTGGCATTTTTAAGCTTATCAAAATTTAGGCAGTAATTTTCAAAATTACCTAGAATTATGTCTGTAGGTTGAGAACTCGGTAGGTAAGAACAATCTTATTCTTCCGGTTGTGTACATTAATGACACTAGTATTCCTTGAAAACAAAGACACAACTTCTCCAACTAAGTTAATTGTACTTTTTTATTCATTTCATTAAGCTTTATGTTTTGAATCGATCGGTAAACATAAGTCCTATTTAAGAATCCTTGTATTGTAACGTAATCTTTTTTCATCCTTACCTTTTGCGCTATATGGTAAGGTTCCACCTTCCTTTAAAGAACTCTTGCTTTGCTCATTAGTAAGGGCACAGACAGTTCCTTCACCTATACAGCTGGTTTCTAGTCTCAAGAGCAGGAAGAAAATACTTTGGCCTAACTTAGAATGCTGACGTCAGTTCGCAGAGAACTGACGTTAAATCGCCATTGTTGTTAATGACCGCTTAATCTTCCGGTTGTACAACTTATATATAATTGCATGGCACTAGTATTTCTTGAAAAACAAAGAAAGCATATTACCTTAATTGCTTTTACTATTAACTCCTTCGCGTTAATTATTCAGCATTGTAACTGCTATTTAATTGTTGTAGCATTTTATTTCTCGTTTTTTGCTATTCTAAAATCAAAGCATATCAGAATTAAGTGCTATTTTCATCCGCATATATGTTTTTGCGCAACAATTTTGATGATACGAAGCTGTTTCCGAAAATCTTTTTCCTGCTGGCCGATTCCAAATTAGGATCGCTTCGGACTTCAATTGCGTTTTAGATTATGAGTTCAATCCCCAAAAGGCAAATTGTATCGTTTTAGGGGTATGAGAGTGTGTTTGATAAATAGCAAAAGCCTCTAGCCTTATTATATCAAAAGCCGGCCAGCGGCATGGGAGCATAGTATTGTTAGATAGTGCGTACACCTAATCCTTTAGAGTATGAAGTACGCAGCAATACAGAATCTTCTGAAACGATAATATCAGATTCAGGTTATCTTCAGGCCTCGCTTAACTACATACGAAGAGAATTTGGCCTTTAGGTCCATGCGCGATACAAAACTGATGGATTCTTATGATATATGCTATGATCTACCACAGTCTATAAACGATGGTCTTCGTCTCCGCCAAATAGGCGCAAACCGGCCTGTACTGATCCTTCCTAAGTATGGCAGCCTTTAGATAAAAGGAAAACGCTTGGCAAAATCTCGACAGCCTTCATTAAGTTTTTAATATCACCAGTTCACCTCTCAAGGGGTCTGCAATTCCCGTTAGGATGCATATATTAAAATGCAACTTTAGATATTGAGATAAAATTCCATCAAAACACGTCACTGTTAAATAAGCGATACAGGCACTAATAAAAACTCATTGAATATGTACACGTGCAAATTAGATAAACCAGAAGCAGATATCAATACGCATGCAGTGAAACAAAGCATTGAGAGTAAAACCGTGTTACACAAACAATTATTTACTTTATCTCCGTATAATAAAGCTTATTTTCATTTCCTTTTCCCCAATGAATGAATAACATTTAATGTCCAATAGAATTTGAACTCTATTTGAAGCAAGATGAAGTCAAGTTTACTATGTCTAAAGTTACTCTAATGTATGGCTGCCAATAAACAGCGTTCTGCTTTTTTCAAATATGGAACATTTTTTCTTTTACATATAAAAGTTTTAATTAATTGGCTATATCGAATAATGGTCCTTTTAGGATACAGTTTCAAATTTTATATTTATGAAGACTTTCATGACTTCAATCTAAAAGCTGTCCAAATTTTTTTAAGGTATAAAATCTAAAGCCTTGTTATTTGCTTTCTGTTTAAATACCAGTTACAATGTGTGTATTTCTATAGTCTTAATAATTACCAGCCTTTTATAATGACAGAATACATGCGATCATTGGTTAGGGTTTTGAGTTCTGGTCAATCGGAGTAAGACCAATTTTCCACTAAGCGGCTAGTCGCGATTTCTATTTATTTGACTACCTAAGTCATATGACATACAGCGAGACTGCGGCTCGAAAATCTCCGCGACTGCAAGCGAACACGGGCCTGGTAGTCGCGCTCGACACAACATCTACATATAATTACTGCGCAATGCTCACAAACGCGACTGAACAGCCCGCACTATTTTGTTGTAAGTACGAAGCGAGTCGCTCGGTCGCCCGCGACTTATTGCTTAGTGGATAATACCTCTTAATAAACAGGAATCGTGCGCGATTAGCCGATTAGTGGAAAATAGTTCCTATACTAAAGTAAGGGCCACTTTCACCGTAAAACTAACAGAAGTTAAAATCTGTTATTTTGTCTGTGAACAATTGAACATGGATCCGTATATAATAAATGGGGACCGATTTATTTCTGTGTCTGACTTTTGCCCGATATATCATCTAAAACCGCAAGCTGTAGATCCTGTATACGACCATGTTGGCAACAAATCAACGTTCATTGTTGGTTCAGTAGCTGCTTAAGATGATTCTCTTTATACAAAAGTAGCGATGGACTTTGCAATGATGTCAACTTATACTGGCAGAGACCTTTCGATTCTCCCAAAATAGTTTTGATAGTTAAGGAGGTGGATGGTAGTAAAGCGACGTCACCTCAGGGTAAGCCTTCTAGCTCGTGGAATGTTGCTTGTTCAAACCTTGTACTAGTATGGATACGGAATCTTAGGAAATATTTAAATAATAAGCTATTCCTGCACTTTTGATACCTGAGGTACAGGTTTATCCTAGTTCAGGTAGGATAGTATTAGTTTATACCTTTGTGGATTAAGGCCTTCACTTTAAATATTTATGTAAAAATTATTTTTAATAAACAATTTCAAATAAAAAAAGTATGTATTCTGTGATGATCAGGAAATGGGGGCTGGCAAGTTGGATTGCATTGCTATCTCGCTATGTAGTTGTAGTAGTCAAAATTCGTCGACGCATAGTAGCGCACTACGTGCAGGTGAGAACTATGTTTGGAGGCGCTGGATGATGAGCGCTTTTTTTTCTTTAATAGTCTCCATTTTGTTCCAATTATGTTACTGTTGGCTTCCTGTCTAACGTAGCGACTGATATATTTGACGTCTGGGATGCCGACAGTCAGTGTGATCAGACAGTCGAGCTTCCGTGGCCGGTCGTATGACGTAACGACTTTCATAGGTTTTCGTATTTTCATCCATTCTAGGCTTGACTGTATTAAACGCTATACTTCGCTGATCAATAGAATTGCGTGATAGTTTCAGAGTCACGAGTCCTTACTATATTCTAGATATCCAATAACGGTCGGATGGTAGTAGTGTCTCGCTGGCGTCCGCACGACCGGGGAAGTAGTACCCTCCCACAGAACATCGACGCCGCGACGTTAAGTAGCAATATGTATACTGTTGCATTTCGTTGGGCGAGTGTGGAGCGCCGGAGCACCAATTCCTCCCTTAGTCCCCTTTGTTATCTTTTCCCTCCCTGTTTCCTAACACCATCCTAAAAGGTCGGCAACGCATCGGTGACTCCTCTGTGTTGCGGATGTTCATGGGCGGCGGTGATCACTTGCCATCAGCTGAAAGCTTGTTTGGGCAGTATAGTAAAAAAAATAAAAAATCATGAATTAAAGATTGTTTTTGTCCACAGCATCCGAATGGCCAGTGATAAACAAGCCGTTGAAAGTGATACGAACCAAAGAGAACAAGTTGTCGAATAGATTCTTCCCGTACGACGAGATTGAGACTGAGTGTCAACTGACCATTGATGACGACATCGTCATGCTAACGCCCGATGAGTTGGAGTTTGGGTGAGTAAATGAGTATGTAAAATATTTTGGTACCTATAAGTCTATTTGCGTCCTTCATATACAGGGTGGAATTTTCGAAGCGTACCTGGAGGAAAACTACTCTAAGATTGACCCTATCGATTGGTGCCGTAAAAGTATAGGATGCCAATTTTTCGGATTTTAGTCGGTTCGATTCCCGGGTGTGCCAAGCGTTTTTTCAAAAATCTTTAAATGCAGTTTTGTTTATTTTTTAAAATAAAGGAATGTTTCCTTTGAGTAAAATTTGCTGTCTTCAGTATTTAGAGTACTTTTCCTCCAGGTACGCTTCGAAAATTCCACTCTGTATACTCAGAGCCAATGAATCCGGCTCACCAACATAATAAACCTTAATATCCCGGAAACTAAGAATGATAGCTTATTGAAATAAAAAGTATTTTATAGACCTATTTAATACTACTCCAATAATACGCATTGAGAGCTGAAAATTGCATTGATAAAGGAATACGAGAATATTCCCCAACATTGTCTTAAAAACTTTGTGCCGTATACAGAATCGCATGACACCTGTATTAACAATATACGAAGGTTATAATACAAAGTATTAAAATGTGAGAAAATGATATAATTGTAAAACATAGATAATTAAAAAAGAATTGCAAAATTTACGCATTTTTAATTTGTAAGTTTATAATGTAAAACAAAATAATAACTATGAAGTTTTATTAATTTTATTTATGTAGTATCACATAGTCTATACAGTACTGTTTATTTGATTAATTCTTAGTTTCCGACATATTATGGTTTATTATTGACATGGATTCATTGCCTCCGAGAATACTTATTCCGGAGTTCAGCTTTTAAAATTTTGGTGCAGATTTGTATTAGTTACAGCAAATTTGACGGTTAAAACGAATTTCTCGTGTGGCGAGGTGCTTTTTTTGCGTACACAGCAAAAGGGAAGTAGGTAAATTAATGAATATCTATGAGGCTGAGTGTTCGTCTTTCTGTACCGTTGGTCCCGGACTCAATCGCGGTACCGATCAAATATTGGCCTACAGAAGATTTTTTCGGGTCTGGGTGCTTGTGTTTGTAGGACGTGTTTGTATGTCTCTAACTGCAACCTCGATGTAGGAGAAATCAAAGGACTGGGGGCTTACTACGACCTCTTTAGCAGGGCTGAAATTGAACTCCGAGAAATTTCCAGAATAAGCTGACCTTTCATTGTACAAAAAGCCTATACAGTGCGAGATCAGCTCATACTGGAAAAGTCTGAGCAGTTCAATTTCAGCCTTGCTATAAGAAGTTCGTGGTAAGCCCCATGTGCAGCGTTAAAATACCTATCTGTTATTGTTTACGTGGGGTATTTTTTATGCAATACACGCTTAAACAAGCGATGACAAAGACTTGGCAACACACACACAACTTAAATGCAGATGTAATTAGTTGCATGCACGCTTATCTGTTTCCCCATCTGTACTTCGTGTGACAAATTCCTCGCCACATTCGCGAGGCTGGGTTCAACTGTTTTGTACAAATAAAATTCTCTTGTACGTAGATCGCAAGACAAGACGCTTATTTGTTTTCCCGTCCTACCCACATATTACATTTCTTTTATAGGGATTCGCAAAAATTATATTCGCTCCAGGCTATGGAACTTCAAAAGCTGGTTCTAGCACACATTACATATTATACAGATATTTTACTTTCTCACTTTTGCCGCGCGGCGCACACACACATACGGAATATACGCTCTCATGTATAATGTTTATGTGGAATTTAATGGAGGAGAAAGAGGATTGTGACGGCCTCTCGAAAATCCGTGAAAACAAGCCTTGCGTATCGTTGCGTGTGCGGTGTAGAATTTAGGAAGCCTATATAGCCTATATATCATTTGCCAGAACCAAATGATAGCTGAAAACATATTGCTATAAAAAATATTCGCATTACGGGAATTGAATTTCAAATAATGCAATGTGTTATTGTTTGTCGCTTTCCTGATGGCTGTTACCACTTCATATCACGCCACGTCATATATTTACGGCAAAAAATAGTGTAGGTACTAGATATTACTATCCGAAACATTTAACACTATGATGAGTTACGATTGAAAGTGAATTTATAGTTCGTGCTCACGGCATATCATGCGTTTTCTTAGGGATGGCCCTACTTTTTACGGCTACCATTATTCTATCCCACTTACTAATAAAAACTTGTCATTTTTAAACACTAATTGGACCCTGTTCAGCAGAAAAGATCCAACCAACGTTTTATACTTTTGAGTAAAAGCAGTTTAACGTTAGGCAAAGAATAAAAAAATCGTATGATACAGTACCTATTTGAAAGTTAGTAGTGAGTCTAGTGAGGCCATAACATATAAATTAAGAAAATCTTTTGTGCATAATTATATGAAATTTGACGAGTGTTATTATGGATACGTAGATAACTCGATTTTGCTAAAAATGTTGGTAATTATGAAGTATTCTAGTAATGCGGCTGAAAGTCATTCTAAAATACAGGGCCTCTCAAACACTTGTTTTTATAATAGCTGCTAAACTTAGTAATCGTAGCTATTTTTCATCCTACTGATAACATTACAAGGAACGTATTTGAATTATCGACACTATAGGAAATATCCTGGCGAATGCCTTAATTTGCGTCAGTCGATTCGAGCATACAGCAATATATTATACCTATGTACTTTTAATTATATCACAAAACCTAACAGCAACTATGTTTGCCAGCCCTGAATGTCAGTCATATATTATTGCACTTTCATTGGCGTTAAATCGCGGTGGGCGGCATGGCCGATCAGATAGACTATCGTTATAGACAACTGGTGCTCGGATTTGTCGACATCATACTAACTAATACAATGGAGGTTCTAACTTCTGTTTGCTAGAGATTGACGTCGAAATAGATTACCCGCTTCATATGAAAGTTTCTCATTTGGAGCGACGACGCGGCAACATAGGTTTCAATTATACGAATTCCTATGACAGTCGTCACGGGTAACCGTTCTCACTGTGTTATAGAGGTTGACTGGTTGAACGAGGGTATTCTACTCATTATTAAAAAGAACTTTTATTACCAGAACCACCCTGAAATCGCGAAAATAAAATCAGCTGTTTCTTACAAGTAATTCAATATAGGTAAGTCGCAGTGGCGAAGAGTCCATACAACCTGATTCCCATCGGCTTCCCTTTAGGAATTGGTTAGTGCATACACCAACGTAATATGACTTGTTATTCAGTGAGGTCGAGCTCTTCCAGACATGACTATATAGGTAGGTATAGATTACAAGAGACTGTATGGATTTTTGTCTTGCAGCATTAATTGCAGCTATTTTTATAGGGCATTTTTGGGACGGCTTCCCCTTTTAAAACTGTCACCCTTCGCCACTGGTAAGTCGACTTAATTAATGTATGGAACAGTAGATTTTGTTTCGCGATTTCAGTTTTGTTCCCATAATAAAAGTTGTTTCTACAACTTAAGCAAGTTGCAAGTGCAAGATGTTGGGGGTACAATACCCCCTTCCAACATGTGATGTCCGTTGTTCAACCAGCCCTGTATGTAATCTTGGAGTACTTATATGTATTTTTTTTGGTCCAGTAAGGACGTTTTTCTACTACTAGGATAATAATTATCGGTTCGATGTTGAAATCCATTGTTTTATAATAATATTATGTCTACATCAGCATCATTCTCTAGATATGAAATCTATAGATATAAAAGTAGGTAAGTAAAGATAGCTAGGAATTATGATGAGGTCATTGACTTTATTATCAATCGCGATAATCTGCAGACCATGGTGTGTGAGTTATGTTTACGAAGTCTGTGACGCGAACATTGTGTTACACTCGAGGCTTCCGAGGACATTGGTATTCATATACCTAATGAACCATGCTGTTTTTTAATTTTGGGTTTCTCATGTTGTTTTAGTTTGTTTTTAACACGCTTTTATTAGCTTCACCCACGGATATCTATAGCTTCACCTGTAACTAACTAACTATGTAAGAAAATCTTGGAAGTTAAATTTGATCCACTTCCCGGTTTCCGATTGAGCTGAAATTTTGCATACACGTTCAGTTTGGATGACTAAAGCGTGTTCTATAGTTTTTTTAAACTATAATATTTTATTATAGCATGTAGTGCCTTAATTTTGCAACCAAATAAATTATTTTTCTTTCCTTTCTTTCATATTGGGTTTAAGTAACACGGTATTGAGAACTAAAACCCTGGATTCAGTGCCTTATTTCGGACCCTTCAGCGTTAGAATTTTGTGTCGTTCTTTTCAAAAAGCTATAATATTATTTTTATTAAAATATAACGCGCGGTTGACACCGTTGTCTACAGCTAGTGTTGTGACATCTAATACGTGTAAACTTCTCGTATTTGTCTGCTATATTCGAGCAAATAAAGTGACATTCATATATTTAAGATGTTTAGGTAAGACAACAACTTGTTCCACACCACAGAACATGGAGCATGTTTTGGTTAAGTGTGCTTTTGTAATCTATACAACGTGTGTCAGAAATGCGACCATAAAACTGAACAACTTTTTCTATGGGACTGACACCGTAACCGCGAAAAAATCGAGCCAAACGTATAGGGCAGCAATTTTTTTTCGCGATTTTTTTCCCATAAAGAAAGTTGTTCAGTTTGATGGTCTGATTCATACCCTGAAATGTGACCACGCATTTCTGATACACCTTGTATTACGTAATAGCTGTGTAGCGAAAAGTTTAGTAAAATAATGTCTCTTTTTTTAATATTTCGCATTGTCACACCGCAAACCTTGTCTTTTCTTCTTATCTGTTCTTGTCCATCCTAAGGTTGTCTGGAAGAGATCGCCGACTGCGATAAGACCGCCCTTTGTATATCTTTTTAACCCCTGACAAAAAATAGTCGTATTATAAGTTTGTAGTGTGTATCTGTGTCTGTCTGGGCATCGTAGCTCCAAAACGGATGGACAGATTTAATGCACTTTTTTTAAAATTGAAAGATAGATTAATCGGGAATCATCTTAGCTATGTTTCATGAAAATCGCTTCCGCCGTTCAAAGGTTACAGCTCTTTTTCTAGTTAGAGTCGGGGGTTTTTGACGGTTAGGTTATATAAGCATCATTTGTGTGAAAAATTTATTGATATACAGTCGGAATTTTTTCCGTACGAACACTCTAAAGGCTAAAATCGTTTGCGCCCGGGGCGTCCAAACGCATAGTTACTAACTCTAAACGGGCCGCAGTCGTTCAAAGCATTTTGTTTGCGAAAGGTATCACCACGAATTATCCTGATTGTACATTTTATTCTAATCTAATTTGATTTAGGATTTTAGCAAAATTTTGATATCTTATAATTCAAATTACCGTATATTCTTTTGTGTCAGATTATACTTTTTGTTTTTCTTATGATTACAATGACTAGATTTTCCAAAATCATCCTTTGAATTTCAGTAAGTATATACATTTTTTTGACAAGGTCTATGTTCAACAATGATAGGCTCATATGATGATATAGCATGATGAATGTTGACATGATTACCGTTAATCTTCACCACGATCAACGTAGGTCGATCAACGTCTACAGAATTATCTCGCTCAAGAATTATCTCTAGACGAGACGTCACGTATAGACTGTAAGGAGCGTAATAAACAAAACTTTGCGCTTCATTATATTAACTGGCTTGCTCGCGGCTTAGCTGTGGGGAAAGTTTTTGTACAGAGAAATGCTTGATAAGCGTACCGGGATCATAATCCGAGAAATGTTAATCTTGGTAATAGACACGGTTAGTTGGAAAGGGTACCTCTACCTATACAAAGGCGAGTGCTGAACAACTTTTGCTATGGGAACAAACTTGAAATCGTCCAATTTTTTAAATTAAATATTTAGTTGAGTAGTAATGTTTTTTTGTTTTTCGGCTTTATCGGTGGTACTTTACAAACTTATATCTCACACGCATACACATCCAGACCCGAAACAACTATCTAAAGATCATACAAATATTTGTTCCGTGCGGGGATCGAACCCGCGGCACGTAGCGCAGAAAGCTAATCGCTTAGCCACTGCACCAACCGTGTCATCATTTGTATGAAGCAGCTGATTTTTTTGGCGATTTCAGTAACTATTTGTTTCGGGTCTGGGTGTATGTACATGTGACTTGTATGGTTTGTAAACTGTACCCACGATACAGGAGAAAAACAAGAGGGGCATAGTTTAAAAAAATAAATATTGGATATTTATTTTTTCTTAACGTTTTTAGTTTCGGAATCACGGGTTCCTACACCAACACTCAACGCAATCAAATAATTTGCGTTTCCATGCATTGTCATGATTCTAATTTCTCAGGCGACATTTCCCAGAACTTGTCACGTGTCAAATTAACAGCTAAAGCATAAACTTATGTAAATTCCAAGATCCACTAATGGCTATAATATTACGATCCATCCGACCCATCGGTCGCTAACGTAACTCGCATTTCATCAAACCAATCGAGCATTGGTTTAATTTCTGATCGGCATCAACCTTAAACAACTGATATTCCGTATACCAAGTATACAGGGTGGCGCTCGATTTTGGAGCATTAAGGGTGGGTGAAGACAAGGGGGTTATTGTATTCATCATTTGGAACAAGTTGTACTTTAGGGCAAAGCTGTTGTTCCAGGCAAATTAATATTGAATTATTTATATGGAACAGCAGATATTATTTCGCGATTTCTATCTTTACCCTATAGTAAATACTTACTGTAATAAATACTTTTTGTTTTCTTCTTAGTAAAACTTGTTTTTATTATTGTAATTTTTATATCCTTCCCAAGTGGCAAACAAGCATACGGCCCACCTGATGGTAAGCGGTTACCGTAGCTTATGGACGCTTGCAATACTAGTATTACAAGACTTAGTAGTCTAGTTGCCGATCCTGTAATAATCTTTTCACTCCCTTTTTGAAGAGCCCGGTGCTGCATGAGCTGCAATGATGAGTACAATGGGTTCCTTCAATGTTTCCCTCGTTCAACCAGTCACCCTGTATACCTTTTTCGACTACCTGTGTAAATATGCAAGCCAATTATAAGTATTATCCGCGAATTCGAACATTCCCCGAATTCCATACTTACAATCTAGGTTGAAAGCTTCCGTATCACCCAACATTTGTCGTTAGGAAATACGCTTTAAGGTTGCGCTAGTCGACAGCTCGAACTCGTTGGTAGGCGCGGCTAAATTGTATGCTATCTCACCCAACATCGTGTGAGAAAGGGATAGATCCAGTAATGAGCGGTAAGAATGGTGATTTATATCGAATGCTTTACTTATAAGATGATTTATATTGAAAACGAGTGCATAATTTTCATGCACAAAAGGTTGGGCGTAATGATAATATTAAATACGCCACGTGCGATAAGACCGCCCTTTGTACATTTCTTTTTCTAATTACTGTATCTTTTCTTCTATTACTGGTGTGCAATAAAGTGTATTGTATTGTATTGTATTGTAAATAATATTATTATATAGTTTAAAAAAAACTACAACATACACTTTTGTCATCCAAACTAAACGTGTATGCAAAATTTCAGCTCAATCGGAAACCGGGAAGTGGGTCAAATTTAACTTCCAAGATTTTCTTACATAGTTACAGGTGAAGCTAATAAAAGCGTATTAAAATGATTAAATGTATTAATAAATATAGGTAGGTATCTACTATTCCTGTAACTACGTGAACTATTTTACAATTACATGCTCCATAATTCATTAAATTACTTATTTATTCCCAAAGTGGCGAAAAAATTTGTGTTGAAATACGGAAGTTTCGAGACTAGTAACTTTCAAATCAACATATTTTTTATTATTCTGTTTTCGTACAAGCCTAGATAAGTCAAGACAAATCCATATCATCCTTACTTTTGGACCTACAACGTGAAACAGTGGAGTAATCACCATACTATGTTTGTATGGAAAAATGACTAGCGAAACCTTAAGGAGACGAACTTGGGAGTTATGTATTAATGTCATTTATTGCCTAGCATTCACAACAACCTTTCTCTAAGTCGGTTCTACTTGCGCGGAATCTTAAGTAGATGAAATACTTTTGTCATTTTCATTTGCTCCGACTTCGAGTGTTCTTTTGAACATTTTCAAAATTACACTTTTATTACAAGTAGGCATATTCTTATAATATGGCTACTTACTCCTCGTCCCGGTAAATCAAGTTATCCACCGTATTCAGCGCGGCTCTTAGGTTGTTAGACGCTTAATTTTCTCTGAACAAGCATTAAAAGACCCCCTCGACGAACTTGGCAGAATTGTTTCGTTATCCGCAATATACTTTAGATAAAAATGTTTTAAATATAATTATAATATATATTTTTTTGTGTAGGTACCTCAATGAGTTTTGTGTGTAACCAGCCTTCAGTGCATGCTGTAGTCTCTTGAGACACTTAGCTTTAAATTATAGTATGTATACGCGTTCATGTTAGAGAATCCAATAAAATAAAGAAATAAATCCCGGGGTTTTGACGATAATACCTTGATATCAAGCTATACATTTCCAGTATAAGCTGACCTCGCATTGTATATACTTTCCGTACAATAACAAGTCAGCATATACTGAAAATGTATAGGTTGATATGTACCCGTGCGTACTATTATCTATTCTGTGCTAACTCAGAGATGAGGCTGAGGACCCGTTTGATATCCTCACGGATCTCTAAGGGTCTGCGGACAACAGTTTACGAAACGTTTCTCTAAACGAAGGCCGTAACGCACACTTCAATTTTTGCGAACGCGGTATTTTAATAGCAACTTAGCGACCCGCGACCCTTCGTTTCGTACAATACATTCAAATTGGATTATTTGGGGTTTGGCTACAAATGTATCTAAGTAGTGATATTGTTTGTGTTTCAGTTTCGACGTGTGGCGTGAGTTCCCCGACCGAATAGTGGGGTTTCCGTCCAGGCTGCACGTTTGGGACAACACCACCAACTCGTGGCGGTACCACAGCGAGTGGACCAATCAGATCTCTATGGTGAGATATTGATTCTACTTCCTTTTTAACCAACTTCAAAAAAAGGAGAAGGTTCTCAATTCGACTGTATGTTTGCTACGCGATTATTTAACTGGCGGAGCAATTGCAGACCGATTTTGAAAATTCTGCTGAAGTCAGGGCCTTTAATTCTTGAATGCACCTTGTTTGGCAGTGGCACCGACTTCAGAAGCTGATAGGTTTTTTAAGAAAATTATTATACTTTTTTATAAGTTTATGTATCAGAAAATAATTATTTGGAATAACAATGGAAAGAGGTGTAGAAGGACATGACACACATTTTAAAAGAGTTTCCATGGAGTTTCTTGCCAGTTCTTCTCCATAGGACCTACTATTTGAAACCGCGCACCTAGAGTCTCGATATTTCATAAATGCCTGTATCTGGTTTACATGAAATAAAGATCTATTCTATGGGGGAAACCTTTGCCGGAATAGATAAAAATGTCATAGAATACATTGTTCTGTGATCTTAACTATTATTATTATTTTCAGCCTGTGTTGTCTCACTGCAGGGCAAAGGCATCCCTCTCCTGTTTCCACTCACTTCTGGTTTTTGCTAGTAGGGACCAGTTTTTTCGGTAGGAGTCAAGCTCGTCCCGCCATCTTCGCCTCGATCTACCGCGATGACGTTTAATATTCACTGGGACTCAGTTGTTCTTTTGGCCCAAAGCTCGGCAGACATGCGACAGACGTGTCCAGCCCAATAACACTTGAGCTTGGCGGCTTTTTGGGTAACGTCTGTGATCTTAGTTTTGGAGCGCAGTATTGTGTTCCTTACACGATCAGTAAGTCCAATTCCTAAAATACTGTGCTCCATGGCTCGCTGGCAAACCTCGAGCGTGGACCTCTGCTGAAGAGTCAAAAATCTTAATACCACATTTCAATGTCGTACGGTGGTATCCACTTTGTATATTGAATACGGATGTATAACATGAAACCGGGCATCGGGAATCGGGGATGTAACTACATATTGCTGCTATTGGCAACCAGTAAAATCCCGGTCGTAATCCTTGAATATATCATAATACTAAAAGACACACTATCACATACAAATGATACATAACATTGTACATTATGCTGCTAAATACATAACATGAATTTTGTATTTTGCACAAAAGGGAACCGATGTTACTGTTTGCCTTATCAACCCGAACGCTAATGAGCTCAACTAATTACTGAAAATGGGTCCAATCTATTAAAATTACTGCTTTTAATTAAAAATATTGACTGATTGCTCTAAACACGAGCACTAATATCAACGCAGTGATATTTAAAATTAGAAATATTTACTAAAGTCGTCAGTAGGTATTGTGATTTATCGGTGCTAATCGGTTATCAATCTCGGCCTGGCGCGTAGCTGGAGCAGGCAATGTATGCTGTAATAGATTTGTTTTATGGCCATGTGACCTGATTGTTATTGTTTCTACGAGTTATGTATAATGAACATTAAGTTGATTTGATAATGATCAGCGGGTCTACCGCGTAACAAAATGGTAATGCACATCAGACTGGTAATAAACTTCAATACGATCGTGAGAGGCTGAGCTTCAAGCTACCTTGTGAGCGAAAATTTCAGGTTATTTATTGGTAAGAATCAAATTCGTACATTGTTGTACATCAATTATTTCTGGAATATAAAACGTTTCCTTTCCAGCCCCTATCCTTGGGTGTTCTCAGTGTCAAGTCAGTACACCCTGTCCACAATGTCGTCCCTTTACTCCGTTGCAAGCGAGTAAATAATACTTTGTTGAAGTAAGTAAATCCAATGTGTGTTGCTACTCAATAATCAAAGCCCCTTACAATCGTCCAATTGTCTCAATCACCGCTGCATATAAATATTTATTTGACCAGCCGTAATCATCATAATGTTCCCCACTTACCAATCTTGTGGCCTTCGCCTTATTGTTGATCACTGGCCTTACAGTTACCATATCGATACCTCTGGGCTCAAAGGTCGTAAAGGACATTTGGGCGAAAACGACTTTTTGATACTGTTTTACTCAGTTTTTAATTCTCTATCGATCTGTATATTCCGTTTTACGAAATTCGCAAAAAAAATGCCTTTACGACCCACATAATTTGAGACGTTAAACATAGTTTACCGTGAAAATATGGTTGTAAATAACACTCAGTTACCAGAGTGAACTCATTTTGGTAGTAAAGCAAAGTATAAACCAACTTTTTGGTGTAAAATACATAAAAAATATGAATTGTCTTATACCACCTTAGGTGGTTAATATAATTCATCTCAAAAATTTGGATGTAAAGGACATCGTCTTGGCAAATTATCCTGTACACCCTTACAATTGAAAATAAAAAATGACAAGTGTCCTTTACGACCTAGTTTCATTTTATTTGCCAGTAAATAATGTGCGACCTGAGACATTGGGGGTTCACGGTTTTCACATTAATTACCTGGTGAGGGTTTTCATACAAATACTCCGAAAGTCTGTCCACCAGAGTAACCGCCAGTAATAGCGTTGCGGAGTAAAATACTGATATTCAACCGAGTGTGGTTGGACTGAAAGCCGACCCTGAAACACCTACTTGAAAAAACTGCAGGGTATGGATGTTGAACCTTGGCGAGGGTCTTAACGTGATAAAATTCTGTCGCGACCCCGTGCGTCGCAACTACGTGGTGTCGATGCAACGTGTGTCGCTACAGTGATCTGTCGCGACTACGTGAGTCGCAACCACGTTCTGTCGGAGTGACGTGTGTCGCAACAACAATCTGTCGCGACTCCATGAGTCGTAACCAGCACGTGGTTACGACTCATGGAGTCGCGACAGATTTGTGTAATCAAATTGAGATCGTTTATTTGTACTTACTTAATTGAACACAAAGCTCTAAATGTTTAAAAATAAAAAATAATATTTTGGTAATTAACATAGTTTTTCTTGCTTGCCTTTTCTCTACTCTCTTCTGTACGACTGTACCTCATAGTTGCGACGAACAAATGACCGACTAACGTTGTTGCGACAGCACGTAGTTGCGACGCACGTAGTCGCGACAGATCGTTGTTGCGACACACGTCACTCCGACAGCACGTGGTTGCGACTCATGGAGTCACGAGAGATTGTTGTTGCGACACACGTCACTCCGACAGAACGTGGTTGCGACTCACGTAGTCGCGACAGATCACTGTAGCGACACACGTTGCATCGACACCACGTAGTTGCGACGCACGGGGTCGCGACAGAATTTTATCACGTTAAGACCCTCGCCAAGGTTCAACATCCATACCCTGCAGTTTTTTCAAGTAGGTGTTTCAGGTCGGCTTTCAGTCCAACCACACTCGGTTGAATATCAGTATTTTACTCCGCAACGCTATTACTGGCGGTTACTCTGGTGGACAGACTTTCGGAGTATTTGTATGAAAACCCTCACCAGGTAATTAATGTGAAAACCGTGAACCCCCAATGTCTCAGGTCGCACAATATTTACTGGTGAGGGTTTTCATACAAATACCCCGAAAGTCTCTCCACCAGAGTAACCGCCAGTAATAGCGTTGCGGAGTAAAATACTGATATTCAACCGAGTGTGGTTGGACTGAAAGCCGACCCTGATACACCTACTTGAAAAAACTGCAGGGTATGGATGTTGAACCTTGGCGAGGGTCTTAACGTGATAAAATTCTGTCGCGACCCCGTGCGTCGCAACTACGTGGTGTCGATGCAACGTGTGTCGCTACAGTGATCTGTCGCGACTACGTGAGTCGCAACCACGTTCTGTCGGAGTGACGTGTGTCGCAACAACAATCTGTCGCGACTCCATGAGTCGCAACCACGTGCTGTCGGAGTGACGTGTGTCGCAACAACGATCTGTCGCGACTACGTGCGTCGCAACTACGTGCTGTCGCAACAACGTTAGTCGGTCATTTGTTCGTCGCAACTATGAGGTACAGTCGTACAGAAGAGAGTAGAGAAAAGGCAAGCAAGAAGAACTATGTTAATTACCAAAATATTATTTTTTATTTTTAAACATTTAGAGCTTTGTGTTAAATTAAGTAAGTACAAATAAACGATCTCAATTTGATTACACGAATGTACGTTTTATTTGTATAATTATGTTACTTCATGAATATTCGTAAAGAAAATACAGTAGTATACACATAAATACATACAAAATTACATAATCCATTTAGTACTTAAGTTTAATTATTAATTTATCCTTCTTCTTAGCGTGTGCGAAGAATTGCGAAGAATTTATCCGTTCAGAATACCTTAGCGGGTTATCCTTAAGAACCTAAAATATATTACACTTGTCGATTATTTCCTTATTTTGTTTAGTTTTGTACAGTAAAGTGGATTTACGCCCTTAGGTTATATCATAGGGTGAAAATTTGAAGGGTGTAAAGGACTTTTATTTTTAAATTTATGGTCGTAAAGGAAATCTATCTCGGTAAATACGTCACTAGGGTAATTTTTTAACACTGCACTAGATAATACTAGAAATTCTAAACACTTTTTTCCTAGGTTTCATTTAAATAGCTCAAGAAACAAAAAAGTTAGAGTAAAAATTTGTTTTTTTTTTTCGTTTTTTGCTTCTCCTGAAAAGTCGCATTTTGTCCTTTACGACCTTTGAGCCCAGAGGTATCGATATATTCATATGTTTGAAAGAATATTAGCAATGTAGTAAATAAAACCGTCCGAGTAATCGCGCGGCCCTCCTGATGGTTTGTAGAACGCGGGGGGGCGTGCCGGTCTATCGCCTAAACTCACCACGGTGGTGGTCTGCTTTCGGCACCTGATGATGGACTGCGGGAAATCGGTGCTAGGTCTGTTTAGGGCACTTTTCAGAAGGTCGATAGTAAAAAGGTCCCTCCCCCCAGGCACGTCTCTTTGGAGACTGTTAAGAGGTCCCTCCGTTACCATCGCTGTGCGTTGCATGGCGACACATAACCGCAGTGCGTCGCTGTCTTCTTGGGGGCCGCTCGGTGAGAGCACAGCAGAGTGGACTCCGTGCTCTCACAACTCCAGAAATAATAAATTAATTTAAATAAAATAATATGTGTATCGAGTTTTTATCAAAACTACAGGTCAACTGATCACTGTCAATCTATATATTAATACGTGAAGAGAAAACTTTGTACCATGTCGCGGACATGGAACAGTGAGAGATTTGGCATAGTTAAAGTTTATATGAAGGAGTGCAGAAAACTAAATTTTTATATAATATTACGGTCTAATTTCGACCCCTGGGCGACCACTATTAATAATAATTAGTTCCAAATTTTATTGCTAGATTCTATCCGCTGTGGGTATATTAATATTGGCCTCATTTAAACCAAACTGCATCTAATGTTTGAATTCATCGCAGCATGACCCACCGGCCAGCTATGTGACCTTCTCGTTATTGTATAAACGAGATGTAGTGACCGGATGACATGCGTATGAGTTGGTCAATGGTTTTAATGGACACCGCACTTTTTAAAGTATTAATTTTAAACATTAAATTGTGGATTTATTACTTTTGGAGCAATATTACTTACCTCTTCTTTCGTAAAAAAAATCCCATATGCGAGAGGTATCCATATACAGTACCTAAGTACCTATATTTTCACAATAAAGATTATTCTGTTCTATCCTATTATAAAATAATTAGGTAGTTATTTTATCTCTATCCTCTGTTTTAAATTGGGCGGGCAATTGACTGAGCTTTTGATCGAGCAAGCGACCCTCAGATGAAGAACCCGCTTACAAGCAATCGGACCCGCGGGTCTACCGCGTAACTAAAATTGTAATGAACATCGACATCGGTATTAAACTTCAATACGATCGTGAGAGCCTAAACTTTGAGCTAACTTGTATTTTTTTTACCGATCATGAAGATAGGAGTCCCAACTATATGATAGGTAATTTTTTTACAAGTTAGCTCAAAGTTTAGGCTCGCACGATCGTATTGAAGTTCAATACCGATGTCGATGTTCATTACAATTTTAGTTACGCGGTAGACCCGCTGTTCGTTTTTTGAAAACTTTCGATGACACTTTTAAAATTGTTGTTGACAACTGGTTGACAGTCGAATCCCGATAATGGCCGACAATATAGTCATGTCATCATGTCATCATCATTTTGTTACATAAACAAACACAACATCAAATAAAAATAATTTTGTAAAAAGCAAATATAAAAACCCAAAAAAAATGGAAGACATTTTCAATAAACTCCAGAAAAGTGGAAAGAATAACGTTGACAACCTTGTGAAATGGATGAGTGATTCAAGACTGATGGAAGGGATCAAAGAACGAGAGCAACAAGACAAGGCTCGAAATATGTTCGAAACTGTAGACGACATCGAAAATGTAGATCTGGACAAGTTTAAAACTGTAATCATGAAGATCGCAGAAGACCAGAAGAAGAATTTCGATGAACTGTCCGAGCAGCTCGCGCATGAAGGGCCGAAAGTCGTGAAGGCTGCTATGGCAGGCGTCAGTGCTTTCAAAGACGTTATGAAGAAAGACTAACTGATTTTTATACAAGTTCCAGCGTGTCAATAATCAACAAATTATAATTCTTACTCCACACACTCAAACGCCTCTTTATTTTATTATTTAGATTCACCAACAATTGTTAGCACTTCTATCATGATAGTATTGTACTAGGACAGTTTCGAGTGTAACAGTGCAATAATTACTTATAGGTAAACACAGCATATGCAATAACAAGAATACAAAGAACTAGGAGCTAACAGTTACAGTTAGCCTATATCATCCCACTGCTGGGCAAAGGCCCTTGATTTCCATGCTGTTCTATCATGTGCCAGTGATGACCAGTCCTTGCTGAATGTGTCTAGTTCGTCCCGCCATCTTTTTATGGAGCTAACAGTAAACACTAAAATTAAACAAAGAAAACCTAGGTATAAGGCTTTTATCAATGAAGAGTAAATTTCATGGGTGTTATTAATAAATACTGTTACCAGTTAATGAACAGTGGCTCATAATCATCTGCCTAGCCTTTTCCGTACTATGTTGGGGTCGGCTCCCAGTCCAACCAGATGCGGCTGAACATCAGCATTTTACACGAAGGTACTGCCATATGAACTCCGCTACCCAATTACTGGGAGACACTGATACTCTAAGGTCAGACTGCTTGTCAAACTTTTTGGGCTGCTTACTCCCGTAACGACTCATAGGTATTTATATGACAACCGGGACCCAACGACCCAACTGCGTAATGTGCTTTCCAAAATATTGAATAGTGGCAACAGTGTAGTACTAAATTGTACTTGTGGTCGTCCGGTGGTCGAAAATCGACCGTAATTTTACTTTTCTGCACTCCTTCTCCATATAAACTGTAACTATGCCATATCTCCATATAATCTTCAACGTCTCCGTGCGCTCAATATGCTTAAACAGGCGTACAAAGGATACTTTCAAAACCTATTGATTTTCTGATGCTACATCTTAATGATAGTGGTACAACTGCTTTGTTTGCTAAAAGAAAGATAATAAAAACACTGCCGTCGCATGTTCCTTAATTGATTTATTCCTATTAGTGTAAAACTTAATTTAGACACGTAATAAATTAATAAGAGCTCGCGCGACGTTTATTGTTATCTGCGAGGTCGACTGTACCGCTCAGAGCTAAGTAATTCAATGAGACAATTGACTAAACAGTTTGTTGCGCCGAGAGTTGATACCCAATTGAATGTTTTATGAAATACGAATTAGATTTGTCTATACAATATATTTTTTTATGTAGTGCGCAAAATTTGCTGACTGATTCAGTGTCCGAACCCAAATGCAACCACAGTACTAAAATTCACTCCAAAACAAAATAAAAAATTGATTTTGGTTGGCTTGCCCTAGTAAATTATGCGTGTCCATCACGTTTTCGTTTTATTTTAAAGTGTATCCCAATCACAATACTGCGGTTGCATTTAGGAACAGAGACTGAATCACTCTACAAATTATGCGCGCTACATAAAAAAATATCATGTATAAAAAACATAGTTTTTTTGTCATGCTTATTTTCTTATTTCACGTGGATCTAGGAATAGGAACTTTATTAGTTACTACCTAGCTGTTGCCCGCGGTTTCGCCCACGCTTTATATTTATATCAAAATAAAATATAGCTGTATCACTCAAAGATAGTGTAGCTTTCTATTAATGAAAGAATTTTTAGAATCGGTTCCATAGTTCCAGACTTTTCTTTTTTTTTTCTTTTTTTCTTTCTTTTTTTTGACTTCCTTTTTATAGTTCTACAAACAAACATATAAATTTTACCTCTTTATAATATTAGTGTAGATATAGATGTGGGTGTGATAAGAGGCAACTAATAAAGCCCAAGATCACTGACAAAATTTTAGGATAAAATTCATCGTTTAACATGAACATTTGTGTGGGTAAACGGCCGTTGTTATACAAATTTGTTAAAATTCAAAATCAATTCTATAGTCGGGGCAAAATGCCTTATTATGGTGGATTTGTCGATAAAATTGATCATATTGCTTTACCTTAACGGGTCGGACACCGGTGACCAGACACATTGTATAATGATAATCAATAGTAATATAAACTACACATATATGTTCTTAAAGAACATCCAATAAGAATATTTAAAACTGAGATAACTGCATTACTATCTGAAAGATGTTACTATTCCATAAAAGACTTTTTAAATGATAATAATTTATAATATGACCGATGATTGCGAATTTTGACATTTGATATACATAATATTATATAATTACGTAACATGATATAATATCGTTACCTGGGTTAATTAGTTTAATTCTTTTGTTTATTTTTAGTTGACATGTCTCGTGTTGAATAATGATAATAATTTTGTAATATAATAATAATAATTTTTTCAATATTATAATGTAATAATTTTGCATGCCGTAAGGTAGAATGTAGTGGAACTTACCTATTTATGTACAACATCTTATACCTGTACCTACATTGAAGGCAAATAAAATGATTCTGATTCTGATTCTGATAATTATATTACATCCGAAAATATTTGTATGCCTAATGGCAAAACATAGCTGAGCCTAACTAAACTTACCATCCACTATAACCTGTGTTTACTAATAAAGATATTTGATTTGAATAAAAAAATCAAATGACGGACAAATAAAGATGATGCCGTGATAAATATAGAAGCTTACAACTTTAATTCAACGAAAAATATAATGATTCAAGCAGGAAATGTTTACTACTTCGGATTGGACGTCATCCAGTTTTTAAGATTATGACTGTCTTTAGGTTTTATTTTTGTAATGTATTTTCCTTGTCAGTTTGTAAATTGATTATCGGTTATACTCGTACCATGAATGAAAAGTTAAACATATTTGTGAAACGAAAAATTATTTCGCAAGATGTAGTTTTATTAGAGCATATCATGAAAAGAAGTGCATGCAATGCATAGTTAAATAAAGTGTTATATGGAGAAGGAGTGCAGAAAGCTAAAATTACGGTCGAATTTCGACCAGTAGGCGACCACTAGTTTCTTTAAATGTACCTACTCTTATATAGGTTGACTCGGGACACATTTTTCGTGAATTTTGTTCTAGACACGCCATCAAATGCAGTAGTAGGCCAATGTTATTAAATATGTAACTTCAATTTGAGCAATATTAGAACCAGCGGGTCTACCGCGTAACTAAAATTGTAATGAACATCGACATCGGTATTAAACTTCAATACGATCGTGAGAGCCTAAACTTTGAGCTAACTTGTAAAAAAATTACCTATCATATAGTTGGGAATCCTATCTTCATGATCGGTAAAAAAAATACAAGTTAGCTCAAAGTTTAGGCTCTCACGATCGTATTGAAGTTTAATACCGATGTCGATGTTCATTACAATTTTAGTTACGCGGTAGACCCGCAGGGTTGTTAAGAAAATCAACATCAGTATCAGCATCCGCGGAACTTCAGCATCATTTTCAACATCAGCATCAGCATCCGCATTGATCAATGCTGATTATTAATGCTGATGTTCAAGTGACATGATCGCAGAGGGGGCGGGGCTTTATAGCACGTATGTTATCACTTGCAAGTTTTGACCCCTGCATTGGTCAAAACTTGAAAGTCGACCGCGGTGACAGACTTGGAGTCGAAAAAGCAGCACAGCTACTTTTTAATACAACTTACCTTTGATTAAATTCCAATATTATAATTTTAATACCAACAAAAACTGTTCAACTTTTAGATATAAATTCATAATGGTCACTACTTTTTCCCTGCATTTTTTAAGAAAATCACTAAAATCAGCACCAGCATCAGCATCCGCTCATGTCTAAAAATATATGCATCAGCAACAACCCTGATCTGAACCACCGCCATCTCATTTCCAGGTGTTAACGGGCGCTGCGTTCCACCACAAGATCTGGTCATGGTACTACACGTACAAGATGCCGCAGGAGATCCGAGCCTGGGTGGACGACAACTTCAACTGCGAGGACATCGCCATGAACTTCCTTGTCGCCAACGTTACCAGGAAGGCGCCTATCAAGGTGCCAATCTTTTTCTTGCAAGCATAGCCAGCCGATTAATTGTATCAGCCTTCGTCATTAGTATATTGGGACGCTGCGATTAAACAAAAACCCTTTCAAAACCTCGACCGTGAGACTGAATGTCAGGCGTAGATACAGGATTTCGTTTAGGGGGGGGGGGGGGGAGAATATTTTGAGAAACAGCACGGCAGTGTCGCCTCTAACTGGATTGGCCTCGATAAGCATGCATCGTGATGTTGACGTCAATCCAGAAATGGTTATCCAGCGCCTTATCTCCCAAGATGAGTTCCGTCGAGTAGCATTCAATTTAATTTAACAGTTTTTGTTGTGTCTACTTGCGCTAAACGTTCATATCAAAAGTGCAATGGAAAACAGTTGTTCAATAGTTTCGCGTTGACGCATAGGTCTTTTCGTTTTAATATTCTAATCCAATCGAAGTTGAATTCTATTGTTAGAAATAGTGTTTATTTTTTAGTTTTTAATTTATTAAACTGTTTTTTAAAAGTTATACCTAATTGCCCCCCCCCCTGTACTTATTTTCTGGCTAGAAGCTTGGTGCTGTAGGAAGTATCTACAGTGTGTGACCCACCGTAAATGATAGGCTGGCTCATTTGTAGTTGAGACTTTACATACACTACTCAACAGTCTAGGGAACAAGGGTATTATAGAGTTTATTTTAAATTCAACATTTTTATGTCTTAGATGTTATACATCAATGGAAGCGTAATTTAATACTAATTTCGAACAATTATTTAATGCAGTTTCAACCTACATTTATAAATTTTAGTGGCCAGTACCTTTTCTAAAGAGTTTTCATTAATAGACTTTGAGTACTGTATTAAAATTTGTCATCTTCCATATTCCAGGTGACGCCCCGCAAAAAGTTCAAGTGTCCAGAATGCACGAACACAGAAATGTTATCAGCGGACGCCCGTCACATGTCGCAGCGGTCCGCCTGCATCGCCCGCTTCGCCGAAGTGTACGGCCACATGGCCCTGAAACCTGTGGAGTTCCGCGCAGACCCGCTGCAGTACAGGGAGACGGGGGCCGGAGTGCCCCATGCCTACCCGGAGATCGGGGCGTTGTAAGGTAAGGTAACGGGGGCCCTCTTGTCCTGGGAATTTCGATGTTGGTTATTTTTTGGTGTCAACAAAATCTATTGTACTGGACGTGCTGTTCTTGGGAAAAGATGTTCTAATAAACTGTTAAAGTATACAGTGGTAATTCGACGTCCTAGCTGAGGTTGTGAAGCGATGATTCATTGTATAATATGTTACCGGAAATTATATGAAACTTAGGAATTGTACACAATTCCTAGGAAATATATGTAATTCTGGTAACAGATGTTACCGGCAATCTGTATAATCCTGTATTCTTCACTTTTGTTCAGTTCCATAATTATTCGTGGCTTACGGGTAGCCTAGCCGCACCTTAACCTACTGTGACAGAGTTCATGTGTGACTGAAATTCCTTTAGTCATATTACAAAATATATCATAGATTTCCTATATATTTTAGGAGTTGTATACAATGACGGATAACATACTTTCCCGTTAATATATAAAAACAAAATCGCACTGCAATGCATCTTCTTCCTTACTGTTTTTACGCCAACACACTACTTTGTAGGAACATATATTTTCGCGTCGCGTTGTCGCATATTATGTCGTTCACCTAGGACGTTGGGTCACAGAAAATTTTAACGCTAGTGTGCACTTTAAATAAGTGTACCTTTTATAAGAAACAGCCGTCTAGTACGTGGTACTTACATGTTCGTTGACGTAATTAAAAATTATGGTGTTTATCACGTTAATTGTTAGGTGGGATAAATGTTTCGTAATGCCGTCATAATGATAGTTTGTAAGTATAGAACGATATAGTTTAAGCGTAATGTGTCGCAGATATCGTGGAAAAATTTTAAGCGATTATTAATGCAAGATGTAGATGAATGTACTTTATTTTGGACCATGAACTGGCCGTAAAATGTTTTTTTTACTGTTCAATGCAATTTATAAGCGTACAGTTATGTATAATAGTGTTAAGAGGGCCCCAAAAGTTAGACTTAAAGGAACGTAGGTGGTACGGACAATAACAAATTGAAAGAAGGCTGTAAGAGATAAAACATGGGGTTTCGACCCCAATACCAGGGTATGTAGTGTTAAACTGCCATTATTTTATGAATTTCCCAGATCCACTAATTTTTTGGGTATATTTACGGTGAAAAATCCATACATACGTACCTACTGTAAAATCATTTGCTTAATTTTGTCCCTCAAAAATAATAATAAAAAAACAAAAGTCATCCCATTTTTATTATTTAAGGGCTCACATATATTGAACTAGTCATTTGCACAAAAATTCAACCTTGCAATAAATACCTTTAATTAATATACAAGTATATTTTTGAAGGCGGTGACGGAATGAAAAATACAAAAAATAATATTTGTTTAAAATATATGTATTACTTTTTTCCGCTCATCGTATTTATTAAGAATCCATGCTTATTATATGAAATCACATTTAAAACATAGGTTATTATAATAAAATTACTTAAAAATACTCAAATTGCCAAAGCTTTTTTATTTATTTATAAATTAATATTATTTTATCATAATTTTTTTTTGTCTTCCAAAATATATTTTTAATACAGCTTGTATAGATTTTTTGCCGTAAATGTACAGTCAGCTCGAAAAATATTTACTTTGCCCAGTAAATATTTTTCAAGGTTACAAATCCCTTACCCTTAATTTAAGTACTTGCGTTGTGAGCTTACTGATTGCCTTCAGATTATTTTGACGTTAAACAATGTCAAATTATAGAATAACGAATATAGTTTCTGGTACTTTATTATCGTTTATACTATAAATGAGCTTCTAACTGGCGTTGGTATCTTGAAAGGATTGTTTCAATTTGTTTCTTTTTTATTTCGTTGATTATAGAAACTGTCGTGTTTATTCGTATCTGAGTGTTATTTTAATATAACGCAAAGTTTTAAATGTTAGATCTTTTTAGTAAGTTTTTTTTGTCTATGAACAAATTTTTTTAATAATATTTTACAAAAACTTTTTATTGAATATATTTTTATGATTTAAGGGGTGATATCTAATTGAAATAATCCTGGAAAGAAGTAAAACACTTGAGCTTCTTAACACGGTCCCCTGACATTAACGTCTTAATAACTCAGACATATCCACTTACAGTACACTAGCAAGTATTATGTTTTTATTACTCAGTCCATTTTCTTACGTTGATATTTATGGGCGCGACTGTACTTGAATTTATTTGAATATTTATTATATTGTCAGTTTGCTTCAAATATTATCAAAAAGAGTGCATAAGCCTTTTTGGTAGTAATCAAATCGTAAACGAATGACTGACTACGTGCTAAATCTACCACGTGTAAAAAAAATACTGAGGGAATTGAATACATTTGATGATCAACAATGAAAATTTTTTTGGTAGGATCAGACAAAATTTTGATAAAAAATTAAAAAATAAATGTCGTCGCGTCAATAAATGTTGGCTTTGAAGATAACCTCGTAACTTGCCATTCCTTTTTTACAATAGAGAATAATTTTGTCTATGACAATAAGTTTGTAAGTAGTTAGGAATGATCCCCCATTGGTTTCAAGTCAATTCTTACTATTTAATATTGATGTATTATTCTGGTTGTTTGTCAAAGATTTTGATTATCACAATTTCAAAATATTCTGTACAGTCAGTCACAGAAAAAAAAACTATTATAAATTAAATTATTTATTTTAAACATTGCCAAAAATTTATTTCTGGTTTCTACTTTGTACTATAAATTAAACTTACAGATTATTTATCATATATTTTACTATACAATGTGTATCAGTAATACGTTGTCGTACTGACTGTCCCATATGCTTGGGTCAAGTAGGTATTGTATAGGACAGCTGATTATTTTTTCGCAATTACCATGTTGGTCCTATAGAGAAAGTTGTTCAGTTTGATGGCCCGATCCACACCCTTAAATATGACCACACATGTCTGATGCACGTTGTATTGACAAACAACCAAGACAAAAAAAAATAAGTGTTAAATGTAATGCCATCTGTCCTTAGGTGAGTAAAGAAATGATATTCTAAAGAGTTAGTGAAGGTAAGTAGTAATATAATATAGACGTTTAGCAAAATAGTCCATCTTAACATATCGGTGCTTGCGCGAAGAAGTAATGTAATTCCTAATAATTTTAAATTGTGTAGATATTATACAGGATGCCTTGTTGAACAATGGATATATAGAAGTAGGGTATCGTACTCATCATTATGAACAACTTTACTATAGAACCAACTCTATTGACGACACGGTTGGTGCAGTGGCTAAGCGATTAGCTTTCTGCGCTACGTGTCACGGGTTCGATCCCCGCACGGAGCAAATATTTGTATGATCTACAGATAGTTGTTCCGGGTCTGGGTGTGCGTGCATGTGAGTTGTATGTTTGTAAACTGTACCCTAGATACAGGAGAAATACGAGTGAGGGGCAAAGTTAAAAAAAAATGAACCCTGTAATCGCGAAAAGTAAATCTGCTGTTCCATACAGTTAGTATGGACCAGCACATTTATTTTTCGCGATTTCTGAATTGATCCCATAGTAAAAGTTGTTCATAATGAAGAGTACAATACTCTCCTTTAATATGTCCATTGTTCAATCAGTCGTCTTGTATATGTACGTGAGAAACGTACGATATTATAAGTAGTGAGATATAAATAGTTTATTAGTGTATTATTTATGTGAAATTATATGTGTATTTTATTATATTTTTTGTATCGTCTTTTTGGACAAGGCGTGAAATTTATGTCGAGTGTTGGAATGCGACATCTAACGGCTGCTGTTATTGAATTGAAAACAAATCAATAGCTTGGTTAAATAAATTTGAAGGCATTCGCATATAAATAGAATTGAAATGTATGTTATTCTTATTTCCGCCTTATCCTTAAAATATTGTACATCATCTTTGGTAATTAGTTGAAAATTTAGAATTTTCTACAATTCTAAGTGTCTTTTAGTCAAAAGATTTTAAAACTATCTTATTGGAGACGAAGACTAGCTTTCTTTAAGAAAATCTAACGCACTGCTTGAAATTACTATAATATAATAATTATCTTAATTTGTCGAATATATTCGTAGGGTATTGCCAACGTTACCCGGGTTGTATCAATAACAGTTAGTTTTAGATTTAAAAGGCAAGTTTTATTGTGACTAACATCGCATTATAAATAATATAGAAGATTTTTTATAAAATATTTTAATCTATAATTTATTTATGTACCAATGAATTTTAACGAATATTTCTACCATTTTTACTTTAGATGGAAACAAAGTTTTCGTAAAAAAAAAACAGCAATAATAAGTACATATTTAAAATATAATAATACAATTTAAATAATTTAATTTTGTAACATTTATTATTTTTCAGAAATTAATTTTGTTTTTATTTCTTTAATATATTTTTTTGGTATAAAAATCTTGTTTTAAATATATTGAAATAACCCTGTATGTTTTTTTATTTAAGTTTTATAATTTTTTGTAACATGTACATTTCGTACAATAACGATTAATGTTTAAAATATAAATAAATAATTTTGAACAGACTGAAAAATAAGCTGCTAGTGTTGTAGCTATTGATTTAATATAAATACATTTTAGGTGTTTTCTTTTGAATGTTCGCCAAAGACCTAAACGACTAGTCGCAGAGATGTATTTATAATTTTCGCATTTAATTATTTAAGGGGATGCTTTATGTCGCGTTGTGTTACCAAAACTGTCAGAATGTCAGACTGATGAGTTATGTTTTATGTCATAGGAATTATGCTAGATGCTAGATAGTGTATGTATGGTGCGACGCAAGTATGGAGTGACATTGACCAAAGAGAATTCTGAAGGCTTTTTTGTAAAATATTTAAAATAAATGTAATTCATTTATGTAGCACCTTTAGAACTTTTTTTCTGACCATCTAAACGGGTAACTTGGTCAGTGCCTGAAAAAATACATTCATAAACAACATTTGATTTGTTTGGAGACATGAAGCGATTGACCTGTTTCATTAAATTGTGTTCAATTTTGTACAATGTTACTTCTAGCTAGCGTCTAATGCAAATTATAGATTGAATAGAATGGCCTCCATGAGTGTGACAAATTAATATGAAACAATAATAATAATTATTATTTTATTAAGTCGCAGGTCACTTATTTAATTTGGTCCCATGATGACGCCAATAAATCAAATGTAATTTACATTATTGAAATTTAAAACATATCTGGAATATCTCAATATTTCTACAAAAAGTAAAGGCAGAATTTTGATAATGAATATTTCACATCTGAGTTGTTATTATTTATTTAAATAAATGATATATACATTTTATTTTGAATAAATACAATAATAATTAATAAATTATGTTTTAATTTATTTGTCTCGCAGGTCACAAGTACAGTTGTGTATAAAACCATTATAATTTGTGTATTATATTATCCATAGGCAGAGAAATAATTATATCAGTCATATGTTATACAATTTATATTATTATTTTAATGGTGACAAATATTTAAAAAGAATATGTTTTAATTACATAATTATTTTATTGGTGTGTTCTGACATTAATTTTTAATTCCATGGCCTGTGGGATTCGTATTATCAAAACTGAAGCAGCTATTTTATAAATCGCTTTAGTTGATGTACTGTTTAGATTGTAAGTAATAATTGTGTTGTGTTACAAATGTACTGAAAGTTGAAGTTGTAAATATTTTGTGTCTATACAAGATTACATGCATAAATATTATGTAAAAAAGGTATGAATATGCTATTTAAGTTCAGATTATAAGCGCTGGACGGGCGTTTTACAAAGCGTTTTGCAAGTTGGGCGCGTCTCTTGAGTAGGTATGTGTTTACATGCCCGCAAAATGCGTATACGACCGGGCTAACAAAACGCGCGTCACACGCTTATCATGTGAAGTCGCCTAAAAATAAAATCCAGCCCAATCTTGAGGATTACGGTTTAGAAAACACATATAATTCCTTTTTATTTAATGTATAAGAATAGTTAAACTTGATTTTAAATATAAACACTAATTCAGTAAATTATTTGGTTCGATTTCTTCATAGAACCTATACGTGATAAACCTTAAACCATCATAAAATTTATCCTCTCAGAAAACACTACTATTATGCTGAGTCCAAGACCTTTTTGTCTTTTACCTTCTTGTATGATGTATCTCCTTGCTACCCACGTAATTTGAAAGACAAATAAAAATCTTCTATTCTATTCTATTATTTAAAAAAATCCTTAATATTTATGCATGTGAGTGTACCAATGATTTGTTTGTCCATACGATGTTTGTGTTTGTTGTCTTTTTGTAATATCTGTGTAGATAAATGTTCTAGCGTTAGTACTTAATAGATTAATTTGTTGCGATTATGTACAGCATGTAAATAGTACACATATATTGTGAATAAAAAGGAGACATATCAATTTGTAAAATATGTTTTATTTTACCTCACCTTTACAGTTTACCTTGCGAAGTAGTTATAAGGCTCTAAATGGTAGAAATGTGTGTTCGAGAATTTACTTCAAATCCTTTTGCAGTAATGGCGTTGGAAATAATAATTATAACTTACATACGTGCATAAAGTCACGTTAATCGTATCTGACAGATTATGTTTGAAGCACTCTAGTGGTTTTTTGAAGCAAAATCAAACGTTTCCCGTTAATTTGAAGCATATTGTAGCCGTGCCCCGCAGTTTCACCCGGTTTTTTTTTTTCTTTTTTTTTTTCTTTTGGGTCTTGGCGTGATGTTAAATAGCCTATTAACTTCCTCAAGAATTGGGATATCAAATGCAAATTGAATTGAGTTGAATTTTTCAAATCCGACTGGTAGTACCAGAGATTAGCGCGTTCGAATAAAAATCAAACAAACTTTTCAGCTTTATGAAATAATATACTTAGATAAAAATATTAAGTTCAAACACTAAAACCCGACTACTGAAAAGGTATGATAAAGAAAATATTAATATATTTTCATAGCGATGTTCAGAGAATAGCCGTGGTCGTATGCCACTTTGCCCTAAAGCTTATCATTTGCTCGCTTACTACTGTTAGACTGTATTGTTTTGTTAGGGTAGCTGTAGGTGGCATACGACTACGGCTACAGCTGAGGGAACAGATGAACATACATACATACATACCGGTTAGATATATAACCCTCTCCGTAGTCGGGTAACAAGTATATAGGCAGCTCATTTTTCTGTTTTTGATCTTTTGGTACAGGCTTCTATTGTCGAGTTGGCACGAGCTTATTACTTGGAGATCGCTTATACCGTAGTGGGAAAATTTGCCAGTCGGTAAAGATCTCACTCGTGGAGGCTGTTTCCTTGAACCACAGTGATGCGGGTTCGATTCCTGCACGTACCTAACAACTATTTATGTGGCCGATAGATGTTTCTGGTCGGGGTAGGGACACTGTAGGTACCTACTCAGGATGCAGGAGAAATCCTAGTGGGAGGAAACGTTTTAATATAAAAAGGAATCATTATAAGTACCCTACCGACGGTACCTAACTAAAAACTATAAATTACTTAGATCCTATAGGTACAAATTATAGTAGCTAACAAAAAAATGCAACAAAACAACACAACCAGTGGTAGTGTTTTGTTTTGTCTACCACCAGCCAATATGTCTTCCACCTCAATAATTTAAATTAGGCTCCAATTTTCCTTAAAACAAAAGCAGAAAAAAATAACAAGCGTACTAAATACCCGGGTAGTACGGCGACAGAAGAATGGAATTCAATGAACACGGGAGTTCGCGTTGAGATGCGCGAGGCATGCGGCGAATAAGTACAGGCATCGTCGTAATTTTATGTTAGCTTCGTAACTATAAAAAGAAACTCGTACCTTCTAGGAGTACTCGTTACATAATCTAGTTTCCGCTAGGGGCGACCGTGGAACCGTCCTATTGTAAAATGGGGGAATAGGGATCCAGAGGCAAATAGCAACGGAACTGACAGAATTTCAACGTAGAATAATTGTAAACTAGTGGCCGCCTAATGGTCGAAATTCGACCACATATTACCTATACATGAACTTTAGCTTTCTGCACTCCTTCTCCATATAAACTTTAACTGTGCCAAATCTCATACTCTCATACTCCGTGCGCGCAATATGCTTAGAAAGGGGTACAAAGTTTCCTGTGACAATCTACTATAATTCAGAAAAAAATAAGACCTTGTTGGTACCTATGTTAATTTAACGTAAAAATCCTTTCAAAATTTTGTCTCCACTCACCCATGCATGGTAGCCCTATGCGTGGATAAACCCGATTTCTCCGCTTTTTGTCTCCTTGACAAAAGAGAAAACGAAAAATCGAGAGAGGAAACGGTAAAGAAATGGTTTTGTCCCCGATTTTTCTCTCACCCCTTTTTTGCCGTGCTAGATCCATATCCCTCCATAATAAAGTATTTTTCAAAAACTATTAAAGCTCGTGCGGTTATTGTGAAAATTTGGATGTTAATTATTTAGAGACGATCGTTCGTGAAGCCTACGAGTAGTACTGGAACCCAATTATACTATCTACTGATAGTAGGTAAATATACCTGTTTTATTAGAAACAGTAGAATGGCCGATCTAGGAAGGAATCTTCAAGTCATGAATGAACCCGTTTTTAACCCCCGACAAAAAAGAGGGGTGTTATAAGTTTGTAGTGTATCTGTCTGTGGCATCGTAGCTCCAAAACGGATGGACCGATTCCAATGCGGTTTTTTTAATTGAAAGCTAATTTAATCGGGTATCATCTTAGATGTGTTTCATGCAAATCTTTTTGAAGTTTAGGTTCTTTTAAAGCAAAGCATCGCTTCATCGTTGGCTAGATCGCCATTTGGTTAATCCATTTGGCATAAAATAATAATATAAAAAAAACTAAAACATACGCTTTTGTCATCCCAACTAAACGTGTACTTATGCAAAATTTCAGCTCAATTGGAAACCGGGAAGTGGGTCAAATTTTACTTCCAAGATTTTCTTACATAGGTAGTTACCTAGTTAAACTTAAGCGTTTTAAAAATAACTACGTGTTAGTACTTTTTCAGTTGATTCCTGCTCTTTTTCATTGTTAATTTCATATTTTTGCAAGTTAAGCAACAACAGGCAGGATAGGGACAATCCGTTGCGCGTGAGCACCACTGCAGAGCATAAGCAAACTTTATCATTTGTACCTACACCATAGCTAATGATCTGTACCTAACACACATGATTTGCCAAAATATTAAAACCGTAGAGAAGGATCATGACTAGGTAGGCTGGAACACAGATGAGGAAACAAACATGTGTTACCTATCTAACCTACCTTACTTACCTATCTATTATATAGGTTACCGATAAGTCATAGTAGGTAGGTATATGTCTACTAATTAAACGTTTATGGTTTTCTTCCTGAAATTCTTGTAAATCCCCCGTTATGCTTTTAATGTCTCATTTATTAACATAAACACGATCTGTCACTCATAAGTCATGACTCTATAATTTAGTAGGTACCAACCTAATCTTTTTTATTTGTATCCATTCCTTGCTGAAATAGTCATCAATACCTCATATTTCGAGTCCTATTTATTGAATTTTCCATATAAAATCACTCATAAAACATACCACAAAAGGATTCGTCTAAGATCTAGATTCTCTTAAATTGGCGCATTAAACCATAGTCAATTAAACTACGAACGTAACGAACCACAACGAAACAAAGTTTACGTAATAAATCGAACAAATCCGCACTTAACATTCACAAAGTGCGAAACAAACCTATTCTATTAGGCGGAACCGATGCGATCTCTACGAACAAAGCTCCTGGGCCTCCATATATCCGCGCTAGTTTACTTACGACTCCGCTAAACGCATTGTCAGCCACTCGATATATTTAAAGTGTTGCCCGCAAATCGATGCACGCCTTTGTAGCACCCGACAAGTCGCGCATTGTACGCACCAACCCGAAGGTGTTAATGTCAGACCCACAAATATGTAGCAAGTGAAAAACAAAGCAAAACGTTTACACGCCACCCGAGCCCGACCCGGGATTTATTTTGCGCGTTACAGGAACGAAACAATTTTAATTAGTATGGCTCCGCTTTAATGAATAGAGACATAAAGTGCGCAGCTGGATTCCTGAAGTTTCGATAGCCCATTGGAGCGTTCCTCAATAATTGGCTACTAGATGACGATATTCGTGCGATGTTCGGCATTCGTTTTGTTAGACATTGTTTCGATAAAGGGCCAACTTGTGGTAAGTTATGGAGACCACGTACGGGGAAGCGGCGGCTCTGAGCTCGCCGCGGATCAGTAATAAGGAACGTTCCATAAAGTTGAATACACACCCTAATGAGGATCTTAATTTTACACTTGCAGTAATAGACAGCTTAATAGCTATACAGGGTGACTGGTAGAACGAGGGAATCATTGAAGGAGGGTGTTCTACTCATCATTATAAACAACTTTTACTATGGGACCGAAACAGAAACCGTGAAAAAAAAAATCAGCTATTCCATATAAATAATTCAATATTAATCGACTAAATGTATGGAACAGCTGATTTTTTTTCGCGATTTCCGCTTTGGTCTCATACCCTCCTTCAATGATTCCCTCGTTCTACCAGTCACCCTGTATAGCTTAGCGATGCTGACGAATGAGTCATGCTCGTGAACAGGCGCCATCTGTTGGACCCTTCTGACTGCCATGGCATTCTTATCTAAAGGCAAATCATTATTATTATCCTATTCTAATTTATTTTTATTCACATTATATCGCAGCTCTTACCACAACATTGTATAATCAAGATTGTAATCTATTATTTTAAAAGAGTTTCCGTGGAGTTTCTTGCCGGTTCTTCTCCATAGAACCTACTATTTGGAACCGCGCACCTTGAGTCTCGACCCTTCATAAGTGCCTGTATTTAGCTACATGAAATAAAGATCTAGGTATTCTATTCTAATAGCTGTTCACATTTTTTTAATTCTTGAAGCAGCTCTAGTGATACTGTCTACTGAAAATTTGCAATGCGGAATGCAACGCCTTGAAACAGCTTACCTGTGGGACAAGCTGTGCTGAGCGTGCGTATTAATACAAGATGGTGATAGGTAACTCAGTCTGATGCACCCTGGGCAGTCAGCCCCGACTCCACCACTGTTGACTGGCTAATGTTTCCACTATGGCATGAGCTCTTCCCTGTGATAGATCGCGCCGACTTGATAGAATAAATAATACAAGATTTATATTGATTACAATATTATTAGTTTAGAATTTTCGTTTACAGTGTGTATCTTGTGTGTCTGTGTATCTATCTGTGGATTTCTTTATCTGTATTTGCATCGTTACTCTAAAACGGATGGACTGATTTCAATGTAGTTTTTTTTATTATTATCTTGTTAAATCGGGCATCATCTTAGCTGTTTCATGAAAATCTGTTCTGTCGTTCAAAAGTTACAGCTGTTTTTCTAGTTGGAGTCGGGGGTTTTTGACGGGTAGGTTATCTCTTGGTGGGTTTTCTAATCGAGTTAGTACGTCTTAGTTAGTTGGAACAAAATTATCACTATTAGCATAGCACTGCCAAAATATATCTCGATAGATTACATCATTTTAGAATTGCACTAAAATATCTTCTATTTCGGGATTTATAAACGGTGATATTATCGAATGGTATTCAATTTGAAACTTCATTGATAGGTCAGGATGGCCGAGCGGTCTAAGGCGCTGCGTTCAGGTCGCAGTCCACTTCTGTGGGCGTGGGTTCGAATCCCACTTCTGACAAGACTCTTTTAGTTAAACATTATTTTTGTACTTCGTGTGCAATGAGAACTTAATCATAATCAATGCCATATTTATCAACATCATAAATTAAAAAATCCCGTCCAATCCACTGCTGTAGATAGGTAGGTCTCCTGTTAGTCCGCTAAATTGCTGAGAGGTTCCGCAACAAGTACCTAAGCAGGAGCAAAAGGGTAGTCGACCTTGTTAAGCTTGTAATAAATCTATAATGAAAGAAAGAAAGAAAGAAAATACATTTATTAGACATCACAAAAACCAAAACACACTAAAATAAAATAAATAATCAATAAAAATTGTCACTATGTGGAGCCCTGACACAGCTAGACGGCGTCGCGACAGACCACGAAGGAGATGGAGAGACGAGCTAGATAGAACTAATAAAGAATGGTCCACACTGGCTCTGGACCGGAAGACCTGGAAGTCATGGAGGGAGGCCTTTGCTCAGCAGTGGGATGATATAGGCTAACATCATCATCATCAATAAAAATTACGCATACAGAAAGGTTAAGACATAAACAACAAAAGAAGTACAACAACAATAATCGACGGTATCAGGCTACCGATAGTTTGTACGATGCGTGGAAGGCTCGTTGTGGTAATGCGTGTCTAATAGGCCTCAGCTCAGCATATTGCTGCATGTAACTGCAACAGATTTTTAGCTGTAATGGCAATACAAAAGCCGGGATAAAAATATTATTTGTCAGAAGTGGGATTCGAACCCACGCCCACAGAAGTGGACTGCGACCTGAACGCAGCGCCTTAGACCGCTCGGCCATCCTGACATGACTGATGGTCGTCAAATTGAATATCATTCCTATAATAACTGTATAGTTCATTAGGTAGAACTAGATACAGATTGCTCTACCTGAGGATCGAACCTCACTCTCTACTGCTAATTCAGTAGGAAGGGACATTTCTCAAACTAAAGATCGAACCTGGGTCCCCAATATCCGCAGTCCCACTTTCTACTCAGTCAAAGATGTTTCTGTGGTGATCTATATGATTCGAGTACGATGACATTTCGTTATTAAAATAAATTGTAAACATAAATGACGTAATGTATGAGAAGCGCATTTGGCAGTAATCACGATGATTCAATGTATTATTTTTGGTAATCAATTTCGCTCTAATGGCGCGGTGAGGGAAAAAATCGTAAATAACCCAACCGTCAAAAACCCCCGACTCCAACTCGAAAAAGAGCTGTAACTTTTGAATGGCTGAACAGATTTTCATGAGACATAGCTAAGATGATACCCGATTAAACTAGCTTTCGATTAAAAAAAACTGCATTGAAATCGGTTCATCCGTTTTGGAGCTACGATGCAACAGACCGATAAGTACACAGATACACAGACACACATATGTACATATAGACACACTAAAAACGAATAAAAACCTTTTTTTTTGTCAGGGATTAAATTAGGACAGAATATGAAATGAGTAGATATAATATTATCAGAAGAAGTATGAAAGTGGCACCGGTGACAGAAAAGTTGAGAAGTAACCGTTTGTCGTGGTATGGTATGTGATGAGGAGGGTTGAAAATCATGTAACAAGAAGAGCTTTATGTATGTAGGTATGTGGATGAATGTAAGAAACGAGACAGACCCACGAAAAGATGGATGGATTGTGAGAAATTTGACATGGCTTTTATGAATTGGTGAATAAATAAAGAACCAGTACCTATTCAAAGAAAAAAAGTGATTAAAAATAAAAATTTGATTCCCAGCCAGGCTGGTAAGAATTTTTGACATAATTTAGACGATTTTCACTACTCCCGGAAGAATTTAGTAACTCAGTTTCATTCAGTTCTTCTTCGAGAGCCGACACTACAGTACCTATTCAGCATTTAAAATCTTGGATACGCCTGATAGTGAAACTTCATTTTTATATACAAGTAGTAAAGCGAAGTGTTGTACCAATAATCAAACTCAATTACGTTTTATTATTATTTATTTATTTATTTAATGCTTTATGCACAGGTAAAAATAACACTGCACAAAGGCGGACTTAATGCCATAGGCATTTTCTGCCTGTCTACCTTAGGGTGATGCAGAGACAAACATGGTGGGTGCAACGTAAAATAAACGAAAATTGGAAAGAAAAATAAAATTCAAGTTCAAGTAATAAATACATAGATACATACATATATTATTATAAACCATAAAAGAAAACATACATATTATTTATTACGTTATTGCTTCAACATAAAATACTACCAACGTCAAAACAACGATCTTTGAACTCAAACTTCAATCAAGACGGTGTCAAGTCGTAATAAAATACTTTAAGTAATACATATTAATCAAATCATTGATTCGCCACATAAGGGCCATACATATACCTACATACATAATACGAACAATAACAATAGGTATTAGCATGCATTGACGCAAAGATTAATATTATATACCACGCCATAATTCAACTATGAATCAAGCGCAGGTCATCGACTCGCTCATCTATGACAGCCCCTGTAGGATGCCCATGATTTATGAAAAGAAGGTATAATTTTCCCAAAACCACAAAAGTTATAAATCACGGCTGATGGCTATTTTCCTTCGAAGGTCGGCAACGCATCGGTGACTCCTCTGGTGTTGCGTTTGTTCTTGGGCGACGGTGATCACTTAACATCAGGAACATCGCACACTCGTTTGCCCCAACAAAAGTGTTAAAATAAAAAGGCTGCTTTATTTATGATCTAGCGATATTGGCGTAGCTAGAAAGGACTACAGGGAGGTACGGTCCAACACAGAATGTCGAGTAGGGTGACCTCCCACGAAAAAAAAACGCTCAATACGAAGTACGTAGTTTTTCAGCTGAAAAAGGAAGCCCTGGCGACTATATCATAGGTTTGGGTTGAAATGTATGATTCTTAATTCTCAATTCTCAAATTTTTATTGCAATCCATAATGTACATAGTCATACAGGTGGTAAGTATCAAATATAGAAACAATTATGGACCCTGTCGGGCACAGCAAAAGTTTAAATAAGTAGGAGAGAGGAGGAGCGCTTTAATAATTTTTCATAATATGAAAATAGTTTCTCGTTTGGCATGCATATTATTTAAAAAATAATATATAATATATTATCACTTATCATCTATATTATTTGTTTATTCTCTATTTTCTCTATTATTTATTTATTTTATTATAATATATCTATGTGTAAGCCTATCTATTTATTTACTAATTTATTATATTAAATTATACATTATTATTATTTATTTATTATTCGCTTAAATATTTTTTATTGCAATTAGTAGTTGTATGTAATATAATTAAATGTTTAAATCAATACTGATAATGCTCTTAAGTATATATTTTAACCTATTTATTTTTACGATTCAGGTCGGGCAAAGTGATATTAGGATTTCTTTAAAGTAGCCCGAGTACAATCCGCTCTGCTGCTTTTTACATGAGCCTTACCTAATAACGGCATTGGCGAGATGTGGATGTACAATTGTACATCTCTGCTTACTCGTCCAGGAATGCAGGCTTGGTGCTGTTTATGTCATGTTAATGTTAAAGAATTTTAATACAAGGATTATATAAGTCATCAAATAAATATAATAATCGTAAAGATGGTAAGGCAATAAAAATTTAAGGAATTGCTAGGAGGATAATTCCAATTAATTCCACTAAGTTGCCAAACAAGCAAACGGCCCGCCTGATGGTAAGCGGTTACTGGAACCCACACTGGAGCCTATGGACGCTTGCAACACCAGGGGCATCATTCGCGCGTTGTCGACCCTACCACTAGCGTCGTGTTGGCAGTAGAGATCTCTTCCCCAAGGACCACTGGCGACCTTTTTAGTTAGGAACACAACACTGCAAAAGAGCTGTGTTTGTTTGTTTTTTTGGCTACGATACCCCGTTTCCCGTGCCGTGCAATATCCCGTTTTCTTGCTCAAACTCATGCAGTGCGCGCGATATGGTGGCATATTGAATGGCATTGCGTCAACATGTCCATCCCGGGCGCTTGTCGCCAGTTTTGGCAAGGAATGCGGCCGTCCAGTCCCGCGCTCCACGTTTGTTTAGAAAGCTGACCGCGGTTTGACCAATATGTGCGGGAAACAGCTGATCGGAGGATTATAGAGTAACCTTTGAGCCATGATCAGTAGATTAGCAAGGAGATGAGTAAGGTTATAATTAGTTGGATAGGTAAAAGGAATTCACAATAAATCAATACAATATTACAATATATTGTATGTACGATTATTATAAGGTATTATTTTTAATCCCGACAGTTAAAAAGAGGGGTGTTATATGTTTGTAGTTTGTATCTGTGGCAGTGTAGCTCTAAAACAGATGGATCGATTTCAATGCAGTTTTTGCAATCGAAAGCTAGTTTAATCAGGTAAGTATTATATTAGCTATGTTTCATGAAAATTTATTCAGCCGTTCCAAAGTTACAACTCTTTTTCTAGTTGGAGTCGGGGGTTTTTGACGGTTAGGTTACTTACTACTTTTTGTTGTAATTACCTACTTTATTAACGCCATTTCTAAACTGAATTTTCTTACATTATGCTGGCGAACAATCATACCGCCCGCTTGATGGTGAGCGATTACCGTGACCTTGCAACACCAGGAGCATCACTCACGCGTTGCCGACTCTACTACCTACTAGCGTCAATGTTGCCACGTGAACCAGATCCGAGGCCAGGTTAACTTTTGTGTATTCTATGCCTATGTAGATATGCCAGCGAACCCTGGTCAGTGTTCAGTCAGCCCCGGGACCAACCTTGTGATCTGGCTAATATAATCTTTCCACTGCTGCAAGACATCTCTAGCACTCGAAAGAAGGAGAAGAAGATAATCCTATCTACCTATTTCTTCCGCCACCCATGACGTCTGCAGCAGTTTGAATATTTGATTGACGTACGTAATATACTCGTAGGTTAATGAGTAACAAGATTATGAGGTAATTTAACATTAATTATAGAATTTTGAGCCGATTAGCATAAATTGAATTGATGCAAATTTTCCTTAGTTACAAATTTGAGATAAAACGCGACTTACGTAGGTATTTGTAACTCATTAGGTACATATTGCGGAAAATTCATAATTTGATACATACAGGCAATTAATTACATAAGCTGATAGGTTTCCAGTAAATTGTATTGTGTCATAGGTCATTTCTATCTAATTGGGTATTTGCGTAGTTACTCAGATAAAAGTTTTGACTGGGTCCTTGTTTAAGTAGGCATTTGCGTAGTTACTAAGAAAATAGTTTTAACTGGGTCCTTGACTAACTGAGCGTTTGCGTAGTTACTCAGATAATAGTTTTAACTGGGTCCTTGTCTAACTGGGCATTTGCGTAGTTACTCAGATAAAAGTTTTGACTGGGTCCTTGTTTAAGTAGGCATTTGCGTACTAAGATAATAGTTTTAACTGGGTCCTTGTCTAACTGGGCATTTGCGTAGCACCTCAGATAAAAGTTTTGACTAGGATTAGGAACTTCCTAATTAAAACATCTTAGACCTTTATTTTTTAAGACACCCAAAAGCTGAGACAAATGATGCCTGAATAGATTTTTTTCTTACAATATAACTGAAGCCTAGGTATCAGTGGCGAAGAGTCCATACAACCCGATTCCCAACGGATTCCCTTTAGGAATTGGTTAGTGCATAGACCAACGTAATATGGCTTGTAATTTAGTTAGGTCGAGCTCTTCCAGACATGTCTATATATAAATTACAAGAGACGGTATGGATGTTTGTCTTGCAGTATTAATTGCAGCAATTTTTAGAGGGCATTTTTGGGACGGCTTCCCCGTTTAAAACTGTCACCCTTCGCCAATGCTAGGTATATTTTCTTCTTCTTTCAAAATATTATCTTCTTTGTCTTGTCTATTTTATTGTTAACAAGGATACCGCAGTCGCGAATGCAGAGGGGCAACGAGTGCAATTGCCCACCCCTGACTCTGACTAAACATAAATGACTTCCTTCAAATAAATCGTCTTAATCGGTTAATCGCTTAAAAAGCGGTATAAGTCAAATACACAGATATAAATCTAAAGTCAAATACAAGTATTACATGAATAACAATTGAAAGTATTTTTCTGGAAGATTTGCTCCCTGCTAAAAGAAATCCTGTATCCGCGCCTGGTTATCCGTCCAACTTAGATTCAATACTTCGTGAGTAGGTTCATCTTTAACACAACCATCCAAAACAGAGCCACACAAAGGGTTCGCAATCTATAAATAAATCAATAAATATGTAGGTACCTAATGTTACTACTTACCTCAAGTTATCCATAGTTTTTAGTTCCCAACTTCCTACAAAATTTTAGCCTGGCAACACTGAGTTCATTTTATCTAATAACCGTTAGACGGGAACGCGTAATATGTCCTAATGGTTCAACCCGACGTCACAATGGGTCACCGGTTGCAAGCCTTAATCAAATCATTTTCCTTAAATTGCACATCCTATTAATAATATAGCCCAATCATTTACCAAATTAATTAACATCCTCTTGGAATAAGTATTAAATTAATTTAATGTACCTACCTAATATATCCCAATTAATGAGCCTTTCCGTGTGGTTACGATAAATACACCACATCCGGTAGGTAATTAGCTGTAATCTAAGGTCTATGATGGCGTTCCAAAAATCACGTGAGAATCCCGGTTTTAGCGAGAATCCTGGGTTTTAAGAAACTTAGAGAATAACGGGACTTTTCCTCCACCTTGCAGATTATCATAGCCAAACAACACTGCTATTTTGCAGTGCTGTGTTCCTAATGTTGAGCTAGGTCGCCATTGCTCCTTGGGGAAGCGTCGTAGGGTCCCCCCCTACTGCCAACACAATGCCAGTACCTAGTTGGTTCAGCAACGCGCTAGTGATGGCAACCGCTTGCCATCAGGTGGGCCATACGCTAGTTCGCTACATTAGTGATAAAAAAAAATCTGTTCTAATGCAAGTCAGTCGCGATTCTTTGACACCAGTAAATATCTTATTTTACGCGTCATTGTCACCAATTGGCCGCATTAAATTAAATTAAATTAATTTATTTCAGGTAAAACCCATAATACATACATAGGTATAAAATTAATCACGTCTTTAACAGAATAAAATTACAAAAAAATTAAATTAAAATATCAATACAATTGGAATATACGCAAATTAAATTATAACAGAATTAAAATTATGAATTATAGTTTGCATTGGTCTAATTGTCTTGTCAGACAGTTCATAAAATATGAGGCGGGAGTATATTCCACAACCTAAGCGTATGTACAGAAAACGAGCAGGAGTAAAAATCTGTATTGTGGGATGGAAAATTGAAGAGGGTCCTTAAATGCGACCTGCAGGGTGCGTCTTTAGGATATGTATAGGAAAAGCGATCTCGCAGGCACGAAGGAGATGTCGGGTTATGCAGGATGTTAAAAAGGAGACAGAATATCCGAGTGTTCCTGCGAAGACGGATCGGGAGCCGCTTGAGATTCTTACGAAATGTGGAAACATGATCATATTTTCTGATGATATTCATGCATGGTAGGTATTGGGCTTTTCTGTCAAGAAATTCTCAGCAGCAGCTTGGAATCGGCTATTGGTCCCATTTGATGGCAATAGGCTGGTCCCCTACTTTAAGGGACTTCGGCATCGGTAAAATGTGATTGTACAACAGCGGGCTTACTACGAGCTCTTATAGCAGGACAGAAATTGAACTGCCCAGATATTTCCAGAATAAGCTGACTTTTCATTGTACGAAAAGCCTATACAGTGCGAGGTCAGCTCATACTGGAAATGTCTGGGCAGTTCAACTTCAGCCCTGCTATAAGAGTTCGTAGTACCCCCTTTCGTGTATTACGTATACTAAAAATAATTATTCATTCACTTACAGTGCTTGTGGAAAAGTAGGTCCGCTGCTAACGGGATTTGACCGTTTGACTCTATCGGATATCCGGTGATTGGACATAGTCGCCGCTTACTATTCAAGTCATTTTGTTCGTCATATGTTTACGAATCTTTGTATCCAGTCACGTAAGCTAGGGATAACTTTAATTTATTTTTATACGCGTCTAGCGGTTTTTCCTATGGATAAGTCATTGTGCAGTATCTGAACAAGGCTGTATGCGGAAAGTCCTTAGCTTAGTTTCAGTGTTGCCAATTATTATACAGGGTGCCGCAGACGTTATCACATTAAATGAAACCGCGTATTTTTTTATTTGTAGGCCGCAACTCTTTTATTTATTTATCATAAGTATTAATTATAATTTTAAATAATATCGTATTTACCATATTTATATTTAAATATATAAATAATTGTTTCCTCCGTCCGTGTGTCACTGCAGGGGTGCCAACTGAAAATCAGCGCTGGGTGTTCGTATGCCGAGCAAATGCTGAGTTGGCAACCCATTTGGTACTGGCATTCCGACAGCACGTTGTTTTTATTGTTACCTTTTGCTTTTTTATTTTAATTTTTTTATGTTTGTGCACTGTGTTGTCTGATGACTAGTCCAAATAAATGATTTTTCTTTCTTTCTTTCTTTATTTAGTACTTCTGTAACCGTTCACCAAAAATCAATCAAATCCAATCTGTAGTTTAGCCACAGGAACTACCTACATAAACCTTGCCTATCACAGTCATCTCAATATTTTTTAATCTTTTTTATGAATACTAACATAGTGTTTATTGTTACTAACAATTTTTTGTATTTTTGGTTTGTATGGATAATATTAGTCTGAAATAAATGAATTGATTTGATTTGATTTGATAAAAATTCATAATTTTACACTTATCACGATTTTTGGCAAAGTTTGTAAAGTCTCCAACCTATTCTAACCAAAATATTTTTTTGTACACGTGTAGAACAGATAAATGTGACATAAATTTTTACTTCGATGTTCCTTCATCTAGTCGAATGATAGCAGAGTGAAATATGATGCAAAAAAAATCTTGCGTAAAAACCGCAGATTTTTTGTGTACAGCTTCAGAACATGATACCAAATACGTGGTTTGAAAGAAAGAAAAGAAAAGAAAGAATAAAAAGAAATTCATTTAATGTCATAACCTCTGCGGCATCCTGTATAATATAATTTAGTCCATTACAGCCCCTTTTCTGGTGCACTGCTTAGAATGAGAGGGGATTATATTAAGTCCACCACGCTGGCCAGGTGCTGCCATCTACCGTGTACCGGGAACACGGAAGTGCTATTTTCGCCGGGGCCTTGTTGTTGGGATTTAGTTTTATTCCCATACTCTGGGCCGTTACAGAAAATTTCCCAACAAAAACCTTTTACGGCTTTATAATCAGTATTTTATTATATTGACTAATGACGTAACAGTTTCCCTCCGGAATTATTAGCCGGATGTTGATAAGGTCGTAAAGTTATTTAACTTAATATGTTCCTGTAACGTAATTTCAGGTAGATTAGTGGGGAATTCTGAAAATTGATTAAAATTCCAATTTATTAATTGGGAATGGTAATTTATTCTAGAATACAATAGACTATTAATTGGCTGTTAAGCGTACTGCCTGGTTCGATATCCAAGTCATACAAAGTGTAACTTTTTCTGAACTTCTTATGCATAATATTTTGCCCTGAAATGGTCATTTTAACAACTACGTATTTTTTTTATTTTTTTTTAATACATTGCCCTCCATATGATTTCTCCTGTATCGAGGGTACAGTTAACAAACATACATGTCACACGCACACACAACCAGGCCCGAAACAACTATCTGTAGATCATACAAATATTTGTTCCGTGCGGGGATCGAACTGCGCCACTGCGCCAACCGTGTCGTCTATTGGTTCTACGGCTACTATTGCGATTATTGTCATAAACTATAGGTAGGTATGCCGCAAGGTAGCGCACCTCTACCTTACCCTTTGGGAATTACAGGGGTATTGGTCTTGTGGCTTCTGCGGCAAACCAGAGTTGCAGTGTTGCTAATTATGCTGAGCGGAAGCCTTTTTGACACAGATGCGACGTACAACGTTAATGAGAGATTTTTTATTTTCTACTAATTTATTATTTTATTAGGTATTTAATGTTTAATGTGGTGTGTCAAATAAATATTTCTTTGTTCCTTTCATCTTTATTATGCAGAGTTGTTGAATATGTAGTTATTGTAATAATTTTATCAAAGTTTCTTCGTCTTTATGTTTAGTTCAATAACTGATTTCTGAGCATATTTCTCGTTTAAGTTACTTCTATACACGTCAATAAAAGGTTATTTTAAAGTTTTCCAATGTGGTCGGGTTTACTGAACTCTGACTAAGAGTAAGAACAATAAAATACACTCAAAAAGGCGAAACATGGCAATATACGTGGAAAGTGGGCGGCCTACCTGATGGTCGAGAAAATTTACAAATTTCTGTTAATAATGCCATAAAACATACGACTAATTTTAACTACTTAGACCTTCTGATCACGAGGGATAAATTTTGGGTGTCTGTGGGTGATGTGATAAAAAACGTATTAATTTTTGGCCATAAACTTGTAAAAATACCTATAAGTAAGATCATACCTCGAGTAGCTATTTGTGGTAGAAAAAGTGTAGCTAGTAAGACACTGAAATATCATGCTATGGTCATTCTTTTAAGATCTGTTTAATACAGTGAAAATAAAGCGGATGATTGATTTTCAATGATGATCGAAATGTTCTGTCATCGCCAGTGCTGTTGTTCCTACAAGATTAACACGCTCCCGCGGCCCTAAATATTAATTTTAAAAGAGTACCTACCTATCCATGGAGTTTCTGGTCCGTATCTTCTCCATATGACCCACTCACTTGGAACCGTGCACTTTAACGACATTCAAAAGTGCCTGCAAAGCCCCCTTGTAATAAAAAACTTTGACTTTGAATCGATAAAAATATCATCCAGCCCCCGACGAGTTGTCATTCTCCATTATCTACAATCGCGAATGGAATCTTTTTACTCGACTGCGGCGAAGCCTAAAAGGAGGGTAATGTTTTTGGTTGGAATGTATGTATATCTGCGTCTATGTTACGGCTAAACGAGTGAACCGATTGCAACAAATGAGGTGTCCTTCGATTTGTCTTAAAGATGCGAAAAAATATTTTCGTGTCATGGTCATTTTAGGGATCAAAATTAAGGGCTAGAAGGGCTATATTACACTAGAGAGAATAATATAACCAAAAAGTTTAAAAAAAAACAAAAAACCCGACTGCAAAAAAACAACTGAAAAAATGGAAACAATATTAAAAGAAAATCGAATATCCTTATTTCGCAGATTTTTAAGTTAATCGTAAAAACTGCGAACAAAATTGTAAAGACCGAAGCAAATTTCTCTTCCTGCGAGCTTTCCAGAATATGAATCAGTACTGAATCCATGGTACCTATCAGTTTTGTTTATGATGTCCGCTTGTCTGTGACTCCCAGTAGGTATATTTACTAAGTCATAGTACTTATGTGTAAATTCTATGGATGAAGTGAAGCCTACAAAGCCACTTGAAATATCAGAAGTCTGTTTACCCCTGAATTACATTTGCGCAGTACGCGCGCTTGTTTGATTGCTTGAATAAAACAACGGCTCCAAGATAATACTCCGTTTAATACCACCAGACACTTTACTTATATGATAATCAATTCGTACCTATACAAATTACTGGAATTACAATTAGGTACAATCTTGCCGGTCATAGAGAAATTACCTATCTTGTTAGTAACAACTCTAGGATCAGTTTTGTCTCCAGTGTTGTCGTTGAATTGATGTATGGCAACCACAGATAAATAAAAATACGTACATGTGGTTAGCCACACATTTGAACCCAGAAATCAATAGATACCCATTAGTACCTACGTTATCCCTACCTATCGTTACCTAGTTTATCCCGTACGGAATAAAATTATTTTTCTTTCTTTTCTTTCTTTCTTTACCTAGTACTACTATGCTATAGTGCCCAAATTCTTTTGGTTCTTTTACCTATTCATGGATGATTTCATTCCTAGGTTGTGGACCGGCGCTGTGGTGTGTAGGTGTAGTTACGGTATTTATATACTTCGTACAAATAGGTACATATTTACGTAAATACATCCTTACTAGGTAATAAATTTGGTATCGAAAGTGACTAACTCTGTCTGTCTGTTACCTACGAGTACCTTTTCATGACTAAACGGCTGACCTAATCTTGACGAAATTTGACAAGGAATAATGTAGGTACATCATGAGTAAGGACATAGGGCTATGTGGGGCTATGTATTTATGTTTCCAAAATAAAATCGGGCACCCGAACTTCACGCGGTCGGAATCGCGAGCACAGCTAGTGCATAATAAATCTATTTCTATGTTTGGATAACATTTAATTTTCAGTTGGATATCGAAGCAAAACTTAATAATAGATGGAGCCTAAGAGCTTGAAGTAGGTACCCGGTTGACAGTGACTGAAATAGTGAACACTTTATTTATTTAGAAATTATCTCAGATGAAGAACCCGGAAATTATAATACCATTTGAACTTTTTGAACGTACGTCATTGACCGATACAGTGATGTTGTTCGTTTAGAAAATATTATTCACATCGTTCAGACGGCTTCTAAGAAAAGTTCTCCTTTGAATTCTAAGAAGTAGATTAAACACAGAACCGAGTAAATAGCTTCCACCAGTCTGGCGCAACTCCCTAGTAAAAAATTGATGTATGAAACGTGCGCTAGAAATAATGGCGGACTAATGGCGGATATCGCTGTCTTGCTTTAACATATTCTCGACTCTATCGCACGCAGCCGCCATTTTTGTTTTGGTTGTCAACAGAGTTGTTTGGTTCGGTTTGATTCATGTTTGATTAAAGTTTTTGCGTTCATCGTTCATAAAAATAATCACATACCTAAGTTATTTGTTACCTATTGTGTTTGTGTATGCGTGTGACGTATCTAATATTTGTAATGCATTGTAAAACGTGCGAAATATGTGGTATAACAACTGGCCGGTCAGATGGCCAAAAACGAATCTTCATGGCAAAATTTCCTTTGAATGAAGACAGGTAATTCTTTTTTTACAAATAAGTGCTTAAATTTACAATTGTTAGGCTATTACAGAAAAGGAATTACGTGATTATAACATAAATCCAGATTTTAGAAAATAACCTATCTTAATCAAGTATCGATAGTGTTGTGACATTTTTTTTCGACTGTCGATATTCTCATTTTTAAATTTTACAAATTTACTTTTGTTTTTTATTTTCTTTTCCTTCTTTTCCTTTAAGTATAAAAGTGCTGCTTATATAATAATACAATAAATGTGTTTGCTAGATGTTAACAATGGGTTGAATACAGAGATGTTTGCAAATGAAAATGCAATACAAAGGAAAGACTTAGCCCAAGTAAATTTTCATGATTAGGTTTAAATTTAAATTCGCTTGTGTGTCAGTTCACATTTTTTCTATATTACAGTACCTTCATTATCAACTGCTGAACCATTGCCAATTGCCCTTTGACCACCAATTCTGAGAAATCTATTATATTTTCAATTTAATCGGACCTTAATCGAGCGGAGAGGTTGACGAAAATTTTACGAAAGGAAAAGATGTTCTATTGCAGGTAAGGCTTATGTTAATTTCAAATTATGTTTAACATTTAATTCACTGTATTAACATGCCATAATATGTTATCATTACAGATTTTTCTGTGTCTATTAAAAAATCATTTGCTTAAATTGATTAATTATCTTTACTATAAAAAAATCGTAGAGGTCGAAAAGGCTGTACATTAAAAATATTTTCGCCATAATAGGCTAGCGAGACTAGAAATTATGCAATAGAACGCAAGTAGATAATTTTTTAATTTTTGTTTTTCGTCCGTCTGTTTATTACATTACATCACAGGAAAACCCGTATAATTAATTATCTTAACATTTTTTTTGTAAATTTTCCAGAACCTTCACCCAGCACTGCAAAAATAGCGCATGCAAGACCTCGAGAAACAACACTAACGATGACTGCATAAATAAAAGCTACTTACACCTAGAAAAAAAACTTTTGAGTAAATTAAAGATATATAACAATTTAATTAAAGCCTGAAGAAAAAAGTTGCTCAAATTGAATAAATATCATCGCCCGTATTAAAGTCTCATAGAATCAACTGTAAAGAACGAAAAATGGAAATCAAAAGGTCGTCGGTGGTCTAAAATAAATAAATGTGTGGCTCTCGCCTTCTACAAGAAGTCTCCAAAGGCATATAGATATTATTCAAGTCAACTTCTATCAATGCCAAGTGTGCGAATGTTGCAAACAAAATAATTGTTTGCAACGGTCACACATTCAGCATTGATAGAAGTTGACTTAAATATCTATATATTATGCCTTTGGAGACAAAGCGAAGCGAAAGCGCAGCAGCTGAGCACAGGAAAATAAAATCCAAAGCTTTGTTTTATTTTATCATCATCACAGCAAATCATTCAAATTTCATTATGTAGTCAAAATAATTTGACTGCACAATGAAATTTGTCTCATCACCACTTCCGCCAATGTGAACTTAGGTTTACTGGCTTCTTTTTGTAATAAAATTGCCACGTAACTCAGTTTAAACCGAGAGTTCACGTTGGCGGAAATGAGCCTATCTTAAATGTAATAAAAAAAATAGGAACCCCTACAATTTTTGTAGCGATATATCGATAGAATTACGCATGAATAGTACATCCCTATTTGGTGATTATGTTGGTAGCTCTGCCTTTACGGCAATGGCTGCATTTCTTTTTGCTTTGTTGGTATACAGTTCTAGCGCACGTTTCATACAAGTGACGTTTGTCATCTTTTTCTATGGGACTCCCGTCTCTTAAACGTAGTGATTACATACTCTTTGGCTTCCACTATCGCTTAGAAAAAGCGTATAAAACTTGATAGTGTCGAGTGCTAGCTACAGAACTACCTATGCAAGTACGATATACCCATACATAAATAAGTAAATGTAATGAGTCCTGAGTACGTAGGTATATGTATCATTCAATACCTAAGTGACGTGACAAAGTTTTTAATTATTAGACGTGAAAATCGCCAGGTGCGAGTAGGAGGGATTTCAGTGGCCCCCATTTGACCGTCGATTGCCATATTTGGCACGGCTCGCGTCTAAATATGGCTCTGGCACTGCCCACCGCCCCGCCGCTGCGCCCGAGCCGCTCCACTTCCGACTCTATTATTTCTATTTACGAAATAAACTCAAAATAAAAGCTCTATTTTAATACGGATTTCGGGCACTGAAACGTTCGCGGGTTCCCGGCGAACGATCGCTTTTCCTACGGATGTGTCGGGTTACGGCCGCGCTCCGCGTTTCCATCCCGTTCCAAAGGTATTGCACGCATCGCGCGAGACAGAGACAGATAGAGGTCGAGGTGCGCGGGACGCAGCCGCGCGAAGTCAGTCGCGGTCCGAGCGGCCGACTCGTCAGTCCCGCCCTCGGTTCTTTTCTTTCGCGTTTTCGGTCAGTCTCCGTTCGGCGTTCGGACGGTGAAGTGTGCATAGCGCGTGCGCGCACCGGTTACTGTGGCGTACTGCGAGGTTATAATGGACGCGCCCGGCGGAGCGCGGGAGCCCCGCTTCGGGTCTCCGTATGGTATGGGACTCCTCGGCGAGATGCCGGACATGTACGGCTCTGGCCGGCCGCCCAGCTCGCTTGGTGGCGGCGGCGGGCTGCGGCCCGGCATGCAGCCCTGTCCGATGCCGCGCGCCGGCGTCAAGAGGCCCTCGGACCAGTGCTACGACGAGCGACCCTCGCAAAGCGTCGGCCTGGAGCACTGCCCCATGCCCGACATAGCGGACGACGGCTATGCATCTCTTCAGCCCAAGAAATCACCTCCTTCTAATGGCAAAAAGACTAAGGGTCGTGTGAAGATCAAAATGGAATACATAGACAACAAACTGCGACGGTACACGACGTTCTCCAAACGGAAGACTGGGATAATGAAGAAGGTGGGTGGCTGAGACCGGTTTTGGCAATATTCCATATGGGTCGTCAGGGAGCGCTGGCTGTTTGCAACCAGCATGCGTGTCAGAGTGCATTACAATGTAAAAGTTCATGGCAATCAAGACTGGACTGAGCTATATTTGTGACCCTGTATGGCCCAGATAATGAGAAATATTGTGTTAAAAGTTTTGTTTATGTGTGCGGAGTCACTTACAAGTAAATTCACACAAAACCAAAATACTATGTTTGTTTATTTGACTTCAAGTACTCTTATAAAGAACATAAATGATTTTTGGTATAGAATTACTTAAATTAATAACATCACCAAATTTAATATACTTAGGTAGTACAAAAATTTAAACTTTTATCTTCTGCTTTCTCAAAGATGTTTTATAATTTGGAGACATCTTAATCTAGTAGAATACTATTACTAGATTACAGAGATATAACATTTGTGGCATCTATACTATTCAACCTTTCATTACTATTTTATTTTGAAAAAAAATATTTTTATTGAATGGTGATAAAATAGGTGCAAGTGTAAACAGTGAAATGTCAAAGTTATTGTAACAATGGCTACAAAAACCTATAAAAAAGAAAATAATGCTAATAATATTGAGTGCAGCACTAACAGTTCATATCAAATTGACAATCTGAGCTAAAATAATTCATAAAAATAGCAAAAAATTATAAAAATCTTATTGTTTGGGCTGAGAGGTTATATTTTTCCCAACCCTTTAAAACCTATGGAATATTGCCAAAAACGCGTCCAGATGCATTTTTCTGTCAATACTAAACAATTTCTCATTCGTCAAGACCGTAAAGTCGTGTTTTATGTTTATTTATCGTGTTTTTGTGAACATTTGTGATGAAAGTTTTGACAGATGTCAGCTGTTACAAGGTTATGTTTCGTGAGTATTTTATAGATATTTGCTAATTTATCGCTCTTGTATGATGTTATATGAAATATATTATAACATAAACTATAAGATACATTATATTTTGAAGCTTTTTATGGTATATTTTCGGTCATATTTTCAGTAAATAGAAGGCAGCTGTCATAATTACTCATGAGCTATCCCGAGAGATGGCGCTACTTGTACCATTTCTGTGATACTGAACGAAAATATTATTCCGTTTAGAAAGATTTCTTAAGAAATCCTTTTTGATACATACCTACCTACTTCAAAGTTATTTTGATAAAAGTATGGTAAAATCATATACTTATACTACTTATACTAGCTAGTATATTATGTTTATGGGTAAAATACTATTCTAATATTTTGAAATGTTTGCGAGGAAGTAGGTAACTCTTGGTCATTGCGTACAAACGAAACGGATAATTTTCTGCATATTAATATTTATTTAACAGAAATCTTGATAATGTTTATATTAATTGTATTATTTCTATTTAAGTACATATGTTTTATATTTTCCGATTCGATTAGGCTTCGTTTCTATATTGACTCCCATCGGTCGGACGCCCCGCGGTGTCCCGGATTACGCTTGGCTGGACTACTTGCATGCATTTGGCGACTGTTCTCCTAGTGTTTCGATAGCCGACGTCAAGATATTAAACGGAATAACCAGTGCTTTATTTTGCATAAATATAGTGGCGCGCCTTTCAAAATGAACGAGCCAATAACAAGTGTGATTAATGATTTTAAATACATCTTAATTCAGTTTGTATGATATCTATTATAATGGCGGTGTTAGACCTTAAAATTTTGAATTTAGTTGCAACTTTCATATTGCATTGCCAAACGTAAAAAATATAGCTATTTTATGAAATAAAGAAATATAAATGAAATGCAGGAAAATCCGACACATTAATTTATAAAATGATCAAGATAGTTAGGTACTTGGTACTTATTCTAAATATATATTTATGTTCATGGTTAATATAGTGACAGAGCAAAATGGGACGAAACTATACCTAACTTAGTCATTAAAATAGCTTCTTGCTAAATTAAATCGAGTAAAAACACAAAAAAGACAAATTTGTCTCAAAAATCTATTGAATTATTGTTTCTAATTTTCCGTTCTATAACTACTTTTAATCCTTTTTGTTCTCTCTTTTTTGTTATATTATTTTTTTGTGTGCTTTTATAATTTATTCTTTCGTCGTGTAAAATTGTTAGTTTTCTTTGCGTCTTGATCATGCAAAAATATATAATGTTTTCTTACTTTATCTTTCAAATAAAGTACTTAATAATTTAATAACTAATCGGTTTACTGGTTATTATGCTTACTATCGATTAGTATTCTATTTATTCTGCATGATCTTCTCCCACCATTCTATTCTTCTATGCAAAGATTAAAAATATCCTCTAAAATTTATCCGAATGTAGGTAGGTACCAACTTCCAATTCCAACCCTTTAAGAAATTAAGAACTTCATTATTATTCCGAAAGAAAGCTAGACAGAGTTTACAAATAATGATCTACGTCTACTCTAACCATATTACTTACTAAAGAATATTATTATTTTTACGACCAGAATTTAGTGACAAGCAAGTGATAACTTACAAAAGCAAAGTGAAAATCAAAGTCTTCAGAGTTATAAAACGAAGTTACGTTTCGGGTTTCTATTACACCCTTAGACAGTTGAGTCAAAGTAGTCAAACACACGAAGACCTTTATACACTGTTTGGTGTATATTTGGTGTATAGGCACCAGTAAAATCTATAAGATTTAATGAATACCTACTATAAACAGAATTAATTGTGCGTCGCTACAACGGGGACCAAAGTTGAAATCCTTGAACAAGCAAATCGCTCGATTTTCACTGACTGGCTTGTAAAATTTCAAAAGATTAAGAAGCATCATGTCTTTTAATCCTAGCTCAGCGAGGAAGTATTGAAAAGGAATCTTATCTTGTTTATCTAGAGTACGCTTTACGAATATAAACTGATGACAAAGATCAATTAGTATAATTAGCGTTCACAACAAGAATATCAATGCAACTTCATAAAAAACAAGTAGAAGACCTCTTAGTTATTGACGAACTCTAAGTAAAATCAATTTCCCTCCAATATAGGAAAGTAAACTAAATAAAACTACATTTATTTCCTATATCCCACGGCGAAATAGCAAACGGTAGCTTCATTAAAAGGCAAGACATTGTCAATCTATGCGTGTAGAAACGTCTGAGCGGGCCGTGTAGTGATGTCCGTCAAAATCCACCATTGAACTGTGATGCAAATAGTGAGCGATGGCGAAGGTATGCGCTAATGTAGGAACTGGCTCTGGATTTGCATGTAAAAAGAAATTCTGATAATTTTAATTAGTTACTGCGTTGTTTTGGCTTGATACTGAAAACATTAGGGAATGCTTAGGTTCACTTAGTTCAATGCCAATTTCGGTTTCTTAATTGTTATAATGAATCGATACTTGCAATTCTGCCGTGCAGAAGTGATTGGCTTCAAACACTCATGCAGCTTCTCTACCATTTTTCCATCTCTCTAGAATAGAATAGATCTTTATTTCATGTAAACCAGATACAGGCACTTATGAGACTCTATTTCTAATGCAGTTCCAAAACTCAACAATATCTCTATAATTTTACAAAATTCTGTAATTCCTGTTTATCGCGTATTTTCCTAGGGTCTTTGTAATTTTCTATTGATCCAAAATTTAAAATCTTCAAAAAGAAATTGGTATTAAGGCTATGCTAAAACGCCTCAATCTTGCACCGCATCGGGGTCGCGCGCACGCAAGCGATCCTGTCGCGCAGCGGGTATCAAAGTCGCCGGCGTGCCCTGTTGTTACTTGTTAGGCGTGCGCCCGCGCATCCGCCCTCGTTATGCGCTGTAATGCCCCTTAAAACGTACAGCTTTACTTGCCTTTGCAATTAAATGTGCTTTACCGAATGACATGAATTTTAGAACAAATTAGTAATCTGAGGGATGAATGTCATCGTTTGTGAAGAAATTTCTTGCTTTTATCATTTAAATTGGTAAAATAACATTACACAAGAATCTGACTTTCATGCATTGTAAGGTTTTCCCAAAATTTCAGAAACGGGAACTGTTTGTTTGACCCCACAATATTTAGTATCATCTCTTCTAAAATAACCAATTTCTCCCAAATGTTCTCTGTCTAGAATTTTCCTAGCATCAAAAGGGAAAGAGTTCTGACTGAAGAACTAATATTATGTACATATCTTAAGCTAATCAATGTAAAGGCCTGCTCATCAATTCGGTGCACCTATCACCTCGTGCAACCGGGACTTTAATTGCGACGCCCCAGGGGCCGTCAGGCCGACACGACGGCATTTTGTTGTCGGCATGCCGTTGTATTGTACCGACTTTGTCATGAAAATTGCCGACAGTATGTTGTTTAGAGTCTAACCGCCCCGACCGACGAGCAACTTGTTGTTATTGTTAAAAGCATCACTGTGTTTCAGCGTAATCTGTAACATAAACATTGACTTGTTTAGCTTAAACTGCACTCACGTAATTTCCGCTTGCTCTTTATAGAAACTTTTCCTATACTAAGCATTGCTCGGTAAAAGTATTACGGCCATTTTAATAATTCATAAAAGTATTTGACAAACAAAATAACTAGCATTGTTTTCAGTAAGGATGATATTGCAGTGCATTTATAAATCAAAACGTGCTCTTCTAGAAATGATAATAGCCCTCATTGTTTAGCGCGTTCCTCCAATGCAAGAATAAATTATACAGTCCGATATAGGCGTTCCGATATAGTCCTTAAAGAGGACATTTTAATAAATTTAAAATAACGATTATCGTTGTCTGGCGGAGTCGTGATTTCGTTAGGTTCGTGGTTGGGTCTTAGGGCCGGAATAAGTCGTCACGAACGATTACTAAATTAATTAGGACCTAGCTCGGATGTAGATTGCGCTTGAGATAATTTTCCCACACGACTTGACGACGTTTAGATCTTGAGATTTTGTGAAGTATTGTTTAATGTTAGTACTTGGACGTTAGATAACTGTTATTTGTGTGGCGACAGCTTCTGGATGACCTAAACATTTTTGTAGAAAGAATTTGATTTGTAAGAACGTTAGATTGTTTTTATTAGATTATTTATTTTGTGCCATTAAAATTTTCGCGAACAGTTCGCATAGTAGTGAGAGGGGCTGGCGTTACTGAAATGAAACAATTATATATTGCGCCTACACTAATTACGGCGACGCGGCGCGGGCGCGCATCTGCGACCCATATCTCACGGCCCGCAACCGTTTTGTAATGCTAATGCCGCCGGTGCGATCTGTGTGGCGAGCTTTTATGTTTTGGTAGGTTCTTAAACGCTCCTAAATTAGATCGGGTAATGAGCGTTCTGAAGCGAATAAAAACATAGTAACCAGTATTTAATCAAGAATTTTTATTTTATTTGGATGATTTTTTTTCTTGTCTTCTGGCTTCGCACTATTCGTGCTTTTAGCCAATTTCGAGTGAAGGTTTCGGTAGGTTTGGTAGTTTGTTTGGATTTGTTTTTTTTATAGGGAGATGGTCCACTTAGTTTGAAAACTAAAACTTTGTATAACCATGAACGTTTCTGAACTTCTGCTTTCCAAAACGGATGTCGGAAAAGAATTTGGCCTGCATTTGAAACCGTAAAATTTATTTTAGGATTGGAAACGTGAACGATAATTTCTCAAATAATGGGTTTTGAGACAGAATATCGTCATTGGCGAAATTTAATTTATGATTGTCCAAAGTCTGCTCGGCGTATATAATAGCAAAACTATTAGGTACACCGACCATGTATTTATTTTACCTGTACCACATTTCATTTCATGCAAATAAAATGATTTGATTTGTCATGAAATGTACATTGATTAAATAATCATTAATGAATTATTATATAACAATTTGTAATTTAACTATCCAGGTAAATAAATTTCTATACCCCTTACTAATAAAAACTTTAAACACTGATTAAATTATACCTGTTAACCTGTCCTTGTCATTTGTATTCCAAAGATTAGAGATGGCAATAGACTTGGAAGCTAGGTTGGTTATTTAAACGTAAGGGCTAAAGTCTTTATTAAATGAATTATTACCAATCAGTATTAGGTGGCCTCGCATAACGTTGAACAAAGTCTCGAGATGCAAATATTTAAAAAATCTCTCCTAAAACATTTGTTTATGGATTTGTTAAAGTCTAATTAATGTGCAAGATTGATTCGATATCTGGTCCCTAAATACATATTCCCAAAAACGTAAATCTCACTCAGCCGTCCGTCCGACCTTATTTACTCCTTGCCGTGCAGTTGACGAAACGAAAGCGCCAAATATGGACTCCAAAATACCAGGAGCGCATTAAGTACGAAGAGGTAACTCATTCCCGACTGTTCGGCATATTGTGCCATCTTGTGTCAAAATGTATCACTTTCAGACTGCGATAACATTAGGTAGGTGGCGCTTATATTCCACATTCATTCATAAGTTTATTCGTATGATTTGATAAAAATTGAAATGTCAATAATAATGCCTATTTTGACTGCATTTCTTCATGATTTTTATGTAAGCTTCTTCTAGGTAATTAAGTATAGAGGTTCTACGAACTACAATTATTATCTTGGAAAAAAAAACGAGACTTTGACGTAAACAATGAGGGCTTTTTACTTAGTTCGTTGAAGGCGCCCCCTGCAACATTACGGTTCGTTAGCACCAAGTGCGACCGCGTAACCAACTCACTTACCAGGCGTCCACGACTACAAGAGAGGTTGTCAAACGCGTCCATAATATAATGGTCCCCAGTTAACTAACGCGTTACTCCCTGTTAGCTAGGAAACAGGCGTAGAGCGGGGGACGGGGTGGATCAATAGTGATTGGGCGGTGGAAAGGGAATGTCTGGCGCGGCGGCCCGCCTCCCAATGACACCTAGCGTGAACGCCTTGTTGTTATGCGCGCCTGGTAATCGGGGGCCATTGCGATGCCTTGCTATGTTCTGCCACCAGTTGATTGATTTGGATAGACCGTTTCGTTTAGTTTCATTAAAAGATTATTTTATTACCACCGTGACATATCAGTAGATATTTATAATAAGTAGTTAGTAGGTATTTAAAAAAATGAGTACTGCATATTCACAAATTTAGTATGCAAAACAGTATAGAAACCCTTATTTAGTGGCTGAGGGACAGCCGGTCAAGTTGTCATTGTAAACAGTTACGCTGATTAGTCTGGGAGACGACATCTGTCGGCATGTTAGACCGACTAATAGTCGGGCTTATCGGTCGGCATAGTTCGTTAGTCGTCGGGCATACATCAAAGGCTTTTTCGAGACTCACGACTGAAACGATCACGATGCGAGTTTTCGAGAAAACCGAGTTATGTGCACGAATATGTGGTAAGTTTTGTCATTAACGTCGGTCAAGATGGTAAAACAAGCGATTGTATTCAATTCACTAAGAATAATCGCATTGTTAGAATTTTGAGCCGTCTACTGTTTTACCACTCGGTGGCAATACTTTATGCCGCCATGGGTAAGTGACAGAACGCCCGCAAATTAAGGACATCCTTATCTAGAAAAATGGAAATCATTTCAGATGTGATATTATTCCCTCGATTCGTTTTATGTTAAAATGTTTTTATTGTTCAGAAATAATAAAATATTCGCTCTACTTTTGTACTTTATGAAGCCAATTTTAAAGTCATCTGAATTGAAGTTAGGAAAGTATACGGTGCTATTTGATCGTGATAGGTGTTCGTGTTCCTCTCAGCACTTCATTGCTTTCCAATTTCCGCTATGACTGTTTCTCGTCGCAACATTATATTTTGCAACATGTCATATTATTTAGAAATCACTTTGAAAATAATAAAGTACGTACGAAATAAAATGTATATTTAAATTATCCCTGATGATGGATTTCTTAGCACCATATTCATTTAATCTTGGGAATTACTTTGAATGAACACTATTTTCATCACCGAAATTACCTGACCCAATGGTGTACCTAAACAATTCTTTAGTGTTACTTACAAATATGATTTCATTTATTTTCGTATAATTCCACATTTCCACCTATTATATTATGTAGATGAGTCAATGGGAATTTCTAATAAGAATTTATCTGTTAATTAAAATTTTCGTATATGGTATGACAACAATAATATGAATTGCATAAAATGACCATACTTGTCGACGTTGTTTGTCTGTTACCAGAATAATAGGACAAATAAGTGCTATCAAAAATTTCCACAATTCTAATAATCAAATAAGGTTACAGCGGTTACTGGTTAAATATTTTTGAGATTTTCGGCTGAAGATCTTTGAAAAAGTGTTTCAAATTGAACGTGTTTTTATATTTCACGGCGCGCGTCAAGCTAATTGTACGAAATACTCCACAAAGCGGTAAATAAGTGTTTCCTTTTAACCAAATGAATATTTAATAACAGTGATGTGTACTCGTTGCAATTTGTTAAAAGCTAATTGAAAAGTTAAGGTGTTTTTAAGCTCGGTACAGGTGTGAGGCGGTAAGACTGTCTGACTATAAGTTTTAATTTGTAGTTCATTCCTATTGGCTGAGTTACCTTGTGTAGTCCGCGTATATAAATGTATTTATTTTAGCTCTTACTCATATTGAGTGTAAAAAATATGAGCGTAAAATAAAATAGGATGTTGCAAGTGCAACACTTGAGAATTACGTTAGGTATTATGTTCAGTGAGCATTTCATGACATTTTTGTAATGAATAAAAAATCGTGACGGCGGGCGTGACCTTTGGAACAGCAGTTTATAACATAAAAAAGTGATATTCTTATAATCTTTTATTTATTTATAATTTGGAAAATGAACTTTTTATTAGAAGGCCAGGTGTGTGCTGAATTTATAAGAAATCTCCTGCGCATGTCATCGTTTTCCAGCATTTGGTAGACATGCAATATTTGGCGCCACTTGATTTATTTTAGTGTTATTTAGTTCAGTGTTTCATTTAGTAATAATTATGAACTATATTTTTCCTTTATTACGTGATATAGTATATGTATACTATTGGTCGCCCAGTGATCGAAATTCGACCACATATTATATATCAATTTTAGCTTTCTGCACTCCTTCTCCATATAAACATTAAATATGCCAAATCTCACACTCCGTGCGCGCAATATGCTTAAAAAGGGGTACAAAGTGTTCTCTTCACGCATTAATATATAGATAGATAAATGTATTTTAGACACATACTTACTGAATTTCTAAATGACTCATTAAGTATTATGTCGTTTAACTCACAGTGCAAAAGAACACATACACACCGCGCCACAAAAATTATTGTAAATCCCTGCGATATTATGCATTGATTAGTCCAGAAGATAACATCAGGTCGTGACTGAATAACTAAAAGATAAAGTATTGTTTCCTGTCGATTGTATTTTTAAGCGTCGCACAATGGATGCGATATCGTATTACACTTGCAGATAGATCCAGTCATTATCGCGTGTAATGAGCGCCCTGTGGACAAACAAACGGACGGTGGAACTAAGTTATAGGCGATAGCGAATGTCCAATTTTTCTTTTTGCAAATTCCATTAATGAGTTTACTGGGAAATTCGTATTTTCTTTAGACTTTTTCGACGGTTCTCATCAACTAGTTATCCAATAAGCTAGTTGGATGATGTGATTATAGTAGGGAGACTGCAGATCGGAGGTTTGTGTAAAAGATAAGGCATATCCTCGGTAGTGGGTAGATGAAGGCAAAATAGTTAAATTCCCGAAACAACTATCTGTAGATCATACAAATATTTGTTCCGTGCGGGGATCGAACCCGCGGCACGTAGCGCAGAAGGCTAATCGCTTAGCCACTCCGCTAACCGTGTCGTCGATAGATTAAATGATTACACACATCGATGATACGATTTTATTAGCTTGTTAACTTTAGCTGTCGGTAATATGCCATCATGGGTGCCTCAATATCTGTAGTAAGTATCAGTAGAAATAGGTAGGTATTTAATAAACCTAACTCTTGTTAACTTTGATTCTCACTCAGTTTGACACTAAAAATGCCGTTTTTTTTAGGTCAGTAAGTTTATCGCTTGCACATAAACGCCAGTGACTAAGGAGTTAGTGTGACGGTCAAGCCGGTTCTACATGAGATGTAGGTCCCGTGGGATATACAGATAACCGTGCTCTGCATACTTTGAGACTATCGCTATGATTTTAACATGGTGCTTAATTTTTATGGCGATCCGGGAATTATAGACTCTTGACACACATTGATATACTTCTTTAGAAGTTCTATTAACAACTTCTTGTAGAAAACACTGTTGTAGAAATTAAAGGAATGAATTTTCCAGCCATTTAATAAGCTTCAAAGATTTGTCAAGAAGAAATATCCGTCACAATCATGAGCAACTATTTTGAAATTAAAAATATATCGCTTTTCTTTATGCCGCTAAACTGGCATCCAAGCATATGGCTAGTCTGATGGTAGGCCTGGTGGTTAGCAGTGATCGACATGAATTAAATATTTCACCACTGTTCTAGTAACCAATTTCTCTGAATATGTTTACTGTAAACCGAATGGAAAGCTTTGCAATATATAAAGCTCGTGCCGATTCCTAACTAAAGTTGACTGGTCAATGTTTATAGACCAAGAAACTTGAAATGTCAGTTGTATACAGTAGACAGCCAGTCCCCAAGAAGTATTTATTGATCAGTACTAGACTGTCATAAAACTTCATATTTCAATTGATAATCTTACACCGTACTCGGCATTATCGAACGGAAACTAGACGGTAGTAATGAAGAGACATCTTGATCACAATTTACTATTCAATAAGAATTATGCAAACCTATAATTCTTTTATTAATAATACCATGAGTAAATATTGTCCAATTAAAATAAAGTACGTGGATTTCCATATAGTAATTGTTAATAAATAGCGTCTAATGCGTATGTGTTGGCCACCCTATACACCGACACCTGCGCGGTAACGATGCAATGCGCCAGCGCAACTGGTTCGACCGAAATAGTTCTTCAGGTGTCCCATCTAAACATGTCGCTATGGTCACCGTAATAAATTGTGATTGTTTACTAAATGTTCCACTATTTGTAAACGTCTTATTGCGTTGTGCAAAGATATAATTAATTTCGCAATTTGTTGCCTAGTAATTTGTTGAAATTGAGCCGTTTATTTTTTCTTTATTTATTTTAACTGGGACATGGATACTCCATTCGCACGTCTGCGATCCTTCGCTTAAGATTATATTTTAATTGACTTAAGTATATAATTTTTCATGATGTCTCGAAGTGGTTCTAAAGACTTCTAATTTTTAACTTCAAGGAGTTAGTTTAGGTTTTAGTTTTTCTAAGGTCAGTTCATACATATGAAATTAATGATTTATAAAAAAAAAATACATCTTTAAGTGAGTTCGGGCCTTTGGAACGTTAACTCCTCTTCCGACATTATACGACGTCAGATGCTATCGGTCGCGCGAGTCGCGAAAAAACATCGAAAGAGATCTGTGGCTACCATAGAGATCGACGATATCTGTCGTTCTGTCAAAATTTCCGAACGCGCCAAGCCAGCGGGACCCCATCCATAATGTATTGGCCTCGGGAATTTCATACATAAAACATTAACGAGTAAGGTTTTTATTTGATTGCAGTTCGAGAGCACGACCATGTTTTTTTATACGATCAATTAAAAAAAGATCGCCAAACATCCAGATTTCGGTGGGAAACCGCGGATTTTGCCGTCGTTATCATGAAATTGAACAATACCAAAGCTTTTTACCTGCGGTGCTGATTTCGCTGGAATTCAAAATATTTAAACGGAAAACTGGATCTTGTCGCACTCCACGGACAATTTCAAAAACGATGTTGTTTTTGCGAAAGGCAGATCGATATAATTGAACGGTGACTGACAGCTGAAACTCGAGTTATTGCCGAGTTTATCGGAAGGCAAACTTTCGTGGAGTAAGCTTTTAAACTTGGTTCAGAGTTCGATGAGTCGTCAAAATACCATAGGACAAATCGTCAGGCTGGAGGTATCGAACGCGCCCATCGGTGTCAATGTTTAGTGTTGCGGCTGCCGCCCACGCGAGCGGTCGTGCGGTGGCAAGACACAAAATCACATCGTCGTCACGTGCGCGCCCACGTGACGCCTACCGACGCATAACATTGCGAAAAAAACTAAATCTCTTAACGTAACTCCAGCGTTAACCTTGAGATTTAATGCCTTCGTTAAATTGCTGCATGTGGGCTAGTTAGGTCGTCTCATAAGTTCCTTTCCGATTGTTTTGTTCATTGTATTCAAAGGAATTTAAGGCTTTTAAATTTTCCTACGAAGAGAATTAAGAAAAGAAATATAGAGAACCATTTCCGAGATCAGTTTTCTCTTTTAAATGCGATTGGGGTTGGCAAAAGCGAAAAGCCTGTTGATTCTTTTAAATGATTGTGCGCTTATAAATAACTGCAAAAGACGTTCCGGTGTCGCGTCGTGCATATCTTCAGATGAACCATTTGGATAATCTCAATAATTCTCGTGTCGCGTGTTAGCCGTTAATTAAGCTATTTGTCAGGTGGCGGAACAATTTACATTTCTCCGGGAGTCTTGGGGATTCTCTGTAGCTCGGGAGCTTCGCAACGACGTATTATTATCCTTTTAGGGAGGGCGGCATCCTCACACAGGCGCTTGGCGTCCTCCGAACCTTTTATTGGGACCACCTGTGTTTGTTTGCTTGGACGTATGAATTGTCCAGTAAATAAGGTTAGCGGAATATTTGCCCATAGCTGCCTTAATGCTATTTAGTGGGACTGTGGTTCATTTGCATAAGGCCGAGACGGAAATTAGCATTTAACACGGGGTGCATTCTTCGCGATCTAAATCTTCGATTGCATTGAATCGACGTTCGTTCCGAATTAGAAATTCTATCGGCCATCTTAACAAACGGAACGAGATCATCCACATAAAGCTCGGAGCGATAGCAAATACATTAACATGGAAGCCATCGGTCGCTGGTACACGTTGTCGTACAGAAGTATAAAAATGTCTCGCACGCAACACAATTCATGGGAACTCGTTCTGGGCTCAGACAGGCCATCAAGTTAGTTCAGCTCGCAGGTGAAATGTATTGACAACTGGTCTTCCTTGATGCGTATCGGCGTGATGGTATCGTGGTGGCGGCGCTTCAGTCGGCTCCTGTTACCCTCGGACCCGTTGCATTGTGGAGATCACAGATAGAGCTTGTTTATTTAGCGCTAAAATTTATTCAGCCATGAGAGGCCATTAAGAAAAGAATTATTAACAGTTGGACAGGTTTACGTTCATAAGCTCGGGTAATAGCGTGTTGAGTTATGTTTGTTTTTTCGCGTGTTCCAGTAATGAATTGAATGTTAATATTAATACATTTAATAAATTCATCTCGTATATCGCTGCACAATGTACGCCCGTCGTGTACATTGGTTGCAGTGCGGCGAACTGGGTATAATTGGGACTAAGATTAGTGCTCGGTATATATGATGAAGTTCATTAATCAAGGTCGAATTAGCGAGTGCAAAATTACACACAACACGAACAACATTCGATAAATGGTAATAATCGAACAGGAAACTTATGGAAGTGAATAGCGCAACAATAAATTAAGGACACGGTCCGTCTACCATTCATAAAGCAATCTCGCATGTTTATGAATGAAACTGGCAACCAGACTATGAACGTGTAATTACCGACGCTATTGCCGTCGATATCGACGCCCGGCCACATTTGCATACGGCTCTAGGCTCAATCTTAATATCTATAGAACACCCAGCCTGCTTATATTGATTCAAGGATTGCCCATTGTTCTGTGGATTGTGTATTGTTAGCTATACCTCCTATTGTCGCTGAGATTTGGTCGTTTAATTGAATCTTCCTTATATTGTTCGTTGGATAATAAGTTCTCAAATTGCTCAGTGGCTTTTGGTATCTATTAAACAAGTTCGCTCAGCTTTGTCTCTGAATATTCTGCAATATCTTAATACATTGGGCCGCGTTAACGGAACGTGTCGACAAGTAAAGAAACAGCCTTGTTTCAATACAAATTCATTTAACCAGTCATCTTCAATGGCGGCTGTAGATTATCTCTGGCGTTCGAGTCGCGGTGACAAATTGAAACGTTGCATTATTGGGAATTTTTGCACGGTCTCGGTATTAATCTTGATCGCAATAGTCGCACACTACCCGAGTTACACCGACGATAACACACCGGTTCTCCGTAATCGGTAATTATTGTTTAAGCGTCGTTTAAACTAATCGCCGTAGACGCCGCAAAATCGCAGGCCGAGTGCCACTTTGACGCCGTCCAACGTGCAATCTCTTGCTTGAGCTGAATGACAATTTCAATATTGCCGATATAGATTTTTGCTTAATGAACAAGACTAACAACATTCACTTTGTAATTACCGTGATACGTTTTCATTAACAGCTGATTTAAGTATGCTTTGCGCAATTTGCTACTGTTATTTGGGTCTTTTTATATTTATCTTTTTTTATTCAGTGTTTTACTTATTGGATTAAGTCGTTGAATTGAAAATTGTTCAGAATTCCAGTTCTCAGATATTATTGCAGCATTGTTATCTTTAATACAACATTCAGTGTATGCGTAGGTTTTGGTATCAGAATTCTTCTCTGTAGCATCTCCAATGTAATTTACATACTGTACCGCTATTCAAGGAAACATCCGAACGACTGGTTTGTTCTGAATCATTACTTTTTTCTTTAATGAAGTTTTCGGCCACATCTGAGGACCTTTCAAAACAAACAAGCTACAAATTTTCTCGCATAGTTATATTAATTGCCGTTGCTTAAAATAATTTCTATAAGTTTGCTTTGGAATCTGCACTCGAATATAGTTGTCAGATTGTAAGTTTAAATTGGCGTAGTTAGCAGTACACAAGTAGTCTTAATCGTGATTAAACGTGTGGCTTCCGATTGGATCGCATTGAGAGATAATGAAGCTTGAAACTTTCACTTTTCGATCATTACGGCGCCGTCGCTGATTATAGCGATCTCTGAATTGGCAACCCCCTACGGATCTTCATGATTTATTGTTATGCTCTGTAGCGGAATACGAATCATCCTTTCACATTATTGATTGTATGACCGCTTATTAGTGTCAAATAACTGAGCGCTTGTTAATTTCGTAAATTGTATTTTACAGCTGCCACGATGACCAAACCTTGTGCGGTTCAATTAAATGAATTCTAGACAGATTGAATCGCTAAGCTCTGATAAATTACGTATCTACTTATTTTAACGTAGCACAGTTTGATTACTTTCATCGCCGTATTAATAACAACATATTCATAACTGTTTTTCCCATCAGAGGTGAATCAACTCCACGTCCTTAATGCAATGGCATCATCCTTGCCATAAAGGGTGTGCGATGACGTAGTGCTGCAGACAAATACAGCCACGTGGCGTGGTACGCTTCGGTAGGCAAAAGACGAACACGGCCCGTTTAAACCTTTTACGACTAATCCAGTCGAGTGCTGCCCACAAATGGCAACCTGGCCTTTCATAACCTGTTTTTGGGGTTTCCTTAGCCCCTTGTTAAGGCTATGTTATTTTTTATTATAGAAATCGCACGTGGTGTGTGACGTACCTGTACCGTTAAGAGATTGACGCGGTTTGCAAGGTTTTTGTTGTATTTGAAAGCGGGTCTTATCAATCGTCACGCGACGTTCGAATCTTATCATTCGGCTTTCACGTTTTCGCGTTCTAATTGTTGTGATTGCATGTTCATTTCACCTTTTTTAGTTCATGAATTAATACAATATTTCAGGAAATTCTTCCACTTATCAATTCATCACTATCAATCTGTGTTGAATAAAACTCGGTGATAGGTACTATCGGTAACGTGTTTGTTTTTCACGATGGATGGGTAAAGTAGACAAGCATCGAATTCTCATTAATATCATTTGTAATTATTACCATTATTTTAATTTAAACGTACAGCAGTAGGTAGGAAGTGCCTACAAGCTAACTGAATCTAGTAAAATAACTCATGTAGGTAATGGGGCATTCGGTTTATAATTGTTTACCAAGTACTGTGACGTCTGCTTCTAGCATGACAGTCTATAAAATGAGATTAAAAAACCGGCTTATCGAGAAAGCGTTGTATGTCTTTAAGGAATTGACTGAAAAATAATTTATTATCAATGCATGTTAAGTTTTTTTTTTTTAATATTAAAAAGAAATTTAATAGAATGAAATAAAATAGAAATAATCATTATTGTACCTACACCAGATAAAAAGGAGCAATGAACATAATAATTACAATTAACGTTTACAACTGAAGTGAACTAAAATATTACGCATAATGTAAATATCTTGTAATAGCTAATTAGTCACTATTTTGTTTTGTATTATATATGAATGGTTTTGACGTGTAGCTAATGGAAATTACCAATAAATTGATTTAGGTAGTATTTCCATTTTAGGCATAGAAGTGTATAATGGAAAAGCTTGTGAATGGAAAATTAATGGATTTCTCTAACTGTCGAAACTCTTAGAACTTACTTTTTGTTTCCCAATCATTTTCGCTAAAAGAAATAGAATCCACACTTTTCTACTACCGGTCTCTATAAAGGCCTATTCAAACCTGAGCGATATTCGCTGCCGCTGTGGGTAGAGGTACATACCGCGCGGGTTTCGCTCAGGTATTTAGTATCAAGTACCGCGGCTAGAGCGACCTGAGCGATATTCGCTGCCACTGTGGGTAGAGGTACATACCGCGCGAGATAGCGAAATCCGTTTTGGTGTGAACAGTAATATTACCGCATACCCACTGGGTTTTCTCTGCCGCAGACGGTAGCGAATACCGCTTAGGTCTGAACAGTAATATTACCGCATACCCACTGGGTTTTCTCTGCCGCAGACGGTAGCGAATACCGCTTAGGTCTGAATAGGCCTTTATTGACGATATTAAACGTTATGTATCCACAGTTTCCTGTAAACTAATTAAACTTAATGCCCAACGTTTAGCCTTGCGCCGAGAGTGAGTGAACCTGTCTGCTACTTCATTTCCATATGAATTGCCGTCTAGCTCCCGTAAGAAGATAATAGGTTAACACTTTAGGCTACAGTGAAAGTGGATCGGTAGAGACTTGTGTGGTTCTGGTTATAGTAGGGAGTTCATGGAATCTTGTGGATAGGGTAAGATAGGCTTTGCTGTTTAAGATCTGAACTAGGACTTTATCGCTACTGATAATGTTGGTTTTATTTAATATGGTGTCAGTATTGCTGCTGTTTGTAATGTCATTATTATTCCAAAATAAATTAACATTGCAATACTGTAAATAAAACCGAACTATTTTTATATTGCGTTAAATCACGGGCTTTTTTAGGCTTTATCGATGAATTAAGAAATTTTACTAGTATAGGGTAACTTACTGTATTGAATAACTCAACGATAGCATCTCTTTGTATTCATCTGCGTTATTCTTTTTTATTAGTTTCTTTGCATTCACCTTTCGTTACGCCTGTAATGTAATTACAGTTATCTCGAAAACTACGTCATATTAATTTGTCATCACTTTAACAATTTTTTAAGACCTTTCTTAATTGCCACCTTTTCCGTTTCTTACCTTTTTAAGTTCGTTTTTATAAAAATATCTATGACGTGCAGGTATTAATGTGTTAGTTCTAGGGTATTATATACTTGGCTTACTTTGTAAGGACTAGGCACTGTTAACGTATTGATAGTTTTAATACTATTTGCATTTCATTATTGCAAGCTGCATCTGCCTTTTAACTTCCATTGAAAATAATCGGTTCTGTCAACAGGAATCTTTTTCTGCATAAAATTTCAGTATCTGCCTCGTAGCTATAAAGTTGTTAAAGCAAATTTGTGCAAGATCCAACAGAATGGACAAAACTACATTAACCAATAAAATTAAAATGTCATAAAACGACAATTGTGCACCAAAATCGACATCAGAATCACAGGGTATTCATAATGTTACGTTATTATTAGTCAGTTATTGCGAGTTTTATGTTTTTTCTGGTTTCTCGTTACCAAGAAATGTTACTTTTAGTGTGACGGGCGGTTTTACCGACGCTGATTTTAACAAGACTGGCTTGCAATTAAGGACTGTTTACCGGGCATTAATTTTTGGCAATAAAAGAGGAGCACGCATGAAATGATCGTTACGCATGCGCGGTCGGATGCTCCGTGGGAAAAGCGGCCGCTTTGTACTCCATTGTAGTCGCAATTAGTTCGTTTTTTGGCCCACGTTGTCGCGGGTCGCACTTGTCACAGTAATGTCGTATCGCTATGTCCCGTCCCGAATGCTTTCTCCGGTTAATTCGTGAATTTACCACAATTCTTACATCAGCGTAAGTTATTTTTTAATATATGGTACGGGTGGGACAAAAATTCGTAGCGATCAAATGCGTTTTTTGCAATTCATAAGTGGTTATTCACGTGTGAACGGTTTGACTGACGTTTTTCATCGTCAGTTGTCCGTTTTAAATTTCTTATGTTTTTTTCGGTATTTATTTTAATTTGACCTTTCATTTCTCGGTCCTTTACTTTTTCTGTTGCAGTTAAATGTTACGGTGTTGCATTCACAGCCCTCTCCATGAATTTGCCGATTATGTATGGATAGTTCCACTCATTCCGACTTCTAATAGAATTGTTTACTTCAGTATCTACAGATTCATTAAAATCATATCTTTTTTTCTAAGAAGATGGGTAACGGTTGTCCGGTTCGTTTCGAGGAAATATTTTGGAAATGTCAACATTTTGTACACTTTTATTTATATTCACCCATTCACCGCTATCGCAAAATCTCGAAACAGTAAACTTTCATATTTTTTTAAGTATTTCATAAATCGCCGGGACGACATCTTTCCCAGCGCTAACTGGCCGATTATCTTGTTTATAGAGCTATTAGTTGGCGTGCTATCGGATTCTGTATCTGATCTCGGCAAAAAGTGTAGTTTTCATCGCCCAGAGTTGGGGAAGACAGCTAGGATAGAACACCGCGAAAACGTAGGGCTGCCTCTAGTTTGATTAATAAAGTCACCGTAAGTTTTAAAATTGGATTAAATAATTTGCAGGCGTCATAATATCGAGCCGAGATCGACATGTCGTGTCATAAAGTGTTCCATGAAAAAAACTATTGCTGTTGCTTAGTTTTTATGGTCAAATAAGGGTGAAAGCATTGACAACATTTATAAACAAACATCCTAGTAGCCAAATAAAAGGGCTTACGCACCACACGTATCAAATCCCTTCTTGCGCTTTTTATATTTGAAACATAATTTGAGATAATATTTAAATCGAATAAAACTACACAAGTGTCCCTTAAGTTAAAATTATTACAGAAAAAACCTCGTTTCTCGTTATGCTTGTGTTATGATAAGTGGCGAACGTAATCATCATTTACTTAGCTGGATTACTGCGCGTTCATAATGACTGCCTTCATTATACACATCAGATCCCAAGGTGGGGGCTACACTTAAATGAGTGCATAGCTAGCTAAAGAATATAAAATAAAATTGTGCTGTGAAATTTTGTGGTTCTTTATATCTTCAGTTATTTTAACTTTCTTGTGTATTTCTGTTTGAACTACCCTGGGAGAAAGGAGAAAGGTTTATTCTTCAAGATGTCTCAATAGTGCTCGAGCCAATTGATCGGCTTAGGTTCGAGTAGAGGTCCTTTGTGTCCGTCCTTAGCATCTAGAAAGGTATTATTGTTGAAAGTATTTCTGTTTTGTACTTTATTTGAAGGGGGTTGCATTTGACGGCTCGGTTCATCGGTAAGCCAAGGAAAGTCTTAGTCTTAAAACCAAAATATTCTTGCTATTACTTCATTCGTCCAAATATAATTTTTTGCATGATTGTTACGGAATTTTCTCTTACCAAAATGGAAAATCGGTTAACATTTTTATTTGTCGCTTCCCCGGCATAATATTGACATTTAAACCTTCATACGGTGTCCTTATTGTATTTTGTATGTCGGATTATACGATATTACGCGAAGATCCTCGATGTAAGCCCGGACAGGTGGCTCTGTTGTTATGAAATCTAAATGATGTATGAAACGATATAAAGCTACGGGTTTTACGAAGTAAATTTTATGCTAGCTTTAAGTAGAGCCTTCCTCGAATCCTAAACAGTTTAGACAGCTTTAGACAATTTTGTTGTTGGAATATTTGAAACGAAATATTCCAACATCAAACGTGTCATTCTAGTTGACACCGGCTGCCAAGACAAAACAGCTTTTAATTTGGTCTCATCTATATAATTGATTTTGCTTCCTCAATCAATACACGCAGTTATTTTAGTATGTCGATATTGTTTGAGATAACGTCCTTAAAGGAATCACGAACTATTTATACGGCCAATTGTTAAGACAGGTTGCTAAAGCATCGCCTACGCACGCGTAATACGCAGGATAAGTGTTCCTTTCAGTCCTAAATTAGCCAGAAAACAATGGAACACGGAATGGAGGAACGGGTACCATCCCTTTCTTTTAATAGCCTTCCGTAATGTTGGGTTTATTTTGACATAATCGCCTGTTAATTCTAAGTTGTCAATATAATAGACCGCTCAGTTCATACATCATGTATAATTATTTTATGACCAATTTTGACAACTGATTGGCTTTCCATTTTTAAAATAATATTCGTTAACTGTCGGCTGCTTTCGGGCCTATGACTCGTGCGCACCGGATTTACGGATTTTAGTTGCACCTTACTACAATCACTTGTGACTTAAGTGGGCCACTTATCCGCCATTTTTCGCAACATCGGTTTTGTATTAATCAATGCGAGCGGATCTGTCAATCTTACTAATACTGCTTCTTATTAATTTAAAGATTGCGTTGTGATAGACGGCATGTGCTTTTAAGGGATTAAGTGAAAGTTGTTAATATGTGCTATTAGAGTGTTTTGGGGTTTTGAGTGGCGTAAATCTGTTGACAGTGACATGTTCATCATTTGTCGTTAAAGTGACAATGACTTGAAGATTACTTTTGGTTTCTTAATTGATTTCTGTAGTAGTAGTTTCTATATGTATAAAATTATAGATACCAACAAGTTCTATTAAAAATATCTTGAGAAGTTCGTGGCAGCCCTGTGGCAGGTCACCGTTGGAGTCAACCAGAGGTTAACCAATTGTTTGCCGGCTAATCATGTTTCAAACTAAGCTATTGGTTTAAACTTCGACAGCGTAATTTGAACTTAACTGTAAAATTGACGTGATAAACTTGTATTCGACAAAATATTTGTTATTTTGTACAATAGAAACCACATTACGGTTTTCACAGGATGTTGTTTTATAGAGTTTGATGTCTTTATTGACCAATACTTTAGGTAATGCAATGAATAGATACTTAATTTAATAAGAAATACCTGCATTTTCATTGAATGTAGGTTCTTTAATTATTTATGAAACGTAGATAAGAGTGTATCGATTGAATTAGGTTCCATTTTGATTAAGACTGAACCAAATGAATATTTATTTACGATATTATCAATGTTAATTTGCTTTGCTACAGTGCAGCAGCGCAAATTTATGTACACATGAAAACGATCATAAAAATCAATGGTGGCTATAAAGTCGAATCTTTTAATGCAACCCGTTTGTATCGATAATCGTTTTTATTACGTTAACTTTTGATTGTTTACGAGATATCGATTGGTTAGTAAATGTGTCAAGAGAAAATTTACTTATGCAATTTTGGTTGCAATTCTAATTACTCGGAATCGTAAAATAAGCCGCGAGACTCTAGCTAAATAAACTGTTTAATTTCGTTGAGAGACAGCGGTTTGCTCTACTTAAAATTATCTTCTTTCCTGGTAAAAATAATTATTCGAAATTTTCCGATCCCTTTCAATCAGCAAAGTACGGTCAGCCGTCTCATATTACCACTGATTAATGATGTCAAATAACGTAAAAACATGATTCTCCTTATAAAAATCGAAAATTTCTTTTGTAGGTATCCGATTTTTTAAGATATACCTTAGTACCTACCGATAATTTCATGTCTACTGAAATTTCACTGAAGCCTCATTAATCATGTATAACAACAAAGCTCATTAAAGGTGCATTTGTAATTGTCAATTTTGGCAGTGTTTTATCTGGCACCGACTAAATTCCGCTGTCAGTAAGTACCTTACTGTAAAGTTAATAAGAATTATTTTACAATGACCCAGTTTCGAAATTAAGGGTGTCGATGTCAAAGATGCAAGCAGTAGGTTCGCTAATTACAGCTTTATCATCAATCACTTCAATGAATGGAGAAGGGAAGTGCAAGTTTTGAGAAAAGAGCGATCACTTTGCCCTTTCGTTTCGTTCGATTGATATAGAACCTTAAAGCCGTAGTGATTAAGTCGCAAATTCTAAATCAGATAATTCAATTAACTTTAGCTTTGGTTGTCAGACCCCATTTCCAAGGCTTTATTGTCATTGTAATGATACTGTCCAAGTCCATTGATTCTCTTTGATATTATGAAACACTGAAGCTTCAATTTGGAACAAGGATGGGCTTTGAACAGAATTAAAGGATTTTATGCAATGATTTTATTTACAAACAAGATACAGAAAATAAAATCACATTGAAACTTTTTATTTTGATAGCACTCCTTTCTCATGTCAATCTCGATTGAAATCTCAGTGACCTGTGATCTCCGAACTTAAAGATCTTTTATAATTATAAAATATTGACGATTATAATGTGTATGAAACATAAAAAATCAGCGAAAGTAGAATGTGCTTTTAAACTGGATTTGGAACACAAAAATGTTACGCGTCAAAAATGTGATCGCTTCTAAATAAATAAAGATATATATCTTAAACTTGTAATCTAAATTAAAACCCAAATAGAAAACTGAACCAAAACTGGTAAATAAAACGGTTTACAAACAAAACCGTTACCACGTAACCGATAATTCAAGTGGGCGACCGAAACCGCAGACCGATATTATGCAATGGAAAAACCAAATTAGACGCCACATAGTCACGTCAATTTGTATTAAAATCACAGAAATCCTTCACACAATCCCCTATTACTATAGCACTAAGGTACACATCGAAGTTAGCATCAATTTGAGAGATGAACATTATACGTGCTACCTGACTTTTGTCAATTGTCCGTGTCAAATTGCTGTTTTAACAATTTGTTGTCACACGACTCTTAATGCGGAGCACTGGAGTCGAAATTAGAATGTGCCATTGGTAAATAAACGGTGGTGTAAGTAGGTGTGGGTGGATGGGCGCCAGTGGGTGTGATAATTCGTCTTGCATACACAAAGAGTGCCGTGAGAGAGTGATATTGCTCCCGAAAACGAACGCGTAGTGGTTTACATAGGAATTAGTAGCGTGGGAGAGGTGAAAGGTCGGCGGGGAAACTTTTAGGGCCTGATAACACTGGCTAAGTTAAACTTTGAAGTACCGTCAAATTGGCTGGAGTTAAGTATTCCTCTTATCGTGTTGGTGACGAAACGAAACAAACAGTTTTCCCGGGTTTCGAAATAGAACAACGGACTAACAGAAATTCTATGTAGATGCGTAGAAAGTCGGCGTTGAAAAATGTAGTGTCATTGAAACAGTCTAGAAACTTCCAAGACTTTGCATAGCTTCGGTTTTAGGTCGAGCTGAGAATTTAGATTTGCTAAATGCTGTCTTGAACGTTTTTGTAAAAGCCTCTGAGGGTTTTAAGCTTAACCAAACGAGGCCTAGGTTTAGTATTCAAACAAATCGGGCCAAGGTTCTCATAGGAAAGCATTCGAAAAACTTTTCGATTTCAAAATCTTTGATAATCACAAATGTTCACAAAACATAAATTGATGTATTTTTTTTAGTCTTAGTAGGTATTTAAGGCATTAAGCTTTAACTCTTTATTTTCTCTTTTCTAGGCATACGAGCTATCGACCCTGACGGGGACACAAGTGATGTTGCTAGTCGCCTCTGAAACCGGCCACGTATACACTTTCGCGACGCGGAAGCTGCAACCGATGATCACGTCAGACTCCGGCAAGCGGCTGATCCAGACGTGCCTCAACTCCCCAGACCCGCCCACCACCAGCGAGCAACGCATGGCCGCGACGGGCTACGAGGAAACAGAGCTCACGTATAACGTAGTAGACGAGGATATGAAGGTGAGGCAATTGGCGTACGCGGGTTCCGCGCAGTACCCGATAGAACACCACCCCGGGCTGGCGCCGTCGCCGCTGCAGCAGTACCACCAGCACCCTCCCTGCCCCTCGCCGCTCTCCCTCGGCCAACCCTACTCACACGCTCACCTCTCACACCCCCACATGTCCCATCACCCACAACGGTAGTTCCGATGGCACTTAGACTAAATCCCCGACATCAACGCGGCCCCAGCGGCAGGTTACGACTGTTTAACGAGATAGTCACGTTCGTTCTAGATTAGATTTTTAGATAAGAGAAAGAATTATACAAGCAATAAACTGTTTTGTTAATATATTTTGTAAATATTTTGACGAGTAGATTGTTTTCGCTGATCACTTCGCTCCGAGGGCTTGAGTTACGGACGTGTTTATGAAAGTTTTGTTTTTTGCGTAATGTAATGAAAATGTTCAGTGTATGTTGATGAGCGAACGTCTCATAACCGATTGCGGATCGAGATTGACGTATTCATTCAGATCGTTAAAGATAAGAAGAGCCGTGGACGCAAGAAATGAATTATCACGTGGTGAAATTTTACGCTTCCGTTGACGGAGACTTGGTCATTTATCACCATTATTTTCTATTATTTTGTATTTTGCGTAAATAGATTTCTATAACATACTCTACTCAATTTCAGTGTGATCTAAGCTTTGAATTTAATTAGAGTATGATGATTCAATTAAAATCTATCTAAAAATCCTATCAATGAAATTTATGATCTGAGTAAAGGTGATGTCGAAACCGATCGGTGTTCGGTAGCGAAATAATCTGATTTAAAATCGGTTTATAATTAACGCCACGGACCGGTTTGTCGTTTAGAGTGACGACTCGGAAGTGGGAGCGGCCGCGCTACTATTGATTCATTATTATGAATGAATCGGCCTTTCATTCTAGCTTTTGTAAAGTTCACGTGTTCGAAACGGTGCTTAATAATATTGATTATAGTCCAAATCATAGAGAGACGCCTTAACGACCATTATATTAGCATGCGTTGTAAAGTTAAATGCGGTCAAAGAAAAAAAGGAATTGAAAAACTAGACTGTAAAAGTATCGGTGGCGGTGAATATTTATGAAATTCCAAAGAAAAGAACGAAAAAACTAATAACAAAGTAGGTAGCAGGTGTTATTTGTAACTAGAGACAGTTTCCAATTATCAAGGGAGCGAGCTGTCGCCTCGGGTTCTAAGTCCACCCAGCCCCGTGATCCGGATTATCAAGAAACTTAATTGAAAATTACTTTCGGTGGTACCGCGAGTGATTATTATAAATTCTCCTGTCAAACTCGACGCCGGCCGTCGAGTTACTGGGAAAATCAATCCGAGTAACGTGGTAGCTTTCACGTACCGACTCAAACACGTCACTGCACAGCATCCACCCGCCATGATGCGCACACGTGGGCTATATTCAATTCCGATAACTATCGCGCCTAATTGTGCTCCGTATCGTCTTGTTCGCGCGAACGGTTAATCAATGAATCCCGCGACTGATCAAATACAGCCAAATACGGCGCGTTCGACGCTTCGATTCATTGAGCCGCTCGGATTCGATTCGATTCATCCATTAAACGCTGAACACACCTTGCGCTGCTAATCGGACACTATTTATTCATCGATTTGTACCCAGTAGCTGCTCTCGCTGCCGTCGCGTCGATTGCACCCGACGATTAATTCTCGTACCTAATTTGCATATCGTTTTAATTTCGAACCCATCCGGCGCCCACTGAGCCTTCGCCCCCGACCTCGAATATCGCTTGTCAGCTCCAATATGTTGAAATCGATTACGTCGATTCGTTCGTTTCGCGGGCGGATCGATAAAAATCTCTCGTCTTCAGGTGGGTCGTTCTCACCGAGACCACGTTTGACGTACGGAAATAATACGTCCGGACCGATATCGATCATTATTGTTCGCGCATCATCGATAAGTCGAATCGATTGAAATATTCACGCGGTAATTACGATTCCGAGAGATAAGCGCGTCCCGCGACGAGCGCGCTCTGAGATCTCTATCACGCTGTGTTCTATTCGCTGTACATGTTTTCGTGACTTTGTTATGTGTTGGACATACCGTATCTCGTTTTATGTGTCTTAATATTCAAAGGCGGCATTTTTCTCTCCCGCTAGGAACAGTTTCACCTGTCATCACTGTGAAGTCGTTTACATAAATATAATTCTTTACGTATTCTCAGCGTGTAATATGCGTCGTCTGGCGTGTCTGTTTCGTGAATATAAACTATATTAGCCGAGCGAGTGTTTGGCGTAACGCTGTTCGTAGGATGCAGATGCTCTTGTGCATGAATTAGCGGTATAAATGTGGAAGTCGGTCAGTGCCCTCGCTCGCCCGTATCCCCTAATCGAGAATACGCATGTTTCGTAACATCTCGCGAACTCTTGAGGTTTCGCTTTCGGCGCGCGCGTGCTTCGTAACATTCCTGCGTCGATGGTTTCTTTCTGTTTCGCATCACGTTCGCATCTCCCGACTATGTCTGCTCGATCAAAAAAAGTGTAGTGGCGACTGGGAGTTGCCGACACGAGTCGTAAATTGTTGATGTTTTTTAGTTGTACAACTTTTGTACAATGAGGCTTAGGGCGCGTTTCCAATAGTGGCGGTGAGTCACGCGTCCATAACGTATTCCGCGCGCGGGCCGCACGAGACGCGTGGCGTCTGTTCTCCACATCGCTCAGTAATCGCTCGTTAGGCGTCTCGCACCTCGCTTTATTAACTTATCAATACTATTGTTTTGATAAACGCTGGGGATGCAATTTCTGCTGACTCATCGTATTGTACCAGCTAATGTGCCTACATAATTGTCTGAGTGTAAGCCGATTGGTCGCCTTGTGCAACTCAAAGGCAACAATAAAGCTAATTTGACTAATAGGTGCCTTGTAATCATCACCGCGTGTGGTTCTAGGATTACAAGATTGCGGCGCCGACTTTCTTCACTGTTTCGTATCATCGGTTAATGAACGTCGTTCCGCGCCTATTGTTCCAGTTTCAGTTTTATTTGTTCTTTTGTTTGAGCTGTTTTGAATGTACTCTCGGAGACATATTTGTGTGTAAATTTTAAGGAAGCGGTGACCACAATATCGCATGTCTCTCTCTGTTGGTGCGATCATTAATTTATTATTCCTTGCGTGAACGCATCGCCGGGCAATATTTTAAAAATTATTTAATGTTTGCAAAATTCACGTTAAATGATCGGTTCTCCCCTGTAATTAACGTGGTGCCGCCCGACCACCCGGACGCAAGATCGATGGACTTAAAGTCGATCAGCCATAAGGCTAATATTCGTAAACCGCCTTTGCCGTGTCCTCGGCCAGTGGACAAATGAAGAGATCCATCCGGCGCGCGGTGTTCAAACAGGAGGTATGGCAATTTGATGAAAATTTCACAAGAGCAATGACCGTAATAAATACCATTTGTTCGAGAAGAAAGTCCCTCGCCATCTGAAGGTTTGTCGCGTCTACCGTCCGTGTCTCCCAGTGTCGAGCGTGGCATGGTTAACATTTAGGCAGCGAGTTATTTTGAGAGACGTGCTTCTGGTTCAGTTATCCACATTCGTGGTACGTATAATTTTAGGAGTTGCGTTGGGCGAGCACTCCGTGCACTATTACGGCAGCCTGCGCCCGCGCCGCTCTGTTGCATAATTCAGACACGAGCCCCGCCGTTTGCATTCCGATACTTGATATGTGCTTTCACATGTATTTATGGACAAGATTTTGTGTCTCCGTAATGTTTGGCGAATAAATAAATTGTGTTTAAGGCATAAATACAATGGGCGAGCCGGCGGCTCCCCTCGTTACGTCGGCGAATGTAAAGTCCGAGTAGCTTCTTGTGTTGTCGACATGTCAGCCGCTGAGATATATCCAAGGGTCGCTTGATGCTTGCTTATTTCGTTGTTTAGGTGCTTCGTTACACCGCGGTTTATGTCGGCGCTTACAAATTGGCGTACCGGGACGCTTCAGCATAGGACGTCACAAATCCTCCGACAAAATTATGCCCCGGCGTTTACATTGTACATCATTCTCGGGTGGCGACGTACCACTGACACGTTTATTAATTCCGCTCTCACATTTATTATCTCCAGAACAAACAACCTGCCTGCTTTGACGGACGACTTGTTGCGATAAATAGCCAGTTTCCTTCGGCAAACCCACAGTGGTGACACTAAATCCTTAAAGCTTCGTTCTATATGTCAAATAAACATTCTAGTGGCCGGTGCCAGCTAATCCGAAGTGAACGTCATTATCTAGGAGCTGCATCGGATCTAACAATTCCGCTCACATCTCACTTACCGCAATTCTAATGATTTGCGGCGGAGGTCCCCCTTTGTATGCGTCGGACGCGGTCATTCGTATGCACGTTGTTGCGCTGCTATCCCGGACTCCTATCTCCTCGAGCTTCCGCGAGACGCTCCGATTGCTCTAATTGAAATTTATCCGTGGCCACTGAACGCGCCCCGATTACTTCTACCTAGCTTTTTAATTCGGCCCGATTAATGAGTGCAACCCGCATTGTCTCTGTTATGTATGCGCCCGATTATGCGATCTCGTTTACTGGATTGACGCGGGACGCGCCTCATCCATTATAGATTTAGCCGGGAGTGTATCGTCCGACTGGATACGCCAGACGTCTGTGTCATTTCGATAATTGGACCTTCGATTATATGCCACTTGCGCAATTTACAAACATCTGTGCTAGATCCTTTGATTGGCAGCTATTACGTCATCCGGATTTATATAAGTCCAATTAAGTGTTTTGTTTTAATTAAATACAATGTAAACGGCTGGCTGGTCGCGTTTATGTGCACTTAAAGCGTTCATTGGCCCTTCGAAATTAGAAGCAAAGCTCAACACAATTCGCGTTTACGTCACCAATGATGTTTGAAATGAACAGTCGGACGTTACGTATCGAGATCCGACTCGATTAATTCGACGAATCCGAGTCGGCCCACTTCCTAAAACTAGACTGGGAGACGCAGATGGTTAAAATTAGGCCCGCGCCGAGAATAGCGTAAACTGCGAGCGCGCCGCGTCACCGCGCGAGCCGACCTGCTTTAGATATTGTGTTACAGTACATCAAATCAAATCGATTCTGTTTCTCTCCCATGGCTTCTACAGTATTTACTACACACGTGATTGAAGCCATGAATCATAGCCGCCAAAACATTGTGAGAATTCCACGTTTTAAAACAGACCGCATGTTGGGAAATTAGGTGAAGACAATAGGATTTTAAAAATAGTTGAACTGTACACAAACTGTTGCCAATCGTATTATCAAGGCTATTAAACTGATGGTTATTGAAATGAATCCAGAAACTCTAAATTGACAACATTCAGAGTGTCGCATCCACGTGGTCGGACGAAAATAAGTTTGGTTATTTCACATGCTCTACAAGCCGTGTTTCATACAATGAAATGATCAGAATCATCTTTATGAGTTGTATAACAAATGCAATGACTCAAAATATTCGCACAAGAACATCGGTCATAGCTCTTTATCGTAACATGACAGCGTTTTTTTCGAGTTTATTGTTCAAACAATGTTTTCTTCTGTTATTGAAAGAACACAGCTTATCGGTCAAGCTTTTGTATCGCGATCAGTGCGCCGTTTCGGCTTCATCACTGGGCGAGCTAATATCTATTGCGTGTAGTACATCTCTGGGTTATCTAGTAATGTCTTCACTAGTGGTCATCTTGAAATGGTATTGGATATGGTGCGGGGCGATGGTTCCGCGTCCATAAATTCAAACTAGCGTCCCAGTTGAGGTTCGACCGTTACCGCGTGGGAAATGATTGGGTCCCGGCCTCGGTCGGTAAGGCTTTGTTAGGACGATTGTCCACCGGAGTGGTGTAGATGCTCCGATAGGCTGTGTATAGTGCGCCTTTGCCCGCGGTGACAGCTACGTGGGAACGTCGACCGGGATTGTGTGTAAACGCCATAGTTATTTGGATGCAATTGTCATTTTTGTTTTTGAAGATTTATGCTGGCAATTTCAGGGTCTGTTATACCGATTTTACATTGAATTGCAGCTTCGAATTTACTTTCAATGGCTTATTGATATAGTGGATCGGATCAGGATGTTCTTTTTTTTTGTTGTAATACTAAATGTTTCTAGCTTGAATGCTCTCATCATGTAGCTAACGGTTAATCTACAAAAGGCGAACGATTTCAATTTTCAAAGACATGGACGTCAGACTCAACCTCGTATTCTAGTGTATATTGTTATATTCCTACTACAAACACTTGTGCACACAGAGTGGAATTGTACTTCCAGTTATAATATATTCAACATGCGTCCGGCGCTAACTCGACGGCCATTCAGTACTGAAAACAAATCCTTAGCTTTTGTGACCGCCGATCCATCATAACACTTTTTCTATAGGCCAGTATCATCGAGCTTTACACCAAACAAAACCCTTTCAAATGCAAATCGTCAGTACGTGCGGATTAGTTCCGCTCGCACTCGTGGGAAATGTCCTAAACACAGAACAAGAACATTTCAAAAGAGACTAATTGTCGTTTTGAACATTAACCTTATAAGGCCACCTACATAAACGGTGATATAATCGTTGTATTGGCTCATGGTTGCATTAAAATGAGGCGTAGGCGACGTCCTTCCACTTCGAGCGTCGATCGTGTAATGCCCGCGTTTGCTACACATACGGGCGCGTGCACTCCTGCGCATGATTTATGTATGACCACTGCAGTTGGTTCATTTAACTAGATATGTTCCGGAATTATTGTGTTGCGGACAACTATCGTACCGTTGCGATCGTGTCGTGAATCTCAACTCGTTGATGCGCCTAGAGCGAAGGTGATTTTCCACCATACAAAATGCCTTATCTACCTCGTTTGTGTTTTCATCTTTTGCCGAAATGAGGCTGAATTTAAAGTAACTACCTCCATACATTTTCCCTTTTCTGATGTAAAATCTTAAGTCAATTCAGATTAATTTTGTCGTCTGTAGACTCGGTATGAGCACCTCATATCGCTGTCTTGTTTATGGTTCGCTTAATACGTAATCAATGCCTGTCACAGTCTCCTTAATCAGTACAGTCACCGAAATTACCTTCATTAACAAATCAGGCCTTTCTTTAAAAAACTGTATCAAAAAACCAGTTTCTGTTTTTCTCTAGAATCGAATGTCCCTTTAAAAACTGTAGCAAATTAAATTGGTTACGTTCAAAAGGAAAGTAAATTTTGAAACCTGAATAAACAACTACATATTATATGTGATTGTCTGGACTGTGCACGGCATGATATAGCAGTAAATTTTTCCTTAAATTGGATATTGAAGACTGTGTCACGGCCATGGGTTGAAATTACTGAGCGATAAAAAAATGGTCGTGTAAGTTTGGATTGTCCAATTTCTCGGGTGTTAGTCGAAAGTGTATGGTTATAAATAGCGAGGCGACAGATGTAGGAAGTATCGGATGCCATTCATAGTTCAGTGCGGTTGCGTCGTAGGCTCTGTTCCAGAGATTGGATCGTAAAATCGTGGCAATGTTCTCTCCGGAGCGTTTGATACTGTGACGCGAGTTATGAGAACGAAGCGGGATCTAGAAGATCGAGAAATCAAAAGGAAATTATTATTTCTTATAAAAATAGGAGTCGTAAACACAGCAGTAGATGGAACTGTATAGATTGTTCGTAGATAGATAGATACTACACATGGAAATGAGTAAGGTGTGGGTGATGACTCAATCCAATGTTTAATTATTCCGACTAAGTTAAAGAAAGTAGAGTGATTTTAAATAATTGGTCTTTCTTATGAGATGGATAACAGATTGCTGTTATCAATTTAAATGCTATTAAACTGACACATAAAGACAGAGTTTAATAGCATGTTGGTTGTCTAAATATTTAAATTGGAAATTGAAAATTGTTGGAGCTTTTTAAGTAAAACGTACATAGAAGATAAAAGAAATTGTCGCTAATAATTTATCCATGAACTTTTCGGATTGGGTTGACCATGTACCTCTCATAACTCACACCACAATTAAATCGTAGATAAACCGATGAAATCGCGTTAGATTCGCCGCTGATCGCGCAAATTTGACGCAAAAATGACAGGCTCCGGCCAATTTTATTGCTATAAGTAATCCTTTTGTCTGACTGCACTTTAGTGTGACTGTAAAAGCGTCGGCGATTACTTCAAGCCTTTCCTAAAAGTAATTTAGCGTTTAGCAATTTATCTTCTGTTACCACCCATTCATTTTGGTATTACGTTTCGATATATTGTGTTACTAAAATGCGTGCGAACATATAATACTCAGGTAGTATAACTTTTATTAAGTTATGTCGATAAAAGTCGCACAAGGGTCATTCCATGGAAGATGACACCTGACAAGTAAAAAGTAAACTTGCTATATTCAATTACTTGTTAGACTCAAAGTATAGTATAAGGATCATAGCTGATGGAACAATATGAATTATCATTAATAAAACTCTCAATATATATTTTTTTCTTAACTGAACATTGACACTCAACCCATAATTATGTGATGTTTATTTAAACGAAATTGGCAACTCTTTTTTGGCTATTTTGTTTAAAGCAATCATTCTAATGTGTAATATTAGTATAGATACATTATTCATCTTGTGTTTGAAGCAGAAAAAATCAATAAAAGTATAATATTTTTTAAATTATTGCTACTTGAAGTGATCAATGTCTTCTGTCCCACCCGTCCCATGAAAACATGCATTAGTTTAATTAAACCAAAAACTATAAAAGCTATCAATTAATTACTTTCTAGAAGTAACAATTAACCTTAGACCTAACCATTAAAATTATTTTTGACACCTAATTCAATCATTTAACCGAGTTATTAAGCTTTGAATTGCTGTCCCACCCGTCACTGGAAGGATGTTAAAATTCTTAAAAGTGAAATAAATCCTTTTTTTTAGTATATAATATACTAGAATCTGTATTTTAACCAGTTTGCAATATAAATAGCTTTTAATAAATTGAAACAACAATGTGTAAATGCTTTAATAATAACAAAAAATATGTTTAAGTCAGATTATCCTATTATTTACGTTATTTTTCTAACTGTGCAGTGTCATTATTTTAATTTCTGTTTTAAGTTGCATGTTATGGATGAGAGACGTAAGTCTTGTTAAAAAATGATTTATAGCCCCATAAAAGAGGACAACTAATACGAAAAACCAAGGTCGAAAGAGAAATTAAAGTGAACAAGGATGAATTACAAAATATATTTAACTAGAGATCTGTGGACAGACAGAAATGGGCTAAAATGAAGATCTTGATTTGAAAAGAATAGCATTTACAGTTAAAATAGCTTAGAAAAACTTCTACTGTTTAGTTTTAGAGATATGGTGTACCAAGTTATTAATAAGTTGGCTGCATACCATATGTTCCTAGAAAACCGCACCAATAACTTTGTCAAAAATCGTTGTACTGAAATAAATTAAGATTTTTCCATTTCTTTGATAACTATTATATTCAAACAATATTATAATGACTGCACAAGACGAGCATTTGCTTTTTCCGATACACATTTGGCAGTTTATACATTGAATTGCGTACTCGTCCCACCGGTCACAAATCCATGTCCCACCCGTCACAATTTTAAAGGCTCATAAAAAAATATAGACTTGAATTTTTACATATTTCTTTCGAAATATTAATAGCAACATTATTCAACTATCGTACTAATCCAAAATAAAGGCTGAAATTGGCCTAGTTGATCTGAATTTCATTGACAACCACATGTATCTAATGATGGTAGGGATTTTCGTGTACCACCCGTCACAGTTAGAAATCAGTGATTTTAACTATCTTAAAGGCAAAAACTTAGATTTTTAACTGCACTATCATATGAAACAGTTATCTGGGAATACTATCACACACTAAATAATGTAATATATACTTTGGTAACGCCTAGGAATATAAAAGTGTATCAAAAAATGGGTCAAAATGTCCCACCCGTCACTATGGAATGACCCACAAATCATCTTTAATATCAGCAGAAATACAACTTTTTATCAAGTCTACTCCGCTTTACTCAAACACATCTATATTTGTGCTCTTATATTGTTAAAAGTAAATTCTCAAAGCAGGGCACAGGTTTTACCTGGCTGTGATACTTTTGATATATCTCATTATTTTAAAAAATTTCAACCTTGCGAAAAGTTGGCTAACTGTATCAAATTAATACCTAGGTATATGTAATCGAGCCTCGGTGGCTACTGACCAGTTGATCGATAACACGCCTGTTTATTTAAACCATATCAATTCTGAAACGTTTCTCCGTAATACCGATGTTTATTGCAATTTTTTATAACAGCGTTCACGACGAAACGTGACTCGAATATTGTAATTTTTGCAATAACCATTCGCACGATTATGAGCATATTTTTCTCAATGAAAGGCACGCGTAGCTACGTCAACTTCAGATTTCAAGATCCGATCGGTTGCATCACTATCTGCACCGAAAGTGGTCGTAAACTGACGAGCCTTGACAGCCTAGTATCGGGTTTTGTGATCTGTGACATTGCGGAATTTTCTATCGACCGTCCTTTTCGCTCTAAGTCGCGTTAATTGTTGTTAGATAAGGATGCAAAAGTCTCCACGTTGACGCTCTCACTTCCGCCCGCCCACGACATCGCGAGCGCAACCTACGCGACCTAACTTACTTTTTAAATCGCAAGCCGGTGGTCTCGTCGCCACAATTGTTACTGACTGTTGCCAGATTTAAATCAAAATGAATTCGAAGTTTTAAATTTGAATTTTTTAAGTTTTGTGCCTTTGCGAGTGTGTGACGTCATTGAGTAGGTGGTGTGCGCGATAAAAAGTGTTCGCGGTTCACTTGGCGTTACACAACCTTTCGAAATGGTCATCCTCCTTAAATTATGACTTAATTCTGTTCTCTCTTTTGTGCTGTTATACGATATGTTTTGTAACAACGGTACTGCAATATCTACTTTGTGGTTCGGAATGTCACTATCGCTCTCGGGTTTATAGTTACGGATGTTGTCAAGTTCTACATTATCTCTGTGCCAATGAGATAATAAACCGATTTTCGTTCATGAAAAATTGTTGACTCTTTGTTTTTAGATTTTCGGAATACTGCCAAGAACATTTTTACAAATTGGTTTTTCATAGTACCTAAATCCATTTTACTCTAATAGAGTTAATAGAAAATGTTCTCCAAGATGCAACACGGACCGTAACTCAGTTCCTCGCGGATCGAATCATACAAATCAACAAGTCATTAACATAAAACCATCATAAATAGTTGATATATCAAAACGGAATGACGCATAGAATGTAGCGAGACAAGTGGAAAGACAAACAAACAAACTTACGTGACTCGCTTTACCAAATCATGAGACGCGAGGCTTAGCATAATAAACGATTATGTTCGCTATGTACATTTTGTTCATATATTTTCGCGTTATTTTAACTGTAAGGAAGGTACGAAATCGCAGAAATAAATTTTGAATTTCGCTCACTTTATGATAAGTACACTCAATCTCAAAAATACATTTAAAAAAATGGGAAATTCAAAATTTATTTTTGTGCACCAAATCGATTACTGTAAGGTTTACTCTAATGCATTTTACTCAATAATTCTCAGGCCATTAAACGAGTGCCATCCTCTTTATAGTTTTAAGTCCAACGATTACTGAATTTGAATGCATCGAATTAATTTTAAGGACCATAGATCATTCTCCCTCAAAACATCCCGTTCCATTACTTTTAATTGGTGCTATAATTTTGGTGCTGCTGCAACGACATCGGATACATTCATGGGTGATCTCTTAAAAATTGTTTCATAATAATTTTAATGGTAAAATTTTAATATATATTTTTATATTGTAGTTAGTTAGCGACAAGTCCTTAAGGACCAAGTCCTGTTATTGATACCTGTATGTACGTAACATTCCCAGTGTGCGCTTCAGTGTATATTTTTAACATTGTTTGTGATCCATCCAGAGTAACGAGTTTAATTAATGTAAGGCATGATGTGTGTTTGAGCGACTTTTGGAACCTCGGCTGATGCTTTGTTAAAATATTTTTGGACTTTGTAATATCCGAGTTGTAGGTTGTATCCGAGGTGTAGGCGTGGCTCACGACAGCCTGTCACAAGTGATCAAATAAAGTGGTTTTATAATTAATATTTCATGAATAATTTTGGATTTCCAGTCAAACTGCGTGATGAACAATTTACCATTCATTTCTAAACAAAATATTTTAGTTTGTTGTAATACTTATTTATTTTTATATAGATTTTCAATTATTCTTATTAAAATTTTAATAAAGCATCAGCGGATTCATAGTTCAATTTTACTAGTATCCAAATTTTGATAAATGGCTAAGTTATACATAGTATAGTAAGAAAGTGCTAGTAAAATTGGATCTCGCGATTTTGACGTTGAAACAATAATAATAAATTAATATATTAAGTGTTAAGTAACGTATGTATCCTAACAAGTGATGCGGTTGTACACTCAGCCACATAAAATTGCTATATTGGCGTAATCTTGTAAATATACAAAAGTGCTAAATTTTTTAAAGTTTAATGCAAGTTCGTCATAAATATTAGAAGTTTGTTGTTGCTGACTGTACTTATGAAGACTTATCAAAGTGTCTTATTAGTGCCTTATGAACGACCAAGTGAGAAGCCGAAGATTGTACTTAAAATTAAACTAAATGACTATATCTCAGTATTATGTTACGGAATCTGTATTTTAGGCCCCTTGATACTGTGGTCACAATATTTGAATTATTGGTACTTAATTTTTGAAGCACTAAGTTAACCAGACGCTAGTCTAGAATTTTCTGAGAGAAAACATGAAGATATTTTGTAATTTTAATAATGGCAATAATAGTCCAAATGTTATAGCAAAACTTTTTGACACTTCACTTGTTTGAACTTGTATGAAACTGTAAATTTTACCCGATATACTGCCGTATCGGTAAATAAGGTCAGTAATGTTGTTATGCCTGAAATATTTTTGGTTGTAATTTAAATGTACATATTAAGTAAAAAAATTGGCAATTTCATTGCCTTTTCCATATTTTCGTAACGACGTAAAAAGTGCTATTACAGTTGAATGATACCTTAATTTTCTTTCATCTTGTTCCCGAATCTCATCCGACAAGGGAAGTGTCAATCATGAAATTAGGCACGCCGTTGACAGAAACATTAGCCGAACGCCGAAAAACAAAGACAAAAACATCGAAAACATATATTTAAATATGAAATTAAGTTTTTCGACGGGCGCTCATTGCTTGCCGAGACGATTATTCATGTTTCGCTGATAAATGTGCGACGTGCAATAATTCTACTCTCGTTTAAGAGCTTGTTCGTGTTAAGGCCTTTACACACACGCGGTAGCTACATGTATATTTTTGTATGAAATTTATAGCTCTCATTATAATATTTATAGTATACTTTTGACGTGTGACTTTATTACGGCCTGTGTGTGTAATGGCTTGATGTACTTCTTTGTGATGATGAGTAGGGAAAATTGTTTGCAAGCTGTAAATTAAATTAATTAGTCGTTATGATGTAGAACTTCGTTAATAAATTATTTATGTTGTAAGAAAATTACAATAGCTTTCAAAAAGTTTATGTTGAAAATATTAATTAATTAATTTACACCTTGTTCTTATACAGGATGGCGACATGTACAAATTTTACTATGGGATCAACCCTGAAATCACTAAGAAAAAATCAGCTGTTCCATACATTATTTCGAGTTATGTGAACATAAATGTATGGAAAATCTGATTATTTTTCGAGATTTCCTTGTTTGTCCCTTAGTAAAAGTCGTTCATAATGACGAGTAGAATCAACTTAAGAATGCAGGTGATAAAATCGCCACCCTGTATTTTCGACGGTATCGGCAAAATTTTAATGAATATTACACAGTGTTGTGACAATATTTCAGAAACATTACTCCAATGGTTGTGAAATGGCCGACTGTAATTCATGTAGAAAGAAAATTACTCGATTAAGCTTTTAGTATGATGTCACGCATGGGACGCGACGTTTTGTCCCATCCGCGGCACAATGACAATGTGATAGAAACAATACCTAAAGACGCTAGATCATTGTTACTGTAAAATACATTTTTTTGTAAATATGTACAATAAATAACATAAGCGAGATCATTTTGTAATACTAGATGCAATGTTGTACAAGTTTTTTCTATTTAAATATTTTTTTGAAAGATTTAATCTACTCTATTTTTAATAAACTTATTTTATCGTTTCAAGTAATTTATATAATGTGGTTGTACAATGTCGTAGATGAAATCGGAAGAGACATTACAAAAAATATATATATAAAAAAACAATAAAACGTTAAAAAATCTTATCAGGTTTTGTATTGTGACTAAGATATACCTACCTCCCCACCCACTGTCGGATAATCCCTGGGAACTTGGTCTTGTATGATGTCCTGTGCCCGAACTTGAAGTTTCACCCAAGTAAAACTTCATAAACTTGAGTAAGTAAAGTTATTTTCTGCCTTTTCAATGCGATATGGTGGAACTTCAACGACGGCGCCGTGAAACACAAAATGTAAATAGGGGCGGTGACTATGGGGCCCCAATTAGGGTTCAACACTATTTTATCGACATTCGGCACATCATTTAAAGGCCTAAAGTGATGTGTACGCATTCAATAGAATTTTGTTGTACTTTAATTCTAGTCGCCGCCAAAACGGACCATTAAGATCATTCTCCCTTCGCGTTTCAATATTAACTTTATTACAAACATTGTCGTAAAACATCCAATTTGACGTTTTTAATTACGTTACTTTATTAATATCGATGTTTTAAAGGGTGTGTCCGATAGTGTTTGGCTTTTATCGATGATAAAATCCGACTGAATCGAGATGCACGCTTGTGATCGCATGCCCGTCATTGTAGTGATGCATTTTCGAATCGGTCGGTTTATAGTTTTACTGTGTCGAAGCCAAAAGCTGTATCGCTGTCCCCATAATTACTTTCGCCGTTCGGACGTGAATATTACAATCATAAACATGCAATAATTGCTCAATGATCCACCTTCGGGTTTGTGAACGCCGACCGTGGAAAGGCGTTTCGGAGTTCGGACAGCTTTCTTTTGCCTTCGACAAAGTTACGTTTTAATTCTAGAATTTAAGATTGGCCAATCGTTTGCGTCTTGTGAATATTGAAGAAAGAATAAACGAAGACTGCAGCAAGGTACGTGGTTTGTCCTATTATCTATAATCTTAAGTTAATTTATTAACTACTAATATTGTTGACATTTGCATTTTGTGTGTATTTTGATGTGCTTTTACAGGTATGCTGTGTACAGGTATCAATATAATTGCGTTATTCTGAAATCATTTAAAAAAAATTTGGAAATTAAAGACTACTTTGCTCAAAATATTAGTGAAGTAGAAATAAATGTTTACCAAAATCAATATAGAACTTCTTACAAAGATTATATTCTTATCTCTTATTCTAAATATCGTTTTAAAAGGTTACACGCTGATTCATAAATCAAAATATATTCAAAACACCATAAACATAATACTCTCAACGAACAAGATAAACAACACAAAACATATTAGTTTTTTCGTTTTTACGCCGACGTATTGTAAGTCATGGCTTTACACACGTCTCTGCATAAAGTAACACCTTATTTTTCCACATTCATTAAACAATATATTAAACTGGACACCAATATTATCTGTGAGGGGTCAAGACTTAATGCATCCGTTTAAAATATTGTGACGCTTCATGAATAATCTTTGGTACGTGCGTCGTTTACTACATAACGTCGACCATTTTCATTTGAGCTAACACTTTCGTCTCGTGTTTGTTCGTCTTCAAGAAGTTCTTATTTTAGTAGTACAGTAGGTGTATCTTTTTATGCTGGTCAAGTAATTTCACAACTTGATCGTCATTTCAATGGGGTAAATTTATAGGGGATTCTAGTGCCGTTCGTCTGTTTGCAGACTTTATTTGACCGTCAATCTGGTTGTCCAAATGATTGTAGTATGGAGATTATTCTGCTTATAATAGCACAAAGGGCGATTGAGCCCGTGCATATTGGTTTTTATGTGTGTGGTCTTTGATTACTAGTTTGTTATGTTGACTAGTTCAATTACTTAATAGAAGTATGCATAACATTAAGACACCTTCTATTTCTAGTTTAGTTTCACCAAAATTATTCCCTAATTGGCATTTGTTTGTCATAACAATCGATTAGAAAAATTTGTTCGTGTAAGTGCTGAATCTAAAATCTTTTGTAACAAAATTGTGTAAGTAAATGTTTTCCCGTTATTTTAATTTTGCTTTTGTAGGTCTTTTAGTATAAAAGTGTTTTCCTTAGAAAAGAGTTACAGTTCGAGAAACGAATTTTCATTATTATATACTTACTCTAGAAAAAAATTCTTTGCTCCTGTATTAAAAAAAAAATTCAACTTATTTATTATCCTGAGAAACTAGGAATAAGAACCCAAATGTGCCATTATTGGCAAACTTTTCTCTATTATGACAATTGTTTATCTTGAATACTTGAGCATATATCACAGGAAGTGCTCTTAGTATAGATAGTTCCTCTGTTCCTTATATGGGACATTAGAACTTTTTTCATCACACTAAGCTTTCGCAGTCCGACCCTTATTTTTTCTATGTTTTCTTAGATTCCGCTGAAGAACAACTTACAAACTCACGTGAACGATAGTTTCCTGTAATTTGTTTCCCCTATCTTGATTGTTTGGAGTAAAACAATTTATTTTGCTGTTTATTTGAAATTGTAATTTATAGATGAAACGCAGCATAAATTCTACTGTTCCAATGATCAGCAGAATTGCTTTACTTGATTTAAATTCGAATAATTTGCAATTTTATTCAGTAAAAGTGTTTAATTTTTCTACTTAGTTACAATTTCTACTTACGTTTTCAATCGCAAAAAACGCATTGATTTCAATTTCACAAACAAATGTTCGTTGCGTTGTAACGCTCCATAAGTGCCGCGTTATGTTGATGTATGACTGTTGATTGTCACATTATGTAGATGGTTAGTGAGAGCCATGATAGACATGCCTGCAGTAATTAGCGAAATTCTTACTTTATATGTAGGCATTTGAAGGCGATCTGTTAGCTCTGTTAGTACATACAGCTACATATCAAGCTATACATTAACAGTATAAGCTGACCTCGTTGTATAAGGCTTTCCATACAATGAGAGGTCAGCTTATACTGAAACTGTATGATATGAAGCCGTTTACTTCCGAACAAATTTTTCGCGAATATTCCAAAATCCTACCGTATTTTCCATTTGTAACTTGTGTTATGTTCCTGTGGCATCAAACTGGCACACGAGAATCCTACAGCGAAAAGGTGGACACGTTATATTAATGCTAATTGCCCAAATAGAAGGACATTCTTAAGAGGATCTAGAAAGTTCCTGTACATCCAAAACTTTTTTTAAAAGATCATCACCATTTGCTGTATTCCAAGATCCTACCAAACTTTCCATTTACAAGTTGCGTCCCGTCCCTGTCACATCAAACTGGCACACGAGGACACAACAGCGATAACGTGGACACGTTATATTAATGCAAATTGCCCACCGAGCACCGCCTTGGTGTTATCGAGCATTTTTATACGCGCCACAGAAATACCGCGATGCCATTACGAGGATGCGTTCCGTTGCGTCCACATGCGTGAGAATGATTATATTTAATACTCTTATTGTGTAGTTTACAAATCGATTTCTTTAGCTAAGGGATGAAAAAGGTTGAGTTAGTGACGACAGGTTGAGTTATGGTTATGGTTTTAGATTGATGTTCATGTTTTGCGGGGGTTGATTGTCTTTTTTAATGGACATAGTCAAGTACGTCGGATTGATTTTAGGTGTAGATTCTAAAGTGACTTCGATTCTATATGGTATGTCACGCTATTGGGAGAAACTAGATAAGGATAAAACAGAAGTTGAAGGCTTTTTCTGTGGTTTACTTGAGACAAGTAATTTGTCAGCTGTGTATGAAAGAGTGCCTTGAATCCTATTTCTTGTACTGTTACTGTTAGCCTGTATCATCCCACTGCTGGGCAAAGGGCTCCTATTTCTTTTAACACCCATAAATCCACGCTGAAGTAAAACTAGATTTCCAACTTAAAATATTGAAGATTGTAACACTGTATAAATGATGATTTAATAGCAATACGCCTGTACGAGTAAAATTTTGATATATAAAGAATTTGTGGGTGCGCCTTCTATCGATTAGTCATTAAACATAATTAATACGTATTAAGGAAGTGATATTTGTATCAATTTTGTTACTTTCTATCCGCCCACGCACTAAAATGTAGAGAATAGCTATAATTTACATGTTTTAGACCAAGAATAGAGATTATAGTTGGTCGCCAATATTCAATATTGTTGGAGATAATAGAGGCTTAGTTTGGCTTAAGTTTAAGGGTCAAGCTATTGTGAGCTTGCCAGTTCAATGGGTGACCTAAATCGTTACATGCAAGCGTGTCTCTAAAGGTGACCTACCTTTGGCTGGCTTCATCGATTCGTCTATTGGTTAAGATCACTACCTATGTAGTAGATTGTTAGGACTCTGAGACTTAATGAAATAGAGACGGGAGAGCGGTATTCTGTATCTACTTCAAGTACAGACGGCGTTTGATTGGAAAAGTTATAAGTAAGTTAATAAGGAGATGAAGATATAACATTATACTTATAAATGAACGTTTTTCTTGTTATGCCTCCAATTACCGAAGATGAAGAGTTATACTTTTAATTTTTTCTATCCTTCGTTGCCTGAATCACATCTTCAATCATCATAATCCCGGTCCTATCTTAGATGACAGAACTGACGCTTTTAATATTTACACTTTGTTTTTACAAGCCTGGATGAATTATTGGTCATTAAAACTTATATTATGTGCTAACTACTATCATCATTAGGTATTAACTGTACGACGTCTGCATTCGCAGAAAAAGCTGTTAGTATCTCGTGGTGTAGCAGTGTTAGTACAACGATTGTAAAGAGCTCGAAACGACGGAAACATAAATCCGAGTACTCGTAGAGATCGCGTAAATATCAGTAAACATTGTGATTATACCCTCGCAATCCTCTCGCACATTAAATCTGATTCATACACTACACATTTCAGTGAACTTTTAGCAAAAAGTCATCTTATTTTATAAGAAAACGATCAGGGCGTTACTTGGTCAACTTGACCCTACAGAAACCTAGTAATTTTGGAAAGTTTCCTCAAAAATCAATGCGTTTACTCAAGCATTTTCAATTATCGTCCGAAGACTTGATTTCAATTATATGGTGGGGAAATTGACGGTTGAAACCATCATTTAAATGTTAAGCGTGTATAGTTGTATTTGCAGTGCGGCGCAGGCGCAGATATCACATGGCTTATGGGAGTCGACTACACAGTAAATAATCATTTTTGCTGGTTCACGCAACACGGGTCGTTGAAATTGCGCAAGTTGATGTTTTTTGTGAGCGTGTTATCGTGTGAAAAGTCAGGTCACTTGTTTTGTTTTCTTTTTTATTATACAACTGTAAACAAAGATGGCATTTTGATTCTTTTATGAGTATGATCCGTGTCGATTGGGGTGTGGTGATATAGTGAATTAGCTGTTTATGTTCTGTTTTTATGTGTATGATGAATAAGCTAAAAGTTTCTAAAGGAATGGTTTAGTGTTTTCATTTTCATCCAGATTTAAGTATGGCGGGAACAATAAGAATACAATGGTGTTTCTGTATTTACCTTATTGTATACAGTTTTTATCTTTATACATTGTCTAACTAGGCATTAGATTTTGGGGTGTGCTTCCCACTGTTTGGTCTGGGACAAAGCAGCAAAGCAGGTTAGTCATTCTGACGACCACAGTCAGCTGTGATAACTTATCGCGGTTCGTCGGTTTAACTACCACAGCTTGGTTCTCCAGTCGGTTTAGTGGCCCACATTTGTGTTTGTGTTCATGACAAATGGTGTGTGTTCCATTTAGGGAACGAACTTCGCTTTTGGCCATAACTGCGGATGTATTGGACATAATTCCATCATTTGATTCGTTGAATTTCCTTGGTACATTACGCATTTGGAACATTCTGATATTTTACGAGTGTTCCAGCAAAATATAACAGTGATTCAATTACGAAAAAATTAAGGTCAATTATTTATAAATCAAGTCGGACTTATACCGCAAACGTTAGTGGGTCGAGTAAAATAAGATTTAAACACAGGTCGAAACGAACAAAAACCACAAACCACAGAGTAGTAGGTAAGTAATGGAGTACGTACCTCCACGTAAACACTAAAGAATCCCAGTCATCGAATTAGGGACGTGCGCGGAGAAACAAGAATCTTGTCATCGCATCATCGCCGGGGACGCGTCATAGGTAAAGAAAGAAAGAAAAGAAAGAAAAAGTTTTTATTTCTACGCCCAGTATGACGCACAAAACATAAAAATATCTAAGCTTAATTAATACTAAAAAAAAATAAAAATAAAAATATCATCGTTCGTTCGTATCATCGTTGGTAGGTAACTGTCATATTGGCATACATATTTCCCATAGGCAACTGTCATTGTCATTGTTTGTGCAACAGGTCCAATATGGCCAACATTACATTTATCTCACGCGAGAGGCTCGACAAAACGTCTGCGTGATGTTTGCACTCCTTTTGACGCCAAGCTCTTATTTCATTCATGTCAGCCTCGACACAGTCCATCGGTCAATAATTTTGATACAAGATTTTATAAAATCTGTGGCACGTTTTTAGTTCTATATGTTAGGGCTGCAGCAGGGCTAGCACGGCAAAAAATGGGTAAAAAAAATGAAGGCAAAACATCTCTTTACTTTCTCCCTCAATTTTTCGTTTTATCTTCTGACAAGGAGACGAATGTTGGAGAAAACGTGTTTTTTTACATAAAATCGGAGATAAAACCATTTTCATCGCTTTCTCTCCCGATTTTCCGTTTTGTCTTCTGTCAAGGAGACAAACGATGGAGAAAACGGGTTTGTCCACCCACCCTGCTAGCCCTGCCTGTTCGTGCCGTTCACATCACTCCATTGCTTACTACTCCATGACACAAAACGAGTTTGTCATCAAAGGGAAGATTTTCAATAATTACCTTTAACATTAAGTCCGTAGTTTCATTAAGCCGCTGACATAACCCAAGAGAAATTAAAACGTTGGGCATCAATTCGTATGTTAATGGGTATTTAGTAAGAAATTGGATTTTTTATGCTGAGATAAGTACGGGAAATTATGTTTTAATGGTAAGGGATTATTTGGTATGGATATCGCGACAAATTAATTTTGTAGCGGTTCTTAAGCGTTTGGTATTGGGTGTCATTAGGTCGGTAGGGCATAGCTTTTGGGAAGGTCGAGTAAGGACTCTTTAGAAGGTTCTTCATAATACCTGGGGTGCTATCCTGTCAGAGAGTGTGAATCTCTGGACCCGATGTCCAGAAGAGTGATTCTGGACATCGGGTGTTTCCCCGGACTGCTACTTGTGAATCGCAGCGCTACGCAAGCAGGTTGGTGATATCAGTATGATCAGAGAAAGAAAGAAAGAAAAAAAAAACATAGTACGGGTTAATATGTGGTACTGCCCATCATCCTAATGTTACCAGTTTTTATTAACCGCGTGCTACGTCCTATGAGTAGTATAGATATAGTCTACCTATTTGTAAACGAAAACCATGTATAATCTTATACCTCATTAAGCTATATTACGAAATAATACAAAAATGTCTACAATTTAGTAGTTGACTATACACAGTCACGAAATCCTATGAAGCTAAAGAAACCATCCATAAAACCGAACGTCAACACACTAAGATTTATGATCTTAATTATTGTGCGCATGCGACGCGTTTTAAATGCAAAAGTAAGCACTTAACAATTTTCGGTGTTACCGGGAACACTACCAAAACAATTTGTTTGATGATTATATTCGGGCGTTAATTCGAGGGCCGTCGTCGATAAAGATTGACGGACAGCGCGACGGGAACGCTTGATCAAAAAGAATGCGAAATTACTTTTTTAGATTTTTTGAAGATGCGGGTTGGTTCATTAAATGGGATTTTAGCTGGTAATTTAGATTCAGATCAAATCAAATCATTATTGCTGAAAACAGGTGCAATATGATAAATTATATTACAAGTTGTTGGGTGAATGCGCAGTTCATTATGTTCTACCAATTTAGACATGCAATATTTATGGGAATACACAATTATAAAATAGGTATTATTAATATACCTACTATAGATTATAACAATATATATTTTTAAATCGGGCCTATATTATATCATTTACCAGAACACAATGTCCACGGGAACCATCACCGTTGTGAGACCAACCATAAATTAGTAATTAATTAATTTTTTTCATGATTTGTCCCTTAATAAAAGTTTTTCCCTTTTTCCTTAATAAAAGTACCCCTTAAAAGGGATCGGGACTAGAAAGGTAGAACCTTGTATAGCGATAAATTAATAATACAAAGAATAGGTACAAGTGGATGGCTTAGTTCTAAAAGTCACTAAGTCCATTTTTATCGATTTTGAGTTAGCCAGTTCAAAATAATTATCGTTATTTTCTCTATCGATTAATCTAATCCTTTTTTCAAATAAATGACTTACGAACTATTGTTTTATTTATTTTCCAAATTTATATAAACAGCCATTACTTTTAAATATGTTTTTTTTTCACTTGAAATTATCATATCTCAAAATGAAGAAAATGAAGTTAGTGACTTTTAGAACTAAGCCATCCAAGTATAGATCCTGTGAATCTATATATTAATACGTGAAGAGAAAAGTTTGTACACCTTTTTACGCATATTGCGCGCACGGAGGAGTATGAGGTTTGGCATAGTTAAAATTCATATGGAGAAGGAGTGCAGAAAGCTAAAATTAGGGTCGAATTTCGACCACTAGTAGGTACCTACCTACTAATAATTCGGAAACGCGAAGGTTGCCGGGGCGCATAACTTTTATCGTAATATGTTATTACGACGTCCAAGCAATGTCATTTAGAGTCTTTGACTTTCCTTTACCTTTAAGTCACAAAATCTAAGTTTTAGTTTATTATTCAAGAACCTTGATACCTATCACCACAAAGACGTGATATTTCACATCAATTTACCTATCAGATTCAATAAATAGAGGCAGCACGAGGACTCCCATCATTCTTGGTGTATCGGTTAAGCACAATAATCGTCGATCATCGCTATCGGCTGATTAAAATTGCGGGTCAGATGTTGTTGAACTCACAATGAGGTTGCTGTAGTTTTATAGCTATCCGGATCTGAGCCGGGTTTGGGCACTGAAGATTGTTCTGATGTAGTTCTGTTAACTATTGTTGGTCTGACAGGTTCTGTAGTCGTTTAACTAAAGGTTGTGACGATGACAGGTAAGTTGACTGATGTACAGTTCGATAACTGTGAGTTATTTGTGATTGTACAATGTACAGGTACATACAATATCTATAAAACAGTCGATATATTTTATAGCTAACGAATATAAGGACCTACTTTTTTATGTAGGATGTACTCATAATTATGAATGCCTTTTACAATGGGAAGAACACAGAAAACGCGAAAAAGGAAAAATAACCTGCTGTTCCATACAGTCGAGTAATATTGAGTTATTTGTATGGAAAGGCAGATTCTTTTCACGCAAGTTTGCTCTTGGTCCTATAGTAAAAGTTGTTCATAATGATGAGTACAATAACCCCTTGAAGAAACCGGGATTAGAAAGGTAGGACCTTGTTTACTTACCCGAAATTTTTGCAGATAAGGCTCCTTTACTCTTTCTTAATTATGTACCTACCTACTTAATTAAGTATTTAAAAAAAACCAAGAAATTGCATTTAGTGCACTTGTTACGTGCTCATTTGGCTTCTAATTTTAGTTTACCAAACAACATGTAATCCATATGTAAACTTGCCTTTATTCTGGATAATTGATTATGCATCGCGCGCGCATCTTTTAATACAGAAGTGTCGTACAAAATGTGGTGATTTTAGGTGCGTTTCGTGGTACACCATCAATTTACATCGCTCCCCGATTTTTCAGCAAGCGTTGATTGAATCATGTAATTTAGTTATACTTAAGGCTCTTTCGCGAAAACTGAGGATTTAGCGATGTTATCTGGGAGTGCAGTGTCGTGTTTATACTTTGTTATATTGAAGTCGTATCAATCTACAAAAGTATCATTATGATTTTGGGAAGTTGCACCACCTTTACAAATTTTCGTTAAGCTTGAATAAAATATTACGTACTTATCTATTTACTCTGTTGGCTTAGCGCCCCAAAACGTGTCTTGGACTCCAATATGAGTTAGTATTGGACTTATTATTTCTATGAGAAAAACTAGATGTACAAAATCATCCCAGGATGCTTCCTTATACCCTTTTGTTTGGTGGTCATGCTACGCTTAGCATGACCACCAAACAAAAGGGTTTTGTCTAAGGAAGAATAGACAAAATGACAGATTGTAGAAATATTTCTACTCTTCGGTAGGATTTGGTAGTATAACAACATATCTTACTACTTCCTCGTTGCCATGGAAAGAATATTTTGTCTTCATCTACGTAGAAACGCAAGTCTAGATATCGAAATGGATAGAAAGAGCTTTGTCTATTCTTGGAAGAATAGAAATATAAATGGTCATGCTTCAGGTGCAGGGAATAACATAATAATGTGTCTATTTATATGGAGCATCGAACAAGACTGTCCATTTTCACTTTTAACCCAATTATTTATTTCAATACAACCCTTTTTTAAATAAATTATCCCCTATTAAAACGGTGATGATGATGAATGAACCCTCATATACCCTCCGTCGTGCGCTACAAACAATTACAGCTTCGTCCATCAACCAGCATTTTGCTTATTTATCATATACACCATCAACCTGTCGCCATGACACTATGATGTACAAGACCATAAACAGGTGCCTTAAGCCATAACTAGAGTGTGCGCATCGATAAGATTATATCGATAGAGCCGATTGTATCGGTATTAATCGTTGTTAAAATGTCTAGATAAAAAGATGGCGCATGATTCGGCTTGTTGATTAATGATAATGTAGATAAATTGATCGGTATTAAGATTGTAGATGGTAGATAGTATTATAATACGAATGTTCTAGTTATTTTTCTAACTAATTAAACGTTAATTTGGTTTTGAAGCTCATGATAATGATAATACATAGATAATTATGTCTATACAACGTGTATCAGAAATGCGTAGAAATATTCAAGGGTGTGGATCATACCATCAAAACTGAACAACTTTCCCTATGGGACCAACATCGTAATCGCAAAAATATTATCAGCAATACCATACGTTTAGGTCGAGTAGGTAATGTTTTATTGAAGTTTTGTATGGGACAGCTGATAAGTATTTCGCGATTACGATGTTGGTCCCTTAGAGAAAGTTGTTCAGTTTGATGGTCTGATCCACACCCTTAAATATGACCACACATTTCTAATACACGTTGTATATCTAGATAAAATACCTTATGTGTTTATTGACTGCGAAGCTTCTTTACAACGATTACATCTTATGTCATATTTGCTGCATTCCGTCTGAACAAAAATTTCTTTTGTCCTCTCTGGCACTAAACTATGCCATCTAATTACCTCATTATGACCGCATCTAACCTAATATGAACATAATAAGAAATAATGCGCAAAAACTGCATACCGTTATTCGTAATTATATTTTACTCGTTGACATGCGACATCTCAAAGGACGAATAGGAATTTATTTTTTAATGGATCTAATAACAATATCGATAGGTAGGTGAATCGATTTTATCTGCATATGTATGCACTATTGAATAGTTAAATGCTTTAATATGTATGTATACGAAGGTTTAAACTATAGTTAGGCTTGATAAGTGTTGAGGGCATTTTTATTGTTAACGTTTATCGTTTCTGGTGGAATTTGACGGGATGACGGGATGATTGCATTTTTCATTCATTTTTTGACATTTAATTTAGAGAATGCTCGCTCTTTTATTGTTTGTTTCCCGGTACACAATTTTGAACCTTACGTCCATAATTTTAAGGGTAAAATAAAGTTGTATAGTGGATTTTCGTGGCTGTCGGCTGAAAGCTTTCATCAATATTTTAATCGCATTTTTTTGTTGAAAGTTATTGATTATTATCGATAATATTTTCGCTTATGGTTTACAACACGGGATATTGTAACGAAATGCTTGGAATACAGCTTTTTCTACTGCAAGTTATTGCCAAACATTTCTGTAACGACCGAAGAGATTTTATAGAGCTTATTGTTTGGGGCAATTGATAAGAATTAATCGAGGAATAATGGCACAATTTCAGAACAGAATGCGAAAGTAACTGTTTCTTCGTCTAATTGTAACCTTTTCACAACAAACGGCTAAACTGATCTTGATGAAATTTGACAAGGAAATAGTGTGCATCATGAGGAAGGAAATAGACAATTTTTTTTGTTAAAAAATCGCATTCTCTATGTTCCATGCCGATGGTGTCACGGGCGTAGGCAGTTTTACATAAAGGTAGGTTCCCCTGCACATGCTTTGTTCTTCATACTACACAAAAACATCTGCATAAAACATTGTTTCAAAACATTCAACGAATAAGATTCAGACCTACACATATAACTAAACATATCCGGATAGTGATGCAAGTAAAATCCATACCTATTTGAAAATCGACGGATATCCGGATTTCTTTATTGCAATTATAAATAAATTATATTCAATACTTTGTTGTTAGTAATATTAAGTACAATACCCCCCCCCCCCCCCTCCCTTTCGAGTTTGTATACCCCTTTCCGTCTAACCTTGTATAAATAATGTAGTTAAATTTTATTTATTTGAATCATATTTAAAAAAATTACCATCGTCAGTAAGTCCAGATAATTACTATCCCAATTATCCTAGTTATTTATTTTTTGTCTTTTTTACACACTGTGTCTACGTGTCTATCGTACATAATATGTTCGATAGACACGTAGACACAGTGTATTTCCAGTCGCAGGACTACTGGAAGAAATTTCATTAGAAATGAGTAGTTCCATTGTGCTCATATATCTGTCAAATTTTATCACCATGTTTCCTTGTGTGTACATAAATAAATAAATAATAAATAAATGCTGGGCATAGTACCTTCTCAGAATGAGAAGGGTTAAACCTTAGTCCACCACGCTGGCTTAGTGCGGGTTGGCGGACTACACACACCATCGAGAACTTTATAAGGCCCTCTCAGATGTGCAGATTTCCTCACGATGTTTTCCTTTACCGTTCTTTAGTATATGTCATCTAAATCTGGTGATCTTGTATACTTTGGAGGCTGTACATCAAAGTCAGACCTACGCCATCTACAAAGCTATTACACTGACTGACATTGACCTAATTCAACCTTGTACAGACACTGTTATGCCACGTGGAAATTACCAAAAACATATGACAGTATGCTCACCGACCTTTGGAAGTGTGTAGGTATGTAGTTTGACATATAACGCAATTTATAATGAATATTATAGTGTATCGATCGTCATGTCGCGGATTCAGCGTAGGCGATACACTTAATTGACTGTTCATAAAGAATGGTACAAGTTAAGAGCGATAGCGATCAAGTTTAGATAAAGTTTTTAAATCGTTACGAATGGTGATTCACAAAAATACGCTTATAGAGGTTGTAAAGGTATGTTATTGTTGAATGCCAGTATCGATCTTATAAGTAGGTATTGGAGAAAGGTTATTTTATTATAACTTAACCGTCAAAAACCCCCGACTCCAACTAGAAAAAGAGCTGTAACTTTTGAACGGCTGAACAGATTTTCATGAAACATAGCTAAGATGATACCCGCTTAAACTAGCTTTCAATTTAAAAAAAAACTGCATTGAAATCGGTCCATCCGTTTTGCAGCTACGATGCTACAGATCCACAGATACACACTACAAACTTAATACACGGCTCGTTTTTGTCGGGAGTCAAAAAGATAATTAGAAAACGATTGTTACGAGCGACGGCGGCTTCACTTTATTTCAGATTGACTGTTTGTCCACGGTTTCACTCAAATCTTAGTGGAATTATCAATTAATGAAAAATCTACACAGGTTTCCTAGTTACCCTCCCCGAGGTTCATATTTTCATCAATACCATTATCACCACCATCTTGCTTAGCCATGTCATGAAGATTGTTATCATCATTGTCACCAGTGTCAGTAGTTATGTATCCAAATAAAGTCCTATGTGTTAATCTAGGTCATGGTCTATCTCTGTGCCAATTTTCACCCAAATCAGTTCTATCAAATTCCAAATTCGTGATTTAGTAACAAACATCCAAACATACAAAAACTTTCACATTTATAATATTAGTGAAATAAGATTTGATATGTTTTTAAACTTTTTCGTTTCAGATAATTCAGTCTCTCTTTTGGCACAGTTGCGTGGATGAAAGGACATATAAAAGTGACATAAATTAAGTTAATTAAACATTTCATCAAGTTCATTTCTGTAATAGAAGACAGCATCTCCTAACTTAGACCAACCATCCTTGATGCCGCCCGCTCAGTAGTGGGCGACACAAAAAGGTGCCGCGCCACAAATATTGTTCTAACAATTTCGCTAACACGCCATCCACAGCTTCGGACATTTGTTAAGACCTTAATTAATACCTCAATAAATAATGATTAACTTTATAACTCCAAACTTTTTGGCACTTTTTCATACACTTCACCGTTACGTTTTCAAAAAGGGTATATGTGCCGTCTTTTTGAGTCGCGCTTACATCACTAAATTTTGCACACGGCGTCCGTTTACCTTCTTTTCACTATGTAAACATGATACGTTAATAAAAGATTCATTCAGATGTTAGAAAATCTTGTATGGCCATATTTAGATTGTTTTGGCACTATAAATTGTGTTGTAAAAGAACGAGGTGAATGATAATTAATTTGTGAGTTTATTAACTTATTTTTATTATGGCCTTCGTTTTTGATTTTGATTTCGTTGAGCGTTTTAAAAAGCATGTTAAGTTAGGTTCATGTTTACTTACTATTTATGTTGTGTACATTGTTGGAGATAAAACTATTACTCGGGAGCTATTCTATCTATGTATTTAATAAAAGTTTTCTTACCCGATTCCTTTTGAGGTATCTTTCTTGGATTTTTTTTACTCCTTTTTATGTAAAAAAACACCATAAGTTTGTTTACAATATAAGAAATAAGACATCACGCTTCACTGGACGTGGATTTCTATTTTCACTAAAGAAACACCAGGCTGAGGTGGACGATTTTCCATTTTCACTAAAAGAGTAAGGTTTGGTGTAACATCGGTTTATCATCCACATTTTGGCTTTTCTAAAACCTAAAAGCGATGCAATGGTGAGAACGATATCTTCAGCAAGTCTTGTAAATTTTTTCAGGATTTTCTGTACTTTATGGGGAACTACCACAATATTTGTCAATGGATAAAAGTACAAGCTTCCATAGAGCGCACCTTGATCTCTTTTAAACTGTGCTTTCGCTTCCGTCTGTAAACGTCTACTCCAACTATTCTATCCATATTTATCCACCATCATCAAATTATTTACGACCCCATCAGGTTTTCGCCGAAATGCCCTGAATATAATCTTATCTCCGATCAGCCATCTCTGCCATCACCCGTCCGTCACCAATAAACATGTCATGCAGTTGACGTAGCGGAATACAGTGAGCAATGGACACAATGGCATAATTTGACGGGGAATCAAAATATGAGCGGTTGTGGAGCAGTGCGGTGCACACACTGTAGGATTTTGAACGAAGTTACAAAATAAATGTTACTGAAAACAAGAAAATTGCTTTCGAATCTTATTGATTTTCGATTCTAGCGTTAAAAGACTCAGAAATTAGGAATATGTGCATCCTGTCGTCGCATTTTCAGAGAATTTGCAACACGGCTGTGTGTTCTTCAAGCTGTGGATATATTTGTACAAGAAACAATTGAAAATAACTGATTGCCAGCAGATAGGTTTGCGCTACATTACCTGTAATAATTCCTTGAGTCGCCTACAAATTGTATAACGAGATAAAAATCATGCAATACTTATTTGTAGTACAAATGTACGTTTTGTTCAGTAATAAAAGTAAAAGAACATGCACTTCATACTTTATTGTTACAACCACGCTCATTAGCGCAGGTTTGCAAACATTTTAACGGCCTATTAAAAGGCTTATGACCGTTGATTCGATCTTTATGCATTTTATTTTTGATTGATGATAAAATCTACGTTTACACGTGTTTTTGTCCACTTAGGCCTTCGCCCAGTAGTAGTAATAAAAGCTTGATGGCATGTTTACACGAGGTCAGGCAACTAAATTTAAAGTTACTGCTTTGTGGTTTTGTATGCTCGGTAACTTGAAACTTACTGTTAACACATTCGTAACTAATTTAATTTTTTGTTGTTCGTTGTTGAGCTAAACGAGACATAACTCTACCCAACAGTCGAGTACACGTTACGACTATAAAATTTTACTGTCCCGTGTGCATCAAAATCATCTAGCACACACAGTTTGACATAGGACATAGTCAGTAGGTCATAGCAGGTAATCACCGTAGTGACCACGTTACAAATAGTCGTTCAAAGCTTATTATAGATAGATGTACCTACTGTATACAAAATTTTATTTGATGTCTACGAATCAAAAACACAAATATTTGACACCCATGTGCATCAAAATGGTGTAGACCACACAGTTTGACAGAGGCAAGATACAGACGTTCATATATCCGTCCTCGTCGGGTAGAAAGTAATTACGAACTAGGCAATAAAACAAGGCTATGAAATAGTTGAAGGTTTTCGCAATTAAAACGTAACCGTCACACCTGTACCTTGTAAGGGGAACTAGAGGTATACTGTTGTACACCCAGAGTGTGCTGATCATGGTATTATGGATAAGCTTACAATTCCGAGCTTTATAGGCTAGGATTGACAACGAGAAGTTTACAAATAGCGCACTAGCCTTACAAGTTTACTTCGGTTATTTCTCAAATCCCAATTAACTTATTGAATAGTTAGTTTCGTCATCTTAGTACCCGAGAAGAGCTTTAAGTGACGTCAAAGGTGGAACGGCAGAAACGTGATGATCTTCTACATCGGCCTTATTTCTAGTCAATACCTTGCCTTAATTTGATTTTGTAACATCATCAGAAGTGTTAAAATTTCAAGAATTGTAATCGTCGCTCATTATTACTCAATAAAACGTAACTGTGTGGATGCACCACACCGGGGCCCATGTAATAAAGATCTAAGGGAACCTCCCATGAACTGATCCGGCGAAGATAACACTCTTCAGATCATCACTACAGATAAGCGCACAGATTTGAAAGTATAAAATGTTTGGACAGCTCTCGTATAAAATCTTTCACGTTCGTAGACGCACGAATATGACGTCATTAAACACCAATCAAAAATAAACCTTACAAAGTCATACTATGGTTTATTATTGACTGAAGAGTCGTCATACTTCGAGTAATGCCCTTAAGTGAAGAACAATGAGAAATATATCTTAAATCTTCTGTTGGAGAGACGAGATTCCTGTGGGATATCTTTATCTGGCCCCATCGCTTGACTTTCGCACGATTGATCGATAGTATTTTTTGCGGTCGCCTTTATTTATAAAACAATCGAACATTCGATAAATGCTCGCCCCTACTAGTGGTAATGGTTCCACGAAGGAAAATTACAAAAGGCATAACTAGAACTCGTAATCGTAACAAACATAGGTACCTACTAAAGCTGGCCTAAGTCATCTTCGATTTCTCAATATGTTTATCAAGTATGGTGGTTATGGCAGTAGGTCCCAAGGTATTTTCGCTGTGACTGTATAAAGCAGCTTGATGCTTAGGTGCCTCTTATTGTGTCCGATCCAGAGGATGTTTTATACCTAAATTTCAGTTCTGCCCTAATGTAGGGTCTATGAAGTCAGTGTTATTTCAATAGTACATTGTTTTGTCAACAGATAGTTTAGTAACATTAATCCAATGCAGAATGCAGAACTCAACTATCAGCGCCTATCGTAGATATAGATCGTGCACTTGCTTAGTATATAAAAAAAACCTTTTGTATTAACATCATTATGTTACAAGATCCCAAGTTAAGCCGAGAAAATGTAGGATGCAGAAGGGGAAGCCTGAAAAGAATACCATGATCACAGTGAAGTAATAACTAAAGTTTGAGAGGATCACGATAGTGAAATGGAAATTAACCTGTCTGGTCATATAAAAAATAAATCGGTCCTCCATCGCGAACACATAGTAACTCATCCCAAGGGTTCGATACTCAGTTCAGTAAGGTCGCAAGGAATCCGTTTGCTTCTCGTAGGTAATTGTCATTTCATTATAGAAGTATTCACTCCGGTTGTATCGCAGGTATTTGGGCCCAGTTTTTGGCTCGTAACGAAATTACCGATAATCGGACCAATCGATTCTTGATCGATGTTGTATTGTATCGATTTTTGTGTACTATGACGGACCGGTTGGTAATTTGAGGACAGCTGATTGTAGTACGGGATATATTTGAAGGACGGAAAAGATTTTGTTTTTACCAGGTTTGAGAATTGGACAAAAACGGTCAGGTGCTTTTGTTTTGTTTTTCAGTTTCGTGGTATGGATTATTTCAAAATTTGTAATTGATTAGTCGTAACGAATGTTACTTAATAAATATTTATCTTGATATCTAGTTATGTTGATATCATTAATTAGTGGAGTTATTTCTTATATTTTAGCAAAGTTCTGTTGTTTTTACTGATGTTTCCTCGCAAAGAATCTTTATTTAATTTTCGATAAGTTGACATTTATCAACTTCTACGCTCGATTAAGGTCCGATTAAATTGAAAACATAGTAGATTACCAAGAATTGGTGGTCAAAGAGGCATTAATTTTGTATCTATATTTCTAATAGGGACCTAACTACTATCAGTTGTTTTTATATTGAATTTTATTCAAAAGTATTCCTATAGATAACCGACAGATTGAATCGCTTTCAAGTAAATTGTTTTCAGATAAGTAATAGATTCCTTTAAAAATCTTTCACGTAAATTGAAAAAGTTTTGGATGAAACACTTTCATTGTTATTCTGTAGCCTTTTTCTTGTTAGTCTCAAATGTACGTTATGAAAAGATACTAAGATTTATTTTACTATGATAAGACTTCTACTCGATTGCTTTTCGCTTACCTACATCATCTTTTTCATAACTTAAAGCAGCTTAATATTTTGGCAGTCAATATTTCTATCGCATGCATTGACTGCCAAAGTTTTTCTTTAATTTATACTTGCATAATACTCCACAGCTGAGCATAGACCGTAAAAATATTAATTTTAAAGGTTTTATAATAGCGCACTGCAACTTACCTCGGACAAGCAGATTCACGAAATATAAGGCTAAGTAAATGCTAAGAAAAGTAGTTTACTATTACGTAATTAAACTGCAAAAAAAATATATGCTGAGCTGAGATATGCAGGTATAAATTAAAGAAAATCTAAGATACTGTTAAGGCGGATACTAGATTTTTCACTTAACCCTGTTTTCCGCGTAATTAGCTTACTGAAAGTTGACTCAGGAATGCAGGTTACGTTGTTGAACGAAAGCTTTATATTGTTATTTTTTGCCACTAAGCACTACCATTTGCGACCGCAGTGCAATACAAGTGACGTCATCACAGAAATATTTCTGTGAACGTCATTTACCAAAATGTAATCGCCAGCTTTCAAATGTCACTTGTATTTCGACGTGTCTTGTAAGCGTTTCATCCAATTGTGAGATTATAGTCTGTAGGAACACCGGTCAATGATGGTGGAGGCAATCGTTCGCAATACTATGAAGAAAACTAAAAAAATTGGACAAAAATCAATCTGTTGATTGCCCAAAATTTGGTATTAGCCAGTTCTAAAGTTAATTGAAACGTGTTTTATTATCAAAAGAAGTGTTTTAATGTAGTCTTCGAACAATTCTGATCTGAACTCATAGGCTCTACCACCGCTTCGTAACGAATTATAGCTGGACAAAAGCAGTTATAAGAAATTTCTTATCGTTTAAAATATAGCATATAAAAATCACCAATAACAATGCTTTACTGCTTCATCAGATAATCGGTAACATAATTTAAACAAGCAATCATAATTTGCAACATCTTTTTTCCACAACCGTTTCGTTCTATCTGCAACTTAGTACACAGGCAAGGACATTTCATCATTCAGCCAATAAATATTTCGCCTCATGTTTTCATAATAAACACACATTTCACTTGTAATGTAACATTATGACATGGCGAAGCAATAAAAAGTTAAACGATGAACGTTGACTGCTGAAGATACGGCATTGATGCGGCCGCTATTCGTCTTTTGGTTTGTTGAAAGGATTGGTCTCACACGGGCTTCTCAACGTCTAATGTCTACTGCTAAATGGACCTCTATAACAGTGGTGTGCACTCTATAGAGACAAAAAGACACTGCCTACTCTAATAAATTAAGTTTTTTTTTTTTTTTTTTTTAAACATTGCCCCTCACTAGGATTTCTCCTGTATCGAGGGTACAGTTTATACATGTCACATGCACACACAACCAGACCCGAAACAACTATCTGTAGATCATACAAATATTTGTTCCGTGCGGGGATCGAACCCGCGGCACGTAGCGCAGAAAGCTAATTGCTTAGCCACTGCGCCAACCGTGTCGTCAATTTATTAAGTAATACAAACGTTAATATGTCTGTTATATCAGTTAATTTAAGTCTTAGGGTGAGGTGGCCAATCACAAACATCATTTAACTTGACAATACAACAGTAAGTTGTTTTTGCCTACGTTGTAAGAAATATCTGTTCACGCGCTGTTTAAAGTACAGTATTGACCCAAATTGTCATTATCGCCAAGCTTGATAAATTGAGTGACCGTAGGATGTTGTTATTAGCGCATAGGAGGATGCTACTGCCCCTCCATCCACATGTCCTGTTGACTTATAATAGCATTTCTCTTGATGGTTTCCAGCAAAATAAAGGCTATCTTGCTATTGACGGTATATCTCTGTCACACTCACGCAGAGAATATTCCCTCTACTAATAAATACTAAATAAAGTTATGTCATCCTTATACATAAAACATTCATAACACAACGTTACACAGTATTTAGTAGTAGGTAAGGGGGATATATTAAGAATTAATTACAAAGCTTAAAAACTTGATTTTAAGTTACTATGGTATCTCGAGATATAGACAATCAAATACTAAAAATTACTGTCTGTAAAACTTGTTTCAAGTTATAAGAGTCAGGTAAGATAAATGCGTAGGAAATTAAACTACAGTCCTGTCAATACTTTCTCCCAATTGACATTTTAAAACTCAATACTATTGAAAATACCGCTACTAGCGGCTTCTTAAAACTCAATTGCTAAGTGAGCTCTTGTGAGACATCCCTATAGGACAGATTCATTTGTCACTGACACGAGCTTATTATGTAACTGCTAGGAACAAGCATACCAATGGAAGTATTATTTTTAAAACGAAGAAATAACTGTCATACTTTTCGTTTTATCTTATGACAATTTTCTCTGTAAAAGAAAGTGACAGCAACATAACTTCAACGTCATCTTGAAAGACAAAGTGTCAGTTGTTGAGTCGGCTTGGTATCCGCTCGGCTACCACTTCAGGTTCACAATAATTGCAATTTGCTAAGTTTCAGTGCTTTATTGTGCGGAATATAATATAAATTCGATTTCCTAATTTAACATGGCTTGTGTAGCCCTTGGTTGCAAAGGCCGAATGGGCGTATTATGTGAAAGCAACAATAGGACATCTTTCCATCGGTAAGTATTGATTTGATTATTTAAGTTTTTACTTGTAGTTTGTTGTCAATTTTGCCGTAGGGATAAAGTAAATACAATATTATAACAGTTCGATAAAGTCATTTAGAGATTATTATCATAATATTTTTATAATTCGCCTAAATCGTAGTAACCTATGAGAAAATGACATTTGATATACTATTTTGATGGCACTTAGTTACGTACACTGTTGTCGATAGTTCGATTTTATCGATGTATTGTCGGGTTATAAATTTGTTGTTAAAACATGGATTTACCCTTGTTTTAATCAAATAAATACAAATTGTTAATTTGAAAGAAGAAGCTCATGTTCAGCATTGGATGATATATTTGATTAGCAACAAAAATTCTTAATATTTATATTATATTTTTGAACGCATCAATGGTATAATTTCGACTAAATTATTATACTTTTTCAAACAACTTACAGAAATAACTCATTTATGTAATCGCAGGTCCCTCCAAATTATTTTAAAAAGATTCTGTTTGAGAGACTTTAATAGAATTTTCCTGTATCTTACAGTCAAACAATTAAATTATTAACCAAAATAAAAATTATTAACACACATATTGTTCATTTCTAGGTTTCCAAAAGATCCAGAGTTAAAGGAGAAATGGTTAAGAAACCTGAAAGACATGAATGGGCACTACTCAAAGTCCTCGTAATGATAATTGGACATAATTATGATAAAGCATAGATCTAACCAACTTCTCTGTGCTAGCTGCCACTAAAATGCATGTATTTTGCATAACATGTACACCATCATCATCATCTGTGTAACATGTTACCCTTCACCCTAATTATTGCTTTGAACTTTATCATAATTTGATATAAACATGTCTTTTCAACATAATTATTTTCCTTTCATATTTCCCGTGTACTCAGTGTTTCCTCTAATAAATTACCGATGCAAAAGCTACATTCTTGTTTTATTTATAGATATTTCAATAAAGTAACAACAAGCCTGTAAAATTATATAAATTGCCAGCATAAATCTAACTGAAATTCAACATTGTTGGACCACTTCATAGTAGTGCATTTTGCTAGCGTTTGTTATAACGAACACCATTTTCCGACTTTCCCTTAAGAGTAAGATTTTTTTTTTAATATTTTTATTATTTACAATAGATCAAATATAAATCATATTATAAATTACATAAAGATCGGAGCAATTCAGAGGTTTCAGCAATATCTGGGTTAAGATGTTGAACAAATTGCTCACTATTTTAAAATCATAATTATATCGATACGTAAATTCCCATCTCTAGTTTGGATATATACAATAACTATTGGAAATATATCACACTGGCCACATTTGTATTAAAATGTAACCGGAGGAAATATATTCATCTCTTTTTTTCTTATGTCATAATCTCTTAGAGCGAGAAGTCAAACCGGTGCTAAAATTTCGTCTAAAATATGCTACTTCCATTGGTATGCTTGTTCCTAGTGTAACTGGTTGTCAGCGAAACAACTGACAGCGCGACTGTCAGGGCACAAAGGCAATCGCGATTTAGTCGGCAATCGTAAAAAAAGCTTCGCGAGTACTAAATGCTTTGATAGCCGTGTTTCGTGTTACTGTGTTGTTGGCCTGAAAGCAAAAGGATTGCCTTTTTTAAGGTTAATTGCTATGGGCACCTTTAAAGAACCGAACTGCAGAGTGGATTTACTTATAAAATGGTATAATTTCAGTTTGGAAATAAATCATCAAGATTTTGGAGTATTTTCTAGTACAGGAGTAGACTACGAATACACTAAGCCAATATTTAATTAGGTTCTCACTTCTCACGGTCAGCGGTGATCTTTACTTACTTGAGCACAGATGAGAGTCTGTTATTTCATACAAATACGTCATTTGACGTTGCTCAAGTAAAGATCACCGCTGAGCGTCGTTTTCTGATTTTACATGAAAGCAATCTATAAACTATCAACACACATACACACTATAAACTATCTCACAATTCATCATTGCCATACTGCCACTTGAGAAAAAATAATACCTATAAGAATCGCGATATAATCAACAACAGTCATTAGACGACTTTACGCGAACAAAATATGATAAGATAATTTAAATAATAAATTATGTTCATTGAATATTATTAAATAATAACACGCTCGATAAAGAAGAAACGCCAAAGCAATTAACCGGGACTTAACAAAAGTGTTAATAACATAGGCTTTTTACTGCGGCATCGCTTGCTTATTAAATAAAGCTAATTTTACGCGAATTATAAACCGCTCGTACGTGATCCGACGTCTCGCTACATATCAATTACTGGGCGAGTTAGCATAAAATGCGTATTAGTTATTGTGACAGCCATTACACCGCCTAGTTTCCCCTAGATGAGTGAATGTAAGTACCTATAGCATATTTTGAGAAAAGGTGGCGAATTTAATTTTTTGTTAAAACAGAAATTCCTTTACAGTTCCTTACCTTTTAGCAAGTTTAAGAAATATAAAAAATTCTGTATCGGTCAAACAAAGATGTTCCGTCACATGCCTCAATAGTGGCAATATAATAGCTGAATCATGTGTTCTGATGGCCCTATAACAGCAATAATGTCAAATCTTGGTTAGGCCAAGAAGTTGTCGATTAGAAAACCAATTAATTATTGAATGGAATCCAGGAATGTAAGTTAAAAGCCATTCTTGCCGTCACCAGACCGATGAGTCAATTATAAACGCTTTTGTGGTCTCAAATGGCTTGATGAACGCGCCTTATTGATTGAGAACCCGATTACCTGTAGAATTCGAAAAGCACTAGGTACATAAAGTGCGTCAGTTCAGCAGGAAAACATATCACATCAAACATCGATACAAAACCAATAAATCAAGTTATGACTTAGAGTCCAATTTAGCCAAAGAAAGTCTTATCCGAGTCGCCGTAACTCAGCTTTCTAGGACTCACTTATTCAATTTACGTTCTACGCCGGACAAGAGTTGGAACAATAAGCGGGAGCTACATGGGCGAGCACTACCGACCATTACGTATTCCGACCACGATCCTATCTCAACTTGAACGCGTAAGCTTACACGAACGGTCCAACCCACCATACCACTTCCAACGATGCCTTAAGAAGAAGGCAACGTAACTTTACTGCAGTTTTAGCAGCAATGGTTGAAGAAAGTTGAGATTTTTGCGTTCGCATTTCCACATCACAGCCTCCGCGAAAACGCACCAAGCAAACGTCATTGGCTGATAATTGTCGCTCCCCAGCGCGGCGCCCTTATCGCCCTAGATAACCACGCTTCCATCTTATTGTCCATTTGTTAAGATACCACAATGCACTCGGAATATTACTAATTAGGCTCTGTTTATGAGCCTACCGGCCATTGTTGAAAGAATGAGATAGTTATCTGTTTGTTGTCTGCAAATGAGATTTGCGATGCCGCTTTGTCGGTTGGCAAAATTGTATGAGCTTTGTTCCATCTGAAATATTATCTGTAAACCAGTGTGGTGGACATTGTTTTTGTGGCAGTTAGCAAAGGCCGTACATTCTGGTTGCGCTATCTGATGGCTTAAGTTAAAGTAAACCTTCGTTATGTGAATGCACGGTGCAGTTATGTTTCGAGTTTTTCGGGATGTGACCCTTGCTCCGGGAATTGGGACCTGTATGGATGTATGTTGGAATGTGCATTGTTTGTTGCATTGTGCTGATCAGTCTAGATATGTTAACTTGTTTGTCTAATTGTCCAATCGGAATGTTTGAAAACTGCACTGTTCTTTAGGCTTTTTATGGCATGTATGACAACATTCCTGTTTAGCTGAAAGTTTTATTGATTCCCGAAGATGTAACTATCTATAAATACATATATGTCATATAGGTTTCTAATAAACAATAATAAATAGGAAAATAATTTCAAGTACTTTTAAAAATAAAAAAAACTGATGCGCCTTTCCAGTTTGCCAGTAAAAGGACTCCAATTAATTTCCCACTATCGTAACGCGATGAAACAAGCCAATTGGATTTAAGAATTTATTGCATTTCAGCCATGTATTTTTGCAGAAGATTTACAACTTAACACTTCCGAGTACTTGCAAATAAAAATTGCATATAAAATTCAACATACTCGTAATGACTATTGAAATATTCACACGAGAATCGTAAAATTCAATTGTGGGGGTGTAAATGTACAATGAAGTTGAAAACTTTAAAATACGCACTGTGTTATTCCCTGCTTGAAATACGGGCTTCTGATACTAACGTTTGTTGGCCTAAGTTAAGCAAATGTTTGGTCAAACCTTTTAATTGTAGTTAGACATTCGGTGTTCTTCGAAGTGATTATTTCGTTTGCTGATCAGTGATCAAGATGTCAAGAACTTTAATTTTAAATAAATAACATGTCATTCGTAGTTTTTTGAATGGAGATTTTTAAATTTTAGTAACTAGTTAAATTTTGACTTGTTCCAATAAAAACCCATAATTTTATACAATATTCATTCGCCCTAACAGGAATGCTCTCAAAGTGTTGAAAATAAAATCTATCATCGACGACGAGCAAAATCATAAATATAAAGGCTCAGCAAACATTTGTTCAAACGCCCGAGCTCGAAGGGCTGGCGCAAACAAACCAATATTGGTTTAGTCGAAAAAACACGTCGCTAAATTTTACGTCGCCATCTTGTCGCTAGATAAAATCGCATTTCGCGTTTATTGCACAATGAATTGTAGCGTTTTATGTTAATAACCAGCGCATGTGGGCCGAGAATGTCGAAATACTGACTAATCTGACCGTGGGTTGCCAACGGAAAAAAAATGGCAATTTTAAATTATACACGCTACCCACATCGGCCCGTACGATAAAGTTCTTTATCAAACACTCCTAGATTTTTTAATTACTTAATTATTTATTTACTTGAGTCCTGTTTGTCGCCTACCTTTTTTTTGTTAATTTTGTTTGGTTAATAAATGATCGTGTGATGTATGTTAATGCATATTTTGTTTATTTCCTCTATGATTAGCGTCGTATTTGGTGTTCGCTATTTAGCAGTTTTGTAATCATCTCTCTTATAACTGTTTACGATATTTTTGGACTCCTGAACCATTTGTCAAATAAACCCACGTTCTTATTTGGAGGCTTACATGATCATCGATATTCAAAGTTATGGCCTATCATTTATTTTGACCAACATTTTTTTATTAATAGCTGTTTAAATTTTAACTTCCTTTTGCAATTCGTTTTATTTCATACATCAGATAAATTAAGTAATCATTAATTAAACTTTTCTTTAAAACATATTAATATATTTATATTTTAAATTTAAATGTTGATTTGACTGATGGTACATTTGAGCCCTTTATTATACAGAGCTGATATTATCGATTCATCTCTAATAATTATTATTTTAAAAGTACATTGATTTAGGTAACGATTATTTAAAACATATTAATTTATTTTAAATTTAAATGTTTACTTGACTGATGGTATATTTGAGCCCTTTATTATACAGAGCTGATATTATCGATTCATCTCTAATATTATTTTAAAAGTAGGTACTTAGCTATTTTATAACACTCTTAACCTTTTTCCGGCCATCAACTGTACAACATCGATGTATCGAAAGCGACTCGCGAATTACAATCGATTACGGCGATCGAGGTGAAACCACTAGTGTCGAAAGCCTCTGGTCGCCACCCACGTGTATCATCCTCTTATTAAGATGTTATGATGTTTTCTCGAATCGATTGATGAAAGTTGTTTGTGTCCAGGTAAGATGTCAATATTGATAACTTTGTGACGAAGTCCTTCTTTATCACCTCATTACTATTTAATACTGGCAATCAACTTGATCACTGGCCACTTCAACCTTCCAAATTCAAATTCAAAATTAGAACGCTGTACCTCATCATAATTTTTCATTTCCTTTTTTATTCATTCCTTGAGAAACATTGAGAGAAGACACAGCTGTTGTTGTTTGTTGATTTATATTATAACATGCAATAAAATATACCAAATATTACAATAAACCGTTCTCCTGTGTTCCTGTTACTGTATTTCTGTTCCTCCTGCGTTTCTACAATTCAACGTTGTTCCGATGAGACCGGGATCCCACAGACTGTGAACTAGCCGTGACTAATCTCTCGCAATTTCATGTTTGGTCCCATTGTAAAACTTGTTCATAATGATGAGTACAATAACCCATTGAAGGGATCGGGACTATAAAGGTAGGACCTTAAATACATTTTAGGTAGCTTTTTGCTAACCGTTTTCACACCATTCTTATTTCGTGCAAATCATAACGAAATTCAGGTATACTGTTCGAGATAAGCCTGATCAGACAAATTAAGTCGATGGTTGCAGTAGATCTGGAGATAGGGATTGCAATCCCGCATCTTTGAAATTATGTTATAAAATCAAATTGAAAATACAGATTTTTGTGTAAAAATCAACTTTTATTTTCATTAATAAGCAATGAATAATAATTGCTTAATGTAATGTTATATAACATTTCTTACGATCCCGCGGGATTGCGAGGTTGCAATCCCTATCTGGAGAGTACATAGGTACTTGTAATTTTAACGGCTGAAAAAACAACGTAAGCGGTAACCCTAAATGAAAACCGTTTTACTATGAAATCATAGGCATATTTTTAGTACCTGCTTTCAAAGTTAACTACAAGATCGTTTGATGTCAATGTGAACATACGAGTCCCTACCACCATCGCTGTCTATAGATATGCTTAGTGAACTCAAAAAGTGAGACCTGTCAGGTACTCCATTTTCAGAAAAATGGAGTGGTTGATCAACTGTCAAATGCCGTTTACAAACATAATTATTAATTTGTGTATTGAATAAAAAATATATAATAACAGTAGCTATTCCATTAGTGCATGTATCGCAGTATTATTTAAATATAATTCGAACATTGTTGAATTTAGATTTTGACGTCTTCAAAAAATACGTCTCATTTTTTTAGCTTTGTATGACAGAGCGTATCTATAGACATCGATGCCTACCACATATTCCAACCACATCCTCCTTGGTGGGCAAATATTGATATTTACACCCCATCAACTCATAAAGTTCTACCAGATATTTGGCATTTATCGTATTGGTGAGGTAATCATATTTTTATTGAGTTTTGATACACTCAATATTTATCGTCTTATTTATCCAGTGAGCCTGCGAATTGTTTAGTGCAAGGTATGAATTTTAGGGAAAAGTAGGCACCATTAAAATGGCTGTTTGGAGTTTCTCACATAGTGTCTGTGTTTTAAATTGAGTTCGCTAAATGGCGATTTTTTTAGATTCTCATCCAGCCGGAGGGCTAATTCATGTAATTTTATGGCGCGCCAGACGTAAATGTGTTGTTTTGATCAAAATTTTAATGCAACTGCGCGCCTTTAGTTACGTGAATTACCCTACCCTACTGGATGTATTGACGACAGAAGTCCGACGCCTTATTCTGAGATAGAAATGTGATATCTACAACATAACTATTCTATTATTCAATAGAATCTAGATCATCAAAGCCAGGCAAATGACTAGGTTAGCTTCAAGATAAATCTATGGATTATTTAAATTAGTATGAGTAATTTTAGTTCAACAAGTTCCTTATGAGTACACATCTAATATGAAATCTACACATGTAGATAGATGATAGATAGATGTATAGACGTATTTATAAACGGTTAGTTGGAAATATCCTCTCACCTTTATTTATTACAATGCACGCAATAATATAAATCAATTGTGTCGTACAAAATTAAATAAACAAAAAGAAAAATCAATAAAATCGCCTGTTCAACGTTTCGATACGTAGAAAGCGGTGCGGGAGCAGGTTGTGGCGATTGAATCAATCACGTCGATAAAGTCGCACTCTTGTGTCGACAAACTGCGGATATTTTCGAGTTATGTGATAATAATATCGTATATTGAAATACTGACTATAATCTTCCTATCGCAGGGAAAATAAAATAAAAAAAAGTAAAAACAGACTTCAAAAAACTAAAATAAGTAAAATATTTTTTAATAAACCTTTGTTTAAGTATTTATACATTTTAAGTGGAAGAAACAATTACTCAAGCCCAAGAAAATAATAAAATACTTGTCGCGAATGCTTTGCTGTTATCCATTAAGGAGTTCCCTTCCTCCATGACCGTACTCAATGATCAGATCTTAACCATTTTTTTATGGGATCATCTCGGGAACTACTTTAATAGAATACAGTTTAAACCAATAATAAATAAGGTATGTATCTACATTAAAAAAATCATACGCGTCGAATATGGAACCTCCTCCTTTTACCTATAATATAATCAGCGGGTCTACCGCGTAACTAAAATTGTAATGAACATCGACATCGGTATTAAACTTCAATACGATCGTGAGAGCCTAAACTTTGAGCTAACTTGTAAAAAATTTACCTATCATATAGTTGGGACTCCTATCTTCATGATCGGTAAAAAAAATACAAGTTAGCTCAAAGTTTAGGCTCTCACGATCGTATTGAAGTTTAATACCGATGTCGATGTTCATTACAATTTTAGTTACGCGGTAGACCCACAGGTTGTGAGCCTATTGCCATCTACTGGCATAATTCCAGACCTCGGGCTGCTACTAAGTCCTTCTATTTCTATTCTTCCAAGAATAGACAAAGTTCTTTCTATCCATTTCGACATCTAGACTCGGGTTTCTTCGCAGAAAAAATCTAAATATTTTTTCCATAGCAACAGGGAAGTAATTTAGTGATGTAAGCATTCTACTAAATCCTACCGCAGAGTAGAAACATTTCTTCAACCTGTCATTTGTTTATTTTTCTCAAAACCCTTTTTTATAGTGGTCAGGCTACGCCTGCAGGCAGTTGCGGCTGGGTTTTTTTTAAACCATTTCTCCTCTAATTTTTTCCTGTCTATTGGATACAGTTTACCTAGACCAGAAAAAACTATCAGTAGGCTATAAAAAAAATTGTTTCGTGCGGGAATCAAGCACGCAACACGTAGAGCAGAAAGCTTGCTTAGCCATTGCTCCAAACGTGACATCGCAATTAGCCTGTTATAACCAGTTCTCTACAATTTGCACTAGCAAGTGTCACAAACCATGTTTTCCTTCGCATTAGATATTTATATTCTCGTAAAGTCTGTCTGTGCATACATTAGTTGTAATTATTTAATTGCGCTTGAGTATCGTTCATTCATTTACTGCCGGATAATGTAAACAACTATGAGGTGTAGGTATTTGTATGAAGGAGCTTTGGTAACCAGGAACTTGTGATGGTTAAAGGAACTGGTTAAGCCAAGAAGATTGGGATGCAAGGAAAGACTCCAGGAGTGACGGTACCTTAGATCGTGTGGCATATCCTGGGCAGTCAGCCTGGATACCTGACTGATGATGGCTGTCTAGCCTATCTTTCCACTACAAAATATAAAAATACGTAAAACCGAAGTAGTTCTTATATTTACCCACTTTCCCACTTCAACAGAAGAAGGCAATAGATAAATCTCAAAAAAAAAATATTAAAATAAGGGGTGATTTTTTAATCACCAGAATTTATTTTATCCAACGAATAAATTTGACGTTTGACAGATGTTGTATAGGAAAGCTGTCAAAAATTCAAATTTATTCCCTCGGATAACTTTAGCTGGCGATCAACCCTTAATCTACTAGTTCCTTATTCTAAATTTACTTAAATCAGATACAGGTGCCAGCCAGCCCTTAATTAAAGAAGGTTGATCGTTTCCATGAAACCTCATAGTGTTGTTACTTGGTGAGGGCCGTGCACCCCACTAATAACAGTGGGGTGCACGGCCCTCACCGAGTGAGTGAAAGAAAGACAGAAACCAGATAACTAATAAGCACAAAATATTTTAGCGAGCTCGTATGTATTTTCTAATTTACTAATTACTTAGTAATCTCGGGGCGGCTGATAAAGCCTGTTTGGCTTTAACACAGTTTATGCTGTTGATATCGCCACTCAGCACTTTATACACTAATCGCTTATCGTTTATAATCATTTAGACAGATAACAGGTAGACAGGTTGCATAAGCTGACGATAGCCGATAATCCGATGTTTGCAGTCAGGCTGGCACGAGTCAATTCCGACTTAAGGTTGTATTTTATGACGATTTCTTACTTTTGAGGGGGTGAAGTATCAGCCTAAGACCCGCCCACTAGGGGAGCTCCGTTCACGCATATCGTTTGTATTGCGCAATTGACGTATCAGACTGTGTGACACACGTGTCACAGAATACCAACATTAATAAGCAACACGCAGTATGACACCAGCAAATACTTGAAAAATATAAATCCATAATATCGTATACCCAGTGTCCTATATTACGCTAGAACATCTGTTAGTCCGTTTTGTATTTGTAGATTTTATAACCATTTATCTATCTACTTATAAACTATTGGTCATACCTATTGTGTATGAGTTTATGCAAGTGCATATAATTGTCTCGACCAACATTGGGCATTTTCACATTAAGCCGATAATGCCGTAACGAAACCGATATATCGGCACGACAAAGCTGATGACACTGCCAATGTGTGTGTAATGTTAGAAGAATAAGCCAACTCAAATCCATGCCTTGAGACAATAACCTACCCTCACCCACACCTGTAGGCGTCGTCCGTTTCCGAAGTCATAGTCATACCTACTTAAGTTCGTTCACAGGATTGCTTTTTTACCAAAAAAGAAATTGCATATTCATAGAATTCAAAACCATATTCCTAGTTCAGATTCCTCGCTATGTATGCAGGTGAAGAGCTTCAAAATTGAAAGAAAGAAAGAAAAAATATTTATTTCGGACTCACACACGAAATGCCTAAGGCATTAAGTCCGCCTCTGTCCATAAAGTATAAATAAATTCACAAAAAATTCAAATAATGATAACAATAACCTAACCGTCAAAAACCCCCGACTCCAACTAGAAAAAGAGGTGTAAATTTTGAACGGCTGAACAGATTTTAAGAACCATCCCGATTTGTTGTATTTAAAATAAATAAGAACTTTCTTATTGGCTATGGACTCAAAATCAAATAACATAGTTTCTTGGGCTTTACTACTTTGGCCATGAAAGTTTGGCCATTTAATGAAAAATCCAGTAATCTTTCCTCACAACACACAGGGGTATCTAACTTAGTCTATCACCTGACACACGGCATAGCTTATATTCTCATAAAAGCAACTCAGAATGCCTTATAATCATTTACTGAGTCTCAAACAATTAACATACTCGTAACACATATAACTCAGTAATGGCAGCGTTGCATTGCGTAACAAACAATACTTAAAGTCCAATCATCTAATCTTAATAAAATATCCGGAATTCGGCTACCTACTACAATTAATGTATTAGTCTACAATTACAACTAGTAATGGACCATCGACGGACCAACGGTGCATGGAAAAACCTAACAAATGGTTATAGTTTATAAAATTTTATTTATGTATTTTTCATTAGTCTGTATAAAAAAATTGTATGAGTAATAAATAATATATGTTATAGTATAGAAAAAAATCCAATTCAACTGGTTCTCTCGGTAGACAAGTCAATTACGAGGTTTACAAAAGTTGAAAAATATACGTTCATTAGTAGCGGGAATATTTGTCGGAGTTCCATCGCTATTTTTATATAAACTGGATAATATTGTTCTATAAGTAAATAGAATATAATAAAACTTCATACTCTTTCTTCTCAACACTACAAATTGTCATACTGATTTTTCTATACTATATCCTATAAAATGAATTCTTGACGGAGATGTCAAGAAATTATTTTAGCATATTGATTTTATAAACGAAATACTTAGATTTTCTGAATAAAAGGCAAGTTACTAATACTTCCTGTTTCTTGTTAATATTTTTTTAATGATTATACTGTCATTCTTTCTTTTGGTTTTTAATAAAGGGTAAGCGCAGGAACGTCAAAAAAATTAGCACAGGTCCGACCTCGATGCGCGCCGAAACGCGACTGATTGATGGCAGAGATGACAGAAATCACGAATTTTGTGGTTTTTCTCAAATTGTGACCAATATACGTAATATTATGAAAAAATAATGACCGACTTGCCTTGGTATACTTGCGACCAATATTGTGATGTAAAAATTATTTGAAATAATATAATATTTTAGAAATAATCTTGTAAAAATATTTTTAAAAGGGGTAACTTTGCGAAAATTTTTTATCGAGCCAACTTTGGCCAATCATGTATCGGACGACCGAAAAATCCGTGTTACATCTTCAAGTTTGATATATATTTTTTTCGGGGCAAAAAAATAAGAATTTCTATTCAAAAAATTGTAAATACAAATCGGTTTTTGCGGCATTTCTGTAAAGGACCCCCTTAAAGAAGTGGCGGTAGGCATGGTGGGCCAATAACGCGGATTACCAATATTAACAAATAATTAAAACTGGTGGTCGACTGGTCGCCCAGTGGTCGAAATTCGACCACATATTATATATAAACTAATAGTAGCCCAGTGGTTGAAATTCAACGAAATATTATAAATAAATTTTAGCTTTCAGCACTCCTCCATAAAACCTTTAACTATGGCGAATCTCCGTGCGCGCAATATGCTTAAACACAAAATTTTCTCTTCACGTGTTAATATGTCGATATAGGCCGACGACGTCATAATATGTGTCCAATGACGTTTAAAGAACATTCAACGTTAGACTGGTGTAGGTATATAGTATCAAAACCATTTAATTCGTTCACTACTTGAACAACCAAAGTTAGCTGAGGACACAGTCCCCATGTGGTTGGGGTAACCTTATTTGATAACGGATACAATTTTAACCACAATTTAGTTGCGGAAATTACTATTGCCACACTGATCCCAAGTCCACGAAGCAACTGCAATATCGAGGAGTCGGAATCATTAAAAAATAAAACAAAGACAATGCAGTGGGACAAACAACTCGGAAAAACAGACAGCTGTGACGTCTTCCATCCCGGATTACCATGGAAATGCATTGGACATTTAATTACACAATATAGCTTAGTTTTTACAAATTAACCTTTTGTTTTTCCTTTGTCACATTCCGCAAATGAATATATTAACCTGTCGTGACAGGTTCGACAGGTACACCTGTGCCCCCTACCGGCGAAACGCAATAACTTAAGGTAAATTGTCATCGATCTCACAAGTAACTGATAGTAATGAGTTTTTATTGTCATTTGAATAGAAACGGTTGTACAAATTGTTTGTAATATAAAATAGTTTTAATTGGTTTAGTAGAATCAATAAAATTGTAAAGAATTGCCTACTTTTATCTTAATGTCTCATTTATTTATTGGGTTATTATAGTTATTTTATTGGTTTCAATTAAACTAATAAATAAACTAACGGATAGTGAATATTCTGAAATAATATTCTATGAAAACGTCAATGTTCAAAGCATTCCGGAAAGTTGTATCATTGTTATTATAAAGTCATGCTTGTACCATAGACAGCCTAACCGCCGGATACTGAAACACAACCCAAATTTAAGACGCTCTTAAAAGTCATTCTGTCGTTAGTGTCCGCAAGCTGTCCACCTTAAAATGACAGTGACAGCTAGAGAGTTAACGGCAACTTAAACTTGAGATGTGTTATTATTCGGGGGTCAGTGGCGAAAGTCACGGCCTACCCTTATAAATTAAGTAATAAGTAATACAAACGTTAATATGTCAATAGTATCAGTTAATTTAAGTCTTAGGTTGAGGTGGCCAATCATCGTTTAACTTGAAAATACAACACTGAATTGTTTTTGCCTACCTTGTAAAATATGTCTGTGCACGCCACTGTTGGATTAATTCATTATTTTCACAACAAGGACCATTATAACTATTTTTATAACAGAACAAACTCTCAAATTATCCCCGAGCCCTCTACAATCCGCTTCGAAACAGTTCGCTCCCAGCTTAAAAAATAAAAACCAAAGACAATTCTTGGTACTCTTCCGCCCTCCTAGCTCCTTTAATTAGTACCTAGCTTACGTAATCAACTTTCCACAATTTCATGGAAATAAGATTTCACGGCTAATTATCACTTTTGTACGTAATATTTTTCCCGCCGACACTATACGTGTCAACGCCATAACTCACGGGGTAATAACACGCCGGCGGTCCATCCACATTATTCTTACACGAAGATGCGCAAGAGTGCGATATTTCAGCGTTTGGTACAAATTTTGTAAAAATGCGTACGGAGCCTTTGTGTGAAGCGTACACACGGCTTCATATCAAGCTGTACTTTCCGGTATAAGCTGACCTCGCATTGTATAAGGCTTTTCCTACAATGACAGTTCAGGTTATTCAGATTCGTAGATCGAAGACGCATCAGGCAAAAGGTGTTATGGCCTATTCCATAGGATTTTTGAAGTTCTCATAACGGAGAGAAGCATGGCATGATTGAAAAGTGTGACAGTATCAATTTACGTAAATGATTAAGCAGGTATCGGTACACTTATATTGAACGAATTGTGCTTTTAAGTTTTATTTACGAAAGCTCTCCGCTACAGGCCGTCGCTTACACCACAGCGTAACGCAACCGTTCATTAACGTACGCGTTTCGGATAATTACGTACTGATAAACCAAGCAAATTGTTGGCGAATTATCTTCTCGGGGCGTGTGTGATGAATATCATCTTGTGTCCCGAAAAATGCTTTTTTTACTGACAAACTGTCACTGTAATTGCGTAGTGTTAATTATACAGTTATTTTGAAAGTTTTATGATGTATTCAATTTGTACATCATTACGATCGAAGCATGCGAAAACCATGACATTAAACAATATAATTGGTAGAAATTATTACCGAGTATTTATAATAGCCTTTGTTAAGATGTATTGTGGATTCGCTGTTGGCCTACACAATATGAAAGCGCCATCGTATCCGTGTAAATTAATACTTGTATGTAACTTTAAGTTAAGTGTCTGTAAATAAAATCTTAAAATTATTCAATCTTTGATTTAGCAGAAGGGTGTCTGAATGATTTCAATCGGCAATTTTATTTAACGTTACTGTTTTACATAAAATTTTATTACCTACATTGAACGACTTGATAATAATAATTTTAGTCTCCGTGATAACCGTACAATGTGACAGAAATTAAATAAAAATTTGTGATCGATACGAGTACCAATAAAATCATTTTCGCGAAACTGCAAGTAATGGCGGGCCAGCGTCAAAATTACGCGTCAATCATCGGCTACTCGTCTCGGAACTAATTATAGTGACACGTTAAAAATCAGGTCGAAAAATCTCGCGTACTTAACAAACATAAACGTAGCTTATTCCCTGAAATTAAAGTCGAAAATGACTGCATAGTCCATAGCCCCGAGTTGTTTGCCCGAAAATCATGATCTGATGTTCTTTATGTCCTCTGTTTACTTTAAACCAGCCCATGTTAATTATCGCATCCAATTTAATTTTATGTACTGTCTTGCTTTTATCCTTGTCTGTAGCTGTCAGTTAGAGCGAGAGGGGTAGTGAGGTGATACATTTAAATCGACAATGTAAAATTTTACGATATAATCGCACCAAGTTAAACGGAGCTCGCTACGGTCTCTACGGTGTGATACAAGTACCTACAAAGCGTGACCGGTTCATGTAGGAGGCATTTTAGTTTTTATTTTAGACTTTAAGGATGGACCAAATAACTTATGTAGGTATAAATTTTTCAGTTCTTGAACTTACTGTTACTGCTAGCCTACGTCATCCTACTGCTGGCTAAATGCCTCTCCCCATGATTTCCAGACCTTTCGGTTTAGACCCAGTATGAAACATTCATTATTATTTGTTTTATCGTTCGCCCATTTTTATCGTACTTATAATTATTTTTAATGCATTGGGTTGCGCCTTTGGGATCGCCTCGCGATTTTTTTTTGTGCTTTTGGGTGAGATAGGTATACTACTCGTGTTGACGTCATCAACAAAACATCTCACAATTGAATTACAAAATGTTAATTTACGTCTGCGTCGCCTCGAAATTTATCGGTCGGCGTTCCAGCCAAAAGTAGAGAATAGAGAGATTTCTATTAAAAAATAAAATTATTAGGGTAACAATTATGAAGAGAATGTTTAAGTTCCAAGTCATACTAGCCAGCACTTTCATAGAACGACCAAGTTTCTTTATGTCCGGTCCGTTTAGTTCAACTCTTCTAAGGCCAACATAATTTAAATGAAAATTACTGCTACCCTATCCATTGTTACATTTACCCTAGATCCTTACAATCTATTATTCACCCAAGAATTATCCTCGTTGAAAATACTATTAAATCAGGCACACAAGCGAATCCGTGTAAAATGGTAGTAATAAATAACAATACAATATTTAGGTGTAGTTACAAATCGTGTCGTTGTGTCGTCCGACGCTTTGTCGCAGTCGCGTCGTGTCGCGTCGCATTGTTGCGCGTGTATAGCGGCACTTATGATGATAAATGTACGCGGACATATTGTGTGCGCGCTGTGTGGCGTGCGTGCGTACCGTACGCATAGAAATTGTAAGATGGACTAGATTGTGAACGCGGGTTTGGTTGCTTAACTTTTTTGTTCAACGTGTTATTTCGTCTAGGATTAGATTTTAATACGTCATGTTAGCTACTAGAAAACATATCTGGTCGCCAGTTGGACCGATGATCTAAAAAATGTACCATTCGGGACGCAAAAAACCAAGTGTTGTAACGCACCTCGGACCAGAGGACCAGAAGACCAGACCAGACCACCTAGAGACCTTGGGAGAACCCAATGTCTCTAAGGCTGACATTCAGAAACGAGTCTAAGCGTGAACTTACGCTTCCATTCTGTCAAAATCAACTTGATTTGTTCGTAAGTTTGACAGATGAAAGCGTAAGTTCACGCATAGACTCGTTTCTGTCGTCTCTGAATGTCAGCCTCAGTCCTCTGCTCTGCTGATCATATGCTTCTGAATTATGATCAGTAATAGACTGTGATAAGTTGAGGTCGAGGAGGAAGGAATTTCTAAGGTTTTTCTAAATAAGTACTAACATTATAGTGTGGTCATCCCAGTGCCAAGGAACAGCATTATGCTATTACCTGGACTGTCCATTTTCCAGGCAGTTGACAATGTCGCTTATGCCAAAGGTCACTTCTTAGATATATTGCTGGCAGAGTTTAATGTAACAAACTGATTTATAATTTATAGCATCAGTAAAGATTTTATGCTAAACTTGTTTACAATGTACCTGCACGTGATAGGTTCATGAATGACATACCTTGCTAATGGCATCAAGTTTATGAATGAGTGGTAACAAAGGATTCTAACACAAAGAATATGCAATTGAATAAATATATTCTATCACATTACTATGTGAACCATACCATAAACACTAGAACCTAAGTAGACTTAAAGGTTCTAGTTTTTATGGAATAAATTCTGCATTTAGCCATCAGCATCGTTTTTTTTGCTTCAAATAATATGTTCGGGTCGGCTTTCTTACAGAAATGTATGTCAAACACATCTTAATTTATTAGGTATCGAGAGGACACTTGTGGCCGAAAACAATACCAAAACCTGTATTTCGTCACTTAATAAATAAAAATCCCTTTCGATATCCACAAACAAAAAATATAACATACATTCCAAAATGAAATAGATATTTATGCGGACGGTACACATGTGTGAATGGTTTTTTTAAGTAACACTGGACAATATGTTTTTGAGGTGACCAGACTTTGTCCAAGACGCGTCCATCATTCTGCTTATAGGACGATGTTATGCAACAACATGACATTATTTTTATTTCAATTGAGACGCACTTTCTGTTATTACCCGACTACGGAGAGGGTTATATGTTTGACCGTTATGTCTGTATGTTCATCTGTTCCCTCATAACTTCTAAACTATTTATCATAATGCGAGAAATGAGGTATCGTCGGAAGCATCTTGATTGTCCTCTGGTTATAGGCTTTAACGTCACATTAAATTTAATATGGCGCCCTCTAGAGGAAATAAAGTAAAGTAAAAAAATGTTTGTTTAATGATGTCATGTTGGGTATCAAATGAAAGGGCATAATTAGCACATTTCAAAAAGTGGCATACTTTCACGTCTATCCTCTAAACATTACCATGAATGTGTATTAATATTTTCTTGTTTCATACTTTTCAGTAGTCGGGTCTTAGTTTTTGAACTTAATTTTTCGTAATTAAAATTATCATTCATCGTTTTGGTCAGCCCATTGCAGTGCTTACCCTGCCTCCGCCTTGCATTCGTAGGTACATAAAATGCTTGAAGTTCATTGCTTATGTTCTTCTCGTTACCTACAACCACATCAGGAGTGTAGAAAGCTAAAATTACGTTCGAATTTCGACCACTAGGCGACTAGTGCAGATTAACTTACAAAAGTCAGAAATTAAAGGACAAAAAAAAATGTCTCAATATTATATCAATAAAAAAATCTGTTAACTATAGTAAAATTTTGTCAATTATGTATATTTTCTCACTGCCTAACGTGTATTTTATTAATCAATATTGTTTATACGTCTAATTTGGATAAATAACACTTGAGCCCATTCATGGTGAGAAAACGCTTTATATTAAAGTTACCTATGGTAATACAATCCTACTTATAGCCTTAATTACACTGTCGTTTTCTAAATAGACATGTGATAGATGTGCCATTTGCTCAACTAAACAGAATAATTGGTCGGTCGTCTGCGGCTCTAAAATGGTATAGGAATAATTTCAGAATAACAGCTCCTCACATAGTTATACACAGTACACTCAAGTCATGAATACCTATTGGGCATTCAGTGGTTCCAGATAAGTCCCATTTAACATGTGCTTACCCCAGGTGTCGTAAATAGTGAAAAGATATCATCTCAAGACGTTGGGCAGCGAAATTTTCTTGGGGGTGATAAAAACATATTGCGATCATTAATCTATCCGCCAAAGCATGGTAATTATGGCAATATTCCCTCACGTTCATTGTATTGGTCTACCAAGAGGCCCATTTTCAGCAGAGGAGATTTATTAGCTGATGATGAAATTAGATTTTCCCTGAATCCAATATTTTCTTTGTGTATTTATGTGATATCTTTTTCTATGTCATACTATAAGTAGATATTAAAGGTATACTATTTTATTAATAATGTAGTTAATGTGTTTCTTGTATTTTCAGGTCTGTATACAACTTAAGACGCCATAAAAAAGGTCGGTTAGCATGAGTGTGAGTCTTGTTCTATTTGGTTTTATAGGTACTTCAGTGTTCATTTATAGATTCATAAAAATAAATAAAAACTTCGATTGAGATCGTGTAATTGTAATTGTTGTGTTCAGTGGGCCGATCACGAATGTTTTTCATGTATGTAACGTTAACGTAAGCTGATTTTGAATAAAAAATACACGTTTCGCGTTGTTATTTTTGGAAAATACATGCAGTATTTTTACATTTTCCTGAAACAAGTGTGTATGTTGCCTAAAATTAAAAAATACTGCGACAGATTCATAATCATAAGCGGCGGTTGGAAGGCTATTAGTACCAAGCGACATAATTTTTTATTATTTTATTAATTATTCAAAAAAAAAAAAAACGCCGGACTTTGAATTTTCCTGTAATTAAAAAAAAAATGTCGCTTAGTACAAAATAGCCTTTTAACCGTCGATAATTGTCTTACCTTTAACAATTTAACAATTAACATAAATAACCTATCAGATACTAATACTTCTTTAAATAATTATTAAACATTTTACCGTAAAAACAAACTAATGATATGGATCTTCACGATCGAAAATCTCAGTAGGTATCCAAATTGTTGTGGTGTACATAAAATCCACACAAACGTAGTCGTGTGGGCCAATTAAAATATTACGAATATATTTCAACAATTTAAATGGTGGCTCTTTACTGCATGCCGCGGTCCGTTTGACACAATTTCATGGGCATGGTTCACGATTCGCCCTCTTTTCACCCACACACTCCTGCCAACACACCGCTGTGTGGGGATTTTGGGCATTTTTGTGTACAACATCAAGAATAGTACCTATCTGTTTGTTTAGCGAAGCTTTTGCCAATTTAAAATATTGTCCGTGAACTTTCCTTCTTTCCTTCCTTTTTTCTGCTTCAGTTTAGACCTGGGGGCTTACTACGAAATCTTATAGCAGGGCGAAAACTGAACTACCCAGATATTTCCTGTATGAGCTGACCTCGCACTATATAGGCTTTTCGTACAGTGAGAGGTCAGCTTATTCTGGAAATTTCTGGGCAGTTCAATTTGTCGCCTGCTATAAGAGCTTGTAGTAAACCCCTGATTAGTTTTGAATTTTCTTGTTGATCTGGGAACAAAAGAAATAATGTGTTTTACTTGTCGTCCCGCTCAACTTGTAAATGTTTCCAAAGGGGGTTACACTTTAAGATATAAGAGATAGCTAGAAGTCTTTTACAATATAGAAAGTTATATCAACTTTTTAAAAAACATACATACTGAATTTATTTCCCCTTAGAAAAAAGGGTGATGTTCGTATGTTTTTTTATTTCTGGTTTTGAGAAAAGTTCTTCTGATCATCCATTCTGCACATTGCAGTTCTGAACACGACAAAGCAATGTTGTGTGATATTCAAACAATGTTGCCTACACCACATAATTTCTACTCCAACAGTATCACACACTATTTTCTCATGTCCCTCGGCCTATTTCCCTCCAATTAGGATAAAATGGCCGGTATTTAAAATGCGCCACTAATGGCGGCGCCTGCGCCCGCGCAGATCAAGGCTTAGCAATTACATCGTTATCTGGGTCGCTCCGGCGACGTGTGCCACAATGATTTAGTTCGTTACACTATTATGTGACTGAGTGGTAATGAATTGGGTTGTTTTGATAGATTTTATTAAAGGTGGAAGTTAATTAAGGCTGATGACAGGTGGATCCACGATTTTTAAAGCTGGTCTAGACCGGATGCGGACTGTGGAGGACCTATTGGATCGATAGGACTGTTTCCGTGGCCCCAGATATTATTGTAAATGTATTCTTTTAAATGAGTATTGATGGAGTTTTTGCCGGTATCTTCTCCAGGACCAACCCACTTGGAACCGTGCACCTAGAATCACGTTTTGAACATGCTTGCAAAAGCCCAGTTGAAATAAAATACTTTAGGACTTTGACTTTATTGTCGTAGCGTTACTTGGGAGAAGCAGAGGCCTATGTTCAGCATAGACTATGATAGTTTGTTTTGACTGATTGGTGTGTTGATCTCATGAGGTTACCGACGGTTTAAAATGCTTTGCTTCCGTACGTCCGTGGCTAAGTGAAGTATATGGATGGTTATGGAATATAATGTTGAATTTTTATTTGAATGACTTACAACCTATGTAAGGTCAAAACCTTATATGGGTTACCCCGAGGTTCCTTTGGGATAGGATTACTCACTACTTATGTTATATCTTTTGGTTGAAATTAAACTACTTTTTTTTTTATTAGCCATCCAATTATGCACTTTAACGCAGTGCCGGAATTATACAACCTTTGAGTCCCTTACACCATTCATTTAAAGGGGGATTGTGAAATCAGTCAATAAGGCTACGAATTTTTGTCATCTCCCAGTTATTTGAGGCTCATATCTGGCCAGTAATTTTGGTGCCCCCGAAGCCTGATGCCCTAAGCAACTGTTTATAACCTTATCGGTAAATATCACAAATCATGTTTTAAGGTCCATAAGGTTGTCCATGAGTACCTAAGTATGAAACCTTGATAGGTATCATGACATCACAATGCCTGTCAAGCTTAGTGAATTTATATTGACTTTTAAAAACATTTCGTGTGTAGGTTTTCATTGTTTGCGAAGCCTAATTTCATATATAATGGGACCCTAATTTATTCCTCAGAATCTTACTGGGTTATGCCCATTATTTTTGACATTCAACTTATTTTTTCAATAATCCCAATTGATATAAATTGTATACGAACTACCTACGTTTGTTCATCTGATATTTTCGTGACTGGGTTCAATAAAACAAGCAATATACTGATTGAAGTACTTTATTAACGTTATGTGCTATATTTATTGTTGAAGGAGAGGATTAATTAATGGTATGGCCGAATTATACACGGAATGAATTGGACTTTATAGTGTATGTAGAGTTTTATTGAAGCGATTTTATTAAAGTGATTTAATAAGCAGATTTTTTGGCTTAAAGGATGGTAATATGAACGCACTGGATGGTTAATCAGGACTCGTTATGGTAGATCACTGTGGCTAGAGACGTAGGAGATTATTGGGATCAAGGTGTTTTGCATTATCGATTAATTAATATTCGTTAATCATTTATGTTTAATTTTTACGTTGGAAACCTTTTCGTTGGATTATGATGCATTTTTATGAATTGATTCTGGTATTCCTCTTCGATTCGTTCTGTAGGTATATTATTTATTAACTATGGTCATTAAATACATAGCTAATATTTTGTTCCGTGTTAGTTTCAAAGGTTGATTTATATGTATTATAGTGGTAGATACTAGATACACGTAGACAAAAGCTCTGAGTATTAATATTTATTTATTCTGGTTAAACCGCATTTTTTTTCTTTACCGTCTTCAAAAAAGCGAATTTCTCAATTTCACAATGTTGTGTTGCATCCTCACGACTTTACAAGTTATTTTATGTACTAATAAATATTCCTACAAACAGTGTTCTTGTTTTTTTTTCTGCCTGTACTTCCTGTGTGCTATCCTTTACAGACTTATCTACTTATTGCATGTAAACATAACTGTTCTTAATAATAAGTATCTCTTCTAATAAGGTGATGACGTCAGTTATTATATTTTGACGTAAACTATGACGTAGCATGAACGTAGACAAGAGCTACGGTTCTGAGAACTTTTTTATCTGTACCTTACTTGTAGCTTGTTAGAAGTAGATTTTTGTGCTCCTTATTTCTGTCGTCTCCTTATTTTACGTCAAAATGTTTACAATGTGTAACTTAACTAACACAGGACCTCATACATCCTAATTAGAATATTATGTTAATAGCATAATACAATAATCTAAACTTATGAATTTTAAACCTAACTATTATTTTGAAGTAAATAGTGTTGAGTTTTGCATTATTGACTGCATTTTAAATTGAGTCTTATCACTTTGAAATAAGATTTAATTTTCTTTGACTCAATCGACCGTTAAATTGGTGAAATTCATAATTTTTTTTAAAAGTCCTTCTTTCCAAACTGATCTCAGGACTTGGTGTTTATTATGTTACATGTTGTATAACTTATAATTTTCCGTTGTACTTTGTATGGTAGAATTTTACGGTATTCTTTTTCTTTTAATTCTAACTCTGGATGGATCGCTATCTAACACTCACTTACCTTATAATAATTTAATAACAGGACTTTATTTTCTTTGCTTTTCTAATATTTAACAATCTTTCAATTTCTCCTATAGGACTTGGAACCTACGACTAAGAAGAAAGTTCTTAAGGTAAGTCCATTCTTTATGTCTATCTATATCTACAGATAAACTTCTTTTTTTTCCAATGGTTCAGAAAAAGAGAGAAAATTTCTTCTTATACCTTGAAATTCAATGATCGAATTTAAACTATGAATGTAGGACATATTGTTTAAAATTAGTCTGTATTATTTATAGCTCTGTATCCAATTTCGTCACAGTGCGTGAGTAACATCGATACCTACATAGGTACATCGAAACTTTCGCATTAATAACATATTATATCTCTGCACAATATCACATTTTAAAAGTAGGTATAAAACAGGCGAGCAAGTAGCTTTTTGTTGTAATTTACGAGGACTGGTACGTAATTAAATTATTATAATTGCTGCTACTAAGATGAGGTGAATCACTGTTGGAGCTAAAAGTACTTCATTATTTATGCTTGACGCATTGTATTGTTGTAATTAAGTACAAGGAATCGTTTGGGAAGCAGATGGAGTATTTTTTTATTAATTAACAATTGTATATATCAATGGCGAAGGGTGACAGTTTTCAAATGGGAAGCCGTCCCAAAAATGCCCTCTAAAAATTGCTGCAATTAATGCTGCAAGACAAAAATCCATAACGTCTCTTGTAATCTATATAGTTATGTCTGGAAGAGCTCGTCCTAACTGAATAACAAGCCATATTACGTTGGTCTATGCACTAACCAATTCCTAAAGGGAAGCCGATGGGAATCGGGTTGTATGGACTCTTCGCCACTGTCTCGATCCCTTTAATAGGTTATTGTAGGTAGGTAATACCTACCTACAATAACCTATTAAAGGGATCGAGACTACAAAAGTTGGATCTTTTATGTATATTAATTTCACCAACAAAATAACAGACAATTCAAATATAATCAGCCTTTTACTTACACACAACTATTTTAAACGGCTGATTTTGTCTGACACCTATATAATTCTGTCTTTAAATGAATGTTATTTAATTGTAGACATTGTTTAATAGGTGAATAACCTATTACCATAGCTTATCTCTCCTCGAAATTAGTTTGAATAAACAGTCCGATAATAAACTAGTTTTGGTCTAGTAAATGCAGCCAAAATGAATTTTATGTAGACAAATATTTACCTTAAGCTCAAAGAAGAATAATTTTATATGAGTGGTCGCCCAGTGCTCGAAATTCGACCATAATGTACTCGTATATATATATTTTAGCTTTCTGTACTCTTTCTCCATATAAACTTTAACTATGCTATTGTTTTTGTGCTGTGTCAAATAAATACTTTTTTCTTTCTTTTCTTTTCTTTCTTTCTTTCTTTCTTTCTATGCCAAATCTCACACACCTCCGTGCAATATGTTTTAAATGGGTACAAAGTTTTCTCTTCACGTATTAAATACAGGATGTCGCAAATGTTATCACATGAAATGAAAACATGACTTTGGTATCATGTTCTGAAGCTGTACTCAAAAAATCTACGATTTTTATGAAGATTTTTTTTGCAAATATTCACTCTGCTATCATTCGTCTAGGTGAAGAGACATCGAAATAGAAATTTATGTCACCTTTATCTGTTCTACATGTGTAAATAAAAATAATTTTGGTTGGAATACGTTGGAGACTTTTCTAACATTGCCTAGAGATGTGATACGTGTAAAATTTTGAAATTTTTAATTGGTTAATGTGGTTAAACTACTGATTGGTTTTGATTGTTTTTTTATGGAGGGTCACAGAACGTGATACTGATACCATGATACTGATACTGATGAACGTGATACACGTGATACGTGGTTCCATTTAATGTGATAACATCTGCCGCACCCTGTATAGATGTATACTTATCGACATACATCATAGCTCTAATATTAGGATAAGTCTTTTTCTAGTCTAACCAGATGCGGCTGAACATCTAAGTTTACATTTTTTTTTTTTTTTTGGTGTTCCTTCTATAGCCCTTTACGTTCCGGGGTCACGGTAATGAGATAAGTCCCGCGATCAAGTTTACAATATTTAAGAATTATTATCATACCGTAGCCTTTTCGTAAATATGTTGGAGTCGGCTTATCAAAGAACACAATGACTTAAAATAATGTTCGTCAAACGCGTGACGTCACAGTTATATGTCACGTCACGAGTAGACAATCGTCGCGCACCGCTTTGATGTCGATAATTGAGAGTTATTGCTGCGCAAGCGCACGGTAGCCCTGTATCGCGCCGATTCGCGCCTATTTTGCTTTATAACGCGTGATGGGTTCTTAAGTGAGCGATTTCTGTTGCTATGGCTATTTCTTTTTTTTCTTCTTCTGTATTGCGTCATCCCCTTATTTTATTGATCTAAATGTTACGACGGCGACGACCTGTTTGTACTTTGTATCCATTTGCTTCCTTCCATTTGTCACCAACTCACCACTCCTCCTATGAGACATGGATCTTAGATTCATATAAATATTTTATTACTCATATAGGTCATATCAAAGTAACTATTTCATCGAAATAGGTAGGTTTAATATCAAAGCTAGTAATCTTAGTACATATAAGTAGGTACTACAATACTGAAGCCGCGGTTCTAATGAGATAAAAATCTCAATAGAATCATCATGGATCTGGATAATAGAACTAATGAAAAACAAAGCTCTCAGTAAATTCACACAACTCGAAAATTGAATCTAATGAGAAAAGTAATTCTGAAAAGAACTATTTACGACGACGACATCACTATTATACAAAAATGTTTTTTTTTGTTTTCACTTTTTTCTTCTTGGATTACGAAAGGGATGTTTTTATTCTACGCACATATTGGACATAGCTTCCGCCAACAGCTTAGCCCGCGTGATATCTTTATAAATTATAGCCTATGTTACTCAGTGATAATATAAAATTCTGCTGGTGAAAGAATTTTTAAAATCGGTTCTGTGGTTTTTTAGTTTATCCATTATAAACAAACATACAAAAAATTAAATCTTTTCTCATTATAATATATATATTTTAGATTAGGTAATCTGACTGCCATGCTCAATTACAAATCAGTTTTGCTGATCGTAGTTAATCATGGAGACTTGTCATTTGGCCCGCTCCGCTTATCCGTCCGCTGTTTCTATAACCTATCCATCGTTTCTTCATCTTACTGGGCCATGGAAGGGTAGCGGCGTTACGTCATTTGCACAATTTACTACAATGTTAATGTGGTTTACGATTGTTGACTGAACACGGGCCTTTTGAGTTATCGAGGCTTTGCGTTTAGTTTCGTATTTATTGTTTGTTTCTGTTCGCTTCTGTTTAAATTGTAGAGATTTGGGGATTATGGGGAATTATTGAGGATAGAGTGCAGGATTATTAACTTGTAAGTACCTTTAAGTGGTTTCATGAGACATTTTAACCCCCGACAAAAAAGAGGAGTGTTATAAAGTTTGTAGTGTGTATCTGTAGCTCCAAAACGGATGGACCGAGTTCAATGCAGTTTTTTTTATCATAATTTGGCATGTTATTTTATGAGGATGATTTTTAATAGCGGAACAATGTAGGTATTTTCCAATTTGCTCATTTTTTGCTCAACTTGTTAGGAAATAATTTCTCGCAAATATGCAAGTACGATGTAGAAAAATGCCACGAATTACTCGCTTTTTATATGGCCATGCATCTTAATGATTACTGGAAGAGGTTTTTTCTGCTGTAAAAGTTTTCTACCCTTTGCAATATGCAGTTTTATCTGTAGGTCATCAGAAATATACACTGTCCCTTACTAATTAAGGTGGAGAAAGTTATGTCAAGTTAATAAGTAAAAAAATTATGGTTTATACTGACTTTATTAATGATATAACTTTATTCCACGTTTATTAGTGGGTAGTTATGTCTATGAGGTGCGTAAGTGCTTATAGTATCTTTAATATACCTACAGGATATGCTTTTATGTAGTGCGCAAAATTTTCAGTGATTCAGTGTCTGGTCCCAAATGCAACCGCAGTACCAAAATTCACTGCAAAAGAAAATAAAAATTTGATTTTGAATGGCTATCACTAGTAAATTATGCGTGTCCCCCATAGTACCTATGTCGAATTTTTGTTTGTTGGTAAAGTGTATCCCAATTCTGCGGTTCCAATTATGTACAGAGACTGAATCACTAAAAATTATGCGCACTACTTATAAAAATATCCTTTCTTGTTTACACTAGAGTTTCTATTTTATCAAAATAATATCCTACACATATTTTTTTAATTTTTAGCTGATTTAATAATGTTTTAAAATAAATGTACCCAAGAGAGGGAAAGAGAAAAAAGGGGAAACCATTTAGAAGATGGGAAGATGATGTGGTAAAAACAGCTGGAAAAACCTGGACTAGACTGGCGCGGGAGAGAGAAGATTGGAAAGTGTTGGAGGAGGCCTTTGCCAAAGGGCACACAGAATAACACCTATACATTAAAAAAAAATATACAAAAAAAAAAAAAATGTATACTTATCTGGGAAATGGGTATCTGGGAAGGCTATGAATAAATAAAATAAATGTTCAACTAATGAGCCGATTTTTTGTCGGTACAAAAGTCAAGTTTTCTAGATATCGTAGGTATCCACGCTCAGCTTCTCGTATCAACTCCTTTATTTAAATATCTGACATTAAGAAATACGAATGTATGTATTTAACCAACAGATCAACATACTTTGTTAATCCAATAAATTGGCCGTTTATTAAAAGCGGAGTTAGCATTCACACACTTTACCTTCATGTCCTGCGTTCGACGAGATAATTGTCACTGTTGCGTGCCGTGCCGTGAGTCCTGACAATTTGTTAGTCATATTGACACTACACGGCACGCTCGAGTGACGTGTGTTCGCATTGTTAAAGACGATACTTTAAGGGCCCTCTAGGCCTCTACATGTTCGAGGATTAGAAGGAAATGTAGGCCAATACAAACGTGTAGAAGGCGTATTTGCGCGCACTCACGAGGGATAGCGGACAAATGACGCCGAACATTGTCATTGGTTGTATCATTGTATGGTGTTACCAGAAATAAAAGCGTTTTATTTTTATTTATGTAGCTAAAACAAGACACCACATGATAAACTACAAAATATTTTTATTTTTGATAGTAAATCTATATATTAATACGTCAAGAGAAGACTTTGTGCACACTGCGCGGACGGAGAAGTATGAGATTTGGCATAGTTAAAGTTTATATGGAGAAGGAGTGCAGAAAGTTATAATTACGGTCGAATTTCGACCACAGGCGACCACTAGTATGTATAACATTGTAATTTTTTGATCAGGAGTATCATCAACTCTGCCTATCGCTGTCTACTGCTAGACATAGGCGTACCCCAAGTTGTGTCAATTGTTTTTTTTACTTCCTAGAATAGTTTATTTCCTATATCTCGTGCTTGGGCCTACAATGGACACCCACAGCGTAGTTACCACCTGTACCAGTATATAATATTAAAATGACGCCTACAGCAATCTACGTCAGCGTTGTATGACGAGTAAAGTTTATTGCAACCTTGTATAAATTTATATCTCGCTTCCGGAAATCCATTGCTAAGTCAAATTAAGCGAAAGTTATGATTTTGAACGTAATTGTTGTGTAGGATGATACTTTAATGAATATTCTACAAGGTGAATGGTTGCACGAGGGTATTGTACTCATCATTATGAACAACTTTTACTATGGGACCAAACATGAAATCGCGAAAAATTATCAGCTGTTCCATACATTTAATCGAGTAATATTGAATTATTTATATGGAAATTATGGAATCCATAATGAATATTCTATTTATAAATGCATCCTTTGCGTTACTTTACATAAAAAAGATTAATCATTACAACAACAAGCTAAAGTCTACTAATTGTTTCTTGTTGTCACATACAGGATATTTTTTATGTAGTGCGCATAATTTGTGGAGTGATTCAGTCTCTGTTCTTAAATGCAACCGCAGTATTGGGATAAATTTTAAAGCAAAACGAAATTTCAACTTAATATGCCCATAGTTTACGGACTTAGTATGTTCATAATTTACTAGCGCGAGTAATACAAAATCAAAATTTTATTTTGTTTTGGAGTGAATTTTAGTACTGCGCTTGCATTTGGGAACGGACACTGAATCACTCTGTAAATTTTGCGCACTACATATTTTTTTTTCCTGTATAGGACGTAAATTGTTGTAATTACGAGTTTTTTTTGGTTTAACAATCTGCAGATATTTCTAGTTTTGTGTTGTTTTAAGCTTTAAGTTCATATTAAAATTATAGTAGGTTTAGGATTGAAAATTTTCAACTTATTTAGTAGGTACCATGTTTTTAGATTCCGAAAAGTCTGAACCGAATAAAATTGCAGTTATTTTCCCCGAACACATCCTTTTTCCACTTATTCTACCAATTTTTGTCTTTTTAGCAGTGCGAATTATGCAGTTATTACATTTTTTTTATGATGGCAACTGACTGTCAAGTTAAGAAATAAAAATGGTTCAAAACGATAATATTTTACTAAATTATGTTAAAAAAGACTTCGGCATAGTTTTCTTTATCTTTTGTATCGGCAATAATGGTAGGAATTTTTTTATGTTGAATAAAACAAACTATTACTAAAGAAATGATGACCACAAGAACTTAACCATTTTTACATGAATACGTTTTCAATGTGTTAGTTTTTCCGAACTGCGTTAGAATGGAAGAAAAACTGAGCATGTGTCACCTGCCTATTGTTATGTATAGTTTATAAAAACGCCACCGAAGAAAAGGATTGCGTATTGTAGGGCTGATTAATTATCTTTAAGCAAATAACACACGACTGCCCCGTCTTTACATTTGTAGTACATTACGATACATTTTCAGTATAAGCTGACCTCACATTGTATAGGCTTCCCGTACAGTGAGAGGTCAGCTTATACTAAAAACGTACAAAAGATAGAGATAAAAGATCATTTATTTATTAAACATGGGTTTACACACAAATTAAGCACGCAAGATGTTAAAAAAATTAAAGCACGTACATGCCATGCCTTTTACTTAGGTACTTGCCTTCCAAGGCGCACCAATCAAAATAAAACAAAATACATGTAAAAAATGAAATAATAATAGTTTTAAGTACAGATAATAATTTATATAATCAATAAATAAAAAAATACTAATAGTGTCAGTCAGGAAATCACATAAATGATAATAGCACTTGTCTGTTAATAAATTAACAATGATAATAATTATAATATAGCTTGATATGTAGCCGTGCGTAGGTACCTGTCTATGGAGTAACAGGATCTTTCTAGCACTCGCCTTCAAACTATATGATAATAATATGACTTTGCGTCATGATTTTAGATCATACGCAAATGGTGCATTTTTTTCTTAGAGATCTGCGTGGATTCATTATCTTTTATCATTAATATATTTGTAATTATCGGTATTGTAAATGGTAATTAATTAATTAATGTTAATTTCTACCAATGCCACCTTTAATATCGTGAGAATATTCGCCTTAAACATCCGCATTTTGAGCACTTACTCCTCAAAATTTTATAAAACAAACTTGCCGCATCGACCTACATTAAACCTTAATGTGTTCATAGAAATTAATTAGTTAAACCATTTCTCGCTAAGCGTATTATTTCGCTTGTCAACGACGACCGTTATACGCAACCGGTCTGAAGTGTAGATGCATCTTTATAATTAATCTCATCACTTTGAAAACCAAACCATCTATACACTTCATCAACAGACTTCTAAAATAATTTCACCTCTATGTCATTCAAAATAAAGCTCGTTTTCCAAATCGTTTCAGTTTTCGAATCGTAAGGGTATGTTGGGAATGACATTTACAATTTTTTTCTTTGCATATCAAGTCAATCTTAATATGAAAGTTGTAAGGTCGAAAATTATAGTTGCTTTAAAATGTTATTCTTGTTAAATTTTTATAGATTATAACGATAGAGGAGTCGTAACGTAAATTGTCTGGTTTTAAATATAAATATAGGTCTGCATGTTACTGGAAAGTTTGTAATTCAGTCTTTGGGTAAATGTCTGGATGGAGTGATCAATAGTTGTATTAGAACTATGTACCTAAATGGTTATTTTGGCCTATTATTATCCAGCAAAATTACTGTCCCTTTTACACACAATATTATATTAACAGTTCGCCACCCTTTACATACAATATTATATTGATTAGATTCATAATAATTATTATAAACCAGTTCATTTCCGTGTCTTTATCACACAAAAAGTAAATAAGCCTGTATTGTAACAGCGGTTGTAGTAAAAGTCAACCGATTTATTTACTTATTAATACCATTGCTCCCTACATACAGGGTCCCCTAAAGCGTGTAGTTAGCCAGTCTACAATATTACAATAAAATACATATTTATTCAAAATTAATTTAAAAATTGTACACAATAGACGTAAAATTGCTTTGTATTGCGGTTAAAAATATCAGCCTCTAGTTGTGGAGCGATAAGGGCGAACGATTACGTCCGATGCCAAGCAAAGAGTCTCTTTATTCTCAGTTTATTGCTATCGATGTATCCTAAATAGATTTGCAATGTCAGAAGTCACCATGTATACTAAGTTGGTTGGCTTACTCTCAAACCGATGTCATGTCTATGGCAACAATTGTCCTTTTTATAATTTTCTAGATTTCACACTTCACCCGCAACACTTCTAACTTTACCTTTTTTAATTTCACACATTGCAGATGAGCAGATTTCGTCATAACGATATGTATCTCCTGAAGTATGCGACTACTTTCGCGACACTATAACGAATAAGTTACGAGATAACGTGTCAAAATAACTGACGGGGAGTTGATAGTATCGTTAAAACGGACGCGTATTGTGTTACATGTTAAAAACAATCAATAAGCAGGTGGTAATGTTCGGGGAACACGCAAAATTTGTAAATCAAAATGATAATATTATGTAAGAGAACGGGATCGAATTTTTCGAAGGACGAAAAAAATGTTCTGTTTAAAATCGACTACATGGGGGTCTGTAACGGCATCCGCCAAGTGCAAATGTACAATAGAACACAATATCTGCTTAACACTTCGGGAAATACGGGCGTGATGCTATATTACAATTTTAGTTTCCGTAAGATATGTTATGAAACATCCGCAGACAGAATGGCTGAACGCAGGCTGTCAGCGCGACCCCTCAAGATCTTCGTTAATATAGCATAGTTTATACCAGTTAAAACGAACAGAAGAATATTTTAACCTTCTCCGTAACTTTAAACATTTTAATTAACGACAACCGTGTAATAGTACACATATTAAGCCCTATCACTTGCACTCCACGTTAAATTATAAACAATTACGAGACACCTGTGCGGATCATCATATTTAACTATACATTGCCCGGAGCAACAAGTTAGGGCAGATGGTCTCAGGGCTCAGGCCCTATCTCGACAGTCATCAGAGATCATTACAAGGCAAAGGCGTGTGAATTACGGTATATGCAAAACGCGATTATTTTTAACAAGACGGACACACGGATCGTGTAATTGCTTGTTGAAAACTAGAGTTCGATAAGCGATTGATAAGGTCGGATCGGAGGGATCGGGGGTTTTTATTGATGTGCGTATGCTGATTGAAATTGATGCCCTTTATCAAGGATAAGGAATTAAAGGGTTGACATGAAAATGTGCCGAATGTGTTCCTTATCTTTAGAGATTGCGTGCAGCCAGGCTGGGAACCTTGAAGAGCTGTACTGTCAAAAATCAAATAAAAAAAAACAACATTTTAAATTGAATTTTGAGTCGTTCTGTCGGCATGGTTATCCTTGCGATTTAACCGAATGTTAGGCCAAACCTCAAAATAATGTACCTAAAGCTGATTTTTGGCCAAGATGTTCTTTAGGCCTATAAAAGTATATTCTCAAAGTGAGTATACAGGGTGCCGTAGATATGGTATTTAGTATCTCGTTCTGTGACCGTACACAAAAATCAATGAAATCCAGTCGGCAATTTAGCCACAGACACTACATAAAAATTTCATAATTTTACACTTACCACGATCTTTAGGCAAGGTTTGTAAAGTCTCCAACCTATTCGAACCAAAATAATTTTTATTTACACGTGTACAAGAGATAAATGTGATATTTTCTACTTTGATGTTCCTTCACCTAGTCGAATAATAGCAGAGTGAAATATGATGCAAAAAAAACTTGCGTATTGCGTATGACCTGCTATTGCGGCCCTCCGCCGCTACAGCAGCGTCCCCTGGGATACCGACAGAAGTCACACACAACAACACATTTAAAGGGGAGGGAGAGAAAATTTACCCCTTTAAATATGTCCCAGATCGTTAAATTTTTGCGTTTTATTGAATACCATTAAAATAAAAGTTTGTTATTCCTATTTAACATTTTAAACGCCATATTATCTTGTATATGCAAAACAGAATTATTTTTAACAGGACACGTATCGTGTAATTGCCCGTTGAAAACTAGAGATCGATAAGCGATCGTACCGATCGATATGCGATCCGATATTTTTATTAATGTGCGTATGTTGGTTCAAAATGCCTTTTGCTAATGATAGGGGGGCGCGACATTTATAAAATGCTTCTTCTTTGTATTTGTTATTTTAAGCTGCGTGAGAGCAAGTTTCTAAAACTCGAGGTAGCATCCGTGTCTTAGCTTTTTCAAGTCCATTTCGACCAATTTCAGCCAGGTGATCATCATCATCATTTTAAGCTTCATCCCGTCGAGTATAGGACATAATCTAGATAGAGAAAACTGTTATGCCATTTGAAAAGATCCTGCCATGTACATCAAGTAAAATACATTGTATCTGGAAATAATTAATTATATTTTAATCACGTCATTCTTTTACGCAAAACGTATAAACAGGTCATTCCAGTGATATAATTAATGACTGTTCAAAACCAGTAAATCGATAAGTGATCATGTCGATCGATACTGTTGGCGATGTTTTTATTTACTTCGATATCTATGTAGTATGTTGACAACTGTCTCTTGTCATCGGTATTAAATATATCAGAGAATTTAAGGTTTCAAACGTAAAGGTCAGGTGCGTGTATGTATGACAAGATTTTTTAAGTTTTTTGTACCAATAAGTTGGCAAAAAAGCACACGGCCCCCCCTGATGGTGAGAGTTTACCGTTACCTATGGACGCTTGCAACACCAGAGGTACGCGTTGCCGATCCTACTACTAGCGTTATGTATGTGTGTAAAAAATCGCTATGATGTTTCATTTATCATTCATTGCTGGCAGGCTAACACCATTTTCAATAACAAAACTATCAACAAATTAAAGCTCAATAATTGAGCAAACGGCTTACAAAGTTGCTATTAGATATTAAAAGTCTTATCCCGTAAAAGATCGAGGTATAGGCAGCACTTATTAAGCACTTGAGTGACAACACCTAGATTGTAAAACCAAAGGTGCAAATCTTCACGTTTCCTTCTGTCAACATCATCCGCCATACTTGGACAAGAACAATTATTCCCTTTCTAATGCACCAATCACCGTTAATGCTCTACCGTTTGCCTTTCCTAAAATGCGAGGATGGGTTCGATTAAACGCTTTTTTATCACAGGGCTGCGTGTGCGCCGCCCGCTAATTTGCGTCTATATCGTAAACTTCTTGTAGCGTTTAACCCGCGCCGCGCGGTGGCGACAGAAATGTCGACACATTACCGACGACCTAACGAGCCGACTCGCTACTAGTGACGTGACTTGTTATCGATAAAAAGTGCGCTATGAATATGAATTTATTTCGACGCTTCTGAAATATAATCGGCTGCTATCTTGATGTACAATGTGAATTATTAAACTGCACAGCATGGTTTCGCACGCTACATTTTTATGATTTGCTGTTTGTATTTTGTATGAGTTCTTGTAGATGTTATGAAAGAACAAACGAAGTTTATGAAAGCATGCAGTTTGTGTGGGACGCATTATTTGTGGCAAAAATGTTTGTAAATTTGGATATACAGTGCGCCCTACTGTTTTATAAGGTTTTGTAATATATTTCCCTTAAAAACGACAAAGCGGATGATGTATTTTCGAACAGTATTTTGGAGACACTAAGCTTTTTTTTGTTTGATTATAAGATTACACTTTTATTTTGTTCAAGTAAAATACAGTTACTCTCCATTTTTATTAAGTATAACATTATTTTACCAAGATAGTTCGTCACAACAGTTTATGGGAGCAGTAGGCGGATGTCTGTGTTATCTTTGATTTATAAATGTAAATGCCAATCAATAATATATTTTTTACACGTGAAATGCTAAAATAATATAAAATGACATATAACATAGACTGCTACTGCTTCACGTTGTTAAAATAAACAAAACTTGCTGTACATTGGTCGCTAACAAATCGGCTTGTTATCAGCCGATCGGTGGCTATAAGTCGTGGCGTCGCATCGATAAATATCGATATAAAGTATCGACACCAGTCACTGACGACACGCGAACTCGCACAACACTAATTCACAGGTTGACACGCGACTGTCATGGTATACTTGTGAATTTCTGATATAAGTTTGTATGTTGTGTAGTTCAGGAGCTGGGTTTAATTCTAGCTAGTATTAGGATATGTATTTGTATGGTGTATTTCAGATGAAGATAGGTTTTTAAATACTGTAAGAAAACGCGGTTTCTTAAAAATTATGACTTCGTAACTTCAGACATCAAGCAATCGGGAAAGACGTGAAAAAAATGTCTAAGAATGCACCATGGTCTACCAGACAATTCGATATTTGGTTGTGACATTCATTCATGGGATCTAGGGGACCCATATTTAGCATTGATATATTGATGTTGTATGATACATTGATCCTGAAAGAATTTAAAACTATTTATCATTAATCTCTTAAGAAATTAATTGATTTCCGTTCAATCTTTAGTACAAGACTATAAATTGTGACCAAAGTTTACCAGTAGTTGTCCTTGTCATCACATGCAAATTATTGCGGTTTACAAACCGAACATTATTGCGATATTTTTAGCCGATCGATGGTCATACTTTTGTAACAATAGAAACTTTGTGAGTCACCCAAAATTTTGTAGTCTAAACTGAATTGAAGGACGTAGGTGAAACGATGACACATGGTGCCTTTTGATGGTTAAATTCATATTTTGCTAAACTTTAAACTACTTTTTGGTTGGCCGGTTGGTCCTTTAATCGTTGGTGAACCTGGTAATCAAAAGAAAAGGAAAAAATACTACTCCCGTTCGGAAATGGGTTTTAATATCCCGCGAAGAAAAGTGCTCGAAAAAGCTTTGGTATTGATACATTGCGATTCGCATGGGAAACTTCTACTTTGTCCTAAAAATAGAAAGCTTCTTCTCTTTAGATTGTTGATTCACATAACCACCAAGCGAATGATTCTACGAGAGGTTTCATCACAATGGGATAGGCAGGACTGACCCCACGACCTCTCGATCGCCATTCAATGCAATAGTCACATAAATATCACTGTCACAAGCATAGATTATAAATAAAGCATAGCCAGAAGTACTCCAAAGTGTAAACGTGAACCTACCTCGTTTAATTCAAACCCTTAAGTCCAACACCGATCACGCTTGCCTCGGAGGTGTCTCAAAGATCCCAGTAGTACCGCTCGCAACTACCGTTCAGTGACGTCATCAGGTAAAGACAGAAATACAGCCTTCACATACGAGAGAAAGGGACAGACACAAGATAAAAACAACATACCAAATACGGTGATCACATGTGACTAAATATCCCTATAAGTGACGATGCCAAGTAATTATTGATACGAAATTTTCGCAGTTTTATCGTTTTTAGTATAGAATTCATTTTACAGTATAGCCCCGGTGATTTTTCGTAACGCGTTGCGCAGGAGTGCATGTTTTCGATACATATGGTTTGCGGCTGTGTGCGTAAGAAGATGTACGGTGTATGTTGGTCGCCGTTAGAGGTTTTTTCGTGAAGAAAACCTATGGACCGGGTTTTCTAGCGGTGTGCTTGTTATTGTTAGATGGCTTGTTATTGTGTCTGATATTTTCACACTTCTTATTATTAAGGGGGTGAACAGCATTATCTTAGTAAGAAGCTTTAGCTATATTTGATGGTGAATCTATCTTGTTGAGTATTAAATATATCTTGTTGAGTTTTAAATCGTATTGGTGATCTGATGATACATATTTTCTAGGTCTTCATTTAGCAGTTGAGATTCTGTCATGTCTTAAGCTTTGCTCTACGCATTTATATTCGCCATTTTGCTTACTACTTCGTGCTGTTTATGACGATGACCATAACTATTTGCTGTTTTATTCTTAATTCAACTTGTTAAAAAGCTTAGTTTTACTTATTATTAGAGTTAAGAACGGGGTATTTACCATGTTTATAGCTTCCTTCAGATCATCCGTGACCGTGACTATGGCGCTTGCAACAGTGCCAGATATCGGAAGCTGGCCAAAAAGTATAAACATGTTAAATACTCCGTTCTTAACTCTAATAATTTAGTGATCTTGACAGTTTAACAACTTAGTTTTACTTATCTAAATGTCTTGTTACTCCTACGATCAGTTAGGAGAAACTATGTTATTTTAATTCTTGGGAAAGCTTAGAGGTTACTAGTCTAAAGTATTTATTAGAATATGTATCTGTGTTTACGTGACAAATTCCAATTACTACTGGATTGAACCCTGGCACTAGCACTCGTTACCTCGTTATACTGATCTTGTTCATGTCAAGTAACGCTACTTATTACAGTTATGGGGACTTTCGCATATTTAGTTTATCATTGACATTCGACTTTCCACAATCAATAATCTTTATTGCCAGGAATGGACTAATCGTGAAACTATAATTTTCTGTGACTTTAAAACCTTTTTTGTTTGTATATTAAATGATTTTCATGCAAATATGAACAAAGGTGGTATTAATGCCTAAGGGATTCTCTGCCAGACAACCTTAGATGCAGAGACAAAAACATAATAGATGCACTAATAATTATTATTATTAAGTGAGGTTAATAGATTTAAGTAGAACCTAACTCACACAAAAACAAATATATAACATCTGTAGGTATCCAACTATCCACAGTACCTACAGATACCCAGAAGAGATTGTTTGAATCAGAGTCTGGCTCAATATTAATTACTTAATATCGCATTTCATTACTTTTCTCATGAAAGTGTTTATAGTTATCTTGATTAGTAGATGTACAATTTACTTACTGCCTTGTCTCAGTAATCTTCGAAATCGACTGTTCGGATATCGTGTGAAATCAGGCAACATCATCATCATCATTCTCCTGCCCTTATCCCATTTTATTTGTGGTCGGCGCAATATGTCTTCTTCTTCCATTCATCTCTATTAGACGTCATCTCAGAGTTTACGTTCTTATAATCCATGTCAAATTTCACACAATCCATCCATCTTTTCTTGTGTCTGCCTCTTCTCTTACATCCATCCACATACATACTTAAAACCCTTCTTCACTGAAAAAAATGATTCGTTAAATGTAACCAAAGCTTTGTCTACTAGTTACATAAATTAAATGACAATCAAACTATGCGAACACATAACAAAAAGTTTGGTGCCTATTAAGTAAGCCAGTTTGCTATTTCAAATAAACTTTTAGCTATTTCAAATAAACTTTGATAATGACTAAACAAAATTCGGCTATTTCCTGAAATAACCGAAACAGTTCGGTTATTCCTTTTTTTCAGTGTTGTTACATAATTTTCAACCCTCCTCATCACATGCCCATACCACGACACACGGTTACTTCTCAACTTTTCTGTCACCGGTGCCACTTTCATACTTTCTCTGATATACTCATTTCTTATTCTGTCCATTCTTGTCACACCACACATACCTCTCAACATTCGCATCTCCGCTGCATGCAATTGCCTTTCGTTCGTCCCCATATATATCGTGTGAAATCAGACATCCTACCTTAAATTATTACGAACTTTACACTTCTAATCTTTATAATCTAACTTCTGAGCCACTCAAAATAGCGAACATCTTAATAATGATCTTCGTAGTACGTTATAATTGCAGTAGTTCAGCACAAACAAACAGACGGTAATCTCTAACTATTATCTTGGTTTATAGTCATAAATTGAGATTTGAAATGTTGGGCGTAAGATACACTGGCGTGCGTAATGTTGGTTAAGAGATGTACATGATTATGTGGGCTACTAATATAATATAGGTAGGTTTGTTTGTAGGGGAATGTCAGATGTAAATTGAAAAGTCAAACACGTATGAAGTGATTTTATTTCAGATTTTTTTATATGTATAGATTTAGTAAAGTTGTTGCAGTGTTTGTGATTTAAATTGAGGTTTTATAGTGGGTATTAAATAGTTTGTGGTAGTTATAAATTGTTAGATAGTTAAATAATTTTAGTTCAAAAGTCTGCCCTACCTGTGTGTGATCATTCGGGTCATGACCTGAAATATAAAATTGGGCATTATTTATTTATTACTCAAAGATTAATGAAACTACAATTTATAGTAAATAAAATAAAAATATCGTGGCATTTGTTAGGATAATAAGTTCAGTAAAATTTAAATAATAGTAATTTGTTAGTCAGCTGCTTCTTCATCGAACTGACACATAAAAACCCAAACTTATAGTTATGTTGGCAACATAAAGTTGCAAGTGCACACCCGGCCTTATGCCATAGGCGCCGTTGAGACCGTATCTTTTAGATCTACGCGCATGCGTACTAACATTAGCACTGTTTATTACTTAGCTCACCGATATCATACTTAGATTTCACTTAGCACTTTATGTTGACAAGCAAATATTCACCTTATGGACCACATTTTCGGTTGATAATTCTTTGGGTTCGATTAAAACGTTTAAGCATTTTGGTTATCGCGTTGAAGCTTATTGATTTAAAGAGATAGGATAAAATAGTTTTTGTCCCTTTTTAACGCGTTAAAACGGGATACGTGTATCTCTTTCGTCTTAGGAAATCTATTTGCAACGTCAGGATATCTAGGCTCAAATCTTAGTGTCCAAATGTGATTTATTGGTACAAATGCCTGAACGCTGCCGGCTGAATTCTATTAAGTAAAGATCTTTTATGTTTCTCGGCTGATTTCTTTACAGTTAATGTTCAGTTTGATTTTAAAAACAAATATTTGTTTAAGATGCGTTGAAGTCTTTGGTATCGGATCTTTTAGTAAGAAACAAAGCTTGTAATCGAGGCTTAATATACAGGGTGACTGGTTGAACGAGATAAATATGGAAGGAGGGTATCAAACTCATCATTATGAACAACTTTTAGTATGGAACCAACATTGAAAGACTGAAAAAAAAAATCAGCTGTTCCATACAAGTAATACATATTAGTAGACTGTATGGGACAGCAGATTTTTTTTTCACTCTCTCAATGTTGGTTCCATAATAAAAGTTGTTCATAATGCAGAGTATAGTAATACCCTTCCTTCTATATTTCCCTCGTTTAACCAGTCAGGTTGTATAGTAATATTATTATATGCATGGTTTTATTTTTTTGTCGTTTTGGCGTGACTTTTGGTGTATTTTCTAGGAAAGCTCTTTTCCTGCACTATGAATAGAATAGATCTTTATTTCATGTAACCAGATACAGGAACTTATGAAATGACGAGACTCTAGGTCATCAAGGTATGCTAGGAACACCTATAAAAGTTTTTTTTTTTTTTTTTCCTTGTCCTAAGGTTCATCCTAGGATGCACCCTAATCTTACTACAATCTAGCCTTGTAATTAGGCTAATAAGTAATTTAATTATAACTTAAACTATGTAATTAGATTAAACTAAGATTGTGTCCAATAGTACTTTTCTTATTGTCTCTGTTAAGGAGAAGACACTTTGTTCATGTGTTCTTTAATAGGTAGTACACATGAACAAAGTGTCTTCTCCTTAACAGAGACAATAAGAAAATAATTAATAGTGATATCGATTATTTAGAGGGGCCATTTTGTGAAAGGCGAGTCAACGTCTCCTTTTCAGTTTCCTAACCGTCAAATAATTAAAAAAACCGCTAGCTTATGTTGCCATTAAATCTCATGCTATCTCTGTCACTTCAAGGTGAACTATAGGGACAGATTGACTTTTAAGCGCCTCTTAAAATTGAGTTGTTTTAATTTCAAAAAACCATCGTAGGTATCATTTATTATACAGTAGTTTTACATCCATTGGGGTCGAACTTTAACAATATATTATTTGTGTAATTAATTCTAAACGCGCTGATACTCTTTTCGCAAATTCCGTGTTATAACTTCTATTCAGCATCTAGCGAGTACGATAACCAATCAGAGATATTATTTTCGCAATCTTGAAGTAGTTTTGATGATGAGATCGTTTCTCAATTAAAACAGATCGTTGCGGAGGATTCAAGCCCGACGAATCAGATCCCTTATCGTAATAATGTTTTAAACATTAGCAGGAAGTCTTGGTCCAGATTAAGCAGCAGATTCTGATCTCATCCTTACATACCCAATCAGCGTCAAAATAAAACTTGACCAGTTATAACGATATTGATATTAATAACCAGTGAATAGAGATTGACAGGCGGCCGGACCCGTCCAGTTATCGCTCAATCAGAGCAGGTGGCGAGTGAAGTGTCAAGGAAACCGCAGACATCGGTTATTATTAAATACAGTCAAAGTCAAAGACTTTTATTTCAACTGGGCCTTTGCAGGCACTTTCAAAACGTGATTCTAGGTGCACGGTTCCAAGTGTGTTGGTCCTGGAGAAGATAACCGGCAAGGAACTTCATGGATACTCTTCAAAAAAAATTTACAATAACTAGTGGTCGACCAGTGATCGAAATTCGACCATAATTTTAGCTTTCTGCACTCCTTCTCTATATAAACTTTAACTATGCCAAATCTCACACTCCTCCGTGCGCGCAATATGCTTAAAAAGGGGTACAAAGCTTTCCTTTCACGTATTAATATTATATATCTAGATACTCAAAGTAATATATAGATAATATATATAAATAGATATCTGGGGCTGCAGGAGCAATAGCAACAGAATAATTAAACAGAATGAAAGTTGTGTCTGAATGAGGTTTTTGGGAATTGTGAGAGGTAGACTAAAAAAATAGGATAAACATTTATTTGCACACAACAGAATGAGACGCAGCATACAGAATTAAAACATGACGAAAATACATGCAGGAAGAGAACTGCATAAATTTAAATAAAAAGAAAACTTCATGGGCACGTGTCTCTAAGTTGGATCAAATAAGTCTCCAGATCAGCTTAATTCCAAGCACCAGAAAGTGCTTTTTTGCATGAAGTTTCTATTTTATGTTCATATTTCCCGTGGGCACTAATTGTGTATAACTATACTCCGTTCGAAATAACATTAGAAATTTAAATAACACCATTTACACTTTATTCAACCGATTTTGACTTCTATTACGTTGGTGACATGACAAATTACAGCTGCAGTAAACATTTGTTATCGTAAATACGTTTTTGCTTTTAATGCCATCCTTATGCGTACGGAATAGAAGTCAAAATCGTTTGAATACACTGTAAAAGGGTTTGTTAAACGTGTCTAATCTTATTTCAAATGGAGTATAGATCAAAAACAATCACATTCACACATCTAGATAAGTATTACCTATATTTGTAGGAAATCCTTATAAAACGACATCCTAATAAATTGGCATTTTACTAAGAAAAAACTTAAATGTAGGGCCTAACTACAGGTAAATATCTACGTACGTACCTACTCTTTTAAAATTTGCAACATAAAATCTTACATCATAATCTCAAAATCTTTTTCTGCAGACTTGTCATAAACATTGTCACGTAGCCAGTAAAGTTGATACGTACGTATGAATGTCCAGTGACCCCTTGGCGGAAAGATATCGATAAATGGGGCACGCGCGGCCGAGATAACGCGGCGCGGCGGACGGGGCGCGCCGTGACGTCACTTCCTTGTCGGCGCGTGCGCCGCTCTACTAAATGTGGGGCCCAAGTTATGAGAGATTAGATTGAAGTGTTTCAGCTTCGACAAATTTTAATGCTATTCTTCAATTGGCTAAATACATCTATCGAGGTGAACAAAATTAAAAAACAGGCAATATTATACCATATTTTTATGTTATCGTACACCTGAAGTGAAAAACGCTACTTACATACAGAGTTATTTGTAAATCACTAGCAATGCTTTAAGGGGTGAAAGACTTATCAATATGAACAACTTTTACCATGGGACCAACCATAAAATCGCGAAAAAACATTTTCATACATTTTGATCACGCGATGTCCTTACAGTTTAAATGAATTATGATGATATCTTATTGTCATTAAAATTAATAGATTCATGTTTTGGTATCGTTATTTTCATAATTTCCGAATCTAGAAAATCATCAGAATTATCAGCCATGCTTCGTAATAAGCTTAAAAGTTACAGCTTCCGTAAAGCCTCATTCGTCTCTCATAACTTGCACCACACAACCACCGCGAGGCCGCACCGCTTCCGCCAGTGTACCAAACACCAATACACTTAACTGAAATCCTATCTCCTAAGAAATAAAGCTCAATATTGAACAACAAAGTTTTAACTTAAGATTGTGTAAGTTTTTTGAGCGGCGTCGTTTAAAAGAGTTCAACGGGGTGCTTGGAGGATGTCCGCTTGGATCTCACGCTAGAATCTCAGTACACATTGCGTGGAGGAATTAAACCTTTGAGTATAGATACTCAAAGAATTCAACGTATATTTTGTTGCGTTTTACCTCTAAAGTTACGTCAAGCTTATACCTACGTCAAAAATATTATGGTTTAGATGCCGTTATTCATGACACAAATTTTTGGAAGTCAGTGTTTGACAACACGGTTGGCATAGTGACTAAGCGATTAGCTTTCTGTGCTACGTGCCACGAGTTCGATCCCCGCACGGAACAAATATTTGTATGATCCGGGTCCGGGTGTGTGTGCATGTAAGATGTATGTTTGTAAACTGTACCCTCGATACAGGAGAAATCCTAAAGAGACGCCCAAAGTAAATATTAAAAAAATACCGAGAATTTCAATTATAATAGTAGATTTATATACCGTAGGTATATTATATAGACTGAAGTCTGAAAATAAACTTTATTTTATTTTATTTACTATGAGAACAAAAATATGAAATAGCAAAAAAAATCTGCTGTTCCATACAAATAATAATCCTTCTAAAAAAAATTAAATTTAAATATGCAGTTCCAATCATATTGCTTGCCACTGTTGGACATAATTGCATCCTTCAAGTTGCGGCACAACATACGCCAAATCTGCAGTTTACTAGAATCAATTTTCATGTCAAAAGTCTACCATTTCCATTTCATTTATAAACGTCAATAACTCGGAACACATCGAATGTAGAGGTTAATCCATTTCCATCCGAGTTTTTTTGTTCGTCCGTTCGCTCGGCTGGTTCGAGATTGGATAACATGTACGACGGAAAATTGCGTATTGACCTAGTATTGATGGATTGGGTGAACGATGGGTGTTTTTATTGTCTGTGTCCAAATAATGGGTATTGTATGAAACATTTGGATTTGTTTTGCAGTAGATCCTTTGTGTGAGAATGCTCACGAGGGTTTGCATCGAAGCAATTTTGTGCAAACAATCAGCTTTGGTTTTAATGTATCTGAGGAGTATGAGAAATTCTGGTGTTCCATAATTATGCTGTGCCTTTTCGATTTTTAGACCTTTTTATCCTGCGACAAAAAAGAGGGGTGTTATAAGTTTAAGTTTGTGGTGTGTATCTCTGTATCTGCCGGTGGCATCGTAGTTCCAAAACGGATGGCCGATATAAACGCAATTTTTTTAAATTGAAACCTAGTTTATTCAGGTATTATATTAGCTACGTTTCATGAAAATCTGTTTTCGTCGTGAAGTGTCGTAGTGAAGTCGGTTTTTGGCGGTTAGGTTATGAAAGACATACCTACAATTGCTAGTCACATTATCCAATCTCTTCTGATAAAGTGTATGTTTTGATGAGATAGCTTTGTTGCGCTTTATTTTCTTTGACTTCCCCTCCCCCCCCCGTACCTGAAAGACTGTTCAAATCTCTGATCATGTTAAATCTTATGTTACCTGTTGTGATTGGTCAACAATCAATTCAACAAGTTCGCTCATGATATTTGACGGCTGGTTAAATTTGACCACAGTTTATAGAATAGAATAGAATAGAAAATATTTATTCGATAAATGACATACATCGTTAATACAAAAATAAAATAAAATTGAAACACAGAGATCGGAAAGAAACAAAAATAATAATAAGAAATAATAACAAACATACACGGATAAAAAATATATAGTTGATTTTACTGCACTGACGAGCACGCCCATATCGAAAGGGTTGCCAGCTCAGCATTTTGGGAAACTGTCGACTTTACTCGTAGCTAGAATTTCGTTTTGTATACTTGTGTTTGTTTAACAGTATATTATTTGCGTAGCTCAGGCTTATATTTATGACTGGATGCCCAACGGTTTATGGTACTTCAATTAAACCGTGGGATATACCGGCCAATTCAGCTGGTGCATTAAAAATCAATTATGGAGAACGCCCGCGGCCATCTGAGTTCATGATTAATATTGATATGAAAATATACTACTGTGACCTCTTTGACCGACGGATTAGTAGGTGGGGTAGCCAGCGTAAAAAATGATTGGGCAATTGAATATAAACTTGCCTATTTTTTACCATAAGATCTCTTGCCGAGTAGATACAGTGAACTGTCTGACATGGTTATGGAGAAACATTTTATCCACTATTGAATATGGACCTAATACACCGTTATAATAATTATAAGAATAGAATAGATCTTTATTTCATGTAACCCAGATACAGGTACTTAATACGAAATGTTGAGACTTTAGGTGCGCGGTTTTAAATAGTAGGTCCTATTGAGAAGAACCGGCAAGAAACTTCAAGGAAACTCTTTTAAAATGATATATTACAATCTTGATTAGTACAATGTTGTGGTGAGAGCTGCGAGAATAATGTAATTTAATGTGAATAAAAAATACGAATAGGATAATAATGATTAGCCTCTGAATAAGATTGTCATGACAGTTACAAGTTGACCCCTACTTCCTTTAAGTCCCTTACTTTAGGCTCAACCTAGCGGATAAGACTTGAGGCCATGTTGTAGTGCGGTGGGTCTTTTGCGCTGAGCGTTTCAAGCTTTTTTTATCATAGAAAAAAAGCGACGACTATGTTAAAATCTGTTCTCAAAATTACCTTAAAAATCATAAAGCTTATCTTTTGATGTAGGTAACTTTTACATGGTTTCATGATGTAATCTTTTCCCAAGGTACAAGTTTTAAATTGCGATTTAGTGTCATCTTTATTTTTCTTTTTATCAAACCTATTATTATGATTCACGTTTCTGTTTCCACACAGCACTTGACCGTATGTTCAATTTAGTTGTTGCGCAATATTTATATAAGATAGATTTACAGAGGTTTATAAAAATTAAGATATATAGATAAGATAAACAACCTCGCCTTAAGCAAAATGGTAAGCAACCTTCTTTTTACACTTGACCGTCATACAAAGAACAAAACGCATCCCCTTATTCTCTCTTATTGCAACATGTAGGTATATTTTCGGCACGTGCATCAAATACCATTAAGTACACAGGCATGCTTCATCGGGTTTCGATCAGTTTCTCGGAATGTTGATGACACTCCAGATTTTAGAGATATATCATCGACTTAGGGATGCTCAACATTTTTCAAATTCACATTACCTGCAGGCATAGCATGACCAGCATAAAAACGGGTTTTGTCTACGGAACAATAGACAAAATGACAGATTGTAGAAATATTTCTACTCTTCGGTAGGATTTGGTAGATTATCTAGGTACATCACTAAACTGCTTCCTCGTTGCTATGGAAATAATATTTTGTATTTGTCTACGTAGAAACGCGAGTCTAGATATCGAGATGGATAGAAAGAGGTTTGTCTATTTTTGAAGGAATAGAAATAGAAATCGTAATGCTACGGGTGCTGGCCAGACGAATCCAGAAATGGTATGAATCTATTTAGATAGCAGCAAATTTATATATTCCTCTCTTGTTATTTTTAACCCCCGACAAAAAAGAGGGGTATTATAAGTTTGTAGTGTGTATCGTAACTCCAAAACGGATGGACCGCTTTTTTTAATCAAAAGCTAGTTTAATCGGGTAACATCTTAGCTATGTTTCATGAAAACCTGTTTAGCCATTCAAAAGTTACAGCTCTTTTTGGAGTCGGGGATTTTTAACGGTTAAGTTATTTAAATAATTTATTAGGAGTTGGCATGCCTTTCAGCGGTATCGACTTTGAGCGTATCGGAACCTTCAAAGTTACGATCAGTAACACGATTCTACGTGATAGGTGTAGAGAAAGTAACATGTACTTAACCCTTTCATTACAGACAACACAATGAACGGTTCATTCGCTATTTACTAATGAATAGAATTTTAAGTAGCTACTACTATTATACTTTACACGTGGTAGGTTTCCGCAGCACATCACAATATCCGCTCACCTTTATCCAGAGAAAACAACAGAACTTCTTGCTTACGAAAGAGGATTATCTTTACATAAGAACGCGAATAATTTAATCTTATTTTATGAGAATAATGTCTTCACAAAATGTTGTCAACCCCGCCTTGATCCGTGCGAATCTGAACCGTGTCCGATTGCATTACAATCAGCGATCATTATTTTAAACATTTACTTTGACAGGTCAAAGTACGGGATGTCCATCTCAATACTTTCACTGTACTATAATGTGAGTAATCTGACTGTATCCTGAGTTGTTTTGTCTTGTATTTTAAGTATTATGTGTGATGCTAGACATAAAATATCCACTGCTGCTTCAAGCTTCTTTGCTAAACTGGCAAAGAAAGAATACAAGGAGATTCGTCTTGTGTTTCTCATCTGTAGATAAAAGTTGAAAGGAGATAGACTTTATAGGAGATTCTTCTCTTTCTTTCCTTGGTTTTCACTCGTTTTCACTCTATATCTTTAAGGGGTAGCTGTCAGCGCTTTGGTCCCATATTTCTTTTTTGCATTGTAATAAATGCTTCAACAATTTAATATCGTTTTGTAGGAAAGTCACATCACACATCAAGTTTAAGACACATGTCTTGTCACAATTTTTTTATGACAGCGCAATATAAATAAAATGCTCTTCAAATTTGTAAAACAAAAAATAAACGAAGCAAATAAAAACAATATAAATAAATTACTGCATGTTCTTAGTACAGTTTTTCATCGATAACAATTTACAACATGCGAGTGACATCTCAAAGACAGGAGCATTCGTGCAAACTTAACTGCAACGAATGTTCTATAAAAGAGAATTGTGCGGCCAATTCCCGCTATCGGCATAAACAATTTTGACAGGTGGCACCATTGCCCACGTCCAAATCGACTACCAACTTTCAAAATGGAAACGAACAGTTTAAAATTGAATATCTTTATTTCAATAAAGAAATTTGCATACGAGTAGGTACATTCGTCCGGTTATCATGTTTCACGTATTCAATAGTCTATGTAATGAAATCTAATCAACTGTATGTAAATTTTATTCGCTCGAGTCTGGAAGACATTTAATTATATCGCATTGGTGAATAAAAAAATGATTCGTCAAATCGAGTTTGGCGGCTGTGAGTGAGCTTTTTGCTGGACTCGATGTTAATTTTATGAAGTTTAATTAAAATTGTATTAACAATTCATGAGTCCACGGGGGAGCCTTTCGTTAACTTACTGGCTTTAATTTATTGTGAGGCCGGTGTGAGATCGGAAGGCTTGCGGGCTTCGGATCAATTAGACAGTTTGTAGGAGAATGGGAATGCCTACGTCTAATGAGGCGCGCATTTTTCTAGGTTTCTGAAGTAAACACGGTACTGATTCTTTTTATGATATTTACAACGGTAAATGGGATCGTGTGAATAGCGATTCTATTTTTTTTTTTTTTTTTTTTCTCTTTATTTAATATAATATAAACACACAAATTAACAAAAGAACATCACAAAAACCTAAATAGGTTTGTCTGGATGTTGAATGATGTTTGATTTTTGATTTGCGTAGTTCTGTGAAACTCGCACAGATTTGATAATTTGTAATTCCAGTACTTTATTATTACATCTGTCCATATCTTTAGCTGTACCTTTATGTAAGATCTCTAAGGCTTAAATCTACAGTGCGTACTTTGACTCAGCTCAGACTTAACTTAAACTTTGCTAAGCTTATTTTTATGCATAACTTTGATTTGGAATTTATAGTCATAATATAATGCTGAAATTGTGCTAAGCATATACTAAGACCGACGAAGTCAACAAAAAAGGACTTAATCCCAATGCCAAGTTTGAGCAAAGTCTAAGTACGCGCCTTAGACTTGAGATTCAACGATGAAGACTTAAAGACAATTAAATTTTCATAACTCCCTGCATTCTTCACTTTTGTAAAAAACAGTATCGAACGCTTCTGATGAAGCTATAATGTTTTTAATACAAATATTACGCATCTCTTTAAATCAATTGCCGCATTGTTACGCCAAATCAGCGGAGTACGCTATCGAATTTAAACAATTAATGGCGTTTTTCTCGTTATCAAGACAATGCCAACCATGGTAAGCTTATATTAACGAGGACGTACTTTTATCGTTAAATTATTTTAACGGTTATTGCACCATGAATATTTATTTAGGGAACCCTTTTTCTTTAATCGTATTAGATGTGAGAAGCGCCTAAAAGCAGGTGTCTTCAATCTTTCGTGAAAACAAAATTTGAATTCAATGTGTCGTGACGATGGAAATTTTGAAATCTGAATTAAAATGTTAGCTGAATATGTAGTCGTCTGAATAAAGCTTTGGGACATAAATAATTTGGCGCTTATGTTACTAACTGGTTAAGCGGGACAGTTTGTGCCGAACCACCCAACTTGCGTCATTGTAGATTGAATGGTAAGTTTTTTTCTTTATTTATTTAGGGACTTTTATCTATACATGGCACATCATTACCTAAATTAAATTACAAAAACTTAAAAACTACTCCATTTGTACTCCATTTATTATAACAATAGACAAAAGTGTCGCAACAAGGCATGAATTTTTTGAATCATTCCTTCAAGAAGAGTTCTAGTTCATCTTGATTGACAGTAATTGTTTATAATTATAAGCCCTTTTTAATCGACTTCAAAAAACGAGGAACTTTTCAATACGGCTGTAGGTAGGTATGTTTTGGTTTTTTGTATCATTATTCTTTTATGTTTGAAAGAGTATTCTCCCGAAATGGTCCCATTTAAATTTGGTGAAAATCTGATGAAGACCTTCGGAGATAGACAATTAAACTCTTCAATGGATACCAGCAAATCACTCGCGATTGCCGTAATCACATGTTTATGTATTGTTTAGGTCACTCAAAATAGAAAAAATAAATTAACTTTAAAAAAAACCGACTTCAAGAAACAAAACAGTATAAAATATTTTTCTTAAAAAAACTAAACAGCTTCTGAAGTCGCGGTTTTTAATTCATCATTGCACCTTAGCTTGACAGTGGCACCGACATCAGAAGCTGTCAGTTTTTTAAGAAAATTATTTTATCTCTTTGTTTATTGGAGTCGGTTTTTACTTCTTAAAAAGTTAATTGTCTATTGTTATATGAAATAGAATATTTAACTGAATACTCGTATAATCTTTTTATTAAGATATATGAATAAAAGAACGGGCAATGATCTCGTTAGTCCTATTGTGAATTAAGAAGATGACTTATAGTGAAAACAATGCTCATAGTTAGTATCAATTCCCTTTGTTGATTCTCTCACCGCGTAAAGTGAATTTTAAAGGATATAGTAATTACCACAACACAGTGGCATTAACATTTGACACGAAATATTAGCACTTAGTACCTCACGAGTCACTGGAGGATCAATGAGATTAGCTTATGCCAATTTGCAGACAATGCGCTAACGACTAGCTACAGGGAACTAGTATGCACCTGTTGTTGGGCTTTAATGAAGCATTTCGATCATGCGCGCACGCAGCGTAAGCGCATCTTAGCTGACAATGATTTGTGAACAATGACGTATTGACGATTATAATAAACTTTATGATGCAGCTGCGGGTTATAGATTTTTAGGGGCCCGTTTTGATACGAAAGAATGTGATATGGTATGAAAAATTACTTCAGCATTCTCAGAAGCCTTGGTTTGAATAGCAGCTATTCTCATACAAATAGAAATTTGGTAATGCTTACTCTATTTAAATTAGTAAAGTCGATCATCGAAGTAGGTATTGTTCTACAGTTTCAGGCAAGTAATAGTCCAGCTCGATTCTTCCCGTCCCATCCTCATGGATCATGTTCGTGAAGGGGTGCCGTCTGTAGGGACTGGTCAGCTTGTAACTGCAATGGCAACCTTATTCAGGGGCAAATCATAGTATCGTATTCTTATTTTTTATTCACATTAAATTAGATTATTCTCGCTGCTCCTACCACAACATTGTATTATTCAAGACTGTAAACTATTATTTTTAAATAGTTTCCAAGGAATTTCTTGCCGGTTCTTCTACATAGGATCTACTACTTGGAACAGTGCAACCAGAGTCTCGATATTTCATATGTGCCTGTATCTGGTTTATATGAACTGTAGATCTATTCTAATTCCTTTGATTAGATGTCCTGTGTGTTAATAAAATAGAACTGCTATCACCAATTCGTTGCTTATTTATGGCCTTAATCTAAAAAGGGTTGAGATCCACGGTGTCTGATGCATTGGGACATGTTAGCTCAAAACTGTTATGGCCCTTCCTTCAAAAGGCTTTTCCAGAGCCCTACATCTTCTCACGTGATTATAAACAAATGTCTAGTCTAAGACCAAGTAAAAAAGGCTATGTCCTCAAGCAAATTTCAGCAGGTGGTGATGGCAACTTCGGACCGGAGTAGATGGAGGCAGATTGTCCGTTTAAAGGGGTCCAGTGACCACGATCCTCAGTAATGAGGGACCGACTGAAGAAGAAGAAGAAGAAGTCTAGACTAAAAAAAGAAACCTTTCAGTTTATTTCGGCGTTTCTTCTCAGAAGCAGTCAATTGGAAATGCCGCGCCGGTGCCATCTAGATCTAAAAAAGACTTTTAAAATTCGTTTATTGGATTATTTACAGAAAATAAATCTTTATTTAATTTCATTAATCCATTACGAACGGTTACTGTCCTACTGTAGTGGTCTTTAAGCTAATCCATGGTCTGCAGTGGACCTCTATGATCTGCGGTCATGTGGAGTAAAGTACATATTCGTTACAGAACAGTTTCTGTATCTTTCATCACATCTTTTGTTTTTTTTTCTCCGCGACTCGCACTTGCCTCTCGCTAATAATAATTTACGGTCACGTCTGTCGTTCGTTACTATTAATTTTGACGTATTACAACTGTTCGGTTTTTGTACGACATGCACAATACGCTAGTTTTTAGTTCGCAAAACAATGGAGCGAATTTTTTTAGTAAAACATCGTAAATTGTTGACGATGTCTCGTGTGAGTTTTTGCTTCGTTGGATAAACTTGATAAAGAAATTACTTACGTTTGTTATGTTGTTTTTCAGACTGATCTGACTTTCATAATGATCTGCTGTTGTGGACAAAGTAACATTCCACATTCGTTAACGCAACATAAGAACAATTTAGAATTTCTGCCGCTAACTTTTTGCCTTTTTTTAAAGTGACATTGACAACGATGAAAACCTCTGAGCAATTTCAACCTTTCTAATAAAAAAACGTCGTCTGCGGCCAAGAATAATACTAATGTCTGCATTTCGCCACTTAATGAAGTAAAGTATGTAAAAGAGTATCCATGGAGTTTCTTGCCGGTACCTTCTCCAGGAACACGGAGAACACGGACTTCTAGGTGCATGGTCCCAAGTGGGTTGGCCACTTGGGACCATGCACCTAGAATCACGACGTTTTGAAAGTGCCTGCAAGGCCCAGTTGAAATAAAAAAAAAATTACTTTGACTTTGATGCAGTAAGCATTATTCATACTGTAAAATATTGAATTAAAACTCCATGGTCAGCTGTTCCGTCGTCATCATGAGTTCTTACATGGAAAGAGGTTGTGCCGTGGTGGAAAGGTGTGCAAGGAAGGAGCACCACGAGTGACGAAATATAAGATCGTCTAGTGTTCTTAGCGTGTCGATGGCAAATTAAATATACTTGGCCCAGTATTCTGCCACGTGGATTGCAAAATCAGTAGCGGACATTAGCTCCTCACGCGTGCAGGCGGTAGGGCACGCGGTGAAGGATGGCAAGTGGGCCATCTATCACCTATCGTCTTGTGCACCCTGGGCAGTCAGCCTCGATACGATTGTCTCGATGCCATTGCTGACTGGCTAATCTTTCCACTATGAACAGTTCTCATGTGTTCTCAAGTTTTGTTAGTTTAGTTACAATTATTTTCAAGATTGGTACTTAGCGTACATGTTTAAACCACTTATACTCCGTTCGAAATAACATTAGAAATTTAAATAACTCCATTTACACTTTATTCAACCGATTTTGACTTCTATTACGTTGGTGACATGACAAATTACAGCTGCAGTAAACATTTGTTAGCGTAAATATGTTTTTGCTTTTAATGCCATCCTTATGCGTACGGAATAGAAGTCAAAATCGGTTGAATACACTGTAAAAGGGTTTGTTAAACGTGTCTAATCTTATTTCGAACGGAGTATACACTTTTTTGAATCTGAGCTCTGGACGCAGACGACGCGTAAAATCGAGATTTTTAAAAGGAACTTACACTAGGTCCTCTGATACTAAAATGTTTCTGCCAATTTCTAACCAGCATGCAGCAAAATCTTTAACGAATTGGCACTTTAAATTTCTTTTTGCCCCTAAATTGTCTCTTACATTCTTTTATCTTAATAAAAATCGTCTGCCTTTGTATCCTCGAGGTTATCGGGTATCAGCATAATGGAAGGAAAAGTTGTCGGACATCGCTAGTGTTGTCGTCGTTACACAATAATCTTATCGATTCAATTCGGGAGAGCGACGAAAATCATTATTACTTCCGAAATTCAAAGCTGCGACCACAGTGTGGAAGAGAGCGGTATGACTTTTGAAAATTAAATATGTGCGAAGTTAGTTTTAGTATTGTAAATTCTCTCTATTTATCTTATTGGTGATGAAGATTATTTTAGTTCATTTTATGAACGCCTTGAACGCCCGTTTATTTAGATGGTCAGAAGAAGCTGTGCTAAGTTTAATATTATTGCATTTGCTTAATATTTTAAAAAGTTCAGATATTTCTACATTCTCAGCGAGTAGAATCACTATCATGATTAGCGAAAGTTGCAAACGCAACTAAAGGGATATGCCCATTCGTTAAGGAGGTTTTGGCCAAGTGGCGTCCATAAATACAGCAAATCATAGGCATTAGAGTTGAAATCATAGACACTAAATCAACCACAATTTTTTACATAGAACTTGGACAGAATTTTAAAATTGTATGAAAAAAATTCAAGGTTGATATAAAACAAACATGGAGTTGACTGGCAAGCCAGTGTCGTCGTGGTAAGCGGGTACGGAATCCAATGTAAAGCGAAGGTTGTCATCGCCATAATACTAATCAAAGTCATCGGATAGAAAATAGCAAAACCGTGGAGGAAAAATCACAACTCAACAAGCACAACAAACAACCCGCAACAAACAAAATGGTAACCAATGGTAACTGTCAACACAGACTGTCAATTTCAACTATCATTGACGTAGTGATGGCGATTCGGCATCGATTTATCAAAAACCGATGTTATAGAGCTATGAATCGATATTTTTAATAAACTTGAACCAGCACTGCATAGATTTCGGAAGACAATCAATAGACATTTATTTTACCTATTCTATAGAAATTAAACGTTTTATATGGGAAGCGAAACAAAAGAAAAAAGTTTTTCAGAATATCATTCAGTTCTCGATTTATTTGATTTCGATTTTTGTGACATTTGCCATCACTACTTTTAAGATTGACATACCGTGCGGTAATGAAGATTGCATCACATGCTTATTTGATTGAATATCTTTTTAATATAAGTTTTTAATTCCCGAGTGTTACAAACAAATAAATAATAACAATATTTTCGTTACTAAATAAGAAAAAAAATTGTATTTTTCACATTGGTGTAACGAACCTGCCTACCTACTGGCCAAGAGTGGGCGTTTGCCTTTGAAAAATGTCAGTGATCCCTTCACTAACGTTATTCCAACAGACTGTTAAAGCCACCAGAAATACTTTTGCACACGCTATATGGAAATCCAAATTACCTCCTCATCGTAGAGATTAAGTAACAAACTTTGGTAGCTGATACAAAAACACATCACCCCACGTGAAAGTTTACTTTTAATACACCGATATTTTTGCGCTGTGGTGGCTTCAGTTAATAAACTGCGCTGTCAGTGAGTGAAAGTCCAGATTTATACGTGGGTCGTACTCATCCTTACGTAAGTTCGGCTGTGGGTTAATGGAATTTATTAACATACATCTCGCGCATAGGGGCGTGCGGCTAGCCTTAATGGTGGTACATTTTTGGATGGAAAAGTCATTATTTACCTAGTATAAAACATTTATGTTGTGTTAATTTTCTTGGTAAAAGAATCAACGATGAGAACGCATTACGATCCTTATTTATTTCTCATGTAAAGAGGGCTATATTCCCGTATTTTTATGAAACGCCGATCATATTGCAGTGACGCTCGAACTTGAGGCGAACGTATCTCACTGAAGCTAACAGAATACCAACTTTGTTGTTTTGATCAATATTTTACTGAAACTGCGCCGCAACTTCACATCTTTAGTTACGTGAATTAGCCCTCAACTCCAACTATACGGGATAAAGAAGTAATATTTTTTTGATTTGTTTAATAAAGAAAATAGCGATGCATGATTGTCAAAGATTATAAAATTTACTACAATGTTGATGATCGTTTATGGTTTTTGAACCACAGTGCGTCAAACAGGAGACTAGAGAAAATGGTAGGAGACTAGAGACGGGGGAACATGTTTCCTGCTGGGCTAACATGAGCGCCGTGACAGTTTTGTCGTCGTATTATCTCGTGCGGAAACAGGTTTTTAAAGAAATTATCTCGTCTTGTCATGACGACAAAATTTTGTCACAGCGCGCATGTTAGACTACCTGGTAACTCCGGAGTCATTAGATGATGTTCTGAAAATAGGTATGAGAAGAATGAATTAGGCACACCTACAACCTCTTTATCATACATCAAAGAGGCTTTTACAATCGGTTATTGAAACAGATGCTTAGTTTAATCTTCTACAAAAGCCGGACTACTTTCAACAAAAAGCTAACACTGGCCATATACAGTCATCAATTGAGATAACTAATATACTAACAATGACGAAATAAAACAGCTATTTACTACGTGACGAGTATATAAACATCACGCTGATTCACGCGCATTCCTGGTAGAGATCGAAGGTGTCCCGTGTTATTGTATTGACCGCAGAGCAATAAGCTAATAAAGTGATAATGAAAGACAACGACGACAAATATTATTAACTGCAAAATTATTCGTTTCTTTAGATAGAGCTCATCACGCTATAATCTTCTGAAGTTACGTTGCCGTATCTTGGCCTCACGATCAATACGTCTAAGTAGCAAAACGTCCAAATAATCAAAATGGCCATGAACAGTTGCCAATCAAACATACAATTGTTATCCCCCTTCGCACCTCACAAGTTCTGATGCTTAGGATTTATTAAAGAAATAAGTATTTGAGCGTACTCCATTTACACACTACTCCTTGTTATTGAAACACATCTGTGAGTTGTGGCAAGGTTTTTATTGTGTGAAATGTTTTCAAGGTTCCATTCTAGGCAAATTTCAGGGTGAAAGTGATCATGTTTCGGTGACACATGCGTCATCGGAAGGCCATCCATATGCCTTCCAATCTATCAATACGTGACGAATCTGAAATGTATCCATATTTCTATCTAAATGATTACTACCTGGAACTTCATAATTTTTTTTGCGATTTATCCTACTGCTAAGGCAGGTCGCATACGACATTTTTGTAGTTCCGAAAAATTTTCAGCGATTGTTTGTTTGACCCTGGCTTTGTAGGCTTTACTTTGTGTAGGACGTGTTTGTTAAAGTAGGGAATCTCTTAATAGCATTACACGCTGATTTCTACAAAGTCACCAAGTAAGTGACGTGTCACGTGTGTGATCAGCCTAAATGCGGAAAACGGTGTACAGTGAAGGTTTATCTCCAGCAGTGGCCGTATGGTGGTATTCAGGGTGTAAAAAGAACGATGTAAATTATTTTTTCGCTATTTCTCCTTGGTCCCTTAGTAAAAGTTGATCATAATAAGCAGTACAGCATGCGGTAGGGATTTACAGGATTTTTTTTACAACCTGTAGATAGATAAGTCTCACGGTATCGTAAGTTCGTAACCGATAGATTGAAAGGTGTATAGCGATGATAGCGCTACGGCGACGATATTGACTGGCGATCAAAAGGTCGGGAGTTCAAAGCTTAACCCGTAAACTATATGGTGGAACCTAGGACAAGCATAGGTAATCTTGGATAGGCATTGTTATTGACTCCTTTCTACTCCTACTTTCTCTTCTTTGTCGTATAGATTTCCCAAGTTCACCATCAGAAAACTTAGAATAGAATAGAATAGATTATTTCATGTAAACCAAATACAGGCACTTATGAAATGTCGAGACTGTAGGGCGCGGAAACCTGCACATCTGCGAGAGCCTCATAAAGTACTCGATGGTGTGTGTAGTCCGCCACCCTGCACTAGGCCAGCGTGGTGGACTAAGGCTTAACCCTTCTCATTCCGAGGAAAGGGCCGTGCAGCAGTGCCCAGCAGTGGGACAGAGTAGTGGGCTGATGCAATCGTCTGTTTGAGTCGTGCCATCTGAACTCTGCTACCTAATCACTGGGAGACACTGATACCCTAAGTTTAGACCAGTTGTCAGAATTTATGGGCTGGAATTATAGTTTAAAAAAACTTGCTCATTCCCGTGGTTCTGAAAATATCGACCTATTATCAAACGAACTAATTATGGCCTGCCAATACATCGATTCTCGAAAATTCAAAGGTCCTTTAGTCTTCCAATGTCAGAATCATTATCGTTGGTAAGTCGATCAGTAATTATAATATGAAGGGGTTAGTTCACAGATGAAGGCGACCTCCAAAACACCGCCTCTACCATCCCTTGGTTTGTCTTTGTTGTCCAATGAAATTGATAATGTTGTTATGTCCCGAGAATAAGCTATTATTTTAATAGGCTGCATTGATAAATAAAGTCTATCTGATGATTAATTTCCTGCCTATAAGTTTATGTTCGCGCTAACGATTTAACATTATTATCTTGTGTTACAATCAGTTGTGTTACTGCTGTTTTACTTAGCCAATGACATACTTTGTAAGTTGTTAGGTATAGGTATGCTTAGGTTATGAATCGGGCGTGGTTTTTATTATAAGATTCTGTTTTTTATTGTCTATTATTTTAAAAAGGAATAGATAAAAGATTGTAACAAATAAATATATGATCATTTGTAAATCTGAAATTAATTTCAACTTTATCACTATCCACTTTTAGACATAATTAAGCGTCTCCCATATTGCTTTTAATAAGGCACATCTTGCTAAGCTTTGACCTCTCAGACCTATAAAATATGAATAGATAGTTATTTTGCTATAGCTCGATCACTGCTGAATATAAGACTCTGCCAAGTTAAAGATCGATGACATTTGAAACAAAAAAAAAACGCTAAGAATCACACTTATGGATTAAGACATTTTATTTCTCAACAAGAACTCACATGTTTCACTTATGCGAGAAACTTAAAATTAGGATAATACAGTTAAAGGTTATTGCCAATGGTATTTAGAGTTAGTGCTAGTGTAATAAGTAACATACTCGTAAGATCTTATTTGTAGATGGAGTACTTTTTTATCATTTTTATGTTTTTTACAAATTTTCTTAAAGATTCACAAGTACGAAACCACTAGCATCTCCGCCATAGAATACCTTAGTTCAATCTATGGCCAACATACATCGTTTAAAATCCCGTAAATTCGCAAGACGTACTATAATTTACGGATGACGTCATTCAGCAGTATTGTGTGACAAAAGCCAAGCGAAGGCAAACATGCTGCCTACGTGAATCGTTTGAGATAAGTTGTATCAAACGGACCCAGTTTGACCTTTGATTCTGTGGCTTTAGTTTAGCTAGTTGTAGTAATACGATGTATAATGTTACTGGCTAAAAGTATGAACAAAGGAAAAGAGACACCAGAAAGTCGGTGACCGATTTTTTGTCGGAAACAAAAGACTATTGTCATATTGTGTACTACAGTCTAAATTAAATCAACCGCGAAAAGCTAAATAAATCAGTCCATTACTGTCCCACTAATGGGAATCAACCTCTTAGAATGAGAACGTTTAAGCTTTAGGCTTTGTGGCTTTAGACCACGCTAGCTTAGTGCGGGTTAGTGGACTACACACACCATCAAGAACTCTATGGAGCCCTCTCATGTATACAGGTTGCTTCTCGATGTTTTTAATTTAAAAGTATGTCCTACAAAAATCGGTAACTCCACCCGACTGACTGTATCTCGATTCTCGCCGTACGATTGGAACAATTGAACTAAGAATCGTCAACGGATTCTGTTGGTGACCAACCAGTTGTAGGTCAACGACAGAATCGGTGGACGATTATCCAGATCCTAATCCCTTAGTCACTTTTACGTTTTACGTTCTCACGAGAAGAAAAAGAGTGGAAAAGAAAAAAGAAAGAAAGAAAGAAAAAGTTTTTATTTCTACGCCCAGTATGACGCACAAAACATAAATAAACTTACACCAAGATCACTTAATATCTAAGCTTAATACTAAAAAGTAAGTGGCTTAGTTATTTTTCATGAACTACACGGCTTATAGCTTGTCTTATTTTAACTCTAACGTTACCAGTCTAAAATTAGTTAACAAAGGTAAATCGTGATGCGTAGGAGTTAAGTGGACTTAATGTATCTTAGTTTACGTCACAACCCCGGTTTACTTAAGGTCAGGCTTGAAACTATTCGTATGTTAAGTTAGAAATTAATTGAAAGAAATTTCTTTAGGACACCGTTTGTATAAAGCTTCTTAAAAAATTGTTCTAAGTGATGAAGAAAACGTACTTAAATCTACTAAGTTATTAAGCTTCGTAGATGTATCTACGTTTTCTAAAATGTTAACTTTATTTGCATTTTATACTTAAGTTCTGCTATGTTAACCCTTCAACGCCATGTAGGTCACCTGTAACTTAAACACAATCGATTTTCTATTGTGTCTGCTGTAGTGACAGTCATGTTTATAATAAATCTGCCGTTTTCCAATGAAAGCTCGTATGAAATGGCTATTTTTGTCCATCAGTTTCATTTGTCGAAGATCTTAGAACTAATCTTAGCGATAGAAAGTAATAAAAACTGATAAAAAACACACTATACTTTCTGAATATCGTGTAATTAGAAAAATGATAAGAACATCTACATATACAAGTTCATTTTGCCGTATTGAATTGCTTAATAATATCAGCAAAGCAATTAATTCCGTCAATCAGACATTAAGTAGTCGGATCACTATCTTGCTGATTAAGCAAAAGTAACAAACCAAGTCTTAATTAATTAATTATTGAATAAATCTCGCAACCAAATAAGCTTAATTTCTTGTATTAAAAGTTATCAGTGGTCGCTGCATCTTGCCCTTGCGCTTGGGCAGCAAATTATCGCAGAATAGATAGACTGTATAGAAGCTTCACTCGGTGCAATCAGCGATTACAGACTAGCGCAGATGCTGATCGAAGCTAAAATGTCATATCACTTACGATCTGCAACTATATTGATTCAAGGGTATTCTATTTTCTTATAAATCTACTTACTACTCTCTTCGACTTCTTACTACTACTCTCTACGACTAACGTCTACTGCTGAAAGGTCTCTCCCGTTTTTACACCACTTCTACAGGTTTTGAATCAGGACACATCCATTGTTGGCACGCGATCTTCACAATGTCTCATTATCGTGCCATTTCTTCAGATTTTGTACGCTTAGCTTATCGTATCGTATCGTAGCGGTTTTTCGTTCAGTCAGCTCGTGCTAGGGTCAATATCAGCAAATGAAGATTTTTGTCAATTTTGGTGGCTAAATATTTTCTTCAGTTTTTTGAGAAAATAAGAACCTGGTATGAGAAAAGAAAGTCTATTTTTCATTTGTTGATATTGACCCGCTACACCTACGGCATTGGTCTGGCGGATTCCATGTATCAGTGGCGTGTAGTATAGACAATAATTATGGAATTTCTTGCCGGTATATGAAGTTTCTTGCCGGTATCTTCTCTAAGACCAACCCACTTGGAACCGTGCACCTAGAATCACGAAGTTTTGAAAGTGCCTGCAAAGGCCCAGTTGATATAAAAAACTTTGACTTTGTCTTTGACAAAAAGACACTGCTTACCCTAATAAATTAAGTATAAAGTAATACAAACGTTATTATGTCCGTAATATAATTTAACTTGACAATACAACACTAAGTTGGTTTTGCCTACCCTCAAGAATAAGCATCTCACCTTCTTAACATGTGCCTGCGCCTGCGCACCATGATTCACCGGTCGCCGGTCAAGGGAACGTCACTCCGCGTTAATTTTAAACATTGCGCTCTTTTATGCAAAAGGTTGCGCAAATTGCGCGAGTTGACTTCTTTTGTTACAATCTTTTGTTTTGAGGACATTTGTATTGTGTTCTATATTTTGTTTTTACCCTAAAAGGAGTAGGTTTAAAGTAGGATGTTGGTATTCCGTTGGTGTGTGTATGTAGAGTGTTATGAGACGCCCAGTGTTGTTTATTCAATCCGATATGTAAGTTATTTTAGGATTTTTTTTTGAAACTATATTAATTAAGCAACTATTAAATTTCGAACCTATATTAAGCAACTAATTTCAATATTTTTCTAAAAGTAGTATGATAATTTTGATTGCTTTATCATCTATAGTTACAGTAATACAACACCTAAATATGATGTTAATTGCTTGATAGTTAGCAATAAACGTCAAATTTACCTAAATTTGAAAAAACAAGTTGGTACGGGAATGTCATCGGAATATTATTATTATACTTTTTGACGTCAACATGGGCAAAAAAGGGATAATTTATTAAAAACTAACTACTACTTGGTAAACAAAAATATTGAAATAAGTTGCTTAAAATAATCAAACGTATAAAATAAAAATATAAAAAATGCCAAACAAAAACATTACATACCTACCTATAGAATTAGGGCGCCAAATGGGTACTAATTAGTCGTTCGTCTAAGTATGAAAAACGATGAATTTTCTTTTTCTGAGGCTTATCAGGTTCTTGAATGTCAATTTTTCATTCGTTTTCAGGGCTTCGCGTATTAGCAAATGTCTTTTCCAATCTCCATAAATCAATCTTTAATCTATAACTTTCCATTTGACAAAAGGATTTCTTGAAGGGAATCTCTTCAATATTTCACATAAGTTACTATTTGGTCTACAACTAGCAAGATTCGCAAACACTCAAAAGACACGTGTTAGCATTACTTTGACCGCGCCGACACAAACTAGTTGACTCTTTGACCCGTTAGTGGCACGTGCTTAACCCTAACCTCGCGGTATTTTAAGTAAAATATTTTTAATTATTTGTATATCTTGAATTATTAAGCATGTGTGTGTGTTTTCCTAATAATAATTATATGTTAATTTTCTATTATTGTTCGTTCTATTTTCAGTTATGTTAAAATTTCTCTAGTAATTTTTATTACGTTTATTTTTCAATTATGATTTACTGGCGTTGTTTTATTATTAATTTTTATTATTGAATTCAATGCTATGTTTTGAACGCAATATTATGTAGCATGTGAACTGCTGACGTATAATTTTTATGAATAAAGTGTATATCTATTTATCTACTTAGCACTTACATAAAACTTACATTTACCTAACATGCGTATTCGCGCGAGAACATGACTTCACCCTTCTCCCACCAATTAAGTTCTAGTAGTATTAACAGCAAAAGGAGGAAAATTATTACAGGTGTTAACACTAAAAACAATCATCTTAAAGCTCAAACACTGGCAGTGTAAAACAATTACCTCTCTCGTTTGCCACTTAAGTCGGTTTAACTAACAATTAGCGTAGACGCTGACGTGGGTATAAGTTATGGGAAATTGGAGAGTTGGAAGGAAGCTCGAAGATTAGTTCGTGTCTTATTAAAAGCTTGTATAGATGTTTGACCGTTGTCAACTTCTCTCTCTATACTCAAAGAAGTTTGCGTATGATCGTGGCAAGGACTTGGTGGTTAGAATGCATCCATTATTTCCTGAGAAAAATTCACCTTAGTATATCTATTGAGCTGACACGTATATCCATGGACTTTCTTGTCCGTCTCTTCTCGATAGGAGAAACCCACTTTGGAACCATGCATCTAGTTTTACCGTTTTAAAAGAGTCTATAAAGGGTCAGTTGTAACTTTTTTTTTACTTTGATCTGTTTGTTCTTCTAACTGTACTAAGCATTGATTTATAGTCGTAACACCTCATAACTCTGTGTATCTGGTAGGGCTACATTAAGATTATGTTTTTAGGCAGAAAGCTATCTACTTTTGAACGGTTTTATCGAGTCGAATCATTACCATAATAATTGTCCCACACCTGGCCAGTCTTTTCTCTAATCGATTCTCCACCTCCACCATAACAATCAAATAATAAGATAATTTTAAATCAGTTACCAAGGTCTCTGAAGTGTCCATGTAAAGTTACTTATATTATTTCATCTGTTTCCAAGGAGGATTAGCCTGGTGATCTGTAATACAGGTTCTACCTACATCGGACACCAGTCTCTATTTTACGTGTATTTCTGTTATTAATGTGAAGGAAGTAAATTTGGAAATGACGTCTGAAAGAGATGAATGGAAGAAAAAGACATTGCGCCGACCCCAAATAAAATGGGATAAGGGCAGGAGAGTGATGATTATTTCTGTTATTAATGTATGTTTCTGTGATGATGAGAAAATAAAGGTATATTCTGTTCTAACCCTGTCCGCCAAGCTCTCACAACTTAACAGCAGCTTCCATTCGGTAGCGTATCCCTCGGTTGGTAGTCTTGGTTCCCATGCCCCGCCCACTGCTGGCGCTGAGTGCGCTCCGGTTAATTAGCGATAACTGGGTAACAGCCAATCCGTACTAATGTTTGTACTTCACTTACTTTTCAATATGTACTAGAACATTTTTCTTTTGTTTTGGATGTTATTTCTGAAAGAAAGAAAGAAAATAAATTTACTTTTTGGACACAGGACACCAAACTTACAATAGCATGCAAACACAAAACATAGCAAACATAAAAAGCCTGAAAAATTACTAATAAAACAATGAAGAAAAATAAAATATAAATGCATGGAAGAATGCAATGGAAGTCAAAGTCAAAGATTTTTATTTCATCTGGGACCTTGCAGCCACTTTCAAAACGTTGTGATTCTAGGTGCTAGATTCAACGTGGATTCTGCGTCATCATATTTTTATTCTGATTTTTTATCTGTTACCGTGCTATGCTACCCTCTTTCTGTATCTAAATATTAGCATTCCAAATAGATATTCCTAGATAAGCAATGATACTCCACCATTTGATTGGTCTTAGCACTCAATGTCTACTGCTAAACATGCATTCCAAAGGAGTGAACACGAAACTCTTTAATTAAAAATCTACAGGGATAGATGGAATTATTGTCATATTTTTTTTCGAGAAGCTAGGTGCTTCATATATTTATAATTGGATAATTTTATAAGCAGGTATGCAAAGATGCTGGTTCCCTATTCACTGGTATACCAAGTCCAGACTGCACCAGTAACACAATGTACTGAAATTAAATGACCAAAATATCATTCAACTGTAATAAATTAATATTGCACAACTGCACAATGAAATCAGTGTAAGACCCTAACTTAAATGATTACCACTCAGTAAAGTTCAACCCGGCAATAAATCTTCAAATGTTAAACCACTCTGATCCAGCGTATCAAGATTGACAAATGTATGGACACGCGAACAATGTATGATATTATATGACGGAACAATTGAATGCGGTGTTTACAATGCTCATTAGATTAGTATCTATTGAGAAATTAATGTCAGTCATTCGGTGGTCGCTACTGGTACTGGGTAATACAGTAGCTAGTATAATTTATTTAAATGCAGTAGGCCAAACTTTATGACTTTTTAAATAGGTAATCATGACTACGTTTGTCAATGGGGTAATGGGGTAAGCTTTGGCGCTGATGGTAACTTTCTTGCCGGTTCTTCTCCATAGGACCTACTATTTGGAACCGCACACTTAGAGACTCGACATTACATAAGTGCTTGTATCTTGTTTACATGAAATAAAGATCTATTCTATTGAGATACCTATAGCGTAGTGTAAAACACAGGACTTAGTTGAAAATATAGAACTAAATAAGAAAAAAGATCTTAAGTGACCGACTGAATACACCAATATTTTTTTATTACCAGAAAAATTAAGCACGTGCTTTTAATTAAGCTCTAAGTGGCTTGGAATATCTAAATGTTAACGTCAAGAACTCAAGACCTCCACAGAAGCCGAAGAGAGGTCCAGTAACTAACCCATACACTGCTGTGGTCTTTAACCCTGCACTTACAATGATCATTAGATGATATCGAGTGTAAAATTAATGGAGCTCATTCAACAGTCATTGTTAAACACGCGGGCGTTGCATGAAGGCGTTACTGATCTTATCAAATATTATTCTGTTTTTAGAATATTTAAATACAGCTTTATAATTCTTTCTACATTGTCTCTAATTAAAGTTGTCATTTTTGTCACGATGTTTGGAAATATTGTAAAGCAAAACTAAAGATAGTAAAAAGGTAAACCACACAATTAGTAAATAATCCTTAAAAATAGAGTAGTTAATTATTAAATAATATTTCACTACATAATTTTAGAGCCACAAAAAGTAATATAAAACTTTCTAGCAAAGACTAAAAATGTTTGGTTTATATAACAACACTTAAATTTATAACTTCTCAATAAATCATTCCCCAACATATTCTAACATGTGATCTACACATAACCTAGTTAAAACGGCACTAAAAAAACTAACTAAAAACCTTGAGTCAAGTCCCGCCCACGCCGCGGTTACAACCGACTCTAATATGACGTTATTTATTAAGCCACTGTGGGCCCTTATCTGGGTTACCCTTTGTTGCCATAGTAACGTATAATATCAGACATGAATTAGTTAATATGATCGGGAAGATGGATTGGTCTAATGTGAACGTACAATGTACGATATTTGTTTAAGCTTTTACGGTGTTCTTATTTTAGGTGGAAGATGGTACATCTGTAGGCATTTCTTTACTGTTTTAGAAAAAAAACAATTTTATTGAACTTAAGAAATCATATGTGAAAGATTTTTTAACATACATTTTTGAAATTAGTTTTAGAGAAACCAGTAATCATAAATTAATCAAAACTTTTGAAAATAAATATAAACATTGTGGAAACGATTACGAATAAAAACCAACAAGTAAGCACTGGGACGCCATTCCAAAACTTCCCTAATATTTTTTTCCAAGCGAACAACTTCCTTTACCAAAAAAATTTAATGCAAAAACGGGACAACTTTAATTCTTCTGATTCATCGTTATGTAAATGCTCAATTTGATGGTCAAACAAGAAAACAAACGGCCCAGTCGGGGTCAGGAGGCAGACTTTTGATTTATCACAAAAACAGCAATTTAAACTTGGGACCTTTTTGCATGACACACCTACGCTCCTCCCACACCGCACTTTGTGTTATTAACAATGTCGAAAAAACCTGTTTCGTGATTTGAATTTGTTTTGCAGTTAAGTTGTTTAATTTTTTCTATGGTGTTTCAATCAAATTGTGATAACTTACGTCTAAATTTCGAGTAATAAAATATAACTAAGATTTACGGATTACCGTGCATGTTTAATTTTTTTACTATCTAAATTATTTATTTATTGCATTCATGTTGTATACTGACAGGATGTTACATGGGTAGTATTAAGTTTCTGACATGAACCCTCCTCGGGCACAGCAAAATATTTGTAGGTATAACATAGGCACATATTATCACTCAAATTAAAATTATAATTAATTATTTCATGTCATGCATTTGATTACATTTTTGTTATTACAATTATTATCTGCCTAGCCTTTTTCCAAGTGCCTAAGTTGAGGTCGGCTCCCAGTCTAACCAGAGGCAGCTGGATATCCTTATTTTACTCAGAACGACTGCCATGACCTCTTTTACTAACTAAATGTAAGTAACTCTCCTACTAATGTATATGTAATTTTAAAATCTTTATCCATTTATTACTACAATGTCCTCTTACTCATAGGCCTTTAAACAACGATTAAAATGAGATACCACATCCCTACACATTTACATCTATTCCACACAAACAGAAACAAGAAAAACATCAAAACGGGCCGGCTCACAATAACAAACCAGATTAATACGATACAAAACGCTCATGCTCGATGCTATCACAGTTTGTCCCGCACTGCACAGTATTCGTTACAGGATGTAAACAGCTGTCTTGTCGTCGCCACAGCATTGTCCTGTCATAATAATTATGTATCGCAAAGCGTTAAATATCGCATCGGATTTTGCAGTTGCTACTTTGTGCGGGAGGAGCGTGCTTGTTTGTTTTATGGATCATGTGGGATGATTTTGAGAACTTTGAGCTTGTAAACTACCTTTTTAAACGTATTGAAGAAAGTACAAGTTAATGATTGGATTATCTTTATTTTTCTCAATGGAAAAAAGTAGGTAAAGCTGATATTTACATGGTTCAATTTCGGTTCAATATTGCTTTCAATTTGATTGCTTCAATGGCATTGAGACATCTAAATACATTTCAATGCGATTGCGCAATTTCATTGAAAGCTTAAATTCACCGAACGCTTTCAATTTCATATTTTCAATGTGCAATGTTCAATGGAATTGTTTCAATTTGGTTGATCCGTGTTAATATCGCTTTTAGGCATGAGAAAATTCCAATAAGAAATTTTCCAAATCCTCAGTATGTCTTACTGTGAATTTTTTCCCGCATTAGAAGTACATAAATGTTCTTGGTTCCTCCATACAGTACGACACACCTAAGAAGTTACATCGATGTAACTAATCGAACGACCAATGGCAGTCGCTCGTTGAAATAAGTTTACAACTTATTGCCTCAGCTTAAAGATAATTTTTTACTGCAGTAGTAATAAACATTCGTGGTCTTGAAGTTCTCTCAGTTCGGAAGTGATCGGTTTTACGAAGTTTGCCGATGCGACTTCTTAGGTGTGTCCGACTCCGTACTATAAGTCTCTGGGACGACATTGTCATAATCATCGTGCCTGATGTGAGATCTTTTTTTCTACCCGTTGTAGTATTCTTACATTACCCTTACTTTTAGAAGACTCATTGGACAAATTATTAGTACCTACTAGTGGGCGCCCAGTGGTCGGAATTCGACCGTAATTATAGCTTTCTGAACTCCTCCATATAAACTGTAAATATGCCAAATACACACTCCTCCGTGCGCACAATATGCTTAAAAAGGGGTACAAAGTTTTCTCTTCACGTATTAATATAGATAATAACAGATGTTAAGTTACTCTATTCTTTCGTCGTAATTGAGACGAAATCAAAATAAGCCGTATAATATTTACATCAAAACAGATATTAAAATTATATTACTAGAATATCTATGTAAATTCATGGTTATTAAAGACCTTGGAATCGAAGCGGAAAGAATCAAATGAAATCAATTAAGTTAGCGGTCGGTATCAATTAAATGGATGAAATCAATTATTGTTATCTCTAGATTTGAATTTAATTATGTCAATTAATTGAATGGGCGGCTGTGATTACTCGCTGTTTAGTTTTAGCTTCATTAGTGAAATTATTTTGATAAATAGAAATGTTATTTACCACAGAATATAGATAGTTCCCTGATTAAGTAGGCAACAGCTGTTCTTCATAATTTTGACGTAGAAATCCTGGATTAGGGGGTAGGATTCTATATATTAATATGATGAACCATAGGCTATGGTAACTGCTTACCATCAGGCGGGCCAGATGCATGTATGCCACCATAGAGGTATCAAAAAAAACAATCTGTTGATAAAGGTCCGCAGGTTAATGACGATACATGCTCAAAATTAGTAGTACCTATAGATTCAATTTTAACAGTTTAACAATGTACATTGCGTAGTATGCTTTAAACATCACTCCGGTCGATGACGGGAACAAAGCAATGATCATTCTAGAGCTGTCAAAATCTAATCGATTCCGAGTATCGTGAATATCTGTCACTGAGAACTAAAATTTACAAAACTAAACAAACTCCCCTCATCAACGAATTTTAAGTATTGTTATGTTATTTATGGCCTATAGGTTATTGTGTTATTAAGAATTTAAAACAGTAGTTTATGAAACTGCACATCACTGCACTCATGTTAACAAATTATCATAGAAATATTAAGTAGGGCTCTAGTAGTATAATAATTAAGTCTATGCAAATTATAAAGTAGGTAAAAAATCACAACAATGGCGCCGAAACCTAAGAGCCTGCGCCCACTGGCGGCACGGCATATCAGCACGGCAAGGGATTTATTGCCAGTGGGCGCAGGCCCTAACAGTCACCGCGCATGCGCTCTAGCGCGCGCCACCATAGACAATGTGCTGTGCAGCCGCTATAAAAATTGTATTGAAATCTCCTTAGTGGATCCGAAGTGTACTATAATAGAAAAATAGTTATTTGTTATACAAGAGTGCAAAGTTGCTTTTTAACCGCGTGTTCAATTTTGATGACCGAGCAAGCGAAGGATTCTAAAATTGAATCACGAGCGCAGCGAGTGATTCAAAATTAGAATCCTGAGCGTTAGCGAGGGAATCAAAAGAGCACGAGGTGAAAAATCTTTGCACTCGAGTGCAACACGTAACTTTTCATTCCACCTCAGCGAGGAAATGACTAAATGCAAAAAAAAAACGTTTACAATCACAAGATAGGTACACTTTATATACTCGGCACCATAGAGGTAGCAGTAAATAGGTTTAATGTTTTTTTTAATTCACAAACTTAGTGCACACGATGTTCTAAATTCAATTTACTTTATCCTCTAGAGAATAAAAACGGCTTTTCCACTCAGATATTGAAGATTAAAAATACTCTTTCCGAGATGGTGGGATGAAAAAGTAATTTTACCTACAGCATTATTTTGTTAAAAAAACAGTAGGTATAATAACAATTTTTTTTTAAAATTATAATTACATGTGCGTAATGTCTGTCATTAGAGTACTATTTTTAAATTTATAATTAGTACTTTACGATATGAGTATAGGTAAACTACTTTTTATGCAGATGTGATAATTATCGCATCGGCTGCTTATCTCTATGCATATTAGATCTTTTAACTAATTACTACAGTTCAATTACGATAGATAAAAGATGAAAGGCTGGCCTTCGATTCTTGTTATTAATTTCCTACATCCACAGCAGAGCTGGAATCTACCCACACTGAGTATATGCATCTCTTTGCTTATGCCACTTACTTTAGTTTTGCGCTTCAGATATCCGTATATATAAATGGGAAGTGCTCCGAGGAATTGTTCGATTTAATTCGTGCCGCTGATTTTCACTGCCGTACCAGTTTCAAATCCAGATTCCATCCCCACCATCTTGACGGTATGCCGTCCTGGTACAATTCACGCGCCAGTTTTTGCCACCCATCACGAAACTGTCGAATCAATTACCATCAGTGGTTTTCCCAAACACATACAACATGGAGACCTTCAAGAAAAGAGGCTACACAGACAATATGTTAATGCACTCTTAAAAAGAAATAGTTGTGATAATAGCCATTGGGCGAGTAACTTACCTAGAGTTCCGCCAACTCCATCACAGAAAAACCATTTCATATCTCCATTGACGCTCGACTCGCCGTATCACCCGACTCAAGTCGCCGCCAGTTCATACAATATCTGAGAGTCAATATTTGACATCCGCGGTCTCTTCCCGCCACACATCCTCCGTTACTCATGTTGGCACTGCTGTACCGTCACTATGTTTCAACTTGGGGATTTTGTGAGGCCTTGAACTCTAGGGATTATTCGTAATTTGAAAATGGTACTGCATATATGAAAGTAATTTTTCTAAAGGTGGTACTTTGTGATTTGTTCTTAATTTGAAAATATTATTTACATGTGTTTAAGTTGTTTATGTGAACGGCTTTAATTGGACAGTATTATGCAGTTATGCTGAATTAATTTATAATTTATAATAAATTGTTTTAGCATTGTTATTGTCTACTGATTTATATAATAATTATTAGCATAATGATGTTATGATGGAATAAATATCAGAAAACCCTTACTATGATTATTTTTCGAACGTCTAAATAATTTAAATTTCTAATCAATGACAGAAAACATAAAACAATTCATATTGCAAGACTGAAAGCTTTCAGGAGACATCATACTATCATCGGCACAAATGGTAGGATTTTCACAGTATTATGTTACTTCTTAACCAAATAAAAGAGGATGTTATTATAAAACTTAACCTGTAAGAATTCGTGCTCATTTTTATTCTTGTTCGAAACGAAACTGTCCTCGAAGTTGTACCTACCTCTTAATTCAAACAGCTTGAACATACAAAATGTTGTACTCCTCTCATTTAGAGGGTCAACTTGCGATGCATCTCACAGCGCTATCAGCACCCGGTGAAAGCGACTATCGTAGTATCGCGGTCGTGGTCGCGCGATCGTGCGGTGGTCGCGGTAAAGACGCCGCGCGTTTGTGGGCACCGACGGCACACGTACATGAATATTGTTTGATGTAGTTAGTGATTTTAGATTTAGATGAGGGTGGAATATTTACGGACTTGGTTTTTTAAAACTGAGTAACATTTTGAAATGATTTTAAATTTAGGAATGGATGCGTTGCGAAAGGCGGAGGGCCAAGTGTTTTTCTGCAGTTTTGGAGAGGCTTATGACCAGCAGTGAACATTGCCTGTGTCACTTGAAAGTTACGTCAACAGCATAATTTTTCATGCATAAATAAAGGCACAAAATTTAACTAAGTATCCGATAGTATTCCGATAAGACTTAATTATGAACTGTAAATCAGTAAGATAATAAACTTTAATGATTACTTTCAAATCGAATCGCTAATACAAATAGTCAGGAATTGCCTACGATTCTTTACCATATACATGGTCATGCACCATTCGCCACCCAGCGTAGCTACCGCGTGGACAATTTATAAAGCCTGCCACCGACCGCCCACCGATTCAACCGGGAATCGAACCCGCACCCCGCAATTAAATGACGCCTCGGGACCTCTCGGTCATCCGATACTATCTGTATGACCCGGCGCCGCCTGCGGAGATCTCCTTTACTTTTTACTTATTGTATGAAACATCCTTTCTCAAACAGTCCTACAATTTAATTTCAACCTTAATACTCCAGCAATTAGACTGATTTCTGAATAACACTAATTGACGTTCTAACATCAATTCAAATTGAACTCTTTTTCAATGAGTTTAAGGTTGTATTTTTAAATACTATATAATAAGTGACGTTATTATGTACTATATTTGTTTGTTAAGTAACTATCACGAGCTCTGTGACCCGTACTGTGGTCATAGTGGAGGCCCACGTTGAAATATAGACTTAGGAAAATCCGTTCGGCCCTATAAAGTTAGGTTTTAGAGCCGCTGTCTGTTTGATAGAGTTATGATTGTCTCCGGGCCCAAAATAACGAGGACACGGTTGTTGTAGTGGCTAGGCGATTAGTTTTCTACGCTACATGCCGTGGGTTCGATCCCCGCACGGAACAAATATTTGTATGATCTACAGATAGCTGTTTCGGGTCTGGGTGTGTGTGCATGTGACATGTATGTTTGTAAACTGTACCCACGATACAGGAGAAATCATAGAGAGGGCCAATGATAAAAAAAGTATAATGTAGGTATACTAATTAATGAAGTTTTTTGTTGTATTATTAAGTTGGCATACAAGCACACGGCCCACCTGATGGTAAGCGGTTACCGTAACCAAGGGACAGTTACAACACCCAGGGGCATCACTCACACGTTGCTTAGTTGAAGAACCCCATGCTGTGTCTCTTCGGAAAACCTCCAATTAACTATGGCCTATGAACAAGGGTTCTTAGAACTCCAGACCATAGCTTGTGGTCTCTGGCTAAGAAGAGACAAATTTTCATGTCCCTTGGGTTGGCTAAAGTATTATAATGCTGGGACAAGAATCAGCTATCCCCTTGTGGCATCTGAGAGCAGCAAGTCATAGAATTATAATGTAAGGGCAGCAGCCATTATACCACTGAATACATAATAACATGATTATACGATCACTAACCAGCCTGCCAAACGTGATTATTAAAGCATTGTTTAAAATCCATTGGGTGGGCCAGATATGTGCTACTTTGCATCTATAGCATTGTATTAATTTAAAGTCTGCCGATCATAAAACTTAAAGTATGTACAATTCTGATTAAGTAACTTAAATCTTATTTCCTTATAACACAGCAAATTCCTGAAGTCGGCTCTCAAATAGAGATATTATCCGTTTCATGGAACTGCGATGCAAATACAACCATCTTAATTTACAAAAACAACTTCGGCCACCGCGGCTAATCTCGTTTATAATAAAACAACAGATAGGTTTTCATAAGCATCCCATTTCTTACACAAAATGACTCATCCAGTCCGCTTGCTTTGCATAAATATGTCCTTTTAATTGTGTACTATCATATCAACTTTAATCGTCAAACAAGTGTGAACCTTAACTACTATATATAAGCTCTAATTTACCTTAACAGTTTATGTATCGTTACGACATTAAGCATAACGCAGTAAATGCAAAATCTTAAGATCAATTCTCAACTTAAAAGTTTTCTCTATAAAGTTGATATTACAATGGATGTAGGTATCGTTTTTGTAAGTGCACTGATTCAAACAGCTAGTTTTGACTCCCGGGGTGGCTTGTACATTGTACGCGCGCGTGACACTGCTCTATTTACGACTGAGTCGGTCGCATGGACCCATAAAGGTGCACCACGGTTCATGGTACGTGGAATTTTGAACTAATATTTCGAAATTATCGGCTTATTTGTTTAACAGTATTCATAAGCACAGCTATGGTTATTTCTTGTGACGTCTTAGTTTGAATTTCAAGGCAAGAATAGGGAAGATGCAGTTGTGTGCTAGAATATTCCAGCTACGTGCACTTGCACACACAAATACGATTGTCGACAGATTTCGATAAGCTTGCCCCTTGTCATATGAACAGAGCAGAGCATAACCTCTACCTTTCCCATCTGAGATTATAAGCATGGTATCAATCCTGGGCAAGTTTTTCACATAAAACGATCTATCAGAAGAAAGCGCGAAAGTTTGAGTACTACAATTTACTCTTCCCTTTACAAGAAAACAGGTTGTTATTGCCCAGAAGCGAAGCCCAAGAATCTGTCACTACTTAAACATTATTACGATGTTAAATGTCCAAGATGTTGCAAGTTCGAGGTATATCAATAGGTACTTTTGGCAACAATCGTAGTTTTAAGTGCATTTAAAAGGGAGTAAGTAGTACTCGTAATCATAATAAAATCATGTTTCTGGTTTATTACCACCGCAAATAATCCATTAGTGTTAATAATTATTTTTAATGTGATGCAATAGCTGCAACAAATTGCATAATTAAAGCTTAATTAGAGATTTTGTTTAAGCGCTGTTTTGGATTAAGCCTTCTCGATACCGACATGTTCATATAGGGTGTTTATAGGATCTCTAAGAAATCTTAAATCGCCTGGCTCTTATTAAACTACCTCGTATTAATGTATTCTTCTATCTGGACCCTGAATCCTGTTTGAAACATTTGTCGAATTTTGGTCGGTCAAGAAGAGGTCGTTTTTCAGGAATTCCACCCGGCTCATTTTGATTCATTTGCGTAGGCATCCGAATTATTATACATATAATCTCATTTAACTATCAATATTCAAAATTAAGTTCTTGGTTTGTTTGTATAAATATTTGTATATTAAATTTGTTCTTTTTTTAAGTTGTCCCGCTCTGGTATATCTCCTGTAAAGTTTTCAAAACACGCACACACACCCAGACTCGAATCAACTATCTGTAAATCATACAAATAATTGTTTCGTGCGAGGATCGAATCAGCAGCACCTAGCGTAGAAAGCTAATCGCTTAGCCACTGCGACAACCGCGGAGTCAAATAGTATCTAATAAGAATGAAACCTCGAATTTTCCTATAAATAATTCTTGTACCGCGTAACACTAAAGCTTACCTCATAGTAAGGGCAATGCAGTAGTATTGTGTGCCATGTCCACACTATTAACGGTCGATTTATATGCCCTTAGCAGTCGCCCTCCAAGATTTTGAATAATTACAAAAGATGCGCGCGCGAGTGCGATTTATGTACATGTTGGCGCGCCGTCTTATTGGCTAATTCAAGTGTCCGTTACGTTCGAATTTCGAAATTGGTTTATTAAGATTTTGTGATCGGTTGATTTATGGATTTTATCAAGAAGTTTGGATTTAAATTGATTTAATACTACAATTTATATACTGTGATGGTAGGTATTTTAGGGGTGTCATCTAATGTGAGTTTGTTTTCGGCCCAAAATTAACAAACCTACATAATTGTTTCTTGACATTTGTTGGATACTTTTGAGAACATTTATTTCAAAACCTTAAAATTCAATGACCGTTTAGTAACAAGTACAGTATGACACAACTAAGAAGTTACATCCATGCACCTAATCGAACATTAATCTTTATGGAGATACTTTACCCAGTATCAATATTATTATTGTATAGTTTTGCACTTTTTTCCTAGGTTATTAAACTCCTTCGTTTTCTGTCAATTTCAGCCTCTCTCCAACCTTCTTCGCCTACTTTAACCGGTCATTACCCGTATTCACGTCGTGAGACGCTAGGAGACAACCAAATTACATACATCAAAAAAATCACTTACGTCTTAATTCTGCGGCACCGTTAATACGATTTTAATTTCAAGTAAAATATCGAATTAAATGCTCATCCATTTTAAATATTTTCTTGTAAGAAATATTTTCGTAATTGAAAAGTTGCACACGGGATAATAGGTCTTATGACCTTGAAATAAGGTTTTTGGGAGGTGAAAATGATGTTTTGCTTCATGTCAAAAGTTTCGATGGTGGTCCCGCGGCAGGTTTGTGACGTAGCGCAAGAAAGTTTTCGTGTTTGAGAATGCAATAATTTACTTAATTACTATAAAAGCAAAAAAAAAAGAATAAATACCTGCGTAGGTATTTTTATCGAGGAAATAAGTACCTATTCCTTCATCGCTAGCATTTAATTGTAATCATATAATTTAAATTTTAACATATTTGCGAAATCATTAAATTATATGTAATTTTGTTGTAAGTGGCAGGTTAGGCTAGTGCACTTGTTATAATTTTGATTTACTGTATAATAAATAATATGGAGTACAATAAGCGATGGTGTTTGAAATAACGTTCCGTTTTACGTAATTTATAAGTAATACTTACAGATAATTAGATAAAAGTATTTTTGAATAAATCTTTTATTACAGCGCTTTTTACAACATTTAATATTGATTTTGTAACATAATTTCTCATTTTTAATTTCTTTCTTTCTTCTATAACCTAACCGTCAAAAACCCCCGTCTCCAACAAAAAAAAAGCTGTAACTTTTGAACGGCTGAACAGATTTTCATGAAACATAGATAAGATAATACCCAATTAAACTAGCTTTCAATTAAAAAGACTGCATTGAAATCGGTCCATCCATTTTGGAACTACTATGCCGCAGACTGATACACAGATACACAGGAAATACTACAAACTTATAACACCCCACTTTGTCAGACAGTTCGAAACCAAACTTCCCACCAAACTAATTTAAACACGTACGACGAAACTAAGAAAGAAAATCAATTTATTTTTTGCACACAGGACACCGAGCATGCACACATAACAAACATAAAAAATTAAAAAACCAGAAAATTACATAAAATAAAAACAATGAAAAATAAAGCATGGAAGTGTGTGTCCCTCATGTGCAAGAAAACTACACAACTATCTTGAGAATTCACATCCATGAATGCTACTGAATCCGTCAATTTAAAACATTAACTTGCCCATTCAGCTCCAGGTAGCTAAACACTTGCGTTTTACAGCATCGTATAGCTCCCGACAAAGTAATGCTGGTAATGCTATACTAATTCGATTTAACGCGAAGCAATCGCGTCGAGATAGCTTCCGTACTTCGATTTTTACTACTTTCGGATTAGATTGTGGTGTTATAGGGTGTACTGTTATTGCCTTTTGTATAGAAGAAAAGAGTTTATTTGAAAGTGTTTTAATGACTGTGGGAACATTTTGACCGAGTTGATTCTCTTGTTCATTCCAGGGTATAAGTGACATCGTAACGAGAACTGATACCATGGGTTCTGTACATAATTCTAAAACCTCCGAGAAAAAACAATGAGAAGATAATTAACAATAAAAACCGATATTGTTCTCAATATTTTTAGTTAGTTATAAAAATTGCGAACAAAGTCGTAATATTTTTGAAAAGTTCGTCCCAATATTCTTTCTGTTTGTGGTGCAGAACTGTGTCTATGGTATCAGTTTTTGTTACGATGCCACTCACAACCAACCACCAAGTACCAAGTAGGTAATATTGACTATTATACAGGGTATAATAGTCAATATTACCTACTTGGTACTCATCTACATCATGCATTTATTTTGGCAGTACATGGCTAGACCAACTACCACACAGAAGTGCTCTAACTTAACAGTTTGAGCTACAATACTGAGAAATCTATTATGTTAATCGGACTTTAATCGAGCGGAAAGGTCACAATGTCGTCAAGGTAGACTTTGAAAATGATAGTGAATGAGCTGCCGATTGAACTAGGATTGAAAGTCTGGTAATCAGGTAGGTACCTCTTTAACAGAGGAATGACAAAATTACCTTTTCGTGTAAATAAAGCGACTATTTAACTTGCATTTCCCATAGATTCGCTAATGTATTTTAGTTCTATATGCATTGATACGATAAACATTTTCAAAATCGACTATCATCAAAAAGGAACCTAAATCTACTTCATATTCATTGAACGAACACTGCGGCATCCACACTACACGTCCAAACCTTTCACAAAAGAAAATCCAATTAAAAGTAAGGACAATTAGTAAATCAACGGCTTCTTTTCGGTCCAAAAGTCAGCCGTTAAAATTCGCACCTCGCGTCTGTACAGTCACCGAAAACTCTCGAAACTTAACGATCCATTGATTCGGGATAAAGTTGTTGTCCAAAAACCGCGTAAGTGGATCCTGCCACTATTGTGGGAGCCACAATGGGCTGTTACTTGTAAGGGGGACTGCTCACTGAGTACGCAAGGTCTGCTTTGAAAATTATACAACGTGTATCAGAAATGCGTGGTCATAATTAAGGGTGTGGATCAGACCATCAAACTGAACAACTTTCTCTATAGGACCAATATTGTAATCGCGAAAAAATAATCGCTGTCCCATACGTTTGGGTCGAGTAGGATATTGGAGTTTTGTATGGAACAGTTGATTATTTTTTTCGCGTTGTTCAGATGATACCTACACGTTGTAGATTTGATTTTAGCAGATCTAGCAGTCTTGATGTTCATGACAAGAAACCTGTACCTATATTATATGGATAATCCTTTTCTTAAATTAATGTTTACTGTTAGCTTTAGAACATTCAAGACAATGCTTGGTACCGGTACTTCCTAAGTCATCTTTGTTTTGCTTTCGCTTACCGGTGAAGGTAAATTAGGTTCTGCAAGGAATTTGCTACGAAACTTATGTTTGAAATACTCATAATCTTAAACTTCTATTATTGCGTCCAAAATGGGATGCAAACAAGGCAACCAAAATTCCGCTATTTAAAAACATTTTTGTTAAGTATTTTTTTTACACTAATGAATCTAAATAGACGGAACGTAGCAAATATTTGATAATTCTATTTATTTTTTTAATTTATACTCACTCTATTTCCTCAATTATTAAAATTGTATTATCCTAACACGATAATACAATTATCTGTAATGCAATTAAAAAAATAGACTCACACAGTGTGTTCTCCCTCTATCAAGTTCGATGGTTCGAAAATTGATTAGCCGACAAAAAGCAGGCGACAATCGACGTCGACCGGCACGTGTATGTGGCTGCGACAAAAAAAAACGCGAAGCGACAAAACGCGCGGCAACGCACGGATTTCCGAAATGGAATGCAAAAAAAGCGTCGCCCGGAAAAAAATTGCCGATTGAAATTTTTCCAAAGAATTTATAAGCGCAAAAAGCGTGGATTGTTCTATGGTTCGCTTGACTTGAAATGTGTTTACGATAGTGTTTTTCAATATTTTTTTAAATGTTGAGATTGAATTGATTATAATGTCTTGATAGACAGGTCGGATTGGTGTGTTTAGACAGATATCCAGGCACATCAGGATGGACTTGAAACATTCGAAAGGTCTAGAAAAATTGTGTTGCTCATAATGTTCATCATTTCCGGTGTCCGGCTTGGAACATACAAGGTCCTATCTTTCTAGTGCCGGTCCCTTTAAGGGGTTATTGTACTCATCATCATGAACAACTTTTAATAAGGGACCAACCCAGAAACCGTGAAAAAAAAATCTGCTATTCTATACAAATAATTCAGTATTACCTACTCGACTTCGTAATTTCATAGTTAAATATTATATAAAATAATATTGATTAAAAAATGATACCTTTTTCAAATTATCGTTGTTATAAATTAAGTAAAAAAGGGAATCTTTACGAGGAACTAAAAATAAAATTACATACAAGGTCCCAATTTCAGGTCCCATACTAATCTTATCGACAATTATACATACCTACACGCTTTTAGTAATAAAATGACCAAGCGATGTCTTAAAACAATTAAACAACCTAAATGGTGCCTGCAGAGAGTGCCTTTTGTGGTCCAGGTCGAGAGTTCGAGTCCGTATCGGGACAAATATTTGACCTACAGATTTGTAGCGACTCCGGATGTTTGTACGTGATTTGTATGGGGCAGTTTATGTAGGGCTGTAAACGTGAAGCAGTTATGGTGAACTACTAGCTTCTGCTGGCAACTTTGTCCGCATTGGAATAACATGAATTTTACTTTGCATGGGATCACATTCTTTGGAGATTATAAGCTATATTTCGGATGTTACTCTATCGATATAGATGTCATCGGTATGCACCTAGACGGTTTCAAATAAAGTGTGACAAAGAAACGGACCATTTTTTTTTATAAAACTGCACATTCGGATTCAAAACGATATAGGTAAGTACTTAAAAAAAAAACATAGCATGTAACCCCTGTATATCTTAACAAATAATAATACCTGCGGTCTGCCACGTTACAAGATGTTTATGAACATCGACTCTGGTAATAAACTTCAATATGATCGTAAGAGCCTAAACTTCGAGCTACCTTGTAAAAACATTACCGATCATAAAGTTGGGACTACCATCTTCATCCGCAATTTTGGCGACGTTCACAACATTACTTCCAAAGAAAATCGTCATAATTAATTTACTCAGCATGATGACTTTTTATATGCGGTGTCTTACAGTCATGCGCCACTTGATCGTAAGCGATCAGCGTCACACAACCTTACATGTGAGAGACCTTTGTCCAACCCAGGACTGCTCGAGTAGGATATTTATCTCATGTTCTAACGGTACTAAGGCCTACAATCCTTATCAACGCATCCAGCATCGTTTAGTTCGTGTACAAACGTGTGGTGATTACTAAATACTTCTGCATAATTAGATCGGCGCTTCTTCTGGCTGCTTACGAGAATTGCAGTCCAATTATCTTGGATTACTCTTGCAATTTGAGAAGGTAAACAGTGTGATTTCGGACTATGGAAATCCTTGTTTCGGGTACTGGAAGATTAATACGAGCTTTTATATCAGGGCAGAAATTGAACTGCCCAGATATTTCAAAAAAGTTGTTGTAGAAGGGGATCGAAGGTAGGATTATACAATGACCACGGAAACGCTTAACAATCGTTACCTACCGATGCAACATAGTATCACTTTGTACAGAACGCGTTTGAAATCTAATAGATATAAACAGAAACCAATCGGAGTAACGCTCAACGTAAGGGCGAGTACACACACGCGCGATATCGATCATCGGGCGACGCTCCCACGCTGTCGCGCGACAAAAACCCGCACTCATTAGAATGCAGCGCGCGACAGACGCGCGTCGCCGCGGCCGTGCAGACAATTGCGCTTTTTGACCGCGCACCGCCATTGCGTATACGAAATTCGAATTATTTTTAAATGAATTGTTTTCAAAAGCGTACGCACCGCGTGTTTTTGTTTTTGGAATAATGATATTGTGGCTAAATAGTTATGTAACTGAAAGTTCAGTGCCTTTGGGTACTCAAACAACTCGAAGAACAGGGAAACCGGTATTAATCCGTTGAGATCTAAGGTCAGGGAGAAATTCTTTTCAAGCAGGTCTAGATAATAGGATGAATAGCGCTGCAGCGCTGTTGCTGAAATTATAGGCTGGAGACCCTTCAGGCCTCGCCATTGACCGGTTAAACAAAGAAGGATCCTTGAGCCACCTTTGAGAGTCTATTACTGTTAGCCCGCAACATCCACCTGCTGGGCAAAGACCTCCCCCATGATTTCCGGGCTTTTCGGTCTAGAGCCAATGTGAACTATTCATTATTAGTTTTATCAAGTTCGCCCCGCCATCTCTTTCGTGGTCTGCCGCGTCGCCTTCTCGCCATATCAGAAGTCCACTTAGTGGTTACTTTGGCCCACAGCTCATCAGGCATCCGGCAGACGTGGCCAGCCCAATCCCAATTTTTGTGGCTTTATGAGCTACGTCAAAAATTTGTGTTTTGGAGCGCAGTGTGGTGTTTCGAAGATGGTTTGTGAGACATTAATAAAAAGCATGATTGTAAAAATTTACAATAAGGAACCAGGATAATAAGACAATTTGCTCCAGTACTATAGTATACTAGGTACAGTCGTAAACAAAAATGATTTCCTATAGGTACCTACCTCTCATAAAGGTGTAATAGGTGAATCCGGCACGCGTACCGGTATGCCAGTGGTCCATCCGGCAGAGTAATGGGCCAGACCGGGGGGCGCCGCGCTTCGTAGAAACGTACGGGAGACATCCTATTAGACAGATTATTATGGATGACTGTACTTGCGTGTACGGTCAAGTGATGTCGGAATAATGATTTAATTAGTTCCTCCTAACAAATAAAATTAAATGCGACTGTTGTATGATGTAGTGGGTAAAATTGGCTATAGATCTAAATAAGTAATAGAGCAGTGAAAATAAAATGCTTGCATTATTTTTTTGGCCTGAAACTAGACTCCTTTATAAAGAAAGAAAGAAAGAAAATTTAATCAAAGGACACCGAGCATGCACACATAACAAACATAAAAAAAAAACCAGGAAATTACATAAAATAAAAACAATGAAAAATAAAGCATGGAAGTGTGCTTTATTGATATAACTAGTGACCAGAGCTTGATGGTCCTGCGGCTCTACCGTGTCATTAAAATGGTAATAAACATCGACTCTGGTAGTAAACTTCAATACGACTGTGAGAGGCTAAACTCGAAAGCTACCTTGTAAAAAAAAAAACAGATTATGAAGTTGGGACTCCTATCTTCATGATCACCAACCCGCACTAAGCTAGCGTGGTGGACTAAGGCGACCCTTCTCATTCTGAGAAGAGGCTCATCCCCAGCAGTGGGACAGTAATGAGCTGGATTTATTTATTTATTATTACTGTCCCTACCTATAAGGAAAATTATGCAATGAAATGTAACAATTGTTATGAATAAATCAATTCAATTCTTTATTGACATCATTCGCGAAAAGTGGGTATACGTAGAATCCAGGTATCTATGATTTTGCTGATTGTTATGGATTAGAATAGATCTTAATTTCATGTAAACCGGATACAGGCACTTATGAAATGTTGATGTTGCGCGGTTCCAAATAGTAGGTCCTATGGACAAGAACAGGGAAGAAACTCCATGGAAACTTATCATACAATCTTCTCAGTATCTACAATGTTGTGGTAAGAGCTGGTTGATGATTACATTGCACCGTCGCGTCGACTGTCGCTGCCAACTACGATAGGTTCGTAGCTGAATCTAGCTAAGCCTCCATCGCTTACTGCTATAAAATTCGCGAGATAATATTAGTTTACTTATCTGTGTTTCTTTTACCTACGTCACATGAAAGCATTTAAGTGTACTTTAAGTGAAATAAACTTCGTGGGAACACCGCCTACTCGTTGATTTGCTAGCAAAGCTGCAGTGTCTCCAGGCGATGTTAAATTTTAATTATCAGGTCCTATGCCAATAATTTGAAATGTCCACTTTATTGTGAGAGAACCGATAACGTTACCTCGTATGGTCATAGATCAGTTAAGTGCGGGTTAACGATAGATTGATAGCTGTTGTTTAAGAGTTATACATTGTAACTTGACCGTTTAGGAAATAATTCCAAGATCACAAGTAATTTTGCACTTGGTTAGTACTTGCGTCTACGGCATTGCAGGCTTTTAATTTGCTCGTCACCCTTTATTTATTTATTTATGATTACCATTAATCACTACACTAACAGTGTTCCCCGAAGCGTTTAGTCAGTCAAACAATATATTCTAACAGTAGTAAGCGATCATAAACTTTAGGGCAAAGTGGCATACGACGGCTATCCATTGAATATCAGTATGAATAATATAATATGTATTAATATTTTCTTGTTTCATACTTTTCCAGTAGTCGGTTAAGTATCCAGTGTCCTCATGTAAAAAAATTGCAAATAATGACTAAATTCAAAATAACAGGGGACGCTGGAATTCCTAATGTGAGTAAGCCCATGTGTACTAAGTAGGAAACCTATTACAGGGATCCCGGACTCGAAAAAAATAAATTAACAAAATTTATTTTTTACCTTGTAGCTTTTTATTTTTACGTTAGGTAAATTAGCACTACCTATTCCAAACACTGCTTATTAGTTATAGGTGGACCTACAAAGTGTAATCTCAACGACCTGTCCTATCTGTTTCCTTCAACCTTTCCCCAACTCTATGTTCGCTGGCATTCCCGCGCGTGCAACTTTTTGTGGCGTAGACCGATGACTCAAATCATTTCGTCGTTACCGATACATCACTTACGTCATTAAGTTAGGTATAGACACATTAAAATTGTTAGCGTAATGGTGTAGACTGCTATCTCAGTGTATACCTGGGCTTAGATTTTTTCCTGAAGCGATAATGAGTGTACAAGTTTTTGTATGAGAAGCATAAACGCGAGAGGAATGAGAACTTATAAGTTAGATATTTTAACTGAAAACTCCGATTACAATTTATGTTCATTCTTGTACCTTAAGACTCTAGATTCGAATCTCAGGTTTGCACTTAATTTGGTGATGATAGATCAGTTTCTGAAATTCAGCACAACCTAACCGTCAAAAACCAACTCCAACTAGTAAAAGAGCTGTAACTATTGAACGGCTGAACAGATTTTCATGCAAAATAGCTAAGATGATTCCAGATTAAACTAGCTTTCAATTAAAAATCTGCTTTGAAATCGGTTCATCCGTTTTGGGGCTACGATGCCACAAACACACAAATACACACTACAAACTTATAACTCTTTTTTGTCGGGGTATAAAAACGAGTTTACCAATAATGATCGTATTTAAGTACCTACTTACCTTCACTATGCAATAATAATATCCATATTACAAATGCCCTTAATTCAATGAGTACCTCCCCAAAAAAAGTAACAGAAGTGAAACAATAAAATAATCAGTTGTGGTCGGTGGTCGCGCGTGGTCGTCTGTGGTCGTGCCCTTTGTTATGATCGCTTTTTATTCGACCACATCTTTTTGTTATCTGCGATGCACCTACTGTGTAATGATTATGTACGCGTACTGACCGCAGAATAAGTGGAAAATGACTGAATAAAGTTGCAACAATTTTATTAATATGACAATGTATTTATTTGTCGTTGTAGAGAATATTAAAGGATAAATTTTTTTGTAGTGCCCATAATTTGTAGAGTGATTCAGTCTCTGTTCCTAAATGCAACCAAATACGCTTCGCAAATACTTTCGTGACAAGACATCGGCAGATTCATCTCGACTCTAATTCTTCTGAATTGTATATATTTAATATTTATATATGTTTATGTTTATTTAGCATATAATAATACATATTTATTTAATATATATTTATGTTTATGTAAGTTTATAATTATAGTTGTTTTTAAGTATAATAGAATATACCTACCCTCTCATTTAAGTTTGTTTTTTGGTGCATCTACCTTCATTGTCTCTGCATCACCCTAAGGTTGTCTGGTAGAGAATGCCTACGGCATTAAGACCGCCTTAGTACATTGTACATGAAGCATTTTAAATAAATAAAAGTAATTTAAATCATCAGCTTCCAAAAATAAACAGCTTTTCACGCAAGTTAATTTAATTGTGAAAATATTTCCACTGAGCAGTAAAACAAACACTCCACACCCGTCACCATGTTTGCATTATTCTGTGAAATGCGCTCGAGCCTTTTATTTATGAAAACTCTGTTACTTTTTAGCTTATTTGCAGACTCGGGATAAATATTAAACATTTTCTCAAACGTTGAATTTTAATTTGATAATGTACTTTTTAACGATAAACGCATGGACCGCGGTAAGAAACACTACCCTGCGCTTCAATACTAAAATACACTCGGAAACAAAAGTCCGGGTCAATAATAAACCTTAATATCTCGGATACTGTATCTATGTATCTGTAGATATGTGTACCTGTGTATCTGTCTGTGGCATCGTAGCTCTTAAACGGATGGACCGCTTTCAATGCAGTTTTTTTAAATTGAAAGCTAGTTTAATTGGGTATCATTTTAGCTTATATGTTTCATGAAAGTCTGTTCAGTCGTTTAAAAGTTACAGCTCTTTTTCTAGTTGGAGTCGGGGGTGTCTTTTTTGTCGGGGGTTAAAAAAAGGTACCTTTTATTAAAATGTTTCGGTGACCGCCTTCCCTCTTAAATAATGGCCGTAGAAGGCCGCTCAACGTTATAAATCTAGACAATGCTAAAACCTATTATTTCATCTAAATATCCTTTAATCCATAATCTTTCTAATCTAAACGACACACATTAGTTTGCTGTCGCTACAAATTAATTAATACAGTATTTACGTGAGCTCTTTGTCGTGTTTAAGGCTACCCGCCCCGCAGATAATGCCTTAAGGGTAACATTGCTCAGATAATTCCTCTTTGTTATTACAGTAACGTAATTGATGATTATTTTGAAGTATATTATTATAGTAAGATACTGGGTTATCGTTATGATTTTGATGCTGAAAGAGTCTATGGTTACGGAATATTGAAAATATGGAAAAAAGAAGACTAATTCTTGGCCTCGGTCGGACTATTGACGAAAAGGACATTGAGAAAGAAGGATGAAGTATTTTAAAGTTTGCCAGAAAATTGAGAAGATTTTTTTTTCTATCATGATTTTTTTTGGCACACTGGCAAGTAATCAATTTCGATAATTTTCCATAAGGGTTTTAGGAATCAGGTTGCTTTGTATAAAACCAAAGTCTCGTCAAATAACGGCAAATAAAATAAAGGTTACCTGTCGGATACTTAGCATAAAGACTACGAGTATTAGAAGAACGAAAGAAAATTAATTTTATTCCGCACGGGATAATGACGACACACGATTTGAAATAAAAGAATCACAAAAAACAAATGATTTTATTTTATTAATAAAGCCCGTCACACACGTAGCTATAATTATATATTATAGCAAGACATATTACGATATATTTTCCATAGTAATCTTCGAGCGACCTCAGACGCAGCTATAATATACAACATGTAACGGAATAAACGCAAGACCTCAGACACGCCAATTAGAATATTAAATTATAAAACTAAAATAACATCTGTAATTTAATTTAGTTAAACCAAACCAAATCACATAATATAAAATAGTTGTCCTGACTAAACGTAAAACGTTTGAGCATACTATTCTCTACGCACACACTCATAGCAATGTTTATAGCGGCGAGCGCACACCAGCGCACACCAGTTCGCCCGCCATCAGCTGGCTAAGCACTGCAAGTGTAGTCACTAGGTACGTCAGTTCAATGACCGAAAATTATGATTCCATCTTTCCATCACACTTTCACAGGCTTTCGACTGGCGGTTTTGAATAATTTAATTTAATTTTACGATTGTATTAAATAATCTACATTAGCAATACGAATCTAAGATATTAGGCTTAGTAACGGGGATGTATTTTTAAACCAAGCGACATTTTGCCCGACTGTGATGTATCAGTAAAGTGGGGCGGAGCACCCGGGCGGCGGCGCCCGCGCCACCAACCGCGTGCCCCCCGCCACGCGCCGCCGGCCGCCGCGCCGTCACGTGTAGGTAGGTACTATCATCGGACACCGGGGAACGCAGAACTTTTTTTATCTCAGACGCGTAACTTTCGCGACATTACCCTCTAAACCCTGATAAGTCGTGTTTACCGTTTATTACGTGTAAAAAATATTCAAAGTCGGCGTGTTTAAAAGATTTGAATCTTATTATTTACAGTAATTAAAATAAAATCGTATTAATAGGTACTTACAGAATTTACACTAATTTACACTACTTCTTCGTCCCATTTTCATTAAACTTTCAAAATGACCACCGCCTTGTTCGATGCACTTTGTAGCACGCTTTCTTAAATTTAATTTTAGTTTGCTAAGAACCTCAGTGTCATTTTTCACTATCACAAATGCGTGTTCGATTTTTTGTTTGAGGTCATCGACACTTGTTGCCTCGTTTACATACACAAGGGATTTTATTCGACCCCACAAATAAAAGTCTAACGGCGTTAGGTCAGCCGATCTGGGAGGCCACTGTACAGGTCCCCCACGACCAATCCAACGCGTGCCATATTCCGCATCAAGATGCCGTCGAACGGTCCACGTGAAATGCGCGGGAGCACCATCGTGTTGGTAAAAGACTTGTCGTAAAAGTACGAGAGGGACGTCGTCTAATAACACCGGCAATGTCTCCTGCAAGAACTGTAGGTAGGTATCTCCAGTCAACCTCGGTAGAAAAACGGGGCCGAGTACGTGTGTACCGATGACGCCCGCCCACACGTTTACAGAGAATCTGTGCTGGAATGAATCCACACGGCATGCATGTGGATTCTCGTGCCTCCACAAATGTTGATTATGTTGGTTGTACATCCCAACACGAGTGAATGTACTCTCGTCGGTCCAAATAATATTTTGTTGCCAGTTCTCCAACACCCATCTACAAAACTCTAGACGTGGCAAGTAGTCGCTCGGCGTTAGCTCCTGACAACGTCGTAGGTGGAACGGGTGTTCTCCATCAGCATGTAATGTTCGCCACACGTACATGTGACTGCAGTCGAACAATGGCGCTGCCTCTCTCGTGCTACTCTCTGGATGCTCGTCGAAATAATCGAGAATGTTTGCTTGCAAACGAGTACTGCGCACATTTGTCCCTCTATCCAAGGCCGTGTTAGGACGAAACGTCCCGGAGTCCCTCAGACGCTGAGTTGCACTTAGCATCGTCCTGGCGCTCACTCTGGTGCCATATCGTTCATTCATCACTCGACAAGCTAACTCGACATTATCGTCACAACGAGCCAGTGTCCTCACCATCTCCGTGTACTGGATATTGGTATAACGGAAAGCCATCGCGCGCGTAAACAATAAAATGTGACAACAACAACGAAACACAACCACTGAAACATGTCAAACATGTCAAACGTCAAAGGGGTAGCTGGTAAATCGACATCGGCTCAATTGCCATATCGAAAGAAGAAGAAGAAGAAGAATGCATCTCGCTCTTTCACATTATTCTTACTATTGCAAAAAACATTTTGGCATTTCTCAACAAAACTTTGTGAAATGCGAACTACAAATTCTGTCGTGCATTTAAATAAGCCTTAATGGTTGGTAATAAGGGTTAAATTTCCTTAAATTAACTATTTTATTTAATGCACACTACCTCAAATGTAAAATGCATTGATATTATTTACGTGTGTGTATGGATATCTATGAACGAACTACAAATTCGCTCGTGCATTCAAGAAGGCTTTATTACTTTGGAATAAGGCTTAAATTTTCTTAAAGCAAAGATTTTATTAACTTGTTACGACGCGGTGGTTCTAATTTAAGATAAATAAAAGATTTTTTAGGGAAAAATTAACATATATAAATTATGATGGAAATCGATTCAGAAGCCGATTCTGAACAAACAACTTTCAGGTCTTGCGTTTATTCTGTTACAGGTTGTATATTTCTATTACGTCATCAAAATATGTTATAGTATAGCTACCACGTATGGGGGCTTGCTATAATGTAATATATAGCTCAGTATATTGTCTGACAAGAAAGTCATGAAAAGGATTTTGAAGGAACTAAAATTCTTCTTCGCTCGCAACCCTAAATAAGTACCGTAGGTGTCAGTTTGGGTACAACGATGTGTTTATTTTACTATTCTGTGTAGATTTTTTGTGATAAAAAAATGTTTTCGGCATTAATATATTAAAAATAAACAAGAGAATATACAAGTGGCGCCCTCAATCCTTTTCATGACTTTCTTGACAGACTATAATATATATTATAGCTACGTGTGTGGTGGGCTTAATTAAAGTTTTCTTTGGAAAAGCTTTACGTACATGACGCATTTGATATTTTGTTCAACAAGTAAACTTGTCCTTAACATATATCAAAAACGTTATCTTTATCTGCACGCGAGTTATCCGCTGAATATTGATAATGAGCATGCTTCATTGTGTTATTCCGGTTCGATCTGTACTTTCGGCTATGCTGTATCTTCGAACGGTTCGGTTATTGGGGCCACTTGTTTCATGTAGATTAGGGGATATCTTAAAAAATAACCGGCCAAGTGCGAGTCGGACTCGCGCACGAAGGGTTCCGTACCATTATCTATAAAAATGGCAAAAAAATCACGTTTGTTGTAGGTACCCTGTATAACATATAAAGCCATAATTATATATATTCCGGTCTACCATTTAATTTTTGGCAAAGTCCATAAAATCGTATGTTAGATTTTGATACGATTTTATCACTGACTGGTTTTCACAGAAGGCTTTGATGTATTCATTCAGACCGTGCAGCCGCTGGCAGCGTACTAGCTGTACATTTTACATAAATCTGTCTAGCAATGTAAACGTATTCGGTTTGTTCGTTGATTCGAAGTGTAGACAACCCGCTTGAGGCACCATTGCACTTACTTTACAGTTCCATGCCTTAGTAGTGAATAGTGTTATAGTTTTTGAGTATCACCATACACTGTTGGACATTGCCATCACATATAGACTGGCAAGTTGCTGTTATAACAGGGTTGCCACACACCAGAAAACTCTTGAAGACCGGGAAATATCATGGAATTTCATACACCCTTGTAAAACCCTGGAAATATCATGGAATTTCATGAACTTCCTGGATAAGCTATCAAGAATAAATATTTTCTTTCATAAATTAATTTCATAATTATGAAAAGAACGAAAAGTTCATCTATAGACGTTGACTGTAAAGGTTAATTTCGAATTTATTCGCAGGCTTATCTATTGTTAGGACACTCATGACTGACTAAGTTGTCTTTTCAGATGCATTCGGCGATTCCGACGCATTGAAAGGCTGTTGCATTCGTGACAATTGTACAAACACAAGAAAAGTTAAAAAAAGATTTCCTTTTAATAAATTGAAATATTTCTTTCACTTAAAAGAAAACTCATGGACATGTGCATTCTCCCCACCCTCACCTATGGAACGCAGACATGGTCACTAACGCTCCGTCAGAAGTCCGCACTCGGGGTTTGCCAACGAGCTATGGAACGAAGCATCCTGGGAGTCAAACTTACGGACCGCATAAGAAACTCGATGCTTCGTTCCAAAACACAAATTGCTGACGTAGGCCAAACAGCTGCCAAATTGAAGTGGAATTGGGCTGGCCACATCTGCCGCATGTCGGAGGAGCTATGGGCTAAAGTAACCACAGAGTGGGTCCCGAACGGCAGGAAACGACAGCGCGGCAGGCCCAAAAGGAGATGGCGGGATGAGCTGGACATTTTCATAAAGGATTGGCCCCAGATCGCAACTAACCGTGAGAAATGGAAAGAGGGAAGGGAGGCCTTTGCCCTGCAGTGGGACATTACGGGCTCATAAAAAATAAATAAAAAATAATAATTAAATATGTAAAAAATGTTTCAATTGACTACAAGGCAATGTTTATAGCTTGCGTTTCACAAAGTAGAGCAAATAAATATCAATTAACGAGTTTAATTTGGTTGTTTTTGCGTTTATGTTATGGCGTAAGTTAAAAAAAACTGAGGTTTATTGAGGATTTTCTCTTAAGAAAAGAATAGAAAGAAAAAAGAGTTTATTAGTACAACAAAAAAAAAAGCAAAAACAAAGAAAGCATATAATATAAAATGAGTTATTGTCCCAAAAGGCCGCACCTCAGCATAATGTCAGGAGGCAGTGATACTGGCGACCTGATGCTGGTTTTCAGCTGCAACCTACGAGTGCCATATGCTAGAAACGATCAATATTATATAAGTAGCATCTCATCCTGGTATGAATAATCTGAAAAAATAAAACTAAGTTATCTTTGAAATCAAATCGCTACAACTCACGCATTGGGCCAACTTCAGCCGGCGCAATGGTCAGTCGAAAGTAGTTTTGTTAACAATTAATGTCCTTTAATTAACAAAAAAACGCGCATTTAAACTGTATCAAAATCTCGGCTAATGAATATTGAGAGGCGTGGTGTGGTCACTGTTCGAGAAGGCATAACTTATTGTGCGGCTATAAAGCAGAAGTTCAGATTCGTACGCTCTTGAAATCAATGTCTTAGTAATTTTATATTAGTAGTACCTTGAAAGGAAACAATAAACCCTCATAGGATCACTTCGTTGTACATTTTTCTGTATGAGTTGACATTATTTGACATTATTGACATTGTCTCTTTTTGATTTATATCAATGACCTATGTAATCAAAAATTAAAAAATGCAGAAATCGTAACTTTTGCAGACGACACTGTAATTATATTTCATGATGCTACATGGGATGGTGTTAAAAGTATTGCAGAGAGAGGATTGGCATCTGTTATGAAATGGTTAAACAGAAATATTTTAACATTAAACTTGTCCAAAACAAAATACATAACTTTTTCTATAAAAAATAATGATCAGCCTATGCATGATAGTCTTACTTTAAGAGCCCATGTATGTGATTCAAACACTCCCAACTGCAATTGCCATGTAATTATTTCTGTATCTTCGATAAAATATCTTGGTATCTTAATTGATCAAAATTTAAACTGGAAAATTCATATAAATAATCTTACCTCGCGATTACGAAAAATAATAACACTATTTAAAAAAATTAGGCACATAGATTGTCATACAGTAAAGGCAGTTTATTATGCTTTATGTCAGTCTATTGCGACCTATGGTATAATTGCATGGGGAGGCGCAGCAAAAACTTACCTAATTAAAGTAGAAAGAGCCCAGAGAGCAATTATCAAAATAATTAATTTTAAAACATTTAGGTATCCAACTTCAGACTTGTATAAAGAATATTCGGTATTAACCATAAGGCAACTATTTCTTAAGACACTAATACTAAAACAACATACGAACACATTACAAATATCCAACAAAAGACGACAGTTTATAGTTTATGCTATTCCATTCTGTAGAACAAGTTTTGCTCAAAAGTTCTTTCCTTATCTGGGACCATTTGTATACAATCGAATTAATAAGACCGAATCTATAGCAAAATGCAATAAATTTGTATGCAAAAAACATCTAGAAAAATATCTTCTAAAATTGGACTATGAATCAACAGAGAAATTATTAATAAGTGTTGTTTGATGTTATTCTATGGAATATTTATTTTTCTTTTTTTAAATAATTTTTAAATGTTATATGTAGATACGGGGCATTTCTGCTCGATATCGAAAGTTACTTCTTTTTCCTTGTTACTTTATAATAATATGTTTTTCTACAAGGCATTATGCATGTTAGCGTTAAGCGCAAATACTTTTTATAATTGTTGTTGTATTTCCTTTCGGTTTACAGACCACACTGTTGAGTCAGATTTTCATGTGCTATAATATTATTACTAGCAATTTTGTAAAAAACAAATATGAGATAAATATAAATACCTTATAATATCCACCTAAACTATGCAATGTTATTATCATAAAAACATATTGTTTATCTGATTTGCTTGCTTGTACTATGCAACGTGAGGACAGCAATCTGGCCGTACTACTTTGCCGTCGTACAGTTTTTAACTAGTGCGGAGGGTAGTTGACTAATTTGTTTGTCATATAACTAGCCAATAAATTACTAATTTATACCTATACCATCAATTTTATTACAGAATTGTTATGTACAGTATTACTTGTCATCAAATTGTAAACCTAGGCTAAGTTAAAAAGAAATAAAAAAATTATTATTATTATTATTATTATTATTAATATGAAATACTCAGGTCTGCAATCCCTTGAGCTGTGAAAAAATCAAACTTCTACGTCAACGCATTCAAAAGATACGGCCGTATATGCCGCATATTGTGACACTCGCAAGGGATTCAAAACAATTCAAAAGGGGATTCAAAAATTCAATGTCGCGAAGCGATTTACTTCCGCAGTTCGATTTTCAATTTGTTTTAGAATTTGCTAATTTTCCTACTATGTACTAAGGTAGACAGTATAGAACTTTTACACATAACCTTCTGAAATTCTCATGTCGTGTAAAGTGGACATTCGAATTTGATCGCGGAGATAGATAAATAAATTGTGTCATATTTCAGATACTTCAGACAGGTAACCTTTATGACAATCATTTTAGGTGCTTTCGAAAGATGAAAATTTGCATATTAATATGTAATAATTATTAAAAAGAATTATATAAAATTACGTGGCTTACAAGAGACAACATTTTGGCGAAAAAATTGCTACAGATTCGTCGAAAATATTACCGATAAACAAGGTGTTTTCGTAAATCATGCAGATTTAGAGATCGATTTCCCAATGTTGGACCGGTCAGCAGTTTATTGATCATTAGTGTATGGGACGCAAATTTTTTTGCGCATATTTTATCCATAGATGTTTTTCTTTACATTATAATTGTTACATCTGTACATCCAATACTATAAAAAATGTGTTATATTCTAAGTATAACTGGCTTGGACAAAATATCAGCAGTTGAGTATGCTTCGCGCTGCCTACTATTATGTTGAATCCAAGACCATATTCTATTCTTGTATAATGTATTTCTTTGAGCTATGTAATTTGAAAGACAAAGAAAAATCTTCTATTATAATACTACTCCCACAGAACATAACGAGTAATTCCTCTTATATTTTTTGCCTACATTTTTTGATGCATGATTCTGTGTCCATCATAACGCTGGTTATTTCTCCCAGCACCATCTCTATGGTCCCGTTTACCTGTCAATTGACAAATAGTTTTAGATATCTACTAGTCCGTTCTGGATCTGAACGGGAATCGAACCCGCTATCTGTGAGTTAGGAGCGAGAATAATTTGGTTAGTGTCGAGGGTCACGGTACATTTTTAGCGAAGCCATAACGCGCGTGGTTGCCGACGGCGGCGTAGTGATGTAATGATGCTCGATAAATTATGGAAATCATTTTATTCGTTATTTTTTTTTAGGTTCCGAGGCTTGTTTTCTTTATTCCTATTCTTATTATTTTATGGAACATACCAAAAATACAGTTTAAAAATACATGCACAAAGGGGAGCTTAACTTGGAATGAGATTTCTTCCAGCAAACCTTTGGTTGGGTGAAACAGAAATGGAGATATAGAGTGAGAAAGTCAAGCGTACAATACAATTACGTTACAACTTAGGTATCATAAATATAGTAGTTACATAAGTTATATAAATATATCTAATTAAATACAAACAAACAACAAAAGTAAAATCATGGTGGCATGCTTTCCCGTTTGATTTAGTATTTATAATAATTAATAACATTGAATCATCTCGCATTTGTGTAGAAGACTGTTGAGGATACCCTAAATTCTGAATTTTTAAGTAATCAGGTAGGAACGTCCGTAGTAAGTTTACAGATGCATATTTTACAATCGCTTATAGTTATCGACCTGTATTACGTTTATACTTTATATCATTGCTCGATCTACACGCAACCCTTTTAGAATTCCATCGTATCGTAACTATTTTTCCGACCAGACAAAAACAAGTAAGTTTACTGAGCAATAATATATAACATACTTTTTATAACATCCTCCTTTAATATTTATCGATATTAGTCTTGCGCATCACTAGCGCAACTATGACGCGCGTAAATCGGTGCGCGTGCGCGCCGTGGGGCGACGCTCGCTCGTAATTCGCGCCGCCCCCTCCTCGTTGCGACTCGGATTTGAGTCAGACTACTTATCTATACAGTTTACTATGTTACTGTATGAAATTGGAACTGACAAGTGTGATTGTTTACGAAATTATGAACTAAAACTTAGGTTCCAAACTCACATTTCTCACGCTCGCGATTGTGTGTTTGTTTGTTTCAGTCGGTCAATCAACTCTAATTTTCATGAACCACTGCTGGTCATTGACTTCTCCCAAGAATTTATCACTACGCGGGTTTGATCAGTCCTAACTGTTATTCGACAATAGTTTCCTTATAATTTTAGTGTTTACATGGTTTTTAACTATCGCTTTGGTTACAATTGCAAGTGGCATACGTAGGCGAAATACAGCCTTTCCGTCAACAACAACCTGCGTTGATCCTGAAACGCATAAACAATAATTATAACGATTATTAGCCTACAGTGTCCCACTGAACGATATGACTGACAAAAAAGTTCAGTCCTAACAATGGATGTTGGAAGTTGAACGAGGGTCAATTTGGCCGAGGCCTATGTCCAGCAGTGACGGCGCTAGGCTGTACTTGTAACCTTCATTAAAATTAAGCACAATAACTTTCACAAAACCTTTTATATCCAAACTTCCAGAGATAAAAACCATAAATTAAAACCACAAAGCTTTTAATCCGCATACTCCTTAAGTTAGCTTAAGCAACAATATAGCATTATATTTTCAACCACGTCTCATTGTCCAGCACGCCTCGACTACGCCCTTAAGAAAAAAAGAAAAAAGTACAAAAAAGTCCGCATATGATTATAGCGAGCAATATCCGAAAAGATTACGATCTTATCTTAAGATCGAGACATGAGGCGCATCTTGAGATATTTTCACCTTACGACTTTTTCAGTGAAAATAAAAAATATAATAAAATTAAATGAAACGTCCCTTTAATAATTTGGGCATGAATTAAGAGCTAGTAAAAGTAGGCCGATATTTTTATTTTATTTCTCACCTGTCGCTTCATAAAATTGTGAAGTTATTCCAATTTTTAAATTAAATATACACGAAGAATATATTTTTTATTCTTTTTAATAAATATTAAATAGATAATGATAGCCCACATTAGCCTCGTCACCTTTTAATCTTTAGCTGTTATAAGTAGTTTTTGGTGTAAATTATATATCAGGTTGAAGTTATAAGGCCACAAGGCTCTACAGCAGGGGTGGCCAACCGGTCGATCGCGGGTATTAGTCCTGTCGACCGTGGCAAGGCAAAAACCATATAAGTTTAATATATCATTCATTTATAATTTCAAGAAGTATGTAATTGGTAGGTCGCACAGGGTTTTGTCAGTAAACATTAGATCTAAGGTCTAATCAGGTTGGTCACCCCTGCTCTACATAAACTGACGGATTCAATTTTAACCTATTTACACTATGAAGTTTAATATTGTATCAAAAATTCGACAGTCTAAAGTTAATAACCAATCTATCTTTCTCCATTATTTTAATTGTTTCTTCTATAAGTGTAGTCCGCAAACCTTTGAAACTGAGTCGTATCGGATTCAAATCGAATCATTTAGTGTAAACGTCACCTTATTAATGCGCCCCTCTGTAATCTGTCTTGTGAAATCCCGCATTGTGTCCACTTTCTTCTGGCCGTTTGCGAAACACCAGCACTCGACACAACGGCCACCGTTATCATGGCAAAACAAAAAAATACTGACGAAAATTTTATGCCAACATTTTAAGCCATTACGAAAAATTTAATTAACGTATTCGTTTGTTCCAAACTCTTTACAAAATTAGATTCTAAAGTTTCTGGATAAAAGTAAAATAACTTTTTTTTATTGTCTACGCTTAAGGCTGCATATAAACTTTAACAATATTGTCTCCTTCGTTCAATTAAGGCGGATTCAAAAAGATCTTCTCTCGAAGAATTTCGCGCCGCTGCGTCGGGCCGCGGTCCTGGGCCTTGTCAATAAACTCCATATAAATTGCCTTCCGAAGTGAATTTGAATATAATAGCCCCCATGCTACGGGTCCTTTTTACCCCCTTTCCTTGAAGTCGCAATCTTTGTACGATTATATTGTAAGCAAATTATCTGCTCGGATCTGGCAAGCCGATTGAAGTTGCAAAAAGTTTTTCCTTGATATTTTATTTCGTTTATTAATATTTGTTTAGTAGGAGGATATTATTTTGTGGTCCGTATGGTATTGATAATTAAGTTTTTTATTTTTACATAGTTGAGGAAGATTCAGGGATCATTCGTAGTTTTATTGCTTAAAATATTCATTTATGATGTTTCCTTCCTGCTGAGTCAGATAATTAAAATCATTAGTCACTTCGCGGGCAAATAGATGAGACATGAATTCATGGACTTTTTAGTTGTTACATTGCAAATATGACCGTGGACCTTGTGGTAGTTTTACAGAATAGTCAAGCTGCCCTTAGAAAAGATAAATACTCATAAAGAAAAGAAAGAAAGAAAAAGCATTTCTTCAGCACGGACACATTGACAACACAAGAGAGAGAAGATTAAAGAGAAAAAATAACACTACAAAACTTGACAAATACGAAATCAAATACTTTTTAAAATATATAGGTACCTATAGGACTTACGACACAGCTGTAGTGAAAACTTTAATATAATAAATTTTATATTTTATATTAAATCTTATAATATGCATAGCCTTTTATATGTATACCTAATAATAAATATTCTTTATTTTTTATGATGCCAACAAGAAAAAGGTGAACCGACGGAAATAACTCAAAATGTAACCGCTTCCAAAATTCACAGTTTATTCAAATATTGGCCAGTTATTCAATTTCGCTCCCCACTTAATGGACAACACGGCAAACCGCAGCTATGTTGTGCCTGTCGCATCGCGAACATTTCACACATTCCCGCGATGCATCGGCCGCCATTTTCGAAATCGAAACAAAATTGCAATGGCCCGAAATTAAGAGGAAATTAAATTGGATGCGATGCGATGCGGGTGACGTATGACGTGTTACGCGCGGGTAAACGTATAATTTGTTTATTGACTTTGATGTATGGGCGGACATTGTTTTTCGGATATTCTATTTGTTGCAACACAAATTTTTCTTAGTTTCAAATAGTTTTAGATCATTCGAACCAAACAAGTATTTAAAGGTTATTGTTATGTCAATAATTAGGGTGGCAACGCGTTCGTAGTTCGCGTTATAATGAAAGGATCTGCTTACGCTGCTGCAATGGAATGCAATTACAAAGCGCATCCTTTGATAATTTCATAATCACTGTCCATAAGAGAAACTTGGATGGGCCTTAGCGAAGCAGTCATGTATATGAGCTTAAAGTAAGACATCTCAAATGTTGCGTCTAGTCATCAGTCTAGTCTAGGGGTCATTAATTGGCGGATCGTCGACCTATTTTCTGAGTACAATATATAACAGAAACTTAATCTTGTTAGATTATAAATTAACTTGGGCACACTTAGGGGTCTTAGAATCTCATCTGCAGTAAAAAAGTAGAGACGGACTACGACAGTCATATTATTTTAAAAAACGAACCCCAAATGATACTATGTATTTCGTGATTTCCTGGTCTAGTCTATCATTAAATTTTAATATACAACCTGCAACAGATTGGCCAGAAAATCGCAATATATGTACTTTTGTCCATTGCTCCTCTAGTAACTGCTTTGAGGATTGGTAACTCTATTTACATGCAAGTGGACCATTCATTTTAAATGCGCCATCGTCGGGTAATTTGTGTTGGAAGTAAAATTCGCTTGCAAGTGTCGCGAAATTTGTTACAATTAATTAAAAATAGTCAATTAAAATATTTAGTTACCCAATAACATAAAAAGTTTAATGTCAAATAAACATTTTACATATTTCCCAACGCCGTAAATTATTTTTATCGTAACTCTAAATTTTATATTTAAATGCTTCGCGCTGCATATGATTGCATATTTTGTTGCCTGATAAAAACTAACTGTAGGTTGATTTTACTGCGTACGGTTATTAAACGAATAATTACTATATTATCGGCACTTTAAAAGGAAAAAATCGTACTAACTTTTTTTATCGGCTTTGCCTTTTTATTTTTATCCTCGTGAGCATAGGTACTTTGTGCAGATGAACTGAGTTGTGTTCTCATAAGTTTCTCATGGCTCCATCCTGTGAGCGACCCTAGAGTCATTTTGATGTCCATAAGGAAAACGGGAAACATTCACTTCTTTAGTTGAACTATTGAAAGATCATTAACTATGACTGGAGAGTTTATTAAAAAAACCCCCGACTCCAACTAGAAAAAAAGCTGTAACTTTTGAACGGCTGAACAGATTTTCATGAAATATAGCTAAGGTGATACCCGATTAAACACCGCTTTCAATTAAAAGAAACTGCATTGAAATCGGTCTATCCGTTTTGGAACTACGATACCACAGACAGATACACACTACAAACTTATAACACCCCTCTTTTTTGTCGGGGGTTAAAAATATTAGAGGCAGTAATTTATGCGAATGCTTTTGACCTACTATCACTATAAGTGTTTCGAAATTATCTTTTCCTCGTATAACTTGATGAATTCTAAAAGCTCTATTGAGTTTTCCATCTTTCAATTTCAGCAGAATAGATCCAGCTTCAACACTGAAGTGTTTAGACTTTCATTCTTACATTTAAACAAACATATTCTTCCACTCTTTTAGATATTTATAAACTTATCGATTTTTAAAAACATAATAAAATCATCGATTTACGATAAACGAAAGTAACAACATTCTGATTTACTCGCGGAGTTCGGGAAAATTAAATTCGCAGCGCCAATTAAAGTTTTTTTAAGATCAATTAAAACGGTAGCATTTTAGTGTTGCGTAAGAAATCGCGTAATTAACCGACAAATTTACGCAATACGATCGCGTCCGATAGCGGACGGGTTTGTGGTGCCATGCCAGGTGCAAATGAAAACGATCGGCGGGTCTTAAGTATGAAAAATTAAGTAGGTACAGGTTGAGGGCAGTTGGTATTGTAAAAAAATTCTCTTGCCATAAATCACAGCAGTTTTTTTAAGTAACAATCATAGGGAACAAGCTTTCTTAAAACTTTTACTAGTAAAATTATTTTTGTGAACTTTTTATGTGACCATATTTTTAATTCTTTGCGATTCTGTCTAGTCATTCTGTATATTAATATGTGAAGAAAAACCTTTGTACCCCTTTTTAAGCATACTGCGCGCACGGAGGAGTATGACAGGTATAGTTAAAGTTTATATGGAGAAGGAGTGCAGAAAGCTAAAATTACGGTCTAATTTCTACCACTGGACGACCAATACATACATACATACTTGCAAAATTTTAAAGAGACTGTATTTGACTAACCCCACTTCAAGAAATTCTTCAATTTCAAACCGCTGTCACTTTTGGCTTGGTATCATTACTTGCCTGTTACATACCTAATTATTTTTTAAATTTATAAGCCTTTCCCGTAATCTATCATCTTTAGGTATTATTATGTAAAATCCCTTCGTTATTGGACGAAATTGTAATTACAATTTAGATCCCCGGTATCTTGTATTGAAATAAATTTCAAGGAATAGTCAAGGCTGTTTTTTTTTGTTATTGTATTTCCGAATTTGTACCCTACTTTATGAAAGATGCAAAACCCAACCGAGTGCTCTTATAGGTACAGGATATTTTTTTATGTAATGCGCAAAATTTTCAGAGTGATTCAGTGTCCGTTCCCATATGCAGCCGCAGTACTAAAATTCACTGCAAAACAAAATAAAAATTTGTTTTTGTATGACTTGCGCTAGTAAATTATGGGCATACTAAGTTGAATTTTCGTTTTGTTTTAAAGTGTATCCCAATACTGCGGTTGCATTTAGGAACAGATACTGAATCACTCTACAAATTATACGCACTACATAAAAAAATATCCTGAATAGTTGTAGATGCTTAGACATACCTAAGAGCCTGTTAACATCCAGGTCTGAACATTGGTCATCCATAGACTCCACAATGAACAATTTCAAGGAAAGATGCCATGTACTCTATACAACGTCTATCAGAAATGCGTGGTCATATTTAAGGGTGTGAATCAGACTATCAAACTCAACAACTGTCTCTATGGGATCTCTTTCTTACTTACTTGACCCAAACGTATGGAACAGCTGATAATTTTTCGCAATTACGATGTTGCTCCCATAGAGAAAGTTGTACAGTTTGATGTTCTGATCCACACCCTTAGATATGACCACGCATTTCTGATACACATTGTATACATTGTGTCTACCCCCATCATAGACGTCAGCTGCTACGAATACAAAAATGGCGCAATGCGAAGTAACTACTAATATAAGTACATAAATAATATTATTATATCTTATTAGTACTTATAATATCTGTTCTATTATATTTATAAGTACCTATCGAGCGTATATCACTTGTGGGTTGCAGCTGACAACCAGCGTTAGGTGGCAAGTAATACTGCCTCCTAACTTTATGCTGAGCTGTGACCCTTTTGGCACTATGGCAAATTTATGTTTAATATATTATACACTTTTATTTTGTAATAATTGTAAATCCTAGTTCTTATAATGTGGTTGATGATTTATATGTGCCAATAAACAAATTTTCTTTCTTTCTTTCTTTCTACATGAAATCTCCCCTACGAATACTTCAACCTATCCTTTAATTCGTACCGATATAAAGTCGTGCCCACACCATCGATTAGCCAGCAGCCCGGGTGTCCTAGATGTGTGGTCCAGGCTACGGAGCGCGCCCCGTGGCTACCCATTCATCCACACTCATGCTGCACTTAATCTTTAAGTTCCCACCCAGTCTATGATTTAGAAACTTAGTTCTGTAATGTATTGAGGAGAAAAATGTAGCAGATTTGCGAAATTGCTGAAACTTCTCTGATCTTTTGACGATTGAAATTGTTTATCTGCTAAAGCCTTGTCGTCCTTAGCGTTTCACATTTATACTTAAAGCACATTTTTTTATTACCAGGAAAAAATTAAGGACCTGCGGGTCTACCGCGTAACTAAAATTGTAATGAACATCGACACTGGTATTAAACTTCAATACGATCGTGAGAGCCTAAACTTTGAGCTAACTTGTATTTTTTTTACCGATCATGAAGATGAAGAGTCCCAACTATATGATAGGTATTTTTTTTACCTACAAGTTAGCTCAAAGTTTAGGCTCTCACGATCTTATTGAAGTTTAATACCAGTGTCGATGTTCATTACAATTTTAGTTACGCGGTAGACCCGCTGCTCTCTTCATCATTCTACACAACTTTTGATAAGGAAGCAACTCTGATTAAAAAAAAATACAGCTGTTCCATATAAAAGTGGATATCTGGGTCAAAATGTATGGAGCGGTCGATTTTTTTATTCGACTTAAAAAAAAGGAGGCGGTTTTCAATTCGACTGTATGTATTTTTTTTGTATTTATGTTTCGCGATTAGATACTCCGCCAATTCCAGACTGATTTTGAAATTTTTGAAGTCTGTTTTAACTTTTTTTTAAATTTTATTAAATATTTTATCAAAATTTCAGCGTTGCGTTGGTCCTTTAGTAAAAGTTGTTTGGATTTGTAGAATGACGAGCAAAGCACAACATTCAATTTTTTCTGGAAGGTAAAAATTACGGGTGTAGAGTTTGGATATGTGGTCACTGAGTAAGTCCAGCCCATTACTGCCCCAATGCTGGGCACGGGCTACTTCTCAGAATGAAAAAGGTTAGGCCTAAGTCCACCATTCTGGTTTGGTGTGGGTTGCTTGCCATAACGGTGAAGGAAAACATCGTGAGGAAATCTGCACATCTAAGAGGGCCTCATAGATTTCTCGATGGTGTGGTTGGTCACTAATCAGAGGTTTAATATTTTACGTATACTTACGTCTTGTCCCTCGTATAGTCCGAGCATGAGTGAATAGATTGCGTCTAGGCAAGCGTGCACCATCCTGGACTGCATCCATAGTGGTCAAAGGTCACATATTTTTTATTATTTTAAATTATTTTTTTTTCTACTCAATTTTACATTGTTGCCATCCTAAAATAATGTCTTCTCTGTCTATTGCACCTGTCCTCTTCTTATTACCTGTATCTGTCATTCCAGTGTGTCTTGTTTTTGTGGCAAATAAATGAATTTTCTTTCATTCTTTCTTTCTTTAAAGGCAAGACTAAATTAATAAAAAAAAAAATATGCTAAATTTTATATTATCACTAAATCACCGATATGTTTCAGTATTTATCTTAACCCTCCAAAAGAATTTTAAGCGAAGTGTTGACATTTACCAAACAATATATTCATACTCAAGTAATGTGTCAAAGTGCCGAAACTCAAAGTCGCCGGCGATTTTTAATTTCACCACACAATCAGCGTTCAAGTAAATTAACCAATAAATCAACTGGTACCAGTACAGAGTAATTGGTTATTTAAATTCGAATCTGCCTTCAGGCGCGCGTCTTCAAACTGAGCGCTGGGTCTTATTTTGTATTGTTGACTTTCAGTTGTAGTGAGGAATGATCTGAGGAACTGCCCATGAACTTGAGTAGGTACTTATTTGTAGGTAGAGTAGCGTTTTCCATTCTTGTTAAAATAAAATAAAATATTAAATAAGCTACCAAATGACATTAAAGATTCAAACTTGGCACAATTTAAACGTAATTTTTTAATTGACAAGTGCTACTATACCATTGACGAATAATATTGCAATTTCTTATTGTTATATAGTAATGTCCGATATTGTAGCTGCCATAAAATTATTATAAGACCTACTGTATCACCAAAACTGACACTAATAAATACTTTGACTTTGACTTGTATCTTTTCAAGAGAGGAAGAGAAATACCTAGAAGGAGCTACGTAGACCAGTTAAAGGAAAGTCTGGACGTCAAGACATACAATCTAGTGAAAGAACTGGTAGAAAAGGTACTCTTATCTCTGTTACAATTAACTGTGTGTACAAATTTGAAATAAATTAATATTAAATCAAAAAATCCGATTGCTTAAAAAGTGAACTTTAAATATAAACTGAAAAGAAATACACAAGTCCAGTAGAATTCTAATGCGGAACATAGGGACTTTAACAGTCGGGGCCCATTAAAAATCGACACCGGCTCAAATCTTCTCAATAATGGCCCAGTCGTTTGGTCTCTGGAGTGCCACAAAGGAACAAACATACATACATAGGTTTATGAACACATAAAGCTCCTTTGCGTCCCGCAGGCGGGTAAAAAAAAAATTTATCTGCCACAACATTCGAATAGTATCTACATATGTACATAATATTTGAAAAATACATACTAGTTATTAAATACATTTACATAAATACGTTATTTCATACATTACTTTTAAAAACCATGATTCATATATGCAAAACAAAACAAACTCGTACGAAGTCAATTGAAAGGGAACACAATTGCATAATAATTAGAGGCACGTATCATAACAATCCAAGTTCTACGATTACAGCTCTCCCGCGCAATCTGGATCAATTTAGTGTGACGTCACCTGCGCATGCGATTACCGTGTGTCACAATACGCTGAGTCATGTAATTGTTTCAGGTCGCCGCTGTTTTAGTAATCTGCGCTTTTAGTAAGACTAGTGGACACCTGTGGTTTTAGTCATAAAATAGTTTAGATTTAGTTGAGAAAGTATTGCGAATATTTTCGAACTTTATACAATGCGTCCTATTTGCGTGGATTAGAAGTATTGAAACTTGCATTTTGCACTACAGACTTGTCGCATAATCGATAGATTCAATTAAATTTTATTCAGGAACAACATACATTATGTTTGAAAAAATAAAATGCTATAAAACCCCCAATACAACAAAAAAAAATACAAAAAGTAATAAAAAATACATACGACATGGAAAAATTACTTAACAATTTACCTAAAGATTCGCACATACAAAAGGCTACTGGACTGGCCACTGGTGGACTGGTTCCAGTCGTAACTTCTGCCTGTTAAACGGCCTGAATATGTTGTTTTTTTATATACTACTAAGGTGGCAATCAAGCTTACGGCCTGCCTGATGGTAAACCGTTACTGTAACCTATGGACGCTTGCAACATCACAGACATCACTCGCGCATTGCCGACCCTACTACTAGCGTCGTGTTGTCTTCCCCAAGGAGCACTGGCCACCTTGCTCACCGTTAGAAATACAATACTGCAAAGAGCATTATTTGGCTACGATATTCTGCAAGATGGAGGTACTTCCCCAGTCGGAGAGCTCCAATTTTGAGGGCAAAGTCCCGCCATGCTTTTCCTCTCTGCTTGTTTGGTCAACATAATCTTTCCCAAGGAGATATCTTTTCGTAACGTAATTAATCGTTTTGAGAAGGAGGAGCTTTACTGACTTTGTGACTATCCTAAGTGAGTTATGAGCAATTTCCATACGTCAGTGGAAAGCCAAAACTACTAAAGCGCCAATTCGTTGCCAAACTAACTCAAACTTTACAGTGGCACATTTTAAAGTTTAAGTTAGTTTGGCAACGAATTGGCGCTTTAGTAGTTTTGGCTTTCCACTGACGATATGAAAACACAATTACAATTAGTGTTGTACTTGCAAAAAATTGGCCACGGAATTCGCAATTTTAAATTTTCCAAAGTTTTAATAAGATAAGGTACTCGTACATACATGCCTACGTTTGATGTATGACGTATACGTATACGTATGACGTATGTTTGATGAATCACATCTCTTTGGGTTGCCCCAAAGAGATGTGATTCCATCAAACGTAGGCATGGCATGGCAAAGGCGTGGCGATAGATAGAGAATCATGTAGATAAACATACAGATACTTTATTTTATTAACTAGTCATAATGATAGTGATCTTATAGGTCTTGTGTGGGTGGATCTGACTTGTTGATTTCAATATTGACTGCTAAAAGCATACACGGGTAAGTAGGTGACCCGAGAATGGCAGATAAGTAGACGGTATATTCGATCACTTTAGGAGGTCCTTTTCAAAATACAACAGGTGATTAGTATAGTATGGAACAAATTTATTTGAGGTATAAACTTTTTTGAAGACCTATATTATATCTAGCAGTGATAGCCTAGCGGTTGCAGGAGGATTTGAGTACAAATGCGACACGCACCTTTGACTTTTCAAATTTATATGAGGATCAGAAGTTGATTATCACTTGTTTTAACGGTAAAAGAAAACATTGTGAGGAAACCTGCACATCTGAGAGGGCCTCATAAAGTTCTCGATGGTGTGTGTAGTCCGCCAACCCGCACTAGGCCAGCGTGGTGGACTAAAGCCTAATTTTTCTCATTCTGAGAAGAGGCCCGTGCCATGCAGTGGGACAGTAAATGGGGTGGATGTTTTTTTATTTTTATATTATATCCAAGTGTATTTCGCGTTGACCACTGCACTATTTTATTGAAAATCTTTGATTTTTATGGATTAGTTTCAAACTTCATTGAAAGACGTGTCGATATTATTTAACTGCCATTGCCTTTACTGTATACAGGGTTATTTATAATGAACTAATATTGCTTTAAGGGGTGGAAGTAATCATAAATATGAACAACTTCAAATATGGGATCATCACTGAAATCGCGAAAAAAAAAACTAACTTTTAATACATTTTAATCGAGCAAGGTACTTTTGTATGAAAAGTAAGATTATTATTTTTCCGCGGATCCTTTTTAATCCATGTAACTTATGTTCATTTCATACAGTTTCATTCATACAATTCGGTAGCTGTATCATTAATTACTTATTTTAAATACCTTATCGGCGTTATCTTCGAATTTTAATCATCATACATTTTGTATGACTTTATCTGATTGTGGTAAAATAAAACATTTTATAGTATGAGTACTTTGTAACTAAAAAATCTTTCGGAGTCCGCCTCCCATCCAATTTATCGCAAGATAAATTACTACGTGTATATATATGCACATCATTAAAGATATTTCGGGCTATTTGTAAGCAATGATCATTTTTTCTGCCGTTGGTTTTGTATGGAGCTTAGGGTTATAATTATTTAGTAACTGATGCTTTAGTGTTCATGTGTGTGTGGTTTAAGGTTTCAGATGAAAACCAGTGTCAAGCACTTTCTGGTGCTGGACATTAAGCTGTTCTGGACACCTATTTGATCCAACTTTGAGACACATGCCCATGAAGTTTTTATTCTTTTTATTATTTAATTTTATGCCATTCTATACCTTCATGTTTCTATAACCGACTTCAAAAAAAGGAGGAGGTTCTCAATTCGACTGTATGTTTTTTTTAAACGTTTGTTACGCGATTTCTCCGCCAATTGCAGACCGGTTTTTAAGATTCTTGTTTGAAAGGGTATACTCTCGAGGTGGTCCCATTTAAATTTGGTGAAGATCTGATGAAGACCTGCGGAGATAGACGATGGAACTCTTCAAACGATAACAGCAAATCACTAGCGATTGCTGTAGTCGTATATTTATGTTATGCTACCTTAGCTCACCCTAGCAGGGCAGTGGCACCAACTTCAGAAGCTGTTAAGATTTTAAGAAAAATATTATATACCTACGTATTTTTTAAGTTTTTGAAGTCGGGTTTTACTTTTTTTTAAATAAAACTATGTAAAGCTGCTGTTCTTTTGTCTCCTGCCCACAAAGGATCTCCAGTCAAGTATAGTTCTTGTTTAGGAAGTCATTTGTGACGTATCTCATGTTATTGGCAGACACGCCTGCAGAATTCTGTTTAGCGACCACCGGGGGAGAACAGACTTATTCTGGAAAGGGCAAACGATGTCGGTTCGGAGGTAATTATGTATGGACATACCTTTCTAGTCCCGATTCTTTAAGCGGGTTATTGTATTCATCATTTTATACAAATTTTACTATGGAACCAAAATCAAATTCCCATAGTAAAAGTTTTTATAATTATTAGTACAATAAATCCTTAAAGGGATCGGGACTAGATATATGGGGCTACTGAAACGATGTAAATATGTTTCGTTTGTGAGTAGTCAACGATTTATAACGTTATTTATTAATCACGGTGTCATGGGTGCAAAAAGTCCTCTCCCTTCTCGGGGTACAATTGTATAGTATCATCTATCTACACACTAATGACACTACAATTATCTATTTCTAATACTAATGGTATACCGATTGCTGTTTTTTATTCAACCTAAAACATTCAACTGTTATGCTTAAAATAAATTCTTTTTTTAAACGACGAATCTATTATTTGGCCAAGAAATGGTCACTTAAAAGTTGATGCTCGAGCAAGGAAACCCTAATCGTAACGATATCGCATCATTCTAGCAGAATAGGGCAACAAACACAAGCTCCCACAGCGGGGGTTCTGCACAACGCTATGCGTAATTCATTTGATATTTTTTACTATAAATATGGTATTAAACATGAGTCGGTAGTTTTTCTGTGCAGTTTCCATTAGTAGGGACATGCTTTATAATATAAATCTGTTTCTATATGCCGGAGATGTTTGTAACTCATTAATATTGACTCGAGTAATTGGGTGAAGATTTTGAATTATTTTTCAGTCGTGTCATCACACATACTCGTAGCTTGCTCGTGCCGTGATGGATAGGTTAACCAGCCGGTAAGAATTTTAACGGGGGAGCGTGCTCAAGATAGGCTACCAGTGAGATATGACTTTATGTCCTCTAGAGAGCGCCATATTAAATTTAATTTAACGTCAAATAGCCTATAACCAGAGCACGATCAAGACGCTTCCAAATCCGTGCTTCCAACGATACCTCATTTGTCTAATTATGATAAGTAAGTAATTTAGAAGTTTTGAGGGAACAGATGAACATACATATATTATACATACATACCGGTCACATTCATAACCCTCGCCGTAGTCGGGTAATAAGGTAGATCACACACTTTGTAACTTTTGTAGGTCCGATAATCGTCTATCGATTGTTTGCCTTATGTTTGAAGGTCCAGATTTTTTATAAGTCATATGCGCTAATGTAAGGGTATCTCAGCTCCATTTTCGCCAATTTATAATCGTTCTCCGATTGTCTGACGAATGCGACATACCTTCCAACAAAATTATATTATTTCACTTAAAACGCTATCATTAATCTACTTCAGACTAAAATAGCGTAACGCGGTAGCATTAAATCGATACGGCACATATAATCGATTAACTTATATCGATACAATCGGATCGGGCTGCCGAGATATTTCGCTAATCGAATTCAATTAATCTGGACATTGCGTCTCGGCCGGGTAATAGTTGTAATTATTAACAGTTTTGATACGCAATGCGATTAAGCGTTCGTTCACACTCTTGATACTTTTAGCAGCAGAATCGGGCGTTTTCGCGTTCGTTCGCTGCCTTTTGCTTACAAAAAGTGAATGACGAACGCGAAAACTCGCGATTCTGCTGCTAAATCTATCGAGTGAGTATAGGCCCTAATGAGGTATTTCGATGTTTAGTCGATTTCGAGTTTCCAGAAGGAATGTGGGTTCATGTTTTGCAAGTTTAGGTGATAGTAGAGTGCTGCTTATTCTACCAGCTATAACAACTATTTATAACCTTAGTGGTGTTCTAGGAACAGCCAGTGAACAGAAAGCCAACTTAAGTCTTAAATGCACAATATATCCTTAGTCACTATGTTACCGATGTTCAGCCGGCCTAACATACGCGCTGCGACATAATCTTGTCATCGCATTATCTCACGTGGAAACAGGGTTTTAGAGGCATTATCTCCACTGAAAAAAATGCAGACCAACTAAGATGCATTTTCTCTTAGTTGGCGTTAAAATGTTTGGAATCATTATTTATTTAGTTACTATACACAAGATAGCATAGTTGCCAGAATAAATCCATTTTGTTTATATCGACAATAATGCACATGTTTAATATAATCAACGGTTTTTGCTACATCAAACATGCTTTGTTTAATTTAACTTTTTCACTTGTATATAAGTAAATAATAATTTAAGTTCATGGTAACAAGCAACTTGTTAGCAATAAAATAATTTATATTATAGTTTTAACAACGAGCATAGTTGAATTAAACTAGTTATGTAGTCATATCTAATAATGCTTTGTAATATCAACAAACCTTCACCCGCCCGCCCCGCTTGCTCATACTAGTATTATATTACATCATGCCGACTGTCGCCGTTCGACACGCACGTACGCTCCTTTTACAACCGAATTTGTCAGAAAACGGAAAGCTTTTATATCTACAATTTTATGTACAATTGTTCAACTACAATTATATTGTTAGTGAGTGAATTAACACATGGACGACGTGGCAGAATTACTTCAAACATGGGAGCTCCCCGATCTGATCTCAAAATTTGCAGGTTAGTAATTTATATCATGCACTAACCTTATTATGTATCTATCAGCGTTGTCAGATTTTTTTTTGCCAAGTCGGGATTTTTGATCTTTTTGAGTGAAAAAAGCGGGATTCTTTCGTCGATAGCGGGACATCGTAAAAAACATATATAATCAGAAGTATTTAAATATCTATCTTTTATTTGAGTTCAAATATACTACTTCACGTATACCTACTACATGTAGCTATTTACCGATTTTAACGTCTATTCTATCTCATTATTTAGGTCTGGAAAATGGATTGCCTATATTATAATATTTTTCTTTTATTTCAGCACCTAAAGAAGAAGATAAAAATCTAGCAGCACTTTTGTCCGACAACTGTTAAACAGAAGAAATAGCAAAAAAAAAAAGTGTATAACGCAACCTACAGCGTTAGCATTCGGACTTGCGGTCGAACGTGTCCTTGAGCATGGCGCGGGGAGGCGCGGGCTCGCGTCCCTCACCCCGCTCGCCCGCCAACTACCGTGAAAAAACTCAAGCAGTCAACACTGAGCGTCACAAGTGTAATTAGTAATTAGCCAGTTCAAAATAATTATTTTTCTTTTATCTATCGATTGGTCTATCCTTTTTAGAATTAAATGACGTACGAACTATTGTTTTATTTTATTTCCAAAATCAATCTTATTTATTGCAGTCAAATCAAAGTGATTTGACTGCAATAAATAAGATTGATTTTTGATTGACTTTATTAGTCAATTCAAGTCAGTGTCTTTAGCATGTCAACAAAGTGTTGACATGCTAAAGACACTGACTTGAATTGACTAATACAGGTATTTATTATGACAACGACTCATGTCTACGTCAAATACGAGGTTAGTTGAATTAATCATTTTATCACAGTTATTTGTTGCAAGATCTTAGTTGAAACAACATATGAATTTCATTGATCTGACAAAGTTTCAGAAACATATCGTGCAAGATCTTAGTCGAATCAACAATATAAGTATGTTAATGTGACAACGTTTTATTCTTGGACTGGCCAAGATCTGAGTTAAAATAAATAACTACCGGTGATTAAACCAATACATTACTTAATTGACGGAACTGTGACAATTTAACAAAGTTCTCATAGCTTCAGTAGTCAAGATCTTGTTAGGCTCATATGGAGTCATGATGTGTGATCACATTAAACAAGATGTTTATTAAATCAAACAATTTTTTTTTTCAGTGTCGTCTTGTCAAGATGACAAAACTTTGTCGCGGCGCTCATGTTAGCCTAAATGGTGATCCAAAAGATAATTAGTACCCTATAAGTATAAAAAAAAACTTCTGTATAATATTTTGATACTTAATCGCTATCTAGAGTTCTATTCCTGTTTTAAGTCGAATTGCAGTTTCAAGCTATACCTATCCTATCTAATAAAGAAACGATATATTCTTTCTTATTAATTGATTGATATTATCGATAAAGATCTATTCTATTCTATTATAAGGACAATTCATAGAAATTCTGGAGATAGCCTTTCAGCCAGCGATGTATAGATATTGTACTTTTAAAGCAGATCTTAGTAAAAACTTACTTTTAATAATGTATTGTTTTATTACGACACAATAAACATCTACTATGTGTTTTTATCTAATTTTACAATGATAAATTACAGTTGTATGGCCACGAAAAAAGAGAAATCCCCTCAGGCTATTTATACAGGTAAGGTATAGGTACAGTAAGGGGACAAAAGTCCAGTGGCATGTTAGAGTTCATAATCGCATGCTACGGGGCGTACGAGCCGTTTGTGTGAGTGATGACTCAACGCACACAACGTAATGAGACGACACCACACACACTCAGAAGCGTTCAGAAGTTAAATAAAACGAAAGAAAGAATACGTCTGTTTCGCTTGTCAGTATGAATGACCTTGGACGGTCCATTCTACTGTTGTAATTGTATAATTCAAGAAATTGCAATAAGCATCAATAGCTGCATGCGTTATGCATAGGATTTAGATTTACGAGGCGTGTGGGTTCGAATCCTAGACAAAACATAATATTTCTTTTTTTCATTTTTATTAATTAATGGTTTCGCTTAATGATTTAATACTATAAAGTAAGTGATTATTTTCTAGGTCATTAATGCAAAATTAAGAAAAATAAAAAGAATTATAACAAAATACGTTTATTTGTTTTAATTACAATAATAATCCTATAACAAAATACGTTTATTTGTTTTAATTACAATAATAATCCTATAACAAAATACGTTTATTTGTTTTAATTACAATAATAATCCTATAACAAAATACGTTTATTTGTTTTAATTACAATAATAATCCTTACAGTAACACTTATTAGTTATTGAGGTAAGCTTAAAGTATTCGTTTTCTTGACGAAAAGAAGATTGAAACTAAACCTCAATCTTTTAATTCTTTAACTACCGACTAACTTTAATATGGCCAGCAATTACAACTAAAATCTTTTACCCCTCCATCGTTTACTAATAAACTCATGGTTAAGTTTATTGCTATCTCTTTTCTTTGATATGAAAATGACAATGAGTGAATAAAAATGAAGTGTTTATTATGGGGGTAAAGCACTTGCAAATTTTCAACATTTAGTATGATCTCCATTGTTCTCGATACAGTCTAGTAAGTGTCGAGTCATTGAGCACAAAATTAAAACATATTTACGTTCATCTTATATTTTCTCATATCTCCATGCAATACGACATCATATAATACTTCCACATAACTATGTATTATTCACTATAGCGTGTGTTATCCTTACACCATAAATGAAGTTTTCCCTTTTGGCTAGATAGAATATTTTTTTCATCTGAAAATATAGTAGTTAATTAAGTGTCTCAGTTGAAGTAAGTATAAATATTCTCTTGCGAAACGTTCTTGTTTTTCTATCAAAAAGGGAGCTGGTCTTCGGTGATGCACACCTTCAGCGTGGAGTGCATGGCGAACAGTTAGTAATGACGTGTCGAATACTTCTGCAAAATATTTAGTTGGTATAAAACCACTTGTTTGATGTTTCATATTCGTTCGCCATGTGTCGTCACTGCCCGGCCTTCCACTTCGCTCTCGACTACCAAGGCTACTTTCTTCCTCATAGGTATCTCTTAACCCATCGACTCATAGTATTTTTCTAGAACAATAAAAAGAAATACTATTAAACATCTATAAGCAAAATACTAAAACTGATTACTATTATTATTATATATTCTATATTTAATATTATTTTGTTTCTAAATTATTATATTATAATAATTTAGAAACAAAATAACATTAAATACTTATATATAACCTAACTTCCTTTTCCCTGAGGGTCTAGGGCGCCGGGGTCGGGATAATACACCGGGATTTTAAAACTTGTGAAGAAAGTCCGTTTCTATACATTATATTATAATGTATAGAAATAGGTTATATATAAGTATATATTATATATTAATATATAATTATACTTATATATATATCTAATAATTAAAGAAACAAAACAATATTAAGAATAAAATTATTAGATTAGAATTATTATTCATCATTCAATAATCTAAATAAATAAACTTATTAATGATTTATCTGTTTCTTTTGTTTTATTTGAACATCATGATCAATAATAAACATTTGAAAAATAATGAAAGGATCATCAATCTTTGATTTAGTTTTATGTTTAATAAAATATATAAATTACTCACAGTCAGTCCGATTTCATTCGATATTTGTGTTTTATTTATAACGTCCACTTTTAGGCAGAGCAATAATAGGTATTCGCTTTCGCTTCGATAATAATACTATTGCCTGTAAAGTTTATTCACAACACCGCTATAATAGATTTAACCACAAATCACTAACCAACAATAACTTCCAACAAAGTTCTATTCGATCTAAATGACTGAATCGTAACTGCATGTGTCTACCTTACAGAAATCGAAATAATTTATTAAAAATTTTGTTGTCTACCTACTTACTTTACAATTTATAATTGAACAAGACGAACAAACAATGCGGTAGGTTTGTTAGTTTTATCGAACCACTATGTTAAACTTAATGAATAAATGCCTTAAGACTTAAGAATATTTTATAAAACTTTAAAAAAACTATAACCGCACGTGAGATTCGAACCCACCGCATACCTTTGTTTAAACACACCTACCACAGCACCTTACCCGCTACGCTAGCATGCCATATTCTAAGACGTTTGAAATTATGAAATACAATCGGTTGCAGACAACAGTGCGTGTGTGTGAGTTTCTATAGTATGAACACGATATCGAGTATAGAAACTCGTAAAGAAGGTCGTAAGTCAACTCATTAGTGTTAATCTATTGCTTTGTGAGACTGCTACTGCATTAATGACCGAGACTGTACAATATTCTGCTCAGCTATTAGATTTAAATCTATTTGGTATTTTATACTGCCTGTAGTAATAAATATTTTTTAAAAGTCTAGAAGGCTAAAGCTCAAAATGGTGGAAACCCTAGAATAGAAATCTGAATGTTTTCTGTCCTGAGGTATTATATTGAAATCTCTTTGCCAACAACTAGATACTCGACACTAATAAATATACGATACGATATGACCATTTATTTCTATGTACAAGCGGTTTTTCTGAATCGAAAACATAAGGAGACTAGAGAATATTTACAAGTTATAGTCGTGGATCAATTTTTATGGCCGTACCCGATGATGTACTCGACTATTACCTCGTCAAAATGCAAGCTCTGGGCGACGTGAAAATGACGCGATTTACGAGCTTTAACACGGGGACACGCGTAAAAAATGAATTGCGCCGTGACACTTCGTGACACTTTGCCAGTGCTTGGAGACTAATGTGCTGCGTGGAAACCTTTGCAATATGTGGGAAGCTTGCATTCCTATAGATAGGTAGGTAATAATAATAATTCGATACAAACGTATCGATTTATTATTATTACCTACCTATCTATAGCTATACCCAAACGGGTCGAATAAGTACTGAAGTTTTGTATGGGACAGCTGATAATTTTTTCGCGATTACGATGTTGGTCCCATAGAGAAATTTGTTCAGTTTGATGGTCTGATCTACACCCTTAAGTATGACCACGCATTTCTGATACAACTTGTATAATGAATGAACAATTAGTAGCTCTAACCAACTTCATAATAATATTGACAGACTTTAAAAGTAAACCAAAATAAAATGGCTGACTCCAACTTTTTCATTCATCCTGTCATTAAGAGATCACATCCCTATTTAAATATTCATCGTATCGATTAACTGAACAAATAAAACGAAATCGATAATGACGGGAGATATCGATCAATCGTCAAATAGTTCGGATCGATGTATAGAATCAATTACTTATTAATGATGGGACGGGGTGTAATCTTCGTTTCTTATTTGTCATTCAACGAAATTGTTGCATGTGTGGTGTAAGGTATGAGCGGAGCGATTCAGCTGCTCTGACGTCAGAGGCTCTAGCCTACTTGGACCGCGTTCGGCGCTCCGATTGGTGAAGAGCTCGAAGCGGGCCAATCGGCACGCACAACGCGATCGATGCGTTAAATCGAGATTGTTATGCGTTCGTAAGTTTTAGAAAAAAAAACCTAAAGAAAAAATTATTGAATGGATTTGTAGAAAACTGCTACAAACATTTATATTTTATATTCCTTTTAAAATTCACATAAAATCCATGTCGTTTTCTGTGAATTTTATCTTGGTAGAAGGATTTTTTCACCAAATAACTAAGAGACTTGTCATGTTTTGTTTCTCTTCAAAATATGAAAAGAAGCATTATCATATCAACCTCAATAAATTTTATACAAAAATCAAACAGATATTATGAAATACTTTTTAATTTATTGACTCATAGAATTTATTTACAACTTATTTTGATCTGTGTGTGTCTCTTAAAAACCCCTATTTCCCATCACTTAATCCAAACTTCGTTCATATTGAATCCGTAATAGATTTAAACAAACATTCCTATTACAACCGTTCGCTCAGACAGGACAAAAAATATCATTACACGCATATAAAGAGCAGGTGATAATTGTAGTAATAACCGTGTTTAGCGCCTCTGGTGATGATAGGTGATTTCGATTTAGGGTTCTCAAGAAAAGTGATAGGACCCGAAAATGGTGATGATTAGATGTGGTTCTAGTAAGTGGTGTTGTTTGTGGTTAGCAGTAGACAAACTATATTTTTTAGGCTTGCAAACATACAAAATCCTAACTTTGCAAACCAGATTCCTTTAAGGGATTATTGTACTCATCATTATGAACAATTTATAATATGAGAACACCCAAGAAATAGCGAAAAAAAAACAGCTGTTCCATACAATGTTCCATACCAATAATTCAATATTACTCGACTAAATGTATGAAACAGCAGTTTTTATTTTATGTGGGATTTCATTTTTGTCCCATAGTAAAAGTTGATCATAATGATGAGTACAATAACTCTTTAAAGGGATTGGGATTAGAAAGGTAGAACCTTATATAGGTACCTACCTCATAGTAGTCTCGTACCGTGCGGTTTCAGAGGAGTTTCCTCCCACATATGCTTACTCAGGTTGTGGAATCAGCTCTCTATCGAGGTTTTCTCAAGGGACTACAGCATGGGGTTCTTCAAAAAGGGAGTGAACAGATTTACAGGGTCAGCAACGCGCGATTGATGCTGGTGTAGCAAGCGTCCATAGGTTACGGTAACCGATTACCATCAGGCGGGCCGTATGACGCTTTATATTTTCAAATCAATTTCAAGAAAATGAACATTTGAATTTAGGATAGGTATTAAAAATTTTGTATGAATTTTTGTTTTACCAAGCTAAAATAAACACGAAAGGTGATTTTACTATAATGTTTAATTTGTCATACTTTGTTTATTAAAAAATAGCAACGAAGATAAACAGTCACAGTTTTTCTTGAATAGTTTAGCATTATAGATAAGGACATAAATAATTGACATGCTATGATAGATAGGACACGTTGCTGGATAGTTTCGTTTCTTGCCATCTTTGCCTCAGCTAGGGCAAAGCGACTTTGTGTCTATACGCCTTTCTGGAAGCTTGTAATTCTTTCCGAGTTGATTATACGCCTTATAATAAATAAAATTAGCGTTACCATTTCAGAAATAAGACAGGACAATATCATGTTTCCATGCGAACTCGTTGAACTGATTACTAACTTAGTACGGGAAAGTGAATTTTCCTTATTTCCAAAAGTCGTATTCAACAAACAAAGTAACAATCATAATTACCTTTTCCTAGCCACAAAAAAATGCCAGATTGCCAGGTTGTCTTGTAGAGAATGCCTTTGTACATATTTGTATGAAAAGCATTAAATAAATATTATTATGCATTATATTTTGTATAGTAATTATGAAACGAAATATTTACCTATTATTATTGTTACACCGTGAACTACCCCTCTCTTATAACCTGAAAATCTGTCCATCCTAAGCTTGTCTGGCCGAAATCGCCAAGTGCGATAAGACCGTGCGTTTATTGAATAAATTATTTGATTTGATTTATTTTTTGATTTTGGCCGCCCTTTGTGCATCTCTTTTTCTAGTTATTATATCTTTTTTATATTTCTGTGTGCGATAAAGTATATTGTATTGTAAATAAATAAAACAAATTAAAAATAAAGCCTGAATCAAGAATTCCAATTCCAAAACTATGGAACCCAGGACACTCACAGACTTCTTGCTTAACAACTTTTTTATCTGCTTTCAAGAAGACGCTCCTAAAAAGAAAGTACATCGGAGAGAAAAAGGCAAGTTATGAGCACGCCGCGGGCGCCCGGCGCGACTCGGAAACAAAATGCTCCATTCATAATTATCGACCTCAGTTGTAGTGTTGGTTGTCATTATATCGATAACGACAGATAAAAACTTAATGCATATCATCAGGATGAACAACTTTTTTTCCATATCGATGTAGGGAATTGGGTGTGATATGAATTTTGTTTTTTATTATTATTAAAGTATTAAATAAGTTCAAGTAAACCATGTTTGGTGTATATTGAGGTTATTGTTGTTGATTCATGATCATCAGTTATGTTTCGGGTTGGCTAACAATCTAATCATATGCGACTAATCTTTGAACCTGGGTTTTGTTAATGACATGTTATATTGATGCAAATTTCTACACCACAAATACTAACTATTTTAGATTATCATTAGGTAATCAAACTTCATCCATTATACGATACATTCTCATGAGTGTGGCTAGCAATTTTTTGTATGGTTCAAGAAGCTCTGAACCAGATCCTACCGTGTTGAAGCAATTTTCAACGTCTTAAAACTTTGCATACCAGTGAAATGAAGGTCCGATAGTTACATCAACTGGATATTCATAAATCTCAGAAACAATTCAATTTAGAAGTTAATTAGCTTATGCTACACCGCGGGCTACTCTCGTTTTTTATATACTGTCCATCCAAAGGTTGTCTGTAAGAAATCGCCGATTACGATAAGATCGCTCATTGCACACTCTAAAATGTTAATTGTAATTATTATGTTCGTTGCTCCTTTTTTATTAGGTGTATAGCAAAGAGTATAAATCTATTCTATTATTTCAGTAATCTATCAAACAGTTGACAGGGTTTCCATTTTGAGCTGAAAAACTAGTGCATTAAAGCGGTTTTTTTTTCTTCTGAATATCTCACATTTATTTTTTGGGTCATAGTAGATATTCTGGAGTAGACCATACCCTTCTGTCCTTATTTCTAGCTAGCCCATGCAGATAATATAGTCTACTAAAAAAAAACCTTTATTACCAAAAACTATCGACAAATTCCCATCCCTACTCACAATTACGGTTGCCGAGCGTGACGTTTACTTTGCGCTTACATCAAACACGCCGCCCGCACCGACCGCCGCGCCGCCACTTGCCAAAATTTACTTAATCGAACACAATTCTGGCGCACTTTGCACGCGACGCAAATAGTGTGCATTTTTCGGGGAATTCATCGGGTTTTGGATACAGTTTTATAGCGATTAAATCCCTTTACATTATAAGGATTACGTTTATTTTGGTTCTGTATAACTCGTTTTAAATTATTGAATAATTTTGTGTCAAGTTCTTGACAACGTTTTACCCAAAATTTTACAAGAGTACCATGTTATTATTTAACCTATAATAATTATGATCGATTGATATAAGATAGGATAATGAGCTCACGTATCCTACTTTACCCAATTAATAGTCAAGGTTTTATAATTACTAGTGGTCGCCCAGTGGTCGAAATTCGACCGTAAGTATAAAAAATTTAGCTATCTGCACTCATTCTTCTTACAAACGTACGTGCAATATGCTTAAAAAGGGTTACAAAGTTTTCTCTTCACGTTTTAATATATAGATGTCATTGATTTATCATTAGTGCCTCCCGAACAAACAAAAATTTGTCTTCCAGCTTTTAAAATTCAATTTCCACCGTTCTAACGTGTCCATTTTTATTTTCAGGTAAGTCATCTGCAGTTTACATCCTCCCCCTGGCTCCATTCGTACAGGTAAGGCAATTCTTTTTATACAAACAATTATCGTAACTTTTACATAAAAGTCATTAATATCACATACAAAGCGAAATGTAATCGAAACGCTTAATGAAAGACTCGTGCGCCGTTCGTTAGTAGAACGCGTCGACATCATGCGATTTATCGACGTGCCGCACCGCGACGAAGTAATCGATATCGACAATATGTTAAATCATAACCGTATGGTGCGCATCACTAGCTAACGAATTTGGCTATTATTTCGTGTTTAATAATGTCTTATTTATATTGATGAAGTCGTCTATAAATGATAATACGACAAATTGAGCGGTGGTCAAAGGTTAATTATTTAATTGTTGCAAATAATATTTCCTCGTTTTATATGAAAGTTTTTTTTATTTTTTTATTTTTTTTAAAACATTGCCCCTCACTAGGATTTCTCCTGTATCGAGGGTACAGTTTACAAACATACATGTCACATGCACACACAACCAGACCCGAAACAACTATCTGTAGATCATACAAATATTTGTTCCGTGCGGGGATCGAACCCGCGGCACGTAGCGCAGAAAGCTAATCGCTTAGCCACTGCGCCAACCGTGTCGTCGTGAAATCGAAGTGAAATGATAGTTTTGAAATTAATAGGTTTTATTTGTCATTTTGTTTTTATATTGTGTTTATCGGCAATGTCGCTTTCTGGACTTTAAGGAAATGAGTTATCATTACCATCTCAGCCGTTTTCTATTTTTTTTTCTTCATTTATCAGTATGCAAATTTATACTCAAACTTAACAGATCTTTTTGCCTGACCATACTAGGGAACTTTATGACTGTTTCACATAAGCGTAGGCGCCGTCGCCGCATTTGCATTCATCACACTAAAAAATACTCTAAGTTCTTTAAAATAAAGTTGTTTTCTGAATATTATTTTTCTTATAACGACAAAAGTAAGAGTTCAGGACTTTTATATATTGTAAATGACACATGTTTACAAAGATGCATGTAAATTGTAAATATGATGGAAAAGCGGGTTAATTTTGTCTTGTTTTTATTATAGACGTGTATTATTATGTAAATTAGTAATTTTACAAATAATTAACCATTTCTAGATCTATAAGGTCCTGCCATTCTAGTTCCGATCCCTTTAAGGGTACTATTGTACTAATATGAACAACAGTTTCAATGGGACCAAATCTGAAATCGCGAAACAAATATTAGCTGTTCCATGTAGTCGAGTAATATTGAATTATTTGTATACAACAGCAGTCTTTTTCATGCAATTTCAGGGTTGGTAGTAAAAGTTGTTCATAATGATGAGTACAACAACCCCTTAAAGGGATCGGGATTAGAAAGATAGACCCTTGTATAAGATAGTATATTAATATATGTCTGCGCCTACGCGTTTTACTAGGGCAATTTACTATTAAGATAATTTTAGCTAGTTAAGATTAGTATATAAACTGTCGATATTGATGCAAATAAAATAATCGTCCATTCCATTTTCTACCTCGACAGCGACAGGTCGAGCCCATTTTTCGATTGTAGACTAGTTCTCTAAGTACCTACTGTTTAAAAATATTATAAGGATCTCAAGTCTAGCAGCTTTTTATTTGGATTCTCATTGCGTCCCTGAGGCGCAACATTTGGCGACCGTGACGGACACGTTTGCGGAAGAGAAAAGCTCAGGTTTGCAGTCGAGTCACCGCGTAGGTGCCTGCAGTACCAGCCGATCCAGTAGGACATCGCCGGGTAGCAGCCGGTCAGCAAGCAGCGCCGCAGCCAGCTACGCCGCCAGGAGCATCTGAGAACCTCGCCAGTTGTCTGCAGCTGCAGCGAAACCCTCAGCTAAGTGCCATCCTTTCTAGTCCTTTCCTACTTACAATTTATCCGCAACTAGTGTCCATTTGTGCAATACTCATCTATTCTAATTAGTAATATACATTTTTTAAAGTAATTTCAGAAAATTAGTCCAGTAATTTTGAATTACCAACGTACCCTAATAATTTTATATAACGAACTTTTCTAGAACTTTGCAAATCTGTTAAGTTCATAAGTTTTCAAACTTCATCTGAGTGCAATTGAATGCAGCGTCTAATGTGCGTAGCTACGTAGCTACTATAGCGGCATAATCGTCATCTGGCGAATAATACGCCCCACTCATTATCCACTTCGATCCCGTTACATTACGACGCCATTTTATAGTGATTTCTGCAGTCAACGTGTGTGGGCTAGAAATAACCGTTGTATTGTACAATTACCTAATTATCTATGAAAATACGGCCTAATAATTGCTAATAAGTGTTTCCCGTGATAAGTTTTGTGCAAACTATATACCTAGCACACGTAAGTTCATCCTATTTATCACTAATACTTTAATTGGTTAATTGCATACAAATTAACGATGACGTTAGAAGAGGAATCCTATAAGGAATTGTGTTTAAAACGAAGTTCCGTTAAAGGCCGTTTGACCAAGTTCAAAAACTATTTGGATAAGATTTCCTCTCTTGCTACGTTAACTTCTATCCAGTTGAACGAATTAACCATAAAAATGACTAAATTAGAATCACTGTCGAACGAGTTTGATGCTTTGCAGAGTCAGATAGAAGCGTTGAATCCCAGTGCTTTATTAAATGAAATTAATGAAAGGGACAATATTGAACAGGATTTAATCCTCAACTTGGCTACGGCTCAGTCTATCCTTGACCATCATAACAATAAAACTAAAAATGTCTGTTGTTCATCTGAACATTCAATGCACGGACATGGCCATGCCCATGCTCATAGCCCAGGCCTGAAGTTGCCTCAGATACAAATAGCAAGATTTGATGGATCCTACTTTAGATGGCTAGAGTTTCACGATACATTTTCCACGCTGATTCATCAAAATGACAGTATAAATACGATCCACAAATTTCATTATTTACTTTCCTATTTACAAGGCGAGGCAGCTCGTGTCATTTCAAACATTGAGGTTTCTGAGGCTAATTACAGTGACGCTTGGAAGTTGTTATGTGAGCGATACAATAATAAAAGACAATTAATAAATTTTCATTTAACTGCGCTTTTTAACATCGAGTCGGTTACACGCGAATCAGAAACTTCACTTCGATATTTAATCGACCATGTCACAAAGAATCTTCGTGCGTTAGCTAGTTTGGGTCAGCCAACTATCCATTGGGATACTCTAATAGTTTACATGGTTTCTTCTAAATTAGACAGCCATACTATGATGAAATGGGAGGAGCTGCGTAACACGTTGGACGAGTCACACACTCTTGCCCAATTTAATAAATTTTTAACTGACAGAGCCAATGTTTTAGAGTCCCTAAATAATAACAAGATAAGTAAAACTAGCAAACCCCTTCATACAAAATCAAACTCTCGTCCTCCTTCTTCACATGCAAATTATCACACTAAAGCAACCACCAGCTCCAATCAAGCTTCAACCACACATACCTCTGCTACTAATGTCGAATGTTTTAGTTGCAAGAAAAATCATAGAATATATGAATGTCCTATATTTCAGGCTAAGAGTGTCTCTGAGCGAATAGCAGAAGCGTCCAGTCTAAGGTTGTGTCTCAATTGCCTCCGGCCTGGCCATCCCACCCGAGCTTGTCAATTGGGACCATGCCGTGAGTGTAAGGGTAGGCACAACACGCTCCTGCACATTCCTAAGGGCTCAAAGGCGAACCCGGAACCCGAGGTAACAAATCAAGAATCTATTGTCGCGTTTTCGAATCAGCTTTCAAGTGAGGTTATGTTGTGTACGGCGTTGGTGCAGGTTATTAATCCTAAAACGAATAAATGCGAGACTGTACGCGCGTTGCTAGATTGCGGCAGTCAATCGTCATTTATAACGGAATCGTTAAAACAAACCTTATTGTTAGATTGCAATCCTACCCAAATTAGTGTCTTGGGTATAGGCAACCAATGCAATAGCAATAACAATGTTACCGAGAACTGCGCAATTAAAATACAATCAACTACTACTAGTAACTTTAATATTACATTTACATGTCTAGTTCTAAAAAAACTTACTGGTTTACTCCCTAAAAAATATATTAATTTTCAAGCATTAATGTTACCTGACAACATCGAACTTGCTGACAGGTATTGGAATGAACCTGCACCCGTAGATTTGATCCTAGGGGCCGACGTATTTTGGGAAATCCTAGGTTCTAATATTGTCAAATTGGGCAGGCACTTACCTCAGCTTAGAAGTTCCCAACTAGGATGGTTGATCGCAGGTAACCTCACACCTACGCATGCATCCGTCTTCTCACATACTGTACGCAGCTACACTCACTGCAATCATACAACTCCCTTGCATACCGCCACACAGTCAAACCTCTCAGACATTCATACAGAAATGACTAAATTTTGGGAGTTGGAAGAATTGCCACTGAATCGCATTTTAAGTAGCAAAGACAAGGCTTGTGAGCAACATTTCATAAAAAATACTACAAGATTAGAGTCGGGCAGATTTTGCGTTAAGTTGCCCCTAGTTGACTCACCCAAGCGTTTAGGTAATTCTTTCAACGCTGCTAGGAAACGTTTTCTTAATTTAGAGAAACGCTTTAGGCGTCAACCGGAAGTGAAATCCCAATACTTAAATTTTATCAAGGAATATGCAGAATTAGGTCATCTCTCTGAGCTGTCAGAGTCAATTATTCTAGAACCTAATTTCTATCTCTGCCACCATGCGGTATTCAAAGAAAGCAGTGAATCGACCAAGGTTCGCGTGGTTTTTGATGGATCTGCTCGCACTTCATCAGGAGTATCCATAAATGACCTTCAGTTGGTGGGCCCAATTTTACAAGACTCCATTTTCTCAATCCTTATTAGAGCGCGACAGTACAAGTATCTTCTGACCGGAGACATTGAGAAAATGTACCGACAGATAGACATCCATGAAGATCATCGCAATTTCCAGTTGATATTATGGAGAGAAAATGAGTCCAAGCCCATTCGAACACTGCGTCTTAACACAGTCACTTATGGATTTTCCAGTGCTAGTTTCTTGAGTACTCGTTGCCTTTGGCAGCTCGGCGAAGAATGTTCTGATGAGCGGATCAAAACCATAATTCAAAATGATTTTTATGTTGATGACTTGTTAACTGGTGGCTCCAATGAGCTCGAAATTTTACGCATTCAACAGTCCGTTTCAAAGGCACTAGCTAAGGGTTGTTTTCCACTACGTAAATTTCGGTTAAACTCATCTATCATACAACAGTTATCAAACACTGCAGACGATCTGTATCTAAGCCAATCCACAACCGTTCTAGGTCTCGGTTGGAACCCCGCCGAAGACATTTTCTATTTTCCTATTAGACAAGATACAAAGGATACCCCAATCTTAACTAAACGAACTATATTGTCCATTCTGTTTAGAATATTTGACCCAATCGGTTTACTGAGCCCATGTATAATCAAACCTAAAATATTACTACAACAGTTATGGACCAAAGGGAACGATTGGGATGAACCTGCTCCTCCAGAAATCTTAAAAGAATGGAACAAATTTCAATCAAATTTAAATTCATTATTTCAATTAAAAATACCAAGACAAGTTTTATGCGATTCACCTTGTTTTATCGAACTTCATACGTTTAGTGACGCATCACAGGTAGCTTATGGCGCCTGTGTATACTTGCTATCTAAAGATATAGACGGTGCCGTCACCGTTAGATTATTATGCTCCAAGTCCAAGGTCGCACCTTTGAAGCCCGTGACGATTCCGCGACTTGAGTTGTGCGCGGCTCTGCTTGCCGCTCGCTTAGGAAAATCAGTGATTGACTCACTGCGATATCAAGTTCACAGTCGCATACACTGGTGCGACTCAAGCGTGGTCCTAGGCTGGTTACGTCACGACCCACGAACATTAAAAACTTTCGTAGCTCATCGTATCTCTGAGATCAGTGATTTAACGGACATCTCATCTTGGCGTCACGTGCCTACTAGTCAGAATCCCGCTGACCTTATTTCTCGGGGTGTTGATCCTCAATATATACAGGGAGCGGACCTGTGGTGGTGTGGGCCTAGTTTTCTTGCACAACCTGAATGCGATTGGCCTAAAATAAACACAAATTCAGTTCTAGATCTTCCCGAGATAAAACAAAAAACTAAAATTAATTTACTTTCTGTTATTGATCCAGGAAATGCTATAAAATTCGAAAATTATTCAAGTTTTACCAGGTTGAAACGAATCGTTGCTTTCATAAAGCGTTTTGTTTACAATTGTAAGAATTCTCAAAGCAAGGTAACCGGTTTCTTATCGTCACTCGAACTCAATAATTCATTCATACATCTTTGTAAACTCGCTCAACAACAATCATTTCCCGATGAGTATAAGGCGCTATATAATAAGAAAGAAGTGCATTCTAAATCTAAGATTTTACCTTTACGCCCGTTTTTAGATAGTGACGATGAGGTGATACGTGTCGGTGGTCGTCTCGATGCTTCGTCATGGAATTTCGAGCAAAAACATCCTATCATACTACATTCGTCACATCATTTCACAAAGTTAATATTTTTATACGAGCACCTACGTCATATGCACGCCGGTCCACAGCTGTTATTGGCGTGCGTGCGCGAATACGCATGGCCACTAGATGGAAGAAGAGGCGCACGGCGCGCCGTCCGTCTGTGTGTCACTTGTCGGCGCTTGCGCCCACGTACGTTGTGCCCACTGATGGGCAACCTTCCTGCCCAGCGTGTTACGCCGGACTTCCCATTTCTATCGGTTGCACTAGATATGGCCGGCCCGTTTGCAGTTTTAAATAGAAAGGGTCGCGGTGCCACAACTATCAAGTATTACCTCGCTATATTTGTTTGCATGCGCTATAAATGTTTGCATTTAGAAGCAGTTAGCGAGCTTAGTAAGGCTTCATTTCTTTTATCTTTGCGACGATTTATATCCCGTAGAGGTAAACCAGCGGAGATTTTTTGCGACAATGGTCGTAATTTCGTGGCCGCCTCTAAAGAGTTAGGACATTTTGTAAAAACAAACAATGCTTCTTTATCTGACTCTGCGGCACAAGACGGAATAAATTTTAAGTTCTCTCCGGCCTATAGCCCTCATTTTAATGGACTAGCTGAAGCAGGCGTAAAATCCTGCAAATATCACATTAAGCGCGTCATGGGTAATACTCATTTAACTCAAGAAGAATTTTCTACTCTTCTTGCACAAGTGGAGGCTATCCTCAATAGCCGTCCCTTGCACCCATTATCCTCATCTCCTGACGACCTATCTTTCCTCTCCCCAGGGCACTTTCTGATCGGGCGACCGCTCACGTCGCTGCCGACGCCGGTTCCAGACAACGACGACAACCCTGGCCCGCTGCAACGATACGCCCGCCTTGAGCAGATTCGCAGGCACTTCTGGCAGCGCTGGCAGAAAGATTACGTCCACGAGATGCAGACACGCACCAAGTGGCGCCAAAACTATGACACCCTCTGCATCGGTGACTTGGTGGTCATCGAAGAAGACAACGTGCCGCCTCTATCCTGGCGCCTCGGTCGAGTCACCCGCCTTTTTCCGGGACCCGACGGAGTCTCCCGTGTGGCCGACGTCAACACCGTACGAGGATCCGTCAGAAGGGCGTTCACGCGCCTCTGCCCTCTACCGAAACCTGACGACACCATTTGAAACTCTTCGATTACATCGTTTCAACGCGGGGAATATGTCTGCGCCTACGCGTTTTACTAGGGCAATTTACTATTAAGATAATTTTAGCTAGTTAAGATTAGTATATAAACTGTCGATATTGATGCAAATAAAATAATCGTCCATTCCATTTTCTACCTCGACAGCGACAGGTCGAGCCCATTTTTCGATTGTAGACTAGTTCTCTAAGTACCTACTGTTTAAAAATATTATAAGGATCTCAAGTCTAGCAGCTTTTTATTTGGATTCTCATTGCGTCCCTGAGGCGCAACAATATACATTTTTATAAAAAAAAAACTTTTCTACGAATTTTGTGCTGTTTTTACCACTACCTAGTATAAATGCTTTTTCCTAATTCAGCCTTTTCACTTCACGGTGACTTGAAGATCGTCTTCTATTCTAAGAAATAACTAAGCAATGGAATCGTAGTGCGAGAAGAACTCTTGCGGGTAACCTTTATGAATCAAAGGTTAAATTATTCGCAAATGCCTTCCCATAAAACCATATCTCCCAGATTCATATTAGCAATACCGATACCCAATCTCAGTCGTTCTTTACCGTCCGGAAAACGGTAACTCAGCCACTTAACTGGACAATTAAAACGCACTAACTTATCACCACCTAGCACTCGCCGAGATAATGGAGAATAGAAAGCAAATAGAAATATTGCATAGCTTTTAATCGCGCGAGTGCGGAGCGGCAAGCTTCTGCATCTTAGTTCGCAAAGGTGCCGCGAGATGCCGCCACCAACGCCGATTAGATGCGTGCGCGCACGATTTACTGCCGGGGTGTGTACTATCGCGCACAATAAATTAGAAATTCGTTAGATAGAGACGTTCCGCGTTGCGAATTCCAATTATTCCGTGCGTTGGTTTGAACTTTAACTATATCTGGACTTTTTTTCATTCTTGGCATTGTAGTTATAGCGTTAGATGATAGGGACTTTTTTTTTCGTTTAATGTAAGGATTTGTGAACTCTTTTATGAAAAAAATTGTAATGTCACTCTAAAATTATATCAATATGGAATACGATATCATCAGTGTTTGTCCATACAAGTATTATAATTGTACAATTAAACATAAATATACAATTTATAGTCCAAACATATTATACCTAAAGAGGTGTACAAATGAGTAATCTCCATGGATTAGGATAGAACTGTATCCAAAAGGTTCAGATTTTAATCTAAGATGCAAAAAATGCAGCAAATGCCGAGCTGAGGGCCGAGCACGAATGTTTTGACGTATAGTAACGTAAACGTAAGCAAATTTTGAACCAAAAATACACGTTTAATCCCTGATATTTTTTTGGAAATACATGCAATATTTTTACATTTTCATGAAACAAGTGCGTTTGTTGCATAAAATTGAACAAAAATGCGATAGATTCATCGTAGTTTATAATCAAAATTTGGTTACGTTTACTTTACTATACGTAAAAATATTCGTGCTCGGCCCACAGGTAATACTTTCGATATGGGCACACTCGTCAGTTCAGTTTCGGCAATCCCTTGTTTTTTTTTTTCGTTTTTTTTATTATTGTTTCTTTCTAATCTCTTTAAGTTTCTATTTTTATTTTTTATGTCTTACCTATGTCCTGTGTAGAATCAATGTTTTCTTTTCTATTAATGCACACCCCTTCGGCATCGAAATATAACTTCGCATAAGCACAGTGGCAAAGGGTGAATACTTTTATAGGGGAACCCGTCCAAAAAATATCTTGTCCAGGCGTGTCACATGCTGTGCAGTATTAATTTACTTAATTGTGGGTTGAACTCATGAAGCAACTTACCTACCGTCACATATTTAATAATACATAATATTGATGCCTACTGGTAATGGCCACGTTTAGAAAGGGAAGCTGATGGGAATCGTGTTATATAGACTCTTCGCCACTGTAGCTTATATGTAAGTACATAGGTACCTGCATCAACAAAATACGCATAAAGCCTACCATAAAGTATAGAAAAATTAATTATCTTTAATTATCTAAATATTCACTACTGAAAACTTTCCTCCATCCACGATTTTAATGGTACCATAAAATACATTATAAGCACTTATCAAGGAAGTAATTGCCCAGCATCAAAAGTGATGGACTCGAAAGTTGTAAAAGTCGTATAAACAAAAACAAAGTTCAGTTAATTGAGAAACTTTGATTAAGCTACTTGAACTTCGATAATGGTTTGCTTCCAAGTTGACACTCGTAGAATTGTAAGAGCTGTGTGTGTCTATGGTGAAGTCTTAATTTGAGAAAGAATTTTTTTGAGTCTATTTAATTGTGGTTATTATCCAACTTACATTTACAGTTATTACTAAACATATAAGTTATTTACTTAAGTTAGTTACAAGTGCATCTAAATATGATAGTAAAATTTTACTCTAAATTGATGATATTATTAAAAACAACACTAGAATAACCTAACCGTCAAAAACCGCCAACTCCAACTAGAAAAAGAGCTGTAACTTTCGAACGGCTGAACAGATTTTCATAAAATATAGCTAAGATGATACCCGATTAAACTTGCTTTCAATAAAAAGGCTGCATGAAATCGGTCTATCCGTATTGGAGCTACGATGCCACAGACAGATACACAGATACACACTACAAACTTATAACAATCCTCTTTTTTGTTGGAGGTTAAAAACAGAAAACGTAAGTGACAAAATGAACGTGTTCTATGAAAAACGGTTTTTATAACATCAACAATGGTGATTTTTTTTTAAGTACCTATCTGTTTAAAGTATGGATATGGATCTATGTTATTGACCTCGGGATATAATGGTCTATTACGTATTTAAATTCAAAAGCGAAGTGAAGCTACTTCTTGTAAAAATCACAATGTGTTTCTATCCTAATTTTTGTTTAGTACCCAATAGATGACTCACTTTCTCACTATCTATTCACTCACTTTTGACTATCTATTCTATCTTTGTGAGTGATCTTCTTTTAATATAAACAAAATACATGCACTTATGAAATGTTGAGACCAACTGCGCGGTTCCAAATAGAAGGTACAATGGAGAAGAATCGGCAAGAACATCCAAGGAAACTTTTAAAATAAAGCTAATAATAAATTAGAGAAATCGCTATCGAAATAAATTTTTGCAAACACTTTAGATTGTTCAAGACTGAAATTAAGTTTCTTGTTTCTTCCAACGAAAACAACTAAACTATCACGAGATTTATTAGAATAAAGTTTTATGTAAACAAACAGCTTTACCCCTATATTACAGTTACGAAGTAAACGAAGAGACGCTCATGAGATACGGAGGAGTCACGGAAAGGTGAGTAACTTTAAAGTTTTAAAGTTATGCATTAAGTTTAAAGTTTATAATTGGTAGTTTCCAGGATCTGGATGTAAAAGGAAATTCTTGGTATGAGTAGATTCTGCTGCTTATAATCTTGTGTTACGCGGAGAAATTGAATGATGGAACAATTTATTGTTGAACTAGGAATTAAGGGTTGAGAATTGAAATCAGCGTCAAGCATTACTTGACATGAAGCTGATCTGGAGACCTATTTGGTCCTTTGAGACATGTGTCTCAAAGGACCAAATAGGTCCATGATGTTTTTGTTCTTTTTATTTAATTGTATGTCATTCTCTACTTTCATATCTTTTCTTTAGGTATGTGTAAATTCTGTATGTTGTGTCTCATTTTGTTGTTTCCAAATAAATGTTTATTCGATTCTACTCTAAATAAGAGTATGCAATCTGGATCTGCTAAGTAAAAAGAAAAACAAAGCACTAAACCACACAGCCACTAAGATTTTGTTCTAGTAAACGACCGATTTCATTTTAAACGTCTGTTATTTCGTCGATGAACATGGCCCTTAGAAGGTGTTAACATATTTTCGAAAATTCTTATGGGATGTGCTTCGAATGTGTTTATTGCCATTGGCAAGGATAAGCTATTATGTTATATATAAATTGCTATTTTATCATAAAAACTTACTGTTATTATTTAGATAAAGTTACGGTTCTTTTATCGTAAATACTATAAATATCTTGCAAATTCCATATCAATAAACAAACGCAAATAAAAACTGCAGATATAACAGATATAACTCACTGATAAAGAAAAACCAAACCAGAATCCAGCGCAATCATAGTATCTACAGTAATTTATACCATGTTTTCTTACAATCTGACCATAAAATAGATACTCAGTTATGGAAAACAAGAAATTAATTTCTCGAGAAAAACTTGAGCTCGTGTCGTTTATCAAAGTGGCATGAATTTCAAACAATCGCTGCGACCACGCTCAAAAACAGAGTTCATCATTATCCCTAATTGACGTTCGCTCGAACAATGTCGCCAAGACTAGTGAGGTGACCAGCAAAAACTGTAATCTATCGATTCTTTCGTCGCACGTAGCCGCTTTTTATTTCCGAACGCATGCCGATCTCCGACGAGCTCAAATTGCGTACCAATTATAATATCGACCTTATGTACACCAGTATAGATTCTCAAAAAAATTCCATCTCCCTCAGTCCCACGCCATACGGTCGCTAATACTTCGTTTTATTTTCTATAATAGTTTTATACGCACTTTACTGCAAAAACCTATACAGGGAGTCATGAATTAATCATGAGCAGCGACAAATAATGTAGCCAAAGGTCAGTAGCTTTATTAAACATGCGTACGGCTCACTTGTTTGATTGGATTTAAAGATAATCATTCATGTGTCAAATCATTCAATCATGGTCAAGTAACTGATTTTTGAAGTTGGCAAAGTTTTAGAAAATCGAATGTCAGCGTTCGGTTTTCGAATACATCGCAAGCGCTGGAAAGCGCGCGGCGGAGTGACACAGAGAAGTGGTTGCGGCGATTGCCGCGCACTGAACGTCACACCCCGCTCCGCCTTCGCCCCGCCCACCGCTGTGTTGCCAACTTCACAGCGGTCCGGGAAAGTGGGAAACTTGGAGGCTAGTGGGGCGAAGGTGCTATGGTTGCCGTGGTGGGGTGTCGACGTGTTATCGCATTTGTCAATGTTCAACATTTTGATCGATCACGCTCGACCATCGTGGGTCTTATACCAAACGTTTTTCTGCTTCGCAATGTATTAATTTTTTGCGCATGTCTGGAGGTTGATTATATTGATTGTGTTAATTTTCCTACATAATATCTTTAAAAGAACCTTATTGGAAACCATTTAAAACACTAATTCATAACATTACGTTTTAATTTAAACGAGAGGGATTGAATATGATCAAGTTTTTTCAGAGTTATTGTAACTCTTCTCAATAACAGTGTTTTTACCGCAAAGCGAGTAATATGATCAACAGAAGCAAACTAACTATAAAACGCAATAATTTATTGTATAAAATTAGTTTTGCCAAATATTACAGTGCTTTTACCGTTACGCAAGCAATATGATCAATAGAAGCAAACCAACTTTAAAACGCGATAGCTTTTTGTATAAAATAGATTTTTCCAAATATTCCTGAACTGTGATACGGTTAAAAAGTTAAAGGGGGTTTCACACACACAGTGTCCATGAATTAACTCTGCACTGTGAAAGTGTTAATCCTAAAACTTAAAAACGCTTCAAGCTAAATTAAACCTCTTTTTAAAAGCCCTGTCATTCTCCAAATGTCTATACATAATATTGCCGGGTTATTACTCATTCTGTATCATCTATTTCCATGCATTTATGTCAGGCTTTCAGAACAAAATTATGTAAAACCCGAGCAACTGCATCGCGAACGGTCCGCAAATATGATCGATGCGGATACTGCATAGTGCATTCGTTTCTCATGTGTCCAAGCTCATATTACTACATTTTCATGTTGTATGCTTGATCTAACAATGTACAACTATCAGCACGTAATTTCTGTGATACTAAGGGTCAAGTTTACCGACAGTATAACAGATGTTTAAAATGAAATCAGCCGTGTTTAAACGCCTGATTTTGCTCTAATCGTCTTTATGTTGTCAGTGCACTGCTTAGACAGTCGTTACGGGTATCAGTGGCCTGAAAAGTCTGATAAACTTCAGCATCTTTCACTAATAGGGTTGTGAAGGTCAGAGGCCTTTCACGAATGTTTTGGACGTATCGTAACGTAACGTTAACGGAAACTTCAAGCTTTACCTCAATTTTATTACCAAACCGACATTATAATATTTCATATTTTTATACCCATATTTCAATATCCATGTCGTGTATGAATTTCAAACAATATTATGTAAAAATGTGTCTATCTTGACGCCGCATCGGCTAGATTTCCCGGGAGTCTAGGCAATCTTATTCATACGTCACCGTCGTGTGGAATATCATCGCGCTTCTAATCTCCTGTGGGCTGAGCAGGGATAGTTAATGAATATGGTAACATAGGAAATATAAGTTCGCTATTTCTATTCTATCGTTAGTGCGAGAAATATAGAAATATCTAAGGACAGTTTTTAATCAATTGCAAATATTCACACCGCACTGTCACGTTGTTGTGATTGGTCGATCAACATTAACAATTAATTCAACATCACAAATAGGGGTGCAAGGATCGGGCCTCCACGGATGAATAAACCTGAGTTTGTCCAACGCACCCTGTGCAGTCAGCCTCGAAACCACCACTGCTGACTGGCTTATCTTTCCACTATGGCTTGAGTGATTCCCATGTGATAATTTGTACCAATAACAGAAACTCCACGACAGAAGATGAAGAAGTAGAAGCTTACCTATTGGTTTTCTGAAACAACAGGATTCATTTCGGAGAGTATACCCAGGAACTTCATGACCTCATATTGGTCCATTTCATCATCGTACGAGAAGGTTTGGTTTCCACCCTTTTGTCGTTGATGTTCCACTTATACGCACGTAGCGTTTTGCTTCATATTTTCTCATGGGAACGACCAAGGAGTGGAATTCTATCTAGGATCTGGGTTCCTCGATTCATATAAGTAGGGAGTCTTCAAGGCGAGAGTGAATAAGCATAATTTGAGCTTGCGTGATCTATCCACGGCAGCATCGTCACTTACCATCAGGTGAGGTGATGCCAAAAGCAATTTTTTTTTGATAAAATAAAAGTTGGTACAAGATTTGACGGCTGGTTAAATTATCTGCTATGAAAAACCGAGTGTTGCCTAAACTACCATTCACCGTTCATTCTAATATTAAGGTATATACATGAATATTATCAAATGCATCAGAGTTCAATAGAAATCTTCCGTACATATCATAAATTGGGCAAAAGTCAAAGGCAACTAATTATTCCATGCCAACCGGACTTCCTATCCTGGGTAGTGGATCGTGGGTGGCCGATTTTCCAGAGAAAAGTCGTCACAATCATTCCCGTCGCCCCTAGAGAAGCTCTCAGGCTTAAAATCTCATTGAATTTGTCTTAGGGATTTGCAGAGCCGTGTTTAGGATAGAATTTGTTTGTATAAATGTGTTTATTGAAGGGTAGATAGTACCAAAGGACCAATTTTAATCAAATTTTAATGTTAGTTTTATCGACGCGTCGATAATACGGCCATAATTGTAAAGGTTTTGCCTATTGCGTAGATCTACGTCGACTTCGGTTGTGATGTTTGATCGCTTATGACAAAGAGCTAAAAATAATTAGATAACTTTGACACAAATGAGAATTTTACATAGGTAGGTATTATTAAACAAATACAAATTTTCAATGTACTAATTTACGTGAAAGTTAAAATATATTAGTCTGATTATGATTTTTAACTATTAGCGTAGTTCTGTTACCTATCTATTCTGTGTAGTCACGGTGACAAGCGATCAAACCACCTAGTAAACCCAGCTTAAGTAAACAGTCTTTTCCATTTAATCCCTATAGCTAAATTATATATGCTTGGGAGTGTGATTATCATAAAAGTACAACGAGACAGGAGTTCAAAACTTTCTAGAGAAAATCTAGAGAAGCTTTCTTTCTTTAAATCCTACGTCTTTGAACCGTGATAACCAAGGACATTGACCAGAGATTATGCATTCTCAAGTACTAGTCAATGCCTGGTTATCACTTCAAACGTAGACACTAAATTGCTCTGAATATGCTTATTTATTTAAATGCGCAATAACACCCACGACGTAAGGAGAACCCGTTTATCCATCGAATTAGTCTACCTCTCCTCACTTGACTACAAAGACAAGATTCTGTCAGATAACAATCTAAACAGTAGTAACAAAACAACATTTATTAACAGTCTAACACAAGCTCTTAACCGTAGCTCAAGAGAAAGTCAACCAAAAACGGCTAACAATTAATCTAAACATCGTTTATAACATCCATTGTGATTCGTAAGTGGTCCTTTGAGACACAGTAGCCCCCTTAAATGGTAACATCGTGGAGATTTGGACGAAAACCTGAGATTTAATTGTTGTTGACTATTTTTGGGGCTAGGAGACGAAAATGTCCTTTTGTGGCGTATGAGTCAATCGCCCACACGAGCTGTGACTTTGTGATTGAATTAAATTTGTTATCGGTGTTGTTTCCTGGTGTACTACTTTGTATATGTTTTGAGACAATTTTTTTGGTGCTATAGTCCGCGGTTTTTTATAGTCCGCTGTATCTATAATCGGACTGGAGTATTACACACTTGCATCCGTTTCAGATGTATCTTCCGATAGTTTAATTGGAACTCTGTAGCGTGCAGGGCGTAATGTCTTATAATATTTAGAACTTCGGATACCAGAAAAAAATCTGCTGTTCCATACAAATAATTCAATGTTACTCGAATAAATGTGTGGAACAGTGGATTACTTTTTTCATGATTTCATGATTGGTGCCGTAGTAAAAGTTATTCTTATTGATGAGTACTATAACCCCTTAAAAGGACCTCCACTTATAATATTGTTGGGGACGTTGGGGTGCAAGGAGAAAACCTCCATTAGTAGTCATAGTCATAGTATTTTATTGGTAGCTAATAAGGTACAGGTCAACATAATATAATCAATAATAACAATAAATTAGAAAATACAATAATCAAAATATAAATCAAATAAATCCAAATAACACGAAAGTAATAAAAATAATCATAATAATTTTATTTCAACATATCATTGACATTATAAAATGCCTGCTCAACCAGCCATTTTTTTAACTTATGTTTAAAGGGTTCGCGTGACGATGTGTCACGAATATACTCCGGTAGCCGGTTGTACACTGTTGGTGCCATCACGTGCACTAGTTTTGACGTCCGCGTCAGTCGTCGTGGTACTGCTCGCAGCTTATGCGCGTTTCGCGTGCCGTACCCATGGCTGTCGCCGAGCCTCGGGTACTCGTTAATGTGGTCTCTGGCATACAGTGCTGCTTGGAGGCACACTAGGCTAGGGACAGGGACAGGGATTAGGAAAGAAACCTGAGATCGTCTGACGCACCCTTAGCACTCAGCCTCGATACCACCATGGCTAATATTTCCACTAAGGCATAAGTGATTCCTCATGATAGCTCGTGACAGTTCTACTTAAGTTTGTGATTAATTGACAATTTATAACTGAAAATTATAAATCTACCTATGCAATTATATGTGAAGAGAAAACATTGTACCCCTTTTTAAGAATATTGCGCGCACGGTGGATTGTGAGATTTGGCATAGTTAAAGTTTATATGAAGTAGGAGTGCACAAAGCTAAAATTTATACATATTTATTATTACGGTCGAATTTCGACCAGTGGGTGACCACTAATATGATTAAAAGGGAATTTTATCTTATTATTCACATCCCATCTCTTTATCAACGGAACAAGCAAAGAGAATTAACAATAAAGTTGTTATCGTTATAAATCTGTTATATGATAATTAACATATTCTGTACACCTGGGATATCTATTAACTCGATAAAAACAATTCATAATCGCCACGCGTCAATCAGACTTGTTTTTAATCGCTCATTAATACCATGTTTAGACATTGAAACTAAATCACTTAAAACCTACACCAATTCCCCATTGGATTATAAATCTTAATCGATTACCATAAAGATTATAATCGTGCAAAATCTATATTTCATTATTAGGACGTTGAAAGGCAATTTGAAAATGGAATCTGCTTATAAGGCAGTAAGGTTGGTATTGGTTGGCGTTTGGGTGACGTCATTGGCGCCCGCGCATCCTACACAGTCCCCTCATTCAATCTGGTTAATACAGATGATTTATTCATCACGACATGTGATAACAGTCGTGATCCAGATTGCTAAATGGTGGGCTTTGATTGTACTGAGCTTTAGTTACTGAATTTCCTATTTATAGATCCAGTTTGAGGTTGAATTACTATTAAGTACGTTTTGATTTAGATTAAGCCTTTGAAAAACTACAGTATACTGCCACCACCGATCAAAGGACCATGAAGTTCAATTTATCATTTTTCTCCTGGGGTTTATGGTCATTTTACATTGATCCCCAGCGGGACGGCCTTAGCTGCGTCATGCTTAAAATTAGTTTATTTTAATTAGGTCGAAGGCCCGTCGGTCCTCAACGAAAGTCCTGTTAAACAGCGAAGGCTCAATTAGCCACCTGTGACAAATATAAAAAAAAGGAATTGTACGCGCGGCTACATTGCTATTTATTTATTTATTATATACTTTATTTTACATCTGAATATAACACATGCTATGCATGCATTGCTATGACATTTTCAATAAGCTAACCTCTCATGGTACAGAAGGCCTAACAATGCAAGGTCAGCTTACACTGGACATGTTTAACTTGATATGTAGCTGCGTGTAGGTACTCATCATTATGAATAACTTTTATTACGAGACCAATGCTGAAAACGAAAAAGAAAATCCTGCTGATTCATGAAATAATTCAACGTTAGCTACTCGACTAAATGTATGTAAAAGCAGTTTTGTTTGTCGTGATTTCAGGCTTGGTCACATCGGCTTTATCTTCCCTTTCTGATTAACGCTATAGTTATAAATATTGGCCTAAATGTACCTACTTCATAATTTCCTATTTTAATACTTAGAGCTGGGAAAATGCGACTCTCATGTACCTAAGGTGTTGCCTTCCGCGTAGGTCGTGAGTTCGATCCCGACCTTATTGAACTATTGTGAACCTGCTCCAGCACAGCCGCATTTATCTTAGTTCAGTAACAGGGATATTATTTATGCTTCGTGATTTGCTTCATTTCTTGAGAAAAAAAAAAGTAGATATTTATGATAATGATAGTAAGGATGAATGCTATATTTTGAGGCTGGTTTTTTATTACCATCTGTTTGGAATGGTCAGATGAAGGATGTCATGTCAATCTTCCCAAAAAAAAAACAAATTTTGGTAATCAGACTTATTTAGTTTAGAGTCGATAATACATTGTTATTAAATAACGTTGCAGGAATAATATATTCATAAAATATATACCTACAGATTGGAACAAAAATCGTGCAAATCCCTTAAACCACGCGTTCTACTGCTTATTATGAACAACTTTTACCATGGGAATAAACCCGGAATCGTGAAAAGTAAATCAGCTGTTCCATACATTAAGGGCTGTGTTCACTGTATTCAAACATGCGCATGGGCCATAATATATGATATCTTTTTGGGCCTTGGGTACAGGTTCAGCCGAATGGTTAACCCCGTATATAAGGACCAATAAAAAAACCTTTGACGACACATCACGTTACCATGGCGCTAAACGATAAAATTAACTCACAGTCCAAGTGACACGGTGTCAACGCACCGTCCGAAAAACGTAATATCCTGCGAATTAAAATAGATATTGAAAAAATGCACAATGAGTACTTCCCGGTTTCCGTGCAGACGACACTTCCGCCTAAAACGGGGCATTGACATCAAGTTAAAAAAAAATTAGAAATGCAAGACCATCGCCGAATTACGATTTTTAAACAACTGTAGGATGGTCCCGTTTGACCGTTGACTTTTTAGGATAAATGGGACGGTATGGGCATTGACAGTTAAGACGCTGACATGAAAGAGTGGCGATGAGTTTGGTGTTGGAAAAATTATATTTATTTCTGGAAAAACAATAAAAGAACAAGTCTAGTTAGATTTTGCTGTTTACGTTTCTCAAGAAAATGCAGTTAACATGTAGTCATGTACTTACTTATTCAGAAAACTTCGAAGTAGAAGTTTTCTGACTGTGGTCGTAGGTGTAGGTCACAATAAGTTTAGAGGTCTAACCATAGTTCTTTAGATTATTGCTCGATCAGCATTGATAGGTATCGATGTCTTTGGTCCGATAGAACATTCTATAAGTACTTTGAAATACTGAAAACACTAACATCAAAAACATTAAAATTCCCGTGGTTTTCAGATTCAATACCAAAAGTCCTTTTTCTTTCATTTTCCCCACTTTCTCTTAGATGATTCCCATATACAAACTCTATATTTAGTTTGTCCTGCAACAAAATAAATGATGGTCACTAAAATATCACCGAAACTGGGCGGAAATGAACGAACGTGCTGAGAACGCTTCCGAGCGCACGTAACACGTGTCCTGGACATAATTACTTTTATTTGTATTGTGGTCACTGTACTTTGTGATCTAAGATAATACTAAATACTAGCTTATTGCAGTCGTATTACTAGATATAAAGAATGAGTCATACCTCTTTGGTCGGGGGTTCCCGGAAAAAAAAAGCACTCTATCTTCACCGGAGGTATCGTACAAGGTAATTAAGGAATTATTACCATATTATATTAGGGTTATTCCCATCGGATCGCGCGATCCGTTGCTTGTTGCATCTGATATCGGAGAAACTTCCTGATTATATGCAATGATTATAGTATTATATTATATTATTAGTAGTATTGTAGTATGCACGTTCGTTAAGTTATACTCGCATTTCGATCGGCAACATTCAGCTGTGACGGAATTTGCCGATGGAACCTCTGTAGAGCTAGTACAAGGACTTATTCCACTATTTCCACCTGAGTGAATCCCCTGAGGGAAAACTGAACCCTAATGTAAAAAAATTCCCGAAATCCTGGTGTGCTACTACTGGCTTGTTTTGTAAAGAAAGAAGGAAAGAAAATTTATTTTCATTCATTGAACACGTCATCCACCGGGATCCAGCAGAATATCAGCGTCAGGTGTCATAGCCTGGCACATGCTGAGCTGGACACCCATTTGCTACAGCTCGAGACACACACCGAATAGACAAATGGCTGTTGATGTTTAGTCGGTGCAGTATACCCACATAATTTTTATTTTTTTCAAATTATTATTTTTTCAGCTTAGTTTTACACTGTTGCCATCCTAAAATTGTATTCTCTGTCTATGCACCTGTCCTCTTCTTAATATCTATGTCTATCATTCTTGTGCGTCTTGTGTTTGTGGCAAATAAATGTTTTTTCTTTCTTTTCTTTCTTTCATCAGGATATTTTTATTTTTAATCTTTGCCCCTCACTACGATTTCTCCTGTTTCGAGGGTACTGTACAAACATACATCCATAGAAATAGTATTATAGGTAGATATATACTACCTCCATGCATACATCCCACATGCACACACGAAACAACTATCTGTAGATCATACAAATATTTGTTCATTCATTAAAAATGATAACAATAATTCTTTTTGAAAATAGTTTTTTTTTGGTTTCCGTGTTTGTACTGTAATAATATTCAGTTATCACTTATTGTAGGCTAGCAATATACTATATGTAGCAGTAGGTGTTTATAGACTGCTGTGATAGGATAATGAAGAGGAATGTTTGGTTAAATGTAGTGTTTTATTATGTAATTTTATGTAAACAAATAAAAAAAATTGGTAGCTACGTTTTCCTGAAAATAATAATTTTGTATTAATTCTACCATAAATATTTCATTAGTTTTAATTAAATAACACCGGAAATACTTATGTGGTATTAATTTACCAAATAGGGATTTCCGGTGTTATTTAATTAAAATGAATGAAATATTTATGGCAGAATTAATACACATATAAAGATTTCTGGTGGATTTACCCATTTTTGGATAAAATCTAGGTAATACCGAAAAGGTAGACACACGTCAATCAATAGGCATTCCTTAGTTTAAAATAGAAGAAGAATTTTTCCTTAATGATAGTGGGACGTCCAAAGTTCAAAAGCCCAGTTCTCGTAATTAATTTACACTATGGCTGAAAGTTGACCATAATGAGATTATATTATGAATTGACAAAATAAGGGTATTCTACTACTCTTAAAGTTCTGTCCGATATCAGTATGATTTGAATTCAATCTTCTTACAGAGTCATTTCAATCTCATTTTTGACGTTTATGTATGGACGAGAATATCAATTTTATTATCTGTTTCAGTTCAAAATGTTAGCAGAATACCGATTTGCCTTTAATCAACTTTCGAACTCATTGTAATATAATTACACGTTTTACGTTGTTTGTTAGGGTAGGAGTCGCATTGAAATCGGTCCATCCGTTTCGGAGCTACGATGCCACAGACAGATACAGTACCCTTCTTTTGTGTCGGAGGTTGAAACCAACCAAAATATTATTTGCCAAGCAAGATCCCTGCGGCATCCCTAACTCTTGTTAGCGTCCACGGAATATTAAAGTCAAGAGTTTAAAAACAACCTATTATGAAGTATGCGTCACTCCGCATAATTGTGGCATACTTGCTCCTCGTACCAGCCCTTTCCTCCTGGGTTTTATATTCCATCTTAACGTCACATCCTTATCATAAGATTTCACGTCACGTGCCCGCATGAGCATCGCCACGTCCCGCCTGTCCTAATTGTCCCGCTGCACCGTGCATAGTTAATGCACTCTCAAAATTATGCCCACCTTATTTCCTGGCGCCAACGCTTTGGGTTATTAGTGTGACATTATTATACCATCACGTGTGATGCTTTGGTGTTTAAAACTGAATAAAATCAGGGTGCGATTCCTATGGAACAGACGTGCGCCCGGCTGAGAAAGAAGAAGGTGACCTGGGGGCTTGGGGGGAGGCATGGGGGCAATCTTACTTTAAGAACGTTATAACGTATACGAATTTTCGATGTAAGGTGAAAACAATACTCCTGTAAGAGATGGTGGTAAAGTAATCATACTTTAGTATGATAAGATCTTAATTACAACTGCACCATAAGGTGCAGTTTCAAAGTTGCCAATCCATCCATTTATTTGGACATTGAGTAGCAAGTATCATTTGCCAAATTATAATGTGCAGACCACGCCAAGTAAACTGTAAAGGCTCATCCACACTCGATACTTCTAGCAGCAGAATCGCGATTTCGCGTTCGTTATTCAGTTTTTGTAAGCAAAAGGCAGCCAACGAACGCAAGAACGCGCAATTCTGCTGCTAAAAGTAAGTATCGAGTGTCTTCATAAAACTGTACTACTTCAAACTTGAACCAAACGAGACATAAGCTTCATAATACAACTACATAATACTTACTCCAGTAAAAAGTTATTTATAAAAGAAGAGAAAAATGTTATTTATAAAATTTTCAGAATGCTAGAACACAAAATGCATGGAGCAGGTGTTGCTAGTTAAAAAAAATCCTCTTCCGGAGCAGTATACAAAAAAAGCGAACAAATAATGTAATATACTAACTTGAATCACGCCGGACTCGTAAAATATTATTTTGCAAAGTTTGTTCATTGTTTAAACAGAGATTACTATGCCGGGGCCATACGGATCTATTACATGTAGGTACCGAAATGGAGCTATTGTTGATGTACGACACGTTTCAAAACTATTATGTCATCAATGTATACTCACTGCTTCCTCTACATGAAAAAGTTACTAAGGCACAGCACTTCTGCACAATTTTCTACTCACAAATACACCTTATGTGTACAGAAATAAGGGTGAAATTGGCTTTTCATTTTATTTTGTAAGGTGTGTGTTTAAAATTGCCATTTGGAAAGTTCACACAAGACGTCCGGTGTTATTTTGTATGCTGTGAACATTGGCACGAGGAAGTAAAGGTGTCTGCACTTTTGATAACTTTGTGCTATGAAACCACATATTATTATAAATATATTTATTTTTTCATAACGTGGGCTCTTGAATTTCTCCTGTATGCACACATACCCAGACCCAAAACACCTATCTTGTTTGTTTGTAATGGATAAACTCAAAAACTAAAGGACCGATTTAAAAAATTCTTTCACCAGCAGAATGTTACATTATCAGTGAGTAACATAGGCTATAATTTATAAAGATATCACGCCGGCGAAGCCGCTGGCGGAAGCTAGTAGATCATACAAATATTTGTTCCGTACGGGGATCGAACCCGCGGCACGTAGCGCAGAAAGCTAATTGCTTGCGCCAACCGGATCGTTAAGCTATGCTTCCTATACTGCTAATTTTATCGGTTCGTGCTCTAACGGGGTTGTTTTTTTTTTCGACATAACAGTTGGTGACATTTTGTAATTTTATTAAACGGCCATCCCGTCTTTTTGAGGCATAAAATATATACCTACATTCAAACAAAAGATGCTACAAATAAAATTATTATTAACTATAGGGTCGTTCTGTATTGACAACGGACTGAGCACAAGGTTTAAAAGCAAAAAGTGCGTGAACATCTTCGCACCAAATTGGCAGAATCATCTCCGCTTTCTTACTACTTATAGTATGTTTGTGTATATATAATTATATATATATTTATTTATGTATAATAGTGTGTGTGTGGGCCAAGGTAACCACTAAGTGGAGCCCTGACATAACGAGAAGGCGACGCGGCAGACCACGAAAGAGATGGCGGGATGAACTTGATAACACGAACAACGAATGGTTCACACTGGCTCTAGACCGAAAAGCCTGGAAATCATGGGGGGAGGCCTTTGCCCAGCAGTGGGATGATGTAGGCTAACAGTAACAGTAACAGTAGTAGTGTATATACGAGTATAATACGTAGTGTATATTATATAAAAATTTATGTATAAATAGTTATAAGTAACTATGCATAATTTACGTGTTTAGTATAATTATCTTGTCCGTGCACCTACCATACTTTTTTCTCTGCGTCACCCTTAGGTTGACTGGTAGAAAATGCCTACGGCATTAAGTCCGCCTCTGTACTTAGTGCATAAAGTATAAATAAATAAATATTCGGTTAAATTCCGTGCAGTATCACATTTCTGCGGATATGCGTTTTCGGCTATAGGTAGGTGAAAATATCTTCCTTATATTATAATTAGGTACGCCAATTAACAGGAAAAAGCTATAATATAATTTGCTAAACTTGTAATTCCTAGTTATTAAATTGTGGTTAGGCAAATTTTGCACTGTTAAAAGTTAGATATATAATATTTTGGAAATGAGGACATTGGGTAGATAATATGGGAATATCCGCACGACGCTGGTAGTATGCAGGTAAGAAATTTAAAGACATTGGGAATACCTGACAATAATATGACATAATGTGGAAATAGGCGCGGGATCGTGAGAAATGGAGAAAATGGAGGGAGGCCTTTGCCCAGGAGTGGGACAGCATAGGCTGATAATAATAAAAATAATAATAATGTGGAAAATGTTTATAACAAAGAATACCAGAAATTAATTCGTGGATTTGTATTTACATTGTAGCCGATTATTCAATTACTGGAATAACTTCTGATAACATATTCCTATTCGGATACAAAAACCACCGAATCCAACTAGAAAAAGAACGGGTAATTTTGAACGGCTGAACAGATTTTCATGAAACATAGCTAAGATGATACCCGATTAAACTAGCTTTCAATTAAAAAAACTGCATTGAAATCGGTCCATCCATTTTGGAGCTACGATGCCACAGACATATACACAGATCCACAGATACACACTACAAACTTATAACACCACTCTTTTCAACAGTTCCAAATTCAAATTAAATTTAAAAATCTGGGTAGGTGATTTCTCTCTGGAGAGCTAAATATATTTTTTATATACATACCAATTTTGGTACCGACTGTAGGTACTTATTGAACTGTTACTTTACATTTGAAGTGTCCTAAAGCTTCGGTTTTTATTGAATATTTCCGTAATTAAATTCTAAAACTTTTTTCTCAAATAGAAAGCTATCCCCACAAACACCACACACACACACACACACTATCCCTGAGTGATATAAGCTATATTTTATTTTGACAAATATAAACGTGCGGGTAAATATATTTATTAGCTTTAAATATATTTATTTAGATTTTTTGAATTTAGTTTTTTTCCTAAGTTTCGATGATGGTAAGTTTCGAATGTTCACCACGTGACTGCTATAATTGGATGCCTGGTTTCTTAAAGTCACTAACTCCATTTTATTCGTTTAGAAATGCAAAAAAAAATGGCTGTTTATTTTGGAAAAAAAATCGTACGTCATTTAATTGAAAAACAAATTTGACCAATCGGTAGAGAAAAAAGAAGAATTATTTTGAACTGACTAACTAAATAATAATAATAATAATAATGTTTTTTTAATATAGTTTTGTAAAAATATTTAAAAATATAAATAATATGTATAAAAAATGAATAAAAGAAAAATCTAATAATAATAAATCATTTATTTCAGAAATTAAAATTCCATAAATTATTAGTAGGTAATACTTAAAGCTATGTTAGTAATTTAATTCAATTAACATAATTCACGTGCTCAAAATTGAAATCAATATTAAAAACAAAAATCTAACTTAAAATTAAAATCAAAAATTAAAACCAAAATATCAAAAAATTTAAATTAAAATCAATTAAAAATTACATACAATCATTTTTTTTTTAAATCAATTAAAAATAAAATAAATTAAAATATTAAAATCAATTAAAAATAAAACAATCGAAACATTGATAAAAATGGATTTAGTGATTTTTAGAACAAAGGCATCCAATTATACCAAAAGGAACATGTAGGTAATCCTGGTGCATCATAATAGGTACCTAATATGTCACTTCTGTCGTCAATGACTGATAAATTAATATTTAATTATAAATTATAGTTCGACTAATTCATATGTTGCAATATTAATAATGTCATAATTTTAAGAAAATCCCAATGTATAAATATATTTTAAATGATAACGCAACTGAATTATTCTAATATTTCCTCATATATTATCCTCTGAAATTAAATTAACTTAAAGAGTTTTTATTTTATTGTATTTCAAATAATTTATAGGTAGGTTGTGCTGTGGTAGGTACCTATAAGTACCTATTTCATTTAAATTATTCTGTTATTTGTAATATTGCTTTAACAATCAGAGTTAGTCAGAAAATATAAAGTCGAAAAGGGGTTATTGTACTCTTAGAACAACGTTAACTATGAGACAAACAAAGAAATCTCGAAAAAAAAAAAAAACTCGATTATATTCTTATTGTTCCGGGTGTGGGTGTGTGTGCATGTGAGATTGTATATTTTTAAACTGTTCTCTCGATACAGGAGAAATATATATTATGTTTCGTCTGGGTATCTGACCCTAACATTAACTCGATTAATATTGAATTATTTGTATGGAACACCTGCTTTTTTTCGCGATTTCAGGCTTGGTATCTTCTTAAAACTTTGTTGTTACTGTAGGATCAGGCCATAGTTTCTGTTAATCCAGGCCATCGCACACATTATGGCCTGAATTAACACTGGATACTTTTTATCCGGATACATGAAGAAGTTCCTTTGGGATGCCAATGAAACCGCGCGCAGCACCTAGTTTTGGGTATAATACGAAAGGAGGCTTACAAAACGCTATGAAAAATAATACCAAATAAAATCGATCAATATTCTTGACATGGCGCGTCTAACTTCCGGTGCGAATGTCCCTACTCGGAAGTTGCGTTCATTCACAGATTAACCCGCCAAATATCGCGTTTACAAAGTTCGCTCACACCCGAGTATATCGTAAAGGTGCAATTTGAATTGAGCGCACCGCTTGAATTTTAATTGCGCTACTTTGTATACAAGCTGGAGTTCATAGTATTAAGCGGGGTAGACAGAAATCCAAGAAATGGTTTACATAGCGCCTGTCTACTGCGGAGCATTTTTTTGCTACGAAAGATTCAGATTTGTCATTGTGTTAGTGTTTATTTGTGCGATACACGCAAAAATCGTTGAAAAAGTTGATGGTAACGCTGTTTTTAACCCCCGACAAAAAGGGGTGTTATAAGTTTGTAGTGTGTATCTGTGTGTCTGTCTGTGGCATCGTAGCTCCAAAACGGATCGACCGATTTCAATGCAGTTTTTTTATTTGAGAGCTAGTTTAATCAGGAATTATCGTGGCTATGTTTCATGAAAATCTGTTCAGCCGTTTATACGGTTAGGTTTTTGACTACTTTATTGACGTTATAGTACTTAATAAAAGTTTTCAATAAATCAATCCACTCTTTTCTCTCGTTTTGCCAGTGGGCTGAGGAAAGTCTGCTGCAGTAAAAAGTCCTTACCCGTATCCAATTGCAAACGCTTGGTTTTTGACAGTTCTAAAGAGGACTTTTGAAATTACGCGCCACTGCAGACGATGATCCCGAGGCAGGTGTCATGTCATTGCAAAACTTATTGTTAAGCGTCTCACTGGCTGAACGTTTGCATCGGGGGTCCAATCTACCCCCCGTCGACAGAACGGGTTAAACTCCAAAATTAACATAAAACGTTGCGTAAGACGTTTATTAGTATAAAATTTTATTATTTCACGGGAATACGTCGGCTAATTATTGTTAATTAATTTTAAAATTAGTTCGGCTCTGATGTCGATAGGAATTTTTAAAGGGTTATTAATTAATGACGGATTACGTAATTGAGAAATGGCGGAATGTATCGTGAATACGTGAACAGCGGTCGGTACTACGACTAAATGAATATTTAGTTGAGAAAATCTGTTTATATTGTAAGGAAATATAAAAAAAATAACTTAATATACTGGGTGACTGATTGAACGAGGGAATAATTGAAGGAGAGTATTGTATCATTAGGAACAACTTTGGGAGCCAGCCTGAAATCGCGAAGAAAAAATCAATTGTACCGTACATATTTCTTTTTTTTTCAAACTCTCCTCTCGCAGGTCTGCTGGAAGAGATTTCTTTAGAAATAAGCAGTACCTTTGTGTCATCTTTCCTATTTAATTGTAATTATTCTTCTTTCTGTGTGTACATAAATTGTTAAATAAATAAATAAATAAAATATTTTAGTCGAGTAATATTGAATTACATATTTATAAGGAACATCAGATTTTTTTTTCGCTATTTTCGTTTTGTTTCTAGAGTAAAAGTTGTTCATTATACTCAGTACAATACCCTGCTTCAATGATTCCCTCGTTCTACCAGTCACCCTGTATACCTTCTTATTTTTGATGCAACTGCACATAACATTCACAGAAATAGAAATGATTATTAAGTGATACTTATTGACAACCATAGTGAAATAAAGCATGTTCTAATTTTGCGGTGGAAGTTAAATTATTACTATGAAATAAATGTAAATTTGTATAACAATTTTATTCAGATTCTATTAAAATTTAGATGCTATAATGCTATATGCTATATTTAGAGTTAGCAACACGTTATTTACCTCAAACTTTAATTTTAATTATCCAGGAATAATATAAATCCAGAGAGGTATTAGAGCGGAAATTCTGTATATATAACAAGTAGGTACCTAAATACATTAAACAATGATACAATTTAAAGAGATATGCCAAAAACGGTGATTTTAATCCAATTTGGAAAGTGCAGTCATATTTATTATTAAAATAAGCGATAACACGGCCTTTTTCGAATACTTGTTTATTGAAACTAACCTAACAAATTGCCTAACCTAACTTGCAGAATCCTCCCTCCCTCCTCCATGAGTCCTTTTCCTCACTGATGAGGGTCGTGACCTCTATGTATGTAGCACCTTCTTCTGGACTATACTCCGCAGTGGCGAAGGGTGAAAATTTTCAAAGGGGAAGCCGTCCCAAAAATAACCAACCAAAAAAAAAACACACTCACCAATAAATGCATAATTTGTTATAACACTGTCGACAAAGCATCAAGATTTCGGCTACCACTAACATCGAAAAATCCCCAAAACCGCTCCTCTACCCTACTGTCTGTTGGTCTATGCATTAACCAATTACTAAAGGGAAGCCGATGGGAATCGGCTCTATGGACTCTTCGCCACTGATACTCCGCCATTTTGCCTTGTTCCTGCAGCATGGATCGCGTCGCACTCACTGGAGTCGAGTGTCGAACGGATCTGGTCAGTCCAACGCATTGAGCGCCGTCCCCTGGGTCTTTTCCCTTCCACCTTGCCTATCATGAGCGTTTTCTCCAGGTTATTACCACGTTTCCTTGCAATGTGCCCGAAGAATCGGATACCCTGCGGAGACATGTTGTGGAGAGCCTGGTGGTAATTTCCAGTTCGGCGAGAATTTAGGCGTTGGTTTGATATGCCGTCCATGTTCCAACTTGCAGAATGTCGTAGCCAAATAACACTGCTCATTGGCAGTGAAATACCTATATTTTTACTAAGATTTATATTGTATTGTGTTTTTATCATTGTAATTTTGAATAAATTTGATTTGATTTGAGTGTTGTGTTCATAACGGTGAGCAAGGTGGCCTGTGATCCTTGGGGAAGTGTCCCCTTACTGTCAACATGATGCTAGTAGTAAAGAAAGAATAGAAAGAAAGAAAGAAAGAAAGAACATTTATTCAGCTAAGACACAATGGCAACACAAGAGAGAGAAGATTAAAGATAAATAAAATATTATAGTTTAAAAAAAACTATAGAACATGCTTTAGTCAAAATTTCAACTCAATCGGAAACCGGGAAGTCGGTCAAATTTAACTTCCAAGATTTTCTTACATAGTTAGTTAGTTACTACAGGTGAAGCTAATAAAAGCGTGTTAAGAATAACACTACAAAAAGAGACAAATAATAAATAAAATATATAGGTATACTGTCAAGCACGCCATGCCGAAAGGGTAGCCAGCTCAGCATTTGCAGGGCGCAAAGAACCCAGCGCTGATTTTCAGTTGGCACCTCGGCAGTGACGCAGTAGGGTCGGCAATGCCCCATAGGTTACGGTAACCACTTACCAAGTGGGCCCTATGCTTGAAAAAAAAACTAAAACGCTCTTAGCAACTTTCAGAAAACTAAAAATAAATTAAATTTTTGTTATAAAATGTGTAAATTCTTGGGCTTGGCGGTCACTTTAATTAAATAACACCATTTGACATTTATTTCGCGATGTCATTGTGTCTGTATAAGTCAATTTGACATTTATTAGAGCGGTGTTTAGTAATATTGTATTCGTCAGTCGTCCCGCTATCCGTCACTTAGTAATTAGTAAAACTGCTCAGCATGACACCGACCGCTATGGCACCGCGTCACATTTGAAACAGTGTTGCGACACAAAAAAAATGGCAACTACCTTGTTTTTGTTGTCTAATTAGGTTTTTACGAAGACTGATGAGACTCATTACAATTGCAGATATATGTATTTGTAACAGAAGATTAATTAATTTATTAATGATTGCATGACATTTTAAGTGTTTTAACTAACGAATAATACGCCGAGAAAATTAATTCAGCGGCTTTACTTTATGTGCCCAAGCGCATAGAAATGTCTTGACGTGGCACTATATCTAAAGGTTAATTAATGAGGAAAGCATTTAAAACGAAAAATAGACAACGTATGTGACAAACCTATTCAACTAACTTATTAATTGATGCCCCAATCCGCAAGATTTCTTCCAAATTGATCCTGGGCTGCAGGTTAAGTGTGTATTTGGCATATACAGGTTAATTTTTAATGTAGTGCGCATAATTGGATGGCTTAGTTCTAAAAGTCACTAACTCCATTTTCTTCATTTTGAGATATGATAATTTAAAATGAAAAAAAAAACATATTTAAAAGTAATGGCTGTTTATATAAATTTGGAAAATAAATAAAACAATAGTTCGTAAGTCTTTTAATTGAAAAAAGGATTAGATTAATCGATAGAGAAAATAAAGATAATTATTTTGAACTGGCTAACTCAAAATCCATAAAAATGGACTTAGTGACTTTTAGAACTAAGCCATCCAATTTGTAGTAATTCAGTCTCTGTTCCTAAACGCAACCGTAGTATTGGAATACACTTTAAAACAAAACGAAAATTCGACTTAGTATAGGGGGGACACGCATAATTTACTAGCACAAGCCATACAAAATGAAATTTTTATTTATTTTGGAGTGAATTTTAGTATTGCGGTTACATTTCGGAACGGACACTGACTCTGAAAATTTTGCGCACTAAATAAAAAAAAATCCTGTAACTCGACAATAGGTACTTCGTCACCTTAAGTAGTGATATTTTGGTTTCAAGATTAGAGAGGATTGTTTGTTTAAAAAAAAGGAAACGTTGAAGATTTCGTCAACAGATTGGTCCAAGTCGTAAATAAATCTTCGTCATTAAGAACATGCTCTACTAGGTAAAAGTAAATTTTGAGCGAGGTAGGGCAGATCGTTACTGTCGTATCGAGGTGTTTCTTTTACCCGACCGTATAAGTACCTCCACCTTGCAGAATATCGTAGCCAAATAACACTGCTCTTCTGCAGTGTTGTGTTCTTAACGGTGAGCAAGCAAGCAAGGTCGCCAGTGCTCCTTGGGAAAACGTCGTGTTGGACGCTAGTAGTAGGATCGGCAACGCGCAAGTGATGCCCCTGGTATGGCAAGGGTCCATAGGATACGGTAACCGCTTACCATCAGGCGGGCCGTATGCTTGCTTGCCACCTTAGTGGTATAAAAAGTAAAAATGAACGTGAAAAGAACACGAGAGCAATTTCAACCAGCAACTTCCATAAATGGCTTTATTTGACGATGCTCTAAGTCTCAATCCTCTCAATCAATGACACAAGAGGCGTTACAATAGATCTTCGCAGGTCGCAGTGACAAAGGAGCTTAGAACCCTACCTCTTCTCAAATAATAATAATAATAAGGCTCAATCCCCACATGACCCGGACTGAAAGAACGATGCATACGTACAAACTTTAACCATATTTCAGCGGAGACTTCTCAACTCGCATTAATATGACGAACGATCACATTAGCGTTATACGCATTGATATAAAAACCCAAGATGCACACACATGAAAAGAGTATCCATGGAGTTTCTTGCCGGTATCTTCTCCAGGACCAACCCACTTGGAACCGTGCGCCTAGAATCACGACGTTTTGAAAGTGCCTGCAAAGGCCCAGTTCAAATAAAAATCTTTGACTTTGAATTTGATTCAGCGACTTAATCATATGAGGGAAATACACGTACAAATCGTAATTGTGTGATTATTTTACTTAGTATTGCTTCGAGCGACAAATAAACATGCATAATTGCCTAACCTCCAATTTCTGAACCCTAATACAATTTCTGATCAACAAATCTACTGTCAGATTTTAAGTTACATGTTGTGAATGAGTTTTAAAAAGGTTGGACAAAATTAACAACCAATATTATCACTTTATCAGTTAACATGACGTTTGATAATTGACATTAGATTATTTTAATAATCGGAGATATTTGATTAGGGATCGGAAACCGGAGGTAAGAGAACATAAAATGTCACGTCAAGAAACTTAAAAAAATATGGGATTTCTTTTTTTCAGTATCCAATATTTATCATTGCATCTGTACAACGAATGTACAAGAGTAATTGTAGACTCCTTTTAACGTTTAATGTGATGTGTAAGTATCTAGAGTTTTTTATATCAATGGTTAGAATATAAGTACGTGAAACTTTATTATAATCATAACGCGTTAACTACATACGACATCGTCGGATTGTTTCACCGTTGTTCTTTATTTATCGCCTTGATTAAGTAATTAAAAGACATCATTTATTCAGTTTATTCTCTTTTTAAACCACGTTTAACATAACGCCTCCGTCAATTATTTTATTTGGGGAAATACTCGAAATGTCTTCCTGTTATGTCGCTTGAAGATCGTGGAATATGCGTTTAATTGTTTATTAAAATAACTCTGAGTTTGTGCCGGATTTATCGCTTGGTTAACTGGAGTTTAACTGTTGAAAACTTGACGGGTTAATTGCGTGCGCATCTCTTTGTCGTGAAGAAGCTTAACTTTAAAAGTAACTTGCTGTGTCCTATCAATATAATTTGTGCGTTGTCATAGATTGCTACTATGAATAAACTTGGCATGAATCTAATATTATGATTGCCACTCTTAACAAGCCTATTGGTGATCCCATTATTTATTAGATTAGCATATGCCCGCGGCTTCGTCCGCATCGATCGTTTCCGGGATAAAACGTATCTTATGTTCTTTCCTAAGTTATATTTAAGTTGTATGCCAAACATGGAAATTTCAGTAGTTTAGGTTGACGCCAGAAGAAACTAAAAAAATGAATTCATACACTTTTGGATTTATACTTACCTAACAATGAGGAAATACTAAGAAGGGTAAAAGAGAACAGACAAATATTGAAACATAGACAAAAGAATAGGAAGCATGATTGGTCACTTGATTAGACACGATAAGTTTATTACCAACATTATAGAAGGGAAAATTGAGGCAAAAAGAAATAGAGGAAGACCAAGAAGAAACTACATTAACAAACTGAAAGGAAAAGCTAACGTAGAAACCTTTAAAGATTTTTTAAGATTTTTTATTTTTTACGTTGAATGAAGGTGTTATGTCACAAAATAAAAAATCTTGAAAATGTTACATAACCCCTTCATACACTAATGTCAGAAATCAGAAATCAGAACGTTTATTGCTTCATGTGGTATACATTGGTGTTTTATACTATGTTGTTTCCAGAACATGAACCCTGTTAGGGCACTGCAATTTTTACAATTGTAGGTTTTTCAAAATTTTTTTTTTTACAGAATAATACATTTATCAGTTTCGTAATTAATAACATTCATTTGGTCAAATTATGTCTTATTTCTAATAATATTGTTTATTCAAATAAATTAAATATATTCCATTTCTAACTTAATTTATTAATTATATTATTTATTTATCATTGTCTTTTATTTTATCAGATAAAAAATCCTGAAGGGTATAATAACATTTCCGCACCAGAAGAGAGTGCAGTTCTCTTTTAAATAAATTCATGGTTTCCGTGGCTTTTATGGACGTAGGTATTTTGTTATATAATTTGACACACATTACAAAATGTCTTCAATTAAAAGATTTCGCATTGGATAGGACTAGATGGAAATTGCTAAACATGTGCCCAGCACTTAAATTTTGTATAGATGGATGAATGGAACATTAGTATGGATTACTATTCATATGGCTGCTACTGCCTTCCCTGTACTCGAGGATGTGACACAATTCGCAGTCGTAACAACACAGCATTGTCTGCTTATCATCCTCAAATCAGTCCGGAAATATTTAGTATTCATTAATTAACATTGATTATTCTATTATTAACACTTGTCATTATATTGACTGATAACGGTCACTCTTGTATTCTTAAATTATTAGCAGATAATCTTTGTCTGGCGAACCCTGGGCAGTCAGCTTCCATATCACCATTTCTGACTCGCTAATCTTTCCACTATGACATGAGAGGTTCTCATGTGATTACTTGTGACTCGACGGAAGGAAGGACAGATGTACTGTTTGTAGAATAGAATAGAATAGAATCTACAGGGTGACTGGTAAAACGAGGGAATCAATGAAGGAGGGTATTGTACTCATAATTATGAACAACTTTTACTATGGGAGTTAACATGAAATCGCGAAAAAAAATCAGCTGTTCCATACATTTAGGTGAAAAATATTGAATTAATAATATGGAACAGTAGTTTTTTTTTTTTCAAAATCGGTCTGCAATTGACGGAATATTCGCGTAAAAAATATACAAAAAAGAAACATACAGTTGAATTGAGAACCTCCTCCTGATTTTGAATTCCGTTAAAAATCTCAGGAATTCACGCTTGGCCGTTTTCCAGACGTCACACATCATCTAATTATGCGAATTCAATTGATTAGTATATAATGCATCATAAATGTCATTGTTATAACACTTTGTCTGCCGTACGTGATCGCCATGATGAGGCTTCGTAGCATTACTCATGATTATCAAGGCCAGTCAGAATAAAACTTACATTGTTTTGATAGCAATTTCTAGGAAATATGGTTATGGCGTCAATTCGACGTATGTTAGGCATTTCGAGGAATATTTGTAGGGTAGTATGATAGTGTGTTTAGGTTTTGAGGAAAGTGATAGTGAATTAGCATGTGTCAACAATGAAGAGATGGGTGGAGGTCAGAGGTCAGAGGCCAGTCGCTCAATAGTAAAAGTTGTTCATAATGCTGAGTACAATACTCTCCTTCAATATGTCCAGTGTTCAACTAGTCATCCAGGGCCCTAATTCTGGTATTTCAATCGTGTCTCAATCATGTCAGATTGGTCTTATAATTGATAGATTTTGCAGTGTCGTTCAACCTATTTTGACTTCTATTGCGTAGGTAATAGAAGTAAAAGTCGTTTATTTGCCAGTTATTAAGTGTCGTTCTATAGATTTTGACTTCTATTACCTACAAATAGAAGTCAAAATAGGTTGAATGACACTACAAAAACCAAGAATTACGATACCATTCTGATACAATTGAGACACAATTGAAATAGCAGAATTAGGAGCATGTATAAGTAAAAGTAGACGTTTCTACTTTTCAAACTTCTCACATAGGTCTGCTGGAAGAGATTTCTCTAGAAATAAGCAGTAACCAGCCAGGGTTGTCACTGAAAACCAGCGCTGCTGGTGTTGCCAGTATAGCACTGCGCGTCACCTAAGCATTATGCTGAGTGACAACCCCTTTTTGCACAGATGAGGGGCACCCTTACTTGGTAGTTTATAGATAATATTATGTATATCATTTATTTTAATAATTTTTTGCTGTTTCTTTTTTGTTTTTTATCATTTATTCTTTCGTCGTGTTTTGTTAGTTTTGTTTGCGGCTTCATCAAGCAAAAACAAATTTCAGTACCTACCTTTGTCCTTTACGCACCTTCTTCATATTTCTTATGTATTTTTTATATTTTTGCTTTAATTGTTAAATAAATAGATAATTGTGCCAATAACCAAAGTTAATTGTATTCTATTACTGTTGTTAGTTCGTAGCCAGACTAGTAAACAAGTTGATTTTGAAGCCCACACGCTAATTAATTATTCAAATTAAAACGAACTCGCAAAGTGGGCATAAAGTATCGTCTGATGGTCAACAGGGTTTCAAAATTAATCATCCAATAAGTTAATAATTCGCGAATAATTAAGAAAAGTAGTAGTTATAATAAATTACAAAAAAAAAAAAGTTATACTCTGCTCTCCATTCCACACAACTTTTACTATGGGGTCAACTCTGAAATCGTCATAAAAATATTGATTGCTTCATAAATTGGACCCGGTCAGGTATCCATGTTTGTATGGAACAGATGTTATTTTTTTTTTCTCTCTTTCAGAATTGGTCCCTTATCAAAAGATGTGTAGAATGTTTAACAGAGCAAGTTCTTAATTTTTTTCTGGTAATGAAAAAAATTGTAGTGTATAAATAGGTTATCACCAAAACGAACGCCTTTCCACATCAAAGTTTTTTTTTCTTTTTTATAAAATCGTTGGATTTCTTCTGTATCGAGGGTACAGTTTACAAACATATATATCTCACATGCGCACACACCTAAACCCGCAACAACTACACATAATTATGTGCGGGGATCAACCCGCGGCACGTAGCGCAGAAAGCTAATCACTTAGCCAATGCGCCAACCGGTTCCTGTCGCAGTTGCATTTTGTATTCCTACACTGATGCACTGAACAACCCATGCCCTTTGTTTTCAGCCCTGGTCCTTTGTCTTCGTCCACCAAAAGCATATCAGGATGATACAATAACGTTAAAAAAGTCTCGTAAAGTAATAAAAACAAATGGCTTTTACAGAAAAGTGCTGTTTTAAAAACCCTAATTGGTGGCCAAAATTAAGGGCGGTGCTAGTTACAACCACTGCTTGTAAGCTAAATAGTTTAGAAATTGGAAAGTTGTAGCGTTGGTTGACAGTACCTATAGACCAATTCCTTCCCACCTGTGGGTATCATAAAAAACATCTAAGGTCAAAATGTGGCGATGCGGTTGGCAAAGTAGCTAAATGTTTGGCTTCCAGCGCTCCGGGTCGAGAGAAGCAAATTTTTTTTTTTACTTTTCCCTACTCTAGATTTTCAAGTATCGCGGGTACTGTTTACAAACATACATGTCACATGCACCCACACCCAGACCCGGAACAACTATCTGTAGGCCATACAAATATTTGTCCCGTGCGGGGATCGAAGCCGCGGCACATAGCGCAGAAAGCCAATCGCTTAGCCACTGCGCCAACCGTGCCATCAATATTTTTAATTTCTTGATTCCTAAACAAAAATTTGGAAAAATCCTTGTTTGGGACGATAAAGGTAGGTAGCAGGTAGCAGCATAGCAGCGTCCCGTGTGCTAATGACAAAGTACCTACTCTGATCCCTAATGGTGGTAATTATGGTAATATTGATAACTAGTGGTCATTCGTATCCCAAGTTCAGCAGTGGACAGTCTTTACGTCAGTACTACGAACCTTATAGTTATAAGTACTTAATGTCTCAATTTACTCCTCTTGAAACCTCAAAATAGTCGTTAATATGAAAGTTATTACCTAAAATTAAACTTTCACACTGATCACATATCAATACTTAATAAAGACTTCATAATATCTTAACCAAGTTTAAAACCTTAAAAACACATTTTAAACCATTTGAAACCGCTTTATTACTATAATTTACTCGTCATAATCAGCGTCGGCGGTTGCACACGGTACGATTGTTGATATACCAGTCAATTTTCAACCTTATTTTAGCTGTATTAGATGTCAGTGTTGAATGATAACTTTTAGAATAAAATCATTTCTGTCCAGTCCATAAAAGGCCACAATAAAATTGAGGTTACATTTTACTTCTATTTTCTTTCTCGCTCTATCGTTAGGGATATCGTATTGCTGTCTCTTTTCAATTTATCTTAGATATTGTATACTATCAATTTGTATGCCTAGGTAGGTAAGTCCATTGATAAAAAGATATCTAGTTTTATATTGTTATTGTTTTCTTTATACTTTAGTATTGTGTTATTAAGACCTAGATATGGCTTTGTGTAGTAAATGTCTTAATTCACTCCAATATACATATATTAGGTTATTATTTCTTGTTTCCATACTCGGCTAAACCACCCTATGTTTTTTCAAGGTTACTAAGGCGATACGCAGAGGTAACGCTTAAGTTGAGTACATAAATGGTTTATTTTTCAGTTATTGCAAAGTATTAACACATTCTGAGATTTAAAAAGTTCGGATATAAGGACCAGTAAGACCTCTTTTTTTCTTGTTTGTTAAACCCTTTGCCCCACTACGATTTCTCCTGTATCGTGGATACTTTGGACACATATTTCGATCCGGCAGCCTGATTACGGACGCAGCTGACAGTTTGCGACAGGCGTAAATTGCACAATTGCTGCTGTCAAACATAATTTTTTGTATTGTACGTAATACCAAAATGATGTTTGACAGCAGCAATTGTACAATTTACGCCTGTCGCAAACTGTCAGCTGCGTCCGTAATCAGGCTGCGGATCCGGTTGTCCGAGTATATTGTTAATATTTCTATTCTATTTCTACATTTTAAACCCCAGACCTGGAACAACGATTTGCAGGGATCGAACGCACGGCACGTAGCGCAAAAAGCCAACCTCTTAGACACTGCGCCAACCGCGCCGTCTTTGAGATATTACTATATTAACATTATATAATATGTAAACACTGCTTTTTCTCTTCTTCGTTTTCACTCACTGTTGTGGATATTTCCGGGTTACTCGGTAGCATCTATAGCAGTGACTGCTATGGGATCTATGAATAAACCTCAACGGAATAATTAATGTGCAATGTGCTTTTCCTATATTTTTCCACTGTCACCCGCACTCATGAGGATTTGAGGAGCCAATGACCAGAATATATGATAGTGAATATAGGGTAAAAAAAATATGTCATTGACCCGCTAGGCAAAATATCCTTTTCCTTCAGCAAAAGGTTATTACCTGACCACATCACTATCTACTTGTAATACAATTAGCTACCTATTAAATAATGGGCTGATGGCAATTACGGCAATTAGGTATACAAATTATTTAAAATTACGTAAAATAATTAACAAAAAATTACCACTCTTGATTAGAATATTCAAAATTAGTATAGAATAGAATATCTTCTCTTCTACATCGTTCCCTCACTGATGAGGATCGCGACCACATACAACGCGCCTCCAAGCCATGCGGTCTTCTGTTGCGTGGACCGCTTTGTGCATGCTGCCTCCACCAACCCTCCTTATTACATCCGACCATCTTATCGGCGCTCTGCCCTGAGTGCGTTTCCCGTCCAGCCGGCCCACACAAGATATAATAGATCTTTATTTCATGTAAACCAGACACGGGTACTTATGAAGTGTCGAGACTCTAGGTGCACGGTTCCAAATAGTAGATCCTATGGAGAAGAACCGGCAAGAAACTCCATGGAAACTCTTTTCAAATAATAGATTACAATCTTGATCAGTATAATGTTGTGTTAAGAGCTGCGAGAATAATTTAATTTAATGTGAATAAAAATAAGACTATTAGACGGAACCTGAAATCGTCTGGTGCACCCTGGGCAGTCAGCCTCGATACAGCTTTGCTGACTGGCTAATTTTTCCACCACAGCATGAAAGATTCCCATGTGATATCTCCTGCTGACTTGGGAAGAAGATTTGTAAACAAATTTACTTACGGTTCAAAAGATCACGGAAATAAAAAAAATCACGATTTAAGAGGGAAATTAAATGGTAAAAGTAACCGCAGAACGAAAGTTGTTACAATCATTTGAATTTAAAAGTTTATTTGTCCGAGACAGCTGTAGGTACATTGCGGATAAAAGGAACAATTAAATTATATTTTATCCTTCTTACTAATAAACGCTGTATATATTTATGTAAAATGGTAAATTAAACCGCAGAACGTAGATTAGTTACTATAATTTAAATTTAAAAGACTAATAATGTCCGAGAGTCCGGTACTACACTGCGGAACGAAGGAACACAACATAATGCCTGCAAAGGCCCAGTTGAAATAAAAATCTTTGACTTTGACTTTCATAATGTAATATTTTATGATGACTATTTTACTTTGATTTTTTATTGTTTATAGGTTTATGTTCACTTTTTTTTTTCTTTTGTGTGTTGTCACTGTCCGTGCAGAATAAATGTATTTTCTTTCTTTATTTCTTTAAATTAAATTATGTTTTATCAAAGTCAAAGATTTTTATCTCAACTGGGCCTATGCACTTTCAAAACGTCGTGATTGTGTCGTGATACTAAACGCAGTAAAAGGTGTGTCAGGAATCCGGAATTTTAACCATACATTTTTTGACGTTATCAGCTTCACATAGTCTTATTCAGACACAGCAGCGATATCCTAGCGGAGTAATGCTTGCCTTCCATGCAGGAAGGTCTGAGATCAAACCCGGCCTGCACGTCACATTCACCTTATCTTCAAAATTAATCTAATTTTCGACAGACTAGAACTCCCTAACTATAACAGAAAGGGTAGCCACCCTTAATGTCCCAAAATGTTTCCTATATACAACAAATAATTCAATATTACTCGACTAAATTTATGGAACAGATAATTTATTTATTGCGATTTCATGGTTGGTCCCACAGTAAACATTGTTCATATTGATGAGTAGAATAACCCGAGGCATCAGGACTAGACCAGTAGGACGTTGTGTGCATACAGTAGACCAATATCGTTAGGTAAAAGGTAGGTACCTACGTCTATTGGAATGTGGAGGTCTGATAATGATAATCCTGTGTGTAAACACCCATATAAGTACTATAGTCCGCGCGGAACTAGTTGGCCGCGCCTTAGGTGGGGACAGGGGTGAGGGCGGCGGGTTGCCTAATTTTGACGGCGCCGTACTGAGTAATGACAGCAAGCGCCCCCGCCCCTCCGTCCCACCGCTCATATACCTAAGGCGCGGCCAACTAGTTCCGCGCGGACTATAGCCCTTGGTTCCAAAAAATCTTTCTTTCTCATGATGATATAGAATCATCCATATTATCACCCGCATTAAATCACATTTAAAACCCTCGTTTACATAGTAAAAAATTCTAGTTTATTTTCTGTTCCAGATCTTAAACTTGATAAAAATACCGACAGATAACCGATAGATTTCTAAAACAAAAACTGACAGGCACTTAACTACTTAACATGAGCGTAAACAAAAACAGGGCTATCCGATTACCAGCAGCTTTCATTGTAATTACTATCACTACAACATAATTACTATTACCACAGTCAAGTGAGCAGGACGTGTGAAATTATTATAATGAGACTGCTAACTCATCGGGTGCAGGGAGACCATGAAAGATGGTTCTATCGGAATAATCAGGGACCGCGATCAAACCTAAATAAAAGTCCCAATATTGAAAATCAATTGCAAAAGTTTTTTTTTTTTTTTTTTTAAAACATTGCCCCTCACTAGGATTTCTCCTGTATCGAGGGTACAGTTTACAAACATACATGTCACATGCACACACAACCAGACCCGAAACAACTATCTGTAGATCATACAAATATTTCTTCCGTGCGGGGATCGAACCCGCGGCACGTAGCGCAGAAAGCTAATCGCTTAGCCACTGCGCCAACCGTGTCGTCGTGTCGTTTGGGAGCCCACTAAGCATCACGAAGTATCACGACGTTTAGCAAGTGCCTGCATAGGCCCAGTTGAAATTAAAAACATAATTATGATTTATGACTTTAAGTTTGACTTCGCTAGTGAACGTTTACGGGCTGATAATAGTTATACGAATGGGATCAATATTTATGAAAGTGTTTGTTTCTTTATTTCAATATGTAATATGACTAGTGCGTACCGCGAATTTGCAGCTGACATGGAAATATTCCTCATAATGGTCATAAATATTAAGTCATGAACTATATCAATTTTAAAATTAACAAGACGTGAAATTTAATTGAAAAGTACCTACTAAAGGGTTTAAAACGGACACTAGTAACGACCCATAGCTTTGAAATCTGAACCACCAAAAGCACGTGCCAAAAATAATCCCTCTATATCGAAACCAGTACGTATCCTTTGAAACCCGAGCGTGTGGTAGCAGGAACATCAGTCATAACTCGCTTATTAATTCACGGCTAATGATCGGTTTTAAGATGGAGAGATACGCCATCGGTGAGATGCGGTTATTTGTTTTATGTGTAGCCACTGTTGTGTTGTTTTTATTGTGTGTAATTATAATTTAAACTGTTATGAAAGGATTTTGTCGATTGGTGTTGAGTAGTTCGATCGCAATAAATAATGAATGCCGCTTATTTAACAATTAATGCACACATAAAATACATGAGAAATATGAAGTAGGAGCATAAAGTACAAAGGTACTGCTTATTTCTAAAGAAATCTCTTCCAGCAGACCTGCGAGAGGAGAGATTAAAAAGAAGAAATGTAGACACAGTGTGTAAATGATACGTATAAATAATTTACATAAAATACATACCTAATACGGAAGAATACAAATACATACAATAAATACCATCTAAATACTATCTAATTAAATATAAATCTAAAGTCTAAAGTCCGCGCGCGATCTCTGACGAATCGGCACCTGAGGAAACTGGCATTTTGCACTGCGCCCGACCGTCGATCATATCCTGCACTCTCACAGTACCATCAGTACCCCGAGATACTGGTACTGGGAGAGTGCGGAGTATGAGCGACGGTTGCGTGCCAGAGCTGTTTGACTAAGGTGTAGAGTTTGTTAAGTTAGGCCTTGTAGAGTTAGGGCGTGGAGAGCTAGAAGCTTGGCTCTACACGAGATCTGATAACTTTTTGATAGTGTAAGTCATATGGTCTTGTTGGCAACATTTTACATGAAAACATTTTTGGTGGGATATTAATTAATATGACTGTATATTATATTATGGGACTTTATGTAATTATATACATCTGAATTTGAAAGTGTTCAATCAGCCTAAAGAAGCACAAGGCAAGTAAACAAATAATAATAAAAGAATCCCCAAACATAAGAATTTAAAGACATATACAGGCATTGTCAAATGGGAGTCACAAAAAGGACATTTAAGAGCATCACATTATACGGAGTTTGTATACTGCAAACCGATGTTGGACATTGGAATTGAATTAATTCCGTTACTGGGGGACCAATTCGGTGCGTTGCTCGATATTTTGATGTTCGATTTGATTTTTAACCCCCGACAAAAAAGACGGGTGTTATAAGTTTATAGTGTTATCTGTGTATCTTTCTGTGGCATCGCAGCTCCAAAACGGATGATCCGATTTCAATGCAGTCTTTTTTAATTGAAAGCTTGTTTAATCGGGTATCATCTTAGCTGTGTTTCTTGAAAATCTGTTCAGCCATTCAAAAGTTACAGCTGTTTTTCTAGTTGCGGTCGGAGTTTTTGACGGTTAGGTTTATCTTACCTAAATTGTCTCTTCTATGTTGAAGGAACTAAATGTTTCCCGTGGTTCAGACATCGTTGTAATGAAAAGCTAGAAGAAGAGTTCCAAGTATGAGTGTTGCCGACAAAAATATTACTAAAACAATAAGTTATTTTTGTAATTTTTACACACTGTGTCTACGTGTCTATCATCCATATTACGATATTACGGTGACACGGTTGGCGCAGTGGCTAAGCAATTAGCTTTCTGCGCTACGTGCCGCGGGTTCGTTCCCCGCACGGAACAAATATTTGTATGATCTACAGATAGTTGTTTCGGGTCTGGTTGTGTGTACATGTATGTTTGTAAACTGTACCCTCGATACAGGAGAAATCCTAGTGAGGGGCAATGATTTAAAAAAAAAACCAGTCGCGGGACTACTGGAAGAAATTTCACTAGAAATAAGTAGTTCCATTGTGCTCATATGTATGTAAGATTTTTATTACCATGTTTCCTTGTGTGTACATAAATAAATAAAATAACTCAAATACGGTGATCCCAAATAAAATGGGAGAAGGGCAGGAGAGTAAAGAAACATGGGTTGGTTGCAGTATGATGATATTACTGCACCATAAATATATTGGGCGTATTCTTTTATAGAACTATTTTAATTATTAAAATTGTTGCAAAATGAATTTATTTTCTGATTCATGTCAAGTTTTAATATCGAGGAAAGTTCACTGACATTCTGCAGTTTCATTCCTGACATAATCAATATATTTATAAAATAAAATGAAAGCTTTTCATTAAAAAAACGTTAAATTCCAATCAGCGAGCTTTTCACGCATCCATTAAACCTGAATGATTAAACTGCGCACGCTGAATTACACAGATTTATGCACGAAACTACAAGTTTTTGAAACATGAAGTCGATCGCAGATTTAATAAATATTTCAGTTTTAACTAATGTATTTGAGCCGCATATGAAGCATCAAAAGTATCGCCCTATTATCATTTGTAGTCACAAAATGATAACGAAGCTTCTTCTTCTGTCGTATCTGAGCTCTGGCATAGGAATTGCACATGCTTACAGGAAATGCATATGCATAAGTACAAGAATTGCACATGCTTACAGGAATTGCACATGCATAAGTACAAGAATTGCACATGCTTACAGGAATTGCACATATAGAATTGTACATGCCTACAGGAATTGTACATGCTTACAGGTATTGCACATGTTTACAGGAATTGCACATGCTTACAGGAATTGCACTTCCGTGTGTCTGAATCGACCGTGTGCGTATTTATATCGAAGAAATTGGTAATCAATTTATAAACAAGTTTGGTAACAATTACGTTTGCCTAAAAAATAACTAATTCGAAAGTATTCTCACACAATTAATTAAACCGTTTTGTAGCACAGCGGATGCACCATTCTTCGTCAAACTCATTCATTCCCAACCAGCTAAATGTTTTTCCTTTAACAAACACATAAAATAAATCCCGTCCATTTTTATCGAAATAAATCGATTTTCTTTCCGCTCCCGTTTCGAGAATCGCAGCATCGGAGCATCATTACGGATTCGTGCATAAGTAGACAAGTTTGGACATGTCAACAAAAACCTGGGACATGTTCTCGACCGTGTTAGAACCGTGTTTCGAACATTTGCCGTGCCGTTTTTGTCCATATTGTAAACCAGTGTTTCGCTTGTTAGACTTGTTCTGGCATTTTCGGGGCATTTTGCGGTAACCGCTTGAATTAAATTACCTATTTTTACTTGGATATTTTGCTAAAGCGTTTGTTGTGCTTCTGACTGGAGTACTAATGGTTTCATTAGCGCTTGCAAAAGTATAATTTAGGGGTTTAAGAATTTAATTCTGATGCGGGTATGTTCAGTTTTTAGTGGAACCAAAATGGCTATAAATTTTGGAGTATGTACGATCATAAATATTTACCAGACTATCTGAATTGCAGAAGCTTGTTGTAACCGCTCTGACTTTGTTCGCGCATTTTATTTTATTTATTAATAGACCAAATTATAATACCGTTACAGTTTAAAACCAAGTCGATGCTATAACTAACAGGGGTAAGACAAAACACATTTTAACTAATACATAATAAGTTAGTTACTACACATTCTCCACACATCTGTATGTTGCTTCTCAAAGTCAAAGTTTTTATGTCAAATGGGCACTGTCAAAATGTCGTGACTCTAGGTGCACGGTTACAAGAGGGTTGGTTCTGGAGAAGATACCGGCAAGAATCTCCCCGGCTAAAATTCGACCTGAAATTAAACAACATTATCTACTAAAAAAAAACTGTGTTTCGACTGGCTATAATGAAATGTATCAATATCCTGAGAGATAACATTAATTAAAAAAATATATCTGGTGCGCGCAACTTCAGCGCTGTAACTACCATCTATAAAGACCGTAATAAGTGCTTTTACGACCTGGAGGTCTACCGCATAACTAAAATGGTAATGAACATCGACTCTGGTAATAAGACACAACTTCGGGTTACCTTATAAAAAAATTATCATGAAGTTAGGACTTCCATCGTCATGATCAGTAAAAAATATACAATTTATCTCAAAGTTTAGTCTCTCACGATCACGATCGTATTGAAGTTTATTACCAGAGTCGATGTTCATTACCATTTTCATTACGTGGCAGATCCGCAGATGTGTTGACAACTATGGTAAAAGAGATTGTAATTCATTGCAATTTTCACCAAGTACATTTCAACCGTCAGCAAAAAAATTCAATCAATCACATTTATCTTCTCAGAATCCACTAAGTAACGGTATATGGCGTGACTATTTATCTTTAAAAGAAAATACAGTTATTACATCCATTTATCACCTAGTAACTATCTTCCTTAAATAGGCAGTTAATAGGCATCAATGCGAGCTTCTGTAACGTACTGGCTCGTTTGTAGGCAGCCTTATAAAGCTTGTCGTTACTCAATAAATTACGTACTTTATGTTATATTTATTGGATATTATATTAGTGATCTGTGTATTCTAATCTAATATTAATATATTTAATAGAATAAATTATATTGATAATGTCATATGATAATATAAATGTCTCTATCAATAATTTTTTATTTAGTTCTTTTTTTCTTTGCATAATGATAATGCGCTGTATTTCTCTAGATAAGAGTTCCCTAGATTAATTAATCTAATAATTCACATGTAACGTTTGATTTTTTGACGACACGGTTGGCGCAGTGGCTTAGCGATTAGCCACTGCACCACGTGCCGCGGATTCGATCCCCGCACGGAACAAAATAAATATTTGTATGATCTACAGATAGTTGTTTCGGGTCTAGGTGTGTGTGCAACTGTGCATATGACCTGTATGTTTAAAACCCACGATACAGGAGAAATCGTGGTAAAGATTATAAGAAAAAAAATGGATATTGACAACGCGCTATATTTCTTTAGATTGCAAAGTAATCTAATAATTCACGTGCAATGTTGCTTAGTTTTAAAATGACATATTTATAATAAACCACCTGTTATTACCTCTCTACCCCCCTGTAGCTAAAGCATTGGAAAAGATAAAGCAGTCGTCTTTTCTCATATCTCTCTTGCGTCGTATGTTTTGAAAACCGATCAACAATCTGGGTTAGTATTATCGTAGACGCTTTCCCAGAAAGAAAAAAATACGTTAAGAGTACTGCGAGATTTTTCAATAAGAAAGGTAAGAAGCTTTTGAAATGTGGTGCCCTGGACAGAAAAAGTGACCAACGAAGAGATACTAAGAAGAGTAAATGAGAAAAGACATATATTGAAACACATAGAAAAAAGAATACGAAGCATCCTTGGTCACTTGATTAGGCACGATACGTTCATTACCAACATTATAGAAGGGAAAATAGAGGGAAAAAGAAAAATAGGAAGATTACAGTCCTGTCCCACTGCTGGGCACGGGTCTCTTCTCATAATGAGATGGGTTAAGCCTTAGGCTTACATTCAGAGACGACAGAAACGAGTCTAAGCGTGAACTTACGCTTCCATCTGTCATAGTTACGAACAAATTTTGACAGATGGAAGCGTAAGTTCACGCTTAGACTCGTTTCTGTCGTCTCTGAATGTCAACCATAGTCCAGCACGCTGGCCTGGTGCGGCTTGGCGAACAATATACACACACCATCAAGGATACTTTATAAGGCCCTCTTAGCTGTGCAGATTTCCTCACAATGTTTCTTTTATCGTAAACGCAAGACAAATAATAAAAAAGAAAAAATACAATTTACTTCCACTTCACTTTACTTTTTACTAGAACGTATACTCATAAAATGATAAAAAAGAATTTGCTGTTAAAAAGCAAAGCCAGTAAAACAGCGAACCCGCTTTAATAAAATTTGATTATAAAGCAAGGAAGTGCTAGAAATCTCGAAAAGAATCCTGCACTTCGCCTTATTTCATTCCACAGAGTGGGTGCTAAGAAATAGTACAAATTGAAACCAGACTGCCTTTGTTCGTGTCTGCGAAGAAGTGGATAAGAGCAATATCTAGTGTTTAATATGATCTTTGAAACTTTCTGAGGAATGAAATCGTTATTTGGATATGAAAGAATTCTTTATTGAAAATGGTCGGAACTGACCACGTACAGGATACAGAATTACTTGTTTTTTTTATTAAACAGTGACAACCAAGCATACGGCCCGTCTAATGAATACTAAGCGGTTACCGTTATGAATGCTTGCAGCATCAGCATCGCTTCCCAAAGAATACTGGTGACTTTGTTCACACAACACTGCGAAAGAGCAGTGTTATTTGCCTACGATATTCTGCAAGATGGAAGTACTTCCCCAGTCGGGGAGCTTCAATTTTGAGGGGAATATTCCGCTACCCTATGCCCTACCTCTCTAAAATCCTTGGATATTGCCACGGAAGAGAGCGGGATTGGTAGATCAGGATTGAATTGCCACTTTTGTTCAGGAGAAAGCAAGCCGAGACAGTAAATTCTTTTTTAACAATAATGCTTATTCTCTTTTGTCCATGCTTTTGCCCGTGCTGTAGCCATGCTGCACACGGATCAACATCCGCTTAGCCCACTCCTATTGTCATACTACACACATTCTTAATTTTAAGACGTGTATTAGAGATTTTTTTTTGTTAATGTGGTAATATAGGTACCTTTTTTTCTGTCGTGAATAAGAACCTAATTAAAAAATACTCTTTCTAAACTCTTTCTTGTACCGTCAGTGAATGGATTACTGAGACCACCAAAGCTTTTCCCTAAAACGACCTAACTTTTATCCAATTTCCGTACAAAAACCAGTTAAAATCGCTTATAACTTTGTTGGTTCATCGAATATTGATTAAACAATACAAAAGTTCTCCATTTATCGACAGAATGTCACCCCCACTGTGATCGAGAAGGGAGGTCGGGTTATAAGAGAAAAAAGTGAAGTTTATTAGTACAAAATCCTTTTATTTTCGACAATTAATTGAGGATATCGGTCGCGACGAAATCATTTCGCTTTGACAGATCCTAAGCCAATTATTTGGATGTTTTTTTTCGCAAACATAATTTTTGCAGCCGGCGAGTCTTATCGCGTCGTGATAAGGTTGGTTTTAAGTGATGATTCTTTATGCGTAAATGCAGTTGTAATTTTGTTTTATAAAAAGCGAATCGGTACGTTTTTGCGGAGAAATGAGTAGGACGAGACCACACAAGACGAGCCCGAAATCTCCGGTGGATCTGTCATGCGTCTTGACTTTCGAACAACAGCGCGACACGGTAGCAAAGTATCGTTGACGGCCAAAACGCGATTCCAAATTCAAAAATTTTCCTTTTTTTGTTTTGTAAATCGGAATTCGAAATTCAAATATTGGAATTCACATAAAGTATTGAAATGTCAATTTTGATGAAGTCTACTCAAAATCAATAATATTCTGTTAAAAAAACTCGAAGAATAAGCAACGCCATCTTATAACTTAGGTGAAAAATGTCTATCATATTTTAAAGTTAAACATATTTGAATTTAATATTTCCTGCAAATTTTCATAATTATTGTTACTGCGCAAGGCATCTACGTTATTTTGGTTATAACTAAAGGACAATAACTGCATCACATGATTTAGTAACGATAACTATGTTATTGGGTCAAAGGCAAAGCACGGTACAATTTATTATTAAAATCCAAGTCCTTGATGTGTTTTCTATTGGGAAATTTTGAGTAACAGCACGAAGTATGGAAATTTTCCAGTGGATTTAGGTGTAAAGAAAGAAGGAAAATATATTTAATTTCTGCAAAAAAGACACAATAAATTATAATAACATGGCATGCCACTGGATAAAAAAGAAATAGTTTTTTTTTTAAACAAACTAATAAATATTAAGTTACACGTAGTCGTAGACCTCTGATTAACCCTTTGGGAAATACAGGCTTAGTGCAATATTGTCATACGTTACCGTGCATTAAGATAAAACTCATGTAGTTGTAACTTCTATCTTGCGTCAACGTGCCTACAAGAGAAATGTATGTATAATTAATATTTTTTGTGTCGTCGGCGATCATGAAAGCTCGATGAAAGTACAAAATACGTCAAAATTGAAAGCAATCCGACTAGTCTATACCTACTTCTGTTTTTTGTGACGAAACCGTAATGTTCAGTACACATTGTTGGAATAAATAAGTTAAAGAAAAGAAAGAAAAATCATTTATTCGGACTAGACATCAGACAACACAGTGCACAAACATAAAAAAGTAACAATTAAAAACAATGTCCAGTTAAACAGGTAATTGTTATTATAAGGTTCTATGATGACATTAAATGATCTGTATTTATTAATCTATACATATAATAAACCTAACCGTCAAAAACCTCCGACTCAAACTAGAAAAAGAGCTGTAACTTTTGAAGGGCCGAACAGATTTTCATGATACATAGCTAAGATTATACCCGATTAAACTAGCTTTCAATAAAAAAATCTGCATTGAAATCGGTCCATCTGTTTTGGACCTACGATGCCACAGACAGATACACACTACAAACTTATAACACCCTTTTTTTGTCGGGGATTAAAAAGAATGGGGAGTGAGGGCAATGTTGATCTTCGGATTAATTCAATAGAAAGAAGTAGGCACCACCAAAATATCAACCGTCACAGGCCCAGAACCCGCGAGCTATTAGAACTTTATATCCCGTTACGTTAAGACTTCCTCCCCGACCCTCGCTCGCGCCAGCCCGTGCTGAGTCGATAGAGTATAATGTCCCTAACCATAATAATTCAACACAGACACAGCAAGCCCTCTCTTGTTGCCCCATCAGTGTCGCCCTAAGCCGGGGCCCGTGTCCCACTAGGGGGGACGCCCTTAGCTGCGTCACGCTTATATTCACTTTATTTTAATAGGTCGGAGGCCCTTCAGGCCTAACCGAAAGACCGGTTAAACAGTAAAGGCTCAACGAGCCAACAATGAGAGAAATTAAAAAAAAAAATGCTATGACTAACGTAAAATTTGCACAAACAAAAACCTTCAGCAAATCCTACCTAAATCCGAAATGTCGCAACAAAAACAGTTTCCCGTATAATTGATATTGTTCCATCGTTTCACATCTCTCAATAGGACATTACATCACAATACAATTTAATTCAATTATAACCATTTTTGTTGCATTTCCTCGTCACTCATAATTGTCGCTGATTTACAACATACAGTATTTCCTGACGTAACATAAATTATTATAAAAAAATCCCTATACCAACTCAGACAGCACAATGAAGCTTTCCCTCATAAGTTTTTTAGTTTCCAAATAGCGTCTTAATGAGACAGAATGATGTGTGACCCAGGCTCGGGTTATGATTGAATTCTGTATAAAATTGAGAAAAAATACTCATATTGTATACGGTGGTATAAATCAATATGATTCGGTGATGTCCGCTATGATGTATTGGTATAATGTTTTAATAGTGGTTTGGTAATGCGCGACCGGCATTTCAAAACTGAATGTACCTATGCAAGAAGTCCTGTAATACTTTTTATCAAAGCATTCATCAATAGAATATGTTCGATATATTAAAAAGTTCTGTTGTCCTGCCTCTCCCCATCTCTTTCTCTCTCTCAATCAAACAAATGTAATAATTAACACACAGCTTTCAAAGTTTCTTTCAGTAGCCCAATTCTCGTAATTAAAAATGTTCAAAATATAGTTCCGATCTCGTTCATAAATGGTAGCTATACTAACAAAAACGTTAAACGTGAAATGATATTGTAATGAGGTCGAAAGTTGATTGAACACGAATCGGTATTATACTAACATTTTGAACCGACACAGATTATAAAATTGGTATTCTCGTCCATGCATTTACGTCAAACATGAGATTGAAATGAGTCTGTAAGAAGATTGAATTCAAAAAATACTGAAATCAGACTGAACTTTAAGAGGAGTAGAATACAGATTTTTTGTCAATTCTTAATATAATTTCAGTTCGGTCAATTTTTGTTATAGTGTAAATTAATTAAGAGAATTGGGCTTCTGGTTTATTTATTTATTTATTTATACTTTATGCACTAAGTACAGAGGCGGACTTAATGCCGTAGGCATTTTCTACCAGTCAACCTAAGGGTGATGCAGAGAAAAAAGTATGGTAGGTGCACGGACAAGATAATTATACTAAAACAAGTAAATTATGCATAGTTACTTATAACTATTTATACATAAATTTTATATAATATACACTACGTATTATATATACTCTATTATACATAAATAAATATATATATAATAATAAATAATATTTAATAGATGAAATCGCGTATTAGCAAATCAATATTAACTGTAACTAAGTAAAAGTAAAATAAAACGATAATATTGCCCAACAATGGAACATACATAGGAAGAAATTATAAGTTCTCAGCTTATAAGTCTAGAATAGGCCCTTACAAACTTTAGTGACAAGTGCTTACAGAATACGACCCGTAACAGCACGCGAAAAAATACGACACCCATTTTACAGAACAAAATATATCGGATATCGATATCCATTGTCAATTTTGTTAAAGAAGGATTGAAATAGACTAGTATAAAACCGTCAATGTATAAGTTTTGTAGCGAATGTTGCTGTGGAACGTCTGATCCTAAGTTTATGACTGCGCTTTTGCTCTGCAGGACACAAAGGCTGGCATTCGAAAAACAAGAGCTACTGTTAGGGTAGCCATGTATTTTGTGGGACAGACTTAGTTCATACTCAAAAAATGCCTGAAAAATAAAAATCTAGCCTATATATATATGTAATCGTGCTTACAGCTCTTGGTATTTCATAAATGTTTATTAATAAAATAACCGTAATGACAGTAATTCAAAAACGACTTTCCAGGCTCAATCCAAACCGAGTTATTCGGTTGTAAATAGCAATTACTTGTTTATTTCTAGCCGTTATGTTATGTTAGTGTAGATAAATAAGTATTTTACTGGAACTAAAAGTAAAAAATGAATAGTAAATCCAGCCCATTACTGTCCCATTGCTAGGGGCGGGCCTCATCTCAGAATGAGAAGGATTAGGCCTAAGTCAACCCCGCTGGCCTGGTGCGGGTGGGCGGAATACACACACCATCGAGAACTTTATGCGACCCTCTCAGAGGTGCAGGTTTCCTCACGATGTTTTCCTTCACCGTTATCGCAAGTGATAATGAAATTGTGACCCGCACATGAATTCGAAAAGTGTGAGGTTCGGGCCCGGTTAGAACTCAGACCTTCCTGCATGGAAGGCGAGCCTCCAACCGCTAGGCTATAACTGCTCATAACTAAATGTAAAATAGTTATGTTTAAGGACATGTCCTACATATACCAAAACGCCTTGCTACACTAGAGGTCGGGAGGTGAAGTCGGTAGCAGAGATGATACGATACGATACGGCCGTGGTAAAGGTCACAGCTCCCGTATTGAGGACCATTGTCTGATATGTGGCGTATCTACAGCATGTTGGCGTGTCCGCCATTTTTATTAGTTTTCAGAGGAGATTTTGAAACTTTGAAAAGCCTCTAGCCATAGTTGGTTGACACTGATCTAAAAAAATATTTTATGAATTCTCGCATACTTGCGTTTTAAAAAAATAGCCTCTTTGCTCATTTTCCAAAAATAACAACAGGATGATCGGTGGTAAAAATGTTCTAGGTTTAATAACTTACCTAGACGATTGACTTTACTAAAGTAATATTGTGCCATTGTCAGCCAAGACTGATTGTTAAGAACCAATTTAAATCCACAGAACTAATATTTATAATTCTATACATATAAAATAACTTGTTTATCTATATAATATGCCAGCAAGCACATAATATTATTCGTCGCCAGCAGGTATGCCATCTAGTTCATATTCAAATACGTCAAAATCAAATCAAGATGGCTGCCATAAAAGATGAAAAAGACGAAATATAAGAAAAAAAAAGTATTGTTCGAACGTTAAAAATAAGAATACGAATTCAAAGCAAATATAGGCAGGTTATCATAACGAAATCACAGATTCTTTGGAAATGGGGACGTGAAATGTTATGACAGAATACAATTTTTGCTGGCGCTATGAAGACGACATCGCTATAGTAAAATTAGGTTACTTTTGTGTCTGTTTGTTGTCTATTATTTAATTTATTATGCTGTTCTGAAATATGTAATTCATTCAAATCACTTCTTTGCAATGGATGGCTTGCTAAAATCGATAGATGTTGAGAAGAATTATTAAAGAAGAAAACCAAGCCCTTAAAATAAGCCAGAACTTCAAACAGAAGATACACATGTGTGTTTATTTCGATTAGTAAAAAAACTAAGTTTCGTTGACAAGTTACAGGAACTTGCAAACTAATACAGAAGACGTAGGATGAGTAATTAATAATAAACTTTTATTTCGACAGCAAGAGACAACACACAAATTACACAATCAGAAAAATTAATTATTAAAAAGCAACCAAAAACAATAAATAAATAAAAAATGTCTACAGAAAAGGACGTATCGTTTAAGTAATTAACATGCAATTTTGTACGTATAATATACATTTTTACGCCTTGCTATACTTTAAATTTTTTCTATTACCGCATACAGTAATCAAAACCTACATTGCGGATTTATGTGCTTGCTGAATATTATTGATATCACGTTATTCCCATAGGGTCGGTTATTCATGATCAATGTTGGTAACGCCCTTCTTTTAAAATAATACAAGCAGTATGAATTCACACAAGCATTACAAATATTATCTATATGCAAAATTATGTTTATTTTTAACTTTGAAATTCACTTTGCGATTCTAAATTCTAAATTGTATGGAAGTGAAACCGTGCTAAGAACCTAGTCTAACATTATCTTTTGTCTAAATCCCAGAAATGTCGCCACAAAAATCATATCGGACAACATCAAAAGTTTTAAAAGGCTTCCATTCACACAAAAATAAATTATTTATCGAATCGAATCGATTCACGTATTAATTCGAATATTTAATATCGATCATCAATCATAACCCTCATGCCCGGAGGACATTATCACAAAAGTGCATCGCCGAAGAATCGAACCCATACCTTTGTGTTTCTTGTCAACTCCGAACAACAATTAACTATTGTTTATTGTATTTCAATACGAATTGTATTGAATTGGAATCGCAAAAAGGGTATTTTATACGATACTTAAATAAATTTATATGTGAGAGAGTAGATAAATTTTTCGTTTACCGAAGACTGCGTACGCGGCGACTATTTTATTGTTCATAAAACGTATTTAGTAATAATCATCGTTATTTTACTTCAGAATATCTGGTACACCGTACTCATAATTAAGTGAGTATAATACAAATTACAATAAGTAGCAACGTAGCAAGCAAAGCAAGTAAGCAAGTATAAATATTAATTCGACCAATCAGATTACGAAGCCTGAATCACGCAAGGAAAATGATCATCGTATCTAACAGATCATAATCAAATGTCCGACATCAACCGTCGGGCTTCGACCCACCAGAAATATATCACCTCGCCTAGTCGGAGAATCCTGCCTTTTCAATGGAGAAACACTATACCTCGTCCCTCCTTAATATACAATTACTGGTGGACGGTTCATTGACTTCTTAAAGTAGTGAAACCCATCAGACCTGGAATTTGAACATTAGATATTATGTTAGAATGGGTTTACCTCAAAGCAGTCATCAATGATATTATGGATTATTATATGAATGATATATTAATAACAATGGATTTTGTAATACAAAGTTGTTTGATTTATATCATCATTATGTCATTCGGTAAGTATAATTATAGATAAGCCAAATAATGAATGTAATGTATATGTTACGTGCTTCTATATTCATACTCATATACTTTAATATTATAAGTCCTAAAGTCTTTCTGTTTGTTTGTTCCTCCTTGACACCTCAACTACTGAACCAATTTCAACGAAAATTGTCGTACAACTTAAATACAAGTAAAGTGAATTATTGGAGACAAAACCATATTTATGCCGTTTTATCTCTCGATTTCTGTTTTGTCTTTTGTTAAGGAGACAAAAGGTGGAGAAAACGGGTTTGTACACCCGCCGTGTTGGGGAAGAACATAAGATCCTTAGTGTATAGTGCTATATAATGCACACAACTGACTGCCCCATAACATAAGTGTACCATGGAGTTTCTTGCCGGTTCTTCTCCATAGGACCTACTTTTTGGAATCGTGGACCTAGAGTCTCGACATTTCATAATTGCCTATATCTGGTTTACATGAAATAAAGATCTATTCTATAATCATTCCACTCTTGTCCATGCAAAGGTTGCTTGGAAGAAATAACCATGTGCGATAAGGCCGCCCATTGTTCAATTTACCTATGTTCGTGCAAGCTCTATGTGTATATTTGTTTTACTGGTATACAATAAAGAATATGTATATAAATAAATAAATACTTTTTATCCCGGAAACGATTCACGCAGGTAAAGCCGCGGGCAGAAGCGAGTTATGTAAAAAATACCAAGTCCATTCAATTCGTACTCAAATAAGCTTAAATAAAACTAAATGCATTCAGTCTGTCACATTAAGGGGTATAATAAACACAAAAATATACAAACAAATGCCTCCGCCGCAAAACCTTGACTTTGATATAACTTTTATAACATATAAATTCTTCTATGCGGCCACTGTGTAGATCATTATACAATTCTGGTATGCCCGTTGAATCATATTTAGTTTTTTGTGATCGCCAAATGATACTTGTTATATCTTTTGGTGCTTCGTTCGGGGCGTGTAGTATATGTAAGGTTTGCAGATATTGGAAACGACATTGTTGCAGATATGGAAATTTAAATAATCTTATAATTGATAGGAAAGAGATCAAAGAATCACGCACAAATAAAACAAAGAATCTCGTGTAAGATGGAACTCTCAGTCTCATAATGTTACAAATTAAATATTAACACAAATTTTAAAGTTCAAGAACCTAATGTGTGTGTATAGGCGATGAACTATTAAGCTATGATCAGCTGCCTGATAACGTTGTTTATAAATCATGTTTATGTAATAATTACGTATATTTTGTTACACTAAATCGCTTGATGAATTATTTACAGTAAATCAGTCCACTGTACAACGGAATGAATTGCAAAAATTTACACCTCTAACTCTCTCAGCTTCCAAAACTTTTTAGTTATTATAATAATATATCGTGTACCAGTATTTGACACTAGCTGGTCCACTTTTTGTAGATTTTATTTATATAGGTAAATAGTAGGTGGTAGGTTTTGTAAGTAAGTCTTAGTACCGAATTTATTGTATTGTCGAATAAACTGCTTCGATAAAAATTTCGATGCAACCTTACAAGGTGGTTTGTGTCTGAATATTTCACATGTACTGTACAAGAATTCTCCAGTCCTTCGCATCTAAGGTGCATTTATGATATGAGTTTTTGTTCGGGTACACGGGCGCAGGCGCCGGCTGTTATGGCACCGTGTTATTCGTTCGCTAGTTCAATAACAATTTATTAATAACCCCCTTTTTGCCCAGCCCCTGGGACATAAATATGTCATTATTCGCACTGCTCAATTAGGGACCTTATTTTTTTTAACTTCAAATATTTTTTGCCAAAAGATGAATTTGAAATGTTATAAATATTACATTGATTTGAACTTGAATTTGTGGTTAGTTTTGATATGAATTTTATGGGTTATGTTCGTTGAAATCTTTTGTTCGGGTAACTTCAGTCGATTCAATAATGTAGTGTAACTAGAATTTATTGAAGTAATTCTTTGGTTAGATTCATTATTTTTATTAGATCTAAGTTAATTCTGACTATCGCATCACAGTTAATATTTTGTATTCTTTAATCTTAGTTACGGTGTTTATGCTCTGATAAGCCGCTCAGTTTTGAAACGACATTTTATGAAAAGTAAAAAATGTATTTGTATTCATCGCATTATCATTTTATTATTATATACACAATATTTTAATTATGTCACTTCTGAGTGTGTCATGGAATATTCCATTAATTTCTATGTATTGTTTCAGGTAAGATGTCTATCATATCCATCAACAATCAAGGAAAGTATTTAAAAAATATATATAATCTACACTCTAAAAAAGGTTTCTCTATACCCAATTTTGCCATTTCTCTTTCACTTATTCCAGAAGAATCCTCAAATTTTTAGATGTCATCATAATTAATAAGTTAGTAATCTAATAAACACAGCGTACTTAAAACTCGCAAAGTTTATAAAGTTTCACCATTAAACCTCAAATTTACAATAAAAAGTTCCCTTAATCTGTTATCCAATATTTCAGTTTCACATCTACCAACATTCATCGCTCGTCCGCATTTCACACCGGCAAGCCGCCCATTACACCGCGCCGAACATTACGAAAATTATCATTTGTGATAACGCGAGACATCCTCTCTTTAATAGCCACAAGCCAAACAGTTAATTTTTAAAAGCCGACGATACTTATAACTCATTCGTAAGGCGTTATTTTTCGTACGTTTATCTGTGAATCTGCGGTGTAACAAGCATGATTAATTCACCATGTGATCTTTAGTACCTACCGACCCATCTGCCTTCGGGCGGCGACCATTTAAAATTTACCGTTTTCCTTTGCGAATGTTTATTTGCCGCGTTTTTTGAAAGGTTTAAGTACGTTGTAACAGTTTCCTTTTTAATGGTTACAATTATTATTGATGTTCGGTGAGGATGGTACATGAAGTGCTTTTAGTACGAATGTGCGATTCTTTAGTATTTTAAGTGGATATTTGTCTCAATGTAATTAGTTCTTATAATGATGCCTAATTGAAATATCGGATAGTTGAGTAATTTTTGTCGTAAACGTTTAATCGGCGTTAATTTGTCTAAAAATGTCAATAGATAAGTGACGGTTATTCTCGGACTAAAATGACTATAGACTGCTGGCTATTTTAAACACGCACTACTAATTGAGCTTCTCAATAATATATAATAACCTTTAAAATGAAATTGAGCCCACGAATGTTAAATTGTCTATCATTAATAATTAATTTTAAGAGTTGTAGAGCATAGCGGGACTTTCCTTTCAAAATTGGAGCTGCCCGACTGGGGAAGTACCTCCACCTTGCAGAATATCGTAGCCAAATAACACTGCTCTTTGCAGAGTTGTGTTCCTAACGGTGAGCAAGGTCGCCAGTGCTATCAGGGGAAGCGTCGTCTTGGACGATAGTACTCGTAGTAGGGTTGGAAACGCGCGAGGGGTGCCCCTGGTATTGCAAGCGTCTATAGGTTACGGTAACCGCTAATCAATAGGCGGATTGTAAGCCTGCATTCAAAATAAGGGGTAAAAAAAATCGAAATATCTAAAGAAAACTCTTAATTTTTTTTTTTTTTTTCTTTATCTCTTGATATTATGAAAATTTTTGCAACTGTATTAACAGTGATAGCTTAGCGGTTGAACTGCCTTGCATGCAGGAGGGTTTGAGTACGAACCCGGCCCGCACCTCTGACTTTTCGAATTTATGTGCGGATCAGAATTTGATTATCACTTGAACATCGTGAGGAAACCTGCACATGTAGAGGGCACCATGAAATTCTTGATAGTGTGTGAGTAGTCCGCCAACCCGCACTATGCGTGGTGGACTAAGGCCTAACACTTCTCATTCTGAAAAGAGGCCCGTGTCCAGCAATGGGACAGCAATGGGCTGGATTTATTATTATTATAACTATTTGATTATATTTGCTAGTTTATGTAATCTTTTTAATACAATACAATTAACTATAAATTAATCTATCTACTATGTAAACTATGTTAATTATAATAAATGTGAATTATCAGTCCCACAAATAACCAACAAAACCTTAAGATGAATTTGTCACTTTACTTCCACCCAATCTTAAAAACAAAACTACACCTTCCAAACACTACAGGCTATGCAAATCGCTCGATATCGCAACCGTCAACAATAATTAAGCCTGCAAACCGCCTCGATACATATAATCGATTAAATACACACGATTATAATCATCGAATCGATCATCGTTCGATTTGAGGTCGGCGCGAGTGGCCTGTCAGAGAATTGCACCTTCATTATTATACAGGAGCGGGTAGCAAATCAAGTAGACAGACAGACGGACAGACGAGAGCTGGATACAATAAGATTTTACAAGCGGTCGCGAACGAGCCGATATACGAGTATGCATTGTTGCAACTTTGATCGAAATGTGCGCGGGATTGTAGGGTAATTTTTGTTTTGACAATACAAATGCTTTTGTATCGGTATATCGGTTTGTAGGGTTTATGGGCGTTTGTTATGGTTTTCGTCATTATTAATTTGATTTCTTTGATTGTTCATGTGTTTATAATATTTTTAATATCTCAGAATTAAATCTTGATCGTTTGTTGATACATTCTTACACTTCGATCTCTTATAAGTAAAGTATGATGAAAAAGGTTTTGATTTTGCATATGTTTATATTTGCATATTACGTGTTGCATATTTAAGGTCCTAACTTAATTGACGGAGGTCCGTTTCAGTGGTTATAGTACTCATCAATAAGAACAACGTTTACTATGGGACCAATACCGAAATCGCGAAATAAAATATGCTGTCCCATACATTTAGTCGAGTAATATTAAATTATTTGTGTAGAACAGCTGATATTTTTTTCGCGATTTCAGTGTTGGTTCTATAGTAAAAGTTGTTCTTAATGATGAGTAATTCCTCCACTACTAAAGTAGGACCTTATATTTGTAGAATGATATCTGAATGATGAATGATATAAACTGTTAATAAATCCTAATCTAAACATGCATTTAATAGACCAGTATTATTTTTTTTCCAAATTCTTTTTTTTTCTTTTTGTTTTTCGACCACCAAGTGCATTGTTTTACACTGTCTTTATTGTATGTTTTTTTATGTTGGTGTGAAATAAATAATATATCTATTCTATTCTAAGTTAATCTAATTCTTTATTGACTACCCGAACATCCAAATATTATTACACCAATGTCAAAGATCAGACTTCAATCAATTTCATCATGTGACACTGTCAGACTTGTCCACTGCACTGGGCTACAGTCCACCGATATCATTAAGAATCATTAAAATCAATTCACGTGTACCATGGTCCATGGACCACTTTTTTTGAGTCACGACTACTCTTAATGATGCACTATTTTCAAATAAATCGTGTTAGCTACGCTAAGAATCTATCGCGCGGCCTCCCGTGTCGTTCGGCCCTTATATTTACGTAAATTAACTTTGAATTTATTTCTGTTAAAGGAAATAGATAGAATAGAATAGATCTTTATTTCATGTAAACCAAATACAGGCACTTATGAAATGTGAAGACTCTAGGTGCGCGGTTCCAAATAGTAGGTCCAATGGAGAATAACTGGCAAGAATCTCCACGGAAACTCTTTTAAAAATAATAGATTACAATCTTGATTAGTACAATGTTGTACAATAAAAAATTAAGAATAGGATAATAATGATTTGCTTGTGAATAAGAATGGCACAGGCATTTTTATACCGTAGTCCTTGCCTGTTTCTTATAATATATATTGTGTTTGACATTATAATGCATATTATTAGGCTTTGCTCTTTACTTAAGTCTCTTAAAAAATTCAAGTCTATATGTATATTGGCACAAAAATTAATTTGAATTCCGATGTGTCTCAAATGGACTGAAACGAGTTTTAAATTATTATCTTTTCATCTGTTTATAAATATAGAAGATAATAACATCCTATTAACAAGCCTGGTCATAATGCAGTAAATATGAAGACATTAATTAGCCTATCACTATATTGCGACCGTCATTTAACTTACCGCCTGCTTAAAGGTGGACAATATTACAATTGAATTTATATCATTAACAATTTCCATTATTTCGAAAATCTACTTTATTCCTCTTTATTTAGGTCGAGAATCGTTTGACAAAGATGTAAATTTTAGGTCGTTATGGTTTTGATGTAAAAGAACCGTAGCATACAGGGTGATCCGAAGTGCGGTACCCATATAGGGTAGTCGCGCGCTGAACGCGTGGCAACGAAAGTTCTTCAAACTTTTTAAAAGGTTAATTGCACGCGAAAAACTGCCTGCACCACTATTGGAATCCCACTGTGTAAGGCCACCACCAAGGTTTCTGTATACCATGAATATTGATAGGAGGAGAAATAGTTTAGATTTTTATGTTTTTCCTTTGAAATCTGGTTAGTCTGTGGGTGTTCACATTTTTTCGTGTGACGTGTTTATTGGTGTAAAAACTGGAAAGGAATCGTTTGCGATATATCTTCTACGGGCTGGACGCTATTGTTCTGTGCGGTAATTGAATTATATATTTTACTGGAAACGATTTGAACGTCGCCTTTGGTTTTTACTAACCAGTTTTAAAGGCAAAGCACTTCTTCGTAATCATCATGAGAAATGGGAACAGAGACAGTGGCTGAATGCCTGGTATGAATAATTATTTATGTATTAGGAACAAATACAACACAAATATACTTAAAAAAAATACAATAGTAGGCCAATTATATGTCCTCACAACTACTATCATAGAAACAATTTTTCTAGAGCATATACATATACTAAATTTAGACTCAAGCAAAAAGTATCAGTAATGTTTTTAACAGAATTTTGTAAATATCGTCACACTTATGAGAAAAAGTTCACACACAGATTATTTCTCTCACGGGGTACACCAGTGGCGAAGGGTGACAGTTTTAAAAGGGGAAGCCGTCCCAAAAATGCCTTCTAAAAATTGCTGCAATGAATGCTGCAAGACAAAAACCCATACCATCTCTTGTAATCTATATAGTCATGTCTGGAAGAGCTCAATCTAACTGAATAACAAGCCTTTTTTTTGTCAGTTGGATGAGTTAATAATATAATATTACGTTGGTCTATGCACTAACCAATTTCTAAAGAGAAGCCGATGGGAATCGGGTTGTATGGACTCTTCGCTACTGGGGTACACTAGTATTAAAAATGTAAAAATTAGTATAATTGTTTATTGTATTAAAATAGTTGCATGCGCGCCATAATTATGTACTTACGCATTTTGACTAGTTATGTTCGGAAATAATCTGTTATCAGTTCAAACCAAAATGTATTTAACTTAAAGTTACTGGTATCCCAAGTTTTAAGTGCTTAGTTGGGAGGATTAACTAACATGAATATCTACTGATAAATTCAGTGACCCGTTATGTAGGTTTATTGAAGTTCTATGTATGTATACATCTAATACTAATTGTTCTTTTTATATAGAGGGCAATTTCTGGAACTATTTAACCGATTTTAAAAATTATTTCACTAATAGAAAGCCACACTATCCCCAAGCGATATAGGCTATATTTTATCTTGATAAAAATAAAACTAGTGTACCTATAATAATCTCTACATAGTATAAAAAATAAAGTCGCTTTCCGCGTCTATCTGTCTGTATATCCGCTAACTCCTTCTAAACCACGCAACGGATTTTGATGCGGTTTTCACTTTCAGTTAGATAATTTTTCAGGGAAGGTTTATATGTACAATACTTTCATATTTAATGTAAGGATAAAAGAGAAAGTGTACCCGTGTAAAGCCGGGAGCGGGTCGCTAGTAATTATTCTATTAGACAGTACGTACTGCCTTCCTAGACTAAACCTTTCGTTTTGTATGAAAAATATAAGAATAAGAATAATTTATTTTGCATGATAATGAGTACATTAAGTTGGTAGGTATAATAGCATATTATTTTGTCCGTCATGATCAACCAGAATGTGTGTATATTAAAGAAAAAATTATAGATCTCATCACGCTGATTCCGAAACAAGTATTAACTCTTTTTCTCATAGAAAATGTAGTTACGGTTGTCTTTGTTAGGAGGGCAGAGGAGCAACTACATAAATACAATACCTTATTTCGCTATAGAAACTACTTTCATCATGAGGTATTTTTTAATCATCTCAAACTGTAAAAGATAAAATATAAAATTATTTTGAAAAAAGAAAATTTATGCTAAATGCTATCTTTGTACCCCCATTTTAAACATATACTGCGCGCACGGAGGACTGTGAGATTGGGTATAGTTAAAGTTTATAAGGAAGAGTGCAGAAAGCTAAAATTTATATATAAGATGTGTTCGAATTTCGACCACTAAGCGACCACTAGTAGAATATAACTATACCTACTGTTATTGTCCTGTAAAAGGCCCGACTAATAGGCAATACAAAAACATAACCAACATGTAATTTACTGAAACAGTTCCTGATTTTTTATTGGCGCCTGATATGATTTCCATAAGTCAGCACACAATTAAACTAAACTAACAAGTGAACAATCAATGGGTTTTTTATTCAACGATGACCATATTTGACCACTCGACCAGGAAGGTTCAACAACTCGGTACCTACTTTAAATAAGTAGCGTTAATCGAAGGTATAAAAAATATGACGTTAGGCGTAATGCATACTGTTTTGTTTGACCACGATTTGATTTTGTGTGGTGTAATGTGGTGGTGGATTTTGATTTTAGGAGGGCAGGTCACAACTTGATGATTTTCTCCATAACCATGTTTCGGTAAACGACGTTAGTTGTGATTTGTAAATACCTACCTGTCATAAAAATTGGCTTCTTGTATTATCAAATATTTTAGTGCGTAGAAGTTTTCTTCGTTCATCTTATTCTTACCCTGCGTTAGCTAATTAAACTGTAAATTTAATTATCAACTATTTAAGAAATTAATCCGGTTTGAATTTTACGACCTATGAAAGAAAATATTCTGCTTTATAATTTATCAAATTCATTTGTGGCTTTTTCTCGGTGAAGCAATAAAGCTTTTGACCACAAACAATAGTAAAAGAATGTTTCTATTTTCTAGTTATCCACTGCATTACTAACTAATAAGACCATGAATATGTTATTCTAACCCTTTGAATCTAATGTAATGACTACAACTCTTAACGTGGTCGACAAATTCATGTAGCCCAACCTTCAAATTGCATAATTAAATCAGTGTTAGGCCGGTGCACACTGGCGCTGTCTGCCTTGTTAGTTAGCGCCTCGTCTCAGCGAATAATATATGTCGGCTCTTGTCTACACTTGGCAAGTGCGAGATTAATTGTGAATATGAATTGTTTAAGTATTTTGCTGTACTTTTTTTTATATGCCTTTTATTGATGAAATCCTATCGATGCGATGAATGAATTAGGTAATAGAGATCAAAAACTAATTACATCTGTGAAAAGTGAGAAATATATTGTTAAAATACACCGTTGCAGAATAAACGAAGTTTACGTAGCACATCATGTTTGTAGATATTTATTTCCTAAAGTGGCATAATAAGATAAATGGTTTGTCATTTGATGATTTTTCAAAATAAACGTTATAACGTGTGAATACATGAATTATTACCTGAATTATTATCAACAAAATAATTCACTTGATTATACTAATAAACGTAATTAGTATAATCAACAGAATATTTAATTGGTTCACCATTAATGACTGCGTGCGGCAGAATGGCAATAAATCCATTATTTGAGTTAATAAATTGCATTTATGTTTTCAGTTCACTTCTTTGCACAATGCGTCTGAAATAAATTCAGTTAGTTTTAATAAAAAATACTTTTAATATTCACCTTTTGTTATTTGCATCAAATTAATTACAGTACTATTGAGTTTTCATTTTAAATAAGCTGATTATTTCTTCGATTCGTATTTTATTGTTTAATTTCTGATATATGTTTTAATATTTGTACTATAGTAAACCGCACAATTGGCACAGTGTCTCGTCACTAGATTGGTAATCTACCCAGATTTGATTCACTAACATAATAAATATTTGTAATAAACCTACAAATAATTGTTCCGGGTCTGAGTGTGTTTATGTATGTGAGATGTATGTAAACTGTACCCATACCTAATACAAGAGAAATCCTAGTAAAAATCCTCACATATTTCAGCTAAAGGGTCAATAAAGTTTCTTTGGCATCCTCACAAAATATCATCATCTGATCATAGATAATATCAGGTCGTAGACGTGGATATGGTTTCAATGGAATATACTTAAGATAGCTCTCTCTCACATAAAGCTATAAGCCACTCTCGATACGGTATTTTTGAGGCGTCATTTTGAGGCTTCATTCGCTAGTATGTTCATGCCTCTATATCAGTAGTCCTTAGCAATAAATTTGTTTTTATCTGCCACCGCAGGGTGCCATCCACGCTGCTTATAATCATCACCATTAAAATGTAAATAATTCAATGATTAGTTATTACCTATTGTTTGTTTTTATAATTTTTCGCTCAGTGTGAAGCGAGACAAAGGGATGCTTAGGAGGCTTTGAATACTTTCGCTGAGACTTTTCTTGATATTATGGACATTATGGTAAATGGAATCAATGTGGAATTTAATTATAAATTATTTTCATTCCTATGGTTTTTTTTATTATAAACTTTGCACTTGACATTAGGTACTGAAAGTAAGAAATTCATAGTTGAGTTTCCTTTCAGTGTCACACAGCCAATAAGATCTTAGAATGTTTAGAATAATTATGATCGTAATGATATTTATCATGTAGAACCGCTGCAGAACTCTTCCGCCCTAGCTTCATTGTGCAGCAGAAAAATACAACACAAAATAATGAAACTTTTATCCTAGCTGATATGAAAGTATCTAAACGTCTAGTGTCTTCTAAATTGATTTTCTATTAAACTTATTAAATGTCTCTTTCAATATCTTGAGATTTCATAGGAAAAAAAGAGCCATCTTATATTAAGGTAGGTACATATAATCAAGGTTAAGGTAATAATAATCATGTTTTTTTATTTTATTAACATTGTTTAATATTTAATTAAAATTTTAAATCATCAAACACGGCACGTGCGATGCTCTGCAACGGTGCATAAATCTGACGAGCGCAAGCCAGCAAAGCGCAATATCTTAGCTGCATAAATAATTATATAATAAGTATAATCGAGATGCATTGAGATATTCTATAAACTAGAAATCATGAGAGATCTATAACATTGTGAAACAAAAAACGACCAAAGAAAGCAAATCCTGCCATTTTTTTACGAACACCTTCACTAAAACCGAACCATCTAACATTGCGATGATATAAATATCTAGAATTCCAATTTAATAAATTCCCGCACGTGCCCAAATTCATCTGGTCTTGCAGTAAACATTTGGTCCGCTGTGCCGGCGCATAAACCTGACGACCGCACGTCAGCGGAGCGCAGTATCTGAACTGTATATCTATGTTCGAGGTACACGGACTTATTCTGACATTAAATTCAAGGGATCATTCGGTTCCAAAGAATTGTTTTTTTTTTTTTTTTTAGCATGGTAAAATCATAAAATGAGTCCTCCCACCCCGGGCAGGGCGGGAGGGACTGTCAGACTTGTACTGACTAAAATACACGGTGTTCCTTCAATAGCCCTTTACGTTCCGGGGTCACGGTAATGAGATAAGTCCCGCGACCAAAAAGAATTGAATTTAAAGAAATTTTGAGATTGAGAATTACGGTATTATTTTTGGAAAATCGAAGTTGTTTGAGTATACTTTCTACTTGTTACTTAGTTTTTCCATTTTAAAAGCATCACTTGTAGCAGAAATTAATTTAAATTCTACTTTGGGAGTATGGTCCGAGGAATTGCTCGATTTAATTCTAGCTGCAGATTTTCATTACCATACCACCCGTTTCAAATCCAGATTCCACCCCCACCATCTTTAAGATATGCGGTCCACTCCCGTACGAATCACGCGCCAGTTTTTACCATGCAGTACGAAATTGTGGAATCATCGGTGACTCCTCTTGTGTCGCAGATGTTTATGGGCGGCGGTGATCACTTACCATCAGGTGAAACGCACGATCGTTTGGCCACTATACGATTTAAAAAAAATGGTATTCTGTAGCTAAAAATCTATGGGAAATATAAAACTGTACGCACAAATCTCTGTGCTCAGGTTTATTACAAACTTTTATATTACTTTTTCTATATCAAGAAGGAAAGGTTTTTAAAAAATCAATTCTAATTTCAATCAAGAATCTCCGTTTCTAATAACTAAGTTGGTAAGTTCTCCAGAATAAGTCCGTCATGATTGGTGAACAAATATTTCAGCTGGGACATATTTGTGTCGCGACCGAAACAATTTGTTGTCGTTTTTAGTTCAACAACCGAATTGTTTGCAGAACTTATAAATTGTACACTTTTTACTAGTTAACAGATATCGTACTTAATAGTTTCTCTTAATATGGCTATTGTTGGATTGTTGGAGCATTCTGGTACCTTCAAAAAGGTGGCATGTATTGGTCGATACAAAAGTTTGTTTTCAGAATCATTTTTATTAAGATCTTGTGTAAATTGACAAGAGGATCATCTGTAATTTCATGATTACTATTTAGCATGGTAACCTCTATAATATACGAAGCTTCCAAAAATGTTTTTACCTAAATTACCGGGAAAATGGCTTTCTTCGGAGGTAACTTCATATTTTTAATTTGCATTATTGACTTAATTATATTCAAATTCTTGGAATAAAATGATTCAGAAACCGAGAGACAAAATATTACTTGAAATTGCATGTTTGCACTTGACTAAAGTTCACCTTACTACATTCTCTCGTAAAACTGTTCAACATCTGATAATGGATTGTTATTGGTGATTTGAATTCCAGCACATCCTTGATCACCCGGCAGCGCACACGCACGCGACAGCCCTCATCCTGGCATCCCCGTACGATGCGTACGCACTCGTAGCGTAGATTTTTTGTTGCGCGCGCGACTCGCCTCGAATATAAAGCCGATGCGAACTTCCCCCGCCTTTTAAGGCTAGGCCCTTAGTCCGGATTCCATTGGGGGACGTGTCCGCACAATAAAAAGATTTATATTTATTTATCGGATAAATAAGAGGACGACCGAACCGCGCGTTCTTCGAAAGTGTTTTAAATTAGTATTTCTTCCGTGCCGCGTGCTATGCGCGGTAAATTGGGCGGTTTTTTGGTGGTTTGTTTAGTGTACAGAGATGGTTAACTGATTAGTAGTATCTGCAGTGTGGTCTTGTCTTAGAATAGACCACTCTATAACATTGATGTCTTAAGGAATCCTAAAAAGAACGATGAGCAGCAGCCTCCTGATATATCAAGGCACAGAAAATAATAATCTGTAACCAATGTAACCATGGCATCAACAGTTTAGTGAATTTTAATTTTAATCTAATATAGAAAGCGCTTGCTATTATGATATTCTTTTAAGGATGTTATATACGGTCCCACCCTTATAGTCGTGATCCCTTTAAGGGGTTATTGTACTCATCATTATGAGCAACTTTTATTAAGGGAATAAGCTTGAAATCGCAAAAAAAAAATCTGTTGTTACATACAAATAATTCAATATTAACTATGACTAAATGTAACGAACAGCAGATTTATTTTCGCGATTTCTCAGTTTGTTCCATAGTACAATACCCGGACTAGAAATGTAGGACTTTGTAAGTCCCATAAAATGATACGTCGTTATGATATCTACACAGATGGCTCAAAGTTCAAAGAACAGTCGACTCTGCTGTCGTCTGCTGTTTTTATTGTGTGTTGAATATTTCCTCGAGGAAACATTTTTCATAATGAATATACATAACATCCACATTAGTGCGTGCAGTACGATTGGTAAGTCTGAGCCAGATGCTGCGATCCATATTTCTTGAAGTACTGAACACACTGCATACTTACACCATATTTTTTACATCAACTCGATAAAATTAATTGATAAAATTAATTTGTAGTAGTGTACTCCTCATTAAATACAACACTATATTTGGGCACTCCATATTTTCTTACTAACTTCAAGTAATTATAAAAACTTATAAGTTACAATATTCTGCATCACTATATCGATCATACTTATCGATAAAATCATATTCTTAAAAAAAGATTATCGATTATTATTACACGCCAGTTCTTTATAAATTAATATCGATTATAGTCCTATCCAAGTTCTATGTATAGAAATGCGTAGTTCTAACATACCACTGTTTTATAGTACGGCTATCCTAGTAGGAAGAGGGTAGTATAGTATGTGGTATCGATAGAATATCGAATATCGATAAAATATCATCTTATCTAAAAACGAGCAGTATTGAACATAGCAGTAAACGTAGTGCACTCATTGAATGTAGATTTCTTCAAAAGACTATTTAATTTAATCCATTAGTAGTGTACCTACCTTGCTTATAACATGTGAGTCTTATCCAATACTTATTAACATTTTAGTTTTATTGGAGAAGCTACGGCTCTCTTTTCTACGAGGACCATAGATCATGAATGAGATCCGTGAGTTTAATAGTAACCCGTTATTAACACAAGCATAGTTGTGAGTAGCTTATAAATTGAAAAGTCTAAAATAAACCAATAAACATGCTTTTAATTTTACCAAAAAAAACTTTTTTTTTTTTTGCCTAAACCGAAAATTTTAAATTCACTCGATAATAGTGCGGCCCTTGCGCATATGCGCATCCCTACGGATCCAAGAAAAACTGCAAAGCGGATCGTAGCGTATAGTTCCCAGCCACTGTTCCGGGTTTTATTCCTCGTAGCACGTGGGAAAATCGTGTCTATAAATCAACGCCTATATTTTTTACTAGAAACTCCTTTAAAATCATCCAGTGGACACGCAGAGTTATTAGTTGTTGACGTTTTTTTATTCGGTCGCAGTCGTACAGCCGGTCGCAGTCGTACAGCCGGTCGCGGTCGCTCGATACGCGATAGTATTAATTAGTGATGTTACTTTGTAACCGCAGTAATAAATTAAAATTTAAGGACGGTTTTGTTTAGTATGGTTTCGTTTGGCGAATTGTTTGTTTTTTGCTGCAAATTCTATTGGTGGATAATTTAATTGGAATTAAAATTGATCTTAGTAGGCAAAAGGTGGACTGAAAAACAGTTTGTTAGCTTTGATTGGACAAAACCTTCGTCGTGGTAAGAATAATTATTATTCCTGCTGGCAAAGTTTACAAATAATTCGGAATAAACCTTATAATATACGTATTTGAGAAAGAAAGAAATAAGGATAATTAATCTAGCTACAGGGGGTTGATAAATACAGCATTACAATCATGACGTAGTTTTGGTGTCATCTTGTTTGTTTGATAAATTGATCTATATAGGAGATGGAAGTGTTCCCCTTTCTTGCCCATGCTAAATCTGTACCTTTAAAAATATTTGATTTAAGCCACATTTAGTCCGAGAACTATATAATAATAATAATAATAATAATAAGTAATAGTCAATGATAACTAGGAGTAAATCCAGATGCGCACCCATACCATCTTCGGCTTCGTCGCTCAGCTCCGCCTCGCAGCTGCCGGAATCGGCCTCAATAGTGAGTGCTGACACAGCGGCCGCTGCAGTCGCGTCGAGCTCGAGTGACGAATACTTTTCCCCACCGACGAGCCCACCACCACAACGACGGCGAGGAAGAGGCCGACCGCCGACGAGCTTGGGACCTAGAGGCCCACCGGCCTCTGTCGGGATCCCCGCTTCCGGCGGACGTGTGCAGCGCATGCGATGGACCCGGTCAATCGACGAAAATGTCATGCGCGCATACTTTGGGGCTACAGAGGGGGGAACTAACCTCACAGCGTACCGTGTTAGGATGCTCTCTCTTTTTCAGGTGCTCGAGCCAACTGTCAACGTATCGGCTCAACGACTGTCGGATCAGGTACGGGTCATCCAGCGTAATCACATGTTGGATGACACTGTGCTTGATCGCTTGCGATCTGAGATGCAAAGTAACCATGTCATTGCTACAATGTCACAGACTGTGTGTGTCCCACCACAGTCCAACCAAATAGTCAATCACGCTGACGAGGTGAGCAATGACATGGGTACTAATGTAAGTACCCAGTACAGTGAGGAAATGAGGAGTGCTTTGGAGGGTGCGATTCGGGAATATCGATTCATGACGCCTGAACTTAGGCCACGCTTACTTCGTTTGCCCATGCATAACAAAAATAGGGTGCTGGTGGCTGTTCTGGATTCGCAGTTGTCAAACTATTTTGATAGCTGCAAAGACCTTACTGATGCTCATTCAATCCTGTATTGTGCGGCTGTAGCGGCATGTCGTGTAGCTCACGTCAAATTTTCGGATGACAGAGCTACACGACCTAAACCAACCATACCGGCATGGCAATGCAGGATTGAACGACGTATTGGTGAGGCCAGAACACTCATCGGCAAACTAATCTGTTTCAGAGAGGGCAACACTCGTCCTAGAGTGATGCGCTTTGTGAGACGGGCGTTCTCGGGGACTGATATCAGCCCTCGAGACTACTTTTCCCGTGTCACGGAGCGCATCGACTTCCTGAAACAGAAAGTGTATGCATGGGCAAACCGTATTCGTAGGTATAAGCGGCGTGTGGAGCGATACACTCAGAATCGCACGTTCCAAAGAGATGAAAGGTGGGTTTACAGGGCTTGGGAGCAACCAGACCAAAGTGTAACTGACATGCGCCTACCAGATGATAACACCATGTATTCATTTTGGCGTAGCATCTGGTCGGTGCCTGTCAGCCATACCGAGGGTGAATGGACTGGGGATGTCGAGCGAGCGTGCGGTCCAATACCAGAAATGGGGGCAATTACGATCAGCCCCCAAGACGTAACACGTGCAGTCCGTATGTTGCCTAACTGGAAATCTCCAGGACCGGACGGGCTGCACAACTTTTGGATTAAATGGTTTAAAAGATCGCACGCCCGCCTGGCGGCTCTGTTCCAGTCAGCCTTAGAGTCTGGATTGCTGCCGGAGTTTCTGACGACAGGAATAACCCACCTCCTCCATAAATCAGGTAGTACTGCGGAACCCAAAAATTATAGACCAATTACGTGTCTCCCTACAATTTATAAAGTTCTTACATCCATTTTGAGAGCTAAAATTAGCAAACACATTGATGACAATTCTATCATGTCCGCTTCTCAAAATGGATGTAGGAACGGGTCCCGCGGTACTAAGGAGTTGCTCCTCATTGATATGGCCATTAGCCAACAGGTTCGCCGTTCTCGAAAGGATCTGTCGACATGTTGGATAGACTATAAGAAGGCCTATGACTCGGTGCCACATACATGGCTCATGAGGGTGCTAGAGTTGTATAAAGTTGACGCAACTCTGTGCACTTTCCTGATGTCATGTATGAGGCAATGGAGGACAGTCCTTCGCTATCCAGGATGTCGGCATATCCAGAGGATTAGCGAGCCGATAAGGATAGAGCGAGGTATATTCCAGGGTGACAGTCTGAGTCCACTTTGGTTCTGCTTAGCCCTGAATCCCCTTAGCACACTGCTGGAGGATTCAGGTCTAGGCCATCGGTTGAGGAGAGGCGGTCAGGTTATATCTCACCTCCTTTACATGGATGACCTGAAACTCTTTGCTCCCAACAATTTGCAGCTGATGAAACTACTGAAGGTAACTGAAACCTTCAGTAGCGCCATCAGGATGGAATTTGGTGTGGACAAATGTGCGGTCATGCATGTAAAGCGAGGGGAGATTGTGGAATCTGTGAGCACCCAACTCTCGGATTCCATAAACCTTAGATCCCTCTCAGCAACCGAAACCTATAAGTATTTGGGTATGTCCGAAGCGTTGGGCATCAATGTTGTTGACATGAAGCAGTCGTTGAGGGAACGCTTCTTTGGCCGACTGAAAAAAGTATTTAATAGTCTTTTATCAGGCGGTAATAAGGTGCGCGCCTTCAACGGCTGGGTCATGCCAGTTTTGATGTACTCTTTTGGCATACTCAAATGGACTCAAACAGAACTTGACGCCCTGGATAGGAAGGTCCGTACATTGCTGACGGCATATCGAATGCATCATCCACGGTCTTCGGTTATGAGATTGTATATCCCGCGGAGATGTGGAGGTCGAGGCTTTCTAAACGCTAAGACTATCCACAATCGCGAGATATGCAATCTCAGGGAATATTTCCTAGAAGCCAACGTGGGGATGCATCGAGATGTAGTAGCGGTGGACAAGGGCCTCACCCCGCTCTCCTTGGCTAAAGAGAACTGGCGCAAACCTGTAGTGCTTGACACTAACGATCGCAGGGAGGTATGGCAGAGCAAGGAGCTCCACGGACGCTTCTTCCGGGCCCTCCATGGGCCCGATGTAGACTTTTCAGCGTCCGTAGCCTGGCTACGTTCCGGGGACCTCTTTGGAGAAACCGAAGGTTTTGTTTGTGCAATTATGGATGAAGTTATGATGACAAATAACTACCGGAGATTTATTGTGAAGGACGGCACGGTTGACATATGTCGGGCATGCCACCGTCCAGGCGAATCAATCCGTCACATTATCTCCGGGTGTTCTCGTCTAGCTAACGGAGAGTATTTGCATAGACACAACCTTGTAGCCAGGATTATCCATCAGCAAATTGCTCTAAAATACAACCTTGTGGAATCGGAAGTGCCGTACTACAGGTATGTGCCCGACCCAGTTCTTGAAAAAGGCCATATCACACTATACTGGGATCAATCCATCATCACTGACAGGACTATTGTAGCCAATAGACCTGATATAGTGGTGGTGGATCGATCAGAGCGGCGCGCAATGATTGTCGACATAACGGTCCCGCATGACGAGAACCTCGTGAAAGCCGAGAAAGATAAACAGATCAAATATCTTGATTTGGCTCGCGAGGTTGTCGACATGTGGGATGTGGATTCAGCGATCATTGTGCCGATAGTCGTTTCGGCCAATGGCTTAATTACCGAGAGTCTCGACCGACACCTTAGGAGGCTCTCGTTAGGCAGTTGGATCAAGGGCCTGATTCAGAGAGCAGTACTTCTTGACACGGCACGCATTGTCAGGAGATTCCTTTCTCTGGAGCCCTGACCGCCGGTAGCTTGGACCCTATTCTAGATACCGGTGGGCTACTATTTTTTCATATTTTTAAATGTTTTTTTTAATATAGTTTTGTAAAAATATTTAAAAATATAAATAATATGTATAAAAAATGAATAAAAGATAATAATAATAATAATAAATTCTTTATTTAATAAACACACACAGTTAAAATACAATAGAAGGAAAAATTGAGAAGTGCATACAAAAGACATCTTATGAACTAGCGGTGGGCCCCAAACTAGGCAGAGCCTGTATCTTGGTGACCCATACATACACAGCTTATTATAGAAGGCTTATTTAGAATATAATATTATGCTCTGTTGTGCAGAGTAACATGCTATAACTTAATAGAATATTTAAATAAAGAAAAACAAAATCAGTTAAAAACATCAATGTAAAGTAGGTATGTATGTATTTATGTGATTGTATGTGAATGTGTGAAATATGCAGTAGTGTAGAGAGTGTGTAAGTGTAAGAGTGCTGGGTGTGTATAATTTGGGTTACTTTATTGGACAAAGGAGACTTTCGGTTTCATCGTATGAGCGTTCTAAAAGACATTTCTTTAAAAATTTCTTGGCCTCGAACTGATTGCCAGGGATATCAAGTGTTTTGCTTAAAGTATTGAAGACGCGTGTCGGCAGAAACAATGAAAAACGAGTAGCAAAAGAAGTTTTAATTCTTGGAAGTGGGAAAATGTCTGCACCTTTCCTACCCCTTTGAGTACGGCTAAACTGATTCCCATGATGTTTTATGAATTTTAAAAGTGACCCTAGAATGTATAGTTGGCGAACACGCAATAGACTGGCCTCCTTGTAAAGGTCATCTGTGGGATAGCGTCGTGGTTTACCTAGGAATACCTTAAGAACAGCGCGCTGGGCCCTTTCCAGTTCCAGCATGTAAGTTTTGGCGGCACTACCCCAGATGCTAACGCAGTATTGAAGCAGAGGTTGACAGAGAGAGATATAGACTTGTCTACATAGGTCTTTGGGAGCACTAGCCCTTAAGTGTTTCATAACGAATATGAATTTACGTGTTCTTTTGGAGAGGGTTGAGATTTGTTCTCTGAAAGACAGATTCTGGTCTATTATGACTCCTAAGTATTTAGTAGACTCTACTTTGGTGATAATGTTGCAGTTACAGTCTGAGACGGAATTTGGTATGGTGATTGAGGTAGCACAGCAGCTTTGGTGAATTTTTAGATTATTTACATTTGGGCGACTGGACCCGGAGATGTGGAATGATATGATATGAAGCCGGTGTAATAGTAATCAACATTATGAACAACTTTTACTATGGGGCCAAGACAGAAATCGCGAAAAAATAATCAGCTGTTCCTTATACATATTTAGTCGAGTAATTTTGAATTATTTGTAATTTGTATGGAAAAGTTTTTTTTTTTTGAGTTGATCCCCTATTTTTAACACTTGTTCATAATTATAAGTACAATAACCCCTTTCGGCTAACCGTGTATTTTCATTTCGTATTTCTTTTTTAATTTGAATAAACGCATCAGTTTACTTGATATTATGTTCCTACAGATCCGCATACCTATTATAAAACGCATTTCTTGTCCATAAAAAGCTTGCATAATCAAGTGAACCACTTAATTATACAATTTTTTATTACAATTTACATTAAAAATGACGTAACAAAGCTCACATCCTTTGTCTGAAAACGTCAACAAACGTGATGACGTCACACTTCATGTATGTCCATCTATCAAATAAACACGAGTGACCATGGAGTTCCCAGGACCAGAGGTTACGGTGACATTTTTTTTTTAATTACACCATTTTTGATACTTGATTTGACAGATGACGCGACAGTGTCAAAGTTTGATTGATTTTCCTGCTTTACTCGAATAACTTTCAACCTTATGGTTGTAAGTCGTAGGATTTAAAGTCGATTGGTTGATTGTTTGTTTCATGTCCAGCCAATTGTTGGTCCTATCTGGAGCGATCCATTTTTGAACATGAATGCATCATAATTCGATACTATTTTGGAAATAATCGACGACCATTCTTCAAATGAACCCATTTGAAGAATGGTCGTCGATTACTTAGATTGCGTGTCCATCGGTGTTATTGAAGAAGGTCGAACTATCAATATATTAAATATCTACTCACTTCCTATGTATAGGCCTATGACTGTACGAGTGACCGGCTTCGTCTGTGTAAGTCCGAATACTGGAAGCTTTTGAGCAGCTTCAGTAAGTTTCACATAATGTTAACCCAGTTTTATGGCGCAATTTGGCAGACGCCTATGTCCAGCAGTAGACGGCGACAGGTTAAGTTCATCAACTTCATAAACATCGATAATTGAATCCGGAAACAACGAAGTTTTCCTTTGGTAGTGATAATGATAATAGATGTCATCTTACAAAGTTTCAGTTTCATGAATACGATTTCAATTAATATAAAATTATTATTATCTTTATTCTATTTTACAACATACTTTTGTATAAAAAAAATTACTTACTTAAAAACTTAAATTTTTCTTTTTATTTATTTTTTCAATAATTAGATATACCTTTTTAAAATATAAAATATAAGAAGGCCACCGGCATCGGGAACAGGGTCCAAGTTACCGGTGGCCAGGGCTCTAGAGACAGGAATCTCTTAACAATGCGCGCCGTGTCTGTGTACTGCTTTCTGAATCAGTAATTATTACTATCACAAAAAAAAAAAAAATTGTCAACAAGCCCTCGTTTTTTATTAGATCTTACCAATCTCTCGAGCTTGTGGCGTTTGCCAGTGATGACTTTCTGAGAGGATCAAAAGATAAGCTCTTGATCTACATAATCCTTGCGATGAGAAACTTCAGAGACACTGTGGACTCGTACAAAAAGTTCACAGAGAACTGAAAACAATTAATAAGCCGGAGGACTTGGAATCTTGCTCCGTGTCAAAACCTTTCGCGTGCCATTTAGGATAGAGCCCCGAAAAGAGCGGTCTAAGGCTGAGGTCGATAGTGCGTACTTTGACTTAGCTCAGACTTTACTTAAACTTTGCTAAGCTTATTTGTATGCTTAGTTTATACTTTGATTTAGAATTTATAGTCGTAACACGTTAAATTGTGCTGAGCATACGCTAAGACCGATGAAGTCAATAAACAAAGTCTAAGTATACTCTATAGATCTCAGCCTAAGAGGACTGTATTACAGTAATGCGTAAAATCAGGTTTCACTCATACTTACCTAAAAACCTCAAGAAATTAGTCTCTATGTTCTGTTTGACAAAAATTGTTCAGTACTTATCTCAGTATAGTGCCTCTTCTTTGTCAAGAAGCAGCACTAGCATTCTGAAGACCACATAAATACAATTTTATTTGTGGACCTTTTAGCTGTATCTGGTGCATATAAGTTATATTAAACCTACGTTTTTGTCAATGTATGTGTGAGATAGGTCACATTTAGAATTTGCTTCCTATAACCAAGTTATTCACTTCCATTATTCCATACATCTTTCTCACATGCATTCCAAAGTCACTTACCAATTGTTATGTTTTATGCTAACGAAATAACAGCTGTTCTAGAGGTACATTGCTCAAACTTTTTCTGCTACACCAGTCATTAAACATCCCTACATTTCTAGCGTTACCCGAATACTTTTTCTGCTTCGCCGGCGGCATACTTGAACATTCTTACCATTCCATTACCGCTGCCTTCGTGGCCCAACAGTTAATGTTTACACAGGGGCGGGACGGCCGTCCCCTCTCATCTATATGCTAATGCAGCATAACCGCTGCAGCAGGATGACGCCTCGCCAACTATTTATGACCTATATACGAACTTAATCGATAATGTTTTTCGAATATCGATCCGATTATTGAATATCACTTGGTATCGAGTGATTATAGTTGTAAAGCTATTCTGTAAGGTTATCTAAGCTGAAGTGTTTTGCATTGGGAATACTTTAGAGAAATCAACACGCTTTACCATCCGGGGAAAAGGAACGTGGTGGCATGCTGGCTTGTGAGTATTCCTTTGTAAGAGCAGGTCTTTACCACAATGAAAAAGAAGTTCATAATCAGATGAGGGACTCTACTGGACAGAACTAACAGTACGACAGTTTGTAAAACCGGTTTAGTGCCAAAAAAAGGGTGGGCGTTTAGGGGAGCTGTCGTATGTTGACGTCAAAAAGTACTACAACTAGTTTATTTAGAATAAACTTTTTTGAGTTTGTATTTATTTGTTGCCCGTGGTCACTTTTGCATCATTAGAGAACTAGTTCATGTACCCGGATAAAAAAAAATACCTACGTATTAATCCAGAACATGGAAAATTTCATCTAAACATCCAAATATCTCCACAAACTTTCACATTAATAATGTTGGTAACATCACATAGATTATCAAATTCCAAAGACGCGAGCCAAACCGCGACGCAGAGCTACTAATAGCAAATATTCTTGATAAGCATTACCTTGAGAGCCTTCAAAATATTTCATAGGCAACATCGTAAGCACCGCTTACTTACGCCGTACATAATACAGTAGCTGCGCTAAAGTTCTTAGTTTATCTGTGCAGGTTGCTACTAGCGCCACGCCTTCATGAAAATTAAATAATCAGAGCGGACGGCCCGCGTACTAAGTTAGTGGTATTAAAATGTAATGCGTACTAGTGTTTGCGTGTGGTTTTGTACGCAACATGAACTTTGTATGAGTCGTTAATTGTGTTATAGAATAGTTTAACACCGCCGAATGATTTGCGGCTAATGGCGGGTAAGAACAGTCGTTGGAACCAAACAGTGTTAAAGTAAATTGTGATTTGTGGCAGCATCATGACTAAGGGCATAACAGCAGAATCTTGCTGTGAACAATTGCGGCCCGCTTAGAGAAGGAAAACATATTTATGGAAACCTGCATATATGAGATGGCTCCATAAAGTTCTCTATGGTGTGTGTAGTCCGCCAAACAGCACCAGATCAACGTGGTGGACTAAGGATTATTATTAATCAATTATATATTATCAATTATTTTTAATCTTTATTACCTAATGAAATGCTATTTTAATGTTGTTTATATTTATTAATATGCCTGTATTATGTGACTTTATGTAATTATTTACATACAATAAAAATCTGAATCTGAATCTAAGGCATTCTTCTCATTCTGAGAATAGGCCCGTGCCCAGCAGTGAGATAACTATGGGCTGAATTATTATTATTATTAGTTTTGATACAGAAACACAGACAACATTACTATTAACCGCTGTATAGTCCAGGAGATGAACACGTAGATGGTGGTCATCGGATAATGCGATCTATTAACACAACACGCCGCGGCTGGACCAATGTTGATTTACATGATCGCTGCTCAGTAAATTGTTACGATACAGTTATAATTGAGTACTACTTCAATGATTATACATAGTGTTGTACTTAGCCAGTTAAGCTTGTTAGAATTTTCTTATCACAACAAAACCATTTCTATAAAACTTGGCATCGTTGACATGGAAGTTTGTTGGTGATAATTTTTTTGCTTACGTATTGCTTATGTATATGTCACAGGGATATTGTGAAACAAGTGATATTATAATTTCATTGAAATTATAATTGCACGAAACTTTGTCAACCGCCTCCATTTGTCACAATTTCCCGGGCTCATTTCAGTGACATTATAATTCCACAGGACCCACGCAGTGATATTCCAAGGCAGTAATATTTTGAAAATTTAACTATGTGCAGCAAGGCCGTTAAATTGTGAGACGGTCAATGACCCCAACGTAATTGGGAAAAAGCTAGGCTGATAATGACCATCCAAAGCCGAGCGGTGAAGAAGGGCACGCTGTTGTCGAATATCTCATTATCCATCATCCTTCTGCCCTTATCACGTTTCATTTGGGGTCGATAATAGTTATTTGTTATACAAGAGTGCAAAGTTGCTTTTTAACCGCGTGTTCAATTTTGATGACCGAGCAAGCGAAGGATCCTAAAATTGAATCACGAGCGCAGCGAGTGATTCAAAATTAGAATCCTGAGCGTTAGCGAGGGAATCAAAAGAGCACGAGGTGAAAAATCTTTGCACTCAAGTGCAACACGTAACTTTTCATTCCACCTCAGCGAGGAAATGACTAAATGCAAAAAAAAAACGTTTAATTCACAAACTTAGTGCACACGATGTTCTAAATTCAATTTACTTTATCCTCTAGAGAATAAAAACGGCTTTTCCACTCAGATATTGAAGATTAAAAATACTCTTTCCGAGATGGTGGGATGAAAATTTACTTTATCCTCTAGAGAATAAAAACGGCTTTTCCACTCAGATATTGAAGATTAAAAATACTCTTTCCGAGATGGTGGGATGAAAAATATGTTTTATTTTCCCTTCTCCTTTATCAAATGTCATCTCAGAATAACGACGTTTACGCCCTGTAGGCCAATTCACGTAACTACAGAAGTGCAGTTGACGTGCAGTTGCAGTAAAATTTTAATCAAAACAACACATTTGGTATTCTCTTAGCTTCAATGAGATACGCTTGCGTCAAGTTCGAGCGTCACTGTAATATTATCGGCGCGTCATAAAATTACGTGATTAGCACTCTGATATGATAAATGACCGATGCAGCTACCATACTGATGACACGTCAGTACTATCAATACACAAAAGTCACCCAGAATCACAATAGCAAAACTGTAACCCACCAAGTTCGTAGTCCACCATTAATCTGGACTTGCAGTGAATGATTTAGCATTAGGGTGTGTGAGCCGCCGCCCGCCGGCCTATCACGACCGCGGTTATCTGACACCCGGCAGACACGAGCCGCGATCCAAGTTCATATTTAAATGTAAAACTGGACAAGCGCGAGAACTTTATATGATTATTGTTCCGTACTTGTAACGGTAACAATATCCTACGCTCCAAAACACAAATTACTGACGTAGCTCATAAAGACGCAAAATAAAAGTGAGATTGGGCTGACTAAATACATCTGCCGGATGCCTGTAGACTAATTCACGTAACTAAAGAAGTGCAATTGCAGTAATTTTTTTATCAAAATAACACATTTGGTATTCTCTTAGCTTCAGTGAGATACGCTCGCGTCAAGTTCGAGCGTCACTGCAATTATGATCAACATTACGTGAATTAGCTCTCTGATGAACTGTGTTCTGTACCTACCAGTGGCGAAGGGTGACAGTTTTAAAAGGGGAAGCCGTCCCAAAAATGCTCTCTAAAAATTGCTGCAAGACAAAAATCCATACCGTCTCTTGTAATCTATATATAGTCATGTCTGGAAGAGCTCGACGTAACTGAATAACAAGCCTTTTTTTGTCCGTTGGATGAGTAAATAATATAATGTTGGTCTATGCACTAACTAATTCCTAAAGGGAAGCCGATGGGAATCGGGTTGTATGGACTCTTCGCCACTGGTACCTACCTAGAATCACGACGTTTTGGAAGTGCCTGCAAAGGCCCAGTAGAAATAAAAACTTTTGACTTTGCCTTTAGACCGAAAGGTCTGGAAATCATGGGGGGAGGTCTTTACCCAGCAGTGGGATGATACAGGCTAACAGTAACAGTCACTTGTAAAGGTAGAAGCTTCGATCGACATATTGATCAAAGGGTAGAAGTACCAATTTAATGTCTTCTGAAAGAATTAGCTATTGATCATTTCTTACCTTGTTTCTTCTTCTTTCCTTATAAAAATTTAAATTGAACTGTATTAAAACAGCTCCTTCAAGAATTATTCCATTTGACCTATCTTTACCACAGAAAATAGATATATATTAGATATATTATATTTTTCACACGCTTTTATTAGCTTCACCTGTAACTACTAACTATGTAAGAAAATCTTGGAAGTTAAATTTGACCCACTTCCCGGTTTCCGATTGATTCTATAGTTTTTTTTAAACTTTATTTGTTCTTAATTTAAATCAACATTGTGAAAAAATATTCTATTTTAACTAATTAATTAAATATGAGGTACAAGACTTGAGCTTCAGGCGAAATTTACTTTATACCAAATATTTAAAAATGTAGTTACTTCACATCTGTAATTTGGTTATTACTCACTACATCTCTTCTAACCTCAAACTGTACATAGACAAACTGGCGACAAGTTATCAGATCACACAGACACCGAAGCAGTTCTATAAGAATTTCGTTTTGCCAGCCCTTTGCGGAACCCTAACAGCAATTTGTTTACACTATCTCAAGAAAATTATTTATGAGCAATGCCAATCAGATCTAGGTAATAAAACAGAACTAGGTATCATCAAGCCTTGTTCATTAGAGACAGAAATGAATATTTTTTTTTATTTATTGCCCTTCACCAGCACATCTCCTGTATCGAAGGGTACAGTTTACAAACATACATGTCACATGCACATACACCCAGACCCTATCTGTAGATCATACAAATAATTGTTCCGTGCGGGGAACGAACCCGCGGAACGTAGCGTAGAAAGCTAATCGCTTAGCCACTGCGCCAAATGTGTCGTCAATGCCGACCAATGGCGTTTTTCGGGTAATATAAGGTTCCATCTTCACAACCTATTGCTGGAGATAGGGTGTTCTAAAACGGAGGACAAAACCTGAAATTACAACGCTGCGCAAGAGTACTTACTGGCAAAGGTCTGTTTAGCTATATGTAATCGTATCTTCGTCCTCAAGTTCATAAGCAAGACTAACACCAAGCAAGACCAAAACCTACACCACAAGACCAAGCACCAACATCACCAAGACAAGCAAGACCAAGACCAAGAACACAAGACCAAGACAACACCACAGGACAGGACAGACAGGAGCAAGACCTTCACCACTTTCAGACGCAATGTAGCAAGAACTTCAATATCGTCACAGACCGAATCTTTTGACCTGTATAACCGTTTTAATTGTAGATCCCTTGTTAGTTCGACGTTATCATCTATTTACAGGATATTTTTTTATGTAGTGTGCACAATTTGCAGAGTGATTCAGTGTCCGTTCCCAAATGCAACCGTAGTACTAAAATTCACTCCAAAACAAAATAAAAATTGATTTTGTATGGCTTGCGCTAATAAATTATGCGTGTCCCCATACTAAGTCGAATTTTTGTTTTGTTTTAAAGTGTATCCCAATACTGCGGTTACATTTAGGAACCGAGACTGAATCACTCTACAAATTATGCGCACTACATAAAAAAATATCCTGTATTTTTAGCGTGGTAGAGGTTACTTTAATGTGGTATCCACTAACTTTACGCAACTTTGAATGGTGAAGTACTCACTATTGACACCACTTAAAGTACAGCTCATTACAAAACAAAAAGCACGTTAAAAGTACCAAAACAGCTGTTAAAAGAACAAGATTAATTAGTTCTCAGTTCCAAGTCCCGTTAGGTTTTGTGCTAGCAAGCGGTGACACACGTGACCGTTTTCTTAAACCTGTGACCCGTCGCTGTGTGTGGTCCAATCACTGATCTTACGCTTCCCAGTATTGATCGGTGATTAGTGGGGCTTAATGTGTGGACTACACGAAAAGTGACCCGTGTGGAAGCACAGTTTGCGTTCCGGTTTAATATTGGACAATTTAAAAATCGAATAATGAATTGGAGCGTAAATAAACGTACTCAATAACATTTTTATCGGACGTAATCAAGCTGCGACAATGATTTGGTGAATTTCGTAAAGCCTTTCTTTATGAATTATAAGTACGATATCAAAGAAAACAATATGGGTAATCGTGGAAATATTTTTCAAGTTGTTGCGGGTCTCCGAGACTCGGTGAGACTCCGGCGTCAAGAAAACGTGAGTAAAAAGATATGTTGCGCATTAACTTTATATTCTACCACTATCTACTATATATTCATATATTGCTCCAAAATCCTCAGGAAGTGGTGAAGATACGTATTTTGGATCAAAACAACAACAAATTGATCACCGTAACGGATCGATGGCGTATGTATGGAGATCGCGAGTCGCCCGCGGGGAGCGCCGGAGCAGCTCCCACGTGCCGCGATGCTACACTGTAAGCTACTGTCAGGGATAATCGGATTGATACTCGTCGTTCGCGATAATTATAACTGATCCCCCCGCAAGACTTGATAGTGTAAATACCTAAAATTGATCAAAAAAGTGACTAATAAGCTGGCAATCGTGTTCAAATCAAATCAAATCATTTTATTTGTGTCAAACATGGGTGATAACTGATAATACATTGTTACAAAGTATTTTTGATATTTATGAAATTATAGTCCAACATGTTTTACCTATGCAGTTCAGAAATCGCTAGAAACAAAAAAAGAAGGAATGTTTATTTATTTGAGTGGTTCCTGTGATAGGAAAATTTTAATATTTTTACGACTAATTTAACCTTTACATGTATTAAAAAAAAACTAATTTACCAATCATGAAGATAGGAGGGAACTTCATGATTAGTAATTTTTTAAAAAGTAGTTTGCAGTTTTGTCTTACGATCGTATTGAAGTTTATTACCAGAGTCGATGTTCATTACCATTTTGGTTACGCGGTAGACCCCTAGGACCAGAAAGGTAGGACCTTTTATCTTCTCCTAGTTACATACCACACGGCAGTCAAGTGTGAACTGCTTATCCGAGATGAGCGTGCTCTATCGCTCAAACGTTTCATTTGATTCGCGTCGTGTCTAACACAGACTCATAACATTGCCCTACCATTAACCTTTTTAGCCGAGAAATTGAAAGATATGAAACAAGTACCTGTCTATTGCGACTTTTTGTCTCACAATGACTCCAAAAGAATTCTTGAAAATAGTGATTTCTTAAAAATGCATACATTTAGTCGAGTAATATTGAATTATTTATATGGAACAGCACATTTTTTCTTGCGATTTCATGGTTGATTTCATAGTAAAAGTTATTCATAATGATGAGTATAATAATAACTGAAAATTTTGGCTACCATTTAAAAAATAACCCCGTATTATACAACTTTATAATAACCCCGTATTATACAACTTAATAACCCCGTATTATACAACTTTACAAATTCGCGTATTCTCATTACAATTGCTCAACCATATCTCTACATAGTATAAAATAACGTCGCTTTCCGCGTCTATCTGTCTGTATATCCGCTAACTCCACCTAAACCCCGCAACGGATATTATTGCGGTTTTCATCATAATTTTAAGCATTTCTTCCGGAATGTTTATATGCATAATACTTTCATATTTAATGCAAGAATCGTAGAGAAATTGCACTGCCGTGCGATGCCGGGGACGAGTCGCTAGTTAATAATAAATAAATATTATAGTTTAAAAATAATAATAAAGAAAACGCTTTTGTCATCCAAACTAAACGTGTATGCAAAATTTCAGCTCAATCGGAAACCGGGAAGTGGGTCAAATTTAACTTCCAAGATTTTTTTACATAGTTACAAGTGAAGCTAATAAAAGCGTTTTAAAAATACCTATACTAAAAGACAACCGATTAGTACAGATTCTTCAGTCACAAAGCAACTGTAACAAAAGATATATTCATCTATTTCCCGAACCAAAAAGAATCAAATCCAAATGCCCGTGCACACGATGCGTTGGTTTCCACCGTCAGGCTACCCGTCGCCTGCGGGCGGCACGACACCCCGATCTGATCGCCTCCGCCCGTGATTTGCGTTAGACAATGTTTGCAGCATCGATTTGAATTCGTCACGTTCGAACGCAATATCGACGTGGTGCAAATTTTCGAGGCGGAGCCCGAAACGTTTCGGTGTGAAGCTGTGTGAATCGTGGATTGGGGTCTTTATGTTTGTATACAGGATGGTTGTAAAATAGACTAAAAAGTGGTTATGTTCACCTGTATAACAGATGTTTAAAATGAAAACGGCCGATAAACCCATACCAAACTTCATATTTAAACAGCAGATTTTGCTCTAATCGCCTCTTATGTTGTCGGTGAACTTGGGCCTAACACGGTTGTAACTGCCACTGCCAAGCTAAGGTGCATTGAAGAATTAAAGACTTCAGAAGCTGTTAAGTTTTTTAAGAAAATTATTTTATACTTTTTAGTTTATTGAAGTCGGTTTTAACTTTTTTTACATATCTTATTTTATTTCTTATTTTGTTTTGAGTGGCATAAAAATACATAAACATGCGATTATAGCGATCGTGAGTTAAATCGCCGGGAGAATACTCTTTAAAAAAAAGAATCACTGAAATCAGTTCACAATTGGCAAAGATAACGCTGACCAAACATACCTTCTACTTTTTGGAAGTCGGTTAAAATGTAGCTGTACTTGGTAATTATTATGTAAATGGTTTCTTGTGATAAATAAAGGAACAAGCTTTTGTAATTAATAGGTCGATATCTGCGTGTTATTTTAGAATGACAAGATTACATGTTAAGTTTAAGATTACCGAGGAAATCTATTTTTTTTAATACACTTTACAAGCACAGTCTGGATGATTTATTTAACTGTTTTAGTTGATAAATACGATACAGACAGGTGGTATCTATCTTTGTTGTAAGGGTCTGACACAGATCCAGATTAAAATGATTATTTCTGTTTGCAATGCATAGTGCGACACAACTAAAAACTCGCATCGGCAAACTTCGTAAATCCGATCAGTTTATTAGTACTGCAGTAAAACATGATCTTTACACTGATGCAATAAGTTGTACAATTATTTAAAAGAGCGACGGCCTTTGGTTGTTCGATCAGGTATATCGATGTTACTTCTTAGTTGTGTCGTACTGTAACATAAGACTCAAAGTATTTTACGTTTACGTAAAGATTATGAAATATAACGTGTATCAAAATGCGTGGCCATATTTAAGGGTGTGGATCAGACTATCAAACTTAACAATTTTCTCAATAGTACCAACATCGTAATCTCGAAAACATAATCAGCGGGTCTACCGCGTAAATAAAATGGTAATGAACATCGACACTGGTAATAAACTTCAATACGATCGTGAGAGACTAAACTTTGAGCTATCTTGTAAATTTTTTAGCGTTCATTAAGATAGGAGTCCCAACTTCTTAATTGGTCTGTTTTGTACAAGGTAAAACTTATTACCAGATTCTGATGTTCATTACCAATTTTTTACGCGGTAGACCCCCAGCTATCCATACAAAACTTTAATAGCTACTCAACCACTCCACCCAAACGTATGGGACAGCTGATAATTTTTTCGCGATTACGATGTTGGTCCCATAGAGAAAGTTGTTCAGTTTGATGGTCTGATCCACACCCTTAGATATGGGCATGGAATTTTTGATCCACGTTGTATTTCTTATTCTTTTATTTAGGGACGTACGTATACTTTGCTTGGGCCATGAACCGGTTACGAAATACCAACCTATTACTTACTTACTCGTATAATGTAAATTTTGCCCCATCCCTATTGTACTTTCATGACTTGTAAATTGACAACCAATGATAATTTCTAGGTATATTTTTTTACTCCCTTGACATAAAGTAGTTTAATTTCCCTTAAAACTTAGGTACTACCATGTTCCCAGCGAATTTATTTACTACGCAAAGCCCACTTTGCCAAACGGATCCCTCCAAAGCGCCAGACATTAGCCCTCTTCACGAAGATAATTTAAATAATACACGAATTCCGTCTTACAGTTGCTATCTACGGCTTTACTTTCATGGAATTAATTAAAAACTGTCTCTACTATGATAAAAAATTACCCTAATTGTTGGTCCCGTAACAGTTTACACAGGTGTATGCAAATGTGCGTTTGATAAACATTCCTTAAGTAATTAACGAGCTGCAAACAAAGTACTCAAACGTTCTGTATATTTTAGGAAAGATAATAATTATATTAGTTTCAATAAGCTTGAAGAACATTCTGAGGAAACCAGCTGCGAGAATATTGTAATTTAATTTTAATAAAAAATAAGAATAGGTTAATAATGATTAGCCTCTGAATAAGATTGCCATGGCAGTTACAAGTTACCCAGTTCCGAAAGACTTAGGCTTACATTCAGAGACGACAGAAACGAGTCTAAGGCTTACATTCAGAGACGACCGAAACGAGTCTAAGCGTGAACGTACGCTTCCATATGTCAATTTTACGAACAAATTTTGACAGATGGAAGCGTAAGTTCACGCTTAAACTCGTTTCTGTCGTCTCTGAATGTAAGCCTAAGCGTGAACTTACGCTTCCATCTGTCAAAATCAACAGCTTGCGCTCATATTTGTATTCAGAGACGTTCGGAACACGGCTTAAACTTAACGTAAACTAAGATAAGCCAAGTAGTGAATATTGACTACTTAAGACGACACTAGCGCTACCAAGCGGGCTAAGGTGGAATTAATTTCGACAATTTGAGATTTTCAAGTCTGACTAACCTCATAATTTAATTAAATAGGTTTATGTCTCAGATATTTTGTTTCGCTCACTCCAATTGCATTTTGTATATATTGCTGTCCTGTTTTAATTTTTATATACGCCTGCTTACACATTTTCATAAAAACCGTAACTTACCGATAAACATTTTGCTATTAAAAATGGCCATAGAGAAGACAGTCTTAGCTAAGCTTACACTGCGTCTCTGAATACGAATTTTGAAGATGCGCTTAGCGACGACTTTGCTTAGAGCGGTCTTCGCCCGTCTTAAGGTCATGTCTCTGAATGTTAGCCTTAATTATTTCAAACAACCTGTATATGAAAGTGGGCGTTGAGCTCGTAAGTCCGAAAGTACCGCACTGGGTGCACAAATACCGACCCAATGTGTTCCAATATTCCTATGTTATTGCACAGATAAATACATGTCATTAGAGCTCATATTCTCTTGCCATTTTTTCTCGTTTTACTTGAGCACTGTGTGTTTTATAATACCAATTTATCTTACTAAACTGTTATTAGTCAGCTTAGTAATGTCCTCTGATTCTCACATTGTCTGTTTCAATGCGTGATAACAACACCAGGTTGGCACTTTAGTTCGACTTTTATCACTATGGCGGATCGATGACCACAATAGGACGATATTTAATCCCAAGCACGTCTCTGGAACTTGAGATTTGAAGTGAGAAAATCCCGAGTCTACAGCCAAAGCTGTTCCCTTCACTATGGTTGAGCCTAGCGATGTTGACGCTTGAGTCATGCTCGTGAACGGGTGCCGTCTGTCGGGCTTGGTCAGCTTGTGACTGCCATAGCATTCTTATTTAAAGGCAAATTATTATTATTATCCTATTCTAATTTATTTGTATTCACATTAAATTACATTATTCTCGCAGCTTTTACCACAACATTGCACTAATCAAGATTGTAATGTATCATTTTAAAAGAGTGTCCGTGGAGTTTCTTGACGGTTCTTCTCCATAGGACCTACTATTTGGAACCGCGCACCTAGTGTCTCGACATTTCCTAAGTGCCTTTATTTGGTTTACATGAAATAAAGATCTATTCTACTGCAATTTTGTCCTATTATTAATTGCTCTGTTTATCTTGTTACAATTTTGTCGCACTTCCTATGGAGTATGAAGCGTCACTACACAGGAAGTTCTAGGGTGGTCTACATACACAATGGTCACGACATCCACGACATCCGCAGCATATCCGAATATATTGGCAAAAGATCGGCAGATCTCGATGGCGTACGATAGCCGAGACAACAATGACCAGTGGCCACCATTAGCGACTATTACGTAACGCATATTAAGTGCGCTTTCATCTCGCCGCCTATTGTGCACTGTGACCGTCCGCGACTTCCGTGTGCCTTGTACGAAACGGTCAGATAATGGGAAGGGGTAAGTCAGAAATTGGGAAAATAAGATTTTTTGTGTAGCGTTATATTTGATGTGGCCGATAATTAGGAGTTAATGGAAGTTGAAACACTTAAGTGGAGAAATGGAGTAACTCAAGAATTGGGAAATTGCGATTTGTGTGTCGATAGTATTGAGAGAAGTGACAAAGTGTAAATGTTAAAAGGCGTCAATTGAATTAAGTCTAGGTTGGTAAATTTGATTGGTAAGAATTTCAACGGTTATCAAATTAAATAGAAAAGAGTGAAAATGCATAATATTAAAATAAATATAAATGTGAGTAATTTTCCTATTTTATTGCAAATAATCAATGTGAGAATAAAAGAAAGAAAGTAAGAAAAAGAGTTTATTAACACAACAAAAATAAAAGGAAAACATATAAAATAAAATGAATTATTGTACCAAAGGGCTGCTCAGGATAATGTCAGGCAGGACGCAGTAATAAGTACTGGCCACCTGACGCTGGTTTTCAGCTGCAGCCCACGAGTGCCATACGCTTGAAACTATTAATATTAAGTTGTTACAGTACTTACCTACTGTTACTGTTAGCCTGTATCATCCCACTGCTGGGCAAAGGTCTCTCCCCTTCATTTCCACTTACCCACTACGAAATAAATATGTAACTAAATTAAAAAGGTTCAATAGCGTGTGTTAAAGATATGCAAGGGTGTAAAAAAATATATTCACTCCATGAATAGATCATCCGTAATCATATAACCGTAAAAAATTAACACCTCTGCAAATTAAACCCAAACACGTGCTTACATATAAAACAAAATATACACCCGAAATAAAAAAGCGATATGAAACGAAATAACCATTGGTTCTCCAATAAAATGTTGAAGAAGTAAAGCACACTCACTCGGGTGCCAATCTCTGAGTTGGGCATAAAACTGGAATCGACGGGGTGGAACGTAAAGTTATAAGCAGTAAAAACCGGCCAATGTGCTGAGGATTGAGGCAATTTTGTCAATTACGGGGGTGCGTAGTAAATAAAAATGGGCAATTGAGAATCAAAAGATGAATCTAAATAAGAATAGGTAGGGTATAGCAAGATGAGAAGTTTATGAAACATTTTTTTTTTAGAAGATCTGGGCGGCTAAAAAGTCCCCTTTAGATGAATATGATTCATATTACGAATGTCAAAATATCTACTTAATTGACGACTCTTAATATCATCCACATAAGGTTCACATTCAGTAATCATCTGTTTGACAGTTACTAAGCAGGGGGGCTAAAAAGACCGCTTTAGATGAATCATAATATGATTCATATTACGAATGTCAAAATATCTACTTAATTGACAACTCTTAATGTTATCCGCATAAGGTTCAAATTCAGTAATCATCTGTTTGACAGCTACTAAGCAGATCATTGGATGAATTGCTCAATGTGGCCTTTCTAGGCCCCCAGATCATTAGATGAATTGCTCAATGTGGCCTTTTTAGGCTCCCAGCTTAGGATTGGTTTGTTAAATACAGACTAATTTTAATTACCTACATCTCCTTTGCTATGTTATTTAATTATGGGCTGATTTTTCAATCACCAGATAATTTTATCCGAAATCTCCAGACTAGGTACTCTATGACGTCATCAGCAGCAAAAGTTTGATATTTTTTCAAAAACTGACTACTGCTTGGAAAATAAAACTATTAAAATAAGTTGCATAATTTTTTTTTTTTTTTTTAAATAAAAAGAAAGAAAGAAAGAAATACCAAAAATGCTTTACTTTTCGAAATATAATCTAAGTGCCACATTATCTTTTAAATTACCAGACTCTCCTATTAATTCTCAATTTTATTAACAAGAAACAATACTTAGAACTAACAAAGCAGAAAAACCTGACCTCAGCCGATCTGCTTCTTTTTTAATAAAACCTTAATAACGTAACCTGCACTACAATTTCAAAATAAAATTTTCCATTTTCTCCGTACTCATCAATTAAGCGACGGGCTTATTCAACCCAATCGGTCTGTCTAACGAGGTGTTAAAACAAGCACGAATACAAATTAAGCATCCATCCATTGCTTGTTGTTCGTTCCACAAAAGAGTTTCCACTGTGGCGATCCAAACAAACGCACCGATGGACAGAGTCGTTACAAAAATATCGACAATTTTTTCTTTGGTTTTCATTGTATTGTGAAATTTTAATGAGTTGTGGGAATTGCATTGGTTTTAAAAGTAATAGCAATTAATGCCTGAACCGTTTCTATGAATTTATGGATCAGATAGTTATAAGTTAACCACTTTTCTTGCGTTTTGTCTACTTTGGTATTAGGAAATCATTAGCAAGTGCATGTAGCGATAAATGGCAAGTTTATCGCCATGAACTAGCAATGAGCAATTGAGCATAGCATTAAGCAGATATACATTGCCGAATTGTGACTTTGTGTGTGCTAATGTAACTCACAAGATAATTTTATTATTATTATTAGTTATTACACATATTTATATATATATATCTATCTAAGCTACAACAGCTATATATGTATATATATAGCAGTGATAGCCTACCGGTTGAACGCTTACCTTCCATGCAGGAGGGTCTGAGTTCGAACCCGGCCCGCACCTCTGACTTTTCGAATTTATGTGCGGATCAGAATTTGATTATCACTTGCGTTAACGGTGAAGGAAAACATCGTGAGGAAACCTGCACATCTGAGAGGACCTCTTAAAGTTCTCGATGATGTGTGTAGTCCGCCAACCCGCACCAAGCCAGCGTGGTGGAGAAAGGCCTAGCCCTTCTCATTCTGAGTTTATTTTTTATTTATTACACCCTTGAGAGTGTGACACCCAGGGCAGACCACCCCCACCGTACATCCTAGTGACGTCATTGTACACACATGGCACGTAGCAGAACACACGTAAGAAATAATAATAAATAAAGAAAACAAAAACGATTCCTAAAAATCGAAATCTGTAGTTATACCATTGTGGTTCTTGGCGCTCGCTCCTGTTCTGTTACAATTTCAATCCTAAATAGGTTCTAGCTTGTTATTATGTTATTAACATTAGAAATTACGACATCTCATTGTACTGTAATCGGTAAGGCTTTCTGCTGTATCAGCTAACACGGCATGTTACTTCACTTGCTTCAAATTATTTCTATGCTAAGTAGCAATGGACTGGATACTTTAGTGGCGTATTGATCTTTTTGTGGAGTCGAGTCGAGTATACTTTAGTGTACACTGAGAGGAAATATGTACATACCATAGGTACATATCAAGCTATAAATTTCCAGTATAAGCTGACCTCGCATTGTATAGGCTTTCGGTACAATAAGAAGTCAGCTTATATAGAAAACTAGCTTCCGTCAGCGGTTTCGCCCGCGTGATATCTTTTATAAATTATAGCCTATGTTACTCAGTGATAATAAAGCATTCTGCTGGTGAAAGAATTTTTAAAATAGGCCATTTTTAAATTATCCATCACAAACAAACATACCTTTTTCTTTATAATATTAGTTAGATGGCAAGCTTGAAGCTATATTAGATTAGATGTATAGCTTGAAATATAGCCGTGCGTACTACAAAAAGTTAACGACACGATTAGCGCAGTGACTAAGCGATTAGCTCTTTGTTGCGGGTTTGATTCCTTTAAGGAACAAATATTTGTGTGGCCTACGAATAGTTGTTTCTGGTCTGGGTTTTTGTGAACACAACACTGCAAAAGACCAGTGATTCTTCAAGGTGGTGGGTACTGCTCCAGCTCCAATTTTAAGCAAAATATCTCACTCTATCTTTGTTAAAAAGGATTACACGTGTACGTTTTCCTACCAGGATTGATTAATCCCGGCTTTTGTCAGGGGCCGTCAACCTTTTCCATTTTTCCCGTTAAACATCCTCAATAGCAATCTTTAATTCCAATATCAAACCTGAATAAAGTGAAAGATATTTTTCTATATATTTCCTTTTCATCCTAAATACGGCAACTACAAATAAAAAAATAATCTACACAGGACAGCGGGTGACAGTGACAGCTTATGTGAAGGAAGCCCGTGTCACGGAAAGTAACACGAAAAGTTTTTTACCCCTGTTGAGCACGAAAATGACAGATAAATAATATAAATGTTTATTTTGAGATTTGACCCCTCTTTAGCTTTATTATTTGTGATGTGCTATTGTATACAGGGACAAAGTATAACATACCTTGGTCCCTGTATACAATAGCTCATTTTGGATAGTTTTTACTAAGACTCAGTGGCGAAGAGTCCATACACACGGACGACACGGTTGGCGCAGGGGCTAAGCGATTAGCCTTCTGCGCTACGTGCCGCGGGTTCGATCCCCGCACGGAACAAATATTTGTATGATCTACAGATAGTTGTCTCGGGTCTGGTTGTATGTGCATGTGACATGTATGTTTGTAAACTATACCCTCGATGCAGGAGAAATCCTAGTGAGGGGCAATGTTATTTAAAAAAAACAAAAATACAACCCGATTCCCATCGGCTTCCCTTAAGGAATTAGTTAGTGCATAGACCAACGTAATATTGCCTGTTATTCAGTTAGGTCGAGCTCTTCCAGACATTACTATACATACATATAGATTACAAGAGACGGTATGGATTTTTGTCTTGTAGCATTAATTGCAGCAATTTTTAGAGGGATTTTTGGGACGGTTTCCCCTTCTAAATCTGTCACCCTTCGCCACTGCTAAGACTAGTATTGTAAGAAAGTATTCCATCCATTTTTCCTGAGAAAACTTCATCTACAGGGTGCTGCAGAGGTTATCACATTAAATGAAACCACGTATTTGGTTTCATGTTCTGAAGCCGTACTCCGTACGTAGTTTATTTTTGCAATAAATTTCACTCTGCTAACATTCGTCAAGGTGAAGGGACATCGAATTAGAAATTTATGTCACCTTTATCTGTTCTACATACAGTGTAAATAAAAATAATTTTGGTTAGAATACGTTGGAGATTTTTTTAAACATTGCTTAGAGATCGTGATTTATGTGTAAAATTATGAAAATTAAAATTAGTTCCTATGGCTAAGCTACTGATTGTATTTGATTGTTATTTTTGTGCACGGTCACAGAACATGATACTAAATACGTGGTTGATAATATCTACAGCACCTGTATATCTGCTAGGCGTTCCATGCGCGCTGCAGCAGAATTTTGTCGTCATGGCAAGACGAGATAATGCCTTTAAAAACTTGTTTCTGCACGAGATAATGCTACGACAAAATTATGTCGGGTGACAACCAGAGTCATGCCAGTGTGTCAACTTATGTCTTTGACTGTACTTGGGTATCGTCAAAATAAAATATTACTAATGAAATAAATAAATTCAGCCCATTACTGTCCCACTGCTGGGCACGGGCTTCTCAGAATGAGAAGGGTTGGTTTAGTCCACCACGCTGGCCTAGTGCGGTTTGGTGGACTACACACAACATCGAGAAGTTTATGGGGCGCTAATTTTTTTGGCCTTTTCTAGCCTTCAATTTCTGGAAGGACTGATCAGTCTTTTATGTGACCGATTCCCCAGTTTTGCTAAAAGTAGAATAAAAATAAGATCTTAGATATCACTGAATAAATACAGCTTACGTCTTTAAAACTGGAAAAACTTGCTAACCTAGGTAGGTAGTTACATTTATCACATAAAATAACAAATCTCCATTAAAAAAATAACTCAAAATACCAAGTAATTGGCACCTCAGCTCGTTTAAAATTCAGGTGTCCCGTCAGCCGTTATCTGCGTCGCACGGACTCGAACCCGCACCACAATGGACACCCGTCAACACGGCGACAGACACGCTCGAACGGTTTGCTCCTATTTGTCTTTTAGCTACAGTTTATGTACTTAATGTTCCCATCTACGAATCAGCTTGTATAGACATAGAATTGCTAAGTGCTAAAGGGAAGAACTTTCTAATATGTTCGAAAAAACAAGGGTTGGGTTAGGTTGTGGAACTCACTTCCACCTGAGATAAGGAACTGTAAAACTATCTCAACCTTTCAGAAACGTGTAAAAGAGCATTATATCTCCCAGTCATAGTTTCATAAGTACTTGTGTTTGCAATTAATGTACAGTCCGCGTTCGAGCTCCAAGGAATCGGGGGCTGGGGAAGCGCACAGTGCTGTCCTAGGAGAGAGCAGGGTATGAGCGACGCGGCGACGCATCGCCGCGTCGCTCATACCCTGCTCTCTCCCAGGACGTTCAACCGATTTTGACTTCTATCGCGTAGGAAATAGTAGTCAAAAGATAGATTTTAGAGAACGACACTTAATAACTGACAAATAGCCGACTTTTACGTCTATTTCCTATTCAATAAAAGTGAAAATAGGTTGAATGGCACTGCAAAAACCAAGAATTACGAGACCATTCTGACACGATTGAGATAAGAGAAATTAGCAGACTTGGGGTCCTGTACCAGTGGTACCCCGAGACACTGAAGAGTTATTACCGAACTAAATCACTACATTTCTCCTCCTACTCACAGTTCGGTACAGCACAAATCCACACCTCGTTACTCCGATCTATATCAGTGCTGCAGTTGCAAAGATTTGCAGAGATATGCAATGTGAATATACGTAAGCAAGTCACCACGGCACTTCTAGATCTCTACTTCTGTACAATTTAGAATTAGACTTTGTCACGTGTTTCACCTTGATAAAAGTTCTGTATGTATGTTTTCAATTTTTTATTAGAATTAGTGTACCTATTTCTTTTTTGTTGTGTTTTGTCTATTGTGAATGTGGCGCCGTCATTATCCCGTACGGAATAAAATTATTTTTCTTTCTTTCTTTCTTCTGTATTTATTTCGTCAAAATCTAAAGTGGTAATGCCTTACACAAATACCACAACATTGTACTGATCAAGATTGTAATCTATTATTTTAAAAGAGTTTCCATGGACTTTCTTGCCGGTTCTGCTCCATAGGATCTACTATTTGGAACCGTGCACCTAGAGTCTCGACTTTTCAAAAATCAGGCAAAGTTAGCACTTTTAAAGATAACCTTAATAAAATATTACCTACAGTTAAAAATAAAACTAAAAAGCACGCTTTTGTCATCCAAACTAAACTTGTATGCAAAATTCAGCTCAATCGGAAACCGGGAAGTAGGTCTAATTTAACTTCCAAGTTTTTTTTACATACCTAGTTAGTTACAGATTAGTTAAGTTATTAGTTAGTTAAAAATAGGGATTTCTCTTGGAAAACCAAAATTAACAATGCGGGAAAGATATTGCGCTCACTTTATACTGGTCGACGCAATGATGATCGGAATAGGGTGACATTGCACGAGTAGTTGACACCCCCTGAATCCTGATTGACCCCTCCAAATGATCCATGTCACCTAACGACATCCAAATTGAAGGGGTGGTCTATCACAACACCATAAAAATAAAACCTCTTAACTAACAACAATTTCTACTTCCAATAACTCTCCGCCCACGTCTCGCTGGACATAAGCTTGCTACTGCGCATGCGCATGTGTATTAAAATAACACATACATGCGCTAACCAATTGTGCCTCGGCGGCAACATTAGCGCGATTGACATGAACACGGCCCTTGTTACTGCGCTATCGAGATGCGTATCAAACGCCTTTGGGCTACTGTTTTCGTATCTTCGTTACGGATATAAAGTTGGGCTGGATGAGACAATGTGGCAGGCCAAGAGCGTTTTGGGAGTAGTAGATTTTTTACAGGTTTTTTATTTTTTTTACCTCCGATTTTCAAACTGGGTTTAGACATGAGAAAATGCGAAGAAACTCAGTTACTTCTACAGGATATTTTTTAATGTAGTGCGCATATTTTGTAGTGATTCAGTCTGTTCCTAAATACAACCGCAGTATTGGGATACACTTTAAAACAAAACGCAAATTCGACTTAGTACCTACAACGTACACGCATAATTTACTAGCGCAAGCCATACAAAATCAAATTTTTATTTTGTTTTGGAGTGAATTTCAGTACTGCGGTTGCATTTGGGATCGGACACTGAATCACTCTGCAAATTTTGCAAACTACATAAAAAATATCATGTAGGTAGGTATGCATAGCATAATGATTTTAGTCATGAATTTTATTTATCAAAAATATTCGTAATAATTATGGTTCCGATCATGAGAAAATTGTGCAGAACACAGCTTTTCTTATATTTTTATATATCATCCCTCCTCATCACATTTATTGATACATAGAAATCATCATATCATGAATATCCACTACCATCATTAGAACCAGGGAGCAGACCGAAACACGATGGTTCGACGTGCTAAGTCCGGTCACCCATCCAAAAGAATATTGCAGATCTCGGTAGTATTTAACTACAAGCCCCTTTAAAGGGGCTCGCCCTTTTTATCTAAAATGACCAATCAATCAACATTCTCGTCTATTCCAGCTCGGCAGTATCCGTGTGCCCGTTTCTCGGGTGTAAATGGGTGCATAATAAGGGACCATTCAAAATCAACCAGACGCATTCCGGCCGGTATAATAGGAATTCTTGGCTATACACATGTTTGTTCGTCCGTATGTGTGTCCAGACATTTGTATGGGGTCCCTGAATAATGATTTACAATGTATTCGGTGGAAATAACGCTGAGTTTTCGTTGTTATCGGGAGATTTTTATCGGATGTTGGGGTATGGAAATCTTTTTTGGTAAAGTATATTTAGGTAATGTGTGTGCTGCGGTATAAATATACAAAAAACTTACTCAAAATATGGAAACAAGGTAAAAAGAAAAACGCATATCCTTTACCAAAAATTATAACATGCAGTCGGTGGCATGTTTTACGTTCGTTACACCGTAGAGGCATCCGATTACAAGCCATGTTATAATTTTTGAAATTTGAATTATGGAATTTGATTCTTACCCGACTACGGAGAGGGTTATATGTTTGACCGGTATGTAAGTATGTATGTATGTTCATCTGTTCCCTCATAACTTCTAAGCTACTTATCGTAATTCGACAAATGATGGTCGTATGTATGCCATCTACAGCTACCCTATCAAAACAATACAGTCAAAGTGGCATACGACCACGGCTATCCTCTGAACATCACTATGAATATGTGTTAATATTTTCTTGTTTCATACCTTTGCAATAGTCGGGTTTTAGTTTTCGAACTTAATTTTTTTAATAAAAAGAATTAAAATAAATATATATTTTGAAACCATCTCCTCGAGCCTTTGATACCCAAAACACAAAAGCTTTTTCATGAACTTCCAGTGTTACTATGGCCTGTAAGATGAATCTTAGGACACATCATTCGTTTAAATCGGTTCACTCGTTTAGCCTATAGAGGGAACATAGACACAGCCATACATACATACATGCTAACCAAAAGCAATACCCCATTTGGGCTTCGCCGCAGTCGGGTAAAGAGTTATTTTGCGTCGAATAGACCGGTGGTACTTACATAAATAAATACTTTTTTATGTTTTGCAAGGCTCAGGAATTATTTCTGGAGGTTTGATATTTTACTCAGTTGGATATTATTAAGCCCACCAATGTCCATTTTTATAAAGGCATAAAGTTCAATAAATAAATAAAATAAATACCTATCTATCTTTCTAGCAGAATTCTTTATAACAAATAAATCTATCCACCCAGATCATCCAATCAAAAAAATAATGTTATCTATAATTAAAAAAAAACGAAAACTTACGCTTTTGTCATCCAAACTAAACGTGTATGCAAAATTTCAGCTCAATCGGAAACCGGGAAGTGGGTCAAATTTAACTTCCAAGATTTTTTTACATAGTTAGTTAGTTACATTTGAAGCTAATAAAAGCGTATTCAAAAAACAGTCGAATTCCAAGATAAACACTAGATATTGTTTATTTTTGAACTGCTGCTATATACCTACTAAGAGTTTCTAAAACGCAAAGGGAAATAACTTGTTTTGCTTGAACCGATAACGACCGTTAACGCCAACTTTAATTTCACATTACGGTAACCGTATTAACTCACGTGAAACTCAATTCATTCCTTTCATCTTTGAACACCACAACTTTTCCAATAATTATCTCAAGCCCAATAAATTACGAGAGATTTAAAGTGACACAAAAATCATAGTGTATTACAAATTCATCTTATTACGAGCATATGTATCGTATCGAGCATATGTATCGTATCGGGCAATCGATATATCGAACACGATCACTGATACGATCGACCGATTGTCTGTGGACGGTGTGTTCTCATTTGGAAAGTTTTTCATTTAGTCATGAAGTTATTTATTTATTCTTTCATCCGAAAATATAAAGAAAGAAAGAAAAAATGTTTATTGCCACATTAACAAAAAAAAAACTAAATATCTAATACACGTCTTAAAATTAAAAAAATGTGTAGTGCGGCAATAGGAGTGCGCTCAGCGGATATGTCACAGTAAATATTTTTTTGTGTTATTACGCTACTAACAGAGATATTTATCTGACTGTATTTAGGCCGTTATGCAAAAATTCAAAGTAGACACAATAGAAAAAATATTATTATCAGGCTATTTGCAGCTTAAGAGGGCCCTTCCCGGTCCGCCTATCGTCAACGCGAGCATGATCGAAAAGCTTGTTGTTTCATCCAAGGCAATTTCTGAAACGGCCGTCTCATACCTACCCCACACGACTCTCCTCCCGCGTACTTCATATCACCCGTTGGCTAAAAGCGAGTGAGAAGGCGATCATTTAATGAAAATTGGCGCGCGAACATTTCACAAAACAGGTTCCAAGAGATAGGTGTTTTTGAAAAATCCTAACAAGTTTTTGGAAAAAATGTTTGTAATTTAGAATCTCCATTACATGTGCGAGGTCTCTATGAAGCTGTTTTTTTATTTTTTCAATTAATGAGGTCATTATGAACGGCCAAAGTTCAGATAAAATTTATCCAAAAAAGCTGATTTTCAGATGTCTTTACTGAATTTGTTTCTCAAAAAATTATTATTTGCCTTACATAGAAACCAAGATATAGACCACAAGATACCTATGTATTCAAAATATCTAGAGGAAAAATTGTTATAGCGCCGTAATCACCTACGGGCGTTTGTATGGGAATTATGCCGGGTTGGCCGCTCTTAATAAATGAAATAGACATATTTATCTATTTCATCTAATGACAAATATGTCTATTTCATAGAGAATTGAACATGTTGTGTCATTTCATTGACATTTTGTTGACGATGACAACGACCTTAGCCTTATCAACGATGGAGGCAAAGGCGGATGGCATATTGAAAAAAAAAATCGACCCTTGTTTACTTAGTTTTAACGGTTTTAACTGTAATAGCCTTAAAAGTCGGAATAGTCGAATCTGTATCAATGTGAGCATTAATTTTAATTGCGTATACCGTTATTAATTTCATCTTCCTAACATTTGTTTGGCTATGCACGTTTGACATAAAGAAAACTATCGTAAACAGGTGGAAACAGCGCACATAAAAATAATCACTTTTCTGTATATGCTATACAATTTGCGTAGGATCAAATAGACGGCTCTGTTTTTCTTTAAGTCTGAATTTATATCTAATTTAGCATGTACATTTCCTGAATTCCAGCAGACATAAACTGTCTATTGATTGTAATAGGAAATCCTAACATTCCGACGTAAGACTTACGGTCGTCAATTTTTCCGGTCGACCATTCTTTAAAGTTAAAATCGTTTGCGCCCGGCGCGGCTTCCAATCGCAAAGTTACTAACTCTAAGCGGGCTGCTGTCGTTCAAAGCATTTTGTTTGCGAAATGTATTACCGCGAAATATCGTGACTGTACGTACCTACGCTTTGAATTAAACATATTTACAGAAAGGTAATTATCAGTTTGCGAAACATTTACAATTCTTTGCAAAACTTTGAAGTGTAGTATATTCAATTTCTTTTGTCGTATATTGTGACAGAACAGTATTTCTATCACGTGGGCGTTTCCTAACGTATCGTTTTCGACTTACCTAGTTATACCTAATTGATAAAATTCGCGTGGGTTTAGAAACATCCGATGCTGTTTCTTTTCCATTCCCAGTTCATACACATTTAGATTTAGTATTCCAATTTCAAAAATCACCAATTAAGTAATACGTCACAACGCAAACGGACGTCAGTTCACGTTCAAAATATTTACGTTACCCAAATAAAGAAGGCACGTGACGGGAAGGTACTGCATATCACTTGCGTTTGCGCACCTGTGCATTCAATATGGCGGTAATGGCGATTTTCGTTCGCTTACAGAATTCTTACTGTGATTTATAGCATATTTCCTGCTCACGGCTGCGATATACGCATTCCATGAAACTGGGATGTGCTTTCTACTGAAAGTAGATTTTAAATAAGTTATCTTGATAGTAATTGATCGGATTGGAGGAGCGAGACCGTTCTTTGAGGAGCATCGACTACCGACTGATTTCATGCAAAATTAGTTTAGTGGTCTACGGTTGGACCAGTTGTCAGCAGCATTCAGACTATCGTAGATATTTACATTACAGACAAAGTCAACGATAAATCGTGGTCTCAAAAGTCTGGAATGTTCCTATAGAACGGTTACCCATCCAACATTATGACCGACGTGGAGTTACTTAACCTCGTTGATGTTTGTGCGCTGATGTGCTGTAACCAAATAGCCACAAGCATCAGGTTTGTTGTACCTATTGGTTACTAAGTCGTTTGATAAAGCATGCAGTGCCTCATGCTCGTGAACGGGTGTCGTCTCTCGGGACTGGTCAGCTTGTAACTGGCATGGCAATCTTATTCAGAGGCAAATCATTATTATCCTAATCTTATTTCTTATCCACATTCAATTACATTATACTCGCAGCTCTTACCACAACATTGTAGGTACTAATCAAGATTGTAATCTATTATTTTAAAAGAGTTTCCATGGAGATTTAGAGGAAGCCCCTCAACGACAGCACTCCTACCACAACCATTCAGGAACTCATTGCTATTAATCTTAATCATGAATCATGGTCATTTTGTGTTCAAAAATATTTTCGGTTATGAACATTACAATGGCGATTTCCTTGAACTGAACAGCTGTAATAATAAATTTATCAGAACAATTATCAATATATCACTTTATAATTACAATTGAATGTAGTTTAATATGATAGTGATCTCATTTTCGAATTTCTAAAGATGTTATCAACCCTATTCGGGTAGGTAACATTAAAATTCGTGGTAACCCTACTGAAACTATTGTCGAAAGTGGGTTACAACTTACAACTTAATCGATCGATACAATTCGATTAATGATAATTATATCTGATCATGATAAATCTGTCTGTAATGAAAGAAGCAGAAACGCCTTGTGGAAATTGTAGCACGTGTTCTTATTTATTTACTGCTTACCCCCTTTTGGGAAAGTGAGAACGGGTTGAAGCTATCAATCATATAGGTAAGAAATATTATATTATATGAGTACAACAATAACTAATGACAATAACGTGTATGGTTCTCGCAAATGGCAATGTATTCTACCGAACATTGTCAACCAAATCAGCCCAAAAATTAGAAATGTGTATATGAATAGTGAGAAATATAAACATGTACTTAAAAAGCACTATTTATGTAATAATAGGGACTAGGTTAAGGATTGGATTAAAATAAGAATGTAACTACCCGGCTGCTAAAGATAAATCACATCGGTTTCCATTAGCAGTCTTAGACTAGAAAACAAAAATGTAACTATAAATGTTTAATTAATAAATAAATAAAAAAAAACAACTTCACGAAATTATTAGAGTTAATTTTTTAACACCTCGTATTAAGTCGTATTATTAAGTGGTCGAATGTCGACCACTGGGCGACCACTAGTATTAATAACTAATATAGAGGAAGTCGTATCGAATTTATTACTTAACAAACAACATTTAAGTGAACAAAGCAGTTAAGCTTTGTTAATTTACAGTAAGCACAATAATGAGGCAACTGTAGCATTGTGACGTCACTATAGTAAATAAACTGTAACATCCAAAAACGGCGTTCCGAACGATTGTAGAGTCGGACACTTAATGCCAACTTGGTGTACTGTACGCAGAACAGATACTGATAAGTGTATTTTTTTTTAATTCTTTTTATTGGGAACTTGATTGAAGTGCTTACTTATCTAACTTCAGTTAGCTCTTGAAGTGTGGATAGCCTTTGAGAGTTTGTGCAGGCAGGCGGTCTAAAGATCTGCGTTCCTGTTTTCTGATTCTTAGAAAATTATTTTTGTCAAGATCATTTCTGAGATTGAATAAGTGTCATGTAAAGTCTATACACTATATTTTAGAAAAAAATATAGAGTTAACAGTAGTAAAATTGGGGTAAGTCGTAGTCCTAAACAACTTAGCAATTAACTGATCTATTCGCTTGGCTAGCGGATCTAGTATGTACTGCCTGCCTACAATTTCATAAAACCCATAGGTCTATTATAAGGACAATCCCTGTCTTTATCTAGCCTAACACCAGTCGATAAAAAAAAAATATCGTGTGTAAGCTTCAAACAAGTAAAAAAATAAACACTAGACAGAACAAGTTCTACGAGCACAATGAATAAATCCTTTTTTTTTCTGACCGTCCTAGCCGACTTATCAGATGCACAGAAGAAAGCCGAATGCGTTAAACGGTAGTTAGTTAACCACAATTATTATTATTTAGTGCGTCGGCGAATAAAGGCGACGCCCACGCTAGCTAGCCACGGTTGAATAGTGTGGATACGGCCTTATTGTTCAATAGTACTGTACTACAATATCAAAAGTACTATGACTGGAAATATTACCTAAGTTATGAATTTGGTTCTCAATCGGAAGTGTTGATATCAGTAACGAAGGGAAGTTTTAAAGAGGGAGGCCGACCCAAAAATTCCCCCTAAAAATTGCTGCAATTAATGCTGCAGGACATAAATCCATACCGTCTCTTGTTATCTATAATCTATATATAGTCATGTCTAGAAGAGCTCGACCTAACTGAATAACAAGCCATATTACGTTGGTCTATGCACTAACCAATTCCTAAAGGGAAGCCGATGGGAATCGGGTTGTATGGACTCTTCGCCACTGATTGATATTGATTGTAATTATACCTCTCATTTAAGTTTGTTTTTTGGTGCATCTACCTTCATTGTCTCTGCATCACCTAAGGTTGTCTTGTAGAGAATCCCTACGGCATTAAGACCACCTTTGTACATTGTACATGAAGCATTTTAAATAAATAAAATAAATTAGAATTCAAATTGATTCGAATCGTGATGTTTCATAACTTTCTTGTTCATACAAAGGATGTCTAGAAAATATTTTTATAAGCGATTACACCGACCACTGATCTGACTCTGTTTTCTTTTGTGTTTTTTTCTTATAGTAGGTATTCAATTAAGCATTATTTCTATTCTATTCTATGTTTCAATACAGTCTCTTTTCTCTTGTTTTTTTTCTTATAGTGCTGCATGTTAATATCTTGTTTATAATAATTGAGATAACCATGATTTTAAAACCAACACTATGCCCCAAACTAGGCTTTCTCTTGTATTGTGGGTACAGTTTAAAGACATAAATCTTACATTCACATACACCTCAATATAACCTGAATCATTCAACTCAACCTACTGCTGGCCATATGAGGCCTCTCAAGTTGCTCCACAGGTCGTTGACCCAATAGGTACTACTGGCTCCCCGGGATCTGATGCGCTTGTCTATTTGCATTCTTGAGCATCAGCTTTTTTTTTTACTGATGGTTGCTAAACCAGGGCCTTACAATGACCAGCGGGCTTACTACGAACTCTTATAGCAGGACAGAAATTGAACTGCCCAGAAATTTCCAGTATGAGCTGACCTCGCACTTCGCGCAATGCGCAATGCGGCTTTTCGTACAATGAAAGGTCAGCTTATAGTGGGAAATTTATATAGCTATAAGAGCTCATAGTAGCCCCCAGTATTAGTTACCACACTTTTAACAATAACGTTTCCGCCTCATCCATACTATCCCAACACCAGTACCCGTACGATGGTATCGGCGCCCGCGCACCCGTCCCTGGAAATCATCCTTTGTAGGTATTTATTAACAATTGTGCTGCTTTGATGCGCACGATACCAGCTAATTACTGGCGTGATTTATCTGTGTGACGTAACTAAGCCTTGTGTGTATGTAGATACGTGTGCGTGTGCGCAGGGTAACAATAGGTTGGACTGTTGTGATTTTAGCTGAGTAATGTTGAAACTGTGGTGACGCAAGAATAGTTCTTAATATTATGAGCTGTTGCATTAAATACATTATACATAATAATTTTTAAGCTTTTTAACAGTATCTACGTAATATAGTAAATACTAAACTATTAACTATACCTCTAATTTTTAATTACCAGAAAAAAGTTAATGGGCATGCGTGCCCATTATTTCACATAAATTTTATTACGGGATCAACTCGGAAATCGTGATAAACAAATCGAGTACTCCATATATTGGATCCGCACCCTAATTACATAATAATCACCTGACAGCGACCCGACAGCCATGCGACAGGAGACGGAGCGCGATCGGTCGCGAACTGTCAAACTAATTCGTATTAAGTACGGCTGTCGTCCACCTGTGGCTACTAGTCGCGTTTGCAGCGCCAAGTATGCACTTTTTAGTTCGTTTATTATCCGCCAGAGGGCGAACCGTAAGCGGTGGCTGTCGCGTCGCTATCGGCAAATACGTAATACCAAAGTGATGTTTGACGCCTGTCAGAAAATGTCTGCTACATCGGTAATTACCCGCTGGTTACGTATCTACTTTTGTATGAAATAGTTGTTTTTTTCACGATTTCAGATTTGTTCCCATAATAAAAGATGTGTAGAATGGTGAACATAAAACGGCCTTAAATTTTTCCTGGTAATTAAAAAATTGTGGTTTCAGTATAATGTTATATCCAAAGCCCAAGTGATGACATCAATATAATTATATCTGAATATTCTCAATGCCCAAAAACTTTTATGAAAGTATTTCGAAGGTCTAAAAAACATTTTCCTTCAGTGCAAGACCCCATACACTTAGTTCCGTCGTCTGACAAGCGGTATAACACAGTAAGTAGCACCAACAGTCGTTTTTATACGTTCCCGCTAAAACGCTGTAAGTGCTGAGTTTTAGTAACACCTGCGTCCGAGTCGGATTTAGAGTGCGCTGTGTATTATGAAATGAGGAAAATCTAACAGATTTTTCACCAAAATTCGGTTACCTGGTAAAAGAAAATACTGAATCCTTTTGTTGAAATACTTACTACAAAAAAAAACTTGAAAAATTATTGACACTGGCAAGACTCAAACCCACGACCTCTGGCGAATCGTGTCATCGCTCTTCAAACTAAGCTACCGTATCGTGCATAATTGAATGAATACTTAGGCATTGATAACCATCCAGGTGCTTTCTGTACTTCTTCTCCATATAAACTTCAACTATGCCAAATCTTACATTCCTCCGTGCGCGCAATATGCTTAATGTGCTTAAAAAAGTGTACAAAGTTTTCTCTTCAGATTAATTTCAGTACCGCGTACTTGCATCAATTAAAATATAAGAACACTCGGGATAAAATTATCTATGACACAAAAAAAAACTAAACGAAAATCGGTTCATCCGTTTGGGAGCTACGATACCACAGACAGATACACAGATACAAATACACAGATACACAGCCAGACACGTTAAACTTATAACACCCCTCTTTTTTTTTGTCGGGGGTTAAAAAATAAATTGCCATGAGGTCCTCATGTAGCTATGAGCTTGGTATACGCAGGCCTGCTGGCGAAACCCTCAACAAATTCCAATATACGCTTTTTATTATAACCACGGGAAGAGAGGGGTGTTCTTTTCTTTGCCAGAAACTGTGTTCAGTACCTCTACCATGAGTTTTCCGTGCCGTCTAACGTTCACGTTCACATGCAATATTTGTATAGTGACTTTAGTTCACTATTTATACCACTAGAGGCGCTGAAAGAATTCCCATACAAATATTGCAGGTGAACGTGAACGTTAGACGGCACGGAAAACTCATGGTAGAGGTACAGAAATCATAATAAATAAATTGATATTCGGTGTATGCGAACATGATTGCCCAAACAATTTGTACGCAATTTGTCAAACCAATTGTCCCGCGATCCATCTCGTGATAAGAGATGTGGACTTTCTTTTTAACAGATACCGGACAGGTAATTCCGTAATCAATATGCAGATTAAACTCTTAAACAATAATAAAACTTCGGCAGCTACTCAAGATTTAATAAATGTGTCTCTTGCAATCAAAACACATCGTCCCACGCCGGGGAAATTATAAACACTTGATAAAGGTTACAGGAGGTAAGGAACCAGGTATGGTGTTCCTCCATTGAAAAGGGAGGATCCTCCGACCAGGCAAGGTGATATTGCGTGGCGGGCCGAAACCCGACGGTTAATGTGGGACAGCTATGTGTTAGATACGATAATCTTTTTCTGTGCGTGATGCAGGTTTCAATTGGTCGTATTTGTATTGTATATATAATACATCATGTCATGCTCGTGAACGGGTGCCGTCTGTCGAAACTGGTCAGCTTGTAACTGCCATGTCAATCTTATTCAGAGGCAAATCATTATTATCCTATTCTTATTCACATTAAATTACATTATTCTCGCAGCTCTTACCACAACATTGTACGAGATTGTACAACATTGTACGAGATACAAGATTGTAATCTGTTATTTTAAAAGAGTTTCCATTGAGTTTCTTGCCGGTTCTTCTCGATAGGACCTACTATTTGGAACCGTGCTGGAAATGTCGTTACAATTTCATCTCCTTTAGTATGACAAGTTCAATAATAACTACTCAAGAAGTTTGTAATCCGGTCGCACTACGAGGGGCGGTCTTATCGCACTTGGCGATTTACCTTCCTATTCTCTTGATGTTATATATAATACACCTTCTATGATAACAATAAGAAGACAAAAAAAGTTTTTTTCTATTGTCGAAAGTCACATTAGACAACCATCTGACAAACTTTTTTTTTTATATTAATATAACAATTTTTGTTCACAGGATGAACCAGCATCATCAGGCGACAGTGGAGATGAGAGCGGCAGTGAGCCAGAGTCCCCCAGTGAGAAGCTCATGCAAGTCCACAAACAAGATTGGACGTGCGATAGTAACGAGAGAGAAGGCAAACACAGGTAAAATATTCAGCCTTAAAAATATACATAATTATAATAACATAACCGTCAAAAACTCCCGACTCCAACTAGTTAAAGAGCTGTATCTTTTGAACAGCTGAACAGATTTTCATGAAACATAGCTAAGATGATATCCGATTAAACTAGCTTTCGATTATTAAAAAATGCATTGAAATTGGTTCATTTGTTTTGGAACTACGATGCCACAGACAGATACACAGACACACAGATACACACTACAAACTTATAACAGCCCTGTTTTTTGTCGGGGGTTAAAAAGTGGCCAGCATATTGATCAGGTGCACCTAAATAGGTAAACTTTCATCACAAAATCTCTCGCCTTTTCAGAGAATCCCACAGCGACCCATTGGCTTCAACTTCCTCGACCACCCAAGAAGCCGACAGCAGCAAACCAAGCCAGTCTCTACCGAAACTCCTGCCGAAGCTTGACCTGCCCGGAGGAGCAATGTTATACCACTCGGGGGTTCTAGCTGGAGTGGGATTGGACGGCATCGGCAGTAATATTGGACTCGGAAACTTGGCTATGGGCTACCCTCATAGCTTTATATTGGGACTTGCTAATCAAGGACAGGAAGGTGGTAAGTAATTGTTGATTGATGCAACATCATCATTCTCTTGCCCTTATCCTATTTTATTTGGGGTCGGAGCAATAGCATCCTCTTGATCTAAACAAAAAAAGTGTAATCGTAAAATGCCAACCTCTGCATTACAAGCATCTTTTTCTTAATTTAAAAAAAGCTGTTGTTACCGATTTTAGTTACAAGAAATGACATCTATTAGAATGTCAATATTATTATGACCCATGCAAGGACTCAAGAGACACAGTATTAGACTGCTGAAAAAAAAAAACTGCAGAAATCTCAATTATTACCTTTAAGAGACCAGTAGGTGGTATTGGTCCATCCATACGTCTACTTTTCTAGAAGAATAGGCCTTTTGGTGAAATTATTTTATTTATTGTTCTCTGTCTTAGCATCATCATCAAACCAGCCACAGTTTATCACCATACCACTATCGATGGCGATGGCGGCGGCTGCAGGGGCGCCATCGGCCACCGTCACCAATGGCTGCGGAGCCAGCGCCTCTAGCGACGACAGCAGCGAACTACAAGACTTGAGTACCGGCAGAAAGTGACGCGACAGCACGGTGAGTAACTTCATATTATATTTTTATACTCTTAAAAATGCCTACAATTTGTAAAATGAGTGAAACTAGACTAAACCAAATCGACCCAAAATGTGAAAATTTGAAAAATATTATCTTTTTTAATTGATATCGATTTTGTCCTGTTTTATTGCCTTCTAAAGACCCTCTGTATGAATCTGTCTCTATTTTCCTTAAAACCCTTATCTAATGGCAGATTTTTCAATTACGAGATAACTTTATCCGAGGAAATAAATTTGAAGTTTTGACAGCTTTCCTATACAAAATCTGTCAACTGTCAAATATATTTATTGGATAAAACATTATCTGGCGATTGAAAAATCAACCCTAAAATAAAAAAAATATGGTTCCTATCCTACCTGAGCGTCTTTAAATTATGACGTAAGCGAATCGTTCAGAAACCACTTCAATTAACGTCTGGCAAACTTGTGTGCACATTATCCAGGGACACACTTTATGGTAATGACAATATGACAATACACTGTGTGTGTGTGCTAATGAGCACACATGAGAAGGCGGCAGGCCATCTTGTTGACATAATCCTGAAGTTGCCCTATCCACCTATGGGTGGCCGTGTTTTTACCGCGAAACATTTAGCATTCCAAATATCCTCCCCTTTATATAATTATCCGATACGTGCCGTACTTAACGACAGCTGGGAGACCAGGAGTAGTATTTATTCATTAAAAAGTAAGCGAACTAAACTTTGTCCTGTAGTGGTGCATAAACCCGTCCAAATTACATTTAAATTGAGTTTGAAGAAACATTTACCAACGGATAATAGTTTTTGAATGGGAAATGCTTTTTGTATAATATCGTCCGTTTTGTTTTGGTTTAGTCGTTTCGGCTATTGTAATTATTTCAAAACATAGTTATGAAGTTATTTATTGACATGTATAATTGTATAATTACTACATACATAAGCTCATCCATGGTCTTGTAGATTCTCCCGATATCCTTGAGCGTATATCACTGATTGTTCCTCGTGCCGGTAGTCGTCTATGTAACGGTAAAACCTTTCACCTAGCTAAAAAAAGTAATCTTGGCCAGCACTCTCCTGTTTATCGTATGAGTTCGTCATTGAATAATGTTCAAAGCGATATTGATATGTTTCTTCGTCACGATTCTTTAGCCTCATTTAGGAAAAAACTTTAAAAAAAATTGTAGGCATTCTTATTTTTGTTGAATAACTTACAATCCTAATATGTATGTACCTAGTTTAGTTTAAGTATAACATACCGTTATATGCAAGCTGTGTTCGCATCTAGAAGGATACTATCACGCCATGCTGTAAGATAATTTCTTAAATCTACCTTTTTATGATAGAATTCAGTTGGGTGAACCAAATTTAAAAAATATATTTAAAATAAAATTATTAATTGTAATTTTTTATTGTTTCAGGACCAACTTGCGATTGCTGAAGATCGTTATTAATCAATATTTATCTTATGAAAAAAAAATGTTAAAATTAAAAAATGTATGTACCAAAGGTAATATTTGGACTTCTAGCAATATCATGCTATCTAGATTTGTTGGTAGGTAGGTAGACTTAAACAAGGAATATTACAATATATCACATACTTTTTAATATTGTTTCATTGTAAGGCTGTGTTCAAACCGTAAGCGAGTAGCGAGTTGGCAAATATTTCCTGCTTTTTTGATACTGCATACGATCAAAACCAATCCCTACAAGTATTTTTTTTATTTGGGTTTACAAGGAGCTCAAATAATCAAAACCCAAATAAATTATATCGAACAGCTGCACTCAGAATCTTTAAAGAATCATTATAATGATTCCTTAGTTTAGATTTATGTATGCTATTTCCTACAAAATTTGTGAGAGAATAGTTAACTAAACGACTCTGAGTGCAGCCGTAAGCATCGTTCAGATTTTTTTTCTAATATAGGTACTGAAAACTGTAATGAAAAATATTGCAAACATGTTCCACAAACTTATAGTTAAAATAACTATCAGTTTAAACATTAACAACATGAAATAATTCACAAAACAACACGGAACAATATTGTAAGTGTGTTGTGTGTGTGTGTGTTCAATATTTACAACCTTATTTTTCGTTTGCCAATTTTAGTTCGCGAGTTCTGTTCAAAACAAGTTCACTTGGCTTGATGACGTTGCCATCATGTCTAATAGCACTGTTTACTTCATACTTCGCCACTCGTTTGCCGTTGGAACATGGTTTTTTAGGAAGGAATAAAGCGAATAAAATTTTAAACTTACTCATATCTAGCCTATTAAATTGCAACGCATATCCTTGCCAATAAAAAAGTCACATAAAAATTTCCATAAAATACTTAGGAAAGAACTTAACTTTGTTTCGTATTAAATTCTTAATTTATTGTATGTAAGTAAGTAGATATTAATATTGTTTGTATGAAAAATAACAAAACATGCGTATTTTTGTACCAAACATTAATACTTCTTATTGAATTGTTAACTGAAGGTTTTAGAGTTACATTGACACTTGTTCAAATCGCATTTTTAATGTCCCTAAGTTCTACCGTATTAGGTTTATTATCATTTTGTTTAGCACTTTGTTTAACTTTTAGTTTTAATTAAATTTAAACGGAAGCGGGTTGATAAAGTGTCTTACCGATGGCAAAAACACTAAAGTTACTTTAATAAAATTATGTAATATTACTTATTCACATTAGGTTATTCAGTCATTATAATCAGTAGGTGTAGGTATACCACAAATATAATTTAATTAAAGGAAATTGAAATATCAAGCTTAGTTTCATTAAAATTTAAAAGCGAAACTATTTAGCGAATTATTAAAATTAGGTTAGTAAAAATAAATAAAAATACATTAATATTATCATTTAGATGTAATTCGCCCGCTTCCGCTACCACGTAAGCGCCTGCTAACAGTGGGACCGCGGCTTTATACAGTAAATTGTCGTCACTATCATTGAAGCATTTATTATTATTTTGTTTATTTGACAGGATTTTAGTTTTTCTTTTGTCTATAGATCACAGGCTTGTAAATTTTTGGCCTATTATATAATTTGACTCAAGATGAATGAAATGCCTGCCATTGTCTTTAAAACATATTAAGAGGCAGAAATGTTGTTTCTTTTAGTTTAAAGATATATTGTGTTTTTGTGAAAATTGTAATAGATGCAATAAAACACGTCTAAATATTTGAATATCTATGAATTTGTCTAAGAGAATTATACACAAACACAGTATTACAAACAAGCTAGTCTTACAGTGGCAAATATAGACACGTGTTGACTTGCATATTGTTAAAATATTTAAGAACATTGACAACATTCTCAACAACAACAATATTGTCTGTTTTAGTCAATGACAGTCACAGAGCCAGGATGCCGCAGGCAAACGTCGTTAGCCGTACAACATTATGACGTATCATTGTAGTCAGGCTAACCCTGCGGTCCGAATTGCGCATAATCTTTCCATTGTCGTCATGTTAGCTAGCCTATTTTCCTGCGACAGTCTTGGCTCAGTTATCTATTTTTTTCACTGTACATTATATTCTATGTAGTAAATACATGTCTCGAAATGTCTATCAAAGTCTTCTCCTAAAAAGGAAGGCACAGTAGAATAATTGTATAGTCTCATTTTGTCAAGAAGGTTGGTGATGTCCCAAAATGTCTATAAAGTAAAGCGTAGCCCACACCGCCGCGGTGGCGGTGGCGGTAACGGTTCAGTGGAGCTAATTAATACCAGCAGAGCTAGCACGGCGGGTGGACAAACCCGTCTTCTCGACTCTTTGTCTCCTTGACAGAAGACTAAACGAAAAATCGAGAGAGAAAAGGAAAAAAATATCTTTTTGTCCCTGATTATTCTGTGGATAAACCCGTTCCCTCCACACTTTGTGTCCTTGACAGAAGAGAACAAAAAATCGAGATAGAATACGGTAAAGTGATGGTTTTGTCTCCGATTTTCCCTCTCCTCTTCCCGTGCTAGCTCTGTAGGCCGCCACCGCCACTGCGTGCTAGAAGAGTCCCATACACGTTAGGCCATTACAATACCGCCACCGCATGTCCCCGGTGTCACTGTGTACGCTGACGTAGCCTGTGGTTTATAGCTTGTGTACATCGAACAAGCCTGTAACATAATTGCTGTATCTTTTTTTCTTACTATTATAAATGTTCCTTTCGTTTCGATTTTTTTATAATAAAAGTATTAAAATATATAAAGTGTTTATTATTTATTTATTTATTTATTTATACTCTTTATTGTACACCGGTAATAAATACAGGATTGAGAATCACTTAAGCTAATGTACAATGGGCGGTCTTATCGCGCACAGCGATCTGTTCCAGACAACCTTTGGATGGACATAACAGAAAAGAAATAGGTAATGGGCAGTCCAGGTGTACAAGCTGGTTTATATTTTTTGTTATAATTATTTTTTTGTAAAAATACACACATAAAATAATAAATTATATAGTCACCTCAACGACGAAGTATTAGCAAGCTTGCTAAAGCTGGACTTAAATATCCTAAGTTGAAATTCCATATACTGACAAAAAATACACCAACCAGCGCTGGGTGTTCTTATGCCCAGCAAATGCGAGTTGGTGACCCACTCGGTACTGGCATACCGACAGCATTTTTATTTTATTTTTTTCTCTTTTCGTGGTTTTGTCTAATGTCTAGTCCGAATAAATGTTCTACTTTATTCCTATATTTATAATTATGATGAATCCGGCTCGTTCCGGATTTCCATAAGCTACCAAAAGGGGGTATCAAAACCAAAATCATGAAAAGCAGTTCCTAAAAATACCTAAATACATTTTAAAATAAGGATTGGTGTTATTTGCCGCTTTATTGACGTAAATACATGGATATAACGTCAATGTAAGTTGTAGCAAGATTTAAATCTAGAAGTAACGTATTCCTAATGTTACAAATAATAGTAGATTAAATATCTTAGAACACAAAATCTATTACTAGCCTAATTTGACTACAACTTACATGAATTTAATTTACACACACGGGAATACTTCAAATAAATATTCGTAGAGTAGCCATATGGGCTCGGCCCGTGATAAGATTTTAATCTTCCGAATTCTATACTGAAAATACATAACGGCTAACAACAACAAAAACAAGTTATTACTACTTACAACCGAGTACTTGGTACGGATGAAGCCTTAACCTAACCTTTACCATAAATTATCAAAATTGGTTCGACAATTTAGATAGACGTACCGAACAAACAGACAGACTCCTTGCTACTTATACTAGAAGCTAGTTTCAAAAAACTATATTCTTGACTGTTTATAAACAAAACCATAAAATTCGCAATTAAGAATGCTAATCTATTTAAACAATACAATAGTTGATACTTACACAATTAACAGTTTGTTACCACAAAAAGCAGATAATCATGGCCATTCCTCCATCACTTACAAAAAACTCGAACATAAAATATAATAGCGAAACGATCTACAAAAACTCACAACCATTATAAAAACTCTACACCAACCAGTTTAACTAGACCTTTTGATTCATACGAAACTTTCTAAACTGCTCTACAGTGACAATAACGATTCTCATTCAGAGGTCTTGCAATATTGGTGATGATATTTGGCATAGTTATAGAGCATCTACAATTATTATTCGGTATTTAATAATAAATTGAGTGAATGCTGATTGGCGGAGAGCCAGCCAATCAGCTCCTCCGATTTGTAATGAATATGTGGTTCAATACTATGAAATAGTGGAGTCGCGAAAAAACAGCGAACGCCTATTTTATGAACTATGTATTTTATTGTTGATAACTCGTTCTTAAGATGACAGTATGGCAATCGCACGGTAGAAAAACGTTTATGCACAATATTTCTAGATACCTATTCGTTATTGTTAGGAATTAATTGTATTGGTGTACCACGAATCCTGACTAGCTGGTCAACGGACCCGTGCGAAAAGATTAAAAAACGTGTCCAGACACCATTCCGCAAAAGTTCACTGATTAACACGAGCCTTCTTAAATGAATGCGCCTGAGTGGGCGTATTGTCATTTCGGCCCCCTTGAAATATTATCGCACAGGTAGTATTTAAATATCAAACGCTTTCCATGAACAGGCGCCGTATTAGGATCTTGACAAGAACCCTCACTGGGCACTGCAAATTGAACAAACACCTGCACAAAATGGACCTTAGTGACACCACAATTTGCAGATTCTGTCGCGAGAAGGATGAGACGCCTATACATATCCTACGCGAGTGTGACGTAGTACACCACACTAGAAGCCAGCACCTGGGAGGCCACATAATCTCATCTGATGAGATTAAATCCCTCCACCCCGACTATAGTCAATTTTATTATTGACTTACGGCTAGAGGGAGTGCTGTAATTACACAAGAGGCGTCACAATACATTATCGCAGGTCGCAGTGACAAATGGGCTTAGAACCCTACCTCCCCTAAAACAATAATAATAGTATTCAAATACAAATTTTTGGCTAAATCTGCTTGCCTGGCTGATATTAGCGAAAATTTGGCATTTTTTTATATTTAAAAAATACATACCAAATTTAGCGGCATTTCATGATTTTGAGGACACATTGATGCAATTTTTTGCTTCTTATTCGAAAATAAAACTCATTTACAAATCATAATTTATTTTAAAAAAGAACATGTCTTCAATCTTTAAGTTTTACAACGTCTCCATTGCACTTCTGTGCGCATTTGACAAGGTCCCAATATGGCGGCCATTACATATTCAAGCGTAACCGCGACGGGACATATGAACATGTGTGCGCCTGTTAATGTGTCATAAACCACACAACGACCAATGAACTGGATTTGCTGAACTAAGTTTTAAAAACATTACTTTGTACAGATCTTCTATAGCTCAGTAGCTCAGACTAGAAATGATCTGAGTGATGATTTTTCGATAATTGATATCGACACTACATGACAGTGACTAAAAAATTTCGATGACGGGAACAATGACAAAATCATCAATTATTTTTTTCTAACTGTCACCGCATTCACGCATTGCATAATGCATATTGTCATCTTGTCTTTGTCATGTCACAGCCGAAACCGAAGTTTACTTTCATTCAGTCATGGCCAATATCGAGTGATGATTTTAGGCATCGATGATTTTGTCGTTGTCACTGCATGACGAAATGATTTTAAAATATCATGATGAAATGAAATGATTTATACATATGACATGATATCGGACTCAACTCTAGCTCAGACGCGGACTGTTAGGTCATTTGATTCATGCGTGTCGAAGGGGACGGACGTCTCGGCTCGCTCATCGTCAATAGCTCGTTAGAAGTTTGGACTCTTTACGGCTCTTTCTTCGGTCTGACTATCCGAAGCGACCCGAATGAGCCGTTCGAGATGTGTCGGCCGCCGTGAGCTACTGAGCTGGTGAGTTAAAATATACTTTATTATTATTATTGGCCTGCGATATGTAGATAATTATATGCCTATGTTTGACACGCTTTATTTAAGTGCCTACCTAAGTCCAGTGCACACTGAGAAGTCAGCCACGATATATTAATTCATTTTATCTTTCCAAAAAAAAAAAGTAATCTGGCCATGCGAAACGAATTTTTGTAGGAAGAAACATTAGACTACGACCTGGATTCGAACCTACGACCTTCGGGTGCAGTACGCCAGTCGCTTTAGCCTCTGAGCTACCACCGCCTCCATAGACGGATTAAAATGATGGAAGATTCGATACTGCGAGCAAAGACCGCTGTTTTTTGAAGAAAGAATTTTCCTTTACATAAAAAAATAATTTATTCTGTACCTCTACCATGAGTTTTCCGTGCCGTCTAACGCTATCGTTCACATTAAATATTTGTATAGTGACTTTAGTTCACTATTTATACCGCTAGAGGCGCTGAAAAAATTCCCATACAAATATTGCATGTGAACGTGAACGTTAGACGGCACGGAAAACTCATGGAAGAGGTACTGTTTTCATTTCAGCAAATTAGAAACGTGTTTTATTATTCCTTCCCTGTGGCAAATTCTGCTTATTACCAGAATAAATTGAGAATACAGCAAGAATGGCAAATAAACGTCGTCTTCAGTGAACACTAATTGAATACTTCGAACAACCATTGTCATTAGTTACTTCGACATTGGGAGTTTTCACATTAGACGGTACCGGGAACGACACGATACCGAAACCGATTCGTGTAGGTATACAGTTTTTTTTTTTTAAGTAGTGCTCATAATTTGTAGATTAATTCAGTCTCTGTTCCTAAATGCAACCGCAGTATTGAGATACACTTTAAAACGAAACGAAAATTAGACTTAGTATGGGGACACGCATAATTTACTAGCGCAAGCCATACAAAATCAAATTTTTATTTTGTTTTGGAGTGAATTTTAGTGCTGCGGTTGTATTTGGGAACGGACACTGAATCACTCTGCAAATTTTGCGCACTACATACAAAATTATCATATACCACTTATTACTATCGCCTTCACACTACATGGAAAAAACTACTTTGAAGTCTCCATCCGAACCAAGTTATTCGGTTCTAAATAGCAATTACTTGTCTAGCCGTTATGTTATTTCAGTGTAGATATGTTAACTTTGCAGGTTTCTTCCGAACCAAGTACTCGGTTGTAGGTAAATAGCAATAAATTGGTAAATTCTAGTCTTTATGTTTTTAACACGCTTTTATTAGCTTCACCTGTAACTAACTAGAAAATCTTGGAAGTTAAATTTGACCCACTTCCCGGTTTCCGATTGAGCTGAAATTTTGCATACACGTTCAGTTTGGATGACTAAAGCGTGTTCTATAGTTTTTTTAAACTATAATATTTTATTTTAATGTATATCGTTGTCGACACCAATATTTTCAGTTGCATTTCTTACTGCCGGTAATATCGGTATCGTGTCGGTGTCGTTACAGGCGATGTGGAAACTCCCATTAGAGTTAAGTATTGGTATTTTTAAATGGGTAAACAAACGGTTAGGGAGAAAAATGTCCGGTGAAACATTGCTTCCACGTTCCTGTAGAAAATACTATATTGTTTCAGCTGCCGGAAGTCGTAACAGTCGGGTTAGGGAAAAGGTATGTACCTACTGTTCATGGGCATACCCAGCTTTTAGCCTAAGGGGGACAGGATAAATCAGGATTTTATTTAGGCTAAGGCTAGCTTTCGCCTGGGGGGGGGTCAGGAATTTACATAGGCACAGGCACATAAATTAGCTAAATGTATGGGGGCAGGCCAGGTTCGAGGGGGAGGGATCCCTCCATTTTTCATTTTATTTTTCGTGATTCCTTCTCGAACATTCAAGAAGTAGACAGAGTTGTTTTTACTTTCCGGCTACAACAAGATTTTGTATAAATATATAACGTTAAATAACGTTATATATATTATATATATCGTAACGTTAACATACGTTAACGTTACGATATATATAAGCTTAAGATTATAAAATACAATGAATCTATCGTATTTTTGATCTTATTATATATATGAGAGACACCTAGTATTTCATACATAAAAAGGTATAAGTACTTAGTTTGTGGGTTATAGTGTGGTATTATGAAAATAACAGGCTGCTATTTAGTAACAGTTATTTCATTCTGTTATTTTTGTGTAACAATAACAGAGATAATAATAACGTGAAAGCCGAGAAAGATAAGCAAATTAAATATTTTGACTTGACTCACGAGGTTGTCGACATGTGGGATGTGGACTCAGCAGTCATAGTGCCCATCATCGTTACGGCCAATGGCTTGATTGCCAAGAGCCTCGACCAACATCTTATGAGGCTCTCGTTGGGGGGTTGGATCAAGGGCTTGATGCAGAAGGCGGTACTCCTCGACACGGCACGTATTGTGAGGAGGTTCCTCTCTCTGGAGCCCTAGCCACCGGTAGCTTGAACCCTGTTCCCGATGCCGATTGGTTCCTATTTTTTCATGTTTTTAAATGTGTATTTGATTTTGTTTTATAATTGATGTCTTTAAAAATGTAAAAAAATATGTAATATAATAAATAACAGAAATAACAGGTAACACAATTGGCTGTTATAACCCATCGCTAAAAACATGGGATTTCAGCTTCTCACATCCACATACTACAAAAATCTATCATGTAACCGATCTGGCTCCAACCTATCAACATACTCTCGATGGAAACCCGAGTAAGTATCGTATTACTATGCGTTAGTGGCAACTGTCCGTTCCCCGCACGGCTATCTACTATCTACGAGCCGTCACTCTAGTTTGCAAACCTAATTTCTGTATGTAATACATACAAATAAGTGTTACGGCCGCTGGGTAAGCTGTAATGGGGGGGATAATTGAAAATAGTAGAAAAATTAAATTTGTTCTTCGGAAACTCATTTAGACCATTACGGTATAGCGAATTGATAAATTTACTAAAGATTATAGTTGCCGGCAAATAACTTGGGCGGGATCATGGCGGTTTGTTTGCGGGTCGTATTATCTCAGTAGTAAGGTTCAAAATCGGTTAAGGGGGTATTTTACAGGAATGCCGCAAAAACCGATTTGTATTTACAATTTTTTTAATAGAAATTCTTATTTCTTTGTCCCGAAAAAAATATATATCAAACTTGAAGATGTGACAATCTCTGCACGGTTGTCCGATACATGATTGGATGAAGTTGGCTCGATAAAAAAAAATCGCAAAGTTACCCCTTTTAAAAAAGTGTTTACAAGATTATTTCTAAAACATGATATTATTTCAAATAAATTTTACATCACAATATTGGTAGCAAATATACCAACCAAAATCGGTTGTTATTTTTTCATAATATTACGTATATTGGTCACAATTTGATAAAAACCACAAAATTCGTGATTTCTGTCATCTCTGCCATCAATCAGTCGCGTTTCGGCGCCCATCGAGGTCGGACCTGTGCAATTTTTTTGACGTTCTTGCGCTTACACTTTATTAAAAACCAAAAGAAAGAATGACAGTATAATCATTATAAAAAAGAAACAGGAAGTATAAGTAACTTGCCTTTTATTCAGAAAATCTAAGTATTTCGTTTATAAAATCAATATGCTAAAATAATTTCTTGACATCTCCGTCAAGAATTCATTTTATAGGATGTAGTATAGAAAAATCAGTATGACAATTTGTAGTGTTGAGAACAAAGAGTATGAAGTTTTATATATATTCTATTTACCTACTTATAAATAGAACAATATTGATATAAAAATAGCGATGGAACTTCGACAAATATTCCCGCTACTAATGAACGTATTTTTATCAACTTTTGTAAACCTCGTAATTGACATGTCTACCAAGACAACCAGTTTAATTGGAATTTTTTGAATACTATAATATAAATATATTATTTATTACTTATACAATTTTTTTATACAGACTAATAAAAAATACATAAATAAAATTTAATAAACCATTTGTTAGGTTTTTCCATGCACCGTTGGTCTGTCGACAGTCCATTACGCAAAATGTGATCGAACACAACGAATCATGTAAATCAAAAGACTATACTCAAATTATTTTTGTTGAAGATAGTTGTTCTATGGTTCACTACTCTCTACTCTATGAATCACGAATGTGTGTTGTTTTATTTTAAATAATAAAAGTTCAGTTTTACTTCATAAAATTCGTTTAATTATTTATTTTTTACAATTTTATATTTTATTATTCAACATAACAACTAGCACATAATATGTATTTCTATCTTCTTGTATATTTACTTGATTTTAGTATTAGAGTTCAAAATCCAGCGCTGCGGTATTTATTTTATCTGTCGCAGCATATGCAGAGATAGGGACATTTTTTGGCCTCTTGCAGGTTTTTTTAACCCCCGACAAAATAGAGGGGTGTTATAAGTTTATAATGTGTATCTGTGTATCTATGTATCTGTGAATCTGTGGGTCTGTCTGTGGCATCGAAGCTCCAAAGCGGATGGACCGATTTCAATGCAGTTTTTTTTTTAAATTTAAAGCTAGTTTAATCGGGATGGTTCTTAAAAACTGTTCAGCCGTTCAAAAGGTACACCTCTTTTTCTAGTTAGAGTCGGGGGTTTTAGACGGTTAGGTTATTGTTATCATTATTTGAATTTTTTGTGTGTTTATGTAATTTCGTGTGCGAGTCCGAAATAAATATTTTTTCTTTCTTTCTTTCAATTTTGAAGCTCTTCACCTGCATACATAGCGAGGAATCTGAACTAGGAATATGGTTTAGATCTATGAATATGCAATTTCTTTTTTGGTAAAATAGCAACCCTGTGAACGAACTTAAGTAGGTATGACTATGGAAACGGACGACGCCTACAGGTGTGGGTGAGAGTAGGTTATTATCTCAAGGCATGGATTTGAGTTGGTCTATTCTTCTAACATTACACACACATTGGCAGTGTCATCAGGTTTGTCGTGCCGATATATCGGTTTCGTTACGGCATTATCGGCTTAATGTGAAAATGCCCAATGTTGGTCGAGACAATTATGTGCACTTGCATAAACTCATACACAATAGGTATGACCGATAGTATATAAGTAGATAGTTAAATAGGTATAAAATCTACAAATACAAAACGGACGAACAGATGTTCTAGCGTAATATAGGACACTGGGTATACGATATTATGGATTTATATTTTTCAAGTATTTGCTGGTGTCATACTGCATGTTGCTAATTAATATTGCTATTCTGTGACACGTTTGTCATACGGTCTGATACGTCAATTGCGCAATTGAGTGAACGGAGCTCCCCTAGTGGGTGGGGCTTAGGCTGATACTTCACCCCCTCAAAAGTAAGAAATCGTCGTAAAATACAACCTTAAAGTAATTAAGGATCTGTGCCCGAGTATTGTACCTAAATCAATCTTTCATGAAAAACTAACGTGCATTTAAATTCTCATAATGCACACTCAAATCAATTTTTAACCCGCGACAAAACAGAGGGGTGCTATAAGTCTGTAGTGTGTATCTGTGTGTCTGTCTGTGGCATCGTAGCTCCAAAACGGGCGGTCCGATTTCAATGCAGATTTTTTAATTCAAAGCTAGTTTCTAAAATCTAAAATCTGTTCAGCTGTTCAAAAGTTACAACTCTTTTTCTAGTTGGAGTCTTTGACGGTTAGGTTATATTGGCCTAAGGATACACACTACGAATTTGTTGTACTATCGATGTTCACAATTTCATCCTTCTGTGGCTCTTAAGACGCAATACGACTTTATTTATATTTGCTATATTATAAAATAGCTTCTGCCCGCGACTTCATTCGCGTGGATCGTTTACGAGATAACACATCTCAGGGGAGGAGATTGTAAAGTGGTCCCCAAGGGTTGCTGTGTACCTGACCGTATGCATAGTCTGTCTCTGAATTAACATGCAGGGAACTACAAAGTGTAAACTTGTTCAAAGACCGAAGACTGAATTCAAATCCTAAAGTTATGACAAGTTGCTAGCCCAAGCAGTTAGTGCTTGGGCTAGCAACTTGACACTGCATGACATTGCATGTGGTTCAAAGTTTAATGACGTATTATATTTTATATAATAATGTATTCAATAATTACTGTATTTTATCATTGACATGTTTCTTAATTTATCCAATAGTGTAATTTTATTTGATGATGATGACTCTTAATGTTTGTACGCTGGAAACGGCAGAATATTATGGACATTTTATTATTTTAAGAACTTTGTAACAATATTCTGACAAATAAATATATTACTTTACTTACTTACTAACAAAACGTATCTAATAACCCGGATTCCGTAATAGACTTCCAACTTGAAGTGAAACTTGAAACTTGAGTCCGGTAGGGACTGAAGGAAGAGTGTAGGGTGTGTGAGCATTTTGCGAAATATTCCATTAATATATTAATATTTATTTCATTTTCCGATATTTCAATGAATTCAGAAGTCTACCATACCAAGTAATATTTTTTATTCACATTTAGGTATATTCCACCTACCTAATTGCTGTAGTATCCGTATTTCGCTATTTCCAATAACAAAATTTTCCTAAAAACAAGTTTTAATTAGTTCACAGTTACTTTATAATTATATGCCTTCTGTTTACTTTAATTACCCCTTAATAATTATGTTAAGAGACATACAAAGATTGTTTATCTAATAAGACAGCTAAAAAAAATCATCAACTACATAATAATAAGTTCATCACTCAGAACACTCAGAAGTAGTCATCATAATACTGAATTTGATCACATTTATTATTGTCAAAAATATTATAACTAAATATAATATTGACAGTGGTTGGACCGCTATTAAAGTTATAACCGAAATAATTGCACACAACTGTACAGAAATAAAACGACCAATTATAAATACAAAGAAACCAAGACAATCCTAGTGAATTGCCGAGTCACTTCCGCAAGGATATCTACTTCAACAAGGCTCTTGAAATTAAAATATTTTTCCTGTACAAAACATCTTGAACAGTTCCTACAAGTCTTTGTTTACGGAAAATTATTATAAGCTGCTAGGCGTTTGCGCTGAATATGGTATTCGTATTAATTCTGCAATTTTTTCTGAGTTATAATAATGTTATAATTGAATAAACTTAGTTGCTTTATAATAATATATGTATTAGTTAAATACAATATACAACGTGTAACAGAAATGCGTGGTCATATTTAAGGGTGTAGATCAGACCATCAAAATGAACATCTTTCTCTATGGGACCAACATCGTAATTGCGAAAAAATATAATCAGCTGTCTCGTACGTTTGGGTCGAGTAGTTATTGAAGTTTTATTTATCCAAACATAACTAAAATATTATAGTTTAAAAAAACTATAGGACACCCTTTAGTCATCCAAACTAAACGTGTATGCAAAATTTCAGCTCAATCGGAAACCGGGAAGTGGATCAAATTTAACTTCTAAGATTTTCTTACATAGTTAGTTAATTAGTTAGTTACAAGTGAAGCTAATAAAAGCGTTTTAAAAAGAAACAATATTTAACTGTCTCTTTAAACATCTGCTAGATCAAATCGTCACAAAAGCCTCGGTGCCTCCGCCATGATGTAAATAACTTGATTTACAAATGCACGGTCGATATAAAGCGGTAATATCCCATCTTTACGATTTTGTTTGTCACCAACTAACCGAATTACTTGCGATCCACAAAGTAGGCGAAAATATATTCTGTGTAGGACATTTATATGGGAAAAATAGTCTAGTAATCAGGTGCTTTAGTGTCTGTAGGTATGGTGTAATGACTTATGGTATTTTTCAGATTCACATAAATTAGATCGATAGATACCTTGGTATGTCAAAATGGGATAAGGGCAGGAGAATGATGACTTAGACCTATTTGATAACTTTGAATTACAAATAAATTATTTGATTTGTTAACACCATGAAACGCCTCACATACCTGCGCATACAATATGAAAATTTTCCTCTTAACGACTAACAAAATACTCATTATATTAAAGATTCAATGTAGCATGCGCATGAGTATTTTGCTAATGATCATTATTCTAATAATGTCAGCCATAATTGGGACTCGCGCGTCATTTTTGGATAGGGTAACCATAGTTTATGAAGCGACTGTTACATCGATTGTCTCTGACATAAAGGGTGCGCTAACAATTCATCATGCAAATCTACAGATGAATGAAAATCTGTGAGATTGTATGAGATATAGCTATTAATCATTTTGTCAGCTATTTAGAATGAAAGTCTATTAAAAGAAATGTAGTTTGTGTACTTTTAGAAGCCATTTACGATGATACCTAATCGATGCACAACGGTAGCTAGAAATGGTAAGTTTAAACATGTCACTTATATGATACATTATTTATTTAACTCTTAATTTCAGGCATCTAATTGCCCATACATAAGCTTACAGAAGATATAATTCTAAAACAGAATTATTCTAAATACTAATACTTAAAAAATAAAAAAGCAAACAGTAAATAATTAATTTTAGGTTTGTATAATATATTTTTATTTAGGTACTACTTTAATCTAATGTTACGAGTACCTAGTAATTCTCATTCTATTGACAATTTAGTTATATAGGCCTGAATTGACTTTATTGTTTGAACACCTATGTAAACAAACCCTATTTACTGCAAATAAACTATTTATACTTGTAGACGGTCAGTTAAGTTTGATAAACTAGGAATAACAAATTAATTATGTAATTTTAAATCTTATAAGTAAGCTATATCGTAAAATATCATGTTTGCCAAAAGAATTTCTGCTCTTGTACTAAGTAAAAGGAAATATTGTTCGAAAATTTTATAAAAATACTTCTATCTTACATAACTTTATTTATTATTATTATTTGTTTGAAGAGGTAGGGTACTAAGTGTGGTACTAAGCCCCTTTGTCACTGCGACCTGCGAAGATCTATTGTGACGCCTCTTGTATTATTACAGCACTCCCTCTAGCCGTAAGTCAATAATAAAATTGACTATATTCTTGGGGTGGAGGGATTTAATCTCATCTGGTGAGATTAGGTGGCCCCCCAGGTGCTGGCTTCTAGTGTGGTGTACTACGTCACACTCGCATAGGATATGTATGGGCGTCTCATCCTCCTCGCGACAGAATCTGCAAATTGTGGTGTCACTAAGGCCCATTTTTTGTAGATGCTTGTTTAGTTTGCAGTGCCCAGTGAGGGTTCTTGTCAAGATCCTAATTCGGCTTACATAACTTACGTTTTCATCAAAAAAAATACCAAATTACCACAAATAATGGTCACTACCAACCCAATCGCTATGACTGGGCACGCGCCCGCCTAAATCGTCCGTCCGGTCTCAATATGGCGCGCCATCGACGTGCAGCGCACGCGCACAACAGCCTGAAGGACAGTTTTCACGTGGAAATATCATTGTTTGAATTGTATGAATGTATGAGTACCTATGTATGGGATTTTGAATGTATGTGTGAGTTGAGGACAAAGGACGATGCTTAGAGTATGTGTTGTGTAATTTAAGCAATGGAATTGTTTTTCAGTTATACATATTTAAATAAGAAAAGATTTGCTATAAAATTTTCTAGTAATGTTATGACGATATTAGATTTTATTCTTAAGAAAATAGTCAAAGTCAAAGTTTTTTATTTCAACTGGCCCTTCGCAGGCACTTTCAAAACGTCGTGATTCTAGGTGCACAGTTCAAATTGGGTTGGTCCTGGAGAAGATACCGACATTAAACTCCATGGATACTTTTTCAAACAACAAATTAACAATAATATCTGGGACCGCGATTGCCGAAATAGAGAAACCAAGCTAGAACATGCAAAAGGCTGGCGAAAAACAGAACATGTCGCATAATTAAAGTTTACTTTGTGCTCAAAAGCCGAGTGTGTGGCAAAGGCACTCATTTTTCAGCCGCTGAAAAACATCTGTTGCTATTATAATTTAGTTTTTTGTTCCCCGGTGTAAAAATATATACAAGATGATACGCTTTCTGTACTAATTGTGTTTTCTGGTTAATAAATAATTAGTGGATGGTGTCATGAGGTCGAATGCACGTCTCCTATTCAGAGATATTGCGAAACAGTTGGTCGACGTTACGTGGGACCCGAGGGCTGACCTATTCTTTGGTCAAAAAATAAGCATTGCCATTCAACGTGGCAATGCTGCCAGTCTTCTGGGCACGCTACCAATTGACAGCGAAGAGGAGGAGTATTTTGACGCCTAGGTGCTCAGTTTTATATTTGTATTTTTATTTTATGTTTTAAATAATTAATAATAATTAGGCTGTGTACATATTAATGTGTAATTATTTTATTCGTGAATTACAAGTAAACAGATTTTTTGTAATACACGAATAAAATAATAAATATGCTCTGTAGTAAAATAGATTGTATGATAGTAATGGACGATGAGCCTTTAACGTTACTTATGGTCTCTGGCAAATATCTGAGACAGTCTTCACAGGTAAGTAGTCATTTGAAAAATGTCATTCTTGGAAAAAAGAGAGATGATGATGATATATTGATACCTATCTAAAAACTATTATAAACATGAGTACAGGGGCGTTATTCGTAGTATGTTGACGAGACAGAGCGCCTGCGCAGCTCTGCAGTTATGACGCGTTTGTACCGCTAACTAATGCTACGTTTTAATGCTATTTATCTAACTACGTATTACGTGTCGTGATTTGTATTATTGCTTTCTTTCTATAATTTCGTCGGTATGTTTCGGAGCTTTTGATAGCGCATGAAGTTAAGATTAAATACCTAACCAAACCAACAGAAATTCCGTTTAAAAAACAATCATCAATCAATCCTCACTTTCGCAGTATTTGATCACATAGGTATTTCGAATTGGCAGTGCACCTATACCTTCATAATTATTTTTGCTAGTTTTTATTATAACTTAAAATATTAAAACAAATCATGAATAGAATAGAATAAAATATTTTTATATGCATAAAATGTTAACCAACATAAAAATGAAAAATAAATTATAACATGTTACATACAGTACCAGATACATTTTGTTAATAAGGAATTAAAAATTAACATACAAAAATAAATATAACAACATCGATTACAACTCATTTGTCAGACAGTGCATACTCGGTGCGAGACATCTAAATGAGACACAAAATCTCAAATAGCAATAGCAACTGTCAATCATCATGGCTATCGAACGTAATACAGCAGCTCCTTATTAAGGCCAGCACAGGACTGGGGGTAAAAAACGTTAAAATTATGAGATGGGACGATCGTGTTACGAGTGGGGGCAAAAACTGCGGCCGGCACACACGCTCCGTACGAGTAGAGATCGAGTTGTAGGAGCCTGGACTTTTAGAAGTCACGGGATGATGCCGTTGTCATATCGTGACGGCTTGGATGATTTGATTTGATGGTTAGTCGTGGACGGAGAAAGTGGTTAGTGATGAAAAGTTGCGAGTTAGAAAAAGCTTGCAAAAAGAGGTTCATCATGTATTGGGAAAGACCAAAATAAGGTTGAATAATTCTTTCAAATATGGAAATTAAATTTTCCATGGGTAAAGTCTATGGAAATATAATTTCCATGTTTGAAATAACAGCTCGAAAAGAGGTGTCCAATGTGTCTTTAAAGTATAGGGTAAATAAATACTTGATCCTTGAAATGGGAAATGTTGCGTAAAAAAATTGCAAATAGTTGTTTGTTTCTAATTACATCAGAATCCGTGTCGTGAGTATAAAGTGAGTTTATCAATTGCCGATAAGTAGCAGTGAGTTGCAAGTATAGAGGGCGTAGCTGTGTCTCCCGTCGACATCGTCCTGTGCACACGGGGTGGTGTTTGGATAAATCAGAAAATACTTTTTGAAATTCTTTGTATTCAGGTATTGATCAGTACCATTGTCAATAAATACTGCTATTTCAATATAAAACTGTAACTGTAACCGAAAAATCTTTCATGGTCAGTGTAAAAATTCCAATTCCATTATAATTTTAAGAAAAATCGATCTATATTTTCCAAATAGAGTAAAAACAACAGTGTCCAATTTATTTCACATTTTCATGTTACTGAACAAAACAAAATCCAATAATATTCAATGAAAAATGCACCCCTGTGCCGCGCTCCACGCACGTAGCTTATGATATTCAGCGTACGCGCACAGCACAAAAAGCGGACGCGGCCATTTTAGCGGCGCGCGCGCACAACGCGGTTATTACGGGAAATCTTATGTTAATTACAATTATGTACTCCCGAGTGCAGCGTCACATACGATACTGCGCAAAAACTCCGATCCTATACAATTTTAATGCGCTCCCTGGAATTTACGGGAGATTCCACGTGGAGCGGCGAAAAAACTATGTGTTGTACTGCGTGTGCGTCGAATTTTGATTCGGATTCGCTTCTAGCGATGCGCGCGCAGAGTTGGTTGTACCGGGGTTTCAGATTGGTTTAAATGGAAACGAGACATAATATACTAATTGGTGTTTTCGTGCCTTTGAGAATATTAATTTTATGATAGTAACGGGTTTAGGCAATGAGGCGATGTTTTGTAGCTTTTGGACGATTGTGATAATTGTTATTTTTCGCATGAGCATTTTTTACGTTTAGGTTGTTGTTGGCTATATATATCTTATAATAATTCACGTATTTATAAATGTTTGTATTTTGTCAGGTATTTAAAACATTTTCTATGTTTGGCAGACATTACAAATTCATTGAATTAATTTAACCGCTTAGACATATCGTTAGACAAAACAGCATAATATTAATTAACCATTAGAAAATTGTTGTTCTCCTAGAAAAACATCCATTACCATAATCTATAATATTAACTCGATACAACTTCTTAAAACCAGTTACTCTAAAGGGGTGGGGACACGATCACCTGCCTTATTTCTGTTCCACCCGACGATTTGTCCTCCCAGTAAATATTTATCTTAAGTGCCTCTATGTAAGAATTATCCTAGCATCAATGCTGGCACAACAAATTGGCATTTCCGCATGTTGTATCGATAGTATCTTGAACTCCGTTAATGAAAACATGCTTTATATGTAAATGGTTGTGTATGAAATCGACACTGTGGATTACAAAAGGCGTAAAGGACAAAATACGACTTTTTAGGAGAAGCAAAAAACGAAAATTGAATAAGTTTTTAGGATATAACGTTTTTGCTATAAGAGCTCTTAGGATTACGATAAGGAAAAAGTATCTTAAAAAGTCACGGCCTATATTGTAGTGATGCCCGTTCAAGTGTCTGTACAATAGTTTCAGAAATAGATGTCTAGAAATAGATACGCTCAAAGAAATCTATTGTTATTCCTTAACGATCCGATCTTTGTATAATTTTTATTAAAATCACGGGTCGTAATTGTTACTTAACGTACCTGTTTAAGCTTTATCATCAGTACCGGCCTTTTCAAATGTTTTTCTTATACACCCATTTTAAAATTAGTATTGGAGAACAAAAAAAAACGTAGGTCGTATATGACATTTTTTGTCCGAATATCGCAATGTGGATAGGGCAGATCAAAAGAGCGTAAAAAGTTTAGTACAGTAGGTACCTACCATTAGAAAGTAATTTTCGCAAAAAAGTCTTTTACGCCCTTTTTAATACGAAGTGTCAAATTATTAATCGGTTGGACGTTTTTCGGAAATTTGTGAAGCATAAATATTTAGTCTATATTCTAATGATTATTATCTATTATGAAGAAATATTTCCAGCTGGTTACTTTCCACGTAAATATCACACGTTGTGGTGTAATTAAAAATTTCTTACAATTTAGGTCTATGTATTTATTCATAATTAAAACATTCATTACCATAGGCTTTTACATTTTACCAACCAAGTTAATTTAAAAACGTCTTAATTACTACGTTTTACCTTTACATGACTGTAAACTGTGTTTTTTTGTCTGAAAGAGGTAATTTCACACACTTTCAAGGTGTCTTTCCTTTGTAGGGCAAATAGAGCGGTATCGAGAGGTACGAGTTCTACAAATACAGTAATTACGTAAAAGTTAAATAAAGAAAATAATGCTGTTCTTCGTAGACTAGAAAAATAAGTTGTAAGTACCTAACAGAATATAACGCCTTTGCAAGCTGTAACCGAACCAAGTTATTTGGTTGTAAAAAGGAATAACTTGTTTATTTCTAGCCGTTATGGTTTTTCAGTGGAATATTGTTCTTGGATATAATTACATTGTGTTATAACAAGTAATACGTTGAGTTCTGTTTATTTAGCGGCCCAAGTAAATATATGCGCCCCATGTTTTTATGCAACGCCATTGCTTTCAGTCTGCGGTATTTCACCACTAGCTTCGACACTACTGGGGGTGAATGAATTTATTTTTTATATCTGTCATCCCTGGAGGCGACCGGGATCAGAATGAATGGTCATTCCCAATTGCCACCTGTGGTCATAAAAAGTGTTAAGACTAGTTGAACTCACAACTATAGACATTCTAAAGAAGATCATCCTAAGAGTAACGATTCGAGGATGATCCTCTTCCTTTGCCTCTGTCATTTGCGGCCAAGGAGTCGAAGTCTCTGTTTTTGTATATGTCCCCCGATTCATATAATTTGGAAGTCTTTAAAGCGAGTCTAGAGGCTTTATTTGAGGTTGTGAGGTCCATCCTCAGCAGCATCGTAAGTGATGGCAAACGAAATCAAATCAAAAATTAAAAAAATTGATGCAAATAAAGGTAATTTTTTTTTAATTCCAGACGAACTGTTTGATTCACATTAGATTATGTAAGGGTGGGTTGCACCAAAGGCTACGTTATTGTTACTGTCAAAGTTAACTTTAACCGTAACATTAAAAATGACCTTAGAATTTAACTATCTACTGTTGCACCGTCATGTAAATTGTAAAAGTTAAAGTTAAAAGTTTGACAAGTGACAAGACGTTTTATATAGGTTATATTCGACGCGTCTGACAGTAGTTACAATTACGTAGTTAACATTAACATTATCAATAACCAGCGAAGCGCGGGTGGTTAACGGTTACAGTTAAAATTATGACGTTAGCTAACAAATTGTCAAATGATGCAACTAATTTTTTGCTTAAACCGGTACTTTAACTGAAGATTCGATGTATGTTATAGTTAAAGTAAGATGGTGCAACTAGAGGATTCGATCCCGGGATCCCGAATCCCGGGATCCCGGGATCCCGGCCCTATTCCAGTCCCGAAATTTTCGGGATTAAATTTTCATAATCCCGGGATTTTCGGGATTGACGAAAGTGTTACTATAAACGTTCAATTTGTTTTTTATACATACTCGTAGTTATGTTGCTATATGAGAAATGTGTCAGATTACTATTATTACATTATGTTATATTAATTAACACTTGTTATGTTTATGTTACACTAGCGACCCGTCCCCGGCTTCGCACGGGTGCAGTTGCTCTACTATCCTTACATTAAATATGAAAGTATTATACATTTATAAACCTTCCTCTTGAATCACTCTATGTATTAAAAAAAACCGCATCAAAATCTGTTGCGTAGTTTTAAACATCTAAGCATACATAGGGACAGACAGCAGAAGCGACTTTGTATTATAATTATCTACTATGTAGTGATAATGTTAAAAGTTCATTTAATTTTGTTAAGTAAAAGTTGTTTTTTTACTTAAATAACCTAACCACAGAACACAAAAAAGAAGTAACGAGAGAGAAACCGCTTTCTGTGCTTGGTGAACCTAACCGTCAAAAATCCCCGACTCCAACAAAAAAAAGAGATAATATAACTTTTGAACAGATTTTCATGAAACATACTCGTAGCTAAGATGATACCCGATTAAACTAGCTTTCAATTAATAACTGCATTGAAATCGGTCCATCCGATTTGGAGCTACGATCTATGACTACGATGCCACAGACTGATACACAGATACACAAATTCACAGATACACAGCTACACACTACAAATTTATAATACCCCTCTTTTTTGTCGGGGGTTAAAAAAAAAAGTAAAAACCGACTTCAAAAAACTTAAAAGTATATTTTTTTTTTTTGAAACTTAACAGCTTCTGAAGTCGGGGCCACTGCCAAGCTACGTAAGCTAGGTACATTGAAGAATTATAGGCCCCGACTTCAGAAGCTGTTATGTTTGTTAAGAAAATTATTTTATACTTTTAAGTTTTTTGAAGTAGGTTTTTACTTTTTTTTTTTTAATTCTTTTTTTTTTTCAATTTTGAGTGGCATAAACAATACATAAACATGAGATTACAGCAATCGCGAGTGATGTGCTGTTATTTATTCAAGAGTTCCATTGTCTATCTCCGAAGATCTTCATCAGATCCTCACTAAATTTAAATAAGAACACTTCAGAAGTATACCCTTTCAAACAAAAAAAGAATCATCGAAATGGGTTGGCGTGATATTGAGTTATTCGACCATTTGTCGCGCACATACTTAATAATTTAAGATTTATATGGTTTTCTCATGGATCCCATTGTCAGAACTGGACCAAATTGGGACCATTCGGGAAGCACCAGCTTTCAAATAAAAAAGAATCATCAAAATCGGTTCACGCAGTCGAGAGTCATAACTCTCACCACCACCTCACCACCACCACCTCACCACCACCACCTCTTTTGTTTTAACTCATAAGGTAAAAAAAAAAATTAAAAAAAAACATACGCGTCGAATTGAAAACCTCCTCCTTTTTTTTGAAGTCGGTTAAAAAAGGAATTTAGTTGGTTTTTGTAGAATTTTTACTTTACTTTTTTCGTCTAATTACATTATGGACATTAATTTGCATTGTCAATAAAAAAGCAGATTTTTATATACCTTACGTAATTTTTTGTTTGCAATCTTAAATCCCGGGATTATCCCGGGATCCCGGGATTGACTGTGTACAATCCCGAAATCCCGGGATTAGAAATTAGGCCCGGGATCGAATTCTCTAGGTGCAACGTACCCTAAGTACTAAAAGTTTACGACACTTGAAGCAAGAAAAGTTGTGACAGGAAACACAGAGCCTGGCGACGTATCTGTGTCATATTGTCATATACCGCCTCATTGTCTGATTTTTCCTCCTGCATTTCCTGACAACATCCGACCAGCTGCCCGTTCGATTAGCAGGCGGGCCGCACACGGGCCGTACGCTCCCCGTATGGCGAAAGGGGCGATCAGCTTAGTTTACTTTCGTCACCTACGTCCGCCGGATGCGGACCGTTCGACGCACGCGCATAGTTTGTGCCTGATTCGTTACAATGTATTGGAGGAAAGTTCATTCATTAATGTTAATGGGACAGAGTACCTACATACCTGCTAAGATTTTATTAGGATTACTGTAAAAGTTATTTTGTTTATGATAATCTTGTTAAAGTTAGATAAGTATCTACATGTTTTTTATATTCATCACATTAACGGTTTTAGAATTTTCCACTTATAGCCTAGAGTCTAGTCTCTAAGTGGAAAATTCAGTCTAGTCACTAGATGAACTTTCTGTAGGCCATACAAGACAATTCGTCTCACGCGCAGATTACTAGAAGACGTACTCTTTTTGAAGTGAAACTTCTATTTAGACGATTAGGATTTTTCTGTCACGAAAAAGCGTTACGGCCGCGTGGAGGGGGTAGACCATATTATATTGTCCGTTGAAGTTTCACTTCAGAGGCCCAATTCTCGTAATTAAAAATGTTCAAAATATAGTTCGGATCTCATTCCGATCTACTACCAATGTCATAAATGTCACAAATGGTATTCTCCTACCCTAACAAATAACGTCAAATGTGACATTATATTGTAATGAGATCGAAAGTTGAATAAAAGGCAAATCGGTATTCTGCTAACATTTAGAACTGACACAGATAATAAAATTGACACTCTCGTCTATACACAAACGTCAAAAATGAGATTGAAATGAGTTTGTAAGAAGATTGAATCCAAATCATACTGGAATCGGACTGAACTTTAAGATGAGTAGAATACATGACTTTTTGTCAATTCATAATATAATCTCAGTTCGGTCAACTTTCAGTCATATTATAAATGAATTACGAGAATTGGGCTTCTGCTATGTGTCCCAGTACACATTTCGTTTTTTTTTTGTCTTATGTGATTAAACTCACACAGATATACTATTTATTGTCACTAAAGGTATAACTTCCGTGATTAGTTGTTGAAATGAGCTACCGATATTTCAACGCTGTTACAAGCTCATGGCGCTAAGTGAAAGGCGCTATAAGTGACAAAAATGTAATAGTATAGCTAAAAACCGTGAAAGCTTAAAACAGTGTATAAAAACCGTTACAAAAACTAACCATCTCAGATCACTCAATTACCCAATAACCAATAGTCCAAATAGGACGCACCCTCCGCAGCGCGTGCGCACATGAAGATGGCGATATTGTTATGCAATTGGCGCGAAAGTAACTGTCAACTACCTTCCTGTGGCACCGGATATTGAAATAAATAAGTTTTAGTGCCATTATAGTGCCAAACACGTAGCCACTCATGCGCATGAATATATGATTGACATTGAAAATTATATTATTTGGTATGAAAGTACTATTAGGTTAGTTATTAATAGGTTTTTATCCAGGCCCTTTCTTTGTGGCCTATGTGTTGGTCAGTAGGACTAATTATCATTAATGGATAAAATAAAGAATAGAAATAGGTTATTCTTTATTGAGCACCAGTTACAATTGGCGTTTTAAGGTGGATTTAAAGGGATAAGCCATAAAACAAAAAAAATCACTACACAGTAAAAAATAATCAATCTTTGTTTTATTAGATTAAAGTAATTAATTGTAATTAATTAATTGGTTCCCTGAGAGATACGCTTTTTCGGAGGTAAATAATCAATTGACTTAAAAAAATTAAAAAAACTCGCTATAATTATCATAGTATGAATGAAAGATAAAAATAATTTGATTCCATATGGTTACTGTTCCACTGTTGAACACGTGCGAATGAGAGGGGTTAGGCCTTAGTCCACCACGCTGGCCTGGTGCGGGTTGGTGGACTACACACATCATTAAGAATATTATGGAGCCGTCTCAGTTGTGCACGTTTCCTGACAATGTTTTTCCTTCACCGAATAGGATTTTTTTTATCCGTACATGATTCCGAAAAGTCTACAGTAGTGCAAACGCTAGCCTATCACTACTGTTACATATAGACAATAATAATAAATGTTTTTGTATATAAAACGTTTGTTATAATCCTGTATATAAAGAATATGAATATGAGTATTGCACACACCGACGGCGAGTATCATCATTAGGCCTACTGTATTTAAACCAATCAAATGGTTAATGTATCCAAATTTAAAATTATACCGTTGTTATATTCTGTTACAGGAAAGAAAGAAAGAAAGAATACTTTTATTCCGGCCTTGCACAGGAAACTACAAAAATAAAGATTTATATAAAAATACAAAATTGGAGGAAACTTCACGAGACAAAAAATAGGAAGCAAATATTTTGAGCATAATACTGCGAATTTTGGAAAAAGTTGCAGTAGTACGTTATGTTAGTAATAGATAACTCACACTAAATAAGAAAGAAAACATTTATTTGTTCCAAAAAGGCATGAAATGAAATATCTATATTAATTGTGCTAATTTTGGTATTCTTGGTTATGATTGAGTTTGTGGAACATTCGCTGTTCCTTTGTGGTCTTTTGGTATATCTAACGTAATTATGTATATAACGCAAGCATATTCTATATAAAAAATCTGTTTTTTTTTAGTTTGTTTCTTTTAAATTTGAATAATTTCAAATCCTAAATCCATTCCATAGTTACTTCATTCTACATTGCTTCATTGCATATAAATCTTATACTAATATTAACACTGGTTTTAAAGGCGTAAATTAATTTGATATTTAAAATTGTCAACGTCTCTAAAGTATGAAGTGTTTTGTCTACAAATAATATAACTTCAAAAATACAGAAAGTACAGTAAAAAAAATCTTTACCTGGAAACTAATAAGTATTCATATTCAAATTCAAATCTTTATTGCATTCCATAATGTAAAGTTAAAACAGATGGTAGGCTTATAGACCAGGGTCGATAATTTTTGAAACCAAAGAAAATAATAGTAGGATGAAACCCATTGGAAAAGGAGGAGAATATTATAAAAATGAAAGGAAAAATAATTTACGGGCGATCTGAGGTCGGGAAGGGGGAGAGGGGGGGGGGGGGGGGGGGGGTTTAGGGTAAAAAACGGTTTTTCTCGATTTCCGGCAAAACTAAAAGTCCTATGGAAAAAAGTCAAATGGCAAAGTTGTAGGTAATAAAAAGATCTAAAACTTTTCTATTTACACTTCTTTCACATAACCTCAAAATTTATGTGAAAAATTAAAAAACCATGTTTTTGGATTTTTATTTTTATCTTTTACAATTTTTTATTTTTTTTCATGAAATTTGGTGAAAACTTACCTTTTTATGTGCCAAATACGCTGTAATTTATTTGATTTGAAATATTTATTTTTTCACCTTATTTTGAATTAATATCGAAAAAGTACCCTAATTTTCAATCGAAAATTCACCCGTCAAAATATCAGCTTTTTTCTAAAAGTTGGTGTGCTTTCTGTTCGTTGAAATCTCTACATTCCGATGGTGAAAAAAAATAAAATATTACTATAGTAAATCTTCTCAGAAAATGCAAAAAACCGAAAAAAAAAATTTTTTAACCATTCCCTCATAACTTCTAAACTGCTTATCATAATTCGACAAATGAGGTGTCGTTGGAAGTGTCTTGATTGTCCGCTGGTTATAGGCTATGTGACGTCACATTTAATTTAATATGGCGCCCTCTAGAGGAAATAGAGTGATGAACGAAAAAAAATTTTTTGTTTAATGATGTCGTGTAGGGTGTCAAATGAAAGGGCATAATTAGCACATTTCAAAAATATATATATTAATAGAATTAAAAAGCGGCTTTGTAAAAAAAATTAAGTTCAAAATCTAAAACCCGACTACTGAAAAGTATGAAACAATAAAATATTAATACATAGGTAGGTTCATTCATAGTGAGGTTCAGAGATAACCATGGTCGTATGCCACTTCGCCCTAAAGCTTATGATCGCTTACTACTGGTAGACTTTGTTTTGTTAGGGTAGGTGGCATACGACCACTTAACATATTTTTTTTTACAAAGCCGCTTTTTAATTCTATTAATATATATATTTTTGAAATATGCTAATTATGCCCTTTCATTTGATACCCTACACGACATCATTAAACAAAAAATTTTTTTTAGTTCATCACTCTATTTCCTCTAGAGGGCGCCATATTAAATTAAATGTGACGTCACATAGCCTATAACCAGCGGACAATCAAGACACTTCCAACGACACCTCATTTGTCGAATTATGATAAGCAGTTTAGAAGTTATGAGGGAATGGTTAAAAATTTCTTTTTTTCGGTTTTTTGCATTTTCTGAGAAGATTTACTATAGTAATATTTTTTTTTTTCACCATCGTAATGTAGAGATTTCAACGAACAGAAAGCACACCAACTTTTAGAAAAAAGCTGATATTTTGACGGGTGAATTTTCGTTTGAAAATTAGGGTACTTTTTCGATATTAATTCAAAATAAGGTGAAAAAATAAATATTTCAAATCAAATAAATTACAGCGTATTTGGCACATAAAAAGGTAAGTTTTCACCAAATTTCATGAAAAAAAATAAAAAATTGTAAAAGATAAAAATAAAAAACCAAAAACATGGTTTTTTGAATTTTTCACATAAATTTTGAGGTTATGTGAAAAAAGTGTAAATAAAAAAGTTTTAGATCTTTTTATTACCTACAACTTTGCCATTTGACTTTTTTCCATAGGACTTTTAGTTTTGCCGGAAATCGAGAAAAACCGTTTTTTACCCAAAAACCCCCCCCTCTCCCCCTTCCCGACCTCAGATCGCCCGTAAATTATTTTTCCTTTTATTTTTATAATATTCTCCTCCTTTTCCAATGTGTTTCATCCTACTATTATTTTCTTTCACTTTTTATTATTTTTAAAGGCTTCTACCCTGGTCTATTAATCTATGGATCAATTATGGACCCTGTCGGGCACTGCATGGTTTGGTAGGAGAGAGGAAAAGCTGCTTTATTAATACTTTATTTATTATAATGTAGTTATTTAATTAATGTAGTTGTTATTTATTATTTCACTGTTGCCGATATATTTTATGACATACTTTTTGTTCAATATTTATTAGTTATCCATTTATTATTATTATTTTGGTAAATTATTTAATATAAGTATAATTTTTGCACTATTTAGTATTTATTTGTGTTCTTTAGATATTTATTAATAGGATTTAATTTATTGTACTTTTTATCATTTGTAGGTATTCGTATGTGTATATATGCGTAATACATATATTTCTTTTCAGGAGTATATACATTATTTCTTTTCAGTGCGTGTAGTACATAGTCTACAAGTTAAATAAATAATAATATTTTTGGTGGTAGTATAGTGTCTCGCTGGCATGCCAGCATGAATGGGTCGGCACGACCGAGGAAGTACTACCCTCCCACAGAATATCGACATTAAGTAGCAGTATGCATATAATGTTGCGTGTCGTTCAGTGAGTGTAGAGCGCCGGAGGCCTAATTCCTCCCTTAGTCCCCTTCCTTCTCCTTTCCCTCCCTTTTTCCTAACACCATTCTAAAAAGTCGGCAACTCATCGGTGTCTCCTCTGGCGGTGGGCGGCGGTGATCACTTACCACCAGGTGAACCGCAAGATAGTTTGCCCTTAAGCTATAAAAAATAAATCTTGACTTCACGCAATTAATGGTCGGAATTTGAACTCAACCTCTAACGACATCGGAGCCGTTGGGCTTCTGTTGTTTTTCCTTTTGATTTCATACTCATAGTGGGACCTCTTAAACGCGAGCAATATTGCGATCACAGGGGTACAAAGTTTTCTCTATAAAAAAAAAATCTAATTAATTTTATTGACTCATGAATTCAGGCTAAAAATGAAGTCTGAAATATGAACAAGTAAAATACGTAAAATCATGACAAATAAAAGTTTTTTTTATTCGGTGAATTGATAATATTATTATGGATTCTAGATAAACATTTTGCTGACTACGGCCTAAGTGATTTAATTATAATTTTTCTCCTTAACCAATAATAAGCACTGATATCCTAGCGGTCAAATGCTTGCCTTCCATGCAGGAGGGTCTGAGTCGAACCCGGCCCGTACCTGTCTTTTCGAATTTAGGTATGTGCGGAACGTAATTTGATTATCAGAAAACATCGTGAGGAAACCTGCACACCTGAGAGGACCTCATAAAGTTTTGGTGTGTGTAGTCCACACAACCCGCACTAGGCCAGCGTGGTGGACTAAGGCTGACATTCAGAGACGACAGAAACGAGTCTAAGCGTGAACTTACGCTTCCATCTGTCAAAATTTGTTCGTAAGTTTGACAGATGGAAGCGTAAGTTCACGCTTAGACTCGTTTCTGTCGTCTCTGAATGTAAGCCTTAGACCTAACCAGTGACGTGCCCAGCAGAGGGACAGTAATGGGCTGGATTTATTTATAATAACCAATAAAATCCAGCAACATTGAAGTTAAAAGAAAAAACAAAACTTAAATCACCTAGCAAACCTAACCCTGCTCCACTTAACTAGTTCAAACAACCTCTCCCTTTAAATAGGCATCAAAACAAACAAACTTTCTCATAGGAACATTTGGACAGCCCCATATCGAACCTCAATTAACACTCACCATAAAACTAAAGACAAAAAACGTGTTCGAACAAAACTACAAGAGTAAACAGTTCATTCATAACGTTACATAACCAAGTTCGAACCTTCCATTTGTGACCGCAGACCAAAAAGATACCCACTGCGCTAAAAAGAGCATCTTTAGCGATCACTTTAGGTCCCTGCCTTACCGAGATGGATGGCTAAATATGTTAAGCTAGTGTTGGGCGGTTGGTCGTTGCGGATATTTTTTGTTGAGGGATTAATTGTATGCGGATAATCACGACAAGACATTAGTATTAAAAAAAAAATGTATATAGGACAACACACGAGAAAGAAGATTAAAGATAAAAAAATAATATGTACGTATAATAGGTATATAATTGAAAAATATATGTAAAAATCTAGATTATTTTGATACAATTATTTCCTTTGCATATTTACATAATATTTAGTATCCTAGATTACCCACATAGTTGACGTTAGTAATAGTAAATGAATACAGTTGATTGATAGCCATATAGCGTTACACGCTCCTAGAAGGAAAGATGTGTATAATCGTATTCCGATTGTAATAAAGGTGAGCCTATTACTATATCATACATTTATCAGGAGTCCAAATTAAAAACATAGTTGTGCATTATTTTGAAAAAATCTTTAATTGCACTACTCGCCGAATCTGGGAATTAAATTCATGCCTTTAAAATCAGCAATCATAGCTGCTGCTACTATCCCAAAGAGTTATATAACATCAACAGACATCCCTGACTATACTTCACATTCTATGCGCAGTATGAAGAAATAACCGAACCGAACTTATCCGAACGACACCCATCACTAGTCATTACTCAGTAACTGGAGTAACCGTTCCCTTGGTTATGGATTGGATCCAAAATTATGGTTCGTTACTAGTATGGAAATGCACGTGGTGTCTCCCAGGACGTCTGGTCCTCTCACATTGTTCGTAGGCCTGAGTCACTTGGTGCGAAATTAAAAGTGCTTCCCTTAACAGTTTGCCGATGTGTTTGGAGATGTGTGTTTATGGATTGAACTTCCTTTAGTCGATGTTTATGGCGATCTGTATGGGCTGTTTAAGCCCATACAGACACTTCACACACACACACACACATACAGAGAGTTCACTTTCGATAGGTGAGGCCAAGTTAGGTTTGTTTAACAAGCAACATGTTGACACTGCTTGTAGATTGTTTTGGTAAGATATAGCCACCACAATTTTCTTATGAGAAAGTGTCGAAGGTGACAACTCAGGAAGTAGTGGTATCCTCTTTTTGTTTAAGATGAATGGTAATTAGAAAAAGGAGGTACTCTTCAATAAGAGTCTCAAATCAGTGGCTCTAACCACATCAGACAGCTAATAAAGCGGGACATACAAACTCTATTAGGATGAAAAATAGGAACAAAACCAACCACTTACCCTGGCATATCCACGAAGACATGGATTCTTGGACATGGTCAATAGTGCAGGAAACTCAATAGTGTCCGGAAAATTATGCATTTTTGAGTCCAGCACCCCTGGCCATAGGCAGGGGCGGAACACCACGGCATGCCCCTCTGTTGCCCCCACGATGAAGGAAGTCTATGAAGAATTCCACAGTGCAACAAAAAAAAAGGACTATCTATGGTCAAGGATGTCCTAATGATTTTTGGACATAAAGTACCCCTTTTTCTCTCAAGAAGCTAATACCATCATCATCTGCCTAGCTTTTATCCCAACTACGTTGGGGTCGGCTCCCAGTCTACCAGATGCAGCCGCATCTGGTTTTCATTGATATTCAACCTATCACATGGTCAATATAGGTAAGGTACGTCGTTCGTGGAGGCTCTTCCCTTTCACCCCAATATGTTTCTATTTTGAACACAATTTCACCTTTCACCCCAATATGTTTCTATTTTGAACAAAAGAGGGATATTATAAGTTTGTACTGTGTATCTGTCTGCGGCATCGTAGCTCCAAAACGGATAGACCAATTTCAATGCAGTATTCTTTAATTGAAAGCTAGTTTAATCGGGTATCATTTTAGCTATTTTTTATGAAAATCTGTTCAGCCGTTCAAAAGTTACAGTTCTTTTTCTAGTTGGAGTCGGTGGTTTTTGACGGTTATGTTATTATGATTTTCAGCTACTTTAAATCATCAGTGGAAGGCTACGGAGGTGATAACATTGTTTATAGTCATAGACTATGGACCAATACATGTAAAACATTCCAACCTTAACTCGTCATTTGGTGCTAATAAATTGATATTGGTGTTCAAAGAATTCTGACATATCGCTAAGTAAGAAATATGCATAGACTTACTAACTAATTTCTATGGAAATATATGAAAAACACCTTATATTATCTGTGGGCTGAGCAAGAATATTTTGAGATAGGATAAAAAAAAGTAAATCCAAGAAGTAAAACCCATAGAGATAATATACATAACTGTACCTACTATTTCTATGGTCAAACTCGACTACTGAAACAGTAAGGAACAAGAGTGACTAGCAAGAACCTTGGTCTATCTAATATTCTTGGTGACTAGATTCTAGTAGTAGAAGTTCTTGACATTCCATTTTTACGCGACTACAGAGAGGGTTCTATGTTTGACCGGTATTTAAGATAAGTTAAGATAAAATGTATAGGTATGTATGTACCACGGCTATCCTCTGAACATCACTATGAATATGTAATAATACTTTCTTGTTTCATACTTTTACAGTAGTCGGGTTTTAGTTTTTGAACTTACTTTTTTTTTTCAAAGCCTTGTGAGTTGTGCCTCATCTAGCAATATAATAATTATATTGCTAGCTGTTGCCCGCGGCTTTGAAAATAATTAAATTACATATCTAATATTTTTGAAAAGTGCTTTGGTCATGATGTTGTGATATTTAGTTCTAATCTATACCTGAAAATGGTTGTCCGTAGACTGTTTTGACCTAGACATAAATCTCGTTGTAATTACAAAAGTTAATAATAATTAAAATGTAAAAGAACTAGGAATTTGCAAGAATTAAAGCAAGAAATATTTTATTCAATTGCAAGAATGAACTAAAACTTTATTCACTTTTCCTCGACGAACTATCGCGGAGTTACTCAACTGTTAGTTCTTGTTCTTAACCCCCGACAATAAAGAGGGGTGTTATAAGTTTGTAGTGTGTATCTGTGTATCTATGTATCGGTGTATCTGTGGATCTGTGGACCTGTATATATGTGTACCTGTCTATGGCATCGTACCTCCAAAACGGATGGACAGATTTCAATTTCAAGCAAATTTAATCGGCTATCATGTTAGCTATGTTTCATGATGTTTCAGTCGTTCAAAAGTAGGTTAAATGCAGAACGGGATCGTTATTTATAAGGAGTTTGTATGAATATAATAATCGTACATTTACTATGTTAATAAATACTTTAAAAATATACACAAGATATGAAGAAAGACAGAAAAAAAAAATCATTTATTTAGATTCATAATCAATGCACAATGTCATGACTTCATGAGTGATGCATATTGCTCGCTGAATTCAACTCGCATGTCCAAAGGCTATTAAGAAACGAATCGATAGGTGACGAAACAATAATTATAGACTTAGCTCTGTTTACTCGGAAACATGAAAATACAATGTTGTTCCAATATTTTATGCCCATATGTGTGTCATTTTATTTCTTTACGTGGGTGGGAGATATGACTTTGTTATTATATTCTACGATATAATTATATCCAACTGTAAATAAACTGATATCATCATAATACGAACATGACACATCGAAAACATATCACACATTTTCGTTGGAAAATGGCTGAAGCTCTTTCTGAAGGTACATAAATGAAGACATTCATTGATCAAAATAAATGAAAATATTGTTGAAAAATAATTTTAATGTATTAACGTTAAAATTATGACATTATAATACAAGGTGGGACCTTTATACTCCCGATCCCTTTAAGAGGTCACTCATCATTTTGAACAACTCTCACTATTGGACCAACAATGAAATCGCAAAAAATTGCTGTAAAAACCAAACAAAAAAAAAAAAAATCCAATTTTTTTTTGTTTTAAAAAAAAAAAAAAAAAAAAAAAAAAGAATATTACCTACTACTCAACTAAATGAATTTTTTTCGCGATTTCAGGTTGCGTCCCTTTTTTTTTTTTTTTTTTTTGCGTGGTAAAATCATCATATGAATCCTCCCACCCCGGGCAGGGCGGGAGGGACTGTCAGACTTGTACTGACTAAAATCCACGGTGTTCCTTCAATAGCCCTTTACGTTCCGGGGTCACGGTAATGAGATAAGTCCCGCGACCAGGTTGCGTCCCTTAGTAAATGATGTTCATAATGATGAGTACAATTACCTCTTTACACCGGGGCTAGAAAGATAGGACCTTAAATAGGATTTTTTTTATGTAGTGCGCAAAATTTGCAGAGTGAATCAGTGTCCGTTCCCAAATGCAACATCACAACAACAATGCAAATGCAATGTTATGGATCTTGCAGTCTGAAATAAATGGTATTAGGTAATTATTAATTCATAATTTGAATAGAAAACTTGTAAGATATCTTTCTTAGGTAGCCGAAATAAAAAATTGGTACAATATGTAGCACCAAAAGATAGTGGCCACCAGTCAGGAAGTGATGGTACTTCAAAATCAAGAAAAAATATGAAAATAAAAAGAACAATATAGACATAACACGTTCCTAAAATCGTTAACAAACCAAGAACCTTGGCGTGACAAAACATGTTAAAAAAAAGTCAACTTTAAGTTAACATTTGGTCACCAATTCGCATCACCAAATACGTCATAGTGTATTTGTGTACACAATTTGTGGTACCCTGAGGTACCATAAATGGGACGGTACCTTTTTGAGCCACAGCACTAATTTCACTTAAAATTATTATGTCCTGTTTTGGAGTTTGTTTGTTTGTCATATAGTGGACGCGGAATTATTTAAAGCTATGGATAAACAGATATTTTATGTAATATTTTGTAGTGTTAGTTTTAGGTTAGGTATGTGGTTTCTTAGTGCATGTGGTCGTTACAAGTAAAGAATTCGAATGTGGGCTACTTACCTAGTTTATATATCTACATTATAAGATTCAACCTTTTTAGTCCTAATCTAAATGATCGATTGAAAGTTACTAGTAGGTAAGTGAATAAATAAATCCAGCCCATAACTGGCCCACTGCTAGGCACGGGCCTCTTCTCGGAATGAGAAGGGTTAGATCTTAGTCCACCACGCTGGCCTGGTGCGGGCCGACTACACAACCATCGAGAACTTGTCAACTTGTCAACATCACAACTCTCAGATGTTCAGGTTATCTCACGATATTTTACTTCACCGATATCGTAAGTGATAATTAAATTCTCATCCGCACATGAAACCGAAAAGTCAGAGGTGCGGGCCAGGTTTAAAGCCCGAATCTCCTGCACGGAAGGCTAGCGTTCAACCGCTAGGCTATCAGAGCTTTATAAATAAATATATAATCAGAATTTAGTGTCTCAAAAAAAGTCACATAGGTACAAAGTTTTAGTAAGTAATAAAATTTTCATAAGAAGCTAAAAAACATTCTTCTGGAAAATCTATTAAACTACATTCAAGAAAATTCTTACGGCCAATAACTGTAAAAGCTTCAAACAAAGAATAACCGTTAATCTGATCTCATGTTTAGCTTCAAAAACTGATATCGAAACAAAAACCGTTACTTCACGATCTAATTTCCCCAAAAAAACCGTTTTCTCCTGGCATGGGATGAAGAAAACAATCGTAAATTACCGAAAAAGGGTATCTGTGACCATTGTTGGAAACCCAATCAGTGAATGACCACATAGTGATACTGTTTTGGTTATTTTAACGGTTTCTATAAGAAACCTTTGTGGGGTAAATCGCACAGTTATTGGTTTGCAAATATTAAACAAATAATTTTTAGAGAAATATAATTTGAAAATTAAATGATGACACACACACGCACAGCTATTATCCGCTCGGCATTTTTTTTTAAATTCCATTGCCCCTATTATTTCTCTTGTATCGAGGGTACAGTTTACAAACACACATCACACATGCACACACACCCAGACCCGAAACAACTATCTGTAGATCATACAAATACTTGTTCCGTGCGGGGACCGAACCCGTGGCAGGTAGCGCAGATAACTAATCGTTTAGCCACTGTGCCAACCGTGTTGTGGCTATCTGCGTTATTCGTTTGTTAGGTCCAAGATTCGGTTTGATCTCAGTCCTTAATCCTATTGACGTATCACATAATGTCTTAAAGTTTGCACTGAGGTTTGCGCAAGGTAAAAAGTTATGAATATGAAATGACAACCCTCTATCTCCTTTCTTTCTTTATTTAAATATTTCAGGAACGTTTTGGTTCAAGCTTAAACTAATGTCAATTATATTGGTACCTATAATAACATTTCAAGAATAAGATTGTTCTGTCTATTCCTTTCTCTAAGAGAAAACGAGACGAAACATTCACGGTGACGTCACAAATCTTCTTAGCAATACAATACCAACCTCTCCGCTCGATAAAGGTTCGATTAAATTGAAAACATAATAGATTTCTCAGGATTGGTGGTAAAGTACAGCTAGTAAGAAATAAATATTTTGTGTCCATGTTGCCATTGGTTTCTGCTTACAAGTAACAAAGAAACTTAGTTGTTGACGTAACACATTTCGACTTCTGATTATTAAAATGTCCACATTAGAGCGAGCGAGAAAGCGACACCCGCATTGCGCGCCGCGCGACTCTCTGCCTCTCCATAATTGAGCATATAGCAATAGCATAGCCAGCCCCTGTCAGGCCAACATGGGTAAGATCCCTATCTTTCACACACGTCAAGGACGCGTTTAAGAAGAATCCAGTGGTGCAAGAGAGGGAAGAATAGAAGAAAGTGGAGGAGACGAAAGAGCCTGGTCATCAAGTTTAATTATCATAGTACATGATTTCTCGTCAATGATTTATCTATATTTTAATAGGTACGTGAGGAGAAAACTTTGTAGATACGCCTACTTTTTAAGCATATTGCGCGCACGGAGGAGTGTGTAATTTCGCGTAATTAAAGTTTATATGGAGAAGGAGAGCAGAAAGCTAAAACTACGGTCGAATTTCGATCACTGAGCGAACACTAGTATGTATAATTTTGCATTCTACACAAGCTCTATCTCAATGATTTACACAAATTCCTATAGGTACGCGTAAAATTTTTGAAGCTTGCCCGGTCCTCCAAATTTCCTCCAAATCCTTCCAAGTTATCCTCAACTCAATTGACTGAAGAGCTTTGATATTTTAGCTACCTAATGCACTATCGCAATTTACTGGGAGTTTGAAGGCGTCTGTGAAACATCCCAATTACGAAACTTTCCGTTCCCTAAGGACGGTTACGACTCGACCAGCTATCACGTGGAGCGCTGAAAATGTACTTATAAATTATACATGAAGTCTTCAAGGATTAGGTAGTAGGGGAGAGTGTGTATGAAAGAGCCAGGCTTTGAAAGAGCCGATGCAAATTTCTCCCACTTGCCAAAATCAATTCAAATTTAATTTTACTCTTTATATGACAACACTGAATGTCTGTGGGTCACAGCTATTCAGTGTACCTTACATGCGTGTTTCGTCGCACAAAATTTCGTAATATAGGACAAAACTTCTTGTAGATTTTTAAGCAGTACATTTACTAATTTTCAACACATTTTGTTATTTTAGTGTGTAGTTGTTTGCAGATTTTTATTTTTTATTTTATTTTTAACTAGCGACCCGCCCCGGCTTCGCACGGATGCAGTTTCTCTACTATCCTTACATTGAACATGAAATTATTATACATATAAACCTTCCTCTTGAATCACTCTATCTATTAAAAAAAACCGCATCAAAATCCGTTGCGTAGTTTTAAAGATCTAAGCATACATAGGGACAGACAGCGGGAAGCGACTTTGTTTTATACTATGTAGTGATAATAATAAGGTAAACCAACCACTTATTCACAGTTAGCTTTCAGAGTGGTACTGTTCATTATGTGATCCTGTGCAAATAAGACTTGTGGCTGATTACTTAACTAAGTATTTGTTAATCAATAATTGATTAGTATTTAGTTTCATTTGATTTGTATTACTGTATTTACACAAATATTAAGATGTTTATCAGTCTACACCAAGCTTTTTAAGTGGCCAAGAAATCTTTCAAAGGCGATGGACCGACTAGAAATCATTTTCCGGCGATAGGCTACCCAAAAGCTATGTCCGCATTCTTCGAAATGGCATGCAGTAATACCTACTGTGTTTTAAAACTTTTACCCGTCAAGCAACGCAAATTAGATACAATAGAAAATCTATTGCTTGCGGGCGCCGGCGACCAGTCGCAGCTGATTGAATTAAAGAGTAAATCTACACAATGAAAGGAATTTGATTTTGACGACACGGTTGGCGCAGTGGTTAAGCTATTAGCCTTCTACGCTACGTGCCGCGGGTTCGATCCCCGCACGGAACAAGTATTTGTATGATCTACAGATAGTTGTTTCGGGTCTGGGTGGTGTGTGCATGTGACATGTATGTTTGTAAACTGTACCCTCGATACAGGAGAAATCCTGGTGAGGGGCAACGTTTTTTTTTAAAAAAATAAAATAAATAATAAATAAATAATAATAAATAATTTATATATTATATTTCCTATAAAAGGGTTCTTCTCTTTAAAACACTATTTCCAAGACAAAATCCCACATAATTCCACCAAGAAAATATCAAAACCGATTATTCGTGACTTCACCCTATTATTGTCGCCGATTCACCGTTTTACATTAGTATTAATAGGCCGTCGACCTCTCGTTTATGCCCACAATCGGGCGCTTTACCCCAATCTCTTCCTTTTTCGAAAACGCGTGGTACGCTGTTTGCGAATCGGATTAAGAATCGAATAACCGAGTTAGGATTGGAATCGATTAGATCGAATCGAATATACTATCGGTTTGCGTTATCCCAGTTTTAGTTTTAGAATCTTTTTTGCAATATTGGTGCTTCAAAAACGACAACGTGCCGAATTTTTTGGAACTGTTATTGGTTTCCTGATTAGATTGATACTCTGCCTATTGAAGGAAACTATTTATTCGATATAGCATTGTAACTCATCTACGCGCGCCTAGAATCACGACGTTACGTGCGCCTAGAATCACGACGTTTTGAAAGTGCCTGCAAAGGCCCAGTTGAAATAAAAATCTTTGACTTTGACTTTGACTACCAGTTTCAAACACCCAAAACTATTACGGATTGTGACGGGTTTTTGAACAAGAGATTATACGACAAACGTAATTGTTATGGAGCAAACATATTTGGCACAAGTATATCTGTGCCACGCCACCTGATTGGTTCAGATAGAGCTTGCAAATTGTGTATATTCCGTGCTTGTTTGAAAAAATGTCAACGCATCGGTTGGCAGATAACACATAGACAAAACACCCTAAATTGCCCTCGCGTGTCATGTTCAGGTTGTCACAGTTCAGTCCAGTTCATCGGCCTAGACGCCATTAGGTACAGGCTTTTAGATAGAAGCCTCTGTAAATATTTCAAATGAAAATCGATCGGAACATTTTGTGGTTAAAATGTAGATTGGACGATATATTGCCGCAAAAATCTCTCCCTTTCATTGGAACGAGAGATTCATTTCTTGAAAAAAATACAAGTCCATCTCCACGCAACCCTTGTAATCAAAGCGGAATTTATTTACACAAACATTTTTAAGAATAAAAAAATAACATAAAATAATTACTTCAAAATAGGAAATTACCTAGATATCTATGAGTTGCTTTCCTCTAAAAAATGTTACTTTTCAGGCACATACAGATAACTTTTCGCTAGAGCCCCCTAACAGCACCGGTAGAATAGAAAAGAATAGAATCGAATAGAATAAACATTTATTTTGAGTTTGGACAAACAAGATGAGACACAACATACAAAATTAATACACGGTAGGTATTACCATTGAATTTTTCATTGGCAGTGGATACAGCCTAATAGATTCCACCTAATATTGTCATGACCAAATGGTAGGTTCAATCATACTTACAACAATACTTACCAGCGTTTTGGAAAAGATACACTATTGGAAATTTTTAATTTTATAACATTTGATACAAGTAACGCCATCTATTGATAGTTTTTTGTTCAGAAGCTAAATCGATCAAGGTACATCGAGCTGTCACAAGATCTTGAACGGTGTAAATAGTTCCTACTAGTGCCAATAGATGGCGGTGCTTTACATATTTATTGTGTAATTATTTACCTTCTTCAGAAAGTCAATGCAACATCCAATACAAAATGAAGTAGACTCCAACAAATATTATTTTATAATTAAGTCATTTTTTATAATAATATCCTACCTTTCCAGTCCCGATCCCTTTATTGGATTATTGTATCTACCTACTTAACAATAGAATAACTTTATAAGATGTCTAACGTTTCAAAATGTGGTTTATTTGAAATAAAAGGTTTTATATAAAATTCTAATAAAAAAAACCTTTATTTTATGACTAAACATTGATATTAATGTTAGGCCTTTGAAGTCCAATGTACTTCAAACTGGGTCAAATCTAGCAAAATCCGGATGAATCTGGATTAGGGCGGATAAAACAGAACGCATCACTACATAGTATAAAATAAAATCGCCCGCTGCGTCTGTACGTTTGTTCGCTACAGATTTTTATGAGGTTTTCACCATCATTTGCATTTCTTTCGGAAGGTTTTTATATGACTTTCATAATATTATTAGAGAACCCGTGCGAAACCGGGGACGGGTTGCTCGTATTGTATAAAATGCATAGGTAAGTATCATTTACGATTGCTTTGATAAAGCGCTATGAATATTTTAGCCAGTGGCAAATGTGAATAAATTTTTCACTTGAAAGAGTTTATAGAGTGGATAATTATAGTTTTACGACTCCATAAAAATGACATACGTAGATGATTAAAAAGATGACGAACTTATAAAACTAAGGCAAAAATAAATGTGAAATAGGTGGGTTTATCTTTTAAAAATTAAAATATTACGATGACGATGATGCCTATTGCTTGTTTTTTTATAGTCCATAATGGTGATTTCAATAATTTAGATGTACAATAAAATGTATTGAATTTAATTGTATGACGCCTATTTCACACGACAGATATTTTCCCGGGCACGGTAAAGTATAAAAACAAGAATGTTTATGTATTATTGCTATTTCTAAAATTAAAAGAGAAACATTTGCCTATACAAACTCTAATGTCTAGTAAAAGATAGGTAGGTTTTAAGGTAGCCTCGTTTCTTTTTAACCCCGGAAAAAAAAGAGGGGTGTTATAACTTTTTATTTTGTATTTGTACATTTGTGTGTTTGCATCCATGCGAAGTCGGGGGCGGGTCGCTAGTCAACCTTTACCTGCCTATAGGGAATTATTTAAATTAGATTCGGACTTTTTTCTATCAGTAAAAATCACAGCATTTCTCCCTAAAAACGATTAAAAAAACAATCAACGTGAATCGCGACACACCCAAGGATCGAGACCTGACAACCATATAATTATTAAAATCGATTGGAAATTATCGACTTGCAACAACGACCAACGCAGTTTGATCCTTCGCTATACCATCATTCACTTACGGGTGGTTTAATACGGCGAGGTTTGGGGGCTCTCGGTCAATTGGTCGATAGGATAATTTGAGGCCACCCGCGGGGGGGATGGTGTGGGTGTCTATGCATTATGTAGGGGCAATCAATGGTAGGTGTTGGTGATTGTTCGCTCCGATGAGTGACGAGCCTTCTGAAAGGGTATGGAGTCGGTGTTGGGGCTAAAATTATTTTTTTCATGAGATTCAAATATTTAGTTTTGTTTCATTTTTTTAATAGGGACTAAATGCAACCCGGGCAACTACCCCGGGTGGCAGTTTCAAGGGGCGCCAAAATAATAATATAATATTTGAAAAAAAAAAAAAAAACACTTGTTCCACAAAGCGCCTAAGCATCCAGCGCACGTTGTTCTGTCGATTCATTTGATTTTTAAACGCATGAGTTTTTTAACAATTTATCTAAAACTCTGGAGAGAGGGGGCGCCATTACGGTTCAAAAAAATCGTAGATCCGAAGCTGACTAATGTAGATATTGATTCCAGCGTTTATGCAAAGCTGCAAAGGACAATGAATGTTTAGTTTCTGTCGCCTACCATTAAAATGCAGTTAGTGTAGTGTAATTGAGACATTGCTAATAAATAAAAGTGCGGCGTTTCTTGCTCGAATGTCTTCTCATCGTGTATTGGTATATAATATTCTTGGTATTGGGTAAATACTTAATTTTAGAAATCAAATCATGTATTGCGTAGATTTCAGAGACAAATTATAGGGTTAAAATAGTCCTTTTAAAGGTTATAATGTTAATTGGGCTATTTTAGACAATTTATCTATTTTAACAGTTATTAAACAGTTATTATTATTAATTAGTAGAATGTGTGTTCTATATAAGTATACATAAAATGAAACGTCAAAAGCTCTAATTGCTACTTACTAGAATCGAAACCAGAGGTTCCCAACCGGGTGGAACGCGGTCCACCAGGGGTTCACGACAACTAAATTAAGGTCCGCGAAACAAAGTTATAAACCACAATAAATTAATATTAGCATAACCCCAGAACTTGTCGTTACAAGTTGGGCATATCTGGGGCTAATACGTTAACGTTTTAACTTTATATTACGAATAATAAATAACAAGATTGATTGATATGATCTGTCTCAGTCTAGTGGTCTCTGGTTAAAAAAAGGTTGGGAACTACTGATCGTAACAAAATATATTCCCAGTAATTTGAGTAATTTCACAAATAATCCATTGTAATTGTCATAATAAAAATTTTATCAGGCGCCTAACTAATACTCAAGAAAAAATATCATCGTGTTATTTCAGCCCGTCCAGTTCAATATGGTTCAAATTAAAAGTAAATTAAATATATGCTCTCCTCGCCAATAATCAGCTTCAATGAACTTCAATGTTTTAATAAATTAATATATTTTATGCATCCCAACCGCAACCAACAACAGTGGTTGGATAATACCTGCTTTATTTAAAGTGATTGCAGTTTGTTATTTTTATTAACGTCCCAATATAGTGCAGTGCTTTGTTTTTCTATACAGCATGTGCTGACATCACTTATGACCATCTGCCCAGCCTTTTCCCATCCACGGTGGGGTCGGTCCCCGGTATAACCAGATGCGGCTGAATATCAGAATTTTACACGGAGCGTCTGCCACTGACCTCCGCAATCAGTTGTCAGATGTTTTGAGCTGTTGACTCCCGTAACTACTGTAATAGGTGAATTATATATTATTAGCGAGCATGGACCTTCACAATAGCGTTATATCGGCATGAGTGTTAGCGCTAACGGGTCCCATAATATATTTTGTAATATTTTGTAAATAACTTCTTTGATACCCTCTAGTGTTGCCAGACTTCATTAAGAGCGATCGAAGGGATCAAGAAAACGGGTCATTGGACAGTACCATAAAGTTCAACTATTCGACTCGTAAGTTTTCTATAGTTTTAACATAAAATGGGTTCGATGTGAGCAGTAGCGATGGTAATTTCTATGTAAGCATTGTTAGAGTCCTGAAACTGTTGTATAACACTTCTTGATACTTGACACGACATGACATAGGCTTGTAGCCCTGATTTATTTTTGTGATTTTGTTCAGTTTTTATTATCACGCCTTCATGATTTACATAGGTCCCATCAAGTCAATATCCTTAAATGGGGTGTACAGAAAGTGCCTCCCGAGTGACAATATCTACCGCGCATCCGGGACAACTAGCCGCTGTTGCAATTGCTCATGCCATTGGTATACCCCATGGCATGAGCAATTGCAATTTGAGGGAGAAGAATAGCCCGAAACAGGAAAGTCAGTTTTAAAACGAAGCCCCAGAAGATTGATCCTTGGTTTTGAAACTGCCTCAGTCGCCCGTATCTGCAGATACCACAAAAAAAATTACTCCTAAATTGAGAATTGCTCTTTTTTACGTTTCTATGCTTTCTTGTTCTCTTCTTTATATTATTGTAAAATTATTAAAGACTCATATGTTACTATTTTTGAAAGGAACAACATTATACCTTTTGTATCTGGAGATGGGCGTTGGTAGCTGTGCTAGAGTTAATACTATTACAGGTATCATCGTTTTATTGTTGTTTATGTTATCGTGTTATTCATCCAAAATTTTTTTTTTTTTTTTTTAAATAATGTTTAAAAAAATAAAATCTTATTTTCTAACAAAAAGTATCAAAGCGTTTCATTCCTAGTATCTAACTACGTATGGAAAAAAATATAAGTGAGAATAAAATTTGTATTAATCGCGGCTGATAGTTGTGTCGACGATGCGGTCGCGGACGCACGGGTCGCCCGTTCGAGTCCCGGTTGATGTGATGATTAGACCTCGCTGTAATTAGGTTATTCATTAGGATGTTCGTCATTAGTTGTGTAGTGAAATAGCAGAGTGGATTTAGATATTTCAAGTTGATTAGTTGATGTACACTGGATTTCAGGAGTATTATCAATCCTTCAGATTCAGTGTTACTACAATCGAGCCTTCTAAAAAGAATTTGAAAAATCATAATCCTTAACTAGTTTTAAGTAAGTATTTTTAACCGACTTAACAAAAAAGAGGACGTTCTCAATTCGCTGTATGCTTTTTTTTTGTATGTTTGTTACGCGATTACTCTGCCAATTACAAACCGATTTTGAAAATTCTTTTGTTTGAAAGGGTATACTCTCAAGGTGGTCCTATTTAAATTTAGTGAAGATCTGATGAAGACCTTCGGAGATAGACAATGGAACTCTTGAATGAATAACAGCATATCACTCGCGATTGCAAAAACCCCTGACTCCAACTAAAAAGACAAAGAGCTGTAACTTTTGAAATTCTATTTCTTGAAACATAGCTAAGAACATTCTCGATTAAGACACGTTGCAAACAAAAAAAACTTATCAAAATCGGTTCTTCCATTCAGGAGCCAACATGCCACAGACACACAACTTATAACAACAATATAAAAACTTATAACACCCCTCTTTCGTCGAGGGTTGAAAATAGTAAATTATGATGAAGACAAGAATCTGGAACGCTGTGAAATAGATTACATTATGTAGCGCTTAAAAATATTCTTCTAATAAATCACTCTTCAATTATTTCATTACAGCCGTAATTCAAATAAAAACAAATGAAAAAAGAACATACAAAATGGCCGCAAATTAAAATAAAAAAACAAGCCTCAATTTTTAATGCAAACATAACGAGCACACAGCCATTTATGCCCCGAGCCAACAAGCGGGGAGATGGGATATAATCAGGAAATATTGCCGGCAATCCATCGCATTTCCCCCATCCGAGTCGCGATCGGGGTAAATAGCAACACGGAGCAACGGTGCTACCAGATTGAAAAATTGCTAAGCATCCGTTGAATGTCGGCTATATTGATTTTTTTTATGTATTTTTTTTCAAATGGTCTAGGATTTATTGTTTTTTTAATTCCTGGGGTGAACAGACATTTTGATGGTCTTAAAGTAAATTTAAACTTGCACAAGTAGCATTAGGTGTTTTTTTAGTGTTTCAAAAGAAGTTTAGTCGTAGTATCGTCGTAGGATTGTAACTATAGTATTTGGAATCAGTACTACGGTCGGTTATCAAAAATGAACATATTTTACTGATAGACGAAGAACTTCGACCATGCGGGTAGATGAGCACCACGCCTGGCGACAAATTGAAGCTTGCACAAGTTCACTTGCTTGTGTCTAAGAAAAAGTTTGCACAAGTTTACTAGGTATAGTTGTCAAGTAGATATACATGTAAGTCACAAGAACATTACGATACATTTCATGAGAGAGTGGACATAAAAAAAAAAAACCTAATGGTTATTTTTCCAGTTCGCCATGATTAAGTCTAATTAGAAAAAGTCTTTGATATCAGTACGACCTACTTAAATGTATTTTTCCTTGAATCGAATCGACAGTAAGTTATCGTATAATTGGAGAATTATGGATTTTTTTAGGTCCAATGTCAATTGCAATATAATTGTGGGAATGCGACAGGTTTGTCAACTGTACCATAACACGATGATCATAATATAAATAATACAAAACGGTGAAGGGTCGGCAAAAATGGCAGAAGATATTTTTGTTGTCGGTCAAAAAATCACGAAATTAGTGTGACGTACTTTATGGATGACCCCTTACTAGGAAAGAATACAAAGTTATAAAGTAAAATAATTATTCATGATAAATTAAATACAATTTTAACCGCTATTGTAGCCAGTCCCATTAATTTCCTATTCATCTTCACAATTACAGTAATAATAGATTCACAGAATGGCATTACTTAGTCACACAGAACTCAAATGGCGTCAATCCAAAAACAAACGGTTTTGGACAAACTAATGAGGGCGCATTTAATTCCGAGCTTCAAATCGGATTAGTGTTTCGACCTGCCAGAGTACAGGCAACGACAAAAGGTTTACGAAACCATATTTATAAGTATTTAATTATTAGGTTTACATGAAATTAAAATCGGCGGGTCTACCGCGTAACTAAAATGGTAATGAACATCGACTCTGGTAATAAACTTCAATATGATCGTGAGAGATGTAGGTAGGTAGTTCAATGTTTAGTCTCTCACGATCGTATTGTAGTTATTACCTGAGTCTGATGTTCATTACCATTTTGTTACGCGGTAGACCTCCTGTTCTATTTGATGACAGGGTTGGCGCAGTGGCTAAGCGATTAACTTTCTACGTTACGTGCGGCGGGTTCGATCCCCACACGGAACAAATATTTATATGATCTACAGATACTTGTTTCGGGTTTGGGTTTGTATGGATTTGAGATGTACATTTGTACACTGTACTCTTGATGCAGGAGCAATCCAAGAGAGGGCAATGATTAAAATACAAAAAAAAACGATTTCTATTAAAGTTATGCGCTTCGGCAATCTTCGTAAATACGAACCCGCATTGTAGATAATACAGTGATAAAAAAGATAAACTAAGTATAATAAAAGAAAGTCGGGCAGGTCCAAATTTGTGCGGGGAATCCCGCTATCGCCCACCTCTCTTAAAACAACCATTAAAATAACCATTACCATAGTAATTTTGAATAAATTTTATCTTTATCTCTTAAAAAAACGTATTTCATCGACTTCAGGCGTCTTACAGGACAGAGAAAAGCGTGCATTTCCCGAACGACGCAAGCTGTTGCTTGGCCTTCTGTAAATTTTTATTAAGTGCCCCAGACGTATCCTTTAAGTAGCCAGCCCTTTTGAATGATAAATGACCACCTTTTATCATGTCAGACAGTGTGGCGCTGATCAAAAACCCCTTGAAAGGCCAAGGGGGGTCGGGTCGCTAATTTGATTACTGGGCCAGGTTAATGGAATCGATTTAAATGGCAATGAGGTTAGTAGGTAGTTTGGATACAATTGTTTTGTATGTACATAGAATTGTCAGGTTCTTGCACGTTAACCGGAACGCAAATGATGACATTTTTTTGTGACATGTCCCAAATCAACATACGACACGTCTGATGTTAAGCAGTTACCGTAGCTTACGGACGCTTACAACACCAGGGGCAGAATTCGCGTGTTGGCAAATCGGTAAAATAAATATTCACCCCCTTTTTGAAGAATCCCAAGAATCTTCTGGGAAAACTTCGGTGGTAGTTCGGAGGACATTCTAAAATAGGACAACAGTAAACAGTTATACCTACTCAAACTCAAAACTTTTTTATTCATATAAACTTTTAAAAAATATTAGTAATCGTTTAGCTTAAACGATTACTAATATTTTTTAAAAGTTTATATGAATAAAAAAGTTCAGTAAATCATTCCATGGA